>OY728134.1:500116471-505116471 GCA_963277665.1 Viscum album
AAAAGACAAAAAGATTATAGGTTCGTCTATATGACCGTAAAAACAATCAAATTATGCCCACAAATGACCATGACTTTGGAAAAAATCAGTGCATTTTCCATCTCATCACTGTGATTATGACTACCTAATACAGATGTTTTTTCCATGTAGTTTTTTGAGTGTCACATTATGATTTCAAGAGGAAAATAAGGATGAAGACAAACATGTTTGGAAGAAAAATTCATTTCATTTATTAAAAAAACTTGAGAAGATTCCATAAAATAGAGTCTATCCATCATATTTAACAAGAGGGTATCAATATAACTCCTCATATATTGAACATCCTCTTGAGATCCATCAAATACATGTTGGATCTCAGTTAATTGATCAGTTTCAGCCTCTTTTTCCCAACAAAGTGATTCCACTACAATTGTTATAGCAGTTGACCCTTTTATTTGGGACTCTCTTAATGAATCATTGCGGAGTTCAATGTCCCTTAAATATTATCCAATTCTAATCGAATACACTACAATTGAATGGTATTATCCCTAATATTTCTTTTAATATCTAACATTTTTGTGGTATGGTTGGCCTCCACCTGGGATAATGCCGCAAAAAAATCATCAACATTGGAATGTAGCTTGTCCTTCATAATGTCCTATCGGAACTTGTTCCCCTATTCTCTCATGTGAATAGTCTCATTAATAGTAGCATATATTGGGTCATAATCAATTCAGCCAAATTATAGAATACCAAAAATATGTTGAAGTCAGATGAACTGTGAAGGCAGATCCTCGAGTGATGTCTCAAAAAATATATTCCCGATGATCCGCCTTGCCCTGTAGTGTGTGCCAGAGAGATCATTTTGTAAATATATATCTATTCAGATCTATTGTTAGTGGGATGGACATATTGTGGAACTATATCATTCAATGAAATAACCTTCTCCACTCTCTAAGTGATGATGGCTTCATTGCCTTCAAATGATGGGTAAATTGATGTAGAGGCCCTTCCTTTAAATATAGATGGAGATGATGAAAACTCTACAATAATAGACAACAAACAATTTTAACTTCAAAATAATAATAGATGAAAATAATGGGGGTTGATCAAAATATTTGGTGATACTCACCTAGAAAAAGATCAGCTTTTTGTTAAGATTCCTCTATAGATCCTCATCTTAAGTATCCTGAACTAGAACCTATGGATGAGGTGAACTCTCTCGGTTCTTCTCAGAATATTTTAAAGAGGGTTCAGGAAGACTCCCAGTTTCAGAATGCACATATGCTAATCCCCCCTCTAGGGAAGAACTAGGATGGACTTCAATGTCTTCTGTAAGAACCTCCATCACAACACTATCCATTGATGGAGTTGTATGATTCAACCATCCATGGTTAGAGAATCATGAAAAAATTTGTTTTCATATAACAAAAGGTTCACATCCAATAAATACCATATTAAGTGCCCCAAAATTCTTATAAAGTAGTGGGAAGTCTAATGTGTTCCAGTATTTCATAAAAATACTTTCCAAGATCTTTTATGGCATGCATGGATGACCCAAACCCAATGGTAGTGTCACCCTTAGGGATTCCTAGACTATATTGTTCCGGACCTGGTTGTTCACCCTCTCCCGATGACTTGTGACCCTGGATGGCTTCCTCTGTGACAAACGAAGGGTGAGCATCAATCATACCAAGATCTTATAGAGAATAAAATGAACCTAAAAGTCAAAAGGATGATATCATCAGTCAGCATATGACACATTTTAAGTTATCCTTGACGTTACCAGTGTCCTCCACCCTCTCCTCTATAACAGGGTCAATGATGGGAGAAGATGATGAATCCTCAGCCCTCTATGCCCCTCCTGCTAAGGGAATTGACTCACTATTAGGAATGTGTGTTCATACAATAATGAACTCCTGAATTCTTGGAGGCTAGATCTCGTGTCCCTTGAGAGAGTGTGAAGGGGATTCTACAAACACAGTGAGAGTTAATCCTTTGTGCCAGATAAAACTGTGATTAATGACATTGATCTGACGTTCCACTACTAAAAGGGGGACAAAGAAAGGATTTTAACCTCTGATAAACATTCTTATTTTATTCCAAAAATTAGGAAACAACCTCCTCAAAAATAGGGTTTGGAGGTGGCAGTGGGAGCTCTCCTTCCGTCTCAGCCTCTATCTCCTATTAGCCAAAAGATAACTCTCTCGTTTTGGGAGGTGATATAGTAACTCCACTCATGGTCCCACTAGTGCAATGTTGCGGTGAAATAACCCTAATTTTATCCCCTATCTTTCTGAAAATCATGGATGTGTTTCCCCATAGAGTTAGCACATTGAATGAAATATAGAGACAAGGTAGAGAAAGGTACAAGAAGAAGAGAACTTACATCCTCAAGATTGATATAATAAATCCATTCTTCTCAAGACGTGTGGTCAACCCCTTTAGATATACCTCATTAAGACATATCATAAAACTGTTTTGGGGTTAGAATTTAGTTTTTAGTGTCATAGATGAGCATATCCAACTCTTGGATGTAAAACCTCACCTCAGTTTGGTTGTCCTCAATGTGAAGGTTGAATAGAGCTCGAGCATCTCCTATCTCTCCAATCTGAAACCCGACACGAATGAGAAACCACACATCTTTAGCTGTAGAAGGAATATACATCAAGAATCAAACCAGCTCTAGACACACATAGTCAGAGGCTGCCCCACCTTTTCATATAGTTGACTTGGTGGTATTTACTTTCACAGGTTTCCAAACCCTCTCTGTCATAGATGAGGAGTGGTAAAATAGATCCTGAGTCTACTCATGGTGGTGACTACTGGACTATCTAAAATCAAGCTCATTTGGAGTATCTCATATAATCCTAACTGGTTGGTTGAACCATACATAAGGCCTTTTAGGTAGATTGGGAACCTCATCATCCTCACCCTTCGAAGGGACCGAATTATCCACCGGAGGAGATTAAGCATCTTCTACATGAGGGGAATCCTTTCAGGTTTTCTTCTTTTTTCTTTACTCGAGAGACAACGCCTTCCAGTACCACCTCCTAATATGATGCAATCCATGCCTCGACATACTAGGATTTAAGTGCGCTCATCGTGTCCCCCGGAGGAAGACTAAAAAATGATTTGGTTAGTTACATTGTTGTATGTATCCAAAACCTATGGGCCACAATCAAGTGCTTCTATGCTCAAATATCCACCGGGGGAGATATAGTTATCTATTGTAAGAACATGAATTGGCACCAAGACCTAAATGGAGAATAGGCTTCGCTTATGACATCACCGTTAATATGGTTCACCATCACACCATCCCTAAAAGCCATCAACACTACGGGAAAATGGGTATTTGCGATGGGTTATTGGAAATGGAGAAGGGACCCATTGAAAATAGTGCGTCAAAAGGTACTATTTATGACATGACCCTTTTCCCATCACAAATAGTAAAATTTTTATACGGGAATATGTATCCTGTCAAAAAAAGGTTTAGCGGGCGGTGTGTACCAAACCACTAGAAGGGTATATGTGAAGGGTAGCTACACCTGTTGGAAATACCCTTCAACGGTTTTTAGTATTTGCGAAAACATTTTATGTCTGTAAAAAATAGTATGTCGGCAGGCAGGTATTTGCGATGGTTTCCGTCATAAATACCTTTTTAACTACTACCACTAATTAATAGGGGTTTAACATTTACAATGGGACCCATTGTAAATAATATTATTTGTGACGAGAATCCATTCGCAAATACTCCTATGGAAAATAATCTAAACTATATAGGTCCCATCCAATTTTTTCTCATTTCACAACTCTCCCAACTCCCCTCTCCCTCGCTACTCTCATATTTTCTTCTTTAAAATTCTCAATGTATAAAATTTTACTTGAGGGTAATATTCAAGCCTTACATCCTCTGAAAGATTCTGTTTTAAGGTATTTATCTATTTCTTTTATTTTTTAGTTAATTCTTTTTATTTTAAATTAGTTATAATTATTATTAATTAGCGGTAATTAAATTAAATTATAATTAGATAGTTTTTTGAATAATTTTTTTAGCTTTAATTTTTATTCGTTAAATGTAAATTGTATTAATTTATAGTAGTTATGTTCATCTATAATTAATTAATAATAATTACATGTAATTATTATTTATTTGTATAATTAGTTTTAATTATTATTAAATAAAAGAAATTAGTATTAATTAGTATTAATTAGTATTAGTTTGTATTAATTATAAATAATTAGTAATAAATAGTAATAAATAGTAATAAATAGTATTAAATGGTAATAATTAGTGGTATTTAGTAATAATTAGCGCTAATTAGTAATAATTAACATCAATTAGGAATAATTAGCAAAAATTAGTAATAATTAGTGGTAATTAGTTAAAATTTGCTGTAATTAGAAAAAAACAGTACATTTTTTTTAATAAATTTTAATAAATACTAATAAATACTAATAAATATTAATAATTATTAATAATTAGAAATAATATGTAATAAAGAGTAACAAATAGTAACAAATAGTATGAAATAGTAAGTAGTAATAAATAGTAATAAATAATAGAAAATAGTAATAAATAGTAATAAATAGTAATAATTAGTAATAATTAGTAATAAATAGAAATAAATATTGATAAATATTTATAAATAGTAAAAATTAGTAAAAATTAGTGAAAATTAGTAATAATTAATAATAATTAGTAATAAATAGTAATAAATAATAATAAACTGTAATAAATAGAAATAAATAGTAATAAAAAATAATAATTAGTAATAATTAGTAATAAATAGTAATAAATATGAAAAATTATTAATAATTAGTAATAATTAGAAATAATTAATAATAATTTGTAATAAATAGTTTTAATTTTTTATAAATAGTAATTAATATTAATTAATAGTATTAATTAGTAACAAATAGAAATAAGTTGTAATAAATTGTATTAAATTGTAATAAATTGCAATATATTTTAATAAATTTTAATAAATCGTAATAAATAGTAATAAATATTAATATATAGTAATAAAAAGTAATAAATAGTCACAATTAGCAATAAATTGTAATAATTAGTAATAATTAAAAATAAGTTGTATAAAATTCTAATAATTATTAAAAATAACAATAATTAGTAATGACTAATTAATATTAGTGGTAAACCAGTAAATATTAGTAATAAATTGATAAAAATTAGTAAATATTAAAATAAGTAAATATTAAAATTAGTAAATATTAAAATTAGTAAATATTAAAATTAGTAAAAATAGCTATGATAAAAAAAATAGTAAATAGTAGTGGTAAACCAGTATAATTAGTAACAATTAGAATTAATTTGTAAAAATTATCCGTAAATCATTATAATTATAAAATATTTGTGGTAATAATTAAAAATAAATGTTAAATCACTTTAAATATTAAAAATTACTGCTAATTAGTGGGACTTAGAAGTGTTTAGTATTTTTTAGTTTTAATTACAAGAAAACTGAAAATGAAGTAGGATGACAATTTATAGGTGACCAGCAATGAAAATTTTGGACTTGATTGGTATAAATTAGTTCAATGAAAAATCTAAAAATGGTTGAAATGAATTTGTTTTATCACCTCAGGATTGGAAATTCAAGGATTTATAGAGTAATATTAATTTTTTATATATTTTTATTACATGATTTATTTTTTTATCGAACCTTAGGTTGAAAATTTTGCAGATCTGACATTGATTTACCTTTTTTGATATTTTTATGTGTGTGTGTATATATAAATTATTATAAATTTTTAGAAAATTGAAAATGAAATAGGTAGTCAACATTCAGGTCATGAGCCATAACAAATTTGATTGTAAATTGGACATGATTGACATAAACCCATTATGTCAGTGACCATAAAATTGAAAATTCTATGATTTTCACCTTTTTACTAATTTATAATATATTTTAAATTATACTTATTTTTTATTAGTCTATAGTATTCAATAAAATATTTGTAAACTTTTGAATATTTTTACTATTTTTATATTTTTTAACTGTTTTAATATGTTTAAAGAATTGTAATTCTAATAAATATTTAATTATTTGTATCTTATTAATTTTATTTTATTTTTTTATTTTTATTAAATATTTTTATTATTTATTATTTCTTAAATTTTTTTAAATATGTATACCTATTTAAAAATATATGTTTATTTTTTAAATTATTTTTTTATTTTTTTTATTATTTTAAACTATTTATAATTATTTTTCATTATTTGATTTTTTTGTTTTTATAATTATTTTTACTTTTATAATAATTTGTAATTGTTTTTTTATTTTTAATAATTTCTATATTATTATTTTTTTCTTATTTTTTTTAATTTTGTTTAATTTTTTTTTAATTTTTATAAAATTTTCAATATTTTTAATGATTTTTATTTTCTAAAATTTTTTAATTTTTTGAAAATTTCTTAATTATTTGTAATTTGTTGACATATTTATTGATTTGTACCGTATTAAAAGAATTTATAAATTTGAATTTTTATAATTAGTTTTAATATTTTTAATATTGTTAATTTTTTAAATGCGATTATTTTTTAAGTAATTTTCCAATATTTTTAACTATGCATAAATATTTTAAATTATATGATAATTTTTTTAGTTTTTTTAATTATTTTTAATTATATTATATTTTTATTGATTTTTAATTATCTTAATATTATTAATGTTGTTTTAATTTTTTAAATTATTAATCCTTTGCAAAAAAATTAAAATTTTAAAAATATATTATATTTTTCAATTAATTCAATTAATTTTAATTATATACATTTTTAAAAATTATTAATTAATTTAATTATTTTAATATTTTAAATTTTTTAAAATATATATATTTTAAAATTAGTTAATTAATTTTTACTTTTTTATTTACATTAAATTATTTGTATTTTTTTTGATTTTTAAAAAAAATTATTATTTGTGATGGGCCTATTGAAAATGAGTTTTTTAAAAACCTAGAGAAATTATTTGCAATATCATTTTTGCAATGCAAGATTTGTGACGGTACCCCATCTTAAATATCCCATTCCAAATAACTCAATTTTCTGTAGTGCAAGTATAACCATAGCTCACTTCCGGCCTTCCATTCATCTGTGAATCTTCCAGTTGGCAGGTTCACATAGGAAAAGAAGATGAACTCCTAGAACAAGCTCAACCTCATTATAGAATCATTGAACTTCAATGTCTGGGGTGGATTGCCCGATATAGCCTAGACATGTGGTTAAAATGGGCTCTCGAGGGCATTTATCCCACTTTTTCTGACATATTTTCTAATGTTCGCTATGACCCATCCCTATAATACTTGTATTGGTCCCATGAATTTGAAATGGGCCTTCCCTACATGAACATGTAGTAAGATTCTGTGCATTTTTTCTAGGACGATGAGGACTAATACCACGTGCTTCTTCTCCGCTAGCAAGGCCACTACAACGAATGTCCCATTGATTATTCCACTGTTGGAATCATGGATAGGCAGAAAATAGGCATTAATCCACATGGCAAGATGGCCCCTAAGATGTTCCTTACCTCATACATTAAGCCTGATATCGTATCCCCACTTGTTGTACTACCCCTTTTCTAAAGTAAGCAAAAATGTGCCAAGGTTGGTTCAATTTTCCATATTGTGACATCACTTTAGAAGCTTTCAAGTTGCGCTTTCCCCCTTCTAACTCTGGATAGTTCTCCTCCACTCCTCTGGATAGATATCCCCCCTTAGGTGGGGGTCTTCCTTCGAAGTATCATGAGCTATTTTGAGTTACTCACAAGCTAAAATTGGTGTCCCATCAATTTCGCCGCACACCGCTCTCAGAGGGATGAACTCATCATACATGTCCCCAAGAAATGGATCCCCAAATATAAGGACCTGGCCTTGAACATTATATAATCTTGAATTATGTTAATAATTCACATTTAGGATCTTTTCAGGTTTAGATTTTTATAGAATTAGGCCATAACTATTACATTACTTCTCAAATATTAAAAAGTATACAATTCTACTCAGTATCCATTTTTTCATAATATAAAAAATCTTAAAAGAAAACAAGAATTCTTTTCTTGATATAAATCTTCAGGAATTCATTTTTTCTCATACGCTTCCTTATACCCTATGACAAACATTTCAAAAACATGGGATGAGAATAAAAACATCATTAAGGGTTATAAAATAAAAAAGGAAAACATTATGCCATCAATACATACAAAACATATTCTCTTTAATATACATCATGAAATCATAAAATTCATGACTAACACATAGAAATCATAAATCATAAAGGTAACTTGTTACATCCATATCATACATACATTTTATTTTTCACAACTACATAGAGAGTTAGGTTGGAATACCCATAAAATTATATTCTATAAATCTATTAGGAGAAACATTAAAGTTTACCTTGGACATGTTACCCAATGCATTAGAGTGATAACTCGTGTTCACTCTCCCTAGGGTTATCACTAAACCACTCGTATGCGTAAACAATACCCAAGAACCATAACATAAGCATAACACATGAACAAGCATAAAGGAAAGATAATATTTCTACACTGTTTTCACAATATAACATTTCAATATATTTTCATAATCAATCCATTCTCAAAACCATTTTCAATACCAAAATATTTAAAAAGAGTATATGGTATTTATTTTTCTTTTAAAAATATTACGACATGTTAAGGAATCCAAATAAGAAATAATGCTCGGGCTGGTGGAAAGGTCATTGTCCCTGTGTATGTTAAAAATAAACATTACCTTTGTAATTTAGTAAATCGTTTTGTAGAAAAAAATATTCTCTTTAAATGAAATTAAAAGTCAAATTTTTTTTATAAACCAGATAAAGGAATGTATTGTATAAATCAAAGTATGCCTTAGTGAATGGAGATTGTGATGAAATCCCATACCTCATGTCTGACATGACTCGTTTGTTCTTTAATGTACTGAATAATAAACTAAAGTTAATTTATACTTTCTTTAGAACCTTTTTCAAGTTTAATATTCCTTTTAAATTAGGTATTACCACATTATAATCATTATATTATTAATTAAGTTAATAACAGTCGTTTGGTCGATATTTGGTAGTCGAGTCAAAAATGAACTTCTTATAATTACAACTTGTCCATGTTGTCAAAAGTACATTATATACAGAATTATATTCATGATTTAGATCTCATATATATCATATATATCCAGTATATATATGTATTTATAAAATTACATAGCATTTGGAGATAAGAAATGAAATGCATTGTTCATGGAGACGATAAGTTGTACGTACGCATGAACGCTACTTTCATTTCTATTTGGTTTTTAATAGAATTAAAATATAATTGTACATATGTATATTATAATTCTGTTATAGTATCAAATAAAATTTTATTAACTCTATCATTTATACGTTCCACGTATGGTATGAAGGAGTCATATCACTTTGAGGGGGCCCTAGTCTGCACTTTCTCAAATGTAATTATCATATTTAACCAATATGGAAACCATAAAGGTATTTTATAAATAAAAAATACAAAAGCATAAAGACAATATAAATATAATATATATCACATATAAATATAGTTCCATCATAATTGAAACCATGATAGGTGGTAGGAGATAATTGAACAATCATAGTTTTGTGAGGCAGTCGGTCGCCACCCAGAGAAACAATATGTTCGTATCCATTAAATGGTGGTGTGTTGATATGTAGTTCTAATAATCCTCATAACAACATCCTATTATATTTAATATACAAGTGTTGTTATAAAATAATGTAATAAATAGAATTTAGGGGGTTGGAGATGGAAAATAAAATAAAAGAACATTACAGAAGATGTTACCTTTAAATTGGGTGACTCCCTTTGATTTGAACAAAAAAAATTTCTTGGATTGCCTTATTCCAAGGGGAAAACATATAATAGGAATATTTTGATATTGGGAGCTTCTTGGAGAGTAGTTTGGATAATCAAAGGGGCTTGAGAGGTGTGAGTAATGGGTTAGACGTGGTGGTCTTTTATAAGAGGGAGGATGAGATCTGTAGGAAATTTTGAAAGTACTATTTTATTATAAAATTATTTTCGATTTCAGAAGTTCCAAAAAATATTAAATTATAATATAAGGTGCACATAAATCTAAATAAATTAATCCAATAAAAAATTGATAGGTTTTGGATATTTTATAATCCATTTCTTTTTTATTTAATGCATTGTTAACATATTTAACTTTTACCATGTCATCTTATATATTCATACTATATGGTTAATATATTTACTATAAAATGAAAAGATACCAAAAATAGATCATTAAAGACATTTTTAACATCATATATTTTAGTTGGACGAATATAATATTTTTATAATTATTTTATCATTTAATTAAATATTAATTGATTTAAAAACTCATTTATGCCAATTTATAATCAATTCATATCATGAATTTTAAACAAATCTATAACAACGTGATTCATTCAAACATCCTTAATTAATTCAAATATAACAAGTCATTATTATCATCAAAATTCATGGATGACATAAAAAGTTTCAAAATAAATTTATTTTACAATTTATAATATCATTTAATTGAATCTATTATTTATGAAGAAATTACTACATCACCATTCATTCATAATTAAACTTATTTATATAATTCATAAAAATTATAAATAATACAACATGATGCAGTTAATTTATATAGCTTTATAATTACTATTTAGAGTAAAAAATATAACTTATATAACCCATTGAATTTTTTTTTACTAAGAGATATATGTTTATGTTACATTTTCCTTATCTTTAAATTAATTTCTATTGTGTCATTTTCACATACAAGTGGCTCCATGGGGCCCCAAAATTGACCATGGATGACCATGTACGGACATGTATCCTCCAATAGGATTAAGACATGAGTTTTGGTAATTTAATATTATTATAATATTATTTTTTACCCTTATTTACCAGAATTACCCTTTAACCATGGTAAATAAAATATTTACTAAAGTTACTATTCATAATTTCTAAAAGTAATAGTTACCTATTTACACAATTTGGAAATCATGATTCCAAATATGGAATCGATTTTTTCAAATTAAAAACACAGAATTTTCAGAAATTAATTTTAAATTAGTTTAAAATTAATTCCCATTGTCAAAACAAAAAACCGGGTTTTTAAGAAATAATAACTATCAAAAGATTGACACTTGTTTGTGTTCAATTTCAAAGTGAAATTACATTCAATGTCAAAAATTGGAATAAATGGAAAAAATTTAATCTAATTAAACTTAAAAATCACTTAAAAATATAATCTAACCATATATATAAATTAGATTAAAAAGCAGCTTGGAATTAAAATGAAGTATTTTGCACTATTCCTTAAAAAATGAAATTTATCAGAAAAATAAAACAATTTCATCCAAATTAAATTTATATTTCCTATTTCTAAAGAAGAATTTTTTTTTTCAAATAGAACATATACAAGTGAAAAAACTATATTTAAATAGTGTTCACCATAAAAAGGCGGTAAATTGACATTTTAATGAATATTAGAGTATTTGTGCTTAAAGTTGTATTCATTCACATTTTAAGCCTCTTAATTTTATTAGATAAATATAAAAAAAAATAACAAACATGTGTAATCATATTGTAGTTATTTCTAGTCATTGTCACCAATAAAACATTGATGTGTTGACTACAATTTAAAATAATAATAATATATTATTTTTCGGTATAAGTGAATGTTGTGTGCAACATAAGATTTCAAAGAAACCCGTTGTAGTGCATCAGGTACGCCATCACACATAACATCCCCTTTAATGTAAAATTAATATTTACTTCACAAATATTAATAAATATGAAAATGTCACATTTTTTATTTTCTTGGGATTTTATATACTTCCCCTATTAGGAATTGTGTCCCTGTAATTCTACACACTTATCATATAAATCATGTTATTTATCCCTCATAGAATTTTCATATTCCAACATTTCCTCTTCAACTATATGGTTTTTTCAAAAAATCCTTTACCTGATGAATTACCATATTCCACGACACTTTCTCTCTAGGGTCAAGAATCTGGATAGGCTATTCCTTATAAAAAGATTTTCTTCCAACTGAACTACCTTTGGAGTCAAAACATGAGATAGATCCAGAATATAATTTCTCATTATTGAATCATGAATAACATTATGTTGTTGGGATAAAATTAGAGGTAATTCTACACTGTATGAAACTGATCCAACTTTATCCAAGATTTCATAAGGTCCAATGAACCTCATACTCAACTTTCCCTTCTTACCAAAATGTAAAGACCCGTAAAATTCAAGGGAAATTTTTTCTTAATTTTCTTTAGAATTTTACAAGAGCGCGGTTTCAGAAGGCACCTGATTCCGAGGCCCGGAGTGCCCGGAATCAATTTACGAAGTTTGGCTCGGGTACGTTCAGTGAATGAACGAGCGGGAATTCCTAACTTTTGATCCGGTGCTCGGAATTGAATTCTGAGGGCACCGATGAACTCGCATCGCCGATATTCGCTTAAAGAGACCTTTTCGGAAGTTGCGTTTGTTGCGGGACGAAAGTTAGTTTTTGGGAGATTTATAAAAAGTTGAATAAAAAAATGTGGAATTCTTTTTATTTAACTTTTGTAGGTTAACTCCTCTCAAAGGGAGTTAGGGGTGGGACCCACACCCACTTAACCTCCCTTGAGAGGATTAAGTGTGGTGGGACCCACACGAACCTAAACCTCTCATCTTCCCCCTTTAACTCCCCTCTCTCTCTCTTAAATGTTTGTTAACTTAACATCTAAATTAATTACACATGAAATGTATATTTAATTAAGTGTTATGTTTTGAATTTTGTAGTTTTGAATTCCTTGGCTAGGTAAATAAAATAACGAGGAACCTTATTTTATTTGGTGAGTTTTTTTTAGCCAACTTGTGAGGATTTTTTGAGAGCTCCTCCTCCTTCTTCTTCAACTTGACGAAGAACGCTCAACTTGACAAAGAACGCTCAAGTTCCGACGAAGAACGCCGCTCCGCTCTTCTTCGTCTTCCGTGTCAACGAGAGGGAACGCCGCTTCCTCCTCGGACTCCCTTCATCGACATAAGAATTCTCGCCAACGACGTATCTCATCGGACGCACCTCTTCGTCATCGGATTTGACGAATGACTACCGCGACGCCCGACCTCCACGACGTTGTCTTCCGCAGGACGTTGACAAATCTTCGAACCTATACCCGAGGTAGGGGTTGTAGATTATTGTTTAATTATTTTATTTTTGCTCGTGGTTCGCATGACTAACGTGAGGATATTGAATATTTAAGTTGTGTTTTAACGTGAGGGGGCCGGACCGCATGAACACGGCCGAACCCCCTCCATCGTTCTTGTTGATTTACCTTGCGGGTGGAAACAAGGTGGCGTGGTGCCGTCGCACCACGCGGTTAATCGTGCTATTATATTACGTGACGCCGTCGTGCCACGCCATGGAAGAAACATCAAGAACGCGACGCCGTCGCGCCGCGTTGAAGAAATGAAGGTGCGGCGGAGGGGCGCGGTGCCGTCGCACCGCGTCGGACGACGAACACCGCGGCCGGTTCCGGGCTGCGGCGGAACGAGGAGACCGGCGGCCGGGCCGCCGGCGACGGAAACCGAAAAGGGGACCGGATTTTTCCGGTCCCGTTGGAGAAAACCGGCCGGCCAGCTGGCCGGCAGGATGGTCAAATCCGGGGGAAATTAATCCCCCGGCCAGCAATAAAAAACCCCTCATAAAGAGGGGGGCGGTTTCCTTGAGGGGGGGCAGGAGGCCCCCCGGTCTCCTTCAAGCCGGCCCCCACGTGGGGGACGTTTTTTTTTCAAAGGGCGCGGCATATAGCCGCGCCGTCATCCCAATCAAGCGGGGGGCTTTGCCCCCCCGCGTGCTGCCTCCATGTGGCGCTGGGCCGCCGGCCGGCCGGCCAGCCGGGCCGGGTCAAGTCGACCCGGTTCGGGCCGACCCAGGGGGGGTCGGGCCGGGTCGGCCCGGACCCGGACCCCCCGTTTCGAATCAGTTTCGATCTTTTGGCCATAACATGAGCCACGGACCTCCGATTGACGAACCATCTGTGGCAACGCGATCCTTGGATCGAGACGGTCGTTTCGGTATATCGCACTCAAGGTTTCGAATTACTTTGAGTTCAGCCGGGTTGGTTCGTTCACGAAACCAACCGGGCCTTCGGAACGGAAACACTCATATCTTGAGCTACGGACGTCCGATTGACGTACCGTCCGCTTTTTTGAGTTCCTCTTAGTGAGACGGATCTTTTGGCATACTCCGCCCGAGGTTTGGACGCAGGTGGAGTACGGTCGGGTTGGTTTTTCCTTAAAAACCAACCGGGCCCCGGGGACGAAAATGCCAATAACTCTCAGACCGGGCGTCCGATCGACGCGCCGTCTGTTGCGTTGAATTCCTGTTGACGATACGGAACTTTTGGATACATCAACTCTGGACTTTGTGACAGTTGATGTATCAACCTCTCGGCTCGTGGAGCGGACCCTCCGAACGAGCTTGCTGTGTGCGGGAACCCTAGTGCTGGCTGCGACTGCTACTGTGACTACTACTGCTGCTACTGCTACTGTGACTGCGACGACGACAGTACATAGATCCTGTGTGGATTCGACGACGACGACTTCAGCACTCAGCGATCCTACGTGGATCAGTGCTACAGGTCCTGTGTGGGCCTGATCCTGTGTGGGTCCGATCCTGTGTGGGTCCTTGCGCTCAGCGGTCCTGTGTGAACCAGCGCCTACAGGTCCTATGTGGGCCCGATCCTATGTGGGTCATTTGAAGGGGTTAGTTACCTATCGATCCTTCGTGGGTCCGACGACTTAGATGGATCAGAGATCATCTTTATCGTCTTTTGAAGAAGTATTTCTGTGTTTGCTGAATCCTGTTGCTTTCCTGTGTGGATTACGTTTTGCTTTCCTGTGTGGAATACGTTTACTTTCCTGTGTGGACTGAGTGGTACTTGGGCTCGGAGGTTGGAGCGTATTTGAAATTGATGACTTAGGTATATGTATGGCATATACCTAAGCAGTGTCGGTTGTTACTTCGTGATTGTACCTTTCTTCGTGGTTTATCCTTAGTGGATTTGAGAGACCTTCAGGGGTCTCGGGGTCCCTACTGAGTAGCTTATACTCACCCCTGCACGGGCTTTGCCCGCACTACGTTGTGTTGGTTGCAGACGACGGACAACGTTAACCTTAGCTGAGGCTTGCAGAGCGGGACGGTACCCGGAGGTGGACCACTGGGCGGGACGTGCACGGAGTGGACGGCGGGACCCGTGGAGCAGTGGAGCTATCTGTACCCACCCTTCAGGTGGGATTTCCAGTGGACAGCTCGGTGTAGCGGCTTTTACTTTTCAGTTGCTGTTTTCCCTTTCGAGTTGTACTTTACTTTCAGTTTGGGTTTGTATACTGGCCCATTTACTTTTCCGCACTTTCAGTTGTACTCTGCCTTTGCTTAGTGTTTACTTTCCGCTTGCTTACTCTGTGGTATTTGTTTACTTTACAAAGGCAATGCCTTCCCTTTTTACCGGGATTTACGCCTTGGTGCTAGTCGCCAGCCCCTGGCCTATGGAAGGCGGGCTTGGGGTAGTCACGGCACGGACCCCGAGGGCGGGTCGTGACAAATTGGTATCAGAGGAGTTCGGTTCTACCGCGAACTATGATCTTTTCTATGTGAAGCAATAATGTTTAGCGTATTGAGTGTGGTTATCAGTCCAGGGAGTCCAGTGTTGGTGCGGCGGCCGACGTATCCGTACACCAGGACCCTGACTTCTGATTTCCGACTTAATGCACGAAAACATTGATTGCGTGTGTGTTTCAATGTTTTCTTTGTGATTACTTATATCAGCTCACTAGGTATACTGTTCTGACCGTGGCGCACCTGTTTCCTTTTCAGGATGGCCCCACGACGGCAGCCAGCTAGGGTTCCGAGATTCGAGCGTGACGACAGCCCACCGAGCGACGAAGCCTCGGTGTAGGGCCCTTTGTCAGCAGTGGCACCGGCAGTAGCTCTACCCGCCGATCCCCCGATGCTTCCAGCAGCAGCCGCTGACGATGCACGTAGCCTCAGCGCACTGCATGAGTTTCAGCGCGAGCGACCGCCCATGTTTCGCGGGGAGACGGATCCCCAGGCAGCAGAGGACTGGCTGGAGGCAGTGGTACGAGTGTTTAGGCTAGTGAGGACACCAGCAGACCTCATGGTGATCCTCGCTACGAGCCTACTACACGTAGCAGCAGGACGATGGTGGAGCTTGATGCTCCAAGTGCACGATGAGGCATCTCTACTTTGGACAGACTTTGAGAGCCTCTTCCGCTCGGAGTTCGTCCCAGCCACCCTTCGTGCGGTGCGTATCCAGGAGCTTCTACAGCTGCGGCAGGGCAGCATGACGGTCGCTCAGTACTCGGCGAGATTTACCGATCTCTCGCGCTACTCGACCGACATGGTACGAGACCCATTCTTTCGGGCCCGGACCTTCGAGCAGGGTTTGAGACACGAGATCAGGGCATCGCTGATCTCCCTCAGCATACCGACTCAGACAGGAGTACTGGAGCGGGCCCTTCTGATCGAGAGCTTCCTTGCTGAGTCTACACCAGCACAGCGACCCACCGTAGGGTGGCACGTGGCAGAGTCATCTGCAGCAGGCAGTCGACGGATGACTCAGGGGTCCAGACAGACCAGACCTTCGGGCAGACGACCTCAGGACACTGGCTCAGCATTGCGGGGCACACAGCGTGGAGCCAGTCTTTCGAGAGGCAGACAGTGCTACTCGTGCGGCGGGCAGGGCCACATGGCTCGTGACTGCCCGACCCGCCGTGCCGAGGAGCAGCAGACGGTTGAGGGACCACCGAGGCAGAGGCAGAGGGTCGACCGTGGCGGTCCGCAGGGAGGAGGCGGACGAGGCAGAGGAGCTGGACGAGCAGCTGGTGGTGGGCGACGCTTTGAGGCTCTGCCACCACCACCACCAGGAGGTCCACCCCGACCACAGGGAGCTGGCAGGCAGCGACAGGCACAGCTCCAGGCAGCAGAGGCCTACGACCACGGCGCACCCGAGATGATTCGAGGTACTATCTGTGTCTATTCCACCCTTGCTGCAGTTCTTATAGACACAGGAGCGAGTCACTCTTTCATAGCCGCTGCCCTTGTTCGGAGCTCGGAGATTCCGACAGAGCCGTTGGCTCGATCCTTACGGCTAGAGACTCCTACGGGAGCAGACTCGACGATTACGCACTAGTGCCGGCAGTGTGAGCTTACTCTAGGAGGCGATATCTTTGGCTGAGATCTTCTTGTATCAGCGTCGAGGCCTTACGAAGTCATCTTGGGCATGGATTGGCTATCTACGGTCCATGCACAGATTTACTGTTTTAGGCGCAAGGTGCGATGTGTACGCACCGACGGGAGCAGGTTCACCTTCACCGGCGAGAAGGGAGCCTTAGCAGCACATGATGGACTTCCGCGGAGGAGAGGACAGCCCATCACTCATCAGTTGGCTAGCCTTATCCTTGGAGCAGTTGACGTGCGGAGTCCTGGTTTTCCTGCAGTGGTGGATCAGTTTGCGGACGTTTTTCCCGACGACGTCCCAGGGCTACCTCCTCACAGAGAGGTAGACTTTTATATTGACTTTTACCCCGGGACAACCCCGATATCCACTCCAGCATATCGGATGGCCCCCGCCGAGCTTCGAGAGCTACGGGTACAGTTGGAGGACTTGCAGGGCAAGGGGTTCATCCGACCCAGTGTTTTACCCTGGGCTTCCCCGATATTGTTCGCCAAGAAGGCGGACGTGAGCTTGCGACTTTGTGTTGACTATCGCCGCCGGAACCAGGTGACAGTGAGGAACAAGTATCTGCTACCGAGGATTGATGACCTCTTTGATCAGCTCAAGGGAGCACGGTGGTTCTCGAAGATAGACCTCAGGTCAGGCTATCATCAGCTCAGAGTCAGAGACGAGGATGTGCAGAAGACAGCCTTCAGATGTCGGTATGGCCACTATGAGTTCTTGGTTATGCCATTCAGTGTAACCAATGCTCCAGCAGTGTTCATGGCTCTCATGAACATGATCTTTCAGCCATACCTCGATCGGTTTGTCGTGGTCTTCATCGACGACATTCTGATTTACTCTATGACAGCGGAGGAGCACGCCTATCATTTGTGAGTTGTACTAGACACACTCCGAGAGCATCAGCTTTATGGTAAGCTCTCGAAGTGCCAGTTCTGGATACGTGAGGTCCACTTCTTGGGACACGTTATCTCTGAGGCGGGAGTTGCAGTGGATCCCGCGAAGATTGAGGCTGTGTTAGCATGGGAGCCACCCAGGAGCGTGACTGAGGTTTGGAGTTTCTTGGGACTAGCTGGATACTATCGGAGATTCGTGCCGGACTTCTCTAGAGTTGCGGCACCACTCACAGCTTTGACGAAGAAGGGAAAACCCTTCGTGTGGTTAGACAGATGTCAGCAGAGCTTCCAGGAACTGAGACAGAGATTGACTAGCGCACCTATCTTGAGGTTGCCTGAGGAGGGAGTAGGGTACATAGTCTACTGCGATGCATCAGGGACCGGACTCGGATGTGTTCTGATGCAGGAGCGGGCATTGATCGCCTATGGATCACGTCAGTTGAGGTCGCATGAGTAGAACTACGCTACCCATGACTTGGAGTTAGCAGCAGTGGTCTTCGCTCTGAAGACATGGAGACACTATCTGATGGGCGAGCGCTTTACAGTCTTTTCCGATCATCAGATTCTCAGGTATATCTTCTCGCAGAAGGACCTGAATCTGAGACAGTGGCGATGGCTCGAGTTCCTCCAGGACTATGAATTTGATATAGTCTATACTCCTGGGAAGGGGAATGTAGTATCCGATGCCCTTAGCAGGAGGACGAGCATTCAGCTACTTGAGGAGGCGACGGAGCAGCTAGCATCTTTGCAGATATCCTTCGTTGATAGAGATGGAGCAGCCTTCCTTCAGTCCCTCACAGTCACTCCTCCACTACTGCAGCGAGTCAGGGAGGCACAGCGTGGGGACGCTGACTGTGAGACACGGCGTGCACATATATCCTCGGGACAGGCACCTGATGGTTTCTCCCTTGGAGCAGAGCACGACATCCTTTTCAGAGGACGTACCATGGTACCAGTCGCTTTGCGAGAGGAAGTGCTGAGAGAGTTTCACACTTCTCCTTTGGCGGTACATCCTGGAGTGGCGAAGATGTACCAGGACCTCAGACGACAGCACTGGTGGCCGGGCATGAAGAAGGCAGTAGCAGAGTTTGTTTCTCGATTCCTCACCTGCCAGCAGGTGAAGGCATAGCATCAGGTACCAGCAGGCATGGTACAACCCTTGGAGGTTCCGGAGTGGAAGTGGGATGGCATATCTATGGACTTTGTGACTGGACTTCCACACACTTCCAGAGGTCATGACTCCATATGGGTAATTGTTGACCGGCTCACCAAGTCGGCACACTTCTTACCCATCAGAGAGCAGGGCTTAGTGGAGAGCTTGGGACGTCTCTATGTTCAGGAGATTGTGCGGCTTCATGGTGTGCCATCATCTATCGTCTCCGATCGAGATGCTCGCTTTACTTCCCGGCTTTGGAAGGGGTTACAGGAGGCGTTCGGGACACAGCTACATCTTAGCACAGCCTTTCACCCTCAGACGGATGGTCAGACGGAGAGGACCATTCAGACTCTCGAGGACATGCTCCGCGCATGTGTCCTCGACTTTGGTCGTAGCTGGGAGGACCACCTACCCTTGGTGGAGTTTGCGTACAACAACAGCTACCACTCCACCATCGGGATGGCACCGTACGAGGCGTTGTACGGCCGACCTTGTAGATCTCCTTTGTGCTGGACAGACCCTGGAGAGTCAGCACTGGTGTGACCGGAGATGGTCCAGGCCATGACAGAGAAGGTCCAGGTCATCCAAGAGCGGATGAGGACAACTCAGAGCCGACAGAAGTCATATGCTGACAGGAGGCAGAGGCCACTGGAGTTCGAGGATGGTGACCACGTCTTCTTGCGGGTCTCACCTCGACGTGGTATTCAAAGATTTGGCCGAGGCGGCAAGTTATCTCCGCGCTTCATCGGACCCTTCCAGGTCCTCAGCAGGGTTGGCGAGGTGGCTTATCGCCTGGCTCTGCCACCTCAGTTGCACCAGGTGCACGATGTCTTCCACGTATCCCAGCTGAGGAGATACGTGCACGACCCGATGCACATCATTGACCATGGGGAGCATGACGTTGATGATGTGGCGACTTTTACGGAGGTCCCGGTGGAGATAGATGATCGACAGGAGCGGGTCCTGCATGGGCGATCGATTCCTCTTGTGTGCATCAGATGGCAGCACGGGAATCTCCAGGAGAGCACATGGGAGCGGGAGGCTCAGATGCGTGCTCAGTACCCTCATTTGTTTCCCTAGTTTTTGATGTATCTTTACGGGGACGTAAAGCCCTGAGGTGGTAGTAATGTAAAGACCCGTAAAATTCAAGGGAAATTTTTTCTTAATTTTCTTTAGAATTTTACAAGAGCGCGGTTTCAGACGGCACCTGATTCCAAGGCCCGGAGTGCCCGGAATCAATTTCCGAAGTTTGGCTCGGGTACGTTCAGTGAATGAACGAGCGGGAATTACTAACTTTTGATCCGGTGCTCGGAATTGAAATCCGAGGGCACCAATGAACTCGCAGCGCCGATATTCGCTTAAAGAGACCTTTTCAGAAGTTGCGTTTGTTGCGGGACGAAAGTTAGTTTTTGGGAGATTTATAAAAAGTTGAATAAAAAATTGTGGAATTCTTTTTATTTAACTTTTGTAGGTTAACTCCTCTCAAAGGGAGTTAGGGGTGGGACCCACACCCACTTAACCTCCCTTGAGAGGATTAAGTGTGGTGGGACCCAGACGAACCTAAATCTCTCATCTTCCCCCTTAAACTCCCCTCTCTCCCTCTTAAATGTTTGTTAACTTAACATCTAAATTAATTACACATGAAATGTATATTTAATTAAGTGTTATGTTTTGAATTTTGTAGTTTTGAATTCCTTGGCTAGGTAAATAAAATAAGGAGGAACCTTATTTTATTTGGTGAGTTTTTTTTTGCCAAATTGTGAGGATTTTTTGAGAGCTCCTCATTCTTCTTCTTCAACTTGACGAAGAACGCTCAACTTGACGAAGAACGCTCAAGTTCTGACGAAGAACGCCGCTCCGCTCTTCTTCGTCTTCTGTGTCAACGAGAGGGAACACTGTTTCCTCCTCGGACTCCCTTCGTCGACATAAGAATTCTCGCCAACGACGTATCTCATCGGACGCACCTCTTCGTCATCGGATTTGACGAATGACTACCGCGACGCCCGACCTCCACGACATTGTCTTCCGCGGGACGTTGACAAATCTTCGAACCTATACCCGAGGTAGGGGTTGTTGATTATTGTTTAATTATTTTATTCTTGCTCGTGGTTCGCATGACTAACGTGAGGATATTGAATATTTAAGTTGTGTTTTAACGTGAGGGGGCCGGACCGCATGAACACGGCCGAACCCCCTCCATCATTCTTGTTGATTTACCTTGCGGGTGGAAACAAGGTGGCGTGGTGCCGTCGCACCACGCGGTTAATCGTGCTATTATATTACGCGACGCCGTCGCGCCGCGCCATGGAAGAAACATCAAGAACGCGACGCCGTCGCGCCGCGTTGAAGAAATGAAGGTGCGGCGGAGGGGCGCGGTGCCGTCGCACCGCGCCGGACGACGAACACCGCGGCCGGTTCCGGGCTGCGGCGGAACGAGGAGACCGGCGGCCGGGCCGCCGGCGACAGAAACCGAAAAGGGGACCGGATTTTTCCGGTCCCGTTGGAGAAAACCGGCCGGCCAGCTGGCCGCCCGAATGGTCAAATCCGGGGGAAATTAATCCCCCGGCCAGCAATAAAAACCCCCCTCATAAAGAGGGGGGCGGTTTCCTTGAGGGGGGGGGGGGGGGGGGGGGGGGCAGGAGGCCCCCCGGTTTCCTTCAAGCCGGCCCCCACGTGGGGGCCATTTTTTTTTCAAAGGGTGCGGCATATAGCCGCGCCGTCATCCCAATCAAGCGGGGGGCTTTGCCCCCCCGCGTGCTGCCTCCGTGCGGCGCCGGGCCGCCGGCCGGCCAGCGGGGCCGGGTCGGGTCGACCCGTTTCGGGCCGACCCAGGGGGGGTCGGGGCGGGTCGGCCCGGACCCGGACCCCCCGTTTCGAATCAGTTTCGGTCTTTTGGCCATAACTTGAGCCACAGACCTCCGATTGACGAACCGTCTGCGGCAACAAGATCCTTGGATCGAGACGGTCGTTTCGGTATATCGCACTCAATGTTTCGAATTACTTTGAGTTCAGCCGGGTTGGTTCGTTCACGAAACCAACCGGGCCTTCGGAACGGAAACGCTCATATCTTGAGCTACGGATGTCCGATTGACGTACCGTCAGCTTTGTTGAGTTCCTCTTAGTGAGAAGGATCTTTTGGCATACTCTGCCCGAGGTTTGGACGCAGGTGGAGTACGGTCGGGTTGGTCTTGCATTAAAAACCAACCGGGCCCCGGGGACGAAAATGCCAATAACTCTCAGACCGGGCGTCCGATCGACGCGCCGTCTGTTGCGTTGAGTTCCTGTTGACGATACGAAACTTTTGGATACATCAACTCTGGACTTTGTGACAGTTGATGTATCAGCCTCTCGGCTCGTGGAGCGTACCCTCCGAACGAGCTTGCTGTGTGCGGGAACCCTAGTGCTGGCTGCGACTGCTACTGTGACTACTACTGCTGGTACTGCTACTGTGACTGCGACGACGACAGTATATAGATCCTGTGTGGATTCGACGACGACGACTTCAGCACTCAGCGATCCTACGTGGATCAGTGCTACAGGTCCTGTGTGGGCCCGATCCTGTGTGGGTCCGATCCTGTGTGGGTCCTTGCACTCAGCGGTCCTGTGTGAACCAGCGCCTACAGGTCCTATGTGGGCCCGATCCTGTGTGGGTCATTTGTAGGGGTTAGTTACCTATCGATCCTTCATGGGTCCGACGACTTAGATGGATCAGAGATCATCTTTATCGTCTTTCGAAGAAGTATTCCTGTGTAACCTGAATCCTGTTGCTTTCCTGTGTGGATTACGTTTTGCTTTCCTGTGTGGAATACGTTTACTTTCCTGTGTGGACTGAGTGGTACTTGGGCTTGGAGGTTGGAGCATATTTGAAATTGATGACTTAGGTATATGTATGGGAATATACCTAAGCAGTGTCGGTTGTTACTTCGTGATTGTACCTTTCTTCGTGGTTTATCCTTAGTGGATTTGAGAGACCTTCATGGGTCTCGGGGTCCCTACTGAGTAGCTTATACTCACCCCTGCACGGGCTTTGCCCGCACTACGTTGTGTTGGTTGCAGATGACGGACAGCGTTGACCTTAGCTGAGGCTTGCAGAGCGGGACGGTACCCGGAGGTGGACCACTGGGCGGGACGTGCACGGAGCGGACGGCGGGACCCGTGGAGCAGTGGAGCTATCTGTACCCACCCTTCAGGTGGGATTTCCAGTGGACAGCTCGGTGTAGCGGCTTTTACTTTTCATTTGCTGTTTTCCCTTTCGATTTGTACTTTACTTTCAGTTTGGGTTTGTATACTGTCCCATTTACTTTTCCGCACTTTCAGTTGTACTCTGCCTTTGCTTAGTGTTTACTTTCCGCTTGCTTACTCTGTGGTATTTGTTTACTTTACAAAGGCAATGCCTTCCCTTTTTACCGGGATTTACGCCTTGGTGCTAGTTGCCAGCCCCTGGCCTATGGAAGGCGGGCTTGGGGTAGTCACGGCACGGACCCCGAGGGCGGGTCGTGACACAAAACACTTAAATCTTTTCCATGGAAAAACTTTGAGAAAGACATGATACCCTACCTCAAAAGAATGATCCTTACTCCAGTTATCTGCATAACTTTTCTACATGCTCTAGGCTTCTCTAATGTGATTAATAATCAACTTAACTTTTTATGCCATCTATTCTACCAATTTTGGTCCCATCCATTTCCTTTCACCTAATTCATCCAAAAAGGATGGAGTTCGACACCTCTGTACATATAATTCCTCAACTGGTGCCATCTGTATAATGGAATGAAAAATATTATTATAAGAAAATATAAACAAAGAAATATGTTGGTACCGACTTTCTTAGTAATCCATTGATCAAGCAAGTATCATATCTTCCATAGTCTGAATTGTTCATTCGTATTACCCTTCTGATTGAAGATGAAAAGTTCTACTAAAATTTAATTCAATACCCAATAAATTCTAAAGACCTTTATAAAATGTAGATGTAAACCTGAGATCATGATCATATACAATGGAGAGGGGAAATCCATTCAACTATACTATCTCATTAACATACAACTGAGTAAAATGATCTAGAGAAAAAGTATCTTGAATAGGAAGGAAAAGAGAATATTTAGTCTATTGATCAATAATAACCCAGATTGAATTATTATCTCGAGATGTGATTGGTAATCCTAGAATAAAGTACAAGGATATATTTTCCCATTTCCAATCTGGCACTAGTAAAGGCTGAAGTATCCCTTTCAGTAACTTCTCCACTACGTTAACATGTTGAAAATACAAACACTTCATATTAAAGTCAGAAATATCCCTTTCCATTCCATCCCACCAGTAATACTCATGAAGATCCTTGTAAATTTTAGTACTGCTAGAATGAACTAAAAAAGGAGAACTATGAGCTTCACATAAAAACTCATTATAGAACTGTGAATCACAAGGCACACATATTCTCTTCCCCAAACTCAAAATACAATCATTATCAACGTTAAAATCAAGCAACTTACCCCTATGAACCAACTCTACCTTTTTCTGCAACTCAATATTTTCCTTCTGTGATTTTTTAATTCAGTAGGATAGAGATGATATCACTAACACCTAAAACAAAATAGAGGAATCTACTACACAATCAACTTCTATTAAAAAGTCCATCAAATCATTTATCAAAGTAACTTGTTCCAAATGTAACATAGCTAATGTAGTATTACTATTTCCACTCAAACTATCATCCACTTTATTTGCCTTTCCCAGATGGTAATAGATCGTGCAACCATAATCCATAATTGATTATATCCATATCCTCTATCTCATGTTTAATGCCTTTGGGGAGAATATATACTTCAAAATTTTGTGATCAGTATATATTTCACACTTTATTCCATACAGATGATGAGTCCATATTTTTAAAGAAAAAACAACAACAACAACTAATTACAAATCATGGGTGGGGTAATTTAACTCATGTGGTTTAAAATAATGTGAAGCATAATTAATTTTCAGATCATTCTTCATTAGGACACAAACAAGTCCTTTCAATGAAGCATCATTGTAGATAAAAAACTCAGCATGTCGGGAAGGCAGTTCTAAAACTAGAGCATTCACCAATCTTTGATTCAATTCCTGAAAAAAATCATCACATTCTTTTTTCCAGATGAACTTAACACCTTTTAGAGTTAATTTAGATAGTGATATAGATAACCGTGAAAACATATCCACAAAACTTCTATAATACCCTTTCGAACCAAGAATACTACATATCTCTGTAATATTTGTGGGTCATGACCATTCATAAACCACTTTTGTTTTAGCAGGATCAACATTTATTCCATTTTTTTGAAACAATGTGACCAAGGAATGAAATTTTTTGTAACCAAAACTAAAACTTTCTAAATTTCCCATACAATTTATTTTCTTTTATGTTTCTCAAGACAACCCTCAAATTACTTTAATTTTCATCTTTACTTTTAGAATATTCCAAAATATCATCTATAAACACAACCAACATTTATCACCTGATTCAACTGAGCCATCACTAAAAAAACTATTCAATTTTAATTAAATCCATCTCAAGATGATGATTTAGAAGGTCATTTCCCTCAGTATACATTCCCATCATATCTTCCCTATTTCCTTTACAAAAAACCCTTCTGAACAAACATATCTACGAAAAATTAATACGGTATTCTTAAATTTCAATATAATTTAATTTTGACCATAATATAAAAATATTTCATTGATATTGTTTTAATAAAATCCTAACTCAAAATGTTATCTAGACCAACCTCTATTACTAACTATAAGTATCTGACCTTTAACATTACATAATATTGAATTAAATTAATAATTCACATTGAGGATCTTTTTTGGTTTACAATGTTAGAGGATTAGGCCATTACTATTACATTACATCTCAAATATTACAATGTAGACAATTAAACTTAGTATCCATTTTTTTATAAAATAAAAACTCTTAAATGAAAAAATAATTCTTTTCTTCATATAAATCTTCATGAATTATTCTTTTCTCTTACCCTTCATTTTACCATGTGAAAACATTTCGAAAACTCACGACAAGCATAAAAATTTCACTAAGGGTTATAAATAAAAAATAAAAAAACATTCCTCCAATACATACAAAACATATTCTCTTAAACATACCTCATGAAATAATCATATTTATGAATAACAATTAGAAATCATAAACCATAAAGGTAAATTGTGACATCCATATCATACTTACATTGTAGCTTTCACAGCTTCATAGGGAGTAACGTTGGAATACCCATCACAATATATTACCTAAATCTCTTAGGGGAAACATTAATGTTTACCTCTGTCACATTACCCAAAGCATTAGAGAGCTATATCAGTCTCACCATCCCTAGGTTTATCCTGGAACCACCCATATGCATAATCAATGCCCAAGAACCATAAAAAAATATTAACACATTAACAAGCATAAAGGAAAGATAACATTTCCATATTGCAGTCACAATATAATATTTCAATATATTGACATAATCTATCCATTATAAAAAACATTTTCAATAACAAAATACATAAAGTGGTTATATGGAATTTATTTTCCTTTAAAAAATATTACATCTTGGTAAGGAATCCAAATATGAAATAATGGTCGCGGTGGAGGAAATGTCATTTTCACCGTGTACATTAAAAAGAAACATTCCCTTTATCATTTAGTAAAATGATTTGTTGAAAAAATATTCCCTTTGAATGAAATTAAATTTCAAGGGTTTTATACACCATATAAAGGAAATTCTGGTATAAATCAAAGTATTCCTCAATGAATGGATATTGAGACAAAGTCCCTTATGACGTGTCGAACTTTACTCGTTCGTTCTTTAATCTCGTGAATAATAAAATAAAGTTAATTTATACATGATTCAAAACCTGTTTCAAGGTAATTTTTTATTTTATATCACTTATTATCATATTATAAACATTACATAATCATTTAAGTTAATAATGGTAGTCATGTCAATATTTGGTACTCGAGTCAAAAATGAACTTCTTATAATTACAAGTTGTCCATGTGGTTGAAATTACATTATCTATAGATTGATATTCATGATTTAGATATCAAATATATTATATATATATAGTATATATATGTATTTATAATAGTACATAAAATTTGGGGATATGTAATTAAATGCACCATTCATGGAGATGGTAAGTCATACATATGAATGAATGATACTTTCACTTCTATTTATTATTTAATGGAATGGAAAATTAATGATAAATTGGAATATGATAATTACAGTATAATATCATATATAATTTTATGAACTCCATCCTTTATACATTCCACATATGGCATGAATGAGTCATATCAGATTGAGGGGGCGGTAGTCCGCACACACTCAAATGAAATTATCATATTTACTAATTATGGAAGTCATAAAGGAATGATATAAAAGAAAAATATAGAATCATAGAGAAAATATGAATATAATATATATCACACATAAATATATTTCTATCATAATGGCCACCATGAGAGGAATTAGGAGATAATTGAACAATCATCATTTCGTGAGGCAATAGTTGGCCGTCCACAGAAACCGTATGTTTGTATCCATAAGATTGAGGTTTGTGGATGTGTAGTTCGAATAATTCTCAAAAAAACATCCTGTTATTTTGAATATACTAGTGTTTTTATAAAATAATGTAATAAATAGAGATTAGAGGGTTGGAGAAGGAAAATAAAAGAAAAGAACTTGAGAGGAGACATTACCTTTAAATTGGGTAACTCCTTTTGGTTTGAACCAAAATGATTTATTAAATTCCATTATTCCATGAGGAATGCTTCTAAGAGGAGGAGTGGGATGTTGGGAGATTATTGGAATAGAGTTTGGATGATCCAAGGGGCTTGAGATGTGTGATTAATGGGTTAGAGGTTATAGCCTTTTGATAAGAGGGAGGAGGGGCTCTTTAGGAAAGTTTGAAAGTATTATTTTATTATAAATTTATTTTCAGTTTGAAAAGGTCCAAAACTTATTTAATTATAATATAAGGTTCATATAAGTCTAAATAAAATCATCTAGTAACAATTGGATAGGTTTTTGATAAATTTTAATCCTTATCATTTTTATTTAACCCTCTATTAACTTATTTAACTTCTACCATGTCCTCTTATATATATATTTTCATGCTATAAGGTTAATATATTTTCAATAAAATTAAAATAGACACAAAATGGATCATTAATGAAAATTTTAACATCATATATGTCATTTTTCTGAATCTTAATTTTATTGGAGTTTTTATAATTTAATAAAATATTAATTAATTTATAAACACATTTATGTCAATTTATAAACTATTCATATCAAGACGTTTAAAAAATCTATGACAACTAGTTTCTTTATAACAACATTCATTAATAGAAATATAACATGTAATTAGTATACCTAAAATTTGTGTATGGATTAAAAAGTTTCAAAATAAAATTATTTTAAAATATATAATATCATTTATTTGAATCCTTTATTAGTGAATCAATTTCTGCATCACCATTTTGTCATAAATAAATTTATTTATATAATGTATAAAAATTATAAATAAAATATCATGATGTATAAAATATTTTTAGATACATAATGTCTCTATATAGTAAAAAATATAACTTATATAACACATTATAAATTTTTTTTACTAAGAGATACATGTTTATGTTACATTTTCTTTCACTTTAAATTAATATTTATATAGTGTCATTTTCAATTACAAGTGGCTCCATGGGGTCCTAAAATCGACCCAATGATGACCATGGTTGGAAATGTATCATCCAATAAGATTAGGACATGTGTTAGGGTAATTTATTATTATTATAATATTATTTATTATTCTTATTTACCATATTTACCTTCTAACCATGGTAAATAAAATATTTATTGAAGTTACTGTTCATGTTATCTAAAAATAAAAGTTACTTATTAACACAATTTGGACCTCATGATTACAAATACAGAATCCATTTTTATATATTCAAAACACAAAAGATGCAGAAATTAATTTAAAATTAATTCATGTTGTCGAAACAAAAAAAAGCGTGTTTTTAAGAAATAATAACTATCAAAAGATTGACACTTTTTTATGTTCAATTTCAAAGTGAAATTATTTATAATTACCAAAATTTAATTAAATGGTAAAAATAGAATCTAATTAAAATTTAAAACCAATGAAAAAGATAATATAACCATATAAATAAATTAGATTAAATGGATGTTTTGAATTAAAATGTAGTATTTTGCACTATTCATTAAAAACGAACATTATCAGAAAAATATCAAATTTAATCCAAAGAGAATTTTGATTTCCTGATTCTAAATAAAAATTTATTTTGTCAAATAGAATATATAAAAGCGACCAAAACTATATTTTAAAAGGGTTCACCATCAAAAGGCGGTAAATTGATCTTTTAAAGAATATTAGAGTATTTGTGCTTAAAATTGGATTCATTCACATTTTAAGCCTCTAACTTTTATTTGATAAATGTAAAGACATATAAAAAACATGTGTAATCATATTGTAGTTAGTTTATTCATTCCCTTCAATAAAATGGATATGCATTAACTACCATTTAAAATAATAATAATATTATTTTATTTTTTTATATAACTCAACATTGTATAAAGCCCCAACCCCAGTTGCCCAGAGTCGATGCATTATTACATAACATTGGCATGATCACAAGAAAGATCAAGTCTTGAAAGACTGATTAGTTTATTACCATGGGAATAACTAGATACATTCATCAAGTTTACATTACGTCTTAAAGTGAAATATACTACAACAAAATCTTGTCTTCATATCCTCTCATATTATCCGTGCTGGTCATTCATAAATTACTTCTTCACATCCTGGGAAAAATAAGACATTGAAAGGGGTGAGCACAGATGCTCAGTAAGGATAATAATATAGGAGAAACATTCATAAATAAGCATAAACATTTAAGACATTTTATAACAAAAACAAAATCCTTTTAAACTAGAACTTCAGCATAATATGGAAAAGATAAAATGAAATAATTCTATTTACATATTTACATGGATATTCTACTAGCCAAATAATCAAATGCAATATCAATAACCACTTTCATAATGATGGAATGCATAATGCTAGACTATCATAACCACTTAGACAAGGCCTCGTGCCAAGACTACAAATAATATTTTTCTAAGGCCTCATGCCAAGACAATAGTTTGTCTCATGAGACCTACCGATGCATCGAGGAGATATAGCGGGCTTCACTCGTCACTTATTAAGTCCAATGCATTCCTCATATGAACATGTTTCAACATAACATAAACATTCGTATTAAAACTAGCATATGAAATGTCAATAATTTCAACATAAACCATGAATGGTATAAAAATAACACATCCATAGTAAAACATATCACCAAACCTTCAATACAATATGGAAGTTTTGTATCATAATAAATAAATTTCAAATAAGCTAAAAATCCATCAAAGGATGTTGACATAGATGAAATCAAAACTATTTGAGAGAAATATCTATTTTTTGAAATCATTTAAAAGTCACATAATTATAAAATAAAACATTTAATTTGAAAATATCCTTATAAAGTTTTAAGGGAAGCTTATAAGATTTTATAATGGTGGAAAATAGCTACTCCCACCATATAAGTTAAAAAAAGACATTCTTATCATAATTCTATCGAAATGGTTAAAAAGGACCTTGTTTGGAAAATGACGGAAAGATTCCATTATAAACCTCTTATAAAAAGTAAAAAAGGGTATAAATGTATTTATACCACAGTCTTTAAAATATTAATAATGATTTGAAATACATCTTTAAGAAACATGGATGTGGATGATAAAGAGGCCCAATAGATAATTACGAGTAAACAACCTCAGATAATGAAGAGATTGTGAAATAACCCTTACCTTGTACTTTTACTTAGTCTATGGTATGTTAAACTCCTTTATAATAGCTAAAACATTGTTATTAAATTATACAGGAACCATATACATAATTATGATATCATATATGATCTTCTAATAATGCTTTGTTAATAATAATTTAGTATTATCGTCTTTTCGGGTGTTAACATACTCGTTTTCTTTTATATGTTTTGTTACATAAGTCATTTTCGTTAAAGCTATTTTGTATATTATTCATATCCAGAATGATATAATGTTCTTAAACACTACTTTTAATCATAAAATGAGAATTAGTCTTGAATGGATACGATGGGGAATGAATCTCATCGCCTTCATGGAGACGGTAGTTTGTACGTACACACGAGCGACAATATCATTCTTTTGATATTAAAATAATTTATAATTGGATGGTATATAATATATAGTGAATAATTATCATGTTATATTTATTATTTACCAGAATTACATATCATTATAATACCCATCCAAATAACTATATATTGAATAACAATTACACCACGACGTGGAGACGGTAAGCCGTATGTACGCATGTATGGTGACATGTCATTCAAAGGATGGATATAATACTGAATATATTTGCACAATATTTATAATAATATCACAATATATACAAGATACTGGAGCTATTTTTTTAGAATGGGAATAACAAAGGAAGAATAAGTTGAAGAAGAAAGGAACTTGAAAAAGGGTGGTGAAAACATTACCTTTTCTTCTGGTTCTTCCTTTTGATTTGATCAAAAGGGCTCCATAGGTTGGCTTTATGATCAATATAAGGCCTCTAGGATGAATTGAGGTATGTTTATATAGTATTTGGGTAGGTTTTGGCCGAACCAAAAGGCTTTGAAAGTGTGAATAATTAGTTAGAGGTGATGTCCTTTTATAAGGGGAGGAGGGGCACCTTAGGAAAATCTAGAAATATTATTTTATAATAAATTAATATTCAGTTTATAATGGATAAAAAGTGGATTATTTAAAATTTATGGTGGGTATGGGTTGAAAACCACTCAACCAATAGAATTTAGATAGGTTTGGGTTATAATATTAACCATATATATTAGTTTTAACTCTTAGTTAATTAGTTTGACATTTACCATGTCACTTTGTATTTTTATATTATATCATTAATAAAAATACTATATACCTCCAGGAGACCCCAAATTGGTTTATTAATGATAAAAATATCATGATATAAGTCTCTTGGTGGATCCTTATATTTTTAGGAATTTAATATAAATTAATAATATAATATTTGTTTTAAAAACTCTTTTATGTCAATTTTGACACTATTGGTTATTTTGTTTTTGATAAATTCATAACTACATTATTACATTGATAAAAATTTATATAAAAAATAATAATATGTCATAGTAACCAATAAAATTATTGGAATTTATAAAAAGTCTCAAATTACATTTGTTTGGGTATTTATAATGTCATTTATCTTAATCTTTAATTAATACGGTAATTATTGCATCACATTGTGTCATAAATAAATTAAATTATTTAATGTCTAAAAATTATAAATAAAATACCATTATGTCGGAAATATTTTTTTCCTTCTAATTAATATTTATAGTTGAAAATATAACATATGTAACCCTATGTAAAAATTGTTTTGCAAAAAGATATATGCTTATGTAATTTTTATATTTACTTTAACTTAATTAATATAAAGTGTCCCTATCACCTACAAGGTCCTCCATGTGGTCCCAAAATTGACCCAAAGATGACCATGGTCGGAAATGTATCAACCAATAAGGTTAGGACACGTTTTAGGATAAATTAATATTATTATAATATTATTTCTTACCCTTATTTACCAGATTTACCCTTTAACCATGGTAAATAAAATATTTACCGAAGTAATTATTCAAAATGAATAAAAATGAATGTTACCTATTTACACAATTTCGAAATCCTAATTCCAAATATGTAATCCATTATTACAAATTCAAAACACAGAAGTGGTAGAAATTAATTTAAAATTAATTCCCGCTGTCAAAACAAAAAAAGTGTTTTTAAGAAATAATAACTATCAAAAGAGTGATACCTTTTAGGTCCGGTTTAATTGTGAAATTATGTCCAATGACCAAAATTGTATTAAATGGTAAAAATATATTCTAAATATACCTTAAAACCACTCAAAATCATAATTTATCACAATTAATTATTTATATTAAAAAAGTTGTTTTTTAATAAAAATTTTGTAATTTTCACTATTCATCAAAATATAAAAGTTATCCGAAAAGTTCCAAAATTTCATCCTAGGATAATTTTGATCTTCCGAATTGAAAAATGAAGTCCATTTTTAAAGATGAAATGTATAACATTTCAAAATGTGGGTATTACTATTCATAACGGCTACTTTGATTGGTCGTAGTGTGTTAGAATCTCAAAGTTGCGTACAACACACACTTCTATATTATTCAAAGAGAAGCATACCGTGGAAGCTTGGGGTGTTACACGTTGTGTGTAACATAAGATTTTAAAGAAAACTATTTTTGGGTATCAGGTACACCATTGAACATAACATCCACTTTAATGTAAAATTAATATTTAATTCACAAATATCAACAAATATGAAAATGTTATATTTTTATTTACCTAGGATGTTACACCAATGATATTACAGAAATCCAACAAACTGATGTCAAATTTATAGGCATTAAATAGAAGGAGTTCGTTTGTTGGATCCATCAGCTGAGTATCCACAGGATAATATTGATATTCTTATATAAATATTTCTTCCCAACCTAGAAGACTTAATATATGTTTACTTCCTTCAATTCATCAACAAAAATTCTACAAGTCTAGTACACCGAATACACCCACATCCAAGAATGATTAACACCCCCTCCTGGGTGGAAGTACCAATATTTCCTCCAACCCTTTGATTGATCTGCCTAGGAATCCCAACATATGGATTAATAGTAGTGTGTATTTAATTCAATCATGTGAAACTTTAGATCGGGAGAAAAATGGATGTTATTCATGACACAAGATATAGATTATATACTAGCATTAATGTATTCAACCATCATTGAAACATTGGTAGTAGTAATGTTTTGATAATCTAGAAACTAAGAGATAGGTGTATAATTTTTAGAGATGGTGTGAAGAACTCCCACAGATGTTTGTGGCAAAAAGGTTTCAGATAATTACTCTACATAAAATCATGATGACATTTCCTCATATATCCCACAATATTAAGAAGAGTAATATCTTAAGAATCCTTACAATAATTACCTATTACATTCATTATTGTCTCAATGAAATTACAAGCCCGTTCATCAGAAACTGAAATATTCCTAGAATAAATTGAACCTTCAAAGAAACACACAATGTTTTTTAGGACATATTCATTTTAAATAATGTTGAAAAATATACAAGGATTTTGAAACGCCGTGATTTTATGCATGTTCCCTGTGAAAGTGTCCTCGAGTAAGGTCCCCATTTAGGTAGCCTCACACATGTCCTTTGCCCAAAGAAAAAAAAGGAAGTATTCCTCTTCAGTAAATGCATTGCACAGGGTGGTGGGTACCTTGTTTTGTGAGATGAGAATTTGAGAATAGGATTCATCAATATATCTACATGAACTAATAGCATCGAGATATTGGATATTGTGAAGCGTAAAGGGTTTTAAAGAAATACTTCCATTATTTATAGGAAAAAATTCCCCAATGCATCAACTATATGCACAACTAAACTACAATATAACCCTATGTGGGGGACCAACATGGATGATTAGAGAGGCTGACCCCAGTGCTACAATTACACTTTTCATCCCTTCACATCATGATTAGACCCTCTTTTTCTATTCAGATCCAATCTTGTGGGGGGGGGGGCTTCTTGTTGACACAATAATTTATTAAATAAATGTAAAAGTGTCAAATAGTGATATATTTAAGAATAAAACAAATTAAAAACCCCAATGACCTCAACCCCCCCAAAAAATTCTTTTCATGGAGGAAACCCTAGACATTGTCCATGCGCATATACCTACACCTGAGCCTGAGCAGTCCTCTTGAGAAACCTACCTGTGCAACCCACTTCATTGAGTGAGTACCTTCCCCAAGTGTCCCATATTTTCCTATAAATAGGTAACATTGGGTTATTATTTGGACATACAAATTTTTCTATAGGCCTCTTGAATCCTTGCTAGCTATAGGTCTCTCTCAAGCCTCCCAAAACCTTTTATGAATCTTTTTGAAGACTAAAGTATACATAATTTTGGAGGTATATTGAAATTATTGTCCTCATAGGGTTTAAAACTTATAAAACATACATGAGGGATTATTCCCCAGATAGGAGATAAATACTACTATGTGTTCCCCATTATTGAATACGGATCTACATGAGCCACCGTGGAGAACACCTAGAGAAACACATGAAGGATTGAGAAAGGTATCACCCAAGTGTAGTTTACCTGGTGGCCCAAAACTCAGGATACCATCAGTTCTACCATGACTACCTATGTAGATAACCCCCTATATGAACCACCCTTGGATTTCCCGTGTCTTAAACCTGTGCGAGTATTTGATCATGTCCTCTTCTGAGGGACCAATGGTAGTGATTATCCTTCATTGTCTCCCATATCTGAAAGGGATGAAACTAAAACCACAACTGAAGCCACATTAATTAAAAAACCATTGAAAGAGTCACCTCAACATGTCACCCATTTGGGTCAATATTTTAGTAGATAGAGGGTTCCCAACTTGTTTAGATGGATGGTCAGAGTCCTTGGGTTCATGTGAGTTTTATCCTTGTAGTCACGAGGACACCTACTCAAGGGATAATTCTAGGGAGTTCCTAGTTTTATATAAAAGGGTGAATATTCCTATTCGCCTTTTCATCTATGAGGGTAAGATAATCTGTTCCGAGTAGAGTGGAAAAATATCAAAATTTATTTCCATTTATATTGGAATGACATGATCTTCTCCTCTGACATAACCTATTTTTAGGAAAGGACCTCACCTTTCCTTCCAGAGATCTCATTATTCCAACCCTCCTCGGTCTCTATTCCCTATACCCATTATAGGTTAAATAGAAGTGACAGGAATATTGTACACTTGGCCCTATTCCTTCATTGTTTTCCATAACATGGACTGATTACAAGATTAATTGAGGATATGGATGTGTTGTCAGTCCGACCTCTTCCACCAGTGGAAGAATTATCAGAGATTAGGTGGGTAGGCTCTAAGCCTATTCTATCTCTTTCTAGGATTTTCAACTATGTGCAGTAGTATAGAAGAGTGGATTGTGTGATCTCCAGATCTACTATATTCTCTTGTTCTCCAAATGAGCATGAATCACATGTAATTATAGGTTTACAATGATCTCGTAATCCATACAAACCCAAATCACATTGGACATCCTCCTCATAAGTAATCCACAATAAAAATCGTAATAGGCCTCCTATGAAATGTATGACCTGATTGTACCAAAATCAACAAGCTTCAAATTATGTGTAATCCCAAGTCATTTAACATATTGATCTATGAGAACTCTGATTCTTGATCTGACATAGATATGTTGGATCCCAACCTGAGGCTCAAGATTAATGGTAATCTTCCTCCAAAGTAATTCCCAAACAAACCCCTCAAACCATCATTAATTAAACATCTTTCATGGAATCCTTCTCATATGATACCCATTTTTTAAGGTAAAATCCCCTACCTCATTCTCTCAAAGGGAAAAACTCCCCTATAAGACAGACCTGAGGGACTCCATAAGAAAGGATCCTCATAACCAAACTACACTGGCTTTGATTCCCTTCAATTTGGGATATGTTGGAATCCACCATGATGTTCAAACCCGACACCCCAAATCTACCATATTCTCTCTGATCCACATTCCCAATAGAATTTCATCAAAACTAGGAACCCACATCCCTTATATGTTCCTGGGTCTACTTCCCTATAAGACCCACACCAAGAAACAACTAGGAATATTCCACCTATAAATCCTTTCCACATGACATTAAATTGTATGGCGAGGTCCTTATCAAATGTCCATAAAAGGTATGATGTTCTCCATTATGCATCACTATACATTGTTAGTTCTAATTCCATTCAGATGAATTCATAGGAAGTCCATTTATGGGTTTGGATCCCAACATCAAAACAAATCCTATCTCCCTAGATGAAGATATATTCCAGACCCATCTCCCTAGATGACAATATACTCCAAATTGAATCATGTACCACTAAATGACAATATACCCCAGAGTGCGCCATACTATGGATAAGAAACCTGCATCATCGTAATAATAACAAAAGAATCTCTAATTAGTATATGAGAGGATACAATTTAATGAAGAACCTCAAATACATATAGATGATTCTAGATACCAAACATGTAAATAATTTATTGTTAATTCATGGTTGATTCATATCATACATGGGATTTAATGAAGGATTAATGAAAATTTCTTAAATCTATAAGAGAGTCTTGGAGGAGGTAATAAATCCCCCTAAAAAGGTGTGATGTGCCCAATCGTCAACCCTATAAACCACTCTGAGTTTCTATGAATCATTGACAAAAACTTTAATTAGTTCTTTCCATTGGAAGTCTGTTCTATGTAGATATATAACCATTCTTTGTTTCTAGTTCCACGAACAATCCCATTGGAGACTATTCAAAGATAGTGTGTTACCCATTGACAATGATTGAAAAAAACCCAAACCCCCAAAATAAACCATCGGGTGACCATGGTCCTACTTAAAAATAATAAATTGTAAAATCTGATTTGAATAATTTGACATAGGAAACTCCTTCAAAAATAAAAAGGATACACTTCCCTGTCCTCATTGGACTATTTCTTCCTTGACAACGAGACCAAAAGTCACCATGAAAAAAATTATAAAAATTAAACAAAATTTATAAATATAATAATAGTTATATTTATTTAAATAGTTTTATATATAAGTATTCACATCCCATTGAGAATGACTATAATGTGTACCCATTGTCCACAGACTTCTGCAGACATGTTCCATGTGAATATGGTATTCATGAGAGGATGAGTTTACTATCAAGTGATTCATATTGTTTTTATCTCTTCTAAACTGTGTGGTTAATGGATTAATCTCTCAAATAATAGATGTGAAATGGATAAGACAATAGTTTTATTGGACACCATCCATATTTGATATATGGTTAATATTGATCATGTTTATTTTAAGGATTTTGTTTTAAAGGTAAAGGGGAAAATGGTCAGTAATGAAGGGTTGACTTTGGGTCCTCCAAAAAGAAGGTGGTGATAGGAATATTCCAATATTCGAAACAATGTGTCCACAATATATTCCAGTTATTCTTGTATTGTACCATATTTCCTGATATATGTCTGTTTTTTTATTTATGCATCATCATATGAATATTATTTAATTGTATACGTTGGCATTGTTCATATTTTTAATTAGTTGTTATATCATTCTTCTACCAACGTCTGTCCTTTATTTTCAACTACTTCTGCTACTATTTATAATTTTTTTCTATTATACCACTATGTTAATCTTAACATGAGGTTATAGTATCCCCATTATAACCTTATTACACCATTGATACATGTAGGTAGCCTCTGGCATATAAGGAGGAATACTTTAGGTCATGTAACCCACTGGTCCAGCTACTGTCCTAGTGGTCAGTCTAGTCAGGATGTTACAAAGTGGCTTCAGAGCCTTTTTTCCTTGCATTACTATTTTGGATGGAAATTAAGAGATCGTGAATGTGTTGATGCTTGGTAAATATCAATATCTTTTATTGGTCACCCACCCATGGGGAAAAGTCCATGTGTCTAGGGCAGGGGTTGTTGTTCTTTTTTCCATATTGTAGTTGATTTTGTTTTCACCTTGAGTGAATGGTGTAACTTATGATGCTTATTGATTTACGAAATTCATCATATTTATCTTTGTCCTGGTATAAAAATTATGTGGAATTACAAGAATTATTATAGGAATATATATATATTCATAAGTCACACATATGCAATGTCATGAAGATTCATTTATAGGTTTCCTGTTAATTTGGATTGTGTTCCTTGAGGGATATGCCATGCTGCCTATTTAATTGTCATGTTCGACAATTGGATCATAATTCTATGTTATAGAATTTTTATATGTGTTCATTTCTTATGAAACAATTCTTGTTTTTTGTTACTATATATAAATGGTTTCATGGGATAAATTTATTGGTTGCGATTAAACTGGAACCAGTTTTCATTTGTAAGGTGTTTGGGTACCTAATGATTGGGAATGGGTAACTCAGGTACCAAATCCATTTTTTGGACTTTTTTATACACATTTAGAGGCCACTATTAAAATTTAAAATCTACTAATGTTTATATGTAAAAGTGAAATGGTTTTGATAAAATGTGAGTTAGTTAGAGATCTATAAATTTTTCGGTAGAATTATAAATTAGAGATAGAAACCCATATAATTGAACTTTGAATTAATAGAATATTATGTCTTGAAATGAAAATAAATGTAAATGGTATGTTTATTTTTCTAAAATAAATTGGATCACTTAATAAGGAATTTACCCATATCACACATGAATAATGATCATGGGATTAGCTATAAAAATTCCCAAATGGACCCATGTAGGTCAGGTGGGTCATGTTTCTTCTAAGGCAACCCACTAGAGGTGTTTTATAATATATAATAATTAAACAAAATCTACTCGGTTTCATCCTAATGAACCTAGGTTGGTTTAACGGGGCCCTTAGAGGTCTCCTTGTCATTAATAATTTAAAACGAATTAATTTTGATAAATTACCAAATTATGACTAAATTTTAATAAATAGAGAATGCATTAAAAAGGACGTATGATTAGACTTTTCTATTTTCCTTGATGCATTTATTAAATCAGGTACCATGTTCTTTTGTATTATATTTAGTACTTGATGTTCTGTTTAGAGTTTCTTAAATGTTAGATAATAAAAGTAAAATCAATTAAAATGATTTAAATGGGATCCGAAAAAGGTTTCCATCATTTAAACCATCATGTTAGGGTATTTTAAACATCTTTTGAGTATCCTTAAATGGAAACATTAGCCTTTTCTAAAAAGATTTAATTATTTACTAATTTCATTAATAATATGATTAGGGCCTGGAAAAACTTTTTTGGCAATACCAAGTGAATGGGAGAACACATATGATTTTGTAAGGGGATATCCTGAGTTAGGTGTCACCCTTAGAGAATAAATTACTTGATAAATTATTTGTGATTTTATATGTACGGTACATTTCAGGTGACATTGTCCCAAGTAAGACTCTTACCTTCTAAATGTAACCCTTTTTGGATGGGTGGTCTTGGTATCGTTGAACATTGTTATTAGAGTTAGCATCGGGTAATGCTAAGTCATAGATGGTTAGACATTCCAATGGAATGGTTTTCTGATTAGTAGGTCTCATGACCCAGTTTATCATTCTTTGGGTGACTCGGGAGGTCGTCAGACAATTTTACTACTGTGTGTGATAGTACGAATTTGAGGCAGTTTTCTATATTGGGAACCTGATACATGTATTCAAAGGGAGGACAACATACAAAGAATATTGATTGTGGTTATCTTGATCAGAAAATATCGAGGTAGTATACATTCCTATACATGGTTCCCTTCATGTTGAAAAATGAGGTAACAAAATTGTATAATTTTGTGGAATCGTTGAGATTTGTGTTGTTAATTTTATAGCAAGTCATATCCATATTAGAGTTCATGAGAGTTAAAGTAATTATGTTCATCCAAATGCTCAATATGACTACCAAGAGACTCGGGTGTTCGTAGATGCTGGTCCATTTTATTTTTTCATTCCTAAAAAATGTTATGAAACCTGTGATAATTACATGGAACTGTTTCATGATTAAATTTAAGGTAAATATGATCTTTCATTCTTATGAGTGCTGGTTCTATCTTTTTGTTTCATGATAAGGATACTACTTAGGTGGGGAGTGTCGTGTTAGTTTGAGTATACTGGTTAGTGCTTACTTAGAAGCACAACATTATTGTGGTTAGATGGGTGTGTGTCCTTTGAGAAAACATGTTGGTTTTATACGGACATTGACGGTTGAGTTGGAAATTTATGTACTTCCTCATGTGGTGGAGGAATTGTGACCAGTTAATGGTTATACGTCAGTTAATGAAGCAATGATTCTTCAAAATAGTTGACCATTGTGGTTTGATTATTCTCTTCTTCTAATATCTTTTTAGTGTACTATTGCATAGTGACATCCATGTCTCCTACCTTGAGATCTTCCTTGATACACTAAGAGATCATCATTTTTACACCACAGTAATGATTTAAATTCGATTTTTTTTGGGTGGTTCTATTAGAGTCTCATGATGGTTGTGTCGTTATTATTGAGGCGTGGTTAGTCATGAGTGATTCTAGGCTTCCCATGTAATAATTCCTTGGATATAATTTTAGACATGATCCATTTTACAATGAAAAGGCTGCTAGAAAAATTTCACTCCTCGATTAGTCAATCATCTAAGAATTGAGTATGGACTATCATGGGTTAGTTCCTTGGACGCCATTTTAATGAATTTTATGTTATTCTGGACTTGATTTAATGCTTGGAGGTGTTGTTTGACTGGTTAATGATTCCAATGGTATAAATCAATAATACTCCCTTGTTTGTGTTGAGTCATGAATGTTTAAATGTTCTTGTGGTGGTCAAGAAGAAAACATCACCATGAATCAGGTTTGTTCTTTGATGAACATTCATGTAATAAAACTAAAGTTTCCTTAGGAGAAGGCATTATAGTCTTGTTTATAATATAATTTTTATCTAATAAAAGAGTTTTTGAGATAATTTAGATAGAGTGAATCTGCTTTTTATACTTCATATTGATGTCTACGATTGAGAGTAACTGGTTTAAATAAGAGACTACATTAAGGTGGGAGTGGTAAAAAGGTCACCTATGTCTTTCAAATAAATCTTATGTGAATTATTTCTATTTAGTTGATCAGGATTAAACTATTCCTTTATAGTGAGATCCCTGATATGACAATGAAAATAAAAAGGCTCTCCCAGTTCAATGAAATAATGTCTGGAACATTGTTAAAACATTATGGTGTTTATTTTAGGCAATTCCAATAGTTAAGTGTACCATGGTTCAGGTTGTGCCCTATTATTATGTTAATACCTATGGTGGGGATCCCCATCACCCAAATTCTTAATGAGATGAAAACATGACTGTGTCTCCAGCTGAATGGGGTTGTGTAAGTAGTATTATTTCATTTCCATTTGGGGATAATATTTCTTCTATGTTTTAGTTGATTAAGTTTCATAATATTAATACAATATTTGAGGTTCTTTGGGAATTTAGAAATAGTACACAACCATTTAAATAGGGATTTACGACCCTAGTGGGTCAGGTGTTATTTTCATTATTCCCAAAGGATTCATAGGGAAAAGATGTTCTATGGTTGGGAGGTTGTAACAAAAAATGTTTTTGAGCTAAGGTAAAATTCAAAGTTATTGTGAATTTTGGCCTTTACTGGACAATCCATTCTTTCAACTAAGTATCATAGCATAATTTTGAGAGGTTCAGCAGTTTAAAATGTTGTTTTTAGACTTGTGTGAAGTTCTGAGAGGTTCCCTAGGTGGTCCATTGAGTATCAAGAGTATTGAGCCCTATAAACCACATGGATGGGTGGTATGAATGGGGCGTATGATTATTATAAAACTACGTGACCCCCAGGAAAAACCTGTATGGCCTACACCACAGGAAAATATGTGAAGAGCATGGGAGACAAACTATTTCCCCATACAATGCACCCATGTCGGTTGTTGGTTCAGGTAGCCATGAGAGAAAAACCATGCAAGGCAGGTTTCCTAAGAAGAGGGAGCCCGATAGTTGGCGAACAGTCTGAATACCATGAGACCTATTTTTTACAGTGAAATTACAGTTTTATCCTTAATGATTTAAAGTTTTATTTTTTTTTATTCTTATTTCTTCCTCCTCCTATAGCCACGTGAGATTCCTTCTACATTCCATTGGCTTCATCCTCAAAAATATTCTAGGAGTCAAGAGATCTCCTCAATCCAAAGTCTGAATCAAACGCTGTTAGTCTGTATAGACCCACATTAGTATGCTATTGACTCTATTTTAACCTTTCATCATTTAATATTATACCGGTTGAGTGATCAAGGTGTAATCTTATTTGCTATATTTTTAGGGAGAATGTTTTCTTATTGTATTCCATCTAAACCAGACTAAATTAGAGCTTGAAATTGGACATGTAATGCATCCTAATAATAATGTAGGTGATCTATGGATTCTTCCTCAAGTTTTTACCATTTTCGATATAGTGCCAGTGTGCTACACACCAACCTTTTCCACTCTTTTCCTTAAAACTTTTTTCATTAGTATAAGTTGGTTTATGAACCTATTGTTACTCCTGTTGATCTTTGTTTTTTAATTTTAGGTTTTTAATCTCAATGATAGAGTCCACTTGGGAATGCTAGATTGTTTTGAACCCATTTTAATTAATTGTTTAATTTTTTAGATTTATTTCTAAATGTTCAAATTGGATTAATAATGGAATTTCCCATTTTTAAAAATTTCTTAAATGATAATGGAACCTCCTAAATACCATGTTGAACCTTTATCAATTGAATTCCTATATAGGGTAGTTGTTTCTAAAATGCTTCTTTTATGATAATTATGTTATGATGTTTCAATGTGATGTTTATTTATAAAAAGTGAATTTTTGATAAAAAATTTCACAATTTCATAATAAAACACCTTGAATTAGGTACACTATCTTTAAAATTGAAAATTGATGTTTTGTGAATTTGATCTTCTTTGTAATTATGGAATTAATAGTCCCATATGCCATTTTTATTTGAAATAAGGAATATTTATTGTATGACCACTTTTTTATTTTTAAATGGAGTTATATTTTTTATATATAAATGATCATTTAACCAATGTGTACCACCCCATTCTTCCATGGCATGCTTCTCTTTCAATAATGAAATAGCTTGCATTGTATGCAAGTTCGAGATTCTAACACACCACGACCAATCAAAGTAGCCGTTATGAATAATAATACCCACTTTTTGAATTATATAAATTTTATATTTCATGATGGACTTCATTTTTGGATTCTGAATATCAAAATTAGCATATGTTGAATTTTTTGTATTTTTACGAGAACTTATAATTTTTAATGAATAGTAAAAAAATATTTAAAAACAACTTTTTTAATAAAAATAATTTATATTGATAAATTATACTATTGAGTGGTATTAAAGTATTCATGGAATATATATTTACCATTTATTACAATGGTGGTCATTAGAATTCATTTAACTTTTAAATTGGACATAAACAGTTGTCAATCTTTTGATTGATATTGTTTCTTAAAAACATGCTATTTGTTTTGACAGCGAGAATAATTTTTCAGTTAATTTCTGCAATTTAGTTGTATAGAATTTGGTAAAATGGATTTCATATTTTGAATCAGAAGGTCCAAATTATTTAATTAAGACTCTTTTTTTTGGACATTATGAAAAGTAACGACGACAATTGTCTTTAATTATCATGATTAATTAATAATCGGGTAGTTAAGAGTAATGAAATAATATCATAATAATATAAAATGACCCCAAAATGTCTCCCAATTATATTTTTTGTGTCATCTTAGACCATGTGATTCTTTTTTCTAACTTAGGGACCCCATGTAATCACATTTGTGTGATAGTGACATTTTATCATTTTATTTTTTTAATGGAAAATATAACAAAAGTATGTAACACCTAAGTAAAACAATTTTAATTTTGCTACATAAATGATCTCTTAGACTATAATTAGTCATAGTAAAGATAACAATATTTCCTACATCATGGTACTTTTTTTATAATTTTTAGACATTAAATAAATAAATTTATTTATTAACCCATGTTAATGCAGTGATTACCTCATTAATGAACGATTTAAATAAAATGAAAAGATAAGGTAATATCATAGACATACACTTGTCTAAATCCTATTGGATGGGTGTATATCTAACCATTATCACCTTATCCTCAATATATATTATTGTGGGACCTTTAAAATCCGAAAAACATTTCATAATAAAGCAACATTTCAATCTTTCCAAAAGAGACCCTCCTCTCCTTTTATAAAAGGCCCCCACCTCTACCACCTTATTCACAACATCAAAGCCATTTTGCTCAGCCAAACTTGGAAAAAATTATCTATCAACTTCCCTCTCTTACTCCCAGAAGCCTCAATTTGGGATGACGTCTTCCCAAGGAAGCATTTGACTCAAATCAAAATGAGTTACCCGATTTTAAGGTAATGTCTTCTCTTATGATCTTTTGTTTTATTTTGATTCTGAAACCCCTTAAACCCTTTTTATTCCATTATTTTGTAACAAAAACAGTATATTAAATATACTATTATTTTTTTATGAGAAGTATTTCATTTACACTTACAAACACCTTCGTCTAATGGTTAAAGAACATATTGTTTCTGTGGGGGGCGAATTACTGCCTCATTTAACGATGATTGTTCAATATTATTTTAGCACCTTTCATGGTGGCCATTAAGATGTCACAAAATTTATATATGATATATATTATGTTTATGTTTTCCTTATGCTTATGTATTTTTTATTTATGTCATACGTTTATAGTTTCCATTATTTGTAAAAGCGATAGCTTCATTTTAGGAAGTGCGGACTACCGCCCCCTCAAAGTGATTTAAATCGTTAATTCCATATGTGGGATGTATAAAGGATGGAGTTAATGATATTATATATTATATTATACTATAATTATAATATACCTTTATATAATTATGATTTAATTCCATTAAATATGAAATATAAATGAAAGTAGTGTTCATGCGTACGTACGGCTTACCGTCTCCATGAACGGTGCATTTCATTTATTACCTCTAAATGTTATGTAATATTATAAATGAATGTATATAATGGATATATATGATATATATGATATCTACATCATTAATATAATTCTGGATATAATGGATATTTTACCACATGAACAACTTGTAATAATAAGAAGTTTATATTTGACTCAAGTACCAATGATCGACAAAACAACCATTATTAACTTAAATAATTACATAATGTTCATAACATGGTAATAAGTGATATAAATTTAATAATGAACTTGAAAAAGGTTATTAAGAAAGTAAAAATTAACTCTAGTTTATTATTCAAGAGATTAAAAAATGATCGAGTCAATTCGGACACGAGGTAAGGGACTTCGTCTCATTCTCCTTTCATTAGGGCATATTTTGTTTTATATAGAACTTCCTTTTATATGGTGTATAAACCCCTTCGACTTTTAATTTTATTCAAAAGAAATTTTATTTATGAATCATTTTTACTAAACAACAAAAAGAATGTTTTGTCTTACTTATGCGGCGACAACGACTTTTCCACCGTTGTGACCATTATTTGAGTTTCAGCTTCCTCTTCAAGCCATAACTTTTTTTAAATGAAAAATAAATATCATGTTTTAATTTTATTTTATTTTGGTATTGAAAATGGTTTTGATAACGTTTTGATTACATCAATGTGTTGTATTGATATCTTGTGATTGAAATGTGGAAATGTTAAGTTTCCTTTATGCATGTTTTATGTGATATGATTATGTCATGGTCCCTGGGAATTATTTATGATATGTTTAAACATTTTCATATATGGAATGCATTGGACATAGTAAGTGGTGGGTGGAGCCTGCTATAGCTCTTCGATGCATCAGTTGGTCTCATGAGACAAAGTAGTGTCTTGGCACAAGGCCTTGACAAAATCTTATTTGTAGTCTTGGCACAAGGCCTTGACTATGTGGTTATGATAGTCTGGAATTATGCATTCCATCATTTTGAAAGTGGTTAGTGATATTGCAAGTGATTATTCGACTATTAGGATATCCATGTGAATAAGTAAATGGAATTATTTCATTTTATTTTTTCCATGTTATTCTGAAGTTCATGTTTAAAAAGATTTTGTTTTAGTTATACAATTTCCATAAATGTTTATGCGTGTTTATGAAAGTTTCCACTATATTGTTATCCATACCGAGCATCTGAGCTCACCCCTTTCTATGATTTATTTTTCCAAAGATGTGAATTAGTGTATTATGATTGACCTACATGGATAGTATAAGGGATAAGTGTGTTCAAAAAGGGACAAGATGTTGTTATTGTTTTTATTTCATGATGTAATGTAAAACTTATGAATGTATTCAGTGTTTCAAGGCTAATAAACTAACGGTCTTTCGAGACATGATCTTTTGTGACCATGCCAATGTTATGTAATAATGCACTGACTCTCGATAACTAGGGTCGGGGCGTTATAGTTGGTATCAGTGGGAGTTTAGTACTAACCTTTGAAGCTAGATTTAGATAAACTCTGATTAGTAAACATAACCCTAAGATAGACTTTGAGGATTAGCATAGAAGACCTTACTATAATTTTGGTATTGTAGAGACTTTGTGTGTTTTCCGAGAAATAAATCCCTATCTGGATACGAGTAGGTAGAGGCGGCTCTAGCACAGATGTCGCTAGGGGTAAGAACTAAAAACACTACTTTGATCTTGACTCGAACGAGAACTAGTGCACGACAACGGGCCTTGCTGCACTCTTGGTTATGACACTCTCAGGGGATATGCTTAGGATAATTATCATTTTCATTAAAAACCATTATGATGGGTTTATGAGTATATACCTCCTCAAAGAAATCATTTCTTTTTATGATTATGGATTATATCCATTAATAGTTCAATTTATGGTAATTGTTTTACAAGTATGGAATTATGTATTTTGATTCATGAACAGATCTCGTTTATGCCATTCTTTAGAAATGGAACCTAGTGGAAGGAATGGAAATGGTATCAATGCACACACTCTATGTAGGGATTTCCCTCCTTCTCAAGATAATTATAGTGGAGGTGTTGATACAATTGGTGTTGATAAGCTTATCAACATAATGGGACAACTCACTCAGGTTATGAATAATAACCTTACTCGTACATATCACCCTGATCCGCAACGTGGAAGATCAATTTTATACAGCTTCATGAGGAAACAACCATGAAAATTCAATGGGAGTAAAAATTCCATAGTATATGTTCAATGGATAAATTCCCTAGAGAAAATATTTCAGGCTTTAGGGAGTAGTGAAAGGGAAAAACTTGTCATAGTAGTTTATCGCCTCACTGGAGAAGCTGATCAATGGTGGTCATTGATTCAAAATACAAAGGAAGATGAAGAAGTTTCATTTATGTAATGTATAGAGTTTAAAGTTATTTTCGTAGAAAAATACTTTCCTAATGACCATCGAGCAGATATGGAAAGGCAATTTCTGATTTTGAGGAAAAAGGAGGACGAGAATGTTGCAATGCATGAGTCTAACTTTACAAGGATAACAAGGCATGCAATAGATTATATACATAACCCAAGAAGTAATATCGATTGTTTCGTTGATGGGATAAAACTGTTTCCCCATCGAGCATTAGTATCACAATCTTTCTCAACGTAAGACGATATAGTCTCGTGTTCTATCAAGACAGAAAAAAATTCACTAAGTCTTATGACAACAAAGTAAATAAAGATAAGAAAATAAAGATGGAGAAAGATACATATAAAGAGAAAAAGGGAAATAAGGATTTTCCATTATGTAAAAATTGTTGTAAGAAACACCCAGGTACTTGCCTAAACGGAATGGGAGTTTGTTACAAATGTGGAGAAAATGGTCACCAGACTCATGATTGTAAGGGAAAGAAAGAGGCTGTCCATTTTGAATGCTATAATTGTAGAGAAATGGGGCATTATGAAAATGAACTCCCAAATCACCAAGGAAAATTGCCTCAGAAAATGCCAAGGGAGCAAAGCCAAGCTTATGCTGTTACTAAAGATGAAGTTGAATAATTATTGAATTTTTGTTTTTGGACTCAAGAACTATATTATGGTTATAAGTATAATGTGAAATATATTAGGATTTTACTGTAGTACTTGTTGTTTTCATTGAGGTTTTAATATGATGAAGGTAATCATATTTTTAGTATGTGACAATAAGAGAAACTTTACTTTATTTGGGGAATCTGATGTTACAATTGATTTTGGAATTTAGAGTCCTTTTAGAGAAAGTCTGGACAGAGGTATTTTGGATAACTATAAAGGTTGGAATGGATTAAGTTGAAGTTTTGATAGTATTGTTTAAGGTTAAAACATTTCTGAAGATTATTTTTGGAATAATATAATACTATAGTTTTTAGAAAAAGACAACCTGCAGGTTGAGGGATAACCCATCGCATCAGACAAAGATGTAGGAATCGAACCCACAACCATAGTGCGACATGCCTTTATTACTTACCACTAGCCTACAGAAATTCCCTAGTTATTACAAAATAGTTTTCCTAATCTAAATGGTATGTGTTAATATTTGGAACCTTTTACGATTAGGATAAATATAATATTTTTGAGTTCCATTATCTTTTTGAGTAAAAGATGAGTTTGTGGTAGAAATTAGTTTATGGTTGAAACTCTACTTGCCAAGTATATATATATATATATATATATATATATATATATATATATACCTCTCTCTTATTTTATGAATAAATTAATTCTTAAACTTTAGGAAAGGGATATTAAAAAAATTATCCTAATATCTAATGTTTTGTTGAACTGATGATATTTTAAATCACCATTGATTGAAGGCTTTGAGGCCCTCAATTTTAGACTTGTTTGTGATTGATGACCTCAATCACTCCCAAAAAATATTTATGTTTTTCCTCCAATTATGTGTCTCCAATTTCCACCAATGTTCTATTAATCGAGATCATAATTTGGTGGTGACATTCTCATTTCCCTTTGCCTCTTATTAAGGCTAAATTTTATTAACCTTATTTTTGATGTGGGTTTTCCACAAAGGTATTTTCTATTTTCAACCCATTATTTTTGAAGAAAAATTTCAGATTGTAAGGATGCAATTTATTTAAGGTGGGGAGAATGTAACACCCCAAGCTTCCACGGTACGCTTCCCTTTCAATAATTCAATAGCTTACATTGTACGCAAGTTCGAGATTCTAACACACCGCGACCAATCAATGTAGCCGTTATGAATAGTAATACACAATTTTTGAATTATATAAATTTTATATTTCAAAATGGAGTTCATTTTTGGATTCTGAATAATGAAATTAGCCTATGTTGAATTTTTGTTATTTTTCTGAGAACTTCCAATTTCTGATGAATAGTAAAACAAAACATAAAAACAACTTTTTAATAAAAATAATTTTTTGTGATAAATTATACTATTGAATGGTTTTAAAGTATACATAGAATATATTTTGACAATTTATTCCAATGGTGGTAATTATAATTAATTTCACTTTGAAATTGGACATAAACAATTGTCAATCTTTAGATAGATATCGTTTCTTAAAAACATGCTATTTGTTTTGACATCGGGATTATTTTTTAAATTATTTACTATAATTTCTGTGTTTAGAATTTGGTAAAATGGATTCCATATTTGAAATAAAAGGTCCAAATTATTTAATTAAGACTCTTTTGTTTTTGAACATTATGAATAGTAACGACGACAATTATCTTTAATTATCATGAGTAATTAGTAATCGGGTAGTTAAGGGTAATTAAATAATATCATAATAATATAAAATGACCCCAAATTGTGTCCTAAGGTTATTTTCTATGTCATGGACAACCATGGGATGCCTTTTTCTAACTGAGGGACCCCATGGAATCAGTTTTCTGTGATAGTGTCATTTTATCATTTTTTTAAAAGGAAAATATAACAAAAATATGTAACACCTAAGAAAAACAATTTTAATTTTTTCTATATAAATTATCTCTTAGACTATAAATATTCATTTTAAAGATAAAAATATTTCCTACATCATGGTAGTTTTTTTATAATTTTTAGAAATTAAATAAATTTATTTATTTATGACACCATGTTGATGCAGTGATTACCTCATTAAAGAACGATTTAAACAAAATGAAAAGATAAGGTAAAATTTAAGAATTAAACTTTTCAAAAGCCTATTGTATGGGTATATTTTGAACTCTTATCATCTTATCCTCAAACTATATCATTTTGGGGCCTTTAAAATACGAAAATCATTTCATAATAAGGCAACATTTCAATCTTTCCAAAAGATCCCCTTCTCTCCTCTAATAAAAGGACCCCACCTCTACCACCTTATTCACACCTTCAATGCCATTTAGCTTGGCCAAAATCTGCCAAAATACTCTCTAAAATTTTCTCTCTTACTCCTAGAAGCCTCACTTTGTGCATAAGTCTTCCCAAGGAAGCCTTTGACTCAAATCAAAAAGAGTTACCCGATTTTAAGGTAATGTCCTCTCTTATGATCCTTTGTGTTATTTTGCTTCACCAACCCCTTAAAAAAATTTATTCCATTATTTTGTAAAAAAATCAGTATATTAAATATTCTATGATTTTTTATGAGAATTATTTTATTTACACTAACACACACCTTCGTCTAATGGTTAATGAACACATTGTTTTTGTGGGTGGTGAATTACTGCCTCACGAAACGATGATTGTTCAATCTTTTTTTAACAGCTTTAATGGTAGAAATTGATATGTCACTCTATTTATATATGATATATATTATTTTTATTTTTTCCTTATGCTACTTTATTTTTCATTTTTGTCATACCTTTATAGTTTCCATTATGGGTAAACGCGATATCTTCATTCTAGGAAGTGCGGACTACCGCCCCCTCAAATTGATTTGAATCGTTCATGCCATATGTGGGAAGTATAAATGATGGTGTTAATGATATTATATATATGATATTATACTATAATTATAATATAACTTTATATCATTATGATTTCATTCAAATAAATATTAAATAGAAATGAAAGTAGCGTTCATGCGTACTTACGGCTTACCATCTCTATGAACGGTGAATTTCATTTCTTACCTCTAAATGTTATGTAATATTATAAATGCACGTATATACTAGATATATATGATATAAATTATATCTAAATCATGAATATAATTCTGGATATAATAGATATTTTACCACATTAACAACTTGTAATTATAAGAAGTTTATTTTTGACTCAAGTACCGAAGATCGACAAAATGACCGTTATTAACTTAAATAATTACCTAATTTTCATAACATGTTAATAAGTGATATAAAATGAATAATTAACTTGAAAATGGTTCTTAGGAAAGTATAAATTAACTCTAGTATATTATTCTGGAGATTAAAGAACGATCGAGTCAAGTCGGACACGAGGTAAGGGACTTAATCTCAATCTCCTTTCATTGAGGCATATTTTGTTTTATACCCATCTTTCTATTATATGGGGTATAATCCCCTTTGAATTTTACTTTTATTCAAAAGGAATCTTTTTATATGAATCATTTTTACTAAATGTCAAAAGGAATGTTTTGTCTTACATATGCGGTGACAACGACTTCTCCGCCACCGTGACCATTATTTGAGTTTCGACTTCCTCTACAAGACATAACATTTTTTAAATGAAAAATAAATAACATGTTCTAGTTTTCATTTATTTTGGCATTGAAAACAGTTTTGATAATTTTTTTATTTTTTCAATGTGTTGTATTGATATCTTTTGATTGAAATCGGGAAATGTTATGTTTCCTTTACGCATGTTTAATGTGATATGATTATGTTATGGTCCTTGGGAATTATTTGTGATATGTTTACACCTTTTAATATAAGGAATGAATTGGACATAGTAAGTGATGGGTGGAGCCCGATTTAGCTCCTCGATGCATCGGTAGGTCTCATGAGACAAACTAGTGTCTTGGCAGAAGGCCTTGACGAAATCTTATTTGTAGTCTTGGAATAAGGCCTTGACTATGTGGTTATGATAGTGTGGCATTATGTATTCCATCATTATGAAAGTGTTTAGGGATATTTCATGTGATGATTTGACAAGTATAACATCCATGTGAATAAGTAAATTGAATTATTTCATTTAATTTTTTCCATGTTATTCCAAATTTCATGTTTAAAAGGACTTTTTTAGTTATACCATTTGCTTAAATGTTTATGCGTGTTTATGAAAGTTTCTGCTATATGATTATCCTTACTGAGCATCTAAGCTCACCCCTTTCTATGTTTTATTTTTCCCATGATGTGAAGAAATGTATTATGATTGACCTGCATGGATAGTCTAAGGGATAAGTGTGTTCAAAAGGGGAAAAGATGTTTTCGTTGTTTTTATTTCATGATGTAATGTAAAATTTATTAATCTATCTAGTGTTTAAAGGATAATTAAAAAATCGGTCTTTAGTGACTTGATATTTTGTGATCATACCAATTCTATGTAATACTGCACCGACTCTGGGTAACTAGGGTTGGGGCGTTACACAATGCACCTCATAAGTGCATTCCAGGAACACTCCTACCTAAATGAAAAATATACCAAGCCACTCCTTGGGACATGACTTGCTTAATAAATGAGATTTCCCATTTATGTGATCTTCTTAAAGGAATGAGGTATATTGAAAGTACCACTTTGAGCCTTGTGATTGTTTTTCCATGTTATTAGTTCATTATATGAATTTTTAATGTAATTGATATTTGTGGTATGATCATGCCTCTTGATTTATTTAAATGAGAATAGATTAAGAAATTGTATTAAATGTAATGGCTAGTCATGATAGAATGCCTTCCATAAAATGTTTTAATTTATTTAAATGGAATGTATTAGTTTGATAATATTTCTATGGTTTTTTTATTCACATACATGTAGAATATTGTTTTATTATGGTGGAATTGTTTTTTGTGGTACAGTCACACCTCTTGTTATAATTAGATAAGCACGGATTATGTAAATTATTCTAAATGTGATGCCCACACTGTTAATTGGGATTATTAAATGTAAATCATGATAGGTAATTCCTCATGGATTCAATTATTATTGTTAAGATGTGGGATAATGGTAAGGTTGGAATTGAGCATGGAAAAATCATGCACCCTTAAAATCGGTTATTGATCCATGGCGTCTCACACTAGTGATACTATGTGGATAGAGGGAATGATGCATTATTTCCCTTATCGAGTGTTAACATGGCGGCGAGCTCACTACTATTCAAGTGTTGACATGATGGCACAATTACCAACTCGAGTCATGAGGATGATGTTTCCCACTAATTATGAGATATAGGGAATGTACCCTATTTCTTGAGCTTATAGAATCATTGAGATTTGTTTTGGATGACTAAGTTATGCCCCGATCTAGCCAACACCTTGTATTCTAGGTATATGAAAACTTACATCTTCACATACTTGGTTCCTATAGGTGGATAAAATAAATAAATACATAATATATATTTTTACTATATATATAGTTTCCTTTCAGACACATTACATCCATTAGCCAAAGCTGGTAGAGTCATCCAGGTGTCCCATTGGATGATGAGTTATTGGATGTTTATTTATTTATTCACCACCACTTATTATTTCCATACACCCACCCATAATTTTACATTATACTTCACAGACTGGATTAGATATTGACACCATGGGTTGTAACATACTGGGATTTATATATCACACCCTGCTCGGTCCGCCATTACACTAGGGTACCGAGTAGATCTCATGTTCACAGGACCATGGAATATTTCTTATTCAATTATGCTTGTACCTATGATTTGGGAGCATAAGATTGAGCATGATCTTAGAATGCTCTTGGAGAACTCCCCCAAGGATTTTCTTTTCTTTTATTTATTCGTGTATTGTACTATATAATGATTCCTAATGTATAAGTATTTTTTTAGTTGTATATCATCACCTAGACATGCATGAATTATATAAATTGGCATTGGATATATTTTGATTTAGTTGTTATATTAGTCTTTAGCATCAATATTTATATCATTTTATACTACATACACTACTATTTTTTACTTATTTTTGTTATACTGCTATACTGCTCTGATATTGAGGGTATAGTGTCCCAACTACTACCTCTTTACACCCTTGATGCTTGTTGTAATCCTCTTACATATAGGAAGGCACACTTGATTCCATGTGACCCACTGGTCCAACTATCATCCTAGTGGTCAGTATGGTTGGGACATTACTATATGACCTTCAGATCTTGAAAAAAGCATGTCTTAATGGAGGTATTAATTTCCAATTTATTTTTCATGAAATTATTTTATGAATAATAAAAAAAATTCTTAACTATAGAATGTTATTATAGATGGACAAAGGGATGAGTTGAAATGAAAGGTCAAATAAAAAAGATCTAAAAGATCAACTGAACCATCGAAAATATCATAACAAATCACCTTCATCCCACCTATTCAATATATCCATTTACTAACATTGAAGGTTCATGTGGATATAAGGTTACAAAATTGGAGCATTTTCATAGTTGTTTTTATTGAACGAATACACTGGGAATACATTAAAAACTACACCTCTCTTGAGAATGTAAATGAATTCCTTGTGAATGGATGGCTAGGAGTCTTAGTTGTAAATGTATACATGTGGTTTCTTTTCATGATTTGTTTTTCCAATATCTGATCTTCTTTGTTAATTATGAATTAATACAATTCATATTATTTAGGAATATATATCAATATTATTTTAAGGGAAACACCTATAAATAGAAATATGGACTCATTGGTCCTCAAAACTCTTATACAAAACTAACCTCTTTATATTTAAATCAAATTTAGGCAATAGTTGAAAAAATAGCTAGATCATTTGAAAGAAAACGTATATATTGGAAACAATTCATAGAACTAATGATGCATAGGAAAATGTAGAATTTAATCATACAAAATATATTTTCATTCTATTCATCAATTATTCCTTTTATTATTTTTAATAAATATTTGATACTTATTTTAGTCAATTTAGAAATCTAAAGATTTATGTTTTGGATTCACTACACAGATACACAACAAACTGACCACAAGGGACGATGATTTTCAATTTTTAAAACAATAAATTATATGTTTTTGAACTAAAATCGATGTTATTTATTTTATATTAAGTTTTATAGAGAATATTATTATACTATGGTGGTGTTTATAAATAATCAAAATCATGTAATGGGGATATTTCATGCATATTAGGAGGTTATCGACCTCTACCCTGGATAAGTTTTAGGGTAAATTTAATAATATTTCTCTATGAAAACAACAAATAAAAAAATTACTTATTTTTTCTATTATTTTAGTATTGTATAAAATAATCCAATGTAAAATATTTTGGTTATTATGTTTGATATTTTATGAGATATATCATATACCATAAATAACTAGCATCCGGATGAGGTATTTTCAAAGATAATTACGTACGTTCTGGGCGTAGTGGAAGTGTGTTGGTGGGTTTTCCCAACATTAATTTTAACATCAAACAACGTTCAATCCGAGATCCATCATGATGTAAAATGCCGAATCTTCAGAATGGAATGAAGAAAGAAAAACATAAGAGGGAATCATAGAACCACAGAGATAGGATCATCGTATGTTGGTTATAATCAATTTAATTAATTCACAAGAATTACCTTGGTGGAATTATTTCTTCCATGATGTCTCCGGTCACAATCTGATGTGATCCTTCGTTGCGTCATTGAATCCAAATGGAGAATTCCTCTAGCAGTTATCCACACGTGTGACATGTATCTCTGGACATCACCGAAGGGATCTCCGAGTGCTAGTGTGGAAGAACCTTCACTTACGATGTACGCCTTCGATCGCCTTGGTCTCTCAGTCTTGAGAGCATTCTTGAAGGAATGAGTTATTTCGGCCTTGAAAGAATTCTTCAGAATTGTTGTGCATAATGATTCTATCTTCAAAGTATTGGGGTTGTGAAGATATTTATAATCAGTTTTGAGATTATAGTGTTATGACAATAAATAAACATATTACACATTTTATTTATTTCATCAACTCTTATTGAAAAACCCCATGTCGAATTATTAGTTACTTGACATGTGCCCACACTGATTATAATAAATATCATTTAATAAAAACAATATTATATCCTCAAAATCCCTACTGGAAAAACTACACGGCGTGTAATCATTAATACCCAGTGTGTACACGTTTTCCATAAAACTACATGGCATGTATATTTAATATACACATCATGTACTTTTATTTTCCACTTTCTCTTTATTTCCTCCACCAGATTTACTAGAACTTCAGCAATGGCTATTTATTTCTTTAATAAATGTAACTGCATTACTCACTAATAAATATATTATTTCTCCCACAATATATTCTTTTGAATAACTAGTGTCGAAATAAATGCGACCAGGCAGCCTTAAATAATTATTAAACCACAGTCGGGAATAATATTTATTTAACTTGTTAAATTAATATTTAACTGAGATTAATGGACACACATAGTGTGTGACACTCTAGGCCCCTTTCTCAGTGGCATTAGACGGAGCCTGCCTAAAGTCCAAGGTTAGCATCTAGAAACACGCCAAGGAACCCATAGAGAAAGAAGTTAACACCGCAATGATGTGTTAACTCCTACGAATGTTTACTATGTAATATAATCCATTTTCCTAGATATCTCTAATCAAGCAGGTTGCAAGCTTGTGCCATTAACCCATGTGCTTGATTATTCGTTCATTGGCATTCTGGAATTGAACTCGCTCATACATTACCATGGACATGGATTTATTTAGGCTATATCAATTCCATTAAAGGGCCTATGATATCTACTTCCGTTATGGAATAGAAGGGACAAATCTTTTCTCACATTATCAATTAATGCACTATTACTCGTGACGCACCCAACTTATACTACCTCACTAAAAATAGTGTTTCATCACATTTTTCATCAATACATCTAAGTGCGCGAGTTGTAATACACATTAATAATAATCTTAGAGTCTAAGGACCAATACACACGTACAAAGATAGGAACATCCAATAACACTATGAAATGTGTATTTCCTACTAGCGGGTCTCGTTCTCATAATATCCTCCTGGATATTACCAAGGGTGCACACCATGAGAAGGTGCCGCAATGTTTTATGAGTCCTAACACCTAATGGACTGTATTATTTGTGTCCCTCAAATAACATCATCCGGACATAGAACTTATATTCAAGAATAGTGTTATGGCACTTCTGTGTTCTAATCATAGCAGGGATCTCCTATGACCCTTTAATGAAACAGCTATCCTTAGGATATTATCACATGAATTGTCACACAGAAGAATAATCAAAATGAGATAAGGCTTTTATTAATTAATAAAGTACAAATTAGTTGGTTCTAGGCTACAAACTCCAACAGACTCCCACTTGGAATAGAGCCAAATGATAAAAACCTTTAACCCACTAGCTCTCACATGATATTCATGCTTCTGCTGAGATAGGCCTTTAGTCATGGGGTCCACCACGTTCTCTTCCGTGGACACTATGCTCACTGAAACTTCACCCCTTTGATAGAAATCCGTCAATAGGTTATACATTCAGAGTATGTGCTTTGTCCATTGATGTGACCTTGGTCTTTTGCAAGAGCCACCGTTGCAGTATTGTCACAATACAATGTAATGGGATCTTTACTGATAGGCTACACATCAAGATCCTAGACCAAGTTACGAATCTAGATGGCTTCCTTGGCTGCATCAGAAGATGCTATATATTCGGACTCGGCTGTAGAATCGACGACAACTGGATTCTTTGAACTCTTCCAGCTACCAGCTCTTCCATTGAGATAGAAAACATATACAGTTTGCAACTTCAGATCATTTTGATCTGTCTGAAAACCAGCATCAGCATACCCTCTGATGAAAAGTTCCTCATCTCCTCCACGCACCAGGAAAATATCCTTAGTTCTTCTCAGATACGTAAGGATAGTCTTAATACCAGTCCAATGTTGTTCTCCTAGATCTTCTTGATATCTGCCTACCATGATCAGTGCATAGGAAACATCAAGCCTAGTACATAACATGGAATACATGATGGATCCTATAGCCGAAGAGTATGGGATCTTACTCATTCTATCTTTCACTTGTTGTGTCTAAGGACACATTTTCTTAGAAAGTTGTAGGCCATGTGACACTGGAACTAATTCCCTATTGGATTGTTCCATACTAAATTTCTTTAGTATCTGCTCAATGTATGTACCCTGACTTAGTCTACGAAGCCTCTTGGATCTATCACGAATGATCTTGATCCCTATAATGTGGGCTACTTCACCCAAGTCCTTCATGGAGAAACACTTGTTCAACCAGTCCTTAACTGACTGTATGACTGGTACATTGTTTACAATAAGCAATATGTTTTCAACATATACTACTAGGATAATGATCGCATTCCCATCAAACCTCTTATAAACACATGGCTCGCATTCATTCTAAATGAACCCAAATTTCTTTATGGATTCATCAAATCGAATGCTCCATGACCTGGATTCTTACATTAATCCATAAATAGATTTCTGCAACTTGAAAACTTGTTTGGCTTCACCTGGTGTCACAAACCCTTCTGCTTGATTCATATAGACATATTTTTTAAGGTTCCCATTATGGAATGCTATTTTGACATCCATCTTCCAAACCTCATAGACATGGTAAGCTACTATGGAAAGTATGATTCTTATGGATTTAAACATGGAAACTGCTAAGAAGGTTTCATCATAGTCAATTTTGTTCACACTGTCTGAAACCTTTAGCCACTGTCCTTACTTTGTAGGTGGTAAATTGACCTTCCAAGTCAATCTTTATCTTGAATACCCATTTGAATCCCACAGGCTTTACATCAACTTGATCATCGACCAGAACCCAAACTTGGTTCTGATCCATGAAATCCTTCTCAGAATTCATAGATTCTATCCATCTTGTAGGTTTAGAGCTTTCTACTGCTTCCTTGTAGGAGAGAGGTTCATCATTGTTCAACAATAATGATTCACCGTCCTCGATGACTAGGAAACCAAATCTCTATAGTTCCCTTACCTCTCTTGAGCTCCTCTGTACTTTTGTTTCTGGAACCTCTTCCATGGGGACCTGTGGAACTTGTTCCTGTAACAACTCCTATGTATCTTGAACATCAACCTCGTCGAAGTAAATCTTTCTCCCACTATCCTTCTTGAGTATGTGCTCCCTCTCCAGAAATACGGATTATTTGGCGACTATCACTTTCTTGTCTGAAGGGTTATGTAAAGACTTGAAAATTTATGGGAAATTTTTTTCATAGTTTCATTGGAATTTTACGAGTATATATCTTTTGACGGTGCTTGATTCCGAGGCCTGGTATGCCCAGAATCAATTTCCGAATTTTAGCTCGGGTACGTTCAGTGAACGAACAAGCGATTTTTTCTATCTTTTGAACCGGTGCTCAGAATTGACATCTGAGGAAACCGATGAACTCACAGTGCTGATATTTTCTTAAGAGGACCTTTACCATGGTTTCATTTTCACAGGAGGAGAAGTTAAAATATGTGGATTAAATGATAGGTGAATAAAATTGTCGATCAATTTTATTTTTATATCTAAAGTGGTTATATCCTACATGGGAAGTTGGGGTGGGACACACAAGCTTCTAACTACCCATGTAAAGATATTTTTGAGGTGGGGCCCACATTATCCCTAACCTTTCACATTCCCATAACTCACTTTTAACTCTCATCAACTCCCCCTTTAAACTTGACAACTCCTCTAAATTAATGAGTACTCTTCCTCTCCCTCTCTCACTTCATTAAAACTTTCCAACCTATCACTTAATTATTTAAAAATGATTGATTTAAATAATTAAGTGAAATGGATTTTGAATTTTAAAATGATTGGAATGTTAAATTAAAATAAATGGTGTCCTTATTTTAATTGTTTTTGGCATGTTTTGTGGGGGGAATTTTTGTTAGAGAAATCTTGTGAAGAAGAGGAGGATTTCTCCTCTAATGAAGTACATCAACTCGGCGAACACGGTTCTTCATCCTCTTATTCCACCATGGAAAGGGAGGAGACACCGACACGGGAACTCGCTAGTGATGGTGCATCTTCTATTCTTCTATCCGTGACAAAAGAGGAGACGTCTATTCCTTGGGTGCACACCGACAACGACAGAAACGAAACTGTCATCCACGACGCGTGTCAACCGCGAACCTTAATTGAGGTAGGGGTTTAATTTGAGAATGTTAATATCCCCATGATTGTTCCCTTATTAAACAAAGAACACAGATCAAATCATTATCAAGTTGATCCACGAATGTTTTTATTTACGTGTTGGGAATAAGTATTTGCGGGGGAATTGTAGGGGAATTTTATTTATTTTTCATTTGAGTGGTTTTGTATCATGAGAATGAGAATTTGTTTAAATGATGTTAGTATAATTTATTCTTGAATAAATTATAACCTTGTCAATTTTGAAAGCATTTTCTCTATTATTGCCAATCGATAACGCCTAACACGTAGGGCGCGGGCCGAACAAACACGGCTCGACGACCCTCCGCTGGTTGTTCATTTGTGCGCGGATTGATGGACAACGATGAAACAGGACCGAAATGGTGTATGTAAGTCGTCGATATGAAGGGAGGGTCCCATGAGAGACACAGGTGCAGATGGCATGCATATAGGACCACTGGAGTGCATCCAGTTATCCGCGACTGACACTGCCGGTGCGCCTCGCTGGCGTGGCGCTGCCGGCGGCCGGAGCCGTCTGGCCGCCTTGAGGCGGCTGCGCACCAGCACGCCGCCAGACAAAATCTGCCACGGCACAACCATGATGGTTAAGCGCCAAACCCCATGGCCATGCAGGATCCGGGAGATGGGGCGGTGCCAGCTAGCACTGCCGGTTACTAACGGGGGGCAGTGTTCCCCCCCCCCCCCCCGGCGTGATGCGATCGACCAACTGGTCGTGCCAGCTCCCCCCATGGGGCCTGGGTGGGCCACGTGGCCCGGGCCACGCCCCTTCGGGCCGGGACGAGACCGACCATGCCAGATCTGGACCCGGGTTGGGTCAACACGGTTCGGGCTGACCCGGGGGGTATTGGGTCGGGTCGGACCGGGCCCAAACCCCCTATTTTCGGACATTCTTTAGTTATACGCCCATAACATGATTTGTGGACCTCCGATCAATGCACCTTCATTTGCGTTGGATTCATAGGATCGATAAGGTCGTTTAGGTATATTACACTCAAGGTTTTGGCGATGTTTGGGTATGGACGGGTTGGTTCGAACCCGAAACCAATCGGGCCCTCAGAGCGGAAACACTTGTTACATGAGCTCCGAACGTCCGATTGACGTTCCGTCAACTTTGTTGGATTCTTCTTAGTGAGATGGTTCTTTTGGAATACATCACCTGAGGTTTGGATGCAATTGGAGTATGGATGGGTTGAATTGTACCCGAAATCCAATCGGGCCCCTAGAACAGAAAAGCTAATAACTCTCAGATCGGACGTTCATTTGATGAACCGTCAGCGGCGTTGGTAATCACATTGAGAGACGGTTCCATTGAGTATAACCCATGAGTGTTCGGGGTATAGTTGAGATACGGTTGGGTTGGTTCGTACATGAATCCAACCAGGCCACTGGAACAGAAATGCTAATAACTCCCAGACCGGGCGTCCCATTGATACGCCGTCTGTTGAGTTGAGACCCCTATGGTGAGGTGGTCCTTTGAGATACTTCTTTGTGGGACATTGTGACACTTGGAGTATCGAACAGTAGTACGTGGAGTGAATCCTCCCGAAGACGAGCGTGCAGAGTACAACGACCTTGTAGCTGGATGAGACCTGATGATTGTTTGTCAGATTCGAGTCGGAGTGACTTGACTAGCCCAGGTGGGAGCACTAATGTGTTTGGGTGGCAGTCCCACGATGGGGAGCAGTACTATGTTTGGGTTTCAGACCAGTGATTCTCGACAGAAGGAGTACCTCTGTAGGCTATTAGGGAGAGAACTACTATGTTGGGGTGGCAGATCCATGGAGGGGAGCACTATTGTGTATGGGTGGTAGACCCGCGATACTCGACCGGAGAAGTACCTCAGCAGTCTAAGGTTAGTGAGCAACACCTCAGACTTTTGACAGGATAACTGTACTCGTCAGAAGAGGAGCTCTTCAGCAGTTGTGGTTTCGATATCAATAATAAAAATCCTTGTTTGAGCTGATTCAATGACCATTGTGTTTACCTCATGATTGATATGGGTCACTTGATAACTTAGGTATATGTATGGGCATATAACTAAGTAGTGGTTATCCGTTGATTTCAAAACCTTTGTGTTTCCTCATGATTGAGATGTGTTATTTGATAACTTAGGTATAAGTATGGGTTTATACCTATGTAAGGGTTATATGTTGAGATCCTTCTTTGTGGTTATCCTTGTTGGATTTAGTGAGACCTTGAGGGTCTCGGGGACCCTACTGAGTATTGTTATAATAAACCATGCACGGGCTATGCCCACACCTCGTTGTGTTGGATATAGAGGAAGGACATCGCTGATAGAGACTAATTGTATGAGGACTGGACGGTACTTGAAGGTGGACCTCATGACCAATCAGTACCCGGAGGTGGACTTCACGATGAGATGGTACTCGGAGGAGGTTGGTGGGCGAGAGCATTGAGGAGGCTATCTGCACCTACCCTTCAGGTAGGATCTGAGGTGGACGACCCTAGAGTTGCTTTTATCTTCCAGCTGTTTGTCTTTTCTGTTGTACATTCGTTCTGTTGTAGTGGTAATTTTCAGTTGGGTTTGTATTCTGGACCATTTACCTTTCAACACTTTCTTTTGTACTTAATGTATCACTTCCGCCTATTCTCTGGTTGGATGTGTATATGTGATATAAAGGCAATTCCTTCCCAGTTATCAGGATATTCTCCTTTGGTGCTAGTCACCAACCACTTGTATTTGGAAGGAGGTCTTGGGGAAGTCACAGCACGATCCCTGAGGGTGGTTCGTGAGAAATTGGTATCAGAGGACGTCAGTTCTACCACAGAACGTTAAATCTGATATTTATTTTTTGTGAAGAAATAGTGTTAAGGGTAACGAGTGTGGTCGTCAGTTCTGGGAGTCCAGTGTTGGTGCGGCGGCCGGCGTATCCACACACAAGGACCGTGACTACTGATTTCCGACCCAATACACGAAAACACTGATTGCGTGTGTGTTTGTTTTAAAGTTTTCTTAAAGTCAGCTCAAACCAGGTCAGCTCACCAGGTATAATCGTTTGTTCGTGTCACAATTGATCAGGATTTCTCCACGCAAACAGTTAGATGGAGTCCCGAGAGAGTTCTCGATGACGACCCACCGAGTGATGAGACTCTGGTGCATGGCCCTCTTTCTATGTTGGAACCTTCAGGTGGTGTACCAGCAGCACCACCACCCGTTAGGCAGCAGATTCCACCAGCCGTACTAGTGGACGGTGCACACTAACAGAGCGTGTTTCACGAGTTCCAGAAGCAGAGGGCTCTGATGTTACGAGGTGAGGTAGATTTCCAGGTAGTAGTGGACTGTATGGAGACGATTTCAAGAGATATACACCTAGTTTAAACACTAGTAGAGCAGATGGTGATCTTAGCTTCTAGTGTTTCCCAGTGAGTGACCATGAGGTTGGTCCGTATAGTGATGATGCTTCGGTGCGTGGAATGATGCTTGAGATAGTAATTTCGGGTAGTGTTCCATCTATATCACTACCTATTGGTCAGCAGTTTCAACCAGTGGTACTCGTAGATGAAGCAATTTGGATCAGTACCCTACACGTGTTTCAGAATCAGATACCCCTCAGGTTCCAAGGAGATCCCGACTCACAGGCGGCTGAGGACTGGGTTGAGGAGGTGGCTGAAAATTTTTCTGATGCTTATAAAGCTTCGACAGGATGACATGTCCGAAGCTGAGTATTCATCGAGGCGTACCGATCATTCCGGGTACTCGATGAATACTATACGATCAATTCTTTAGATCTCGGACTTCTAAGCGAGGTGTGTTAAAAGGACATCTGAGCCAAAACTTATCCTCTATGCATTCCTACTTATGTTAGGGTTCTAGAGAGAAACTTTTTGGTTGAGAATTCATTGGCTGAGTGGATACAGCCAGTGAAGGTTAGTAGCGGGAAAGCAGGAAACTGGTGCCAGTCATGGAGACTTGGGTGTGTAAAATGTTTTAAGAAGAGAAAGTGTTAAGGATAGATGAATCTGAAAAGCATCATTCGTGGAAGAAGAGCTAGGAGAACAACATGAGGTGGTGTACTTTTTGTCATGTTACAACCACCTACCTTTGTAGTCCCCACCAGGCTCTAGGAGCAGGAGGGCAGGGGAAGAGAGTAGCTGCATGCGGTCAAGGAGTGTGACCCAAGGGCTCTAGGAATGATTCTATGTATGGTCTGTGTCTACTACTAGCTGCCATAACAATAGACAATGATACGAATCATTCCTTCCTTCCACGAATCTTGTCCTAGACATAGAGATTCCGGTTAAGCCTCTAACTTGACCCTCACATCTAGAGATACCTTTGGGAGGAGACTCGATAATCACGCTTACACCGACGGTGTGATCTGACCCTTGAGGTAATAGTTTCAGTTGGAACCTCTTGGTGGCAGATTCAAGGCCATACGACTTTAGTTTGGGTATGGATTAGGAAACCACAGTTCATACACATATTGAATGTAATAGGGATAAAGTTTTTGGTTTATCTAAAATGTTGGGATAGAGTTTTCCCTTGGTCGGTGAAAAGGGAAACCCAGGCAACACATGATAAACTCATGAATAGGAGGGTGCAACCGATCACTTTTGAGTCATCCAACCTTACACTCCAGGCAGCATGATTTTTGTTTTTTGAGTTCCAAATAGGGAACGAAGGCCTCTAGAGATCGAGGATGGCGACCACATCTTTATACAGGTCTCACCACGATGAGGTCTACGGAGACGTGGCTGAAGTGGAATGTTATCCCTGAGTTTCATCAGACCCTTCTTGGTCCACTGTAGGCTAAGAGAGGTGGTTTAGCGATTGACCTTTCCACATTAGATGCATCTGGTGCATGAAGTCTTCCACATATCTCATCTGAGGTGATATGTGCACGACCCTTCACACATCATCGACCATAGGGAGCTGGACATCGATGACGAGGCGACATTCAAGGAGGTTCCAGTAGAGATCGAGGATCGACAGGAGCGAGTCCTACATGGACGGTCGATTCCTCAGGTGCGCTTTCACTGGCAGCACATGAACCTCAAGGAGAGCACATGAGAGATGAAGGCACAGATTCATGCTCAGTACCACTTTGGTTTTCCCTATTATGCGTTGAAGCTTTACAAGGACATAAATCCCTATGGCAGGATTATTGTAAAGACCTGAAAATTTCAGGGAAATTTTTTTCTTAATTTATTTGGAATTTTACGAGTCTCTAGCTTTTGACAGTGCTTGATTCTGAGGCATGGTATTCCCGGAATCAATTTCCGAAGTTTAGCTTGGGTACATTCAGTGAATGAAAGAACGAGGGGTTTTCTATCTTTTGAACCAGTGCTCGGAATTGAAATTTGAGGGCATTGATGAACTCACAGCGCCGATAATTGCTTAAGGGGACATTTACCACGGTTGCATTTGCACGTGAGGTGAAGTTAAAATTTGTGGATTAAATGAGAAGTGAATAAAATTGTGGAACAATTTTATTTTTATATCTAAAGTAGTTATATCATACATGGGGAATTTGGGGTGGGACACAGAAGATTCTAACTAACCATGTAAGGATATTTGTGAGGTGGGGCCCACATGAGCCCCAACATTTCACATTCCCATAACTCTCTTTTATCTCTCATCAACTCCCCCTTTAAACTCGACAACTCTTCTAAATTAATGAGGAATCTTACTCTCCCTCTCTCACTTCATTAAAACTTGCCAACCTATCACTTAATTAATTAAACAACTCATGATTTAATTAATTAAGTGAAATGGATTTGAATTTTGAAATTCATGGAAAGTTAAATTAAAATACAGGATGACCTTATTTTAATTGTTTTTGGCTTGTTGTGTGGGGGGAATTTTTGTGAGAGAACTCTTGTGAAGAATAAGAGGATTTCTCCTTTGACGAAGAACAGCAACTCGAATACCACGGTTCTTCATCCTCTTCTTCCTCCATGGAAAGGGAGGAAACACCGATGAAGGAACTCTCTAGCGATGGTGCATCTTCTATTCTTCTCTCTATGAAAAAAGAGGAGACGTCTCTTCCTCGGTTGCACACCGACGACGACAAAAACAAAAACGTCATCCACGACACTTGTCAACCGCGAACCTTAATTGAGGTAGGGGTTTAATTTGAGAATTTTAATATTCCCAAGATTTTTCCCTTCTAAAATAGAGAATGCGGATCAACTCATTATCATGTTGATCCGTGAATGTTTTTATTTACGGGTTGGGAATAATTATTTGTGGGGGAATTGTAGGAGAATTTTTTTTATTTCTCATTTGAGTGAATTTATATCATGAGCATGAGAGTTTGGTTATATGATGTTAGTATAATTTATTCTTGATTAAATTATACCCTTCTCAATCTTGAAAGCATGTATTCTATTATTTCCTATCGATAACGCCTAACGCGGAGGGTGTGGGACGAACAAACATGGCCCGCCAACCCTCTACTGGTTGTTCTTTTGTGCGCAGATTGACGAGAAATGATGAAACGGGACCGAAACGGCATATAGAAGGCGTTATAGTGAAGGGTGGGTCTCGGGAGAGCCACAGGTGCAGACATTGGGAAAATCGGACCACCGGAGCGCGTCCGGTTGTCCGCGGAAGACACTACAGGTGCGCTGCGCCGGCACGGCTGTGTGGGCGACCATAGGCGGTGGCCGAAGCCGTCCGGCATCCTGGAGGCAGTCGCTCCCCAGCGTGCGGTCGAAAGAAATCCGTTGTGGCACAGCCGTGACGGCGAAGCACCGGACCCCGCAGCCATATAAGTTCAGGGAGGTGGGGCGGCGCCAGTGGCCGCCGCCGATTACAAATGGGGGGCCGCGTCCACCCCCCCCCCCTCGGCGTGACGCGCTCGGCCAGCTGGCCAAGCCAGCTCACTCGACCGGGCTGGGGGCCACGCGGGCCGGGCCAGGCCGATCGGGCCGGACCACGCCGATCGGGCCTGGCCATGCCACGCCGGGAGGGGCCATGCCCTACTAGGCTGGATCCGGACCCGGGTCGGGTCAACCCAGTTCGGGCCGACCCAGGGGGTATTGGGCGAGGTCGGACTGGGTCCAAACCCCATATTTTTAGAACTTCTTCAGTTAGACACTCCATAACATGAGTTTTTGACATCTGATCGACGCACCATCAGTTGTGTAGGATTCCTCGGATCGAGACGGTAGCTTCGGTATATTACAATCAAGGTTTTGGTGAAGTTTGGGTATGGCCGGTTTGGTTCGAACCCAAAACAAACTAGTCCCTCGGAGCGGAAATGCGTGTAACATGAGTTTCGGATGTCCGATTGACGTGTCTTCGACTTTGTTGGATTTCTCTTGGTAGGAAAGTTCTTTTGGTATACTTAACCTGTGGTTTGGACGTAGTTGGAGAATGGCTGGGATGGATTGTACCCAAAATCCAACCGGGCCCCTAGAACGGAAAAGTTAATAACTCTCAAACCAGATGTCTGTTTGACGAACCATCCACGACATTGTTAATCATGTTGAGAAACAGTTACATTTAGTATACCCCCTGAGAGTTCGGGGTACAGCTGAGATATGATCGGGTTGGTTCGTACATGAATCCAACCGGCCCCAGGAACGGAAATGATAATAACTCACAGACCAGGCGTCTGATTGGCTCACCATCTCAAGCGTTGAGACCCCTATGATGAGGCGATCTTTTGATATATTTATTTTTGGGAATTTGTGATAATTTGAGTAATGATTAGTAGCTCATAGACAAGATACTCACGGAGACGATCATACAGAGTACGAAGACCTTGTAGCTGGCCGAGACCTGAGGACTGCTTGTCTGATTCGAGTCGGAGTGACTTGACTAGCCCAGTGGGGAGCACTATTGTGTTTAGGTGGCAGACCCATGGTGGGGAGAAGTACTATGTTTGGGTGGCAGACCCACGATACTCGACAGAAGGAGTACCTCTGTAGGCTATTAGGGGGATAACTACTATGTTGGGGTGGAAGACCCATGGCGAGAGGCACTACTGTGTTTGGGTGGCAGACCCATGGTACTCGACAGGAGGAGTACCTCAGTAGTCTAAGGTTAGTGAGCAGTACCTCGGAGCTGTGACATGATCACTGTACTCATCTGAGGAGGAGCTCTTCAGCAGTTTTGGTTTCGATATCATTAATAAAAATCTTGGTTTGAGCTGAGTCAATGGATGGGTCGTTGATAACATAGGTATATGTATGGGAATATACCTAAGTAGTGGTTATACATTGATTTCATAACCTTTGTGTTTCCCCATCATTGAGATGGCTTATTTGATAACTCAGGTATAAGTATGGGATTATACCTAAGTAAGGGTTATCTGTTGAGATCCTTCTTTATGGTTTTCTTGTTGGACTTAGTGAGAACTTGAGGGTCTCGGGGTCCCTACTGAGTATCGTTATACTTAGCCCTACACGGGCTATGCCCGTACCTTGTTGTGTTGGATGCAGAAGATGGACAACGCTGACAAAGACCAAGTGTACGTGGACTGGACGGTACCCGAAGGTGGACCTCACAACGAGTCAGTATCCAGAGGTGGAAATCAGAACGAGACGGTACTCGGAGGAGGTTGGCAGGTGAGAGAGTTGAGGAGGCTATCTGTACCTACCTTTCAGTTAGGATCTGAGGTGGACGACCCAGGAGCTGCTTCTATCTTCTAGTCATTTGCCTTTTCTATTGTACATTCATTGAGTTGTAGCTGTACTTTTCAGTTGGGTTTGTATTCTGTCCCATTTTACTTTCAGCACTTTCTTTTGTACGTAGTGTATTACTTCCTCTTTTACTCTGGTTGGATGTGTATATGTTTTATAAAGGCAATGCCTTCCCAGTTATCGGGATTTTTGCTTTTGGTGCTAGTCGCCAGCCCCTGGCCTATGGAAGGTGGGCTTGGGGTAGTCATGGCACGGGCCCCAAGGATGGGTCATGACAGGTTATATTGGTAATATCCTTTCATTTCCTTGGGTTATCCTATAATGATACACCTCATGCCCTGGGGTGATAGTTTGTTTCCTTAAAAGGCCTTAACAAATGCCTCGCATCCCCATACACGTGTGTGTGACAAAATGGGTTTCTTTCCATTCCATAGCTCGAAAGGAATTCCATTTTCCACCTTAGTTGGTGCTCGGTTTAATGTGTATGTTGCAGTTCGTAATGCATATCCCGAAAAGGATAATAGAATATCTGCATGACTAATCATCGACCTCACCTTGTCCAACAAGGCTTGGTTCCTCCTTTCACTAACACTATTCCACTGTGGTTTATAAGGAGGAGGGAGCTGAGATAGAATCCCAAACTCCCATAGAAGTTCGATGAACTCTTGGTTTTGATATTCTCCACCTCGATCCGATTTATGTTTTTTTATCTTCTTACTAAGCTGATTCTCTACTACATTATTGAATTCCTTAAATTTCTCTAAGGCCTCTAACTTATACCTCATTAAGTAGACATAGTCATATTTAATCAAATAATCCATAAAATTAATGAAGTAAGAATATCCATCTCTAGCTTCTACTGAAAATGGTCTACACACATCCGTGTGTACCAATCCAAGAATCTCTGTGGCCCTTTCACTCTGCCCACCAAAAGGCGGCTTTGTCATTTTTCCTTGTAAACAAGCGTGACATCTATCAAGTGGTTTTAGCTCAGTAGAGTTTAAATAGCCATCTTGTAAGAGCTTTGTCAAGTGCTTCATGTTCACATAACCGAGGTAGTGATTCCATAACTAGGTGATGTATGAGTCATGTGAGTTTGTTTCATTATCGATTGACAACTCTTTGTTTTCGTAATTTAAAACATAAAAACCATTATATAAATGTGTCATACCATAACATACGTTGTTCTTATAAAAGATACAACCCTTATTTCCAAATTTGAAAATAAATCCATCCATATCCAAACAAGATACATAAATTATCTTCTTGGTAACACTAGGCACATAATAACAGTAATGTAAAAAAAATCATCCTAGTCGGCAAAGAGAGGTGGTAATCGCCAATAGCCAACACAGATAGCCTTGTGTCATTGGCAGCTCGAAGATCCACCTCTCCTCTGGAAATCTTTCTAAATCTACTTGGTTCCTATATTTTAATACAGGTGTGATTTCCACAAAATATATATAATATTCAATGTGTAGAAATAGAAAGATTACACTCGATAAGGAAATAATCCTCATCATCCCCACGCTTATGGGTGCAGTTCATCTTCCAGTGGCCATTCTTGCCACATTAAAAACACACCACCTCCCATTCCTTGACCTGCCTATGGATCTTCCCCTTCTTGGAAGGACAATGTTCAGGGGCTTCAGACTGTTTATACGTCTTTGGCCCCTTTTCCTTTCCCTTCCTGTTCCTATTCACCATAAGGACTATGGGTTTGTCACACCCCATGTCCTTATCTACCTGGAGAATCAAGGGAAGAAGTTAGTATAGACTCTTCTTATTTTTTCTCATGTTGTAGTTGACAATATATCTATAGAAGGTCTTGGGTAGTGATGATTGGATGATATCTGTACACAACTCATATGGGAATTTAATCCCTAAGATGTACAGGCGTTCAATGTAGCCAATAAGCTTGACTACATGAGGCCCAGCCGGAGCAGACTCTCCAAGATTAGTTCTAAACAATTCATTGAAGATCTCATACCTCTCATGTCTCACCTTCTCTTGGTAGAGATCCTTAAGGTCAGACATCATGCTATACACGTCCATGTTTTCATGTTGCTTTAAGATCTCATTGGACATGGACGATAGCATGAAACACTGGACATTTATGGAATCATCCATTTGTTTCATATAGAGAGATAATTCTTCATTGCTGGACTCTTTCCCAGGTATAATTGGAGTAGGCTCTTCCATCACAATCAATTTCCTTTCGCGGCGAAGGATAACGCGTAAATGCCTCTACCACTCTTAGAAATTGGTGCTAGTGAGAAGGTTTTCCTTCTCGAGTATGGTTCTCAATGATATGTGTGAAGTAATTTTCTTGCCATTTCTATAAATTAAGATGAGAAAAGGTTAAGTACTTTATTACAAAACTGAGACAAATAAATAAATTAATACTTATTAGTCTCTCATTATTGTATTGAAATCCAATAGACCTCACCATTGTCTTTGGAATATTCTATTGCCTGAATATTCTAGTGGCAAGGATCCATATTTCCCTTCGCATTACCCAAAATACGATTGGTCAAGAAACATACAGGGTTTAAGGTAGTCATTCCAAATGCCAACTGCATTAACTCGTAGTTCCTTGATCCGCTGAGTGGACTCCCCAATCCTGAAATCCTTTTATTTTGGATTTCCTCAACCTTTGTCTCTTGGTCACACCATGTACTGCTGTGGCAGTAAACCCTTGATGTGAACAAATTCAAGTCAACCCATAACGTTGAATTATAATTCCCCGATAATTTAAAGCACCTCAACTAGGGTTGGTGTAGCACTTTGAACTATGGTTCAATTCTAACCAAGTTTATGGAAGGCTATACCGACTTAATATTTCTTTTGAAGGATTTTATCCATATACATAAATTTCCATTTTATTAATTTTGATTTCATGATTTTTAATATTAAGTTGGATATAATTAAGTGATTATCCATGTCTAAGATAATATTTACACATAAGCCGGTTTTTATTTTAGTTCCATCTTGCATGCTTGTTTAATTCAGTAATTATGTGATTGTGACAACACACCCACAATAAATAAACCATGAAACTAATAGAAATAAAATAAATGGTATGATCATGATATTTTCTATTGGTTATTTTATCTAGTAGTTGATAAACTAACCCAAGAACTGGAGGAGAAACACCTTGAACCTTTCTGGTTCGTGTTTACAGCTTTCCACCTGCCCACCATTGTGTCTCCTTGGATTGGTTTCACTTTTTCTCTTGAATTTAGCTACCTCCACTAGTTTGGGAGCTCCATCTATTACATATGCATTTATCTCACTTGCAGGTGTGGGGTAAAAAGGGGTTTATACATAAAAGAATCCTTGGGTTTGCATGCCATATATATTAATGAGGAGAAGGATCATAGGCCAATAAATTTAAATAAATAAATTAAAAGAAACCATTCACATACAAAAGTCTTGGTTTAGCTCATGATCATCCTTACATGCAACAATATTTACGCATAAATAAAACTAGAATTAAATTCTTTAATCGTTCTTTCAGAAGATAAATCACGCTCGAATCAATTAATTATCTTTAATTAATCAATCCTTTTATCTTAAATCTTTTTCTGAATTTCCTTGAGACTATCATCCATAATAAATTTAAACAAATAAATTCATTTAAAATTATCCTTGTATGTAACTTGTACCTTGGAGGCAACTCGGTGAATTCCCATTTATTATGTAGATGTTAAATTAAACACATATATTTAAAACACCTATCATGTGTTGTGACTTAGCTTTAAGCCTGCACTATGGTACACGCTTCAAGGGTTTGTATAATATAATAATAAATTTTAATAAATCTACATAATTTGGGTGAGTACACGGCTTGTAGTTCCGACTACACAGTGTGTACTTTTTCTTCACCGTCCATCCAAAGCACACACTCGGGGACATGGCGTGTTAAGGTTATTCAGAAATTGAAAGATTACACAACGTGTTCAGGGGGACACATGACGTGTAGTTCTCGTGTTACATGGTTTCCATCTGGGAAAACCGTGTACGGGTTACACGCTTCAACCCTAACCTGAAGGGACAACACGTCGTGTACTGTTGGACCACACAACATGTAATACGAATACCGTGTGCCACCTGTTCTTGGTCAACACATGGTGTCATAAATGACTTAGATAAGATCAATACACGACCTGATTTGGCAGACCAGTCTGATGCATGATCCTAGACTACACGATGTGTACTTTTGAATACAAGCCGTGTATTCTGGTGTTGTATGGCCAGAAATGTTTGGCTCCTCTAAAAGATTTCCTATATTTTATTTTAATCAAAAATTAAAATAAAAGGTTTACTCTTGTATGGTGAACATGAAATGATAGAGGAGGAACAGATATCAAGATTCAAATTTAAAGAAAGATTTTATTGAATTGAAACAACTAAATTATTTAATGTGTAGATCACCAATGAAAAACTAAATAATTATAATCAATGATATGACAGATCTGATACCACTTGTAGATTCCAAGAACATCTGAAGCGCATTGGTAGGTTTTCCCTACTTTAATTTTAATGTTAAACAACGTTCAATCCGAGATCTGTCATGATGTAAAACGCTGAATCTTCGAAACGAAACAAAAAATGAAAAACATAAGAGGTAATCCCAGAACCACAGAGATATGATCATCATATGTTGGTTATAATTAATTTAATTAATTCACAAGAATTACCTTGGTGAAATTATTTCTTCGTTGATGTCTCCGTTCATGATCAGATGTGATCCATCGTTGCGTCGTAGAATGCAAGTGCAGGATTCCTCTAGTGGTGATCCATACGTGTGCCACATATCTCCGGACGTCGCCGAAGGGATCGTCAGTTGCTAGCGCAAAAGAACCTTCGCTTGCGATGTACACCTTCAATCACCTTGGTCTCTTGGTCTTGAGAGCGTTCATAGAGGAATGAGTTCTTTTTTCCATGAAATAATTCTTTGGAATTGTTGTGCACAACGATTCACTCTTCAAAGTGTTGGGGTGGTGAGGATATTTATAATCATGTTTGAGGTTATTGAGTTATGAAAATAAAAAAACACGTTATGCATTTTATTTATTTCATTACCTCTTATTGAAAACATCCATGTTGAATTATTAATTCCTTGACATGCGCCCACACTGATTATAATAAATATCATTTAATAAAAACAATATTATATCCTGAAAATCCCAACTGGAAAAACTATATGGCTTGTAATCATTAATACACAACGTGTAATCATTTTCCATAAAACTACATGGCATGTAATTTTATTTTACACTTTCTCTTTATTTACTCCACCATATTTCTTAGTCCTTGAGTAATGTCTATTTATTTCGTAATTAAATGTAACTGCATTACTCACTAATAAATATATTATTTCACCCACAATATATTTTCTCAAATAAGTAGTGTCGAGATAAATAAGTTTAGGCATCATTAAATAATTATTAAACCAAAATCAGAAATAATATTTATTTAATTTGTTAAATTAATATTTAACTGAGATACATGGACAAATTTAGTGTGTGACCCTCTAGGCCCCTTTCTCAGTTGCATTAGGCGGAGCCTGCCTAATGTCCAAGGTTAATGTCTAGAAACACACTAAGGCACCCTTAGAAAAAGAAGTTAACACTACAATGACATGTCACCTCCTACAAACATTTACTGTGTAATATAATCCCTTTTCCTCGATATCTCTAATCAAGCGGGTTGCATGCAAATGCCATCAACCCAGGTGCTTGATTATTCGTTCTTTGAATTTCTGGAATTGAACTCGCCCATACTTTACCATGGCCATAGATTTATTTAGTCTATATCAATTCCATAAATGGGCCTAAGATATCTACTTCCATTATGGAACAAAAGGGACAAATCCTTTATCACATTATCTATTAATTTACTATTACTCGTGACGCACCCAACGTATCCTACCTCACTATGAATAGTGCGTCGTCACAGTTTTATTCAATGCATCTAAGTGAACATGTTTTAATACCCATTAATATTAATCTTAAAGTCTAAGGACCAATACACACGTCTAAAGATAGGAACATCCAATGACACTATGAAATGTGTATTTCCTACTGGAAGGTCTCATTCTCATAATATCCTCCTGGATATTACCAAGGGCACACACCAGGAGAAGGTCCTTCAAATTTTTTTGAGTCCTCACCCCTAATGGGCTGTATTATTTCTGTCCCTAAAATAAGGTCATCCGGCCATAGAACATATATTCAAGAATAGTGTTATGACACTTCCATGTTCTCATCATAATTGGGATCCGCTATGACACTTTAATGCAACAGTTATCCTTAGGAGATTATCTCATGCATTGTCACATAGAAGAATAATAAATATGTGATAAGTCTTTTATTAATGAATAAAGTAAAAGTAGTTGGTTCTAGGCCACAAACTCCAACAAACTAATATACCATTTATAATAATAATTATTTCTTAGGGTATTAATGTTTTCCTAGTACTACCAATACTATAGAAATTACTCATATTCATAAGAAAACATTCATTAGTTTATAAATGACTGGTAGACATACCTGGCGTCATAATTTACACATATGTATTGGCGATGTCACTTTCTATTACTTATTTAGTTAATTTTCTCATTATTTATCTACATTTTATTTAATTTCCTCATCATTTTTATCTAACACTTATTTTTTTAATTTTCATAGTGAACATGAACAAGGTAATTCATCAAAGGTGATTATTCCCTCATATATTGTTATCATGAACTATAGGATAAAAAGACATTATGGAATAAAAAATACCCTAAATTCAATCTAGTGTGTATCTGGTATGACTCAAATTGTGTTATTTTTGTCTACATTTATTATTTTATTAAGTTATGGATTCATATTTATGTATAATTTATTTATTTATAGTATTAGTAAAAGAATAATTGTTTTCTTATATAGTTTGGTTCTTTTTCTATATTTGGGGTGGTCTGTTCAAAGATACTCATGCTCATGAGATATTAGAATTTGAGGATACAACTTACATAAAGGAAATAAGGAAATGGGTCAACAATGTATGCAACAATCATAAAACATTGAATTCTTAATTCTTATTTGGGTAATTTTTTCACCATTTTTATAATTTTTTAGTTAATTTACATAAATTTTTTATCAAATAATTATTTAGTTTGTTTACAGATATTTTGGGAATTCATTTTTGGCATTCAATTGTTTACAAAAATCTAGAAAAGAGTGAACATAATTCTTCTCGATGGGGTGTTTTAGGAAACATTGGTTTTCCTCTTCCATCCAAATGGAACATATTCTATCTCTTTTTTTTCTTATTTAATATTGTTGAAAGAAAAAAGAAACATCAAATAATAAATCATCTGCATGTCTATCTGAAACACTATGTGATCATTATGACTCCAACTATATGATTTTAGTTTATAATGTACATTTTAGTTCAAAATAATCACCAAATTTTAAAAATTGAAAAATACATTAATAATGTTTTGATATATTAAGAAAATGATAAATTAATTCTTTTTGACATGTATAAATCATCCATACATCGATAAAAAACATGATGTGACTGGTATGATTCGATCTGTTTCTTTTTATATAAAATTGATATTAATTATTGTAAAAAAACATGTGACATACACAATACTAAGAAAAATCATTTAAATAGTTTTGATATATTAGAAAAATGATTAATAAGTAATTTTTTATGTGTAAGAATTTTCCTCACCTAAATCTGGAACATAGTTTTAGCGATATGTCTCCATGTGTGAATTTTTATTTAAAATTGACCTTAATATTTTAAAAAAGAAATTGACATACTCAATAAAATTAAAATGCAGTAAAATAATTTTAGTACGTTAGAAAAATTATCCATAACTCATTTTTGGCATGCAGGAATCATTTGTACCTTAATTCGATAACCATTGTTCCTATAATGACTACAATTGTGTCTTTTTATTTCTTATTGAAATTAATTATAGTAAAAAAGAAAAGAGAGACACACCAAACCGAGAAAATAAATTCATATTATTTTTATACTTTAAGACAATGATATGTATCTCTTTTTTTTGTGTATTGGAATCAACCTCACATTAATCAGATACATATTTTGGTCGGTATAACTCAAAGTGTTAATTATTAGGTTAAAATTGACATTTTTGATCCAAACATGTGTCATTCACAGAAAAAAAAGCTCTATTTGACTATCTTGATAATTTTGGAAAATAATTAATAATTTATTTTTGATGTGTGGAAATTGGTTTCACATCAAACCATCACATGATGTGACCAATATGACTCAATGTGTGTGTTTCCAATTTAAAATGGCATTTTAGGAAAAAAAATCAGCTGACAAACACAAAATCATGAAAACACATTCTTATTTATTTCATACATTATTAAAATTATTCTTGTTCCATTTATAGTGTGTATGAATCATCTATACCTTAATCTAGTTGATGGTATTGATGATATGACTCCAACTTTTCTTTTTATTTTAAATTGACATTAATTTTATTAAAAAGGAATCAGAATTACTCAAAACATTGAAAACACATTCATATTGTTTTGATTCTTTATTAAAATAATAAAGAATCCATTTTTAACATGTAGGAATAAACTAAACCTTAATCCAATATATGGCTTTCTCAGTACGACTCAATATGTCTGCTATCATTTTAAAATTCACATTGTCGATTAAAAATCGTGTTACTCATAGAAAACTATGGAAATATCCTCCGATTGAATTATAAATTCTAGAAAATGATTTATAATTCATTTTTTATGTATAGGATTGAATATCATTTCAAACCGATAGATGATGTGACTGGTGCAACTCAAAGTCTGTGTTTACAGTTTGAAATGACATTTTACTAGAAAAAAATTCACATGCTCAAACTAAAAAAACATATTCATATTGTTTTGAATCATTATGAAAAAAATCCATATATCATTTTTTATGTGCATGAATTAGTCGTACCTCAATCAGATGCATGGTGTGATCAGTGTAACTCCATGTGAGCAATTTTATTTAAAATTGGAATTAATTGTAGCTAATAAAACAAGTGACATACTCAAAAATGAGAAAAAAACTCACATTGGGGTTTTTTTAATTTAGGAAGATGATCCATAAGCCATATATGATATGTAAGAATCAACCAAAACTCAATATGACACGTTCTACCACTATATGACTCCCAGTGTACCTTTTTATTTAATACTGGCATTAATTTTAGTCAAAAGGACAAGTGAAAGAATCAAGACTCATAAAAAGAATTAGGATTAATTTTATCCTTGATGAAAATGGTATATATGTCATTTTTGATGTGTAGGAATCATCCTCACCTAAATATGATACACTGTGCGCCCGATATGACCCAAGGTATCCGTTATCAGTTTAAAAATTTCATTTCAGTTCAAAATGAGGGTCACTCACTGATAAACAAGAAAACACACTCATGTTTTCATGATAATTTATGAAAACAATTCCTAAGTCATTTATGTTGTGTAGGAATGAGTCTAATATTAATATGACACATGATGTGATTGGTATAACCAAAAGGAAGTGTTTATAGCTAAATATTGACATTTTCATAAAAATAATTCTGACATATTGACAAATTAGAAAATTAGATCATAGTGTTTTGATAGTTATGAAAAGAATCCATAAGTCATTTATAACAAGTATAAATCATCTAAAACTCAATCTGACGCACTTTGTGACCTTTAATACACCTGGTGTATCTTTTTTTTTAATTTACATTTTAGTAAAGAAATATTAGTGAGATAATCTAAACCAATAAAACACATTTGAATTGTTTTTATACTTTAATTAAACAATCCTTAAGTCAATTTTGACATGTAGGAATTAGTCTCACATAAATATGACATACAATGTTCCTAGTATGACTCAAAGTGACAATTATTAATCTAAAATTTACATTTTAGTTAAAAAGGAGTGTCGCTCAAAAAAAATCAAGAAAATTATTTCATCTTGACTTGATAAATTATGATAATGATTCATAGGTCATTTTTGATTTGTACAAATCAGTATTAGGTCAACCTAACTAATGAGGTGACCAGTATGAATCATGGTTCAGGTTTGTAGTTTAAAATAAATTTTCTGTAAAAATGGAACATGAAATACACCAAAATGAGAAAAAATATTCAACTTTTTTCAATAATTTTAAAAAATTATCCATAGGTCATTAGGGATATGTAATAATCAACCAAACCTCAATTAGATGCATGATGTGACTATTATGACTCTAGGTGTGTCCTTTTATTTAAAAATGACATTTTATTAACATATTATTTCATATTTCGGTTTAATTTATTTCTTTGTAGTGTTACTAACATAATAATTGTTTTCTTATACTGGTGGATAATTTTTAACCGTATGTTGTGGTTTGTTCAGTAACTGATACAATGATTGGGTTTTTAAGAGAGTATCATAGGCTCCAACAACAACAAGATGTTTTCTAATGTTTTTGAATTGTAATTTAAAATTTAATTATCAAAAACATTGTTGAAATGTATATAATAGTGTGTTTTTATCTATGACGTAAACTTTATTTAATTTAAATTATTAATTTTTATACAAATGTATTTGTATATAGGTGTATTTTTATTCAAGTGTATTTTATTTTTTATGAATTTATTCAATAATACACTCTATGAGTACAGCCTTTAACAACACTAATGAAATGACTGATAAAGGGTGACCGTTATGAGTGCTAAAAAAATCTCTCAAAATGGGGTCTTTTATCAACAATGAAGTAGTGCTAATAAAGGACCACCTTTATTAACACTTTTTTTAGTGATGAAAAATGAACTCATTTGTCTGTGAATTTTTAACATCGATAAAGGGGTCCCCATTTTTAATGGTGGTGATGAGTATAATAGTTTTATAGAATGGTTAAAATAAATTTAATTTCACTTTCAAATGGCCTATCTATGGTAGTGTTATGTCTCAAAAATATTTATGGTGTGAATAATTACCTTCATGGTTTAAATGGTGGAGATATAAATTTTAGTGGGTTTGTGATTTGAGTTATTCACAAAGAGAACCTAGATACAACACCTTTAATAGAGTTCTTCTATCCAGTTATAAAATTCAAGTAGCCCATTGAATTCACTCATTCCAACCATCTTCTCTTCATATCCAAGGAGAGAAAAGGTTAAATTTCAAAGAACATTGAGCCCCTAGGTCATGTCACAGCCTAAACTGACACTAATATGTTATTTTATTTATATCTGAGTCCCTCTATGCTTTCCCTCCTTCCAAAATGTTTTCCCTGAAACTGAGAGTTTTTGGGCATGAAAATCACGTTTCATGTTTAAGGAGAATGTTTTTATAAACTATATTGAAACCATGGGATGAGATATATAGTTTTTAGGGGAAACCATGTAATTGGTGAAAGATTTTCCAATTCATAAGGAATTCCCTTTAATGGTTCTCTAGAATCCCAATAGATGACACAAAGTTAGCGTATGTTTTTCCCAAACATATGGCTAGACCCTGTGTGTTTCCCAAGTTCATGGAATTTGATATATCAGTCCTTTATCTGTGAATTTTTATTTTACTTTCAAATGGACTCTCCCCCAGTTCCACTTCCTTCCATAGTCGATTCATAGAGTTCCTTCATGATTTTTTTGATTCTTCAAGGTAAATTAACTTTATCCTATTCCTCCCCCCTTTATTCTATAATATATTGTCCTCTCTAACCCTATCTTGTTTCGATGACATAGGGTTTATGTCCATTTTTTTCAATTTTGTTTCATTGATAATGTTATTTTTGTTCATTCTTTCCCAATTGGATCCTCAAGAGAATGATTTATTCCACTATTGTCCATGGAGAAATTTTTTTAGTACCTTACCATATAAATAAACCATTAAATTTAGATCCATTATTTATTGAGTATTTAATTAGGTATTTTCATTATACTATGATGTAAATTTATTAAAAAAAATTATTATTATCTATGGAATTGGCATCATTCATGTTTCCAATGTTTTAATATGTTATGCCAAGTGTTTTTCTCAATAAAGTGTGTTTTTAAACAAATTATTAAAAGATTAATAACACTAAGTGCTTGATTCATTTCTAAAATTATCTTACGTCATCCAAGTTAGAGATTTGAAGGGTGATTTAGTCTTCCAACCAGTTTTCAATATATTCCCAATGGAATGTCTGATTTCTAAAGAGCATCAAAATGGTTTTTAATTATCCTTATTCATTTAAAATGTGACTTATAAACATGTACACATATGTTTATATATATTGGTATCCTATTTATAGTTAATCACAATTTTTTTATCAATATGTAAACAAGGATATGGGGTACTTATTAATATATATATTGAGGTGAATATGTGTTTATCTGTTAAGTGTGTTTTCAGAAATCAAAAATCCATAGATTGAAAATGGCTACTCAAAAGAAAGACAATTTAATCTATGTTTTAAGGAATTATTGGTAATTTTAAAGAATGTTTATCATAATGTGAAAACCTCCATATAAGTCATCTAGTTTTGGGAGGTTCATTATATTGAATTTTATGTTCTAGAACTAGATGTTTGTACTTTAGATTGTATGTATATTTGAAATTTTGAATATTAATATAACATCTTATTATATATTGTTCATTTTTCTACATATAATTTATATTATAATGTCCAATAATATATATGGTATTGAAAAGATCAATGTAGCTCTCAACTGTGATGAAAACATATAAGTTCCATGATGATATTCTTAAATATGGTTCTATGGATAGAAAATGTACTATGATAGGACACATAGTATGTTGAATATTATGTTGGAGTACAAATAAATGGATGATGCTTCTTATCTTGATGTTTTTACTTGGTTATCTTAAAAAGGGGATATTATGAGAATGAACCTATAAGTAGTATATTTAAGGTTTTCATGTCATCCGATAATACTATATTCTAGTGTGTGTAATGACCCTTGGATTTTATGATTATCATTGATGTATTTCTTGACATAATCACATATTATTAATGAAAATTACTATCATTCCATTTATTAGAGAAAATTAAGGTATGGTGCTTGAATAAAAAATAACAAGTAATTTATGGATAATTTGAGGACTGATTTTCTATCCCATCTTTATGGATTTTGATATATCAGTCCTTTGATTTGAATGAAACCATTGGATTTAATTCTATATACGTCGTGTAATTAAAATATATTTTTTACAATATAAAAGGGGAAAATGAATAAGAAAACATTTATTAAGAAATAAGATAGGAGAAGATTACTTTTGATAATTTTCATTCCATATACAGTGTGTAACAACTCATTATTACTTTTAGAAAATTTATCCATACCATAATGACCCATAATCATTTTTGAAAACCTATATTGATGAAAAATATTTTTTCCCTTCCTCTTTTCTGATCGTTAAAGTTTTTCACTAATATATGATTCAGGACACCCTCATGAAACCCATTCTCTTTCCACGAGAGAATTCATGTCTATAATTGTAATGTACCACCATTGTATGTCACATATATAATTATTAAAATTTGATAAGGTTGTCCCATAATTATATATTCCTATAATTCAATAGGACTTGTAATATATCTCCTGAAACTATGTGTATTATGTGTGATCAGGATGAGGGATTTTTTCTCACTATTTTGATGTTATGATTTGTGCACATATGTTATGTGTGAAAATGTTGCTAGATTTGTTCGTAACTATTTTTGGCATTTGAGTAGTAGGTTATGACGTTTCATTACTATAAATAATCCTCATTTTATTCCCTTTTTAAAACTGAATACCTTCTTATTTTTATAAATATGTTTAACTTATGATATTATGATATTGATTATGCTCTCACATGTTCTAAATTGGTTTATATATCATGTTCATACCCTTGTATTCCTCCATTTACTATGATTTTATCCAACCACATTTGTTTATTTATATACTGATTATATTTAAAGTGCTATGAAGAAAAAGGGAGATTCAGATGGATTATGAATGAGGAATTAAATATTTTTTATTTTTTATAATGTATATATTTTGTATGAACATAATTTTTCCAAGATACTAATCCTTTTGATCATATAATGTATTAATATTATTTAATTTATCTAAAATATTATGTAATTGTATGTCATAATAATTAGGTGTTAGTATTTCAATGACCTAGAAAGCCTTAATTATTGAAGAAGTAATGAGAGAATTTGAAATTATTGTGGGGAGTTGTTTAAAGCAGTTTCTTTTCATAATTTAGAAATTAAAATTTAAATAAGAGTAGGTAAAAAGTGTTGATTCTTTGAAAATATTTTTACATTTTGACAAGGACAAATATTAAGAAAATAAGGAGAGGAAATTAAATATACATTTTCCTATGAAATTATATATGGAAGAGTAAAAATAGAAAGAAGAATAATAAGAACTACAATAACCTAATTAATTTCTAATCCTATTTGAGAATAAAAAATTGATGAAAATAGATTTTATATTTTAATAGTCCGTTATCACATTACATGGTAAATTTATATTTTTGTAACATCATGTTAATGAAAATAAATTTTCATTCGTAATACCAATTATGATACTATTGTACTGTATTCCGTTTATATGATTTCATCCATACATAGTATTTTCTGTTTTTGGTGGGTTGTAATCAATTTAAAAAATATATAATCCCATTTATTTGTGTTGAATTATTCATGTATGAACAATAAATTCATTATAATTAATATGAGAAGTGTATCCTTTAATAAATATAAAAGTGAATCAAAATTATCAATTCACCTACACCATCTCTAAGTGAATTATCATTGATTCTGTGTGTATTTTTAATCATAAACAGAATTACTAAAATGATAAATGTTACTCAAAAAACATATATTTCCATAAATACTTGCATATTTTTCTATATCACTTGAAGAAGATTTATGTTTAAGAGAATACATTACATTTCTATATTTATCCTAAAAAATATTCAAATAGTTTTTTTCTCACCTCAATATTTATCATTGGAATATGTATCATCATTTCTACTCCATGTATCCATAACATTCTTTTCATTATTCTTAAACACATTTTCATTACATTAATTATTCAATAATTTTTTTTTTTGATCATTATGTCATTTATTTGTGAAATCAAAACATATTTGTTTTGAAATACATAAATTTATACTAACATTCTTTTTATCCCTTATATCATCCTTCATGGATATCATTATAAATTTTTTTACATTGTCTTATTTATCACCTTATACACCCCTTTACAAACATTTTTAATCCTTTCATTTACATTTGTTGAACAATATGAATAATCATCATAATAAATGTAACAAAAAAATAGTTCTAGTAGTCACACTATTATTCTTATTATCATCTTAATTATAAAATATATTTCAACTCAACTTTCTATTACAACAGTTAAGTAAAAATATCACCCAATTTTAAACTTTTAATTTCATTATTTCAACAATAAAACATTCTTCGCATTCCATTTCTACAGTAGTGATTTGAAATATCATTCGACCATATAAGTATTCTCCTACACTATTCCTAGTGGACTTATTCCATTTAAAATTCCTGTGAACCTATTGAATATTTGATTGATATCAATGTTTTATACCATTTATTTTCTTTTTGTCAACTCTAAATATTCCAATCATTTTTCATGTTAATATATATATACCATAATGTGTAACATTCATAATTTTCTAAATATCATGAATAATTATAAATGTATGAAAATGATTAAAAACATTTAAACTAATAGCTCAACAATCAATGTTCAGGATTTTAGAGTAAATATTAAACTTATCTATATTATTACCAATATGTTTTCTCATGAAATTTCATATGGTCATACTATTATGTTCTAATTATTGGGGATAATTACTTGACGTCAGATTCCATCTTATCTTTTCAAAACCATAGTCTTTACAATCAAATAATGGTTTTTTGATTGGGATCCAGATATCAATTCACCATTCCCCATCAATATAAAATTATCACTACCTAAGACTTTTGGGTTAAGGAAAATAATATAATGTGTGTAGAATCTAAAAGGTTATACAATTTAAATACTACTTTTATGTCTCAAAATAGTGATGGAAAACACAAGGGGGGTGGTAATTTCCTAAAATAAGATATTTAGAGTAAACAAATAAAAACATGGATATGGGGAATAATAATAATAATAAATAGTTAAAACATATACTTTAAAATCATTGTGTATAAAGAGTGTGATAAAAATAATGTAAAATAATGTTCATAAGGATTCTTAGAGTAGTTTGAATCAATACAGTCCTAAAAATTCACTTCACACCCCTATAATACTTGAAAGATATGAAATTTACTAAATAGTCTCCAATTTTGAATGAGAGTTGTTACTCTTTACAAAATAATTTACCCTCCCCAAGGAACAATATAAAAAATAATGTTAAACCCCATTCTTTTCACATTATAATTCATGTTATAAAGCCCATGCATTTTTATAAGGAAAATGTGAAACATGGATCTACCATTTGGTTATGTAATCCAAACCACACATCTATCTTTAAATAATGGTATATCCACTATGTGATATTGGTTATTATATATAGAAAAATAATTAACTTACATATAAATTTTTCATAATGAAATATGAATATTTAATCAAATAAAAATTGGGATGGTGTGTTCAGTGGAGAAATAAGAATGCTTTATCCCTTGATAGTGTTTGTTGAATGATTATGCTTTAGATAGTATAGTTGGGAAGTGTTCCAATAAGATTACTTTTTAACTTTACAATACATTAAATTTAGAAATAAATTGTGTCTTAGGTTTATATCATTCAAATAGATTTATATTCTATTTATAAACCAAATTTTACTATCCTATAGAATAATATACAGTAAAAAAATTCTATCAAATAATATAACATTGTTAATATACATCGAAAACCGATGAAGATAGTTAATGTTTATAATTATGGAGAATGTTTTGATTCCTTGAAATGTTAAAAAATTCGTTTTATGGAGAATTAATAGAGGGGGAGATTGAGTAGTATTGCTCAATAAGGGAATAATTATAGAGTTGTGAGCATGAGGAAATTAATGATGAAATTTAATTTTACCTTGATTATAAAGGATAGAATAAAGATAGGATTAACATAAATGTTTTTTAACATGTATAATTATTATAAGAATAGTAGAAAACATAGTGGGGGAGAAAATGAAATGAAACACTGAATATAAACCTATAATAAATTGTATGGGGAGACTCAATCCTAAAATCTATTTAAGATACAAAATGGATCCTACATATAAGTTGTTACCTATAAGAACATTTGTAAAAATAAATATAAAAAAATTAATACTGTTGGTGGTGGTTGTAACAAAAACCAAAACAACATTATCAATAATACTTTCATGAAATTCTTAACAATATAAAATATATATATAATTAAATGTTTTTATGTCATTTTAAAAATTATTATTTAAATAAATTCTCATTAAATATATACATATATATAATGTTAATTTCAAACATATATATGGTACATCAGTAAATGTTACAACATATTAGATATATATTTTAATATATAAGATCTATTACAAAAGAACTACAAAAATAATAACAGTGATGATTGTAATGAATTATTATTTAATATATCAATATTATTATTGTTTTATAATTTATAATACATCAATAAACTAATAAAATCAACATAGATCACCATTTAGAGGTACATTTTTTTCATCTAATTTAATAAAAATAATGCACTTGGGAGGATAATATTGTTAACTAATCAGTGGTTTCATCAACCAGTAAAAATGGAAAAATCCAAAGAAATAAATTTGGGAAAGTCTATTATGGATCATATAGGTAGCCATCATCTATTCCCAAGCAATTTTGTCAGTGAATCTTTTATAATTATTTAATTCTGTGGTTTACTATAGATAAATTAGATTTTATTTAATCATAATAAATGGTGCTCAGTGGGTCTTCAAGAACAACACAAGGGGAAATGGCTTTTTTTGATGAGAACCTCACATTACCACTTCAATTGGTGCTTTGTGGAACATTTTTGAGGGAGGAGCACCCCTTTAATTGGATATCTTCTGTTAAATCCAAATACTAATAGGGAAACTTCATGTGGCACTATACAAATCATTCACCATAATATGGAAAGCACCCCCACACACAAATCACTCATCTTCCCTCCTTCACTCAATTAGAATCCCCTACATCGGTTCGAAGCTCCTTTAATGACCACATACAATTTTAGGGTCTTTTAAATTTTTCGGTATTAATTTTTATTTAAAACAGTACTATAATTTTTTATAATATTTTTCAATAGAAATTCTAAAATTTTCATGTCAAATTGAATTAATTTTTTTATATTTATGTAGTTGTTTAATTTGGATATCCAATTGACTTATCTATTCAATTATTTTTAAATTTTTAATTTTTAGGTAGTTATTTAATTTGCATATACATTCTTATATAACTATGTTTTTAATATTCATGTCCAATTAATTTTAATATGTGGGTTTTAATTGGTTTTAATGTTTTTTAATTTTATTTAGCTAAATGTTTAATTCATTTTAATATTGTTTATTTATGCAGTCCTTCAATTTATTATTTATTATGTTTAATTGACTAATTAAATTGCATTATTTTTTAGTAAAAGAAAATATTGAAAAATTAATTATTATTTAATCAATTCTTTTTTATCATTTAAATAGTAATTATAATATATTTCGATTTATTAATTGTTAAAATATATATTAAATGTTAGTTAGTAAATAAATAATAATATTTAATAAATAATAAACAGAAAATTAAGTATTAAAAAAATAGTAATTAATTGATATGAAATTATAATTAACAATTCTATTGATTAATTAATTATAACTACAAATTAAATAATAATTAATTAATTATAAATAAAAAGTAATTAATAATAATTAATAATTTAAAAATAATCATTTAATAATAATTTATAGCTAATAATTAATTAAAATTAGAAATTATCTTTATATGATCAATTACTCAATAAATAATATATTAATAATTAATTAACATGAATAGTGTAAGATCTCATATTTTTTCAAGTATGTTTCTCTCTGTATTTTTTTAGCCTTAGTAGCCATGTCATGTTTAGAGACAAAGAGCCTTGTTGGATAAAGTGACCTAAAGATTATTGATATATTATTGTTAGAATTAATGGAGTCTGGGTATAAATGAGATTAATTTCTAAATGTGTTCATGGTACATTGAAAGGCTTTAAAGGGATAATGGCATAAAAACTCAACTACAGGACATTTACATGTCATGTATGGGTATTATAGTTTGGGTAATTGTTTGTAGGGTTTAATAAAATAAATATTAGGTGATGAGTTTTTTGGTGAACCCCATGAAAAAAATTTACGTGACATGAAACCATATTATACTCAGTGTAAATACTCGATCAATAGTTTTAAAATTTCTGTGCATCTAATTTTTCTTTCAATCAGCTTCAAATCCATATCTCTCAACTTGCGGGTATCCTCTATGAAAATTTGGAGTGCCAAACTCCATTTTGGATGACCCATTCACACGATCAATCCTATATATGTTTCTTTTTTAGATTTGTCCATTATCTATTCTTCTTTAAGACATTATGGTGAAAATCCATTGTCCAATGAAGTTATTGGTTAAGATCTTGATCAAATTTCATTTAGGAACATCTTTGTAATCGTCCACACTTTCTTCCTCATGGGTTTTGGGTTTGGGATGAATTGATGGATATTTGGTTAAAGGTAGGTGGTCTAAATCTCAACCATTTGGTTTTATTATTATCATGTTTATACAATATTGTGATCATGAAAAAGAGGTGTGAACCAAAAATTTATTAAATAATTGAATGAGATTATTCCTCGAATTCTTCTATTTTCAAATGGGTCTATAATTGGATAGTGGATTAAGGTATTCTTAGAATGATATGAGACCTAAGATGATTTTTCGTTATAAAAACACTAAATTGTTGCATATTTCTCATTAATGAACTTGTTTGTAAATTAGGAATTGAATTTCATGTGGAATATGATAGAATAATGTTAATTTTCATAATTAACCATTGAGATATATGATGTGATATTATTATATCTATTCTATATGAAAGGAATGGATTAATTGGTGAGATTCTTATATAAAGGGCTTGGACCAGGGAATTTCACACGTATATGTTTTAATGTTGATAGTGAATGGAATCAGCCCAGTCCATGCTATAATGATTATAGAGAGAAGGTTATACCTAGTCCCATGATATATTAATTATAGTGATTTGACTTGTATTATTCTCTTTAACTTTAATTGGTTATATGATGAAGGTTATCATGGTTGTAAGACATGGACATAGATATTTTGGCTCGGAGTTGAGGAAGGTAATTCACTTTAGTTATATAGTTATTGTTGGCATGGATATAAGACATGATCTTAGATATTCCATCATAACACCAAATTTGGTTTTTGTATTTATTTAATTACAGAAATAAATAACACACTTATTTATCTCTTTTTTTCACACACTTCTTCTCAGAATTTTATTGTTTAGACATGTTGTTGTTAACCTACAAAGTTTTACTCACACCTTATTCAATAAAGCATTTGGAAGCAAATATGTCTTTGCGAATGTAGGTTTGGATAAGGGAAAGGAACCATATGGTTGATTTCTTATTTACTATTGTGCCAGAGTTTAGAGAATGGACTGTCAAAGTGATCCCAACTCAAGACATTAAATTTTTTATTTGAGTTGGATATCCTTTTATTTTATTGGTCTAGCATGAAATTTAGTTTCATTAAAATGTGTCATTAGATTATACTTTATTGTATATTAGATTATTCAGTCGGTTTTTATTATTTTCTTTCGTATTGTTTTACTCTAATTGTTTCTATTTTATCATAAATCATTTGATCTAAATTACACTTCATTCAAGTGGGTATAGTCCCCCAACTATACTATCCACACCCCAGTGCTAGTCGAATTCATCTTGCATACGAGGAGGCATGCTTGAGGCCCCATAACCACCCTTTTCTAACTATGTGAGGAGTGCCAGATTGGGGGAAGGTACAAAATGGTATTAGAGCATCTGATTTTATTTTCTTATTCATTAATATCTGGGAAATTTAGAAAAGACAAAAGTATGTTTTAGGACCTATTAATGAGATTGTGCATTAGAGTAGCTAAACCACGTACACGGTAAAAACTAGGTACCCATCGATGGGATTATTGCTTGTGTTATGTGTTTGTTATAGTTGATATTATTTCACCTTTGGTGATTCACATGATGTGTAAGGATTATTGTTTTATGTTGTTATTTTTTATTGATTTTTTTACTCATGGCCAAGTATGGAACGAGATGATAATACATGCATCATAATAAGAACCTTGGGATATATTGACATGCATTTATCATGACAAGGGCATACCTATTTATTTGTTAGGTGATATATACGTACCTGATAAACTATAATCTGAATATCTATTTCACTAGATAAATTTAATGTGTTCTAATGTCATTCTAAAATACTTGTAATCCATGTCTAGAAATACTAAAAGACAATGGTTCATTATTGTAGTCACTTGTTAGCTTGAACATCTCAGTAGTCAGTTCTCTAAGGTCTGTTTTTCCTTTTAAATAAAATGCATCCATGACATCTTTGAATTTATTGTTAGGAGAGTGGAAATCAATATGATCCTAATGTAGCTGAATCATAAAATATTGTAGTTCCTAAGGAGAAGATTGATGTTTGTCTTTGTGATAGCCTCTTGAGGGTCAAGTGATCTGTGGAAAGGGATTCTTTCATATCATTCATATGTTGTATGAGATGAAAACAGAGTTTATGATTCATCATCTGCATATGTTTACTCGGGAAGTGGGAACCCAAGAAACTAATTTATAGATTAAGTTAGTCTAAGGAATCCTTAAGAATTTTGAAAAACCCACAAATATTTGGTTGATTCTTGTTGTGAATTTTCTTTGTGGACCTAAAAAAAGTTGGTGGAATATTCTGGAAGATAACGGGAAGCAGTATGAGTTATCTTGGAAGGACATTACAAACAAATTCCTCAGCTATATCTATTATGATAGCTTCATGGATGAAAAAGATCATGAGTTCATTCATAAGACTCTGGAGGGTATGATAGTGCTAGACTATTCTAGATATTTTACTAACCTACAATTCTTTTTAAAATCCTTGGAAGCTATTTTGATCTCTAGGGTGAGATATTTTCATGTTGGTTTTCATTACAATGACTGTTCATAGGTGCATTTTTTATATTTATGCATCTTTGAGGATGTGATGAATCAGGAACTCATCGTGGAAGGGAATATAAGAGATTCCCTGAGTAGTGTCTATGCAATTTCAGCTATAAAATATTGTATTTCTTCTTTGAGTGGTAAGAAGAACAATTTTGATAGATTCCTAAAAGGAAATAATGGGTAGGGTAGTTAGGGTTGTGGAAAACCATATCAAGATTATGTTCCATTACAGTGCTATCAGTGTGGAAGGTTATGTCACAAGCTCCCAATATATGCTTACCCCCCAGTCTAGTGTTGAATTTGCAGTAGACTGGGTTGTCTTCATACTTTTCTATGAACTTTTCACTGAAGAATAGTGGAAGAAGATCAAGTCTGGTACTGAAATTAGGAACGGTCTTAGCTACACATCAACTAGCTGGTAGCTGTAGTTCAACGTGATTTTCTGTATGATGTAGGGGATATGGTACCATAGTACAAGAGTAGAAACACCATGAAAGGTAATTAGTTTAGGATAGTCAGAATGGATCCTAGGTCAGATGGATAATTCATTTTCATGTTATGAAGATGACTCTAGATATCATAGATGAAGGACCATATACTGTTAGATGTATGATTATTCTATCTTCTACCATTGCTCCTATTTTGTTTGCTACTGGAGAATCACATTTTTTCTATATTCTTTTATTGTGAACGGTTTGATCTTGGATGTGGAAAACATGGATGAAATTTTATCCATTGAAAAACCATTGGGAGTTCCATTGGGATATATCAAATGATGCAAGTTGTTTTCTCTAGAGATTGTTAGTTTCCATTTATTTTGACAATATTTCATGATTGAAATGATTGGTTTTGATAATATTCTTAGTATGGATTGGGTTGACCTTTACCATGATCATATCCACTATTATAGGAAGGGAGTTACATTCCTATCTCTTGAAGGAAGTTACTTTTCTCAATAAGGTGAGTGGTATCATCTGGCTAGTCTTATGGGGCCAATTCAATGTAGAATGGATTGTCTCATGGCTTAGATAGTGGGAAATTATATAGATAATTTAGAAATAATACATTATTCCTTTCATCTAGTGGTAGGATTTTATTATGGATGTTTTTTGTGATGAATTTTAAACCTTACCTCTTGAGGGAGAAATTGAGTTCACCATCAAATTGGTTTCAAGCGTAGAACAAGTTTCTATACCACTATACTGAATAGTTCGATTAGATCTTACACATTTGAAGGTTTTGTTTTATGATCTGTAATTAAAAGGCTTCTTATGATGAATTAAATCTCCTTGGGGTTCTCTAGTTCCCTTCACCAAAAGAATGATGTTTCTCTGCACCTATGTATGGAATATCTGAGGTTAAATCAGACGACAATCAGGAATCAATATCCTCTTTCATGCACTAAAAATATTTTTAATCAGCTAATAGGTGCTAAAATATTCCCCATGATTGACTTGAGATCAGTATATCATTAGTTAAGCGTGAGAATATTAGACTTTAGTCGGATATATTTTATGATTTGGTATGGATTTTATGATTTCTTAGTGATTCCATTTGGGTTGACTATTACACTATCAGTATTCATGGACTTAATGAATATGATCTTTACCCTTTTCAATATCAGTTTATGGTTGATTTTGTGGATGATTTCTTAGTGCATTCCAAATTAACTGACGATCATTCCAAACATGTTGAAATCATCTGGAGTACATTGAGAGAGCATGGGCTTTGCACCAAGATAACTAAATGCAATTTTTGGATAAATTAATTTCACCTCATTTGAAATTTTATCTCACAGGTAGGAGTTTCAATGAAACCAGAGAAATTTATAGCTATTTTAATTGGAAACCACTAGAGAACATTATTAAAATATAGTGTTTTCTTGGTTTAGTAGGTTATTACAATCATTTTATCCAAGAACTCCCCAGTTTGGTAGTTCAAATGTTTGGGTTGGCTATAAAAGGAGCAATTTTCATTTGGTATAATTCTAATGAATGATATTTTTAAGAGATGAAAGGAAGGATGAACCAAGCACCTATTCTGACTATACCCGTTCTAGGTAAAGCATATATCGTGCACTGTGACACATCCAAAATTAGACTCAATGTAGTTCAAATAAATGGGGTCATGTGGGTTCTTATGGCTCCATGGAGCTTAGAAAACATGCGAGGAATAACCCTACTCATGATCAGAAGTAAGTGGAACAAGTACATGCCATGAGATGTTTGAGACACTATCTGATGGGATAGAGTTTTGTGGTATACAAAGATCACAAAAGCCTTTGGTGCATCTTTTATCAGTAAGACCATAACCTTCGATAGAGATGGTAGGTCATGTATCTATAGTCTTTTGGCTTTGTTGCCTTGAACACCATGAAAAGGCAATGTTTTTTTTATTCTTTGATCCAAAATAAACAGATAGAATAAGTAAAGGAGTCTTGTGATGTGTGACTGATAATGAACCTCTTGGTAGATGTGTATCCAGATATTTAGGAATCACATGGGTGAGATGTTCTAACTTCAATATCAATTATACGTAGCATTTTGGAACATATTAAGATCACTAAATTATTTAATCCTAAAGGATTAGTTCTAAGAGTCAAATTATATGGTGGAGAGACACAATTGGGATGGTCTCTTGGAAGTGGAAATTCTATTATTTTATATGGCTGAGTATTGGTTACTATGGCCTTGATCAAGAAGGTAATTATGGAGTTTCATGCTTCTAGATGGGAAGTAAGTCCATGTTTAAAAACTATGTATCATGAATTCCATAGAGTGTATTAGTATTCAATAATAAATAAGTATGTGCTATGCTTGATGTCTAGATGATTCACTTGTCAGCTGGTGAAAGACGAGCATCAGAGGCCAGTAGGTCTTTTTCAACCTTTAATGAACCCAGAGTGGGAATGAGATAATGTCATAATGGATTTTCTGATAGGATTACGTAGGATGAGCCATAAAAATGATGTTGTAAGGGTTATTGTGGATAAACTAACATAAGTATCAAATGTCATTCCTATAAGGTAAACCATTATTGTTTTTGATATGAGAAATCATTACATGCATGAAATAGTTTTGTTTCACGGTGTTCTTTGGAGTTTTTTTTTTCATAGAGGGAAATTTTTTTCACGTCGCATTTCTAGAAGGGTCTTAATAATGCCTTAAGATTGTGAGTTCTTTTAATCACAACCTATCATCCACAAACTAATGGTCAATCTGAGTGGACTATTCATGTTTTGGAGAATATTCGTTGATCACGTGTTCTGGATTTGGTGTATTATTGGAAAAATATATGGTACTCATGGATTTTTCATATAATAATATCCTTTTGACATCAATAAAATTTTCTTCTTTTGAGGCTTCATATATAAGGTCATGTCGTTTAACTCCATCTGTTGGGACCAAGTTGAATGGAGAAGGAAGTTTGAAGAGTTAGCCTTTACAGAGTGTTGTATTTTGTTGTCAAAGAAGATAAATCAATTCACTTTGTAGAAGGATCACAAACCAGATGATACGTTTCTGATACGTATTTCTCAAATATCATAAGTCAGGAGAACTTGTGATGCAATCCTTATAAAGGAATGGGGGAGAAATGATGATACCAATCATATACAGTTCTGATTGGAAGGAATGATGCTGCCGGAAGATATGGAAGGTTTAGTACTTTCTATTGTAACTCCGACGATGCTAAAGATGATCTATCAAAGGATATATATCACCATAGTAGAGTTCAGGATGAATTATGAAGAATGGTTATGGGAAGCAGTGATGAGAGAAATAACAAATAAATGGACAATTTGAGGGCGGCACAAAAGCACAGTTTAAGGTGGTGCTGTTTTCCAGTGTTTGCCAAATTTTAGGGGTTGAAAATCGGGTGATGAAGATGTGTTTTTTTGGCAATGGTTGTTGCACGAAAGATTGAAGATTCTTTTGAATTTGGCGTGCAAGGTATTATTTAAGGTCAGATCATCGAATAATGGAAAAGGCATGGAGTACGCGGAAATATAGGAAGGTTGCGTGAAACAATAAAGTGGTGCACAAAATAGTAGCGGGTTGCACGAAAAATATGCGAGATGTGCGAAATAGGGGAATGATGTTTTTTGTGAAAAAGGTGTTTCGAGATTAGAAGCTCAAAATTTTGCAAAGGCATTAGCTTCGCAAAAAATTGGATTATTGCGCGAAATACGATGTCGCGTGAAAGGATGGGTTTGCGCGTAATATGGAATGCGGTGTGGAATTGTGCGCGCAATTGGTGCTTCATTCTTAGAATGATGAAAAATGGAAAATCCATGAGGTGCGTGAAATATTGGAGCATTTCGTGAAATATAAAGTTGCATGAAAGGGTTTTTACGCGCATTAAGAGGGCTTTACGCGCGGATGAGTGGTTTTCACGCCTGGTCAAAATGCCTATAAATATGAGGCTAACCCTTCTCATTGGATAATGCTCGACACTTAGATGAATTCCCAAGATCTGGTGCGTGTAAATTATATGCTAAGTGAGTTGCACGAAAAGAAAGAAGTTTGCACAAAAAGAGGATAACTGCACAAAAAATTGAGAAGTTGCACGAAAAGAGAAAAGGTTGCATGGAAAAGGGATTTGTGCGAAAATGTTTTTCGTGCCAAAAGTTAATTTTTACGTGCAAGGCATTGGAATTGCGCGCAAGATATTCTAAAGGCTGCATGGAAAATTTGGGGTCTTCACACATATTCAGTTGTGCGTATGGAAGTTCTTACCAGCTTCTGGGTAGGAATGTGATGATTTGTACTTCAGAGATTACATCTGCTCAATTGTAAGGAAGCACTAAAATACAATAATTCCCTATTTGTGCTAAAAGGGTGCACACGTACTTACGGATTGTTTTCCAAGTGCTACACGAGTGTAAGGGTACATCCTACTCATTGTATTCCATATCAAAGGATTGTTCTCTAGTGGATTGTGTGGTATTGGATTATTTCCATACCATACCAAGGACGTAACTACTCTAGTTGAGTAGTGAACCTTATAAATATTGTGTTCTTGTGGTTGTGTGTGTTCAGCAGATAATATAATCTTTAACAGGATGCAAAGGTTGTTTGAATTCGAAGTAAAAATAAAAAGAAAAATATGTCACTGATTCACCCCTCCCCCTCTCAATGATACTTGGATCCGGACTGGGAACTTCAATTGGTATCAGAGGAAGGTTCCCTTCATTTATTCTTTGCTGAAGTGTTTGAAGAGAAGTAGTGATGGAGAATCTAAATTATGTGAATAGTAAGGGGATTCCAATTTTTGATGGAAAGAACTATCACATCTAGAAGGACAGAATGATGCCATATCTTATGTCTCTTAGATATGAAGTTCTTGAAACTACAACAGATGGATTTCTTGCTATTAATGAAAAGGTCCCTCTTACTCTTGTCAATAAGAAGAATCTTGAGAATGATGGAAGAGCTAAAAATGCATTACTCTCATCACTTTCTGAGAGTGAGTTTTTAAGAGTGAAAGGTATCGCTATAGCTAAAGGCATCTAGGATAAGCTAATGAATATCCATGAAGGAAATACAAAAGTGAAGAAGGAAAAACTAGAAATCTAGAGGCTGAAGAATGAAGACCTGAAAATGGGAGAATCCGAATCTGTTGGGGACTTCTTTACCAGGGTTAATGACATTTTCAATACAATCAGATGTCTTGGTGAAAAGTTAGAAGATGCTACAGTTGTTGAAAATATCCTGAGAATTCTTCCTGACAAATTTGATGATAAAGTTTCATCACTAGAAGACAGGGACCCAGAAACATTATCTCTTGATGATTTGCATAGTACTCTCATCACTTATGAGATGAGAAGAGAGAAGACCATGAAGAGTAAAGAAAAAGCCGATAGAGAAATGTCTTTCAAGGAAGAAAATAAATGGAAGTCAAAGAAAATTCTTATTAATGAAGAAGCTGGCGAATCCGACTCTGAAAATGAGGTATGTCAAAATTTTGATGAAATTATATCCTTGTTTTCTAAAAATCTTAAAAGAGGCACACAGAAATACAAAGGGAAACTCCCTTTGAAATGTTTTGAATGTGGAGCAGTTGGCCACTTTCGGCTAGTTACCCTCAAAAAGGGAATGATGATGTTAGTGATGAAGAAGACAGAGGACCAAGAAGGACATGGAAGAAATAGGGTCTAAAAGATAAATATTCTTGTAGAGGTAAGAATAGAAGGTTCATTAAATCAAAAAGATGAAGCTTTTTGTCAAAATATGAAGAATATAATGATAGCAAGACTGAATCAGAAAAATCTGCTACTGAGAAAGCTAGAGAGAGTACTTTTTTTGAAATAGTGAATAATGATGATTATGAGAGTAGTAGTATTGAAGAAGAAGAGACTCAAATTGAATAGTATATGAAAGAAGATCTGAAGGAATGTTTGATGAAGATCAGAAAGCTTGAGAAAGAAAACAAGAAGTTGATAAATGAAAATTCGACATTAAAAAATCAAGAAGGTTTAACTGATGAGAAAATCAATATTGAAAAGGAGATTGATGATTTGAAAAATTCTCTTGAGAATACAAAGAATCGTAATGATCATCTTGAAGTAAAGCTGAAGGAAAAAGAAGAAGAGTTGGAACTTGTCCAATAGAAACTGCATAAAGCTAAATAAATGAATATCAGTTCCAAAAATTCTATCTCAGAAGTTAGTGAATGTTCCAGTAAGAATGAACCAAAAAATGATCTACAAAAGATACCTTCAAAGGTTTAAATGAAAGACAAAACTGGTTCTGAAAAGAACAAGGCTAGAAAGACCAAGTATGTGGTCAAAGTCAGCAATGCAGAAAAATCAGAAGTGCATAAAAATATTGAGTCAAGAAAAACTTCTAATACATCTGGTACTGATGAATCTGAGCTAAAGAAAAGAGTAAAAAATGAAAACATGAAGGTTTTTGAGAAACACGTTCACAACTCCAGTCAGTATAAAAGTTTCATAGGCAAATATTTTTTCTATGGTTATTGCTGGTGTTGGGGTGGATTCGGACACATGGCAATTATGTGTTGGTTCAACCAACAACATTACCACTATTTCAAAAGTTTTGAAAGACAAGGATTGAGGGGGAGTCAACCCTTCCAAAATAGAATGTCTCCAAATAAGTTTCAAGAGATATATAAGAAGACTGGTGTGAAAGTTTAGAATAGATTCCAACAACTGGAAACATATTGTGAAAGATGTGATCAACCTGGACATCTTGCTAAGGGATGCCTTAGTGTGTTACCAGAGTAACAAAAGTTTGTTAATAATCCTCAGAAGGTAGAGTTTTTAATATCCAAAAGGGACAAATCTGATAAGTCTAAAAAGAAAGAATACATGGTTCTCTGGCTAGAACACATTGATTTGGCTAGGAAATTGGAAGAAGCACAATAGAAAGTTATGGAAAAGAAGAAAAAAAGGAACTTGTTGTTAAATATTCATTGAAAGCTACAAATGGAGAACGTCCATGGATTCTTGATAGTGGATGTTCGTCTCATATGACATGAGACTTAAAGATGCTGAAGAATGTGAAAGACTTTAAAGAAAGAACTGTGACATTTGGAAATGATGAATCTATAAGGATCAATGGTGTTGGATCAGCCACCATTGGAAAAGAAAAGATGAAATCCAGAAAAACCATATATGTTGATGCACTGAAACTTAACCTTCTTAGTGTGTGACAACTATGGGATGAGGACAAAAAAGTGATCTTCAGGAAAGATGGATTTGTTTCGAAAAGTGAAAATGATGGAAACATAGTTACAAGGGGCCAACGTACAAGAGGGAATTTGTTCCAAGTTGGTGAAGTGCAGAACTCTTGTTACATGGGTGTAGCAGATGAAAATTAGTTATAGAATAAAAGTATAGGGCATATGTGTCATAGAAATATGTGCAAGCTATAAACACATGACAGTGTCTGAGATATGCCTGATTTATCAAGAAGAAGAGATTAGTGCTGCACTATTTGTGAAAAAGGGAAGATTGCAAAATCCTTTCATAAGAAAGTAGAAATTCGTTCAAAACAACCCTTGGAACTCATACATTCTGATATATGTGGACCAATGAGAATGAAATCAACAAATAGAGATAATTACTTCATTTCTTTCATTGATGACTTTACTTGCATTACTTGTGTTATGTACATGAGACATAAGTCAGATACTCTAAAAATGTTTAAGAGTTTCAGGATTAAAGCAGAGAAGGAATGTGAGTACTCAGTGATGAAGTTGAGAACCGATAATGGTGGAGAGTATAAAAATGAAGAGTTTTAAAGTTACCTTGAGAAACATGGAATTCAGCATGAGTTCATTTCACCATACACACCTCAACAAAATGGGGTTGCTGAAAGGAAGAATCAAAGTCTGGTGGAAATTGTGAGAACTATGTTACTTGAACATGGTCTTTCTCATTATTATTTGAGGAAATCCATGAGAACTACTGTGTATATTCAGAACTGATGTTTCTATAGGCCAAACTCAGATATGAATCCATACAAAATGGTCTATGGAAAAACTCCAATTCTGAAACACATGAGTGTTTTTGGGAGTCCATGTATTATAAAGAAGAAAGGTGGAAATCTGGGAAAGTTTGAGCAAAGAGGAGATGACATAATGTTTCTTGGCTATGCTCTAGAAGGAAGAAGATACAGATGCCTCAACAAAGAAACATGATGAATTATTGATTCTTCAGATGTAAAAGTTGTAGAAAATTCTGAGAATGAAAAGCAGTCATATGTTGATGTAGAAGTCGAGAAGGATAGAGAAGATTCTGTTAACAAATTTGATAATGCTACAGACTGTGTTAATCCTACTCAATAAGAGGAATATGACTTAGAAATATCGAGTGATGAGGATAGAGTTCAAAAAACTCATCCTAGGTTGAGGAAACAAGTGGAGGCTAAGAACATTATTGGAGATAAAAATCAGAGGGTTCAAACAAGAAGAACAATGGATGCTATATCACATACTTCTCTTTATCTAAAAGTTGAACTGAATGATGTAAATGAAACATTTGAGGATCCAGAATGGGTTCATGCTATGAATGAAGATCTTGATCAGATAGAGAAGAATGATACTTGGGAACTTGTAACCAAGCTAGACAACAGGAACATTATTGGTACAAAGTGGGTTTTCTGGAACAAGATGAATTAAAAAGGTAAAGTAATAAGAAACAAGGCGAGATTGGTTTGCAAAGGGTATTCACAAATTGAAGGCATTGATTTTGATGAAACCTTTTCTCCTATGGAATGATTAGAAACAACCAGAATATCTTTTTCCACTACTGCACAACGAGGTTACAAAATCTTTCAAATGGATGTAAAATATGCATTCTTGAATGGTGACCTTGACGAGGAAGTTTACATTGATCAACCTTGTGCATTTGTTATTAGAAAGGATGAAAATTTTGTGTGCAGGTTGAAGAAGGATTTGTATAGGATAAAAGAGGCTCCGAGAGCATGGTATTCTAAATTAGATACTTGCTTGAAGAAGATGAACTTTAAGAAAGGGAGAGTTGACAACAATCTCTACATCAAGTAATGTTAGGAGTTTTCACTGATCTTTATTGTTTATGTCGATGATATTATATTTTTAGGAAATGATGAAAGATCATGTGAAAAATTTTCTGAGGAGATGAAGAAGTTATTTGAGATGTCCATGCTGGGAGAAATGAAGTACTTTCTTGGGCTACAAATTGCATAGAAGAATAATCATGTTTTTCTGTCTTAAGAAAATTATTCTAAGGAACATCTAAAGAAGTTTGGAATGGAAAATTATAAACTAGTTTCCATGCCTATTTTAGTGGGAACCAAGTTGTCTAAATATGGGGAAGGAAAGGAAGTTGATCAGAAAGAATTTCGAAAGCTGATTGGAAGTTTGCTGTATTTGACTCCCTCAAGATCCGACATCGTCTATGCTTGTACATTATGTGCAAGATTTTAGAGTGCTCCTAAAGAATTTCATTTTATTGCTGGAAAAAGAATTCTTAGATATATCAAAGGCACAAAAAATTTTGGAATCCAGTATAACGGCTCTTAAAATATTGATCTATTCTGGTATTCTGATGCTGATTGGGCAGGAAATGTTGATGATTGAAGATCCACATCTGGTGGAGTATTCTTTCTGGGGAAAAGTAGTGTTAGTTGGAATACCAAGAAACAAAATTCAGTAACTCTTAGCACAACTGAAGATGAGTATGTTGCTGCTACTCAAGCTGTAACTCAACTAATGTGGATGAGGACTCTGTTGGAAGATCTACTTGTTGAAGTTAAGATACCATTGCTCTTGGGTTGTGATAATCAGAGTGCAATCATTCTTATAAGAAATCCAGTACAACATTCTTGTTCAAAATACATTGATATAAAGTACCACTTCATCAAAGAGTAGGCGGAAAAGAATGAATTGAGGCTGGAGTATGTTCCTAAATCTGAACAAGTTGTTGATATATTTAAAAAACTGTTACCAAAGGAACCATTTTCAAAATTGAGGTTGAAAATGGGTGTACAACCACTTTCTCATCAAGGTTAAGGTACATGTTTCTATCCCCGCTCTCGTCTTACCTTTGGATAGTGTTGTCAAGGGGGAGAATTGTTTCATAAATCTATCCATATGGAAGCATGCATTAAGTGGGAGTTGTGGTTAAGCTGTGAATTCAGCATGTATGTGTGTGAACTATTCAAACAGTTTGTTGGAGTGGTTGTAGGAAAAAATGTTGTTTTCTAGGAATGTTGAAGAAGTGAATAATTCTGAAGTAGAAGGTTGAACGATTTTCTGAATAATGCTGAGAAGAATTATTGAAGAAGTGGAGAATTTTGAATTAGAAGATTGAAAGATGTTCTGAAGAAGGCTGAGGAGGTACGTTCATGAGATTTCATAGTCACTGCTTTTGGACAACATGGTTTTGGCTATAAATAATTCTTGTTTCCTACATTGAGTTACTCACGTAGGAATAGAATTGTTGATAAGTAATACATTTCAAAAGGATACAAAGTTCAGTGATTTATGAATCTTGGTTGACAACAAAATCTAAAGGGGGAGATTGTTGGGACCAAGTTGAATGGAGAAGGATGTTTGAAGAGTTATCCTTTGCAGAGTGTTTTATTTTGTTGTCAAAGAAGATAAATCAATTCACTTTGTAGAAGGATCACAAACCAGATGATGCTTTGATGATATGTATTTCTCATATATCATAAGTCAGGAGAACATGTGATGAAAGCCTTTTAAAGGAAAGGGGGAGAAATGATGATGCCAATCATATACAGTTTTGATTGGAAGGAATGATGATGCTAGAAGATATGGAAGGTTTAGTACTTTCTATTTTAACTCTGACGATGCTAAATCTGATCTATCAAAGGATATATATCACGATAGTGGATTTCGGGATGAATGATGAAGAATGGTTATAGTAATAAGTTAATAGAGAAATGAAAAAGCAATGGACAATCTAGGGGCGGCACAAAAGCACAATTTAAGGTGCGTGGAAATGTAGGCAGGTTGCATGAAAAAATAAAGTGGTGCGCAAAATAGTAGCGGGTTGTGCGAAAAATCTGCGGGATGTGTGAAATAGAGGAATGATTTTGTTTTTAACGCAAAAGGTGTTTCGAGATCAGAAGCTCAAAATTTTTCAAAGATATGAGCTGCGCGAAAAATTGGATTATTGCGCGAAATACAATGTCACGTGAAAGGATGGGTTTGTGCGTAATATGGAATGCGGTGTTGAATTGTACGCGCAATTGGTGCTTCATTCTTAGAATGATGAAAAATGGAAAAACAATGAGTTGCACGAAATATTGGAGCATTACGCGAAATATAAAGTTTCGTGAAAGAGTTTTTAAGCGCATGAAGAGGGTTTTACGTGACGATGAGTGGTTTTCGCGCCGGGTCAAAATGCCTATAAATATGAGACTAACCCATCTCATTTGTTATTACTCGACACTTAGAAGAAATCATGAACTCTAGTGCGTGTAAATTATATGCTAAGTGAGTTTCTTGAAAAGAAAGAAGTTTGCGTGAAAATTGGATAGCTGTGCGAAAAATTGAGAAGTTACGCGAAAAGAGAAAAGGTTGCGCGAAAAAGGGATTTGTGTGAAAAAGTTTTTCGCGCCAAAAGTGAATTTTTACGCGCAAGGCATTCGAATTGTTCGCAAGATATTCTAATGTCTGAGTGGGAAATTTGGGGTTTTCAAACATATTTAATTGTGTGTATGGAAGATCTTACCAGCTTCTGGGTAGGAAAGTGAAGATTTGTACTTCAGAGATTACATCTGCTCAATTGTTAAGAAGCACTAAAGTACTGTAATTCCCTATTTGTGCTAAAAGGGTGCACATGCACTTGCGGATTTTTTTCCATGTTCTACATGCGTGTAAGGGTATATCCTACTCGTTGTATTCCACATCAAAGGATTGTTCTCTAGTGGATTGTGTGGTGCTGGATTATTTCTGTACCATACCAAGGATGTAGCTACTCTTGTTGAGTAGTGAACCTTGTAAATCTTGTGTTCATGTGGTTGTGTGTGTTCATCAGAGAAGAAGACCATTAACAGGAGGCAAAGGTTGTTTCAATTCGAAGTAAACATAAAGATAAAAAGATATCACTGATTGACCCCCTCCCCCTCTCAGTGATACTTGGATCCTGACTGGGAACTTCACCTTCTTCAATGGAGGCTGGTGAATCAACACTTGTTGGACATACTCTCATCCAAGAGACTTCAAAACATGTTTAGTTGATCAGAAAATGGTTGGTGACCATGTAGAGCAGGCCGAAATAATATAATATTACTTGGAAATGACCTCTACAATTATAGGTTGGTCAATATGTTTTCCTTTAGGTTTCACCTAGGTTGTGGAAATACTATATCAGAAAACAAGGGAAGCTAGCGGCCAGGTTTTTCAGACCACTTGAAATAGTAGAAGGAGTCGGCCTAGTGGCACACCATCTAACCCTTATATAGTGATATAGTTCCATGCGAAATGTTTTCCACATGTTGTAACTATGAAGATATCATCCAGACCCTCCCCATGTCATTGACGTAGCATACGTATAGATTATTTTGGGTTCATCCTTTTAGGATCACCCTATACATGTTATTGATCATGGTGAGAAAAATCCTCTGGGATGGACTATACCATTGGTTTGACTGTAGTGGAAGCATGTGAACGTTCAATAGGAGAATTGGGAGTGGGAGTCTATTATGTGAACATAGTTGCTATACATGTTCACTGATATCTCATAGTGACTCTTAGGGTAGTTTGGGGATGATATGTTATAAGATAGTGAGTTTTTAATATCCCATCAATATTCCCAGGCTCATTTCCCTTTGAGTTTTTCATTTGAATCTTAGTGGTTGAGTCTTGTTCTATGATGAAGATCCTTATTGGAGAAAATGATCTAATGTTTGGGTATGTGTTATTTTTAGATTTAATGAATTTTGGGTATAAATAGGATAAATTCTTAAATGGGTTCTTGGTATGTTGAGAAATTTTAAAGGGATAATGGGATAAAAACTCAAATGTAGAACATTTACTCATTATGTAAGGTTATCCCAAATTGTGTAATTGGTCATGGGTTTTAATAGAATAAATCCACAGTGATAGGGTTTTCAGTGAATAACATGAAAAACATTTAAATGGTGAGAAACCATATTACACGTTGTGTAAATTACCGAACAATATTTTTAAAATTTCTATATAGATGATTTGTATTCCAACCGACTTCATCGCCTTCACTATCAAATCGAGGATCCTTTATGAAATAATGGAGTACCAAACCCCTTTTCACAAGTGTTGTTTATGAGATCAATCACTAGTAAGTTCCTTTGGTTAGATTCTTCCTTCTCTCCATTCTTCTCTAACCCATTGTGGTGAATTTCCTTTGGCCAATTACACTGTTGATTTGATCCTGACTAGTTTTTATCTAGGAACCACTTTGAAATCACCCACACCTTCTTCCTCATGGGATTTTTTCATTGAAAACATTGTTGGATCATCACTTAAAATTAGGTGGTCTAAATCTCAACCCTATGGTCTGATTACAGTCACGTTTATGCAATATCGTGATAAATCCAAAGAGGTGCATGCCCAAAATTTATTAACTAATCGATTGATACCATCCATTGAATTTCTTTGGTTTCAAATGGATTTGTAACTAGATAATTTCTTAATGTATGTTTAGCATGATATGGAACCTAGGGTGATTTCCTATTACCGAATCCCTAAATTATGGACTATTTCTTATTCATAATTTTTTTAATAAATTAAGATTTGAATTTCATGTTTCATATGGAAGAATAATGTTAATTCACATAATTAACCATTGATATATTTGATGTGATATTGTGATGTCCAAGATATATGATGGGAAAATTGTTCTATGATGAGATTATTATATAACAGGATTGGCCTATGCACTTGCCCATGTATTTGTTTTAATGATCATAGTGAGTGGGATCTGCCGAGTCAACACTATATTTCATATATAGAGTGGGCTATGTATAGTCCCATGCTGTAATGATTATAAGTATTTGACCTAGTTTTTTTTACTGACATTACATGGTTATATGATGGAGGTTGGCACGGTTGTAATACATGTTCAGAGATATTTTCATAGGGCACCAGAACATGTTATTTACCTTGGTTATATAGTTTTTTGTTGACATGGCATTAAGATATTCTAAAATATATATCAGTATGGTGCTGACGTTGGTTTTGTTTTTATTTAATTGTTGAATTAATTATTACACATATATATTTTTTTATTTCATAAACCTCCTCTTAGTCTGGTTTCGTTTGGACATAGTTGTGTTGAACTACTAATATTTATTGACACCCTATCTGGGCATCCATTTAGAACCCAAGAATACTTTGTTGATGCAGGTATGGACAAGGGAAAATGATGTCGTGGTTTATAAATTATTTACTTTTGGGATTGATTTTGAATGTAGGACTAATATGAGGCTTGGAACCCAGGACATTGATTCTTTTATTTGAATAATCTAGTATTTTTCTTGTATTGTTCTCGAATTACATTAAGTTACATTATATAATTCCATTCAATTATCCCTTACTATTTACTGTAATATTCAATTGGTTTTTATTATTACCTTCTCCATTTTACTCTAATTGTTTCTTTTTTAAACTGAATTGTTTTTTCTAAATGACACTTCAATTCAAGGGGTTATAATCTCCCTACTATACTATCCACACAACCACTTCTCTTTCGTATCCTATGGCATACGAGGAGGCATTCTTGAGGTCCCATAACCAAAATTTTCTAGCAATGTGTGAGATTTCTAGATTGGGGGATGTTACAAATATTAATTAATACGATTATTTATATAAATAGTAATTAATATGATCAGTTAATAATTAATAAAAATAAAAAAAATTAATATCACTCACAATGAAAAAATAACAATTAAAAAAATTTGATTATTTAATTATTAAAGAATAGATTAAAATTTAATTATTAAACAATTGATAATATGTAAATAATTATTAATTAATAATTAATTATTTAAAAATTTGTAAAGAATTAATAAATAATTATAATATTTAATTAATAATAATTACTTATTGTTAAAAAATTATTTAATAATAATTAATAAGTAAGTAATAAAAAAATTATTATCAATAAATTTTTGTCATTAAAAAGGCATTGTTGTAGTAATTACAATAAGTGTTTGGATATGTATATGTTTTTAGTATAAAAGATTCAACAACAAAGGAAGGTTGGGAATATCAAATATATTCCCCGAACTAATTATGAAATTCATGAATACATGATGAAAATTATAGAGCATACATGTCTGATGGAGTATGATGATGGGAGGTCATGTGGGGATATGATGACCCACATTGTAGAATGTGTATATGTGGTCTTTAAGGGAGTTTGAAAATTACCATTCATAAGTAATTAAGAATATTATATTATATATTAATTATTAAACCCACAGTTATTGTATAATATCAATATGGTGTTTTAAATATAAATTATAGTCTTAGAAGAAGTGACCTTCTATCACACTATAAATTATTTTTAAAAAATGGGGATAATAGGCCGAAGGGGGTCCAAACTGTGGGATGTTATAAGGTCACAATTTATAGTGTGATATTGATAGTGTTCTTGAGGAGCCTGCAACATTTTTTGTTCATTAATTTGACTATGAAGAGTATATATTTGTGTTCAATGAGTCTCATGATTCTCTGACTTGTAATAGTGTCTGTATGCTTATTGTTTTACTGGATAAAAATTATTTTTATTGTGAGAAATTTTAAGCATTATGGTATCCTTGTGGACATGTGATTAGAAAGTTCTCTTCTATATGCCTATCATGGGAGAAATATGTTAATCCAGTTTATCAACTGTAAGTATTAATGACAGATATAGTAATCCATTGATGCATGTTTGTAAATATCAAAATTTTTGTATACCTTTTAATGCTCCCACTCTTCTACCAAACATTACAATTCTATGACCAAGAAGGAGGCCAAAGTCGGCCGATAATTTAAATGAGACAGATTTTACTAATGAACATGCACCTTCATGGATGTATGGTTTATATAGCCAGGAAGGTCACACACAAACACATTTTACTATAATTATTGAGAAGTCATATATTAGTTAAAATTATTGATTTAATCTATTTTCTAATGCAAAAGTCTTTACAAACAATTATTTATTCAATTATAATCATTAAATGTGATGATGTAAAAGTGCCAACATAATTTGTCCAATACCAATATAATGAAATATGGTTTTCAAATTTTAATATATAAAAAAATATAATAGGAGGTCCATATCATAAATAACATATTTCATTTTGAGAAAAAACAAATTAGAAACAAAAAAAATACAAAATCATAAAACAATGTACACATTAGATAGTTGTCATGATTAATGTCTAAATATTCATACATTCTGAGGGAGGAGCCACTATTTTCGGCCTTTCAATCACACATGTCACATGATGTGTTCATGAAATGACTTATTAGACATATTTATATTTATATAGAACATCATTTTCACCATGATTCTCTTACAGTAGTTATCATTTCATATCTCATATGTGATGGATTTTATAGAGTCATTGTGGGTGACTTTAAGACTATTGATCATCATTTGATTAGTGCACAGGTTTAGAGATAGTGAACATAGACACATAATTTTCATCTCCTTGATGAGGATATGACTATTACTTTAGATGATGTAGCATATATGGTTGGTCTAGCCATCCATAGACAACTAGTTATGGGATCCACTCTTGGCTACTTGTGTGCGGTCATACATCATCTACTAGGCCTTGACATCATTAGCATACCATTTTTCTTCTAGGGTTCCAAATCTCACATGCGATATCTTTATGAGAATTTCGGAATAATTCATAACAATTCTGATTAGGAGATACTTATTCAACACACATTGACATAAAATATGTGATTGAGAAGTGGCATGTTTTGTTTAGACCAGTCAACCACCTTGGTACATAAAATTTAACAACCATTACTTGAGGATCATGACCAAACTGATTGATATAGTTGGGGGTTCAATGTATTATCAAACATATATATACCTCTATATTGGTTGTTGAGAAAATTCACATCATATTGTAGGGTGTATTCCTATGACACAGATGTGGAAATTGGAGTGTTTACAAACATTTCTCATAGAGTTATTAGACCAATTCGATAGCACATATTTCAAAACTATTCAAGTGGATGATAGAATTTTTATATTAATAATTTATGTTAGTTGGTAAATTTATAAATATCATTTTTTAAATTATAGTATGAAAAACTAGCTGGGATACTCTCATAACATGGTTCCCCACCTGACCAGACACATACCTGATGGAAGTTACCAACCCAAATGGGCTTGCGACTAGCACTTGAGCCTAAAAAACTAGAGAGAATGATTTTACCAGACCTAATGTAGAAAAAATGACATATGTGTACATGATAGTAAGAAAATATTGAATGATAAAAAAGGAAATACATTTAATATAAATAATGAAATAATAGATGTGATATGACCCAAATCTATCAAAACAATATCCAAGATACAAGTCCTATAAAAGGAGAACTAAAATTAAAATAGAAACTCCATGTGATTACATGGGAAAACTCTCACTATCTCACCACCAACTACCCATAAAAATATGACATTAACCTCACTTCCTTACTGTGATGCCTTGTTTTCCCTATATTGATAGATATAACAAGGTAGATGCACCACTAAAGGGGTATATATGGTGTGAGATGAATAGTCCTAGTAGGATCATACCCATTCGTTCCATAACAAGGAAATTCACATTAATCCAAAAAATGACCAAATTTAAATAAAATAAGAAATTACAATCAATTTGAAAAATATTATATCAAAATCATGGTAAATAAATCCTCTTTTCCACAATTCCCAATAAACCTAGAAAAATTGTTTCAAATCACCTATCATATATCAATGCTGTTAAATTATGTATTTCATATCATATCATATCAAAATTAGTACATAAAAAAAGAATAATTAAATTACACCAAGGATCAAAATATGCCAAGCTATCCAAAACACTCATACCTAACAATAGTCAACCACATTAAATATGCATCTAGATATATGTTTCAAATCATGAGATCAGAGGAAACCTTAAATGTGAACCTCCGAAAAGTTCTAAAAATTTCATATAAAAACAGGATTATAGAGAAGAGTAACACACCATTGTTAAACACCCATATAGTATCAACAAACGTGTCTTATTACTATACATCCCACCTAGGTACACAAATCATTCTATGTGATATATTTTTTTAACACGTTTCATAAAAACCATTATTTGAAATCCATTTCATAAATCAATTTCACAATGCGTTGAAAATACATTTTCCTTTTACCAAAATAAGAGGAACGCCATATTTTTTTAAAAAACCATTTGCACACACAGAGAAATAAATAAATAAATCATGCTATTTTATTTATAAAACAATTTATCAAAAATAGAGAAATTAAGATTCATCCAACACATGATAAGGATGGAACCACCTACCTTAAACATGGGTCCCACATTCTTGCAACGTGATACACCAATATGGATGAATTAAAAGGTCACAAAAGAGTCCCTAGAATCAATCCATACATCTTATAATCAATTAAACATGCATTAGGGATGTTAGAGAAGATAAAAAAACATGTACCTCATGAAACTCACACACCACACTCCAACCAACTAAAAGGTTAGCCTCCGGAGGAAGATCAGGAAAAACATCTAGAACATATCTAGAAGGATTGACTCCACAATATGAAAGTATCTAAAAACATATCACAACGGCTCCACTAATTCCAAAAAAAGAAGAAATTGAAAGATCACTTATCTAGATAGCTGTAGTGTAACAATAATGAAGATCAATCATTAGAAAAAGTTATTCAAGAAGAGAGGATATACAAAAAATCAATATGGAACGATCATAGGAGTTGATATATGATCCTTCACATCAAATGAAAAAAAATATTTTAATTTAATAAAACCTATAGGCCTTACACATTATTGTACATGAATATCGGGCTCATGAACGGAAATCCATGGATAAAATATAAACCAAAAAAGAAATTTCCTCAGTTAAAAAACATAGATATACCTTTTCATAATGTGTAAAATTTTTATATCATGTACAATTTTCCTGCTCTACAATAGTTCATAGAATTATCCTAGAAATTGTTTAATGTTTTTCAACCATTTCATGATATGAGAATTACCATCTAAAATATTCTTCAGAAATAGATATAAATATCCTCTAGGAAAACAAAGAACCTAAAGGACATCAACTTAAGCCTTTTTTACTTTTTCATCTGGGATTCATTAATTATAAAAAATATATATCCCTAATCATTAGGTCATTTCCCATAGAAAACTCTCCCCATCATCAAAAGTCAAAAAATTCACCCAAACAAAGAGTGAAATGAAAAGAGAGATAAGAAATAGTTGAAAGAATGAAAAGGGATGTCAAAATAATTCAAATATAAGAATTTATATCTATGGTATGTCATATAGAACAATGGAATTTTAAAATAGGTCAGTCTATTACTCCCTCACCAATGACTCATGATCTTATGTCACATAAGAATATGATCCTTTACACCATAATTATCTGACTAATGGATTCAACTTCAAATGAAAAAAATTCACCTGAGAGTTAATGATATCCATTGGTTGGTTTAAAATATAATTTTTCTTATCAAACAAGATTTCTTCCCAACTCAGAGCATGGGTGGAATCATATTGTACTTTCTGAGATGAGGTGTATTGAAAACATCATGAACTCCCATCCACTGAATTAACAATTTCAACTGATGAGAACCCTTCCCATGTTGCTCTGTGACCTCAAATGGTCCAACATATCTCGACACTATCATTCCCTATATTACAAGATAGAAAATACCTAACTGATGATCAAATTTTCAGAAAAAAATATCACAAATGGAAAACTACAAAGGATAATGCCAAAGATCTGCATACAATTTCCAATGACTCTAAGCTATTTTCAAAATATGATGTATATCTTGAATCCTTTACAATGTATCCGGAATGATACTCAGCCCTATCAAATTAACCTCACCCACCTCTACCCAACAAAGAGGTGACCTGTGTGGGTGACTATAAAAATCCTCAAAGGAAGCCCTTATGAAATATGAATAATAATATTTTTTATAATGAAACTCAAAAAGTCCTAAATGGTTATTTCGTCATCCATCAAAATCTAAAACACATGCATTAAGGAAACAATCCAAGATATGAATTACATGCTCCATCTTAGCATCTGTCTGTGTATGGTATGCTATACTCAACCTGACTATAGTCCCCATTACCTCCTAGGTTCTCTTCTGAAACCATGAGGTAGACTTAGGAACCCTATACAAAACAATAGTAGAGGTAACCCCATGTAATCTCACAAACTTATGCACATAAAAATTTCCCAGGCTATCAACCTTAGTGATGTCCATGATTGGTATGAAGAGAACTTACTTTTTCAACTGAGAAATCAACACAAAGATAATATTACTCCCTCGGGTAGTCTGTTGTAAGCACAAATTATTATTTATAGAAACCACTTACCATTTTCAAACAGGAACCCGAAGATTTTTTGAGGAAAATAAAGGGTTTTAGATGCTATGTCATAACCTAATCAAAGGTGTAACATTAGGACACATAACAATTAAAACATGGAATTAAAAATATATATTGATAAAGACTACGATAAAATTGAGTGTAGAATTATCATAAAAGTGTTAATAGGTATCCAATTTTCTTCCTAGGATTCCTATTTAATTTTAGATTATATAGTTACCTGTGGATGCAACTCTCTTTCATGAGGAAGAATAATTGAGCCTTTATGGAATTTTGTGGGCTATGACCTGGAGATCCCATATCCCTGAGCATTTTCATACATACCCCAGGTATTCCAATCCATCTTATTAATAGGATCATGAAAAACAGAGATATTATTAGTTACCAAAGAAGGATGATCCCTCATTGTATCTCACATCATATGTTTAAGAACAATATTATTATCTTCTTGATATATAGACATAGATATTTATGAAGAATCAATATGGTTCGTGGAGTATTTTCATAAGGGTAGAATATTATCAACTGGGTGACATCTAAAATAGATGCTATGAAAAACAGTTTTCCAGCTTGTGTAACAGTCTGGAAATATAGGGGGGAATCTTTTTGATGGAGTAATTAGGTGTGTCAATCTATTCATGTAGGCTGTGTATGTAACACATTGATCACATTGTTATCTAGATCACTGGCCATTTATTGAATTGAAAAACCTGTTTTTGTTCTCTAGAGGTAGGATCAAATTTTTTAATAATGTTCTCTCAGCCATACCAATACATTGAATTGCAGTTGTTAAGATTTAAGAAACTATTATTTCCAATATTGATAGGATATTGTATGTATTTATTATAGATCCTATCTCAGAGGAAAAAAGTCATAGGGTATCATGGTCCTGAATGGAAAGATTAATCGAGGAAGAGGGTATCAACATGATAAATCTCTCTAACACTTTCAATTGCAAACACATAATGATAACATGGGAAGTATTAAAAGAGAGAACTCAATGGGGGTAATATCATGGATACTAAATATAGATAGGGGAGGGGAGAGGTCTGAGGAGGGAATTGATCACCTATATAACCCATTATTTTCCCCACAAATCGACCCTATACCCTCTTAACAGATGAATTGTGGAGAATGGGGACATTCTCTTTTATCCCCATAATAGGGTTGGATCACAGATTATTTTCCCATGATGTGTATATCAAATAATTTGCTTTAGGGTAGCTATATTGTACTCAATGTTCATGAAGGTTTTCCTAGATCGAAACTAGCAATAATCATTCAATCTTATTCACATGTATAAGGATCATGATATGTGTAACTTTAAAACCTCCAATTCAGGTTCCTTTTCCATGGGGGACATCCTAATGGATATGATCTATTATGACCCAAATGATTATTTGAGTGAGAAACTTTGGTGTAATATTATTCTTACTAAATACAACTTACTTTTCTAGAGAATAATGAACAAAATGTTTCCTACATAGGAAAATATCAAAAGAACTGGAATTTACCTAGCTTCCATGAGTAATTTTTGTAGGGAATATTAGGAGAATATTTCACACTATTTGTTTCATAAAGGGGTTTGGGTGTGCACAATATGGATATCCTTCGGTGATATTACTTCATTCTATTTTCAGGAAATCCCCAATGCCCCTTTCCTAGATCGATGGTTTTATAGTACGGGTGTTGAGGGTCCAGAAAGAATGGGACAAGAAATTGTGATGATAATTGGTGGTGGGTGTACATGGAAAGTAATAAACAGGGCCCAATAAGTAGAGGTTTTGGTAATAGTGAAATATCTAGTCATGAGAACAAGGAACCTACTTCTCAACATGGTATGCCAATTAAAGAACTGGTGTGATTATCCTACTCTTCATCGACTATGGTGTCTCATATAAATTTATTTATAATTATATAAAATTTTATTCATAAACTTATTTATATATAAACACCTTTATGAATTATATTAATTGCAAATATATATTTATGTATAAATATAATTATTTAGATATATTTACAATTTTATAAATATATTTATAAATATAATTATATAATTATAATATATATATATATATTTATTAATTATAGTAAATATAAATTTATACATATATGTATATATAAATATTAAAATATTTATAAATTAAACATGCCAATCCTGATTGACAGTGTTGGTTGGCATTGGTAGAGCTTCACCGTAGCAAACTATCCTTATCCACTAGTTTCCTCCATAAATCACAACAATGTTCATATCCTTCAAATTCCCTTGAACATGGCATCTTCTTCATCATATCATGATCACAGGGAGGCAATATGATCATTTTTTTTATAACATTGTATTTTGATTATTCAATTTGGATTTTTTTGATTTAAAACATGCTCGAGAAGTGATGGATACAGTGGAATCTGGTGATTGGTAGATATGGTTTGGTGGTGTTGAGCATGGTATTAGTGATGTGGAAATGCCTAAGGTGGGGAGATGCACAACAAATGTGAAGTGGTTTCATTTTGGAAAGAGTGAAAATGAATTTTTATTAGTGGAATACTAGCCTAATTTGGGAGACTTTGTCTATATTAACCCATATAATATAAGTCTCCCACATTTTGGTAAAATAATTCATTATTTAGAAAATTTATTAAAATTAACTGTTTAAATATATATTTTTTCATTTAAAATTATTGGCCACCAGTACATCATAGAAGAATATATACATTTGTGTATGTATATACATTTTAATACATTTTTATATTCTAAATAAAATGGATATATATTTATTTTTAATAAAATGGATAATTAAATAATAATTACATATGATTTATATATTTAATATTTTTATATATATATATATATATAAATGTTTAAATATTTATTTATAAAATATTTATTTATATAAAATTATATATACCTATTTATATATCTGTGTGTGTGTGTGTCTAGATAGGAAAGGTACACCTTATATTAAAAGACTAGCCAATGTAACATTACATGGTTTAGAAGGAAAAGATTCATACAAATAGAAGGGATCTCAACCACCCCATTAAGAGGTAAGAAAATGGGAAATGTAACCATATTCATTAATAATAGAAGAAGAATAACATGATGATAACTTATATTCCATTGGAATGATGTTTTCCACAGTATATCCAAAAACATGAAGATCCCCTTCACCTTGATCTAATGCTTTGACAAATTTTTTAATTAGATGTTATCCAAAATATATATACATATAATTATAAATAACCATGGAATATGTAAAATATTAGTATTCGAATGATATGATATCTATATGAAACAAATATGTTGAATAAATTAAAAGTTTATAGAAAAATAATAAGAATACCCTCTTAAACGAAGTTGAAATTCCAAAAAATGTTAAGAAATATGTGTATCCCAAATAATGAATCAGTTTGGGAGGCCTTATAAGTCTTTTTTACTAAGAATATATATCAATGGGGGTTCCCCTAGGTGTTGAAAATGTATATATCATTTCAAGATTCAATTTTATATTACATGGTTCCTTAATGGACTTTGAGTTCAAATATTATTGTCGTTGGAAGTTCATGTCAGGTTATCAACTTATCTTAAGATATCAATTAATTCAATAATTTTTTATCAACAAAATTTTATTAAATAACTATTACTTAATACTAATTTGAAAATCATTAATTAATATTTGTTTTTAATTATTTTTTAAACCATTTAGGAAAAATTTATTATATATTAAGTGTAAATACATACATAGCATTATATAAATCTTATATATATGTATTTATTTGAAAATAGAGATAGTGTTGAAATTCCCAATCCAAAATATATTAAAAATAAAATAACTAAAAAAACCCAGAATAGCCTACACCAAAACAAAAACACATCAAAAGGATCCAATAACCAGATGATACTTAAATAATGATGATTTTCCATTTAGTAGCCTCATCCTAAAACTTATCATTAACAGCTTGTTTGACCCCTTCCATGAGGATGTATCCCACATGGATGATGACCACACTTACAAGTCTATCTCACTTAATGCCATGGATCATGAATAACATCTCAAATATCAATGTTAGAACTATATTTTTTCTTAAGACCCATAGTATCACAAGGAGTGCAAACATCATCAATAAAACCATACGAATAAATAGAAGGATGACCAGTGTCAGTAACAATTTCAGGATTTTCAATATCTCATGTATTAAGAGCATGGGAAATAATTGAATCCTTATATGATTGACCATTGTTATTTAGAGTTTTTTTTAATTGAAACTTCTTTCTATCTAGGATTTATAGAATCCAAAGAGGAGCCTATTTCATCAACAAGATAGGTAGAAATCTTAGAAGGATGGTAACCATTAGTTTTGTTTCCACCAATTGCAACATCTACTACACTATGTGCATGAAAACTATCAGTTACATTTTGTAAAATTATCTTAGATGTTACTTTAGCTATACATTCCAATTGTACTATATTAGTCATCTATTTGGTATTATCAATGGAAACAATCTTCTCAACACAAACATCACATGTGAAATCATCTCATCCATTATCTATATTAAAATTTTATTTTTTAGTAATCACAATATATGATTATTACTTTCTATTATTTATATACAGAATGTAAATCTCTTGATTAACATAATTAGGTGACTTTGAATGAATTAACACATAATTATTATTTTTGATTGCATTCAAATAAGAACATTTTGAATTTGAATCTATACCAACTGATGTTTTTAGATAACTAGCATCATCATGATCTTTATAGGTATAATCCACATTCCCAAGTAGTTCAATGCCATGTTTATTCTCTAGAACAACCTTTGAATAATAATTTTTATGAAGGGGATCACTATTTAAAGTCACAACTACCCTATTCACATCAAGAATCTTACTTGCATATTTAATTTTAACAAGAACATATATAGTACTTGCTAATGTAAGATTAAATTTACTATTATCATCAAATGGAATACCTTTTTAAAATTTCACACTTCAATCCTTTTCAGTATTTATTAATAGGATGAAAAACATTACCAAATTTATGAAAAAAATAAAGAAAATTTTCAATATAAATAAAGAACTCTAATACAAAGGAATCATCCACCAAGACAACTATGTCAATAATAGTAGAAGTCCTATTGATTGCAACCAGAACAAGGGAATAATGTTCATAAATCTTTATTCTCATTTATTATAAATTTTTTTGGGACTCCTATAGAAGAGGATACGTCACATAGTATCTGGGGATTTGATAAATACCATCTAAGACTATTAATCTGAATCGGAACGTGAGTTAAAGAGTTATATAAAATTTTAGGAAAATATATTTCATAAATATTAATAAAAATGTATTTATATAATAAAATTAGATTTTTAATAGTTTATCTTCTTTATGATTGTCACATTTTATTGGTTAAATTAGAAATGTTGATAACAAAGTAATTTATGGATGCTAGAAAGAAATGATAAAGGCTAATAAAAACACTAAAGGGTCCTTTATCAAAACTAAAAAAGGAAATGATAAAATCCAACATTTATCAGTACTTTTGATGCACCCATAAAGACCTCATTTATTAATGCTTTTAGTTAGATTTAATGAAGGTTCCACCTTTATGAATTCTATTCCATTAGCACTGATAAAAGCTAGTGATTATTGTGCATAAATATGTTTTATTGGGGTGGGTATACATCCTGAAACATAAGTTATTGTTTTTTTGGTGTTTTTATGGAAAATATACGGTGGTGATAGAAACAAGATATACGGTGAAGTTTCTGATATTGGAAACAATGTTGAGTAAGCTGGAAAGACACTAAAAAATCATGTTTAGCAGCGGGTTTCAAAACTAATGCTATATTTTAAATTTTTATTTATCTAGTGGCAGTTTTAAAAAACTATAACTCATTCATGATGTCATTTTATTTAGTGGAGATTAATTTCATAATGACTTATAATGCCACTAAATAATAATCTGTGGTTTTTAATTTTATTAGATATTTTTTTATGTTTTTTAAAATGTTTTTAATTTTTTAATTTATAATTATACTTTTTTATTTTTTTATTTACCATTATTATTATTATTAGTATGGATATGAATTATTTATTATCATTTAATATATTTTTAATATTTATTTAATTTTTCAAATTATTATGAATGATTAATAAATAATTAATATTTTTAAAAACTTAAATTTAATTATTTTTTTAATTTTTAATTATTAATTAATAATTTTTTAAATACATTATTATATAATTTTATATAGTTTAATTTATTTATATATGTTATGTAGCTATATAAATATATATAATTATATGTATGTAAATATATATATTAATATATATTTGAATATTATATTTTATATTTTATATATCATAAATAATATATTATATATTTTTATATATTTATATATATTATGTGGGAATATATATATATATATCTTCATGTGTGTGGGTATTTATGTATCATTATATGGGTATATATATATATTATTATTTTATATAATTATCCATAATTATATACATGTGTGCATATCTATGTATATTTATTTATAATTATATATATTTGTTGATATATATTGTAAGTATATAAATTTATTTATATTTATATGTATTTATATATATATGTTGACATTTATAAATAATTTTTTGTATTTATATTATATATATTTATATATTTTTTGTTGATATATAATGTCATATGTATTTATATATATATATATATTTATTTATCTTTATTAACAATTATATTTTAATATATATATATATATATATCTTTATATACATTTATGCTAACATATATATATTTATATATTTATAGATAATTATATGTATTTATGTATATTAATATATATTAATATAGATTAATATTTATTAATATTAATTTTATTTATACCAAAAAACATAGGATTCGGTGGAAATCAGTCCTAATAAATATATATAAAAGAGAAGGATGAGTCAACCATTACAAGGGGTCATTACAAATATGTGACTGAATTTTACCACAAATGTCAGCCTCCATCATTGGGGAATAATATTCCAGGGTCGTGAAGGACCACATCATGGCCATATCCATAATATATTTCTTTGATAGGATATCCGCTACATGATTTTACTCTATATAAGCACGTGAAAAAGCCAAGTTGAGTTGAGTGACCTTATCGAGACATTCATCCTAATGAGGTAAGATACACCAAGGCACATTCCTTGTTCAGGTTTTTGAAGCATCCATCGAAATTTTGGAATTAAATTCAATGCATAATAAGATCCAATTAAATTGGGCAACATATCCAACTACTTGTATCATCAACCATAACTCAGCTTCATCAAAAACCCCAATATCAGTGTAGTGAAACACAATTTGACAAAACAATTATATGGTCAGAAGAAACGTCTATAACCCAAGGGCTCTTGTGGACCAGAGGCTACCCCATTAGCATTCACATTGATACAAGGGTTTATTTGAGGTATTCATCAAATGTATATTACCCTTTTTGGTCTTCCTAGCTAGAAAAACACAACCAAGAGTCGAAGTATATTCAAATCATGCAAGCTATTATTCATGATTTCAGATTGAAACTTAGCTGCAACATATAATTCCTAATGGATGGAATGACTGCCCATCTTTGGAGTGATGTGTTTCACATCAATCATCCATTCATTACGGAATCCCCATTTAGCAGTAAGACCAACATCAGTTGCTTCCAACAACCGGTTGTGAACTTCTGTACTGCAATCATCTCAACAAAATGCTACTATGAAAACATGCAGCTGTGTACCTGTGTCAGTGTGCATAAAAAATAGGGAGATGATTTGAATCTACAACTTATATACAAAAATTCAATGGAGGAACATGTGTTGTGAACATTATATAGAACTCATGCATAGGATGCGTGCAAAATAATGTTGAAACCATACATTTTGAGATGATCTTGGGTTGTAATGTGGATTTCCCTGACCTTTCATGGTAGAATGTATCAATATGGTAGTATAAAATAGGTAGAGAATTACAGTAGATAGGATATTAGTTGATTAGAACCCCCAAATTCCATTTTATAGCACTCCTTGGTGTTGAAGTGACTAACTTGGTTTGGTTTCAATTCATGGGTATCACAGTCCACAAAGGTATAGTTTTGACTAGCCAGCTGGACCTATGGTCGGATCAAGATCCCATGGGTGTGAAGTTGTGCTAAAAATGCATGGATTGAAATGTGTCTATTAGTAGGTTGTAATGACCCAATACTAGTTTCCTAAATTTAGTGAATTATTTTATTACAATGGAATGATCACAAGAAATCAGTTCCTAATGTACCGATCAGTTTAATAGCCTTGGAAAAACTAGATACAAATCGATGTTTTATGTTACATCATGAAATGAAGAACAATATTTTATCTCCTTTGAAAATACTAATATCTATTAGACTATCCCTTTAGGTCCATCATAATATACTTAGTTGAATCCTAAGGTAAAATGAGACTTTAGAAATGGGTGATCTCAGGTGCTCAGAAAAGATAAACAATACAGTAGAAGATATCATAAGTAAAAACACTCTTTTACAACAAAGTATAAAACTAAAAAAATGATTTTTAAATATAACCTTCAATATATTATGGAAAGATTAAAAAAAATAATACAATTTAAACATTAACATGGATATTGTACAAGTGGAATAATCATTTTAATATCAACAACTAATCTTGTAATCAAGGAATACATAATATCAGACATCATAAGCATACCACCAATTCCTCATGCCAAGAATATACATAAATGGGTAAAAAAAATACAATTTTGTCTCATGAGACCTAACGATGATCATAGGGCAATAGGAAGCCCCATTTACCCCTTAAAAATTATAATGCAATCCTCAGAAAAATACTGAACACAACATAATCATTCATATTAAAACTAAAATACAAAATGTTAATAATTTAACCAAAAACTATGAATGGTATCAAATTATAAAATATAAAATAAAAAATATCAAAAAACCTTCAATACGATATAGAATATTATATAATAATAAAACAACCACAATTAAGCATAAAATCCAACAAAGGATCTTGAAATAGATGAAAATAATATAATTATAACTCTTTAATAGAAATAGCCATGTTTTTACTTTCAAATCATTTAAATGTCATGAAATTATAAAAGAAAACATTTTTTTAAATAAATTTATAATCTTGTAAGGAAAGCTTCAAAATGTTATGGCATCATAATAGTAGAAAAGTACCACTCACGCCATATAAGTTTAGTAACAACTTCTTTCTTTAATTTCTCGTTAAGGTCATAGACTACCTCATTTGGAAAATGAAAGAATGATTCATTTCAAAACGTTTTATAAAAAGTAATAAAATATATGAAAATGAATTTAAAAATTTGTTAATAATATTTTTTAATTCATTTTAAGAAACATGGACATGAATGATAAAGATGCCCCACTATATATTTACATATAAACAACCTCAGATAACAATGAGATTGTGAAAGTAACCCCTTTTTTGTACATTGCTTTACTTGAGGCTGCGTCAACTACCTGAATAATGATTAAATCATGTTATTATATTACACCAGGACTATATTAATATTTAGGATATCATATATGATCTTCTTATATCATTTAGTTAATAATATTTCATTATTACTATTATTTTGGTTCCTAACTGCATAATTTTCCCATTCCTGTTTTGTCATGTATGTCATTTTTATTAGGTATAAGATTTATTTTATTAATATACATAATGATAATAAGTTTATAATTAATATTTTTACACAAAATATAAATTTTCTTGTAATTCTTGAATGGATATCATGGAGACTGAACCACACATGGTCATGGAGACGGTAGGTAGTACGTACATACGTGCAATATTATAATTTCATTGATGGTTAAATGGTATGAAATTGGATGGTAAGTTATTTATATATAATCATTATCATTTTTTATTCATTATTTATATCTATTACACTCATCATTATACCACTCAAAAGAAATTACTGTTGAATAACAAATTACACAAATACGTGGAGACAGTAAACCGTATGTACGCATACCTGATGATATTATTATTCCTAAGATGGATATATGAAATAATATAGTTGTAACATAATAATAATAACAACTCATCCAATATATGATACTGTATTTATTACTTTAGTATGGAAAAAACATAATTATAGTATTTAGAATAAGAAAATAACATTGAAAGAGTTCATAAAACAATATCCTCTTTTTCGGGAATCTCCTTTTGATTTGCACAAAAGGACTCCATAGGTTGGATTTGTGCCCAAATTATGGCCTCTCAGATGAAGTAATTAATGTTTGTAGGATAAGTGGGTACGGGTTCACTGAGAAAAAGTTATTTGGAAGTGTGAATAAAAGATAAGGAGAGGTTCTATTTTATAATATAGGGGAGTGTCACTTCGGGAAACTCTAAAACCATTAATTTAATATAAATTTATTTCCAATTTCAAATAGATCTAAAGTGAGTTAGTGTGAGGTTAATATGAGGTTTGATTGAAATCCTCTCTACTAATGATTTTTAAAAAATTTTAGGCCACAAAATTAACCTTATATTTTTGGTTTAACCCTTAGATAAATAGTTTAACTCTTACCATGCATGTTTGTCATATTATATGATTGGGTTAATATAGTTACTATAAAATTACAAAATAACCCAAATAGAGTCATTTTTGATATATTTTTCAATGTACATCTTAGTTTTCTGAACCATTGATTTTTATGACTTTTATATCATTTAGTATAATAGTATTTATTTTAAAATCTCATTTATGTCAATTTTAACACTATTTAAAACATGATTTTCTGAAGTAATGAAAACACGACTGGTTAAAAAAATAAATTAACTCCTTAACATGTAGATTTCATCCAAAAAATTCAGAGAGGGAATCAAATATTTCGTATTATATTAAATTTAATATTGTTAACATTATTAATATAATTTATTATATTATTCCATTAATAAATAAATAATCATCTCATCAATGTGTCATTATTTAATTTAATTAATTATTTACTAAAATTATAAATAAATTAAAATGATGTAGATAACAATTTTATATTTCAAAATAATATTTATAATTGGCCATATCACTTATATAAACTCCTATTAAAAATTATATAGTTAATAAAATTTGAATATGACGTTTTAACACTTCGTTAAATAAAATATATTAAATGTTATATTCTAACGCGAGTGGCTTAAAAAGGATCATAATTTCTAATTGAGGTTGGTTTTGGTCAAAAAAACTTAACCAATGAAATTATGAAATGTGTTAACATAATTTTATATCATAATAATATTATTTTTACCTTTAATTACCCTATTTACCTGTAACCGTGGTAAAAAGTGTTCAAAAGTTAATAATCCCCAAAAATTATTTTGATCCTATTAGAACAAGTTTTTCATACTGATTATAACCACGTATGTCCATTTTTCAAAATTCATTTCACATAAGCCGTAAAATTACGTTTAATGTTAATCCTAATATGTGGTTAGATGGTGGGTAAAAGGGATTTTCAAAATCTCAAAAACTATTATATCAAATTATATTATGAAAATATTTCCAATGAAATACATTGGAATAATATATGCATTATATACCTATTGTGACATTAAAATAAATTTAAAATAAAATAATTTTTTAAATGAAAGTAAAAAAAGTCAGTTTTCTAAAAACAATGCAGCATTTTTCGCTATTAATCAAAAATTGAAAATTTTCATAAAATTAAAAAATATCAACCATAGCTAATTTTGATATTAAAAATTCAAAAATTATGTATATTTTGAAATATAAAATTTTTAAATTTCATAATGTGGTTAATAATATTCATAATCATTTTTTTAAATAGCTAGTTTTATAGGTCATTGTGTGCTCGAACTCGGTGTTGTGTGTAGCACAAGTTATTGAATTATTTTGAAAAGAAGTGCATAATAGAAGCTTGGGGTGTAACATCATTATCTCCTTAAAATAATTTTATCTATGGAATTTATAGTATTTTACTACGTAAAAATATTCAGGTGGTTCTTCATCATAATTTCTTCAAGTTTACACGTCTCCTCTTCAATTTAATGGTTTCTATAAATAACCTTTACTAATTGTTTTGTACGATTCCTCTACACTTTTTATCTAGTATGAAGATAATTTCCAGGATCTTCTCAACCAGATAGATTGGGTTCTAGTTCTATTTTTTCAAAGTTGAGTACATGCATTGTGTCTGGCATGTATTACCTTTATAGTGATATGTGGAACACATCATGAACTTTAGAGAAACACATTGGCATTTTCAAATGGTATACTATAGTTCCAATTCGTTCTAAAATTTCAAAAGGCCTGATGTTTCTGAGACATAATTTACCCTTCTTAGTGAGTTGTACAACACCCTTCCATGGTGATACCATGAAGACAACATGATCTCCTACTACAAAATCCAAATCCTTCATTTGGATATGAACAAATATATTTTTACTAATTTGAGCTATTTTGACATGGGATTGAATAATCATCACAATTTTTGTTGTTCCCTAAACATGTTCTCATCCAATGAGTTATCATTCACCAACATCATCCCAACCAGTTGGTGTATGACTTCTTTTTCTATACAAAGCTTCATATGGTTCCATAAAAATACATGAGTGGAAGGTATTGTTAAATAAAAATTATATAAGGTGTAAATAATGATATTGCATACCGTGAAAGTTAGGTTAGAAAGATCTCAACATGTGTTATAAAGTTATAATTGTTTTTTCTAATTGTCCATCAATTTGAGGGTGGTAGGAAGTGATTAAATGAAGATCAGAATCTAGGCCCTTCTGAAGACTTTTTTAAAATTGTGGTGTAAAATGAGGACCAAGATCAGAAAAAATCGATAGGGGTACACCATAAAGTCTTACAACTTCATAAATATTTAGTATTTCTAAATGTTCAAGTGCGAAATCTTCTCTTATAGAAACCAAATGTGATGATTTGGTCAGACAATTAAAAATAACCTATATCACATCATTTATTCTAGGAGTCTTGGGTAGTCCCCTAAAAAATTACTTCATAATATCTTCCCATTTCCTCAAAGGTATAAGATGAGGTTGCATGACTCCTTAAGGATACTACCTTCTAACCTTCTCCTCTTGAAAAACCAAACATCTCGACACATAATCAATAATATACCTCTTCATGTGGTCCCACCAAAATTATTTTTCAAATATCTACTCATCTTATTGCGACCATGGTGTATAGGGAAATTTTTGATATGAGATTCATCCAATAATTCCCTTTTTAGATCGGGTATAACAGGAACCCAAACCCTCTTCCAAAATTTAAAAATTCCATCTTCATAAATGAATTCAATCAAAATTTCATCAATCATAGAATTAATTTTATTTCAAAAATCCTCTTCACCAGATTGAGACCTTTTTATCTTTCCTAGTAATGATGGTTTGGAAACCATTTGAAAATTTACTATTGTTTTACCTTCCATGATAATTCCTATATCCATTTTTTCTAGATCCAAGAACATAGGATCCTTTTCAAGCCTCATTTTTTTAAACTCAATGGTGAATTCTGCTCAAAGAATCCACCACCTTATTTAATTTCCCTATGTGGTAGTGTATTGTGAAATCATAATCCTTTAGTATCAAAAGACATCGTAATTGTATTGTGTTGAGTTATTTATGTGATCAAATACATTTCAACAACATGTGATCAATATATATATATACAACATATTTCATCGTATATATAGTGTCTCTATATCTTCATAGCAACGATTACCACTATGAAATAAAAACATTAGTTGGATAGTTTTGTTCATGAGTTTTAAATTTCCTTGATGCATATGTAATAAACATATCATTATAGATAAAGACACAACCAAGTCATTTCCTTTATGCATCACTTTAAATCACAAACCCATCATTTCCAGATGGTAATGTCAGGGTAGGAGCATTGAATAATCTTATCTTGATTTCTTGAAAACATCCTTAACACTATTTTGTCCAAATGAATTTAACCCCCTTAAATGCGATCTTGGTCAATGAGTTAGTCTATTGGGAAAAATTATCGCTGAAACACCAATAGTGACTAGGTAAACCAAGACAACCACATATCTTGGATATACTCAATGGTGCTGGCCATTCATGGGTTGCCTTTGTCTTTTTTATGATTAATCGATAGTCTATTCATGGAGAAAATATGGCTAAGAAAAGAAATTTTCTGAAGAAATAATTGAGACAAACAAAATTTACCTTATAATTCTTTACTTATGAAAGTCTCATTAATTATTTTCAAGTAATTATTATTTTATTAATAGATTTTAGATTATATTATAATATTGTCATTGAAAACCACAAAGAAATCATCATGATATTCCTTGAACACTCTGTTAATGAGATCTATAAAAAATGATGGTTCATTAGTCAATCCAAATTATATTATTGTAAATTAGTAATGACCATAAGTCATCAAAAAAATTTCATTCAGAATGTCTTCCTTCTTCACTCGTAATTGACGATATCCAAAACAAAGGTCAATCTTAAAAAATAATTGAGCTCATAGATGTTGATAAAATAAGTCATCGATATGAGGTAGATAACATTAGTTCTTTATTTTAATTGCATTGATTTCCCTATAATAAATAAATAGTCTGATGGATCCATATTTTTTCTTGACAAAGAGAACATGGGATCGCTATGGAGAAACACTAGGGAGAAAAATAAATAAATTTTACCCAACTCTACATGTGTTTTATTTAACCCCACTAACTCAACTGTAGCTATCCTATAATGAGTCTTTGATATTGGTACTGTATCTAGGATTAAATCATAAAAAACTGAACTTCATGACCTAGGGTGTATACATGTAAATATTCAGAAAAACATATATGTATTCCTTTTTAATAGGTACATCCTAAATTTGAGGATTACCTTCTTCATCCCTAGATGTCAGTTTCTCTTCCTACCCAAGAATCTCATTCACTAAATCTATTGGGGGTACATTTTGATAAGAATCAAGAGATGATGATTTTTCTTTAATGATAAGGTATTCTTCTTCTTCCTTATAAATCCTAATTTCTTTTTTTCTTTCAATAAATTTTGGCAACGTACTTTGAAACCCAATCCATACCTAGGATTATATTGATGTTAATCATAGGGATGATGAAAAGGTCAGCCACAAAAGTATGTTTATGTATCGTAAATGGAATTGAAAAACATATCTTTATTGCAATGAGACTTCCCTTATTAGTTTATAATGGTAACTCGTTTGTAAAATTAAAATGGAAACTTTTAATTCTCTAGGAAAAATATGATGATATAAAATAATTAGATGATCTCGAATCAAATAATGCATTTGACAAGATTGAGGGGAATATTAATGCACCTAGAACCAAATCATTGGGAACATGAACCTCAGTAGTTGTGATTACATAACCTTGGCCTTTCTCACTTCACCTCATATGGGGAAAATATACTTGATTCACAAGAAAATCATTTTCATAATATCCCATTTAATTAAAATTGTAGCATTGAACATTGATATCTTCTTTATTCCCCTTAAAATCACGACCATGCGGGCCTCTTTCTTCACACTTGTAACAAACTCTAATTTCTTTTAGGCAAGTACTGGGGTGCTTCTTCCATCAATTACCAGATGGTGTAAACAAAATTTCTCCCTTATTCCCCTTATTTCCTTTTCCAGAGTTTTTAGCATCCCTCTTCTTCTCTTGATTTACTTTAAAGTCATAAGAATTAGAGAAATACATACTTATATTGATTGCACATGAGACAATATCTTCAGACAATGAGAAAGATTTTGAGTCCAGTTCCCATCAGAGGAATGATATTAAACCATCAAGGATTCAATAAATCTTACCTCTTGGGTTATATATATAGTATGTAGTATTCATTGCTAAACCTTTGAAGTTATCCTAATACCTTTCAACATTATCACCCTCTATTTTTATCAGACATATAAATTTTCTTTACATATCAACTCACTATTCATGACGAAAGTATTTTTCTAATAAATTCTTTTTAAACAGCACCATTCCATAATTGATACTTCTTCATCTTCCATTGTGTTTTGATTTAATGACCCCCATTGATCTGCATCTCCCTAGAGATGATAAAATACCATATCAACCTTTTCCCTTTAATTACTCCCCACAACATGAAATATTTTCTCTAAGGAACTTATAAACTTTTTAGCCAAAAATGTATTTTTATTCTCATTGAATGTTGGTGTTTGTTTTATCATGAAGCTGTCTAACATTAATCCTCCTCCTTGTGGATCATGGTGCTCCATATGGGTAAGGTTATTATTCATAACTGGAGTCAGCTATCCTAGTATGGTTATAAGCTATTCATTACCAGTTGTATCACTAGCTACACTATTATTATCTGTTATAGTAGAGAATTTCTGACATGGATTACATGTGTTGATATAGTTTCCATTCCTTCCTCTATACACCATTTCAAAACAATGGAATACACTATACTAGGTTATTAATCATAATGATTAATTAAAAACTAGTAAAATATTTAAGTTAAATTAAAAAAATTTATGTATATCTGATCCATAATCATAAAAATGGTTTCTTTGGGGACATATAAAATCATAAATACTTTATAATGGTTTATAAAGAAAATTTGAATTATCCTAAGCAAGTCTACTAGGAGGGTCAAACTAGGTGTGCAGTAAGGCTCCTTGTCATGTACTAGGTTAACCCGAGTCAGACCTGGAATACCAAGTCAGAGTTGTTACTCCTAGGTACATCTACACTAGAACCACATCCACTTGTAGTATCCATAACAGGGTTTTATTTTTTGGAAAACCCAAAAAATCTAAATTTTTCCAAAATTCTCTGATGTTATTTTATATATATCCTTAAAGTATATATTATAGAAATGTTCCCTAATCAATATTTTTCTATAGGTAGTTTCCAAGGTTTAAACTAAACATTCATTGATACTAACTATATTACCTTGAACCTATTTCCCCAGAGTCAGTGCATTATTTTATTACATTGGCATGATCAGAAGAAATCAAATCACGATGAACTGACCAATTTAGTAGCTTTAGAAGAAGTAAATACAAACATAAGTTTTACATTAAATATTGAAATGTAAAACTGTATATTATCTAATTTGAAAATTCTTATATAAAAAACAGCTATATAGGTTATTCACAATATATTTCTTTGTATACTAGGGAAAAAAATAATCAAATGAATGGGGTGAGATCCGATACTCCAAAACGATAAAAAATATTAAGAATGATATCATAAAAAATCATAAACATTTAAGGAAAGGTGTAAAACTAAAACAAATTCCTTTTAAACATAATATTCAGCATAATATGGAAAGAATAAATCAAATAATTCCATTTAAGCATTCACATGGATATTCTGCTAGTCGAATAATCACATGTAATATCAATAACTAATATCATAATGAGGGAATGCATAATTTCATACATCATAACCATACTATTAAGGCCTCATGAAAAGACCACAAATAAATGTTTAAAAACAAAAACTAGTTTGTCTCATGAGACCTATTGATGCATCAAGGAGGTATAGAAGGCTATACCCATCACTTACTATGTCCAATGCATTCCTCATATAAAAAGTTTGAATATAACATGAACATTCATATTAAAACTAGCTTATAATGTGTTATAATTTTACCATAAAACATGAATGGTATCAAAATATCACATCGACAGTAAAAACTATCAAAAAAACATCAACAAAATTTGGAATATTGTATCATAATAAATACACCTCAATTAATTATAATATCCAACAAAGGATCTTAACATAGAAGAAAATAATCTAATTATAAATTTGTGAGTGAATTATCCATTTTTTTACTTTGAAATCATTTAAAATTAATGGGATTATAAAAGAAAGAATTTATTATGAAAAAATAGGTAATCATGTATGGGAAGCTTCAAAATGTTTAGGCGTTGTAATGGGTGAAATAGCTACTCAATCCATATAATTTATAAAAACATTTGTTCCTTAAATTGCAGAAAAGGTCATAAAGTATGTTGTAATAAAAAAATAGCAGAATTCCTTCCAAAAAGTTTTATAAAATGTTAAAAATGTGTAAAAATCAATTTTAAAAATTATTGATAACATTTTGAAATACATTTTAATTAAAATAGACATGGATGATAAAGATTTACCAGTATATACCTACATAAAAACAACCTCTAATAATAATGAGATTGTGAAATTAATTTTTACATTGTACATTCTTTTAGTAAAGGGTCAGTTATCCACTTTTATATTGTATAAATAATGTTATAAAATTATAAAAGGTACATATAAATATTTATTATATCATATATGATCCTCTTATATCATTTTCTTAATAATATTTCAGTATTACCATTGTTTCAGGTGTTAAATTATTTGTTTTCCCATTCCCTTTTTCCATGTAAGTAATGTTTATTATGTATAGGATTTTTTATTCATATATTTAATGATATAAAGTTAATAATTATTAGTTTTAATGGTCATATAATGTTTATAATCATTCTTGAATGGATAACGTGGAGAATAAATCTCTCAGGGTCATGGAGACGGTAGGCTGTATGTACGATGAAGCAATGATATTATTCCATTGATGGTTAAATGGATTGAAATTGGATGGTAAATTATTTATAAAGATAAATTATAATGTTTATATTAATTATTTATATCCATTATACTCATCATTATACCCCTCCAAATAATTTTGTTAGGAATAAAAAATTAAACCATAGTGTGGAGATGGTAAGTTGTACAAACACACACATGGTGATATTGTTATACTTAAGATGTATAAAATGAGGAATATAGTATTACCGTAATCATAATAACATCTCATTATATATATTATCCTGAATTTATTATTTTATTATGGAAACTACATGTTAATAGAAACTACAATAAGAAAAGAACTTTGTAAGAGTTGATAAAAAATTTCCCCTTCTTCATGTATCTCATTTTGATTTTCTCAAAATAAATTTGTAGGTTCGATTTATGCCAAATTTATGGCCTCTAGGATGAAGTGAGGTAAGTTTGGAGAATAATATGGTACGTTATGGCCGATACAAAGGGTTTTATATGTGTTAATAAAAGAGAAATAGAGGTACTCTTTTATAAGAGAGGGGAGGGGAATTTTTGGAAACTCCAAAACATTTAATTTAATTTATTTTTCTTCTTGATTTAAAAAATCTCCAATGTGAGTTTTTTAGAGACAAAGAAGTTTATGGATATAAATCCTCTATAAATATTATTAATATACAAGTTTAGGTCACCTAAGAAACCATATATTTTGGGTTTAACCATTTGTTAAACAGTTTAACTCTTACCATGTCATGTTATCTTATTATACGATAGGGTTAGTATAGTTACTATAAAATCCCATACAGACCCCAATTGGCTTATTTGTGACATATTTAACAATATCCATGTTGTTTGGAAACTAATTTTATTTTTAGGACTTCTATATCAATTAATAAAATAGTACTTATTTTAAAATCTAATTTATGTCAATTTTGACACAATTTAAAACATGATTTATTTAAAGTATTGAAAAATCGTTTAATTGAAAAAGAACACATTAAATCATCTATTACTTGTCAAGGTTGTGAAAAAAATTCAAGTATGGAATCATATATTTAAATTATATTTATTTTAATATTATTAATATCATTTAATATATTCTTCCTTTAATAAATCAATTACTGAATCATCATTGTGTCATCATTTAATTTAATTATTTATTTTGTAAAAATATAAATAAATAAAAATTATGTAGATAAGAATTTTATATTTTTAAAAATATTTATATTTTACTTAATTACTTATATTACCTCATATTAAATATTATATTGTTATTGAAATTTAAATATGACATTTTCACTCTTCTTTAAATAAAATATAATAAATGTTCTAGTATATCAAAAGTTGTTTAAAAGGGATCATATTTTCGACCTAAGGTTAATTTTGGGCGAAAACCACTTATCCAATGCAATTAGGACAACTTTTACTGTCATTCTATATTATAATAATTTTATTTTTACCTTTAATTTTCATATATACCTTTAACCATAGTAAGTTAAATTCAAAAGTAATTATTCCCCAAGAATTATTTTGACAATATTACCCAAGAGTTTTCATTCTAATTACAACAATGTATATCCATTTTTTAAAATTCAATTAAATTAAGCTATTAAATTATAGTTAATGCTAATCCGAATATGTGGTTCGAAGGCGGGAAAATGTGATGTTCCAAAGATCAAAAGAAATTTATCTCTATTTCTATTTTAAAAATGATTCCAATGAAATATATTGGACTAATATATGAATTATATATACTTTTTGATATTAAAATAATTTAAATTTAAAATAATTATTTAAATGAATAATATAAAGTCATTTTTTGACAACATTGCATTATTTTTCAATATTCATTGAAAATAGAATATTTTTAGAAAATTACCAAAATCTCACCCTAGGATAATTTTGACTTTAAAATTTAAAAAATTAATTATATTTAGAAAAATAAAATTTATAAATTTAATAATGTCATTAATACTATTCATAATCATTTTTTTAAATGACTAGTTTGAAAGGTCATGGGGTGCACGAACATGGTGTTTCGTGTAGAGAAAGATATTTAATTATTTAAAAAGAAGTGAAATATGGATGCCTGGGGCGTAAAATTATCCCTTCATAAAATACTTTTATCCTTGAAATTTCTATAATATTACTGCATAAATTGATTCGGGTGGTTCTTCATCAATATTCTTCAGGTTCCCATGTCGCGTCTTCCATTTTATGGTTTATCTAAAGAACCATTACCAATTGAGTTTTTTATTCGTTTACACTAGTTCTATAGTATGAAGAATCTTGATAGGATATTCTCAGAATAAATGATTGGGTTCTAGTTCTATTTATTCTTAAGTGAATACATGTGTTGTGTCTTGCATGTATTTCCTTAATAGTGATATGTAGAACACATCATGAACTTTGGATAATATTTTTGGTATTTCCAAATGATAAGATAAATTTCCAATTTAGTCTAGAATTTAAAAAGGTCTGAGGTACCTGAGACATAATTTATCCTTCTTAGTGAATTGCATAACACCCTTCCATGGTGATACCTTTAAGACAACATGATCTCATACTAGAAATTTCAAATAATTCCTTCTCTTAGCGACACAACATTTTTTCCTACTTTGAGATGTTTTTATTTGGTTTTGTATAATCTTGAACTTTCATGTTGTTCCCAAAAAACTTTTGGACCTATAAGTTTTATTTCATCAGTAAAGTCCAAAAAACATGGTGTACGACCTCTATTTCCATATAATGCTTCATATGGTTCCATATAAATACTTTAATGTAAGGTATTGTTAAAGAACAATTCTACTAGGGATAAATAATGATCTTAAATAACTTGAATGCCACGTGAGAAAGAACTCCACATGCCTTTAAATATTGAAATATTTCTTTCTCATTGTCCATCATTTTAAGGGTGGTAGGCTGTTCTGATACAAAGCTCAATATCAAGGGCCTCTGGAAGACTATTCCAAAATTGTGATGCAAAATGGTTAGTGAAATAAAAAAGAATTGATAGGGGTACACCATTATGTCTTAAAACATCATTAATATTTAGTCTTGGAAAATGTTCAAGTGGGAAATCTTCTCTAATATAAACAAAATGCACTGATTTGGTAAAACAATCAATAATTACCCATATCACAACATTTCTTTTAGGATTCCATGGTAGCCCGATGAAAATTTCCTTTGTAATATCATCCCATTTCAATAAAGATATAAGAAGAGGTTTCTTTACACCACTAAGATGTTTCCTTCCAGCCTTTCCCTATTGACCAACCAAACAACATAACAAATAATCAATAATATGCATTTTCATGTTGTCCCCCCCCCCAAAACATTATTTCAAATATCTATACATATTAGTTCTATCAGGGTGTGTATAGAAATTATATCTATGAGAATAATCCAACAATTCCCTTTTTAGCTCTGGTATAGCAGGAACACAAAGCCTCTTCTAAAATTTCAAAATTCCATATTCATAAACGAAGTCAATGAATCTTCCATCAATCATAGCTTTAATTTTATTTTGAAAATCCTCATCATTAGACTGATACTTTTTCACCATTTCTAGTAATATTGGTTTTGAAAATATTTGAAAAAGTAGTTATGTTTCACCTTCAATGATAATTTCTATATCTATATTTACTAGATTCATGAACATTGTATACTTTTCAACTCTCGTTTTTTAAAATTCCATGTTGCTTTCTTCTCAAAGAATCCACCAACTTAATTTCCTTCCCAAAGAGGTAGTGTATTGTACAATCATAATCCTTGTGTAGCTCAAGCCACCTCCTTTGTCTCATGTAGAGTTCTTTCTGAGAGAAAATGTATTTCGAACCCTTGTGATCAATATATATCTTAAATATTTCACCATATAGATAGTGTATCTATATATTTGAATAATATATTAGTATTTAAAATTCACTATCATGAGTTGGATGGTTTTATTCATGAATTTTTCATTTCCTTCATGTATATGTAATAAAAAATTTATTTTTCATAAGGACACAAAAAATTCCTTTATATGATGCAACATTATAAATCAAAAACCCATCATTTCCTAATAATAAGGTCAAGGTAAAATCATTGAATAATATTCTCTTCAATTATTCATAACAATCTTCACACTATATTTCCAAAAGAATTTAACCCAATTACATGTGATCTTGGTCAATGAGTTAGCCAATCGGGCAAAATTCGGGACCACTAAAATGATATCAACCTACTAAACCAACACAACTGCATATATCGGTTATGTTCATTGGTTCTAGCCATTCGAGGGTTTCCTTTGTCTTTATAGGATCCTTAGGGAGTCCATCCTTGGAGAAAATATGGCCAAGAAAAGAAATTTTTTGATGCCAGAATTCACACTTGAAAATTTATCCTTACAATTATTACCTTATAAGAGTCTCTAGAATGATTTGAAAGTGATTCTCATGGTCTTTATAGCTTTTAAATTATATTATAATGTTGTCAATGAATACCATAAAAATCATAAGGATATTCCTTGTACATTGTATTCATGATATCTACAAAACTGAAGGTGCATTAGTTAATCTAAATGACATTACTGTAAATTAATAATGACCATACCTCATCCTAAAAGTTTTCTTCAAATGTATTCCTTCTTCACTCGTGATTGATGATACATAGAACATTGGGAAATATTCAAAAATAATTGAGTACCATGATGTTGATCAAATAATTCACCTATATGAGGATGAATATACTTGTTCATTATTATAATAGGATTTATTTCCCTATAATCAATACACAGTATCATGGATACATATTTTTTCATAACAAAGAGAACATGAGATTCCCATAGAGAAACACTAGGGAGAAAAAAAGTCTGTTTTACCCAACTCTACACGTTTTTTCTTCAACTCGATTAATTTCACTTTAGCTATTGTATATGGATTCTTTGATATTGGTATTTCTTGTGGTATTAAATCAATACAAAACTAAAATTCATGATCTAGGGGTGTCTAGGTAAATATTTGGAAAAAACATCAATTATTTCCTTTTCAACAGTTACATCTTCAATTTTATGATTACCCTCTTCATCCATAGATGTTATTTTCTCTTCCTACCAAATAATTTCATTCAAAAAATCTATTATGGTTGAATTTAGATAAGAATCAGGTGATGAAGTTTATTCTTTATTGATAAGGGACTCTCCTTCTTCCTCACAGATCAAAATTTTCTTTTTCTTACAATAAATTATTGCATCATATTTTCAAAGACAATCCATACCGATGATTATATCGAAGTCAATATTAAGGATAATGACAAGGTCAATAACTAAAGTACAATTATGTTTCCTAAATAGAATTGATAGATATATCATAGTTGCAATGAGACTTTCTTTAAGAGTTTTGACTGATAAATCCTTTATTAAGTCAAAAGGAAAATGTCAAATTTTCTTGAAAAATTGGGAATATATAAAATAATGTGATGATCCCAAATCAAATAAAGCATTGACGAAGTTTGAAGAGATGATTAAAGTACCAACCACCAAATCATTATAAACTCAAACCTCAGTAGTTGTGATCAAAAAATATTGGCCTTGTTTCCTTGGTCTTTTCAATGGAAATTTTACTTGATGATTAGGACAATTATTTTCATGATTCACCATTTAATTAAAATTGTATCATTGAATATTAACAGCTTCATTATTCCACTTGAAAACAAGATCTTGAGGGACTTTTTCTACACACTTATAACAAACTCCAATTTGCTTTATGAAAGTATTGGGGTGTTTCTTCCCTCAATTACCACATGGTGGGAAGTCAAAATTTCCCTTCTTACCCTTATTTATTTTTCAATAGTGTTTAGTGGCCCTCTTCTTCTCATGTTTTTTTAAATTCATAAGAATTAGAGAAAGACATTTCTATTTTGATAGCACATGAGACTATATCATCGTATGATGTGAATGATTATGGGACCATTTCCCCTTAGAGGAGTGGTTCTAAGCCATCAAAGACTTGATCAATCTTTCTTCTTGGGTTATATATGTAGTTCACAATATGCCTTCATAAACATGTGAAGTTAGCCTCATACTTTTCAACATTCTCATCCTACCTTTTTCCCAAAAATTGAAAATGAATATCCAAATCATCTGGATATTCATGAGGAATGTGTTTTTCTAGGAAAATTTCTTTATAATCTCTCCATTCCATACTTGATAGTTATTCATCTTTCTTTTTATTTTTATGTAATGAGAACTATCGATGTGCTTATCTTGAGATACAATAAACTACCATGACAACTATTTCACTTTAATTACTCAGCAAACAAATACATATTTTCTCTAAGGAACTTATCCATTTCTTAGTCACAAATGTATTTTTAGTCCCATTGAATGTTGGAGGAAGTTGTATCATGAAGTGGTATAACATTTATCCTATGTATTGTCGATCAGGATACTTTATATAGGTAAGGATATTATTCATAACCCGATTTAACTATCCTAGTATGATTATAATCTATTCATCACTGGTTGTATCACTAGCTACAAATATTATAATCTGGAATAGGAGAGAAATACATACATGCATTAAATAAATTGATAAAGTTTCCATTCCTTCCACTACACACCATTTCTAAACAATTTCATACACTATATTAGGTTATGAATCTTAATGCATAATTACAAACTCGTAAAATTCTTAGCATAAAAAGAAATATTTTATGTATATCTAACCTATAATCATACAAATGGATTGTTTTGGGAAATATTTAATCATAAATCCTTTATAATGGTTTCTAAAGGAAAGGTGAATTATCCTAAGAATATACCCTTGTAGTGTCAAACCAGGTGTGTAGTTAGTCTTGTAGTCATGTACCAGGTTAATTTGAGTCAGACCCAGACCACCTTGTCATAGTTGTTACATTTAGCTACATTTATGCTAGAACCACATCTACCTGTAGTATCTATATTGTGTTTTATTTCATAGATGATCCATATAATCTCTATTTTACAAAAACTCTAGGATGTTCTTCAACACATATCTTCAAATTCTATCTTAGGGTTATCTTCCCAAATCATTTTTTTCAAAATATAGTTTCCAAGGATTGTACTAATACTACTTTATTACCAACTATAAAACCCAAACCCTTGTTTCCTAGAGTTAGTGCGTTATTTTATTACATTGGCGTGATCACAAGAAACCAAATAATCAAGGACCGATCTGTTTAGTAGCCTCAAGAAAACAAGATACAAATATAAGTTTTAGATCACATTTTGAAATGAGAAATAACATATTATCTCCTTTAAAAACAATCATATCCCTTATAATATCAATACCAGGAAGTCATAATATACTTATTTTCATCATGTGTAAAAATGAAACAAAAAAACAGGTGATCTCGGATGCTCAGTAAGGATAAAAAATATTATAGAATCTATCATAAATAATCATAAAAACTTATGGAAAGGTATAAAATATAAACAGAAGTCTTTAAAACATAATATTCAATAGTATATAGAACTAATATTTCAAATATTTCCATTTAAAAATTCACATGGATATTCTACTAGTTGAATAATCACATGTAATATCAATAACTAATCTCATGATGAGGAAATGCATAATTCTAGGCATCATAACGATAACGTCAAGGCCTCATGTCAAGACCATACATAAATGGGTAAAACATAAAATAGTTTGTATCATGATACCGAACGATGCATCGAGGGGGTATAGCGGGCCTCAACCATCACATAATATGTCTAATTAATTCCTCATATATATAAGTTGAATACAACACAAACATTCATATTAAATCTAGCATAATAAATGTTAATAATTTAACCGTAAAACCTGAATGGGATTAAAATTACACATCCACAGTCAATCAAATCATAAAACCATAAATACTATATGGAGGATTGTATCAAAATTAATCAACCACAATTAAGAATAAAATCCAAAAAAGGATATTAACATATTAGAGAATAATCAAATTATAACTTTTTGAGAGAATTATTCCTTTTTTACATTGAAATCATTTAAAAGTCATGAAATTATAAAGGAAAAAAATTTACATGGAAAATATCATTATAATCTTGTAAGGGATTCCTAAAAATGTTACAGTGACATAATGGGGTAAAATAGCCACTTTCGGTGTATAAGTTAAAAAAACACCCTTTCTATAATTTGTGGAAAAGGTCATAAAGTACATCATTTAAAAAATGAAGGAAAAATTCCTCCCAAAATGTTTTATAAAATGTTGATAATGGGTGAAAATAACATTAAACAATTTTTTAAATTATTTTTAAATACATTTCAATAAACATGGCCATGGATGATAAATATATCTCAATAGATACTTATATATAAAAAACATTTGATATTGATGAGATTGTGAAATGAACCCTTACCTTGTACTTTCCTTTAATTGAGGGTGCATTAAGAAACTGTATAATTGTTAAAGAATGGTACTAATTTACACTTGGAAAATATTCATATTTATGATATCATATATTATCCTCTAATATTATTTTTAATAATATTGTTGTATTACCATTGTTTTAGGTGTTAAATTCTTTGTTTTCCCATTCTTGTTTTGTCTTGTAAGTCTGGTTTGTTTGGAATAGGATGTATTCTATTCATAAATATAATAATAATATGTTAATAATTATTATTTTTACTCATTAAATACATTTTATAATCATTATTGAATGGACAAAATTGGAGAATTAATCTCAACCGGTCCTGGATATAGTAGGTCGTAAATACACACGGGAAACAATATCATTCCATTAATGGTTAAATGGTATGGAGTTTGATGGTATATTAATAATATAGAATAATTATAATGTTATATTAATTATTTATATCCATTATACTCATTATTATACCCATACCAATAAATTAGTGTTGAATAAAAAATTACACCATGGTGTGGAGACGGTAAGCCAGATGCACGCACAAATTGTTATATTGTTATTCATGGAATGGATAAAAGCAAAAAATTAGTTGTAAGATAATCATAATAAAATATCATATTATATATGACACAAGGGTTATTACATTAGTATGTAAACTACATAGGAAGATGATGTAGAAGAATAAAATAACGTTGAATGAGTTGATCAAACAGTTACCTATTCTTCGGGTATGTCCTTTTGATTTGAACAAAAGAACTACTTAGGTTGGATTTATGCAGAAATTATGGCCTCTGGGATTAATTTAGAAAATATGGTAGGTTAATTGGGTAGTGGTTATCCAAGAAAATGTTCTTTAGTGGTGTGAATAAAAGGTAAGGAGAGGTGCCCTTTAATAATAGAGGGGATGGAAACTTTAAGAAACTTCAAAGATATTAATTTAATATAAATTGATTTTAAATTTCAAAAATATATCCAAAGTGATTTTGTTATAGGATAAGATAATGGTGTTTCTAAATCCTCTCTAATAATGGTTTTTTGACTTTTTTATGTCACTAAATTAACCTTATCAATTGGATCATTTTATAAATATTTAATAATATCCATGTTATGTTTCCAAACCTTATAATTTTTGACTTTCATATCATTTAATAAAATATTATTTTGTTTAAAAACTCATTTATGTCAATTTTAACACTATTTAATACCTGATTTTTTATGTTATGAAAACATTATTCATTAGAAACAATTACGTTACATTATCCCTAACTTGTCTATATCATCCAAAAAATTATTTTATGGAATCAAATATTTCAAATATTACATATTTTGATATTATTAATATCATTTAATATATTCTTCCTTTAATAAATCAATTATTGTATCATCATTGTGTCATCATTTAATTTAATTATTTTTTTCAGTAATATTATAAATAAATTAAAATATGAAGATAAACATTTTATATTTCTAAATAATATTTATAGTTTACTATATCACTTATATAACATCACATTATAAATGATGTAGTTATTAAAATTTTAATACGACATTGTTAACTCTTCTTAAAATAAAATATAATAAATTTACTAATCTAACACATGTGGAAGAAAAAGGATCATATTTTCGACCTAAGGATTATTTTATCCTAAAAACACTTATCCTATGAAAGTAGGAAATGTGTTAGGGAAATGTTATAATATTATAATATTATTTTTACCTTTAATTTCTCTATTTATCTTTAACTGTGGAAAATAAAATTCAAAAGTTAGTGTTCACTAAAAAAATATTTTGATCCATTTAGAACAAATTTTACATACTGAGTGAAACCATGTATGAATTTTTTTTGAAATTAAATTCACAACAGCAGTAAAATTATGTTTAATGCTAATCTGTAGATGTGGTTAGAAGGTGCGTAAAAGAGGCATTCAAAGGATAAAAAAATTATATCTAATTATATTATAAAAAATATTCCAAATACATATTTTTTATTAATATAAGTATTATATATATTTTTACTTTAAAATAAATATAATTTGAAATAAATATTTAAAAGAAATTGTCAGATTTTAACAAAAATGTATTATTTTTAACTACTCATCAAAAATTGAATATTTTTAGAATATTACAAAATTTTCACTCTAAGATAATTTTGATATAAAGATTTTATAAATGAAGTCTTTTTTGAAAAATAAAAACTTTAAATTTCATAATATTGTTAATAAAATTAATAACTAATTTTTAAACGATTAATTTGATAGGTCATGGTGTGATAAAACTCGGTGTTGCGTGCAACACAAGTTATTGAATTAATTAAAAATAAGTGGACCATGGAAGCTTGGTCTGTTATATAGATTGGGGACTCATGCTGTCCTCCATCGAATGCTCATGCCATTCAATGGTCCTACAATTAATATTGAAGCCCCGACATACAATCCATTCAGTATCAAACATAATCCTATTAAATGACTATTTGATGGATGGGAAGGTAGATGAGGGAAGATACTATTTATATCGGTCTATTAAACTCACTTAAAACATTCTATAAAGGAAGTCACTAGGTGCATCACTGTAAATCACATTCCATGTAAATGTTTTTATAAGGATATCATAAGAAAATCCATTGATATTTGATCCCAAGGCCTCCCAATTCCAGAAGTATAATATAGTCTTAACATGGAAGAATAATCCGTTTCTTTTCAAGGACTAATTGGATACATATAAAGTTCTACACCCTGATTTGATGGTCTTTAATAAGACCCATGTGCCATCTTTATATTGATAAATAATAAAAAAGAGTTCCTTCATAGAGAAGATGGTATTTTTTTAGGATTGTCCAAGTAATAAAATGTCATCAGCATGAATCATGTGTGAAGGAACGAAATCATCCCTCATAGCCTTAATCTACTTATAAAATACAATTTGGGTTATTTTAATGATGCATCTACTCAATAAAATATCTATAGCTGAAAAATAAAATTCCCAAGGGTGGATCTCTTTGTCTCACACCCATTGAGTCGTTGAATAATCCTATGGGAATCCCATTGATGAAAATGGATAGCCATAAAGAGTTGAGAAAATAGATTATAATCTTAATAAATCATTCTAAGAATCTATATCTTCTGAGATCCTCATGAAGAAATCTCTATTTCAGTGTGTTGAAGGCCTTATAAATTTCAATTTTGAGAGAGAAATTCCCTTCCTTTGATTTCCTTCTTATATTAATAATCTCTGAGGCTGTAAAGAGAAAACTATGAATACATCTATCAGGATAAAATCCATATTGATTTGAAGTGATGAAATATTGAACCATTCACCCCATCATCTTCATGATGATCTTACTAATGAGATTATGGATTGAGTACCAAAGAGCCACAAGCCTGGTGTATTTAATTATAATGTACATTTTCCTTATGGGGTATCAAGTAAATGAAGCATGAGTTCATGCCATGTGAAATTGAGGATTGATTAAATAATTCCCTAAATTCCTGAGTAATATCATCTTACAAGATATCCCAATAAAAAATGATTTTTTTTGAAAAACCATCAGATTCGGGTGCACTCTCCATGATAATAGAGAATAAAACATCCTTAATTTCCTCTAAAAATGGATTTCTAATAAGATCATGATTTTGATGCTCCTAAATGCAAAGACTTATATCACCAACCATTTTTTGGTGTGATTCAACCCATAATCAGAGTAAAACCCCATGGAATTATCCACCACTTCCCAAGAGATAACATTTTCAAAAATATAGAGTATCCCATTTATAATGATTTCTTTATGCCAAACCATGTCTCTCTTCACCATACACAATCTATGGAAGAACTTTTTGTTCATATAATCATCTTTAATCCACATGAAATTCAACTAGTTTTTATCCAACATTTCATTTGACATTAAGTGGCCTTCCAACCTATTATGAGCCTCAATCATCTCCGTAGATGGTGCATTTTGATGTTGATTCCTGATCAAGCTATGTGCATGATGTTCATCAGCAATAGTAATTTCCATATCCAGTTTTGAAAAAAATGATCCATAATTAATGTTTGTGTTTCACGTTCCCTAGATGTGTTTGGAAAGAACTAACGAAAATATAAATTTTCAAGGCCTCTAACACAAGTTCCCTACACCCAGGAGTTACAAGCCACATATTAATAAAATGAAATGGAATACGAGCAGACCTTTCCATTTGTGTATTAACATCTACAATAATAATATTTTGATCAGAATAATGGTTAGGGATAATAAATCATAAAAATACATGTGAATAACATTGATCATCCTTCTAAACAAATAATCTATCAAGATTACAAGCCTTCATACACTTTACTATGTAACACCTCCATTAGAAGTTATCGCACACCACTAGAACGTCAACCAAGTTTCAATGATCATGGAAAAATTATAATCTCAAAGTGGTAGTATGATTTATGTTATACATAGTTTTCTCATGTGGCATAAGAACAGTATTAAAGTCTCACAATTCCACCCATTTTTGACTCGTGCATTCTAATGTCACCTTATGTTCTTCCCAAATATCCCTTATTCTAATGTTGGAAGTGGGATCATAGAAAAATAAGTATAATAGGTCATGTCTTGACATATTTCAAGAGACTAAAACACTATGACATTTATTTATGAAAATGTTTATGTGAATGGTATAATACCTCATGACCCACATATGGTCCATACTAGATTCATGGGAGTTTTTGGTGAAACATTTGTATCCAATAGGGTCCCACCTAAACAATATTCAAATAAAAAAGGAAATATAGTTAAGTAATTCCAAAGAGAATGGGTTTGTAGTCAAAAAAATGTCGAAGGGACTTTTCTGTTTGGGGTGCCCTATCCCTTTATAGTTTCAAAAGAGCATCTTTATTTATGAATAGTTTTACCCCTTGTTTTGGGCCCTCCTTACTTAACCATAGTCACTTGACCTTTACCTTTACTCTATTTATTATTCTTGTTATTTTCATTTGAGTAACTACCCATGTATTTATCCTTCTTGTATTTAGGGGATGGGGATTCTTTTTCAATTACATGATCAGAGGTTATTATAGCCTACTCACTTGTCCAAATATCCTCAGTATCCTCATAAGAGAATACACTACTTAGGGGTTTAAATTTATTCAAAAATTGTTCCTGATTAGCGTGTGTATCCATAAAGGCTTTCTTTATAGAAGTCATACAGTTAGGTACTTGTGGGAAACCACCAATTGGACAACTGTATTCAGTAGGCCGATCTTGTTACTACAGCTCCTTTTGATGAGTCTTGGGTGAACGCTTCTCTAGGGAACCAGGTGAGGTTTTTTTATGTCATAATCCTACTCAACTATGTCAAGAATATTCATGAGGGTTCCATAAAAGTGTGTCTCCATAAATTCATGATATGTAGTAACCTGTGAGAATTAATTCCCATTTTCACCTCCTAATAACCATGAGATGCATTCCGAGTGGGTGAAGCAGCATTCATGAAACACCTCTATACAATCACTCCATTAGATGTTGCCTCAATCAAAATATCCTCTTGGAGTCCTACTTCCAAGGGAACATCATTGAGGTTATACCTATTCTATTCATATATGAGAATTTCCTTTGGGATTTCCTGCAAAAGTAAAATTACCATCCCACCCTAGGATCCACACACAACATCCGATAAAGGTGCCTCTTAGAGTACATGCCCCTCCAATAGTACGTGCCCTCCAGATTTCATCTTATTAGTAATGGATACATTATCCTCATTCGGTCCATTGCCCTGTTGTGAGCCCTCTCAAGGAAATCCTACACATTGATGAGTATCTTTGTTTTTTCCATCATTAATATGACCAATAGTGCTCAAATGGGTGAGCTTCCATGTTTCATTCTCCACCAAAATATCCCATGTCTTATCCACCTTATAAGGTCCAATAATGTATTTTCTCTTCAGGTCAGGGACTGGAATGTTCTTTTTTTCCCTTCCTCCACCTGTAGTTAGAGACTTAATATCCCTTCACATTGAAAATGGAAAACTCCTTATCCCTATTTCATTAAGGAGAAAGATGTAAAAAAACATACAATCCAACTAGAAATTTGGTACCCTTTCTTACTAGATTATCATATAGAGACTATAAACCCTTGTAGTTAAGACTACTTCTTCCTCACATGTGATGGACATTTCAACATCCCCATTGATTAACGTATAGTTCAAAACCTCGGGTTATCTATCTATCTATCTATCCTAATTATGTTCCCCATAGAGGAAGTAATTTCCCATAAGATACATGTGTGAAAATAAAGATATTTTAACTTGCAAATACGAATTCAAACATAATGATGTGTGTTTCTAACATTGTACAGGTCAAAATTCCTATCATACTGTTGTATTTTGAGGAAACTAGGCCACAAGGATAGTGACCCAAAACTCCAAGCTCTCCATTTGGAGTTTTTATGACATGGTTAAAAGGATGATTCAAATGTCAATTGAAAGAATATGGATATTGCAACTGAATAAACTATATATCTTTTTTTTATTTTTTTATAAACATTATTTCTGTTATAAATTTAAAAATCCTAATATATAAACGTAATTTTTATTTAATTATACAATTTTAATATTTATAAAAATGAATAATATAAATTTCCATTCATATTATTTTCTTTCATCACAATTTTTACATATTCCCATCAATATAATTTCCCAAATTTTTTCAGCTAAATGTTTTTCATTTTTTATTTCATTCATATATATTTTTTATTATAGTTTTATGTTTTTTTGAGGTTTATATTAATTATCCTCAAATTCCATTCAAATATCCATTAATATTTATGGTTTTATATTTTATATTTTTAGGTTGATAACCCCAAACCCCACTATAAATAGATCTTCCAACAGTACAACTAATACCACCTTCAAGGCTCAATGGGAAGGCGCCTAGTAAATTGGGAAGGATAGGAAAGGTAGGGAAGATCAATGAAGTGGGGTGAGAGACTATTAAGAAATATAGTAAGTGAAGAGTGCTCTAGATAACAATGAAGAGAGTGCACAATGGAAATAAATTTACATTTATTTTGAACAATCTATAATAAATTAAATATTATGCACAATGTCCAAATATATGTGTAGAAAAATAAAAGTTGGTACTAGAAATTCTAATATGGAAAACAAAAAATGGAAAACTTAGCAGACCTAGTCTATAAATAAGAATCCACTAATTATGAATATTACAATGAAGACAATCCCATATATGAGCAGGATATCAGAAAAATAATCAGATAAAATAGTGGATCAGTGGAAGAAAATAGATACAGTCTAAAGGAACCGTGAAACAATGAAGGAATCCTAATAATGAAAATAAAATATATCTCATGAAGAAAAAAAGGTTTACACTATCCGAATAAAAGGTGAAGATAAAAATAACTTGGATCAGATCAAATAACCCACCAAAAATGAAATTTGATTATCCCTAGAGAATTTCAGAGATACAGATCGAAGAACCCCATGATATAACCCAAATAGAACTACCACAAAGTTGAGAAGAGTGTTGCAGACTTATAAGAGAGATATGACTACACACATTGATCACAAAAAACATATTCCATTAAAAGATACTTAAATCCCATATTTTGATATCATTTTTTCTTTTTATATATGTGTCATGTGCTAGGGGCCATATGGGGAGGCTCCCTAACAAACTTCCCCTCCAACTCAACTGTGGATTACCACTAACCCTAAAGTCAATAGTTTAGCCCCAAATTTACCTATGGGTAAATTAATGGTAAACCTATATGACAAATTTTCATATGTGGGGATCTTCTATAGATCCAAATATCTCAAATCATGTACATTATTGATCTAATGATACTAAACATTCATATGATTTGACCAGCAGTGAAAAGTTGGATTATTTCCCAAACAAATAGTTCTTTGATTCTCCAAAAATAAAAGATACCATTCTTGATTAAAATTGGGATCAGGAATAATTTGTTTAATTTACATAAATTCATTACATGCCTCTATTGATAAAAAAATCTCAGACTTAGTGTTCATTAATGCAACACATATCTTCAATCTAGAATGTCAAGATACTGCACCCCCTCTAAAAGAGACCAAATAACAAGAAGTAGAGTTCCTAGAATCCATATTTCCTACCTATTTGAATCTATAAATTCACAAATCATATGTTCACCATTACCAAAACCCAATCATAGAACATAATTAACAATATGATAAAAAACTATATACTTCAATGATATCATATTCTCTCTTCTAAAATTAGAGAAAAAATTATCAACCACACTAAATTCATGAACTATATCTAGTCTAGAACATAGCATCACATACATCAAACAAAAAATGAAAGGTGAATAAGTTATGTGATGCATCTCTTAGATATATTTAACTATAGAAGTTGAATGACTAATATTATTATTAAAATGAAATTAAAGAGTAGTAATGAGATCTTTCTTTCTATCCACAAAAAATCTCTAAGGAACCACCTCAATACATTTATCAGGAGATAACCACATTTTCTTGGCATTTCTATCAAGAGAAATAAAAATGCCATGAATTTTTTATACTAGACCTAAGTATTTCCTCACTAAATGATCACAAATATTCTTCTACAATCTATAAATTATAGAAGAAAAATTTCAAAAAATGTTTATACCATCAACCTAAATAAACAATATAATAAAATCATCATCAGTAAATATATTAAAAATATAATGAACAAGTGATGTATTCCTCAAACATTGATGAAGATTAACATATACATAATTCTTATACCACTATATTAGTGCTTGATTAAAAACATAATAAATTATTTTTTAACCTGCATACAAAATTCCCTTTACCTGTTTCAACAAAACCATATGGTTGTTCCATATAATCTTCTACTATAAATCCCAATGTGGGAAAGATGACTCCACATCCATTTTTTAAATATATATATCTAAACATTTCTCCAAACCAAGAATAACTCAAATGCATGACATTTTAAATATAGGTGAGAGAATATATGAAAAATCAATAACCTTCTCTTGATAAAAGCATATGATAACTAACATTTCCATGTATGGTGGAACAGAATTAGATTTTTCATTTGTAATATGATTTATCAATCAATTTTTAAAAGATCCTTTACCTGTAGGTAACTTCTCCAGCTCAAAATTATGGGTTTCAGGTAGTGATATCTTCATATCATCCATTTCAACAATCCATATGTCCTTATGATCACTTTAGAACACCTCATCAAAAGATTCTGGTTCCCCCCCTTCAACTTTAATCACTACTCATTTGGTGAATACTAAATAAGAATATTATAATTCCACGAATATCTTTTGAGTGTAGCAATGGGTACAATAATAAACCTTGGGAATGGACCATCAAAAATATCAGTGCATTATAAACATCAACTCCGACCTGTTCACCTTGAACATCATTATTCATATCAACACGATTATGAGAATAAAAAATACAAGGTAACTATGAATTGGAAATTTTATTAAGATTGATAAATCCATAAGAAGTTGGAGAAGTAGAATTTTCACCCTTGTCAATATATATAATAGAATGATCCTATTTAAAATTTTCATCACATATTTTGACAAGTCTTTTCAAAGAATGATCATATAACAAGTATCCAAATTCATTGTGTCCATATCCAATAAAAATACATAGTTGCAAATTGCCATCCAGTTTGGAGCTCCCATATTTAAGAACATGAACAAAATAATTACATTAAAAAACAAATAAATGACTTCACATGATATCTTTCCACATAAAACCATGTCTATAGAGTCTATCTATATAGAAACTACAAGTGAAATTTGATATTTTAAGTAGTAATAATTAATGAATCACCACAAAAATATCTAGGAAATGTTTCTTCCAAAATCAAACAGTGAACTCTTTCCAAAAAAGTCTTGTTCCTATGATCAACTAAAACCATTAAATGTGGTTTCTTAGGTGGTGTATTCAAATGAAAAATAGCTTACAACCTACAATAATGATCCAATTGACCACAATACTCTCCCTCATTATGCGTATTAATTCATTTCCACGTCTTATTAGATTCTATATCATCTGAAACACAAAATTTCGTAAAAACACTATGCACCAAGATTTTTGAATTAAAAAGACAAAACTAAAGTTTACATGAGTGGTCATCAATAAATTTCAAATAATAGATACTTTTATAAAATTTATTAGATTTTAAAGTGCAATAATTATCATAATGTACCAATTCAAGAACATATTACTTACTATAAAAATGATGACTACTGAAACACACTGAGACCAATATTATAGATATATAATGATCACATGTGTCCAATTAAACACCATTCAAACCTAGAAAATAATTTTTATTGACGATAAAATCAATTCCTTTGTCACTAATGTTGTTGAGCTTCTTATTCCATCACATAGAAGAAAAAATGTACTCAGCAACGTAAGTAAGATCACATGAAATCAAAACTCTAGTCTAGTACAAACCTTACTGATTCATCCTGTGAAGACCAATCATGGATCCCTTGGAAAAAATTCATTAAAAATCACAAAAAATAACAATAAAAGTTTCATAATAATTAATTCTAGTAGAAATTATATTTAGATGAACATCATGTTCATGTCATACATTATCTGAAAACCGTTTACTTCCTTCATAGGTCTCTAAAAAAATAGTCCTGATACCTACAACATCATCATGACAATTGTTACCTATATTTAAAACCCAAAAATTTCCACCACTGTAATATCTATATAAATCCTTCCTTAATTCCATGTGAAAAAGCACCACTATTAACAAACCATCCATAATAATGAGAAGAAATGTTAATGGATACATAAAAAATAACATGATCACCCCTATAGTGATTGAGATATGATCATATCCACCACTATTGTTCTTTGTTTAATATTCCTTAATTCTATTCTATATATTCATATGATAGAAAAATTTCTTTTAATGTCATTTCTTACAAAAATGATTACATTAAAACTCCTTTATTCGACTTGGATTTTCTTCTGCCTTGGATCTTACCTTAACTACTATATCTAGGATTTGTTTCTAGACATCTCCCCCTATTATCTATGACTAAAATATATGAGGAAACGTTTCCCTGATAACATCTCATGACCACTTCATTAAATATAGAATATGTAACAAAATGTAATTATATATTACCAATGGGTGTATAACCAATTAGTGTAACATATAAATTATCTTATGAATTAGTTTAATATTATGCAACCAAAGTGATAAAATATCAATATCAAAACTAATATTCATACCATAAAATTGATCAAAAAAATATATGATATTCAATCAAATAGTTTTAAATAAACATACCTTTTTTGTAAGATAAATTCAGTATTCTTTTAAGGATATAAAATTATTTTTTTCTATCTTGGTTGCAAAGGTATTCTCAAGATACTCCAATAATGTTATGGTATGAGGGATGTGGAAAATATGGTTTTCCATATTGTCTTTGACAAACTGATTAATGAAATGAAAACCCATCACATCTCAAACTACCATTCTTCATCATATATTCTGTGAGGATATTGAGTACTAAACACTGGAAGATGAATTCTATTGATGAAAATAAGATAATATAGATTTAATTTCTTTATATAAAAGTTAGTACCATTCAAAAAAATAATCCTACTTTAATAGGATTTGATAATTTATATGAAAATAATCCAACCTTGTGATACTATATGTTGTAAAATATGACAAGTGATGAATGTGAAATAAAATAATTAAGAAAACATGCAGTGGGAATAAATTTTCTTTCCCTTTGAAAATTTTAATAAAAAATAAATCGAATTCATAATAAAAATATAAATGTGGTGTAAAATAAATTTTGAAACCTGAAATTTAAATGTGGAAAACAAAAAAAAAAAGAAAACCACAGGACCTAGTTAAGAAAGAAAAATCTAATAATAATCAAGAGTACAAATAAGAGTTTCTCAAAGATGAGTAGGATATCAAAGAAATACTCAAAAAAAAATTTGTTCAAAGGGAGATAAAGGATGTAGTTTGAAGGTATCTAGAAATGAAGAACTCATCCATGTAAAGAAACCCAAGTAGATATGATTGCGAAAATATAGTGTCTGCTGCCTGAATAAAAGGTGAATATCAAATGCATTATGATCAGATCAAATACTACCATAGATGAATTCCAACTGGACCTATATAATTTTTCTAGTTATAGATAAGAAAAAAAACTTATGTTTCATCCTCTTTGAAATTAATATCCCTATACAATTAAATACATTGATGTTTTATTCTCTTTGGAACCCAAGACCCCTCTAAAAAACCCCCCAACATTGTATACATTTTGGAAAATAACACCCCAACTAGATCAAAAAAATTAAAACGTATAATAAAATAAATAATATATTATAAATAAAAAAACAAATAAATTAAACAAAAATATGAAAAAATAAATTATTAAAAAGTAATTTTAAATAAAATAACACACTTAGTGACATACTGATCACACCATGCTTCAGATTAAGGAATGGATGATTTATACTTGTCACAAATGACTTTTGGATCATTTTTAGAAAGTATCAAAACAATATGAATTTGTTTTTAGATTTTGAGTATGTACATTTTCTTTTTTTACTAAAATGTAATTTTAAACTGAAAACATACACTCTGCATCATACCAACTACATCGTGTTTCAGTTTCATTTGAAACCGATTCATATATGTCATAAATTAATTGTAAATTTCCTTACTAATGTATCTTTACCACTAATTCATATTTTATCTATTTTCAGTGAGTGACACACATTTTTGAAATAAAATGTCAATTTTTGACTGATAACAGTCACTTTGATTCATACTAGGAACATTGTGTGTCAAAGTGTGGTGCAGCTAATTCTAAAATTTCAAAAATAACATTTGGATCATTATATAAGTATAAAAACAATAAAAATTTATTTTCTCGGTTTTGAGTTTGTCACCCATGTTTTTTTACTAAGATGTCATTTTTAAATATGAAGGCACATATGGAGTCATACTAGCCACAATGTATGTCAGATTGAGGTGTTTTTGATTCACACACAACAAAATAACATATGGATCATTTCTCTAAATGTATAAAAAATATGATATTTTTATCTATTTTGAGTATGTAACTTATGTTTTTTACTAAAATTTTATTTTAAACTCTAGAAATGCACTTTGGGTTATACCGGTCACATCATGTGTAAATTTTCCCTAAGATTGATTACCATATATCAAAAATGATATATGAATCATTGTTATAAATTATAAATATAATTGGAGATTTATTTTCTATAGTGACCCTAGCCTTTTACATATACAATTATACGATTTTAATAATAATTATACATTATAAAAGAAGTCAAGGAACGTGAAGTCTAATGTATTTGATGACTAGGTACATAAAAATTAATACATGGGACTAAAAGAACAGTTTTTTATTTAATATTAATAAAGATATCCTAAATCCCTTTCAGCCCTTACATCTGGAATGGGTTCCCTAGGGATCACATGAACATAGAGATGAGCTAAAATCCAAGTAAGGGAATAATAATAGTAATAAAACCCTAACACATTGGTTAGAATGCATGGAATAATGAATATAAAAGGCATGTAACACATGGAATCATAAAACATAAACATGGGATCATATAAACGTTAATTCATAGTAATATGGAAGCAACATAAATCAGGACACTATCATGTATGAAAGATCATTTCACATAGAAGAGCACAAATCAAGGTTAACCACTAAGACCTTGGCACATTGTAGCACGAGTCAAGGAAAACCGCCAAGACCATTGCACATAAATTCTAATGAGAATAATGTTTACCCAATTAATTGGATAACTATTTGGGATAACCCATATTAACATGTTCATGAATATTCTTTCCATATATAAAATCATACATAAACAATCATAAACATAAGGGCACCCATAGAAAAAAATGAGTATCATAATCATGTTACAAAGAATAATGAATGGGCATATCATAAACGTGTACATGAAATAAAATAATTAGAACATACATGAACATAAATAAGGTAAAATTGGTATATATCATGGTAAGTGATGTCAAACAAAAGTTACAACATGTAGAAGGAGTATTTAATAATTTTTTTTTGTAAAAACATTTTTGTTTGGTTTTAATAAAAACACTAACACGGATTTAAAATAAAAAATGGAATAATATTTTGTATAAAAAAAGTGATCCAAGAAGGATTTAATAATTAAAACGAAAGTTATAATAAAATGGGGTTTTAAAACATATGGTAGAGTTCACTTGAAATTTGATATGGATTCGGGAAGTTCCCTGAAAATGGGTTTTCTTATCAGGAAGTATTGAGGAGGGAATCAATTAAAAACATGTATATTTCCAAAAGATAATGATTAATGGATCATGATACATGATTTTTAAGAGTATAAACAGAATTTATAATATTTACATAAACATTATAGATAAATTTATTTGAGTATAATGAAAGAAATAGCAACCCGATGGAATAAAGGAGGTTCGGGTAGAATCCCTTATGAAATATTGAGATGGTATCTTGTGTACTTATAAGGGATTAATGAGAGATAAATGGGGTTTATAATATTTTATACATCATGATAGAAGTAAAGGGAAGGTGAAAAATTATACCCCAAAATTAGGAATTAAACATAAAATGACATAACAAAGAGGGGATTCTTAAATTAATGCATGGGAGAGAGGATTCTTAACCTTATGCCCTCCGTTGTTCTTACCATGATCTTAATGACCTGAATAATAAAATTAAGTACCCTAATAAATAATTACTGAACCCCCAATACATGTTATTTCTTTATTATAACCTTAATAAATTCATTCATATCCTTTTTGATGAGTTAAGAGCTTCAATTCATTGTTTTGGGAGTGTTTTCTTCCTTTGTTTTAATGATTAGTTGACTTATATTCATGATCGACAAACATATAGGATAAAAATTGTTTTAATGAAATGAAGTCATATGAAATAATTTAAAATCCATAATATTAAATGTTTATAAAAATCATTTGGTTATTTTTAGTGTAGGTGAATAATTATATAAAACATTAATGATAAACTCTTGGATTAATTTGGAAATTTTTCTCGTAATTAACTTGTTTTTTATTATTATTTTACATTATTTGTAAAATAAGGATTATAGAATATCAAATAAAATAAAATAAATGTTGTAGAGTCTTTTTAAACCCTAAAAATGGTTTCATGACCAGAAATGAAGATGGTAATAGAAATTGATGACCCATCATCCTAAAATGTGATAAATTAACACATCTCAAACGGTGTTTTCATTTCATTCATATAATAGGAGGGGAAAGAAGATACGATAATGAATTATCCCATTGGAAAAACAAAATTATAATACATTTATTGTAACATCCCAAGTATGTAATGAATAATAGATATTTTTATCTATGTATATTAATGATTAAGATAGTCTTTTAGAGGCTTAAAATGAAAATAAATCCAATCTTAAGCAAGGAATACACTAATATTCTTAAAAGATTGTTTTACTGCCTTATGATGGAAAACCCTTTTTAAATCTATATTTTGAAAATTTTATATACTATTTTTGTCAAAATAACTTATTCGTTATGATTGGGACATCAAAATTTACTTTGTGTGATTTTTTGGTATTTTTCTGACAATGTTCATTTTTTAATGAATAGTGAAAAATACTGCATTTTAGATCAAAACTGCTTTTTAATCTAATTTATTTATATGATTAGATTATCTTTTGAATTGGTTTTGAAGTGAAATTAGAATATATTTTTACCATTTAATCCAATGGTGGTCATTGGGATCAATTTCACTTTGAAATTGGACTTAAATTGATGTCAATCTTTTGATAATTATTGTTTCATAAAAACACGCTATTTGCTCTGACAACGGGAATTAATTATTAAATTAATTAATGTGACTTATATGTTTTGAATTTTGTAAAATAGACTTCATTTTTGAATTAAGAATATCAAATATAACTTTGGGTTAATTTTTGGTAATTTTCTGAAAAACATCAATTTTTGATGAATAGTGAAACCACTAAGTTGTACTTATAAAAACTGATTTTCCATTTAAATGAAATTTTTCCATCATTGTGTTTTGAATTTCAAAAATCCGACATACATGGTTGTCATTAAGAAGTAAAATGTGGTTCAATGAGATTAAAATAATTTTTTGGCGAATAGTAACTTATTAAGTTTTAATCATGATTAGTGGTAATTAGTGTAGTTTAAGGTAAAAATAATGCTTTCATAAAATAATATGAGCTTTACATATGTCCTACCCTCATTGGTTCTGTCATGGCCGACCAAGAAAAGCCATGGGTCAACTTGGGGACCCTATGGAGCCACTTTGGTTGGGAAATGACATAAATAACTTTTTATTTAATATAAAAGTAAAAATGGCACAAACATAATATGTTTTACGAAAACAATTTTTAAATGGGGTTATAAAGATAATATTTTTGATTATAAACATTCATTGGAAAGCTAAAACGATTTCCTACATCATAGTATTTATTTTATAATTTTTAGACTTTAAATATATTAAATTATTTATGACATCATGATGATGTAGTGATGACCTCATTATTTAACGATTTAAATAAAATGGAAAGATAATGAAAAATCTAAAACCTACACATGGCCAAAACAAATTGGATAAGTGGATTTATAAGACTTATCACCTTATCCTTGAAATATATCAATGTGGGTCCTTTTGAATCTGAAAAACTTTTTTAAAATAAAGTAACTTATCTTTTCTTTCCAAAAGTGCCCCTCCTCTCCTCTTATAAAAGGCCCCCACCTCTACCTCATTTCACACACTCCTCAAGCCTTAGGCTAAGCCAAACCCTACCCGTTTACTCTCTCCACATCCCTCTCCTAATCCTAGAGGATTCCCTTTGGGAATAATCCTTTCAAAGGAATCCTTTAGGCTCAAATCAAAAGGAGTTACACTTTTAAAGTTAATTCATTCTCTCATGTTCATTTGTTTTATTTTGCTTCTCCAACCCCTAACCTCTTTTTATTTACTTCTTTTGTAACAACACTAGTATCATCAATATACTAGGATGTTTTTATAATATATATTTGAGCTACACTCTCACACAATGACATCAAATGGTTAAAGAACATACGGTTTCCGTGGATGGCGAAATTCTGCCTCCCGACACGATGATTGTTCAATACTCATTTAACACCTCAAAAGGTGGCCATTATGATGTCACTATTTTTATATATGATATATAATATGATTATGTTTTCATTAAGCTTCTGTTTTTTTTTCATTTTGGGCATACCTTTATGGTTTCCATTATGGGTAAACACGATATCTTTATTTGAGGAAGTGCGGACTACCGCCCCCTGAAAGTGATTTGATTCGTTAATACCATATGTGGGATGTGTAAAGGATAAAGTTAATGATATTATATATGTTATTATACTAGAATTAAAATATACTCTTATATCATTATGATTCCATTCCAGAAAATACGAAATAGAAATGGAAGTAGCGTTCATGCGTACGTACAACTTACCGTCTCCATGAACGGTGCATTTCATTTCTTACCTCTAAATGTGATGTAATATTATAAATACATGTATATGATGAATATATATGATATATATGTTATCCAAATCATTAATAGAATTCTGGATATAACGAAACTTTGTCCAAATTAACAACATGTAAGTGTAAGAAGTCTATTTTTGACTTAAGAACCAAATACCGACCAAATGAACATTATTAACTTAAATGATTACATGATGTTCATAACATTGTATAAAAGGAATAATGAACTTGAAAAAGGTTCATAAGCACGTAGATATTAACTCAAGTTTATTATTCAGGAGATTAAAGAATGGTCGGGTCAAGTCGGATACGAGGTATGGGACTTCGTCTCAATCTCCTTTCAATGAGACATATTTTATTTTATACACAACATTCTTTTATATGGTGTATAAACCCCTTTGATTTTTACGTTTATTCAAAAGGAATATTTTTTATACGAAGCGTTTACTAAACGCCAAAAGGTAATGTTTTTGTCGTACGTATGCGGTGACAACGACTTCTCTGCCATCATGACCGTTATTTGAGTTTCAGCTTCCTCTACAAGCCATACCTTCTTTTTAAAAGAAAAATAAATACCATGTTTTACTTTTCTTTTATTTTGGTATTGAAAATTGTTTTCATAATGTTTTTTGTGTTTTATTGATATCTTGTGATTGAAATGTGTAAATGTTATGTTTCCTTTATGCATGATTTATGTGATACGATTATGTTATGGTTCTTGGGCATTATTATGAAGACGGGTGGTTCCGTGATAAACTAAGTGCGGGTGAGCCCGATATAACTCTCCAATGCATTGGGTAACACGAAGGAGTGAAACGTTAAGGTTTCTCCGAAGAGATTTTAGGGAATATACTATGATGGGTATTCCAAACGTAACCAAGAGGGTTACTCCCTACGTAAGAATGTTATGAATGCCTCAAGTTACCTTTATGTCTTATGATTTCTATGATTTATTCATGATTTGATGAGGTATGTTAAAGTGCTTATGTTTTATGGGTAAAGTATGATTTCAACCTTATGTATATATGTACCCATGTTTCCTTTCCATGTTTTTATAACCCATAATGAGCTTTTTATGCTCATCCCAAGTTTTTTGAAATGATTTTCATAGGTCATGGGAAAGGTACATGATATGATGATAGTGTTAAGGAAGTGTCCAGAAAGAATCCATGTTTTATTTTAAATATGTTTCCATTGATGGGAATGAAGAATACTATCTTTATGTAACCACTTTGTTTATATGTGGAATGTAATGCATGTTTTATGATCTAATTCTCTAAAACTCTAATCCCGAAAAGATCCCCAATGTGTAATCTTGTAATAACTCAATATTAAGTAAGGTTTAAGGATGGGGCCTTATAGTTGGTATCAAAGGTCGGTTTAGATAACTTTAGGAGTTAGAATTCTATTGAATGATTATCCAAAAATATTTTTTTTATGGTCAAATTGAAGATATATAGCATTTGAAGATTACCATGTTGCTTTATCTAAGACATGTTTGTTCAGAATGGTTTTCCGTAGAGGAAACAGGGAAGCAGTGCTAGGAAGGCATACAGAAGGAAATAACCTTCCGAATCAACATCCTGAGATTGTCAGAATTGGAACTGAATAGTTTGTTGCAGTAATGGCGCAGTTGACTCAAGTTATAAATGGTGGTGGTATCCATGCACGAGATCAGCCAGATCAACTGCAGAGGAACATGTCAGTGGTGGATCATTTCATGAGGCAACATCCACCATCATTCAGAGGATCATCTGACCCTGTGCTAGCTGAAGGGTGGATTAAAGAACTGGAGAAGATTTTTGATTTCATGGGGTGTTCAGACAATCAAAAGGTTAGTCTTGCTATTTACCGTTTGGAGGGTGAAGCAGATCAGTGGTGGTCGATGGTTAAAAATATCAGGGATGCCGATGAGATTGATGATCTCGACTAGGATGAATTCAAAGGTATGTTTCTTGAGAAGTATTTTTCTAAGGTTGTTCGACTTAGGATGGAAAATCAATTCTTGGAATTGAGGCAAGAGGAAGACTCAGTGGCTTCCTATGAAGAAAGGTTCACTCGACTGTCAAGGTATGCTCCAAATTTTATCCGAGACCTTGATAGTAAAATCAATCGTTTTTACTCAGGATTAAAGCCAAAATATCAAAGGGCATTAGATTCTCATGAGTTTAAAAGTTATGAAAAGCTTGTTCGATGTGCTGAGAAGGTGGAAATGGAGTTTTCTGATGACCAAGTGTTCTATAACAACCAGCAGAAGAAGAGACCGATGTGGCAGGAGAAAGGTAAGAATTCATCAAAAAAGTCTGATGGAAAGAGAACTAAGTTTCCAGTTTGTGATATATGTGGCAAAAGGCATGCTGGGGAATGTCTTCTGAATTCTGGAAAGTGCTACTGATGTGGTAAGATGGGACATAAGGCTCGTGATTGCACTGAAAAGGATCAAGCTGAAGGTAAGAACAAATTTTATTTACAGTTAGTGAAATGTTATAAGTGCAATGAGATGGGTCACTATGCAAATGAGTGTCCGACAAAGAGCTTGAGTGATGGGAAGTAGTTAGACTATAAGAAGAAAGGGGTGGTGAAATCCTTTGCAACTACTTCAGCAGATGTCGGGCCATCAAATGAAGTTTTATCAGGTACTTTGTTGTTTTTTCAGATTCTGCCAGTGTGTTGTTTGATTCGGGGTCTACACATTCTTTCATCTCTGAAACCTTTTCTAGTAAAATGGGAATACCATCTCAAGAAATGACTCCTGAACTTTTAGTAAAAGCACCTGGGGGAAATGTTGAGGCAAAAAGAATTTATAAGAATCTTCCTATCCTTATATGTGGAAAGAACCTACTTGCAAACCTTATTGTTCTACCTCTAGTAGAGTTTGATGTTATCCTGGGTATGGATTGGCTCTCTATTTACCATTCTAAGATTGACTGTAGAGCTAAAGAACTTTCTTTTTAGAAATACTTTCAGTTTGTTTACAAGAATGAACCCTTACTTTTGATAACATATCAAGAGTCCGAGAAACTTGTAAAAGATGGAAATGAATGATACCTTGCACACGTCGTTGAAAATAAAGGAACTGTTCAGATTAATGATGTGCCAGTGGTAAATGAGTATCCTGATGTTTTTCCTGATGAGTTGCCTAGAATAATACCAGATCGGGAAGTTGAGTTTACCGTTTACTTAGTTCCTGATGCTAAGCCAATTTCAAAACCTCCTTATCGAATGACACAAATTGAACTTTTAGAGTTGAAGGAGAAATTGCAAGATTTATTAGAGAAAGGTTTCATTAGACCTAGCACATCACCATGGGGTGCTCCTGTTTTATTTGTTAAAAAGAAATATGGTTCTATGAGACTTTGCATTCATTATAGAGCCTTGAATAACATCACTGTTAAGAACAAATATCCTTTGCCTCATATCGATGATTTGTTTGATCAACTTCAGGGAGCTCAGTTTTTTTCAAAGATTGACTTGAGATCGGGGTACCATCAGCTGAAGGTAAATGAGGCAGATATTCCGAAGACTGCGTTCCGTATGAGATATGGCCATTATGAATTTGTAGTAATGCCTTTTGGGCTAACCAATGCACCTGTTGTATTCATGGACTTAATGAATAGAATTTTCCATGAGTTCTTGGATAAGTTTGTGGTGGTTTTCATTGATGATATTTTGGTGTTTTCTAAAAGTAAAGAGGAGAATGAAAGACATTTAAGGGTTATCTTGAAAACCTTAAAAGAAAGGAAACTGTATGGGAAATTCAGCAAGTGTGATTTTTGGTTGCAACAAATTTCTTTCCTTGGTCACATTGTTTCTAAAGATGGAATAACTGTTGATCCTGCAAAAACAAAAGTTGTGGAAGAATGGCCAAGACCCACAAATGTAACCGAGATTCGTAGCATCCTTGGTTTGACGGGCTATTACCGAAAGTTTGTTAGAAATTTTTCACGGCTATCTATTCCAATGACTAAGCTAACTCGAAAGGGTGTTAAGTATATCTGGACAAAAGAATGTGATGATTGTTTTCAGGAATTGAAAAGAAGGTTGGTGAATGGTCCAGTTTTGGCACTACCTTCCAGGAATGGTGAGTTTGTTATATACAGTGATGCTTCATTTAAAGGACTTGGTTGCGTCCTAATGCAAAATGATCAGGTAATTGCTTATGCTTCACGATAGTTGAAAACTCATGAGGTAAATTACCCTACACATGATTTGGAATTAGCTGCTGTTGTTTTTGATTTAAAAATTTGGAGACATCATTTTTATGGATTAAAGTGTTAAATATATACCGATCACAAAAGTTTAAAATATATATTCACTCAGAAAGAGTTAAACATGAGACAGAGGAGATGGATAGAATTAATCAAGGATTATGATTGTACAATTAATTACCATCCGGGAAAAGAAAATAAAGTGGTTGATGCTTTGAGTTGAAAAAGTAATGCTTCATTAACAATGTTGAGTTTGGAACGTGATCCTTTGGTTAAGGATTTGATGAAATTTGTCATATAAGTTGTTGGTGCAGGAAGTCCTTTTGTTTTGTTTCAGGTATCAGTGAGATCTTCTCTATCAGATATAATCAAGCAAGCATAGAAGCAAGATAGTGAGTTGCAGAAAAAGGTAGAGCTGGTTCAGAAAGGTAAGTTGCCTGAATTCAACATTGATAATGATTGTGTCTTGAGATTTGGGAAGAGATTGTGTGTGCCTTGTGATTCACAGTTGAAGAGAGAGTTGTTATGTGAAGCTCATAGTTCTCCGTTTTCAGTTCATCAGGGCAGTACTAAGATGTACAGAGATCTGCGGGAGTATTACTGGTGGGATGGAATGAAAAGAGATATTTCTGATTTTACTATGAAGTGTTTGACTTGTCAGCAGGTTAAAGTAGAGCGGCAGTTACAGAAAGGGATGCTTCAGCCTTTACCAGTGCCAGAGTGGAAATGGGAGAATATATCCATGGACTTTGTTGTTGGATTACCAAAGACATCTTGAGGTAATAATGCCATCTGGGTTATTGTTGATCGCTTGACCAAATCTGATCATTTCCTTGCTATAAAAGATACTTTCTCTCTTGATCAACTTTCCCATTTGTATCTTAAAGATATAGTCAGGTTACATGAAGTTCCTCTCTCCATTGTATCGGATCGTGATCCCAGGTTTACTTCTAACTTTTGGAAAGGCCTTCAGAAGTCGTTGGGTACTAAATTAAATTTTAGTACAGCTTTTCATCCTCAATCAGATGGGCAGTCAGAATGAACAATTCAGACATTAGAGGATATGCTACAAGCTTGTTCTATATATTATCAGGGAAGTTGGGACCAACATCTTTCTTTGGTTGAATTTTCATATAATAACAGTTTTCATTCCAGTATACAGATGGCACCATTTCAGGCATTATATGGGAAGCGGTGTCGAACTCCAGCTTTCTAGGATGAAGTGGGTGAAAGGAAGTTGATGGGACCAGAATTGGTAGAAGAGTTGGCAGAAAAAGTTCAGCTGATTCAGAAGCACATGAGAACAGCTCAGAGCAGGCAGAAGAGTTATGCGGATAACCGGAGGAAGGATCTATCTTTCGAGGTAGGTGATCATGTTTTTCTCAAGGTTTATCCTTGGAAAAGAGTGATGAGATTTGGTAAGAAAGGAAAGTTCAGTCCAAGGTTCATTGGACCATACGAAATTCTGGAGAGAGTTGGATCAGTTGCATACCTAGTGGCTTTACCTCCGAGTTTATCTCAGGTACACAATGTTTTTCACGTTTCGATGTTGAGAAAGTATATTCCAGATCCATCTCGTGTTTTGAGTCCAGTGGTTGTTCAGTTGGAAAAGAACCTATCATATGAGGAACAACCGGTCCAGATTCTTGACCACAGGGAGCAAGTGTTACGGAATAAGGTGATTTACCAGGTAATGGTTTTGTGGAAAAACCACATGATTGAAGAGGCAACATGGGAATCTGAAAATGCAATGAGGGATAAGTACCCCCATTTATAGGATAAGTAAATAAATTGGGGGGACACAATTTTCTAAAGGGGGGAAGGATGTAAAATCCCAAGTAAGTAATGAATAATAGATATTTTTATCTATGTCTATTAATGATTAAGATAGTGTTTTAGAGGCTTAAAATGAAAATAAATCCAATCTTCAGCATGGAATACAATAATATTCTTAAAAGATTGTTTTACTGCGTTATGATGGAAAACCCTTTTTAAATCTATATTTTGACAATTTTATAAACTATGTTTGTCAAAATAAACTTATTCGTTATGATTGGGACATCAAAATTTACTTTGTGTGAATTTTTGGTATTTTTCTGGCAATGTTCATTTTTTAATGAATATTGAAAAATACTGCATTTTACATCAAAACTACTTTTTAATCTAATTTATTTATATGATTAGATTATCTTTTGAATTGGTTTTGAAGTGAAATTAGAATATATTTTTACCATTTAATCCAATGGTGGTCATTGGGATCAATTTCACTTTGAAATTGGACTTAAATTGGTGTCAATCTTTTGATACTTATTGTTTCATAAAAACACGCTATTTGCTCTGACGGTGGGAATTAATTATTAAATTAATTAATGTGACTTATATATTTTGAATTTTGTAAAATAGACTTCATTTTTGAATTCGGAATATCAAATATATCTTAGGGTGAATTATTGGTAATTTTCTGAAAAACTTCAATTTTTGATGAATAGTGAAACCACTAAGTGGTACTTATAAAAACTGATTTTCCATTTAAATGAAATTTGGCCATCATTGTGTTTTGAATTTCAAAAATCCGACATACATGGTTGTCATTAATAAGTAAAATGTGGTTCAATGAGATTAAAATAATTTTCTGGTGAATAGTAACTTATTAAGTTTTAATCGTGATTAGTGGTAATTAGTGTAGTTTAAGATAAAAACAATGCTTTAATAAAATAAGATGAGCTTGACACATGTCCTACCCTCATTGTTTGTGTCATGGCCGACCAAGAAAAGCCATGGGTCAACTTGGGGACCCCATGGAACCACTTTGGTTGGGAAATGACATAAATAACTTTTTATTTAATATAAAAGTAAAAATGACACAAACATAATATGTTTTACGAAAACAATTTTTACATGGTTTTATAAAGATCTGATTTTTGATTATAAATAGTAATTGGAAAGATAAAAAGATTTCCTACATCATAGTATTTTTTTTATAATTTTTAGACTTTAAATAAATTAAATTATTTATGACATCATGATGATGCATCGATGACCTCATTATTTAACAATTTAAATAAAATAGAAAGATAATGAAATATCTGAAACCTACACATGGAAAAAACCAATTGGATGAGTGGATTTCGAAGCCTTATCACCTTATCCTCGAATTATAGCAATGTGGGTCCTTTTTAATCCGAAACACTTTTTAAAATAAAGTAACTTATCTTTACTTTCCAAAAGTGCCCCTCCTCTCCTCTTATAAAAGGCCCCCACCTCTACCTCATTTCACACACTCTTCAAGCCTTTGGCTCGGCAAACCCCTTCCCATTTACTCTCTCCAAATCCCTCTCCTCATCCCAAAGAATTCCATTTGGGCAGAATCCTTTCAAAGGAAGCCTTTAGGCTCAAATCAAAAGGAGTTACACTTTTAAAGGTAATTCATTCTCTCATGTTCATTTGTTTTATTTTGCTTCTCCAACCCCCTAAACTCTTTTTATTTACTTATTTTCTAACAACACCAGTATCTTCAATATACTAGGATGTTGTTATAATATTTATTTGAGCTACACTCTCACACAACTACATCAAATGGTTAAAGAACATACTGTTTCCGTGGATGGCGAAATTCTGCCTCCCGAAACGATGATTGATCAATACTCATTTAACACCTTAAAAGGTGGACATTATGATGTCACCATTTTTATATATGATATATAATATGTTTATGTTTTCCTTAAGCTTCTGTTTTTTTTCATTTTGGGCATACCTTTATGGTTTCCATTATGGGTAAACACAATATCTTCATTTTAGGAAGTGCGGACTACCGCCCCCTGAAAGTGATTTGATTCGTTAATACCAAATGTGGGATGTGTAAAGGATAAAGTTAATGATATTATATATTTTTTTATACTGGAATTATAATATACTATTATATCATTATGATTCTATTCCAGAAAATACGAAATAGAAATGGAAGTACCGTTCATGCGTACGTACGGCTTACCGTCTCCATGAACGGTGCATTTCATTTCTTACCTCTAAATGTGATGTAATATTATAAATACATGTATATGATGAATATAAATGATATATATGTTATCCAAATCATTAATATCATTATGGATATAACGAATTTTTGACCAAATTAACAACATGTAAGTGTAAGAAGTCTATTTTTGACTTAAGAACCAAATACCAACAAAATGAACATTATTAACTTAAATGATTACATGATGTTCATAAGATGGTATAAAAGGAATAATGAACTTGAAAAAGGTTCATAAGCAAGTAGATATTAACTCAAGTTTATTATTCAGGAGATTAAAGAATGGTCGGGTCAAGTCGGATACGAGGTATGGGACATCGTCTCAATCTCCTTTCATTGAGGCATATTTTATTTTATACACAACTTTCTTTTATATGGTGTATAAACCCCTTTGACTTTTACGTTTATTCAAAAGGAATATTTTTTATACGAAGTGTTTACTAAAAGACAAAAGGGAATGTTTTTGTTGTACGTATGTGGCGACAATGACTTCTCCGCCGTCGTGACAGTTATTTGGGTTTGGGCTTCCTCTACAAGCCATACCTTCTTTTTAAAAGAAAAATAAATATCATGTTTTACTTTTCTTTTATTTTGGTATTGAAAATGGTTTTCACAATGTTTTTTGTGTTGTATTGATATCTTGTGATTGAAATGTGGAAATGTTATGTTTCCTTTATGCATGTTTTATGTGATACGATTATGTTATGGTTCTTGGGCATTATTGTGAAGATGGGTGGTTCCGTGATAAACTAAGGGCGGGTGAGCCCGATATAGCTCTCCAATGCATTGGGTAACGCCAAGGAGTGAAACGTTAAGGTTTCTCCGAAGAGATTTTAGGGAATATACTGTGATGGGTATTCCAAACGTAACCAAGAGGGTTACTCCCTACGTAAGAATGTTATAAATGCCTCAAGTTACCTTTATGTCTTATGATTTCTATGATTTATTCATCATTTTATGAGGTATGCTAAAGTTCTTATGTTTTGTGGGTAAAGTATGATTTCATCCTTATGTATATATGTACCCATGTTTCCTTTCTATGTTTTTATAACCCATACTGAGTTTTTTATGCTCATCCCAAGTTTTTTGAAATGATTTTCACAGGTCAAGGGAAAGGTACATGATATGATGATAGTGTCAAGGAAGTGTCAAGAAAGATTCCATGTTTTATTTTAAATATGTTTCCATTGATGGGAATGAATAATACTATCTTTATATAACCACTTTGTTTATATGTGGAATGTAATGCAAGTTTTATGATCTAATTCTCTAAAACTCTAATCCCGAAAAGATCCTCAATGTGTAATCTTGTAATAACTCAAGATTAAGTAAGTTTTAAGGCTGGGGAATTATATTTATGGTACTGAAGTTTTCATACCAATTTGACATGTAGAGTTTAGAATAGAAAGGATAACAATGGAACATGAAAAGAAAATGAAAGAAAAGAAAATAGAAAATTACCTCTTGATTTAATCTTCTTTGAGAGCCTCTTAAGAGGAAAGGATTTGGTCTTTTTAGGTGACCAAAGGCAGATAGATGCGGGGGAGGATCATAGGGAGAGATTTGGGTAGAATTTAGGGAAAGAAAAAGGCATGAGAGAAATGAAGAGAAGATGGGAGTGTTGGTGGTTTTTATAGTAGAGGGGAGGAGGGGATTATAAATATTTGAATCCTTAGTTTATTGTTATTCCATAAGACAAGAAATAATGATGATTCTTGGGACAAAAAATAGTAATATGTGCATATGAGTTCAAACCCAAGGTTCATACATAAACCATGACTAAATAAATACTGTATTTAACATAACGTATATATATGGTAAATTACAGTATTATAGTATTAATAAAAAAATTCATTTATTTTAGAAGAACCCCCAGAAATAACCATAATTTTTTTTGACATGTAAAATCAAAAAAAGAAATCCAATTTTCAGAAACTATTTTACATGTATGATTAATTTAATTTTTTATTAAAATCATAATTTTCTTGAGAAATAGAGTTTTAAATCTATGACTAATTTTATAATATTTTCAAAAATTAGATTAGGTTATATAAAATTATCTTAAAAATAGAAGAAACAAATTATTCAGTTAGAAAGACCTTTTAGGAAAATTCATTTTCTTTTAAATTGATAAATTAATTTAAATTAATTATTTATGGCTTACAGAACTACTAATACTTTTACTATGGTCATATTATCACTTATAAGATGTCTAAATTTTATTTATACATTCATGGGTGAGAAAAATATTTTTTTGGATGACTTAATATTCATAAGGGTCATATTACAATTCATAACAGTTACATAACTATTCATAATTGTGAGTTTCTATTCACCAAAAAATAAGTTTGGCTTATCAGACACCAAACATCTTACTGGTTGCAATCATGTATGTCATGTTTTTAAAAATCTAATCATATAAGTGATAATATTATGTTTGAAGGTCACATAGTACTTATTAATTCATTGTGTTTTGATTTCATTTAAATATATGAAATTATTATAAGAGGTTAATTTCTGTAGATAAAACATTGGGTAGTTACATTATACCTCACATAGTAAATTTCTCCCTCAAAATATAATTTTATATTTTAATCCATAAACATGTGCGGGTACTTTTCCATCATTTGATCCTTTAGTTACAATGTTTCCTCTTTGTACATATGGTTCCACCACAGTACATTGACTAGGTATGTATTCTTGTAACATTGAACTTTATCTCTATGATCTAAGATATCCACTATCTGCTCCTTGTAAGAAATATCATTCTGCAATTATACCACCTCTGAAGAGAGTACATGTGAAGGGTCTCGTATGTACTTCCTTAATAGGGATACCTGTAAGACAATGTGTGTAACGCCTGAGAATTTTATGAGAAATATTTTGTTTTTATCAAAGTAATCTTTCACTACACACAACACTAGCTTGGCTTGCTTTACATGCAACCGTGGCCTTCCTCAATAGCTAGCGTCGTACGCAATACCGAGTTTCACTAAACAACGATATGCTATTAAAATATTATTAAAACTAGCAGTCATGAATAGTAATAAGAACCTTTTGAAATTTTATAAATTTTATTTTTCAAAATGGACTTCATTTTTGGATTAAGAATATCGAAATTAGCCTCGGGTGAAATTCTGGTATTTTTCTGAAAACTTTCAATTTTTGATGAATAGTGAAACCACAAAGTGGTAGTTAAAAAAAATGAATTTTTCATAAAACTTAATTTTACCACTTATGTGAGTGGAATTTTAAAAATCCAAGAGACATGGTTAATATCAAGGACTAAAATGTGGTTCAATCAGATGAAAATAATTTTTGGTGAATAGTACCTTTTTACTTTTTTTACCCCGGTTAAAAGTAAATAGGGTAATTAAGGGTAAAAGTGTTATTATTATTACCCTAACACATGTCCTAATTATATTTTATAAGTGTAATTAGACCAAAAACAACCTTAGGAATAAAATATGACCATTTCGGGCCACTTGGATTAGATTAGGACATTTATTATTAATTTATTTAAAGAAGGGTTAAAATAGTTAAAATCAAAGTTTAATAAGAAAATCATTTTTAATATGGGGTTATACATAATATAAATTCGACTATAAATATTCATTAGAAAGATAATAATATTTAAAACATAATGGTATTTTATTTTTAATTTATAGACTTAAAATATATTAATTTATTTATGATTCAATGATGATGCAGTAATTATCTTATTAATGAAATATTGACATAATGGATGTTATAAATACCCAAATAAATGTAATTTCAGATTTTTTATGAATTAAACTAATTTTATAGGTTAATATGACATGTTATTATTGATTTAATTAACTTTTTTCGAACTAAACATTCGGTTATGATTTTCACAAAATTCAATTACTAAATAGTGTCAAAATTGACCTAAAATAGTTTTTAAAACAAATATTATATTATTAATTGTGATTTTATTCCTAAAAATATATGGTTCGGAAAAATGAATTAGATAAGGTTATATATATTAATTATAAGAAACATGGGGTTCGTTTGGCTTGTTATAGTAATTTTATTAACCTTATAGTGTAAGAAAACAAGAAGACACGATAAAAGTTAAATTATCTAACTTAAAGTTAAATCTAAATGATAAGGTTAAAATTGATACCTAAACTTGTCTAAATTCTATTGGATGAGAGTATTTCGACCCATACCCACCTTATCTTTGAAGTATATTAATTTGGAGCTATTAAAAACCTAATTTGACATTATTATAAAATAATAGTTTTAGTTATTCCAAAGGTGCCCCTCTCCTCCCTTATAAAAGGGCACCTCCTCCCTCTCTTCCTCACAACACTTTGGGCCTTCAATCACAGAAACACCCTGACAATTTATTCTCTCCCCTTCCCTAGAGACATCATAGAGGTCCTGGTCTTCTTCAAAGACCAATTTTAGTTCCCTAAAAGGAGGTCTCAAAGAAGCGCTTCAAAGAAGAGTTAATGTCCGTTACCGATTCTTTCGTCTTTATTTCTTCTTCCACTTATTCTTCTTTAGTTGTTTCATTATGAAGTAATAACATTAGTATCAATCATATACTGATATGTTATTATATATATGAAACAGCCCTATTTCACCATCTATCCATCTTACAGAAAACGAAATCACCGCACGTGTGTAGGTACGGAATACCGTCTCCATGTCGTGGTGTAATCTATTTTCCACCACCACCTTACTTGGATGGGTATAATGGTGTAAATAATGACTATATATGATTATTGTAAAGTGATATTGATTCTAAAATATTATATATACACTACAATACAATTCCACAATCATGGGAATGATATCGTCACTCGTGCGTACGTACGGAATACCATCTCCACGATGTGATGCGACTCGTTCTACATGATCCTCATTGCATAATGATTATATAAATGAATTGAATGAATTAATATGATATATATTACACTAATACCATTCTGGAAATGAGGTATCTATAACCTAAAAAGAATAATATGAATTTATTCAACAAAACATGCATAAGAACAAAAAGTAATAAACACCTGAATAAAAGTTTAAATTATATTTTCACACAAAAGGAGATGAATATGCGCCAAAGAAGATTGTTATAGCTGATTAAGTATTACGACTACTCAATTCATTACCACCCTGGGAAAGAAAACAAGGTGGGAGATGCATTAAGTCAACAAGACCATGCCAGTTTATCCATGATGGGTATCACAAAATATCCAATATTTATGGATTTACAAAGGATGGATCTTGGAATTATAATGGAAAGGAAAAAATAGTATCTTTCTCAATTGAATGTTCAACCATCTATACATGTGGAGATTAAAGAGGCGCAGAAAGATGATATAGAGTTACAAAGGAAGGTGAGAAATATTCATGAATTCAACCTTGATTGTGATGGGATAATAATGTTCAGGAATCGGGTTTGTGTTCCTCCCATCCCCGAATTAAAGAAGGAGCTGCTAGATGAGGCTCATAGTTCTTCATTATCTATTCATCTTGGAAGCACGAAGATGTATAGGGACCTGAAAGAGTACTTCTGGTGGGATGGCATGAAAAGAGATGTTGCTGAATATGTCTCTCGATGCTTGGTTTGTCAGCAAGTTAAAGCTGATAGATAGAAGTCTAAGGGGATGTTACAACCATTACCCATACCCGAATGGAAATGGGAAAACATCACTATGGACTTTGTCATAGGACTTCCTAAAACATCCAAAGGCAATAATGCTATCTGGGACATAGTTGATCGTCTTACAAAGTCTGTACAATTCATTACTATTAGAGAAGATTTCTCTCTGGATCAGCTTTCCAGGATATATGTAAAGGAAGTGGTATGATTGCATGGAGTACCACTCTCTATTATATCTTATCAGGATCTGAGATTTACCTCGAAGATCTGGAGAAGTCTTCAGCATACTCTGGATACAGAGTTGAGTTTCAGCACTGCTTATCATCCCGAGACAGACGGTCAGTCTGAGAGAACAATTCAAACTCTAGAAGATATGTTGAGAGCTTGCTCTATGGATTTCAAAGGTGGTTGGGATCAACACCTACCTTTGGTGGAATTTTCTTATAATAATATCTTTCACTCCAGTATTCAGATAGATCTTTATGAAGCTCTCTATGGAAAGAAATGCTGGACTCCAACTTGCTGGGATGACGTTGGGGAAAGAAAGCTATTAGGACCTGATCTAGTTGATGAGATGGAAGAAAAGGTCCGATCTATTCAACAACACATAAGAGTAGATCAGAGTCGATAGAAAAGTTATGCCGACAACCGAAGAAAAGACCTAGAGTTTGAAGTGGGTGATAATGTGTTCTTATGAATATCTCCCGGGAAGAGGGTCATGAGATTTGGAAAGAAGGGGAAGTTCAGCCCTAGATATATCGGTTCTTTTGAAATACTGGATAATGCTGGAAAGGTAGCTTACTGATTGGAGCTTCCACTGAATATCTCTCAAGTTCAAGATGTGTTCCATGTATCTCTCCTGAGAAAGTACATACCTCATCCTTCACATGTACTCAGCTCAGAAGTTGTACTGCTGGAGCATGATCTTTCATATGAAGAACAGCTGATAGAGATTCTGGATCATAGCGAAAAATTCCTACGAAACAAGACCACTCGATTGGTGAAAGGTTAATGGAGGAACCACCAATTAGAAGAAGCTACATGGGAGCTTGAGGATATGATTAGGGAGAGGTATCCTCATCTTTTTGTTACAAAGTGATAAATTTCGAGGGCCAAATTCATTTTAAGGGGGGTAGAATGTAACGCCCGAGACATTTATGAGAAATATTGTGTTTTTATCAAAGGAATATTTCACTACACACAACACTAGCTTGGCTTTCTTTACATGCAACCGTGGCATTCCTCAATAGCTTGTGTCGTACACAATACCGAGTTTCACTAAACAATGATATGCTATTAAAATATTATTAAAACTAGCCGTTATGAATAGTAATTACCACTTTTTGAAATTTTATAAATTTTATTCTTCAAAATGGACTTCATGTTTGGATTCTGAATATCGAAATTAGCCTAGGGTAAAATTTTGGTATTTTTCTGAAAAATTTCAATTTTTGATGAATAGTGAAACCACTAAGTGGTAGTTAAAAAAAACTGAATTTTTCATAAAACGTAATTTTACCGCTTCTGTGAGTGGAACTTCGAAAATCCGAGACAGACAGCTAATATCAAGGACTAAAATTTGGTTCAATGAGATGAAAATAATTTTTGGCTAATAGTAACTTTTTACTATTTTTACCACGGTTAAAAGAAAATAGGGTAAATAAGGGTAAAAGTGTTATTATTATTACCCTAACACATGTCCTAATTCAATTGGATAAGTTTAATTCGACCAAAAACAACCTTAGGAATAAAATATTACCATTTAGGCCCACTTGGATTTGATTAGGACATTTATTATTAATTTATTTAAAGAAGGGTTAAAATAGTTAAAATAAAAGTTCAATAAGTAAATCATTTTAAATATGGGGTTATACAAAAGATAAATTCGACAATAAATATTGATTAGAAAGCTAAAAAGATTTCTAACATAATGGTATTTTATTTGTAATTTTTAGACTTAAAATAATTTAATTTATTTATGATACAATAATGATGCAGTAATTATCTTATTAATGAAATATTGACATAATTGATGTTATAAATACCCAAATCAATGTAATTTGAGATTTTTTTATGAATTACACTAATTTTATAGGTTATTATGACATGTTAGTATTGATTTAATTAACTCTTTTTGAACTAATCATTCTGTTATGATTTTCAAAAAAATAAATTACTAAATAGTGTCAAAATTGACAAAAAATAGTTTTTAAAACAAATATTATATTATTAATTGTTATTTTATTCATAAAAAAGTATTTTTCGGCCAAATGACTTATAAAAGGTTATATATATTAATAATAATAAACATGGGGTTCGTTTCGATTGTTATAGTATGTTTATTAACCTTATAGTGTAAGAAAACAATAAGACACGGTAAAAGTTAAATTATCGATCTTAAAGTTAAATATAAATGATAAGGTTAAAATTGATACCTAAACTTGTATAAATTATATTGGATGAGAGGATTTCGACCCATCCCCACCTTATCTTCGAAATATATCTTTTTGGAGCTATTAAAAATAGAAATTGACTTTATAATAAAATAATATTTTTAGTTATTCCAAAGGAGTGTTTTCTTCGTTTTAATGATCAGTTGACTTACAAGTTTTCAAGTTTATTTTTAATCAACTTCTTTTAGTTTAAAATTGTATGACATGTTAAGAAAGGAAAAAAAAAATTGAGTAGAAAGGATATTTTCCTCAAGAATGGAGTTCAAGTGTTTTATCAAAATTATTTTACATCTAAGATAATATAGGGTTATGTTTCTATCCCTATTATTAAATTGATTTGATTATGTTGTGATGGAATTATTTTTATGAATTCATTTATATTATATGAATTGTTTTATGATTTCATGTTGTTTAAGAATCCCATTTTTATTACATGGGTTATGCAATGATGTATGATTTATGATTTTTTGGCACACATAAGAATGGTATCATTATGTGAAGGGTGGGACCTATATCTCCTTCCAATTCATTGGGAAAAGATTTTATATCTCATGAGATAGACATGGCTGGAACAGTTGGTTATTCCGGATCAGTAAAACAGGACTGAAATGAGGAGTGAACTCTGTTCAGAAATGGACTTTGTCCACTAAGATAGTCATGGAAATGATTCTTGACTAATAAGAAATGATTCTCTATGATTATGTGTGAATGCCACAAATTTTCATGTTTTATGTTATGATTATTGGGATTACATTACACTACCATGATTTATCCCATGTTATGAAATTATGATCTCTTTTTCAGGTTAAGATTTCCAAAATGTTATATTTTTATTTTTATGTGATTGATATTTCTTTTGTTTACCCTTACTGAGCATTTGAGCTCACCCATTTGAATGTTTTCTTTCCCTAGGTCAGGAATAAGGTTATTAAGTAAGATATGCCAAAAGGGACTATAGATATGATGAAATAAATGGGAGACTATGTAGACACTTTATGAACCAGTTGTTTATGTTTCCCAGTTTCTAAAGACACTATACTTATACGGTCCTTTAATGGTTCTGTTATATGTTGTAGTAAGTATGCTTCAATTCTGATGTAATAACAATGTATGTAAATTATGGGTCGTTATAATGTGTACTTTAGAAATTTTAGGTGGAAGTTCTAGTCGATTGTCAATAACCACGACATGATCAAGAATCTTGAAGGGGCCCATGTACTTGGGACTTAACATTCTTTTCTTCCAAAACCTAATTACCTATTTCTTTGGAGATATGCATATAAATACAAGATCTCTAACTATGAACTCAAGGTCTCATCGATGATTGTATTCATAACTCTTTTGTCGACATTGGGATACCATTATGAGCTGCTGAATGGTTTTTTACCTCTCCACCATTTCCTCAACCATTTCAGGTCCGAGTAGCTTACGCTCAACGACTTCATCCCAATAGACAAGTGTTGTTCACCTTTTCCCATAAAGGGATTCATAAGGTTCCATTGGAATGCTCAAGTTGAAACTATTGTTGTAGGAAAATTCAACAAGTGTAAGATATTGGTACCATTTTCTTTTGAATTCAATATATCACACCATCAACATATCTTTTTGTGTATAAATAATTAACTTATATTTTCCATCAGTTTGATTATGATATTCCATACTAGAGTACAATTTTGTGCTTAGAGAATGTTAGCGAATTTCAAGAACCTCGCGGTGAATCTAAAATCTGTATCAGATATAATAGATAGTGGCACTCCATGATGAATTTCCAGCTCTTTTATATATATCTATGAATTTTGATCCAACAAGAAGTTCTCTCAAATTGAGATAAAGTGATATTTCATTGCAAGATGATCCAAAATGATCAATATAGTATTGTTTCCTATTTATTCCCTATGAATTTCAGTGACAAAGTCCATGGTGATGTTCTCCCACTTCCATATTGGTATGGGTGGTCGTTACATAATTCCCTTAGACTCATATCCTTCAGCCTTCACTGGTGGTCATACCAGGCACTTTGATATATTCTAAGAAATCTCCTTCATATTTTCCTAGTAGAAGTTCTCTTAGATATCTCAATACATCTTTCTCCTCCCTAGGTGAATGGAGAAGTTTGAGCAATGTGCATCGTTCAAAATCTCCTTCTTTATCTCTAGAATGGATAGAACACATAATCATGACCTAAATTGAACAAACACTACCTCATCAATAATGAAAATAGAGGATTTACCATTTTTAATGGATTCCACCATTTTCTGAATTTCCACATATTTTCACTGAGCATCCTTTATTTTCTCCATAAGGGATGGTTGAGAAATCATTTGAGAAAGTGTTGATTATGTTACTCCCTTAATTATTCCAATGTAAATACTCTACAAATATAAGAATATTATATCCTTTTTAATTCTCATCATCGATAAATATGCATGATCATTTCTTCTTAGAGCATCTACCACCTTGTTTTCCATATGAGGATTGTAGTGGATTGAGAAGTAATAATCCTTGATGAGATATATCAATATTCACTAGTTCATATTAATATATTTTTCTGTGAATATATATTTGAGACTCTTCTGATTAGTATATATCTCACACTTCTCCCCATAGAGATAATGTCACCAAATGTTAATCATAATGAACACAACCACCAACTCCAGATCATGCATAGGATAGTTTTGCACATATATTTTCAGCTAACATGAATCTTAGGATATAAATTTATCATTTTTTATCATTACATATCCTAAGTTATTCTTTGAATCACCACTTTACACCATAAAATTTTCTCCACTTGTTGGGAGTGTGAGTACTGGCATAATGATTAGCTTCTTTTTCAACTCCATGAAAGAGTCTTTGCATTCTTGAGTATAGGAAAACAATAATCCCTTCTGTGTCTGCTTGGTCATTGGGTTTTACAATCATTAAATGGTATTCAAAAAATTATCTACAATACCCGACTATACCTAAAATGATTCGGATTTCCATTATAGATGTTGGCATGGGCCATTCTCCAATTTCCTTTGTCTTAGATGGATCCACAGATATCCCTTTGATAATGGTAATATTTCCCCAAAAATGATACTTTCTCTATATATAACACACATTTAACACACATTACATACATCTTCTCTCTTCACAATGTTGTTAGAACGATATTTTAAATGCTCCTCATGTTCCTACCTCCTCTTAGAGTGTATCATAATATTGTCAACAAAGACTACCACAAATTTTTTGATGTAATATCTAAAGACTCTATTCATTAAATCCATGAATTTTTTTAGATCATTAGTGAGTCCAATGGGAATCACCATTAACTCATAGTGTTTATAGCTCATTCGAATGGTAGTATTGGGAATATATTCCTTCCTCACCTTTAACTGGTGATTTCCTAACCGAAGGTCAAGATTAGAGAAATACCTGGCACCACGAAGTTTATTGAAAAGGATAACTATCTCTAACAGGGGATATATGTACTTTATCTTGATTTTTTTGAGCTCATGATAATCAATTCAGAGACACATTGATCCATCCATTTTATTAATGAAGAGGACTGGTGAATCCCATGGAGAATCACTCAGCTGTATAAAACCCTTCTCTAGATTCTCTTGTAACTTCTTCCTTAGATCCTCCATCTCTACGGTGGCCATTCTATAAGGAGTCTTTAATATAGGAAGATATCTAGGAATATTTTCAATTGAGAATTCAACTTCTTGATCTGGAGGGAGACCATGTAACTCTTCAGGGAACACATCAGTGTAATCCCTTACATTGGGCATGACTTTAAGAATTATTCTCTCCTTTGTCTCAATAATTTTATCGATACATGATTTCTCATAATGAATTAATATCCATCATTGAGAAAATGATTCTAAAAAATATTCATATTCCTCATTACACATTTAAAGAATTTGAGGATGTTTTGGGATGCCAAGAGTGATCTCACTTTCCCAACAGTTGATGCTGGATTTTTATAAATAGAGCAAATCCATGCCCAATATAGCATCAAAATCTACAAAAGGATTTATAATGAGATTTTTTGGGAGGTTCATTCCAAAAATATTAACCAAGGAGGTGTTATAAACCATGGAAATTTTTTCTCCCATTCACTATTCTCAAAGATAACTTATATTCCTAATTTTTAGGTGGTGGTTGAGTATTTATACTAAACATGAATGATATAAATGAATGTGTAGAACTACAAGAAAATGGAATGATTTATATTCTTTAATGAATAACTAGCATACCTGTCAGCACATAATTGTCCTAATCTACCTCAGTAGTACTGATTGCATAATCTGTTTCTTGTTTCATTGGAGTTTGTTGTTGATTGCCTCGAACAACCCCCGATTTTGGGAAATTTCTCACTTAATTCCCATGATTATTGCAGTTGTAACACTACACTATAGGCTGAGTGTTGATTTGAACATTCATTTCATCTTCCACATTTGTGGGCTTTTTCATATCCTTTCAGGAGTTTTTATCCAGATGTCCCACCATTCCTCATTTGAAGAAATTCCTAGTTCCCTTTAAATAGTTCCCATGATGCTTTTTCCCAAAAATTTTACATGTGGGATGATTTGGATTTTTTCCATCATGGAATTTATTTGTTGAAACACCTACATTAGAACCTATTTTCCTATTTTTTTTATTTGTCCCCTAATACCATTGAGAGTGTCTGATCTCCATTTTATCCATAAGCGAACAATATAAAATCTCTAAATATCTATCAAAGTCTCGAATTTCTAATGCTTTCATTGACTCAGCTTCAATCCACTAAATAAGTGATCCACATTGCTTTTGGTTTTCATGAAAGAGCTAGATACGTACCTTGAAGTCCTTGTAACGTTTGCTTCATATGCCCTAATTGAATCATATTCCTTTTACACGAGTTTTAGGGACTCTCTTTACATCTTTAGATGGAGGGTTTTGGGAGAATATTTATTAAAAACATTCTCTTGAACTCCTCCCAATCCATGGAATCGATTTCCTCATTGGGATTTGTATTATTGATCATCTTCTACCACTGATCAACTTCCCCATCAAAACATTAGACTTCTAGTACAACCTTCTTTTGTTATGATCATTAGAGGATAGAGAATATCTTTTCAATGGAGTTATTCCACTAATTACAAAGGAGGGGATCAGAAGATCCACTAAACATGGGAGGTCGTCATCATATGAATGATTCAATGCAAACATGCATTTTATTGGAGGAGGGTGTTCCTCCTGATTCAAGTTATTATTCAAAACATGATCCAACTATGGAAATACTTTCATGATGTTTTGAGCACCCATTCCCATCATATTAGGCATATTGTTAGGGATTTTTCACATTCCCTATCACATTGATTATTGGCACAAGTTCTTCTTTTTCCCACCATTACCTGAGAAAAAAATTATACAATTAGAGGTCATTAATACTTAGTTATTTAGTATAAATATAAAACATTTAACATAAGAGGATCAACATGTAAAAAAGAATTATATCGTTGCAATTGATTCCATAGGTTTTAATCAAGGTTATGCTTGATCTATTTCTTAACATAAATTTTTATGGGATTTTTTTTCATTACCTTAATAATGGTTTATACCATGGTCATGAATTTACCAAATCATATCCCCTTGGAGTGTCAAACCAAGAGTACATAAGGTCCTGTTATCATGCATCTATTCCCATTCGAGTCTAGCTCAAAGTAGTGTTTTTGGGTTTTACCCACAGATACATTCATTCTAGAGCCACTTCTATCTATTTGTATCCAGATAGGGAATTATTTTATTCATAAACAACCAACTCTATACTTACCAAAATTTAGGGGTGTTTTTTATACTTAGTATTATCTCTAAGTTTCTTACTAAAGTTTTCTATTCCTAATCTCCAAATATAAAAAGACCATGATCTGATAACAACTATAGAGACCTCATCCTTTTACACATAAACTTACATGATTTTTACCATAATTATACATCAAAAAACAAGCCATTGATAGTGAAGTCAAGTTTCTTTGAAAACTAGATGCATAAAACATAAATAATGGGACTAAAAATCTAATCCCTTTTTTAATCTTCATAAATAGATCCTAACATCCTTTGAGCCCTTACATTTCCAAAGGGTACCTTGTTGATTACATTAATGAAGGTATGACCTAAAAGCCCAGTTTGGGAAAAATAATAGTAATAAAATATTAACACGTGGGATAGAAGGAAACAAATAATTAAAATAAAATTCATAGAACACATGTAATCATATCACATAAACAAAGGATCATTTAAACATGAATTCATAGTAATCTAGCAGCAAGACAAATCAGGAATTTAGCACAATTCAAGGCTTGTAGCACATATATGATCATAAGTCAAGGTTAACCATGAAGACCATCACACATCGTAGTACAAGTCAAGGATAACCACCACGATCGTTTCACATAACATCTCATGAGACTAATATTTACCCATTTTATTAGAGAACTATCAGCAAAAACCCATTTTAACATGTTCATGAATATTATTTCAACATATATAATCATACATAAACCATTACAATAATCATAAGGGATTCCATGGAAATAAATGGGTATCATAATCATGTCATAAAGAATAATTAATGGTATTTCATAAAAGTGTCCACGAATGAAAGGAATTAGAAAAATAAAAGGACACTAATAAGGTAAAATAGGCATATATAATGTTAAGGGATGTCAAAAAAAATGAGAACATGTGAAAAGAGTATTTAATAAGTTTTAGTATTAAAACATTTTAGTGTGGTTTTAACGAAAACACTAACAAGAATTTAAAATAAAAAAGGGAATAATATTTTGTAAAAAAAGAAGTGATCAAAGAAGGTTTTCATAATAAAAAAGCTAGTTTAAAAAAACAATGGCTTAAAAAATATGTGATTTTGCACTTGAAATTGGGTATGTATTCAGGAAGTTCCCTTAAAACAGGTTTTCTTATTAGGATGTATTGTGGAAGGAATCATTTAAAAGCATGAATATCAATGAAAGAGAATGATGAATGGATATGGATAAATGAGTATGGAGAGTATACATGAAATTTATAAGGTGTACATAAACTTAATAGATAAATTTATTTGGGTTGAATGAAATATAGAGCTTCCTGAAGGAATAAAAGAGTTTCAGGTAGAATCCCTTACAGAATATTGACATCGTATTAGGTGTATAGAGGAGGGATTAATGGGAGAGAAAATGGGTTTCCAATATTTTAAACAGCATGAAGGATGTATGGTGAAGGGGAAAAATCACACCCCATCATAAGGAATTATTCATAAAAGTTAAAAACAAAGAATATATTCTTGAATAAATATGAGAAAGAGGGGATCACTTTCCTTAAGCCCGATGATGTTCTTACCTTGATCATAATGACCTGAATAATAAAATTAGGTTGATTAATTTATAATTTAAGAACCTAAACAACATTTTATTGATTATTTATAACATTATTAATTTCATTCATCTTCTTTTAATTGAGTTAAGAGGTTCAATTTCACTTTTTGAGAGCGTTTTCTTCCTTGGTTTTAATGATCAGTTCACTAATATACACGTTCAGAATAACATGTAAGATGAAAATGGTTGTCCTAAAATGAAGTCATATGACATTAGTGAACATCTATATGATTAAATTATTATAAAATAATTTAGTTATTTTGAGTGAAGATGAATAATTTTATAAAACATTTATGATAAAATCATGGATTAATTCAGTGATTTTGATAATAGTTAACTTGTTTTGTATTATTGTTTTACATAATGTGTGAAAACGAATTCCAGAAAATAACATAAGATAAAATAAATATTTAATAGTCTGGTTCAACTATAAAAATGGTATCATGACCATAATTTAAATGGTTATATAAATTGATAACCCATCCTCCTTGAATGTGATAAATTAACAAATCTCGAATGTTGTTTTCTTTTATTTCGTATAAAAGGACCGGATAGAAGATATGGTAATGAATTATCCCATTATCATTGAAAAATTACATTACAAGTATAGTACAGTAGTTTTCACACCATTTTTATTAGGAGTGTTTAGGAAATAAAGGAGAACAAATGAACATGAAAATAAAATGAAATAAGAGAAAAGAGTGATTTACTTATTTATTTAATCTTCCTTGAGAGCATCTTTTGGGGAGATGATCTGGTCTTTTGGGGATACCAAGAGATGATTGACATGGGGGAGGACCTTGGGGAGAAATCTAGGATGAATTTAGGGATGTCAAAAGGCATGAGATGAGTGAAGTTAAGAGGGGAGTGTGGGTGGTTTTTATAGTGGAGCGGAGGAGGGTTTTCTTAATATTTTAATCATTAGTTCATTATTTTTCTATAAGAAAAGAAATAGTGATTATTCTTCTGACCAAAAATAGTAATATGTTCATGTGAGATTGAACCCAAGGTTCTTACATTACCCATGACTAAATAAATAGTGTATTTAATGTAATGTATATATACGGTAAGTTTTCATATTTTACTATTAATAAAAAATTCTAGTATTTTATAAAAAAACCAAAAATTCACCATAAGCATTTTTCGATATGTATAATCCAAAAAATAAAATCCATATTTCAAAAATAATTATCTAAGAATGATTAATTTAATTTGTATTTAAAACCATAATTTACTTGAAATATATAGATTTTAAAACTAGGACTTGTTTTATAATACTTTCAAAAATTACATAAGGTATTATAAAATTATCTTCAAACTAGAAGACATAATGTTTTTAATTTATGAACACCTTTTAGGAAAATATATTTTCATTTAAATTAATTAATTAAATATAATTAATTATTTTTTACTTATAAAAACACCAATACATTTACTATGGTCATATTATCACTTTTAAGATGCCTAAATTTTATCTATACATTCATGGTTGAGGCTGCTATTCTTTTAAAAGATTTCATATTCATAAGGTTCATATTAATATTTATAAGGGTAACAATACTATTAATAAGGGTTAGTTACTATTCACCAAAAATTATGTTTTTCTTATCGAACTCCAATAATCTTACTCATAGCAACCATGCATGTCATATTTTCAAAATTCAAATCACATAAATGATAATATTATGTTTAAAGGTCACATAGTACATAGTAGTTTATTGTGTTGTTATTTCGTTTGATTATATAATGTAAAGAGCAGAAAATTTCATGGAATTTGTTTTCATAAATACTTTGGAATTTTATGAGTCTGCCTTTTTGACGTCACTTGATTCCAAGGCCTGGTGTGCCCGGAATCAATTTATGAAGTTTTGTTTAGGTACGTTCAGTAAATGTACATGTGGATTTTTCTATCTTTTGAACCGGTGCTCGGAATTCAAATCTGAGGGCACCAATGAACTCGCAACATTGATATTTGCCTAAGGGGACCTTTACCGTAGTTGCATTTTATGCAGGTTGAGAGTTAATATTTGGGGATTTAGATTAAAATAAATATATTTTGTGGTGTACAAATTTTATTTAGGGAGGTTGATTATTTCCTTCCAAGGGGAGTTAGAGGTGGTTACCACATCCACATAACCTCCCATGAGAGGATATTTGTGAGGTGGGGCTTACACAAGCCTAATACCTTCACCTCCCCTTAAAACTCCCCATTAACTCCTCTTCATTTAATTGAACAACCCCTCACTTTTGAATTTTAAAATAACCCTTCACCAAATTCTCTCTATGATTAATTTTTCCAACCGATGGTAAATTAATTAGGTGATTCACTTAATTAATTAAAGTGGGTTTATTTTTTAATTACATGTGTTAATAAAATAATAGCCTTAGCTATTATTTTATTTTGTGTACTTGTTGTGTTAAAGGATTTTTGGGATAGCTCTTGAGAAAAGTGTTCCTCTCTTTAATGAAGAATGCCTCTGACAAAGAATGGCTTTCTTCTTTGATGAAGAATGCTCTACGATTGGAACAACACTCTAAAATTCGAAGAACTTGATGTCTCCAATGACACTTCCTCTTCAGGTGCGCTTCGATGTCGATGGAATCGACACCGTTCTTCTGTGACTCTCGACTACCATGACACTTGTCTTCAGCGAATCGACGATGTGCGACGTCTTTTCGAGGTAGTGGAATTATGTTCAATTTTAATTGATTAAAATTGTTCTCATTCTTTGTTGAGAAACATGGTTTGACTTTGGCCAATTTCTACCACCTAATGCGGAGGGCGCAGGCTGAACACACGCGGCCCAAAGACCCTCCATAGTCTTTTTGTTTGCGATTGAGGCACGTTGGAAGAGGCGGCGAAGAAAGAAGCGGCGGTCGTGCGCTGTCCGCATGCGGAAGAACCATGGCACGCAATTGTGGGGCGTCTGCCGAAGGAGAACCGGCCGGCCGAAGTCGGACTGGCCGAAGGAAGACTACGATGCCACAAGGGGCGCCGCGCTGCGGAGGACCACGACCCACATTCCGCGGGATGCTTAGGCGGTGAACCGGCCAGCTCATCGGCCGCCCAGGTGAAGAAGCCGTGGCACCTGAATGTGCTGTGCAGCCGGACCGCGAACCCCCCAAGAGGGCCGCTTGCTCCCGAAATGTCGGCCGACTAGTTGGGAGGGCGGCACCACCTGGAGCCGTTGGTTCAGGAAAGTGGGGAGCCGCTCCCCCCCCCTCAGACCGCTCGGCCCTCCGGGCCGAGCCAGAACCCGCCGGGTTGTGCCCCTTCGGGCTAGGCCGCACCCCTCGGGCCGGACCAAACAATTAACTGGGCTGGTCTGACCCTCTCTTGGGTCAGACCCGTCAAAACCAGATCGACCCGACCCGTCGGCTCACTGGGATTAATGGGCCGTGCCCGTTTCCACTTACAGGTAGATATCTTAAAGATCGTGCATCTGATCGATGTGCCATCTACGACACTAGAATCCTTGAGACAAGGTGGAAATTTTGCGATTCTCTAACTGAGTTTTGGATGTCTTTGGAAAATGGACAGGTATGGAATGTGAATATTTCCAACCGGGCCCTCGGAATGGAAAGGCCAATATCTTTCAGACCGGGTGTATGATTGATGTGTCTTCGGTCATGCCAGGTTTCTTTTGAAATGACAGAACTTCATGATATATCAACTCTGGGCTTTGTGATAGTTGATGTATCAACTACTTGGCTCTAGGAGCGGACCCTCCTGGAATCGAGTGTGTTGTGTGCGGGAACCCTAGACCTCGCTGTGACTGTAACGACTACCGTATTGGAATCCTTCGTGGGTTCGGCGACGACGACTACTGTACTGGAATCCTCTGTGGGTTTGGTGACGATGACAACCATACTGAAATCCTTCGTGGGTTTGATCACGATGATAAATGTTCTTGAATACTATGTGGGTCCGACGGTTTGACATCTGTTCTAGTATCCTACGTGGGTCCGCCGGTTTAGACGAATCAGTGACTATAACTGATCATCTTTATCACATTACAAAATATTTATACATGTGTGAGCTGAGTCTTGAATTTCAATCATTACCAACGGTGTGATTGAATTCTTTCCTGTGTGGACTGTGATGTGTTTGGGCTCAAGAGTTAGAGACGAACTAGAATTGATGTCTTAGGTATATGTATGGTTATATACCTAAGTATAGTTGGATGATACTTCGTGATTGTTTCATTTATTTGTGGTTTATCCTTCGTGAATTCTATGAGACCTTCAGGGATCTCGGGGTCCCTACTGAGTATTGTTATACTCACCCTTGCATGGGAAATGCTAGCACTACATTGTGTTGGATACAGATGATGGATAGCACTGATCGTGGTAGAGGCTTGTAGAGCTGGACGGTACCTAAAGGTGGACCACATGGTGAGACGTACACAGAGCAGATGGACGGACCCATGTTGTTGGGGATAATATTTGTACCCACCCATTAGGTGGGATTCCTAGAGGACGACTCAGTGGTTGCTGTTTTACATTACTACAGTTTTATTAGTTTTTCAGTTGTACTGTACTTTCAGTTGGGTTTGTATTCCGACCCATTTAGCATTCAACACTTACATTGTATTGAGTATTACTTTGTGTTTACGTCAGCTTGCATACTCTGTTGTGTTTTTTTACTTCCATAAAGGCAATGCCTTCACTTTTTTTATCGGGATATACGCCTTTAGTGCTAGTCACCAATCCCTAGCCTATGGAAGGCGGTCTTGGGGTAGTCACGGCACGGGCCCCGAGGACAGTTCGTGACAAATTTGTATCGTAGGAGTCAGTTCTACAGAAGAACTAAAGACTCTGATCATTCATTTTTGTGAAGCGATAGTTTTAAGAGTATTGAGTGTGGTTTTCAGTCAGGGAGTCTAGGGTTGGTGCGGCGGACGACATATCCATACACCCGGACCCTGACCCCTGATTTCTGACTCAGTGCACGAAAACACTGATTGCCTATGTATTTCAAAAGTCTTATTTGTGATTACTTTGTGTCAGCTCACCAGGTATACTGTTTGACTGTGGCACACCTATTTATTTTCAGGATGGCCCCATGATGGCAGCCAGTTAGGGTTCTGAGTCACATGTGAGTAGGTAGCCCACCGAGAAATGAGGCCTCGTTGCAGGGCCCCATCACAGCGGAGGCACCATCTGTACCACTACCCACTGAGCCACCGATACTACCAGCCCCTGCAACAGAGATTTCACACCGCCTGAGTGCATTACACTAGTTTCAGTGACAGAGGCCTCCAAGGTTCTGCTGAGAGACTGATTCTCAGGAAGTTGAGGATTGGCTGGAGGCTATCGTCAGAGTCTTTAGATTGGTAGGGACACCAGCCAACCTTATGGTGATCCTTGTTGCGAGTCTCCGGAACGAAGTAGCAGGTAGATGGTGGAGCTTGATTCTCTGGGTGCATGATGAGGCATCTCTACTTTGGACAAACTCTGAGAGTCTGTTCCTCTCAGTGTTTGTTCTAGCCACCCTCCGTGCAGTGTGGATTCAGGAGTTACTTCACCTGCGGTAGGGTAGTGTGACAGTAGCTCAGTACTCGGCGAGGTTTTCTGATCTCTCGTGCTACTCTAAGGACATGGTACAAGACCCATTCTTCAGGTCCCAAACCTTTGAGTAGGGACTGAGGAACGAGATCATGGCTTCGATGATATCTCTCATCATTCCGACGCAGGGGGGAGTGCTGGAGCGATCCCTTCTTGTGGAGAGCTTTCTCGCTAAGCCGACACCAGCAGCGAGACCCACCATAGGGCAACTCGTAGTGGAGTCTTCTGTAGCTGGGAGTAGACAGTTGATGTAGGGGTCCAAGAGAACCAGGAAATCATGTGGGCGACCTCAGGATTCAGGTTCAGTTGTGTGGGGCACATGAAACCGAGCCAGCTATACGAGGGGAGGCAGTGCTATGCATGCGGCTGGTAGGGTCACATGGCTCGAGATTGCCTGACCCGCCATATAGATGAGATGCAGACAGCAGAGGGACCTCCCAGGCAGAGGCAGAGGTTCGATTGTGACGGTCTGCAGGGAGTAGGTGGACGAGGCAGAGGAGCTATCCGAGCAGCGGGTGGGGGACAACGTTTTGAGGCTCTACCACAACCACCACCAAGAGGTCTGCACCGACTAGAGGGAGCTAGAAGACAGAGGCAGGCTCAACTCTAGGTAGTGTAGGCTTACGACCATAGAGAACCTAAGATGATTTGAGTTACTATCTGTGTCTACTCCACCCTTGCTTTAGTACTTATAGACATAGGTGTGAGTCATTCTTTTATTGCTGCTGCCCTTGTTCGGAGTTCAGAGATTCCGACGGAGTTGTTGGCTCGGTCCTTATGGTTAGATACTCTTACAGGAGCAGACTCGATTATTACTCACTAGTGCCGGTAGTGTGAGCATACTCTAGGAGGTGAGAGATTTGGCTGGGATCTTCTTGTAGTGGCGTCAAAAACATATGATGCCATCTTGGGTATGGACTGGTTATCTACAGTCCATGCTCAGATTGATTGTATTTGGCACAGAATGCGATGTGTCCACACGGATGGGAGTAGGTTCACCTTGAAAGGTGAGAAGGGAGCCTTTGCAGTGTAGGATGGACTTACGTAGAGGAGAGGGTAGCCGATCACACATCAGTTGGCTAGTCTCATCCTCAGAGAAGTTGATGTGTGGAGTCTGAGATTTCCTATTGTGGTGGATCAGTATGCAGACATTTTTCCTGATGACTTCCCAGGACTACCTCCTCACAGAGTGGTAGACTTCTACATTGACTAGTACCCTAGGACAACGTCGATATCTACTCCAGCATATCAGATGGATCCCGCTGAGCATTGTGAGTTGCAGGTACAACTATAGGACTTGCAGGGGGAAAGATTTATCTGACCCAGTGCTTCCCACTGGGCTTCTCTGATTTTGTTCGCCAAGAAGGAATATGGGAGCTTGCGACTGTGTGTCGACTACCGTCTCCTAAATTAGGTGACCGTAAAGAACATGTACCCACTCTTGAGGATTGACAACATCTTTGATCAGCTCAAGGGAGCACATTGGTTATCGAAGATAGACCTCGGGTTAGGCTATCACCAGCTCATAATTTGAGACGAGGATGTACAGAAGACGGCCTTCAGCTGTCGGTATGGCCACTACGAGTTCTTGGTTATGCCTTTCGGCGTAACCAGCGCTCTAACAGTGTTCATGAGTCTCATGAACACGATCTTCTAGCCTTACCTAAATTTTTTTGTCATGTTCTTCAATGACGATATACTGATTTACCCGACTACTGAGGAGAAGCACGCCTACCACTTGTGGGTTGTACTGTATACACTCCAAGAGCACCAACTTTATGGTAATCTCTCAAAGTGTCAGTTTTAGATTCTAGAGGTACGCTTATTGGGAAACGTCTTCTAGGAGGCGGGAATTGTAATGGATTCCGCAAAGATCGAGGCAATGCTTGCTTGGGAGCCACCCAAGAGCGTGACGGAGGTGTGGAGTTTCCTGGGTCTGGCTGGATACTGTTTCGGTACGGATGTGCGTCGGGTTTCTGTTCCAGCGATGTTCTGCCAGGACGCGTTCGCGCGTGTGCCCGTCGACCCGAGGGGATGGGAGCGCGACTTGTGGCCCCACAGTCCCGCTTTCCAAAGGTGGGCGGCATCCGTCCCTTATTCAGGGACGTCTGCTCCTTGATCGAAACCGGGATGATGGGATGTCGGCTCCTCCTTTTATGGACGTCTTCTCGGAACTCGTCGCCTAATCCGGGTCTCCCTCATAGATTTAATAATGTTCGTGAATCTCGTTCCCTGCGCCATATCTTCATGGACACCGTTTAATTATGCTGCTTCCGCCCAGACGCTCCAAGGAGTCTAGTCAGGGCAGCAACCTGCGGTGAGGAGACCGGGTAGCTCTGGGTGTTGGGGGTGTGTCTTAACACTGCGGCTCTGCATGTCTGCCTTCCATCCCTAATAGGGCTTCTCGAAGGCGTGATGGCCTGAGGCATCCCGCACTGGGTGCGGGGAACTGCGTTACCTGAGGTTTTCCTCAGCTTCCCATGTTTAACATGGGGTATGCCGCGAGTTTAATGTCCAGCGGGGACGTCATCGGACTGATCAACACAAGGAGTGGATCAGATGACAGAACCCCTTGCGGGGAACCTCCGACACTGGGGCCAGCACATGGGCAGCTTCCCGAGTGAAGTGGAGCGGAATGAAATGGAATGATCCCACCGGGATTTGGCGGCCCGGGTAAGGATCAGGATGGATGATGGAGTGAAGAGCTTGGACCCCGTAGAGGCTTCCTACGTACCGCGCGTTAGCGCGGATCAAAGTCAGCGTAGTTTGGATATACAGTTTAACGTCATGCTGGACGATGGAAAGCCGACTCACGAGGAGGTCGAGGCTGCCGGACGGAGGATTGAACCGAACCACCTCACACAGAGGGGGATGGAACGACCGGGTGGATCACAGTTTCACGTCATGGTGGACGCTGGTGTTTGGGGCTTACACTCTAAGGAGGCCCATATGCGGCAAAGCTCAGTTGGAGAGGGACTTGGGCCGAAGGTGAGAGACCTCGATCCCTGTCACGCCCTCTACTTTCTTCGGCAGTGGGGAAGCACAATGTAGATACACATGTGCAGTCCCCCACAAGGGAGGATTCATAGGTGAATCGACGCGAATGTGAACCCGAGAGGGGTCCACTGATGGATGAACCGACGTGAATACGACCGGGATGACCAGGTGGTGTGATTGAACCTCAGGGAGGCTTCCTACGTACCCTGTTTAGGATACAGGGATCAAAGTCCACATAGTTCATTCTGTCAGGACTTATGCACTAAGGCAACCTGAGTGCGGCAAAGCTCAGTTGAAGAGGGACTTGGGCCGACGGTAAGAGACCTTGATCCCTGTCACGCCCTCCACTGGCTTCGGAAGTGGGAAAGCACAATGGAGATACACATGTGCAGTCCCCCACAAGAAACTAGGGGTTTGTAATACCTACCCCCGTGGGCGAAGGCCACTCCAATGAATCATCCGTAAAGAGGGGCAATCCCGACATCCCTGCAGAGACGAGCGGGTGGGGGCCACATCCAAACCGGGGGGACCCTGTGTGCGAGGCACGAGATCGGATGAAGCGGACGGTTTAACGCCTTGCCAGACGAAGTACAGTTTAACATCTTGTGTTGAGGACGATGGATGATTGGCAGTTTAACGTCTTGCAGCATGGACGTGGTGCAGTTTAGCGTCATGCAGGACAGAGTGCAGTTTAACGTCACGCGGGACGATGATGCTTGGCAGTTTAACGTATTGCAGCACGGACGTAGTGCAGTTTAGCGTCATGCAGGATGAAGTGCAGTTTAACGTCATGCGGGACGATGATGCTTGGCAGTTTAACGTCTTGCAGCGCAGACGTGGCGCAGTTTAGCGTCATGCAGGACGATGGGTGCCTAGCAGTTTAACGTCCTGCTGCGCGGACGAATACAGTTTAACGTCGTGCGGGACGAAGTTGCCGCCGATGGGTCTGTGTCACTTCGCGCGAGCCTGGAGAGCCGCACGGGAAGACAACGCACGGTGCGAGAACCCGGGATGAAGATCATCGGGTGCCACGCAGGCGGGTACCCTCAGGGGGTCAAAGGGGGCGACCCTGGCAGTTTGCGCGCAAAAGAGGAGCTTGGCGCGCAATACCGCGGGTCGTCACGCAATTGGGCGGGCTGGCGCGCAATTGGGCCAGCGCTTTGCGCGCGGAAGGTGGAGATTGCGCGCACCGGGCCTCTGATAGCGCACGGGGGCAACGACCCATTCTTTAACGAATGTCCACTTAGTAAGGGTGGGTGCGCGCAATCGGGCTGGATTGCGCGCACCCGGGGGGCAATTGCGCACAAGAGGCTTCTTTTGCGCGTGAAGGCCTTCGGGTGAGGAGTTGGTCAAAGGAAAGAAGCCAAAGGGGTTACGCGCGAAGGCGAACCCCGAGGCTTGCTTGCGCGAAATAAAAGAGGTTACCTGAAGATTGGCATTGCATGCGGAGGGGGTGGGATTACGCGCACGAGCGACCCTTCGAATTCTGGCAACCCTCAAAATGTTGGGGGTCGCCTTGTATTTATAGGCAATCCCGGGCCCGCAATTCGGCTCGCGGGCGCGCAATTCGGCGCAAGCGCGAAATAAGGGCCTGGCGCGCTAAACGGTCACGCAGGGACGTCGGGCGGGGCAAAATTACGCGCCGACTTTCCCCAATGCGCGAATCCTGGAAGGATTTCACGCGCCTAGCCACTATTGCGCGCGGGCCTCCGATATTTCACGCTAGGACTTCAGGCCTTCCGAAACATGCTTCTGACTCCGAATATGACCTCGCTTTCCTCATCCGGAACTTCGTTTGAGGAGTAACGGACTTTTCCGGCGTCTACAAAAGCCCTCCCCCCCTCGGAATCTGATCGGCGAGAGGTCGCAACGATCGGGTTCCGAGGGAGACGCCGGAATGCCGAAGTCCTGGGCGGGAGCGTGCACAGGCCAGGATCGGCGAGCTGCGCGCTGCGACCGCCGATGAAGAGAGGGCATGCAGAGAGCGAGAAGCGGCTCTGGAGGCCACCAGCCAAAGGGTAGCGGCGTTGGAAAGATCCATTCAGCACGCTAATCCCTTGGGGCTTTGTTTTTTCCATTCCCAGAACCTTTTGCTTCCGCTACTCAATACTTCGATCCATTTGTATGAGTCAACATATTTATCTTCATCTTTTGGCTTAACGTGCTCAACCCCAATTCATTGTCTTGCGGGAGCGTTAACCAAGCTTCAGGCATCCACAATTGGGCCTGGATTTCTAAGGAAAAGAGGGAGGTCATTCCTAGGAAAGAAGACCTCAGACCTAATCAATGTACCATCCCCACAACTTGTTCCGACACACGAGCGGGAAAACGCTGGGGGCGTTGAGATTTTATCCGATCATAGGGAAATGAGAAAGGGTGAATCGCGAGTCCCGAATTCAGAAATCCACGACGGTCGGCCTTCCAGGAAATGCCCAAGACGGCAAGCGGACAATGGATCAATCGACCATACTACTGCAATAGACGGACCAAAGGTCATCATTCATATTGCAGGAGGCGGATCACATGTCATCATCAATACCGCTTTGGGGGTTCCTTCAGACACAAGGGTGGAAATCCGGATCAAAAGGGCATGCGAAGTGTAGGGCGAAGTGATGATTTGTTCGGACAGAATCTAACACTCCCAAAATTGCGCCACCGTGGGGAAAGCGTATTAGGCGGATGCACTAATCTGGCCATGAATCACCCCAATTCTCAGACAGAACCTCTTTGACGAGAAAACTGTCGCTTCCCATCATTGCAATGGGGCATCCCGAGCTGAATTGGGGAGAATATCACAACCGCACCACTCTAACAGATGCCAGGACAGACGGCCGGTGACGAGGAGGGGCGTGACTTAGCGATCCCTGAGGCTAGACCCGAGTCGAGATGCCCGGGCGTTCCTACGTACTCCATCAGGCTGGAGATCAAGCCACACGTAGTTCTGAGAGTGCAGTTTTAACGTCATGCGGGATGTAGAACCCCGATTAGGGAGATCTTAGTTTAAAGTCGTAGAGCTCAGACCATAGGGGCAGATCATAGTTTAAGGTCTTAGAGCTCGGACCATAAGAACCTCAAAGTACGCCACATCGTGGTCCTATCCCCCGGATATGCGAAGATGCACTGAGTGATAGTGTCATGAGTGCCGAGATTTTCCCTGGTCCGAATGGGGGGTGGAAAATGTAATGTGAATCATGCGGCCATTCACTCAAGGACTGGGGGCACCGGCGTAACGATATGGGAGTACTGCCGACCGTGGCGGAAAAGCAGCATCAATATCGCACTAACCGTTGATGGAATGAGGCAGAAAACGAGCATCAACCGCTCAAGCGCATGATTCATATCGATTTGCTGCCCAAGGCCCTTGGGGGCACCAGCCCGAGTCGGTGGGAGAGCACTGAGGCATTGTTTCCCGACCGCTCACAGGGGTTCCACCCAGGGCGTAGGCGATGGGTCCGAATGAAGGGGAGTACGAAGCCTGAAAAGTGGAAGGAACCTGACCAAGCTGAACGTGACCCTCCTGGCAATAAACCAGAGTATTCTTGACACCGGTGGACCACTGCAAGGGGTCGAAGGACACGCCTTGAGGGTGACCCGAAGGCGGAAGATTCCCAAGAGAAGGGGGAATCTCTAAGAGGTGGGGGACTGGACCCGAATTTTCAAACATCCGGTCGTTCTTACGTATCCCATAAGGATGGGAATCAAGCCACACGTAGTTCTTGAAGAGCGGTGCAACACAATCGGGCACCAGCGCGGGGAGGGGTGCGGGTCTGGCCCTCGCACCCAAAAGAAGCGGTATTTGATATTTCTTGTTTGTCCTTAAAGGTGGATGGTTTTTCTTTGTGCAGCGACATGCCTGTGATTAAGAAATCCCTAGTGTCGCCACAATAATCAAGCCATGAAAGGAATTGATAAATGGAGTGGTTATTAGCCAGCGCCCAACATGAGTGTCCCCTGAGGAGAACATCACAATGCAGTGCCGTTTCTCGTCGGGCAGCCAAGACGATCACAGTTTACGGTCGTGTGGTAAGACCAGGCAACACAGTTTAAGGTCGTGTGGCTCGGACCATGGAGGAATCCTCTTATTGTGATACGGTAGACCCAGCGGAGGTGGAGACACATCCCAGCCCTGCGGTCACGCACAATTCCAGGGGAAGGATCCTGGGATAGGGGCCTGCATATGTCTATCAACCGAGGGGCAGAGATGCTAGCCTCCAGCTATGCTGGTCCCAGAATGCGATTTTTCGGGCGACTCCTTCCTCCTTATGGGGATGAGGGTCTAGCTACACATGGCCCTTAGGGAGGACATCAGCATCTATCATTGGTGCTCATATCGTGGGAGCCTCGAATGGCACCATTACCCTGGTTGGACGGCCTAACGTGTTGAGGTGTACTGAGGGTCAGTATGAAGAGAGAGTGTCGAGTTTCCACTACAATGCACTGAGGCGGAGTGTGATGCAACCAATGTTCAGAGCCTGAAAGAGTTGACATGGCGATCAAGGATGTCGCTAACCATATTCGTAACACAACATCTGATCGCGTCAGCCTAGGATGAGGCAAACAAATGAGCATCAACCGCTCAAGCGCAAGATTCATATCGATTTGCTGCCCAGGAAGGCCCGAACAAGAGGAAGCGCGAGGCCCGACAAGAAACACAGGACTTGTCGGGAATGAATCCGACACTACAGGTCATAGACCGTAGTACCCCAAAACATGCTAACAGATCACCGAAAAGGGTAGGAGGACTCACCTTGAGAGCAACCAAAGGACGGCAGATCCCCGTGATCAACCAAGAGACGGGGCTGGACCTGGAACACAAGCGTCCAGGCAGTCCTACGTATCCCATAAGGATGGGAATCAAGCCGTACGTAGTTCTTGAGAGGCAGTTTAATGTCTTGCGGGACGAAGTGCAGTTTAACGTCATGCGGGACGAATGGATGCTTGGCAGTTTAACGTCTTGCAGCGCGGACGAATGCAGTTTAACGTCGTGCAGAATGATGGATGCATGGCAGTTTAACATCTTGCAGCGCGGACGAATGCAGTTTAACATCGTGTGGGACGAATGATGAATAGTTTAACATCTTGTAGCTTGGACGTGGTGCAGTTTAGCGTCATGCAGGACGGAGTGCAGTTTAGCGTCATGCGGGACAAATGCTGAACAGTTTAACGTCTTATAGCTCGGACGTGGTGCAGTTTAGCATCATGCAGGACAGAGTGCAGTTTAACGTCATGTGGGATGATGGAGCATGCAGTTTAACGTCCTGCAGCGTGGACGAATGCAGTTTAACGTCGTGCGGGACGAAGTGCACTCAGGCAAAGTACTGCTTGAGGAACCTAGCTTTGGTGGGAGGAGTGACGCGCTCACCATCCATAGTCGCTAGGGAGTACGCGCCATTGGGATAGACCTTGTGGATGACAAATGGTCCCTCCCACTTGGGCTCCAATTTGGGCGGCTTCCTGCCGGGGTTCATTGGTGCTCTTAGGGCCAGTACTAGGTCACCCTGCAGGAAGGAGCGGAGGCGAACCTTCTTATTGAAAGCTCGAGCCATTCTGCTTTGATGCCTCTCCAAGTTGTGCAAAGCGCGAAGCCTATTCTCATCTAGTGCTTCCAACTCGACTAGACGGGCTTCAGCAGCTCTGTCCGGCGCTTGCTGGTCGTAGACCGCAGTGCGCAAGGATGGTAAATGGATCTCGATGGGCAGGACGGCCTCAGCTCCATACACCAGGGAATAAGGGGTCATCTGGGTGGAATTGCGAGTTGTAGTCCGATAAGCCCAGAGGGAATTGGGGAGCTTGTCCGACCAACTCTTCTTGTTCTGACCAACCATCTTTTGCAGAATGATAGAGAGGGTTTTGTTAAACGCCTCAATCTGTCCATTCGCCTGCGCATGATAGCGAGATGTATGGTTCGAGCGAATGTTGTACTTGGCGTACAACTTCTTCAACTCGGCTGCTCGGAAATTGGCCCCGTTATCCGTGAGGATAGCGTGAGGCACTCCAAATAGATAAATGATGTTGGAGGTCACGAAGTCAGCGATAGAACAGGATTTGACCTCTCTGAGCGGAATCGGCTCTGCCCATTTGGAGAAGAAGTCCGCGGCGTTCAGAATGAACCAGCACTGGCGAGCCGTCGCTGGCAGGTAAGGTGCCACAACGTCCCGCCCCCAGACTGCAAAGGGCCAAGAATACCTGGTGGTATGGAGAGGCTCCGACGGCCGATGCACAAAGTTCGCATGAACTTGGAACGCATGGCACTTCCTAGCATACTCGATGCAGTCATTGATCATGGAGGGCCAGATGTATCCCAACCTCCGAATCTGGTGGGACAGCTTCGGCCTAGTCTGATGGGCACCGCATGAACCAGCATGAACCTCTTGCATGACTCATGGAATATCAACTCCCTGAAGGCAACGGAGGAGAACACCATCAAATCCACGTCTATAGAGGATCTGCTCCAGTCCGGGACTGCTCTAGAGGACAAACAGTGATGCGCGGCGTCGAACTCGCTCGCGCTCAGCCCGATCCGACGGGAGAATTCCATGTTGGAGGTACTCAACCAGGGGCATCCTCCAATCAGGGGCGGGTTTGACTGCCATATCTGTGGTACTCGGGGCTCCGGGAACAGGGGCAACCGTGGTGAGATTACTTACCGACGGGCCGCGATCTCCCTCCGGGATAACGGGAGCGATGAGCCTGCGGTGCGTCACGCGGATGATCAGGTTGTCCTGTTTAGGCTCCGCGAGTGACGCAGTAAGGCTGGCCAAAGCATCTGCTCGACCGTTCTGTGACCGGGGAATATGAACAATTTCTGGCCGAGAAGGGAACTGGGCCATCAGAAGGAGGGTGCACTCCAGCAATGGCACAAGTTCCGGCTTCCTGACAACATAGTCGCTATTGATCTGCCTAACGACCAGCTCGGGGTCCCCTTTCACACACAGATGGGGAACGTCGATCTCGAGAGCTAACTCGAGGCCAGTGATGAGGGCATGGTATTCCACCTCATTGTTGGTACAACCCTCTGACAACAGGAAAGAGTATGGCAGCACGGCTTGCTCCGGGGTAATGAAGACGATACCCAAGCCCACTCTGTTGAGATTAGGATTATCGAGTCTTCTACCGGTGGGGCTCCGGGAGGCACCGTCAAAGTGCATCTGCCAGCATGGATTGGCACGGTCGACCGAGAGGACGGCCTCATCAGGAAAGCCTAGATCTAGCGGCTGAACCGCGGAGGTCGGGTGAGCAGCCAGAAAGTCTTCCAATGCTTTCCCTTTGATGGCCTTCTGAGACACATACCTGATGTCGAACTGCTGGAGAATCACAGCCCACCGCGCTAGAGGGCCATTCAACATATGCCGGCTCGGGATATATTTCAACGGGTCTACCTGAGAAACCAACTGTACCTCGTGGTGCTGCTGGTAGTGCCGTAATTTCTGTATGGAAAATACGAGCGCCAGGCAGCTCTTCTCGATGGGGGAATACCTAACTTCCGCATCGAGGAGCATGCAACTGAGGTAGTAGAGGCTATTCTCTGTTCCCTCGTTGTTCTTCTGGGCGAGAAGGGCACCAAGGGACCGTTCTAGGGCGGTCACACAAAGGACCAGCGGCCTCCCGGATACAGGCGGAATCAGAACCAGAGGTTGAAGCAGGTACTGCTTGATTTCCTCGAAAGCGGCTTTAAACTCCTTATCCCATACATAGGTGGCACCATTTTTCATGAGCCGAGAAATGGTCTTACACTTGCCGGCCAGATTCGCGATGAATCGGCGTATATAGGCTAAGTGGCCTTGGAACCCTTGCAGTTCCCGAATGTTACCTGGGGGAGGCATCTGGCTAATCGCCCTGATCTTCTCTGGGTCGATCTCAATACCCCGGTATCTTACCAAAAATCCAAGAAACTTCCCGGAGGTGACCCCGAAGGCACACTTCAACGGGTTCATCTTCAGGCAATGAGACCGGAGGAAGCCGAACACTTTCTCATGATCTTTGAGATGGTCCTGACGCTGGCGCGATTTGACCACCAAGTCATCGACGTAGCATTCCACCAGTGTGCCGAGGATGGGCTTGAATATGCGGTGCATCGCCCGTTGATAGGTGGAACCTGCATTCTTCAAGCCGAAGGGCATGACCTGGTAACAAAAGATACCCTGGGGGGCCCTGAAGGCAGTGAACTCCTCATCCTCAGGGACCATCCGGATTTGGTTGTATCCAGAGTATCCATCCATGAAGGAGAGGGTTTGGAACCCTGCCGTTGTGTCAATCAACAGCTCTGTCACCGGAAGGGGAAAATCATCCTTCGGACAGTGGCGGTTGAGATCGCGGAAGTCGATACAGACTCTGCTCTGTCCGTTCTTCTTCCTAACCGGCACAATGTTGGCCAGCCATCTGGGGTACTGAACTTCCCTCACGAATTTGGCTTTGATCAGCTTGTCAACTTCGGCCTCAACCATGGCGCCGTGGAATGGGTGCATCTTCCTGGGAGGCAGCTTGAACCCGCGATGGTTCGCCGGGAGACCAAGGCGGTGGACGGCTACCTGAGGATCTAGCCCCGGCATCTCGTCATAGCCCCAAGAGAACACGTCACGGTACTGACTGAGGAAGTCCACGTACTGCTGCCGCTCCTCAGAGGGCATGGTGGCACTGACCAATGTGGGTCTTCGATCTGCCTCAGTCCCAAGGTTCACCTGTACTAACTCATCGACTGTGGAGGAGACGCCCTCCTCAAAGGCTGGGGGTGCATCTTCCAAGTCCTCTCCACTCGGGGAGGGATCGTCCACGAGAGATACTGCGTTGGAAACTGCATTGGGGATACCAGATCTTGCTGTGCCGCTGGTGCTGGAATGGGCGGTCGCGGTCACCTCATCAGGAGACTCATAGGCCGTCGAGACCATGGCTACGTCCAACCAATGGATCGGGAGGACGTAAGCGTCATCCAAACTTGCCCAGGGATCACTTGCAACAGTGACAGGCTCAACCCCACCTGTCAGGATCTGCTTATCCTTTCTCTTGTAATAGTCCGCGTCCAGATAGCGGGCTTCACATGAGGCAAAAGGAGAGGCATCTCTCTGAAGCACGCCTACTCGACCATTAAGGGAGTATTTAAGGCATTGATAGTATGATGAGGGAACCTCCACATGAAGGTGGAGCCATGGCCTTCCCATCAATGCGTTATACGCAGTGTCCTGAGAGACTACCATGAATTCGGTGTTGGCAACCAGGTCACCGAACTGGGTCTTCAGACGTATCTTGCTGACCGGAGTTTGCTCAGTGCGGTCGTACACCTGGATCCTGAGGTCGGAGAGAATCAAGTCATCCTCAGACAACCCCAATCTCTGGAGCGTCCGAGTTGGAATCAGGTTAATCCCAGACCCCGTGTCGACAAGACAGCGCCGGACTTCAAGACCATTGAACTGGCCAGTATCATACAGCGGACGAATGTGCCCCTGTATAGGAGGGTCTTCATCCTCACCAGAGAACGAGATAACTGCCTGAAATTCGGCGTCCTCAATCATTTTGGCGTGAAAGGCCTCTGCAGCCGCAACCTCGGTCTCAAACTGGAGGGGGCTCTTCAGGGCTTCAGCGAGCACCTCGCGCATCTCAGGTGACAGGCGCAGAGCCTCAAGGATGGAGAGACTTCCTGGGATGTCGGCCAAGTGCTTCAGGACATCATACATTCTTGCCAAGCGCGAGCCCCTGGTTGCAGGAGGTTGCTCTGCAGTTGGAGGCATGACGGGCCTTGCCGGTTGGACCGTCGGCCGACTGGTGCTTGGCGCATCTCGCTGTTCACTGGTTGAAGCCTGGGAAGTGGTCACCGTACTGGGGCCAGAAGGCCGGGATGGACTCGTGGCAGGACGGAGCTGGTTGCGGCGCGGCTGAGGCGTTTCTGCCTGGTCCCACACCACAAACGGTGGTGGAGGCGAATCCGTCATCCCCGGATGGGGGGCTACGCCCGCTGAGCTCGATTTTGAGCCTGCTGCCTAGTCTTAGTGGCGTGCACGGCCTGGCTTGAGGTACCAACAGTCGTGCCCCAGCGACTCCTGTTGTTGCGGTTCCTTCGACGGTGGCGACGACTGGGGACACTAGGGAGGTCCACCTGGTGTTCTTCAACGTCGGGAACCGAAAATGGATTTACCAGCTCGACGGTATTAACCGAAGCGTACCCAACACTGTCATCAGACTAATCATTCATCACCGGGCGGATCCGGGGAGGGATCCCCATCTCCGGGGGCATGAAATCGCCAAGAGTGCGGGATAGTGGCGGAACTGGCGGGGCGAGCTCTTCCTTCTTGCGCCGCCGCCGTTTTCTCTTCTCGGAAGAGGCAGGCTGGGACGACGATGCCGGAGCAGCACCCATAAATTCTGGGGGCTTAGGCTGATTCAAGCGCGCACATATGATTCCATGGGCGCGAATGATCGTCTTGCGGGCCATCCAGTTATTATACTTCTGGGATCCGCGGTCGGAGACCAGCTGCCATTCGTCCTCGTCGCCACTATCGTCATCTGATCCCACGAACACACCCGCCACTTGTGCTGGAGCTGGGCCCAACCTGATTACATTGTTGTTAATCTGGTCTTGGAGCCAGTCCTTAAACACATAGCACCGTCGGATGGTGTTCCCTAGGGCCCGATGGTAAGGGCAGTAGCGGGGGTTATCCGTGAGATGTGCCTCCTCTGGCCTCCAACACTCAGGCAGTCGCACAATCCTCTGCTCCAGGGCGCTTCGGAAATAATCGGGGACTTGATCCTCATGAAATGAGTAAGTCAGGTATCGCGGGCCCCTGGGAGCGTGGTCTTCACGAGGGGCTGGAGGGGCCTGTCGAGGAGGTGGACCCTGATTATCTCGCCTGGGTTGTGGCGGTACATTACGCGGAGGGGTCGGCCGGTTCTGGGGCTGCCGCTGCTGGGCCGGGAACTGAGCCCGTGGAGGCGGATTCCTATGACGCTGTGGAGCTGGCCTCACCAGCAGCAGCTCCAACTGCCTGGGGGCCTCTATCTGGGCAACAGCAGCGGGCTCAGCCCTGCTGACTCTCCTTGCAGGGATCATAGGAGGCAGCGGGTGTGCCTGACTGGCCTGTTACAGGGCTTCCTCAAGACGTTGAGCTTTGTCTGAGAAGTCCCTGAACCCTCTGGGGTTATTCTGAGTGATCAAGGAAGGGACCAGCTCGGTCTTGACGTTTCCGACGCACATTGTCAGCAACTGCTCATGAGTCAATGGCATGTCAAGGGAATACGTGAGACCCTTCCATCGGGCGACGAAATCCGCGACTCGCTCATCAAGCCTTTGCTTACAATTGAAGTGGACTACGATACTCGTCTTCCGGGTCGTGGAACTGAACTGGTAGAGGAACTGTCTATGAAGGTCCTCCCAGCTAGTTATCGACCCGACTGGGAGCTGGCTGTACCAGACACATGCTGGCCCTTCCAGTGTCTGGACAAAGCAGCGAAGCTTAGCGGCCTCCTCCTGCGCCGGAGTTCCCAACATAGGCCCGCACCTCGAGTTGAAATGGGCCAAATTCTATGGTGGATCTCCAGTCCCGTTGAAGGGGGCGAAAGTGGGGTTCCCGAATCCCGGAGGTGCCGGTATGTCATCCACCCATGCTGGGTATGGCTTGCCGTCCGGTGGGATCGCCACTTGCCGAGTCTCCAAGGCTTCCAAGCGGGCGATGAGTGCCGCCATCGGATTGTCCGGACATGGGTTCCAGTCCTGGGGAGGATCTCTAACCACGAGCGCGTTGCATGGCTCTTCAATCGGGTCATCGACCGGGTCGTCGAACTCGGAAGCTCGTGGGATGGCGGGCGGAGCGGCCCTTGGGGCAGCGGGAGGAATCCGAGCGGGGTCTCTCAGGTAGTCACGCCGCTTGGGAGGGTGTGGTGAAAAATAACGCGCCCTCTTACCATAGGCAATGGCCTCTCCCCTGTCGGTAAACACGGCATAATCACGGTTTCCCGGGAGAGTCTCGTCGAGGAGTGGGTGTTCCTGTCCCTGCTGTCCTGGCCTAGGATCACTGTAGTCAGGCCGCCGCTCTGCAGCGCGCTCGGCGAGGAGCTGGTCAACTAGCTTCTTCTACTCGGTGAGCTGTTGACGTAGCGTGGCCTTTTCGAGATCCTCCTCTGCCCTCTGCATGGAGGCAGATGGGTCGGCGGGCTTTATAGCCCCGCCGTGCTCTTTACCTTTGCTGACGTTTCGGCTCAATGTCAGTGCTTCAGTGGGTGTGGGGAGACCCAGGAGGTTCTTCTGGTGACGAGTAACTCTCACCGATGGATCCTAAAACAGATTGTCTTCGGCGGGAGAGCCCCCATCGAGAAGTTCCAAGCCGTTCCCCTCTCCCGACAGGTCGGCCATATTGACCGTTTCCGCCCCTGGGGGTGTACCCTCAAGGCCACCCAGCGAATCGGCCTGTCGGCAAATCGCACTGAAGCGTAGGGCAGTGTACTGCCCCCATCCACGGATATACACATGGGGGGTGTCTTCCTCGATAACCTTGAGGAGTACTTGAAAACACTCAACGCATCGTTGTTGGAGGGCCTCATGGTGCCCAAATGACTCGGGGTACCGAACCGCGGGGAGCGTGGCTAGGTCAATTTGACGGAACTGCTCACCAATATCCTCCAGGTGCACTTGACTCCTGGGATATGGCTTTTGTAGGCGGTGAAGATGGGAGTGAGTCTCTCGGAGAGTTCGGCGGAAGCATTCGAACTCTTCCGGGGTGAGCGATTCTGGTGCATCAAAGTCCGGTCCTGCGACTGGCCAAAACTTCTCAGGGAAGTGGCCCTCTGCAAGGATGGTCCAGAAGCTCCACGACTCAAACTCGGTACCCAGGTCTTCTTGGTCCCCTTCAGCGACTGGGAATGGACGGGGAACCGGCAGTGGTGCCGAGGCGGGCCGCCGGGCCGACGGGCTGGCCGACGGTGAATACGGCGAGCATGCCAATTGGCCTCCATATCTCGGGCCGCCCTCTGAGGGTGGCGGTGCCCCAGCTACCACATCACGATAGGACGGGCCGGCGAGCAAACATCCTGCCGTAGCGTCGGTGCTCACTGAGGGTGCACTAGATCGTGGTTTGACCGTTGGTCCCTAGAAAAAGTCTCTGGCTTCTCTGATCGAGGCAGAAGGCGCTTCTGGAGGGGCCGGTACCAACCGCAAGCTTGATCCTTGGGGGTCTACCAGGCCCTCGCTACTCCAGATATACCTTCGGAGAGAAGTGGGGATCACATCGATCTCGCTCTCGGGGAGTACGAGGCTGACGTGCCGCATTCCTACCCCTGCCCCTAACTGGCGGGATCGGGGGGAGGGCTCTGTCGCCAAATCATACTCCACCTCTGTATCAGAGAAACGAACTGGTCGGATCTCTATCCGGAATTCACTAACATTCCTCCCTCGACGTCGACGCCTCGCCTTCCTGCCCCTGGGTGGTTCTTCGGGGCGTGGCTGATCTCTGTTCTGGCGTCCTCTGGCCGCATCGGTGCTGGGGCCAAGAGGACTGGAAATCAAGGTGCGAGGAGCACCGGGACAGATATCAAAGGGGACGCGGGGAGAGATGATTCCGAGCAGGCCTCCGGGCCGGGATCGGAAGGTGGGATGACCCATGCCTCTTGGATCGGCCACACGTAGTAGACCCTGCTGGTGAATAGCGCTACCGCGAGGTGGTCCGCGGTGGCTATTGCCTATACCAGCAACCGGGAGAGTCAACCCAACCTGCCTTTGGGGCGGTCGGGGCCTCGATCCAGGTCGGGCATAGAAGTGCCCCTGCTCAGGATGCGCAGGGGCCTGGTGACTGGAGCCAGCAGTGGCTTGGGCCAACGCGGCTGCTGTTGCTAGGGCCCCAAGGTGGGCATCCTCTTCTGCTGGTGCTCGACGTTGGCATCGGGACAGACGAGTTGGGATTAGCGGCGCAGGCAGGTGGAGAGCCCGTTCTTCGACTTGAGAAGCTGGGCGGCGGTGTCGACGTGGCCTAGCAGGAGCCCTTATCGCGGATCCCTGGAGCGAATCTCGGATAGGGTGGTCCCGGACATCCTCCACCTCATCCGCATAGGGGAGGGAGCTGTCAGAGCATTCCGGGGATAAAATTCCGAAGCGGTTGGACGTCGAGGTAGGCAGCGGTGCCTCCCTGCGCGGCCCTCGGGGGCGGCGTTGGTGGCGAGGTGCAGCTTCCTCGAGGTATAGGCGAGCCATGTCCCTAGTGGGGATGACTCCCTCTTCCTCATATCTCCGCACCAAGTTGTTGATCACCCTTCTCTGGATGACCTCCGAGGGGGAGAGAGGGCGTGGTTGCCCCGCAGTTGCGGCTGCTGGGACGGCTGTGGAACGGGCGGGACCGCGCGGAGTAGCCGCGTCAGTGTTTCCCCTTCCCCTGCGCCAGTGGGTGGGCGGCGATCGGGAACTGGATTGGGCGACCTGATTCCTGAAGATAGGGAGAAGAACCCATTAACACTGACAGGAAAATGAATCGACAATAAACCATTAGTGCCACGACGCCTTCCGTGGGGGGAACCCAGGCCATCGACGTCGTGAGACGGAGTGCCCTATTTCCCATCCCCAGCCCCTGGCGGGTTCCGTGCCCCGGTGCTGAATGCTCGGCCGGGCAACATGATAATCTTCCAACACCTCTAAAAGCTATCGGTCTTCGTATTGAGGAGAAGAGATTCACGTCGGGTTCACCATTTGTTATTTCGGTGCGGATGTGCGTCGGGTTTCTGTTCTAGCGCTGTTCCGCCAGGACGCGTTCGCGCGTGCGCCCGTCGACTCGAGGGGATGGGAGCGCGGCTTGTGGCCCCGCAGTCCCACTTTCCAAAGGCGGGCGGCATCCGTCCGTTATTCAGGGATGTCTGGTCCTTGATCGAAACCGGGATGATGGGATGTCATCTCCTCCTTTCGTGGACGTCTCCTCGAAACTCGTCGCCTAATCCGGGTCTCCCTCATAGATTTAAGAATGTTCGTGAATCTCGTTCCTGGTGCCATATCTTCATGGAAACCGGTTAATTACGCTGCTTCCGCCCAGACGCTCCAAGGAGTCTAGTCGGGGCAGCAACCTGCGGTGAGGAAACCGGGTAGCTCTGGGTGTTGGGGGCGTGTCTTAACACTGCGGATCTGCATGTCTGCCTTCCGTCCCTAATAGGACTTCTCGAAGGCGTGATGGCCTGAGGCATCCCGCGCTGGGTGCGGGGAACTACGTTACCTGAGGTTTTCCTCAGCTTCCCATGTTTAACACGGGGTATGCCGCGAGTTTAATGTCCAGCGGGGACGGCATCGGACTGATCAACATGAGGAGTGGATCAGATGACAGAACCCCTTGCGGGGAACCTCCGACGCTCGGGCCAGCACATGGGCGGCTTCCCGAGTGAAGTGGAGTGGAATGAAATGGCATGACCCCACCGGGATGTGGCGGCCCGGGTAAGGATCAGGATGGATGATGGAGTGAAGAGCTTGGACCCCGTAGAGGCTTCCTATGTACCGCGCGTTAGCGCGGATCAAAGTCAGCGTAGTTCGGATATACAATTTAACGTCATGCTGGACGATGGCTAGCCGACTCACGAGGAGGTCGAGGCTGCCGGGCGGAGGATTGAGCCGAACCACCTCACACAGAGGGGGATGGAACGGCCGGGTGGATCACAGTTTCACGTCATGCTGGACGCTGGTGTTTGGGGCTTACACTCTAAGGAGGCCCATATGCGGCAAAGCTCAGTTGGAGAGGGACTTGGGCCGAAGGTGAGAGACCTCGATCCCTGTCACGCCCTCTACTGGCTTCAGAAGTGGGGAAGCACAATGGAGATACACATGTGCAGCCCCCCACAAGGGCGGATTCATAGGTAAATCGACGCGAATGTGAACCCGGGAGGGGTCCACTGATGGACGAACCGACGTGAATACGACTGGGATGACCAGGTGGTGGGCTTGAACCTCAGGGAGGCTTCCTACGTACCCTGTTTAGGAGACAGGGATCAAAGTCCACCTAGTTCATTCTGTCAGGACTTACGCACTAAGGCAACCTGAGTGCGGCAAAGCTCAGTTGAAGAGGGACTTGGGATGATGGTAAGAGACCTCGATCCCTGTCACGCCCTCCACTGGCTTCGGCAGTGGGGAAGCACAATGGAGATACACATGTGAAGTCCCCCACAAGAAACCAGGGGTTTGTAATACCCTACCCCCTTGGGAGAAGGCCACTCCAATGAATCGTCCCTAAAGAGGGGCAGTCCCGACATCCCTGCAGAGGCGAGCGGGTGGGGGCCACATCCAAACCGGGGGGGACCCTGCGTGCGAGGCACGTGATCAGATGAAGCGGACGGTTTAACGTCTTGCCGAACGAAGTACAGTTTAACGTCGTGTGTTGAGGACGATGGATGGTTGGCAGTTTAACGTCTTGCAGCGCGGACATGGTGCAGTTTAGAGTCATGCAGGATGGAGTGCAGTTTAACGTCACGTGGGACGATGATGTTTGGCAGTTTAACGTCTTGCAGCACAGACGTAGTGCAGTTTAGCGTCATGCAGGACGGAGTGCAGTTTAACATCATGCGGGACGATGATGCCTAGTAGTTTAACGTCTTGCAGCGTGGACGTGGTGCAGTTTAGCGTCATGCAGGACGATGGGTGCCAGACAGTTTAATGTCCTGCTGTGCGGACGAATGCAGTTTAACGTCGTGTGGGACGAAGTTGCCGCCGATGGGTCCGTGTCACTTCGCGCGAGCCTGGAGAGCCGCACGGGAAGACAACGCATGGTGCGGGCACCCAGTATGATGATCATCGTGTACCACGCAGGCGAGTACCCTCAGGGGGTCAAAGGGGGCGACCCTGGCGGTTTGCACGCAATAGAGGAGCTTGGCGCGCAATACCGCGGGTCGTCGCGCAATTGGGCGGGATGGTGCGCAATTGGGCCAGCGCTTTGCGCGTGGAAGGTGGAGATTGCGCGCACCGGGCCTCTGATAGCGCGCGGGGGCAACGACCCATTCTTTAACGAATGGCCACTTAGTAAGGGTGGGTGCGCGCAATCGGGCTGGATTGCGCGCACCCGGGGGGCAATTGCGTGCAAGAGGCTTTTTTGCGCGCGAAGGCCTTCGGGTGAGTAGTTGGTCAAAGGAAAGAAGCCAAAGGGGTTACGCGCGAAGGCGAACCCCGAGGCTTGCTTGCGCGAAATAAAAGAGGTTACCTGAAGATCGGCATTGCGCGCGGAGGGGGTGGGATTGCGCGCACGAGTGACCCTTCGAATTCTGGCAACCCTCAAAACATTGGGGGTCTCCTTGTATTTATAGGCAATCCCAGGCGCGCGATTCGGCTCGCGGGCGCGCAATTCGGCGCAAGCGCGAAATAAGGGCCCGACGCGCTATACGGTCGCGCAGGGACGTCGGGCGCGGAAAAATTACACGCCGACTTGCCCCAATGCGCGAATCCCGGAAGGATTTCGCGCGCCTAGCCACTATTGCGTGCGGGACTCCGATATTTCGCGTAAGGCCTTCGGGCCTTCCGAAACATGCTTCTGACTCCGAATATGACCTCGCTTTCCTCATCCGGAACTTCGTTTGAGGAGTAACGGACTTTTCCGGTGTCTACAGATACTATCAGTGATTCGTTCCATACATCTCCAGAGATATAGCATCTCTTTCATCCCTGAAGAAGAAGGGGAAACCCTTCATGTGGTCAGATAGACTCTGGTAGATCTTTCAAGAGCTGAGGGAGTGATTGACCAGTGCGCCAATCTTGAGGCTATCAATGGAGGGAATTGGGTACATAGTATACTACGACGCATCAGGGACATGACTCAGGTGTGTCCTGATGTAGGAGCGAGTAGTGATGGTGTATGGTTCACGACAGTTGAGGCAGCACCAGTAGAACTACGCTACCCATGATCTGGAGTTAGTAGCAGTGGTCTTCACCTTGAAGATGTGGTGGCACTATCTGATTGGCGAGCGCTTTACAGTCTACTATGACCACCAGAGTCTCAGGTACATATTTTTCTAGAAGGACCTGAACCTGACACAGCGATGATGGCTATAGTTCCTCCAGGACTATGACTTTGTGATAGTCTATACTCTTGGGAAGGGGAACAATGTAGCTGATGCTCTCAACGGGAGATCGGGCATTCAGCTACTAGGAGAGGTGATAGAGTAGCTAGCTGCATTGCAGATATAATTTGTGGATATAGATGGAGAAACCTTTCTACATTCACTCACAGTCACTCCTCAACTCCTTCAGCGAGTCAGAGAGGCGAAGCGTGGAGTTGATGACTGTGAGACGCGGCGTGCTCAGATATCCACAGGGCATGTGCCTGATGGATTTTCTGAAGGAGGGGAGCATGTCATCCTCTTCAAGGGACGAACTATGGTACCAGTTGCACTGCAAGAGGAAGTGATGATGGAGTTTCACACATCCCCTCTAGTGGTACATCCAATAGTGGTGAAGATGTACCAGGACCTCAGACGACAGCACTGGTGGCCGGGTATGAAGAAGGTTGTACCAGAGTTCGTTTCACGATGCCACACTTTTTAGCAAGTGAAGGATGAGCACCAGGTACCAGCAGGCTTGGTATAACCCTTAGAGGTCCCGAAGTGGAAGTGGGATGGGATATACATGGATTTCGTGATGGGGATTCAACGTACTTTCTGAGGACATGAATCCATCCGGGTGATCATAGACAGAATCACCAAGTCGGCCCACATCATACCAATCAGAGAGCAGGGCTCATTAGAGAGCTTGGGACACCTCTACACTCAAGAGATTGTATGGCTTCATGGTGTTCGATCGTATATCATCTCCAATAAAGATGATCGCTTTACTTCCTGGCTTTGTAAGGGGTTGTAGGAGGCATTTGAGACACAGTTATGTCTGAGCACTGCCTTCCATCCTCAGACGGATGGCCAAACTGAGAGGACCATTCAGACACTCGAGGACATGATATGTGCTTGTGTCCTCGACTTTGGTCGCAGCTGGGAGGATCATGAAACCTAGGTGGAACATTCGTATAACAACAACTACCACTCCACCATCGGGATGTCACCATAAGAGGCACTGTATGACCGACCTTGCAGATCACCCATGTGCTGGACTGACCCGGGGGAGTCAGCACTTATAGGACTAGAGATGCTTCAAGCTACGACGGAGAAGGTGTAGATCATATAGGATCGGATGAAGACTGCACAGATCAGAAAGAAGTCATATGTTCATAGGAGATGCAGACCACTGGAGTTCGAGAATGGAGACCATGTTTTCTTATGGGTCACACATCGATGACATCTACGGAGATTTGGCCAGGGAGGAAAGTTATCTCCGTGCTGCATCGGACCTTTCCAGGTCCTCAACAGAGAAGGCTTGGTGCCTTACCGCCTAGCCCTTTCACCTTAGTTTCACTAGGTGTATGACGTCTTCCACATATCTTAGTTGAGTAGATACGTGAACGACTCATCCCACATCATCGACCATGGGGATATGGACATCGATGACGGGGAGACATTCCCGGAAGTCCCGGTGGTGATTGAGGATCGATGAGAGCAGTTCCTACATGGGTGGACGATTCCTCTAGTGCGCAATTCCTGGCAGGATAGGAACCTCTAGGAAAGCACATGGGAGCAGGAGGCTCATATGTAATCTCATTACCCAGATTTATTTCCTTAGTGTGTGTTATAGCTTTATGAGGATGTAAATCCCTAAGGTGGAAGTAATGTAAAGACCCAAAAATTTCACGGAAATTTTTTTCTTAAATACTTTTGAATTTTACAATTCTGTGGTTTATGAGGGCACTTGATTTCAAGGCCCGTTGTGCCCGAAATCTATTTATGAAGTTTTTTTCGGGTACGTTTAGTAATAGTACATGAGGATTTTCCTATCTTTTGAACCAGTTCTCAGAATTGAAATCCAAGGGCACCGATGAACTCACAACACCAATATTCACCTAAGTGGACCTTTATAGCAGTTGCGTTTTATGTGGGTTGAGACTTAATATTTGGGGATTTAAAATAAAATAAATAAAATTTGATGTGTAAAATTTTATTTAGGGAGGTTGGTTATTTCCTCCCAAGGGGAGTTAGAATTGGGTCCCACATCCATATAATCACCAATGAGAGGATATTTGTGAGGTGGGGCCCACATGAGCCTAATCACATAAACTCACCTTAAAACTCCCAATTAAATCCTCTTCATTTAATTGAATAACCTGTCACTATTGAATTTTAAAATAACCCTTCAGCTTCTTCTCTCTCTAATTAATTTTTCCAACCCATGGTAAATTAATTAGGTGATTCACTTAATTAATTAAATTGGTTTGATTTTTGAATTACATGTGTTAATAAAATAATATCCTTAGCTATTATTTTACTTTGGGCACTTGTTGTGTTCAGGGATTTTTGGGAGAGCTCTTGAGAAAAGTGTTCCTCTCTTCAACGAAGAACGCCTCTGACGAAGAAAGGCTTTATTCCTCGAAAAAAATGCTCTACGATTCAAAGAATGTGAAGTCACCAACAAAACTTATTTTTCGGGTGCACTCTGATGTCCACGGAATTGACACCATTCTTCTACGACCCCCCGACTACAGTGATGCTTGTCTTTTGCGACTCGACGACGTGCGACATCTTTTCAAGGTAGGGGAATTATGTTCAATTTTAATTCGTTAAATTTTTTCTTATTTTTTGTTGAGAAACATGGTTTGACTTTGGCCAATTACTACAGCCTAACATAGAGGTCACTGGCCGAATGCCCACAGCCCGAAGACCATCCGTAGTCTTTTTGTTTGCGATTGAGGCAGGTAGGAAGTTGCAGCGACGAGAGAGGCGGCGGCCATGCGCCAGCCGCCTGTGGAAGAACCACGGCCCGCAACCGTAGGCCACTCGGCCAAAAAAGAAATGGATAGCCGAATTCGGCAAGGCTGAAGGAAGACCGTTATTCCAAAAGGGGTGTCGCGCTGCCGAAGACCGCGGCCCGCAATCCGCGGGCCGCTTCGGCAGTGAACCGGTTGGCTCATCGTCCGGCAAGGTGAGAAAGCTGCGGCACCTGATGGTGCCGCGCTGCTGGACCGCAACCCGCCTGAGCAGGCCACTTGCTCTAGGAAGGCCGGCCGGTTGGGAGGGCAGTGCCGCTTGGTGCCACCTGTTCGGGAAAGCAGGGGGCCACACCCCCCTAGACCGCTCGACCCTCTGGGCCGAGCCGCGACTAGCAAGGCCGGGCTGCACCGCGGTGGGCGGCGTTGCGCCAGGCGGGGCACCGTCGGGCCGCGCCACGTCGTTTCGGTCCATGCCCCGTCGGGTCAGGCCGCGCCCTATCGGGATGAGCCACGCCCCTTCGGGATGGGTCACACACTTCAGGCCGGATTGTGCAATTCACCAGGCTGTTTCGACCCTCTGCCGGGTCAGACCCGCCAAAATTGGTTTGACCCGACCCGTCGTCTCACTAGACTTAACGGGTCGGGCCCGTTCCTAATTAAAGGAGAATATCTTAAAGTTCGTGCGTCCGATCGACGTGCCATCTACAGAATTGGGATCCTTATGACGAGGTATTCCTTTTGCGATGCTCTAAGTGTGTTCTGGACGACTTTGGAAAACGACCAAGTTTAGAAAGAGCATATTTCCAACCAGGCCCCTGGAGAGGAAATGCCAATATCTTTCAGACCGGGAGTCCGAAAGCGCGCCATCTATCACATCAGGTTCCTTTTGATGTGAAGTAACTCCAGGATACATAAAATTTGGACTTCGTGATAGTTGATGTATCTACCTCTTTTCTCGAGGAGCAGACCATCTCAGAATCGAGTGTGATGTGTGCGGGAACCCTAGAGCTGGCTGTGACTACAACGACTACCGTAATGGAATCCAACCTGGGTTCGGCGATGACAACTACCCTATTAGAATCCTTCGTGGGTTCGCCGAAGAACACTACCATACTAGAATCCTCCACGGGTTTGACAATGATGATTACTGACCTTGTATCCTAAGTGGTCCTATCGTTTGAATTCTCTTCTAGTATCCTACGTGCGTCCGATAGTGTAGGTGGTCTAGTATCCTACGTGGGTATGACAACATAGCTGGAATAGTATCCTACATGGGTCCCCCAGCATAGATGAATCAATGACTGCATCTGATCATCTTTATCACTTTATGAAAGTTGTATATCTGTGTGAGTTGAGTCGTAACTTTCAATCATTACCATCAGTGTGATTGACTTCTTTCCTGTGTGGACTGGGATGTGCTTGGGCTCGAGAGTTGGAGCCGCACTGGAATTGATGACTTTGGTATATGATGGCCATTTACCTAAGTAGAGTTGGATTATACTTCATGATTGTATCTTTTCATTGTGGTTTATCATTCGTGGATTCTAGGAGACCTTCAGGGGTCTCGGGGTCCCCACTAAGTATTGTTATACTCACCCCTGCACGGGAAATGCCTGCACTACATTATGTTGGATGCAGACGACGGACAATGCCGATCGTGGTAGAGGCTTGTAGAGCTAGATAGTAACCGAAGATGGACCACTTTTTGAGATGTACACAGAGCAGAAAGATGGGCCTGTGGTGCTAGGGAGACTATCTATACCCACCCTTCTAGTGGGATTCTCGGTGGACGACTCGCTGGTTACTGTTTTACTTTACTGCATTTGTACTAGTTTTTCATTTTTACGATACTTTTAGTTGGGTTTGTATTCTGTCCCATTTACCTTCCACCACTTACTTTGTATATAGTATTAATTTTTTTTACTTCAGCTTGTGTAATCTATTGTGTTTGTTTACTATCATAAAGGAAATTTCTTCCCTCTTTTATCGGGATTTTTGCCTTTGGTGCTAGTCCCCAGCCCCTGGCCTATGGAAGGCAGGCTTGAGCTAGTCATGGCATGGGCCTTGAGGACGGGTCGTGACATATAAAATTATTATAAAAAGGGAATTTCTATTGATAAAACATTGGGTTGTTACTTTGCTCTGTTTTTAGTGAGGGAGATACATTTTGAACTAAAATGTCTATTTTAAACAAATAATAGAGAATTTGAGTCATACATGAAACATAATTCATCTAATTGAGTGGTGAATGATTCCTACGCATAAAAAATGACTTATCGGTCATTTTACTAATGTATCAAAATAATCAAAATTCCTTTTCTCACTCTTGAGTATGTAACTTGGATTTTTATTAATGATAATGTTAATTTTAAATAAAAAGACACACTTGAAGTCATATTGGTCATATAGTGCATAACATTGAGATGTATTTATTATTAAACATAAAAAATGACTTACAAACCACTTTTCTAAACTATCCAAACAATATAGAAGTGTTTTATCAGTTTTGAGTATAACAATTGTTCTTTATACAAAAATGAAAGAAAATTTTAAAAAAAAGACACACTTGGAGTCTTGTCGGTCACACTATGAACCAGATTGATTTCTGTCTAATTCATACTTGTTTAAAAAGAAATATGAACAATTTACAAATGTATCAAAATAATATGGAATTGTATTCTTTGTATTGATCATTTCACATGTATTTTGATTTTACTAAAATGCCATTTCAGTAAGGAAAAAAATGCACTTTGAGTCATATTCATCACATCATGTGTTAAATTCATGTGAGGATAATTCCAACACATAAAAAATGACACATGAATAATTTTAATAAATTATCAAGATAATCAGAGTATGTTTTCTCAGTTTTCAGTGACCGACACATCTTTCAATGTGAAATGTCAATTTTAAAATGATAAGAGACACCTTTAGTCATATCTGCCACACCGTGCATCATATTGAGATGTAGTTCATTACTTCACCTCAAATAATACTTATAAATAAATTTCCTAATGTATCAAAACAATAAAAATTAATTTTTTAGTTTTGAAAATGTGGATTTTTTTACTAAAATTTCATTTGAAACTGAAACAAACACATTGAGTAATACTGGCCATATCGTGTGTTAGTTTCATGAGATACAGATTCCTACACATCAGAAATTAATAATGAGTAATTATACTAAATTTTCTAGGAAATTAGACCACATTTTCTTGATTTTCAGTGAGTGGCACACTTTTTGAACTAAAATGTCAATTTGAAACTGATAACAAATAGTTTCAGTCATATCAGACACTTGTTGTATCAGATTTAGGTGAGGCTAATTCAAAAGCATAAAAAATATTTCCCGATATTTTTACTAAAGTATAAAAACAATATATTTTTTTCCTAGTTATGAGTATGTCACTTGTCATTTTTAATAAATTTTATGATAAATTTAAATAAAAGGACGCATCAAGAGTCACACTAGTCACACTATGCATACAATTGAGGTGAGGGTGCTTCCTACCCATCAAAAATGACATATGGATAATTTTAATAAAGCATCAAAACAATCCTAATGAATTTTCTTTTTTTTTTGAGTATGTCGCCGATCCTTTTTACTAAAATTGATATCAAATTTAAATAAAAATATTGTATTAGAGTCATATCGGCTGCCCAATGCATCAGATGGATTTGAAGTTGATTCTAAAATGTCAGAAATGATATATGGACCATCATACAAAAGTATCAAAACAATAAAATTGTTTTTTAGTTTTTTTGAGATAGTCAATTTTCATTTTTACTAAAAATAATGTCAATTTTATATAAAATAACACAATTGGAGTCATATATGTCACACCATGAATCAAATTGAGGTGAGTGTGATTCTTACACATAAAAAACGACTTATGTATCATTTTTCTAAAATATATAAACAACCTGAATGCATTTTCTCAGTTTTGAGTATGTCACTTGTGCTTTTTACTAAAATTAATGTTAATTTTAAATACAAAAACACACTTTGAGTTAGAACTGTCACATCATGCGTCAAATTTAGGTGATTTTGATTATTACACATAAAAATGACTAATGGATCATTTTACTAAATCATCAAATCAATATGAAAGTGTTTTCTTAGTTTTGAGTACATCAGATTTCCTTAATACTAAAATTAATGTAAAATTTCATTAAAAAGAGAAACATGGAGTCATACCAGCCATACCATTCATAAAATTAAGCATTTAATGATTCCGACATGTCATTAATGACTTATGTACCATTTTTATAAATATTCAAATTAATCAAAATACATTTTCATTTGTCTTGATTGTGCTAGTTGACCTTTTCATAAAAATTAATGTTAATTTTAAATAAAAAGACAAACTTGGAGTCATAACGGTCGCACCATGCATGAAAATGAGGTGATGTTAATCTCTAAACATAAAAATTGACATAAAGATAATTTTTCAAATGTATCAAAATGGTTTAAACTAATTTTAGGGGTTTTGAGTATGTAAAATTTCATTTTCCATAAAATCAATGTAAATTTAAAATAAAAAGCCACACTTGGAGTCATATCAGTCACACCTTGTCTAATATTGATGTGTGACTTATTCCTAACTGTTACAAAAAAATTATGGGTCATTTGTCTAATGTTAAAATAAAATCCTAACATGTTTACTTGGATTTGTGTTTGTCACTAATGTATTTTACTAAAATGTCATTTGAAACTAGAAAAATGGACTTTGAGTCATTCCAGTTATATCATGTTTCTATTTTATGTGATAATGATTACAATATTTAAAAAATACTAATAAATAATTATTTATCATGATAATCAGAGAATGTTTATTTATTTTTAGTTTGTGATTGAATTTTTGAATTAAAATATCAATTTTAAACTAATAACGGACACATTGAGTTCAGTTGGGTACACTGTATATCAGATAGAGGTGAAGATAATTCCAACATCTCAAAAATTTCATATAAATAATTTTTATATTATATCAAAACAATATGAATTCATCTTATCAATTTTGTGTTTGTCAGTAGTCATTTTTTCTAAAACCTATGTAAATTTTAAGTTTGAAGGCACACATAATGTCATACAGGTCACACCATATGCCAGATTAATGTGTGGATTATTTCTATACACCACAAAGACTTATAGATCAATTTTTCTATAGTTTAAAAATAATCCTAATTCATTTATTTGTTTTCCAGTGTTTTATTTTTTATTTTTTTTGTAAAATTACTGTCACTTTTAAATCTAAATAGACCCTTGTATTCGTAATTGTCACACCATGCATCATATTCATGTGTGGTTTATTCCTAAGTATAAAAAACTACTTATAGATCATTTACCTAAAATACCAAAAAAAATATGAATTTGTTTTTCTGATTTGGAGCATATCACTTGTGTTTTCATAATAAAATTGAAGACCACATTAAATAAAAACAAACTCATGGAGTCATATCTATCAGATCATGTGTTTGGTTGTGGTGAGGATGAATATTAAACATCAAAAATGAAATATGGATCATTGACATAAATTATCAAATTAATATGAATTTTTTTATATTTTTTGTGTATGAGATGTGTGTTTTGAACTAAAATATAAATTATAAATTAAAAAAATATATTTTGAGTCAATCCAAGCACACTGTGTATCCAATTTAGGAGAAGAGGATTGATTTGGAATTGATTATTATCATTTTAACTCTCTCAACCAATCAAAAAAGAGAGAAATGTTCCATTTGTATGAAAACGAAAACCCCATGCTTCTTGAAATGCCTCATCTAAACTAAACATGTTCTATCATTTCTGGATTACTGTAAAAATTTGAAAACAATATGAATTCCTAAATAAATACACCTATATAAGAAATTTTTTTATGATAGAAATACAATAATGAAATAAATTAAAAATAAATATGAAACAATACCTTAATAAAATTTTATATTTAAATTAAAACCACACAATCTAGGTCATACCAAGTACATGTTGTATCAAATTCAGATATGGTTGATTCCACCATGTAATTTTATCGTACAGTGAATGATCATAGTCCATGAGTGAATAAATACTTATTGACATGTTTTTTACAAGTTCTGATGGACACACTGCTAATGTTCTGATGGACTGCTCGAGTGTATGAATATCTGCCTTATCAAGTGGAACACATAGATCCGTTCTTAGATCATGAGCTATTCTAATCCCCAATATCACATGACAAGTTGATAGTTTTATATTGTATAGTGTGTCTTCATGGATATTGTACAAATTATCCATCACAAGAAATAAATTTATGTGTTTTGATTGATATAAATCACAATCATTTTCACCATTCTAAATATTTTTACAAGAAAGGTATCACTATCTTCCTAATTCACATTTCATAGAAATAATTATGAGACCATTACTTTATTCATGTAAGATAGCTCTTTGAGGGGAATTTCTAAACCCAATGATTATGGGGGGGGGGTTCATAACGTACTAGTTTCTCTTGAGATATTTATTTATTTTATTCCCCCATAATGATTTCTAGAAACTAATAATGATAAAGATTTTTTTTTTCATGGGACGCTAATCATGCCTACACCTCTTCCATTTGTTTATATTTTTCCCCAGTTAATTTATTTTCTAATATTTTTTGGGGTGTCAGCACAAAACCCACACCTCTAATATTTCCATATTATTTTGGATGCTTCCATGCCACTAATAATAACATTTCATTTGGTACAACTTATTGATGATTCCTATGTCTATGTTGGATTAAAAATATTAGAAAATATGTAACCATTATTTTTTAATTGTGATTGAATGCAATTTTTTTAATTATGTAATACATACCCATGCTTACCAAAATTTTGTTTGTTTTTATCTATTAGTATACCAACATTATTTTCACAAGCCTCCTTCAATAGAACACGACATGGGATGTAAGTCATATTTTATTTTGATTCATCAATCTACATATTAATCAATTAAATTAATTATGTTGGTATTTCATATCACATAAAAGTACTATGGTAGATTTAAAAAACATACCAATTTTTTCATGTGAAGTGTACCATGTCCTTGTTTATAGTAGGGGTATGATCATTTTTATACCCATTTATTATTTTCAGCACTCAGTTGACTTTTTGTTAATTAGAAATTAATAATCAAAGTGTTTAATATAGGTAATGTCAAAAAATGTAATACCAACAACAATATACCTGAATAGATTTATCCTCACGATGATGAGTAAATGCATCACAAGATTCTTGTCTTGTCAGGTGTGCATATATATGAGGTTGGTGAAAGTTTATTTTCCCTTCAACATCATTGAGATTAAACTTCATTAGAATTGTGAAAAATTTCGAATGAGCCTTTCTAGTAATCAACAATACAAATTTTCAATGGGAGTAATCTTCTATAAATGAACACTTCAAGCGATAATGTGGAGTAAGTAAATGTTTCATTATTTTATTTTTTAGTATAATAAATAAAGGGTATCATAATGTTAGCATAATCTCTTCCCATATTAGTTTCTTAAACATGTGTACAACATGGTCCTTTGAATCTTCATCATCGGCATGTGCTATTGGGAGGGGATCCCAATGAAACTATTGAACATGGACATGTTGGGGTTAATAGTAAGGATGCACACATTCTATCTGGCCTAAAAATTGATTTCATTTCTTTTGACCATAATAATTTTTTCTGACATTATCACGCTATGAATATTTTTTTGTTGAGACGTCATATATTCACCGCCAACCATTTAGTTTGGTTTAAACTCGTTAATATGTTGTTCATATGGATTGGTAGCATTATCTAGTGTAGAAGGTCACTGTTACTCTATATAGGTTGAAAACCCATTTATTCTTTAGGATTTGGAGCATCATCTTATGCATAAGTCATTATATATAGCATTTTTTAATTATTAAATTTATATTATGTAAATGGAGTTGTGAAAAGATAAAAATATGAGGTAAAAAAATCTATATTACAAAAAAAATATAACATGATTATTAAAAAATCGTGTTTAAATTTTGAAGGGATGTGACCCCTCTATTCAGTATCCAAATCTCTTCAATGTGATCTCCTCTATTATAAAATAACTCATTTACGTTACGAACAATGTGAAATGATTGTGATGTCCCATTGAATGGGTCATCCACATTTGCATTATCTTTTGAGCCTTTAGTAGTTTTGGTCAATAACAGAACAATTGAACACTTTTATTTTGTGGGACCCAGAATATAAAATAACTGTACTGGTTGTGATTCCATTATAAATAATTCATATATGTACCCTTCTTTACTGAAATCCACTTTAATGATTCAGAATTCATTTATTTTAGAAACACTCCTACGATCAACACATTTTCATTGAAGAATCTTCACATGGAATGTTTTATGACACAACTTACATATTTGTTTGATGATGGTAAGGTATAAGATATTCCATAAATTGGGTTCTTGTCCAGAGTACTAGATATATGCATCACTTTATCCACAAGTGTAACTCTACAATTTTTCCTGGTACTGCCTCTTCATGTTCTTTATTATAGAACATATAACTAGAAATCACATAACCATTATAAGATAATGCATTCACAATTCATAATTTAGAAATAAATTGAAGCTATTCTGAAATTGAATTAGTATTTTTATCAAACTCCATAAAAATATGTTCTCAAAATCATCCTATAAACTATTGATACCAAGTATTTTATATCTATATTTATTCCCTTGATGGATTCAACTACCAATGAATTTTTTTATGTGTCTCAATATATGGTGAAACATCTTAGATATTATGAAAAATTTAATGTTGTTCCTACACTTGATATGTAATAGGGATTGTGACAATAACAATTCCAGAAATTCCTTTACCCATAAGCTACCCAGTGTGATAATATTTTGGTAGAATGGAACTTTCAACATTGGATAAGCAGTGGGTAAAGAATTGAATGGTTTCCTCAAAAAATATATTTCTCCACAATATATCCCTTAATAAGGATTATATTTTTAACATACCTTTTCTAAATACCCCTATAACATTTATTGGGATACATCAAATTATAATGTACAAGTCCATATAATCAGATCTCTCTTACCAAGTGAACAATCATGTTAACCATAATTTAAAAGAATTTTAGTAGGAAGAACATTTCCAATTCACATAATATCATGTAAATTTTATTTTCCATAGTTGTAAATTCCACCAGTCTATAACGTTTCTGCATATATAATTGAAAAAGAAACAAATCTTGTTTAATTTATGACATAAATTCTTGGAAAAAAATTCAATTTAAAGAAACATGCATTTCGTTTTTCATCAAAACAAGACAATCTTGTGATTTCAGATCCTTTAACAATAGATCATTCATCAAAACCATATTCTTGATATTAGATGAATACCCCTATAGAACCTTTAAATCATCTAAAATTTATGAAAACTTAGATCCTTCCTACTTAGAAATTGACTAAGTAGCTAATGGAATAGAAGTCCATTTTGACACATCAATGCATCATCTCATCCCATATTCCCATGACAATCATGTCTGAACTAGCCTTAATTACATCCTTTGTTTTTTCAGGTGCATTTATCAATATCCCAATTACCATATCACATACATTTTCTCAATATATATCATTAGGAAAATGCTTTATGTATATGAAATTCTAGTATGGTAATTGAAAAAAACTAATATCTTTTTCATTCATATTTTTATAAGGATTTTAAAAAAAATCCCTAAAGTAGTGTCCATATATTTGACATTCTAAAATATTTGATCACCTATTAGTGGATATAGTGGTGTATATTATTATGAACTATCATTGAATTATGTCATCCAAGATAGGTACTTATGTCATCAGGGGATAAATCTATGATTTCCTATAATCACAGTGTTCATTGAATGTTTCAACCTAATTTAATGTGTACATTTTCCACAAATGGGACACCCATGAGTTTCTTTAATGTTATATATTGAAAAATATACATCATCATGAAATATATTTATCATATTGTATAACATGGATATCAATGTGAAATATTCATTTATGAATGAATAATACAATGAAACTATTTCCCTCGGAATTCGGGGATGACCGCCTTGATGGGAGGTTCAAACATTCCGATCGGTTTATAATGGGTTTGTTCGTAGAACTGGAAACATCCAATGATTCCATATCCATTTGGATATACTTTCCATAGGTAGGCATTCATTAGTTTGTGGACTGATGAGGCATAGGAATTTGCATTGGTTAAGAGGATGAGAGGTCAGACTCATCACACCTTTTTTAGGGAAATTATAGTCTACTCCGGGACTCTCTTTATCGATTTAAGTTTTGTTCATGAATCCTTATTACATTACCATGTATAAAATGGGATTTCCTTCAGATTTGACAACCAATGATTAAATATGTAGGAAATTTAGAGAATATTTTATATGTATTCGTGGTTCTTCAACAATAGAGAATCATCTGTATTTATTAGAGATTCTTGGTCAATGGTATCCTTCGACACATTTATATAGAAGTCTCGTGGTCATTATGATGACCAGGATAGTTTTAAAGCCACTCAGTGGGGGCACTTGAAGTTTATTGTCATTCAAGAGGACATGGATTATTTCAGATTTGGGATCGAACCCGCAGATGGGCTACCTACGTATCCTTTGTTCATTAAATGAATCAGAACCCACATAGTTCGAGTAAGGGAGTAGGATGTTTATGATTAATGGCTCAAAGAAGGATGTCATAATTACATTTACACTCTAAACTCATGTGAGTCATGCTCGGTGTTATAAACAAGAGGTATTGGTAAAAATTAGACAATTGTTCCATGAAAGATGCAATCATAATAAATAATTTGGGACTTATGTATGTATGACTGCCCAGATAAATGAATATTAGGACTTACTTCAGGGAAGAAATCCAAGAACAGGTTCCATAAAGGTATATGTGCTTCATGGAGATTTGAATACTCTAATTTAGGGCTTACTCCTAAAAAGGAGGCCTAAATTAGGATAAGACTTATGATTGGGTTTTACTCCGGAGAAGGAATCCTGGACCAAAGGTAAATTAGGACTGGTTAAGAGGAATTAAGACTGGGGCTTACTCCTGAAAAGGAGGCCCAGGTTAAGAGACTTGATTAAAATTAAGGGGCTTGGGGCTTACTCCTGAAGTGGATGCCCATATTTATGACTGGGGCTTACTCCTAAAAGAAATATTCCTTGGTGAATAGGGTCCATAAAAGGTATATGTGTTTTATGGATATTTATACTCTTAATTTGGGATTTACCCCTGAAAAGGGTACCCAGAATTAAAGAGGAAACTTTGAATTATGATTGGGGATTACTCCTGAGGAGGAGGCCCAAATTTGAGAACTTGGACTGGGGATTACTCTTGAGGAGGAGGCCCAGGTTAATGGGGATTTGGGGCTTACTCCTTAGGAGGATGCCTGTATTAGGGTTCTCTTATCTTTACAGGGTGATGTTTAATGAATGGAATCTCTAACCTTAGTGACAAGATGTGAAAATCACTAGGTTTTGAGAAATGTTCGTGGAATTCCTTTCAAATAAGGAAATCAATCAAGAAGACATTCCATAAATGTCTTAGAAGAGTTTCTTGAAGACTGAATTTTGAAAAGGAGATGTGGAATGGAATAAGAGGGATGAAATAGGAAATAATGGCACCAAAAAAGGTAAGGGCGTGCAAGCCCTAAGATTCGCGCAAGTACTGCGCGGGCGCTCTAGTCTGGTCACGCAGGTATTCCTGCATGACGCATGGGTACTTGTAGGAATGTTAACAAGTAGGGTATACTTGAGAGATCCTTTGATCAATTCCTTTAGAATCCTTTTGAAGTTCTTCCAGAAGGGAGGCGTGCAAGTGCTATTGAAGGAGTAAGGCGGCGCGCAAGTGTGGCCATTTCCCTTAAGGGCTGGCCACTTAGGCGCGCAAGTTTTGATAAGTTTCAACACTTAGGCCTTCCTGCTCCTCTTTAGATCTTCCTTTCTAGGTAATAAATTACCTTATAAGTGTTTAGGAAGCTTTGAGAAGAGACTAGGGAGTTGGGAGCTCAAATCTGAGTTTCTGGAAAAAATACCTCTTTTGAATGAGGGGCCCACAGGGTCTATTTATAGGCTGGAGAAGACCCAGGAAGTTATCAAATAGGTTTTCCAAGTCACTTGCGCGACCATTAGGCAGCACCCAAGTATACTTGCGCGACCACGAGGGAACTTGCGCGACCTATGGGAAATGTTCTCCTTGTTAATCCCATTGTCGATTTTTTTATGTTACTTCAAAGGATGAGTCAATTTGTGCTAAGTCATTTCCCTTTGCATTCTTTTAGACAATTTGATGAAAAGGGGAATAAAAAAAAGTCCCCCCCTCAGAGTTAGATCCAAAATAAATGCGGATTTGACTCTGAGGAAAAGAAGAAAACCAATGGAAAGGCAGCGCACAAGTTTTCAGGGCGCAACACTGGGCGCGCAGGTTCTTGCCGTGCATGGCTATCAACTGCAGTGGCTAGATCTAGAGGTAAGGGCTTATCCTCTTCCCAAATGGTAATTTAAAGAGAAGAAGCATAGGTCATGGGGGAAAGAGTAGAACATGGCACTTCCTTATGTGCATTAATCCCAGATTACATGCCCCCCTGTGATGATGATGTTGAATCAGACCCAGAGGTAGTTAAAGCATTCAGATTTTCATGACCCAAGGCATGGAACAACATATGGAAAATCATATCTGAGGTTCCTTTAGAATATCTATCATCAAAGATCCCTCAATTATCATCCCAGTTTGTCATGCTAGGACATGGCAGTTTTGGATATGAAAAGATCCATGTCGCGGTGAAACAGGTCATCTTCAGGAGGGAGCAGGAGCAAACGTGTCGCGAAGATCTGTCCTGGGTGAAACTGTCAGATAACATTGGTGAATTTGAGGCTGCGGTATCCCAATCTGAGGCTGATTACGTTGACAAGATGAAGGATCTGATGTATAAAATCAATGATAAAGTCGTCCAGCAGGTGCAACTCCAGCAATAGTTAGATGCTGTTTCTGGGGAACTTGACCAACTCAATAATTCACTGGAGGGAGTTCAAATGAATGGTATGAAGACCATTGTGGATGAAAAGAAAGCACTCCATCAGGCAGAAAAGATTGAAGTTGGTTGAGTGCATGAGCTTCAAGTAGCTTCTAATGAAGCTCGAGATGCAGTTCATCAATTGAAGACCTATGTTGACAGTCTTTTGTAGTTCCTTGGAAAAGAGAAGAGACTCCAATATGTGGATTTCCTTCTAACTCTTGTGAATCAATGAAAAAAAATTTCACCTTCACTCATTTGTACCTGCATTCTCTTTTTCTACATGATTTATATTTTACCTAAGACAATGGGCCTAGTAAACATAGTTTGATTTTTACTAGGATTAATGTAAATAACCCTACAAACTTCGAACCTTTTAATTTCTCAATATTACCTAAATCATACAAAAAATATGTTTAGTGAGCTTGAAACATGACTTTTATTCATAGTTCCTTTTTATTTTATGGGCAGTTTAAAGTCATGCACGTCGGACATAAAAAGGCTAATGTTTAAGGTCAAAATAGATTTGACCGAATGAATTAGAATTGACTCAATTCATTGACAATTCATCTAAAAACATAGTACCATACTCAAGTAAGAGGGAAAAATATGTAAAATATGACTTAAGAATATTTGAATATGAGGAATGATATGAAAAAGAGCTAAAAGGTATTTAGAAGAAGTAGTTCCCAAGAATGAAGTTACTATTTTTTAACAAACCTGTTAGGGGGTTGAATTATGTAGGGCCACCTAAGGGCATTGGATGCATAGTTAAATAAGATAGTATCTTTTGGATAAAAAGTCTGTTCTGTAGACTGTTTATGCAAGGCTGCCTATGGGAACGTGTTGCATAGTCAGGAAAAAGAACTCTTAGAAATTTACTTTCCTAGTGCTAAATTCTAGTGAAAGTTTATGGAGATTCAAATTTTCCAAAGTATAGAGTTTGTTGTATAGAAAGAGGTACTTGAATATGGAGAAGATATTTCCAAATAAGATTATCGAATAACTAAATATATATCACTCCTACGAAGGTCTGACCCAAATGTAGGGAAGGAGAATATAAACCATAGACTTGAATACTTTTCAGATCTTGAAAAAGGATATGGGACAAATATGTTAAGGATGGTTATTTTTTCGGATCCCTATATGCTATCATTTAGGACAAATAAAGACAAAAGAGGTATTCTTCCCATGAATGAAGTTTCCATTATTTAAAAAACCCGTTAGGGGGTTGAATTATACAGGGCCACCTAAGGGCATTGGCTTCATCGTCAAAGAAATGTATCTTTTGGCTGACAAAACTGTTATGTAGAATGTTTATGCAAGGCCATCTATGGGAACGTGCTGCATAGTTAGGTAAAAGAAATCTCAGAAGTTTGACATTTTTGTGACTAGAATTCATTTAAAGGGTTATGAAGATCTGAAAATATGTAAGGTTAGGATTATGACACATAAATATGGGTATTTTCTAATGTATAAAGTGATACACAGATCAATGCTAACCATAATCATGTTATGGCTGGGTCCTAAATTGAAATGTTGGACTTCACTATGTATCCCATAAGAATGAGAATCAAGCCATACATAGTTCTTAAATGACAGTTTAATGTCATGTGGGACAAAAGTATTAGAGATATTAGTTTATGGTCATAGAGCTTGTACCATTATAAAAAATACACAGTGTCTGTTTTCTTGTGGAATTTTAGCCAAGGGACTGAAAGTGGAATTTGGGGTTAGGCCCAATGACTTGGGGCTGGATTTGAGGGACACCCGAATGTTCCTACGTATCCCATAAGGATGGTAATGAATCCCACATAGTTCTAGAAATACCCTCTATACAAATTTGGTTCATACATGTGAAGGGTGAAAGTGGACTTTAGTACAGTGAATGTTTAACCCAAGATAAAAGGTTTATGAATTGCCATGTATGCACGCAGTCTTTGAAATGAAACATGATTGAAAATCAATGTAAATAATGATTCCCTCTCAAGTGAGGGTATCAATGAATATTTTAGCTTATTTTCCTACTAGACAAAAGTGTTGTATAGTTTAACGTCGTATAACAAGGACGAAAGTGAACCAATTTAACGATATTGATTCTAGGGGTAGTTTCACGAATCAACATTGTATGAGATGGAGGTGAACCGATGTGAAGAGACTGATTTTGGGCTTTAACCGTGGGAGGTTGCCTATGTACCCAGCCTGGAAGGCAAGGATCAAAGTCTGTGTAGTTCAATTAAAGAAAGAATTAATGAACAAGTTGTTCTTGGGGACAACGACATAAAACATGATGTTGGGAATTACACATGGTTAGTGTCCGAGAGAGAGTGTTATGGTTGAGGTTCACTCTAAGCTCATGTGTGTCATACTCGGTGTGAGAAACAAGAGGTAGCAAAAACCTTAACGATACACAGTTTAACATCATATAGGACGTATGAAGGGACTATGCAGTTTAATGTATTGTAGTTAGGACTACTGGTGCTACACAGTTTAATGTCATATAGCAGGGACAAAGTACGGTTAAATGTCATGTAAGACGTATCATGGATTTTCTGTACAGTTTAGCGTCATCTAGTTAGGACAATGGGGACAATATAGTTTAACGTCATGTTGGATGAAAAAAGGAACTTTTTCCCCATAGTTTAACGTCATGTTGGACGAAAAAAGGATGATACAGTTTAGCGTTATGTTGGACGTAAGTGAAAATAGTTTAAGGTCATATGCATGGACCGTGGATGGTGCAGTTTAATGTCATGCTGGATAGGGGTGTAGTTTAAGGTCATACAGGACCTTGATTCTGTTGTTTAACATCGTTCCAGACATAAGGGACTTTTATATGGTTTAGCGTCATATAGTTAGGACGTCACCGTTTAACGTCTTGCTGGACATAAGGGACATGAAAATAGTTTAGGTTCATATGCATGGACCGTTGATGATGCAGTTTAAGGTCATACAGGACCTAGTTGTAGTTTAAGGTCATACTGGACCATTTAGGGAACTTTTTCACAGTTTAACGTTGTGTTGGACATATGTGCAAATAGTTTAGGGTCATATGCATGGACCGTTGATGATGCAGTTTAACGTCTTGCTAGACAGTGGTGCAGTTTAAGGTCATACCAGACCAAGTTGGGGACACAGTTTAATGTCATGTTGGACATATGTGAAAATAGTTTAGGGTCATATGCATGGACCGTTGATGATACAGTTTAATGTCTTGCTGGACAGTGGTGCATTTTAAGGTCATACCGGACCATAGATGATGTATTTTGTGGTTATACAAAATACTTCTTCAAAAATATGGCATTGGTTGGAGTAGTGTTGAGTTCTCCATCCATCGAGATTAATGAATAAGCTCCATTGGAGTAGATCCTATGTATTGAGTAAGGTCCTTCCCATTTTGGTCAAGCTTGGGAGGTTTATATCCTTGTATCATTGGAGTTCTGAGAACTAATACCAATTCTTCCTGAGTGAATGAATGAAGATGAACTTTTTTGTTAAAAGCTCGTGTTATTCGATTCTGACAGACTTCCAAGTGGTGCAAAGTGCACAATCTTTTCTCATCTAACTGTTCCAATTCATTCATCACTTTTGAGATTGTTCATCTGTAGATGACTGAGCACAAATGGATACTCTGAGCGAAGGAAATTGAACTTCAATGGGTAAGATGGTTTCCGTTCCATATACCAGTGAATATGGAGTTGACCGAGTTGCAGTGTAGGTGGTAGTCCGATAATCCCATAAAGCATGAAAGAGTTTATCAGGCCATTACCTATTATCTTTATCCACCATCTTTTGCAGTATATTTGAAAGAGTCTTGTTAAATGCTTCTATCTGGTCGTTGGCCACTACATGATACCGTGATGAATGGTTGGATTTGATTTTTTATTCTTGATATAACTTCTTCACCTTAGATGAACAGAAGTTGGTGCCATTGTCCATCAATATGGTATGAGGGACACCAAATCTGGTAATGATGTTAAACTTGATGATGCTAACAACGCATTTAGAACTGAATTCTTTGAAAGGTATTGACTGTTCCCATTTTGAAAAGAAGTCAGTAGCAGTAAGAATGTACTTAAACTGCTTGGCCGTAGCCGAAGGATAAGGTCCCACCACATCCATTCCCCATGTGGAAAATGGCCATGAGTATTTAGCTCTATGAAGCTACTCTAGAGGTTGATGAATTAAGTTGGCATGCACATGGCAAGAATGACACTTATTTGTGAAATCGACACAATCTTGTATCATTGAAGGCCAAAAGTATCATAGCCTTCGTATCTGATCAGACAGTCTATGTCCAGACTGGTGGGCACCACAGACTCCTACATGCACTTCTTTCGTGATAGCCATTGTCTCTTCACTATCAATGCATCTGAATATAACTCCATCAAAACCACATTTGTATATAATTTTCTCTAAGTGATCTAGGCTATCATATAGAGTAAAATTGACCACACGTCGCCAAATTTGTTCTTTCTCGGTTCTATCAGGTAGAAGTGTTCCATTTTGTTGTTATTCCCTGATAAGTGACATCAATCCTATAGTATGACCATACAGTTTAGGAATGGGACTAATTTCATTAATTTCCCCTATTCTGATTCGAACATAAGGTGAAATTGCCCAACGGTGGGCAATACTGATGGTTTTCTCGTCTCGATTTGGATCTTCTAGAGCTATGGATATATTAGCCAGTGCATCAGCTTGAGCATTTTGTGATCTCGGGATAAAATAAAATGGCAGTTCCTAAGGGAATTCCTCCATTAACTCTCTGACATAATCATAAAATGGATTAGTTATTATTTTCTGATGTCATAATCAACATTGACTTGTTTAATTACCAGGTTTGAATCACCTTTCAATTTTAAGTGATTCACTTGTGCTTGAAGCGCTAATTCCAAGCCTACGATGAGAGCTTGGTATTCGGCTTCATTATTGGTACCACCTTCCCACAATAAGAAGGAATAAGGTAACACTGCCTTTTCTGGAGAAATGAGAACAATTCCTAAGCCAACTTTGTTCAATTTAGAATTTCCATTTTCCTCCCTGTTGGACTTCTGGAAGAACCATCAAAATACATTTCCCATGCCTGAGGACATTCTTGAATAGAGAAGACTTCCTCATCAGGGAGTTCAATATCTAAAGATGTGTCTTCCACTGAAGGGTGTTCATCCAGGAAAATAGCCAGAGCTTGGCCCTTTATCGCCTTTTGAGACACATACTGAATATCGAATTACTGAAAAATAACTTCCCACCTTGACAGAAGTCATGTAAGCATCAGACGACTAAGGATGAATTTGAGAGGGTTATTGCGATATTCCAATTAGACCTCGTGATGTTGTAGGCAGTGTCTTAACTTCTGTACTGCAATGATTAATTCTAGGCAGCATTTCTCAATGCTTGAATACTGGGTTTCTGCTTCAAGCATAATTCGACTGAGATAGTAGAGGTTGTTTTCATTCCCAGCATCACTCTTTTTAGCAAGGAAGGCACCCAATGATCTCTCTAGAGCTGTCACATAGAGGATAAGTGGTCTTCCTTAAACAGGTGGCATGTGTACTGGTGGACTCAAGAGGTATTTCTTGATAATATCGAATGCTTCCTGACATTCTTTAGTCCGCTGGTAAGTGACTCCGTTCTTCATCAATTTGGTGAAGGGTAAACTTTTGTCTGCCAAATTGGCCATGAAACGCCGAATATAGGCTAAGTGTCCTTGAAGTCCTCTTAATTCATTCAAATTTTGAGAAGGTGACATACCAAGGATTGACTTGGTCTTCTTGGGATTGACTTCAATACCATGATGGCGTATAACAAAGACACGGAATTTTCCTGAGGTTACCCCAAAATCACATTTTAAGGGGTTCATCTTCAAATAATGTTGTTGAATCTTGAGGAATATGACTTCCAAATCAGCCAAGTGATTAGAACATTTTTTCTATTTAACCACCAAATCATCTACATAGCATTCAACAAACTTCCCAAAGAAGGTATTGAAGATACGATGCATGGCACGTTGACACGTTGCACCTGCATTCTTTAATCCAAAAGGCATTACCCGGTAGCAAAACACACCCTGAGGGGCTCTAAAGGCTATGGATTCCTCATCTTCTGGGGCCATTCGGATCTGATTATATCCAGAATATCCATCCATGAACGAAAGTGCTTCACAGCCAGCTGTTTCATCAATTAAAATTCTATAATCGGAACTGGGATATCATCCTTAGGACAATGCCGATTAAGATCTCTGAAATCGATGCAAAATCTAATTTGTTCGTTCTTCTTCTTTACAGTGACAATATTAGGCAACCACTTGGGATATTGTACTTCTCTAATTAATATATCTTTGATAAGCATATCCACTTCAGCCTCAATTTTGGAATCATAAGTTGGGTGTGTTCTTCTCACGGTATACTTAAATTCTCGATGTTCTTCTGGTAAACCCAAATGATGAGTAGCAACATCAGGATCATGCCCGGGCATTTCTGTATAGTTCCAAGAAAATATATCTCTATTTTTCATTAGAAAAGAAATACACATCTCTTGCTCTCCAATAGTCATGGCCACACTGATTAAAGTGGGGTGTGGATCTTCTTTTATACCCATATTTATTTCTCTGAGTTCATCCACAGTGGTAGAGATACCCTCTTCAAATGCTGGAGGAGCATCTCTGAGATCTTCCTCTTCTTCTTCATCATGTGTTATTTCTTCAATTTATACATTCATAGTAGATGATAAAGCATAATTTTCATGATCAGAAGAGATTTCACAATTTTCATATATTGAAGAAGAAGCTTCCATTTTCGACCAGATAGATGATGAAGGGTCTTCTTTGGGTAATAAGGAGGAGATGATGGATTTAGAATCAACATCATTATTCACCTCTGATGTTGCTATAACTTCTTCTGGCCTGATTGGTGAAGTATAGACATGTTGGAATTCAGCAGATGAAATGAAGACATCACCATTTGTGCTTTCATCACTGCTTGGTGGGTTACCAATTTCTTCCATTTTGTTTGGCTCGATTTCCGTAATTGACATTATTGATCATTCCATAAGAGTATTTTGATTTGGGCATATCTTGTAAATTTGACTGATAGGCAACACATAATCTGTACTTACATGTGTAAATGGATTTACTGGAATATTCTCCAAACCATATGGAGCATTATATTTGGTAATCTCCTTTGTTGTGGATTTCTCCCTTCCCTTCATGTGATAAAATTCCACCTCAATGTATTGAGACTCACATGTCTTGAACAGGGCCTTATCACCATACAATGTCCCAACTTGACCATCGAAACAATATTTGAGACATTGATGGTATGTTGAAGGGATAGCCGCATGTTGATGTAGCCAGGGTCTTATAAGAAGGATGTTGAAGGCTGAGTCTTGATCAACAACCATGAAATCTGAATTGGATACAAGATCTCTAAACTGAGTTCTGAGTGTAACTTTTCCCAATGTTTCTTGTTCATTTTTATCATATCCTTGTAATATCATGGTAGAAGGAGATAAATCAAATTCCGTGAGGCCCAATCGATGAAGTTTATGGATGGGCATGAGGTTGAATCCTGAACCATTGTCAATGAAAGCTCTTCAAACATCTATGCCATTGACCTTTCCAGATAAGTTCAAAGGTCTAATATACCCATGCACAACATCATCTTCATTTTTATCAGTAAAATATATTATTTCATGGCATTCTGCAGAATTATTCTCTATATGATAGACATTAGCTATATCAATTTTAGGTTCAAACTCTTGAAGACTTGACAAAGCCTCGATGAGTGCTTCCCAAATATCTTTTTTAACCGATTCAAAGCATCAAGAACTTATAAATTGGCTGGTACATGGGCTAGGTGTTTCAACACATAATACTTTTGATCCAGAGGTCTATGTTTCCCAACAGGAATATGTGGTTTAGTAGGTACCTTGGAAGAAGATTCTTTGGAAGTTGATGGACCATGTATTGGGATAGGAGTTGGCAATATTCCTGGTTTTGGAAGATTAGGACGATTAGATCCATTTATTTGTTGAGAGGAAAAAGATGGAACCTTCAACCGGTCTTCCAAAATAACTGTGCCCAGACTGAATTTTTATTGGTAGAAGATCTTTCTTGTTCTTGCTGAGCTCGCTGAAGGGATCTACAACGAGTTTCTACTGCGTACACAGTTCTAGAAGAAGTAGAATTGGAATAGTGGCTTTTGAAAGATCCACATATTCCCCTGTATCCTGAACCTATGGAACTTCCTTTGATTCCCCTATTTGATACAGGGAATTCAGGCTCATCGATATCAAAACTACGACTGGCATATGGACCTGTTAATTGAATCATATTAACAGAACTGAAGATTAACTCTACGTCTGATGAAGTCTTTACCTGATTAGCCTGTTTAGACTATGATGTTTGGTGGGGTGGTGCCCGTGGCTTTGAAGTAGATGGAATGAATTCTGCCAGAGTCAAAGACAACTTAGGCTTTGACACATACTCATCTTATTATGATTCTATTTCTTTCTTTGAATCATGTCGTTTCTTCGAGGACTTTCCCTCTGATGAAGAGGGTTCTGCCGCAACATTCATGGCATAAGACACAATTGGATTCTTTAATTATGTTCGCAAAATATCCTGAGTTTGGTTGATTGTCTTTCTGACCATCCAATAATCATACTTCTGTGCATTTTTTCTTTTGACTTCTTTCCATTCGCCTTCCTCCTCTGGAACTGTAGTAGTGAAACATGCTACCTGGGCTGAAGAGCCTTTCAGTTTGACTTGTCCCAAGTCGACCATATTTTTCATGAGGTATTTGAAGACAAAACACTCCGGGATGGGATGCCCCAACATTTGATGAAAGGGGAAATAGTTGGGGCAGTCTTCAACTCCTTCTTTGTTTGGCCTCTTGGCTTTTGGTATTTTAACCAGATTATTTTCCAGAGCCGAAATGAAGTTACCAGGAACTTGTTCATTTCAGAAAGAGTATGTTTTTCACTTCAAATCTTCAAATTTTTTTCGTCTTTGATCTCTTTGATCATCTAGATGAAACAACATTTGTTTTTGGTGCTCAAGAGGTGGAGAACTTCGATAAGATGAAGGTTTTGAAGTAGAAATAGGTACGGGTGGTTGTTTAAGAATAGTTGTAGTAGTTTCTACTTTACCCATTCTCCTTCCTAGAGCTGATGGAATTACATGAGATTTAGCCTTAGCCTGTATAAGGAAATCTTCAATCTGCTGAGTGATTGAAGTAAGGTCTTGAAACCCTCCTGTGTATTTCACAGGGATTAACGGCGTGCGTAATTTGTCACGCAGATTTGCCACACAGATTGGCAACAATTCCTCGTAAGGGAGTGCTAATCTTAGGGAATATGTTAATCCCTTCCAGCGAGTAATGAAATCTGAGACCCTTTCATTCTCTCATTGCTTACAGTTTGTAAGATCAAAAACTGTTGTCTTTGGAAATGTTGAGTTGAAGTGAAGAATTGTTTTTGCGAAGATCCTCCCATCCAGTAATTGATCGGGATTGCAAGCTAGTATACAGACAAAGGCTGGTCCTTGCAAGGTCCATACGAAGCATCTGGGTTTTACTGCTTCCTGCTGCTCTGGAGTTCCCATCATAGGATCAGAACAAGACACGAAATGTGTCAAATGCTCCTCAGGGTCGCCTGATCCATTGAAAATAGGGAACATAGGGTTTCCAAAACTGGATGGAGGAGAGATTGAATATACCCATTCAGGGTAAAATTTCTTTTCTGGTTGAACTTGTGCATGTTTCCCTTCCATACATTCTAATCGAGCTGTAATTGACTCAATAGTAGTTATTAAATTTTGAGAAACATCCGGTTGAACTTGTACTTGGTTAGGTGCAATGACTGGAGCTTGGACAGATGTGGTGGTTGGTGCTGCAACTGATGGTAGCACTGCCAACTATTGTGGCACTTGACCTGTAGGATTATACCTGTGAGTGTGTGCTGATAGAGGAGGATATACTTGATCCATCTGAGTAGCTGCAACAAATTCCCTTGGCTGACTGACTCCTGCACGCTCATAAAGAAGACTACCCTAAAGTAGTTCTGCATTCAACCTCATTAATTCCATCATTTCTTCCTCCTGTTGTCCAAACCATTGCTCTAGTGAGAGCGATTGGCATTCTCTAGAGGAAGGATATGTAACCTGATTCATTCCCCTCCCTTTGTTGGATCCTTTTCAGATAGGGGGAAGTGGTTTACTCGAAGGATTACCTAGGTTCTGAGTAATCCTTTGATTTCGTATACGCACACCTTCTTCATTTGTGTCAGTGCATACATCTTCTTGAGTAGGAACCTCTTCATCTGAGTCCCCTGAGTGAACATCAGTTGGTGGATCAACAACAATGACATTGATGACATTGATTGATTCATAACGCATCGAATCCCTTCTATTAGAATTTCTATGATATTGTATTCCTCCATGTCTTTGATGAGACATTGCCTTTTGTTGATTCGATCCCTCAAGAACTTCTTGACGAACCGTAATTTGGAAATAATCTCCTGATAATTTGGCTCTTTATTCCTCTTAAGGATTCCTCCTTAATCGAGAAAAGACCGAATTTCTCTAAGGAGGGGATTGATGATTTGAAAAAGTCCCCAATCCGGTAGACTGGGACTGTTCCTGCTGTTCCTGCTCAATTCCTCAAATCCTATTTGTTGATTCCGAGGGTTGGTTTAAAACTGTCCCCAGTCTGGCAAGCTGGGATGGCTCTTGAAATGTTATGTCTGAGACTTTCTTAAAATCTCTCCTGATCTTGCGAACCTTAGTCCGGAAATTAGATGGATGCATTAATCTGTATCCACTTTTATCACCAGGTTCAAAAGACCGTTGGATAATTTCTGACACTTCTGTCACATGATGATGTTCCTGCTCCATATGAGAAGCTTGTTTAATATTTCGTTTACTTTATGCAGGAGTAATTCAATAGCTTGTTCTCTGTATGCTTGATTTTGAGAGGAACTAGTTGAAGCCTGTTCTTGGGAAAGCTTTTGATTACAAACAAAACCCATTGACTATGGTCGGCCATGGGCAATAACATTGCATGAGACCATTTTCGGCAGGCTTTGCTAATAGGAGGGCACAATGAAATTTAGTACTCCATGAACACACCGTCCTCTGACATGAATACCAGATGGGGCATTGTCAATTAACTCACGCAATCTTCTTAGTGCACCAAGGTAGGAACATTGAAGGGCTATCTGTTGTTTTTTAGCCTTCAGATGTCGAGAGACTGATAGAGATGCCAAATCAATCTGACGTTGTAACCCTTCTATTATCTTAATATGATTTTCATATTCATCATAAGATAATTCTTTCTTCTTCAAACCGAAAAAGTGTTTTCCATATGTTGAGACGAATATCATGGATTCCATCTTCCGTCAACATCTTTGGAATGTCATACTGAGAGTCAGCCAGAGGCCAAAACATGACTGGTACTTCACCTTTTGCAAGTTGTTTCTCCACGTTCAACATTTCCTCTTTATCATTAAATGAAGATTATTCTACAATATTTGACCAGAGTTGGTGTTTCCTTGTTGCTTCATCGGATTCAACAAGATTGGTAGAGAAATCATTGATCAAACTAGAAGATGCATGACTTAGGGGTGGTTCAGAGAATGACCTACACCCTGGGCTATCTTTTGATTGATAAAGTATTTCACTTGCTAGCGATGAAGCATCAGACATGACTGGTTTCACATTTGCAAGTGCCTCATGATAAGAGGGCATTCTCGTCACTACATTGTCCACTGAAGCATTTTACGGGAAATGTGCATCACTACTACAGAGAGGACTTTCGCAGCGAAATTCATCATCATAGGGAGGACCACCATAATGGGTTACAACAAAAGATGAGATCTCTTGCTCCTTGGTCTTCTAACCACACAGAGGGTTCCTATGGATCTCATCTGAATATGAAACTTCGAGATCGACTGAATTTTCATAAAGCAAGCCTTCATAAGGAAGTGTCTGTTGAATACCATCGAAATTAATGATCCCATTATTGGGAAATGAGGGAGTAGAATCTTGAATTCCAACAGATAACTGTATGAGGGCTTCATGAACTCCAGCATCAAGCAAGGCCTTGTTAAAGATTGGCTCTTGATCTCCTGACTGTGCTGGGTGGGTCTTTTTCTTAGATGCCTTCGTACTCACCTTGGAAACCACTTATTGACGAAAGTGGCTGCTCTGAGTAGGTGTATGTGCCTGATCAAGAAAGATGGCCAGGTTAGGCTGATGATCTCCACTCAAATCAGGTTTATGTGCCTGACTTGGTTGTCCGTATGATATGGGTGAGTATGCCCCATAAACCTCTTAGACTGGAATAGATGTGTGTGTCTGTTCCGGAGTGAGCTGTTGATGTGTCACTCCACCGGAAGGGATAGATTTATGTGTCTTTATCTGAGTTGCCGCTGAAGTTTTATTAATATCCTGGAAAGCGTCCAGAATATGAGTAGGGATTTGCTTCTACTCATTCAGCATTGATAAAATATTCTTGGTGACTTCAACTGCTAGAACGGGGATATGCATCCATTCCATGCTTGGATTACTTGTATGTGCCAACTCTTATCCTCCTTTTCCTATCAGTGAATCCTGACAGTACTCAAGTGTGGGGGTAGAGAGTTGAGTCTGCCTCCTATTTGTCACCGGAGCTTTCCGACTGACTTCTCTGAAAGCTACCATGCAAGACTGTTGGTAGGCTTGATTAAAACTAGCAGGTGTATGTGCCTGCTGATTGCACTTCGCCAAACGTGGTTGACGAGCTCCATCATATGTAGTCAAACGAGCCTGCTGACTAGCTGATGATGTATAGATAGGTGTAAGATCCTGTCTATAGTACTCCACCGGAATTGCCCGGCAGGATTGGCGTGATGCTGCCAGATGAGTCTGCTAGACAACAGAATTAAAATAGGCAGGTATATGTGCCTGCTCATTTTTTCCACCAAGTTAGGTTGGTGGAATTCTACAGAGATGGAAGAGATGAGAACATGCTCACTATTGACCAGATTCCGCCTCTGGTGGTTCGTCTTGCCTGCTCGGGTTCGAAGAACCTGAGCCGAACACCTGGAGTCGGTACCCTCATCATGTTGAGGGCGCACTGCCGCACGAGTCAGGCTGCGATTGTTCGTGGGAGCCCTCGGGAAGGACTCCTGTCTACTTGAATTAAGGCCCTGAGGGACCTTCTCATTCACCTCATCAGAATAACGGAGTGAATGGTGACTGCGTTCCGGGGATAACGACCTGAAATGGTTGGAGACGGTAGTTAGCACTTCCTGCTTTTTGATCACTGGTCATCGTTGTCCGGACGACCAGTGTGAGTTGTTCACTTGGAGGGCTTATCGGGAAGCCTCTAGAGTTGGTATTGTACCGTGTTGACGGTACTCCTTAACCAGCACATTTGATACCCAACGTTGAAGACACTGAGTAGGTGATGTCATCCTCAGAGCGGATGACGATCCAGCAGGAGTAGCAGTAGTGGAATTTGCAGTAGTGGTATTCACAGGTGTGAATTTGAGAGCAACCATTATAGAAATGCAGAAGATCTTGGAAAAGAGTGACTTTTTGATATAACAGACGTAATCAAGATAAATTCAGCCACTACATATTTTGGATTAGCACATATGTCAATGATTGTTTTTGTTTTCCCTCTCATTGAGTTTTAAATAGGGGCCTAACAAATAGGTAAAACATTATTTTAACATGGTTAAGGATTCACGTCAGGTTCACCATTTATTGTTTCCCTCGGAATTCAGGGATGACCGCCTTGATGTGAGGTTCAAACATTCCGATCGATTTTTAACGGGTTTGTTCATAGAACCGGAAACATCCAATGATTCCATATACATTTGGACCTACTTTCCAAAGGTAGGCATTCATTAGATTTTGGACTGATGAGGCTTAAAAATTTTCATTGGTCGAGAGGATGGGAGGTCGGACTCACCACACCTTTTTGAGGGGAATTATTGTCTACTCCAAAACTCTCTTTATAGATTTATGTTATGTTTGTGAATCCTTATTACATTACCAAGTATAAAATGGGATTTCCGTCAGATTTGAAAATAAATGATTAAAAATGTAAGAAATTTAGAGAATCTTTTATATGTATTTGAGGTTCTTCATCAATAGATAATCATCTGTATTTATTAGAGATTATTGGTCAATGGTATCATTTGACACATTTATATAGAAGTCTCTTGGTCATTATAATGACCTAGCTAGTTTTAAAGCCACTCAGTGGGGAACTTGAAGTTTATTGTCATTCATAAGGACATGGATTATTTCAGAGTGGGGATCGAACCCGATGATGGGCTACCTACGTATCCTTTGTTCAGAAAAGGAATCATAACCCATGTAGTTCGAGTAAGGGAGTATGATGGTTATGATTGATGGCTCAAAGATTGATGTCATAATTACTTCTACACTCTAAGCTCACGTGAGTCATGATAAGTGTGAGAAACAAGAGGTATTGGTAAAAATTATACAATTGTGCCATGAAAGATGCAATCATAAGAAATAATCTGGGACTTATGTATGTATGACCACCCAGATAAATGAAGATTAGGATTTACATCAGGGAAGAAATCCAGGAACAGGGTCCATAAATGTATATGTGCTTCATGGAGATTTGAATACTCTAACATGGGGATTACTCCTGAAAAGAAGGCCCAACTTAAGATAAGACTTATGATTGGGTTTTACTCCTGAGAAGGAATCCTGGATCAAAGGTAAATTAGGACTGGTTATGTGGAATTAAGACTGGGGCTTAATCTTGAAAAGGAGGCCCAGGTTAAGAGACTTGAAAAAAAAAATTAAGGGACATGGGGCTTACTCATGAAGAGGATGCCCATATTTATGATTGGGGATTACTCCTAAAAAAAGATGCCCTAGTGAACAGGGTCCATAAAAGGTATATGTGTTTTATAGAGATTTATACTCTTAATTTGGGATTTACCCCTGAAAAGGGTACCCAGAATTAAGGAGGGGACTTTGAATTATGATTGGGGCTTACTCCTAAGGAGGAGGCCCAAATTTGATAACTTGTACTGGGGATTATTCTTGAGGAGGAGGCCCAGGTTAATGAGGATTTGGGGCTTAATCCTATGTAGGATGCCCGGATTAGAGTTTTCGCATCTTTAAAGGATGAGGTTGAATGAATGGAATCTCTGACCTTAGTTACAAGATATGTAAATCACTAGGTTTTGAGAAATGTTTCTCGAAATTCCTTTCAAATGAGGAAGTCAATCAAGAAGACATGCCATAAATGGCTAAGAAGAGTTTCTTTAATACTGAATTTTGAAAAGGAGAGGTGGGATGTCATTAGAGGGATGAAATAGGCAAGAATGGCACCCAAAAAGGTAAGGGCGCACAAGTCCTAAGAGTCGCGCAAGTACTGCATGGGCGTGCCAGTCTGGTCACACTGGTATACCTGTGTAACGCATGGGTACTTGCGCGATTGTTAACCAGCAGGGTATACTTGAGCGATCCTTTGATCAATGCCTTTAGAATCCTTTTGAAGTTCTTCCAGAAGGGAGGCGCACAAGTGCTATTGAAGGAGTAAGGCGGTGCACAAGTGTGGCCATTTCCCTTAAGGGCTGGCCACTCAGGCGCACAAGTGTTGATATGTTTCAACACTTAGTCCTTCCTCCTCCTCTTTAGATCATCCGTTCAAGGTATGAAATTACCATATAAGTGTTTCAGAAGCTTGAAGAAGAGACTAGGGCGCCGGGAGCTCAAATCTGAGTTTCTGAAAAAAAATTCCTCTTTTGAATGGGGGGCCCACATGGTCTATTTATAGGTAGGAGAAGACCCAGGAAGTTATCACAAAGGATGCCTAAGTCACTTTCGTGACCATTAGGCAGCGCACAAGTATACTTGCGTGACCATGATTTAACTTGCGTTACCTATGGGCAATGTACTCCTTGTTCATCCCTTTGTCGATTTTTTAACGTTTCTTGAAAAGATGAATCAATTTGTGCTAAGTCATTTCCCTTTCCATTATTTTAGACAATGTGACCAAAAGGATCATCAACAATAACACTAGAATTCTAGAATAATATCAAATATTCTATCAATAGAGCCAAATAAACATCAGTATCATTACCACATTATTTTTTCATGATATAAGCATAGATAACATAATGTATTTTTATTTCATTAATAACCACTGTGGAATGTTATAATTTTACAACATAAACGACCATGTATTGTGAGTGCTCCATTAAAAACCAAAATGATTCACTCCTTTTATAGATATCACAAGACAAAGGTTTATCATATCACTTCCAAATATACGATACTCATGATCAATTCTACTCCACTAAGGAGAGTCTTCCAAGTAAAAAATTTGAGCAAAATTATTTCTTGTATCGTCATATCATGTAAATTTTTTTATAGTATCCCCACTTTTATATAGGTTCCTAAGACTTCGAATTATTAGAAAATACCATAGTACTTGATCCATCATTCATGTGTCTAAAATCACCACACTTTAGGAATTCAATATGTTATTTTTGGTCCTTAATAAATAGTATAAAATCATTCGGTGAGGTATATATTATTTCATATATCATACAAATTGAATGTAGCATTCGTTTATCAACATGTTCTCTTATAGGAAGCTCAATATCTTATGGGGTCATATAATTCAAGAGATACATTAGTTTAATAAAAGTATCATCAATCCATTTTTACCATCTTTTAAATTATAAATCTTTAGTATGTTTGATAATGTTGGGTATTTCGTACACCTATAATACAATGATGTCTTTTAAAAATTCATTAACTTCTAAAACAATTTTGGACAATCAAAATATTCATCATAAACCATTAATTCCATTTTCTCAATTTTATTTTCATTTTCATTCACACATATAATTAAGTCCTGAAAACAGTCTTCTTCATTTTACACTATTTCAATCATATCATTTGATCCACAAAATGTATTGTTATCCCTATCATTAGCTATATTAAATTTTCCTCATATTTAGTCCCAAATTTTTAAAATTGATATATTCTATGATATATTAAGTGTTCTTACAACTCCAACGGACAAATTCTTCTTGAATAAATATAGAGTAAACACGGAAAAAGGATTTGAAAAGTGTTATATAAAATATGTTTTGCAAACTTGGGGAATTATTTGACCCTATATTTATACTCTTTTGTCACATGATTGGAATCCATACATTTTTTTATTCATATCCATCGTATTTGATTAATAAATATCAATATTTGAGAAAATAACTAAAAAATTTTACCTTCATATATGGGTAACCAAACATTTGAATGTTTCAAATAATTTCTTCATTCCTGAAAGGAAGTTGGTAATTAAATTTAAGAAAAGATTTAGTCTATGGGTGGTAGGTGTTACCCTCAAATTCATCCCAAATAATCAAAGATATTTTCAATGGGATGAATATTTCTTAGGGTAGTTCAAGAAAAATAGGTTCATGTCCAAAAGATATGGGGGATGAGTCTTAGGAAACAATTTGTAATAATAACTATTTGAGAGATGAATCTGATGAGAAGGAAAATTCTCTTAATAAGTCTATATGTTCCTAGGATGGGGAGTCAGTGATGTATCATAAAATATACCCTAGTTTTCTATCTAATAATAAAAAGAATCAGTGGAGGTTAAATCCCAACAAGGTGCTCCTTGATTGGTTAAAAATGAGAAGGATCTGTTGGATGGTCTTACCTGCACTCATGCGGAGACAACCATTTTTGTTTCAACATTGAAATATATCCTTCAAGTAATCCATGAAAATGAAAATTATTTAGGCATTAGGACTAAATTTCAGTGGAATATAACTTAATGTGAGGCCAAGGTGGTGGTGGTGGGGTTATGATGAAAATCATATGGGTTGGATGAAGTTAGTTACATTCTCATTCCATGCAGTTATTATCAATCAATATTATGTAAGATATTATATTAATTATTATAGGATGTCTCTGAAAGTGAATATGATAATATTAATATAGAAAACACCATTTATACTTAAACATGTTTTCATTTATAAATTTAAATACTACAAATCGAATTGATATAGAATAATACATTAAAAAAATTTGATGAATCTAATAATTCTAATTTTAAATAAAAAACAATATTTTAAAGACTTTGTGATATTTCAAAGATCATTTATTTGGATCATTATTGAAATAATAGATATAATCCTTATTCTGAATCATCTTATAAATGAAATTTATTAATAAAAATTAATCCTTTACTTAAAGTCACCTTTTACCAAAATGTTTACTCATTTAATTTCTTTGTAAAATCAAACACCAAATTCATTTTTCAAATTTCCTTAAAAAACATAATCACTAGTTTCCATTCCAATGTCATTCCATTTCAAACCATGTTTTCAAACATTTAACACCGTCCAACCCCATTTGATAAGTTTAACTAACATATCTTATATTATAAAATGTATAACAATTTATATATATATATGTATATAAATTGAAATTTATAAAAATAAAATTTTTGTTATTTGAAAACCAATTTCAAAATAGAAAATTTGACTAATGAATATAATACTGGACTTCTAAATAAAAAAATAAATTATTATAATATTTAAAATATTTTGAAATCTGAAAACATTTGTCAAATTTGAAATATGTAGCTTTCAAAAGAAGGAAATAGTCTTGAAGGATTTATGCTACCATTAAAAAACCTTACAATCATCAATATTATTCTAAATTCAATTGGTTTTTACCTTTGTCCCAACTAATGAACTAATATATTTTAAAATCCCATCTATCCACACATTTTCATTGATTTCAACACTTTAAATCTAATAAAAAATCTATTAGAAGATGTAGTTATCGAGGAATCCTCTAAATTAAACTGTGAAGGTTATTTTTGATGCATAGAATGGTTACGAGTTTCACTAGGTTCAGACAATAATTCATCTTTTTTTGTTGTATACTCTTGTTGGTGAATACTCAGTGGTTATCATTGTCAAATGATTACGTTTTAGTGATTTGGAGGGAAGTTAAAATATTTTACCAATAATGTTCACAATGTAGTGGGATTATTGTTGGTTACCTTAAATTTCAAGTTCTATTTTGAATTGCACAATGATTTTATATTACCAATCTATAAGGTTCATTAAATAATGAATATATTCCTCTATCTATGACCATTTTTAATAGGTACATCCTAAAAAATGTTTATTAGTTTGAATTTTTGAAAAACTATCTCTATCGAGGGTTTTATCTCATCATATATTTTTATAAATAAAATTTTGAACTTATAAAAGAAGATTTTTTTTGGAATTATTCCTTTAACACGGTATCAAATCTTATAAACCATTGAACTCTCCCTCCATCCCTCCCTCTAACGTTGTTTTATTTGGATTCCCCTTTGTCTCCCCTTGTATTTTAATACCCTTCTTCTAAAAATATATATTACATGGTCATTGATGATATTATGTTTTATACTAGATGAAAATTTTCATGAATCCTTATCCAAAAAATCTAGTATATAGATACTTTTCCAGATAATATTTTCCACAAATCATTTTCATGATAACCATTTTAAAACTATTTTTACATATTTTTTCATGTCTAGGAATACCATGACATAAATATTGGTAAAATAAGGAAACATTTTACAATAGTTTTGGAATAAAAATAATTTGGGATTTCTATGTGTTATCAACATTTCTTTCATACGAATTTTATCATCAAAAGTTACAATTTGTTTAAATTAGTAAACTGAGGTAAATTATACTCTAGTTTGAAATATAATATTAGAATGATTAAATAATGAGGCTATAGATCAATCTAAGATAAGTAATTTTGATTAGTTCTATCAAATATATTTCTTCTTCAGTTTATTATTTTTATACTATATTTATCTCATGTTTTGTTTCTCAATATTAATCTCTATAAATAAAGTCTCAACATTATTTAGGTGGAAACTTTTCTTGGCCCAATATTTTAAAATATTATTAATTGTTTATGTGGGTATTTGGTTATATATTTTTGGGAAATTTTTACCATATGTGGGACATTCTTGAAGAAATTTTATTAAAAAAATATGTATTAGTGTCTTGGTTAATGCAACAATGTTTGTCATCACATCTATATTTTTTAAATTCATTTGTGTTATTGAATTATTCTAAACTAAAATAAAATGTATTTCTAATACTAAAATAATTTTATTCTTGAAACCCTAATATTTTAATGTTAATAACATAACTAACTTTAGATAGGTTAAAATATTGTATTGAAAATGATAGAATGTATCTGGTATTTTAATTAGATAAAACAGAATAGTTTCAATAAAAAAAGTAGTCTTAAAAAGATAATATAATTTTTCTTGAAGAAAATAGATGATAATAAACATAAATTGCTGAAATGTATAAAATTATTTTTTAAATGAGTTTATTAAAGCAAAATAAAAAATAATTTCAAAAAAGTTATTTTCAAATAAAAGACTCACTTATTACAGGAAAATTATAAATAGAGAGGCTATGAGAATATTTAAAAAAACTAAACTATGTTTTAAAGGATGCAACATATTTGGTTTACTCACAATCAATAATTTATTTTAACTTAAAATAATAACTACATAATTCAATATAAATAAAAAACTATTATACATTGAATGATATTCTTCATCAATTTAATTATAAATGTTAATTTGAAAACAAAAAAACAATTAATTGTTTAATGAAAATATTATTGGAAAATAAATGGTATAGAAATTATAAAAATTAGATTTTTCTTTAAAAAATTATATGGGAATATTTAAAATAAATGGAATATATTATGGAATTCACATTAACAAAATGAATTAAAATATATAATTAAAAAAAATTGGAAACACATAAATTAAAAAATAGTGATCCCCATGTTCTTCTTCATGTAGACATTAGTGAAATCCACTAATGAAGATTGTACGTTGCATAACAACACTTTTTAAAACACTAAGTAACAAAATAACAACACCACATGCATCATTGAAACTCATGAGATATCCCCACTTCACTATGCAACCAAACTACTGTGAAAGGAATATAACCAACGATGCCCTCAATCAATTGCGCACACAAAACACTGACTAACACCATACACAATGTCTACTAAAATAATGTGAACCCCAATTATCCACCCCAGAGAAAATAAATATGTGGATAGTGTTTATTGAAAGGTTGTTTTAGGAATTAGTTTTATGTGTTTCAATTTTAAGTTGGTGTAAAGTAGGAAAATCGATGGAAAATGATGGCGGTGGATGATATGGTAATTTCATACAACAACGATGGTTTTTTTTGGGGATATATCGTAATTATGATTAGAAGTAATAAAAAAATGCGTAGAATTAGGGTTCGGTGAGGTACAACCGAATAAATGAGATCTTTTGGATGTGTTAAAAATAAAAATAAAAAAATAACTTAGATTTGGAGACATTGATTCATCCAAAATGTCGAGCGGTTGCATCATAAGGGTGCATTGAGAGTAGTGAAAAAATATGCTTCTGCAAGATAAAGATGGAGAGTAGAGGAAAAAAATATATTAGTGTTATTTTAATAATAACCTATAAGGATTATATCAGATGTTTCAAAAAATCACTGATAATGGGTAGTTTTATCAGTAAACAATTAGAATTTTCTAATAAAATTACTTTTTATCAACACTGAAAAATCTATAACAAAACAATTCTTCACTTGTGTTAAAATTCTATTTCTAATAAATAAAAAATTTTAAGGATTTGTTTTCACTAATAATGAAGTATAAATATGTGCACAAAAATATAGCTAATTTAGGAGGCACGGTGTACATCGAGATGGGCCTCCAGAGGCTGATATAATTTTTTTCCTTGTGTTTCCAAATTTTCATTTGGACGATGTGTTCCTTCTTCATCTAGGAAATGATATACTTTGGTGGGTTCAGGATGACCTTCGGTGATATGGGTTGCCGATAAGTGTGATTTTCTTGAGTAACACATGCAATCAGTAGTATGTGATAATGATAGTGAGAAAATCCCAATGATTTCGTATTGTTTGAAACCACCATTGACTGACATATAGGACAATCAAAATTATATGAGGATGACACTGATAGGCACAATTAATTCCTCTAGTGATCATTGAATCATCCATGATGATGAACCCTAGTGGTTTTTTGGACATCCACACCACTATGTTTGAGTTCGTGAGGTCTTCATCATTGGAAGCTATTGATTGATCATCGATGCATCAATTAGATTTTAGTCCATTCTAAATGATACTCATTGTGCCATGATTTAGGGATCCTTGGGTCAAATTTCTGTTCTTTTGGGTGGTGTTGTTTTTCCACATATTTCTCCTCATAGTGATTTTTGATGCATTCTTGTTGGCTCCACTATTTATAGTTTATTTTCAATAATAATTTTTACGGATTTGTACAATTGCTACCTGAACCTTCCCCAATGTAAATATTTCTTTTAAAATGATTAAATATTTATAATTGTAAAATTAAATATTTAAAATATTTTTTTATATAAAATCATTTAAATAGATATGTTATAAAATTTTTAATGATATTTTAAATGTTAAGACCTTACAAAATAAAAATTATTTAATATTATTCAAATATATTATAAAAATATTGAAAATATTACATTTAGAGTAAATAAAGATATTTATAAATAAATATTAAATAAATATGAAATATATTTGCACATTATTAGTAAATATAAAATAATAAATTATTAAATTAAATTTAATAAATTACAAATATATTAAAATATGAATTCTTAACATTTACGTGAATTAAAAACATACATATTTACACATACACATACACACACACACACACCAAAACACACACACACACACACATATACACAAAACTATAAATTTATATATTTTTTAAATTATTTAATATAAATGTAACTATATATATAAATAAATATATTCATTTATATATTATATAATTTTTTCAATGAAATATTAATATAATGTATTTATTTTAATTATATAAACATTTTTCAGTCACTTTATATAAATAATACACTAAACATTTTCATTAATATAAAATTGATAATCATTTATCCATAAAACTATGAAAATAAGATTATTTTTAAAAAAAGTTAAATAGTTCATATTTATATATTAATTTTAGAAGACACATATATTTACATATTTTATTATATGTCACGAACCATGCTAGGATGACCTCAAATTCGACACCCAACCCACCTTGAGACAAGGCCAGAAGGGAATTCTTGATCCCTATGGGCAGACAACTAGTGTTGTGCATCAATATAATCCGATGGGAATCATTTTGTCCATTAAGAAAACATGATCAGAATGAACAAAACTAAATACGCAATGAATGTCAAAAAATAAATATCCATTAATATACAAAATAATTCAAATTTAACCAATGCAGAACATAACAAAATTAAATAAAAAACTAAAACAAAAACGTGCTCAAAAAATATCGACATGACCTCATGGTCACCACCATTACACATAACCAACCCGCTCAAATGACGAGCATGTGAACTAGAGAAACCTGAACCTTCAAGACAACTCGGGACTACCGACATTGAATGGTACAAGTAGGGTGTGAACTCAACATCTCAATGGGTAATCAATAGAGAGTCCATTCAATTCCTTTCCCAAAACAATCAACAAAAAAAAATTAATACATTCAAAAAAATGTTTTTAAAATCATTTCCAAACCACCATACATAGATTTAATTGTCAAAAAAATCCACTTTGCACCACCAATTTCCTAGCCAAAACCCTAATACAAGTCAAAACCATATAACAAAATAGCTACATAGAATTTATAAAAAACATAAAAAGAAGGTATAAACTAGAAAGCCATTATGTAATGTGAAACCAAATAAATATGAAAAACTGATAGTAATCATTATCATTTCCTAATTATACATAGAGCGATCACTATATGTACTCCGATTGGACTCACCTACCAGCATAAGGCATGGCTCCATAGTCAGTAACACGCTGGTCATTCTAACGATCTAATCTAATGGAATGTCCCAACATGAAATATGAAGTCAAGGGGTACCAACCTATTTAATCATGGTTGAAAAGAATCTATTAGTAGACCCTATAAAAGACTTACATAAATACCTTGATAAGAGTACATGGTTAAAGGAGAGGCCCTCGGACGCATGGCTCACCTTACCTGCCGCCACTGAACATGCCTACCCCAATCACCAAAAACTCCCACACGATAAACCACTTCCATGAAATCCTAAATGGGGGTGTCCATCTCATAACATTTCATACATATGTTTCAAACGGGCCATGAAATCATTCGAGTTTCCAAAACCATATTTGAAAACACACCATGTTGCCAACCGAGAATTTATTTTTCCAAAACCACTATCAGTTCACAAACACCACAAAATTTCATCATCGAATTTATTATTTCAAATCAATACACTTTCAAATATATTTCCAAACAACTTCCAAAAACAATGATGAAAACATAAAACACATAAAGTTTGCAAATAGTCTATTACACTATTTAATTCCTAAAACTCACCTCAAGGAACCAAATGTTCGAGTCTTTATAGAAACACCATTAATCAAATTTTATAGTACCATTTAAAAACAAAATTAAAATCACATGAAGTAATAATGCACCCTTTAGAATTCAAATAACCATTTGGAGCACATCATGAAAACCAACCATTCACATGCCCATAATCCCTTTCCAAATACCCACACAACCAAAAAAATCAATATATGTTTCTTATTTCCTATAAATGTAACATAAAATATTTTACATGTATTATTATTTAGATATTATATGGATTCATTTTGAGACCAGGTGCTGAGAGGACCTGTGATTCAAGGATAGGTACTCCCAAAACAATTGTTTGAAATATATAATCTTTTAATAGGACGCATGTATAGTTTTCCATAAAAAGTGGAAAATTTATAAATGGGTGACTTGATCAGAAATCAAAGGGAACTATTTCATTTAGATCATCGAGTTAACCCTTGGCGCATCCTAACATCAGTCGATTTGGATCAAATGTGAGAATTAGTTTTCATATATTTTAATGATTAAAATAAATTTTAAATATAAATTATTTTTACATTACCTAAATATGAAAGCATAGTGTTTCTATTTAATTTAAATATACATATTTTTAGGTATATAGGGTTATAATAACAACCCTAGAAATCCCTTAGAGGCTTTGGAGAGAAACTTGGAGGAATCCCTTTGAGGTAAAAAATGATGTAATTTTGGATCGAATATCGACGAAAGACATTCTTGACGGATCACCAACGACAATAAATCCATGAGATTTAATGATTCTAATTCTCTAGTAGGGGTAGTTTATAGGATTTCTTTCCCTATTTCTAGAATCAATGAAGAATATGGATCAAGCAATGAATGGGTTGACCCACAGTTCAATAATTCTTGCAGGATGAACAGGATTGTGGAAATTACTATCAAGAGATTAGTTTATCCTCTTTGTTTAACATTCAAATGGAATGAATTGGGGATGAAATAAAAAAAGAAAAGGTTTGTTATTTGTCCATTATTGTTCTATATCTCACCCCCTGTTCTTATCATTCTTCACTGTTGATTCCTCAAGATCATGGTTTGACATTCCTGGGGGCTCTGAACATGACCAGACCTCCAGATTGGAGGAAAGATGAATCCATGGTTGGATCAATGTAGCTCAAGACCCAAAGATCACGGAGGATCATTAATTTCAAAAAATATGACCACCATAGGAGGAGTGGTGGATCACCAAAGGGGCCCCCAGTGTGGCAGTTTCGGTGACCAGTGACGGCAGTAAAAAATGGTGGTGACCATGTGTAGGAGGCTCCACGTGCACTAGAAACACACCCTACGGTGGGGCCTCATGGATAAAGTGACCTGGCTGCATGGGAACCCCAGAAATCCAGCCACATGTGATTTCCATGACATATGTGTGTCACTACATTGGAGGGGGCGCATCCACGGGGTGCAGATGCGGTGCGTGGGCCGAACCGGACCACGCTCCGGTGGGCCGGTCCAAGAGGCCCAACGAGCTGATACATGCATCCCCATAGGTAAGGCCAGGTGACCCAGTAAAAAATGGTCCAACATTCCCAATAGGTGGAGCTAGGATAAACTAGGTGGGTTATGGCCGAATGAATGGTGTTGGTATGACCGGACCGGGTTGGGATAGCTGGTGGGTGAGATCTGGGTCGGACACTGGTCTATAGACTTATTTATTCCAAATATACAAATCTTTTAAATTCTGTGTCCATTTTATGAGTTGTCTATGGTGTTGGGAATTATGCAATGAGATGGTCTATTCATGATATTGTAATTGAGTTTTTTTGGATGTGAACATATTACCAAATGGCTCGAGGAGTGGGTTTTCTCTGAATGAGCGTGTTGTGCAAGGAATACCTGTGGCTAAATGTGAAATTGAAACTATGTATCTTAGAGAGACTATGTGACTTAAATAGGCTATGTGACTTTTCAATACTATGTATATTATAGATACTCTATGTCTTATCAATGATTTGTGTCTTATCAAGATGATGTTTCTTATAAAATATGACTAATAATCATGTTATTCTTATTATTGACTTATACCTGTGTGAGATAAATTCATATTCCACTGTGGTATTCTATGTGGTTTCTACTTTGTGGTATTTTTCCATTGTATTATTTGTTTTGGTATTTTCCATTTTTGGTGTTACCTTTGTGGTTTCAAGGTATCTTACTATGTATTATTTTACACACCCGTGCACGGGCGTTTCCCACACATGTTGTGTCTTGTGCTGATGAGCGACATTTTTATATAGTCTTGGGTAGACTAGGACTAGAAAGAGAATCATGGGATCAGACAGGATGAGGTGTTCCTATTACTTCAGAAAAAATTCCCAGCACAGATTCAATCATGTTGGATCATGTAGGGTTTTCCACACATGAGTTTAGGGACTTTTTCACTCATTTTCCTAGATATGGATGATGGGTGCATCACTTTACCTTGTTTTTAGGTCTTATTTATAGGCTCTTTTTGGCGTGATTGTATATTTTATATGTTTATTTTCTAGTTCTTTCACTATTTTACTATGGTTGGGTTCGTTATTTTTCATGAATTGTTTACATGGTGTCTTTACATTTTAGTATTTTTGGTTCAAAGATGTGTGCATCCGTACAGGTACATAGGAAAATGTCTCCCATCTATGGGATATTCCTACTTAGTTCTAGTAACTAGCCCCTGACCTATTAGAGGTAGGATTAAGTTAGTTATGGCATGGGACCCTCTAGTACAGGTTATGACAGAGTGGTATCAGAGAAAGATTAGTTCTAATTTAGGACTAGGAGTCTATGAGGTTGGTTTGGGGAAATAGTGTTAAGTGTTTCAATTTATGTTATCAGGCCAAGGAATCCGGTGTTAGTGTGGCGGCCAGCTAATCCATACAACATGACTCTGGATAGCTATTTTTGTAACTCAATACATGAAACCAATTGTTATAGGGAAAATAATGGTCCATGCATCATATAAGATTTGAGTTTGTTCTCATGTCATTCTCATGTCAGCTCACCAGGTATACTATTTTTTCCACGGCACATCTTGTTTAATTATAGAATGCCTCTATGTATACAGCCATCCAGGATTCTGTTATTTGATGGTTAGCATGATCCGCCCAGCGAAAAGGCATCAGTACATAGGTATGAACCAGAGATAACACCTTCGGGTGGTTTACTAGTTATACCACCACCCATCGAGTAGTAGCTATTACCAGCACTATGTAACACCCGAGACTTTTATGTTATATAAATCATCAAAGGAATCGTTTTCTACACAACACTTTCTTGGCTTGCTTTACACGAAATCGCGACCTTCCTCGATAGCGTGCGTCGTACGCAATACCGAGTTTCACTAAACAACAATATGCTATTAAAATATTATTAAAACTAGCTGTTATGAATAGTAATAACCACTTTTTGAAATTATATAAATTTTATTTTTCAAAATGGAATTCCTTTTTGGATTCGGAATATCGAAATTAGCCTAGGGTGAAATATTGGTATTTTTCTGAAAACTTTCAATTTTTGATGAATAGTGAAACCACTAAGTGGTAGTTAAAAAACTGAATTTTTCATAAAACTTAATTTTACCGCTTTTGTGAGTGGAATTTCGAAAATCCGAGAGACACGGTTTATATCAAGGACTAAAATGTGGTTCAATGAGATGAAAATAATTTTTGGTGAATAGTAACTCCTTACTTTTTTTACCACGGTAAAAGGTAAATAGGGTAATTAAGGGTAAAGATGATATTATTATTACCATAACACATGTCCTAATTCTATTGGATAAGTGTAATTCGACAAAAAACAAACTTAGGAATAAAATATGACCATTTAGGCCCACTTGGATTAGATTAGGACATTTATTATTAATTTATTTAAAGAAGGGTTAAAACAGTTAAAATCAAAGTTTAATAAGTAAATAATTTTTAATATGGGGTTATACATCAGATAAATTCGACTATAAATATTCATTATAAAGCTAATAAATATTTCCTACATAATGGTATTTTATTTGTAATTTTTTTACATTAAATAATTTAATTTATTTATGACACAATGATGATGCAGTAATTATCTTATTAATGAGATATTGACATAATTGATGTTATAAACACCAAAATAAATGTAATTTGAGACTTTTTATGAATCCCACTAATTTTATAGGTTAATAAGACATGTTTTTATTGATTTAAATAACTTGTTTAGAACTAATAATTCTGTTATGTTTTTCACAAAAATCAATTACTAAATAGTGTCAAAATTAACATAAAATAGTTTTTAAAACAAATATTATATTGGTAATTGTTATTTTATTCCTAAAAATCTAAGGTTTGGCAAAATGAATTATATAAGGTTATATATATTAATAATAAACAAATTGGGGTTTGTTTGGCTGCTTATAGTAAGTTTATTAACCTTATAGTATAAGAACACAAGAAGACATGGTAAAAGTAAAATTATTTAACTTAATGTTAAATATAAATGATAAGGTTAAAATAGGAACCTAAACTTGTCTAAATTCTATTGGATAAGATTATTTCGACCCATCCCCGCCTTATCTTCGAAATATATCAATTTGGAGCTATTTAAAACCGAAATTGACTTTATAATAAAATAATAGTTTTAGTTATTCCAAAGGTGCCCCTCTCCTCACTTATAAAAGGGCACCTCCTCCCCCTCCTCCTCACACCAATTTGAGCACTCAAGCTCGGCCAAACCCTTCCACATTCTCCTCTCCACTTCACTAGAATAATCCTAGAGGTACTAGTATTCTACAAAGACCAATCTTAGTTCCCTGAGTGGAGGATCCAAAGAGGCGTTTCAAAGAAGAGGAGGTTCAGACACTTACAAAGCAAGTCGAACATAAGGTATGGGAAATATCACAATCTCATTTTTATCTTAGATTGTTTATACTTTGGTATTTACTGGGGTGTATTTTATCATCCACATCCATGTTTCTTCAATATTTAATTTTATTTCCATCCACCTACAATTGTTTAAATCCAATTTTACCCTTCGGTGAGTTTTTAGTATAGGATATGAAAGGAATCTTTTGTCGTTTTTTCGTATGAGGTACTTTTTGACTTTTCCGACAAAAGTATGAGAAGAATGTTTTTTTAACTTATACAGCATGAATGGATTTTTTAAAAATTATTTCCAAGAAGCTTGCTTTACAAGTTTTCAAGTTTATTTTTAATCAACTTCTTTTAGTTTATAATTGTGCGACATGTTAAGAAAGGAAAAATGTTTTTGAAGAAGAAAGGATATTTTCCTCAAGAATGGAGTTCAAGTGTTTTATCAAAATTATTTTCCATCTAATATAATAAAGGGTTCTGTTTTTATCCCTATTATTACATTGATTATATTATGATGGAAATATTTTTTCTATGAATTCCTTTATCTTATTTGAATTGTTTTATGATGTCACGATGTTTAAGATTCCCATTTTTATTACATGGGTTATGAAATGATGTATGATTTATGATTTTGTGGCACACATAAGAATGGTATCATTATGAGATGGGTGAGACCTATATCACCCACCAATAAATTGGGTAAAGATTTTATATCTCATGAGATAGACATGGCTGGAACGGTAGGTTATACGGGTTCAGTGAAACAGGACTGAAACGTGGGTGACTCGGTTCAGAAAGGGACTTTGTCCACTAAGATAGTCTTGACAATGAGTCTTGACTGACAAGAAATTATTCTCTATGATTATGTGTGAATTCCACAAAGTTTCATGTTTTAATTTATGATTATTGTGATTACATTTCACTGCCATGGTTTATCCCATGTTATGAAATTATGATCTCTTTTGGAGGATAAGATTTCCAAAAGTTATGTGCTTGTGTATACGATGTGATTGTTGTTTCTTTTGTTTACCCTTACTGAGCATTTGAGATCACCCTTTTGTATGTTTTCTTTCCCCAGGTCAGGAAGAAGGTTATTAAGTAAGATTTGCAAAAAGGGACTATAGATATGATGAAATAAATGGGAGATAGTGTAGATGCTTTATGAACCAGTTGTTTATGTTTCCCAGTTTCTAAAGACACTATACCTATACGGTCCTTTCTTGGTTTTTTTATATGTTTTAATAAGTATGCTTCAATTTTGAAGTATTAACAATGTATGTAAAGTATGGGTCGTTATAGTTGGTATCAGAGGAAAGGTATAGTCAACCTTTGGAAACTAGGATGTGAAAGCCTTAGTAAGAACCCTAAGGATAATTCTAAGCATAGAACACAATCTTAGTGTTTTAGAAATGGCCATGAATAACCTAGGATAAGACCTTAAGTGTTAAATTTTATTCTTGATTATGTGGTTTTCCTATTATAATTTGTGTTTCTCACACTATTCTTCTTGGTTCTAGTCAATGGCTGGAACCCGAAGGAACCGTGTTAATGCGGAATGCGACAGGAAATGCAATGATTGTCCCCCTGAGCAACCAAACGTTATGGGAGCTGGAATGCAAAATCTTGTAGCCATGCTCACACAACTTTCTCAAGCTATGAATCATGCAGGACTTCCAAACGAGCAAAGGAAGGAGCAACATTTTGTGGAATCCTTCATGAGGCAGTGTCCACTTTCTTTAAGCGGGTCTACTGATCCATTAGTTTCTGAACAATGGATTAGTACTACGGAAAAGATATTTTCAGTTCTTCAATGTTCTGAACATGATTAAGTCATCCTAGTAGTGTATCGTTTGGAAGGAGATGCTGATCAGTGGTGGAATCTTATTAAGAATACGAGGAAAAGGGATGAAATTGAGTCCATGGAATGGGATGAGTTCAAGAACTTATTTTTCAATAAGTACTTCCCTCGTATTCTTCGAACAAAGATGGAGAAAGAGTTTCTTGAACTGAAGAAAAAGGATGATGAATCTGTTGGTACCTATGAAGAAAATTTTACAAGACTTGCAAGGTACGCTTCTGGTATTATTATCCAACCTGAGAGTATGATCGATCGAATCTTTAGTGGCTTAAAACCAAGTCTTCGAAGGGCGTTAGCCATAAGGGACTTCAATAGCTATGAAAAAATTGTTCGATGTGCTCTCAAAGTTGAGATAGAGATTGGAGTAACCCATCAGTCAGATGGGTTTGATAAGAAGAGGAAAATGGAATTCAAAGGAAAATATAAAGAGCACACTGAAAAGAAGATGAGCTTTCCCTTATGCTCAAAGTGTGGAAAGAAACATGGAGGGAGTTGTCTTAAAGGGACAAGTAAATGTTTAAAATGTGGAAAGGAAGGTCATCGGGCATTTGAATGCCGCGATAATGGGAAGAAGATGTCTAATGATGCAAACAAAGGAAGGGATACACAGAATGAACCTACTACACTTCAATTTTTGACGTGCAAGGAGATGGGGCATTATGCCAATCAATGCCCAAATCCAAGGGTTGATGATGATGGTCGACGTCAACAAACTCTCAAGGCTAAAGACAAAAGAAAGTCACATGAAATTTCTATCAGCGATGTGGAGTATGATAACGATGTGGTGAAAGGTACACTTACCATCCAGTCTAAAGTAGCAAATGTTTTATTTGATTCTGGATCAACCCACTCTTTTATTTCTGAAGAATTTTCTAAGGGTATCACCGTATTACCTCAACAATTAGATGTTGAGTTAGCTGTGACAACACCTAATGGCACAACAGTCGCATCAAAAGATTATAATTCTTCTCCGATTGAAGTTTGTGGGAAAGTGCTTACTGCAAATCTTGTGATCCTTACTTTAGTGGAATTCGATGTGATTCTTGGCATGGCTTGGCTTTCTTTATACAGAGCTCATATCAATTTCCAAAGAAGGGAAGTCACATTTCATATTCCAGATCAATATATGATCGTCTATCAATGCAAGGATGAACATAACCTTCCAGTGGAAATTTCTTCCATTTTATGGGTATTGATTCCACTAAATGAAGGTTATTTATCTCAAATGGTTGGTGAGAAACTCGGGATTAAGAATATTCCCATCGTATGAGTGTTTGATGATGTCTTTCCAGAGGAATTACCTGGTCTTCCACCAAATCATGATGTTGAGTTTTCAATAGAACTCGTACCGGGTGCTTTTCCAATTTCAAAGACACCTTATAGAATGGCCCCAATTGAGTTACAGGAATTGAAGAAGCAACTCCAAGAGAATCTTGATAAAGGATTCATATGCCCTAGTGCGTCACCTTGGGGAGCACCTGTTCTATTTGTTAAGAAGAAAGATTGATCAATGAGACTCTGCATTGATTATCGAGAACTTAACAAGATCACTATCAAGAAAAAATATCCTCTCCCACGCATTGATGACCTATTTGACCAACTACGCGGAGCTCAATACTTTTCCAAGATTGATCTTCGTTCAGGGTATCATCAATTAAGGGTCAAAAGGGAGGATATACCAAAGACGGCTTTCCGTACAAGGTATGGACACTATGAATTTATAGTGATGCCATTTGGTCTTACTAATGCCTCTGCTATCTTCATGGATCTGATGAATAAAGTCTTTAGAGACTATCTTGATCAATTTGTGTTAGTCTTTATAGACGATATTCTTGTCTATTCAAAGAGCAAGGAAGAACATGAAGATCACTTGAGAATTATATTGAATACCCTGAGAAAGGAGAAGCTTTATGCCAAATTTACCATGTGTGAATTTTGGCTTCAAAAAGTTGCATTTTTGGGTCACATAATCTCTAAAGAGGGGATATCTGTGGATCTAGGAAAAACAGAGATTATCGGAAGATGGTCGAGACCAACAACAGTAACTGAGATCCGAAGTTTTCTTGGTTTGGATGGATATTATCGACGTTTTGTGAATGATTTTTCACGATTATCTAATCCACTCACCAAGTTAACTCGGAAAGGAGTTAAGTTTGTCTGGATGGAAGAATGTGAAGAGAATTTCAAGGAGTTGAAAAGAAGGTTATCTAGTGCACTTGTGCTCACACTGCCTTGTAGTGGAGAAAGGATTGTGATCTATAGTGATTCATCCAAGAAGGGATTAGGGTGTGTTCTTATGCAAAATGATATGGTGATAGCTTATGCCTCACGGCAGTTGAAAATCCATGAGCAAATTTACCCAACACATGATTTGGAGTTAGCTGCGGTAATCATTGCATTAAAGATTTGGAGGCATTACCTTTATGGTGAAAGGTGTGATATTTATACTGATCATAAAATTTTAAAGTATATTTTCACAGAAAAGGAGCTGAATATGCGTCAAAGATGATGGTTGGAGCTGATTAAGGATTATGAATGCTCAATCCATTACCACCCTGGGAAAGAAAACAAGGTGGCAGATGCATTAAGTTGACAAGACCATTCTAGTTTATCCATGATGAGGATCACAAAATATCCAATATTTATGGATTTACAAAGGATGGATCTTGGAATTATAATGGAAGGGGAAAAATCTTATCTTTCTCAAATGAATGTTCAACCATCTATACATGTGAATATTAAAGTGGCACAGAAAGAAGATGTCTAGTTACAAAAGAAGGTGAGAAATGTTCCTGAATTCAACCTTGGTTGTGATGGGATAATAAAGTTCAGGAATCGGGTTTGAGTTCCTCCCATCCCCGAATTAAAGAAGGAGCTGCTGGATGAGGCTCACAGTTCTTCATTCTCTATTCATACTGGAAGCACGAAGATGTATAGGGACCTGAAAGAGTACTTCTGGTGGGATGGCATGAAAAGAGATGTTGCTGAATATGTCTCTCGATGCTTGGTTTGTCAACAAGTTAAAGCTGAGAGACAGAAGTCTAAGGGGATGTTACAACCATTACCCATACCCGAATTGAAATGGGAAAACATTACTATGGACTTTGTCACAGGACTTCCTAAAAAATCCAAAGGAAATAATGCTATCTGGGTCATAGTTGATCGTCTTACAAAGTCTGCACACTTCATTGCTATTAAAGAGGATTTCTCTCTGGATCTGCTTTCCAGGATATATGTAAAGGAAGTGGTAAGATTGCATGCAGTACCACTTTCTATTATATCTGATCGGGATCCGAGATTTACCTCGAAGTTCTGGCGAAGTCTTCAGTATACTCTGGATACAGAGTTGAGTTTCAGCACTGCTTATCATCCTCAGACAGACGGTCAGTCTGAGAGAACAATTCAAACCCTAGAAGATATGTTGAGAGCTTTCTCTATGGATTTCAAAGGAGGTTGGGATCAACACCTACCTTTGGTGGAATTTTCTTATAATAATAGCTTTCACTCCAGTATTCAGATGGCTCCTTATGAAGCTCTCTATGGAAAGAAATGTAGGACTCCAACTTGCTGGGATGAAGTTGGGGAAATAAAGCTATTAGGACCTGATCTCGTTGATGAAATGGCAGAAAAGGTCAGATCTATTCAACAACACATATGAGCAGCTCAGAGTCGACAGAAAAGTTATGCCGATAGCCGAAGAAAAGACCTAGAGTTTGAAGTGGGCGATAAAGTGTTCTTACGGATATCTCCCTGGAAGAAAGTCATGAGATTTGGAAAGAAGGGGAAGTTAAGCCCTAGATATATCGGTCCTTTCGAAATACTAGATCGTGTAGGGAAGGTAGATTACCGATTGGCGCTTCCACCGAATCTCTCTCAAGTTCACGATGTGTTCCATGTATCTCTCCGGAGAAAGTACATACCTGATCCTTCACATGTACTCATCTCAGAAGTTGTACCGCTGGAGCAAGATCTTTCTTATGAAGAACAACCGATGGAGATTCTGGATCGTAGCGAAAAAGTCCTACGAAACAAGACCACTATATTGGTGAAAATTTTATGGAGGAACCACCAATTAGAAGAAGCTACATGGGAACTTGAGGATATGATGAGGGAGAGGTATCCTCATCTGTTTGTTACAAAGTGACGAATTTCGAGGGCAAAATTCATTTTAAGAGGGGTAGAATGTAACACCTGAGACTTTTATGTTATATAAATCCTCAAAGCATTCTTTTTCTACACAACACTGTCTTGCCTTGCTTTACAAGAAATCGCGACCTTCCTCGATAGCGTGCATCGTACGCAATACCGAGTTTCACTAAACAACGATATGCTATTAAAATATTATTAAAACTAGCCGTTATGAATAGTAATAACCACTTTTTGAAATTTTATAAATTTTTTTTTTCAAAATGGACTTCATTTTTGGATTCGGAATATCGAAATTAGCCTAGGGTGAAATTTTGGTATTTTTCTGAAAACTTTCAATTTTTGATGAATAGTGAAACCAATAAGTGGTAGTTAAGAAACTGAATTTGTCATAAAACATAATTTTACCACTTCTGTGAGTGGAATTTCGAAAATCCGAGAGACACGGTTAATATCAAATACTAAAATGTGGTTAAATGAGATGAAAATAATTTTTGATGAATAGTAACTTTTTACTTTTTTTTGCCACGGTAAAAGGTAAATAGGGTAATTATGGGTAAAGATGATATTATTATTTCCCTAAAACATGTCCTAATTCTATTGGATAAGTGTAATTCGACCAAAAACAATCTTAGGAATAAAATATGACCATTTAGGCCCACTTGGATTAGATTAGGACATTTATTATTAATTTATTTAAAGAAGGGTTAAAATAGTTAAAATCAAAGTTTAATAAGTAAATAATTTTTAATATGGGGCTATAAATAAGATAAATTCGACTATAAATATTCATTAGAAAGCTAAGAAATATTTCCTACATAATGGTATTTTATTTGTTATTTTTAGACATTAAATAATTTAATTTATTTATGACACAATGATGATCCAGTAATTATCTTATTAATGAAATATTGGCATAATTGATGTTACAAACACCAAAATAAATGTAATTTGAGACTTTTTATGAATCCCGATTATTTTATAGGTTAATATGAAATGTTAGTATTGATTTAATTAACTTGGTTCGAACTAATAATTCTGTTATGTTTTTCACAAAAATCAATTACTAAATAGTGTCAAAATTGATATAAAATAGTTTTTAAAACAAATATTATATTGTTAATTGTTATTTTATCCCTAAAAATCTATGATTTGGCCAAATGACTTAGATAAGGTTATATATATTAATAATAAGCAACTTGGGGTTCGTTTGGCTGCTTATAGTAAGTTTATTAACCTTATAGTATAAGAACACAAGAAGACATGGTAAAAGTAAAATTATTTAACTTAATGTTAAATCTAAATGATAAGGTTAAAATAGGAACCTAAACTTGTCTAAATTATATTGGATAAGATAATTTCGACCCATACCCACCTTAGATTTGAAATATATCAATTTAGAGCTATTTAAAACCGAAATTGACTCTATAATAAAATTATAGTTTTAGTTATTCCAAAGGTGCCCCTCTCCTCCCTTATAAAAGGGCACCTCCTCCCCCTCCTCCTCACACCAATTTGAGCACTCAAGCTCGGCCAAACCCTGCCACTTTCTCCTCTCCACTTCCATAGAATAATCCTAGAGGTCCTGGTCTTCTTCAAAGACCAATCTTAGTTCCCTAAGTGGAGGATTCGAAGAGGCGTTTCAAAGAAGAGGAGGTTCAGACACCTACAAAGCAAGTCGAACCTACGGTAAGGGAAATATCACAATCTCATTTTTATCCGAGATTGTTTATAATTTGGTATTTACTGGGGTTTATTTTATCATCCACATCCATGTTTCTTCAATATATAATTTTATTTCCACCCACCTACAATTGTTTAAATCCAATTTTACCTTTCGGTGAGTTTGTAGTAAAGGATATGAAAGGAATCTTTTGTCGTTTTTTCATACGAGTTACTTTTTGACTTTTCCGACAAAAGTATGAGAAGAATGATTTTTTAACTTATACGGAATGAATGGATTTTTAAAACATTATTTCCAAGAAGCTTCCTTTACATGTTTTCAAGTTTATTTTTAATCAACTTCTTTTAGTTTATAATTATACGACATGTTAAGAAAGGAAAAATGTTTTTGAAGAAGAAATGATATTTTCCTCAAGAATGGAGTTCAAGTGTTTTATCAAAATTATTTTCCATCTAAGATAATAAAGGGTTCTGTTTTTATCCCTATTATTACATTGATTATCTTGTGATGGAAATATTTTTTTTATGAATTCCTTTATCATATATGAATTGTTTTATGATGTCACGATGTTTAAGATTCCCATTTTTATTACATGGGTTATGAAATGATGTATGATTTATGATTTTGTGGCACACATAAGAATGGTATCATTATGAGATGGGTGGGACCTATATCTCCCTCCAATGCATTGGGTAAAGATTTTATATCTCATGAGATAGACATGGCTGGAACGGTAGGTTATACCGGTTCAGTGAAACAGGACTGAAACGAGGGTGACTCGGTTCAGAAAGGGACATTGTCCACTAAGATAGTCTTGGAAATGAGTCTTTAATAACAAGAAATGATTCTCTATGATTATGTTTTAATGCCACAATGTTTCATGTTTTATGTTATGATTATTGTGATTACATTTCACTGTCATGGTTTATCCCATGTTATGAAATTATGATCTCTTTTGCCGGATAAGATTTCCAAAAGTTATGTGCTTGTGTATACGATGTGAATGATATTTCTTTTGTTTACCCATACTGAGCATTTGAGCTCACCCATTTGTATGTTTTCATTCCCCAGGTCAGGAAGAAGGTTATTATGTAAGATATTCCAAAAGGTACTATAGATATGATGAAATAAATGGGAGACATTGTAGACGCTTTATGAACCAGTTGTTTATGTTTCCCAGTTTCTAAAGACACTATACCTATACGGTCCTTTCATGGTTTTGTTATATGTTGTAATAAGTATGCTTCAATTTTGAAATATTAACAATGTATGTAAAGTATGGGTCGTTATACACTAGTAGCCAAGGATGCATGCAGACTGATCGTGTTTCATGTGTTTCATAAAACGTGACCTCTAGGGTTTCGGGGTGAGCTAGACCTCTAGGCAGGTGATTATTTCATCGACGCAGTTACACGTGTCTTCTTTCTTATAAAGACACATGTTGACCAGATTGATGTCATTGGATGGAGTCTCTTTTAGGGATTAGTGGGGTGATGGTGGAACTTAGTGACCTAGACAACTCAGGAGGCAACTCTCTCTTGGGTATACTTCAAGAATCTCTTCATAGTGAAGTTATTTCTTGATGTGTTGTGATCAGTGCACATTCAAGACCTTCTGTATATGTAGAAGGGTTTTATGTCTATGGAAGAGTACTCTATGTGGTTTATTTATCTTTTGTGTTACTCTAAGGATATGGTACGAGAACTGTTCTCTAGGGGTCATACCTTTAAAAAGGGATTGCACCTGGATATCATGGAATCTATGCTATCCTTTATAATTGCTAGATATTCTAGGGTACATGAGTGATGTCTATAGTGGAGAGATTTCTGGCAGAGTAGACACCTGCAGTGGGAGCTTCTAGTGGGCACTGGGTAGCTGAGACCTTGGTAGAAGGTAACCGTTGGTAGTTGCAAGGACCCAAGCGAGTCAGACAATTTTGGGGACAACCCCATGAAACAAGATCAGCAGTATGGGGCTCCAAGGGTAGCCAGAGTCAGGTGAGGGATATGTTGTGTTACTCATGTAATCATTTCAGAGATCAGGAAAAAAAATTTCTAACTCGTCGTACGAACGATCAATATATGGTCGAGGGACCTCCAAGACTGATGCAGAGGCAGGAGCAGGATTCTCCGTATAATGATAGATATGGTAGTGGAGAAAACAAGTGAGTAGGAGGTGGGATTAGGTTTTATGTATTACCACAACCATTGCTAGAAGGTCCACTCCCAACTCAGGGAGTTGGTGTAATGTGATGAAGACATATGTTGGTGATGAAGGCTTATGATCTCAAGGATCTCAAGATGATTAGAGGTATGATCTTTGTCTTATCAACCTTATCTGTAGTTTTGATATACACATGTGTCATTCATTCATTACATTCCACAAACCTTTTAAAGACTTGTAGATTCTAGTTGAATCATTGTCTCAACTCTTATGCTTATAAATCCTACAGGAGAATATTTTATTATCACAGACTGGTTCCAATAGTGTGACCTTACTATTGGATGTGAGAGTATTGATTGGGATCTCATGGTAGCGGCGTCGAGGCCTACATTGTCATTATTTTTATTGATTGGTTATCTATGGTTCATGCTCTGATTGACTATTTTATGTGTAGAGTGCAGTTTTCCTATAGTAATGGGACTAGGTTTTTATTTTTTGGTGAAATGGAAATGTAGCCATCATAGGATGGACTCAAACATAGGATTGTGCATCCTATCACTCATAACATGGAATTCTTGATGTTCGGTGTAGGGGATGATATGAGTCCTCAGTTTCATAAAGTGGTGGAGGAGTATAAGGAAATATTTCTTGATGGGGTTCTATGATTACCTCCCCATAGGGATGTAGACATCTAGATTTATCTATACCCCCAGGATGACATCGATATATACACTATAATATCAGAAGGATCCCATAGAGATTTTTGAGCTCATGGTTTAGTTGGGGGACTTGTAGAGGAAGGGATTCCTGAGACCTAGTGTTTCACCCGGGAATCTCGAGATTTTTTCCATGATGGAAGACAATATCATTAGGTTATGTGTGGAATTTTGGTGCCTAAACTTGGTTATTGTAAAGAATAAGTATCTACAACCAAGGATCGATGACCTATTCAATATATTGAATGGGGTGCATGCTTTGATTATGGGAGAACTCATATTTGGCTACCACCCACATAGATTATGGGATGAGGATATAATTATGATGTCCTTCAGATGATGATGCAACCAATAAGAGTAATTGTTGATGTTGGTTGGCATGATGAATACCCCATAAGTTTTAATTGGACTCATTAATATGATCATTAAAACCAACATGGACCAGTTCATGGTGGTATTCACTGATAACATACTAGTGTACTTGGCCTCTGAGGATGAGCTTGTGAGAAACTTTAGGATGGTCCTGGACACACACTGAAAAACTAGATTTATGGAAATATCTCTAAGTGTTAGTTCTTGATTCCAGAGGTCAATTTTCTAGTACACATCATTTTAGAGGCTGGAGTCGTAGTTGATCTACCACATATTGAGATAATGCTTACTTGGGAGCGACCCATGAGTGTTATTGAGGTGAGGAGTTTCCTTGCTTTGGTTTGGTACTATCAGAGGTCTGTAGTTGAATTCCCCAGAGTGGAAGCACCCTTGTCAGCATTGACACAAATATTACAACATTTCATATGGAAGAAGATATGATAGGAGAGTTTTTAGCTGTTGAGGAAGAGAATGATGAGTGCTCCCATTTTGAGATTTCTAGAGGAGGGTGTCGATTACACATTGTTTTGTGATGTATCCAGGACCAGGGGTGGTTGTGTTTTGATTTAAGGGTAATCAGTGATTGACTATGGTTCATTCTAGATGAGATCACATGAGTATAACTACACAAACCATAACCTTGAGTTAGTAGTGGTAATCGTCATATTGAAGATGTGGAAACACTAGCACATGGGTGAGTGGTTTATTATCTACTCCAATCATATGAGTCTCAAGTATACCTTCTCTCAAAGGATCTAACCTTGTAACCTAATTGATAGGTAGAGTTCCTCCAGGACCAAGACATTGACATTGTCTATACTCATGGGTAGGAAAACATGGTGGAAGATACTCTTAGTAGGATATCAAATTTGCATCTACAAAATGAGGCATCTGAGTAGTTGGTCTCATTGCAGATATCCATCATGGATGGGAATGGAACATTTTACCTATAATAGATGGTTGTTACCACTCCACTCATACGTTAATTTAGGGAGGCATAAAATTGGGATAACAACTACATGGCTCTATGTGCTTAGATATCCACAGGTTATGCCCCTGATGGATATTCCAAAGGTTGCGAGAATGACATTCTTTTCATATGACATACAGTGGTACCAATGGTGTTATAGGAGGAGATTTTTGAGGGAGTTCCATGCATCCTAGTTGGTTGTATATCCAAGTGTGGAGAAGATGTACTAGGACCTTAAATGTCAGTTCTGGTGGCCTAGGATAAAGAAGGTAGTTGTTGAGATTTTTTCTCGATGCATCAATTGACAGTAGGTGAATGTCGTGCAATAATTTCCAGAGGGTTTTTTTGAAACCCCACAAGGTTATAGAATGGAAGTGGTATGGGAAAATGATGGAAATTGTGATAGGTTTACCACATACGTACATGGGAAATGATACCATCTGGTTGATCGTTGACTAAAAAACCAAGTCAGCCCACTTACTTGCTATTTGAGATCATATTTCAGTATAGAGAATAAGGCCCCTCTACATACAAGATATTATTTGAATCCATGGAGTTCCATCGATGATAAACTTAAATCATTTTATCACATTACATACCGATTATTGATGGGTTTTAGGAGACATTTGGGACTCAGTTATGCTTGATCACAATGTTTCACCCACAAATGGATAAAAAAAGGAGAAAACCATTTTGGTTATTGAGGACATGCTACAAGCTTTGTGATTAGATTTTGGCCGCATTAGGGAGGATCACCAACCCTTGGTGGAGTTTTCATACAAGAATAACTATAATTTCACCAATGATATGGAACTATTAGAGGACTTATATAGATGACCTTGCAGGTCACCCCTTTGCTGGACAAACCCAGGAGAGTCAGTACTCATGGGTAAGAGTTGAAATAGGCGACTATAGAGAAGGTAAAAATAAACCAAGAATAGATGGAGACTACACAGATCCATCCTAAATCATTTATTGACCAATGAAAGAGGCCTTCGGAGTATGAGGAAGAAGATGATGTGTTCGTTTGGGTCTCACATCGACACAGATTATGGAGATTTGGATTGGGTGGCTAGCTATCTCCGAGGTTTATCGGACCATTCCTGATAATATATATAGTTGGAAAGGTGGATTACCACATGGGTGTACCTCCATAGTTTGAGTAAGTGCATGATGTCCTCCACATGTCACATCTGAGGGGGTATATGCATGACCCATCACAGGTCACTGATTGGGGCGAGTATGACATCAATAATGGGGTGACTTTTACTGAGTACCTGGTGGATATTGAGGATCAATATGAGAGTATATTTCATGTGCCTTTTATTCCTATGGTGCACATATGGGGGTATCCAGGTAATCTCCACGAGATGACATGAGAGAGGGAGGGTCATATTCTTGTTCCATACCCTAGTATGTTTGAGTAGGCCTTTCTTTTAGATTTAAGGGATGTAAAGCCCCAAGTTAGGGAGAATTTAACATCTCATACATTCTGTGTATTATTTGTAGACATTATTTGGATCAATTTTGAAACCAGGAGATGAGATGAAATGTGATTTAGAGGAAGGTTGTGTCTGTAACATTTATTGGAAAAATATTATTCTATTAATAGAATGCCTAACTGGTTTTACTAAAAAAGTGGAATAACTTATAAATGAGTTCCCATATCAAAAATATGATGGAACCGTTGTATTAAAAGAATTTATTTTACTCTAGGATGAAACTAACATCATATAACATGGGTCGAATATGAAAATTAGTTTTCAGATGTTTTAACGAATAAAATAAATTTTGAATTTATTTAATTTTAATGTTACATAGACATAGTGATGTGGTGGCACTATTTATTTTAAATAAAAACCTGTGTATGGATTTAGGGTATGAATCACAAAACTAGAAATTCCATCGAGGCTCTTTAGAGAAACTTGTATAATTCCATTGGAAGAAAATAATGACAAAACTTTGGATTGAAGACCGACAAACACCATTATTAATGGATTCAGAAAGACAATCAATAGCTGATAGTGAATGATCCAAATTCCCATGTAAGGCATAAAATTTTAGATTTATTTCCCTATTTATAGAATCAATGATGAATGTAGATAAACAGACATACAGTTTGACCCATGGTTTGATCGTTCATGTAGGATGGCCTTGATTTCATGAATTATTACTAAAAGAATGGTTTATCCTCTTCATTTATCCTTATAATGGAATGATGAAATAATGAAATGAACAAAGTAAATGGTTATTTCTTTTTGTGTTATTTTACTTTATCTCTCCCCTAATTTATTGAATTCATTATTGTTGGGTCCTTATGATCACAGATCAACTTATCAGGAGGCTTCCAATTCGATGGGACCCCCATATTAGAGGCCATATTAATCAAAGGTTGGATCAATGTAGCTTAATACCGAAGGATTATAGAGGTTCTTTCTTTGTGAAATTACAACCACCAAAGGAGGAGAGGTATCCTACAGAGGCGGCCACCTGTTCCTCGGTGCCAGTGATTATTGCATGTGGTGGAACACAATGGAAACACATGGCGGTGCATGTGTCAGAAGCGTTCACTACAACATAACCATATAGACATGAAAACTTGGCTGTGTGGGAGCCTTTGACAGTCAATCACAGGATGTGGAAGTAATCATGGGTGAGGGTGTGTGTCCATGGAAAGTGGATGCACTGCACTGGACAAGTGGGTTACAAGGGCGGTGTGAGCCGGGCAGGCCAGACCAAGTTGTGATCTAGCTGGCCGGTCTAGGTGGCCCAGTATGCCGGTAGATGCCGCCCAGGGGGCCATCATAGATGACAACGTGGCCAGTTGTCCTGCAGGCCCAATGGACCCGTATAGGTTGACTAGAGTTATCTGATCATCATGGAAGCAGAAATAGACTCATCACTGTGGCATAAGTCCCCCCGGGAGCAGGCCATGTCCCCCTGGTCGATCAACTATGTCATTAGGAATAGTCACTGCTTACTCCTCAACAACATCAAAGTGGGTCACACTTGGCGAGAGGGCAACAAGGTCACTGAGCACCTTGCATCTCATGTTATCTCAGGCCCAGAGGATGTATTTTTTGACTCTTTTTCTAGCTTGAAACCTGAGGGGGACAACTTGATTAGAGGGGATGCCCATGGTCTTCACTATTTCAGGCCCCTTTTCTCTCAGCATCATGGGTAAGAGGTTAGGGGTTGCTTTGTGGTTTTTTCTGTGCATTTTCCTTTTCTTTATTAAAAATCTACATGATGATGATAATGATATTCTGTGTGGTATCTTCTTCGTGATTTTGGCCTTTGTGGTATTCTATGTTGTATTTTCCTTTGCGGTGTTACCTTTATGTTTTTGAGGTTTCCTATTGAGTGTTGTTTTACCGACCCTTGGATAGGATTTTCCTGCACATGTCATGTTTTTTGTAGATGAGCAACCTTTTAACAGAGTCCAGGGAGGACCAGGACCGTAATGAGAATTGTGAGATCAACCAGGATGATTTGTTCCTAGATCTTTAAACAGAAAACCCTATACTATTGCCTTCAGGTAATATTATGTATGGTTTTCTTCAAATCAGTTCAGAAACATGTGCATTTACCTTCCTAGGAGGGGATGGTGTGAGAATCGCTTTAACTTGTTTTGTTGGTCTTGTTTACAGACTCTTTTTGATGGTCTTGTATTCTATCCCTATTTACATTCCAGACCATTCATTATTGTAATCTATTTGGGTTTGGTAGTTTTCATAAATTTTTTTCTATGTCTTTATACATATTAGCATTTGTGTATTGGATATGTGTGTGTGCAAACATGTACTTATGCAAATTCCTCCCATCAATGGGATATTTCTACCTGGAACTAGCCACTTTCCCATATACTATCGAGGAGAGCTTGGGGTAGTTATTCAATGGTCCCCTCTAGGACGGGTCATGACATTACAATTTTCAACCATACTTGATGTTTACACCAAAGAAGTTGAAATATCACAAAAACAATTTCCATTGAAAAACACACTTTCATCACATGAACACTTCACAAAAAATTGAAAACATCTTTTTAAGGTAGAATAACCTATTTTTAATCCAATACAGTAAATAAAACATATGATTCACACCATAAAATTCATGAATTTAAACATATAACATCCAACCCATAGCCCAAGAACAAGGAAAAATCATAACCATAGTTTAACACCACTCAAATAACCAAATTTTACATTAAGGGACTGATTAGATATTTATCAAACACCTTGCATGGAAATATACATAGTCATGTTAAGAGAACCATTTTTAAAACCATTTAATATCAAAATAGCATAATAAAAACAACAAACAAAAGCATTCTAGTATATCAAATGACTGAGGAACACACATATAATATTTTAGGAAAGCTCAAGAATCAAATGGAATGTGTCAGTAACAAAATTTACAGAAACACCTTCCTTAATGAATTGAAGATGCAATAAAAATCCTAGGAAGGAAGAATACACCCCAAGGAACAATCATCAGAACCTAAACTCAAAGAAACATAATCCAATATTTCAACCCTATCTCATAGGGTTTGTCCAAACAATAACTCTCCAAGGAAACATAGTAAATCTAAATAAGAGAAGGAGAAGAGGATAAAATTGGCCACAAAATATGAAAAAATCACCGAGATTCAAAATAGGAGCATCAAGGATCCAAGGAGATCCAAAGGGAGGAATGTTTGGGAACCCACATATGCTCCAAAACCGAACAATATAAAATAATCCTGAGTTTGGGAGAAACAACTAGAGGGGAAAACATGCAATGTCACGCTATTATTGAATTGGGTAAGGCACATGGTTTTCCTACACGGTTTGATAAGCTGTAATCCCATTGTGCACCCATTACTGGCCAAGGGGGAACCCCACATTGTTTTTTCTACATAGTTACATAAACCCAATAAAAAACATGATAAATTCCTATACCCAATTCTAGAACCATACCACATGTTTTCCACACAGTTTCCCAAACCGTGTAAAACCCATAAGCCTTTCCCCTTGACACCAAAACAAGTTGAAATGTTACCTTGGAAACCGTTCACAATTTCCCCTAACTGTGTGTCAACCATGCTCCACACACATCCAAGCCCAAAATCACCATTTCTAGAAAAACTAAATAATGAAAACCGAGGCTCAACTTGAACAACAACCAAAAATATCCAATACCAAGAAAAGAATAAAATTAAGGAATTTAAAAGGATGGGGTGCGACATTTTTCACCACCTCAAACACTTTCTGCCCCCATAATTTCACCATGCCGAAATATAACCAAAACATAGACCCAAATATGGAATAATCCGAACAATACCACAAGCATTATAGTGGATTTTTATTTCACAAGTCACACATGGCCGCTTCTTGAGGAAACCACAACACACAGAAAATGGGAGAATATGAGAGGGTTCTCCCCATCACAAGATCTTGAATATCACCACCTATATTAAAACACAAGAAACACAACCTCGGGGTGACCAATGATGGGATGTGGGAACTCCAAACAAGAACTCAAAAACCTCCCACAAAAATTGAAATCCCCAAAATAAGGGGAACTCATAAAAGGAACTATGTCCAAACAATGATCCTGATCACAAGATATAATAACCACTTCCCATAATCATGGATAACATAAAAAACACAACTGAGACTAAAACCGATCTATGATAGGATAAACATTTAAACAACCATATCAAAATAAGTATAACCACTCAAAAAATTAAAGAAAGAGTCCATAACACATTTATAATAGAAGAAAAAAATAAAAAATAGAACGAATTACAATATAAAAATATTGACTATCTGCTTTACAACACTAGAGAAAAGAGCTGGTCTAAGGTTCTCCGCACACCCAAAAATCATTGAATATGTGGAAGCTTCACTCCAGGGCATGTGGATGGAGTCCTGATGACTGAAGAATCAAATGACTCATAGTTAGACAATATAATTATCTGATCAAGACTTCTTATTTATGAAATTCTTCCAACAAAACCTCTCCAGATCACCCAAATGACCACAAAAATGACACACCCTTGTAGGATTGTGATAAGATGACTTAAAAATCCCAAACTGACCCCAATAGAGTCACATGAGAAAATTATTTGAAATATCTGAAACTAGGTCCATCAAAAGAGACTCCTTAAGAATAGGTTTTTCTGGTATATACCTCTCGGAGGATAGGGAACTCTCAAGGGAGTGAACCATCATCATCTGTACCCTGAGAACCAACATAGCTAAAAATGAACCATCCAATAACTTCCGAAAACAGACTTCACCAAGTGAGAGGAATTTTTCAGTCATCCATGGAAGAAGAACCCAAATAAAAATAAGATCTTTAAACTAGTCCACTGATTTCATTTCTATGGAATAAGAATCCAACTTGTTGATGTGGTTAACATAAGCTTCACAGACTTTTGGCCCTGCTAAACATCTTACAACTTTGCAACCTTCCTCATCTTCACCAACTCAGGTATGAACAATTTGGAAAAAATTCTCCTAAAATGTTTTCTTTTCAACCCAACTTGAAATGATGATAGGGAAATCACTTTCCATTGATAAAAATATGGACCCTTAAACAAACCCTTAACAACAAACACTCTATACACATCAGGACTTCCCAACAATATAAAGACTCCCTCAACTTCAACTAGACAGTTCACTGCCTCTAACAGTCCTCAATCACCATGATAGACATGAAACAATCGAGAGGAATTAGAAACCGGGAAATCCCACTAGAAACATTTCATATCTTTCTGGGAAAACTATTATGATCAACACAAGAAAAAATAATCAAAATTAATATCAACCAAATACACGATTTAAAATAACATCATGGGCCAGAAAAATTTATAACATTACAAACACATACAAGAACAAACGAAAAATCTACACGAAAAACCCCCCAATTCATTTCAATTTCAAAACCACCTTCTTCTAGGGACACTTTTCAAAACCAAAAGCCACTATTTAGAAACAAAATTCTATTCTCAAAGAAATTCCAATCCCCATGATAAAATTCTAATAAAAAACCATTTTGGAAAAACCATGCCAAACATTTGATTTCACATACCCTCCCATGGAAACCTATGAACTGTCACATATGTATTCATACACTTCTACCAATATCTTCCATTCACATGTTCCATGATGAACTTTCCACACATATCAACACATATGGAAACATCCTTAATGAATACCTAGTTTTATACAAACCATTTATTCACCATACCAAAATCATTTACCAAATATTTAATTTATCTTTCCTATGTATTTTAACGAGATCATCAAAATTGTGAATCACTTTTTATTTTATTTTTTTTTCACATTTCAATCTAAAAACATTTCAATGAAATAATTTGTATTTCACAAAAAAATATTATTTTTAATGATCACCTACACCCACCCAAACCATAACACAATATAAAACATACACCAAAACATTGGAATGAGGAACTAGTGTCCATGCCTAACTCAGTGTCATAGTTAGGGTGACATGCCCCATGTATGCATTAACAACTTAGAGAACATTAAACTATGCACTAGGAATCCACATGGGTCACTAATCCTTGTGAGATCACAACATGTCATCAGCTCACCCCCATTGTCACTCCTCAATCCAAAACAAATGCAAAAGACTAAAATATAGGACTACACCTAGAAAAATGAGGTTTTAAATTAGAAATGGTTCATGAAATCATTCAAGTACATACCTCCTGAGTCCCAATAATCCTAATCTCCAACTACCTAGCACCCCAAATAATAAGGGCCTCCATTGATACTATTGTTTCATGAACCGAGCCAGGATACCATGAAATCCGACACTCGACCTGGCCTGAGACATAGAGTGATGTTCATTATCTATCCCATAGAATGAAAACATGTTTCGGGCATTAAAATAATCCAATTGTAATAATTTATCCCCTTAATAATAAAGGATATACATGAAAAAAAGTGAGTAAATAATGAAATTCAACAATTGATTATCCATAAGTGTACAAACTGATCCAAATTCAGCAAATACAGAATATAACAAAACACTAACAAAATTTAAAACAAAACCATGCCCTTAAAATATCCATGTTACCACATAGTCACTCTTAATCCACATGAAAATCCTTCTCCAAAGGTAAACACATGAAACAAAGAAACCTAAATCTATATGATAGGTCTTGTCTACAACAAAGAGTGTTACAAGTAGGGTGTGAGTTCAATAGTTTAGTATGTAATATCTATAGATTCAATGCATTAAATTTCACAAAAAAATCCACAAGCACAAGTTTGAAATACATTCAAAAAATAGGTTTTAATTATTTTAAAACAACCAAACAAAACATTCATTTTCAAAAAAAATTCCACATTCCACTACCCATTTCAATGCCAAAACCCATGTACAAGTCCAAAATAGATAACAAAAAAGCTATGTAGAATGTCAAGAATACAAAATAAGAAGTTATAAATGTGAAATCATGTATCCTATGTGAAACAGACATAAAAATAATTGGATAATAGTAATATTGAGAATTTCTTGAACATCTCTAGAGAGATCTTTATAAGTATTCGAATAGGACACACCTTCCAACATATCCTACAACCCCATACACAATAACAGGCTAGTTATTCTAACTATCCAATCCAATGGAATGTTCCACCAAGCCTTATAATGTCAAGGTGGTACCAACCCGTCTAATTAGGTTGAAAAGAAACTGCCACTCGACACTAAAAATAACTTCATCAAATCCCAATATTAGAGTTCATGGTGAAAATAGAGGCCCTCATATGTGTGGCTCACCTTTAATGCTGACACCACACTTGAGTACCCCAATTACCAAATCCAACAACTAAGTAACCTACCTTAAGGAAATAATCTATGGGGGTTCCCATATCATAACAAGTTATACAAAAGTTCTAATCGGGTTGTCACATCATTAATGTTTGAAAAACTATTTCTCAAAACACAGAATGTTTCCAACAAGGAATTTATGATTCTAAAACCAAAATCATTTCAAAAGAACCATAAAATTTTAAAATGGCCTTTACTATTTCAACTCGATCGACTTACAAAACCATTCTTAAACCATTCCCAAAAACTAAAATAAAACAATAAAACACATATAATATTACAAAATTGGCCTTCAACCCAATTAGTTCCCAAAACACAACTAAAGGCGCCAAATGGTCCGATACTTGGAGAAACACCTTTTAAACCACTTTTAAATTCACAATTGAAATAGAAGATAAAATCTCATGAAGCACTAATAAACCCATTACAAATAAAGTACCCATATTGTAATGTATAATAAAAACCAAAAATTCACATGGGCATATCCCCTTTCAAAATTTAAACACAACCAAACCATTTAACAAAAATATTCCCATTTCATTAAAATTTTGAAACCACACATGAGGTGAAAAGAAATAAATCTCACATGTAATAAAACCCATTTTCTTTAAAAAACAAACTTTCATAACTTTCACATTTCACAAATTGTTGAAATCATCTTTTTAATTAATTATAACATGTTTTTAAACCAATATAATAAACCACACATGTGTGTAACAACATAAAAGCAACCAGTTTTCACATATAACATCCAAACCAAACCTAAGAACAAGACCAAATAATAACCATAGGAAAACAGTAATCAGTCACTAAATGTTACATTAAATAGTCGATTAGATTTTTATCAAACACATTGCGTGTATATATACATAAGTATGTTAAGATAACCATTTGTAAATCCTTTTAACAACCAATTACTGTCACAAAAACAACAATGAATTTTATACTAGAATAATAAAAGTAAAAAAAACACACATATAAATATTTTGGAAGGCTAAAACATCAAATAGAATGTCCCAAAAATAAAATGGATGAAAAAATCTACCTCAACAGAGTCCATATACTACTAAACTTACAGGGAATGAAGAATACACACCATGTAACAATACACACACTATAAAACCAAATAAACAGAAGCCAACATTACAATATTATCTCATAGGGTTCCTCCAAAAGAGTTCCCACCAATGAATCCCAATAAATGCAGACTGGGGAGGAACAAGAAAAGAAAATTGGCCAAGAAACAGGAAACAATCACCATAATTTGAAGGAGTAGCATTGATGATTCAAGGAGAGACAAGGGGGAGTGGTCGGGATCTATATCTTGTGATATAATTGAACCAAGATAAGAATCAAGAGTTTGGGAGAGAAAATTGGAAGAAAAAACATATAATTTCTCACTTTTAATAAACTGGGTACACTGCATGGTTTAGCCACAAGATTTGGTAAACTCTGTGCCAACCATGCACCCTATACTAGACATAGGGGAATACTACATGGTTTAGATAGAGGGTTTCCCAAAATGTGCATCAACCATGCCAAATGCAACTTAACTATTCCAAAACCATACCAAAGAGTTTCCACATGGTTTCCAATACCATGCGCAAATCGTGCGCGTTTCCACAAGACCAAAAATTGGCTGCAAAATTATATATGAAAGGGCGCATAGTTCTCCCTAACCATGTGAGAACCGTGCATCATACATTTCCAACCTCAAATCACCATTTAAAAAAACTAAAAAGTGTAAATCAAGGCTCATCCCGAACCAAAACAAAAGTATATAATATCAATAAAATAATAAAATTATGGAATTTTAATAGTTGGGGTGTCATATTATAACTCATATTTGAATTTATATAAATATGTACATATTTATTTAAAAATACAATTATAAATCAATATAATTATAAATATAATTATAAATAAAAATAATTATAAAAATAATTATAAATAAATTTTTTATAAATTTTTTTATATAATTATTAATATATTTATATAATTATATATATATATATATATGTTTGTTAATATATAAGTATATATAATTATAAATATAATAAATATATATTATTAAAATATATTTTTTATAAACTTATATATATATATATATTTATATAATATGAATTATAAATAAATATATTTGTACTTTTTAGTATATAAATATAAAAATATTAAAACAATTATATTAATGTATATAAATATGTAAATTTGAATAATTATATATAATTATCCATATAGATGAGCCATCAGTTGAAACACTAAAATCCAAATTTTATAAATAAAAGAAAATTGTGTATTAAATAGAAAGGGTCAAACAAGAGACCCAATGATCACATCAAAAATGATATTTCACTTCATGTAGTTCCCTCTATTTTCCATATTTTTGTGGAATCTATGTTTTCCGTTTTGCTATCGGCCTCTTCGATATGTTTGAGACCTTCATGGGGGATCATATTCTGTTGATGATGAAAAACTAGAGGCCCCCACCAACATAGAGAAGATTATGAATTTCCAAGATAAATCCAAGAAGTTCATATTAGAGTTTGGATCGAAAACCATATTCAATATTAACAAAAAATATCTTTTATACTAGGAGATAATGAAAAACCCCAAAGAGAACTTATTCCATTATTGAAAAACTGACTTTATATTATGGAAAAAACCATTCATCCACCTCCAAACCATTGCCTTAAAGAGTTCTTTCACCCTTCTTCTACTTAGGAAGAATAATACTAGACTCTCTTTATGTACAATATCACACTCTTCGTCCTATGAATTGTTGAAAATGCAGATGCACGTTTCATAAGATCAGAGAAATTGGATCGGATGTTCCATTCCTAATTTTAAATATGATCCACTTTTACAGATGGATGTCCAACTGTATCGGAATAGTAATGACTACACTAATCTAGATGCAATTATACATTCTTCATATTTTTTTTGGGGTGACCAATTTAAAACCCTCTTCATCCAATAAAATTTTATTAACTTTAATCAATGTTTCATTCTTGTTCATCACATTCTTGGGTTCTTTTATCCTTAGACAGGTTGGGAAGCCTCCTTTTCCAATGTAATTTAACCAATTCCACCCCCATTTGGGGTTCTTGACATAATTCACAATATATGCACCAACATCCTTCTTAGACATTGATTATTGAAATTCACTAGAAGAGGGAAACAAATAATTCACATTATAATCTATAGGTGTGCTGCCTAACTAGGTATGATAGCGAAAATTTCCACCCATCTTATCAGGTCGAGAAAGAATAAGGTTACTTGTCTTCAGTATCCAAATTCATTATTTAGGGACCTTATGATGTTCCATATCTATGATATTATCATAAGTTTTTTTTTCTGAGTGACACTTCGAGATCCCCCGAAGACACATCATTAATTTTTTTCTTTCCCCTTATGATCCCTTGTGGATAGAGATTATTCTTAGAACAACTGATGACCAGCTACCTCTTTTGTTGAAATTTCATCACATGATTTCACTTCAACATTAGTCAGTTCTTCCACATCCTTAGCCCAATCCTTAGGAGTTTGAGGCCTTTTAAAGCCATTTAAAACCACACCAATAGGGTAAGCATTGCAAAAATCTCCCAAATCAGTTTGAGTATTAATATACCCCATAGAAATTGAAGGCTTTTCCTCCAATGTTGGATTTTCTCCAACAATCACACCTGAAATAGCAGGCTTTTCCCTAGCAAGGCCATTAGAAATGTCCATTTGTGTCCCATTTTCATAACTATATAATTATATATATAACTATATATATTTATTAAAATATAATATATATAATTATATATAAAATATAAATATTTATTAATTAATTAAATTTATTATAATTTTATAATTACTTAAATATAAATTTAATTATTTATAATTTTAAAATTAATTTTTTTGAATAATTATTTATATATATATGAAGTATTAAAAAAATATTTTAATATATCATATTTATATTAATTCTAAAATAGAGTTTTTTAGTTCATGTAATAAATAAAAATTATTTTTTGAATATAAATATCATAATTATATATATATTAATAATATTTTTATTAAAAGTTGTTATCACTGTTTAGAATTGCATTGATAATTATCCACCTTTATCATCACTTAAAAATTACTAATAAATGAAACACCACAATCAACATTTTTTTAGAACTGATAAAAGTAACCTTTATCCATGGTTTTAGCTAGCATGGATAAAGGTATCCCTTTTGTTGGTGATTTTGTTTTAGCACTGAGAGAACTATGCACATAGTAAATAGGATTATCCACACACACATATATATATACATATCTTGAGGGCCTTTGGTCCGGTTTTACCACCACGATAATTTATAAAACATAGAAAAAAATTATAATTTAATATATAGATAATGTCAAGAATTTTTTTAAGTATTCTCTTTATTGTTATTTTTTTTGTTTTTACCACCACCAATTTCATTAATATTATTTTATTATTATTATTGTTAGTGATGTGCCACTAGTGAATGACTTGGTGGTAGAACCCATGTAGCATCTCAAGGAGATTTATAGTTTGAATCTCCTAAAGCTCTTTCATAAAATCCATATGTTCCTGAGATGTAATGTATGTTGGGTTCTTTAAAAATTATATGTTGTTAATGAATAATTCTAGGATGGATTTTTACATTATATGTTAATGGATGTCAATATCATGGCCCTTCTGTTGAAATAGAATGATTGCATTAAATCTCATGGTTATGGTTTAACAATGACTTTATTTCAAATAGTTATAGAAACATTTATCAAAATATTTGGTAGTTGACATGGTTGTGCAACTTATTTTATGATACATTGTGATAAAGCTATTATATTACATAGTGAGTGATCATATATGGTTATCAACATGTGGAATTAACTTCTTTCTCTTGGTTTTCTTTAGCAGGTTGCTAGACAATAATCTTAGATTTTATGAAATCCTGTCTAATGCCAATGAGAAATAAGAATAGTGGTTAAATCAAAAAAGTGATCTTGATTATCCTAATTAAAGCCTACAAGAATTTGATTATTGGCATAAAAACCATTCTAAAGATAGAGAAATAATTTTATTCCTAATTAATGATCACGTAAATTAAAAAAATATTTAATCACAAGGTAATTGTTAAATTTAATTTCTATATAGTATTTATTGATTTAATTTATAATTATTTTATTTATTAGGGTTTTTAATAATTCCCATGGATGACTATAAGACCAAGATTGGGTTTGGTGATACAATGTTATTTTTAAGGGTGAAAAATAATATTTATCATTGCACAAGTTAGAACATGTCATGGAATAACAAATTATTTTTATTTTAATATGTGGCATGGATTAAAACATGGGTTTAAAATTTTATTAATGGAAGATTCCTATTTAATTATGTAAAATACAAAACCATAGGTTAATTAAATGGACCATAATGTATTTCAAGAGAGGAAAAAATTGGTAATCTTTGCGGAAAACTTATTTTATCTAGAATCCTCCCTTTCTTTCTCATATAATCTCATGAATGAGAGTATAATCAGAATTTATTCAATACTGAAGAAACATTAATCGATCAAGATAAACAATTCAAGATAATCAACCTACCATGCTGGAACCTGATAAATCATTTGTGTCTTTAAATGATCATATTAGCACATGTGGATCACCGATATATGGAATTTTCACATGGATCAGACAAGAATAATAATGTATTACCAAAAAAGGTTTCAATCAATTAACAAGTACTATAATGAAATGGCACAACAATGAGGTATTTTTACTTCTATTTTAATTTAATTAATTAAAAATTGATTCTGAAAAATATATCATCTTGGTTTTTATATTCCTTCTTTTTAATATTTTATTGGAAAATTTTCATTGTTCATGACATTTATGTCTAAAAATATGTGAATTTTCTATGGAATATGAAATTTATTGCGTCATGATTATCCTTCATAACCCCTTATACTACACCCAGATCAATTAAATGGAATAAAAGGGATTTCATTTAAATTTAAATTTATTTAATTGATTTATGATCACTATAAATTTAGTAGTTAAAGTTAGTTTCATGTTTTAATTTTTTTTGAACCTTCATCGAAATATATTATTTCTTGTCATTATTTCTCACTCATATTACCAATATTGATGAATAATTGAGGAATATCACATATGATGAACCCATTCATAGTTTCTAAGAATTCTAGCTAGATAAGAAAACACTATATGGTGTGTATTAATTTGTTACATGTCATGCATCCTTGTTCACATCACAAGGAAGACCTTGTAGATTCCAGATCATTGTGCAATTTTTATACCATTTTTATAAAAAATACATAACATGTTGACTAGCCTGGGTGGTGCATGTCTTTTTTAGAGTGAACACCATGTGGATTGACAACACATCATGTACTCTATCTATTTTCAAGGTGGAAAACAAATAGTCAAACAACATCATGTAACTAATACACTATGTGTATGTAATACACAACACATACAGTGCAACATTATTGAAACATAAAGTATATGACATATACTTCATAAATGTTTGTGAGAAGTACATACCATATCCCAAGGCATGTACTGCATATATCTGATGAAGAAAAGTTTAGTCAATGTGACTGAATAAAACAATCCATGTACATTACCTATTTATGTAAAAATATTATATTTATTTAATTAACCCATAAATCTTCATATACCTTAGTTCCTTGTCAAATTAAATTAATAGTACACTCCATCCATTTGGTATTAGGAGAAATTATATTCTTAATTAATATTGAATTATTTTAGAAACTACAAATCATGTATGGTTAGTGTACAATAATGAATAATTGAATTAAATTATATAGGTTATATAATTTTCTTATGGATTATGCAAAATTAGATTTTTAGTACACACCTTGAAATTATAACAAATTCCATGTACATTATATGTCGTATGAATTAATTGTTTCCTATTATAACCATACTATATATTTATGGAAATTAATCATCAATTATCTTCTAATGTACAATTGTTTTCAATATTTTATCTAGATTTATATAATATAAAATAATTTAAATTATTTAAAATCATAGTGGATGATAAATTCAGGATGATTTTGAGAAATAAGATAAAATAAATTAATTTATTAATTTGATAATTAATCAGTTTAAGTCAAGTGACTTTTTATCTTATCAATGAATAAATTAAATGTAATTTTATATAGTTTCTATAAATTTTTATTCATCGATTATTTATAGAAAATGATGATCTTGAACGTAACTATGTTTGTGATTTTTTGTTTAATTAAATTATACTACATTCTTTTGTAAGTGATTATTATTATATTTAATATGATGTTCTATGAGTAATCCATACCTATTTTATTTGGAAGGAATTTTATGTTCAAGGTTTTTTTTTATGAAATTTCCCTTAACTAATACTTTAGTTCCCCTCACATATGTGTGAGCCATAAAACCTATGTAATAAATGGAGTTTCTGAAGATTCCTGGAGTTGGTTATAGTTAGTGATGAGGTGACGATGTTCAACATGCAACAGAGATGAAACTAACTTGTGACATATATATGTGGAAAAGTGGGATGCTTAATCTCATACTATGAATGATATAATTCAATGAAGATCAAGGTTTTCTATGTTTTTGGAGTGGTTATTTTTCCATTTCAGAGCTGGGATCTTGGTGGATCTTGGCGGCGCTTCTGAATGGGCCACGTGTTGGCCATATTTTTTTGCATCTATAGATGAGAAGCTATATTTCATTGGCTAGAAGCATGACTATATCAGATTCTTATGTCATCAACAAGTGGTATGGAACCAAGGAGGTGATGATATAGTCTATTTCTCAATGTGCATATTTGGAATTGAAGGGTTCTTAGCTGATCACATGACATGTGGTGGGGTCATACTAGTGAAACTCTAGTGAGGGGACATGAGGTGATGGTGTTGCAGACGGCCTTTGGGAACATAGGCCATAACTTTTGGTGGAATTGAGTCCTCAGTATGAAGATAACAACCTTAGGTTATGAAATTATGACCTTGAAAAGACATATATTATGACCTTCGGTAGAAAAATATTATGGCTGTGTGTGATATGAAGGTCGACGATGATGTTAGTGGTGGATTTGGATCTGATGGTGGTGGTGGAGAATAAAATTTTGCTGTCTATAGTTCTAGTGCATATGAGTGTGATGGGTTTCATATTGGGATCTGTTGCATGCTGGATTTTTTAATTCAAGATAGGTATGTGGGCCATCATGTGGGAACATGGTCATGAAATCTGGCCATCATGTCGACATCATGGCTGATGGAGGCATTTTGAGGTCAGATTTAGTTGGCTATGTGAGGGTGGGAGGAACCATCCGGGCCATGAGGTATGGTTTTCAATACATGTGTAAAGTGAATTTTACCCTGAAGGAGGATGCAGATGATCGTGATTATCATGGGAAATATCATTTCTCGCAACGTGGTCTGGCAGTCCGATTGACCTCATGCCACATGGATGGTGACCAACATGCTGTAATTTCATAGAGATTTTATGTCCACGTGACTGGCGGGAAGGTTCTTGGACATTGGATAGGGCTTTATATTTCGGTGTTTCAGGGCCTTTGTACTTTATGTTGATGGATTTATAGATTTTAATAAATGTGGGCCTTCTGGACCTGTAATATGTGTATATATGTCCTTAATTTTTATTGAAAAGTTTCTGATCATGGATTTTGGTTACCAAATCCATGATCAGAACTGTTCTAATAGATTTAAAATAATAGGGTTTCCTTAAATGATTTTTTATGAATAATGGTTAATCCATAAATAAAATCAACTTTTAAATAATAAGGAATGGGAAGGATAAAATCATAATAGAGTACCTATAGTAAATAAATTCACACAGAATAATAACAAGAAAGACTATGAATTTCCGTAGTCAAATAGGAATGAAAACAATATAATCAAGTGTATGACCAACTCTTTCTTGGAAACATATTTTTTTGTGAAATTATTATGGATGTTTTGGGTTGACAATTTTTTTTTACAAAAACAGGGGTCACAAATTTTTAAAATGATGTGAATTGGTGAATAGTGATGAGGAAATCCAATTTATGATTTCATGATTTGAGAATCCACTCAACAGATCAAGGACATGACATATTGTAGTTGGAAAAGACCTACCTACCTAAATACCTTCATGTAATTGAATGATCACTTTATTAGGTTATGAGAAGTGTCATATGGATCTTTTCCACTAGAATGTATTAGAAACTAATTATTCTGAGTCCAATGGTGAGGGTTGTTGGGAGATGATAAAATTTCTTGAGATTTAACAAATATTAATTCAATATGTAATCATGCTATTTAATAATAAAATGTTGTTTTTTTATTTTTTTCTTTAAAGAAAATTTCACCAAGAACATTATCATCATGAAAATTTTAGTTAACTACCATGTCCTTACAAAAAATACTAGAACGGTTTAGAAACATATCGATAGTTTTACACCATGAATGAAAATGTTATGTTCTAGAATCCTGACATATTGATCATCCTGCTAAAGAGGTGAGTGATAAGGAGTTCATTATCTAGGACAAACACTTGTTTGATTTAGTCAATATTCAGTGTTTCATGTTTTTATTAATGTACAATGAAATCATGAATTCACAAGAATACTTGGATTCCTATAGATTTCCCTAAAATCTTTGTGGAATATATCAGGAGAGAATAAGTCATTAATGGTTTGGGATATCCAATGCAATTTTTCTGGGAAAATGTGTGGATAGTGTAAAATCTAGGAGTAATGTATTCAATATCGCTGGATATATTGAGAACCTTGAGGTTATGGGGTTTAAAATACCTAAATAATCATATATTGATTTCATTATTTCATCACATCATTATAGGTTCATGAGCTTTATTATTAATTTCAATGAAAAAAACTTTGAAAAATCTCTCCCTAATATTTTTACCCAACTTCTCCAAGCATACAAGGACATAAAGCATGAAAATCCATCCACCCTTATGGTGAAAAAAACTAAAGAATAGAAGAACATATTTATGTCTACACATTATTTACAATTCCCTTTAAAGAGGGTAAATATCAAAGAAAAAACAAGGGAACATGATTCTATCTATTTCTAATGTGGAATGAAGGACCAATGGATGGAAACATTGAACCAAGATAAGAATTAAGGGTAATATTTTAGTGAATTTATATGAACTAAATATTATCCATTACCACAAATTCTTTATTAGATACATCATGAGGTTCTCACTTATGGATTTAAATATAAAATCAATGTAAATTCTAGAGGATTTCAAGACGAGAGGTAGATATATGAGAAGCCAATGAATCTAGAATTTCGTCTATGGATATTGGTTACTATAACATAACATATTTGAAGGGAATTATCTTTATTCTAACTAGTTTATATTATGCTTTTTTAAATCATTCTCACTATATCCATAATTGATACATATTGATTTATTTAGAAGTTTCAATGTTAATATTGTTTATTTTATAGAGAAAGTATGTGATATTGCATGGAATTTTTAAATAATGGATTTATTTTGATGTATTTTTTAAACCAAGTAATAGAAATTGAAAATGAAAATAGTTCACATGTGTCAAACAACACCCAAAAAACGAGATCACCAATTATTCATGTTAGTGAAAACATCATGAAACAATTACACCAAGATAGACATTTTTATTATATTGAACTAAAATCACTTGATGTATGTCCTGAATGTTTATAAGGAAATACAAAAAAGACATATTTAGTGGAAAATAATAACGGGCTAGAGATATTTTTCAATTATTTCATACCAATCTTCGTGGACAATTTCTAGTAGAAGTTAGAAGTGGGAAATCAAAATCATTAAATTTTACTAATGATTCTAGTAGACATAGATATGTCCACTTAATGAGTTAAATGTTATAATTTTGGAAAGATTAAAATAATATAAGAATTATTTTAATATCCATACTTCTATGAAGATTAGGAATCTAGGCTTAGACCATTTGGGTGGATATCATAATTAGGCCATCATTGATAATTTATAGTTTTTTGTGATTCAATCCCAACACACTATTACTTATACACAACAATTGAATATTGTATTTGAAAGGAGGAACCATACACATTTGAACATAGTGAGATTAATGATGTGTTATGTGAGTCTTCAATTAACCTTTTGGGGATTCAAATTATTGAAAGGTGGAAATATACAAAACTAAGTGATAACTAAATTGAAAAATGATGTTATATACATAATTTGGTATGGAAGAAGGTCTATGTTGTTGAATTCACATGTTGTTAATTGTGAATAATTTGTAAATTCCTCTTTAGTTAAAGAACTTGCACCTCAAAGAATAAAGTGTACCATTTAAGGATAACTAAAGGGAAAATGAGATATTACCTATATGAACCCTCTGAAAAAGCTAATTATGGAATTACATGATATATTATTTAAGAGGGAGAACAACTATAAAAGTTATAGTTGGAAGGAGACATACTTTAATGGAGTATTGTATCAAGGTTCACAATAGTTGGGGAATGAATAGACTCCAAAATTCCCCAGACATGATGAAATTACATAGAAGAAAATACTACATAGAATTAATAGAGAGATTAGAGAACAATAGAGACATCAGTATCTTGTCACTAAGGATAGTGACTCATTATTAGTTGATAATAATGATCATGTAACCTACAAGGAGGTTTTATGTGGCATAATTACTTCTATGTGGAAAAAAGAGGTGGATTTTAATGTTTATTTCATATACAAAAACCATGTATAAATATTGGTAGATATTCCAATGGATGTTATTGGGTATTCAAGAAGAATATGAACATGAATTGACATGTTAGTATATATACATCACAAATTTCTTTATAGGGGTTCAAAAAAAATCAAGGCATAGAATAAGAAAAAACCCTTTCATTAGTTTCTATGATGAAATATATCTAAATTATAAATTCCATCATAGCATTCCATGATTACGAGATTTGGAAAATGGATTTCAAAACATCCTTCCATATCAGAACCTTTAGGAATACATCAATATGACACAACCCAAAGGGATTGTGACTCCTATGGTTATCAACATGGTATACATATTGAAAAGACACATTTATGGATTAAATTAAGCATCTAGGTCATGAAAAAATCTAGTTTATAAATATATAACATTATTTATATTTATAGATAATTAATGTGACCCTTGTGTGAATAATAATTTTAGTGTGATTGAATTTTTTTTCATAATATTTTCTGATGAGGACATACTAATTAATATGATCCAAATAAAAATATTATAATCTGTTAAATCTTGGTTAAATACATGCTTCTATATGAATGAATTATGTGAAGAAACATATATTGTTAGGATCAAGATCAAAGAATCAACATGGTTCAAGTGAATATACATATATTAAAAGGATACCAAAGAAATTCAATATAGAACAATCCATGAGAGGATTGTTTTTAGTATCACATGATATTAATCTTTCCATGAAAATGAGTCCTCAGAAACAAGAGGAAATAATAATGATGGAAAGGATTCCATACATATCCTTTATAGGTTTAGTATTGTATGTTATGTTATATACTTGGATAGATTTCACCAACACCATATTTAAGGTAGGAAGATATCATTAAAAAATAGGTGACCACTGTTGGATGGAATTTAAGACTCTCTTGATGTATCTGAGACGAAATATGAATATTTTCATAGTCTATGTTGATGTTTAAGAACTAGTTATCAATGGATGCTTAGATTCTAGTTTTCAATTAGATATATATGTCATAAAATCATATTCATGTTATATATTCACCCATAACAGAGATTCTGTGAGATGGAAGATCTCAATGAAAGTTATTGTCATAGAATCTATAGAAGATTATGAGTATATTATGGAATTTAATGAAGTTAGAGAATCTGTTTTGAAATAAATATTTTTCAAATATCTTAATGTGGTACCTAGAATTAAAGGCCTCTTCACAATCTGTTGGGATAATATAATAGTGGTGGATCTTAAAAATGAGTTAATATAACAATAGAAGATGATGCATGTAATTCATAAGCATTATATCATGATTTATTTTTCACATATAGGTGATGTTTCAATGGGTAGAGTATACAGGGAAGGAAACAAGGGGGATACCTTTACTATAGTCTTAACTAAGTAGAAATGGGATCTTTATATCTCATCTAGTGGACAAAAAGTTATTAGAATCTGGATCTAGTCCAACTTGGATGCTGTTAGAGTTGGCATTTCAGAACTAACTAACTCGAATTTTGATTACATGTATTTTGAAAAAGCAAATATTAATTAAATATCATGTTATATACAATTCATTTTTGTGTGTGTTACTTTAATGTAATAATGTCCTATAGTATCTATTTCATTTAAAATGGAATAGAAGTTTCCGTCTATGACATGAACCTTGAGATTTTATGATAATATTCATAAAACCATTTCTATAATTGGATAACTTCTATGACATGGAATATAGTAATTCAATAATCAATTGTGTGCAATCATATTAAAATGAGACTCCAAATCTTGATGTTCACACTTGGTAATCTATAAGATTGGATATTATGTAAATAGATCACCTAGTAGAGATTCAACACATTTTATTTGTCATTAGATATTTTTGTCTGTAAGTTTGTGTAATGGTATTTAGAATGTAATTTCATTATTATTCCATGGAATGACTAACAAACATAGATTTATTAACCAATATCATGAGGACATATATTCATGGGAAGTAGTGAATGTTGGGTGATTAATGATCAAATTATTATTAATGAATAAGTCAAAGAAGTATTTTTGCTTCCATATTAATGGAAGTTGATATGTTGACCCTATAAATGAAATATAAAGTCATACCAAGCATATTCATTGATGGAATTGGCATGTAACCCACTTGATGAGATATTGTGACAATATTATTATACTATAGAGAGAGAGCTCTTATGTGGTTGTCCATTTTTCAACATTCACATATTTTTCATGGGTTCATTGATTTGTTTTCATATACTAATAATTGATATTAGGAAATAACTAATAATTTCAATGAGAAAGAAGCTGTGAGGGTCACACAATAAGTATTTCCATTGATCTCAATTAAAATACTTTTTAATTTAATTATTGGAATAAATATCATCCACATGATCGAGGAATAATTTCATTCAATATTAAGGATTTTTTAAATTAAATTAATATTCATTCACAATGTAATTTTTAACATAAATAGATTTATAATATTTATTTAACAATTGAATAAATATTTAATATTTTCAGTTATTAAATAAATTACAAAGGTGTCTACTAGAACATGATTTTTTTGATGATAAATAATAGTTTTTAAGTTGGTAAAATAACATTTATCGTTGTGAGAGTTATTGAATTCCATGGAATAATAATAAGAATATTTTAATACATGGATTGTGGTTAGAAATTAGTTTAAATTTATTTATGGGAACTTGTGAAATTAATTTAATTTGAAACACTAACCCGAGGTCTATAAATAGACTACAAATTCATTCGAAAAAAGAATAAAATAAACAATCATTATGCACAATAGATTCATATAAAGAATCCTCCTCTTCCTTCTCACATCATCTCAATAAGGAGAAGATCAAAAAAATTTCTTCAATGAAACATGATGCAAAATGGGAAAAAATGTAAGGTGATCAATCGACCATGCTATAACCTAATGATTCTATATAGTTATTTGGAAATCATAATAGCATGTGTAGATCACCACTAGAGGGATTCTACACCTAGATCCTATAGGTTAAATGAAGTATTACTGAAAAATCATTTGGACAATCAACATATACCATGAAAAATGATGTTAATAATGTGATATTATTTATTGAAATTTAATTAAATTCATTATAAATTTAATGTGAAAAAGATATTCTATTATATTTGGAATTACTCATTATCAATATTATATTGTAATATTTTTTTGGTCATGAAATTTAAATCTTGATTACATGTGAATGATCCATCAAATCTAATATTTTATTAGTTGTGATCATCTTTGATAACCACTTCCTCTATAACCAAAACCATAAAAATTATTAGGGAGTGTGTCATCTGAGGAAGGTATTTACATGGATATAAAGAATGTGATGGAATTTATGTCATGAACACATCCCTAGAAAATGTTTGAGATTAGGATATTTCTAGGTTTGTCAAGGTGCTACCATAATTATATATATAACTTCTCTAATCTATCTGAACCCATAACTAATGTGATGTGGAATGGAGTGATATTATAATTTCCAAATTTTTGTCAATAGAATGTTCATGATCCTAATAAGAGTTTGAGAAAAGTCTATTATTGATACTCATTGAGCCAGAGGTCAGTTATGTTTTATATTGAGATTATTCTGATGTTAGTCTTGGAGTGGTGCTGATCTAGAGGGAGAAGGTAGTGGATTGTGGATCCTGCCAGTTATGAACCCATGAGATGAACTACCCTACTCCTAACCTCTATCTATATGCCTTGGTCCATGCTATATATTAATGGAGAAACTATCTATCTGGTAAGATATTTGTAGTCTACACTAACCGCAAGAGACCCCATATCTTTAATAACCGAGACCTAAACATAAAGAATAATAACTGGAAAGATTATCATAAAAATTATGACATAAAGTTCGAATATTCGAAATGGAAATGTAACTTTATTTCTGATTTTCTAATTCATAAGATGTAGGTACCTTAGGAGCGTCATGAACGGCCATCAGAGAAGCAGTGGCACTTCATGAGTTTGTTGGATGAATAGAGGATAGATTTCTATGAGGATCAGATATATATGAATTTTTCATTACTAGTGGTCACATATTCTTTGTTATATTAGGTAATGAATTGATAGGATATTGACACAAAGTGTGCTATGATACAAGATTAATTAGCACATTGTGTGTAACACCCTGATATTTTATGAGAAATAATTTTTTTTAATTTCGTTGATTTCTTGTGTTTTAATATACACCAAAATTATCTTGTTATGTAAACAATACCGTATTATCTTGTAAATATAAAAACACTATTATTGGATTGTGTTACACGCAAGAGCAACCTTCCTCAATAGCGTTTGTTGTATGAAATACCGAGTTTCAGTAAACAACGATATATTATTATTCAATTATTATGAACTAGCCATTATGAATAGTATTTACCAAATTTTTAATTTTATAACAATATAATTCTTCTTAAAAATATTCAAGAACATGGTATGAGAACAAAATAAAATTTTCAGGTAAAATAATTATTTTCCAAAAATACAGTTTTGCCGCCTTTTGATGGCGCACCCACATTAAATCTAATTTTGACACTTTTATAACTTTTATTTGACAAAAGAAACGTATTCATTTCAATAAGGATATAAAAATAAACTTTTTATAATTTTTTTAATATTTTTCTGTTAACATTCATATTTTGATAAATAGTAAAAATACGCTAAATTTTAATTAATTTTTTTTCCATCAAGATAATTTTTATGGTTAAATTATAATATTGAATGGTTTTAAAGTATAAATATAATATATTTTTACCTTTTAATATTATGTATTTCATTATCATTAATTTTATATTGAATTCATATGTAAAACCATTTCAATCTTTTGCAATGTTTTAACTTTTAGAACCTATTTTCTCAATACCAGGATTATTTTTAAATTAAATAATGCAACTTATGTGTTTTGAATTTGTAAAAATTAATTCCATATTTTTAATCTGTAGGTCCAAATTATTATAATATGATACATTTTATTATCAGGCACTATGAATAGTAACTAGGGTAAATTTTAATTACTATAGTTAAAGGTAAATCTTGTAATTAAGGGTAAATATAATATTATAAAACTACACTAACAATTGCCTTAATATAATTGGTTGATTATATTTATCTTTATAACATATTTGGGTCGAAATGGAATCTATTGGAACCCACTTGGATGAGATTAAGACCTTTAATTTATTTTATTTAAAGGAAAGTGAAATATGTCCCACTCAAACTTTATTTGTTAAATTATTTTTAATACAATGTTATAAAGAATATAAATTCGATTATCCAAAATAATATGAAAGATAAAATGTTTTTCTTGATCATGGTAATTTATTTGAATTTTTAAGAAATATATAATTACTTTAATAGCTATACATTAATGATACAAAAATTATTTGATTAGTGAAAAATCAATAATATAGTTTTCACTAAAATTCTAATACCCATAAAAAGGACAAAAAACCTGACCAAACATAATTGGAAGAATATATCTATATTCTATGCATCCAAGGGTACACTTGTGGACTATTTGGAGGCTTATAAATCAGATTATGATGTTTATATTATATTATTTTAAATAATTTCAAAGTTGTCACCTTCATAATATAATAAAAATAACATTTAAAAATTTGGATTTTTAGAAGATAAATTATAATAAAAGTATTATTATTACATTTATTATATTTATATTCATCATAATATTTTATTTTTAATTTTTATGCAACAAATATGTTTATTAAATAATTATACAAAAATTTTGTTGTAATTAATTTATTATGGAAAATAACAAATAAATGGTTTTGAAAGTATTAAAATAAATATTATATGAACTAATTAATATGCTCCAAGAATTTTATAGATACATATGTAATGTTATGAATCTATTAAACATTTTTGTTCGAACATATATTTTGTTGGGATTTTATTTAAATTCAAATAAGTGAATAGTGTCAAAATTAACACTATTGCTATTTTATAAAAATAACATATTATTATATTGTTTTAAAAATTCCAAATATTTTTATAAATTATAAATTGAAATTTATATGGTCTAAAATGTCATTATGTATCCAATTTTGGAATATTAACAACTCATAAGTAAATATTTATAACAATTTACGATTTAGAATATTATTACCACAAATAAGGTTAAATAGATTAAATAAGGATAAATCAAATTGATAAGGTTTAAAATAATTTCCCAACATGTCTAAATTTTATTTTATGATTAGAATACAACTTTATCTCATCTCATCCTCGATTTTGAGTCATTTTTAGGGGTTTTATGTGGGGTTTGAGTATATTATAAATTTATATTTTTGAGGTTTCCAAAAGTGCCCCTCTCCTCTCTTATAAAAGGGCACCACCTCCCTCTTCTATTCACTCCTTTAAATGATTTAAAGCTCAGAAAACCCAGGAAAATTACTCTTCTCAAGCTCTCTAGTATATTATAGAAGTTATGGTCTTATCAATAGAGGAACGCTAGTGCCCTAAGAGGAAGTTTAAAAGAGGCACGTTGAGGAAGAGGTAATCTCTTCTACCGATTCTTTCATGTTTCTTTCTTATTATACTTCCTATTATTTATTTGTTTCATTATAATGTATGAACATATGTTTAAATAATATACTAATATGTTATTATAAATATTAAACTACCCTATTTCACCTTATATCCATCCAACAAAAAAATTAAATAACTGTGCGTGTGTACGTAGAACTTACCGCCTCCACGCCGTTGTGTAATATGTTTTTCCACCACCACCATACTCAGATGGGTATAATGGTGGAAATAATAATGATATATGATTATTATAACATCATACTAATTCTGAGATATTATATCATCCAGTCCAATTCCATTCAATAATTATCGCAATGATATAATCGCTCATGCGTATTACGGATTATCGTCTCCACAACACGGTGAGATTCATTCTCATGTTAACCATTATAGAATAATTATAAAGTATATATAATATATAATCATGAAATATATTCAATAATAATGATACTGGTTTTATGTATATGTTATCTACTTACTTTCATTCAATTTAATAAGGAAACAAAAGTAGCGTTCAGGCGTACGTATGGCCTAACATCTCCATGAATGGTGTATTTAATTCCATTTATCTATCTATTATATTAGAAATATATATTTTATATAAATCATTTTTTACATTCTAGATGTAAGTAATCATTATCTATGTAATCTTATGAATAATTACAAGTCATAACACGTATGATAAATGAAACAATTTAATCCAAAACACTACTTTAACATGAAATTGACAAATGAACGGGTAATATAAATTCATAAGTGAATCATATATGATATCATAAATATTAGTATTGTTCTATTACAAGTTTATAATATGTTTATACCCACTATACAGGAGTCTCAGACATATATGGATGAAATTGGACATAAGGTAATGGATAATTATTCCAATCTTGTTCTTATCCGAGATTGTTTATTCATAATTATCTACTGGGGTTATATTTATCATCCATGTCCAAGTTTTATATAAAAAATTTCATATAGTATTTATTATTCTTCCATGTATGTTTAAAGTTGTGCTTACCTATTTTTTGACTTTTACTATGGGGTATGGAACGAATATTTCTTTTGTTTACCTTACAAGGTACTATTAGACTTTTCCTACAAAAGTACGAGAATACTACTTTTTAACTTATACAACATGAACAGATTATTATAGTTCTTTAATGCCTTATTTTAGTGATGATTACTCTACAATATTTCATGATTATTTTAAAAAAAATCAATTTCTTTTAAATTTTTTGGGCATTTTTTGAAAACAAAATGATTTTTAAGAAAAAAGGATATTTTCCTCAAGAATTCATTTCAAGTATTTTATCAAAACTATTTTCCATCTGAGATGACATTATTTAGTACGTTTATGTTTCAAATATAATGTCTCTATTATTTACCTGGTTTTCTTTTTCTTATGAAGAGCTAATATCCATTTGTTTTATATTGATTATGTTATGATGGGATGATCTTTTTGAAACCCATTTTATTATTTGGGTAATGATGAATGACTTCTGTTTATTTTGAAGCACATGTAAGAATGATTTAATTATGAGATGGGTGGGACCTATATCTCCATCCAATGCATTGGGTAATGATTTATGTCTCATGATATATACATGGCAGGAACGACAAGTAAATCCATTTCAGTAATACAGGGCTAGAACAGCAAGTAAACCCAGTTTAGTAATGGACATTGTCCACTATTATTGTCTGGGCGGAAATGGCTTGGCTACTATGGAAATCATATCATGTGAATAATGGTTTTCCTCAATTACATGTTTTTTTACCATGCTATTTTATCATGATTAATGTTCCTTTGTGATCAATTCCATTTGTACATCCAATATTTATGTCATTACTCATGTTCTATGTTCATGTTTTTATGTTCAAATGTTTGTAGATTGTTTTATGTTATCCAGGTTTACCCTAACTGATCATTTGAGTTCACAATTTTTATTTTTTCTTTTCCCTGTGATATAAATAAATGTTTTTGGTAAGAAAACAAAAGGAGAAGATCTTTATGGGAGATTTTTATGATCTTTCACCATGATTCGAAGATTATGTTCTGAGTTTCCAAAGACACTAAACTAATACGGTCTTTGAGAAGATATTTCTATCATGTATTACGTATTCTGCAAAAATAATTTAATTTCTATGTACGTAAAGCTTTGGTTCTCTACAGTTAGTATATGAGTGAAGGTTTAGTCAACCTTTGGAAACTAGGATTTTAAAACTTTAGTGATATCCTGAGAGATATTTATAATGTATATTTAGGAATGTACCTATGGTTAAGTATAATAATAGTTTATAGTCCTAGAATTATAGTAACAATCATATAATTAATCCTGAGATGTTAGATATTGAAGGTAAATCCCCTTTATTGTGTTGTTTTCCAAGCATGATTTTTTCATCTAACACTATTATTTTTGGGTTTCAAATGATTGCTGGAACCTGAATGAACCGTGTTGACCAATGTAATGGAAAATGTAATGATTTTACTCTTGAACAAACCAATGTTATGGGAGATGGAGTGAGAAATCTTATTGCTATACATACACTAGCTACGAATCATTCTGGACTTCCAAATGAGCATTAAAGGGAACAATATTCTATTAAGTCCTTAATGAGGCAAAACCCACCTTATTTCATTGGGTATTCTGATCACCCTTATTACTGAATAATGGATCAGTACCATTGAAATGATATTTTCCATACTTTTCTGTTCAGAACATGAATAATTAATTTTTGATGTTTACCATTTAGAAGGTGAATCAGACCAATGGATGACTATAATTAATAATACAATTCCCCAAGATGAAATTGAGTCCATAGAATGGAACGAGTTCAAGAAATTGTTTTTCAATAAGTGCTTACCTCATATTCTTCAAACAAAGATGGAAAAATAGTTCCTTGAGCTTAATAAAAAGGATGATGAATCTTTTCTTATATACAAGGAAATTTTTACAAGGCTTTCACAGTATGAATATGACTTTATCATCCAACCTGAAAGTATAGTTGATCGATTCTTTAGTGGATTAAAACCAAGTCTTTGATGGGAATTAGATATAAGGGACTTCAATATCTAAGAATAAATTGTGCGTTGTGATATCAAGGTAGAACTGGAAGTTGGTGTTCCATATCCATCTCATGGTTTGGATAAGAAATGAAAGATGGAGTTGAAGGAAAAATTTCAAAACAATGGTGAAAAGAAGATGAATTTTTTGTTATGCTCAATGTGTTGAAATAATCATGTTAGAGATTGTCTTAAAGGGGCTGGAAAATGTTTTAAGTGTGGAAAAGAAGGTCATCGAGCAGCTGAGTGATGAAGTAATGGGAAAAATCTAGCTAATGATTTGAATAATGAAAAGACTACAGAGAACGCACCACCAACACTTCAATACTACAAGTTCAAGGAAATGGGGCATTATGCTAATCAATTCCCTAATCCAAGGGTTAATACTGATTGGCATCAACATCCTCTTAAGGAAAAGGACAATGGTAAGTCACATGTGATATCCATTGGTTATTTTTAATATGAATACAAATAGGTGGAATGAATACATGTATATGTAATGGGATTCCAAAATAGTGTTGTGGAATCTCATTTATAGTATTATGGAATATTGAAATATCTATGTATTGGTTTTAAATAATTGTATAGTACCGATAACCATGAAAAGTGATTAAAATATTTTTGGAAAGGAGATGATATGTGCATAATGAAGGGATACAGAGAAAATAATATGTTTGATAGTATTAATGAGCTCATGATTGATATTAGGAAAAAGTGATATCATGGTTTGAGTATATATAATTTTTTGGGATTTTGGTATGTGGAAAGAGTTAACATCTGGAAACATTCATGTTTTCACTAAGGTTCTATGGTAATTCATGTTTCTAGAGAATACATGATTAAGGTATTTACATGATTTGAATGTGACAAACAAGATATATCTTATGATATATGGGGGATAAATGATGGTATTCACATGCTTGTTATATGACCGTTCTAGTAATCCTTTTCTTTATACTGTGAGCTTGGACAGAAGTATTTTGGATAAGCATAAAGGTTGGAATTGATTATGTTAGACATCAGATAGTATTATTTAAGGCTAAAACGTTTTTATTGAATCTTATAATAGTATAGTTTTAAATGAAAATGAAAACCTATAGGACGGGCGACAACCCATCGCGTCGGACAAGGATATGGGAATCGAACCCACAACTGATGTGCGACAGGCCTTTTTCGCCTACCACTAGCCTACAAGAAGTCCCTGGTTTACAGAAATTAGTTTTATTATATTAAGTGGTGTGACAGATGATGTATATGTCAAATTTTGTAACCATATACAATTAACCTCACCATATATGGACTTCTGTATATTTAATATCTTGTACTAACCTTTTTTGTGACAGAGATGAATGGAATGACTTATCATTCTATCGAATGATATTCTAATACATCAAGAATGAAAAATTCTACGTAATTTCTCTAAATAATTGATTTTGTGGAAATTGTTCATGGAATGACCAATGATGATATTACACTGAAATCAAGTAAATATTTATCCTTATGCAAAAACTCATCAAATTTAGGGAAATGATATTGAAAACAAAGAAAGTTGTCCTAGTACCCTCACATATGATGAATAAGATGGTACCTTAGATCATCAAAAATTAATGGCTTTTAGATTATTGGATTTTTCATAGTAATGTTCTCTACCACTGTTCATTAGAACATGATGGTTATATTTCTCTTCCATATCCATATTTTCACCTGTATTCTCCTATGTGGAAACCGTGAGCTGAGTTACGTTGGGTGAATGTTATGTTTCTAACTTTTATTTTTTAAAATGAACATTTAGTATTGCTTTTTACGATGCAGGTTTCTATTAAAGAAACTTTAAAATAGTAAATGATTTATAATCCCGACAAATTTTGAGGCCCAAATTCATTTTAAGGGGAGAAGAATGTAACACCCCGTGATTTTATGAGAAATAATTTTTTTTTTATTTTATATGATGTCTAGTGTTGTATGCTACACAATTATTATCTTGTGCTGTATGAAACACAATATTATCTTCTAGTATATGCAAACAATATTCTTGGCTTCTGTTACCCACAAGAGTGACCTTCCTCAATAGCGTGTGTTGTAGGCAATACCGAGTTTCACTAAACAACGATATATTGTTATAAAATTATTATGAACTAGACATTATGAATAGTATTAACCACATTTTTTATTTTATAATAATATCATTTATCTTACACATACTCTAGAACATTTTATGAGAATAAAACAAATTGTTCTGGTAAAATACGTATTTTTAAAAAAATGCAGTATTGCCGCCTTTTGATGGTGCACCCACATTAAATCTAGTTTTTGAAATTTTTATAAGTTCAATTTGACGAAAGAAACTAATTAATTTCAATTATGATATAAAAATTAACATTGGATAATTTTTTAAATATTTTTATGATAACTTTCAGATTTTGATGAATAGTAAAAATACTCTAAATTTTAATTAAAAGCAACTATTTTAATCAAGATAATTTATATGGTTAAATTATATTATTGAATGGTTTTAAAGTATAAATAGAATATTTATTTACCATTTAATATTATTTATTCCATTATCATTAATTTTATATTGAATTCATAGGTAAAAACATTTCAATATTTTGCAATATTTTATCATTTAGAACCCGTTTTCTCAACAACAGGATTAATTTTAAATTAAATACTACAAATTCTATGTTTTGAATTTGAAAAATTGGATTCCATATTTTTAATAAGTAGTTCCAAATTATGTTATTAAGCTATTTTTTATTTTTAGGCATTATGAATAGTAATTGGGGTAAATTTTATTTACTACAGTTAAAGGTAAATCAAGTAATTAAGGGTAAAAATAATATTATAAAATTACACTAAAACTTGTCTTGATATCATTGGTTGATTATATTTCTCACTAAAACATACTTGTGTTGAAATGGTATCTATTAGAACCCACTTGGATGAGATTAATTCCTTTAACTTATTTTATTTGAAGGAAAGTGAAATATGTCTCACTCAAATTTTATTAATTAAATTATTTTTAATATAAGGTTATGAATAATATAAATTATATTATAAAGACTCATTTTAAAGATAATGTTTTTTTCTTAATCATGGTAATTTATTTGTAATTTTTTAGAAATATATAATGTCATTAATAGCTTATACATTAATGATGCCGAATTTATTTATTTAGTGAAAAATCAATAATATAGGTTTTATTAAAATAATAATACCCACAAAAAGGACCATATCCTTGACCAAACCTTATTGGTAGAGTATATCTATACCCTAGGAATACAAGGGTAGACGTTTGGATCATTTTGAGCCTTATAAAATAGATTACGACATTTATATTATTTTATTTTAAATGATGTCAAATTTGTCACCTTCATAATTTAATAAACATATCATTTTAAAAGTTGGACATATTAGAAGTTAAATTCGACTAAATGTATTATTATTAAATCTATTATATTTATATTCATCATAGTATTTTATATTTAATTTTATGGAACAAATAAGTATATTAAAAAAATATACAAACATTTTATAATAATTATTTTATTAGGAAAAATAACAATTAAATGGTTGTAGAAATATTAAAATAAATATTATATGACGAATTAATGTTCTCCGCGAATTTAATAGATACATATGTAATGTTAAGAATATATTAAATAATTTTTTTGAAAATTAATAATGTGTGGATTTTATTTAAATTCAAATAATTGAATACTGTCAAAATTGACAATATTGATATTTTATAAAAATAATATATTAATAAATTAATTAAAAAATTACAAATATATTAAAAAATTATAAATTGAAATTTGTATGGTCGAAAATGTCATAATGTATCCAATTATGGATATTTCACAACACCGAAGTAAGTATTTATTAAAATTTATAATTTAGAATATTATTAACACAAATAAGATTAAATAGATTAAATAAGGTTAAATCAAATTGATAAGGTTTAAAATAATTTTCCAACATGTATAAATTTTATTGTATAATGAGATTACAACCCTATCTCATCCCAGAATCAAATTTGATTCCTTTTGGAGGTTTTTATGTGGGGTTTGAGTTTATTACAAATTAATATTTTAGAGGATTCTAAAAGCGAATCTCTCATCTCTTGTAAAAGGGCACCTCATCCCTCTTCTATTTACTCCATTTTAAGACTTAATTCTCATAAAAACCCTAATAAATACCCTTCTCAAGATTTATAGTTATATTATAGAGGTTCTTGTCTTCTCAAAAGACCAACTCTAGTGCCCAAAGAGGAATTTTTAAAGAGGCACGTCGAGGAAGAGGTAATTTGTTCTACTGATTCTTCCATGTTTCATTCTTCTTATACTTACTCTTCTTTATATTTTTCATTATAAAGTAATAACATAAGTATCAATAATATACTATTATGTTATTATAAATATGAAACAACCCTATTTCACCTTAAATCCATCCAACGAAAAATGAAATCATCGCGCGTGCGTATGTACGACTTACCATCTCCACGTCGTGGTGTAATCTATTTTTCCACCACCAACATAATTGGATGGGTATAATTGTGGAAAGAATTACTGTATATTATTATTTTAACATCATACTGATTCTGTTATATTATATCATCCACTCTAATTCCATTCAATAACTATGGAAACGATATCATCGCCCGCGCGTACGTAAGGATTACCGTCTCCACAACGCGATGAGATTCATTCTCATGTTAACCATTCCGGAATGATTATAAGGTATATATAATATATAATCAAGAAATATATGACATAATAATGATATTGGATTTATGTATATGTTATATACTTACATCCATTCAATTGAATAAGAAAAAAATAGCGTTCATGCGTACGTACCGTCTACCATCTCTATCAATGGTGTATTTCATTCCATTTAATGTTCTATTATATTCTGAATATATAATGTATATAAATCATATTTTACATTCTGTAAGTAAGTAATCATGATTTAAGTAATCATATGAATAAATAAAAGTCAAATCAAATACGATATATGAAAATATTTTACCCAAAACACTGCTTTAACATGGAATTGACATATGAACGGGTATTATAAAGTCGTAAGTGAATCATATATGATATCATAAATATTATTATGGTTCTGTTACAAGTTAATAATATGTTTAACCCCACCATACATGAGTCTTGGACACATACATAAGAAATTTTACTTAAGGTAAGGGATAATTATTCCAATCTTGTTCTTATCTGAGATTGTTTATTTGTAAGTAAATACTAGGGTTATATTTGTCATCCATGTCCATGTTTTAAAAAAATGTTGTTATAAATTTTTTACTATTCTTCCTTGTATGTTTATAGTTTTGTTTACCTATTTTTTACTTTTACTATGTGTTATGGAATGTATCATTCTTTTGTTTACCATATGAGGTACTTTTGGACTTTTCCGGCAAAAGTTAGAGAAGAATGTTTTTTTGAACATATATGGAAAGAATGAATTTTTATGGTTTTAAAACGCCTCATTTTCATGATGATTAATGTACAATATTTCATGATTATTTTCATAAAAATATTTTTCTTTTAAAATTTCATGGCATTTTGTGAAAAGAAAATTATTTTGGGGAAGAAAAGATATTTTATTTAATAATTCATTTCAAGTGTTTTATCGAAACAATTTTCCATCTAATATGAAATTATTTAAAATGTTTATGATTCAAGTATAATTTCACTATTATTTACATAGATTTATTTTTATTATGACGAAATTTTATCCATTTTTTATATGGATTATATTATGACGAGATGATGTTTTTGAAACCCATTTTATTATTTGGGTTATGATGAGTGATTTCTGTTAATTTTGATGCCCACGTAAGAATGATTTAATTATGAGATGGGTGGGACCAATATATCCCTCCAATGAATTGAGTAATGATTTATATTTCATGAGATTGACATGGCTGGATTGACATGTAAATCTGGTTCAGTAATGCAGGGCTGGAATAGCAAGTAAACCCAGTTTAGTAATGAACATTGTCTGCTATGATGGTCTTGGAAGAAATGCCTTGGCTTCTATGGAAATAATATCATGTTCTTAATAGTTTTCCACAATTACTTGTTTTATTCCCACACTATTTTTTAAAGATTAATGTTCCTTTGTGATCAATGCTATATGTACTACCATGATTTATGTCATTACTCATGTTTTATGTTTATGTTTTTATGTTCAAATGTTTATGGATTGTTTTATGTTCTCCATGTTTACCCTTACTGAGCATTTGAGCTCACCGTTTTTATGTTTTATTTTCCCCAGGATATAAAGAAAGGTTTTAGGTAAGAAAACAAAATGGGATGATCTTTATCGGGGATGTTGAAGATCTTTCACCATGGTTAGAAGATTATGTTCCGAGAATCCAAATACACTAAACTAATATGGTCTTTGGGTGTCTGTTTCGGTCATGTATTAAGTATTTCTCAAAATTAATGTAATGTCTATGTACGTAAAGATTTGGGTCTCTACCTTATGACTCTATACCTGGGCGGTCATTTGATGTCACAATGTGATCTTTTGACATGGGGGAGCAGCAAAACCTACATCCATTTGGGAGGAGTTGATGCAGTACATCCAAGCCTCTACATTTGAAGTACATCCTGGTGTAAAAAATATACTCCATGACCTCAGGTCATAGTTTTGGTGGCCAGGTATAAAGAGGGGCAACACAAATTTTTTTTATCGATGCCCCTACTATAAAACTAGGATTAACTAGTGTAAGCTAAAAACATTGTTAAAACGTCCCTTTGTCAGCGCTACAAAAGGACTATAAAAGTGGGGCTTTAACAGGATTGAAAAAAGCACTATTAATGACCCACCTTTATCAGTGCCGTTTTTTCTAGGGTTCATAAAGGGCCACCCTATATCAACAATTTTTCAAATCAAATTGAAAAATAGGTTCTTTATAGGTGCTTTTGTTTATACGTGCTGATAAAAGTATACTTTAAAAAAACTTTTCATTAAAAATAATATATAAATATATAAATATATAAATATATAAATATATAAATATATAAATATATAAATATATAAATATATAAATATATAAATATATAAATATATAAATATATAAATATATAAATATATATATATATAAATATATAAATATATAAATATATAAATATATAAATATATTTATATATTTATATTCCTATAAATATAATATATAATTTTTCAAATATTTTTTAGATAAGGAAAATGGGCATTTAAACATAATATATAAGAAATCTAGAAAAAATGCATTATAAAATAACTAATTTTTTTTAAGTTAATTATTTTCTTATTAATACCGAATATTATTGATTTAATATCAACTTAATGATAAAAAAATTAAAAAAAAATTAAAAAAATATAAATGAAGTTAAAAGCATAACTCAAAATTCAAATGGCCGTAACATTTGATCTTGGTGTCGATTTGGGTTGTACCACATATCAAATTAAAGCCTCTAATGATTTTTATGCCCTTTGAAAAGTGGTAAGCCTCTATCAAAATTTAAATCTAAAAATGACCTATATGTCCTCAAAAACAGAGTTTACTATTAGGGTACCTTGATTTTTTAACATTTAATGGATTTTCATCCTCGTTTAAGGGGGTCATTTTTTACTTTTTTAGTGGCGACTGAATTTATTCCCACATCTTAAATTCATTTTGATATTAAATTTCATGTATGCTTAAGGATATTTCTTTTTATATATATATATTTACATATGTATTCACATATATATTTACATATATTTATGAAATTATTTTAAAATACATTTTTGGGTGTGTGTATTATATATTAAATTTATTTAAATGTATTATATATTATATTCATTTACATATATTATATTCATTTACATATATTAGATTTAATATATCTCTCACTTTGTAAATATATATATATAAAAAGAAATATCCTTAAGCATACATGAAAAAAAAACATATTGAAGTGGTCAAGGCTTTCCATCTTTAAAGGGGATGTGCAAGGTTCAAATCTAGGCAGGCTAGCATGAGGCTGGAAATTTGAAATGAACTAAAAATTGGGGTGTGGAGCACTATTAAAGGGGTTGTGGAAGTTCTGATAAATGAATCCGACACATATGTGACCAGAAGTTTTTAACCCCGTTAACAGTGCTAAAAATGCTATTAAACCTGCCCTCTAACAGTGCTAATAAAATCATTGTTAAGGCTCCTTTTGAAATTATTTTTTAGCACTATTAAAGGGTTCCTTTAATAGTGGGTTTTTACACTAGTAAATGTTATGGGATTTTAACTATGCTCCGATTATCATCAATTTTTTAGAACTGATAAAGTACTTTTCTAGTGTTTTTAAAGGGCTTTTTTGTAGTAGATTTCATTTCCTAAGGGTAAAGTCTGAGCACTAGCATCCTGCTAGTTTGATCAAACAACTTCCAGTTCCTATGTGAATAAGGGAGGATGTCCTGATGAACTTTTTGATGGGGTTACCCATGACCCCAACGAGTCCTGATGATGTTTAGGTGAATATTTATTAGGAGAGAATGTTTCTCATTTCCTTTCAATCTAAGAAGGTATCATAGTGAATGATCTAATAATGTTGAATATCCATGTTATCATATGTTTAAATGGATTTCCCTTTAATGTTGTATCTAAAAGAGATACATTTTTCATACCTCACTTTTTGAAGGGCCTCTAGATGATCTTATGGACATATTTGAGGTCATATATAATGCTCCCCACTCAAAGAGAAGGACAATATCAATGGACAATTCACATTCTATAAGATATAAGTAAATATGTTTAATAGAGTTTAGTGGAATGTGGGATGCATATCTATCTAGTTAGATTCCTCTTAAAATAATAGTTTCCAGGATTTAGGGTCGAATAAATCTATGTGGAGTAGTGAAAAAGGATTTTGACTTGAATCAAAAGGTCAGGGGATCGAATCTATGTCTGAAAATGGATAGATTGAGAAAAAAACCTATGATAAGTTTGAGTGGAACATGAATAGGGTTGAAAAAACATTGAAGAAGGGTTAGTGGTGTGCTTATAAAGGGGTTTGGAACATGAAACAGAACTGAAGTGGGGGTGGGGGTGGGGGTGGAGGGTGTGGGGCCTGATCCTATAATGGAAGAAAAATTTCACTTTGTTTTTGAGGATTATCAGTGTTGATAAATGAACCCTTATTGATGTGAAAAAATAGATGATAATTGTTGCACATATCGTCAATATAATAATTAATGAATAAGTAAACATTAATTATCTTAATTAGTGTTTTTATTATCATTTAATAAAATCTCATGACTTTTATTTGTGCTTCAATCATCAATTCCTCTTGATGTTGCTAAAATAAAATTGTAGGACTTTTTAAAATTTTGATGTGTTGTTGTGATTGTGAAAATAATGCTAAAGATTGCATTGAGAGGGATGAAATTAATGATTAACACTAAAAATAATCTATTTATAGGTGGTTATTTCTCTCAATGGTAGTTGTTATAACCGCCTATAATTCGTACAACTAGAAATTTTCATGGTGCAATTACTCTAACACTAATTATTCTAGACCCAACACATTGTGGTAATATTTTTTACCCTATACCACCATGAAATGTACTTCGCAATTTCATAATCATTTTTACAAATATTCATTTAAGATGAATACTGATTATAATTGTTTCAACACTTCTATATATACTATTTACATGACAATGTATTTAGATAATTTATCTAATGAACTGGTTATTATAGTTACCAGATATAATGAGAAGCTTGAGATAATATGTCATTAATCATTAACAAATATCATATTATCTAAATACATTATACTAACTGAAAAAATATCTCGTCTGGATATCATGTACTAAAGTCTCATAATCAGCAAGACTTCTTCATATAAAGTTAACACATGATGAACTCAAGTAGAGGTTATTATATGGACAAAAATGTTAATAGGAAAAATACATGTTTTGGGTATTAATAGTAGTTCCTGTCATCAAACATGTGTATTGGTCTCTTGAATTGAGACCATTATATGTGTGCATTATATGATTATTTACTTTAATGTAATTCTAAAACCATGCCTTTTTTCATGGTGAGATAACCTAAGTTGGTTGTTTCATTATTGGTTTGATATTGATATAATTTTCAAGATAGTTTTTATCACATAAAATATTATAGGTTCCTTAGTCCCAATTGACCAGGATAGTAGTACCATTATTAAATCCATGGACAAGGTGACTAAATGTGTGTCTATCCAATAATTTCAAGAAAAAATAAATAAATAAAGTATGATTTCATAATGTGTGCATTATTATTTATGATATGTCGCGAGACACAAATATTATATTACATAGGGTGTGTTTATAGGAGGGTTTCAATGCAATGAATAAACCTTATATAGTTATGGTCACTTATGAGTTTCTAGACTCCTCTCACATTCTCTATGTAGTACTCACTACTATCGAGATAAGGACACATTGGGTCACACCCTAAGATTATTATGATGTTTTTTATTATATATGAATCAACGATTAGGACACAGTGGGCCCATATAAGGGGGTTAGGCTATGTTCATGTTTGAATAATCATTGAGAAATTAAAAATTCTATATTATTCAAGTCTATAATAACATGCCTTGAATTTTATTTCTCACTCTATTCATATGTATATATATGAATATAAAATAAACATTTTTATAATAAAATTATTATCCCCAGTCTGTTAATTATTTAATGGGAGAAAGGAGTTGACTTAATGACCTTTATTTTATCACATAACATATATTTTATGTTAGAAGAATGTGATAAAATTTTAATGAAATATATAACACAATTATTAAGTCATTAATTGTACATAAAGGATTAATTTGAATTATTTTGTTACCCTAGGGCCTAGGTTCCATTTCCCTGAACATAAAACTACATATATATGGGATGAAAATATTAATTTCATATTTGAAACATAAAAAATTAATGTTTCAATATCAATGATTTCTGGGTAAATGATATGAATATTCAGTAGATCAAACATCCCATCAATCAATAACCAACACACCAATTGAATGTGTCAGGGGTTTTACCCTTGGAAATCCTAATGTGTGAACCACCTAGGAATATATGAGTATACAAAAAAATTATCCATCTATTGAAATGTTCTCAGGTTCAATCCAAAATTCATCAAACTAGACCACACAAGTATCATTGTGATGAAAAACTTATCATATACCTTTTCCCAATAATGAATGGAGGGACACTAGTTGTGTGTAAACTCACTACCAAAATATACTAGATCTCCAAAATAGTACATGGGATCCCATGAAACAAAGGGATGTGATGAATACTGTAACGCCCTGACCACAGCTACCCAGATTCGGTGCATTACTTCGTAACATTGTCATGATCACAAAAGATCCAGTCTCGAAAGACCGATTAGTTTAGTAGCCATGGAACCACTAGATACATTCATAAGTCTTACATTACATAATAAAGTGAAAAACTAATAAAAAAAATTTCATAGTCCACACTCATATCCTCTTCTGACTATCCCTGCAGGTCATTCATGAAATACTTCTTCACATCCTGAAAAATAATAAAACATTGAAAGGGGTGAGCTCAGATGCTCAGTAAGGATAACAATATTGCAGAAGCATTCATAAATAAACATTAACATTTAAGGCAATGTATAACTAAAACAAAAGCCTTTTAAACATGAACTTCAACATAATATGGCCAAATTAAAATGAGATAATTCCATTTACTTATTCAAATGGATATTATACTGGTCGAATAATCCCATGTAATATCAATAACCACTTTCATAATGATGGAATGCATAATTCCAGAACATCATAACCACGTAGTCAAGGCCTCTTGCCAAGACCATAAATAAGATTCTGTCAAGGACTCGTGCCAAGACACTAGTTTTTCTCATGAGACCGACCGATGTATCGAGGAGCTATAGCAGGCTCCACCCGTCACTTATTAAGTCCAATGAATTCCTCTTATGAATAGGTTTAAACATATCATAAACCATAACATAATCGTATCACATAAAACATGGATAAAGGAAACATAACATTTCCACATTTCAATCACAAGATATCAATACAACACATTGATATAATAAAAATGCTTTCAAAACCATTTTCAATACCAAAATAAAAGAAAGTTAAAACTTTGTATTTATTTTTCATTAAAAAAAGTGATGGCTTGTAGAGGAAGCCGAAACTCAAATAATGGACACGGCAGTGGAGATGTCGTTCTCGCTGCATATGTACGGAAAGAAAAACATTCCCTTCTTGTCGTTTAGTAAAACTCTTCGTTTAAAAATATTCCTTTTGAATAATCGTAAATGTTAAAGGGGTTTATACACCGTATAAAAGAAAGTTGTATATAAAACCAAATACGCCTCAATGAAAGGAGATTGAGACGAAGTCCTTACAAAGATCACTTTTAAAATAAAATGGATCTCTTATGGGTATTCACTATAAGTACACATAAAGAAAGTACAAATACAAGATAGGACAAAATAATATCATGACATAATTTGAAAGTAGGAGATTAACCCAAAGAATGGAAGTTGGGTTAAGAAGTTCCCTTACCTTGCGTCCTATCTTGACTCGACCGTTCTTTAACCTCCTGAATAATAAACTAGAGTTAATTTATATTTACATAAGAACCTTTTTCATGTTAATTATTCCTTTTATATCCCTTATTACCATGTTATGAACACTATGTAATTATTTAAGTTTATAAAGGTCATTTTGTCGATCTTAGGTACTTGAGTCAAAAATAACATTCTTATAATTAAAAGTTGTTCATGTGGTGATATATCCATTATATCCAGAATTATATTCATGATATAGATATAATATATCTCATATATATCCAGTATATACATGCATTTATAATATTCCATAACGTTTAGAGGTAAGAAATGAAATGCACCGTTCATGGAGACGGTAAGCTGTACGTACGCATGAACACTACTTTCATTTCTATTTCGTATTTAATGGAATGAAATAATAATTATATAAAGGTATAATATAGTTCTAGTATAATATCATATATAATATCATTTACTCCATCCTTTATACATCCCACATATGGCATTAACGATTCACATCACTTTAAGGGGGTGGTAGTCCGCACTTCCTAAAATGAAATTATCGCGTTTACCCATAATGGAAATCATAAAGTATGCCATAAATGAGAAATTCAGAAGCATAAGTAAAACATAAACATATTATATATAATATATAAATATAGTGACATATTAATGTCCACCTTTTAAGGTGTTATATGAGTGTTGAACAATCGTCGTTTCGTGAGGTAGAAATTCACCATCCACAGAAACCGTATGTTCTTTAACCATTAGATGTAGGTGTGTGTAAGTGTAGCTCGAATCCTTCTTATAAAAACTTCCTAGTATATTTAGGATACTGGTGTTGTTACAAAATAAATTAATAAAAAGATTTTAGGAGGTTGGAGAAAAAAAATAATACAAAACAATATCAGAGAAGACATTACCTCAAAATTGGGTAACTCTTTTTGATTTGAGCCAAAGGCTTCCTTGGGAAGAGTTATGCCCAAAGTGAGGTTTCTAGGAGTAAGAGGGGGATGTTGGGAGAGTGTTTGGTAATATGTTGGCCGAGAAAAATGGATTTAAAGTGTGAATTAGGTGGTAGAGGTGGGGGCCTTTTATAAGAGGAGAGGAGGGGCACTCTTGGAAAGTAAGGAAATTTTACATTATTATACAATTCTTTTCGGATTCTAAAGGTCCCACACTTATATAATTCGTGGATAAGGTGATAAGGGTTCGAAATCTACCCATCCAATAGTCTTTGTACAAGTTTATTCCATGGATTGTACATTATCATTTCAATTTATTAAAATTGTTAAATAATGAGGTCATCACTGCATCATAATGATGTCATAAATAATTTAATTTATATAATGTCAAAAAATTATAAAAAAAATACTATGATGTAGGAAATATTTTTATATTTCCAATGACTATTTATAGTCCAAAATATGACTTGTATAACCCCATGTAAAAATTGTTTTAGTAAAACATTTCATGTTTGTGTCATTTTTTACTTTAACATTAAATACAAGGTATTTATGTCATTTTCCAACTAAAGTGGCTCCATGGGGTCCCCAAGTTGACCCATGGATTGTCTTGGTCGGCCATGGAACATTCAATGATGGTAGGATATGTGTCAAGCTCATCTCATATTATTAAAACAATATTTGTACGTTAAACTACACTAATTACCTCTAATCGCGATTAAGAACTTAAAAGTTACTATTCACCAAAAATTATTTTAATCTCATTGAACCACATTTTACTTCTTAATGACAACCATGTATGTCTAGTTTTTGAAAATAAAATCACAGAAGTGGTAATATTTCATTTAAACGAAAAATCAGTTATTTAACTACCACTTAGTGGTTTCACTATTCATCAGAAATCGAAGTTTTTCAGAACAATGCCAAAATTTCACCCTAAGCTATAATTGATATTCCGAATTCAAAAATGATGTCTATTTTACAAAATTCCAAATATATAAGTTTCATTAATTAATTTTATAATTAATTTCCACTGTCATAACAAATAGCGTGTTTTTAAGAAACAATTTATATCAAAAGATTGGCAATTGTTTATGTCCAATTTCAATGTTAAATTAATTCTAATGACCACCAATGGATAAAATGGTAAAAATATATTCTAATTATACTTTAAAACCACTAAATAGTATAATTTATCACTATAAATTATTTTGATTTAAAAAGTTGTTTTTAAGTATTTTTCACTATTCATAAAAAATTAGATGTTCTCAGAAAAATACCAAAAATTCAACATAGGCTAATTTCGATATTCCGAATCCAAAAATGAAGTCCATTTTGAAATAAAAAATTTCTATAATTTTAAAAAGTGGTTATTACTATTCATAATGGCTACTTTGATTAGTCGCGGTGTTTTAGAACTCGAAGTTGTGTACAATGCAAGCTATTTCATTATTGAATGAGAAGCGTATAGTGGAAGCTCGGGGTGTTACATTCTCCCCTCCTTCAATAAATTGCGTCCTCGCAATTTGAAATTTTTCTTGGAAAATAAATGGTTGAAAATAGAAAATACCTTTGTGAAAAACCCACATTGGAAATAAGATTAATAAAATTTATCCTTAATAAGAGGGAAAGGGAAATGAAAAAGTCACGACCCAATTATGATCTAGATTAGGAGAACATTTGTGGCAATTAGAGACATATAATTTGAGGGAAAACGTAAATATTTGTAGGGAGTGATTGAGGTTATCAATCACAATCAACTGTCAAATTGAGGGCCTCAAAGGCTTCAATCTATGTTGATTTAAAATATCATCAGTTCAACAAGACATAAGGTATTAGGATAACACATTTTTTTGTTTTAATAACCCTTTACTAAAGTTGATGAATTAATTTAGTCATTGAATAAGAGATAGGTATATATATATTTATGCTTGACAATTAGAGTTTCAACCTTAAACTCATCATTCACTCAAAAAGATAATAGAACTCAAAAATATTATACTTATCCTAATTGTATAAGGTTCCAAATGTTAACACATACCATTTAGATTAGTAAAATTATTTTGTATTAACCAGGGACTTCCTGTAGGCTAGTGGTAGGAAATAAAGGCCTGTCGCACTATGGTTGTGGGTTCGATTCCTGCAGCTTTGTCGGACATGACGGGTTATGCCCCACCCTGCAGGTTTTCCTTTTCCTAAAACTATAGTAGTATAATATTCCAAAACTAATCTTCATAAATTTTTTAACCTTAAACCATACTATCCAAAGATCAACTTAATCCACTCCAACCTTTATAGTTATCCAAAATACCTCTGTCCGGAATTTCTCTAAAAGGTCTCTTAATTCCAAAATCAATTTATCAGATTCCCCAAACAAAGTAAAGTTTCTCTTATTGTCACATACTAAAAATATGATTACCTTCATAATATTAAAACCTTACTAAAACAATAAGTACTGCAGTACAATCTTTATATATATATCACATTATTCTAATAACCAGAATATAATCCATGAGTCCAAAAGCACCAATACATTAATTATTCTGCTTCAACTTTAGTAACAGAATAAGATTGTCCTTGACCCCTTGGCCTTTTCTAAGGTAAGTTTCCCTGACTCTTAGGAAATTAATTTGAATAATTCCCCATTTCCCTACAATTGTAGCATTCAACATTGATAGCCTCTTTTTCTTTCCCTTGCAATCACGCGCCTGGTGACCTTTTTCTCCACATTTATAACAAACTCCCATTCCTTTTAGCCAAGTACCAGGGTGATTCTTCCCAAAATTATCACAAAATGGAAAATCCTTCTTTCCATTTTTCCCTTTATCTATCTCTTGTTCCACCATTCTCTTCTTCTCTTTCTTTACTTTGTTGTCATAAGAATTAGAGAATTCCTTTTCTGTCTTGATAGCACATGAGACAACATCTTCGTATGTTGACAAATACTGTGATACTAAAGCTCTACAGAGAAATGGTTTTAACCCATAAATGAAACGATCCATCTTACCTATTGGGTTACGTATATAATCTACAGTATACCTCGCCAACCTTGTAAACTTGGCCTCATACTTTGCGACATTCTCATCCTCCTTTTGTCTCAGACTCCGAAATTGCCTTTCCATATCTGCTCGATGGTCATGAGGAAAGTATTTTTCTAAGAAAAGATCTTTGAACTCCCTCCATTCCATATTCGATATGTCATCATCTTCCTTTGTATTTTGAATCAATAACCACCATTGATCGGCATCTCCAGTGAGGCGGTAACCTTCCAGGATAATGTTCTCCCTTTCGCTACTCCACAAGGCGTGGAATATTTTCTCTAAGGAGTTTATCCATTGCTCAGCGACTAACGGATTTGTACCCCCATTAAATGTTGGTGGTTGTTTCCTCATGAAGCAGTCTAACATTGATCCTCCACGTTGCGGATTAGGGTGCTCCATACGAGTAAGGTTATTATTCATAACCTGAGTGAGTTGTCCTAGTATGGTAATAAGTTGATCAGCACCAGTTGTATCTCCAGATCCACAATAATTATCTTGAGTAGGAGGGAAATCCCTACACGGAGTGCGTGCACTGATACGGTTTCCATTACTTCCACTAGGCGCCATTTCTAAACAATTGCATAATCAAGATTATATTATGAATTAAAATACATAATTCCATATTTGTAAACACTTTACATAAATTGAACTATTTATGGATATAATCCATAATCATAAAAAGGAATGTTTTCTTTGAGGAAGTATATAATCATAACCCTTCACAGTGGTTTGTAACGAAAATGAGAATTATCCTAAGCATATCCCCGAGGAGTGTCATAACCAAGAGTGAAGCAAGGCCCGTTGTCGTGCCCCAGTTCCCGTTCGAGTCTAGCTCAAAGAGGTGTTTTCGGGTTTTACCCCTAGGTACATCTGTGCCAGAGCCGCCTCTACCTGCTCGTATCCAGACAGGTATGTATTGCTCGGAATAATCACAAAATCTCTATAATACCAAAATTTTATGAAGTTCTTCTATACTAATCCTTAAAATCTATCTTTGGGCTATGTGCTCTAATCAGAGTTTATTTAAATCTAGCTTCCAAGGATAGTACTAAACTGCCTCTGATACCAACTGTAATGCCCCGACCGTAGCTACCCAGAGTCGGTGCATTACTTCGTAACATTGGCAAGATCACAAAAGATCACGTCTCGAAAGAACGATTAGTTTAGTAGCCTTGGAAACACTAGATACATTCATAAGTCTTAAATTACATCATAAAGTGAAAAACTAATAACAATGTCTTCATATTCCACACTCATATCCTCTTCTGACTATCCCTGCAGGTCATTCATAAAATACTTCTTCACATCCTGAAAAATATTAAAACGTTGAAAGGGGTGAGCTCAGATGCTCAGTAAGGATAACAATATTGTGGAAGCTTTCATAAATAAACAGTAACATTTGAGGAAATGTATAACTAAAACAAAAGCCTTTTAAAAATGAACTTCAACATAATATGGAAAAAGTAAAACGAGATAATGCCATTTACTTATTCATATGGATATTTTACTGGTCGAACAATCCCATGCAATATCAATAACCACTTTCATAATGATGGAATGCATAATGCCAGACTATCATAACCACGTAGTCAAGGCCTCGTGCCAAGACCACAAATAAGATTCTGTCAAGGCCTCGTTCCAAGACAGTAGTTTTTCTCATGATACCTACTGATGCATCGAGGAGCTATAGCGGGCTCCACCAATCACTTATTAAGTCCAATGCATTCCTCATATGAATAGGTTTAAACATATCATAAACCATAACATAATCGTATCACATAAAACATGGATAAAGGAAACATAACATTTCCACATTTCAATCACAAGATATCAATACAACACATTAATATAATAAAAATTATTTCAAAACCATTTTCAATACCAAAATAAAAGAAAGTTAAAACTTTATATTTATTTTTCATTAAAAAAAAGTGATGGCTTGTAGAGGAAGTCGAAACTCAAATAATGGTCACGGCGGCGGAGAAGTTGGTGTCGCCGCATATGTACGGAAAGAAAAAAATTCCCTTATTGTCATTTAGTAAAATGCTTCGTATAGAAATATTCCTTTTGAATAAACGTAAATGTCAAAGGGGTTTATACACCATATAAAAGAAAGTTGTTTATAAAACCAAATATGCCTCAATGAAAGGAGATTGAGACGAAGTCCATACAAAGATATCTTTTAAAATAAAATAGATCTATTATGGGTATTCACTATAAGTACACATAAGGAAAGTACAAATACAAGATAGGACATAATAATATCATTACATAATTTGAAAGTAGGAGATTAACCCAAAGAATGGAAGTTGGGTTAAGAAGTTCCCTTACCTTGCGTCCTGTCCTGACTCGACCGTTCTTTAACCTCCTGAATAATAAACTATAGTTAATTACTATTTAATTAAGAACATTTTTCATGTTCATTATTCATTTTATATCCCTTATTACCATGTTATGAACATTATGTAATTATTTATGTTTATAACGATCATTTTGTCGATCTTAGGTACTTGAGTCAAAAATAACATTCTTATAATTACAAGTTGTTCATGTGGTGATATATCCATTATATCCAGAATTATATTCATTATATAGATATCATATATCTCATATATATCCAGTATATACATGCATTTATAATATTCCATAACGTTTAGAGGTAAGAAATGAAATGCACCGTTCATGGAGACGGTAAGCCGTACGTACGCATGAATGCTACTTTCATTGAAAATTTCGTATTTAATGGAATGAAATCATAATTATATAAAGGTATAATATATTTCAAGTATAATATCATATATAATATCATTTAATCCATCCTTTATACATCCCATATATGGCTTTTACGATTTACATCACTTTGAGGGGGCGGTAGTCCGCACTTCCTAAAATGAAATTATCGCGTTTACCCATAATGGAAATCATAAAGTATGCCATAAATGAGAAATAAAGAAAAATAAGTAAAACATAAACATATTATATATCATATATAAATATAGTTACATCTTAATGGCCACCTTTGAAGGTGTTATATGAGTGTTGAACAATCGTCGTTTCGTGAGGCAGAAATTGGCCATCCACAGAAACTGTATGTTCTTTAACCATTAGATGTAGGTGTGTGTAATTGTAGCTCGAATCCTTATTATAAAAACATCCTAGTATATTTAGGATACTGGTTTTGTTAAAAAATAAATGAATAAAAAGAGTTTAGGGGGTTGGAGAAGAAAAATAAAACAAAACAACATTAGAGAAGACATTACCTCAAAATTGGGTAACTCTTTTTTGATTTGAGCCAAAGGCTTCCTTGGGAAGAGTTCTGCCCAATGTGAGGCTTCTAGGAGTAAGAGGGGGAAGTTGGGAGAGTATTTGGGTAGAGGTTGGCTGAGCCAAATGGCTTGAAAGTGTGAATGAGTTGGTAGAGGTGGGGGCCTTTTATAAGAGGAGAGGAGGGGCACTCTTGGAAAGTAAAGAAATTTTACATTATTATACAATGATTTTCAGATTCTAAAGGTCCCACACTTATATAATTCGTGGATAAGGTGATAAGGGTTCGAAATCTACCCATCCAATAGTCTTTGTACATGTTTATGCCGTGCATTGTACATTATCTTTTCATTTTATTAAAATCGTTAAATAATGAGGTCATCGCTGCATCATAATGATGTCATAAATAATTTAATTTATTTAATTTATAAAAATTATAAAACAATACTATGATGTAGGAAATATTTTTAGATTTCCAATTACTATTTATAGTCAAAAATATGACTTTTATAACCCCATGTAAAATTTTTTTAGTAAAACATTTCATGTTTGTGTCATTTTTTACTTTAACATTAAATAAAAGGTATTTATGTCATTTTCCAACTAATGTGGCTCCATGGGGTCCCCAAGTTGACACATTGATTGTCTTGGTCGGCCATGGCACATCCAATGAGGGTAGGACATGTGTCAAGCTCATCTCATATTATTAAAACAATATTTTTACCTTAAACTACACTAATTACCTCTAATCGCGATTAAGATCTTAAAAGTTACTATTCACCAAAAATTATTTTAATCTCATTGAACCACATTTTACTTCTTAATGACAACCATGTATGTCGTATTTTTGAAAATCAAATCACAGAAGTGGTAATATTTCATTTAAATGAAAAATCAGTTATTTAACTACTACTTAGTGGTTTCACTATTCATCAAAAATCGAAGTTTTTCAGAACAATGCCAAAATTTCACCCTAAGATATAATTGATATTCCGAATTCAAAAATGATGTCTATTTTAAAAAAATTCAAACATATAAGTTGCATTAATTAATTTTATAATTAATTCCCGCCGTCACAACAAATAGCGTGTTTTTAAGAAACAATTTATATCAAAAGATTGGCAATTTTTTTTGTCCAATTTCAATGTTGAATTAATTCTAATGACCACCAATGGATAAAATGGTAAAACTATATTCTAATTAAACTTTAAAACCAATAAATAGTATAATTTATCACTATAATTTATTTTTATTTTAAAAGTTGTTTTTAAGTATTTTTCACTATTCATAAAAAATTAGAAGTTCTCAAAAAGATACCAAAAATTCAACATAGGCTAATTTCGATATTACGAATCCAAAAATGAAGTACATTTTGAAATATAAAATTTCTATAATTTTAAAAAGTGGTAATTACTATTCATAATGGCTACTTTGATTAGTCGCGGTGTTTTAGAGCTCGAAGTTGTGTACAATGCAAGCTATTGCAATATTGAATGAGAACCGTATTGTGGAAGCTCAGGGTGTTACATTCTCCCCTCCTTCAATAAATTGCATCCTCGCAATTTGAAATTTTTCTTGGAAAATAAAAGGTTAAAAATAGAAAATACCTTTGTGGAAAACCCACATCGGAAATAATATTAATAAAATTTAGCCTTAATAAGAGGGAAAGGGAAATGAAAAAGTAACCACCCAATTATGATCTCGATTAGGAGAACATTGGTGGCAATTAGAGACATATAATTGGAGGAAAAAACGTAAATATTTGTAGGGGGTGATTGAGGTCATCAATCACAATCAACTATCAAATTGAGGGCCTCAAACCCTTCAATCTATGTTGATTTAAAATATCATCAGTTCAACAAGACATAAGGTATTAGCATAACACATTTTTTTGTTTTAATATCCCTTTACTAAAGTTTAAGAATTAATTTATTCATTGAATAAGAGATAGGTATATATATATTTATACTTGACAATTAGAGTTTCAACCTTCAACTCATCTTTCACTCAAAAAGATAAGTTTCCCTGAAGCTTAGGACATTCATTTTCATAATGCCCCATTTGCCTAAAATTGTAGCATTCAACATTGATAGCCTCTTTATTTCCCATGCAATCACGCTCCTGGTGACATTTTTCTCCACATTTATAACAAACTCCCATTCCTTTTAGTCAAGTACCAAGGTGATTCTTCCCACAATTATCACATAATAGAAGATCCTTCTTTCCCTTTTCCCCTTTATCTGTCTCTTGTTCCACCGTTCTCTTCTTCTCTTTCTTTACTTTGTTGTCATAAGACTTAGAGAATTCGTTTTCTGTCTTGATAGCACATTAGACAACATCTGCATATGTTGAGAATGATTGTGATACTAAAGCTCTACGGAGAAATGGTTTTAACCCATCAATGAAATGAACAATCTTACCTCTTGGGTTATGTATATAATCTGCATCATACCTCGCCAACCTTGTAAAGTTGGCCTCATACTTTGTCACATTCTCATCCTCCTTTTGTCTCAGAATCAGAAATTGCCTTTTGATATCTGCTCGATGGTCATGGGGAAAGTATTTTTCTAAGAAAAGCTCTTTGAACGCCCTCCATTCCATATTCGATATGTCATCATCTTCCTTTGTATTTTGAATCAATAACCACCATTGATCGGAATCTCCAGTGAGGCGGTAAACTGCCATGATAACCTTCCCCCTTTCGCTACTCCCCAAGGCGTGGAATATTTTCTCTAAGGATTTTATCCATTGCTCAGCTACTAACGGATTTGTACCCCCATTAAATGTTGGTGGTTGTTGCCTCATGAAGAGTTCTAACATTGATCCTCCACGTTACGGATCAGGGTGCTCCATACGAGTAAGGTTATTATTCATAACCTGAGTGAGTTGTCCCAGTATGGTAATAAGTTGATCAGCACTAGTTGTATCTCAAGATCCACAATAATTATCTTGAGTAGGAGGGCAATCCCTACACGGAGTACGTGCACTGATACAGTTTCCATTACTTCCACTAGGCTCCATTTCTAAACAATGGCTTAAACTAGATTAGTTTATGAATTAAAATACATAATTCCATATTTGTAAACACTTTACATAAATTGAACTATTTATGGATATAATCCATAATCATAAAAAGGAATGTTTTCTTTGAGGAAGTATATAATCATAACCCTTCACAGTGGTTTGTAATGAAAATGAGAATTATCCTAAACATATCCCCCGAGAGTGTCATAACAAGAGTGCATCAAGGCCCATTTTCGTGCTCCAGTTCCCATTCGAGTCTAGCTCAAAGCGGTGTTTTCGGGTTTTACCCATAGGTACATCTGTGCCAGAGCCGCCTCTACCTTCTCGTATCCAGACAAGGATGTATTGCTCGGAAAACTCACAAAATCTCTATAATACCAAAATTCTAGGAAGTTCTTCTATACTAATCCTTAAAGTCTATCTTCGGGCTACGTGCTCTAATCAGAGTTTATCTAAATCTAGCTTCCAAGGATAGTACTAAACTGCCTCTGATACCAACTGTAACGCCCCGACCCCAGCTACCCAGAGTCGGTGCATTACTTCGTAACATTGGCATGATCACAAAATATCAAGTCTCGAAAGACAGATTAGTTTAGTAGCCTTGGAAACACTAGATACATTCATAAGTCTTACATTACATCATAAAGTGAAAAACTAATAACAAAGTCTTCATAGTCCACACTCATATCCTCTTCTGAATATCCCTGCAGGTCATTCATAAAATACTTCTTCACATCCTGAAAAATCATAAAACATTGAAAGGGGTGAGCTCAGATGCTCAGCAAGGATAACAATATTGCGGAAGATTTCATAAATAAACATTAACATTTAAGGCAATGTTTAACTAAAACCAAAGCCTTTTAAACATGTACTTCAACATAATATGGCAAAAGTAAAATGAGATAATGTCATTTACTTATTCACATGGATATTCTACTGGTCAAATAATCCCATGCAATATCAATAACCACTTTCATAATTATGGATTGCATAATGCCAGACTATCATAACCACGTAGTGAAGGCCTCATGCCAAGACCACAAATAAGATTTTGTCAAGGTCTCGTGCCAAGACACTAGTTTGTCTCATGAGACCTACCGATGCATCGAGGAGCTATAGCGGGCTCCACCCGTCACTTATTAAGTCCAATGCATTCCTCATATGAACAGGTTTAAACATATCAGAAACCATAACATAATCATATCACATAAAACATGGATAAAGGAAACATAACATTTCCACATTTCAATCACAAGATATCAATACAACACATTGATATAATAAAAATGCTTTCAAAACCATTTTCAATACCAAAATAAAAGAAAGTTAAAACATTGTATTTATTTTTCATTAAAAAAAGTGATGGCTTGTAGAGGAAGCTGAAACTCAAATAATGGTCATGGCAACGAAGAAGTCGTTGTCGCCGCATATGTACGGAAAGAAAAACATTCCCTTATTTTCGTTTATTAAAACGCTTCGTATAAAAATATTCCTTTGGAATAAATGTAAAAGTCAAAGGGCTTTATACACCGTATAAATGAAAGTTGTATATAAAACCAAATATGCCTCAAAGAAAGGAGATTGAGACGAAGTCCTTACAAAGATCACTTTTAAAATTAAATAGATCTATTATGGGTATTTAATATAAGTGCACATAATGAAATTACAAATACAATATAGGACATAATAATATCATGACATAATTTGAAAGTAGGAGATTAACCCAAAGAATGGAAGTTGGGTTAAGAAGTTCCCTTACCTTGCGTCCTGTCCTGACTCGACCGTTCTTTAACCTCCTGAGTAATAAACTAGAGTTAATTCCTGTTTACTTAAGAACCTTTTTCATGTTCATTATTCCTTTTATATCCCTTATTATTGTGTTATGAACATTCGGTAATTATTTAACTTTATAACGGTCATTTCGTCGATCTTAGGTACTTGAGTCAAAAATAACATTCTTATAATTACAAGTTGTTCATGTGGTGATATATCCATTATATACAGAATTATATTCATGATATAGATATCATATATCTCATATATATCCAGTATATACATCCATTTATAATATTCTATAACGTTTAGGGGTAAAAAATTAAATGCACCGTTCATGGAGACGGTAAGCCGTATGTACGCATGAACGCTACTTTCATTTCTATTTCATATTTAATGGAATGAAATCATAATTATATAAAGGTATAATATATTTCCAGTATAATATCATATATAATATCATTTACTCCATCCTCTATACATCTCACATATGGCATTGACGATTCACATCACATTGAGGGGGCGGTAGTCCGCACTTCCTAAAATGAAATTATCGCGTTTACCCAAAATGGAAATCATAAATTATGCCATAAATGAGAAATACATAAGCATAAGTAAAACATAAACATATTATATATCATATATAAATATAGTGACATCTTAATGGCCACCTTTGAAGGTGTTATATGAGTGTTGAACAATCATCGTTTCGTGAGGCAGAAATTCGCCATCCACAAAAACCGTATGTTCATTAACCATTAGATGTAGGTGTGTGTAAGTTTATCTCAAATCCTTCTTATAACAACATCATAGTATATTTAGGATACTGGTGTTGTTACAAAATAAATGAATAAAAAGAGTTTATGGGGTTGGAGAAGAAAAATAAAACAAAACAACATTAGAGAAGACATTACCTCAAAATCGGGTAACTCTATTGGATTTGAGACAAAGGCTTTCTTGAGAAGTGTTTTGCCCAAAGTGAGGCTTCTAGGAGTAAGAGGGGGAAGTTGGGAGAGTATTTGGGCAGAGGATGGCTGAGCCAAATGGCTCGAAAGTGTGAATGAGGTGGTAGAGGTGGGATCCTTTTAAAAGAGGAGCGGAGGGGCACTCTTGGAAAGTAAGGAAAGTTTACATTATTATACAATGCTTTTCAGATTATAAAGGTCCCACACTTATATATTTAATGGATAAGGTGATAAGGGTTCGAAAGCTACCCATAAAATAGTCTTTGGACAAGTGTAAGCCTTGGATTGTACATTATCGTTTCATTTTATTAAAATCGTTAAATAATGAGGTCATCGCTGCATCATAATGATGTCATAAATAATTTAATTTATTTAATGTCTAAAAATTATAAAAAAAATACTATGATGTGTGAAATATTAATATATTTCCAATGACTATTTATAGTAAAAATATGACTTGTATAACCCCATGTAAAAATTGTTTTAGTAAAACATTTCATGTTTGTGTCATTTTTTACTTTAACATTAAATAAAAGGTATTTATGTCATTTTCCAACTAAAGTGGCTCCATGGGGTCCCCAAGTTCACCCATGGATTGTCTTGGTCGGCCATGGAACATCCAATGATGGTAGGACATGTGTCAAGCTCATCTCATATTATTAAAACATTATTTTTACCTTTAACTACACTAATTACCTCTAATCGCGATTAAGAACTTAAAAGTTACTATTCACCAAAAATTATTTTAATCTCATTGAACCACATTTTACTTCTTAATGACAACCATGTATGTCGGATTTTTGAAAATCAAATCACAGAAGTGGTAATATTTCATTTAAACGAAAAATCAGTTATTTATCTACCACTTAGTGGTTTCACTATTCATCAAAAATCGAAGTTTTTCAGAACAATGCCAAAATTTCACCCTAAGCTATAATTGATATTCCGAATTCAAAAATGATGTCTAATTTACAAAATTCCAATCATATAAGTTTCATTAATCTATTTTATAATTAATTCCCGCTGTCACAACAAATAGCGTGTTTTTAAGAAACAATTTATATCAAAAGATTGGCAATTGTTTATGTCCAATTTCATTGTTAAATTAATTCTAATGACCACCATTCGATAAAATGGTAAAAATATATTCTAATTATACTTTAAAACCACTAAATAGTATAATTTATCTCTATAAATTATTTTGATTAAAAAAGTTGTTTTTAAGTATTTTTCACTATTCATAACAAATTAGAAGTTCTCAGAAAAATACCAAAAATTTAACATAGGGTAATTTCGATATTCCAAATCCAAAAATGAATTCCATTTTGAAATATAAAATTTCTATAATTTTAAAAAGTGGTTATTACTATTCATAACGGCTACTTTGATTAGTCGCGGTGTTTTAGAACTCGAAGTTGCGTACAATGCAAGCTATTGCATTATTGAATGTGAAGCGTATTGTGCAAGCTCGGGGTGTTACAAATACTAACATGATTTCCAATTTTAACACACATGACATAACACTATCTATCTATACCCCTAATAATAAACAAGTAATAGTACCATATAAAAAATTCAGCCATTCTATAATAAATCACATTCCAACACAAGGGGAGAGACATGAATCTAATATAGTTTGATTACCCACTCATGGGAAATGAAATTGAAAACATAGTGATAAATAAATAACATAAGTTGTCATGAAATCCAGAGTAAATTATGGGGTACCTTTCACATTAACCATTTTAATACCAATGTTCTATCTAATCTATAAACAACAGAACATTTCTTGGGTTTCTACCCCTTTCAAATTTCTTAATTTTTCATTCCAATCACTCTTTGGAGAACAATGTAAATCCCAAAAAATTTAAAAATTTTCAAATCCACCCTCATACATGGTTATTATTATTTTAAATTAAAAACAAGGTCTATGAAATTTATCTCAATCAAAAACATTTCAAAAGGGTGATTGAGTCATTTTTCGAAAGGGAAAACCACAGACACACTTCAAATAACTATTTTAAATACATTAATGAACCACTTTATTAATAAATTTTAGGTAAAAATACATATTTAAGTCAAAAACCATTTTAAATTATAGTTTTCACTCATTGAAAACTAAAATATATCTACATCCAACCCACATCATGGAAACCATTTCAGAAAGTCCTTCATGAACTTCATAAAATTTTAGCACATCAAAATAATCCATTTCAAACATAAATGCATGGAATTTAAAAGGGAATCCATTTATGAAAATGTAAAAAAAGAAATGGTTTCTTAAAACATCACAATATTATCACATAAAATCATAATTTAAAAAAAGATTCACCTATAAATAATAAGAATTCTTTATTTCTTAAATGAAACAATGGCATATATCCACCTACTTGGATGAAGAAAAAACTAAGCCAAAACATTTCTCATTATTTGATGATCCATGGGGATAGAAATAATATCTACATATCCAAGACATCAAAAACCTAAAAATTATATAAACCCAAAATCATACAATCATCTACAAGATTTCTAGGGTTTATGTGGGAATCCAAATCCAGTAAAGGAGAGAGAGATAAGGTAAGAAGAGGGAAAGAGATGATGAAATATCACATGTCCTCTTTGAAGTCAACTAAGAGAAGGAAATGATCAATGGTGGATAAGGTTAAAGCTCCTCTATGGGCTCCCAATAGTTGGTTTCCATGAATAAAGGGGAATAGTGGTGAAACCCCTCTTAATTTGAAGAGGAAAAATGGGTAATTCCCAAAAATTAAATACCCATGTAGTCTTAATGATTTAGTTTCACAATATTCAAAATAATGCACTGACATTGAGTTAGAAACTACATAGGATATACTCTAACATTCCATGATTTCGTAGTATTATACCTCTTTAATGTAATTTAATATCTTCCACCACAAACGACACTGAGTTTGGGTGCACGACGACTTACCAAACCAATCAGTCAAAAAAATAGTTATGAATAGTATTAACTTGATTTTGATTTTTTTATTCTCTATATAATTTTAATGTATATATTATATGTTTCTTAGACATATTATATGAAGAAATTCATATTTTAAAATGAAATATGTATTAAAAAAAATGCAATTTTACCACCTTTTAATGATGATCCCTTTTTAAATCCACTATTTGACACATTAAAATTTTAAATTTTACCAAACAATATTCTTCTTTAAAATCAAGATATAAAAATATACTTTGTATGAGGTTTTGGTATTTTTCTAATAATGTTCATTTTTTATGAATAGTGAGAAATAATGTATTTTAATTCCAAACAGACATTTAATCTAATTTATTTATATGGTTAGATTATATTTTAATTGGTTTTCATGTGTAATTGGACTATATTTTTACAATTTAATCCAATGTTTTTTATTAGAAGTAATTTCACAATGAAATTTAATGTAAACAATTTTCAATCTTTCGAAAGTTAATACTTCTTAAAAACGAACTTTTGGTTTTGACAACGAAAATTAATTTTAAATTAATTAATCCAACTTCTAGGTTTTTAATTTGGTAAAATAGACATCAATTTTTAATTTGAAATATTAAATATATATTAGGCTATTTTTTGTATTTTTCTGGAAAACATCAATTCTTGGTGAATAGTGAAACCACAAAGTAGTAGTTTAAAATCTGAATTTCTCATTTAAATGATGTTTTACCACTTCTGTAAATTGAATTTCAAAAATCTGACATACATGGTTGTTATTATTAATAAAAATTTAGTTTAATAAGATGAAAATAATTTTTGGTGAATAATAACTTTTGACTTTTATTTACCGCGGTTAAAGGTAAATAGTGTAATTCAAGGTAAAAAAATATTATAATAATACCAAATTACCTTAACACTTGTCCAATCCTTATTGTATGATTTATGGCCGACCATGGGCATCCTTGGGTCGATTATGGGACCCCATGAGGCCACTTAAGAGTGATAATGACACATCATTTTAATTAACCTAAAGTAAAGGCAAAAATGACATAAACAAATATCATTTGTTAAATTAATTTTTACATGGGGTTATATAAGTTATACTTTAAAAAATAAATATTCTTTTTAAAATTAATGATATTTCCTACATCATGGTATTTTTTATAATTTATAGACATCAAATAAATAACATTATTTATTACAAAATAATGATTCAGTTTTTAACTCATTAATTAATTATTAAAATATTAAGATTATAAAAAATACAACTACATCAAAACCCTGTCCAATTCATATTGGATGATTCTATTTTGAACATGAGTCATCTTATCTTCGACAATAATGAGTTTTGGACCTTTAGATACTGAAAATCATTATACAATAAAATAATATTTTCAATGTGGTTTAAAGAGCCCCTCCTCCCCCTTATAAGAAGCCCTCACCTCTAACCCATTAATCACACCTCTCAATCCCCTTGGATTATCCAAACTATGCCAAAATAAGATCTCAAAATCCTTACATTCCTTCTAGATGTATTACCTTAGGCATAAGGTACTTCAAGGAATCTTTTTGGTTCAAACCAAAGGGAGTTTCCCAATTTTAATGTAACGTCTCTCCTAAAGTTATCTTCTTTTATTTTACTTCTCCGACACCCTAAAATCATTTTATTAAATTAATTTATAATGAAACCATTATCCTCAATATAATAGTTTGTTTTTATGAGAATTATTTGAGCTACACTTACAAACATCTCGATCTAATGGGAAACGAACATACTATTTTTGTGGACGGTGAACTACTCTCTAACGAAACAATGATTGTCCAATTATCTCCTACCACCTCTTATGGAGGCCATTAAGATGGAACTATATATATATGATATATATAATATTTATATGGCTTATTTTCTCTTGTATTTTTCATTTATATAAAACCTTTATGGATTCTATAATGGGTAAATGCGATAATTCAATTTGAGGAAGTGTGGACTACCGCCCCTCAAAGTGATATGACTTGTTTATGGAATATGTGGAACGTATAAAGTATGGAGTTACTAAACTTATATATGATATTATAATGGAATTATAATATTCATATGCATCATTATGTATTCATTCAAATAAAATATGAACTAGAGATGAATGTAGCGTTCATGCGTACGTACGACTTACCGTCTCCGAGAACTATGAATTTCATTTCGTATCTCTAAATGTTATCTACTATTATAAATACATATATATACTAGATATATATGATATATATGATATCTAAATAATGAATATAATTCTGTAGATAAAATAATTTTGACCACATGGACAACATGTAATTATAAGAAGTTTACTTTTGACTCAAGTACCAAATATAAAAAAAATGACCATTATAACTTAAATGAGAATCTAAGGTTTATCACGTGCTAATATGTTATATAAAAAAAGTAATAAATTTTAAAAAAAATTTCCGAAGCAAGTAGAAATTAACATTAGTTTGTTCTTCATGAGATTAAAGAAGGAAAAGGTCATGTCAGACATATGGAAAGATTTTTCTTATCTCACTCTTAATTTCATGTCATTTCCATTATTAGCCACTTATTTATTCCATGTGGTGTATTGTGTACATCCATTTGATATATATTATCATTATTCTATTTATATTCAGGGTATTATGTGATTCATTTGGTGGTTATTAACTTATTTTTGAAACATCTTGATTGTTACAACGTGGTAAGGGTATTTCATCTCACTTTTTATTCTCATGAGATTCATCCCATACTGGCCACTATTTCGTTTTGTGTGGTGTAAGTACAACCCATGACTGTATTATTGGTGCAATATAATTTAATTTATTGGTATTTAAATCTTCATTTTATGATCCTTATTTCATGGGGTTTATGTTTCATGAGATACCAAATTGGTAAGGGAATTTCAAATTTCAATTTCCAATCATTGGGCTTTATGGATACTTCATTGATTATTTTACTCCAAGATTACCTATGTAATAAAAATTTATTATTTATATAGTAATTTCCACTCCCCGTTTCGTGGATATTTTTTTGATACACATAATCACCTCATTGATAATTTCTCAAGTCATTGATATGAACTTGAATAGAGTAACCATAACTCAATTTCCATTCACTGAGTTAAACATCCAAGTCATTGGTGTTGTATTTACAAAAATATTTTTGAATGTCCTATGATTTATTTTCACTTAATATCCAATTATATTGATTGTATTTATATTTTCCAGAAATAATTATGTCGTTGATTTATCCTTAACCTAAGGATATGTTCTTTATAAGGGATTTCATCTCAATTAACATTCCATTGAGAATTATTTGTTATTAAACACCAATTAACTTTTATATGGTGTATATAATGTACTTTTACATAGTATATTATGAATACCTTTATTCTACTTATATTATAAAGTGTTTATTACCTCAATTATTTTTATTCATGTCTGTCTCTTTAGGTTAGGAACTATAACAAAAATATAATTTTAATTTTTTTAATGATTTATTCTTCTAAATCATTCTAATATATGTATATGTTTTAAAAATGGTTTTAAGGATTTATTTATACGGAAATTAATGTTTTAAAATTAAAATTACTTTAAAATGTTTCAAATTGGTATGGGAAGCTTTGATTCAAAAATCTATTTTAAATAGTTTCTTGATAAATAGTAAGACTTTTAAATATTTTCACGAAAAGGGGGATATATATCTCAAATTGTTTTAATGATTATTTTCATCTATGTCAACATCATTCATTATTATCAATTTAGGTTAATTTATTATAATAAAATCTTTTATATCGTATTTAATGAGCTATGTTTGAATGTGGATGTGGTATTTTTATACCATTCATGGTTTGGGGTTAAATTATTAGAATTTCATATGATAGTTTTAGTATGAATGTGTAGATTTTGTTTCAAACGTTTAATATGAAAAATTCCCTGGACTTAGTAAGTGATGGGTGGAGCCTTCTATATCTCCTCGTTGCATCATTAGGTCTCATGAGAAAAAGTAGTGTCTTTGTACAAGGCATCGACATAATCTTATTTGTAGTCTTGGCACGAGGCCTTGACTATGTGGTTATGATGTCCGAAATAATTCATTACATAATTATGAGATTAGATATTGATATTTCATGTTGTTATTCGACAAAGAGAATACCCATGACTGTGTTTTATTGTGAAATTATTTATTCAGCTCATATTTCTTCCATAAAGTGTTCATGTTTATTATTTGTAAAAGATCATGTTTTCAATTATTCACCATGACTAATGTTTATGTTACATTCCACTATAATTATTACTCTTACTAAGCATCTATGCTCTCCCCTTTCTAATGTTTTATATTCCCATGATTCCATGAAGTGTATTATGATTGATATGCAAGGTCAGTCTCGGGTATTAATAGAGTTCTCAAAGGATAATTTATCTTGTGTTTTATTTTCAAATGTGTAATGTAACTTTCATGTATGTAGTCTATTTTCCAAGACTACTAAACCGATCAGTCATTCAAGAAATTATTCCTTATAATCATGCCAATGTATTAAAATAATGCACCAGCTTTGGGCTTCTTCGGTCGGGGCATTACATAGACACCCCTCACACTCTTCACCATGGGCACTACATGGTTAGACAAAACATGATCCAGCCATTCCATTAGGTATTTTCAAAAACTATATCCCCACTATATTTGTGGGTTAAAATTTACTAAATCATTCCCAAGTTGATTTCTGCAACCCGGATTCACCAGGGAACCCAAACAATTTTCCCTAGGGGATCACACGTATCAGACATAACTTTTTATATCCCATGTAGATAATATATATATAGTTAAAAATGAATGGTGGAGGCTCCTCATTAAAGAATTTCACACATTTTTCCTCTAACCAAGCACCTTAACCATGAACAGAAGGAATCCTATGATAATCTTCATGTTATAAGACTGAACCCCATGGAAACTCCAAACAACCCTCAAAAACATAAAATAATGAAAAATAATCAACCCAATGATAAATGGGTTGTCACAAAATTCCAACCATGGAACTTTATACACAAAAAAATTTTAAATTAAAAAGGAAGGGAAAGTCGAAATAGAAGATACAAAGGTGACCTAACTATAAGAACAAGTCTACATTGTTTAACCTCAACAAAAGAACCAAGATACTAATTATTTTAATTGATAAACTTCATGTTTACCCAACATCTCCAAGAAAAAATGAAATAAAAAAAATAAAAAAAAATTCATTCAAAGCTTGGGATACCTATCATGGTCTCTCCGCATTTTAGAATTCTCCTAACATGGTGTTACCTATGAAAAATACCAATAAATTCATCTGTGGGAACTAAGATACCAATGTATTTAATCACGTTCAAACCAAAAGAACATCCAAACTGAAGGATGGACTAGAAATAACAAACACACTAAAAATAACTACATGTGATCTCATATTGGGGCATGATACATACAGATTACCTAGTGTTAAGAACTAGAGAACCCACATATAGTGCATCCAAAATTGGAGTAATCCAAACAATAGTTAGTATACAAACCCATGTGGTAGAAAAAACAGCCTAGTCACCCAATTGTGCACCCAATACCTTTCTCATGTCCATATGTGGAGAAACCCAAAGGCTGAACAAATCAAGGTTACAACTCATTACTCTGAATAATGGATCCCCAAAAAAATTGGGTTCAGTGTAATGGAACACAAATCCAACCAAAAAAGGTGAGGTAACCTAGAAAACATACTCAAATCCATCCAAAAGGTAGTGAAGGGGGAGAATTCAACAAATGAAAAAATTCACTCCATTAAACTACATTCAAAACAATCCATAAGAATCATCTCAAAATAAAAACCGTCCACAAGATTATAACAATAATAAAAATTCTCCAGATGAATATCATAACCATCAATGTGAATGTACCAATACAAACATTCTTTTCCCAAAGTGTTAAACCCAATTCCTTTTCAAATTACCCATCTAAGAAAAAATCTGATGAGAACAAAAGAACCCATAATAGAGGAGACCCCTATGATACATAGGACTGAAGGGATTATAATTCCCTATATCTTCACACTAGAAGAACATGAAATATATCATCATACATTGAGAAGTAACACTTTCTTAGTAATATTTCTCATCCGACATCCTATCCTTACAATTTGGGATATACGTATGCCCATTCAATGGAACTAATGTATAACCCCCCCATTGGATTCCCTAACTAATCAGTCCAATTTGAATGGCCATGTTGAAAATCTCTTGTAAAGTTGTTAAAACCAAAACTTGTGTAGAAAAATTTATATCTAGGTGACATAGACCTCTAAATAAATCATCATATAAGAATCACTAATGATATGGTTTGGAGAAAATAACCAAATACAAAAAGTTATTGATAAAATCCATCACCAATCGGTCTCCCAGATGAAGACCGATGAGATCGAGCAATTTCTGCCCCTTCATAACCTCAAGAATGAACCACTAGTAAAATTACATCCATAAAATCTCTAAAGACATACCTTTATTCAGTTGGGTAGGTTCCATTAAATCCCACAAAACTCAATCTAAACTAATAAAAAATCTCTTTATTACTTACACTCATGAATCTTTAGGTGTTCCAAGATAATCGAGGATTTCCTAGATCACTTCCAACTACCTCCCCACTTTCATTAACCACTAATCACCACTGAATGAAGGAGGATTCAAATTTAGGATGTATAAGATGGGCTCTGAGATTATGGAATTTTCGACTTCCAATAGTCTACACAGAGTCTATCTAGGCACTATAATCAAAGAAACCAACTCCAATATTCAGGGATAAAACAATTAAATATTATTGAACAACATAAATTAATTCCTCAAAAAAATATTCCACCATAATTTAGGAATAAATTCCAAAACAACAAACCCTTAAATGAGGCACATACATTCACATGAAAATAACTATTCTTTTAAAACCACCATTTTCACCAAAGAAGTTTGAAATAATCTTCCATGAATGTATCACTAAAATACCAACCCGATAAAACATTCAAAACAAAACAACCTTAATAGAACACACACATATTTACCCAACAAGGAAATTTACAAAAAAATCATTTACAAATCTCCAATTATTTTAAAAACAAAACATGAAATTAATTCTCCTTGGAATATATTACCATTTTTCAAAAAACCATCCAAATTTGTCTAAAGAATCTCTTTTTTATCTAAAAAAATTTAAAATCCCCTTTCTGAAATAATTTACATTATGAATACCCAAGGTAGCCAGTTTTGTTCACACCATTTTAAAATATCATATGATAAAATATCTATATAAAACATTTTGTAAATCTAGAATGAATTACTGTTTTCATTAATTCATAAAACCATGTTTTGACAATTAAAATTCCTCAAACACCATTAATTTTACAAATCTAGGTCATAAAAACAAGTGCACCCAAGGCACCATGAAACTCTTAAATCAAGGTTACCAAAAATCACATCCAAAAAAGGAATAAAAACACTCCAAAATCAACCTTAAATAAGTGAAATCACAATAGGAAAAGTTTAGAATCAGAGGATTCCAAACAACTCATCCATGGAAGAAAATCAAGTGCATTGTTTGGTCGCATAGATTGGAAAACCATGATCTCACTATGAAAAAATTATATAAAAAATGTAGAAAAAACCGTCTGGGCATCAAAAGATTTCCCAAACCTTGTAAACCAACTGCAAAGCTTAGTTTATCCTCCAATTCCATCCCAAAATCAAGGAACAATCCTCAAATATATCCTATATACTCAATTGGAATAAAAAAACCAATTCAGATTAAAATCCATCACAAGAACTATATCAAAATTGAATTCTAAATTCAAAACCTAAAATTCCCCTAGAAGCATGAGGGTAAAGATTAAAAATATCTATCTAGACTCCCCCACCTTTTCCTCAGAAGCCTAGAATATCTTAGTCTCCTATCTAGTAGAAAATAAAAAAATGAAACTATTACCTCATGAATCATTGGATCCTAATAAAGTTATTCTAAAATCTACATAGATATAATTTAGAAACATACAAGACTGATATTCCATTCTACCCGACACCCAACCCATCCTTAAACAAGTAAGGAAATGGAATTCATGATCCATATTGGTTGGAAACTAGTGCTTGGGAATAATAAGAATCCCATTAGGAATGATTTTCTTCTAACAATAGATAATAGATAGTGGAATAAATAAATAGATTAAATAAAGAAGAATTCCAAATAAGTTATAACCAACTAAATTGATCAACAACATTTTCATAAGTATAAACAGAAACACTATCCATAAATTGGAGGATAGAAAAAACAATAATAAACACAACACCAACCAACAAAAAACTATAAACCAACAAAAGAAGAGGTTAAGACCACCACTATAAAACCATTTATTTCTCACCACCACCAAACTCACCCCAAATCAGTCACCAATAATAAAGAACATATTTAACTGGGTTCCTAGATCCAAAAATGTATATTCATGAGATAAAAATATTATTTGGTCACCACAACCCACCAAATGGTTTTATAGTGGTGGTGTTGACCTCTTCTTGTGTTGGACACGAGGTAAGGGACTTCGTCTCAATCTCCATTCATTGAGGAATATTATGTTTTTTAAAAAAATTTCTTTTATACGGTGTATAAACCCATTTTGACTTTTACTTTTATTCAAAAGGAATATTTTTATACGAAGCATTTTACTAAACGAAAAAATCAATATTTTTGTCTTACGTATGCGGAAACAACGATTTCTCTGCCGCCGTGACCATTATTTCAGTTTCGGCTTCCTCTACTAGCCATAACATTTTTTTAAATTAAAAATGAATACCATGATTTTCTTTTCTTTTATTTTGGTATTGAAAATGGTTTTGATAATTTTTTTATATCAATGTCTAATAATGATTTCTTGTGATTGAAATGTGTAAATTCTATGTTTCCTTTATTCATGTTTTATGTGGTACTATTATGTTATGGTTCTTGGGAATTTTTTATGAAGGCGGGTGGTTCCGTGATAAAATAATGGCGGGCGAGCCCGATATAGCTCTCCAACACAATAGGTAACGCGAATGGGTTAAACGCTAAGGTTTCTCCGAAGATATTTAGGGAATATACTGTGATGGAAATTCCAAATGTAACAATGAGGGTTACTCCCTACGTAAGAATGTTATGCATGCCTAAAGTTACCTTTATGTCTTATGATTTCTATGATTTATTCATGATTTTATGAGGTATGTTAAAGTGATTATGTTTAATGAGTAAAGTATGATTTCATTGAATCTTATGTATACATGGACTAATGTTTTTATTCTGTATTTTTATATACCCTATTGTGCTATTTAGGCTCATCCCAAGTTTTTGAAATGTTTTTCACAGGTCAAGGGAAAAGTAAATGATGTGTTGATAGTGTCGAGGAAGTGTCACAAAAGATTCAAGTTTTATTTTAAATATGTCTCTTTTTATGGGAAAAATGAATGCTATCTTTTATGTAACCGCCTTGTCTAAATATGAAATGTAAAGCTTGATTTAGAATCTAATTTTCTAAAACTCTAAACCTGAAAAGATCCTCAATGTGAATTACTAAAATAACTCAAGATTAGGTAATGTTTAAGGATGGGACCTTATAGTTGGTATCAGATGGGGGTTTAGACAACTTTAGGACTTAGAAAAAATGTTAAATTTTATGTCCATAAATTAATTTATTGTATGATTGAAATGATATAGCATTTAAAGATTACCATGTTGCTTCGCCTAATATATTTCTATGATCAGAATGGTTTTCCGCAAAGGAAACAAAGAAGCTTTTTTGGGAAGTCATACAGAGGAGAATGACCTTCCGAATCACCAACCAGAGATGGTCAGAATCATAATTGATCAGTTTACTACAGTGATTGATCAGTTGAATTAGGTGATAAATGGTGGTTGAGTTTATTGATGATATTTTCGTGGTTTCTAATTGTAAAGAGGATCATGAACATCATTTAAGGGTTATCTTGAAAACCTTAAATGAAAATAAACTGTATGGAAAATTCTATAAGTGTGAGTTTTGGTTTACAAAAAATTTCTTTCCTTGGTCACATTGTTTCTAAAGATGGAATAACTGTTGATCCTGCAAAAAAAAGGTTGATGAAGAATGACCAAGACCCACCAATGTAACCTAGATTCATAGTTTTCTTGGTTTGGCAGGACATTACCAAAGGTTTGTTAAACAATTTTCATGGTTATCTAGTCTAATGACTAAGCTATCTCGAAAGGGAGTTAAGTTTATCTGGACAAAAGAATGTGATGATTGTTTTCATGAATTGAAAAAAATATAGGTGAATACTCCAGTTTTGGCACTACCTTACAGGAATGGTGACTTTGTTATCTATAGTGATGATTCATTGAAAGGACATACTTGCGTCCTAATGCTGAATGATCAGGTAATTTCTTATGCTTCACGAGAGTGGAAAACTCAAGAGGTAAATTACCCTACACATGATTTGGAATTTGCTGTTGTTGTTTTCACTTCAAAAATTTTGTGGCATCATTTGTATGGTGTAAAGATTGAAATATATACTGATCACAAAAGTGTAATGTATATATTCACTTAGAATTAATTGAACATGAGATAGAGGAGATGGCTGGAATTAATCAAGGATTATGATTGTACAATTCATTACCATATGGGAAAAGCAAATAAAGTGGATTATGCTTTGATTTAAATAATTAATGCTTCATTAACAATGTTGTGTTCAGAACGTGATCCTTTGGTTAATGATTTGATGAAATTTGGCATAGAAGTTTTTGGTGTAGTATGTTCTTCTGTTTTGTTTTAGGTATTAGTGAAATCTTCTCTATCAGACAGAATTAAGCAAGCACATAAGCAAGATAGTGAGTTGCAGAAAAAGGTAGAGCTGGTTCGGAAGGGTAAGTTTCCTGAATTCAACGTTGAAAATGATTGTGTTTTGAGATGTGGGAAGAAATTTTGTGTGCCTTATGATTCAAAGTTGAAGAGATAGTTGTTATGTGAAGCTCATAGATCATCGTTTTCAGTTCATCCAGGGAGTACTAAGATATACAGAGATCTTCGGGAGTATTACTAGTGGGATAGAATGAGAAAAGATATTTTTTTATTTTACTATGAAGTGTTTGACTTGTCAATAGGTAAAAGCAGAGAGACAGATATCGAAAGGGATGCTTCATCCTTTACCAGTGCCAGAGTGGAAATGGGAGAATATCTCCTTGGACTTCGTTGTGGGGTTTCCGAAGACACCTCGAGGAAATAATGCAATCTGGGTTATTGTTGATTTCTTGACTAAATCTGCTCATTTAATTTCTATATGAGATACTTTTTCTCTAGATCAACTTTCCCATTTGTATCTTAAAGAGATCATCAGGTTACATTGAGTTCCCCTCTCCATTGTATCTGATCGTGATCCCATGTTTACTTCTAACTTTTGTAAAGACTTTCAAAAGTCGTTGGGTACTGAATTAAATTTTAGTACAACTTTAAATCCTGAATCAAGTGAGAAGTCAGAATGAACAATTCATACTTTGAGGGATATGCTACGTGCTTGTTTGATGGATTATCAGGGAATTTGGGACCAACATATTTCTTTGGTTCAGTTTTCTAATAATAACAATTTTCATTCAAGTATACAGATGGAACCATTTGAGGCATTATATGGGAAGCGGTGTCGAACTCCAGATTTTTGTGATGAAGTGGGTGAAAGGAAGCTGATAGGACCAGAATTGGTAGAAGAGTTGGCAGAAAAAGTTCAGCTGATACAGAAACACATAAGAACAACTCAGAGTAGGTAGAAAAGTTATGCGGACAATAGGACGAAGGATCTCTCTTTTGAGGTAGGTGATCATGTCTTCCTCAAAGTTTCACCATGGAAAAGTGTGATGTAATTTTATAAGAAAAAAAATCTGAGTCCAAGGTTCAATGGACCATACAAAATTCTAGAGATATTTGGATCAGTTGCATACCGAGTGGCTTTACCTCTGAGTTTATCTCAGGTACACAATGCTTTTCATGTTTCAATGTTAAGGAAGTACATGCCAGATCCATCTCATGTTTTGAGTCCAGAGGTAGTTCAGCTGGAAGAGAATCTATCTCTTGAGGAACAACTAATCCAGATTCTTGACCACATGGAGCATGTATTGAGGAATAAGGTGATTCTTCAAGAAAAGGTTTTGTGAAAAAACCACATGATTTAAGAGGCAACATGGGAATCCGAGAATGCAATGAGGGATAAATACCCCCATTTATTTAAGTGAATAAATTATGAGGACGCAATTCCTAAAATGGTGGAAGGATGTAACATCCCAAGTAAATAAAGAATAAGTCATTTTTATATTTATTAATATTTTTTGAATTAAGTATTAAATTTACTTTAATGGGGTTTCTATGTTCGATGGATACAACTATTTAAATATATTTTTGGTCACTCATATAAATTCTATTAGACCAAATAAAATTCTTCTTTATAATCGGGACTTCAAAATTTATATTCTGTAAATTTTTTGTATTTTTCTGATAATGTTCATTTTTTTAATGAATAGTAAAAAATGTTGTATTTTAATTCAAAACCTCATTTTAATCAAATTTATATATAAAGATATATTATATTTTTTATTGGTTTTGAAGCTCAAATAAAATATATTTCTACCATTTAATCCGATGGTGGTCATTGGAATTAATTTCACTTTGAAATTAGACATAAACAAGTGTCAGTCTTTTGATAGATATTGTTTCTTAAAAGCACGCTATTTTTTTGAAAATGAGAATTAATTATAAAATTAATTAATGAAAAATATATGTTTTTAATTTTGTAAAATATACATAATTTTTGAATTCATAAAATCAAATATAGCTTGGGGTGAGTGTTTGCTATTTTTTGAAGAAGTTCAATTTTTGATGAATAGTAAAACCACTAAGTGGTAGTTAAACAAACTGATTTTTCGTTTAAATGATTGTTTACCTCTTCTGTGTTTTGAATTTCAAAAATCTGACCTAAATGGTTGTCATTAGTAAGAAAAATGTGGTTCAATGGGAATAAAATATTTTTTTTGTGAATAGTAACTTTTGAGTTTGGTTAACCGCGATTAGAGGTAATTAGTGTAATTTAAGAAAAAAATGATATTATAAAAATATAAAAATATCATGAAACATGTCCTAACCTTATTGGATAGGTCATTTACGACCAATACAATCCATGGGTCAGTTTGTGGGACCCCATGGAGCCACTTGAGTGAGCTAATGACATTAATACCTTTTAATTAAAGTAAAAATAAAAATATCACAAACATGTATTTCTTTACTAAGACAATTATTGCATGGGGTTATATAAGATATATTTTTGACAATAAATATTTATTAGAAAGATTAAAATATTTCCAACATTATTTTAATTTTTTTTCGAATTTTTTAGATATCAAAAAAATTAAATTATTTATGACACAATGATGATGTTGTGTTTACGTTATTAATGAATGATTTAAATAAATATGAATATATTGTTTAAAATAATATCCAACATTTGTAAAATTATAATTGGATGATTTTATTTCGATCATGGAACACCTTATCCTTGAATTTAATGATTTATAGAGCTTTATAAATCAAATTTCATTTTATAATAAAATAATAGTTTCAAGAGTTCCAAAAGAGCCCCTCCTCTCCCTTATAAAAAGACCCCACTTCCTACAAATCTCTCACAGTTCTGAAGCCCTTTTTCTCGTCCAACCTATACTAAAATAAGCTCCCAATATCCCTCTATTCATACTAGAAGCCTTACCTTAGGATGAAATTTCTTCAAGAAACCATTTTGGTTCAAACCAAGAAGAGTTGCCCGATTTAAAGGTAAAGTCTTCTCTAATGTTGTTTTGTTTTATTTTGCTTCTCCAACCCCCTAAACTCTTTTTATTCCATTATTTTGTAGATACACCAGTATCTTAAATATACTAGTATGTTTATATAATAAGGATTCTAGCTACACTTACACACACCTACGTCTAATGGAAAAAGTACATATTGTTACCGTGGATGGAGAATTTCTACCTCACGAAGCGATGATTGATCAATATTCTATTAACACATTTAAAGGTGGCCATTAATATGTAACTATGTTTACATATGATATTTATTATGTTGATGTTTTCTTTATGCTTCTGTATTTTACATCTATGCCATACCTTTATGGTTTCCATTATGGGTAAACACGATAATTTCATTTTAGGAAGTGCGGACTACCTCCCCTCAAAGTGATTTGATTCGTTAATGCCATATGTGGGACGTATAAAGGATGGAGTAATTGATATTATATATGATATTATAATGGAATTATAATATACCTTTATATCATTATGATTCCATTCCATTAGATGCGAAATAGAAATGAAAGCAGCGTTCATGAGTACGTACGACTTATGGTCTCCAAGAATGGTGCATTTCATTTCTTACCTCTAAATGTTTTGTAATATTATAAATGCATGTATATACTAGATATATATGTTATATATAATATCTAAATCATGAACATAATTCTGGTTATAATGGATTTTTACCACATGAACAACTTGCAATAATAAAGAGTTTATTTTTGACTCAAGTACCAATGATCATTAAAATGAACGTTGTTAACATAAATAATTAAATAGTGTCCATAACATGGTAAAAAGTGATGTAAAAGGAATAATGAACTTGAAAAAGGTTCTTACTCAAGTATAAATTAACTCAAGTATAATATTCAAGAGATTAAAGAACGATCGAGTCAAGTCGGACACGAGGTAAGGGACTTCGTCTCAATCTCCATTCATTGAGGCATATTTTGTTTTATACACAACATTCTTTTATACGGTTTATAAACCCCTTTTGACTTTTACTTTTATTCAAAAGGAATATTTTTATACAAAACGTTTTACTAAATGACAAAATGAATTTTTTTGTCTTATGTATGCGACAAAAACGACTTCTCTGCTGCCGTGACCATGATTTCAGTTTCAGATTCCTCTACAAGCCATAACATTTTTTAAATGAAAAATAAATACCATGTTTTACTTTTCTTTTATTTTGGTACTGATAATGGTTTTGATAATGTTTATATATCAATGTTTTGTATTGATATATTGTCATTGAAATGTGGAAATAATATGTTTCCTTTATGCATGTTTTATGTGGTATGATTATGTTATGGTTCTTGGGCATTGTTTATGAAGACGGGTGGTTCCATGATAAAGTAAGGGAGGGTGGGACAGATATAGCTCTCTAATTCATTGGGTAATGCAAAGGGGTTAAGCAATAAGACTTCTCCAAAGATATTTAGGGAATATACTGTGATGGGTATTCCAAACGTAACCATGAGGGTTACTCCCTACGTAAGAATGTTATGAATGCATCATCTTATCTTTATATCTTATGATTTATATGATTTATTCATGATTTGATGAGGTATGTTAAAGTGCTTTTGTTTTATGAGTAATGTATGATTTCATTGATTCTTATGTATACATGGACTAATGTTTTCATTCTGTATTTTTATATACCTTACTGAGCTTTTATGCTCATCCCAAGTTTTTGAAATATTTTTCACAGGTCAAGGGAAAAGTACATTATGTGTTGATAGTTTCGAGGAAGTGTCATGAAAGAATCCATGATTTATTTTAAATATGTCTCCTTTGATGGGAGAAATGAATACCATCTTTTATGTAACCACATTGTTTAAATATGGAATGTAATGCTTTATTTATGATCTAATTTTCTAAAACACTAAACCTGAAAATATACTCAATGTGAATTCTTAAAATAACTCAATATTAATTAATGTTTAAGGTTGGGGCCATATATCACTAGAACATCCCTAGGTACTAGATAGATGTGGGCATCAGGTACCTCATATCTCAGTGAAACATAACCACAAAAAATATCTGTTCTCATACATGAGCCACTAGTACGGAACAATAAACATAACCAAGTGGCCCCCAAAATCATCATAATAGTTTATCTAGTGTTTTAGTTTTAAAAGTCTCTACGTGTAACAGGGGAGAAACCACTCTGGATCACTAACATACTAGTACATATCTTCCCACATAGATACATGGGTTTCACTCTTTGCGCACAAAAAATTTTCACATGATTGAAAATGGAAATTTCGTATAAAAACCGTAGTAATGGTCAAAAACACCAAATAAATCTGAACATTTTTTTCACACTTTATGTAACTCATTAATCATTTTGTAATTTTCATAAAGCATTTTCTAGAATTTTAACAAAGCAGCACATGTGATTTCCATTTGAAAACGAACTTTTAAGGAAAAAAACCAAATATTCACATAAAAAAATATATTTGGAATCCCCAAAACCAATTACTAAATAAATTTCATGAATAATAAAATTACCCCAAATGGTAAAACATGTAATACACATAAAACCCCCCTTTTTAAAGAGAAATGAAAATGAGCCTTTATGCATTTTCCCAAACCAACCTATAACCAAGGTTCGAATTTCAATTTTCATAATGATGTGTACAAAACAAATTATATGTAGAAACAAATTTACAAAGAACCTTTAAAATATTTAGGTTACACATTTAAGATCAACCATTTTTATAAGAATTCCGAATGAGCCACTTACTAGAAACTCATGACCAAACTTGTCAAAAACCAAAACAAATCACTTTATAAAAACAAAAAAACTTATTACAACCACTAAAAGACACCAAGATATTAAATTACATGATGAAAATACATTAATTAATTCTAAAAAATTATTTTATATCACATTTTTCTCACAATGTCCAACCGGGAACTTTTCTGAAGACTTAGCATGCAACATTTAGCAAATCAACATCTATGTTACACCCAAAAGAATAAAAACCCAAATGTACCTCACAAAAAAAATTTAAATTAGTTAAAATTGGTCATGAAAATAAAAATTCATATTTAAAATCCAATTAATCATTTATTTTAACATGTTTTTTTCACTTTTATAATGAAACAACCCCATTTTACACAAAACAGGGCATAAATAATGATTTTTTACACCAAAACAAATCATCCAAAGGTTGAAAAAAATACTAAAAATGTATATAAGGCGATAAGAGGAAGAAAAATATGAAACTTAAATAGTAATTTAATGTTTATGGGAGATCCAACCTCAAACCCATGGCGCAAGGGAGACACACACTCGAAAACAATTGTTGCGGGTTCCAAAACCCTTGATCTATGAGAACTGGACCAAAACAAAAAAACCACCCCATAAAAGATGATGGTAAAAGAGAAAACATGGTCAATAATGACCAGGTGAGAGGATAAATCAAAGGAAAAATGAAATAATAAGGAATAGGGGAGAGAATGGAGAAATATTTGATGAATAAATTAAGAAGAACCACTAACGTTAAGTGATACATCACCCACAAAGTGGCCCAAATGAAAGAGAATGAAGCAGGAGGAGCCTCTGGCTGATAACCAATAGTTAGGGATCCATTTTGGAGGTGGAATGTCCAAAAAACGTTAAAATATTAATAAAATATAAAAGAGACATAATAAGTTTTTAAAAATAGAAAAGGGCTCATAGTCTGGACCAATACTTGAAGAAATAATCCAAAATCAACATAATTATAAATTCAAAGGGGGTAAAAATTGATATGGGGGTTTGAATAGGTTAGGGTAGGAAAAGTGGGATGTATAATGAGTAAAAAATGTTGAAAATATAAGGAGTTTCAAAAGAAACAATTTTTTTTTTCAATCTGGAAATGGGCTCACAGTTTGCCCAAATATTAAAGAAACCACCGTTTTCTCTAAAAGAATCCCAAAAAACAATGCTGAAACAATTATAAGATTATTATAAATAGATATAACATCAAATATCATCATTAAACTCAACCAAAACACAATTAAATGATTTGTATTTCTAAAAAACTGGATCAAAACCAAGACATGAAAAATCAGGTGTCACAATTCACCCCACCAAAAAAGCTTTCCGCACCCAGAAAACCATAACATTTCCCAACTAATTTCTCAATGCCATGGGATTATACATCAAAAAAACATAGCCTCATAATCCAAGGACATTTCCCCCACCAAATTAGAACTAGTGTATCTTTCCATAATGAAACAAAAACTCATAACCACTTCCCAAGAATCAATGGAAGGATCAACCCACTCATTCACGACCAATCCAATACTAAATTTTTGAGGATTCTCCCAAATATTCCAATGACCACCCCAAACCAGAGAACATCCTGAAATCCAAAAATTTCAAGGGATGCTAGATTAGACTCCCCACTTTTATGAACTAACCAATGGTGTCCAAAAAATATTTCCACATGATCTAGAATTGGTCATCTCCCAGAGAGGCCAACCAAAAATCCCTTACAATGACCTTCCAACCCAGCCCAAGAAAAACAAAACTAGATCATTTCAAAAACATTCTCCAAAATTGAGGGGACAAGAACATAGCCAAAACTTCTCAAATGGACCAAAAACCCACCACCACACTCGGAGGGGAGGTAAGGGGACCAATGATTGGACCACTCCAACCAAAGTTGAAAACCACCCACCGGTCTTCATCGATGGACAAATAAAATCCAAGATCATGCCCGATTCACATGGGTGGTCTACACAAGAACACTAACTCGAAGCTCTCATCCAAGATTGTACAACCATAGACACTACATGAGGGGTATTTATACCATTATCTTTTTGAACAAAGGAAAATTACATCGATGGGAAACCACAATGAAAACTTAGAAACTGGCTTACCACATTAGTTAAGGAAGGAGCTTAGTTTAGATACCCACACCACTGAATGTTTCCTAACTCAATGAATAAATTCACCCCAAGGACTATGGTGGGATCCCTATTTTTTATAGTGTTTTTGAACCATAGTTAGGATATAAGGACCACAACACCCCAAGATGATCCCTAGAACAAAGAAAACAACATCACTCAACAGAAACATAAGGATACACAAAACCATTATTCCTCACTATGAACGAGGAGAAGAAAGGAAGAGTAGCATGATTAAACACATAAAAAACACATAGCACTATTAACCTAATTTATAGAGTCACCATAATAGTAAGGTACTTTAATTCGATCCCAAAAATCTCTATATTTCGACAATTGGACCGAGGAATCATTCAAAGAGGAGGATTTAAACCATTGAACAAATCCTTAGACTAATCATCTAGAAATAATTTCCTTAGATAAACATTCATGACCACATCATAACATCCAACATATAATTAGAGACTAAGTAAAAATTTCTCCAAATCTGAGCCACCAACAATATCCAATCTCAAGAAACACCATGGGTATCACTTCCAGCTAATTAGGAAGCATACCAAACAAACCACACTTCTAAAACATTAAAACACAACCCACATAAACACTTGTTTATAAAAACACCAAAAAAGGTTCTTCTTAAATAACCATTTATAAACAATCTACGTTGGTGTATTTTCACATTCACCAATGGTGTTTCATCAAGTCTCACTAACATGGACAATTCTGTGCTACCCTGAGCACCCAACCACTTTACCATATAATGCATCCATAAACATATCTATAGAAAACCATGCATGTGAGAACCCATGGAAAAACTAAATTCTAAAACTAGCAACCTCATTTTAAAAGCCAACAAAATTCCACCCATTTCAAAAATCTTGTACCTTGCATATGAACAATAGCCTCCAAGTCAAAAAAAATATTCATATTTCCACACAACAAACCATTTTACCATTATTGAAAAACAAACCCTGTAGGTCTCCATCAAAAGCCTCTCCATTTATTGAAAGAATTTTTCAGAATTTCAATAAACCACACTTTTTCAAGAACCATTGATTTTGAACACCTTTCATTTATTTTAAAACAAATACCAAAACAAGAATTCTGTTAAAACAACCCATTCCCAATTTAAAAAAATTAGCAAGGTCTCTTTTCTTAATCTGATAACCACAACGACCAAAACCCTATTTTGGAAGTCACCATCTACTCAAAAAAAATTCTGAAAACCAATTTATCAAATTCAAACTCTTTAACAACAAAAAACATCCCATTTTATACAAATATTCGGAATCATATTAAAATAAATCATACTTTCCAACCATTTTATTTCAATAAAGTATATGTTTAGATTGAGGAAATTTATTACATTATATCATTTCACATTCCCCACAAAATTTGTTTCATAAAAAACCAAACATTCTAAAAAACTATCTAATATTAAGCATTGAAAACTCACTTCCAAAATTCTCACACAAGTATTTTCAGAAAAAAATTCATAATTAAAGAATGGTATAAGAGACCCACTAAAGGGAACTTGTGTCGATGGGTGACATGACAATATGGTTTGTGGCCACATGATAAATACACAACCAACATAGAGAGCATTTTCAGGACCATTCTATATCTCTAGATGGATTTCTAGGCCCTGTGAGCTCTTGGAGACCATTCTTCCAACTCCCCTTATCATATACATACTCCAAAAAATTAACGGGAACTAAGGAAATTAATAAAACCGAACTTCCCATGGAAACCTGAGGATTAGAACGAGGAAGAATTTACGATTCTGTTCCCCCACTTACCACTAAAGTACCAAAAATCCAACTCCATCTACCTTTACAACCCAAAATTAAAAGGGTTCCCTAAAAATAATGTTCCAATAAGATTTTTACACCATTGATACAATTTTTTCTCAATCTAGTCTGAGTCTACCCTGAATCGGTGACAGGGGCCTCTCCTCGACATGTCCTGAGAGGCATTACGGATCTTCCAGGGATGGAAACAAGTTCCAAGGGTATCAGTTAGAGTGAAAAGGGAACGTTTTCTCCAAAATATAGACAATCAGTAGATATCATAAAGAAATGGACCACCCAAAATACATTTATATAAAAGTTGAGCAGAAAATTTTTCACACTAGAAACTAAAAGTACAAAGGAACCAGAAACCCTACCTATAAAAAACAAAAACCAATTAAATCTATATGAACCCACTGTTCACTCTCCAACACATCGATCACACATCTCATAAGGTGATCAAAATCAAGATGAAGCCATCACAAAGGATTAAAATAGTATAAGACTATAGGTGTGAGTATTAAAACATAATAGGTTATACTGATATTCTATTCCCAATGAACATTATTTAAAATAAAAGAAACATAAATTTCATGTTTTACGGACAATATATAAAAATATGTTTTCCAAAAATGGTTCCTTTCTAAAAAAATAACAAAATAAGAATGCTTATAAGTTTTCATAAATAGGAAATACTAGTAACCAATTTCAAGGAGATGCAATTTCAAAATAAAAACAGTTTTCAAGAGGGATGTTTTAATTAAAGTAGAACGTTAAAAAACAAACATTATACTGAATTCTTCAACCAAAATCATTTTATGCTGATGGTGAATATAATATATACAAATGATAACAATTCATGAGAGCCTCCCTAGGCACTAGATAGATGTGGGCCCCAGGTACCTCATATCTCGGTGAAAAGTAACCACAAACAATATCTGTTATCAAGCATGAGACACTAGTAGAGAATAGTAACCGTAACCTCGTGGTCCCAAAAATCATCATAATAGTTTATTTATTTCGGTGTTTTTCAAACTTTCTATGTTAAATATGGATGAAACCACTCCAGTTCTCTAGCATACTACTACACGTCCACCCACTTAGATACCAGGGTTTATCGCTTTGTACTAAAAAAAGTTCCACATCCTATCTAATTAAATTTAAATATAAAAACACAAGTTCTTTTCACACACTCAAAATAGTATCTAAACATGTGTTCACCATTTTTTTAACTCAATAAACAATTTAAAATTTACATAAAACAATTTAAAAAAGTTTAACAAATCTATGCACACGAATTCCATTTGAAAATGCACTTTTTAGGCAAAACACCACCAATTCCATAAAAAAATAGATTTTCAGCCCCAAGACCATTTAAAAAATAAATTTCATGAATCATAAAATGACCCCAAATGGTAAAACATTTAATAAACATGAAAACCTCCCTTTTAAATGATAGATGCCAAATGAGCCTTTAATAATTTTACCAAACCAACGTATAACAAAGGTAAAAATTTTACTTTTCATAAATAGGTGCACAGAAACCATTAAAATCATAAAAACATTTACTTTAAACCTTTAAAAAATTTATTTTACACATTTAAGATCAACCATTTTCATAAGAATGCAGAATGATCCACTTACCGACAACTCGGGCCAAATCATGTCAAAAACCAAAACCCATGTACTTATAAAATGAAAAACACTTTTTAAATCCATAAAATGACACCAATATTTAATATTTAATTATTCCAATACTTTAATTAATTCAAAATAGTTATTTTATATCACATTTAGAATCCAATGGCCAATCAAACAGTTTTCTGAAGACTAGGTTGCAACATTTAGCAAAAACAACTTCTATTTAACACCCAAAAGGGTAGAAACCAAACTTTTCTCACCAAAAAATTATTAATGTAGTTAAAATATATCATTAACATAAATATACATGTGTGAAACTAGTGGAACATTTATATAAATAAGCGGTGTGCACTTATATAATGAAACAACAACATTTTAGACAAAAATGGCATAAATAACCAATTTGCACAACAAATAATTAAAAAAATGATTGAAAACAAATACAAATTCATTATAAAAGGTCATTAAAGAAATAAAGATATGTAACATAAAATATAAAGGAATATTTTTGAGAGAACATACCTGAAAACAATGGCGGAAGGGAGACACACCCCTAAAAACACCCATCACAGGTTCCAAAACACTAGATCTATGAATACCCTCCTTAGATAAAGAAAACCCCCATAAACAATTATGGTAAAAACGAACACTAAATTGATAATTACTATAATGTAATATAAATCAATGAAAAAATGAATGAAGAGGGATGAGGGAAGAGAATGGAGAAATATTTGATGAATAAATTAAGAAGGACCACTAACTGTTGGTGAGACATCTCTCAAAAATTGGCCCAAAAGAAAATTGATCAAAGGGGGATGATCCTATGGTCGATATCCAATATTTAGGAATCATTTTGGGAGTTTTAATCACAAAAAAATGTTAAAAAATGAATAAAATACAAAATAAACAAAATATTTGTTTAATATTGGAAATGGGCTCACGTGCTGACCTGATACCTGAAAAAATAACCCTAAAAAACCATGATTATGAATTCATAATGGGTATAAATGGATATGGTTGTTAAAATAGGTCATGTTAGGACATTATGAATTTGTAATGAGTGAATAATGTTGAAAATTGAAGGAGTTATAAAAGAAACAAATGTTGGTTATAAATCTTGAAACTGGCGCATGGCTGGCCAAAATCGTGAAGTTACCACCCTTTTCTCCACCCCCCCCCCCCCAAAAAAAGCTAGGAGATCCCATGGTATAATGATTATACATATATGTATCTTCAAATCAAAACATTAATCTCAACCAAAACCCATTAAATATAATCGAATCACCAATGAACCAGATCAAAACCAATATATGAAAAACCGGGTGTAACATCATAAAAATATCAAATTCTGAGAAAATAATGGGATAACCTTTGACATGAAATAAAAAATATATGTATGGATATTTTTAAATTTTATATTATTTAAAATAATTCTAAATTAGTATAAATCCATGATGTCATGGTAAGATTTTACGCGATTAAATGAATGCTAACAATAAAAGATACGAGTATTAAAATTACCTAAACATGTCCAAAAATTATTGAATGAATAATATTATACAACTATAACCTTATTTTATAATTTTAATTGTTTAATGGATTCATATATTTGAAAATTACTTATATATTTATTTAAATTAATGATTGTTATAAGCTGCCACTCATTTAATAACTTTTATTTTTCTACAAATGAAAATAATGACTAAATCAACAAAAAAATTACTATTATTATATTAATTTAATTGGTTTATTTATTTAAATTTATTATTAATCCTTATAAATTATATAATTACCTTAAACTCTTATGACATTATAATACAGTAATTATTTATTTTACAAAAAAACATAATAAATTACTTTGAAAATATTACTTTTCATATAATTTGTATTGGTCAATGACTGAAATGAATTTTATAGACTTATAAGACATGTTAGATAGTTTATAGATAAGTATATTATCAATTCACATTTTTCTAAATATAATTGAAGTCCAAGTAAATGAATAGTGTAAAAATTGACATTAATGATAATATAACAAAATAAAACATTATTAAATTATTTAAAAAATATAAAATTATTTTTTAAAAACATTGCTTACGATAAGGTGTAAAATATTTTTAATTTTTAATTTTTTGAAATATTTAGACAATATAACTAAATATTACAAACATTTAATATTAGGAAAATTTGTTACCATAGTTAAAATTTAAATCTGTTAACTAAGCATTAATAAAAATTAAAGGGTTTAAAATAATACCAAAACAGCTATAAAATATATTGGTATATGAGATTATGACTGTATAATATATTATTCTAGAATAATTTTATATTTGGAGTTTTTTGGACAGAAAATGAATTCCTTATAATATAATATTTTGAGAGATTCCAAAAGTTCCCCAACCAAGAGTTATAAAATTATACCTTCTTCCACACTTATTCAAATCACATTGAGAATTCTATATTGGCCATACCCTACCTATTTATATTATAAAAATCACTATATACATTATATGGGTGATGATATTCTCAAAATATCATCCCTAGATTTTTTAGAGGAGATCCAATGGAAATATTTTGAAGAAGAAGTAATCACTCTAAAGATCACATATTTTTTCTAATCTTGCTTAACTCATATAAATCAATATTGATAATCATAAAATATTAAATAATTTATTCACAATATTTTGAAATATTATTATGATTATGAAAACACCATTATACACCCTATTTACAATCAAATCAGAAACGATGGTATTGATCGTGCTTACATACAACTTACCGTCTCTATGTGGCGATAAAATTCATTTTTCATCACCAAATTTTATGGATGGGTATTATTATAGATTTAATGATCATATATGATAAGTATTATAAAATAATAATTCTGGTAATATGAATAATTATTTAAATTTATTTCATTTTATCAATCAATAAATGAAAACAACATTCACGCAGATGTATGGTTTACCATCTCCATGAATGGTGTAATTCATTTGTTCTATTCATACATTTAATGATTCAGTATAAATATCAATATAGTTATTTTATATTAATTTTATATCATGATTAAATATCTGGAAATTATGAGACCATGTTCAATGTGTGATGACCAAGTCTACCAAATAAGAACAATTATGGAAATTAAAACAGTTATCAACCAGAATATGATTTTAATAACAAATTATAAATAAATGGTTTAAAATATTTTATAAATAAATAATAAATTTTAGAAAAACATTTTTTTATATATTAGATGCATAAAAATCGTTATTTATTTCACATAATGTTTTAACATGACAAAGGAAATATAGACTTCAGGTAAGATAATTCTTAACTCAATCTTAGTTTAATTGGGTTAAACTACAATATCATTTGACTATTTCATGATAATATTTTATATGAAATGAATTACAATTATTTAATATTTTATTTCAACTTTTAATATTTGTATTTATATTGGATTCACATAATCAATTTGTTTGAATAATTCTCACTTCACAGTTTTGATATTTTTAAGAGTTTATATCACAATCTCATCATTATTAGTGATTGTTTGTGTTTGATGTATCTATTTAGGAAAATTTATTTTTATTATCCATGTTATCTAAATATATTTTTGAAAAATATTTTTTTACTATTCCATGATGAATGTTTTTAGACATTTGGACCCATATTTTACTTTTTACTAAATGGGTTTGAAAATAATATTTTTTTTCATTTTCAAAATAATTAACGTTCTTAAAATTACATAAAAAATATATGAAATAATTTTTTTTAACTTATAAATAATGAGATAATTTTACTACTTTCGTATTTCTTTAATGTTTTTAATATTTATATAAATTAATATGAGGTTATTTTCAAAGAAATTATTTTCTTTTATAATGGCGTTGCTCTTTTAAAAATTATTTATTAAAAAATATAAATGTTATTTTTCATGAATTACATCATTTTAACTATAAAAATTAATTTCCATTAATGTTAAGATTATTTGATATTACTTCTGATTTTATGGTAATATTATTCATGGATAATATCCTTATTCTTTGATGATTGTGAATCCTGCTTCTTTTCCATGAGTTATGTTATGATGATTTTTTTTAAACTCATTCCAATCCATATGTTATGATATGATGAATTATTTAAATTTATGTGTCACATATATGTATGGTTTTTAATATGTGATGGGTAGGAATTATGTCTTCCTCTAATTCATTGGGATATGATTTATATCTCATGAGATAAATAGGGCTAGAAGGATGGGTGAACTTGGTTAAGTAATACATGGATTGAATGGGAATTAAACCCAATTTAGTAACACATGGATGGAATAAAAAATGTACCTTGTTTAGTAATCTAAATTTTACTTTATGATGGTCTTGGCAATGAGCCTAAACTAATATGGAAATAAATTTATATAATTTTTTTGCTTCCTCAATTCCATGTTTTATTTTATGCACTCATGGATCATGTTAATTGATTATTTTATGAATCTTATCTTATGAACATCCTTGTATTATTCTGGGGATTATGATTTTGATCTTTGATTTATTGGGTATAATTTTCAAATGTTTTTTTCATGATCACATACACTTATTCTCATTTTATTATTTCATATCATAATTCTTTTATACATCCTATAATTACCCTTACTGGGAATTTGATCTCACCCTTTTCTTAGGTTTATTATTCCCAGGTCACAAGGAAATATTTCTAATTAGTTTTGTCTAGAATGATTTCATATGGAATATGTATAAAAGATATTATGTAATAAGAAAATCTATGTATTTTCAGAGACAATTTTGATAATTATTAACTAGTTGTTTATAAACCCATGTTTTTAAGAGTTTTTCCTAATTATCTAAATCTCTAAATCTAAAAGTTCAATGGGTTTTTATGTTATCCAAAATTTTCAATTAAAACAGTATGTTTTTTATGGAAAAAAATTGGTCTCATTTTTAATGTGTATTCCTTTATTAGAATATTTGAAGGTGAAATTTCTAGAATGTTACACATTATACCCTTTAAAAAATATCCTAATAAACCACTAGAAAAATTATATCTTGAATGTATAAAAATACATAACTTCATACTTATCGGGAGGTACTATCAACTCCAGAAAAACTCAACTGATACTGAAAAGAAAGATCTCCATGGATATCACCCTTTAATATTCCAGAATTCTTATAGAATTAAGGGTTACCTCAAAATATTCCTAACACCTCCACAATTACACTGAACCATGATCACTAATTAAATAATTTAAATAGTGATTCATGATTTTTATTATGGTGTTCAAGCTCTAGGATGTTTACATGTCCCCTACTTAACAAGGATTCTGGGAAGGTACCAGAACCACAGAAAAGTTTTTTTGACTATTTTAGGAGACTATATTAACTAGGAAATGAACAATGTCAATTGATTCATCAAACAAACACCAAATGAATCTACCATAATTTACAAATCGTGGAAAAACATAAAAAACCTAAAAAACGGAACAAAAAAATCTAAAAGTGGAACATTTATTATGAAGAAACCATTTTCAAAATGTAAATTTTAAATCACCATCCATAAAGGTGTCACTTAAAAACCTATAAAAAATTGGAAAAAAACCACTATGTAAAATACACTCAATTTCCCAACAATTCATGTTAGACAAGTTTTCTTTAAAAATCACACTTCATTTAAATAACAAAGTATCAAAATAATGCTCATAATAATTTATTTAAATTTTTTAAAACACTTTCAAAATTTGTTTAAAAAACCCCGTTTTGTCCTTGATATGATTTCAAAAGCCCCATTTTTAAATAAATTACTTTCTATAATACCCACAGAATCTTGTTAGAATCATACCAGTATCAAAATAACAAATAATAAAAGAACATTCTGATAATTTTCATAAAAATATTGGAATTCACTCTTCCCATAAATTCAAAAAACCATTTTTTGATAGTAAATATCTCAAAACCCCCATTCATTTTCAAAAAATCTGTTTTAAAACCTTGTTTTCTAAAGGAAAATCAAAACCCTTCAAAAAGGATTTATAAATATCATATCACAAAATGGAATCATGACACTCCACAATCCACCTCCTCCAAGTAAAAATCATTTTAGAAGAATTCAAGAATCATAAAGAGTAAAAACAAGTCAACCAAGGTAGAAAAATTTATTTTCATGGTTTTTCCACATATATTGTGAAATCGTGCTCCAACCATAGAACATACTTTTTAAAATTGGACAACCAACATCAGGATGACCACACAGTTTTGAAATGTTTTCATGCTAATAGTGAAACTCAAGTGATCCTATGGTTCCATCCCAATACAATGTAATGACCCCCACTCACATGAATATTCAAATGGGATTTGAAAAATAAAACTGGAACAAAATACATCACAACAACTAAAAAAACCCAAATTATTAATTTACAATCCATACATCCCATGGTAGCTTGAGGATGTAGATGAATAAGATATAGATATACTCTCCCAACCCTCAACTATGAAGTATTAAAAATATTAGTCTCCTATCAAATAATACTTCCCCGAATAACAAGGTTAACTCAAGAAGCTTAAGATCCTACCAATAGAGACCCAAAGCCATCCCTCATACCATATTTTAAGAAACCCAAAAAATTTCAATCTGAACCAACAATCGACAGGGAAAACCACAAGGGCTAAAGGGTGGTTGTGATCCCCATGAGTGGGAAACAGGTTCATTGGAATAATTGGAGTCACATTAAGAATTATTATTCCCAAACTAGAGATAAAAGTTAGTTGAATCAATAACGATCCAAAATAAAGAATCATGTAATAAAGTTCATAACAAAATAAAATTATACAACCAATTTGAAAATAAATAAATAATTAAACTATCCCTAAATAGAAGTATTCAAAAAAGAAAAGATAAAACAACTATAAACTAACTCAAGCTGAGACTGAGAACATATTTAAAAAACAACCAGATGTTCACTAGAAACAAAATCACCCTATGAAAACCATAATTAAATAAGTAAATATCCATGAAAAACCTAGAAATTTAAATATTTAGTCTTGAGCTAAGAATACTAGAAAGTCAACATAACACAATGAATCTATGAAATATGTTTTATATGTTAATTTTTAAATGATCCTTTGAAAATAAATTATAATGAAATATTTTTCACATACATATTCAATTGAAAAAAATAATGACATAATTATCATTTAAATCATTTCTATTTGGTTTCCAAAATAAGATACAATACTTTGAAAAAATTCCCACCTACTGAATCCATTTCAAATCCACAATACCATTATCATTTCTCAAAAAACAACTCATTTGTTTTATATAAATGAAAATAGTGACTTTAAAACATATACCTAATGGATTCCATACAAAACAAAACTCATTTTGAAATCCCATTGAAGAACCTCAAAATAGTCAACAATTTGAAAACTAGTTATCCAAATATCTTTAAAAAGAAATTATTACAATTTAATTTATCCAACACACAAAAAAGTCCTAAAAAAATCAGGATCCATCCATGTCACAAGTCATATAAAAAATATAAACGAGAAAGAATATCATATTATTGAATGAAGGGGAAATGATAAATATTAACACTCGATCAAAATACCCTCAATCAATAAACAACTATGAAATAAAATATTTCATGGGAAAAACCCTTGGGATTCTAAACATGGGAATCAGTTAGCCATATAAGAGTATAAAAAATCATGAAACAACAACTGGCCTGTGCGAAATTTCATACCATTTGTCATATAAATATCTAACAAATGGATTATTACGATGAAAAACCAGTCCTATCCATTGTACCTAGCTGGAATAGAGGTCCACTAGTAGTGTGTGAACCAATTAGAATTATATACTAGGATTCCTACTTAGTACCTAAGTTCCCATGGAAAAAAAATTATTGAGTTATAAGAACATGAAAGCCATGTCTAAAACCTAACGAATAACCATTGATAACCCTCACCCTTAACACCCATCAATGAATAAAACAATATAACAAATAGACCCAGTACATAATCAAGCACATTCTTAGATAAGGGGATGTGTCTCATAGATATCAAAAACCCAAACGAGGGAAACAAAAATAATCCCATAGTGATAATGATCCAATAAAGTGGTTATTCAAATCAAGGTGCAATCAGGGGAAGATAATCACATTAAACATTTAAAACCCAACATTCCAACCAATCGTTTAACACCAAAAAATTTCTTGGGATTCTAATCAATTTCTTCATTTCCTAAAATTAAATTCAAAAAGATAATTACAAAATTATGAAAATCACACAGAATTTAAAAAAATTTCCAAGATAACCTCCCATATGGGTCATCATCATTAAAACAAAAAAATAGTCCTTTGCCCTTCATATATATCCAAAACATTTCAAAAATATGTGTTAAGTTATTTTTCACAAGGGGTAAACCACAATGAAAATATCAAATAACCATTTAAAATCCATTAATAAACCCATTTATAAATCAATTTTTGGTCAACACATCACTTTATGTTAAAATCTACATTAAAATATAATTTTCACTCTTTGAAAAGCAGAACCAGATCAACATAAAACTCACATCATGAAAATAATTTAAAAAAGACCCTCAATAATTTCAAAAAATATTATCACATATAAATATTCCATTTCGAAGATGGAAACATGTAAATTCATATATAAACCATTTATACAAAGCTCAAATAATTTTTTTAAATATTCCAATTATTTCACATATAATCATAATTTTAATAAAAATTAATTTAGAACGAATAAGTACATTTTCAATTCCAAAATTAAATAAAATAATATATGCACCTGGAAGAAGTGAAAAGAATGTCAAAAAATGTCACCTTTAATGTAGTACACACCCAAAAGGATAAAAATTCATTCTACAAAACCGACGCACCAAAAACTCATCATTATATCCATATAGATTTTCAAATTAATGTAAAATATGTCTATCATTTCTAGGGAAACCAAATATAAGAGAGGATAGAGAGTAAATGAAAGAAGAAGGAAAGAGATGATGAAATTAGTCAATAAAACATGTAAATCACCAAAGAGTAGGATAATATAATGGTTGGAGGAGATCAGAGATACTCAGAAGGGTCCCAATAGATGGATGACATGAATATGTGAGAAAAGGGGGGGAAAATGTTAACTAAAAGATGAAAAATGCAACATTTTTAAGAAATAAACACCTGTATAGGCCACATTGTTTGAACACAATGGTTTCCAAACCATGTGCCAACGTTGCAGTGTCCACTACCTAGGATGGAAATTAATCACATGGTCAAATATAGGTACCATACAATTGGTCAAACCATTATCCAATAATTCCCTAGGTTATTATAAAAATCTATATCCACATTTCATAATTTTTTCTCATTTTACCAAACCTTGAGAAAGTTGTGTTCCACACTCAAATCAGATAAGAGAACCCACAATGCTTCAACTGGGTGTTCAAATGTTCCGGACATAACTATGGGAAGCCTATACTAACAAGACATGAATAGTTTTAAATTAAAATAGGTTGGATACTCTTTAAGGGGGTCCACATAGTTTCCCTTTAACCATGCAACCGAACTATTCATTACAATAAAACTATGAGAATTTTTTTAAGCCAAAACCCCATTGAAACTCCAACAGAACCTCAAACTCATAATATAATACAATAGAAACAACATAGTGGCATATGGTAAGTCAATAAAATTATATAATAGTTTTAATATACTACGATAATGAGAAAAAGAACCTCATTAAAGAAATCATTATACATATCTAGAAATAACAACTACATTGAGACTTCTGATTTAGTTAAGGAAAAATAAAATATTTAATTATTTGTTCTTATTATTGGAATTGTACTCTGGGTATAAAAAATATGTAATGATTATGACAAATTTATAATGTTTATACTCAATGATATGATCTCATGGGATGATTCCCTCATGAATGTGAATCCATGGATAATGGAGCATCCATGTACGAATACGTGATGGGACCAAATAAAAAATCCAAACTGTAGGAAAATTAGGATCTTATCATTTAGGAGCTCTCAATTTGACTATTAGTTAGTTACCTATAGTGTAAGTGGGAGGGTTGTAAAATTGAGATCCCTAGATCCAACATGAAATGTAAGTTTCAATTACTGAATCATGAATACAAAGTGTTATGAAATATATGTAACTTCCATAATATTTTCATCAATTCGGAAACCAAAATTTTTATGGTAATGTGCTTCAATTTTCTATTGTATCAATTGGTTACAACAGTTCCATGTAATAATAAAAAACTAGAGATATTATAAAATTAATCATTAATGTACTCTTACAGTCTAGATATAACATACTGAAAGGAAATCGATGATTTATGATAATTTGGTATTGTGGGATCATAATGATTGCTATTTTTTATCATGAAGCTCATGCTTGGGGATCTCCTGTAGAAGAGATCAGGAAGAATGATCCACTAATAATAACACCATATGTTTTGGCTGTAATTGGTTATTCATATAAGAAAATACTTGTACTAGTCTCTCAAAATAATATCACTGACTATGTGTATTATTGATTTACATACATTAATGTAGGTCTAAATCCATATCATTTGAGCTATGGTGAGGTAGCATATTTTGTGTGTGTTATTGGTGGTATAACATTGAATGAATAATCAAGATAATTTTTGTAGATTATGAAAGGATGAGATGTATCAGGGCCAGATGAACAAGATGATAGTACTGGTATTAAATCAATTTCTATGAATATTAAAAGTTTCATTTTTAATATGGTTAGGTAACAATAAAACAAGAAATTATGATTATATAGAGCTTGCATTCTGGAAAGAATGATTATATTACACAGTTCGTTTTTAGGAGTTTTTCATTTTTATGACTAAACCTCATATCCATGGGGGCCTTGATGGGTTTTTATAATCTACTCCTAGACAGTTATTAGTAATCACTACTAGAATGACAAGGATATAAAGGGTCACACATTAATCATATTCAAGAGTATAGACCATTGTAGGAGAATTTAATTTTATGTTATGGAGGGACCAATTATAGGGTTTTATTTATGTAAGAGATAGAGGAATCACTTGGAAATAAATAAATTTTAAATGATTTGTGTATAAAATAATATGTTTTGAATTTATTTACTCATTGTATCCTCAAGTAATTTAGTTAATATAAAATAAATATTTTTCAAACTAATATTATTATTCAAGGTCGATTAAGTATTAATGGTAGAAGAAGGTCAAGTTAATGGATTTTGTTTTATTAGTTATTATATATTTTATGTTACATGTATGTTATAGAATTTGAATAAAATTTGTAACATAGTTACTATGTCATTTAGTTTTATTATGGTCATATTTTGATTGTTTATATTAACTAGGGGCCTTATTGAAACTTCATAGACCTTTAACCAACCTATATATGTCTTGAGATGAAAATATTATATGAAAATTTTATTCCCATTAATTAGAGAGAAAATATTTATAAACTACCATATTCTAATGTATGAAAGAGATGACATCAAAACCCCAATCTGCGTTCCTCATCCCATTTTAAAGGAATGGTGCTCAGGGGAATACATGGATATTAAAAGTGTCTTTGATTGCTTTTTTCTAGAACATGGAAATGAAATATCGATGCATCAATGAGATATTAATGGGTGTATCGGTTATATAGAGGGATTTGAATTATTTCCTTTGATAAATGGTCTCTTACATTGAGAAAAAATGTGATGCTAAGTGAAATCATAGGTTCAATAGTTTGGATTTAGTTTTTAATTCTTCAGGATTAATTTAGAATCACATGATCAGTGGATGAATCTAGAATTGGTTATAATAGATTTGATGACTCAAGATAAATATGGGCACAAAAATTTAAAAATAACACATTTCATTATTCCATAAAGACCAATTATCATACACACATAAGCCTTCTGGGGTTCCATTCTAAAACCCATTCAGTGATAGGAGGAGTATCCCAACAAAATGTATATGTTAGACACCATCCATTTCATAATAATATGTGGGACTTGGGTTTTCACCCAACCACCTCTAAAACCAAATACCATATAATTATGGTTCCCCTTCAATGATAATCTACTAGATCTAATCATATTGTACCCCCCATTTTATCCCTTCACTGATAGTCGACACCTGAATACTATTATATGAAAGAGATTTCACATGAGGAACCATAGATATCGTTTCATCCATTAAGACACCATTGATATTGTTAAGTTGGTTTAAGGAATAATCCCTCCTACATCACAACTCTGTTACACCATGACTCCAATACCACTCGTTGGGATCCAATTCCTCATTCCTCTGGCGTTCTAGGACCAACACATAATCCCCTCTATAAATAAATCTCAAAACTCATTGGGTGATAGAGAGAGTGTCCCATACATGATTATTTATTATACACCACCCTTTATTGAATCTGATATGGGACTTGGGCTTACACCGAGAAGATTTTTATTTCACTCACATCCATCAGAAACTACTTTTAGCAGCTGTTATACTGATCTTATGCAGGGATTCCCAACATTTCATCTCCCCCTAATCACTTCTATAGCCTCCTTTATCAACCCAAGTAACCCCCAATCATCATTGACCAACCTCAACCTTACATAAAACACTCTGGGTGGACCTCCAGTCAGACCCCAACATCTAACCACCACATTTAAAGTATCCCTGACAAACATCACCTCCTTCTAGATGCCATGTATATTCCATGTATGATTAATGAATCTCATAGGATCCCACTCGCTAAACCCTAAGTACCATTATATTTTTTTATTACATATTGAAACTAGAAATTCATGTTTCAGGTGTGGACTATAAGAGACAAAAAATAGTGGTATCATGGATGTAACTTTTGGTGTTATTTATAATATTGAATATTAATGGAATTCATGAGAAACTACTATAACAATTATGACCTATATCTATTAAGGGTTTTTTATAGATGCATTGATATGGTAAATAAAATTATAGTGTGTTTAACCTATTAAAATTATTTAAATAAAAAAATATTTTCAATATATAGATAAAACATTATATTTTTGAAATTTATATTATAAATTTAAAAGTAGTTCAAATACACTAATAATATTTTATATAAAAATAAATATTTAGGGGATGTTTAAATCCTTAAATTTTTATTTTAAAAAAAATTAGAAAGAATTGATTAAATTCTCACTAGTGAAAGGTTTGACTAAAATTGTCTTAATTGAATAAATTATCTTACTCAAAATTATTAATAGATGATATAATTTATTCAAAGATGAAAATATCAGTAATTCCTTTCTGCACAGTAGAAGTTATTGAGACCTTGTAATTCGATCATAGCCACCATGATGTGTGTAGCTAATTCTCTATTCCCCGTAAGCATGACCATATTCCTCTTGCTAATAGACACATGATGGAATGTTGTTATTCATATTAATGTCACATACTCCAGTTATAATGTCTATTCATCAGATGATAATGTGGTATATATGATCCCTCTTTATTTATGAAACTTTTCATATAAATATTAATCATACATAAGTACATCATTGTGAAAGGAGTTCCAATGGTATTATAAGATCACAGATATTGACTAGTTCCAATTATCAGTTCTTAAAAAATGTATGGAAATGTTGTATAATTAGCTATGATGATTAAAATTTATAATAAAGGATTGTTTTTTCAATGAAAAAAAGCACAGATGAAACTACGAGCATTTTGATCCCTTTTGTTAGTGCTGATAAAGGCAGCTTTTTAGTTTTTATATGTTGTGCTTAAAATAGTTACCATTATCAGTATTAATTTTAGCAATAATAAAAGGAGGTCTTCTTCATGAAATATATATTAATAAAAATATATTTCTTTTAGAAATATATTTATATTAATATATATATATATATATATAAATTCAATAGATATGGTTTATAAAATACTAAATATGTATTTACATTTAATATGTCATATATTTACTTAAAATAGATTATAATTTATTAAAAATTACTATTAATTAATAAAATTGAGTAAATTATATTAATTTATGTTTAATAAATTTTGTTATATTTATGAAATTTTTTTATTTAGTTTTAAAAATATATCAATTAATAAATATGTAATTACTCATTTATAATATTTATTAAATGTGTATTTCCAATTAATATATCATAGATTAATTTCACACAAACATACATATATATATATATATATTGAAAATTATTTCAATTTTATAGAGAAACCCATACACATACAATATATTGTAAATATTAATGTTTTAGTTTTTTATTTATTAATATTTAATATTTAATATACCATATTTTTAATTATTAAATTTTATTCAATTTTTATATTTTTATAAAATATATTTTATTGTTTTAATATTTATATACACATTAAGTTAATCCATATTATTATTTATTCAATAAATATTTTTAAATATTTAAAATATCATCAATTTTAATTTCCATTATATTGATATTTTAAAAAATTTATTCATTTTTTAAATTTATTTATATATTTTTATTGATTATAATTTAATAGCCTTAGTATGGTTGTAATATTCATAATTAATAAATGTATTCTTTGTTCATATATATTTATATATTCATTTATATTTTTTAAAATTTATATAAATAATAACACCTATTCTTTTTTTAAAATATTTTCTATGAATTCATTTTTAATCAAATTTCCCCTATTTTTAAATTATATTTCATCAGAGATATTTAATTTTTTATATATAAATATATTTATAATATACAATATTTCACTAAAAACAGTTTATACAATACTATATATGTATTTACACTTAAAAATTCATATACTTATTAAAACATGTTTTTTAAATAAATAAAAATTAATATTATTTTTAAATATTAACTAATTAGTATCGATAGATATTCAATAACATATTATATAAATTGAATTTTTATCAATTTTCTATATTTCAAGCATGTGTAATACATATAGATTAATTTCCCACATACATATTCATAACTAAGGTAATTTTATATTGAGACACACAAACACATAATATTTCAACAATTTATTATGTATTAAATATTAATTAAATATGTTTATTATTAATTAATTATAGTTAAAAAATTATTTTTTATGTGGTAATTTTATTTATTTATTAGATTTTATATAATTTTTACAACTTTTTAATTAATAATATTTTTTACAATTTATTCATTTATATTACTATTTATATTTATATAAGTCGATATGTGGTCAATCTCCATTTATTAAAAAGGAGAATAGGAAATCGAAAATGGATGGTGTCAAAAAATTTAAGGATTGGCTCATCAAAATGACATGAACTAAAAAGTCACAATCCAAAATGTTTCATAACATTAGCTTGATAGCATAGGTTTTCATTGTGCAAATCACCCCAATTAATCCCACCACACCAACATCATTAGCATTTTGGATTCTTACATCTTCGTCATGTCTTAACATGTATATAAGAACCATTAAACATAATTCAATCATCATAATCATTTTCTCTATAATAAAATATGTTTTCCTTCTCCCTAGAGTTCTCTTTCAGAGTCGATTTTGAATCAACCTCCTTTTGGAAAAAATGATACATCTAATTTTGGTCATATTTTTTCCAATATGACAACCTATTTTCTTTGTATTTGGTCAAACAATTATCTCTTTGTTGCTATGAAGAAACTTTCCTAGAAATATTATAAAATCTAGTCTGATAGTCTAAGGCTTTCTCCGTCCAGCCTGCGGTGCCGATAAACACACTATTGAAATTTAGAGGAGCCTCAATCGTCAATTTTCCTTTCCTCTGACAGGATGAAAAAAATCCATTTATCCTTCCACAAATGATTATATACATCAATCTTGACTAATAATTAAAATGTTACATCGTCATCTAAATTATTTTCCAGAGGAAATTAATAATCCTTAATCATTCCATGTGTCTTAAATTTTTTTGATGACTCATATAACCCTTTGTATTCTTCATTGACATACCTTTTTTGTATGATTATAGATCCACCTTCCAAGATATTAGTCGATTGTTACCCTTGTGCTAGAGGATGTGATTGAGAACCAGCACCAGTCTCACAAACCAAATGTGCTTAGGCCTGTGAGAGTGATCCAGACATCTGGAACATGCATTATTTTTAGTTGGTCCCCTCCCATCATTCAGATTATACTCAACACTATAAGAATTATTCTTCTCCCATGGGATTTCTATCTTACTAAAAGACTTCCCATGAGAGATCTTTGGCTCTAACTAAGATTGTTGCACATCAATAGCATTAATATTGGATTCTACCCCTCCCTCAACATCATCTTGAGAAATAATATTCTCTATATCTAAAAAATAAACAGAATTTTCATTTCCTCATTGCACTATATCCCACTTATTATCCCTTAAAAATTAATTTTCATCATTCCCCATAAAGAAACATAAAGAAGAAACTGAATTTTTATTGGAGTTAACATGAATGTGTCAACTAAATTAGCCATTATCCTAAAATAGGGTTTTATTTTATATTCAATTTGCAATGTAAAATCATCATCTAATGTGGAGTTTACAACCTTATTGACTAGAGTGGAAGAATGATCATGTTCCACAAGGATATGATCATATTACCTAAATCAAGATGATATACTTGCATTATCCATTATTATGGTAATCACAGCCGTTGAATAAATATCAAATATCATGTGTGGGTAAAAAAAATTAAAACAAATTATTTTATCCTATATTTTATATGCAATGTTTCTAATCTTGATGGGATCTAAGAAGTAATCTAAATTCAGAATACATTGTATTACTGGATTCATGTCAATGAAAATGTGTCCCTAAGAAAGTAATTTCAATTCATCAAAGGGAAAAATAATATGGAAGAAGCCTTCGCCAATCGGTATGCAAGTGAATTTTAAAAAATTCCTTGCCATTGAGAGTCATTGAGAAAGATCATCTATCCACCCAGGCTTACTACCAATAGGAAAACCCATCTAAATAATGATATAAAAATTGAAAACACAATGCTTTTAAATAATAAAATCCTGATTCACAACTAAGTGGGGTGTAGATCCAATTTAAATAATCAGAAAATATCCTTTTACATTGATGGATGGAAAATATTATCGAATAACATCTTTCTTAACCATGATTACTATACACAAAACTGATGAATCAATTATAGCCACTATTTAAGGATCCTTCATAGATGAATCACCTCCTTTAATAATATTGAGACCAATTTCATGAGGAAAACCCATACTCTAATAAAATCCATAGCCATCTCCACTAATCTTTCCCAAAGAGTTACTTTCAACCCCCATGCAGCTTTCCCATTTTAATTATTTTTTAATATTTATCTAATATATTAATTTTAATTTTTTCCATATAATTTTTTATAATTTTTATATTTTTAATATTTATTTATATATAATAATTCAATAGTATTTAATGTCTTAATAAGGTGGTAATTTATATATATATTGTGTATTCAATTCCATTTTAACAATAATTTATTTTTAATTTTTAATTAATCTTTATAATTAATAACTACTATTCATATTTTTTCTTTTTAGAGTCTAATGATTTTTTAATATATAAATTTCCTTATTTTTTAACATTCATTCATTTATTATTATTTAAAATTATTAATTCAATAAAAATGTTAAATAATATTTTTTTTATAATTTATTCATTTTTAATATTTATTCATTTAATATTTTTAGATTTATTCAAATTTGATGTTTCATTATATTGAATAATTAATTAATATTTAAATATTTTAATATTTTTGTAAATTATATATTTAATATGTACTTATTTTCATGTTAATATATATTAATTAATAATGTTATTAATATATATATATAATTAAGAGAAACTATTCATTTTATTAATGTTTTTAGGTCTATTCATTTTTAATTATTAAATTTCACACATGTTATGATCCATGAATTGAATATTATTTATTCAATAATAATTTTACATATTTTTAAACAATTTATTATAATTTATTAATTTTAAATATATTTTTGATTAATTAATTTTTAATATATTTTTTGTAGTTGTTATCAGTGATTAAGAAATGTGTTCATAAAATATGGGTTTATATGAGCTAAAATTGAAACCACTAATAAATCATATCTTTATGAGTAAATAATCTTTATAATTGTTATTAATATGATTTATCAATATAATTTTATTTTATTGCTGATAAAACCTATCATTATCAGTTCCTATTGGAAAGAATTGATATAACCATCAGCATTCATTTAAAATAAACCCTAAGAGTCCCCCACTCGATAATTATATTGAACATATCGAAAAAATTGACATCTGCCACCACTCCCCCTTGAACTTTTCATACAAATCAAACCTCCCAAGACTAGAGGTATGTGATTTTTTTACTCACTTTTAGTGGATAATTCATTATTTCATGATTTTTAGATCTTCTTGTATTATAATTGATCTTTGAAGACCTATTTAAATCCCCCTTTTTAATAATATTATTCTTGGTTTGTTAAGAAAATATTTTCCATGTTTTAACACATTTTCACATTGGATCTATTGGGTATCCTAAAAAAACATTGGTGATTTCCTTGGTTTGATCAAGCTAATTTATTCATGGATTTTTTTTTGTTTTGACATGATTTATTAGGGGTTCAGATTATGATGTTTTGGCCTTTTTATTTTTTATATCTAAAAGGGGATGACTTATTTTTTTTCACAAATTTCATCCTTGAAATTATATTTGAAAATCATAGAATCTCATTATCTCATAAATTTTGACACTATCATGATTATTCATATGAAATTTAGGGCTAAAATTCTCATAATTAATGTTTGGGAATTTTATAATGTTATTTTACTTATGAAAAATGGGTTTCAATTTTATATTGAAACTAATAAGATGTATTTTTAAAAATATTTGAATTAAAGTATGAAAAATACATAAATTATTGGTAACACCTTGAAATTTATGACAGTTTGATAGTGGTAACATTATTGCTATGTCCTTATAAAATAATTTTATCTTATGAATGTAAAATAATTTTATATGTTGTCTCTCAAAGAGGTTTCTATTTTTTATTTTTCACATAAAATATTAAAATATTAAAAATGAATAGAATTTTATTTATTAAAAGAATAATTAAAATGTAATTCAAAATGGTGATATTAAGGGAAAATGAAAATGAATTTTATCAATTTTAAATAATAAAAAATAATTAAAAGATTTAAATATGATTAAAAGGGGTTGAATTAATTTTTTGAGGATAAGTAATTACCAAATTTATAGTAGTCACTATAAACATGTTCAGGGTAAAAGCTTCATATTTTTAATTTTCCAAAAGATATCATTTAAAAATTTATTTTTAGAACTTATCCCATATTAACAAAATAACCTCTTGATGTGGTAAAGATCAATGAAATTATTTACCATAATCTCCATGATAATATTGTTAATTTTAGTAAGATTAATTATGAAATCAATTATTATTCATAATAAGAGTTTAATGTAATACTAATTGCTCTCACAAAATTGATTGAGTGTTGAGAAATTTATATATATTTTAAATAACGAGAATAGTTTTTATTTTGTTTTGAATTAAATATTAACATTAAACAAGTAATAACATTTTAATTAAGAATATAAAAACAAATAAATTAAAGATAAACCATCAATTAAATTTTTGAGATGACATAAAAAAATTATTCAACTAAATATAAACATTCCCAAAATAATGAATATGAATGAAAGTAAAAGATAGCTGAATAATTCACTCAAGATCTACCTTGTTTAGTCACATTAGGATTAGCTAGACAATTACACCCAAAAAATTCTATCTTTTTTGTTATCACAACTTATGTTTTCATAGCTTCCTTATTTATCAAATGTGAGTATAACATTTCTCTTGGAAAAATAATAAAATTACATAGTGGTGTTAATAAATTTATCTTTTTTTATTTTGATGTGTCTTCAACTCTTTAACGTATAGGCTTTATATCTTTACACTAAAATATGTTTACACACACACAGATATATATAATCATATAATTATATTCATATTATGATTATTTTTTTCATATCAATGTATATAAAATTATACTGATATATTAAGTGTACTTAATTATTTTTTATTCAAAAATAATATTTTTGAATCCATTATGATAAATATGAATAAAAAACGGAAGGACTGTAATTATATGATAAATTAATATATGGATAGATTTAAAGAGTTAATCATGTGTGCAATAGAGAAAGAAGACAACCCTTCTTAAATCCTTTGTTCGAGTTTAGTTTTTTTGTTATTCTCAAATAATTAATCTAGAAAAGTTTGAATAGAATTTTATTTTTCAAAAAATGGATCAAGGATAAAAATGTTGAAATAATCTTTAGAGAAAAATTAATGTACATACTAACTCAGTTGATAATGTGATTGTTATATCATTTGATATAGAAACCAGTCTAAATGATGAATGATTTCATATATAAGTCCTAAAAATTCTAATTTATGATACATATGAGGATTGTACAAACATATTTGAGCAGTTAAATATGTATGCAATGTTACCATTTAACATTGGTTGTATAAAATACTCAACATTTCTTTCTATATTGAAGATATATAATTTGAAATTTGGTATTAGATAGAGAGACACCTACTTTAAAGAACTACATAGTCTCTTGAATGATTTTCTATCAGTATAAAATGGGATTCAATACAGAAAATATAACACAAAATGAATTCTACATTTAGTGGGTATGATCACTAAAAAAATACATGTCTGTTCAATTGAATTTATATATTTTTTGAGGATAATTAATCAATTAATAAAATACCTTGAGTGTTGAATGGATTATTAAAAGAAAGATAAATAATTTCCTTTGAATGTTGTATGGAACATTCCTATCGTTCTAAGGTTTAGATAACTATATGAATTTCAAGAAACCACTAGAAAATTAACATGTTTCAGAGACCTATGAATTGATGGTGAAAATATATGAAACATAGTAAAATCTAACAAGGGGATTGAAATTTATTGTAAATATCCAAAATTTGGAAATGTATTAGGTATCCTATGTCTTGTATTATCTACAAATGGAATGAATACATTTGGTGTAAAAAGTAGTACTCATAGTACATGTCAATTTAAGATGGAAAATAATAACTTTTCTCTTTGTTTATACATGAATTTAATATACTTTATGTTGTATTATCTTATATTTTGACCAAAATAACTCGATAATGATATTGATTTATATTTGGATGTACTTATAAATTATCTGAAATTGAGGTAAGAGATAATTTTTATATTTCATAATGCTCATAGAAGTGGAGAGTCTACATTTTGATCCATGATTTATGGATGGATAAATTAATTTCATATATTTATAAATTTTTCAGTTTATAGCATTAAATAAATATTAGGATGACCCATTCGTGAGAAAAGGTAAACATTTAGTTTGTATGAAACATTCTTTGAGGACTGTGATTTTATGAAATCAAAATTTTTACCTTAATGACATAAAAAAATCATAGATGAAAACCATTGATGAAAATTTATAATAATGTTCAAAATAATATCCACTAAAAGGTGATCAACAATATTGGAATTTAAAAGATACTGACATAGTTTTATGAATTTTTTTAAAAAATCATATGAAATCAGGTTGGAAAAGGTGATCAACTTTATATGAGTAACTATACTCTATTATTTTGTATGTAATAAATTTTTCTTATTTTATGAATTTATAAAAAATTAATGAAATACTATTATTTAAAATGTACTAACTGTAAAAGTTAAAAAATAATTGAAATAATTCTTTGATGGATAATATTGACATGGGGATAAAGGAAGAGTTGGAATCAGTGGTTTGTGGAACACGATCATTTCTTCCTAAAACACCATTAACTCTATCCATTCAAGAGAGATATCAATTTTGTATCATTTTGAATGATATAAAGTGTCTATAAGGGTATTCATCAAATATCAATAATATCATGTCAATTATTAATTTGAATTTATATGGTCTAAGATCAATCTATTATCATGTTTTTATGCAACACATAATGCCTATAAGAATACATATCATTCTTCCTAAAAATTCATAAAAAAAGATAATGTAAATTTTCTTCTTTTTCAAAGACTTATGCAGTAATATTATAGAGCATGTGATGTTTCCAATCATGAATAAAGAAATTAGTTATATTTTGAAAATTTGATATGTTCTTCCCTAAATTATTCTTTTACATAATGGTCCACTTTATTTTTCATTATGTTGGAGTGATTAAACTTTTCAGTCAAGTATATTACAGATGGATATAGCTCATTGAATGATATATTGTGATTTTAAAATGGCATGTCAGGAATTAAATTCATTCCTGAGGTTATATTATTGAATGATATATTATGGAGGAAGATATTGATTTTTTTCACAAATTACCCATCAGATATTGATAACATTGGTCTCAAAAAATATCTTCATAGTGGGTGCCTTATGAGATAAAGTATTTTTGGAAGATATGTTTTTACAATTTGAATTACAATCAATGAGAAATCACACCTATTCATTTTTCTAATAGTTTTGAGGTTTTTATATAAATTAATACCCACAATGTTATTAATAAACATTTTAACTCATCAAAGGGAAGTAATATGGATATCATAATAAAATTAATCAATAGTTTATAGGATGTTTTTGATATTTTATTTTTAAATAGTTATCTACAAATCTGGATTCAGTTGAATAATGAATTTGATGGCTAGGTAGTAAAGAAAATGTAAATTTATTATATTACAATAGATTGGTAATTAATGGTTATAGATTCTATATATATGAAAAATAATAATGGTGTACATTGAAAAATAGCATAGTTACACTTGTGGTAGAACTAATGCACATATCCAGTTAGAAGGACAAATATTAAATTTATGTGAATATTGTATAATTTGGCATCATCAAAAAATTATATGAGATGGATTATACAACATTTCATATGATAATTTTTCATTTCAAATGGGTTTACATCTATAGTGTAGTTAATTTAAATATATTGAACTTCATGGAGGTGATTTTCATGGTGGATGTGCGTAAGGAAGAACCACCCATAATGAAATCATGGGAGGTTCACGTATTTTATGTCTGATATCCTATAAATAGAAATTATTCAAATATAATGTGGGGGAAAACAACAAGTGGGATCAAATAAAGATACAATAAGAGATAAAAATTTCATTGGGAGATCAAAGTTATTTCAAAGAAGTCCCAATGTAGATATTGTATTATACATTTTAGGGAACCACCAAGATGGAATTTTGATACTCAAAAGGGGATCCAAATCTCTTCGAACGTTAAATAAAATAACGTGTGTTCCATGAACTGGTTAAATTATTTTTAATAAAAAATTCCTTTATGCATATTATTATGTTTTCTCAAATAAATTTAAATAATCTAAAATAGACATTTGACTACTCATGCTGATAATAACCTGTCCATATACTAATTTTACCAATCCCAAGCAATAGCCCACAAAAATTTATTAAACTAAAATCTTTATAAGGGATCAACATCACATAAATAATATAACAAGAACTGCGTAGCATAATTGTGTTGGCTAAAGTTATTATGGAATTTAGGAAAGGTGTAATAATTTATATTGGAAGAAATTAATTTTGGCAAATTATTGACCCTAATAAGTCGATGTTTCATAGTAACATTAGGGCCACAACTCGAATTAATGTGACTAATAATATAAATATGTATTACATTTTCCTGCCCATATTGAAGACAATATTTTTGTAATTTATTAGGGTAATTTTCTGAAATACATTATCCATTTTACTAAAAATACAATATATTGAATCTTTTACTTAATTTTCATTATTAAAAATTGTTTTCATTTATTTTAGATGATTTACATGGGAAACATTTTATTAATGGTTCTAGAAAAGATTGTAGATAATTTCATTCAATTTTTATAAAGGGACATCTCTCTGATGCCATGTAAAAAGTAAAACCCTACCAAAAAACTATGTATGAACACATTGTAAACCAAGAAACCTGGATATATTAACTTAGTCACATTTATTTGGAATAATTTTTAGTTTGTTGTAATTTATAATATTTTATTTATCATATCTAATTTTATTCAAAATTTTTAATTTATGAAGCAGAAAATATTAATGAAAATAGGTAGAGTGAATCCAAACTAATATACCCCTACCATACAGTTTGTATAGGGTACTCATCAATTAAAAAAAGTGTGTATTATAAATCTACATTATATTTTTTATGTTCATTCTAGAAACATATGTTACTTTTTTATATATAGATTAATGAATCAAAATGCATTGAGATTTTCATCCCACATCATGTTCTATGGAAGGAGGATTGTTTAAATAATTAGGCAAAACCAGTAGATAAAAACAAATAAGTATTATGAAAATCAAATATATATTTGAAATTATAGTAATTTTAGTCTTTATAATACTATTTTTTAAAAACCTATTTATTTTCATATTTCTTATATGGTTTAGAACCAATAATGAACACCAACTATACCCAAATAAAAACTATATTTAGCATCTTCGACTTGGCCATGACAATATTTTATATTGAGGTAATGGTTATGAGGTGTCCCATAAAGAGTATTTTCAGAAGCAAAATCCACAAGGGGAAACATATGAAATGATGAATGTCTTGTATGAATAAATAGATTCACTAAAATGTATCATCGTTATGTATGGTCAGGTAGAGAAGTATATATTAATGGATAAAAGTTAAGAAGTAATAGAACAATGATCAATACATGAATTACAACATTACCGCCACTAGATTTGAGGGTATCCATTCGTCACAAACACCTACATAACATGAGGTAATCAATTTATGTCACAACACTTTTATCTAAATGTGAATAAAAAAACTATAAATAACATCCAATAACTATGATTTTGTAGGATGTAATTGTATAATATTTATATCTTTCTACACCAACAGAATGCCTTGTTGTGTGAGGTATAGTGTATAATATCCAATTATACATTCCAAAAAATAAAAAACTCCAAATGATCACATTGGAGTGAGAATTGAATTAACTCATGGGATGAGGGACATGTTGTATATTCCCTTTGATGATCGAGATACCACTAGGAACTATGATTCAATTTTTAGTCTCATATCACCATTCTTTAATCTACTTGTTGGGCAAAAATCCCTCAAGGTAACATTGCAGCATTTTTGGGTTGATTGTGTTTGTTGACAAAGCAGGTTTCCATGGAGAATTGTCGAGTTCCCGAGAAGTTGTTGACATTCCATGTTGACAATGAACTTTGACAAAGGAAAGGACGATCTGGAGGCGGTACAAAAGAGCAGTACAAGGTGGCGCCGTTTTCCAGTGTTTGCCAAATTTTTGGGCCTGAAAATCGCCAATGGAAAATGGAGTGATATGTTGTTGGCGAAGGTTGAGGAGAGAGAAATGAAGGAGGTGTGCGGAAAAATCAAGCGTGGCGCGCAAAACTAGAGGGTTGCGCGAAATCTTGAATTGTGGCGCGCAAAACAGCGGGTTGCGCGAAATTGTATTTCGCGCAAAAGATGTTTCAAGGCCGAAAGCTTGAAAATCGGTAAAGGCATGAGGCGCGCGAAATTTTGGAGACATGCGCGGAAAACTGAAGTGGCGCGCGAAATAGCTGATGAAGAATTTCGCGCAAGAGGTGTTACGAGGTCCGAAGCCCGTAAAATGGCAAAGGCATGAGGTGCGCGAAATTATGGAGCAGTGCGCGGAAAATGTTTGTGCGCGGAAGATCAAAGCGGATTACGCGCACAAGGAGGGTTTTTCGCGCGGGGTCGATTTTGCCTATAAATATGAAGTGACCCTCCTCCATTCAGCAGAGCTCAAGACATAGAAAATACCCGAGCTCTGGTGCGCGAAATTGAAGTTAGAAAGGGTGTTGCGCGTAAACTCAAAGTTTGCGCGTAAAGTCAGATTGCGCGAAAAGCAAAGGCTGCGCAGAAAGTTGGTGATTGGCGCGTAAAAGGAAGGTTGCGCGAAAAGTGGATTTCGCGCAAAGGCAGTGAATTGCGCGCAAGGCAGTTTCTAGGCTGCGCGTAAAATTTGGAGGTTGCGCGAAAAAGGAATTTCGCGCAAAGCATAGAAATTGCGCGCAAGACACCGTAAGGGTTGCGCGTAAAAATTGAGGTTGCCCGGTACATCCGGTGCAAAGTGAGATTCATCTACGGGTGAAAGTTGAACTTCAAAAGAGAATCTACATACAGAGAAAGATGCATTCCTTCATGGAAATGAAGAGACCTACAGGTCTATAAACTGTGAGTGAATCCCTTCCAAGAGCAGTGAGCTTAGGAAGAGGAAGAAGGTGATCCTCTCCACCGGCAGTGAGCCAGAGAGAGAGAAACAGGGAGTGACCCTTGGGAAAGCAGTGAGCTGACCCTAAACCTTGTGTAGGCAGTGAGCCTGGGCATAGAAGTGATCTAGCCCGAACATTGTAATCCACAGCTAGTGAAGTTTAGTGGACTTGGTACGACCGGCAACCTGTCGGCGTATGCTCCTTGGACGTAGCCCTTAGCGGTGAACCAAGTAAAATTGTTGTGTCTTGTGCTTGCTTTACTTTCTGTTTATATTGTGCAGCAGGAAAGAGAGAGAAGAGTGTTTTGCTTAACAGCGAAACAAGATCAGAACGGGCTTTAATTTTTAATTAGTCATACCCTGATTCACCCCCCCTCTCAGGGTATTCAGCCTAGTGGACCTAACACTACTAATGGTAAATAAATACAACAAGGAATATCTTTGTGATTTTTTTTTCAAATGAATATACGTTAATAATTAATGAAAAATGTCTAAAATGAGGTTTTTTATTTCAAATTGATAAATCAAGTGGGAAAAATAAATTCACATCAATACAATACTGTAGATGAAACACGAAATAAAAATAATTATCTTAGAGAATCATCAACCCACTTGTTCATTACCCTTTTAATTAACATTTAATGTTCATGATGATCTATCTTTCAAATATGGAAATGTATCCTATATTGAATATAAATAAGAAATATCTGTTTTGTACATTACTAATGAAATTTCCTCGACTGTATAAATGAAATTTTCATGTTTAAGTGGCTGGAAGTATCTTTTATTATTGTATGCATGAAGTAAATTTAAATAATTTATTCTCCAAAAATTGATCTACTACATTCTTTATAGTTAATAACTATTCATATTTTATAAAATAGTATATATTTATCCACTATAAATAGATACTCTATGATTAAATTTTTGGAATCACTAATACAACTATTATTTTTATGAAGAGCCCTAGGAAATGGAAGAAATTGAATGGAAAAATAAAGTATACATGATGTATGAAAATAAAATAATAAACAACATAATATTCTTGATTCCTATAATATAAGGGTACAACTCTATAATCAAATCATATAAAACATATATATTTTTTATTTTTAATTAATTATTTTTTAGGAATCACAGAATACTCATCAAATTTAATTTTAATACACAAAATATATAATTTTATCTTCTAGATCATGGATTTCCAATAATTCAACCACACGTGATGTCCATTGTGAATTTTTAATTCATTACATTAAATATTTTACATATTAAAATCAAATTATACATTTTAGTTTTTGATTTAAAGAGATTTTTTAAGATAGGGAAATCTATAAATAATGTCTAAATCATAGTATGAGGTATGTGATTGAACACATGAAGCAAATACATTTCTTCAAATGGACATAAATTAATGAATATATGATATGATTTTTAACTATAAAAAAACAATTCAAAATAATTAACTTATTTAGTAAAATGTTTTTGAAGTGTTTGAAACAAAATAACGGTAATGAGTGCGCATTTTACAATTTTGATTTCAAGAATTATATCATATACCATAAATAGACTAGAATCCTAAAATAGATATATAGTAAGGTAATTAAAATTCCATTTAAAATATTTGGTAATCATCTATTTTTATATATTCTCTTAGTACTAATAGGATTATGGATAATATATATACATTAAATATGAAATATTTTTTTAGAGATAAGCTGGAAGAGTGCATGGTGTCAAAATATTTGTTTACTTCAAGTTGAGGTGATTATATATTGTGTTTGTATTTTTTATATTTTAAATAGGTCATTATGACTTTATTGAAGATCAATTTGAGACATGATGTGGTCGATATGACTAAAACTTAGTATCTTCAGTATAAGAGAGTAAATTTAATTAAAAACACACATAAGATTATATAAATGAGTAAATTGATCTCATATTGTTTTTAAACAATAATAAAACAAACCATAATTCATTTGTGATGTTCATAAATCGACCCCATGTCAATCCAATACACGATGTGCCTGGTATGATACAAAGTGCTTGGTTTTTCATTAAGAAGTTAAATTTTACTAAAAAAAACACATCACGTTGATAAAAAAATACAAAGAAATATTATTCTGTTAATACGTTAGAAAATTTATACACAATTCAGTTGTGATTTAGGAATTGACAATATGTGAATCAGACACATGATGTGACCATTAAGAGTCCAAATGCACGTTTTCACATTAAAAAAGTTCCATTGTAATATAAAAAAGTATCACATATCAAAAATAGATAAAAAAATTATGGATTATCTCAATATATTCAAAAAAAATTATAATTTGATTGTGATGTTTAGGAATAGACCACATGTCAATCTGACACCCGACATGGCTATTACGTCTAAAATTTCTAGTTTTAAATAATTTTTTTTACTTTTTTCTAAAAGATGATTCATATAGGAAGTAGATGAAAACAAGGTCATACTATCTTCATAATTTTGGATAAATATCCATAATTAATTTGTGATATTTAATAAATCATAAAAAATTGGTCTAACACATGATGTTGGTAGTATGACTCCAAGTGTCTATCTTCACATTAAAGGTGTGATTTTACTTAGAAAAATACATCATATGGGGAAAAATTAATCAATATTGGTTTCTATTAGTACTTTTGGAAAAATAAAATTATTTTGTGATGTGGAGGAGTGTACCACACATCAATCTTACAGACTATGTGGTTGGTATGACTTAAATTGTGCCTTTTCAATACTAATGTATCATTTTAGTCTAAAATGTGCGTCACATTACCAATAGTATAAAAATTATCTATGATTGTCTTGGAAATTTAATATAATAATACATAATTCATTTTGGTTGTGTAGGGATTAACCTAATCTCTTTTTGATGCATGATTTGGCAGGTATGATTTGAAGTAAGTGATTTAAATATAAAAGTGTAATTTTAGATTAAAACTCACGTCACATTTTCAAAAACATGAAAATGTGTTTCTATTATTTTCAAAATTTATGAAAATGATTAATAAATAATTTTTGATATGTAGGAATTGGACCCTCATCATTCCAACACAAAATGTGGCTTGTATGACTCAAGGTGCATGTTTTCACATTTTAGAAGTGTCATTTTAATCATAAACACATATTTAAAAGTCAAAAATTGGGAAAATTATATCAGATTATCTTGATACATTAGGAAATAATAAAAAAAAAATTATGATTTTTAGTAATCTGTCTCACTTTTATTCGATGCACGCTGTTGTTGAATAGACTCCAAGTGCATGTTCATAATAAAAAAAATCATCTTTTTTCAAAAAAAAATTAGATAGCAAAAAAGAAGAAAACAATCTTAGATTATTTTAATAATTTATGAATAAGATCTATATTTTATTTTTTATTTATATTAATTGGAATCCTATCAATCTAACACAAGAATTATCTTGTATTACTCAAAGTGCATTATTTCACATGAAGAAACGTCATTTTAAACTAAAACAAGCATCACTTTGAAAAAGTAAGAAAATGTGATTGGATTGGGTTGATACTTTAGGAAAATGATCCAATATTTAATTTTATATATAGCAATCAGTCATATATCAATCTGACACCTGATGTTTCTAGTATGAATTCAAGTGCATGGTCATAATAAAAAAATGTCATTTTAGTCTAAAATGCAATTCATGTCGCCAAAACATAGAAAATGGAACTAGATTGGGATATTTTTTTATAATTTCCTATAATTCAGTTATAACATATATGAATCCACCTCATATTATCTTGACACATGTTATAGCCGATTTGACTCAAAGTGTGTGTTTTCATAGAAAAGTTTCCATTTTCTTGTAAAACACATGTCACAAAGCCAAAATTGAGAAAATGAGCTCATATTATCTTGATAGTTTTGAAAAATGATCCAAAATTAATTTTTGACTTGTATAAATCAATAATAAAAAAATTCAACAAATGATGTGGCTTGTAATCCTTTAAATGATTGTTCATAATAAAAAATGTCATTTTAGTAAAAAACACTATTTAGATAGTCAAAACCTAAGAAAATGATTTTATATTTTATTTATACCTTAGTAAAAATATTTTTAAATCATTTTTCGCCTGTTGGAATTCAACTAAACCTAATCTAACACATTTTGTAGCCGGTATGGATACATTAAGAACTATGATATTATGCTAAAAAGACACAACATAGCCCAAAAGTAATAAAATGAAACCGTTTTGACTTGGTTGTTTAGGAAGATGACTGATAACTCATTTGATATATATAGTAATGTACGACATTTCAAGAATACACATGATATTCCAAATATAACATAATGTTCATGTTCAAAATTTAAAAAATGTTATTTTACTCTAAAACAGGATTCAGCTAACCAAAACAAAGAAAATGATCATGGATAGTCATGATAATTTACGAGAAATATCCATAATTAATTTTTGATTCATGGTAATAGTATACATCATTCTGAAACACTATGTGGATGATATTACTCAAGGTTCATATTTTCACATTAAAATTTTCATTTTACTCCAAAATATGGATCACATAGCCAAAACTAATCAAATTATCTTAGATTGACATTATACATTAAGGAAAAATACTATAATTCAGTTTTAAAAAATTTTAATTGATCTCACATAAATATGACACATGATGTGGCTTGATGGAAATCATGTTCATGTGTAAAATAAGACAAAAATTTTAGTTTAAATCATGATTCACATAGCTGAAACTAAGATTATGAACTTGGATTGTCTTGATAAATTAGGAAAACAATCAATAATTAGTTATCTGAAATCTAGAAATTGATCGATCATATGCCCAGTTCATCATGTGTTTGATATAGATCAATGTGAATGTCTTCACATAAAAACTGTCATTATAAACTAAAATATGTTTCATATATTAAAAAACAAGCACATAAGATTATATGATTTTGGATAAATTAGGTCAATAGTCCATAATTTATTTATGATCCATAAGATTCAATAACATATAAACTTGACACATGATTTGACATATAGGACTCCAAGTGATTGTTCTTAAACAATTTCGTTTTTTTTTGTAAAAAGTGATTCACATAGCCAAAATAGATGAAAAAAACTCAAATTTTTTTATATAAGGTCGATTACATCTTCCAAAAAAAAAATGGGAAAACAATTGCATTAAGCATTTAGGTTTAGGGACGTGACCCCATGAACTACAACTCGAAAACCAAACCCATAACCCTCAACAAATAATAGTGGTGCATGAATTGTATTTGAACATTAGTAAAACAATAAATATATAATTCTTTATTTTTTGGAATCAACTATACTTAAATTCAAAACATGATGTTTTGGGTATGACTCAATGTTCTTGTTTTCACATTAAAAATTTTCTTTTTAATCTAAAAATCATGTCACATTAACAAAACTGAGAAAACGAGTTAGGGTTTTCATGATAAATTAGTAAAATGATTCATATTTCATTTTTGAGGTGTGAAAATTGGCCATATATAAATTTGACATATCAGGATTCCAATAAGACTAAATTTACTTTTTTCAATATAAAAGTTACATTTTAGCTTACAATATAAATCACATATCCAATACCATGATAACAAAAACATATTATCCTGATAATATAGTAAATTAATACAAAATTTACTTTTGATGTGTAGGATTCAACAACATGTCAATATGTCCCACGACATGGCGTGTAGGACTAAAATTGTTTGTTTTCACATTAAAAAGAGTCATTTTAGTCTAAATTTACATTCACATACCCAAAATTGAAAAAAAGCTCGAGTTTTCTTTATACAATAAGAAAACTATCTGTAATTATTTTTAGACATGTTGGAATCAACCACACATCAATCTGAAACATGATGTTGTTGGTTGGATCAATGTGTCTTTTTTACATTAAATGTGTCATTTTACTCTAAATATCATGTCATATAGAAAAAAATCTAGTAAAAGATCTCATATTTCCCTGAAACATTATATAAATTATCTATCAAACTATTTTGACAAGTAGGAATCGAATGAACATAAATTTGAGACAAGTTGTGCCTAATATGACTCAAAGTGCACCTTCTTAATATGAAATTGTAATTTTAGTCTAAAATACTTTTCATATATCCAAAACTATGAAAACAAAATTTGTTTGTCTTGAATCATATGCAAAATGATACATAGTTCATTTGCGGCATGTAGGAATCTATTAGATGTTAATTCATGAATTGATGATTCCTTTATGAATGAATGAGAATGTTTTCAAAATAAAAGTTTCATTTTATTTTAAAACATACATAACATTTTGAAAACAAAGAAAATACACTCATTTTTTTTTCTATATTTAGGAAAATGATCCATATTTGGAAATATGATTCTCTTGAACCATGAAGAGAGAACCCTATCAGAAGGCATGGACCACGTTCATGTTTGGTAGGAAAACTGTAAAACTATTAAAATAATTCAAGTAACTAATTATATCAATAGATAATAATAAAAAATAAACAATTATTATAATAAATTGATAATATAATAATTAATAATATGATTAATAATTAATAATGAAATTCAAATATTCATAATTAATGATATAATTACTAAAAAAATAATATAATTAATATAATTAATTACTAATAATATCAGTAATATATTCAATAATTAACACTATTATTTATATAAATTATTAACTAACAATGCAGGTTATAATTATTAATATAATTATTAATTTAAAGTATAATTAATTATTAATAATATAATTAACAATATAATCATTAGTAATACAATTAATAGTATAATTGATAATATCATTAGTATATCATGTAATTAATAAAATAATTTATCAGATGTGGATTATATAACTTTAAAATAACATATTTATATTTTTTATGTATTTTTACTAAAATGAAAAAAAACTTAATGTAGAGATACAATTTTTCTACATAGGTTTATCATTATGGAAAACTTGTTATAAGAGTTTGGTTTATGTATATTGGGTTTTAATTTTTTGACTAAATTTAAATATCACCAAAATGTGAATATTTTGTTTGAAAACATTAAAATTAAAATTTTGAATTAAAATTATTGTGAAATATAATATTTTAATTTTAAATTATGTTTAATTGTAATAATTATACTATTTTTTCATATTCGTTCACATCCTTACTTTCTTGTTAGTGTTGCAGAAGTGCTTTAGTCTTACAACATCCAGTATGATATTTATCAGCAATGATAAAAGAACTTATAAGTCACCTTTATTAGTACTAAATAACGCTTTGATAAAGGATTCCTTTATCAGTGAGAAAATAAAGAACTGATAAAGGTCAAAAAAAATTCGATCGATTACATTGTCAACACATTTTAGCCATGGCAATAGCTATTTCATGCATTAACATTGGATTTATTATAGTTGTGTAAGGATTATGGTGAGGATGATGAAAGGGAGTTCCAATTTGGTAAAATTAACATATATCAATATCAATATTCATTATATATATATATGTGTGTGTGTCTGTGTGTGTGCCATATGTGTCACATTTCAATAAATCTCACCCTCTCCTATAATATACTTCACCCAGTTTTCATCATGCCTTATTGTTCCTTGTTTCTTCTAATGATGTTTATACCTAAGATGATTCCCATCACTGAAAAAATACCTCATTACAAATCATATAAAAATTATCTTTATTTACTTATTAGTGAATATTTTTTAAAATAAACGATAATGAATATATAATAGTATATATTAGCATCAATTTTTAAAAAATGATAACCAAACTACTAAATTTATTACCATTTATATTAAAAATAGTAAATCGATTAGAGTTTTTTCTCTGTGATGAAAGACTTATTCTTGGGTTTTCTGTGTTTCTTCCACCACATAGTGATCTATTTCTCAGTTTCTTGTATAGACTCCATCTATTTTGCCTATATTTTCAGCACTTTTTTCGGATTCAATTTGTGGTAGCCAAGAGATTACCTTTTTCCTCATAATGATGGTTCATCAAAAATAGATATATTTCTTTGGGTTCACTAGAACATCTTCACTAGGATCAAATATAATTCAACAGACCTATTTATTAATATTTTTTTGTAGTTATTGGATTTACCAGCTTTAGTTTTTTTTTTCGACTCATACTTATTTTGGGATATTTTTCAAGTTTTGATCATATTTTTTCTTCCATAACTTTTTGGTATGTTCAATTTCATATTTGGGTCATTATAAATTAATGTATGATTGGTATAATTTTTATATTGGGATATTAATCTGATAACCTTTTCTTTTTTGTACAATATGATTCATATGATCATATTCTGATTGGGATCTTCATCTGGCTCAATTTATCATCTTTAGGATATGATATTTTTAATCTTAGTGGTTTATTCTAGAATCATCATGTTTAGATCTTTTTTAGATTGGTGGAATTTGATCAGTTTGTTTGGATTCATTAATGTCCCCAAATCACAGGCTTTATTTACATTTTTTTTCTTTTCTTATTCTACATTATCAAAAAGTGATGTTCTTCATGATGTAATGAATCTATTATGTTGAAAAAATCATGGTCTTATTAATCCATACATAATTAATTCACTATTTTGTGATCAAAAAATATCTATGATTTCGTTTTCTACTATTAAACATTATTGGAATTAATGGGAATGGTTAGTGTGGTATCTATGTTGGACCATTAATGTATTTTTCCACTTTGGAGACAAGGCCATGCATGTGGATTATACTTTCTTTTGAAAAATGACATAATGGTTAAAGAAAAAAATTACCCTCAAAATCATATTTCAAATTCTATTTAGTAGAAGGTAATTTTATAAATTTATTCATAGAATTTTATGGATGGAAAAACTATGTTGATAATTAACTTTTTGGGAACTACTCAGGTTTTTGTGAAATCATATATATGGCCCTTTTTTAGTTTGAGAGGGGGACATCAATGAAATCCTTTTCCAGATTGAAATGGAAGGGGTTTATTTTATTCATCCACTTATTATTGAATAGTTATTTTATGTTTTGAGGCATATGAGGTTGTCTTTTTTTGGCATCAATAACAATATATTCACTTGGATTTTGGGAAACATCACTAGAAATTATAGCTAAAAAGAACAATTCTAGTAGTTTAAATCAGCATTGTAAAATTTACCCTATAAAGACCCAATACCAATGTTTTAGAAAATCATTGGTGTTGGTATTTTATATAACATATACTAACTATTTAGGAACCATTAGTATAGTTTACATGTACCAATGGTTTATAAAAGCCATTTTTATGGGTATATACAAGCGGGGAATCACCCAACAGCCCTCCAAACCATTAGTATTGGCTATAAAAATTATTTGAGTTCCTATACTCACAATTGAAAATCCTTGGTATAGGATTTATTTCTAGTAGTGAAATTCAAAAATCATGGAGATAACCAAATGACAAAATACCAATAGTATTTTAATAGTTTGAATAGGATACCAATACTAACTGTTTGGAAAAACCATTGGTATAGGTCTATTTTCATATAGAATCACCCAATGAACCTTCAAACGATTGGTATTAATTTTATTTCTATTATTGAATATCGATGAGAATGATGATTTCTATATAGATTGAGTGATATTTATTGAATCTAATTAGTTTTTGGATATTTTTTATTTTCTACCCTCTATCCCATCATTCCCATGTTTCATCATAAAACTGTACTATTTTTATCTCTATGAACAAATATGGTACACATGTTCGAAATTTATTGTTTAGGTCTAGAAACATTTGGATGCTGGAGGAAGATAACACAGTCATGGTCAGGTCAGTATGGAATTACTATAATTCTAATTACTAATCAATAATTAGAAAGGTGTAAATTGGCCTTGAGAAATAACGTAGCTTGAATTTTCTGAATTTTGATTATTATATTGAATTTATTGAGAAGACTTTAAAGGTTTTTTAATCCCTTGGATTATTTAATTTTATCAAACTCATGGATTTTCTATCTAGAAAAAGCATTAGAAACAAATATTAGAAATAAAAAGAGTTTTTGGATTATGTGGGTTAGGGGATTAAACATTAATTACATAGACTCAAATACATTATATTTCTATTATAAGGATTTTGAATGATAAATAATATAATTTACATTGAAATTAAAAGCATCTCGATGGAGGAATATCTAGCAAGGAAAGTGAAATCATTGATATTATTTTGAGATTCTTTCATGATCTGTACCCTTTTGTGGGGTCTTTTATTTATTCCATGGTTTCCTCAAATATCTCTAATGTTGTGAAATATCCAGTCAATACTAATCCAAAAAATGGAATCATTGATTACATCAGCTCGTCGATCTCACAAATTCATGCCACTGTGTCACCAAACCCAAGTTTATTTATTGAAATTTATTCTCTGTAGTATGGCATATTTTTGGGCCTTATATCACAAAATTTATTATAGGATTATGTATGGGTCATAATTTTTTCAATTCAATTAATGAAACCATGAAAACACTGTATTACAAGGTGGAAAAAACTTCAGGTTTTTCATGATTCAATATTATTAGTCTTAGAAATGTGACTTATTAGATTTTATAAAAAACTATGGTCAATGAGAAAATATTTATTTTCCCATCCATTATTTTGAAAATCAAATTTCACGTATTCCGAAATCGATGATATTAAATAATACCATTGAGTCATAAGATTTTTTACTCACTGAAGACCCTCTATATCTAAAATGATTTAGATCACCTGGAAATTTCAAATAAGTATGAATTTGACAAAGTCAAATTGAAATTTTCTTAATTTTGTTCATACAGGATGAGGTTTTGTAATAAATGGGTGATTATCTTTATACAATGTGTTTCCATTGATTTTTGTATAATCAGGTTTAATGGAAATAATACCCAATGCCTTTTCTATCATATAGGCATGTTAGGGAGATCCTATTTCACTACACTAAGTTATCCTTCTACCTAATGCTTCCTCTAATCTTATAATTGGTTGAAAAAAGAATAAAATTACTTATTGGGTAAATGTATGTTGTTGTGATTCCCGGTCTCCCATTTACTATTTTAATATTAAATCTTATCATTTGACTAATCCTGTTTAGAGGAACATAGTCTATAAATAATATTTTGTCCATATATGAAATGTCTTTGATCTAGGTAGTTAAATTATCTAAATCTGAGATGTCTTTTAGTAGAGTATTCTTTCATATAGAGATAATCTCCAAGACACTTCCATCATCCATGTTGTGTATAGACACCAAAAAAAGTGTTCTTAATATGGTTTCTGGAAGATAAATGAAAGAGGTATTCTCTTCTATTATTGATTGAATTGATAAGAAAATTCATATAAAGTTTGGAAGGGGATTTTATAAGGAAAATATACTATTTTCATGGAAGTTACCCAATCTATCCACATTTATGTCATGTCTATTTTTTTTAGCTCTAGAATAGTCTTATTTATTAGTTTTACTTGTGATTTAAAGTTTTTTTGTTGTGATATCATGATAGAGAAATGATATCCAACTGCCGGTAATATGATAATTTATATGGACCAATGTCTTGTATGGGTTTTGAATTCATAAACACGGTCTCTATTAATGATTCTGTTCTCGCTAAGTAGGGTAAGATCCTTTTAAAAAACTCTAATTCATGTAGATCCCATATTATATGTGATAAATAATATCTATATACACATTTTCTGAATTCTTGATTTAGTCCAATGAATAGATTTTTTATATAATTTTATATGAATTACATTGGATTTAGAATAAGGGTCACTATAATAAAATTTTTGGAGAAGAGAGGGATAAAATTTGGAGTAAAACATTGAATGTTTATCAATATAGATTATGTGAGACATCAACAGCTCCTCCAGGATTGGATAATGCTAAGGTTTGAGAGAATATTAATAATAATTGGAATGTAAGCTATTTGAGTAATGTTTCTTTCATGTTTATTGATAGAGACCATGAAATTCTTCTTAGTATTCCTATTGTAGTAGGAGGAGGCTCAGATCATTTGTGTTAGGGAAAGGAGACTATTGGAATTTATTATTTCAAATAAGGTTATATGATCCTTTTTATCCCATCTCTAATAGGCATCTCAACCATCAATGTTCCTTTTGGAGTTGTCAGTCCTCATTAAAATCAGGTTTTTCTTTGGATGATTTATTTTGGTATCCTCTCCAAACGAGTGTTTCCATTTAATTAACTTTTGATGAGTAAACCTTATCACTCCCTTGATCATATGAATTTCAATCACCTTAACATTCAATTTAAAATTATAATGGATCCAAGGGTGTTTAATTCAAATTTTTGGCAAGATAATTTCCATGTGTTCATTGATTATTATTTTCGATTACATTCTAATCTAGTCCATTAGGTCTTCTCACTCCATGTTGAGATAGTTTCTGACATTTTATCGGTTTATTTGATGATTTGATTTTGTTAAAATGAGATCATTTTCAAACCAGATGATCAAAAAAAAACAATTTTTGGTAATAAAGTGTATCTAAATGGCAGTCGAATTGGAACTCAAATAATGTTTGTGGTTATATTAGTGAAGGAAATCATAAGATGGGTATTTACCTCATACAATGGGTGTTCATAATATTAATTTTCATGATACCATTGATGAATAATATTACATAGGTGTTTTTCTGGTTGTAAGAGACCATATTGAGTTGGTTTTTAAAAATATCTATAAATATGTTGTCACTAATTGAATCCTTTTAGTTACTAGGATTTATAATATTCTGTTGGGTTTGTAATTTTATTCTACACATGGGTGGAATGATGTGGTACTTAAATCTAATTAGCATGTTTTTATGATTCAATTATTATAGAGGATGAAGGTTTTCAGTTGTTTGGATTAATTTTTAAGATGACTTGAGATATGATCGAACATTATCCATTACATACTTCCATTTGTTTTAAGATAAATGACATGATCAGGTACTCATTTGGTGGGTTGCAACCTCGATAGTGACACTCAATGTTAGCTAGTGTACGGTTTTATTATTTTCATTTTTCGGAACTTATTGGTATTTCTATATTCTGTCAGAAACTATTTTTTCAAAATAAAAAAATGTTACAAACAAATCTTGCAAAATTAACATAACTATTTCGACATTTTTTATAAGGGGATTCTAAAAAATACCACTTGATAAAATAAATCTATTTAGAGGAGGTTATCAAATACCACAACTAAAAAGGTTAAAAAATAATTTTTTTTACGTTTAAAAAAATAAAATCATCGAACAAATATTTTATACTAAAATATAAACCATAATTATTTAATAAAGTTTTTATACATGCACAATCATACATACACAATCATACATCCACAGTCATATATTTAAAAATAAACAGTCAACCCACAACCTTAGTTATAAATATATTCTTATATTATATATCCATCAACCACTAGAAAACCATGGACAATATGTCTATCCCATGACATCTATTTCATTCAACTACCTATATATCCAGGACCATCATATGTGAAACAAAACACATCATGTCATCAAAATTAATAAAAAAAATAAAAAATGGAAATGAACATAATTAATCATAATTATAGTAATATCATTGATAATATCTTACCAGACCAAAACACTAAGAACCATTACAACTAACTTGTATTGAATCTCAGGTATTATAATGGTAAAAAATCTACCTACTGTTTTAATCGGTAACCTAAAATACAAACAAATCTTTTAATAAAATAAATTCTTAAAAGTATAGATTCTAAATTTATTCATAAATTTTGACATGAAAATTGTTATTTCATTAATGAAATGGAATAAATGTAAACATAAACCTAATAATATATAATTAATTTTTTTTGAAAACATAAAAATACATATTTAAGAAATGATTGAAAAATTGGGACAAAAAAATACATGTATACAACAATCTAATAAAATTTTAAACTACATAGCGATGTGATTTATATTATTCAATAAATAAATTTTGTGAAATTGATATGAAAAAATTCTTATATTTTTGAAAATACTTCAGAGGTATTTTTTCCATGATTTCACATCAATATGAGATTATTTGATAATGTTTTGACCATCACACAAATGTTTTATTTTTTTAAAAAACTTGAAAATACAATTATGGGAATCCTAAGAAAACCATAACATGGATCAACATGTAGTCAGATCCAACATTTCGAATACCTATCTATGGTTTTTTCCTTGGATTTTATGGCCATGTGACATCATCTCTTTGGTTTTACCCTACAATTAAAGTTTTGAAAGGATTTTTTCTCATTTAAAACAACTTATTGTGTCATTTCGAGCACATAACATGACAGAAGGATGTGTTTTATACACATAATTGTCAAAAATAACTCAACAATGATTTTTCTATGATGTCATATCTTTCAAGGCTTATTTTCTATGGAATTAACAATTATAAAAATGTTTTAGTGTTTTCAAACACTATATATGTGTTTACAACATTCCCCACCAAACAATGACTCATATTTTCAGGGAGTGAGTTCCAAGTTTTCTATAATCACCCTAGAGCCATTAACTTAGGATTTCATGGCCATTAAAAATCATTACTTTGGTTTTTATGCGTACCATATTTAATGGATTTGATATCTGTTAAAATTTCTTATGGAGTAATTCTGATAACACCTCATATAAGATAGAAAATTAATCTACTTTTACACATAAAAAAACATTTCAATGATGTTTTCCCCAAGATTATATGTAAATATCTGACTATTATATAGGGTTTTGATTATTCCAACAACATTTTAGTGTTTTAAAACACTAAAAACTCCATTATGAGAATCTTGGTAAAATGATTACTATATTGATGTGGTGTTAATTACTACATTTATATTTTCAGTTTCCTTTGATCTTTGGACAATCCAATGACATTAACTTTTTTTCAATCCTATGAAATATGTTTTTAAAGCATTTGGTATCTTTTAACACTACTTATTGAGCCATTTTGAGCACACTACACATAATATAGATGTATTGTAATCCCATACATGTAAAAAATAAATAAATAGTGGTTGTCCCATGATATGACATCAATACCATGTATTTTTATACTGATTTAAGATTTACATGAAGACATTGGTGTTTTAAAAAGAAAAAATTGTTTTTACGAGAATCCCGGACTAATTTTTACTTGGATTGAAATGACGACAGTTACGACCATTTTAAAATGAATCTGTTGTCATTTTATAGTTATTTAATAGACAAATAATTTAATTTTGTTTGTTTTGACCCACATAAAACATGTTATTAAAGGCTTTATTATATTTTCAAAATGTTTAATTAGTCCTTTTTAGCCTTCCACATTTCGAATAAACATATTATCATATAATAAAGGACAAAAATAATTAAGTGGTATTTTCCCACGATTTCAAGCTAATATGAGGTTATTTACTAGGGTTTTGATAGTTACACACACATTTTTGTTTTTTAAAATAGTAAAAATGTATTTATGGGAATCTAAAAAAATCAAATGGACAAGGATTTATTTCCAAAATTTTAAAAACCAATCAAATAATATTTTCCTAGGATTTCATGGCTACCTAACAATATTTCCTTGGGATTCCCCCCCTTAAATCATGAATTTAAGTCTATTATATCTTTCCGAATTTCTTATTGAGTCAATAATAACACACTACAAGTCCAATAAATGTGTTTTCTATCCTTAAAAATAAAAAATAATTCAAAATATATCTTCCATTGATTTTATGTAAATATGATGTAAGTTTCTATGATTTTTTAAATTACATGCATGTTTTATTATTTTAGATCTCTATGTATTTTTGAGAATCCCACCATAACCATAACTCAAATTTATGTGGATTTATTTATTACATTTTAAAAATAAATATATGGTCAGTTTTATATGATTTCATGGCTATCCAATGTTATTTGACTTATTTTCAACCCCTACAACATGTTTTAAAGGATTAAGTATATTCTAAAACCACTTATTGAGTCACATCGAGAGCACGACAAAAACAAGGTATTTTTTTCATATATAAATTATAAATAAATAAATTGATTTTCCCCCATTATTTCATGTAAATACTTGGTCATTTTCTATGATTTTTACAATCACACCCACAATTTAATGTTTCAAAACAGTAAAAACACTTTTATGTGAATCCCAAAAAAGCCATAAATTTAAATTACAAGTATTTGATCAGTACATTTCAAAAATAAATATGCAACCTTTTCCTAGGAATTAATTTCTATCCCATTCCTTTTTGTTGGTTTTGACCCCTAAAACGTGCTTTTAAGTAGTTCGTACCATTTAAAACTAGTTAATGAATAATTCCAAGCACACTACATGTCAGATGGATGTGTTGTAAACTCTTACACAATGAACATTATTCAAAGGTAGTTTTCCATGATTTCACAGCAATATAATAATCATTTATACAGTTTTGACTACTACACACACCGTTCACTATTTTAAAATAGTAAAAAATGATTTCGAAAATACCCAAAAAAGATATACACTGATTTATGTGGTGCTAGTTCTCAAAATTTATTAAACATATATGGTTTCATTCCAATTATTTTATAGTCATATGTTTCCTTTTTCTTGGTTTGACCCACTAATATATATTTTTAATGTCTTTGTTATCTATTATATTTTCTTATCATGATTCTTTAAGCACACCACTAGTAAGATGGATGAGTTTAATAGTAGTTTAAAGTAATTCTAATTAAATTTTAGTTAACCTAGGAGTTCAAAAAAATTAATGATAATATTTTTTATGATCATCACACCCACATTTTAGTGTTTTGATTCTCTAAACAAATGTTTGTGACTATCTAAGGAAAACCATAACTCTGATTGACATAATGTTGATTCCTACATTTCACGAATCAATCTACACCCATTTTCCCATTATTTCAAGACAATATGACACATGTTTCTTGATTTTACCTCTAAAAAATATTTTTAATTGATTTTTTTTGACTTTTACAACTATTTATTGAGTCATTGTAAGAAACCCTCATTCCATATAGAAAAATCATATTATTTTTATCAATATGATTCATAATATTTAATTTTATTCATTGTAACCTTCAATTTATATATATTATTCAATACATTACTCAGAAAATATTTTTTCCAGGTGAAAATATTCGAGATGGTAACTTAAATAAATAATGTTTTAGAGTTGTGGGCTACTGTATGTGGTCTTCCTAAATATGTTAATTATCTAAAAAATTAGAAAAAAATATATAAGACTATCTATATGATTTAAAATTTCCATAACGATTATTCCTAGAATCATTTAAAATAAAGAATCTAAAGCATTTTCCATTATTAACCACCACTGATCCTTTGTATTTTAAATAATTCAGGTTCTAGCACATTTTATTTCACCATTGAATTTTTTCTCTACACTTCCTGATCAACAACACTACTCAAGATCCCACTAGGAGTATTAATAAATGATGATGATACCCTATCAAATAAAATTGGTGGATTACTCTCAAAACTGATACCCTAACACTCCATAGACATTACTTCCCTAAAATTATTAGAACTACCCTTTTCATGGAAAGTGAAGATTATTTTGAATGGTCCTCATTATAAGATTATTGAATTTAAACATAATAATATTGTAATATCAATTATGTTTTTAATTTTTTTTAACATAATAATATTAACTAATAAAAAATATTCATTTTAATTGAATTTTATTTTTCTATTAAAAAAATATACTAATGATAAATAAATTATAACTAAAAACAAGCATTAAACCGAATTAATTGTGGTAGATTGAATGGATCAAATGGTTCAAATAAATGTAATTACAACTTTTTTTCTAGGTACCCAACCCCTATCCATATTGAAATCATGTTTAATTTTTTAAATTTTCTCATTATAATGGTTTCATAGTGTGGAAATAAAATCCAAAATAAATTTAGTGTACATACTCCAATGTCTCTGGTTGGTCTATTCAGAATATTTTCATTGAATTTTTCCTGCACATTAATCCACATCATTGATAAACCATAATGTAACCTAATTAAATTCTTTTTATAAAAAATTCTTAAAATTTAGATGAAAACCTTCACTTATAATAAAATAATATAAATAAAAATTTATAACATACATCCAATATTTTTTCCTTTTAATAAAAACACTGACACCCAGAAATATGAGTAATGAATTGTTTCACATGATTCACAGTATTGTTTTAGATAACTCATCAATAAAATTACAATATTAAAAAAATTAAAAATTTATTGTTTTTTTGTTATTAATAAACTATAAAATATAAAATAACCTCGAGAGATGTATCTATGTTAATATTGAAAGATATATTCCAATGTTCATAAGGGACACCTTTAGGAACATTTTCACACATCATTCAAGAGATCAGATATTCTTCATTAAAATCATTTAATAATATCTATTTAAAATCTCTCAATTTCTTACGCAAATGTTTTAGAGTCCACGGTCATGAAATGGAGTGAGAGACATCCAAATGAAAGACAATCTAAAAATAAATAACATAATATTTATAAATAGATTAATAATATCACTCATGTATTTTTAATATAGTTATCAATTAATAGTAAATCAATTCTAACATTACTTGGTTTTCTAATAATTGATTTTTACAGGTTGTAGGAATTTTTTAATAATATTTATAACTAATGGGAATTCTCACTATATCATAAGAAATATAGACATGAATCTGTCCCTAAATTATGAGAACATAAATAGAAGGACCCATAATTCATAAAATCTTATGATAACATTGAACTCTTTTAGGTTCCATACATTTTATATGTTTATATTCACACATCAACTTTATTTCATCATTATCTATTAGAAAAATCCATTAAAGAGTTAAAAAATATAACATTTTTTGTCACATTGAAATCCATTCAAATAATTATAATTCAAAAATATACCCTAGATGGAGGGATAAATAACTGCTTCATTGACATAGGTGCATCAAATGGGGGAATACCAAAAACATTAGTGGAAACTATTGCATAGCTACAAGTCTTCGATTTAGCAGAATTTACTAGATCCATTAAAGATTATAGTTTTTGGTGGATTCTCTAGGTTGTTGATCTTCTTGGATCAAATTTTATCTTCTTCTTAGTATTCATGAAATTACAATGGTTGGGAATATATCCAATGTATAAAAAGGAATAAGTAAATTATTTTTAAGAAGAAATGAAAAATATAAAAAATGTATATATGTAGTAAAAACATATAAATGTGAAATTGTAATGAAATTTCATTATCAATTTTTTAAATCATATTCATCTTCATAGAATTCATTTCTATCAACATAACTATGATGAATAGTTTTTTTCAACCTCTCTTTGAAGTTCTATTGTTTTAATATTATAAGGAAATCCTGCTAAATGTTTTGTGGCTGATGAGGTTAAATGTAACAACATACCAACTTACTTTCATGAACAATATCATTAATGTATTTTTGTTTTAAGTGTACAGAAGCACTCTAACCTACGTTTCTTCCATCATCTATAAGATTAACCATATTCACGTGGGAATCCAAGATAAATTAATCTTGTTCTTCATGCTTATGGATATGGATCATGAGGTAGAAAATAATAGAAAATAAAAAGTAAAACTTATTTCATTATACCCCTATAAAAATTGAACCACTTACACTTGAAAAAGATGACATAAAATTGACCATGATAGTTGAATTTGATTATATCAATAAACATTAGATACTATCCATTCTCTATGACTGTAAATACACCACTAAATTGGGGTTTGAAGTCTTGCTCAGGAAAAATTGTATGAAATTTTATGTAATAGATATTATAGGCATCAAATATCTTAGAGGAAATCATTCCCAAAACAACAATCCATTTCATAGTTATGCTTGATTATTAAAATTTATTATTTATAAAGGAAGTTATAAGTTGTCACTCTTAAAATAGACAAAATAAATACAAGTTAATAATATGAATGTGAGTATATACTTATACGATGATCAAATTATTTGAAAATATACTTATTGATAATTGTTTTATTTCTAGATCATTTCAAGCTCCACCAATTAGTCAGTTAGTTTTTCGAAATCTCAATTCTTCTATGAATGAATATAAAATAATATTATTTACTATCACATATCCATTTACTTGTAGTAACTCCAATCTAGTCACTATAAAATTTGAATTCCTTCCAACTGGCAATTTAATAGTTTGAAATACTTATTATTGATTTTTAGAATGAGAATTAGAGGGGATGCCATTAAAACATTCAATATAATTAATATATTATAAATACCATATAAATAATGGAAATAGATGGTCAGGAACTTCTTTGATTTGTAACCATCACTAATAGAGCCTTTGAGGTGATATATACTCCACTAATAAGATATCAATTAAACAAAGTACCAGATGAAAAAATAATAGACATATTGATTTTTTATATGGATTTGAAGAAATTTAATTAATCAATGTAATGAAATATAATGTGAACATACCTCTTTGTTGGATACATCATTCGATGGTGTATTATTTCACAGTGTTTAGCTTCTTCAACTAAATTAATAGTAAAATAGATCATGATTGTGAATAATAAAATGGGGGATAAAATATATAAATGGAAAAGTGTAAAAAAATTATGTCATGGAGAATATCAATCATAGTGGGATTTATAGTTTTTCCACAATTCTCTTTAAAGAAGTTACACAAATAAATTAAAAAATTACATTTTTAGATAACTTATTATGCAATTCTAATGACAACATCTTCTCTATTAGAAAATTTGAGTCATTATTCTTCAATCAGTGTAATTTTTGTTATTTTAGGTTAAAATACCATTCAAGTTTACTTGAATATCCATTAAGATATTTTTTATTCATTAATTATTAACAGAATACATCATTTTCCTATTATTCATTGTAAAAATTACGGATGGAGACTTTAAAATAACATTTTCCCAAAAACAATACTTTATATTCATGGATTATAAATATTTATGATCGTGAATTTAATACTTTGACATACTTAGATCAATAAAAAGTTTAATATTTAAATAGTTATATAAGTTTTATTCAATATTTTTCAGCTCAGGATTATGACATATAAAACTGAAATCCCAGTCTATATCATTGAAAAATATTCTATTTTTTATTATCGTGTCCCAACTTCTTTGAATATTTTACTTCTTACCCTCTCCCCTCTTCTTTAAAAAGATATAATTTTACAAATTCTATAGTGAAATTAATTATATATAACAATATTTATGAAGCATATAACACATTGAGAGATATTATCAATTCAATATATTCTTTCAATTGAATATTATTAAACATGAATTTTTGAGAATTATCCATAAATCGATGATGACACATACAAAATCAGTTTATACAATGAGGTAGTCATTATGGTTCAAAATAAAAATTAAAAATTGGATAAACATAATCAGTAATTGTATCCCTACCAGATATGTCTCTTAGTCAACGAAAGTCACAAATTTTTTTCATTAACGTGCCATGTATTTTGAATATTTTTATCATTATTTCATCATATGTTTTCATTCCATCACCCCATAATTCTTGAAATTATTTTATTATATAATGATGGTTTAAATTGTTTCCATTTCTAGGTATTTTCATTTTATGAATAATCAGAAAAATAATGAAAATAGTCTTCTACATAAAAATCTATGTTGGTGGATTATAGGGGATCAAAAAAATCAGTTATATGCTATAATATGTATATAAAGTACAAAAATGGTTAGTTCCACTAAAAGATTATCCAATGTGTACATTCACATGATCTAAATAACGTCATGGATATAATAAATTAGACACCATAGATGAGGCTGAATATCATGGATTTATCATGATGAAATCATTGATACTATCATGAGTATTCCACTCATGTCATATAGAGTCTTAGAAAATATTAATTATATTTGAATAAATTTTTTTAGGGGAATTTAATGAAATAAAATTTAAAATGTTTTCTTCTTTTAGTTTATAATAGTGTCATGTTGATTTGTAATATCATTGTTTCTCATTGACTTCAATCTAATTTTAAAAAATCCTACACATTTTTTTATCAAATGCTAATTGCCATTAAATCATGCTATCATTATGGAATGCATGAATCTTTTTATAATCATGTCTATGGTTTATAATGATTTTCATCATGTCATAGAATAATGTAATTATATAAGATTCACTAAATGCATCATAAAAAAGTTCTAAAATAAGGGAATATACATTATAATTAATTATATAGATAAAATTTTTAATGTACAACTAATGTTTAAAAGGAAACATTTAATACATGAAACACCCATTATACAATTCTTTTTTTCTTCATATAATTCATAAAACTTATTTGTTTAGTCAATTAATTATTTAAAAAAATTAACCTAATCAAGATCAACTAAAGTTGATATTGATCTATTAAAATCTTTGGTTCGTGATCTGGTAAATCCAAATGCACCATTTATCAATTTTTGAAATTATTTCTCTTTTATATGGTATTTTTTTATTTTTTGACTAGAGATTCATTATTTTAAATTTTCATAAAAATCAATTATAAATAGATAATACAATAGACATATTGTGACCCTCACATTTCATACACTAAAAATACATCACATTTTTAGAATATTTAGAACATTATACAAACAGACTCTCAAATACCATATTATTTTAGTGCCTATGGAAATATGGAATCATAAAAACTTGTAAAAAAGTGAGCTAAATAATTTTCCACTAGGTTATTCATGACAAAAACATTCTTAGAAACAAAATAGCTAATATATATCCTTAAAAACTAGGGGAAGGTAACCCAAAAAAGGGTGAACTCAAATTCTTAGAAATCATAAACAAGATAGATATGTCAGAATAATCATGATCATAAGGGTATGAGAACAAGGTAATGAAGGATAACACTCTACATATCAAATATCACAAAAATGAATCACAGAATAATTAATGGTAGTTCATAAGAAATGAATCATACTAGAATCAAGAGAGTAAAGAAATTAAATCATAACATAAGAATATTATATTGAATTGTGACATACACATAATTATATAAAACTATTTGTATAGTATTGAAGGAATCACTACCATTGAAATCATACTAGTATGTGTCAACTCCCCATACCAACTTTGAAGTCATGATTCATTACCATGGCCATCTTTGTAGTCATGTTTTACTCACATGACCATCTTAGCAGAAAACAACCATTAATGAACCATGTTTACACCCAATTCTAGCCATGTCTATCAAATGAGATATAAATCTTTACCCACTAAATTATAGGGAGATATAGGTCCCACCTATCTCATAATGAAATAATAAATACTTGTTCTATAGGATCAAAAAAAATCATATAATAACCCATGAAATGAAATGGGTATCACAAACATGTTATCAAATCATAACCTTTGGAAAACATAAACCATTCAAAAAAATAATATTAAAGGAATATTTGGATCTTTTACCAATAAAGTCATGATTAAAACCAAAATATGGCATGTTATATGGGAAATAATTTTGATTGATCATTTAAAAATAGTTTTTGAGGAAAATAACTTTTATGTTATGGAAAATGGTTTTGAAAAAAAAACAATTATTTTTAAAATACACATAAAGATATATAATTGAATCATAGAAAAACGTAAAAAAAAATTAAAACAAAATTTTCATTGATTATATGATTATAATATAATTTAAAAACATTTTTGAACACATTTCTTTTAAATAAAATAGATCTCTTATTAAGGAGAGAAATAAATTATGAATTTATTTAAAACATATTATTAATATATTAAGTTCCAAAGATAGAGAAAATGGTACTAATACAAGGTTATATCTTGAATAAAGTGGGGAGAATAAAACTCATGAGTTTTATTGGTATATGGATCATTAAATTGCATTAATGGGAGAACTATCATAATCAATCCTTATAAATGGTGATATTGATTCAATAAACTATTACCATAAGGTTAATTTGAATCATAAACACATTATAATAAAATGAAATTACATGAAGCTTAAAATATCACTAAAATAATTAGATTTATGATATAACATGTCAAATGATAGATTATAAACCTCGTAGAAGAACATATGTTCATAACATGACATGTTTCTCAATGAATGAAAACTGTGAAAAACATACTTTACGGATTTGGTATAATTTTATGCATAAAACAAATTAAATTTTTTTGATAAATTTGAAATGAAATTACCGATTTATTTAATAATAATAATTGATTAAATTCATGGGGAATATATATACCAAAAAATGGAAAATATTAGTGAATATGGTATGTATCTCAAGGATTTAAAAAGTGAGACGAGATTATTTTACCATATTTATTAACTATCTTCGTAATCGTTCAAACCTCATGTATAAGAAATATATTTTTATTGTATATCTATCATAAAAAAATACTAATATATATATAATATCAAATATATTTAACTTAAGACGTTATATTATACATTTATTATTAACACCATTTTAATGTTATGTTTCAAGTAATGACTAAATATTTTTCATACATGTTTAGACTTATTATTCTTGGAAATCTTAATTAGATCATGATTTCTGTATTCAATTAATGTATAAAGATATAAATATCATATATATTCATTATATATTTATTTTTAATAATCCTTAAAAGATATAAAAATTAAACAAAATACACCATTCATAGAGACAGTATGTCGTATGTATGCATGAAAACTGTTTCCATTTTCTTTTCGTATTGAAAGAATATCAGTTAATGACATATATGAAAATATGTATATGTATATATAAATATTATATAATTATAAAAGAATTATTAAGTCACATATATAATACATATTTACTAAAACCATCCTTAATATAATCCATGTAAATAGTGACCGAATCACATCGCTTTGAGGAGGCGGTAGTCCACATGTCCACAAACGAAGTGATCATTTATCCAATGTATGGAAATGATGAAGGTATGTTTTATATGACCATTAAAAGAGATTAAATACATCAAATATATTATATATATCTTATATAAATATATTTTCATCTATATTTCCTCACATTAGAAGTGGTAATGAAAAAAACAACAACATTTCGTGAGGTGGAAGTTCGTCATAAACAATAGCGGAAAGTTCGTTACCCATTTGATGGATGTGTGTGTATGTGTAGGTTGAACCATTAATATAAAAACATATCAGTATATTTAGGCTATTTATTTTATTATTTAATTATTGTAGAGAAACAATTTAGTTGGTGGTGAAATAAAAATAAAAGAAAGGAGCTTGGGGAAAGATGTTAACTCATATTTGGGTAACTCCTTTTGGTTTTACAAAATGGTTTCATTGGTAGATTTTCAGCCAAAGGAAAAAATTCTATGAAAAAGCGTGGAAAGCTGGAAGCTTTTTTGAATAGATTTTAGGGTGATCCATTGTGCTTTAGAGGTGTGAGGAAGTGGGAGTGGTAAGTTTTTTTTTAAAGTAGATGAGGAGTGACATTCTTGTAAATTTATGAAAAGAGAATTCTACAATAGTTTTTCCCATTTCACATGGCTCGAAAAATATACCAAATTAGAAACACTGCAGGATAGTTTCTAAATATGGCCATCCAATGTCATTTTTAAAAGGTTCTAGTAAATATTTTCCTTTATGTTTAGTCCCTTGGTAAGATTAATTTTACATTATTCATTATAATTAATTATAGTTACATTCATTATAACATTTTTTAAAAAATCTATATTGACCATACCATACAGTAAATGTTTTTATTATTCCAAATATTTGATCCATTCTTCCAAATTTCAAACACATAAGTGGTAGAAATTAATTTAAATTTAATCTTGTAGACAGGACGACAAATACGGGTTTTAAATTAAAAATGTTTAAAAGTTTGCCATGTTTTTATATCCAATTTCAATGTGAAATTTGTTCCTATGATATAAAATTGATTAATTTATGTATATTTAATTTAATTATACTTTTAAAAAATAGTTGTAAAATTTTACTATATAAAAATAATAGATGAAACATCAGTTTTGAATTAAAAATAATGATTTTCCACTATTCCTCCAGAAATGATGTTTTCCGAAAAAAATATAAAAATATAATTGAAAAACTAAGAACTCAAAAATGATGTTCATTTTATCAAATTAAATTTATAATAGTGTCTAAATAATTATTTTGTTCGATATATTGAAATTAAAATAAATTCATTTTAGAAAACAATATTTTCAAACATATAAAGATGTTACCGGAAATTATATATTTCATTATAAATATGTATTATTTACATAAAAAAATTATAAAAAATATTTGGAAAGTAGTTATTATTATTCATATTTCTATGTTTAACATCTAGGTTAGAACTATTTAATTATAATAATTATTACAACAAAGTGTTGTTTTTTGGAAACATAGTGTTGTGTGTTATGCACACTATGTCAATATAGTGTGTAGCATAATCCAAGTTGGTATTTCTTGTAGCATAAGCATATATTGATGTAGAGTATAAATAATTGATGGAATAAAAAAAATTAAAAACATCAATGAAAATTAATTTATTCCAAAAATGATTAAAAAAACTAAGGGTATTATATTCTACACCCGTTAAAATGAATTTTGACCTCACGATTCATAATTATATTATAAAATATGAGGATACTTCCATATAATTATATCATAAAGTTACCATATTGCTTCCCATAACTGGTTATTTCTCTAGAAAACTTTTACCATGTGAGTGGTCCTATTTTGTATAACATTCATTGTAAGAAATAGAATTTCAACTAGTTGTTCATCGTAAGAAAGATACTGCTCTAACATTATGACCCCTATGTTCGGTACCTGTGAAGGTTCATGTATGTACTTCCTCAGGGGTGATATATGGAACACATCATGGAATTGAGATAGATTTGGAAAAAGTTCCAAGTGTTAGGATACTGTTCAAATACAATCAGGAATCTTAATGTGATATATATAACTCGTGATTATTGTCCCAATCTTCCCAAATGACATAACCTTCTCACATAGAGAAATATGTAGGAACACATTATCACAATATTTATATAATAGATTGTTTCAATAGTAATTAGCATATCTTATCTGATTAATTTATGAAAATCTGATATGCTAATGAACGATTTTAAACTTCTCTACCATTTTTTCAGTAATCTCAGGTCTCAATAGCATTCCATCTCCAAATTCTTCGAAACATGTTGGAGCTCAACATATCGTCCAATATAGGGCTTCATAAGGATCCATCTGAATTATAATGTGATATATATTATTGTAAGAAAAATAAACTAGATAAAGTTGTTGATCCTGACCACCTTTGAAATCTAGAGAACAGAATCTAAACACATCATTTAAGATTTTAATTATTATTTCATAATGACCATCCATATAAGGATAATAATTAGAGGTAAAACTCAATACCATGCCATGTAATAACTATATAATTCGACAGAAAATTTAGGTACACCTCAAAACCCATTTGAATACAGTGGAATGTGGTACTCCAAGAAACCTTACAAATTAATTAATTCTTAACATGGATACCTGATCAATAGAGAAAACTTAGTCAATATAGATAATGTATGATAAATTATTATGGTGATCAACTACCACCCAAATATAATTTAAAAATATTGAGTTTTTTTATTCCAATGATAAAATCCATAGTGATGTTATCCCATTTCCATTTTTGTATCGGTAATGGATGCAACAACCCTTTATACTTTTTTCATTCATCCATAACATGCTTTTATACAAAGCATTGAGATACAAAATCTACGATTTCCTTCCTAATAAACCCCCAGATGTTTTCATTCAAAACTATATATATCTTCATACATTGAAGATAAATAGAGAATAAAGTAACATGAGCGTATTATAAAACCTCCTTTATCAAATATGTTATGGACTGAACACATAAACAATTCCTGAACCAAATGATTCCTTCATGATCAAGTCCAAACATTGGAATTTTTTTAACTACTTTTTTGTCTCTACATGTTTCTTATGGACCACCTTAATCATTACGTGGATTGTGGGTTGAAAATTCAGTTGATAAATATAAGGATTTTCCACATCCTTTAGGATTGATATATCCATCCTTTTCTGGTCTAGAAATATAAGATCTTTTTTAATCCCCAACATGGATATGCTAGTATGATCCTTTTGACTCAAAGTATTGGCTTCTTTATTCTATTTATGAGGGTGGTAATGTACTGTGTAGTCATAATCCTTTATCAACTCTAACAATATTTTTCAGCACATGTTCAACTACTACTTTGTAAATAAATATTTCCTTAAATTATGATTGGTATATATGTTACAATTATCTCCAAAATGATAATGAATCCAAATCATTAATGAAAAAGTTACAAAAGAAAACTCCAAATCATGAGTTTGTAATATTTCCCATGAATCTTCAACTATTTTGAGGAAGAGGTATAACCATGTTATTAGGAATAAGTAAATGTCCCAATACATTCCTTGATACATAACTATATATTACAACCCCCTCTCCAATATAGGTTTAATGAAGAATAGGTTCACTATCCAACATTCTCTTTATTCCCATGAAATTTTACTAACATTCATATATCCAGATGAACTTGGAACACTTTTGTATTAACTTTTTCATAGGATTATATTGTCAAGAAATTTTTTCCAAAATCCTATTGATAATATCAGGATAAACCATAAAAACTAAGGATCACAGTCACTATGGCTTGTCTAAGCCAACACTCAATAGACTCTAACATTTATGGATCTACTACTATACATTCTCATGAGATTATGTGACCCGAAAATGAATCCTATTATAGGGAAAATTCAAAATTTTGTAAATTTTTCAACTATTTTCTCCTCAATTAAGGTCTTTTTTACATTTTTATTATGATATTTATGATCTTAAATTATTTTTTAATAGTTAATAATATCATCTACAATGACAACCAAAAACCTATCAAGGTAATCTCTAAAGAAATAATTAATCAAAATAGATGAATACTGTAAGGGAATTAGTAAGAAAAAATGCATCACTATATTATCATAATGTACATACCTTGTATGAAATTTCGTCTTATGTATATCCTCATTTTATAACCTCAATTTTTGAAATATAGAACGAAGTTAAATCATTGAATAGTATTTATCTCCACACACTGGATTAATCAAGTCATCAATATATGAAAGATGATACTTGTTATTGATCATGATCTTGTTCAACTATCGAGAATCAATGGAGTGTCACATCTTATCCATTCATATTTTTCACAAAAGAATGTGTGGACCCCAAAGTGACACAGTTGGCAGAATTAATCCATGATAATGGGTTTCTTGGTATTAGTTCTTAAATTACTACAACCCAATTGGGCCATTCTATATGAATTCTTTCAAATTGGTGAGTAAACATGTATGAGTTATATTGAGAACTCAACATAAATTATTTTTTGAAGGAAAAATATCTCCTCCAAAAAGAAATCTACAAACTATTAAACAATAGGATGATCATCGATATCGATTATGTCCCAAACCATTGGAGATAAACAGCCCTTACAAATGAGAATTAAGACCCATACAATAAGGAACCGACCTTATTACATTTCATAATATTGAATTAATCAATTGTTTACTTACTTTTTACATTTAGGATCTTTTCATTTTTAGTTCTATATAGAATTACAAGAATACATTCATAACATTACACATTATCACAGAGTGGATACCATAATAACAGTTTCAAATTTTTTTTAAAAACATAAAACATTAAAATATAAACATGACTCCTTGACAATTATTATACATTTAACTTGGATTCCTTACTTTTATTACAAATCCATTAACCTTTAAAAATCATTATAAAACCTGGGATGAGCACAAAATATCATTAAGTGATGGAAATGAAGGAAAGAGCACATTAGTCCATGAATACGCGTAATGTATGAAAGCATTTAAAAAAGACATGCTTTTCACCCATATATACATACTTTGTGTAACATTAGATTTATAAAAGATACATAGAAAACATGGGAACATTAATACAATAATAGAGGTATCTTGGGGAATTACTTACATAATCTTGTAACCATTCTTGGCTACCTTATAATTTGTAACCCTCATGGCTACCTTAATTTGTGTAACCATTCCAATTACACTTTGAGTAACCATATGGCCAACCTCTATCATACACATTCCCAGTGAATTAGAGGGAGATATAGGTACCAAAATTAAACATAAATAATTCCCATGAACAAAAACATAATCATAGAACAAGAATAATTCCATAAAAACATTACTTTGTTATTTTGTAAAACCAAATTTAAAAAGAGTATTTTTAATGAAATTCCCCTTATAAATATCATACAATTGAAGAGAGACTTAATAAAGTCCATATAGTATGTATATATACTATAAATACACATAATTAAACATAATATAAACATAAACCATCACATAAACAATTTAAATAACACATAAATAATGAAGTAGATGGTTATCCAAAATAATGGAAATTGAGTTAAGAATTCACTTACCTTAGGTTTTATTACTTAAAACTTGTTCAAACTTCCTGTATAATGGTTAAAATAGTGTTATAAGTACATTAATGATTCATTTTCCTATTTATAAAATCTTATATTATCATTTCATAACATCATTTCACCATTTAATTGTTAGTATTATTCTCCTTGCACGGTTTTTAGGTGAGTTCTTTACATTATTTCCATGATTGGTTCATTGTGGACGTTCTTGTCGAATGGAAGTGAAACTCTAGAACTGAGATAGAGTAGTATTGAAACATATCCCGAAAAATAAATTATACCATTTCCCATTTTTAATTCTTACATGAGGATGATTCATAAGTAAGAACATTAATGATGTTCAGTTAGATCATTTTAGTGGTTCTTTTTGGTAAAAAAACCTCATTTCATTTTAAAAATTAAAAACCTGATTAAAAAAGAATTCCTGAACCATGGATGAGGAATAATACATATATTATAACTTGTTTAAAAAATAAAAATTGTTTAATAACTAGACATAAAAGTGTTAATGAAAATTGAAATCACATCATCCACGATGTCGGTAGTTCGACACATCACTAACAATGTTTTTTTCCTTGAATAAGTGAAGGAGGAGAAAAATAATGATGTTGTATTTTCCAAGAACATGAGAAAAACTATAATATAAATTTTTTCTTTATATTTAATGCCTCTTGGGTATAAAATATGAATACATCACAAGAAAAAAATGGAACTCAAAATAAAAAAAAATTGAGAAATCCCTTAAAAAATTTGGTAGCCTAATGGCTACATAACAAGGTTTTTAGAAATACTAAAAAGAGAGGGGACAAGGGTCACCCATATATAAATGAATCATAATATATAATAAATCTATAATAATAAGAAAATAATAACATTGATTAGAAACTTGAATGTTATACCACATTAAAGAAAACTTGAATTGAAAAAGAAATGATTTGAGAATTTTCATACCATCTAGAGTAACCCTTAGAACATGACGGATGGGACCTTGGGGGATTGAGGAATCCTTGGGAGGAATACTAGGAATGTAAGGAGGCTGTAGCTTTGTTGAGGTGGAATTGGTAATCATGTTAATGAAAGAATGGGTCGGTATTTATAGGAAAGGTAAGGGAATATTTTAATAATTTCCAAGGGACACATCATGAGTGGTATTTGCAAAAACAAGGGCATTACCATTGTATTTTCCAATGGTATAAGCCACTCATGACACCTCATATCTTATTTAACTATACAAAAGCCTACCCAATTTATTACATCATCATTACATCATTAATGATGTCATTAACTCACAGAATCCAAAAACTGTTTTTCTACTATTCACCGAAAAATCAAATGATTCAAAAAAATTATGAAAATTCACCCTAACCATTTATTGATGTGTAAATTTCAAAAATGATGTCCATTTTTAAAAAAATAATTTTTTTAGTATTTTTAATTTACTTTTAAAATAAAATCTTACTTAATTCAAAAATTAATTATTTTAAAACTATAACTACTTTAATATCACAGTGAAAAATTAATCAAGATATCATTATCATAAAGCCTTTAGAAAATAAAATAATAATAAAATTTACTACCCATTAGGGTCATATTAATATTCATATTACTATTCATAAGGTTATGTAACTATTCACAAAAAAACAAGTTGGTTCTAATAGACTTCAAATAACATACTGAACACAATTATAGATTAAAATTTCTTGAAATTTAGACCATAGATGTGGAAAAGTTATGTTTTAAAGTCTAGTTAAAATATGTACATAAAACAAAGTTCCATGCATTTTTATTTATTTTTTTAGAATAAATTAAGGTGTTACATTATCCCTACCTTCTTTAAATTGCGTCCTTGTAATTTTATTTAATTATTAAACAACTAAGGGTACTTTTCCCTCACAGTATTTTCAGACTCCCATGTTTCTTCTTTAACCATGTGGTTTCTCAAAGACACCTTTACCAGTTGGATTACATTATTCTGAAAAACCCATTCGATATGATCAAGAATATAAACTACTTTCTCTTCATAAGAAAGGTTCTATTCCAGTTGAAGAGATTCTGGGCTCAAAACATTTGATGAATCTGGCACATACTTTCTCAACATCAAAACATGAAAAAATTGTGTACCTAAGACAAACTCAAAGGAAATGCTACGCAAAATGAAATTGTTCCAACTTTCTCCAAGATTTAAATAGGACCGATAAACCATGGACTTAGCTTCCCTTTCTTACCGAAACACGTCACACTTTTCCAAGAAGAGATTTTATGGAAAACATGGTCACCTACCTCGAAATATAAGTCTCTCCTTCTGTTATTTGCTTAATGTTTTTGCCTGCTCTGAGTTGTTTTCATGTGCTGTTGGGTCATCCTCACTTTCTCAGCCACTTACTTTACTAATTCTGCCCCCATCAACTTTCTTTCACCAACTTCATCCCAAAACACTTGAGTCTGAAACCACTTCCCATACAAGTCCTTAAAAGGTGTTGTCTGAATACTGGAATGAAAACTGTTATTATAAGAACACTCAGCTAAAGAAAGATGCTAATCCCAACCTCCCCGATAGTCCATTGAACAAGCTCAAATCTTATACTCCAATGTTTGAATCGTTCATTCTGACTTTCCATCTGATTGACGATGGAAAGTTGTACTGAAATTTAACTCTGTACCCAACAACTTTTGATGTTCCTTCCAAAAACTAGAAGTGAACCCGGTATCTAGGTCAGATACAATAGAATGGGGAACTCCATGTAACCTATCAATGTCCTTGAGTTACAATCGAGAAAGAAGATCCAATGACATTGTATCTCGATTAGAAAGAAAATGTGCAGACATTGTTTGCCAATCGACTATAACCCAAATCACATTGTTACCTCAAGAACTCTTTCGTAGTCACCCCACAATGTCCTTGTATACATTCTCCTATTTCCACTCTGGCACTAGAAAAGGATGAAGCATCCCCTTTGGTAAGTGCTTCTTTGTTTTAACTTGTTGACATGCAAAACATTTCAGGGAAAAATCAGCAGTATCTCTTTTCATTCCATCTCACCAATAATACCCCTAAAGGTCTCTGTACATCTTAGTAATCCCATGATGAACTGAAAATGGGTAACTATGAGCTTCCCACAATAATTCATTCTTTAACAGGGAATCACTAGGCACACAAAACCTTTTACAAAATCATAAAAACCAATCTTTATTAAGATTAAATTCTGTCAAGTTACCCATTTAAACCAATTCTACCTTTTTCAGTAGCTCACAATATTTTTTTACTCATTCATAATTCGGTATGACAACGAATACTCCACTGAAACCAGAAACAAAACAGAGGTATTCCCTGCACCAAAAAATTCTAATCCAAAATTAATCAAATCATTATTCAATGGATCATGTTCCAAACATATCATGGTTAATGATATATGATTTTTTCGACATAAGGCATCTTCCACATTATTTTCTTATCCATTATTGTAACTAATAGTGCAATCATAATCCTTTATTAGTTCTAACCATCTTCTCTTCCTCATGTTTAATTCCTTCTGAGTGAAAATATACTCAGACATTTTTGGTCAGTATATATTTGACTTTTGGATCCGTATAAATGATGCCTCCAAATTATCAAAGAAAAAAATCACAGATGAAAATTACAAATCATGTGTGGGATAATTTAGCCCATGAGGATTCAAATGTCTAAAATAATAGACAATTACTTGATCTTTCTTCATCAAAACACAACCAATTCCCATCAAAGAAGCATAACTGTAGATGGGAAACTCACCATTCTGGGAAGGTAAGGCCAAAACTGGAGCATTCACCAATCTCTTCTTTAGTTCCAATAAAACATCACATTCCTCTATCCAAACAAATTTAATCCCGTTTTTGTTAACTTTTTTATCGGGAGGGATAACCGTTCAAATCTCTTAACAAACCATCGGTAATAACCTACTAACCAAAGAAAACTACGAATCTCTGTAACATTTTTTGGTCTTGGCCATTCATTAACTACTTTTGTTTTGGTAGGATCAATTTTCACTACATCCTTATTTACAAATTAACCATGAAAAGAAACATGTTCAACCAAAATTCAATCTTGCTGAATTTTCCAAACAATATCTTTTCTTTTAATTTTTTTATAATAACCATTATATGTTTTTCATGCCCCAATTTATTTTTTGAAAATACCAAAATTTCATTAATAAGTACAACCACAAACTAATCCAAGAAGTCATGAAATACTATATTCATAAGATTCATGAATATAGTTAGTGCATTAGATAATACAAACAATATAACAACAAATTCATAATGCCTATATCTAGTACCAAAGGCTATTTTTAGGATTCCATCCTTCATTACCTTCAGCTGATGGAATCCGGATCTCAAGTCAATATTGGAAAAGTACTGAGCTCCCTGGAGCTGATTAAATAGGTCATCGATATGAGGAAAAAAATACATGTTTTTAATAGTGAAGTTATTCAAAGCTCTATAATCAATGAAAAGTATCATGGAACTATCTTTCTTTTTAATAAATAAAACAGGATCTCCCCATGGTGAAGTGATAAGATGAATGAATCCTTTGTCAAGAGAATCATGCAACTAATTTTTCAATTCAATAAGTTCTATTGTATCAATGCGATATGGGGGTTTTGAATTTGTCTTGGCATTAAGAACACAATCAATTGTGAATTTGACTTATTGATCAGCTATGACACTGGGTAACACATCAGAAAAAACATAATGGTATTAATTTACCATTGATAAATCATTCATCTGAATATATTAATTGTTTTCAACAATATGAGCAAGATAACATTCATTTTCATCTTTCCATAGTTTTTTCGCTTTTAGATTTGATATAATTTTTATGGGATTGTTCTTGTATAAAAACATCAACTATTTCTAAAAAACAACTTCATTATCTATACAATCAATATTAGCATGATAATCAGAAAGCCAGTACATTCCCAGAATAACATCAAACTCAACTAAGGGTAAAATAATAAGGTTTTCAGGTAATGTAATTCTATATACCATAATGGAAAGATTCTTATAATTCCAATTTTCTATAACATTCCCCCCTAGTGTTTTAAAAACATGTTTAGGTCTCATTTTTTGAGGTGATATTTTCAATTTTCCAAACAATTTCTCAGAGATGAAGGAATGTGTAGACCCTATATCAAAGAAAACTTTAGAAAAATCTGAGTGAACAAACAAAGTACCCGATACAAATTCATTGGATGGCCTGACATCTGCTGACATAGTCACAACAGATCTCACTACACATTTCTGCTTATAGGATGGCTTCTTTGCATCATTCGAATCTCCCTTTGGGAAATCATTTTCATAAAAACACATCTCACCACATTTAAAACACATTATAATCTGTTTATCAGTATTAGTCTTTGTATTATTTTTGTTACAATCTTGGGCCATATGTCTAAACATACCACATTTAAAACACTTCCCAGTTTTTCTAAGACATTCCCCAGGATGCTTCTTTCCGCACTTTTCAGGAACTGGAAATTGGACTTTCATACCATCAGTATTCTTTGGTTCATTATTACACATTTCATGCTATCTAGACCTCTACTTCCCTTTGTTTCCAATGTGCATGTGATCATCAGAAAACTCCATCTCCACCTACTCAGCGCTTCTGACAGTTTCCCATTACTTTTTAATTCACGGGAGGACAACACCCTTAGATTCCTTGGCTTCAGTCCAATGTAAAAGCGGTAGATTTTGCTATCATGATCCATAATAATATTTGTATAATACCTTGTCAGTCAGGTGATGTTCACTTCATACACAGCCACTGAATTTTCTCCTTCTATTTCAATTCAAGTAATTGATTCTCCATTCTATGTCACAACACCTTAGGAAAATATTTTTCAAGGAAAATATTTTTCAAGGAAAATAATTTTAAATACATCATACTCTAAGGTAACAGAATCCTCCCAACCCATGATATTTCTTTACCAATGAACACCACTAATCAGTTCCCCTTGAAAACAATAAATGGAAAGACTTACCTTTTGATTGTCTGAACATCCCATTACATCTAATATCTTTTCATGGGCTTTGATACATCCTTTAGCTGCAACTAGGTCAGAAGATCAATTGAATACAGGTGGATGTTGTCTCATAAAATGATCCACTACTATCATGTTCCATTATGGTACTTCTATTATTTCTCTTTCATGGATGCCACCAGCATTTATTGTCTTTGTTAGATGATCCATTACTGTCACAAACTCCTCGATTCCAATCCCTACCATTTCGGGATGTAGTTCTAGAAGGATGTCATTCTGTCGATGCCTCTCTACTTCAACATCCCATATCCTTCTACGGACAACCATTCTGAACAAACATATCTTAGATGAAGTGACACATAATTCTTTAAATTCTATAACATTTCAAATTAAACATATAGTGAAAATCATTTATGGTATTCTATTAACAACACCCTAACCCCTAAAGTTATCTAAACCATCCTCTGATACCAACTATTAGGACCTGACCTTATTACATTGCATAATCATGTATTCAGTCAAATATTTACTTCCTTTTTACATTGAGGATCTTTTCATGTTTATAGATTTATTGAATTGGGATAATACATTCATAATATTACACATTTTTACATAGTGGATACCATAAAAACCATTTCCATATTTTTTTCAAAATAAAAAACATTAAAACTCAATGACACCTTGAAAATTCATCAACATTTAACATGGATTCCTTCCTTATCTTACACATCCATTAACCAGTGAAAATAATTTAATAATTTGGGATGAGCACAAAAGCTCAATAAGATATGGAAATTAAGGAAAGATCATATTGGTCTATGAATACTCATAACATATGAAAACATTTACAAAATACATGCTTGTCACCAATATTTACTTAATTTGTGTAACATGATATTTACACAAGATACATAAAAAACATTATAATGTAAATATTATCATAGAGGTATCTTGGTGCATTAGTTACAGAATTTCGTAACAAGTCTTGGCTACCTTATAATTTTTATCCCTCACGGCTACCTTACTTTGTGTAACCATCGCAGTTACACTTGGAGTAACCATACAGACATCCCCCAATATATACATACCCAATCCATTTGAGGGACATATAGGTCCCACCCTTCTTCTTAAATAATTCCCATGAACCAAAACATAATCATACAACATGAATATTTCCATAATAACATTTCTTTGTAATTTCGTAAAACCAAATTTAAAAAGAGGATTTTTAAAGAAACCCCCTTATAAATATCATAAAATTGAAGAGAGACATAATAGAGTGGGTGGAGTATTTATATATACTATAAATAAAAATAATAAAACATAATATAAACATAAATAATCACAAAAGAAATTTAAATAGCACATAAAAATTGAAGTAGAATGTTAACCCAAAGAATAGAAACCAGGTTATGAATTCCCCTACCAAAAGTTTTTTTACTTAAAACATGTTTAATCTTCTTCTATAATGGTTATAAGAGTGTTATTAGTTTTTTAAAGAAACATGTTCATTTCTATAACATCTTATATTATCATTTCATATCATCATCTCACCGTTTAATTATTAGTATTCTTCACCTTCCACTATTTCTGGGCGAGTTCTTTATATGATTTCCATGATTGGTTCATGGTGGACATTCTTGTCGATTGGAAGTGAAACTCTAGAATTGGAATAGAGTAGTATTTACATATATCCATTAATATAAATTATACCATTTATCTTTTTTAATTCTTACATGAGGATGATTTATAAGTTATAACATTAATGATGTTCGTTTAAATCATTTTAGTGGTTTATTTGGTAAAATGACCCCATTTCTATTTAAAAATTAAAACCATGATTACAAAAGAATTATAGAACCATGGATGAGAAATAATAAATATATTATAACTTGGTTCAATCATAAAAATGTTTTCATAACCATACTTTAAAGAGTTAATGAAAATGGAAATCACTCCATCCACGATTTCGGTAGTTCGACACATCACAGACAATGTTTTTATTGCATGAATAAGTGGGAATGGAGAAAATTAATGATGTTGTATTTTCCATGAAAATGAGAACATACATAATATAAATTATTTCCTAATATTACATTCCTATTTGATGAGAAGAAATGAAGAAATAATAAGAAACGAATGGTACTCAAAATAAAATAATAATTGAGAGATCCCTTACAAAAATTCGACAGCCTAACGGCTACGCAACATGGTTTTAAAAAATATTAAAAAGACAGGGTAAAGAGTCAAAAATTATTAAAATAATATTAATATAAAATATATCAATAATAAGAAGGAAATATGAACATGGTATCTAAAATTAACGTAATACCACATAAAAGAGAACTTGAATGGAAAGAGAAATAAATTGAAAATTTTCTTACCTTGTAGAGTAACCCCTAGAACATGAAGGTTGGGACCTTGGGGTCTTTAATAAACCATGGGAGGACTAATAATAAGGTAATGAGTCTAGAGCTTTGTTTAGGAGTAGTTTAGAATGAATTTAATTAAGTAATTGTTTGGTATTTATAGGAAAAGTAAGAGAATACTTTAATAATTTCCAAGGAACACCTTATGAGTGGTATTTGCAAAACCATGGGCTTTCCCCTGGTATTTTTCCATGGTATAAGCCACCTTGGACTCCTCAAAAATTATTTAACTATACACTAGTCAACCATATTTATGACTTAATTATTAAATCATTAATGATGTCTTTAACAAACAAAAACTAAAAACTGTATTTTTTAATATTCATCGAAAAATCAACTTTTTCAGAAACATTCCCAAAATTCATCCTAACCATTTATCAACGTGTATATTTCAAAAATGAATTCCAATTTTTTAAAAATATTTTTCTAAATATTTTAAATTTAATTTTAAACTAAAATCATACTTAATTAAAAAATTAATTATTTAAAAACTATAACTACTTTTATATCAAATTGAAAAATTAATCAAGATTTCATTATCTTAAAGCCTTATGAAAATAAAATAATAAAAATATTTATTATTAATTAGGGACATATTACTATTAATATTAATATTCATAATGATATTTTACTATTCCCCAAAAAACATGTTTGTTCTAAATGACTCCAAATTACATACTGAACACAACTGTAGATAGTAGTGTATTGAAATTTAAAATATATAAGTTCAAAAGTTAGGTTTTAAATTAAAGTTAAAATATATACTTAAAACAAAGTTCCAAGAATTTATATTTATTTTTTTAGAAAAACATGGGGTGTTACACATACACTGGATGTAATCTCTTTAGGAAGTTCATAATTATCATCATATTAATAGATGATCATAAGTTGGTTTGAAATAGGAAATGTATCTTACCTTACTATGAAATTTATGAGGGATTTATGTAGTGAAATTATTGCGACCCAAGATTTACCTAAATAGATATTACATAAATTTAGATAAATATTTATCACATTACAAAAATACATTCCCAAGGACAATAAAATTTTAGTGTATTTCGAATCATGGATCCAAAATATTATATCCTGGTGAAATATATTAAGTATCTTTCATAATGATCTATAGATTTAGTATTTCTACCTAAACAATATTCTTCATAACATGGGGAAAGGAAACATAAGAAATCTGATAGCTCAAATTCTCAGTAATGGTAAATAAGGAAGACATGTAAGCATAAACATTATCAAAATATTATATGATCATACGATGAATATTAAAGATCATAGACATGAATCATGGCATAAAACATGGATATTTATAAGCCATGAATCATGATGTTGTAAAGAACATAAGAAATGAAAGAATAAACTAGTAATAACAATGGAAATAATGTAGACACATAATCATATGATATGATTTCCAGAGTAGCCAAGGCATCACTACCAAGACCATCTTAGTGGACAAAGTCATCCACTAAACCAGGTGAACCCATGTTTCGACCCTATATTGCAAAACCAAGATAACACTTGTTGAAACCCTATATTACTAAACCAAGAAATCCATCATTCTAACTCAATATTAATTATTCAAGTAAATTGTCATTCTATCCCATTATTACTAAATTGAATTTACCATCATTCAAGCCCTATTTATCTCATGAGATATAAATCTCTACCTAATGCATTGGAGGAAGATATTGGTCCCAAACTTCATATAATTAAATCATACATGCAAATGCCAAAAAATCATAAACAAACATATCATAGCCCATAAAGTAAAATGGGTATCATAAACATATAAACATATCGTAACATGTGGAAAGAGATAGGATTCATAATCATTTCATCATAAACATAATAAATGAAAAGAAGAGGGGTTAAAAAGTATATATCCTATTAAAGAGAAAGATATTCTGTAAATGTATAACCCTTTAAGGAGAAATGGGTTTAATAAAAATCATGAAATAAAGAAAAACCCATTCACTAAAAGGAAATGAGTTGAATCATTAGATCATTTCATAGAAATGCATGAGTAACATCAATAAATATTATCATAGATGGTAAATAGTTTTGAAATTTTTATCAAAATCGTATTATTTGAGGAAAATATACTTTCTTATATAAAAAATTATTTTTAAATCATAAAACCATTTGAAATCCATTTTTATATAAAATTGATTTGAAAAAATATAAAGAAAACTCGAAAACATTTTAAAACATTTTTCTTTAAAAAAATATAAAACATACTTCAAAACATATTAAAAAGATTTTTTCCTTGAAATCGATTTGGAAACATTTAATGAAGGAATAAAAAATTGAAAATGATTTCTTTGAAATTAATTTGAAAACATATAAATAATTATTGAAAACATTTTGAAATCCAATTTACTAGAGAACTTATAAAATAAACATAAATGTTTTTTGAAAACCATTTCACTTGAAAACATATTAAGTAGTTTTCAAACATTTTGAAAACTATTTTACATGAAAACATATAAAATAATATTGAAAAAAATTTGAAAATATTTTTACATGAAGAATAATTTTAGAAAAATATTTTCTTAAATATTTTCCTTTCAAAAAATGGATCTTCTTTGAAATGATGATGAGTAAATCCGTAAATTTCGTATGAGGTCAAAAGATCATTTTTTTCACAAAAAAATAATAGATATATTACATTTTCGAAATGTAAAAAAAATATTCCTTTAATGTAATTTGTAAAAGAGAAAAAGGGAAAATATATATTTTAATTATCATAAGAGATTAATAAATTATTCTCAGAAACCCATTTTTAGAAAACATGGTTTTGAAGGAACATATATTTCTGACTGAAGATAAAGTAATGTAGGGATTACTTAAAAACAATTATTAACTATAATATGTACCAAACTATAAAAATAAAATAACAATACATGATCATATCATTAATAACCAGAGTATAATGATTGTCATGAATGATCTTGGGAGGTGGAATATACGAAATCATCAATGGAAGCACAAACATAAACAATCTCGAAAAGCGATGAGATTTCCTCAATAAACACTTATAAATTGGGAAATTGGGATCATACTCCCTATTTATGGAAGTAGAATTTTATGAGGAATTTAGTATCATTAAATGATATATATTCATGATATAACATGTAAAATGGAAATATATGCACCTTGAAAAAGTGTTTAGGTGCATAATCAAACATGATTATCAAAGAAGGTAAATTCAGACAATTTTTTTACCGATTTGGTATCATTGGAAACATAAAACCCTTTAATGAAGGATCATAAAATTTAATTGTGAATCACATAAATTTAATTATAAGATACATAGGATACAATAAGGGGTATTATATACCCCACACAAAATAATATTGTGGTGATCATAACATGCATCTTATGTAAATTAAAAGATAGACGAATCCACTTACATTGTGTCTTGAATCTCATCATACTCATTCAAAAAACCAGTATAATAAATATAATTTTATTATAAATATTTTAAATAAACAAATTATTATATTTAATTAATTATATTTTTTAATTATGAGCTCATATCACCAGCTTTTTAATGGTCATATGTTAAGGTTTCAATTTGGGTAATATTCACTTTATTCATTGCATGGATATTAATTTGATATATCATTGGTCCTTATAAATATATCATGATTAAATAATGTAAATAATGATATAAATAGATTTTATATCCATAATAAGTAAATTACAGTAATTTACAGCACAAGGGAGTATGAAATGGAACACACTGGTCATGGTGATGGAAAGTCGTACACACACATGCACGCCATTTCCATTTTTAATTATTGTATTGAAAGAATAAATATAAATGAAATATGGATATATATATGTATATGTATATGTATATATATATATATATATATATTAAATTATCATAATTATATAATATATATCATATTAGTTCCATAAACCCATCCTTAATCCATTGCATGTGGTGTGTGCACAAATCACTTCGCTTGGAGGCTGCAGTAGTCCAAACATCCTCAAAAGAGATTATCATATTAACACCAAATTGAATGTAAGGAGATCTATATTGATAGACGAATAAAAAAGATAAAATATATAATAAATATAATATATTACATATAGAATATAGTGTCCATCATAATGGCCACCATGATAGGTGGTAAATGAAAAAATGAACAATCATCGTTTCATGAGCCAATAATTCACCATACATAGAAACACTATGTATAATATACATTAGATGTATATTTTTGTATGTTAAGGTCTAAAGCTTAGAATAAATACATATTATTATATTTATTATACTTTTTTCACACATTAATAAAATTACGATTGTGGAGGGGTAAAGAAAGGAAATAAAGGAAATGATCTTGGGAGAAGACGCCACCTCTAAATTATGTAACTCCTTCTGGTTTGTTACAAAAGGATTCATTGATTAGGTATTTTCCCAAAAATATGATTAATGCTATAAGGGAGGATTTTTAAGGGTATTTGGATGGTATTTTCCAAACATAAGGTGTTTTATAGCTGTGATGAATGGCTAGTGGTGATGTCCTTTTATAGTGGTGGAGGAGTGGCACTCTTGTAAATATTTGAAAAGATAATTCCACCCACGTTTTTGATGTTGAAAGTGGATCCAATAATAGAAAAATGTTGACCCAATTGACTATTGGGTCCAAATATTGACACCAATGGGTGTTGGATAGGTTTCGAGGCCGTTTCGTGTCTTTAATTTAAGGTTTAGTACTTTGTTAGGCTATTTTTTCTCTTAACCAGTCTAATTAATTTTACTCTCTTTTACAAATCATTTAATTATAAAAAATTTACCTCGTTAAAAATTATAAATTATTTGAATTCCAAATATGGAATCCATTTTTCCAAAAATCTAACCATATAAGTGGCATAATTTAATTTAAAATTAATCTCACTGATGAGATGACACTGAGTGTTTTTAATGTAAAGATGACCAAAAGTTTATTATTTTTTTATAACCAATTTTAATGTAATGTTGGTTCTAATGACCTAAATTGTATTATATTGTATAAAAATTATCTATCTAAACCATTAATCCAATTAAAAAAATAATTTTACCTTATAAATAAATTATATGAAAAAGAATGCTTTAATTAAAAATCTGTATTTTTAACTATTCATTAAAATATGAAACCATATAATAAAATACCAAAATATTAACCTGACCAAATTTTTATGTTTTGATTCCAAATATAATGTTTTATGTGAAAAAATTATATCTATAAATGTTCCAAAAAATTTGATTTAAAATGGGTTCTCCATTAAAAGGATGTAAAACATTAATAGAAATATATGTTTTTAAGTATAAAATTGTGTTTATTCTTTCCTTATGTCTATAGGATCTATTGGATGAATATAAAAAATATTTTATTGAATATATATCATTTCTATTACATTAATATAACTTAAAAATTAAAATTAATTTACATTACTATGTAAAAATTGCTTCATGAATATATTGTTTATATTCAATAAATTTTCATATTCATTAATTCGTATCCTATATATTCATATATATTTTTTTACACCACATATTTTCCAAATGTAGTTTATAATATTAATATCCATCATCATAATTTATACATTATATCTCAATATAATAATATTTTTAATAATTTATTATAGTTAGATTGAACTTGGTCTTGTGTGTTACGTTAGTAATTGAGGAATGTCAATCATGATTGTAATACACGGTAAAGTTTTTGTTCCATGTATGGTACACCATGTTGGGGTTTCAAGTAACATACTCCAAGCTGGTGTTATATGAATGGGATATTTGAATTATTAAAAATCATATTTTAGTGTTGTGTGTGATGAAGTATATCAAAAGATTACATTATTTCAAAAAAAGTATTTCAAATAAATCTCGAGGGGTTAAATTCTACCCCCTTAAAATGAATTTCTCCCACCAAATTCGTCTTGGCTATTAACGGATTAATACTTTATATTTTTGTTCCTAAGAACCCACATCATAAAAGTGAATAATAAATATTCCCTAAAAAATGGTATATTTTGAACAATAATGATTATCCAATGTAACATATAAAAATATTCCCACATAGGGGAACATTGGTGGGAAGTGAAAACATGGATGTGGAAGAGAAATATTACCATAATGTTTTGATGGAGAGTGATAGATAAAAATCTCAAGAAAAATATATCTTTCACAAAAACATAAATATATGATGACCTAAGGGACCCTTTGATTAATTGAAAACATAGGTATATGAAAACATTTTTTGTTTCAAGGTATTTTTGCTAAACTTGAATAATTTTCATGAAATGATATATTTCCATGATATTAAAACAATATCACCCTTTGATTTTCATTGATCCAATTCACCTCTTTATTTAAATAGGATTGAGACTTATTCATTCCTCAAGTACTAACAGATCCTGAGATCCATGATATGCCATCCCATTTTCATCAGTTATCATTAGAATAATGTAGTTTGAACAAGCTATCAAATATGCATAAATCATTACATGGAGTGAAAAAACCATTATCTTATACTCTTCATTCGTAGTTTAACATAAAAATTACATAATTTGTAATTCTTATAATCCTTTTGAAAGATTAACTTTCAATGATTTAAAAACATTTTCCTTAAATCTACTTAGCATTGATTCCCTATAAAATTAAAATCACCACATGGTTTCTACATTCAGAACATGTGAATACCCTCATTACATAATCACTTGAAACATGGTAATAACCGAAATTACCATAAATCCTTTTGTAAAACATGAAATACTTTTGATCAATGGTATATTTTCTTTATTACATAAATCCATAAATGTTTTAAATGTCATCAGTGATAGAACAAACCACCTATAATAATGTCCTTACATAGTTACAAAGTAATCAGTAATATCCAATTTACATATCCAAATAGCACTTATTATATCCATAGAAAATTATGTTAACATAGAAAATATATGAAGGGTTACATTCTCTTAATCAAAATTTAACCTTTCCATGAAATCACTTCTCCAAGCCTTCATCACTTTTCAACTTGTCTTTTTAAATACTAAATGAAACTTATAGTGAATATATATATATATATATATATATATTAGGGTTCATATAAAATAATCTATGATTTTCAAAACATTAATAATTCATTAATCCAACCATATTCTTAAATCGTCAATCATGCTTAACCAACATATTCCTTAATATATCATTCCTATAATATGAAATGTGAATCATTTATAAAGGTCCCTCAACCTTAATCGAACAATTCTTCCTATAATCAATGTAAAAAATACTGTAAGTGAATCACATACCTTTGACATGTAGTTTGTGATATCTTTACCTTTAGAATTATAACCAATACTAATACCTCTTTTTTTATTCTCATTATGATATTTAAACATGGGAAATTAATTTTCATTGAGACCATACATTACACATATAAAAAATTCAATGTCAACTATATTCCATCTAGTTCTATCTATTGGTTTAAACATGAAATAATGATGTGAGAAACTGATATCATAGAAAAAACCACATAATCATCAAAATTACATATAGATTGTCTAAATCCTGAAAATTTACATAATATATGACACCTTATGTTAATTATAGTTTATTAATATCCATATTACAATAAAATCCTTCATGATGGTTCATGAAGAGTTTGTGAATTCCAAAATGAAATCTCCTTGGAGAGTCAAACTAGGGGTCCATCAAGTCCCATTTTCATGTACCATATTATCCCAAGTCGATCGCAGAACATCATTTCAGAGTTTTTTAACCCTAGGTATATCTGTGATAGAGCAACATCAACATGTAAAATCTAGATAGAGATACATTTCTAGGAAGGCACTCACTCTATCCTTTACCAAAATTCCAAGACATGTTTCTAAATTTTAACTCATCCTTATTCTTATCCTTAGTGACATCCCTAGATATATCCTTAAAAATAAGGCAAGAGATATCACTAATGTTTTCTCATCCTAGTTTGTAAAAGTTGACTAAACCTTTTATTTGATATAACATATAGAAAAATAGCCTTGAAATACATTTATATTACATTATTTAATATTAATATTCTATATATTACAAAAAATAAATGCCTGATAACCATAATGGTTTTGGGTATTTGGAAACATAGAAAAAAATATTCTATCCCGGTGAATGATTTTCAACATCTCCCATAAATAACTCATCCTTTTTATGTTCTATAAAAAACCTTATCTTCATTACATCTTGAAATGATACATTAGAAAGCGGTGAACTCAATGGAATAGTAAGGGTAATAAAGGGGGGCATGAATTAGGACATAAAACATGGAAGTTCAAAAGACATTAATTGTAAATAAATAAAGGATATAAAGTAGGAAGTCATTACATAGGATTAAATCATAGAATTGTGGGAGGAACATAAGTATATAATATGATTTCCATTATATCCAAGGCATCCCTACCAAGACCATCATAGTGGAAAAAGTCATCTACAGAACTAGGTGAACCCCCGTTATAGCCCATTATTACAGAACCAAGTGAACACTTTTTCTAGACCTGAATTATTAAACTGAGTAAACCATAATTCTAGACCTATAATTTGAACTTGGTAAACCCATGTTCTAATTCTATATTACTGAATAAAGTAAACCCTCATTCCCACACATTTTATCTCATGAGATATAAATCTTCATCTAATGCATTGGAGGGAGATATATTCCACCTATCACATAACAAAATCGTAAATATAAGTTCCACAAGATCATAAATAATCATATCATAGGCCCTAAAATTAAAAGGGTATCACAAACATGTTAAAATATCATAACCTATTTAAATAGACAGGTTTCATAATAATTTCTTCATAAACATAACCCTTGAAAAGAAGCGGGTTTCAAAAGTGTATAACCCATTAAAGAGAAAAATATTTGATAAACATATAACCCATGAAGGAGAAATGGGTTTCATAAATACATTACATAAATCATAAACCATTCCTAGAAATTATATGATTGGATCCTTTGGATCATTTCATAGAAAGTCATGATTAACATCAATATATGTCATCTTATATGGTAAAAAAATTAAATATCATTCAAAAACATTATTCTTAGGAAAATATCCATTCTTTTTTGAAAAAGGGTTTTTAACTCATAAAAACATTTAAAATTATTTTTTATATAAATTTTCTTTTAGATTTTATAATGAATACATGAAATAAATTTGAATTTTTATTCCTTGAAAACATATTAAATAATATTTGAAACATTTTAAAAAACATTTTTCGTTGAAAACACTTTGAAAACATTTGATGAAGGATTGAAATTTTTTTGAAAAAAATTTCTTTTTTAAATACATTGAAAATTTATAAATAGTTCTGGAAATTTTTTTGAAAACTATTTTACTTGAAAACATATAAAATAAGTTTTACAATGTTTTGAAAACCATTTTACTAGAAAAATTATAATTTATGTTCCAAAATTTATGAAAACCATTTTACTTGAAAAATTATAAAATAATAATGAAAATTTTTGATATATTGTTCCTTGAAAAATACATTTTAAAAAACATTTTCCTAATTATTATACTTAAAAAATGAAAAAGGATCTTCAAATAAATTATGTATGGTAAATTTTTACTTGTCCTATGAGGAGAAAAGAACATTCCTCTTGCATGGTAAAAGGATAGAAAGATCCATTATTTGGAAAGTGACAAGAATATTCATTTAAGAAATTTTTAAAATATATTACTGTAAAAATTTATATTAATTATAATATTATATTAATATATTATTATTGGATACCACTTTTCAGAAAACATGGTTTTTAAGGGACCCAAATTTCCGACTGAAGAGAGGGAAAAGTCGGGCTTACTTAAAAGACTTTCATAAATATGTTATGTACCAAAGAGTTGAAACATGAAACCAATACAAAATTATATGATGAATAACTAGAGTATAATGAATTTCATGTATTTTCATGTGAGATGGAACATAATAATTAATCAAAGGAAGCATAAATGAAAACAATCACGAAATGTGATGAGATTGTGCCAATAGGTGCTTATAACATTGTAACTAGGGATCATACGATCTATTTAAGGAAAGAGAATTAAATGAAGCTTATAATTTCATAAAAACTTATAGATTAATTATATATCATTTATAATAGATATATATTTACCTCAAAAAAGATTTTAGGTGCATAACAAAACATGAGTCGCAAAGAAGGGAAATTGAGAAAAAACATTTTACATATTTGGTATGTTTTGAAACATAAGAACCTTGAAAGAAGGATCATAAAATAGACCTGTCAAAACCCATACATTTATTTATAATATACATAGGATACAATCATGGTCAGTACATAAACCACAATAAAGGAACGAGTGCTTAACATAACATGTATCTCATGCAATTTCAAAGTGAGATAAAATCCCCTTGCACTATGTATTGACTCTCGTCGTACTCATTAAAAACACATGTATAATAAATATAAATTTATTATTCATATTTTAATGAAACATATTATTATATATAATACCATTTTTGGCTTTATTACAACTTTATATCACCTTCTTGTTAATGACCATATGTTAAAGTTTCACATTGGGTAATATTCACTTTGTTCTACACATGGGACTTAATTTGTTATATCATTGGTGCTTATGTGTATATCCTGATTCATTAATATAAATAATATATAAGTACCTTTTATATACATTATACATATATTATAATAGTTTATATCGTAATGTTGTAGGAAATGGAAGACACTGTTCATGGTGACGGGAATTCGTACGTACGTATGAACACCTTTTCCATTTTTAATTATCGCATTGAAAAGAAGTATGTAAATGAAATATATATATATATCTGTGTGTGTGTGTGTGTGTCTGTTTATATATAATTATATATTTATATTATAGTATCATTATTATAACATATATAACATATTACCTCATTAAACCCATTCTTAATACATTCCATGTGGTAGGTGAATTAACTACATCTCTTTGAGGCGGTGATAGTCCACACTTCCTCAAACAAGATTATCATTTTAACTTGAAATGGAATGTGAAGAGATGTGTTTTTTAAAAGGAATAATGATGATAATAGATATAATAAATATAATTTATTCAATATATAATAGATTTTTTATCATAATTTCTACCATGTTAGGTGTTAATTGAAAAATAAATAATCATCATTTCACGAGGCATTAATTCACCAAACATAGAAACATTATGTTTTGATATCCATTATATGGAGTTTTGTGAAATTTTAGGTTGAAACCTAGGCATAAAAAATACTAGTATATATAGGATACTATTTTTACACAAAATAATGATATAAAGAGAGTGGATGGCATTAATAAGGAAAATGAAGGAAAAGAGTTGGGAAAAGATGTTACCTCTTAATCGGGTAAATCCTTTCGGTGTGTACCAATAGGATTCCTTCAGAGTGATTATGACTAAAAAGAAGCTTCAAGGTCATAATTATGGATTCTGCGATGTGTATTGGGAAGGACTTGGCCGAATGTAGGGGGTTTGAGAGGTGTGGTGAATGGGTAGAGGTGGTGGCCTTTTATAGTGAGGCGAAGAGTGGCACTCTTGTAAATATTTTAATATATAAACTCACCCACGATTTTCATGTTCAATGTGGATCCAATAATGGAAAAAGGTAGGTATAATTGATTATATATTCTAAATATGGACATCCAATGGGTGTTGAACAAATGTATAGGTCATTTTGTGTCTTAAATTTAAGGTATAGTAATTTATTAGCCTTATTTTTCTATAAACTGATGTAATTAATTTTAATAACATTCACTAATATTTTTGTTGAAAAAAAGTACACCTTGTTATACATTATACATTATTCTTATTTAAAATATTGAATTAATTTTTCCATATTCTAACAAAAAAGGTGCAGAAATTAATTTAAAATTAATTCTACTGATGGGATGACTCCATGGGTTTTTTAATGTAAAAACGGTTAAAAGTTTTCTAAGTTATTACATTCAATTTCAATGTGAAATTAGTTCCAAAAACCTAAATTTAATCTATAAGTAAAATTATTATTCAACTAAACTTCTTAAGAAACTAAAATATAATTTATCCATATAAATAAATCAGATGAAAAAGATGATTTGAATTAAAATTTAGTTTTTTTAGCTATTCATTAAAAGATGAAACCATACCGAAAAATAATTAAAATTTTTCCAAACCTAATTTCTATGTTTATCATCCAAATATAATTTTCAATATGACAAATTAAATCTATAAATGTTTAAAAAATGGATTTAAAATTGGTTCTCCGTTAAAAGACAGTAAAAAATGCCTTAATAAAAATAGAGGTATTTAATAATCAAATTGGGTTTGTTATTATCTAATGTTTATAGGATCTATTGGATTAATATGAATATTATTTTATTTAATATATAATATATTTATTATATTAATATCACTTAACATTTGTAATTTATTTATTTTACTATGTTAAAATAGTTTCCTGAATATTTTTTGTTTTTTCAATTGCCTTTAATATTCATTAATTAATATTTTATGAATTTATATTATGTTTTTTTACACCACATATGTTCGTAATTTATATAATACTATTCATATACATAAACATAATTTCCAGTTTATATCTCTACATAATAATATTTTTAACAATTTATTTTAGTCAGATATCATTCAGTCTTGCATGTTACACAAGTAATCTAAGAAGGTCAATATTGCATGTAATGTACGATAACCTCATTGTTCTATGTAAGGTAAAAAATGTTGGGGATGTGTGTTTAATAATCCAATATGGTTACATGTAAAATGGGTTTTTTACTTAGTCAAAACCTATTTTTTGTATTGACTGAAATAAAAGATATCAAAATTTTAAATAATTTCGAAAAAAATACTTCCCAAATCCTTGCAGTGTTACACAGAGCTAATCCATATCGAATATGAAATCAAATTCAACTCAAGGAAGGATTAAAAGATTTTATGGAATCAAATTCTCAAAAACATCAACATGGGGAGGAATCATAGAATTTAGATGTAATCATCGTACTATTTAGGGTTTAAACTACAAATTCCACATCTAATAGTCTTTTTGGATTCTTAAGAACCTTATAAAATTATTTAGATATGTAATAGTTGGAAGATCCAAAATAAAATATGACATTAGTAGATCTAGAGTGTATGGTTTGGGTACCTTTGATCACATCACTATCACACTCCTCATAAGAAAAATAAATCACATGAGATTTCCCCTTGTCCCTAGGATTAAGAGGTTGTTGATGTTGATCATCATTAACAACCCTTGGATTTGGGAATTGTTTTGATAATTACCATTATCATTAAACCTATATCACTAAAGTAGGTGAGGTGTATTATTTTATGTTCTCTCTCCCTTCACATTTTTAGAGATATTATTCCCATTAGTTCAGCAATCAAATTTCAAATGGCCTTCCAATCTTCACTAAAGTAAATTTTATACCCCTTAAGGAAATTTCGTCCTTTCTTCTTCCCATATTTAGATCTTAAAGAAATGATCATCTTATTTTCTCCATGGTTTATATATTTTCCCTTGAACACCATCATCATTTTATTTTTAAAACCATGAGATGGATATATGACTCCCACCACTATTTTAACCTTTATTTCAGAATACGCAATCTCTTTGTAGCTACTAAACTCTCTTATATACATCACCCTTATATGAATGGAATTAAGCCACTAAAGAACCTATCAACTTTAAATTCAGGTTGGTTGATAATTTCTGAATCATACCATGCAAGCCATGGAAAAATTTCCTTGTAGTTACCAACAAAAGTCTATATCCATTTACTTCCACAGAAGGATATCAATCTATATCTTTGTTATATGTATCTGAGGAATGTAATTATTAAGAAATAAGGTCCTGAATTCATCCCAAATACATGAATTTAATTTAATTTTTCTTCCTTTTATTCTTAATTAGAGTCCCCCACTCATATTATTTTCCATATAATTAATAAACCGTCATAATTACATTCTCTTGTTCAAACACTAAAGGATAAAAAAAATATGTTTTCAATTGTTCCATTACATTGATTAGAAACATGTGGATTAGAAGGCCCAATAAAGTTTGGTGTAATATTCCTCATAAAGGAATCAACATAATTTTGTTACCTCATTTGAACATTTGGAAGTCAAGAATAATTAATAGCTTGAGAATAATTTCTGATCATAGAAATGAGGTTTTTTTTTCATGATTCTATAGAATTATGATGATATGGTGGAAAATAATTGATTTGTTTGTTGCAATCAATATTAACACAGTTTGGTTAGGTTCCATCCATTGACTAAAACCAAAAATCATATATTACATAATATTTGTCATAGTGGGGGCCCAATAATCCTAAAAACCCCTTATAAGATGTCTAATTTATAAATCATTATTCAATATATGACACCTTAGGTTTATCTAATGTTATTAATATCCAAAGTCTATTTAAATCCTTATTGATGGTTTAATTTTTTTTTAATTTTTAATGCATATCCCCTAGGATTTGAAAACATGTTAGGCAGTATGGCCCAATTTTTGAACCAGGTTATGCTTGAGTTAGGCCCAAATTACCTTTTTAGTTTTATAATACCAAGAAACATCTATTATGGAGACAAATTTACTTGTATTATATAGAAAATTATGTACTATTAGGACACCGCTTGGACTATCCTTTACAAAAATTCCATAAAATTTTCTTTTATTTTTCTTTATCCTTGGACTTATCCTTAGGAATGTCCTTAGGGTTATCACTTAGGTTTTTTCATCCTAGTTTCCAAAAGATAACTAAACTATTTCTCTCATACTAACTATAGAGATCCTCTATTTTCATACATTAACATTACATCACATTTTCAGAATACTTAACACGTTATTCAAAAAAATTCCCTAAAACTATATTAGTTTAATTCCTTTGGAAACATGGAAACATAAAATATGGTATATAAGTGAGCTACATAATCTCCCACTTGGATATTCATGACATGAACACTTTTTAAAACATCATACCAAATAAAAATCATTAAAACATGGGGAAAGGGAACATATAAATAGGAGAGCTCATATGCTATATAAGGGTAAAAAATAAATATAGGTAAGCCTAGTCAGGAGAATAAGGGAATTAGAAGAAGGCCATAAAAACATAAGATCATGCGCTGCATATCAAATATCATAAACAAGTTTCATGGAATAAATATTGGCATTTTAAAAGATATGAATCAGTATAAAATCAATAGAATTATAAATGAAATCACAATATAGGAATAAGACATAGATTTTTTTCAAAAACATAAGAATATAAAATGACTTCCATAATAGTCAAGGAATCTCTTCCAAGGCCATATTATATGTATGGGATCACTCACCATACCATATTTGTAGTCATGGTTAACTCCCATGACTATCTTAGTTGTAAAGTTTTATTATCAAGACCTTCTAAACAGACAATTTCAATTACGAAATTTAGTTTAATCCCAATTATAACCATGTCTATCCCATAAGATATAAATCTTTACCCAATGTAATGTAAAGGTATATAGGTCCCACCAATCATAAAATTAAATTATACATAAAAGTGAAAAAATATCATAAATAATCATATAATAACCCTTGAATAGAAATGGGTATCATAACATATGGAAAATAGATAGGTTTCATATTCATTTTATCAAATCATAAACAGTGAAAATAAGAATGTTTTATTATGTTCATGTAATTAAAACATAAAAAATTTAGAGGAATAATGTTTGTAACACCCCGAAATTTTATGAAAAATATTATTTTTAATTTCATTAATGTCTTGTGTTGTACGCTACACCAAAATATGCTTTCACAACACGCATCCTTGACTTGCCTTGCATTACACGCAATCGCAACCTTCCTCGATAGCGTGTGTAGTACGCAATACTGAGTTTCACGAAACAACGATATGCTATTAAAATATTATTAAAACTAGCCGTTATGAATAGTAATAACCACTTTTTAAAATTTTAGAAATTTAAGCTCTCAAAATGGACTTCATTTTTGGATTCGGAGTATCGAATTTAGCCTAAGGTGAATTTTTGGTACATTTCGGATAACTTTCATATTCTGATGAATAGTGAAAATTTCTAAATTATAATTAAAAAACAACTTTTTAAATCGAAATAATTAATAGTGATAAATTATTAGTTTGAGTAGTTTTAAAGTATATTTAGAATATATTTTTACAATTTAATACAATGTTGGTCATTGGTTGTAATTTCACATTTAAACCAGACATAATCAAGTGTCAATCTTTTGATAGATATTGTTTCTTAAAAACACGCTATTTGTTTTAACAGCGGGATTTAATTATAAAATTAATTAATGAAACTTCTATGTTATGAATTTTGTAAAATGGACTTCATTTTTGAATTCGGAATATGAAATATAGCTTAGGATGAAATTTTGGCATTGTTCTGAAAAACATCAATTTTTGATGAATAGTGAAACTACTAAGTGGTAGTTAAAAAAACTGAATTTTTTCATAAAACTTAATTTTACCGCTTCTGTGAATGGAATTTCAAAAATCCGAGAGACACGGTTGATGTCAGTAAGTAAAATGTGGTTCAATGAGATGAAAATAATTTTTGGTGAATAGTAACTTTTTACTTTTATTTACCACGGTTAAAAGTAAATAGGGTAATTAAGGGTAAGAATGATATTAATATTACCCTAACACATGTCCTAATTCTATTGGACAAGTGTAACTCGACCAAAAACAACCTTAAGTGTAAAATTTTATCATTTAGGCCCACTTGGATTAGATTAGGACATTTATTATTATTTAATTCAAAGAGGAGTTAAAAGGGTTAAAATCAACGTTCATTTACTAAAAGATTTTTAATATAGTGTTATAAATAAGATAAATTCTATTATAAATATTCATTAGAAAGCTAAAAATATTTCCTACATAATGATATTTTATTTTTAATTTTTAGACATCATATAATTTAATTTATTTATGACACAAAGATGATGCAATAATTATCTTATTAATGAAATATTGACATAATTGATATTATAAATACCAAAATAAATGTAATTTAAGAGTTTTTATGAATTCAACTAATTTTATAGGTTACTATGATATATTAATGTTGATTTAATCAACTTGGTTCTAACATATAATTCTTTTATGACTTTCAAAAAAATCATATTTCAAATAGTGTCAAAATTGACACAAAATAGTTTTTAAATCAAATATTATATTATTAATTGTAATTTTATTTCTAAAAATCTAAGGTTCGGCCAAATGACTTAGATAAGGATATATATATTAATAATAAACAATTTGGGGTTCGTTTGGCATGTTATAGTAAGTGTATTAACCATATAGTAAAAGCAAAAAAAAAGACACGGTAAAAGTTAAATTATTTAACTTAGAGTTAAATCTAATTGATAAGGTTAAAATAATACCCTAAACTTGTCTAAATCCTATTGGTTGATATGATTTCGACCCATCCCCACTTTAGCTTCGAAATAAGACCCTTTGGAACCATTATAAACCGATTTTTGATTTCAATATAAAATAATATTTTGAGATATTCCTAAGGTGCCCCTCTCCTCCCTTATAAACGGGAACCTCCTCGCCCTTCTCCTCGCACCAATTTGAGCACTCAAGCTCGGCCAAACCCGACCGTTTTCTCCTCTACACTTCCCTAGAATAATCCTATAGGTCATGGTCTTCTTCAAAGTCCAATATTAGTTCCCTAAGTGGATGATTCAAAGAGGTGTTCCAAAGAAGAGGAGGTTCGGACACTCACAAAGCAAGTCGGACCTAAGGTAAGGGAAATATCACCATCTCATTTTTATCCGAGATTGTTTTTACTTTTGTATTTACTAGGGTGAATATTATCATCCACATCCATGTTCCCTCAATATGTAATATTATTTCCATCCTTATACAATAGTTTATATCCAATTTTACCCTTTGGTAAGTATTTTGTAAAAGATATGAAAGGAATCTTTTGTCGTTTTTCGTATGAGGTACTTTTTGACATTTCCAACAAAAGTACGAAGAATGTTTTTTTAACTTATACGGGATGAATGGATTTTTAAAACATTATTTCCAAGAAGCTTCCATTACAATTTTTCAAGTTTATTTTTGATCAACTTCTTTTATTTTATAATTGTATGACATGTTAAGAAAAGAAAAGTGTTTTTGAAGAAGAAAGGATATTTTCCTCTAGAATAGAGTTCAAGTGTTTTATCAAAATTATTTTCCATCTAAGATAATAAAGGGTTATGTTTTTATCCCTATTATTACATTTATTTGATTATGTTGTGAGGGAATTATTTTTATGAAGTCATTTACCTTATATGATTTGTTTTATGATGTCATGATGTTTCAAGATTCCCATTTTTGTTACATATGTTATGCGATGATGTATGATTTATGATTATGTGGCACACATAAGAAATGATTCATTATAAGATGGGTGGGACCTATATCTCCCTCCAATGCATTGGGTAAAGATTTTATATCTCATGAGATGGACATGACTGGAATGGTAGGTTATACCGGTTCAGTGAAACAGGACTGAAACGAGGGTGACTCGATTCAGAAAGGGACTTTGTCCACTAAGATAGTCTTGGAAATGATTCTTGACTAACAAGAAATGATTCTCTATGATTATGTGTGTATGCCACAAAGTTTCATGTTTTAAGTTATTATTATTGGGATTTCATTTCACTACTATGATTTATCCCATGTTATGAAATTATGCTCTCTTTTGCGGGTTAAGATTTCCAAAAGATATGTTCTTGAGAATATGATGTGATTGATTTCTCTTTTATTTACCCTTACTGAGCATTTGAGCTCACCCTTTTATGTTTTCTTTTCCCCAGGATATAAAGAAAGGTTTTAGGTAAAAAAAAGGGAAGATCTTTATGGGAGATATTGATGATCTTTCACCATGATTAGAAGATTACGTTCCGAGTTTCCGAAGACACTAAACTATTACGATCCTTGTGTGTGTGTTTTTGTTATGTTCTAAGTATTCCGCAAAAGTAATGTAATTTCCATGTACGTCAAGCTTAGGGTCTCTACAGTTGGTATCAGAGGAAAGGTTTAGTCAACCTTTGGAAACTAGGATGCGAGACCTTTAGTGAGATCCCTAGAGATATTTCTAAGGTATGTCTAGGGATGTCTCTAAGGTTAAGTATACGTATAGGTTATAGTACTAGAATTAGGCTAACGATCATAGAATTAAACCTGAGATGTTAGATATTGAATTTACTCCCCCTTTATTATGATTTTTTCCTCTCACACTATTCTTTTTTTGGGTTTTAGAAAATGGCTGGAAACAAGATGATTCACGATAATGGAGGATATGATGGACAATGGAATGATATTCTTCATAATGAAATGGGATTTGGAAGTCCAAACATCATTATTATGCCGAATCAGCAATCTCATAATATGATCAATAATGTAAAATTTGGTAAGATTCCTGACTCGGCTAATAAGAGAAAGATGGAGTTTTATGATGATCATAGAGGAATGAAAGTTCAATTTCCCCTATGTAAATCATGTGGGAAGAGGCATCAAGGAGAATGTTTCAAAGGAACTGGAAGATGCTTTGGGTGTGGAAAAGAAGGACACAAATCAAGTAAGTGCAAAGGAAAAGGTTCAGTTAACACCAGGTATGAGGATAATGGTATTGCTACGACATCAACAATGGTTAAATGTTTTAAATGTGGAATGTACGGGCATTATGCAAACAAATGCCCTAAGGTAAAGTCTCATGAAGAGAATCAGTATGGTCGTATGGGAAGTATTTATGTAGATGATGATGAAGAGACTACAAATGATATGTGATATGAAAGAATTGTTGAAGCTCGGTTAATGGTTTAAGAATGTAGTGGAATGCTTACATGTTTATCATGTGTAATATTGTATAAGAAATCTCATGGTACTATGGAATAAAGAGACATCTAAGGATTGTTACACTGTTTCTTATCCTTGAGTTTTGAAAGTGTATGATTAATGTTACCAGTATCCATGAAAGGTTATTCAGATATTTTTGGAATTTAGATGATATGTGCATAATGAAGGGATAAAGAGAAAATTAAATGTTTAACAGTATTCATGAGCTCATGATTGATATAAGGACTAAGTGATATCATGGTTTGAGTATATAGAATTTTGAGGATTTTGGTATGTGGAAAGTGTTAACGTATAACTGCATTCATGTTTTCAATAAGGTTCAATGGGTATTCAATAGAATACATGATTAAGGCCTTTGAATGTTTAGAATGTGACCAAAAAGACATATCTTATGATATATGGGGATCAACGATGGTATTAAATCTCTGGTAATCGTTTTCACTATATTATGAGAGTGGACTGAAGTATTATGGATAAGCCTAAGGATTGTTGGACATAAGTTAGTATTGTTTAAGGATAGAGGTTTTTTTCGATATTATTGATGGGATGTTATAGTAATATAGTTTTAGAAAAAGGACAACCTGCAGAACGGGCAACAGCCCATCGCGTCGAACAAGGCTGTGGGAATCGAACCCACAACTGAAGTGCGACTGGCCTTTATCGCCTACCACTGGCCTACAGGAAGTCCCTGTTTAGTAGAAACTAGTTTTATTTTATTAAGCGGTTTGATATATGAAGTATAAGTTCATTTTAGGAACCATATATCATTAATCTCACTATAGATGAACTTATGTATTTTTTTTTTGACAACTTTTCTAACCTTTTGAGACAGATGGAATGACCCATCATTCTATCACATGATCTGCTAACACATCACGAATGACAAATTCAACTTCATTTTTTTAAGAGATGAAGTAGAAATTGTCCAAAGAACGACAAACAGTGAGACTATACCAAAATCATGAAAGTATTTCTTCTAATTCCAATTTCATCAACTTTAGGGAAATGATCTTGAAAACCAAAAAATGTTGTCCTAGTGCTCTTATATCTGATTAATCAGATGGTACCTTAGATCATCACAAATTTATGGATTTTTGATTGTTGGATTCTCCATATCCATGTTCTCTACCACTCTCCATCAAAACATGATGGTTAGATTTCTCTTCCATATCCATATTTTCACCTATGTGGAAACCCAGTGATTAGTTTATTTGGGTAACCGTTATGTTTCATAATTTTGTTTTTAAAGGTTGGTTTTGGTATTCTTTTTTACGATGTGGGTTTCTATAAAAGAAACTTTCAAATAGTAAACCATTTATAAGCCCGACGAATTTCGAGGGCGAAATTCATTTTAAGGTGGGTAGAATGTAACACCCCAAAATTTTATGAAAAATATTCTTTTTAATTTCATTAATGTCTTGTGTTGTACGCTACAACAAAAGAAGCTTTCACAACACGCATCCTTGACTTTCCTTGCATTACACGCAATCACAACCTTCCTCGATAGCGTGTGTAGTACGCAATACTGAGTTTCACGAAACAACGATATGCTTTTAAAATATTATTAAAACTAGCCGTTATGAATAGTAATAACCACTTTTTAAAATTTTAGAAATTTTAGCTCTCAAAATGGAATTCATTTTTGGATTCGGAGTATCGAATTTAGCCTAAGATGAAATTTTGGTATATTTCGGATAACTTTCATATTCTGATGAATAGTGAAAATTACTAAATTATAATTAAAAAACAACTTTTTTAATCGAAATAATTAATAGTGATAATTTATTAGTTTGAGTAGTTTTAAAGTATATTTAGAATATATTTTTACAATTTAATACAATGTTGGTCATTGGTTGTAATTTCACATTTAAACCAGACATAATCAAGTGTCAATCTTTTGATAGATATTGTTTCTTAAAAACACGCTATTTGTTTTAACAGCGGGATTTAATTATAAAATTAAATAATTCAACTTCTATGTTATGAATTTTTTAAAATAAACTTCATTTTTGAATTCGGAATATGAAATATAGCTTAGGATGAAATTTTGACATTGTTCTGAAAAACATCAATTTTTGATGAATAGTGAAACTACTAAGTGGTAGTTAAAAAAACTGAATTTTTCATAAAACTTAATTTTACCGCTTCTATGATTGGAATTTCAAAAATCCGAGAGACACGGTTGATTTCAGTAAGTAAAATGTGGTTCAATGAGATGAAAATAATTTTTGGTGAATAGTAACTTTTTACTTTTATTTACCACGGTTAAAAGTAAATAGGGTAATTAAGGGTAAGAATGATATTAATATTACCCTAACACATGTCCTAATTCTAATGGACAAGTGTATCTCGACCAAAAACAACCTTGAGTGTAAAATATTATCATTTATTCCCACATGGATTAGATTAGGACATTTATTATTATTTAATTCAAAGAAGAGTTAAAAGGGTTAAAATCAACGTTTATTTACTAAAACATTTTTAATATAGGGTTATACATAAGATAAATTAGATTGTAAATATTCATTAGAAAGATAAAAGGATTTACTACATAATGATATTTTATTTGTAATTTTTAGACATCAAATAATTTAATTTAGTTATGACACAATGATGATGGAGTAATTATCTTATTAATGAAATATTGACATAATTGATATTATAAATACCAAAATAAATGTAATTTAAGACTTTTTATGAATTCCAATAATTTTCTAGGTTACTATGATATATTAATGTTTATTTAATCAACTTGGTTTGAACATATAATTCTTCTATGACTTTCACAAAAATCATATATCAAATAGTGTCAAAATTGACACAAAATAGTTTTTAAATCAAATATTATATTATTAATTGTTATTTTATTCCTAAAAATCTATGGTTCGGCCCAATGACTTAGATAAGGATATATATATTAATAATAAACAATTTGGGGTTCGTTTGGCATGTTATAGTAATTGTATTAACCATATAGTGAAAGCAAAAAAAAAGACACGGTAAAAGTTAAATTATTTAACTTAGAGTTAAATCTAATTGATAAGGTTAAAATAGTACCCTAAACTTGTCTAAATCCTATTGGTTGATAGGATTTCGACCCATCCCCACTTTATCTTCTAAATAAGACCCTTTGGAACCATTATAAACCGATTTTTGACTTTAATATAAAATAATATTTTGAGATATTCCTAAGGTGCCCCTCTCCTCCCTTATAAAATGGCACCTCCTCCCCCTTCTCCTCACACAAATTTGAGCACTCAAGATCGGCCAAACCCTGCAATTTTCTCTTCTACACTTCCCTAGAATAATCCTAGAGGTCCTGGTCTTCTTAAAAGTCCAATCATAGTTCCCTATGTGGAGGATTCAAAGAGGCGTTCCAAAGAAGAGGAGGTTCGGACACTCACAAAGCAAGTCAGACCTAAGGTAAGGGAAATATCACCATCTCATTTTTATCCGAGATTGTTTTTACTTTGGTATTTACTAGGGTGAATTTTATCATCCACATCCATGTTCCCTCAATATGTAATATTATTTCCATCCTTATACAATAGTTTATATCCAATTTTACCCTTTGGTAAGTATTTTGTAAAAGATATGAAAGGAATCTTTTGTCGTTTTTCGTATGAGGTATTTTTTGACTTTTCCGACAAAAGTACGAAGAATGTTTTTTTAACTTATACGACATTAATTGATTTTTAAAACATTATTTCGTAGAAGCTTCCTTTACAAGTTTTCAAGTTTATTTTTGATCAACTTCTTTTATTTTATAATTTTATGACATGTTAAGAAAAGAAAAGTGTTTTTGAAGAAGAAAGGATATTTTCCTCAAGAATAGAGTTCAAGTGTTTTATCAAAATTATTTTCCATCTAAGATAATAAAGGGTTATGTTTTTATCCATATTATTACATTGATTTGATTATTTTGTGAGGGAATTATTTTTATGAAGTCATTTACCTTATATGATTTGTTTTATGATGTCATGATGTTTCAAGATTCCCATTTTTGTTACATATGTTATGCGATGATGTATGATTTATGATTATGTGGCACACATAAGAAAAGATTCATTATAAGATGGGTGGGACCTATATCTCCCTCCAATGCATTGGGTAAAGATTTTATATCTCATGAGATGGACATGGCTGGAATGGTAGGTTATACCGGTTCAGTGAAACATGACTGAAACGAGGGTGACTCGGTTCAGAAAGGGACTCTGTGCACTAAGATAGTCTTGGCAATGAGTCTTGACTAACAATAAATGATTCTCTATGATTATGTGTGTATACCACAATGTTTCATGTTTTAAGTTATTATTATTGGGATTTCATTTCACTACTATGATTTATCCCATGTTATGAAATTATGCTCTCTTTTGCGGGTTAAGATTTCCAAAAGATATGTTCATGTGAATATGATGTGATTGATTTCTCTTTTGTTTACCCTTACTGAGCATTTGAGCTCACCCTTTTATGTTTTTTCTTTTCCCTAGGATATAAAGAAAGGTTTTAGGTAAAAAAAATGGAAGATCTTTATGGGAGATATTGAAGATCTTTCACCACGATTAGAAGATTACGTTCCGAGTTTCCAAAGACACTAAACTATTACGATCCTTGTGTGTGTGTTTTTGTTATGTACTAAGTATTCCGAAAAAGTAATGTAATGTCCATGTACGTCAATCTTAGGGTCTCTACAATGTAAATGGAAAATCTAGATCATTTCTCCTAAATGGCATGTGTTTCACCAATGTACTCTATCTTATATGGGAAATGAAATTTTAATATATTTTAAAATTATTTATTGTTGAAAATATATTTCATACATTAAAAACACTTTTTAAAGCATAAAACATTTTTCAAAAACATTTCCAGGAAAATAGACTTAAAAACATAAAATGTAGCATTTTAACACATTAAAACATTTTTGAGATCCCTTTTCTTTGAAAATTTTTATAAAATATATTTTGAAAACATTTTTGTATACAATGTTTTTGAATAAAACATATTTCTCACTAAGAATAGAAAGACAATCAGATTTTCTTAAAAACATTTTCTTAATAGCATTGATACCAAAGGGTGGATAATGTTATAAAAATACATGGAGATACCTTAAAAATGGCAGAATAAAATTCATTATTTTTCAATATATAAGGATATTAATATTTCATAAATGGATGAATAATAAAAAACAATCCCAATAAATGATGATATTGATTCATTAAACCATTACCACATGGTAACATTGAATCATACTCCCCATTTAAGAAAATGAAAGCATAGGATGATTAAAATATCATGAAAATAATTAAATTCATGGTATAAAATTTCAAAGTGATTTGTATACACATCTTTGAGTAACACAGGTGCATAACATGGCATCTACCTCAAAGAAGGTAGCTCGGGAAAAAAGTAATTTACCTATTTGGAAACTTTTAAAACATAAACCCCATGGAAAAATGATCATAAAATGCATGTGTAAATAGAAAAAAATTTAAGAATAATGTTAATTTAATACATTCATGTGATTCATATAAACCACACAGTATAATATAGTGGTGAATATGGAATCTAACTCAAGGATTTAAAATTTATAATGAAATTCTCTTACCTTATGTATTGACTCTATTCGTACACGTTATTACCTAATGTATAATAAATATAATCTTATTAAAAATCTACTTGAGAACCATATTCAGATATATAATACAATATTTTATTTACATAAGATTTTATAATATCTTTTTATTTTAACTCCATGTTAAAGTCGCATTTTTCGGGATAAGCACCCTGTTTTTCATACATGTTTTGTCTTAATATTCATAGTCCTCTAACAAAGATCATGATTTACTTATTTTAAAAATATAAAGCAAGATATAAATATCATATAAATACATTCAATATAAAATAATTTTTTATAATATTAAAATATATAAATATTAAATGATATACACCGTTCATGGAGATGGTAGGCCATATGTATGCATGAATGTTTTTTCAATTTTCTTTCCCTATTGTTAGAAATAAAGTAAATTGGAATATATGAATATATATATATATAATTTCATTAAATTAAAATTATAATTTCATTTATATCATATATATTTACTATAACATCCTTAATACATTCAATGTAATGCATGAATGAATCACATCGCCTTAAAGATGTGGTAGTCCATACATCCACAAACGATGTTATCATATGTCCAAAATATATAAATCATGAAGGTATGTACTATATATCAATTCCATATGAATAAATATATCATCAATATCATTAATATCATATAGAAATGTAGTATCAATTATAATGACTAGACATGAGATGTGTTAACAGAAAAATGATCAATATAATTTCATTAGATTGTAGTTTGTTGTACCCAAAAATATTATGTTCATTACCCATTTGAGGTAATTGTGGGTATGTGTAGGTAAAACCCCTAAAATAAAATCATATAACTATATTTATGATAATTATGATATTATTTAATCATGGAATAAAATGAATTATGGTGGGGGAGAAAAAAAATAAAAGAAATGATCTTGAGGAATGATATTACACCTTATTTTGGTTAACTACTTTTGGTTTTCACCAAAGGGATTCCACGATGGATTTTTACCCAATGTAAGGCTTCTATCGTGAAGGATCTAATGTTGGTAGATTATTTTATTAGAGGTTTTTTATCCAAATTTTGTAATAGTGGGTTCCCTAAACCCTACCACGTTGTAATTTTTATTACCATATCAGGTATACAAGTTAGATATAGATGATGAATACTTACCATTATAGTGTAGATATATCTACATCCACTATTTAAGGGTAATTTTCATAGATTAATCATCTTTTAAAAATCATGGATGAGATCCCATGACATAATGCTAACCTATAGACACAATTAAATTTATCATAAACTAAGGTTATGTGGTTAAGATACATATTACTGACTGAACACAACAGATATTTGACTATTATGTGTCAGGGGATCAAACTAATTGAGATTTATTCTCATGATTATCACAATTGGTGATATCTAATAGTGATATCACAAGGATATAAAATCTAATAGAGAAACCACATGATTTGGGTGTGATTTGATGTTCCTATTTATGATCATGTGTAATGGTCTTCTGACATGTGATCATAACAAATTTATTTCATTTAATATCATAAATTGATTCAAAGAAAAAACCATATAATAAAATCATGTTAAAGTTTCTTGTGTTGGGTGCATCATTCATGTCATGAAATTAGTGTATTGATCAAGAAAGGATTTGTCACTTCCAAGTTATGGAGGTTATATATCTCAATCCACATAGATCAGGATGGTTGTTCCATTATAATACCATAGTCATTTCAATCTAGGGTAAATCAATATAGTTAGATATAAAATAATAATGTATGAAAATGTGTGATAAAATAGGCATGTGGCCTTATTTATGATATATTTAACGATAAAGAGATTATATAACAATGTGCATGTTTGTATGATGGTTGTCACTGCTTTGATAATCCTCCTGTCTTTTGGGGCCATGATGGGTTTTTAGATCATACTCTTACTCTATGAATAGTATTTACACTTATCTAGTTAAGGTCCTAGAGGATCTCCCATAATAACATATTCAAGAATATTCTATATTCAGTTGAATATGTATATTAGACATGATGGTCCCACCATTGGTGTCTGAGAATTATCTAAGGATATACAATCACCAATGCAATAAATAAATTCAGAATTATTCAAGTTAAGAATAGTGGGCATTGAATTTATAATTAAATGTATTTAAAACATTTAAGCCAAATACATGAAAAATATTATTTGAATTAATATTTGTTTAAAATATTCCGGGGTCATTTAATATTTGTGAGAAAAATGAGAAATGTTAATGACTAATTTATTAGCATGTAGTGTATTTATTATATTACACGTAAGTTAAAATAATAATAAATGATTTTTGGGACATAGTTTTGTAGTAAAAATATTTTTTATATGGAGTTTTAATTATCCGTGTACGAGAACACATTATATATTATTTTCTTAACACCTTCTAAATAGAAGAAGGGAGAAATGTACTTTTAAGGATTCATGAGATTTATCTCTCATCAGATATCTCACATGATCTAGAGGGATAGGATCTAGATCTAGGAGCTCATATCAAGCTCTCTATCTCTCTCTCATTGTATAAATGGAAATTTGGTAATCGTAAGAGCATCGATGGCATCATCGGGTCTCTATACTAGTACCCAGAATTCGACGATCAGTGGTCCTGCAGTTTCCAGATGCAAGTGTGGAAGATCTAGAGAAATCTGGCTTCAGATTTTTCAAGCATCGGTCACTAATGTTGAGTAGATGTCTTGCATGACTTTGGATCTAGACCATGTAATTTACAATTTTATGTTTGTGTTTAATATTCTTCAGGCAAGATCCTTGACATAAACTGGGTAGCTATTCACCGAAATTGATGGTTTCATTTCATTCATTGGTGGAAGATTTTACAATCCCATGGTTTGGGGATTTTGATACATGCTTGGTACCTTCAAATGGTATTAGTGATTTTTATATATGTTTTTAACCCAAAAAAATTATATTTTTGTTAAACCATATGAAGGGTGTCAATATAGTCCCAATACTGCATATGGATTTTCCATCCGACACTGGATAACCAATCTATGGTTATCCAATGTTTGAATTTATATTGAAATAATTTCCCACGGGTTATAATATTTTAATAACCTATATATTTTAAAAGTTATTTTTATGATAAAAATCACCAGCATAATTTATAATTGGAAACACGATCACCGGTGGGATTTTGGTTACTAGAATTTTAATTTTTGGCCATCAGAAATTATTCCCCCAGTGAGTCTTTTAAAATGATAATTTTTTACTTAACCTATTTGATAGGCTGATAAGGATTTCAAAACAAAACAGAAGCAGGAATAGATTTTGGGTGACTTCTAGTTTTGCGGGTCAGTACATAACCAGAATACTGAACTGGTGGGGAAGAAATAAGTTGGCATGTCAGGAGCTCCATTTTAATAAAATGTGGGGTTAACTTATCCCATAAGCCAAACAAGAGCTATGCTAAAAAAATGAAAAAATTAATTTTCAAAAATAAGGGGGTGGGTATGGACCCCTCCTCTTGTGCTTTCCTGCTACCGGGATCCCCCTAACCCATGACTCACTGGAGCCCATTTGGCCCACATTCATAGGACCAACCCCTTCTCAACAATGGCTCTTGCCTGCTCCCTCAGCCCTGACCTCCAATTCTTTGGACACCCTGCCTCCGCCTTGAACCAAGCCGTATGGCCGTCCACTAGGACCCTCCTGGAAGATCTGCATTGCTAATTGGAACTACCGACAAAAGTATCACCTCCACCAGGGAAAATCCGATTGGTTACCTCTTCATTACGCTGAACTAATACCCCACTGGTCTCTCTTGTCATGCATCTGGGCTGCACCGCTGGCACCCACTATAGCATCTATGCCATGCCGAACCTGAGGGATCATAGTGCTACAATCTATAGTGACCTCCATTGCCACTTTGTTTGAATGAACTTGCATGTAGGCTTATTTTTCTATGGTATTTTTTATAAGTTTTTTTAATAAATAATTTTTTAAAACATACTGGGTTATTTTTTAAAAAAAATTTCCACAAAGGAGATATTTGTGTTTCCTCCATTGCCCAAAAACAAAATTACAATTATTTTTTATTTTTTTTGTTTTTTTGTTATATATATATATAAACAAAAGAATGATAAAAATAAAAATATGTGTTTCTACTGAATTTATCCACAATTTAGAATCCAACAGTACTACCATTACAACAGTCTAGATTTTGACAAAAGCTCTCACCCAGGGCTCCCTTTTATAAGAGAGCTTACCCGGGAAATCATTCTACATTTCGATGTGGGATTCTGTTTCATGTACATTACTTTGAAAGATCATAAAATATAAAATATATGACCAACATAAATGAAACTTAAAAAACGATTAACCATATAAAAAATAGTTACAAACAAAAAGAATTTCGTAAAAAATGATGATAAATATTAATTTATAAGCTTTAAAAACCACCTAAATGAAAGTAAAAACTGTTTCAAGTATGTGACTTTGAAACCCTGTAAAATATTAACAAATTGACCAATATAAATGAAAATTAATTCATAGATTAGTCATATAACAAATTGTTGAAAATAAAATAAATTTTGTTTAAAATGTTGACGGAAACTAATTTATATGTTTTAAAATACACCAACATGAAACTTAAAATCGTTTCAAGCACGTGAATTTGAAAGCCTATAAAATATAAACTATAAGACCGTTATAAATTAATCATAAAAAATGGATTAAAGATATAAAAAATAGTTTAAAATAAAGAAGATCATAAAAAATGTTCATGAAAAATAAATTATATGCTTTCAAAACCACCCACATAAATCATAAAAATGATTCGTGTGTGTGGCTTTGAAAAACTATAAAATAAAAAATATAAGACTGATATAAATAAAAGTTAAAACATGGATTAAACATATAATAAATTATTTAATTATTTATTAAATATTATTAATAATTAATTATATAATAATTCATTAAGTAATTAGAAATTATTAATAATTAATTATATAATAATTAATCAATTAAATAGTAATGTAATTATTCATTATATAATTTTTAATTTGTTAATTAGTAATATAATTATAAATTATATAAATTCATTATATTTTATAATTAGTAATTATTCCAAATAATTCTAAAATAATTAATTAGTTAATTGGTAATAAAATTATGAATTATATAATAGTTAATTAGATAATTAGTAATATAATTATAAATTAAAATTATTCATTAAATTTATTAATTATAATTATTAATTGTAATTATTAATTATAATTATTCATTATAATTACTAATTATAACTATTCAATATAATTACTAAGTATAATTATTAATTATTAATTATTAATTATTAATTATTAATTATTAATTATTAATTATTAATTATTAATTATTAATATAATTATTATTTATATAACTATTAATTATATAATAATCAGTTGGTTAATCAGTAATTATTAAAAATTAACTATATAATAAATAGTAAGTTAATTAGTAATATAATTAGTTGATTAGTGATATAATTAGTTAATTTTTAATATAATTATTAATTATTTATTTATTTATTAGACACTTGGTAATATAATTATTAGTTACATAATAATTAATTAGTTAATTATTAATATAATTATTATTTACATAATTTGTAATTAGTTAGTTAGTAATTATTAATCATTAATTATATAGCTTCTAATTAGTTAATTAGTAATATAATTATTAATTATATAATTTGATAATTTGTTAATTATTTGAGAAAAATAGAGCCAAGGCCCTTTTTATAATTAGTTAATTAGTAAAATTATTATAAATTATAATTATTCATTATTACTATTATTAATTAGTATTTATTAAAAATTATTATGTAAAAAAATTAACTAGTTAATTAGTAATGAAATTATTAATTATAAAATAGCTAATTAGATAAATAGCAATATAATTATTCATTATAATTATTAATTAGTGATTATTAAAAATTATTATATAATAATTAATTAGTTAATTAGTAATATAATTATTCTTTATAATTATTCAGTATAATTATTATTTATTATTTATTAATTACTAATATGATTATTAATTTTATAACTATTAATTTTATATTAATTAGTTAGTGAATTAATAATAATTAATGATTAATTATATAATAATTAATTATTTAATTAGTATTATAATTAGTTAATTAATAATATAATTAGTTAATTAGTAATATAATTATTAATTATGTAATAATTAATTAGTTACTTAATAATATAATTATTAATTATATCAAAATTTATTAGTTAATTAGTAATATAATTATTAATTATATAATTGTTTTTAGATAATTAGTAATTATTAATTAGTAATTATTTAATAACAAATTATTTAATTTGTAATATAATTATTAAATAAATAATGGTTAATTAGTTGAATTTTTGAGAAAGATAGATCATAGGCCCTTTTTATAATTAGATAATTATTAATATTATTATAAATTATAATTATTCATTATAATTATTAATAAGTATTTGTCAAAAATTATTATATAATAATTAATTAGTTAATTGGTAATATAATTATTAATTATATGATATTTAATTAGTTATTTAGTAATATTATTATTCATCATAATTACTAAATAGTAATTATTGAAAATATTTATATAATAATTAATTAGTTAGCTAGTAATATAAATATTCATTATAAATATTCATTATAAGAATTCATTATAAGTATTCATTATAGCTACCCATTATTCATTATTCATTATAATTTGTAATTATAACTTTGTAATTAATAATTATTAATTAACTAATTGAATAATTTATTATATATATAATCAATGTCTTAAGTTTCATTTATACTGGTTTTATAGTTTATTTTTTTAAACAATCAAAAGCACATTATTGAAACATCTTTATGATTCATGTAGGTGCCTTTGAAAGGTTATAAATTATTTTACATCAACATTTTTTATGATTTTTTTATTTATATTTATTTTTTATATTTTTAATCTATGATTTATGTTTCATTTATGTTGCTCTTATATTTTATGTTTTATTTACATTCAATGTCATGTACTTGAAACATTTTTATATCCCAAGTAGGTGTCTTTAAAACATATAAATTACTTTCTATTAACATTTTTTATGAAATTATTTTTATTTTCAACTATTTCTTATATGTTTATTTCATGTTTTATGTTTTATTTATGTTGGGATTCTAGTTTATATTTTTTTATGCTTTAATATTGAGGAACATGAAATATTTTTTTGATTCAAGTAGTTGTCTTTCCAACCTTATAAATTATTTTCCATCAATATTTTTTATGAAATTATTTTTTGTTTTCACCTATTTCTTACATCCTTAATCCTTGTTTTATGTTTAATTTATATTTTTCTTATAGTTCATATTTTATATTCATTAAATTTCACGTATTTGAAATAGAATCCCACATCAGAAATAAAGAATGCTCTGCGCAGGAAAGGGAGAACCAGAATCACACATCGAAAATGTAGAATGATTTGTAGGGTACACACTCTAACAAAAGGGAGCCCTGGGTGAGAGCTTCTGTCTGAATTCAGTCTACAGTAAAGGCAGTACAGCTGGATTTTATACAGGAACTAAATTCTGCAGATTTTTTTTATTTTAATTTATATATATATATAAACAATAAAAACCAAAGAAAAATATATATTAAAAATTTTATAATTATTTATTAATTTTGGTTATAGGGGAAAGGGGGCATTGATGACGCTGCCCTTCACCCATTACCCAATGGTGGAATCATAGATGCAGCCTTTGTGGTGTATTTTTTCAAAAATATGTAACCAGATCAGTTTTTAAAAAATATTTTAAAAAAATTATTTAAAAAAACTCTTTGACTATGAGTTAATGCGTATTTAATGCGTGATTAATTTTAATTGTTAATTTTTTTAATATGTTTATTAATTATTATTACTTGGTCATGAGTTGTGTACCAATTAATGCTTGTTTGGTTCATGATAACTTTATTTATTCAACTATAACAGTTGGTTGTAATAAGTATTTTAAATGGAAAATGATGATCTATGTATCATCTCTGAGTTATTATACATTTAAGTACCTATATCTCTAATTAAGTGTTGTATTTTCATACTCCCTAGTTCACCTCACCTACGAGCATGTATTGTTGTACACTAATGAGATGAGGAGTGACACACATCATGTAGAGTGACGTGGACACACTAGATAGGAGTTGGTTGTAATAGATGTGTAGACATTGTAATTCAATTTGAAAGTGATGTGACTTAATGTATATCCCCAAGGGTCTTAGTTGATGCATTATTCAATCAATTGTTCAACCATTTGAATCATCACACAAACATGTCATCATTTTTTTCATGGTTCTATAGTTACCTCCCAAACATATAGAACAATAAACAAGAGTGCATTGGTTAAATGAAAACATGACTCGATGGATTTTTTATTTATAGCATGTTCAGTTGTGAGTTCAATCACATAGTACATGCTAATAAAAAAAGAAAATCATTTCATTATTCATAATAAAAAAAATAAAACCCTCAATGAAATAGTATGTTGTAATCGCATTCCATCTTTGAAATTTGGACAAAACAGGGAGTTTGGGATGCGCGTCATACCAAAGATGAGGGTGCCTGTTACTACCATGGAGTTCTTATGGGAATGATGGATTGATATAACTGGAATTGTAGAAAATATGCTTCCAAAACTATCATGGTGTAATTTTAGTGGAAGTTTTTGAGTAAATCAAGTTACGATTTAATAAGCTAGGACTTCACTCAAGGGATCAAGGAATCGTGATTTAATGGGGTTACCTAGTCTAACGCCAACCTTAAACCTTACAAGTAGTGGCATATCCAATGATTGTAAACTATGATGGTTATTTTTATGATCCCTCTCACTAGAATACTCAAGATACAAATTATTTAGATTCAAGTACAAAGGGATTATATAATTTGGTAAAATAGTGGGAGACATTAATGATATAACTAATTAATCCAAATGTCTAAACTGGTAATTGTGATAAAATTATTGATTTGCTAAAATTTATTTTTTATAAAAATAAAAAATAAAACCACAATATTAACTATGATAAATAATGGATAAAATAAATTTCCACACTAGTATGTGTACTAAATAACAGTACAAGTTCATGCACATAGTACTATGATATTTGAAACTCCAGGTGCCAGTGACCCCAAGACATGTTTTTTCACCTATAGAAGTGAGGGTGAGAAATTATTAAGAACACCTTTGTAGAAAGAGTATTATGGTTATGTCATTATGAAAGCATCAATATATGATGTTACTTGTGGTCACTACATCAGGACACACATGAAATAACATGTATTCATGTCTCAAAGAAGTTTGTCAAGATAAAGTTAACCACATATTTCAAAAAGGTGATGGATACATCGGTATGTGTAAATTTAAATATTGATCATGGTCGTTAAATGAATTTCATTACATATAATGTTCACCCATTTAATCATGTTTCATTTTAGGATACAAATTGAATTGTATTGAGTAAAATCTCCAATACTTATAAATGTAAAGGTTTACTATTTAAATATGAATATAAAAGATAAATTGATCATTAATACTTATGGATACCAAATTGAAAGACATGGAATAAAGAAAAATAGAAACTAATGTCAGAAACACATTTGAAACATCCATCAATGAAATAGGTATTAACATAGGTTATTTTCATTTCATATTATAAAAACAAATCTATGTTTAATCACAATAAACTGAATTAATGAAGAATGTTACTGCTTATTCTTTAGTAATATTCATCAATGTAATGTTTCAGTTTTACTTCTTTGTTACTTAATACTATATTACTATCACATATGTGTATTGAAATATGGTTACCAAAGTGTATAGATACATTACCAGAAGTTAGGTGTATTCACTAATAAGCTATGAAAGGGTTATTCTTATGTCAATGGTGAGAATTACATGACATCTATATTTTCAAGTGATTGATTCTAATAAAATATTTATCAAGTATTACATAAAAATTTAACTTATGTGTCATTTGGACATATGGAGACCATATTATATTGTCTAAAATGAATGTTGTTCTGGGTGTATCAATCTCAAAGTGTAGTTAAGGGATTCTGGAATCATATTTAATAAGTGATTTATATAAAAGGTATGGATCTTATACCCAGTTGTTACATGATACTTGTATTTAAAGAAAGACTAAAATATGACATTAATTATATAAAATTTTTGGTATTTTGGATAGGTAACGCTAAACACCTTTGTTATTATAAACATTTTTAGTTTGGACCAGGAAACCATTATAAATAAAGGAATTCCACAAAGCATTCAGAATTAGTTCAGAATGAGAGTGAAAACTATTAAAAGAAAATTCTAGAGGTATATATACCTCATCAATTACTTTATGTAATTAATTAAAGGTAATTTTTTTGTATTTTCTTGGTCACAAGACATGTTTTGATTTGAGTGGAAATGTTGATGAATATTTTGACCAAGCATTTATTGATCAATATAATGTAGAATAGATTAATTCCTAAACACACATTACCTTATCCAGTTCTTGATATTGTTATTAATGTGGGGGATGGATGATGAAGTATTAATTTTTAACATTGATCAATAGAGATATAGTGTGTGGATATTCTTAAGCACACATTTTATATATCAGAGTTATGATGTAAAGTGTATCAATGTTTCTACTTGATGAAATTTTCAATATATTCCCACTTATTATAAGGCCCCAGCCTTAAACCTTACATAATAATGAGTTATCACAAGATTACAAGTTGAGGATCTGTTTAGGTTTAGAGTTTTAGAGAATTAAATCTTAAAACATGCATTACAACCCACATTAAAACAAAGTGGTTACATAAAGATAGTATTCTTCATTCCAATCAATGGAAACATATTTAAAATTAAACATGGATTCTTTCTTGAAACTTCCTTGACACTATCATCTTATCATGTACCTTTCCCGTGACCTGTGAAAAACATTTCAAAAAAACATGGGATGAGAATAAAAAGCTCAGTAAGGGATATAAAAATATGGAAAGGAAACATGGGTACATATATACATAAGAATGAAATCATACTTTACCCATAAAACATATGCACTTTAACATACCCCATCAAATTATGAATAAATCATAGAAATCATAAGACATAAAGGTAACTTGAGGCATTCATAACATTCTTACGTAGGGAGTAACCCTCTTGGTTACGTTTGGAATACCCATCGCAGTATATTCCCTAAAATATCTTCATAGAAACCTTAACATTTTACTCCTTCACGTTACCCAATGCATTGGAGAGCTATATCGGGCTCACCCACCCTTAGTTTATCACGGAACCACCCGTCTTCATAATAATGCCCAAGAACAATAACATAATCGTATCATATAAAACATGCATAAAGGAAACATAACATTTCCACATTTCAATCACAAGATATCAATACAACACAAAAAACATTGTGAAAACCATTTTCAATACCAAAATAAAAGAAAAGTAAAACATGTTATTTATTTTTCTTTTAAAAAGAAGGTATGGCTTATAGAGGAAGCCAGAAATCAAATAACAGTCACGACGGTGGAGAAGTCGTTGTCGCCACATACGTACGACAAAAACATTCCCTTTTGTCGTTTAGTAAACGCTTCGTATAAAAAATATTCCTTTTGAATAAACGTAAAAGTCAAAGGTGTTTATACACCGTATAAAAGAAAGTTGTGTATAAAATAAAATATGCCTCAATAAAAGGAGATTGAGACGAAGTCCCATACCTCATATCTGACTTGACCCGACCGTCATTTAATCTCCTGAATAATAAACTGGAGTTAATATCTACTTTCTTAAGAACCCTTTTCAAGTTCATTATTCCTTTTATACCATGTTATGAACATCATGTAATCATTTAAGTTAATAATGTTCATTTTGTCGGTATTTGGTTCTTAAGTCAATAATAGACTTCTTATACATACATGTTGCTAATTTGGCCAATGGTTCGTTATATCAAGAATGATATTAATGATTTGGATAACATATATGTCATATATATTCATCATATACATGTATTTATAATATTACATCACATTTAGAGGTAAGAAATGAAATGCACCGTTCATGGAGACGGTAAGCCGTACGTACGCATGAACGCTACTTCCATTTCTATTTCGTATTTTCTGGAATGGAATCATAATGATATAAGAGTATATTATAATTCCAGTATAATAACATATATAATATAATTAACTTTATCCTTTACACATCCCACATATGGTATTAACGAATCAAATCACTTTGAGGGGGCGGTAGTCCACACTTCCTAAAATGAAGATATCGTGTTTACCCATAATGGAAACAATAATGGTATGCCATAAATGAAAAATACAGAAGCTTAAGGAAAGAATAAACATAATATATATCATATATAAAAATTGTGACATCATAATGGCCACCTTTGAAGGTGTTAAATGAGTATTGAACAATCATCGTTCCGGGAGGCAGAATTTCGCCATCCACGGAAACCGTTTGTTCATTAACCATTTGATGTAGTTGTGTGAGACTGTAGCTCGAATAAATATAATAAAAACATCCTATTATATTGAAGATATTGGTGTTGTTACAAAAGAAGTAAATAAAAAGAGTTTAGGGGGTTGGAGAAGAAAAATAAAACAAATGAACATGAGAGAATGAATTACCTTTAAAAGTGTAACTCCTTTTGATTTGAGCCTAAAGGCTTCCTTTGAAAGTATTCATCTCAAAGCGAATCCTCTAGGATGAGGAGAGGGATGTGGAGAGAGTAAATGGGCAGGGTTTGGTTGAGCCAAAGGCTTGAGGAGTGTGTGAAATGAGGTAGAGTTTAGGTCCATTTATAAGAGGAGAGGAGAGGCACTTTTGGAAATCATGAAACTATTTTTTTTCAAAAGTGTTTCAAATTTCTAAAGTCCCACATTGATATATTTCAAAAATAAGATGATAAGGCTTCGAAATATTCCCATCCAATAGTTTTTGGGCAAGTTTATGTCTTATATGTTACATTATCTTTCCATTTTATTTTAATCGTTAAATAATGAGGTCATCGCTGCATCATCATGATGTCATAAATAATTTAATTTATTTAATGTATAAAAATTAAAAAAAAATAATATGATGTAGGAAATAGTTTTATATTTCTAATGAATATTTATAGGCAAAAATATGATTAGTATAACCCATTCTAAAAATTGTTTTAGTAAAACACTTTATGTTAGTGTCATTTTCACCTTTATTTAAAAAAAGGCATTAAAGTCATTATCTCACCCAGGTGGCTCCATGGGGTCCCCTAAATCGACCCATGGGTTTTGATGGTCGACCATGACTCATCCAATAGGGGTAGGACATGTGTCATGGTGTTTTCATATTTTTATAATATCATTTTTACCTTAAATTACACTAATTACTTCTAATCGCGATTAATGAAAAAAAAGTTACTATTCCCCAAAAAATTATTTTCATCCCATTGAACCACATTTTACATACTAATGACAACCATGTATGTCGGATTTTCAAAATTCAATACACATTAGTGGTAAACTTTCATTTAACTGAAAAATCAGTTTGCTTGATTACCACTTAGTGGTTTCACTATTCATCAAAAATTGGAGTTTTTCAGAAAAATACCAAAACTTCACCCTAAGCTATATTTGATATTCTGAATTCAAAAATGAAGTCTATTTTAAAAAATTAAAAACATATAAGTCACATTAATTAATTTAATAATTAATTCCCGTTGTCAGAGCAAGTAGCGTGTTTTTGTGAAACAATAAGTATAAAAAGATTGACACCAGTTTAAGTCCAATATCAACGTGAAATTGATTCCAATGACCACCATTGGATTAAATGGTAAAAATATATTCTAATTTCACTTCAAAACCGATTCAAAAGACAATCTAATCATATAAGTAAATTAGATTAAAAAGCAGTTTTTATGTAAAATGCATTATTTTTTATTATTCATTAAAAAAAAGAACATTGTCAGCAAAATACCAAAAAATCACACAAAGTAAATTTTGATGTCCCAATAATAAAGAATAAGATTATTTTGACAAACATAGCTTATAAAATTATCAGAAGATAGATTCAAAAATGGTTTTCTATCAAAAGGCAGTAAAACAATCTTTTAAAAATATTAGTGTATTCCATGCTTAAGATTGGATTTATTTTCATTTTAATCCTCTAAAACACTATATAATTCATTAATAGACATACACAAAAATATTTGTTATTCATTACTTACTTGGGATGTTACATCCTTCCCCCCTTTAGAAAATTGGGTCCCCGCAATTTATTTACTTATCGAATAAATGGGGGCACTTATCCCTCATTGCATTTTCAGATTCCCATGTTGCCTCTTCCATCATGTGGTTTTTCCAAAAAAACATTTACCTGCTTAATCACCTTATTCCATAACACTTTCTCCCTGTGGTCAAGAATCTGGACCGGTTGTTCCTCATAAGACAGGTTCTCTTCCAGCTGAACTACCTCTGGACTCAAAACGTGAGATGGATCTGGCATGTACTTTCTCAACATCGAAACGTGAAAAACATTGTGTACCTGAGATAAAATCGGAGGTAAAGCCACCCAGTATGCAACTGATCCAACTCTCTCCAGAATTTCATATGGTCCAACGAACCTTAGACTCATCTTTCCTTTCTTACCAAATCGCATCACACTTTTCCATGGTGATACTTTGAAAAAAACATGATCACCTACCTCAAAAGATAGATCCTTCCTCCTATTATCTGCATAACTCTTCTGCCTACTCTGAGTTGTTCTCATGTGCTTCTGAATTAGCTAAACGTTTTCTGCAATCTCTTCTACCAATTCTGGTCCCATCAACTTCCTTTCACCCACTTCATCCCAGAAAGCTGGAGTTCGACACTACTTCCCATATAATGCCTGAAATGGTTCCATCTGTATACTGAAATGAAAACTGTTATTATATGAAAATTCAACCAAAGAAAGATGTTGGTCCCAACTTCCCTGATAATCCATAGAGCAAGAACGTAGCATATCCTCCAAGGTCTGAATTGTTCATTCTGACTGCCCATCTGATTGAGGGTGAAAAGATGTACTAAAATTTAATTCAGTACCCAACGACTTCTAAAGGCCTTTCCAAAAGTTAGAAGTAAACCTGGGATCACGATCAGATGCAATGGAGAGAGGAAATCCATGTAACCTGACTATCTCATTAAGATACAAATGGGAAAGTTGATCTAGTGAAAAAGTATCTTGTATAGCAAGGAAATGAGCAGATTTGGTCAAGCGATTAACAATAAATCAGATTGCATTATTACCTTGAGATGTCTTCGGTAATCCCACAACAAAGTCCATGGATATATTCTCCCATTTCCACTCTGGCACTGGTAAAGGCTGAAGCATCCCTTTCGGTAACTGTCGCTCTGCTTTAACCTATTGACATGTCAAACATTTCACAGTAAAATCATCAATATCTCTTTTCATTCCATCCCACCAGTAATACTCCCGCTGATCTCTGTACATCTTAGTACTGCTAGGATGAACTGAAAATGGAGAACTATAAGCTTCACAAAACATCTCTCTCTTCAACTGTGAATCACAAGGCACACACAATATCTTCCCAAATCTCAAAACACAATCATTATCAATGTTGAATTCAGGAAACTTACCTTTCTGAACCAGCTCTACCTTTTTCTACAACTCACTGTCTTGCTTATGTGCTTTCTTGATTCTATCTGATAGAGAAGATCTTACTGATACCTGAAACAAAACAGAAGGACTTCCTGCACCAACAACTTCTATTCCAAAGTTCATCAAATCCTTAACCAAAGGATCATGTTCCAAACACAACATTGTTAATGAAGCATTAATTTTTCGACTCAAAGCATCAGCCACTTTATTTTCTTTACCCGGATGGTAATGAATTGTACAATCATAATCCTTGATTAATTCCAGCCATCTCCTTTGTCTCATGTTCAAATCATTCTAAGTGAATATATACTTTAAACTTTTGTGATCGGTATATATTTCACACTTTACTCCATACAAATGATGCCTCCAAATTTTTAAGTCAAAAACAATAGCAGCTAATTCCAAATCATGTGTAGGGTAATTTACCTCACGTGTTTTCAATTTTCGTGAAGGATAAGCAATTACCTAATCATTCTGCATTAGGACACAACCATGTCCTTTCAATGAAGCATCGCTGTAGATGACAAACTCACCCTTTCTGGAAGGTTGTTCCAAAACTGGAGCATTCTCCAATCTTCTTTTCAGTTCCTGAAATCAATCATCACATACTTATCCAAGAACTCATGGAAAATACTATTAATTATGTCCATTAATACAGCAGGTTCATTGGTTAGCCCAAAAGGCATTACTAAAAATTCATAATGGCCATATCTTGTACGAAATGCGGTCTTCGGAACGTCTGCTTCCTTTACCTTCAGCTGATTGTACCCTGATCTCAAGTCAATCTTTGAAAAATACTGAGCTCCCTGGAGCTGATACAAATTCATTTGATGGCCCGACGTCTTCCGAAGTAGTTCCAAAAGATTTCACCACAGCTTTCTGCTTGTAGTCTAACTGCTTCCCATCACTCAAGATCTTTGTCGGACATTCGTTTGCATAGTGACCCATCTCATTGCACTTATAACATTTCACTAACTGTAAATAAAATTTGGTCTAACCTTCACCTTGATCCTTTTCAGTGCAATCACGAGCCTTATGTCCCATCTTACCACATCGGTAGCACATTCTATAATTCAGAAGACATTCCCCAGCATGCCTTTTTCCACACTTATCACAAATTGGAAACTTAGTTTTCTTACCACCAGACTTTTTTGAAGAATTCTTACCTTTCTCCTGCCACCTCGGTCTCTTCTTCTGTTGGTTGTTATAGAACACTTGATCATCGTCAAACTCCATTTCCACCTTCTCAGCACATATAACAAGCTTTTCATAACTTTTAAACTCACAAGAAGCTAATTCCCTTTGATATTTTGGCATTAATCCTGAGTAAAAACGATTGATTTTACTATCAAGGTCTTGGATAAAATTTGGAGCATACCTTGCCAATCGAGTGAACCTTTCTTCATAGGCAGCCACTGAGTATTCCTCTTGCCTCAATTCCAAGAATTTGTTTTCCATCCTAAGTCGAACAGCCTTAGGAAAAAACTTCTCAAGATACATACCATTGAATTCATCCCAGTCGAGAGCAGCAATCTCATCAGCGTCCCTGATATTTTTAACCATCGACCACCACTGATCTGCCTCACCCTCCAAACAGTAAATGGAAAGACTAACCTTTTGATTGTCTGAACACCCCATGACATAAAAAATCTTCTCCAGTGCTTTAATACACCCTTCAGCTAACACAGGGTCAGATGATCCTCTGAATGATGGGGGATGTTGCCTCATGAAATGTTCCACCACTGACATGTTCCTTTGCGGTTGATCTGGCTGATCTCGTGCATGGATACCACCACCATTTATCGCTTGAGTCAACTCTTCCATTACTGCAACAAACAGTTCAGTTCCAATTCCAACCATCTCAGGATGCTGGTTCGGAAGGTTATTTCCTTCTGTATGCCTTCCTAGCACTACTTCCCTATTTCCTCTATGGAAAACCATTCTGAACAAACATGTCTTAGATAAAGCAACATGGTAATCTTCAAATGCTATATCACTTCAATTTGACCATAAATTTTTTTTCTTTGGATAATAATTTAATAGAATTCAAACTCCTAATGTTATCTAAACTGACCTCTGATACCAACTGTAAGGCCCCAGCCTTAAACCTTACATAATCTTGAGTTATCACAAGATTACACATTGAGGATCTTTTCAGGTTTAGAGTTTTAGAGAATTAGATCTTTAAACATGAATTATAACCCACATTAAAAAAAGTGGTTACATAAAGATATTATTCTTCATTCCATCAATGGAATCATATTTAAAATAAAACATGGATTCTTTCTTGACACTTCCTTGACACTATCATCTTATCATGTACCTTTCCCGTGACCTGTGAAAAACATGTCAAAAAAACATAGGATGATCATAAAAAGCTCAGTAAGGGATATAAAAATATGGAAAGGATACATGGGTACATATATACATAAGAATGAAATCATACTTTACCCATAAAACATATGCACTTTAACATACCCCTTCAAATCATGAATAAATCATAGAAATCACAAGTCATAAAGGTAACTTGATGCATTCATAACATTCTTACGTAGGGAGTAACCCTATTGGTTACGTTTGGAATACCCATCGCAGTATATTCCCTAAAATATCTTCGGAGAAACCTTAACGTTTCACTCCTTTGCGTTACCCAATGCATTGGAGAGCTATATCGGGCTCACCCGCCCTTAGTTTATCACGGAACCACTCGTCTTCGTAATAATGCCCAAGAACCATAACATAATCGTATCAAATAAAACATGCATAAAGGAAACATAACATTTCCACATTTCAATCACAAGATATCAATACAACACAAAAAACATTGTGAAAACCATTTTCAATACCAAAATAAAAGAAAATTAAAACATGGTATTTATTTTTCTTCAAAAAGAAGGTATGGCTTGTAGAGGAAGCCAAAACTCAAATAACGGTCACGACGACGGAGAAGTCGTTGTCACCACATACGTACGACAAAAACATTCCCTTTTTTCGTTTAGTAAATGCTTCGTATAAAAAATATTCCTTTTGAATAATCATAAAAGTAAAAGGGGCGTATACACCTTATAAGAGAAATTTGTGTATAAAATAAAATATGCCTCCATGAAAGCAGATTGAGACGAAGTCCCATACCTCGTATCCGACATGGCCCGACCGTTCTTTAATCTCCTGAATAATAAACTTGAGTTAATCTCTACTTGCATAAGAACATTTTTCAAGTTCATTATTCCTTTTATACCATGTTATGAACATCATGTAATCACTTAAGTTAATAATGTTCATTTTGTCAGTATTTGGTTCTTAAGTCAAAAATAGACTTCTTATACTTACATGTTGTTAATTTGGTCAAAGGTTCGATCTATCCAGAATGATATTAATGATTTGGATAACATATATATCATATATATTCATCTTATACATGTATTTATAATATTACATCACATTTAGAGGTAAGAAATGAAATGCACCGTTCATGGAGATGGTAAGCCGTACGTACGCATGAACTCTAGATCCATTTCTATTTCATATTTTCTGGAATGGAATCATAATGATATAAGAGTATATTATAATTCCAGTATAATAACATATATAATATAATTAACTTTATCCTTTACACATTCCACATATGGTATTAATGAATCAAATCACTTTGAGGGAGCGGTAGTCCACATTTCCCAAAATGAAGATATCGTGTTTACCCATAATGGAAACAATAATGGTATGCCATAAATGAAAAATACATAAGCTTAAGGAAAGAATAAACATATTATATATCATATATAAAAATAGTGACATCATAATGGCCACCTTTGAAGGTGTTAAAGGAGTATTGAACAATCATCGTTTCAGGAGGCAGAATTTCGCCATCCACGGAAACCGTATGTTCTTTAACCATTTGATGTATTTGTGTGATATTTTAGCTCGAATAAATATTATAACAACATCCTAGTATATTGAAGATACTGGTGTGGTTACAAAATAAGTAAATAAAACGATTTTAGGGGGTTGTAGAATCAAAATAAAACAAATGAACATGAGAGAATGAATTACCTTTAAAAGTGTAACTCCTTTTGATTTGAGCCTAAAGGCTTCCTTTGAAAGGATTCTGCCCAAAGGGAATCCTCTAGGATGAGGAGAGGGATGTGGAGAGAGTAAATGGGCTGGGTTTGGCCGAGACAAAGGCTTGAGGAGTGTGTGAAATGAGGTAGGGGGGGGGGGGGGGCTTTTATAAGAGGAGAGGAGGGGCACTTTTGGAAATCATGAAACTATTATTTTATTTTCAAACGTGTTTCTAATTTATAAGGTCCCACATTGATATATTTCTAATATAAGATGATAAGGCTTCGAAATATTCCCATCCAATAGTTTTTGGACAAGTGTAGGTCTTAGATATTACATTATCTTTCCATTTTATTTTAATCATTAAATAATGAGGTCATCGCTGCATCATCATGATGTCATAAATAATTTAATTTATTTAATGTCTTAAAATTTAAAAAAAAATAATATGATGTAGGAAATCTTTTTATATTTCCAATGAATATTTATAGACAAAAATATGATTAGTATAACCCCTTATAAAAATTGTTTTAGTAAAACAATTTATGTTAGTGTCATTTTCACCTTTATTTAAAAAAAGGAATTAAAGTCATTATCTCACCCAAGTGGCACCATGGGGTCCCCTAAATCAACCCATGGGTTGTCTTGGTCGGCCATAACTCATCCAATAGGTTTAGGACAAGTTTCATGGTGTTTTCATATTTTTCTAATATCATTTTTACCTTAAATTACACTAATTACCTCTAATCGCGATTAATGAAAAAAAGTTACTATTCACCAAAAAATTATTTTCATCCCATTGAACCACATTTTACATACTAATGACAACCATATATGTCGGATTTTCAAAATTTAATACATATTAGTGGTGAACTTTCATTTAACTGAAAAATCAGTTTGCTTGATTACCACTTAGTGGTTTCACTATTCATCAAAAATTGGAGTTTTTCAGAAAAATACCAAAACTTTACCCTAAGCTATATTTGATATTCTGAATTAAAAAATGAAGTCTATTTTACAAAATTAAAAACATATAAGTCACATTAATTAATTTAATAATTAATTCCCGCTATCAGAGCAAATAGCGTGTTTTTATGAAACAATAAGTATCAAAAGATTGACACCAGTTTAAGTCCAATTTCAAAGTGAAATTGATTCCAATGGCCACCATTGGATTAAATGGTAAAAATATATTCTAATTTCACTTCAAATCCAATTCAAAAGATAATCTAATCATATAAATAAATTAGATTAAAAAGCAGTTTTGATGTAAAATGCAGTATTTTTCACTATTCATTAAAAAAAAGAACATTTTCAGAAAAATACAAAAAATTCACCCAAAGTATATTTTGATGTCCCAATCATAAAGAATAAGTTTATTTTGACAAACATAGATTATAAAATTGTCAGAAGATAGATTCAAAAAAGGTTTGCCATCAAAAGATAGTTAAACAATCTTTTAAAAATATTAGTTTATTCCATGCTTAAGATTGGATTTATTTTCATTTTAAGCCACTAAAACACTATCTAATTCATTAATAGACATATACAAAAATATCTATTATTCATTATTTACTTGGGATGTTACACTTATACTTCACAAATAACAGCAATATCCAAGGACCTTATGAAAACTCTTGGGACTAATGGATATCATAACATTTTTATTATTATGGAAATCCATTATTTCTTAAGACAAGTGTTTAGATTCAGAGAGTTTTTAAGGAAATGAAAAAACTTATATCAATAAAAAACACATTGTGCATCAATTATAATTATGCAAACAGTTTCTTAAGACATTACATAAATCCCTAAGATAGAAAAGTTCTTGTCAAGTGATAGACTAAAATTTAATATAAGGGTTAACATATCTACCTGAGATAGTGGGATCCATATTAACTATTGTTTATTCAAAGCAGTAAATTTCCAAATAGTTGTCATAGTATCATGTTCCACAAGAGCATGTTTAACAATGTATATTCGGCACACATATACTATGTAGGGATGATAAATTATTGGAGATTGTTTTTGTATTCACCATAGTGGGTGATCTATTATTATTTGAGAATAATATTTCTTACAAGTAAGAAGTGTATAGAAATTATCTGATATTGAAAAGACCAATAAAAATTCAATAATCAATTTCATGTATCAATGTGAAAACTGCACTTGTTATTTTGAATATTGCAGTGAGTATTTAAATAAGATGATACATAGATGGTACAAGTGTAGTAACAACATTTATTGATTTTTAATACCAGGTCATTATGGCTAAATACATACGAATTTTACTTATCATGTCTAATATTTATGATCATATTATATTGAGAATTGGATTTCATGACCACCAATCATGGAAGGTTTCTATATGACTTAACCAAAAAGGGATGGTCGCATCACAAAATTCTAATAATTGTTTCAAGTTATTGATTTCCGATTTTGGATTGAGGTATGAAATGGGAACACAGAATATATATTTTCAATAAATTATTTCCATGTGTCTAATAGGTTTTAGTAGGAGAACCAAGGTTTTACAAGTAAAATATGTTTGACAACATATGGAAAACATATTGGTCTTCATGTTAATAAAGTTAATGATGAAATTTATTATATAGTTCTTAACTTGATGTAGAAACCTAGTTTCTTGGGAAAATGATTTACATATGTGGATTTATAGAATTCTTCGACATAGTCATTCTTAAAAATAATAATATGGTATTGAATAATACAAGTAGGAACAATTTAAGGGAAAAATTCTTACCAATGTCACACAATATAAATCTCAACAATTTGGCATGTTCAGGACATACGAAGGGATTAAAGTGGTGAGTTGAGTTCCATATTCCATAACAATGAATCAATCATGCATGCCATGATATGTAAAAGAAATTATGTTTCCATGACATACATTACAATAGGAAAATATTAATTATATATAGGAGAACTGTATGTGAAGTAGTAAGAACTATCTGATTATACTTTGGTAAGTACAAAAGATATGTTCCTGGTTTGTAGAAGGGAAATGATACTATTTTTGAGGGGGAAAACTACTCTTCCTTATATCTATGTGATCTAGTATCACAATTATTCTAAGGATTTTAGTGAGAGCATCACTTATAAGCTAGTGGGAGCCATTCCTACAAATACTGAGTACATTGCAGCTTCTAAGGAAGACAAGAAGTGGTTAAATGCAATAACTTTCTCCAGTTCCTGGCATCACACCATGTAAGAAATGTATTACATATCCATTAAAAGCTGATAAATTTTTATTTTGTAAAAAATTGGGCTAAATCTCATGACATTTCAAGGAGTTCTAATGCAGTGAAAAACCAATGCATCAGCGCGAACAAGACTAATGAACTCAGGGGGAATGGAACCAATTCAACTGAAAATAATACAATGATTTGTGGGAATAGTCCATGATGCTAATAAGTCGGTATCTTTTTTTACTTACCTCCATGTATTCTTAAGAATACTATTATTGGGAATAAGACATTAAATGTTACATATTAAATATCTAACAACCCAGGGAGAAATGACTGCACCTTGAATTGACTAGAGAAGAATCATGGAGTCAGTTTCCACCTGATGGAGAGTGAAGCCATGGGAGTGAAACAATTCCAAAATATTCAGAATCAGAAAAGCCTCAGCCATTCATGGGTCACCCTTCTCTAACCAAAATCTAAACAAAAAGAAGATTGAACCCTTATAATCACGGACATCACCCCAACCCCTTTTAAAACCATTGATGCATTAATCATTAATGTTTAGTTTTACACCAACCATACGGGGGGTTCCAGCGTACCCAGTTTCTAAGAGAGAACACCATTTAGGATCTGAGGGAGAGGCCTCTGAAAATTATCCTTATGAAATGAAATTATTATTTCATGTGGATGGAAGCTTTTATTGAAGAATATTAGATTGGAATTTTTTTAAATGAATTATTTTTCATGACGAGTTTTTGAGGTTGGTGGTGTTTTTTTAAATTATTTATATTTTTTAAACATAAAACGTTAATAATTCTTAGAATAAAATGCGTCACATTGAGTCACATAACTCTTATTGTCTCTTTGATAATTTTCAATGCGTATTATCATATTGTAAATTATAATATTCTTACTAGATAAGATGTAAAGTTATGACTATGGAAAATAGTGATATACTCAGGGATACCATCTCTTGATATGTTTTACTAAAAGATATGAGGTTGCATGAAGTAGATATGCTATGTGGTGGAATCATGGAAGGCCCAATAATTAATGTCATGAAACAATACAAACAAGATCTTAGTCATGTGAGAGATAACAAGTTTGGTTAGAAAGTTGACTCTAGTTTATGTATGAGTGTTGTATTAGTGGGTTCCCTATAACCAATTATACAGTACTTTTGATTACCATATCATGTATAAAAGTTAGATATAAAAGATGATTATTTACTATTATATTTTAGATACTTCTCCATCCATTATCCAATGGTAATGTTCATAGATTAACTGTTGTATCAAAATATTATAGAAGATCCCAAGGTATAATATGATCCTCTAGATACTATGTAATTAATATTGAACTATGGTCTTATAGTCTTGATACATCTCAGTGACTAGACATAGAAGATGTTTAACTATAAGGTGTTGGGGCTCATAAGCATTGATACTTCTTGTAATTATGTTTATACATGATGATCTCTAGTTATGAGATCATGAGGACATTACCACTAATAAAAACACCACATGTTTTGGGTGTCATTGAATGTTCCTATCTATGATCATGTGTAATGGTCTCTTGACATTAAATCAATTCCAATGTATTTCATTTGATCTCATACATTAATTCAAGGAAAAAACATGATACTGAAATCGTGGTTGGGTAGCTTATGTTGAGTGCATCATTAGGGGAATGCCATTGGTTTAATGATCAAGAAATGATTTGTCACTTAGTGGTTAAGGAAGTGATATATCATTGGCCTTGTCGATCAGGATGGTAGTAACTTCATTAGAACATGGTCATGGTAGTTGAGGGTAAATCCATCTAGTTAGATTAACAAAAAATACATCAAGGAAAATGGAGATGAAATAGGTGGGTGTCATGCTTTATGAGATATTTATATACAAAGATATTATGTTAAAAAGTGTGCGTTCGTAGGTTAGTTTTTGTTGTTGTGACAATCCTTAAACCTTTAGGGTCCTTAGTGGGTTGCCATATCCCACTCTTGGTCAATAAATAGTACACACTGCTATTGAGATTAAGGCATAGAGGATCCTATGCAAGAGGATATTGAAAAATCGTCCCTATTTAGTTTAATATGTATATCAGACAAGGTGTGTAACAACCCAGTGTTTTATTAATGGAATTATATTCTTATAATTATGTCTTGTAGTATAATAACATAAATAACCATTAAGAACACAATAAAAACTTGATAAATGTTTAATGAGTAAAACGAAATGTATTTCTAGAAATTGGGAAACATATACCAAAGGAATAGTAACTTGACCTTTGGAATAGTAATGTGACCCTTTTGAATGGTAAGCTAGAAAATTGAATAGTATAATCCCAAATGAAAGTATAAATAAAAATTAATAATCTTATAAGTGTCAATATGAAATAATTATATAATTTTATAAGTAAAAAAACTTTTAAAAAATTATTAATTAAGTGTTTGAATTTTTATAAGTCATGTATATTTAATTACAATTGAATGATTAATTTAATAATTTAAAATAAAATTTATTTTCATAAAATATATTCATAGTTAAAAATTATCATGTTTTAGGATTATAATATATTTTTACTAGTCCTTAATTAATTTTTCAATGTGTTAGAAAAGCAGTTTTAATTTTAAAATTTCTATTTCTGAATTAAATTAGGATTTTAATTGAAAATAAAATTTGTCATATTTAAAAAAAATATTTTTGCAAAATTGAGTTCATTTATATATTATACATGTTTAAAAATTGTTAGATTGATTTTTTGGGATTTTCCTAAAATATTTGAATTTTTGTTGAATAGTGATATATGATAATTTACTGTATATATACAATATGAGTTAAATACACTATTACTAAAATCACTGATGATGTAAGATAACATAGATCTAACTCACATGATTTAATTACAATATTTTATCTAAATAATCAGGATTATTGATTTTCTTGAGAAAAATAGTTATCTAATGAGTTAAATATTGAGAAAACTCCCCTCTACTCTACTATAAAAACCACCCCTCACCACCTCTTCCCTCACACATCTCATGCCTTTTACCTTGTCAAAATTCTGATAAAATATAATTTCATTCCCCTTTCCAACTTACATGATATATTGGTATCATAAAATGACTGAAAACACTACCTAACGAGGTTCTCAAGAAGAAGTAATCTATAAGTAAAACCCTTTTCCGTTTTCATTTAATTTATTTTCAAGTTCCTTTTTTTATTTTTTATCCTCACCTATACTCATCCAAAATGATTAAAAAATAAAGTACCATACATATAATATAATTTTTTATATATAAATGTCATAAATCATCAGTATCTATCATTTCCACTTCTTTTATACTACAAATGAAAACACTATCCGAGATGTGTTAATTTATCATATTCGAGGACAATGTGTCTTAAATTTCAACTAACATCTCAAATTGTGTTCATGAAACCATTTTAAATGTTGAAATATATTATTATATATTTAATATATTCTATATAATGTTTTGGAATTATTTTCTACATATGGTAATAATTTATAAATCAAAATGAATTCATTGTAGTCTAAAAATAGACAAATTAATCCATGAATGTTTCATTAAAGTATTATATAATGTCTCATCCTCAATTGAAATAAACAAGTGAACTTCATAACCATTTAATATTATTTATACTCAATAATAACATATAACATTAAATCAATACAACCATCCTCATTATACCTGATTATCCAAGAATGTATATAAGTAAACAGATCATGAAACCAAGGAAACAAACGACCCCATACAATGATAATGAACATATTAACCAATAAAAAAGCCCATTAATTTATTTATAAGGTTATAATAATGAATTAAATTTATAATATGTTATGGAATTATTAATTAATGAATAAAATTTTATTATCCATTACATTAAGATTAATGGAAGAACACCTTTGGACTTAAGGTAAGGGATTAGACCCGAACCTCCATTATTCATTCAGATTGCTATATCTTTCTTTTTACCCAAACTATGTTATCATATATTTTTATGTAAGTTTTATAAATTCTATGTATATTTTCAATACTCTTGTATCAAGATCCATTCATCATTATGTTTTAGGTATATACATGTTTTTAGGGGTTCCCTTCCCAATTCTTCCCAATAAGCAAGTCCATTTTAAGGAAACATAATAATGTATTACCCATTTTCAAGTGAATTCTGTAATATATTTTACGCCAACATTAGTTTTATAAAACCACTATTTTTAGTATAAAAATATTTTTGGTTAACTTCTGGTTTTTTATAAAATATAATGTTATTTTTTGTTTTAAATGATCTTTGATATTTACCTTAAACTGTACTAAATGGTTTTAATTCAAGTGTTTATTAAATAATATTTTTACATGTTATCACTTTGTTTTGAAACCAATAAGCCTAATATATTCCAATTCTAACTTATTGATTTTCAGGAATGATCTAATTCATTTCCTTCATGGGAAGTTTTATTACATAACCATTTGTTATTCTTTTTGACATGATTATGATACCCAATTCATTCCTTGGGTAACCCTTATAATTTTGTATGATTTATTATGTATGATTATCTATGTGGAATGAAAATTAATGATCATGGTATGATGGGTGTTCCCAAAGTGTTATCCAATTCATTGGTTAATTTTTCATCTCATTATATATTATGAGTAATAGTCTTGGTGGTTACCCTTGACTCTAGTCCAAGTGCAGTAGTCTTGGACGCTAGCCTTAACTTGTGCTACTCTTTGGGCAAGGAGCCTTGACTTGTACTAAAGCCACTTATTCTGTTTCTTCCACATTACAATTATTCCATGATTATTATGATAAAATGTTCTATATGTTATGATTCTTTATGATTAATCATATTCAATGCCTTTTTATATCATTAAGTTAGGTCTTCTAACACTTGTGCATAGATTTATTGTTATTCTTATTCCCTTACTGTATGTTTTAACACATCCCTTTTTTCATGTTGTCCTTGAGTTATCTTATACAGATGTAAGGGATCAAGGGAAGTTAGGAGATCGTTATGAATATTAGATAAATAATTTTTTTATTTTTTCCTAGGTTTTCAGAATTATGTACCTAGTCTTCCATGAAACTAGACTTTATGATCCTTAGCATGTAATTTAATTTTTAATTATTCCAAAAATCATATAATGTAATGTGTAAAAGGACTAGGTCGCTATCTTATGGACCGCACCATTATGGTGTAGGATTTTTCCATGGATATGTGATCACTAAGGAAGTAAATAAATTTATATTATTCATGTTTATAATAATTTTCATTGAATTTATTTACTAAATTTATTTAGGATTCTTAATGTAAAAACACGAGAAATATAATTTGAATGAAAATTAGTTTATAATATTCAATTCTTATCGAATATTTGTGGGAAATATAAGTTTAGTAAATGTATTAATTATTATCATGTAATATATTTATTATATTATAAGTAAGTTATAATAAAAATAAATGATCTTTATGACTCATTTTAGTAGTCAAATTAAATTTTATATAGACTGTTAATTATTCATGGTTGGGAAGGAATTATCGTGTTTTTTCATAACACCCAATAAATAGAAGAAGATTGGAATGAAATTATGACTATTCATGGGATTTATCACTATTAGTCTCATTTCCACAATATATAAAGATAGGTGATAGATCTAGGCGCTCAGATTGAGCTCTCTCTTTCATCACAAGCACGACGATGGAGTGATCATCAGAGAGTTGAAGGCATCATCAGATATATGTGGTGGCACCCAGAATTCAACGATCGATGCTGTTGTAGTTTCATGAAATGAGTGTGGAAAATATAAAGGAATTCTACTTCATGTTCTTTACGAAAAAATCTCCAATGATGACCAAACATCATGAAAAATTTCATATCTAAACTAGTTATTTTATGATTTTTTGTTTGTGCTTACCTTCTTCACACGAGATCCTCATCATAAACTAGGGAGCTATTCACTGTTGTCAATGAGTTCATCTCATTTGTTAGTGAAATATTATAAAATAACGTATTATGATGCTTCCATTACATGTCTGATACCTTTCCCAAAGGGATCGAGAAGTATGAGGAAGTTGTAGGGTTGAATAACTTTTTATTGTCATGGTGGAGTGGAATTCTTGTCGATTTTTGAAAATAGAATTCCACCCAAGTTTTTACCATTTAGGGAGACTCTAATAATGTACAAATCCATAAAAGGTTGGGTTGGGTTGATATATGTGTATCCAATGTCTTTTGGAAAAGTATCTAGGTTAGTTTAGCTCTTAATATTAATGTATATTCAAATGATAAATGACATTTTTCCTTACTCATTGAAATTTATTTTAATTACAGTCACTAATGTTTTGTGTCAAAAACTAAGTTGATCTAATTATTAATTATAAAATATGATGTTTCAAAATTTGGAATCCATTTTCCCAAATTCTAAAAACATATGTTCATGAAATAAATTTTAATTTAATCCCATAGATGGGGTGATACAACAGGTTTTAGTGAAAATTTTTAAATAATTACTATGTTTTCATATCAAATCTCAACATAAAATTGTTTAAAATGGCATAATTTGTTTTAATTCATGTATAATGATAATAATTAAAAATTAAATAATAATATAAATATAAATTAACTATATAAATAAATTATATTACAAAATTGTTTTGAATTTAAATTCGGTATTTTCCACTATTCATCCATAAATGATGCTTTTTAGAAAAATATTTAAAATTAATACTATGATAATTTCGATGTTATAAATTCAAAAATGATTTTTTTATCAAATTAAATTTCTAAAAGTTTCAAAAAATATTTTTATTTTTGGACATAGAAGGGCATAAAAAGCATTTCATTTAAGAAAATAGTATTTTCCAAAATAAAAAGACTTTACCAAATATTATACATTTCATTATCAATTAATTTTATTTATATAAAAAAATTGTAATTTTTTTTTGAAATTAGTTATTAAAAAATATATAACTATGTTTAATTACTAGGTTATAACTATCTTGTTTATATAATTCTAATAATAAAATAATGTTTCATGGAAAATTAGTTTTTTGAGTAATGCAAGCCAAGTAGGTGTTTTATATAGCATATCCCTTGTCAGGGTTGTGAGTATCCAATGATTATATTGGAGTATCATGTAATGAATTGACTTAGATCAATTAAATACATCAATGAAATTTAATTTAATTGAAAAAAATTCAAAAAAACTCAAGGGGTTACAAATCATATCAACCGAGATAATGATTAAATATAAATTTTTTATATAAATAATTTCTATTAAATAATAGTTTAAATTTACAATCATTTTGTGTACATTTTATTATATCATGCTCTAATAATTTTATAATTTTATAATCTTAAAATTATTCCATGACCTTGACATATAGAGGTGTTTTTTGAGGTAAATTAATCCAAATTTTATCCATAGGTATTGGATTTTCATTGTTCTCTCTCTACATTCATTTATAAAGATTTAAATGATAAATAAAATAAGTATAATCAAAATTAAACATCACCCAATGAATTATGACTCATGGATGCATATGGGTTGGTGAAATCTTGTTCTCGGAAAAATAATGAAGAGGATGTGGTCATGGTGATAAGGGAGTTTGGGATACTGCCACATTTAGGGGTCATATTTTTTTGGAAAAATTAAATAAGGGATATTTTTGGGGTCACAAACATGGATAGAAGGGTTATCAGGAGAAGGGGTTGGTGGGTGGGTGAGTGAATGGGTTTTTTGTGAAGGGCTATTGATAAAATAAGGGGTTCTGGGTTATGAGGATCAGGGGGTTCATGCAATGAGGATCGTGGGGGGTGGGGGGTAAGGAAGGTTTATTTTAAATATTTAGAGGTTGTTTTCATAAGAAAACTGCTAAATCCTAAAAATATAAAAAATATAGGTGGTTACAAAAAACGTCAATTTATTGTAATTAATATTTAATATTATTTATATAAGATATATTTACAGAACTTTCCCAAATAAAGCACCACTGGTAACATTTGTTTTGTAATGAAGGGTAGGATCTTTATTTTGAATACCATAATTGTAAATGTTTTTATTGACTTTTTTTCTTATCAAATAAGACACATAAATGGTATTTAATGTATATAATTTTAAGGAGATTAATTTTTATGTTCAAGGGAAATAATCTAAAATGTGTTTCATGTAATTTATTTATTTTTGGATTATGCTATTTTGATTTTCCTTTTTTGATTTATGTATTCCATTATTTAGTGAAAATTAAATTCTATTTTTAAAGGATAAATTGATGATAAATGTTTTTCATGTTCTAATACAACCAAATAAATTGAAATCCTAATTTGTTTTCTACTCAAAATGGTTAATCAAATCAAAGGAAAAATTATTAGTATATTTATTTGAAAAAACTACATATCAACATTTACTAAAATACATAGTGGTGGGGATTATGTGCCCATATTTTAAAACTATTTCAATATAGTCCCTACGGTGTGAATTAATATAATTTTTTTCCTTTTTAATTATAAAATATATTTATTTTATTATAAATAAAAAAGTTATGTTTTAAAATAGTTCATGTAGTATGTATAGAACCTTAGAAGATGCTTGATGTAGCTCTGTTTTATCTATCATTGATGTTGTTTGATTGATATTGCTAGAATGTTTTAAATATATTCAAAACTTTTTATAGAGAATAATACTAGAAGATATAATTTTCAAATATTATATAGGTTTATATTATAATATTGTATCTATTTAATACTAGAAATATTTTATGCAAATTATCTATGAATATACTTTTTTCTTTGATGAAATTGGGAGTGGCGATTTTCCCCTCCTCAAATACGTTCATTATAAAGAGATTGTTTAGATCTTATAATGAATGTATGTATCTTCCATTTCCATTAACCGAAATAATTGGGGAGGTAAAAAATATTTTTTCCATTAAACATTTGATTAATATGGGTTAGGGGAAGGTGCTCTTCCATGGGGCAGTCCACAAAAAGCCAAACGATAGTTTGGATGTTTTTTTCACAAAGTTATAATTCAATAAAAATAATACATTTAACATATAAAAGTATAAAATTAGTAATAAAATGACACAGGGTATTTTAATTTATTTGTTAAATTATGGACTATTATTCATGACAAGAACACCACCCATAGATATATTTTATTGAGATTAGGAGACGATATTTACATAGTACAAACATACCCAGAATGAAACATATTATTAATAATTAAAGCACATAATACCGAGAATAAAATAACATAAGTAATATATTTAATACAATAGGTGGAAAAGTTTTATTGTTCGACTCTCTAGAGGCTATAATTGACAATCTTGAGTAGATATGTTTGAGTTCACCTTGGGGAATGTCTCATGTGTTCTAAGATGATATAAACTTTTATTAGTGGATTTCCCTTTTTAAGTGTGTAATTTTCTTTATTAGGATATGATTTTATTGAAAAAGCATGTACTAGATTTGTTACATGGGACTATTATAAGTAATGTAAAGGTTGAATTACTATTAACCATTATAACAATTGATAATATCGTATTTATAAAGCCATCTTTAAAATTAGTATATTAAGTGTTATAAAAGAGTCTATTAGGTTTATAATATGGAACTGTTGGTCTTGAATATTAGGATCATACCATATGAAGCAAATTTATTAAAGCATCTAAGGGAGGCAAAATCATGTGATTTCCATTATCAAATCAAAATATGATATTAAATAATTGAACAATAAGTAAATCTCTTTACGGGAGAAGTTCAAGGTCATTGAAATCATGACCCAAACCATTTACAAAAAAACCACCACAAAAAAATCTCACAATTGTATGCCATTACCTTAGAGAATTGAATGTTGGAATAAAGGTATATATATCTAGAACTTAACAATTCGAATTTTTATGTTTTATTTTAAGAAATATTATTTTTATCCCATATTTATTATTAGTTTATAAATGATAAAATATAGTTTTTGATAAAATTGGGAACTTGATACGATAAAACAAAAATCATGCATTAATAAAATATATAGTTTCAATGAAATTTTTTTTTGACATTAATATCCTAAAAAATAAATGAAATTTTCCAAAAAATATTTTCAATAAATAATTTTTATTAAAAGAAAATGATAATATAATTTTAATAATTCAAAATTAATTTCCATAAGGGTCAGAAGACACTATTCTAAGACAAGAAGAATTTTTCAATAGAGGGGTTTAAAAGAAAAATTATCATATATACAGTATTATCTTGATAAAATAAGTATCATTTTTGGAATAATCACATCCAAATTATCTAATGTTTACTTATTCATAATTTTTTTAGATAATATTTTTTTTGGGTAAATATTTAATGTTGTATCAATATATGGTATGTATTATGTGATCATAATGACCGATAAGGGATGTAATATATTCCATAAAAGTTTTACATGACACATGATAAAATATTACTTTAAAATAATGTATTTTGTAGGTTATTTGAGTTTTGTACAAACCATTAACAAATCTTCCACAACATATATTATATTTTAAGGATTAAAAAACAATAATATGTAAGCACGAATCACTTCTTCATAAAAAGGGAATTCCATTAATGAGTTAGGTTCTTAATTAATTAAACCAATGAATTAAACTCCAATTTGGTAGAAACTATGGGATGGATTTCAATTTGGATTACATTATCATATAGAGCACAAAATATATTCTTGGAAATTGATGAAAAATGCACCACTATTTTCTATATAAACTCACCCAAACTCAAATATCTATGTATTAAAACCCTTGGAGCACTAAATTACTATGCACTTCTATATATATATCCCAAATATTATTCCCCAAATTTCAAAAGAATCTCTTATAAATATTTTAGAACCCCCCTCAAGGTAAGAGATCATCACCTTATATTATTTATTGAAGAACATCTGTTATATTATACCTTTTTATTTTAAATTTATAATTTTGCTATATTATTCCACACATAACTATATATGCCATTATGATTTGAAAAAAAATTATACCCCTTTCACTCTTATTACGTCCTTCCATGAATCTTTAGGTACCCTCATTATTCTGTCATAATTTTATTTCAATTTTTCAATAACAAACAATTATGTAGTAAATACCCATACCAATTTCTACTCAACGATATTCAACTAAATGTATCAATACTTTATTTATTTTGGAAATCCATATATGAAACCCACAATCCTTAATAATGTGATAAAATTTGATGTAATATGATCGCTTGTTGAATAATCTATGTGGAACACTTATACGTGTACATACTATCAATGTGATGTGTGGGTCTATAAATATATATATCTACAAGGAATTGTGCTGTTTTTTAATCTCATGATATTCCACGTATTATGCATGTGAGATTATCTGAAGAACATAGTGTTATTTTTTCACGGTGTTTAACCTTGAAAAAGTTTTATGATGTCATGTTTTATGTTTTTTCCACAATCCCAGGATGCCTTCAGGCCATCATATTATATCACTACTCATCGTTAAATATTATAATTCACACACCTTTTATGATTCCTTTATATGAATTTTTGATAATATATACTACATTATCTAATCTATTATTTATTACTTACCTTATTGGGATTTATATATCATACATTTCCTATTTATGTCCCTATGTTATCCCTTTTAGTTTTAGAAGAACAAATAAATTTTTAGAGGAAGTTAATAATGTTTTCAATAATTTCATTGAACTTTTGTCACATGTTTTTATAAGATGTACCTAATTTTCCAAATACACTACGACTCACAATATTTTGGGTTATAATATGGGTGTTTTTTTAGTTTATATATTGAAATAAGGTTTATTGAAAATAAGGGTTTTCATATGGTCAAATACATGTGTTCAAGGATTTGAAACTCATCCACACATCCTTAGAAAAAATTATGGTTTTGTTACTACACATTAAATGGAACACATGTGTTGTAATTTAGTCGAAGAAATCTAGAGTTGGATAAAAAGTGAATATTAATAGACCAAAATCAATTTTTCCTATAACCAAAGCAAGAGAAAAATCCATGAGTGGAAAAGGAAAGAGCGAGTCAAATCGATGGTGCCACAGTTGAGATCAACTCCCCAAACACAACTAGATCCTTTAAAAATACCATCCTAATAGTATTATACTTGAGTCCACACCAAACTGTAATTAAATGGTGCACATGAGAGAGACATGAGAGGATGAGGGATCAAATTAGATATATGAAAATAGTATCAATAGAAGATAAATATAACCACACTAGATCAATGAAGTAATTTCCATCAAATAAAGGAGGCATATAGTGATGGAAGAAGCAATAAGGTCTTGGAATAATGGATTAAAAAAGAGGTAAAATTTTATGCCCAGGGAACCCGATCATAATTAAGTATAAAAAAAATGAAATGAGCATAACAATAGTTCAAATACAATTTATCATTCATATATTCTGAATGTCTAACTGTAAATATTAAATTATAAAATTAAAAATACAAAATTAATAAATATATGTCATTTTAAAATGAAATTGGTTGTGTTATTACACCAAATGTTATATAGTGGTATCCAAATTAATAACATTTAAGTAATTTTAGAATTTAAAAAAATCCACATCTTTGGTCAAACTACTTGTTGAGTTATTATCAGTATGCATCGTATAGACAATTATGGTTCCAAATTCCATAACAACTCTAACAAAATGTAATATAATACCTATGTGTTTAGATTTTCTATGAAATATCTTGTATTTAGATATATTTAGATAATATTGACAATACCTACAAACAATAATAATAGGGTCATAATTCTTGACATAAGAATACAAACCCCAAATCTATAAGGCCTCCACAAGAGTCACATTCAGTGAAACCTATTCTGATATTATTATTAAGAGGAAACCACATATTTTATGTTACATTACTAGGATATGGGGACTCTACAAGATATTCAACTAAACTCAGCAAATGAATTTATTGTGTAAATAACTTCTTTTATAGTCGGTATCTACAAATCTAATAATTATTTCGTTAATATCATCATTTTAAATATAACACAATGATAAAATTGTATTACATGGTTAGCAAACCTGATTACACTTCAGGGAATGCCAATATAGGTTCCCTAGACTGATCATAAATATTATAATGGCGTATACTATAAAGGAAACATTATATCAAGTTCATATCTTGGTGTACATGATGCTACCAACAATGTTTCATTGGGTATTATTGACATATACACAATATCAATAGAAACAGTAGGCAATTGAATTATTAAAATATTAAAATATTTTCCAAAGGTTACTCTAATAGTTTTTTGAAATTAAAATAGTAACCTTTAAAAAATCATAATATAATAATTTTTTGAGAGATATAAAAATTTATTTGGTCTATCACTAATATTTTATTCGCATATAATTTTTTCTACCCCTAGATCTTTTATTTAAAAGTCACACTTTAACTGATATTTAACGGTAATGATTAGATCCATGTCATTTCATATAATATTCAGGTCATAGATATATAATTGAAGGTAAATCATACTATTTTTGATATACTGGAAATAAAAAAGAATCATATTGGTTCCCATAAAAATTGTTATTAAGAATTAAAGAGTTATATTTTATATACAACTGCCAAGAGGATTGTTGTAATCATACAATGATTTATTTAAAAGGATAAAATTGTAAGATATGAATTCCATAAAAAAACTATAAGAAGTATTCATATAATGTACAACAAAGTTCACTGTGAACTATGACAATTTTCACATCTACTTTAATGTGAATGTCTTCAGAAGAAAAAGAAACCAGCAGACTAATGATAGAGTTCTTTAAAAATCTTCCGAAAATATCAAAATTGTAATTTTATTATCATTGTGGAAATCCCATGGAAAATATTCTAGCAATGAATTTAATTTTATTTTTTATCATTTTCAACCCCTTTCATTTCGAAATCCATATACATCCAATTACTTTATAATTGGGAGGTTTATTAACGACATAACATATATGATTTTTATTTAAGGAGGGAATTTATCCATCAATGTTTGGGATTCAATGTTCTCTATAAATATTATTAATGGATTGTTGATATATTTTAGGATCATCATCAATAATATTTTGCAAATCTCGAAAGGTAAACTAATCCATATCATATTGAATAAAATGGGAATCCGGTCTAGGGTCCATTCGATGACTATCACATTTCAACTCGAAGTAAACATTATAGTTTGGATTTTAATTTATAGAATCTGAGTATGATTTGTAACTAGTTTAAAATATTCTCACATATTAAGGATATTTTGGAGGAGGTTTTACAACATCTCCTAATTGGGTTGATGGTTTGGTTTTAGCATCCCCATCAAGGGCTTCATCATCGCTATCTTGTGTAATAATATTATATTTGGTAGAAATGGAGTCATGGTACTCCATATATCTTTTAATTATTCTATTTTGGTAACCAAATTTACCAACCCACAGTTTATAACCTTTCACATCCTTGGGGTACTAAAAAAATAATCTTATGTGCTCGAGGTTTATGGTTATTAGTCAATACATGGGCATATTCAGTGAAACCAAACACTATTATATGATTATAAAAATGAACATTAATTTTCAAAATCTCACAGTGTTCTTAAAATGATTATAGAAGTATGAAAACCTATATAATAGATACTCTTTTTTAGTTTTACCCTCTACCATAATGGATTTTTGGAGATGCTAGAATGCAGATCTACTTGAAACTCTCATACAAAAATACCTAGTCATTCTTTTAGAATCTCCATTTTATGGTGGATTTTTATAACAGTCTGATGCCTTAAAATTCACTCATATTTATTGAATTAAAATAAATAATTAGAAAGGTATTCTAACCAAATATATGTTATCATTATTTTATTTTTCATTCCAACATGATTTCCTATATGTATTTTCCTCATTTTTAAGGATTAAAAAATATCAGATTTATTCTTGATTATGTAAATAAAAACCATTATAGGGAATTCAATAATATAAGTAAATAATTGGACCATCCACCATGATGGGTATACCTTGATATCCCCCATTAATTATAATAAATATATTCTGAGGGGAAACTTCCACTAATTCTAGACCTATTGAAACTAACACTCTTAGAATTTACGATCACATAATATTCACAACAGGGACGTTTTCTAGGTGAAATGTATGTTAAAACCACTTGTTTATAATGAAATAATCCATTCATACATAATATTACCTGTTTTTTCACATAAATGTCTATAGAATAAAAATCGAGGAATGAAAAATGCCTAGTGTATTTGGAATATTAGGTACTTAAAACAACAGAAATAAAAAACAATATTTTTATATAAATAAAAAGATTTTAAATTCCTTGATCACCTACATCATTATAATATATCATAAGAAATATATAGATTAAATAGGCGAGTTAAAAAAATAATAGTATGCAAATAATCATGATAAAAACACATAACACGTTAGTCAAAGTTATAACATGATATCATTAAAGATAAGGCTCATGAGTAAATCAAATGGGATCATAACATGAATAACATGGTATCATAAGATCTCATAAACATAGAAAAATGTGGCAGAAATGTATAAAATTATATAAACATGAATTAAGGATCACTTCTTAGACAGCATCACAAGGTGAAAAGTTTCCTTAAATGGATTAGGTTTACTCCCTAATCTAATATATGGTGTCCCATGAGAATAAGGCTTTGACCTAATTAATAGGAGCACTATCTAGGATCGCTTATTATTAAATTTTGAGGATAATCTGTGTTGAAAAAAATTGAAATGTATCAAATGGAATAATTTTATACATTTTCCATGGAAAGATATGAGATTCATAAGCTTGTCACATGTTATAATAAAGGATATTACATATGGATGGATTTTGAGAAATGAATATATGTCATGTATTTATCTTCCATTTTATTTGGTTGCTTGAATTAGACGCTGGTGAGGGTGTTTTTATGGTCTAGTTCTGAACAGATTCATGCACAAAGCGACACTTTCGGATTTAGAGTGGCTCAGACTCCTTCATTAGTGACGTCCCGAGGTGTGGGGTTGGGACATCCAATCCTAGGTGATGGTGTCCTGGCATCATGCTCTATGGATTGTCTTCTGGTGGCTTCAGTGACTACAGTGGTCGTTGAGATTCATTAGGAGTGCGGCGAGGCTTGGTTGGTGCTGTATTGGAGGAGGGTGAGTTGTGGAATGTTTTTTATATCATCGTTTTTTGTTCACGGTTTAGATAATTGTAACTTGTATCAATTTGATCCTAAAGGTGAAATGTTAGTGCTGCTAGACTTGACCACTTAGATAGGTCCCAGAGGAGTTGCTAGAGCTGACGGTAAATCTTTGCAGAGCTTTTCGAATTTGGTTGTTTGAGAGGGTATGGCTTCATCCATCGGATCGGGCCTGTGATTTGTCATAGGACACTTTTTTTCCGAATATCCTTTCAATGGTAGAGAGTCTTATCATGATCAATTGATTGGGAGGGATTTCTTCTTGTTGTGAGTATGATTTTACACTTTTTTACATTGGGTGTGATTTTTCCCAAGTCAATGAAGTCTGATTGGGTTCCCCCTTCTTCCATTAAAAGGGGGCTTTATGAATTCATAAATAAAATATTTAGGCCTTCGGGCCATTGGATGGAATATAAGTTATGTACCACACAAAAAGGGGAATGGGGAAAATGTTGGTATATATGCGAGAAATATATTCTATATTTAGAATCATTTCATAATATTAGAGACTAATAAAAAGAATGTTATTCAGATAGAGAATGGTCATAATCCGAGGAAAAAGGGTGGTTTAAAAAGGTACCTTATTTAAATTCTAAATATTTCTAAATATTAATGAAAACATTTTATTTTAAAAGAACATTATAAATATTAAATTTAATTTTAATAGAATTGATTTTTCAAGATGGTGGGAAATTGTATTTATGTTTTACATGTTAAAAAATATTCCATTCATACATTTATAAAAATTAAAAAATGATCTTCTGAAAAATGGTGAGAATGTTCCATTATAAACCTCTCATAAAAAGTCAGTAATGTTAAAAAAAATCTTCACTAAATCATTTTAGAATATTAAAAAATCATCAAAACATTGAATGTAAATATAGAAATAGAATAAAATGCATTTTGGACCAAAAATAGACATATTGTTTTCTTTTACTATAAATATTATCAATACTTTTAAGCACTAAATAAAATAAACTGGGTCTATTACATGAAAATATAATGAATAACATGCAATGAATAAAAGGAAATGGGTATTTTAGATATTGATCAAATAATTTTGATCAATGTAAATTCAGGCATAACTAATCTCAATTAAAATGAGTTAATAGAATAAATCGTTACGACATTGGAATCTTTTAATTCACAACCCTATGAATGAAGTTAAGGAATTTTAACTTAAAATAACACAATGTATGAATAATTCAGGAAATAATATGTAAGGGGGACTTATATACACAATAAAAAAATAAATTTTCTACATAACATTAAAACATGCCATAATTAATGAAAACTGAGATAAAATCGTATACCTTGAGTCTAGACATTATGTGCATGTGTTTTATATCAGGTATAACAAAATTATATCAATTATTTTTTTTAATAAGATGAATTTATATGTTTACTGCCTTAAAATTAAGCCATTTACTTAATTATGTAAATAACATATATGATTACATAATAAATTAATCCTCTTCATGTGTTTTCTGGATGTTCAGTTCATAATTTCAAAATATAAGTGATGTGTCGATCATCGTCAAAGGGGAAATTTTCAAATCATATAAAGAATAAAGAATAGTACATATTATTCAATTTTTAACCTCAATTGTTATATTGAACTTAGACTTTACACATATTATTACATGATTTTAAGTATAATTAACCATCAAATTACAGGCCAAGGATCAGGTAGTCTAGTGTCATTGGACAACCGGATACAAAAAAAACACGGGACTAAAATATCTATTATTTAATCTTTATAATGAGATAATAAATTCCTTTGATCTCTTATATCATCATTATATAACATGGGGTATACATGAAAAAATGGATGGGCTAAAAATCCCACGAACAGAGTAAACATAAGAATAAGGAATAACACATGAGTTAGAAGACATAATATGAAAACATACAAATGTATGGATCATGAATAATAAAAATAAATAATAACATGTATAACATGAGACCATATAATTTTTTCATCATAGAAATTTAAATATAATAGATAATATAAAAAATCATTACTCAATGCAAACTACCAAGACTATTTCACATGGTGCAAAAAGACCCATAAAGGAATCTGGTTCACTCATTATCCCAACATGAAGTCTAATGAGATTTAAAATTACCCAATTAATTGGAGAACTATATGGGTATACCCTTTTTAACATGTTCATTAACATGTATGGCACATGAAAAGTCATATATAAGGAATCAAACATAAATATAAGGGTCACCCGGGGAAGGTATTGGGTATCATATTCATGTAAAAAGGTGTAAAAAAATGGAATATCATAATGGTTTTCATAATAGAATGGATTTAAATAATACATGGACAATAATATGGGAAAATTAACATAGATCATAATATTTTATTTCTAACTGAAGTGAGAACATGTAAAAAGAATGTTTACAAATCTTTATAAAACAAACATTTCAGTGTGGTTTAAGGAAAATATTATTGATTATTTTAAATGAAAAGGTAATAATTGTTTAGAAGAAACAAAAAATGAGGAAATTTAGTTTTCATAATAAAATATTTTATTATAGAGAAATAATTGCGTGTTAACACATCTTCTCGAGAGAACATAGATATAGGTAATAAAATTGGGAATTCCCTTAAATTGGGATAACTTATCAGGATAAATTGAGATGGAAACCTTTTAAAAAAAATTATTTTCCCAGAAGAGAATGAATAAATTATCTGGATACATGAGTTTGGAAAATATCAAAACAATTTAAAAGAATAAAATTAAATTAATGAAGAAGTACAATAGGGGTAATGACAGATAAATCATAACTTGAAGGGAAAATGGTTGTTTAGAGAGAATTTGATACCTTATGTTCGAAATCATTTTCCACTTAATCATAGTTTATTATATAATAAAATCAAATATATTATTATAATAATATATAATAATATATACATGTAATTTATTTATTATAATTTTATTAAAATCATTTATTCTCATTTTGATGAGCTATAAAATACAATTTCATCATTCCAGATTGTTCATTTCCTTGGTTTTTAGGACCAGTTAACTTGTATTCTTGTATGGAAGATCAATTGAAATGGTCATAGTTATACAAAATTGAAGTTACACGTTATTAATGATCTACTAGAATATTAAATGGTTATATAAGTTACATGGTTATATGGGGGGAGGATGAATCATTAGGAAAAAAATATTACTGATAATTATTTAGATTTATTTGGTGTGTATTCAGTCATCATGATCTCGTTTGGTTTTATTATTTAATATTATGTATATATGATAGTTATGAGAAATAAAAAGGTTATAACATACTGATGAATTCCTATCATAGGGAATGGAAAAACAGTTTTTTCATAAGTTAAAATGTAGTGATGTGGTTGACCTAGGAGGTCTCCCGAAGAGGAGTTCACACAAAATAGTTTGTAACTTTTAAACGAGGGTCAAAATGGTGTGTTTCATAAGAAAATTATTGAATATAAATTCAAATTCAAATGATTGAAAAACTATGGTATTATAAGGGTGATTATGTCAGGGTTGGTTTCCAAATTTTAATTATATCCTTGTTCAATTTTATTCATACCTCTTCTTCTTAGTTAAATAACGCGAGTTTCCACAATCGTTTCCTCTCATTTCCCAAGTGAAATTTTTATGGTGCGAGAAAACCTTACCAAGATATTTGTTTGGTAAACTCTCCTTCCATGTGAAAAATATTTATATTGAATATCCTCAATTTATAAGGGCAATACCCGATCAGGTATTGTTTGTCCCAAAAAATTGATAATATTCACTCCCCCTTTTACACGTACTGATGATCGTTTATTACTTCACCACTAACTCCTGGTCGATTCCATTGTATATAAACCAGAAATTAGTGGAGGTGGAAAATGATTATTTTACCAAGGTAAAAATATATAATGGAATAAAAATTCTAGAATTATCTGACCTGATAATAAAATCCTCTATATAAAATTGAAAAAAACTTTGAAGAATAAAGAAATTTCATTCAATTACGTCCATGAACTCAAGCATTACAAAATAGAAAACCTACAATTCCCCAATCACTCAAAATTTTTACCCCACCATGGTAACGGTAATTGAGATGAATTGAAAAGAATAAGGCATTACAAAACTATGGAAAAGAAAATAAATAAAATAAAGAAATCCAAAAAGATCCCCTCCATGGAGTTCCAGAAGGATTGTGATGGAATGAGAGATGATTTGGGAAGGAGGTGAGGGCCTCCTTTTATAGGAAGAAATATGTACTCTGAAATTTTATATGTATTTGGACCCTTATATGGCAGATTAACACATATAAAATTTATTCAATGTTGTTCATAAATATGTTTTTCGTCCACCCTCAATATTTTAGCTCGTTTTCACATCAGATGAATGAGTTATGAATTCTTAATTGGCGCTTACTTTTTCGTGATGCAGCTTCTAGGAAGTTTCCTTCACAAATATAAATAAAATGGTAGCTTTAATGACATCCAAAACTCCACCAAATTTTTTGTAGAGTAGTCCCTATGTTTCCTTGTGATATCCAAGGTACAATAACCTCAATTTTATGTGTTAAGGCCGACTTTAGGTTATGTTACTATGGTGGGGTCCACGCTGTCCGCCCAGAAATGTTTCTAACAACAATGAAGTTTTAAGACCTTTATATGGCCCAATAAACTCTTGGTCAAAATGAAAAAATCAGTGGAAATAATATAAGGATTCCAACAAAATAATATCCATGCAATTGGGATTTATATTATCATGAAATGACTAAAATACCCTGGATGTAAAAAATCTTTCTAATATCCAGTATTAGGCATTTATCACAATTTTGATCAAAACACACAATAAATTCAAAATTGATTTATATAATCTCAAAAAGATTATATGGGATTATTAAAACAAATTAAATGCATACAAAAATTGTGGAAAATATCTTCTCTATCAATTCCCCCACACTTATCACTTGGACTCCTGAACATGTAAACATCAAAATAAAAAAAAATAAAATCCAAAACACATACCCATGAGATCTACCAAATCCATACCAAGAAACAAAAATATATCATGAAAAATAAAAAAAAATCATTTCATGTTCTCCATTATAGATTATATAATATACTTCCACTTGACTTCTTTTCCCATGCATATCAAACACCAACCTTACATGATTTTTCTCTAATCACACAAATGTAAATTTCATCAAGGATTTTCTCATCCAAACTCACATAAGAGTAAAAATAGGCTTCATAAATTCATACTTCTCCACCTGATGTGAGTCAAGGACATGTGTTTCTCATGAAAACTTTTCAATGCTATCAGGGGGCTTCCGGTCGGAAGGATTTGGATGTAAAAAATTCTAAGGCTGAACAAGGAGGGCTTGAATCTTTTTGAAAAAAAATTGCAAGATTATAATTGTCACTCCAACATGGTCTCTTTATCTTCCCATTTGTAGAAAATTGGCTCCATCATCATTCAATCAGCTTAGGATTTCAGTAGAAAAAATTTCAATCTTTTCAAACATGATTTTTCTTGAATGCTTTAGATATGTGCATCTTATCTTATCATGGAAGCTCCAGAAAGGCATATCTTCTCCTATCATGAATGCTCTAGAATGGGAAATCTTATCTTATCCAAAAATCTCCATAAAAGGCCCAACAATCTACAAAATAATATTTCATAAGTACACACATCTATTCAACAATTGATTTTCTACCCAAATATTTACTAAATGAGGTAGCACTACACAAGATAGCTTCCCCCACACTTAAGTTCAACTAGACCATGTGATTTCACTTCAAGAGCAGGTTGGATAGGGAAAATTTTATTATAATGTGGCTAACCTAACAAAAAAATCAAGGATTCTAAGGGCTAAAAGGAATAATGTAATGTAGGCCATAATGAAAAGGATTATTTTGAAAAGGGGGATTTAAACCAAATAAATGGCTTAAAAATTAAAAACAAAAGTACCTCAAAACCTCATGTTTAGAAAAAAAAAATAAATTAAAGCAAGCATGGTTTAGTTCTCTCAATAAATGAGGTGAATGTAGAGAATATGAAGACATTGGTAATGAAGCCTCACAAGAAATTGATTTCAAAAATAAATACAGTGATATGTGGTATGAGATTTAAAAATCAAAGTACTTCTCAGAAAATTCCAAATGATATGAACTTCAAAAAAAGACATTTCAGCATTCATTTAAACTTAGTTTCTTTTAATAGATTGGTTAACTCAATGAATTAAGTTTCAAAATTAGAAATTGTCATCATTTGTTTTCAAAAGATTTGACAACACACTAAAATTTAAAAATAAATACAGAAATAACTGTAAAAAAATTATTTTTTCTGAAAATTCAAAACCAAACATAAAATGAAAATCATAAAAAAAATGGTTCCCTACCCCACACATAAATTATGAAGTTTCATCATTGAATTCAATTAGATTTAACATGTAAGAAGATTTTAAAATGAATCACTACAACAAAGAAATTTCATTGGAGAGGTACAACCTGACTTATTAGAAATGAAATGTTGAGCTCGGCTCCTAAGTGTTTCTATTTGAAAACCTAAAAGGGTAAAAATATAACATAAGAACTTTAGTAAATAAAATTAAAATATATTTTAAACAAGAAAATAGGGATAAATCTTGGTTTAATCCCCCCAAGAAGGCCTTGGGTTTGGACTGCCTTCAGAAGGGTAGTTCTAATCGATTATGCCCAAACTAATGGAGGGTATGGTTTATTTTATATGAACCAAAACATGTGAATTTTCTCGATTTCCATGAGTAAACACTTAAAGAAGAGAACCTTAAAGTAGATAAGAAACTTCTAATCACCATAGAATTAATAAAGTTAAAACTTGAGTTTAATAGTGAGAGGGAATAGAATATCAGGGTTCTCTATGTTGAATTTTGTGGTGTACTCCACTATATGGTATGTAAATTGTTGTTGATGAGGTAGTCGCACAACCACATGCTTGGCCAAATATTCATCTTTAATCACCACCACCTGGGTAGTCTCTACTTAAACATCCATGTTCTCTTCAATTTTTGTTGTATCATAATTTTTTTAGAAAGAGAAATTATAGAAAAATTCATCTTGAATAAGATTAAAACATGAAGAATTAATAAAGAAATATTCCCTTTCAAATAATTAATCTGGGAAATTGATCTCTTCATAAAAATCCACCTTGATCACCTCTTGAGCTCCCTCTAATAAATTATCAGCATGTTTGGGGATCTCAAATTGTTCCTCTTTAGGTTCATCTTCTATTTCATAATCATCATCCAAGGAAAAACATAAGTTTTATGAATTTGAAAACATAAAACAATGGGAGGTAATAATCAATTCAGTTTCAACAAAATCTAGAGATAATGAGTCCTTGGAAAAATTATATCCTTTATTTGGTTCATCTTCAATATCTTCTTCATTGGAAATGACCTCTTGGAGTTGATTTGTAGCTGATAGAGGTAGGGACTCAGTCTCCACCATTTCCCGAATCTCCATAGAAATATTAGGGATTACTAAGGGGAGGTCCTCTTGGACCTTGGAAACATCATAAAATTATGGAATGTTTTGATAAAACTCAGTTATCTTTGAGGCCATCTCTTCAATAACTTCATTTTTCATGTCCTCCCTTAGTACATATATGAATTCTTTGAATTTTTTCCACTCATTACTTGTCTTCCAATGTAACCTCACCTATCTAACAATAGATGAAAAACCGTCCTTATTGGAAGAGGTCGAGTCTATAATAAGTTCATTTATTAGTGAGTAATTATTCCATTAATTAAAGAAATAATCATTTTAAAAGAATAAAAAAATTGTATTTTTAATTCGAAAAAGTTTCAAGAATTTAATTTTATGTTGTGGCACTACCTCCTGGGAAACGACATAAAGTTTGAGGAATTCCCATCCTGGGAAATGGAAAATAAATTACTTCTTAAATTAAAATGTATTAATGTGGTTGACCTAGGATGTATCTCGAAGAAGAGTTCATACAAAACAGTATGTCACTTTTAAATGAAGGTAAAAATGGTGTGTTGGATAAGAAAATAATTGTCTGGAAATTCAAATTCAAATGATTTGAAAAACTATGTTATTCAAAGGGTGATTAGATTGGGGTTCGTTTCCTAATTGTAATTCGATCCTTGTTAAATTTAATTCAAACCAATACTTATTAGTTGATTAAATTGAGTTTCCACAATCGTTTCCTCTAACTTCCTTGGGGAAATTATGATGGTTATAGAAAAGCTTACCATGATCTCGGTTTGGTCAACTCTCATTCCATGTGCACCATATTTGTATTTAATACCCTTAACTGACATGAGAAATACCCGATCGAGACTTGTTTATCCTAAAAAATCCAGAAATTTCATTACCCCTTTAACATGAACTGACTATAATTGAGTACTTTACTACTAACCCTCGGTCTATTCCATCATATATAAACCAGGAATTAGTGGAGGGAGATAATGATTATTTTACCAAGGAAAAAATCAATAAGAGAATTAAAATTAAGGAATGGCCTAACTTGATAATAAACTATCCTATATTAAATTGAAAACAACTTTGGGGTAGAATTATTTTTCATTCAATTACTTCCAAGAACAAAATCACTACAAAATAGAACACTTACCCTTCCCCAATCACTCAAAATGTTTACACCACCACGGTATGCGTAATCCAGATGAATGGAAAAGATGAATGAAATAAAACACTGTATAAAAGAAAAGAAATAAATTAAATAAATTCAAAAATTTCTCCTCCTTGGTGTCCCAGAAGGAATGGGATGGAATGAGAGTTGATTTGGGAAGGAGGTGAGCACCTCCTTTTATAGACAAAATTATGTACTCTGAACGATTGCATGTCTCTGGATAGATAAATGGCCGATTCACATGTGGACCCCTCTTCAATGATGTTCATAAATTTTTTTACATTCACTCTCAAATTTTTAGATCCGTTGGACTCATGATGAATGGGTTTTGAAATTTTAATTGGTAGTTTCATTTTCTAGACGCAGCTTCTAGGAAACTTCCTCCACAAATATAACATCCAATGATAGCTTTAATGATTTCAAAACATCACATAATTTTTTTGGAGCCGGCCCTATGTTTCCTCATTTTATCCCATGTGGAATAAACTAAATTTAATGTGTGATGTCTGAGTTGTAGTTCTGTTATAGTTGTGGGGTCCACATTGTCTACCCAGAACAATTTCCAACTTCATTGAATTTTTAGGCCCTTTAGATGGATGAATAAACTATTGGTAAAGAAGTCAAATTTGGAGGAAATAAACTAAGGATTCCAAAAAAATAATATTCACTAAATTTAAATTTAAAATTTTCATCAAATGAATAAAATACCCATGATGAAAAAATCTGTTTGAAATCCAGAATTAGGTGTTTTTCAAGATTTTTTCTCAAAACACATCATAAATCCAAAATTGATTTATATAAGCTCAAATTGATTATTTGGGATGATTTACATATTTTAAATGAATACAAAAAATGTGGAAAATATTAGCTTTATCACATACACAATAAAATCGCTTTACACCATTATAATGGTTTTATGTCCATCTGTGAAGGTATTCAATGAACATAAAACTGCACCATTCATGATGTCAGAAGATTGAAACATCAAATGTGATGTTTGAATTTATGGAAATACAGAGAGATAAATAGAGATAGAGAGAGAGGATTTTGATTATTTATTTTAAATAAACATTACACAATTATAGTATACAAATGACACTGGAGTTATAATTCCACTTTGACGTGGGGAGGATAGGATAGAATAAAAAAGGAAAAAATATTGGAATGAAATTCATGGAAAAAGAATGAGGATTTATCTCTTGATTTCTCCTCCTTGATATCTTCCTCATTGAAATTGGTTTTGGTATTTTATTGAGACATGAACAATGTAGCTCCCCAAACACTTCTTTATAGGTTTAATTTAAATAAATTCGAGTTATAGCCTATATTTCATGAATCAATGAGCCTTTATGGAACAAAACATGGTTACTTATATGAGACATCCATAACCTAGCCATTAAATGTAAATTTTCCAACTCTGTGATTTGAATTTTAAAAATCTGACATACACGGTTGTGTTTAAGATGATATTTAGAGTCTGATAGAAATAACATAATTTTTTGGTGAAGAGTAACCCACCTTTATGAATAGTAACCTAGCATAATGAATAGTAACTTACCCTTATGAATAGTAATATGACTCTTATGAATATTATCCATGCCCTTGAATGTATTAATGAATTTAGGCACCTTAAAAATGAAGATGAATAGTTTAATTATTTATATTTTTCGATAAAATAATTATTTTAATTAAATATTTAATTGGTCATATATAGAAAATTATTTTTAAAAAATGGACTTCATATTGGGATTATTTACATCAAAAAATGGTTAGAGTGAAATTTTGGGATTTTTCTGAAATACTATAATATTGATGAATAGTAAAATTTGATTATTGACAATAAATGCTAAATAAGGTATTAATTGATTCATTGATGATGATATGATAATGTAAGCCCAATTAATTTGGATTCAAATGATAAAATTTATATTATTTTTCATCGATGAATCACTATTACCTGTCTTATGGAGAAATAATAAATTAATGAATTTTATATTAAGAAAACTCCTCTGTCTACCACTATTGAAATCCCCCTTCACTCCCTCATATATTCACTCCTCTGAAGCCTTGTTCCTTAACAATATTCCTCCCAAATCTCTTCCCAAGTCCTCTCCCCACGTCCAATACCTGCTGGTCTCACCATAAGGCCATATAAAAGCCCTTAAAAAGATTCTGAAGGAGGAGTACTCAAAAGGGGAACCTTCCTTATTTTTTTCATTCAATATCTTTTCCAAAGATCCATTCTTTTGTTCTCCCTTCCCACCTCCCCTAATCCAAATTCCAAGAAAATTCCATTACTTTAAATGAACTGGATTATTATTGTTCTAATGGAATATTTCATCATAATATCTCTTTTACCCTCCTTTTATACTATAAATGAAAACACCGTCCAATATGTGTAAATTTATTACACTCAAGGAAGACGGGTTTTTAATTTTCATTACCATCTTAAATACTAGTCATGAAACCTTTTCAATTGTTTAACCATGTCATAATATATGGATTTTATCTTGATTAATTTTTTGTAATGTTTAAAAGTTCATAATATGAAATAAAAATACAAAACAAGTTTATTGTGCACAAAACCACCAAGCCAAATCCAATAGTTTATTTTTATCCCATCGAATTAGTCATCCCCATGGTATATAAACAGAATCGTAATAATATCATTTATATCTCATTAATTTCACTAATAATGTATATTAACAATTCTTTATGTTTAACCACATTTCAAATGAAATTACATTAATGAATACATGTATACAAATCATGAAACCATGTAAGAAAATCCTTCCAAAAACAATAAAATTGAATCTCTTAAACCCATAAAAAAGGACATTAATTAACATAATAAATTTATACCATATCAATTAAATGTATATTGCGTTCTGGAATTATTAATTAATGAAGCTAAATTTTATTATTCTGGTTGTTAAGAACAAACAAGAACACATTCGAGCGTAAGGTAAGGGATCCTCTCTCTCTTTTGTTCAAGAATCTCCTCTATGTTGTGCTCCTTTATTTTTAATTCCTAATGATGGGGTATGCTTTAAAACCTCTCCCATACTAATATTGTGACATATAAATATTGGAATACCCATTTAACTCTCATTAATCCATCACAATAACACTCGTTACCGTACCGAAATGTTTGTAAGGGGTTTCTCATCTAACGTTCATTTTTGTGATATTTTCTTTATTCGCCACTTATTTCTTGTATGTGGTATATTTATACTAGATTTTTATTTATAATAACATTATTATATTTATATTAATGTTATTAAATGATTCATTTTAAGTTTATTATGTTTTAGTAATATGATTCGACCGATTACATTGTGGTAAGAGACTTTGTCTCAACTACTATTTCGTTGTGACTAACTTTGTATTGAGCACCTAATAATCCTTATGTGGTGTACCTAATACCCATTTGAGATCACTTTTCATTTGAAGATATATTTATATAAATATCCAAAATCTCATATCATGGATATGTTTGTTGTCTAAACTGTATACCATTTTACATACAGTGTATATTTTGAATGTTATTTTAATTACAAAAATATTAATCAATCCATATACTCTACTCTATAAAGATATTGAAAATGCATATTTCTCTTGTAATGAATCAATGTATGAAGAATGATTTGGACATGAAGTGGTGGTTGGGGCCTACTATATCCCCTTGATACATCAGTATGTCTCATGAGACAAATCAGTTGGCGATAAACCCTTCGAGTTGGTTTCCAAAAATCAGACGGGTTTCTACCCATATAACTACACTATTTTTAAAGTATTATAGTTTTATGTGAATGAAAAATGATGTCCCATTAATAATCATACTCTTTATTCATTATCAATTTTTATTATTATCCATGAGGATTTATCTATGATAAAATCTATGGATGTAGTTTAATTCCCAGTTTATCAATGTAATTAAATTCTCATTTATTCACCATGACATATTGATTATGTCAGATTGACTATGATTCAATTATTATTTTATTCATTATTCCACTATTTTTAATCCTTACTGAGCGTTTGATCTCACCCATTTCATTTTTTCCTTGAATAGGTGATTAAGAGAAGGTCATTTAATGAGTTCATGTTGTTGCAATTTTTAGTTTTTGTTATGTATTTAATCTTGTAACATTTTTCAATGAAATTTTTGTTACCTATATGTATATTGTTTCTTCAATACTACTAAACTAATTGTTCCTTCAATATTTTCATTCCTTTTAATTATTCCAATATCACATGTACTGCATCGAATCTAGACTAGAGGGGTCAGGGTGTTACAGTTGGTATCAGAGAATGTTTAGTGGGAAACATGGAAACCAGAGTTGGAAATGTATAGTAGGGAACAATTACCTAAGGTAGTGTTTGAGGATAGATGTACAAGAATGTCTTGGTATTTTGGATAGGAATAGATTATATGGATCATTCAATAAATACATCCCCGTCTAGATACGAGCAGGTAGAGGCAGCTCTAGCACAGATGTATCTAGGGGTAAAACCTAAACACACCACTTTGAGCTAGACTCAAACGGCAACTGGTACACGACAACATGCCTTTATTCACTCATGGTTATGACACTCCAAGGGAATATTCTTAGGATAATTCAAATTTTCATTAAAATCCATTATGAAGGAGATTAATGTAAAATTTTTCCCAGAGAAACCATGTCTATAAGATTAGCTATGCATATAATTTCAATCTATGTGGAATGATTTTATATTTGCGATTCATAAACTAATATAGTGAATCCCATTATTTAGAAATGACATCTAACAGAAGAAATGGAATCAATACTTGTGGGAAAGGTAGGGATCTCCCTTCTGAGAATGTTAACACCGTCAATGTTGGAGAAGATCAGATCATGAGCATACTGGGACAACTTACTCAGGTTGTAAGGAAAAACCATTCCACAGTGGTGTTGGATCATTTCATGTAGTAGAAGCCCCCATATTTTAGTGGGAATACTAATCTCGTGGTTGTTGAGAAATTGATCAAGTCCCTTGAAAAGATATTCATGGTATTAAGATGCAATGGAAATGAAATGGTAGTACTGGCAGTATATTGTCTCAAGAGATATGCTGATCAATGGTGGCCCCTGATTCAAAATACCTTGGAGGAAGAAGAAATAAAAGATATGGAATGGAGAACATTTAAGTAAATATTACTTGAAAAATACTTCCCTTGTGAGCAAAAAACTAAAATGAAGAAGAAATTCTTTAGCATAAAACAAAGGGAAGAAGATAGTGTTGCATAATATGAGGTTACTTTCACAAGGATGGAAAGATATGCATTAGATTATATACATGACTCGGTAGACAATATTGATCTTTTCATTGATGGTCATAAGCTAGGACATTAAAGGGATCTGGATTCTCAATAATTTCAATCATATGATGAAATTGTATCAATTGCCCTCAAAACATAGAAGGAATTTTCATGATCAAATCATTTCAAAGTAAACCAGGATAATAAGTGGTACTCTGATAAAAAAGGAAAAGGAGAAGCACCGATGAAGAGCATGGGAACAAAGATATTCCCATTATGTGAGAAATGTTGAAAGAATCTTCACCAGAAATGCTTGAAAGGCACGAGAGTCTACTATAACTGTGGGGACAAGGGTAATCGATCTGATGAATTCAAGGGGAAGAAAAAATTCAATGATATTCAATGATTCAATTTCAAAGAAATGGGACACTATGAAAATTAGTGTCCTATGCACCAAGGAAACATGCCTCAGAAAAATCAAAGAGAACAAGGTAGAGCCTCTGTGATTACAACTACTGAGGTTAAAATTTCTAATGACGTAGTGGTGGGTACTTTATTTGTTTCCTCAAACTTATCCAACACTTTATATGATTTTTGGATCATCACATTCATTTATATCATCCCTGTTTTACATGAAAATTTGATATGTCCAATTCGATTTAATAAAGTAGTTTTCAGTCAAAACTCCCATGGGATGTATCCTTGCAATAGAGGCATGTTGACTAGTCCCCCTCCAGAAACCAATACATGCTTTATTTTCTAACCATATCATCATACCAATGACTGAATTTGATATAATTATCAGTATGGATTAACTATCAAATTATGATGTGAAGATTTATTCTAAGATGAAGGAAGTTAGAATTTTTGAAAATGGTGTAGAAACACTTGTCTTTAGGGCGGAAACTTCTATACCTAATTCTTATCTAGAACCACCCCATGCAGATATACCGAATGTAATACTTGGAGAGGAAGATAAACCAATATATATGGGCACGGAAAGAAGCCCTTAAATTGAATATGTTCACATAGTGAAAGAATACATTTATGTATTTCCAGAGGATTTACCTGGACATCCTCCTATGTGGGATGTTGAGTTCTCTATTGATATAATTCTTGATGGATGTCCTATATCAAAGACTGCCTATAGAATGTACACAATGGAGTTATTGGAGCTAAATAAAAAACTAGAGGAGTTGAGTGACAAAGGATTTATTCGACCTAGTTTTCCTCCATGGGGAGCACCTATCTTGTTTGTCAAAAAGAAAGATGGATCCAGGATGCTATGCATTGATTATAGGGAAATCAATGCTATTACAAAAAAGAATAAGTATCCTCTTCCCTGGATTGATGATTTATTTGATCAACATCATGGATCTCAATACTTTTTAAAGATTTACCATCGATCTGGATATCATCAGTTGCATTTGAGGAAAGTTGATATTCCTGCGAAATCATTTCAGACCAGGTATGGGCGTTACGAGTTTATAGTGATTCCTTTTGGGATGACAAACACAGCCACAGTTTTCATTGATTTACAAATAAAGTTTTAGAGGAATATCTGGATAAATTTATTGTGGTATTCATCGATGATATCCTCATATGATCAAAAATATATAAAGACCATGAGAATCACTTGCGGGTTATACTGAGATCACTTAAAAGATAAAAAATTTATGGGATGTTTAGCAAGTGAAAATTATGGCTTCAATCAGTTTATTTTTTAGTCCATATTGTCTCTAAGGATTAATCCTAGTTGATTCTCTGAAGACAAAGGCAATCCACAATTTACCCAAGCCAAAAAACATAATTGAGGTATGCAGTTTTATTGGCTTAGTAGGTTAATATCGTCGTCTTGTTCAGAATTTTGACCGACTGGCTAACCCGCTAACCAAGCTCACACATAAAGGAGTTATATTTTTTTTTTAAAAAAAACAATTTGTAGAATGATTTGAATAATTGAAAAGAATATTGGAAAATGCTCTGATTTTGACTCATCCATCTGGAAGTGATGGATTGGTAATATATAGTGATGCATCAAAGAATGGACTGGGTTGCGTCCTTATTCAAAACGATAAAGTTATTTCTTATGCATCAAGATAATTGAAGACACATTAGAAAAATTATCCAAGTCATGATCTTGAGTTAGTAGCCATAATATTTTCTCTAAAAATATAGAGGAATTATATCTACGAAGAGAGTTGTGATATTTATATGGACCACAATAGTTTGAAATATATTTTCACACAAAAAAAATAAACATGATGCAACGAAGATGGATCAAGTTACTCAATGATTATGATTGTTCAATATACTACCACCTAGGAAAGATGAATAAGGTTGTAGATGCATTAATGAGAAAAGCTCGTGGCCTTCTAACTCAAATGAGGATTGAGAGAGATCCTATATTTTTGGATCTACAAAAGATGGATATGGGAATTGTTAAGGAAGGAGAAGAATCGCCCCTCTTTCAAATGATTGCCAAGCCATGTTTACAAGAGAAGATAAAAAGCTCTCAATCTGATGATGAGAATCTACACAAGAAAATTAATGCAGTTAAGGATGGGAGACTGGATGACTTTGTGTATGAAGAAGGAGATCTGAAATTTGGGAAGAGGTTACGCTTTCCATCATTACCTGATCTAAAAAGGGAACAATAAAATGATGATCATTGCTCAAATTTATCCACACACCCATGTGGCACCATGATGTATAGAGATCTGAAGGAATATTTTTTTTGGGATAATATAAAGTGGGAAATTAATAACAACGTGTCAAGATATATAGTTTATCCACAAGGGAAGGAATAGATACATCATCCCAAAGGAGTGATGCAACACATACCTATTCCTATGTGGATGTGGGGTAACATTACAAAGATTTTTTCACTGAACTACTGAGGAAACCTAGATGGAATTATGTAATATGGGTAATTGTTGATCGTCTCACAAAATCAGCACATTTCCATCCTATAAGAGAGGACTTTCCACTTTAGTGCTTGAAAAGACTTTATATTAATGATGTTGTAAGACTTCATAATGAACCTATATCGATTTTATCTGATTGAGATCCCTGGTTTACATCAAAATTATGGAAAATTCTCTAGAAAACATTGAATACTATGCTTTGTATGAGTACTACTTATCATCCTCAAATAGATGGACAACCTGAAAGGACTATTAAAACTCTGGAAGACATGCTATGATCTTTCTCTCTTCACTACCAAGGTATGTGTGATCAATACTTGAATTTGGTGGAATTTTATGACAATAATAGTTTCCATTATAATATTAAAATGGCTCCATATGAAGCATTGTATAGAAAGAGATGTCGAACTCCAACTTGTTGGGATGATGTTTGGAGAGGAAAAATATAGGCCAAGAACTTATTGAGGAGACCAAGACAAAGGTGAAGATAATCCAAGACCATAATAAAGCTACCCAAAGTAGGTGAAAAAGTTATGACGACAATCAGAGAAATAATTTGGATTTCCAGGTGGGAGATCATGTCTTTCTAAATGTATCTCCAAGGAAGGGTGTCTTAAGGTTCGGTAAGAAAGGGAAACTGATCTCCAGATATATTGGACCATTTGAAATTCTAGGAAGAATCAGAGTAGTATCGTACCTTTTAGAAAAGTCACACAATCTACCCAAATTCCATGATGTGTTATATGTGTCATTATTGAAGAAATACATGCCAGACCCAATGCATGTACTCACCTATGAAGAAATTGAACTGGAACCTGAATTGTCATACTTTGACAATCCTATTGTGATTCTTGACACAAGGGAGCAGGTATTGAGAAATCAAAAAACTCATCTAGTAAAGGTACTTTGGAGAAAAAAGATTATAAAGGAAGCAACATGGGAACCTGAGGATGTTATGAAAAAGAATCACCCACATCTTTTTGGTGAGTTTCACACATAAAAGTTTAAGGAATAAATTTCCAAAGGAGGGAATAATGTGGAACCCCAAACACATCATGGTATGTTACGCTTAAATAAAACCTAGTTATAGCCTATATTTAATGAATAACTGAGACTATATGGAACAAAACATGGTTACATATAGGATATATCGATTAAAAATCCATTAAACTTAAATTTTCCAACTTTACGAATTGAATATTAAAAATCTTACATGCATGGCTGTGTTCCAGATGATATTTATAATCTGATAGAATTAACATAATTTTCAGTGAATATTAACCTACCATTATCAATAGTATCCTACCCTTATGAATATTAACTTACCCTTATGAATAGTAATATGACTCTTATGAATGGTATCCATGCCCTTGAATGTATAGATGAATTTAGGCACCTTAAGAATGATGATGATTAGTTTAAGGGTTTATATTTTTCAAATAAATAATAATTTTAATTAAATATTTATCTAATCACATTTATAAAATTATTTTTGAAAAATGGACATCATTTTTGAATTCTACACATCAAAATATGGTTAGGGTTATTTGTAGTGATTTTTCTGAAATTATTAAATTTTCGATGAATAGTAAAATCCAATAATTTATAATAAATGAAAAATATTTTATTAATTGAGTCATTAATGATGATCTACTGATGTAAGCCCAATTGATTCGGATTCACACGATAAAATTAATATCATTGGTCATGGGAGACTCCCTATTCCTTTAATTATTGAGAAATAATAAATTAATGAATTTTATATTAAGAAAACTCCTCTCTCGTCTACTATAAAAATCCCCCTTCACTCCCTCTTCTCTTCACTCCTCTCAAGCCCTGTGCCCTGCCAATATTCTGCACAAGTCTCTTCCTAATCCCTCTTCCCATGTCCAAGACCTTTTGGTCTCACTGAAATGCCAAAACCAAAGGCCTTAAGGATATTCTCAAGGATGAGTACTCAAAACATGAACCTTCATTCTCTTTTCCTTCAATTTCATTCACAAAGAGTCTTTCTTTTGTTCACTCTTATCACCTCCCCTCACCCAAATTCCATGATAATTCCATGACCTTAAATGTACATGATTTTCATTTTTCTAATGGAATATTTTATCATAAAATCTCTTTTTCTCCGCCTTGTATACAATAAATGCAAACACTATCCGAGATGTGTAAATTTATCACACTCAAGGATGATTGGTTGTCAATTTTCATTACTATCTTCAATAATGGTCATGAAACATTTTCAATGGTTGAAAATTTTCATTATATATGTATTTTATCTTTATTAATGTTCTGGAATCTTTACACGATCATAATATGGAATTCAAATACAAAAAAAAGTTTATTGTGCCCAAAACCGTCAAGCGAGATCCAAATGTTTATTTTTGACTAATCGAATGATTCATCATCATGGTATATAAAAAGAATAATTATAAGATCATTTATATCTCATTAATTTCACTAATAATGTATTTTAACAATTCTGGATGTTTAACCACATTTCAAATGAACATCCATTGATGAATACAAGTAAACAAATCATGAAACCAAGTAATAAAATGCTTCCAAAAAACAAAGAAATTGAATGTTTTAAACCCATCAAAGAGGACATTAAGTAACTTAATAATGTTATACCGCATCAATTACATGTTTATGAGGTTCCATAATTATTAATTAATGAATATATATTTTATTATTCTGGTTGTTAAGAACAAACAAGAACACCTTTGAACATATGGTAAGGGATCCCCTCTCTCACTTTTGTTCAAGAATATCCTATATGTTGTGCTCTTTTATTTTTAATTCCTAATGATTGGGTATGTTTTCACACCTCTCCCATACTTCCCTTGTAACATATAAATATTACAATACCCCTTTAACTCAGATTAAGAACTCTCAATAACACTCGTTAGCATACCAAATGTTTGTATGGGGTTTCTCATCTCACTTTCATTTCTGTGAGATTTTAATTGTTCGCCACTTATTTCATGTATGTAGTATATATTTACTGAAATTTTATATTTAATAACATGATTAAATTATTATTCATGTTATTCAATGATTCATTTTTGGGTTATTATGTTATGGTCATATGATTCGACTTATTACATTGTGGAAAGAGACTTTGTCTCAACTATTATTTGGTTGTGACCAACTTTGTATTGTGCACATAATAATCCTTATGTGGGGTACCTACAGACCAATTGAGATCAATTTTCATTTGAATTTATATTTATATTAAATATCCACAGTCTCATATCATGGATATGTTTGTTGTCTAAACCGTATACCATCTTTCACACAATGTTTATTTTGAATGTTAATTTAATTATGGAAATATTGATGAATCAGTATAATCTACACTATACAGATATTGAAAAGGAATTTTACACTTGTATTTAATCAATGTATAAATAATGCAATGGACATATTGGGACGGGCGGGGCCTGTTATAGCCCCTCGATGCATCGGTAGGTCTCATGAGACAAATTAGTTGGTGACAACCCCTTTGAGTTTGTTTTTAAAAATCATATGGGTTTCTACCCATTGAACTAAACCTTTTTTATGTTATTATAGTTTCATATGATAGATACATGACGTTTAATCAATTAGAATTATCAATATTCATTTCAATTTATTATTATTATCCATGAGGTTTTCACTATGATAAAATATATGGATGCAGTTTCATTCTCAGTTTATCAATGGCATTAGTTTCTCATTTATTCAACATTCCATATTGATTATGTCAGATTGAATATGATTCTACTATTATTGTATTCATGCTTCCACTATATGATATCCTTACTGAATATTTGAGGTCACCCCTTTCACTGTTTACCTTTAACAGGTGATGAAGAAAACGTCATTTATTGTGTTCATGTAGTTCCAATTTTTAGTTTTTGTTATGTATTGTATATTCTTACCTTTTTCAATTTAATTTGAGTTACCTATATATAACTAGTTTCTTCAATACTACTAAACTAATCATTCCTTCAGGTGTTTCATTTCTTTTGACCATTCTAATATCCCAAGTAATGCACTAGCTCCAGCATAGAGGGGTCGGGGTGTTACAAACAACCTGTATTTTCGTGTGGGGAAATGAAAGAGTATTGGGTAGAAATTTTTTATGATTCAAGGATTAAGAGGTGTAAGTGAAGTGGTGGTGAGAGGTGGTGTGTATAGGTGAGTAGTGGGGGTTTTCATAATTTTTTATTCATTAATATACTATTTCGACCAAGACTATGAGTATTTTTTATTACAAGAATAATTAAATTATACAGAGCATGTGAGTTCATGATTATGGACTTACATCAACCACACCTTTTCTCATTAATTTGTAATTCATGTATTTATTTAATACCATAAATTATCGTATTTCACTAGTCACTAAAAATTCAATTATTTTATGAAATTCCAAAAAAAATCCCTTCATCATTTTTAAAGATGTATAATTTAAAAATAAAATCCATTTTACCAAAATAATTTTCTATATAAGAGGAATTTAATATTTCAATAAAATAATCATTCACTTGATAAATACCGATGTTAATATTATAACATACATTATGACACTTTAGAAAATTAATGATATTTTCATAAAATTATCTTCTAATAATAGGGAAATGTAATATTAATTTATGGATATATTTTATGTAGATAAATTTTCATGTAAATCCTTATATTTATTAAAAGTTTAGAAAAAAACATTTATGTTTCATTAAAATAGAAAGACTTGATTTATCTTTTTTAATAAATTCAATTATATATAATATTATATAATTAGATCATATTTTTATTTGTAACATACTAATATTTTATCTATGCTTTCCTAGGTGATGTTACTGTTTTACTTTTTATATTACTATTCATAATCATCATATTAATATTTCAAAGGTCAAGTTACTATTCTATCGGTATAAGTTCCTTAAATTCAATAGACACCTATTGTTTCATTCTGTCATCATGTATAAAGTTTTTATTATTTCTTATATGTTATTATAATGTGATTTATATTTGTATAACTAATTATTATAAATAAATTTTCCATTGATAAAAATTGGGTCATTATATAATTCCACACTTATAAAATTTAACCCTCTAAATTTTATTTTACATACTATGATGAAAACATGTTAGAGTACTTATCCTTCATTTCTTCCTCTAGTTCCCGTGTCACCTCTTCATAATTCTGGTTTAACCATAATATATTGATTATGTGTGTAGTTTGTTGTATAGAGCATTATATCTATGGTCTATGATCTTCACTAGATACTCCTTGTAAGATGAAACATTTTCCAACTGTACCACCCATGAATTCAGTACATGTGAGGGATTTTTTATATACTTCCTCAAGAGGGATACATGGAATACATTTTTTACTTGAGACATAGATAGTGGAAGTTCAAGTTGATAGGCCACAACTCTGACATGATCATGAATCTCAAAGGGACTAATGTACCTAGGAATTAGATTTACTTTCTTAACAAATATCATGATACTCAACCCTGATGATATGTGGTGGACTACCATGTCTCTAACCATAAACTCTAGGTCTCGTCGATTATTGACTTCATATCTCTTCTGTAAACTTTGGGTAGCCTTGATGTGTTGTGGAATGGTTTTCACCATTTCCTCCATGTATTTTACCTTCATAGGTCCTAGTAGCTTATGTTCCCCAACATCATCCCATAATGCTAGTGTTATGCATCATTTCCCATATAGGGATTCATATAGATCCATTTGTATGCTTGTGTGGAAACTGTTGTTATAAGACAAATTGACCAGAGGTTGATGTTGGTCCCATATTTCAATGATTTTTATAGAACATGCTCTCAACATGTGTTCTAGTTTTTGAATAGTCCACTCCGATTGGACATTAGTTTAAGGATTATAGGATGTATTGAATTATAGTTCAATATTATAAATGTTGGGAACTTATCTAGAAATTGAAGGTTAATCTATAATCCATATAAAATATAACCCATAGTGGTACACCATTAAGTCTTACCACTTCTCGGATGTATATTTTTGAAAATTTATTCTATGAGAAATCATCTCGAATCACAATAAAGTGAGTTGTCTTTGGAAGATAATCTACAAAACCATTACAACATTGTTTCCTCTGGATGTCTTTAGATGTCTAGTGACAATGTCAAAGGTGATGTTTTCCAATTTCAATGTTCATATGGGTAATGGTTGCATCGTCAATTTATACATTTTCCTTTCTCCATTCACATGTTGACATACCAGGAACTTTTATGTATAATCAGTTACCACCTTCTTTATTTTGTCCCACAAATAGTTTTCCGAGAGATCTTGAATCAAATTTATGCTTCTTGGGTGAGTATTGAATGATGAGCAATGTAAATCCTTCAAAAGCTACTTCATTATATATGGATCAAATGGTAAATATGTCCATGTCACTAATCTTATGACTCCATCCTCATAAATTTTCAACACTATGGATTTTCCATTTATGATATCTTCGACTATTTTCTTAATTTCAATATCATTTCATTGATAATTATTTAATTTTCTCCACGATGGATGTTTGAGGAATAATTTGAGAATGGATTGAAGATGATACATCATTTATGATTCCCATTTCCATCCTTTTCATGTCTAATAACATTGTATCCATCTCAATTCTCATAATTGATAAGGTTTTATGATCCTTTCTATATTGAGCATCTTCCACGTTATTTTCCATAAAAGGATTATAGTGGAATTGGTAGTCATAGTCTTTATTGAGATCAAACTGTATTATATAATAAATATTAATCTCTTTTTTATGTGAATATATATTTGAGGCTCTTATTATTAGTATATATGTCACTCTTCTCCCCATAGAAATAATTATACCATATTTTTAAAGTGAAGATCACAGATTCTAATTCCAAAATATCCATCGAGTAGTTCGACCCATTGATCATCTACGATCAGGAGGTGCAGGCTACCAATTTATCATTTTATAAGAGATCATAACTGCACATGAGCCTCAACCCAGTTGGTGAGGTATCCTTAAGTGGATCCAAAAGTTACATGCTTAAAACCATGTAGTGGAATATTTCTGGGGTACTGTAGCAGGAACTGTAGTAGGCACTGTAGTGGGCACTGTAGTTGAACTATACATTGTGCTGGTTCTATAGAAGAACCGTACACTGGACAGGCACTGTAGCTGAATGTACACTTTGCGGGTAGTATAGTAGTTACTGTAGCAGTTACTATAGCAGTTATTATAGCATGTACTGTTCGGTATTGTTGCAGCTGGAACTATTCACCTTGGGCTACCGGTTTGGGCTTGGAGCCCTTAAGGCTTTCGGGCCACCCAGGCCTTAGGGTTGGTAGGGTTTTCGGGCCACCTTTAACGCATTTGGGCTACCTCAAGGCTTTAAGGACACATGCAGTTCCCCAAGATGCACTACAAAAATGGAGCAGCCCCTTAAGAGGATTCAGAGAAGGTGCACTCACCGGAGTAGAACCAAATCAATTTCACAGAATGAGAGGGTATGGCTATACCATCAGGAAAATCCTATGCTTGCACGGGAAGCCTAGCCAGACGGCCATGCGAAGGTAGAGAGATACTATCATGATGCAGATGCTGGGGAGGGGAAGTTCCTTGTAGATAGTATAGTTGAATTCTCTAATACATTCGATTCATTTAATCTCCTAAGCCTAGGAGCTAGGTAATCACTGAGCCTACGGGACTAGTTAGGGTTCCCCCTCATCCCCTGAAAGGGGTATTATCAATAATCAATAAAAAATGAAGGCCTTCAGGCCATTCGGGAAAGAGTGCATTACCTAAGACATTCATTTAAGAGAAATTTTATATTAAAAACCTTTTCCACTTGTTGGTAATGTGTTTTCAGGTGAAGTGATCAACCTTCTCTTTAGATATTTTAAGATTTCCTCACATTTGTTTATCCATAAAAACCTTAACACCTTACATGGTGAATTAGTTAACTAGTTATAAATTCATCATAAATTTCCCAAAAAATGTTGGTACTACCTATCTATGCTAGGAAAACATTGGATCATCATTTCCTATGCTGTTTTGGGCCACTTTTTGATTGCCTTTGTCTTGGATGGGTCCATAGATATTCCTTTTTGGTGATAATGTGCACTAAGAATGATGCATCATCCATCCATAACTCACATTTAATATACATTTCATATAGTTTCTCCCTTATTATGGTGGATATCATAGTATTAATATTATCCTTATGTTCCTCTTCTCTCTTGGATTATATCACTACTTCATCGATAAATACAACCACAAATTTGGCAAGGCCAAATCTAAAGACTCTATTAATTCAATCCATGATAGTTTTGGAGTATTAGTGAGTCCTAATGACATCACTATGAACTCATATTATCAATAACATTTTTGAAAGTATTTCTTTGGAATATCTTCCATTCTCGATTTTATCTGGTGATATCCCAATCAAAGGTCCTCCTTACATAAATATTTTTTTCCACATAATTGATAAAAATACTCATCTATTCATAGTAGGGTTACTTATTATTTAACATGATTTTTTTGATCTCATGATAATCAATTCACTAGTTCATTGATCCATCCTTTTTATTGAGAAGGAGGACAGGTTCCCCCCATAGTGAAGTAATCAGGCATTGACAACCCTTTTCTAGACTCTCATGTACCTAATTATTTAGTTCTTACAAATTAATGGTGTATATTATATAAGATTCCATTGATATAAGTAGAGATCCAGGTTTAATATCAATTAAGTACTCAACCTCTCGATGAGGAGGAAGAATATGAAACTCGTTGGGTATCACATAAGTGTAGTTCTAGAGAATGGGATTTCATCGAACTGAATCCACTCCATTGTCCCAATAGTTTTATCAATATGTACTCGCTCAGAAAGAAATTGTATCCACAATGGGAATAATGATTCCAAAGAAGATTTATCTTCCGCCTTACACTTTGGTAGAATTTAGGGATGATTCGGAATTTGAATAGTGATATTCCTTTATAGATAGTTGATGATAGATTTATATATGGATACCCAATCCAATCACAATATAGCATCAAACTCCACCAAAGGAAGTATGAAAACATTTTATAGGAGTCTCATTCCACAAACATTAATTTGGGAGTGCTTAAATACCAAGGATGAAATAATTTCCCCATTTGATATTTTAACAGATAACTCAACCTTCATATTTTGAGGAGGGATTTGAATAGTTCTACAAAACATGAATGATAAAATATAATGCATTGAACCAGAATAAAATAGTAAGTCCAATATTCATCAATGAGTAACCTTCAATCCTATCACCAAATCATTTTCAGGCTCCACCACAATAGTAGTGATAGAATATTTCCTTATTTTCTGCCTTGGAGGTTGTTGTTATTTATTGCATCCAACATCCCTTGTCTTAGGAAAATGTATTATATAATTCCCATGTTCCATGAAGTTGAAAAAATACACTATATACTGAGGGTCAATCTAAACCTACCTTTATTCTTTCGTATTAGTGGGTTTTTTACATTCCATCGACATTTATTAGACTTTTTCCCCTCTCTTACACATTTAAAGCATATCTTGGTTCCATTTAAGTAGCTTATTGGATTATTTTTCCAACACTTTTGACACATGTGATGATGGGTATTATTTCCATCATGGAATTTATCTATTGATCCACCAATATTAAACATAATTTTCCTCATTTTTTTAACTGTCCCATGAGAACATTGAGAGTATCTAATCTCCATTTCATCCTTGATTGAATGGTAGACAACCTCCTCATAGTTATCAAAGTCTTGAATAACCAAAATTTTTAATATACCATGATTTAGTCAACTAAAGGAGTGACCCACCTTGATTTTGGTGTTCATGAAAAATCTAGAGGCATATCGTGTGAGATAGTTGAGGTTTTATTCATACAACCTAATAGAATCATCTCCCTTATTCTTTAGTCTAAGGAACTACCTTTACATCTTAATAAAGAGAGTTTGTGTAATTTTTTATTGAATAATAATTTATTGAAATCATTCCATTCCATGGATTCAATTTCGTCCTTATAATTTATATTCTTGACCTGTTTACACCACTAATCATCATCGCAATCAAAACAATGGATTGTAGGTAAAAAAAATAATCTTCTGAGCACTAAAGGACAAAGAATATCTTCACAATATATTTAATGAATTGTTTAGTGTGGAGGGTATTAGAAGATACACTAAAAAATGGTGGAATATTCAACATACAATATTCGACTGCAACTTGTTCCTTTATAGGATAAGGATGACATCCCACACGATTCAAGTTATTATTCGTAACGTGATCTAGTTGAGCATGTACTGTCAGGATTTTTTGAGCAGCCATTCCCATAATATTTGGCATATCATTAGGGAAATAATCACATTTCCTATCACATTGATTATTAGCACATGTTCTCTAATTTAAAACCATTAAATAATAAAAATAATGTAAAAGTAGGTGGCTGAATACATAGTTAATAAGTATATAAAAGAAAAATTTGTACATAAAATGATAAACTTATAATGGAAAAGTATAACCTATCTGGCGATCCCCTAAGATTTAATCTAGGTAATCTGTGGTGATTGATTTATCTCTAGTGTTATTAATAAATCACTATTTTCCTAATCTCATAAATTTAGTAAATTATGAAATGATACAAAATATAGTGGCCCTATCCTTTTACACATATTATTACATGACTTTAATCATAATTAACCAGAAATTACATGCCAACGATCATGTAGTATAGAGTCTTTAGAAGATAAGGTATATAAAACGAACAACATCAGAGTAAACAAACATTTATTTAATCATATTAATTATCTATTAACTTCCGTTGAACCCTTAAATCTTCATAAGAAAAAGGGATCTACTCAAAATCTTATTAAGAGAATCAACATAACAATTATGCATATCACATGGGTTAAATGGAATAACTTGATGATATAGAAAGGCATTAAGGATGAATAAACATAAAAAATTATATTATATATAACATTGGATCATATAATAATGTCATCATAGGAATGAATCAATAATACATAACCTAACATAAACATGAGTCATGGCTAATTTCCAAGACCATTTCACATGGAGGAAAATGTACCATAAAGGAATTAGGTTCACTCTATAATCCAAAATGACATCTCATGAGACTAAAAATTACCCAATGAATTGGAATACTATCTAGGTGTACCCATCATAACATATTAATGAATTTGTATCTCATATGAGAAATCATACATAAGGAATCAAACATAAACATAAGGTCTAGAAATGGAAAATATTGGGAATCATATTCATGTCAAAAGTCATAATAAAAGGGAATAACATATTGGTGTCCATGACAGATTGGATTTAAATCATACATTTAAATTCATAGGTAAACTATATATATAACATGATATGTGAAGTAAAACTTATGTTAGAAAAAGTAAAAATAATCATTAAGAAAAATTAAAAAATAAAACATTTTAGTGTGTTTTAAGGAACATATTATAGATTCCCTAAAACAAAAAAAGGAATAATTCTTTAAATAAAACCAAAAAAGAACCATGTTTTTTGTTAAATAAAAAAATATTGATTGTAGATAAATAATAGTGTCTTAACATAGATTATGGGGATCACAAGAAAATTGGTAATAAAACATGAAGTTCCCTTAAATCGTGCGTGCTTATTGAGAATAATTGAGACAGAAACCATTCAAAAGAATGTATTTCACCTTAAACTATGGGAGAACAGATATAAAAACTATAATTTACAAATTATATATATAATTTATAAGAATAAAATAAAATGAATAATAATAAAATTGGGGTAAATATAGATAATGAGTAACTCGAAGGAAAAAATGGTTGTTCAATGAGAATCCCTTACAGTAAGTCTGAAAGTGTTCTGCACTTGATCTTAGTGTCATGGATAATAAAATTAAATCAAATAGTTATTTAAATATCAACCTTCATACATTTATTTTATTAATTATAATTTTATTAAGATCATTTATGTCTGCTTTGATGAGTTATGAGATACAATTTTATTGTTCGGGAGTATTGGTTTCATTTTTTTCTTGACCATTCTATTTATATTTGGGAATGAAAAATCATGATAAATGGTAATAGTTATCCATAATTGAAGCACCATGTTAATAATAATAATAATAATGTTTAAATTTTCATATTATTAATTTGGTTATTTGGGGTGGGTATGATTCAATAGATAAAATAGTGGTGATAATTTTTTCGATTATTTTAGCGTCTTCTCAACCATCACAAGATTGATTGGTTTTATTATTTAATATTATTTATATATGTCAGTTACATAACATGAAAATGGTTTTAAAATACACATTAATAACTTTTTCAAACATCTTAATGGTTTATTTCTAGAATTGAAGGTGGTGAAGGAAATAGAAATTTCATAGTCCATAATGTCAGTAGATTGACACATCATGGGTGATGTTTTCATTTAAATAATAAAATAGTGAGAAAGGTGTTTCATGTTGGATATTCCATTAATATGAAATAACTATAGTATATAAATGATGCTGAAGTTATCATTCCACTTATAAAAGGTGATTATATGAGGGATATGAAAAAAATAGATTGGAAAGAAATTAAAAGAAAAGGAAAGGTGATTTAACTCATGATTTTTCTTCTTTGAGAACCTCCTTAGAGAAATTTGTTTTTTTCTTTTATTGTGAACAAAACCTCATTGACATAGGGTAGTGGATAGGGAAGATGATTGGGTATAAATTACACAATATTCAATCCTTAATAGTTGTTAGGATAAGATGCAGTGTGGTTTGGTATTTATAGGGGTGGATTTGGGAGTTTTCTTGATTATTTTATTCATTAGTTTACTATTTGGACCAAGAGTAGGTATAAATTGGATTAAGATACTAATTATAGTAACTAGAAAATGTTTTTATTATAATATTACATATTCCACAATCCTACTAAAGACTCTGTAATTCATGTATTTATAAAATATCGTAATTTACCATATTTTACTACTTACTAAAAATTCACATATTATAGAAAAATATGAAAAATTCCACATAAACAATTTTAGAAAAAAAAATTCAAAAATGAACTCCATTTTAATAAAATAATATTTTAAAAATGAGGGACATAATTTTTTTAAAAAAAATCGGTATTCACCCGAAATATATAGATTTTAATATTATAACCAATTTTATGACACTTTGGGAAATTAATTAATGTGTAGTAAAATAATTATATAATCAGAAGAAAAAAATTAATTTATAAATATATTTTATAAAAATAAATTTTGTTTTAAATCAATATATTAATTATAAGATTATAAATAAGCATTTGTGTTTTATAAAAATACCAACACTTGATTTACCTTTTATTAAACATTCAATTACTTATACTAGGATATAGTTATATAATATTTTAATTTATAAGATTAATACTTTTTATATATTATTTCATAGATGAGTTTACTATACTATTTTGAAGATAACTACTCATAAGAGTTATATTATTATTCCAAAGGTCATGATAAAATTTCCTCGATATAGGTTCCTCAACTTCAAGAAACTCCTGTTATTTCATTCATTCATCATTTATAATATTTGTGATGTGTTATATATGTGTTGTTTTTATGATTTATAAAATATAAAATAATTTGTAAAACCCCAAGATGATAAATGGTTAAATGGCTTAATGATATGACTCATGTCAACAGGGTGCACCTTCCACTTCGGGAGCCTACCTGATTAGAACTCCATAGTTAAGAGTGCTTATCTTGGAGTAGTGATCATGATGGGTGTCCTTCTAGGAAGATTCCAATGGGTGTGTGTGAGTGAGAAAAAAACACACTTGAGAGGATATGTGTTGGCCTGTGGGGACAATCATTAGTCAGATGAACCGTTCAGGCATGTTGGTGGCCCCTTGGGTGGGACCACAAGTCTATGAAGAAACTAGTGGTGCCTGGAGGGCAAGACCTGACGACCATGTTAAGGTGGGGTGACTGTGTTGTCACTAGGACCTAGTTGTTACATTTGGTATCATAGGAGTCAGTTCTACCACAGAGCATAGGAATCTGATCTTTACTGTAAAGCAATAGTGTTATGTATAGTGAGTGTGGTTTTCAGTTCAAGGAGTCTACTGTTGGTGTGGGGGATGACGTATCCATAAACCAGGACCCTGACTATTGATTTCCAACTCAGAGCACAAAAACACTGCTTGTGTGTGTGTTTTCAAACGTTTTCGTTAAGTCATATCACCGGGTCAGCACACCAAGTATAACCTTTTAACTGTAGCGCACCTGCTTTTTTTTCAGGATGCCTCCATTCAGACAACCGGCTAGAGTTCTGTGCGTTGTACACACTGATAGCTCACCAAGAGATGAGGATTAGGTGTAGGGCCCTCTTCCAGTAAAGGCATCAGTGGTACCATTACTCGTTGGGCCATTGATGCCACCATCCCCAGCTGCATAGAGTGAACGCCTCTTGAGCATGTTGCATGAGCTTGAATGCTAGATTCCACCCAGGTTCAGGGGAAAGTCGGACCCATAGGCGGATGAGGAATGGCTAGAGGATGTGGTGAGATTTTTCCAACTAGTAGGGACACTGGCTGATATCATGGTGATTCTTGCTACAAGCCTTCTACAGGAAGCTGCTGGAAGACGGTGGAGCATGATGCTCTAGTTTAATGAAGAGGTGACGCTTCTCTGTGTAGACTTCGAGAGCCTGTTTTAGGCAGAGTTTGTTCCAACGACTCTTCACACAATTCACATACAAGAGAAACTCCATCTGTAGTAGGGCAGCATGACTGTTTCTCAGTACTCAGTGAGGTTCTCTGACCTCTCACTCTACTCCACAGATATGGTTCAAGACCCATTATTCAGGGCCCAGACCTTCGAGTAGGGACTCAGGAGGGAGATCATGGCTTCAGTGATCTCACTTAGCATCCCGACATAGGCGGGGGTGTTAGAGAGAGCCCTCTTGGTTGAGAGTTTCCTTGCTGAGTAGTCACCAGCAGTGAGATCCACCACTAGTCGACACATAGAGGAGTCTTCTGTAGCTGGAAGTATATAGATGTTGCAAAGGTCCAAGAGGAACAGACATACAGGTGGACGATTGCATGACTTAGGATTGACTGTGTGGGGCACCTGAATGAGGGACAAATATTCCAAGAGAGGGTAGTGTTTCACATGTCGCTGGTAGGATCACATGGCATGTGACTATCTAACCCACCATTCGGATGATCAGTAGACTATATAAGGTCCACCCAAGCAGAAACAAAGATTCTATCAAGGTGGTCCACAAGATGGATGCAGACGTGGCAGAGGAGCAACCCGTGCAGCTAGTAGAGGGAGACAATTTGAGGTATTACCACCAACACCACCGGGAGGTCCTCCCCGACCACAGAGAGCAGGTGGATAGGGGATAACACATCTCCTTACAGTTGAGTCATATGATCATGACACTCTGAATATGATATGAGGTATGATATGTGTCTACTTTACCATAGTTAATGTACTTATAGACATAGGTGACAATCATTTTTTTATTTCCATCGCCCTCACTTGGAGCACAGAGATTCTGATGGAGACGTTGACTTGATCAATACGTCTAAAAATTACTACGGGAGATGATTTGACAATTACACACTGGTGTCAGCAGTGCAAGCTTACTCTAGGAGGTAAGAGTTTCGACTAGTATCTCCTAGTGGCAGCGTCGATGCCTTACGACATCTTCTTAGGTATGGACTGGTTATCTATAGTCCATGCTCTGATTGACTATATTAGGTGAAAAGTGTAGTGTGTCTGCATGGATGAGACTAGGTTTACCTTCACTAGCAAGAAGGGAGCCTTTGCAGCACAAGATGTACTTACCTGGAGAGAGTGCTGCCGAACACTCATCAGTTGTCAAGCCTTACCCTCGGAGCTGTTGAAGTGGAGAGTCCAAGCAATCCTATTGTGGTGGACCGGTATGAAGATGTTTTCTCTGATGATTTCCCAGGTCTACCTCCTTGTATATAGGTGGACTTCTACATTTACTTGTACCATGGGATGACAATTATATCTACACCATTGTATCGGATGGATTCGGCAGAGCTTCACAAGCTGCCAGTATAGCTTGATGACTTGTAGGAGAAGGGGTTCATCTAGCCTAGTGTTTCACCTCAGGCAGCCCCGATTCTGTTCTCCAAGAAGGTGGATGGTAGATTGAGGCTTTGTGTAGAATATCGACACCTGAACCAGGTGACTATGAAGAACAAGTACCCACTCCCTAATATTGACAACCTCTTTGATCTATGGAAGGGAGAACAGTGGGTTTTGAAGATAGAACTCAGATAAAACTATCACCATCTCATAGTATGAGACGAGGATGTGTAGAAGGTGGCCTTCAGGTGTTGGTACGACCATTATGAGTTCTTGGTTATGAAATTCGGTGTAACCAATGCTTTTGCAGTTTTTATGGGGCTCATGAACATGATCTTTCAGCCATACCATGATCGCTTTGTCGTAGTCTTTATCGATGATATTCTGATTTACAAAACTAATAAAGAGGTGCATGCCTACCATTTGAGGTCAGTACAGTACAAACTCCGAGAGAACCAAATTTATGGTAGGCACTTGAAGTGCCAGTTCTGGAACTGAGAGGTTTGATTTATGGGACATTTCATCTCGAGGGGATGGAGTTGTAGTGGATCCATCAATGTTTGAGGAGGTACTTGCTTGGGATCCACCCAAGAGTATGACCGATGTAAGTATCATTATGGGTTTGGATTGATATTACAGGAGGATTGTGCCATATTCCTATAGAGTTGCAGCACCACTATTAGCCTTGTGATGAAGGGGAAACCCTTTGTGTGGTCGAAGATATAACAATAGTTATTTCAGGAGTTGGGGCAGAGGCTGACTGGTGTCCCCATCATGAGGCTTCCAAGGGAAAGAGTAGTGTACGTAGTCTACTATGACACATCAGGGACCATACATGGATGTGTCCTGATGCGGGAGTGATCAGTGATCACATATGGTTCTCAGTAGCTAAGACAATATGAGCAGAACTACACTGCCCATGACCTGGAGTTAGCAGCAGTGGGCTTCGCCTTGAAGATGTGGTTACACTATCTAATGGGTGAATGTTTTATAGTATATTCTGATCACAAGAGTCTTTGGTATATCTTATCATAGAAGTACCTGAACCTGAGACAGAGACATTGGCTTGAGTTCCTCCAGGACTATGATTTCAAGATAGCTCATACTCTTGGGAAGGGGAACATTGAAGCATATTCAAATAGCAATAGGTGTGGTATATAGCTTCTAGGTGAGGTGACAGAGTAGCTGGACACTTTAGATATATCCATTGTGGATAGATATGGAGAATCTTGTCTTTTGTCTCTTATATTCAGTCCCCCGATTCTTCAGTGAGTCGGGGAGGTGCAGTGTGGGGATGCTGACTGCGAGTCTCGATATGCTCAGATATCTATAGGGCCGACACCTAAAGTATTTTTAGATGGTGGGGAGCACGTCATCGTCTTAAGAGGACGTACCATGATACCAGTGTCACTTCATGATGACGTTTTGGGGGAGTTCCACACTTCTCCTCTAGTGGTACATCCAGGAGTGGTGATGATGTACTAGGATCTCCAATGACATCACTAGTGTCTGAGAATTAAGAAATCAGTAGCATATTTTGTCTCTTTATTCCACACATGTCAGCAACTGACGGGGGAGCATCAGGTACCAGCAAGATTGGTTCAACCTTTAGAGGTCCCAGAGTGCATTTGGGATGGGATAGCCATGGACATCGAGGTAGGAATTCCACGTACATCCAGCGATTATGACTCAATTTGGGTGATCGTCGACCGAATCAGCAACTCGTCCCTCTTCATACTTATTAGAGAGTAGGGTTCAGTAGAGATATTGGGACACCTCTATGTGCATGAGATTGTGCTGCTACATGGAGTACCCATGATGATTTTCTTCGATTGTGATACACTTTTTACCTCTGGGCTATAGAAGGGGTTTCCCGAGGCTTTACGGATGTAGCTTCGTTTAAGCACCACCATCCTTCCTTAGATGGATGTTCAGACCGAGCGGACCATTCAGACCATCAAGTACATGTTTCGTGCCTGTGTTCTTGACTTCGGTCAGAGCTGGGAGGATCACTTGCCTTTGGTGGAGTTTGTGTATAGGAATAACTATCACTAAACCATTGTGATGACACCTTTTGAGATGTTATATGGGATACCTTGCAGATCACCCATATGATGGACTGACCTAGGGGTGTCAGCACTAGTGGGAACTGAGAAGGTATAGGATACCATAGAGAAGGTTCAGGTCATCCAGGAGTTGAAAAAGACAACACAAATCAGGCAGAAGTTGTATGCCAACAGGAGATGGAGACCTCTAGAGTTCAAGGATGTCAACCACGTCTTTCTACGAGTCTCACCTTGATGAGGTTGTGGAGATTTGGCCAAGGCAGCAAGTTATATGTGAGGTTCATCAGTCCTTTTTAGGTCCTCAGCAGTGTTCACAAGGTGACATACCGCTTATATCTTCCACCTCAGTTGCACCGGGTCCACAACGTCTTCGACGTATCCCAGCTGAGGAGATACGTGCACGACCCTTATCAGATCATTGACCATTGTGAGATGGAAGTCGATGATGGGGTGACTTTTATATATGTTCTAATAGAGATTTAAGATCAATAGGATAGGGTCCTTCATGGATGTTCAATACCTCTTGTGCGCGTTCCCTGGCAGCATGGGAACCTCCCAGAGAGCACATGGGAGCGGGAGACTCAGATGGATGCTCAGTACCCCCACATGTTTACCTAGTTATGAGTTGTGTATTATGGGGATATTAATCCATGAGATGGAAAGAATGTAAAGACTCGTAATTTCCATGTAATTTGTTTTTATAAATTGTAATTTTACGAGTCTGCGAAAATTGACCACATGTGATTATGAGGCACAGAGTGGCTGAAATGAATTTCTTAAAATTATTTCAAGTATATTCAGAAAACATGCGAGATGGTTTTTCTTAATTTCGAACTGGTGCTCATAATTGAAATCCAAGGGATCCATTGAACTTGAAGCACTAGTACCAGCTCCCGGCGGCCTGCACGCACACTGCCCGCACCCCGTTGCCTTCCTGCGCGCTGTCTGTGCCCTGCGCGGCCTCCCCACAAGGCCTTCCCACACCCGGAAAACTAGCCAAACTGGTCGAGCCATGCCGGCCACCCGAGCCTACCAGCAACGTCCATGGTAACATCGTCGGCCATATCGGCTTAGCTTTCCGGGCTAAACCACCCGAGCCGTGCCCCACATGGTGTAGGGCGAACCGGCCACGGTCTTTGGGCGAAGCCGCCTATGCGGCGACCTCTTGGTAGAACCTCCCCCGTAGTCTGCTGGGTCGAGTCATCCCAGACTGGGTTGGCCCAGTCTGGGTTGGGCTGAGTCGGTCTGACCGGGTCGAACTGATCCCAGGCCTACTATTGATCGTTACTTTATTTTGGCCATATCTTTGGCACCAGATGTCCGTCTGACGAACCATTAGTGGAAATGGTATTCATGGAATGCGAAGGTCCCTTTTAGAATACCCCAATAGAGTTCAGGGTATATTTGATATATGGTTAGGTTGTATCATACCTGAATCCAACTGGACCCCTGGGACTAAAATGTTAATAACACACAGACTCGGTGTCCGATCGCACGCTATCTATTGCGTTCAGACCCCTATGACGAGGCGGACCATTGAGATACTTATACATTGAACTGCATGGATTTTTATGTATCGACACTTGTCTTGAAGAGTGGACCCTCCTAGAATCATGCTTTCTTTGTGGAAACCCTTTGGCTGTCTATAATCTAATGACTGTTCATGGATCAGGTGTTGGTTCGACAGTTCTGACTTCTGTTCCGAGATCATGTGTTGTTATGACAGAATAGCTAGTCCTAGATCATGTGTTGGTCCAATAGCTCTGATGATTGTTCCTTGATAATGTGTTGGTCTGCAGTTCATAATTCTGTTCCTGGATCATGTATTTGTCCGATAGAATAGCTGGTCCCGGATCATGTGTTGGTCTGATAGCTCCAACTTCTATTCCTGGATCCTATGTGGGTCTGACAGTTCTAACTGGTGGTCCTAGATCCTATGTGGGTCCGATAGCTTAGATGATTTAGTGGCTATATCTGGTCATTTATATCATTATACATAATATGTATACCTGTGTGAACTGAGTTAGTGACTTTTGTGTTTTCCTCATAATAGAGATGGGTTACTTGATAACATAGGTGTATATATGGTCATATAACTAAGTAATGGTTATCTGTTGTTTTCATACTCTATGGTCTATCCTTGGTGGATTTTGAGAGTTCTTGGTGGTCTAAGGGTCCCTAATGAGTGTCGTTATACTCACCCATGCATGGGATATGCCCGCACCCAATTGTGTTGGATGTAGATGCCAGAAAACGATGACTGAGGCAGAGTAGTAGGACTGGACGATACCCAGAGGTGGACCTTATGAGGAGTCGGTACATGGAGGAGACTAACGGACGTGGAGTGTTGAGGAGGATATTTGTACATACCCTTCAGTTAGTATCTGAGGTGGATGATCCAGGAGCTGATTTCACCTTTCATCTATTTTTTCCCATTTTAGTTGTCCTTTCACTTTATAGTTGGGCATGTATTTCTGAAATTTTTAATTTTTAACACTCCTTTTTGTATACAGTATAACTTAGTGTTTTGCTTTCAAATATATCTTTTGTGTGTGTTTCTAGTTTATAAAGGCAATTCTTTCCATGTTTAAGATATTTATTCCTTTGGTTCTAGTCGCCAACCCCTAGCATATGGAAGGCGGGCATGGGGTAGTAACGACACGGGACATGGGGTATGGGTCATGAAAAATTGCTTAAGGATACTTTCACCTCGATGACTGATGGTTGAGGGTGAAAGTTATTTTTTGGGGTTTTCATGGAAATAATAAATAAAATAAGTGCACGAATTATTTTATTTTTTTTCTTGTAACCACCATCCATGTGGATGTTCAGGGGTGGGATCCACCGGAACTAAACCTCCTTGTGGAAGTTGGATGTGGGGACAACCATACCTTAACCTCCCATTAGAGGTTATGGTGGTTGGGACCACCTGGGATTAAACCCCCTTCGAAACCCCCCATTAATTAGGAGAACATAAACTCCCTAATAAATGAGTGGGGAGCCTCTTCAAAACCTGCACAATTTATTTGTGCCAACACACATTATTTATTATGCAAATTCCTCCCCATTAATTAATTGATCCAACACATCAATTAATTAATTAATTTTTTTTATATTATTCTAACAACTTAATTTATATTTCAATATTATATTTTTTCTACTAATTCACATGTTTGGAATTGGTGAGAGGAGGAAATTTGGAGAAATCTCCCAACGAAGAATGCTCATCCGACAAAGACCGCCAACGAGGAATGCCTTCAACTATGAAGAATGACCTCGACCACAAATTTGACATTCATTCATGGAACTTCCTTTGATGTAGGACATGTTCATCTACAACTAATCAACATCCGACTTCTCGCACTAATGCCAACAAACAATGAACAAGGTAGGGCTTTTCTTGGATGCTTTTATATACCCATGTTCTTCCCTTCTAGAACTAGGAACGATGGCCAACTTTCTAACTAGTATATCTACATATGTCTCCTTTTGCGAGTTTTGGGATTAATCCTTGTAGGAGGTTTTAATGTGATTAGTTTTTGTAAACCACTTGCTAACTCTCTAATGTAGAGACTATGGGAAAAACTAACATGGCCCGTACTCTCTGTAACCCTTTTGTTGTTTTGCAGAGTTCTTTGAAATGGTGGAAGGAGATGAAGACGATGATGGAAACAGTGGGAATAACGCCACCACCCACAACCTCTGTAACCTGCACCACCCCCACTATGTCCCGCACTACCACCAGCCGAACCGGCACTACGACCCCTCATGGTTCCCTAGATGAACTGGATGTGCCCCTCACGACGCCCCGACCGAACCCCCCCGCGGTCTCCGCCCTTCTAGCCAAGCCTCCCTGGCCGGGTTGTCCACCGGGTGAACAAACCCCGACCACCCTGACCTCCCGGCAGAACCGGATCCCGCCACCCTAGCCTCCTGGCCGAGTCGACCTAGTCGCACCATCCGCTAGCCAACCAAGCCAGCCGCCCACACTCCCAGCCGAACTAGCCCCGATCACGCCACCCACTGGCTGAACTGACCCCGGTCGTGCCATATCAACCTCCGGGCCATGGAACCCTTGTCGTGGCCCTATGAGCCGAACTGGCCCCTAATCCCCCGGATGAGCTGCCCCCGTGGTGCCCTCCAGGTCGACCCACCGTCACACCAACTCATTGCCGGTTCGCACCCTCATGGCCGGTCCATGCCCTAATGGATCTCTACGGCCCCTCATGGCCCGCTGGGGATGGGACCAGTGGGCCATGCCGAACCCAATGGGATGTCCCACCTAGCGGGCTGGGTCGACCTAAACTGGGTTGGCCCAGGATGGGTCGGGCCACGTTGGTCCGACCGGGTCAGACATGACCTCGGCCTATTACGACCCATTTATGCTCCTTCAGCCTTATCATTGGCACTAAAAGTACATTGGATAAACCTTCATCGGCACTTGAAATCTTGGATCATGATGGTCCCTTTGAGTATACCCCACTGTAGTTTGGGGAATAGTTGAGTTACGGTCATGTTGGATAATGTAGGAATCCAACCACACCCCTAGAACTTAAAAGGCTAATAACACACAGACCGAGAGTCGGATTGACTTTCCGTATATTGCGTTGAGACCCCTATGATGTGGTGGATCTTTGAGATACTTTTTGGTGGGAATTTTTGATAGTTGGAGTATCTACCAGCAGCTTGTGGAGATGATCCGACCCGAGATGAGCGAGAATAATGTGGAGTACTAGTAGCTGGCTGTGCCCTAATGACTGCTAACTGTTTTGACTCAGAGTGACTCTACTAGCCCAGTGGGGAGTTCCTTAGTGTCACAACATACCCACAGTGGGGAGAGACTCGGTGTTGTGGTGGACATATATTACTCGACAGGAGGAGTACCTTAGTAGATTACGAGGGGATCGTGCTTGGTGATATGGCAGACCCACAGTGGGGAGCGTGCTAGGTGACACGGAAGAACCATAGTACTCGACAGGGAGAGCTACTAAGCAGTTAAAGGTACGTTGGAAGAGAGATTGGGGTCACAACATGCCCATTGTAATTGATAGAGCGGAATTTCTCTAGCATCCAAGGTTTCGACAATGTGACTGGGGATGTTACATGATACTACCCCTATAATAAAATCCTAGTTGAGCATCGTCAGTTTTTATTTGTTTTCCTAATGATTGAGATGGATCACTTGATAATTTAGGTATATGTACGTGCATATTACTAATTAAGTTTATCAGTTGTTTTCATACATTGTGTTTATCCTTGATGGATTTTGTGAGATCTAGAGGGTCTCGGGGTACCAACTAAGTATCGTTATACTCACCCCTACATAGACTATGCCCGAAACTTGTTATGTTGGATTCAAACAATAGACAACACTAATGGAGGCTGAGTACCAGGACTAAACGGTACCCGGAGGTGGACTATATGAAATGTCGGTACTTGGAGGAGACGGACATACGTGGAGTGCTGAGGAGGTGATCTGTACCTACCCTTTAGGTATGAACCTTGGAGGATGATCCAGTAGCTGTCTTTTATCTTTCTTCAGTTTTATTGCATTTCAGTTTTACTTATACCATTACTATGGGGCATGTATTCTGGATCCTTTTTAATTTTAGCACTGTTTTGTTATATAGTTTACTTAGTGTTTCGTCCAGATGTGTACTTGGTTTTGTGTGTGTTTATATGTTATAAAGGCAATGCCTTCCCAGTTTTAAAGAATTACACCTTTAGTGCTAGCTACTAGCCCCTGGACTATAGAAGGCGGGCTTGGTGTAGTCACGGCATGGGCCCCAATGGACGGGTAGTGAAAAATTGGTATCAGAGGTGGTACCCAGCCCTATGTGCGGTGCATTTCCTAGGTGGGGATGTAGGACGCACAACAAGGATGTTGTGCTCTAATGGGGGGGGGGATTGTAACACCCCAAGATGATAAAGGGTTAAATGACTAAATGATTTAACTCATGTCAACATGGTTCACCTTCTTTTTTAGGAGCCTGTCTGATTAGAACTCCACAATTAAGCGTGCCTTGCTTAGAGTAGTAATTAGGATGGGTGACCTACTGAGAAGTCTCCCTGGGTGTGTGTGAGTTAGGACAAAACACACTGGAAAGGACATGTTTTGGCTTATGGGGATAGTCATTAGTTAGATGACCCGTTAAAGAATGTGGGTTGATCCTTGGGTGGGGCCCATATGTTTACAGGGTAACTGGTAGTACCTGGCGGGCCAGGACCCAACAACCATGTTAAGGCGGGGTGGCTGTGCGGTCACTAAGACCTAGTGGTTACATAATTATAAGATGTGAATTTTTATTTGATAAATGTTTTCATTGTTACAATTTGAATTTTAAAATCAACCGTGAAATATAGTTTTGAAAAATGAATTATATTATAATAATGAAGATGGTAGGCCTTATGTACGCATGAATAATGTTTCCATTTTTCAACAATCATGATAGAAATAAGGTAAGAATTATTTTATCTTCTATAATTATAATTATATCATAAATATCATATATATTCTTAAAAAATTCTTATATATGTCATCCATGTGATACAGTAATAAAAAAAATCCAATCACTTCATGAGTTGGTAGTCCACTATAAACACAAACGGCGTCATCATTATTCAATGGATGGTAAGTTAAAAAACTATATGATATATTAATTTTCAAAAAATTATTATTTTTCCATGAATGTAATATATGAAAATTAATCCATAATTATGAAACAACCATGTCAAATGTTTATATAAAATGTATTACATTGGTTTGTGAGTTAGTAGTTCATTGTACACATGAACAATTATTTTGTTTTACATTTTATGAAATATGATATTGACGTAGGTTGTTAAAATAACTTAATAAAATCTATATATATGGGATATGGTAATGTTCTTTTATTTTCTAGGTTTATTAATATTTTATATAGGATGAAGAAGAAAGAAAATCAAAACACATGGTTAGGAATGATACCTCCTCTTGACACCACAACTCTATGATTATACCCAAATCGTAACTATATTAGATTTGTGATCAAAATAAGACTCTTAGGATGTGTATAAGAATTTAATTTATAGATTTTTTTCATTAATGGATGATTAAAAATGGTAATTTTTTTTAAAGGAAAATATAAGAGCTTTCATTGTATAATTGTTTCGGAGTGGAAATTTTTTTTACCAAAAAATATTTTGTAATGGGAAGTCAGTCTGAGGCCATGTGACTTAAAAATTGGACAATAATGTACTAACGTTAATATATATTCTATCTACACCTCCACCACTCCAAAATAATAATTTTTTTTTAAAATTTTATTCCATTTATTTTTACAGTAACTCACATTATACATTTTAATTATTCTATGTGATAAATATATTTTTTAAAGATGTTTATATTTATAGGGAAAAATAATTATTTTGATACCTATTATTAATTATTTTGATTAAATAATTAGAATCCATTTTTTCATATTAAATTAACCTATGTGAAAAAATTCAATATAAAATTAAACCTAGAAAACATATCGAAAAGTGGGTCTTCAAGAAATGAATTTTCAAGCAATAATTGATCCTATGTTAACACTATGACTAGGATTCATCACTATAGAAATTTTAATTAATTAAAATAGATATATAATATATAGGTTACATTCAAATATTTTCTCACTAGGTGTTGTTTTAATTATTTAAAATGGGTAATGTTTACACACCTAATAACATTTTCTTTAAAAACTATGTTTTTAAGAAAACAAAATAAAATTATACCAAAATCCTGAAAATATATGATTAAAATCATTTAAATTTTATTATTTTAAATAAAATAGATCATATGTAACATTAATAAAAAATCTATAATATAATGGTACTTTCAAATTAATTAATTTTATTAAAAGAAATGATAATTTTTTTAAAATAGGTAATTTTCACTATTCACTAAATAATCATTCATTACATAAAATTACTATAATTTCAACCTTTGTAAATTTTAATATAGTTATTTTTAGAATTATTTACATTAAATGAAATAAATTCCTTAAATCATCAAAATATTAATTATAATATTTTATCAAAAATGTTATAAAATTATTTTTCCAAAAGAAACACAGTCATTGAAGGAGAAAAAAAACATTACTGAAATTTGTAAACATATTTATTATGACTTAATAAATAAATTCATAATATATAGTACCATAATGAATATTTTTCGTTATATTTTTATTCTTATTTTTACAACCAATTTTAATTTCTATGTTATAGTGGTCATATGTAATAATAATATTTTAATAGTAGATCAGTGTTCTTTTAATCTTAGTGTTGTGTGTTTTATACACTACCAAACATAGTATTATTTTAAAATATACATGGGTTGCATTATACCCCCCCTAAAATTAATCATTTCATCATATTTATGTCTTCTTCCCATTAATCAATTGTTTTACATTCAAGAATTCATTTGAAGAAAACTCACATTGTAAAAACTTTTAATAAAACATAATCATAAAAAGAGGGAAATAATATTATGAGGTTTAATCAAAATAAAAAAAAATAAGTTTCTAGCTAGGGAGAACATTGTAAGGATGTAAAAAAATTAATTTTTAAATATATTCATTTTTATAAAATTTTTGTTTTTATGAACACTCATACCAATGATTTATCAAAAATGAATAATTTTTTCCCAATATAATTTTCACAATTTTGGGGAATTTTTTTACCATATAGTTTAATATAATTAGGAAATATATATAATTTAAAAGTATAATTTTATTGATTAATAATTTATTACCACACTCTAATATATTAATCCAAATAATGAGTATTCATAATCAACTTTTAATACCTGAAGACCTAAAATAATATTTTTATAGATCACATAATCTACTAGTGAATAACAATATATTTATCCTTCTATTAAATATTATTACAAACTAATATGGTTACCATGATGTAAGATGTCTCAAAAAATGTATAAACCCTCATATTAATTTATGAAGAAAATGATCAACTAATATCATTAAATAAATTAATAACCCTTCATCCAAATTAAAATCAACATTAGAAAATATTAATTTTGTTTTTTTAGAGAATATTTTATGATAAATCAAATTTTATACATTTTGGTAACATATACCATAATAAAAATAAATATTTCCCAAAATATCATCAATCACCAAAAATCATTAAAATATGAAAAAGATTTGATCCAAAAATATGCTTCCCATAATCAACATAATATTTATATGTCAAATCAATCATGTAAAGATAATTTCATACTAACTATTATAACACATAGGTTAGTGGTAACTATTTCACCCTTTTCTCCACTCGGTTATGTGTACTAGTCTGGTGGCCTTGCTATATGCGAGGGGTTGTCACACATCAGAAGATTTATCCTCTTTCTATAACTATAGAAAAAAATTGATACTAAAATTAACAACACACCTTTCCCTATAACAATATCAAGAATAAAATTAATATCTTTAAAATAAACGTTATGTATCGATACAAATTTCTTTACCATGATGGTTTAATTTTATGTTCATTATTTTATAAAAAAATAAAATAAAATTAATAAACTATGATTAAATCATCATCAAGAACTTAACATATATTATCTTTTCCTCAATCTAGTATTTTTCAAAAAAGTTACATTACCCTTAAATAAAATTTTTTCATCATTAAAACCATTAAATATATTCTTGAAAATCCTTAAATAAAAAATACTATAGAATAACCCTTAAATGATTTAGGATACTGTTGATGCTCCTTTTTCATCACAGAGTACAAAGGAATGTAAAGGGAAATGACTTAGCACAAATTGATTCATCCTTTGAAGAAAATATCAAAAATCGACAAAGGTATGAACAAGGAGAAAATTGCACATAGGTCGTGCAAGTTCCCTCATAGTCGCGCAAGTGGACTTGCGCGACGCATGATGGTTGAGCAAGTGACTTGTGCGACCTAAGTGATAACCGCCCAGGGTCTTCTCCGGCATATAAATAGACCATGTGGGCCCCCCATTGGAGGAGGGATTTTTTTCCCAAAAACTCATATTTGAGCTCCCAGTGCCCTAGTCTCTTCTCAAAGCGTCCGAAACACTTCTAAGGTAATTTCATACCTAGAACGGAAGATCTAAAGAGGGGGAGGATGTCCTAAGTGTTGAAACTTATCAACACTTGTGCGCCTGAGTGGCCAACCCTTAAGGGAAAAGGACACAGTAGGGGGCCGCCTTACTCCTTCAATAGAACTTGCACGCCCCTCTTCTGGAAGAACCTCATGGGGATTCTAAAGGATTTAATCAAGAGTCTCTCAGGTATTACCATGCTGGTTAACCATCGCGTATATATCCCATGTGTCGAGCAGGCATACCTGTGCGACTAGGACTTGCGCGCTCACGCAGTACCTGCGCGCCTACCAGGACTTGTGCGCCCCTTCCTTTTTGGGTGCCCTTTTTTCCCATTTCACCCCTTTTAATCCATTCCACCTATCCTATTCAAGATTCAGTCTTAAAGACACTTATAAAAGCCATTTATGGCATGATTTCGTGATTTGACTTCCTTATCTGAAAGGAATTCTGTGGAATATCACTCAAAACCTAGTGATTTATACATCTTTATGTCACTACAAATTGAGATTTCATTCATTCAAGCTCATCCTTTAAGATGAGAGAATCTCTGGACCTGGGCCTCCTTTTCAGGAATAATCCCCCGTCATAATCCTCAAACATGGGTATCCTCCTTAGGAGTAATCCCCAACCATAATTCTCTTAACCTAGGCTTCCTTTCTAGGAGTAAGCCCCAGTCTCAAACATGAGAATCCTCCTTAAGAGTAAGCCCCAAGTCCCTTAATTTTTCAAATCTCTTAACCTGGGCTTCCTTTTCAGGAGTAAGCCCCAGTCTTAATTTCTATTAACCAGTCCTAATTTACCTTTGATCTGGGATTTTTTTCAGAAATAAAACCCAATCATAAGTCCTCTCCTAATTTGGGCCTCCTTTTTAGGAGTAAGCCCCATGTTAGAATATTTAAAATCTCCATGAAGCACATATACCTTTATGGACCCTGCTCCTGGATTTCTTCCCTAAATTAAATCCTAACCTTCATATATCTGGGCAGTCATTCATACATAAGTCCCACATTATTTCTTATGATTACATCTTTTATGGAACAATTGTCTAATTTTTACCAATACCTCTTGTTTCTCACACCGAGCATGACTCGCGTGAGCTTAGAGTGTGAAAGTGACTATGAAATTCTTCGTTGATCCATCTATCATAAACATCAAACTCTCTTACTCGAACTACGTGGGTTCTGATTCCTTTTCTAAACAAAGGATATGTAGGTAGCCCGTCTGTGGGTTCGATCCCAACTTTGAAAAAATCAATGTCCTTCTAAATGACAATAAACGTCAAGGGACCCACTGAGTGGCTTCAAAACCAGCATGGTCATCATAATGACCAAGAGACTTCTATATAAATTTGTCGAAGGGTACCATTGACCAAGAATCTCTAATAAATAAAGATGACTCTCTATCGATGAAGAACCTCGAATACATATAATAGATTCTATAAAATTTCTAAATATTTTATCATTGATTGTCAGATCTAAAGGAAAGACCATTTTATACTTGGTAACATAATAAGGATTCACGAACATAACTTAAATCTATAAAGAGAGTCCTGGTGTAGACAATAATTCCCCTCAAAAAGCTGTGATGAGTCCATCCTCCCATCCTCTCAACCAATGCAAATTCCTAATCCTCATCAGTCCATAAACTAATGATCACCTACCTTTGGAAAGTAGGTCCGAATGGATATGGAATCATTGGATGTTTCTAGTTCTACGAACAAACCCATTAGAAACCGATCGGAATGTTTGAACCTCCCATCAAAAGGAGGTAATTCCTGAAATCCGAGGGAAACAAAAATGGTGAACCCGATGTGAATCCTTAACCAAGTTAAAATAATGTTTTACCCATTTGTTAGGCCCCTATTTAAAACTCAATGAGAGGGCCAACATAAACAATCATTGACAAATGTGCTCATCCAAAAGATATAGTGGCTGAATTTATCTTGATTACATCTATTATATCAAACAGGCACTCTTTTCCAAGATCTTCTGCATTTCTAGAATGGCTGCTCTCAAGTTCACACCTGTGAATACTGCTGCTACAATTGCCACTGCCGCTACTCCTACTGGATCATCGTCAGTTCTAAGGACGATATCACCTACTCAGCGTCTTCAATGCGGGGTATCAAACACACTGGTTAAGGAGTACCGTCAACACGGTACCATCCCAACTCTGTCGGCTACCCAACAATCCCTCCAAGTAAACAACTGACATTGGTTGTCCGGACAAAGACGACCAGTGATCAAGAAGCAGGCGGTTCTGACTACCGTCTCCAACCATTTTGGGTCGTTATCCCCAGAACGCAATCACCTTTCGGTCCCTTATTCTGGGGAGGTGAATGTGCAGGTCCCTCAGGGCCTTAATTCAAACAGACAGGAGTCCTTCGTAAAGTCTCCAACCAACAATTGCCACCAAACTCGTGTGGCAGTGCGCCCTCAACATAATGAGGGTACCGACTCTAGGCGTTCGACTCAGGTTCCTCGAACTCGAGCAAGAAAGACGAACCACCATAGGCGTAATCCTGTCAACAGTGAGCAGATTCTCATCTCTACCATCTCCGGAGAAGTCCACCAACCTTACATGGTGGCAAGAAACAAGCGGGCACATACACCTGCCCGTTTTAATACCACTGTCCAGAAGACTCGTCTGGAAGCATCACGCCAATCCCGCCTGGAAATTCTGGCGGAGTACTACAGGCAGGAACATAAACCTATTTATACATCATCAGCTAGTCAGCAGGCTCGTCTGACTACATATGATGGATCTCGTAAACCACGTTTGGCGAAGTGCAATCAGCAGGAACATACACCTGCTAGTATTAATCAAGCCTACCAACAGTCTCACTTGGTAGCATACGAAGAAGTTAGTCGGAAATCCCTGACAACAAATAGGAGGCAGACTCAACTCTCTGCCCCCAAACTTGAGTACTTTCAGGATTCACTGACAGGAAAAGGAGGATAGGAGCAGGCACATACACCTGCTCCAAGCCCGAAATGGACGTATATTCTCATTCTGTCAGCTGAAGTCACCAATCATATTCTATCAATGGTGAAAGAGCAGAAACAAATCCCTGCTCATATTCTGGATGCTTTACAGGAAATTATAACAACTTCAACAGTATATCAAGGAAAGACACATAAATCTATCCCTACCAGTGGAGTGACACATCAATAGTTCGCTCCAGAACAGACACACACTAATGTTTCAGTCCAAGAGGGTTGTGGTTCATACTCCCCCCTATCATACAGACAAACAAGTCAGGCACATACACCTGATTTGAGAGGAGATCGTCAGCCTAACCTGGCCATCTTTCCTGATCGGGCACATACACCAACTCAGAGCAGCCACTTTCGTCAACAAGTGGTTTCCTAGGTGAGTAATAAGGAGTCTAAGAAAAATACCTGCCCAGCACTATGAGGAGATCAAGTGCCAATCTGTATCAAGGCTTTTCTCGATGCTGGGGATCTTAAAGCCCTCAGACAATTATCTATTGGAATTCAAGATTCTACTCCCTCAGTTCCTAATATTGGGAACATTAATTCCGAAGGTCTTCAACAGACACTTCCTCATGAAGGCTTGCTTCATGACAATTCGGCCGATCTCGGAGTTTCATCTTCAGATGAGAGCCACAAGAACCCTCTGTGTGGTCAGAAGACCAAGGAGCAAGAGATCACATCTATTGCTATAAACCATTATGGTGGTCCCCCCCATGATGATGAATTTCGCTGCAAAAGCCCTCTCCACAGTAGTGATTCACATTGCTCGGAAAATGTTCCAGTGGACAACGTAGTGCCGAGAAATCCCTCTAATCTTGAGGCACATGGAAATGCAAAACCAGTCATGTCTAAATCTTCATCGCTAGAAGGTGAAATACTTTCTCAATCAGAAGATAGCCCAGGGTGTAGGTCATTCTCCGAACCACCCCTAATTCATGCATCTTCTAGTTTGATCAATGATTTCTCTACCAATCCTGTTGAATCTAATGAAGAGACAAGGAAACACCAAGTCTGGTCAAATCAGGTAGAATAATCTTCATCAAATAATAAAGAGGAAATGGTGAACATGAGAAAACAGCTGGCGAAAGGTGATGTTCCAGTCATGTTTTGTCCTTTGTCTGACTCTCAGTATAATATTCCAGAAATGTTGACGGAAGATGAAATTCATGATATTCATCTCAACATATGGAAAACTCTTTGTCAGTTGAAAAATAATGTATTATCTTATGATGAGTATGAAAATCATCTTAATATAATAGAAGGGTTACAACGTCAGATTGATTTGGCATCTCTATCAGTCTCTCGATATCCGAATTCTATAAAGCAGCATAGAGCCCTTCAACGTTCATGCCTTGTCACACTAAGAAGATTGCGTCAGTTAATTGCTAATGACCCATCTGTTATTTGTGTTAGGGGATGGGGTGTTCATGGAGCACTACATTTCATGGTGATCTCTGGTTAGCAAAGCCCGCCGAAAATGGTCTCATGAAATGTTATTGCCCATAACCGGACACAATCAATGGGCCTTGTTTGTAATAAAAAGCTTTCCAAAGAACGGGCTTCAACTAGTTCCTCTCAAAATCAAGAATACAGGGAACAAGTTGTTGAATTACTCTTTCATCAAGCAAATGAGAATATTCCTCTCGTTTGGAGCAAGCACGTCACCAAGTGACAGAAGTGTCAGAAATCATCCAACTGTCTTTTGAACTGGGTGATAAAAGCAGATACAGGTTAATGCATCCAGCTAATTTCCAGACTAAGGTTCGCAAGATAAGGAGGACTTTCAAGAACGTCTCAGACATAGCATGTCACGAACCACCCCAGATCGCTAGACTGGGGACTCTTTTAAACCAACCCTCGGAATCAGCAAATTGGGTTCGAGGAGTTGAGCGAGAACAGCATGAACAGTCCCAGTCCACTAGACTGGGAACCTTTTCAAATCATCAATCCCCTCCTTAGAGAAATTCGGTCTTTTCTTGATTGGGGAAGAATCCTCAAGAGGAACGAAGAGCCAAATTATCAGGAGATTTCCTCCAAATTACGGTTCGTCAAGAAGTTCCTGAGGGATCAAATCAACAAAAGGAAATGTCTCATCAAAGACGTGGAAGAAGATAATATCACAGAAATGATGATAGAATGGATGTGATGAGTTACACATCAATAAATTTCATCAATGCTGTTATTGCTGATCTACCAAATGAGGCTCATTCAGGGGACTCAGACGAAGAGGTTCCTACTCAAGAAGATGTACGCACTAGCACAAATGAAGAAGGTGTGTGTATATGAAGTAAAAGGATTACTCAGAACCAAGCTAATCCTTCGAGTAACCCACTTCCCCCTCTCCGAAAAGGATCCAACAAAGGGAAGGGAAAGAACTAAGTTACATATCCTTCCTCTGGAGAAGGTCAATCACTCTCACTAGAGAAATGGTTTGCACAACAGGAGGAAGAAATGAAGGAATTAAGAAGGATGAATGTAGAACTAATTCAGATTAGTCTTCTTCTTAATCATGGTGGAGTCAGTCAGCCAAAGGAATTTTTTGCAGCTACTGAGATGGATCAAGAATATCCTCCTCTATCAGTACACCCTCACAGGTCTAATCCTATATGTCAAGTGCAACAATAGTTGGCAGTGCTACCCTCAGTTGCAGCACCAATCACCACATCTGTCCAAGCTCCAGTCATTAAACCAACCCAAGTCCAAGTTCAACCAGATATTTTTCAAAATTTAATAACTACTATTGAGTCATTAATAGCTCAGTTAGAAGCTATGGGAGGGAAACGTGTGCATGTTCAACTAGAAAAGAAATTTTACCGTGAATGGGTAGATTCAATTTCTCCTCCATCCAGTTTTGGGAATCCTGTATTCCCATTTTTCAATGGATCAGGCGATCCTAAACAGCATTTGACGCATTATGTGTCTTGTTGCGATCCCATGATGGGAACTCCAGAGCAACAAGAAGTAGTGAAACTCAGATTCTTCGTGCGAAACTTGCAAGGACCAGCTTTTGTTTGGTATACAAGCTTGCAATCCCGGTCAATTACTGGATGGGAGGATCTTCGCGAAAAATTCCTCCTTCAGTTCAGCTCAACTTTTCCAAAGACAACATTTTTTGATCTTACAAACTGTAAGAAAATGGAGAATGAAAGGGTCCCTGATTTCATTGCTCGATGGAAGGGATTAACATATTCCTTGAGTTTAGAATTCCCACAGGAAGAATTGTTTCCTATCTCTGTGGAAAATTAGCATGACGAATTACGCACGCCGTTAATCCCTGTAAAATACACAGGAGGGTTTTGAGACCTTACTTCAATCGCTCAATAGATTGAAAATTCCCTTATACAGGCTAAGGCGAAATCTTGTGTAATTCCATCAGCTTCAGGAAGGAGAATGGGTAAAGAAGAAACTTCTATATTTATGCTTAAACAAGCACCTGTACTTGTTTCTACCTCAAAACCTTCATATTCTCGAAGGGCTCCACCTTCTGAGCACCCAAAAAAACTTTTTCATCCAGATGATCAACGAGATCAACGAAGAAAATAATTTTAGGATCTGAAGAGAAAAACATACTCTTTCCGAAATGAACAAGTTACTGGTTATTTCATTTCAACTCTGGAAAACAATTTGGTTCAATTGCCCATGACCAAGAGGCCAAACAAGAAAGAAGATGAAGACCGTCCCAATTATTTCCTTTTTCATCAAGTGTTGGGGCATCCCATCCAAGAGTGTTTTGTCTTCAAAGACCTCCTGCAATAGATGGTCGACTCGGGACATGTCACATTGAAAGGCTCCTCATCCTAGGTAGCATGTGTCACTGCTATAGTTCCAAAGGTGGAAGATGAATGGAAAGAAGTCAAAAGCAAAAATGCATAGAAGTATGATGATTGGATGGTCAGAAAGATAATCAATCGAACTCATGTTATTTTGAGAACACAATTAAAGAAACCAATTGTGTCTTCTCCAATGAATGTTACGGCAAAACCCTCTTCGTCAGAGGGATAGTCCTAAAAGAAACGGCATGATTCAATGAAAGAAAAAGAATCAGAAGAATATGAGTATGTGTCAAATCCTAAATTGTATTTGACATTGGAAAATTTCATGACATCTACTTCAAAGCCACGGGCACTACCCCACTAAACGACACATCCTAAACAGGTTAATCAGGCAGAGTCTTCATCATATGAAGAGTTAATCTTGGGTTCCATTAATATGATTCAATTAACATATCCATATGGCAGTCGCAGTTTCTATTTTAATGAGCCTGAATTCCCTGTATCAAACAGAGGAATCAGAGGAAGTTCCAGGGGCTCAGGATACAGGGGAAGATGTGGATCTTTTAGAAGCCACTATTCCAATTCTACCCCTGCTAGAACTGTATACGTAGAAGAAACTCGTGGTAGAGATCCTCAGCGAGCTCAGCAAGAACAATCATGTTCTTCTACCAATAGAAAATTTAGTCTTGGCACAGTTATTTTGGAAGTCTGGTTGAAGGTTACATCTTCTTCCTCTCAGCAAGTAAATGGATCTAATCGGTCTAATCTTCCAAAACCAGGAATATTGCCAACTCCTATCCCAATACAAGATGCATCAACTTCCAAAGCATCTGCTTCCAAGGTACCTGCTAAACCACATATTCCTATTGGGAAACATAGACCTCTATATCAAAAGTATTATATATTGAAACACATGGCCCAAGTGCCAGCCAAGTTATCAATTCTGGATGCTCTGAATCTGTCAAAAGATCTTCGGGAAGCACTCATCGAGGCTTTTTCAAGTCCTTAGGAGTTTGAAACTGAAATTGCTGCAGCTGAATTCTATCACATAGAGAATAATCCTATAGAATGACATGCAATAATATCTTTTACTGATGAAGATGAAGATCGTGTTGTGCATGGACATATTAGACCATTGTACTAGTCTGGAAAGGTCAATGGCATGGATGTTAGAAGAGCTTTCATTGATAATGGTTCAAGAGTCAACCTCATGCCCATTCGTACACTTCGTCGATTGGGACTCACAGAATCTGATTTATCTCCTTCTACCATGATGTTAGAAGGATAGGATAAAAATGAACAAGAAACAATGGGTGACGTTACAATCAGAACTCATTTTATAGATCTTGTATCCAATTCAGATTTCATGGTTGTCGATCAAGACTCGGCCTTCAACATCTTACTTGGAATACCCTGGCTACATCAACATGTGACTATCCCTTCACCACACCTTCAAAGTCTCAAATATTGTTTCTATGGTCAAGTTGGGACATTGTATGGTGATAAGGCCATGTTCAGGACATGTGAGTAACAATACATTGAGGCGGAATTCTATCACATGAAGCAAAGGGAGAAATCCATAACAAAGGAGATTACCAAAGTTAATTCTCTATATGGTTTGGAAAAAATTCCAGTAAATCCATTTACACATGTGAGTACAGATTATGTGCTGCCTATCAGTCAAATTGAAAAGATAGACCCAAATCAAAATACTCGTATGGAAAGATCTATAATGTCAATTACGGCAATCGAGCCAGAAAACATGGGAGAAATTGGTAATCTACCAAGCAACGGTGAAGCACAAATGGTGACGTCTTCATTTCATCTACTGAAATCCAACAAGTCTATGCTTTGCCAATTAGGCCAGAAGAAGTTATAGCAACATCGGAGGTGAACAATGATGTCGATTTCTAATCCATCATATCCTCTTTATTACCCAAATAATACCCTTCATCATCAATTGGGTCAGAAATGGACGCTTCTTCTTCAAGATATGCAAATTTTGACATCTCTTTGGATCATGAGAATCCTACTTTATCATATACTATGAAATTAGAAAAGGAAGAAATAACACATGATGAAGAAGAAGAGGAACATCTCAGAGATGCTCCTCCATCATTTGAAGAGGGTATCTCTACCACTATGGATGAACTCAGAGAAATAAATCTGGGTACAAAAGAAGATCCACGCCCCACATTAATTAGTCCGTCCATGACACTTGAAGGGAAAGAGATGAATATTTCATTTCTAAATAAAAATAGAGATATATTTTATTGGAACTATACATAAATGCCTGAGCTTGATCCTGATGTTGCTACTCATCATTTGGGTTTAGCAGCAGAACATAGAGGATTTAAGCAAGCCGCGAGAAGAACACACCCAACATATGCTTCCAAAATTGAAGCTGAAGTGGATAAGATTATCAAATCTATAATCATCAGAGAAGTTCAATATCCCAAATGGTTGGCTAATATTTTCCCTGTAAAGAAAAATAAAAGACAAATTAGAGTTTTCATCGATTTCAGAGATCTTAATCGGCATTGTCCGATGGATGATTTCCCAGTTCTAATTACAGAACTTCTAATTGATGCAACAGCTGGCTATAAGGCACTTTCTTTCATGGATGGATATTATGGATATAATAAGATCTGAATAGCCCCAGAATACGAGGAATCTATAGCCTTCAGATCCCCTCAGGGTGTGTTTTGCTACCGGGTAATTCCCTTTGGCTTAAAGAATGTAGGTGCAACTTATCAGCATGCCACGCATCATATCTTCAATCCCTTCTTAGGGATGTTTTTTGAATGCTATGTAGACGATTTGGTAGTTAAATACAAACAACATTCTAATCACTTGGATGATTTGGAAGTCATATTCTGCAAGCTTCGATAACATAATTTGAAGATGAACCCCTTAAAATGTGCTTTTGGGGTAACCTCAGGAAAATTTCTCTGCTTTGTTGTATGCCATCATGGTATTGAAGTCGATCCTGAGAAGACCAAGTCAATCCTTGGTATGTAACCTCCTAAAAATTTGAAATAATTATGAGGAATTCAAGGACACTTAGCTTATATTCGGCGTTTCATCGCCAATTTGGTAGGAACAAGTTTACCCTTCACCAAATTGATCAAGAAGGGAGTCACTTACTAGTGGACTGAAGAATGTCAAGAAGCATTTGATATTCTCAAGAAATATTTCTTGAGTCCACCAGTACTCATGCCACCTATTGAATGAAGTCCACTTATCCTCTACATGACAGCTCTAGAGCGATCATTGGGTTCCTTTATTGCTCAAAAGAATGATACTGGGAATGAAAACAGTCTCTACTATCTCAGTCGAACCATGCCAGAAGTAGAAACCCGGTATTCAAGTATTGATAAGTGCTTCTTGGCATTAATATTTGTAGTTCAGAAGTTGAGACACTACCTGCAACATCACGAGGTCCAATTGGTATCACGCAATAACCCACTCAAATTTATCCTTAGTCGTCCAATGCTTACAGGATGTTTGGAAAGGTGGGCAGTTATATTGTAGCAATTCGACATTCAGTATGGGTCTCAAAAGGCGATAATGGGCCAAGATCTGGCTGATTTCCTGGCTGAACACCCTTCAGTGGAAGATACATCTTCAGATATTGAACTCCCTGATGAGGAAGTCTTCTCTATTCAAGAAAGTCCTCATGCATGGGAAATGTATTTTGATGGTGCTTCCAGAAGTCCAACAGGGAGGAAAATTGAAAATCCTAAATTCAACAAAGTTGGCTTATGAATTGTACTCATTTCTCCAGAAAAGGCAGTGTTAGCTTATTCCTTCTTATTCTGGGAAGCTGGTACCAATAATGAAGTAGAATACCAAGCTCTCATCATAGGCTTAGAATTATTGCTTTAAGCACAAGTGAATCACTTAAAGGTGAAAGGTGATTCAAACCTGGTAATCAAACAAGTCAATGTGGATTATTCCATTAGAAAAGAATAACTAATCCCATTGTATGATTACATCAGAGAGTTAATGGCGGAATATATTTTGGAACTGACATTTTCTTATGACCCAAGATCAAAAAATGCTCAAGCTGATGCATTGGCTAATATAGCCACATCTCTGGCAGATCCAAATCGGGACGAGACAACCATCAGTATTTCCCACCATCGTGCAATTTCACCTTATGTTCGAATTAGAACAGAGGAAATTAATGAAATTTGTCCCATTCCTGAACCGTATGGCCATAATACAGGATGGATGTCACCTATCCGGGAATACCTTCAAAATGGAACACTTCCATTTGATAGAGCTGAGAAAGAACAAATTCGGCGACGTGTGGTTAATTTTACTCTTTGTGATAGCCCAAATCACCTAGAGAAAATTAACTAAAAACGTGGTTTTGATGGAGTTCTCTTCAGATGAATTGATGGTGAAGAGACAATGGATATCATGAAAGAAGTACATGCAGGAGTCTGTGGTTCCCACCAGTCTGGACAATAGACTGTCTGATCAGATTCTAAGGCTTGGATACTTTTGGCCTTCAATGATACGAGATTGTGTCGATTTCATAAAGAAGTGTCATTCATTCCAAGTATATACCAACTTCATTCATCAACCTCTAGAGTTTCTTCATACAGCTAAATACTCATGACCATTCGCCACATGGGGAATGGATTTGGTGGGTCCTTACCCTTCAGCTACGTCCAAGCAGTTTAAGTACATTTTTACTGCTACTGAATTCTTTTCCAAATGGGAAGAGGCAATACCTCTGAAGGAAGTCAGTTCTAAATGCATTGTTAGCTTCATCAAGTCTAACATCATTACCAGATTTGGTGTCCCTCATACCATATTGACGGAAAATGGCACCAATTTCTGTTCATCCAAGGTGAAGAAGTTGTATCAAGAATACAACATAAAATCCAACCATTCAACTCGGTATCATGGAGTATCCAACGGCTAGATAAAAGACTTTAACAAGAATGTTTCAAATATACTGCAAAAGATGGTGGATAAAGATAAGAGTTCATGGCCTGATAAACTCTTTCATGCTTTATGGGCTTATCGGACTACCACCCGCACTACAACTCGGTCAACTCCATATTCATTAGTATATGGAACGGAAGCCATCTTGCCCATTGAAGTTCAACCACCCTTTCTCATAGTTTCCATTTGTGATCATTCATCTACAAATGAACAATGTCAAAAGTGATTGAATGAATTGGAACGGTTAGATGAGAAAAGATTGTGCACTTTGCACCACATGGAAGTCTATCAGAATCAAATAGCACGAACATTTAATAATAACGTTCGACTTCATTCATTCACTCAGAGAGAATTGGTATTAGTTCTCAGAACTCCAATGATACCAGGAAAGAAACCTCCCAAAATTCAGCCAAAATGGGAAGGACCTTATTCAATACATAGGGTCTACTCCAATGGAGCTTATTCATTAATCTCAATGGATGGAGAACTCATTACTACTCCAACCAATGCCAGATTTTTGAAGAAGTATTTTGTATAAACTGCAAATTACCTCTTTTTTCATTTCTATATGATGTTAAACTATACAACAACGGTCCATACATATGACCTTAAACTATTTGTTTTAATTTCTTCCCACACGACGTTAATCTATGATTTTTTTCCCTAATTTGTCCTCACTGCAGGACTTTAAACTGCAAAGTCCCTCTTTCGTCCTTTCTATATGACGTTAAACTATACAACAACAGTCCATACATATGACCTTAAACCATTTGCACTTTTGTCCCACATGACGTTAAAATGTGAAAAAGTTCCCTAAATGGTCCATTATGACCTTAAACAGCAACTCGGTCCTGTATGACCTTAAACTGCATAGTCCACGGTCCATACATATGACCTTAAACTATTAGCACTTTCGTCCAACCTGACGCTAAACTGGGGGAAAAAATCCCCAATGCGTCTAACATGATGTTAAATGGTGTACTCTTTTGTCCTCATTGCACTACATTAAACTACACAGTCCCTCTGTTGTCCAACATGACATTAAACTCTATTGTCCCCATCATCCTAACTACATGACGTTAAACTATACAGAAAGTCCATGATATTTCTTACATGACATTCAACTGTACTTTGTCCCTGCTATATGACCCTAAACTGTGCAGCACCAAGAGTCCTAACTGCAAGACTCTAAACGGCATAATCCTTTTATATGTCCTACATGAAATTAAACTATGCATCGTTAAGGTTGTTGTTACCTCTTGTTTCCCACATCGAGCATGACTCACGTGAGCTTATAGAAAACCTCAACCATAAAACTCTCTTTGGGCCGCTAACTATGTGTGAGTCCCAACAACATTTTTTAGGATATTTTCCCGAAGAACAACTTGATCATTAATTCATTCTTTAATTGAACTACACAGACTTTGATCCTTGCCTCCTAGGCTGGGTATATAGGCAACCTCCCGAGGTTCAAGCCCAAAACCAATCTCTTCACATCGGTTCAACTCCATCTCATACAATGTTGATTTGTGAAATCGCCCATTGAATCAATATCTTTAAATTGGTTCACTTTCGTCTTTGTTATACGACGTTAAACTATATAACACTTTTGTCCAGTATGACAATAAACTACAATATTCCTTGATGCCCCCACCTAAGAGGGAACCATTATTTACATTGATTATTTCAATCATGTTTCATTTCAAAGAATACGTGCATACATGGCAATGCCCAAACCTTTTATCTTGGGTTAAACCATCATTGTACTAATGTCCCCTTTCACCATTCACATGTATGAACCAAATTTGTGCAAAGGGTATTTCTAGAACTACGTGGGCTTGATTCCCTTCCTTATGGGATACGTAGGATTGTTCGAGTGTCCCTCGAATCCATCCCCAAGCCTTTGTTCCTAATGCCAAATTCTACTTTCAGTCCCTTGGCTGAAAAGTCCCCATGAAAACCCACGTTGTGTATTTCTTATAGTGGTCCAAGCTCTATGACCCTAAACTGATATCTCTAATATTTTTGTCCCACATGACATTAAACTGTAGTTTAAGAATTATGTATGTCATGATTCTCATCCTTATGGGATATATAGTGAAGTCCAACATTTCAATTCAGGACCCGACCACAACATGATTGTGGTTAGCATTGATCTGTGTATCTCTTTATATATTGAACAATATCCTTCTTTATGTGTGATAATCCTAACCTTAAATATTTTTAGATCCTCATGACCCTTTTCATGACTTATAGTCACAAAATTGTCAAACTTCTAAGAGTTCTTTTGTCTGACTATGCAGCATGTTCCCATAGGAGGCCTTGCATAAATAGTCTACATAACAGACTTGTTAGCGAAAAGAAACTATTATTTGACTATGCATCCAATGCCCTTAGGTGGACATGCATAATTCAACCCCCTAACGTGTTTTTTCGGATAGTGGTAACTTCATTCTTGGGAAGAATGCCTCTTTTGTCCTTCTTTGTCTTAAATGACAGTATGTAGGGATCCGCAAAATAGCCATCCTTAACATATTTGTCCCATATCCTTTTTCATGATCTGAAAGTATTCAAGTCTATGGCTTATATTCTCCTTCCCTACGTTTGGGTCAGACCTTCGTAGGAGTGATATCTATTCAGTTCTTCAATAATCTTGTTTGGAAATATCTTATCCATATTCAAGTACCTCTTTCCATTCAACAAACTCTATAATTTGGAAGATTTGAATCTCCATAAAATTCCACTGGCATTTAGCACTAAGAAAGTAAATTTCTGAGAGTTCTTTTGCCTGACTATGCAGCACGTGCCCATAGGCGGCCATGGATAAACATTCTACATAACAGTCTTGTTAGCCAAAATATACTATTTATTTGACTATGCACCCAATGCCCTTAGGTGGCCCTGCATAATTCATCCCCCTAATGGGTTTGTTAAATAATGGTAAATTCCTTCTTGGGAACTACTTCTTCTAATGCCTTTTATATCATTTTCATGTCATTCCTCAGATACAAATATTTTTAAGTCATAGCTTACATATTTTCCCTCATATTTGAGTATGGTAATATGTTTTTAGATGAATTTTCAAGAAAATGAGTCAATTATAATTCATTCGGTCAAAGATATTTCGACCTTAAACATTAGCCTTTTTATGTCCAATGTGCATGCCTTTAAACTGCCCACAAATTTCAAAGTAACTCTGAATGAAAGTAAAGTTCCCAAATCACTAAATATAAATTTTGTATGATTTCGGTAATATTGAGCAATTAAAAGGTTCAATTTTGTATTGTTATTTACATTCATACTAGTAAAAATAAAACTATGATTTCTAGGCCCATTGGCTTAGGTAAAATCTAAAGCATATAAATAAAGAATGCAGGTACAAATGAGTGAAGGTGAAAGTGTTTTTCATTGATGCACAAGAGTTAGAAGGATATCCACAGACCAGAGTCTCTTCTCTTTTTCAAGAATTACAAGAGGCTTTCAACATAACTCTTCATTTGATTTACAGAATCCAGAGCTTCATTAGAAACCATGTGGAATTCATTCATTCAAATGGATACAATAAGAGATGTAGTGATACCAAATCTTCTTGGAACAGTTGTAAAATGATGTTCTTGAGTGCGGTTTGAGGAAATTTTCTACTGATCAAACAGTGACTCTGTTTCTGTCCAAGAGACTTGGAAGATGGATACATGGATTTTAGAATAGAGAATTGGAAGTAAAGATCCATTTGGAGAGAGTACTATTTTCAAATATCGATCTAATTCCATGTTTGTATTCTCTCCACCAACCGACAGCAGAAAACATTTCAGCCCATGGGGTTTCCATTTTCATATCTGCAAGGAAATAGAATTGAAGGATAATTTGAAAGCCCACACCATTGTTGTTTCTCTTAATGCACAGCATAATTGAAATAGAGGATCAGCAGTGAAGCTGCATTTCAGGTGTATAGTTCTTTTCATTTGGAACATTGACTCCTTGTAGATGACCATGACCATATAGGGATAGGTAGATTCTCTATGGGAAATTAAGATGATATTTCTTCAAGTACATAGCCAAATCTGGGAAAGTGATCTCACAGATATCATAGTAACCATGGCTAACAATATTAATCATATCATCAATCCACTTGCTAGCCAGTTCATCAGTCGTTCCGACTCTCCTAGGAGGCATTTAATCTGCACAAAAATTGAATAAACTAACTCTTAAATGGGTTTATTTTTCATAAAATTTGTGAAAGAATTCAGAAAAATGGAAAAGGCATTATGCCATGCAATTCTAAAACTTGGTGCGCAAGTATGGATGTGATGCACATGTATTTGACACGCAAGTATCACTGCTCACGCCCAGATACCTTAACAGCAGCGCGACATCAAAGAAACATTGGGAAACAGAGCAACTTGCACGACAAATGAAACTTGCGCGGCCAGAGCTCGAGAGTTACAAATCCATGTGCGTGTACGGAAGTGAGGTCCTCTATTTATAGACAAGGCCATAACCCTGTGCAACCAAAGGCCCTACCCTGCACGCCCAATCATGCGCGCCCGAAGCTCATTTGTGCGCCTTAACTTGTGTGCCACCTTTCCATTGGTTGTATTCTTCTCCTCATAGAAAAATCCTCTTTTCTCTCCAGATCCAACTCTGAGGGGGGACGTTTGTTGACGCACCATTGTCATCACAGAGTCCATAGGAATGTAAAGGGAAATGACTTTGCACAAATTGATTCATCCTTTGAAGAAAATATCAAAAATCAACAAAGGGATGAACAAGGAGAAAATTTCCCATAGGTCACGCAAGTTCCCTCATAGTCGTGCAAGTTCACTTGTGTGACGCATTATGGTCGTGCAAGTGACTTGCACAACCTAAGTGATAACCGCCCGGGGTCTTCTCCTGCCTATAAATAGACCCTGTGCCCCCCCCATTGGAGGAGGGATTTTTTTCCAGAAACTCAGATTTGATCTCCCGACGCCCTAGTCTCTTCTCAATGCTTCCGAAACACTTCAAAGGTAATTTATTACCTATAACGGAAGATATTAAGAGGTGGAGGAAGGCCTAAGTGTTGAAACTCATCAACACTTATGCACCTGAGTGGCCAGCCCTTAAGGGAAAAGGACACACGTGCGCGCTGCCTTACTCCTTCAATAGAACTTGCACACCACTCTTCTGAAAGAACCTTAAGGGGATTCTAAAGGCTTTAATCAAGAGTCGCTCAAGTATTACCATGCTAGTTAACCATCGCGCAAGTAACACATGTGTCGTGCAGGCATACCTGTGCAAACAAGACTTGCGCGCCAACGCAGTACCTGTGCGCCTATCAAGACATGCGCACCCCTACCTTTTTGGGTGCCCTCCTTTCCCATTTCACCCCTCTTAAGACATTACACCTTTCCTATTCAAGATTCAATCTTCAAGACACTCTTAAAATCCATTTATGGCATGATTTCTTGGTTTGACTTCCTTATATTAAAGTAATTCTATAGAATTTCTCTCTAAACCTATTGATTTATACATTTTTATGTCACTAAAAATTGAGATTTCATTCATTCAACCTCATCCTTTAAGATGAGAGAATCTCTTAACCTGGGCCTCCTTTTCAGAAATAAGCCCCAGTCATAATCCTCAAACATGGGCATCCTCATTAGGAGTAAGCCCCAACCATAATTCTCTTAACTTGGGCTTCCTTTTCAAGAGTATTCCCCAGTCTCAAACATGGGAATCCTCCTTAGGAGTAAGCCCCAAGTCCCTTAATTTTTCATATCTCTTAACATGGGCTTCCTTTTCAGGAGTAAGCCCTAGTCTTAATTTATCTTAACCAGTCCTAATTTACCTTTGATCTGGGATTTATTTTCAGAAATAAAACCTAATCATATGTCCTCTCCTAATTTGGGCCTCCTTTTTAGGAGTAAGCCCCAAGTTAGAATATTTAAAATCTCCATGAAGCACATATACCTTTATGGACCATGCTCCTAGATTTCTTCGCTAATGTAAATCATAACCTTCATTTATCTGGGTAGTCATACATACATAAGTCCCACATTATTTCTTATGATTGCATATTTTATGGCACAATTGTCTAATTTTTACCAATACCTCTTGTTTCTCACACCGAGCATGAATCATGTGAGCTTAGAGTGTAAAAGTGACTATGACATTCTTTTTTGAGCCATCAATCATAAACATCATACTCCCTTACTCGAACTACGTGGGTTATAATTCCTTTTCTAAACAAAGGATACGTAGGTAGCCTGCCTGTGGGTTCGATCCCAACACTAAAATAATCCATGTCCTTCTCAATGACAATAAACTTCAAGTTCACCACTGAGTGGCTTTAAAACAAGAATGGTAATCATAATGACCAAGAGAATTCTATAAAAATGTGTTGAAGGGTACCATTGACCAAGAATCTATAATAAATACAAATGATTCACTATCGATGAAGAACCTCTAATACATATAAATGAATCTCTAAAATTCCTACATATTTTATCATTGAATGTCAGATCTGAAGGAAATTCCATTTTATAATTGGTAATGTAATAAGGATTCACGAACCTAACATAAATCTATAAAGAGAGTCCCAGAGTAGATAATAATTTCCCTCAAAAAGTTGTGATGAGTCCGACATCCCATCCTCTCGACCAATGCAAATTGCTAAACCTCATCAGTCTATAAACTAATGATCACCTACCTTTGGAAAGTAGGTCCGAATGGATGTGGAATCATTGGATGTTTTCGGTTCTATGAACAAACCTTTTAGAAACCAGTCAGAACGTTTGAACCTCCCATCAAAAGGATGTCATTCCCGAAATCTGAGGGAAACATATACTTAAATGGAAAATACCATAAATAAAAATACTTCAAAAACATGATTCCTGATTTAAATCAGCTAAAAGATTCAATTATTTCACTTCAATGATTATCATGATATAGTCTCTTAGAAATTAAACCATGGTTTAGGGGATTGAATAAGATAATTACCAAGTTACCCACATCCACAACATTGAATTGTTAGTGGTACATTTGGTTCAAATTTATTTCCCAGTGTCTTGTTAAAAGGAATATTAATTCTTATTAAATAATTATATGTTTTAGTCCCCACTTTTCCAAAAAAACATACTATTCTTTTATATATTTTCCATAGTACCTCTTATAATATTTTTTGCATATAGGAAATTAAATAATCTTTTATTTATAATATTTAACAATTTAAATTCTATGAGATTATATATTTCTCTTCATTGACATGTTTCAAAATTAAATTGTATTCCAATTGGGAGAAAAAATTATAGATAACTCATTTGGAATGATCATAGGATTCCCTCCATTCATTACCATTAGTTTAGGTATCTCACTAGGGAAACAATTGAATTTCCCATCACATAGGTTTTTTTCATGTTTTCTCCTATTTCCCACTCTTAACAAAAAAGTATTAAATAAATAATGTGATAATGAAATAACATACAAAAAATGAAACTTATAAAGCTATAAGAAATTAATTATAAATGATAGGTATAATCTAACATAAGATTAATTATATTTCAATCTAGGATATCTGTGGTAATGTTTTCTATTTGTGTTTTCTAATCCAATAATTAATTCAAGTCCTTCATAATGAATTATAAAGAGTTTGTGATTTTCCCAATCATATCCCCTGAGATTTTTCAACCAGGTGTGTATTAAGGGCTATTGTCATAAAACAGGTGAAAATTTAGTCAATACTAATGCAACAATTTCGATTCCAAAACCTCTAGGTACAAATATGAATGATTCTCATCCAATTATAGTAACTATATGAGTTTTTAATTTCTTGGAACCCACTCACTCTATTCTGCACCAAAAATCTATTATGTTTTTCATGATTAATTTTATTCTTATACTTATCCCTAGGTATCTCAATAAATTATTTAATTTCTAGTCCACAGAAATAAATAGACCATAATCTAATAGAAAATATAAAGACTCATTCCTTTTAGGAATATTATAAAATTATTTTTATCATAATTTACACAAAAACAATACGAGGATCAGAAATTAATAGTGTCATCAAGTGACTTATTACCTAACAAACTATATTAAGTAATATTTATTTCAATCTCCATAATGATCTTATAAATTCCTTGAGCTCCAAATACATCATAGGTTACCATGGGGAGTAGATAAATGAAAGGGGTGGGTTAAAAAATTCATATAAGGGAATAAAGATAATAAAGAAAACATAACATGTGAGTTAAAATATATTAAATGATATCATGAAAGATAAAGACGACGAGTAAATCACATGTGATTATAACATAAGTAACATGGTATCAAAAGATCATGGAATCGTAAAAAACATGGATGCAACATATAAAATGATATAAATACGAGTCTAGGATAACTTCCAAGACAATATCCCATGGTGGAAAAAGGCACATAATATTTTTTGTACTCCATAATCCCATATGTGACGTCTATGTAGCCTAAACATTTACCAAACGATCTGGAATGATATTTGGGTGACCCATCATAACATTTACATGATTACATGTGCCATAAGTAAAGGAAATCAATCTTATGGAATAATCGAATAATGAAATCATTTAATGAAATGGGTTACATAATATTTTTTTATGAAGATATGAGATATTATTAATATTGAAAAGCTTTATTTATTGAAAATAAAGCAATATTATAAGAGATTAAAATAAGTTATCTAACATATATAACATCAAAAATGAATGAAGAGATCATTAAATAGGTTATTTTACTAGATTTTTCACCATATTTCACCGATTTTTATATATATTATAAAATTAGTAGTTTCCTTGTGGATATGTGTATCTGATAAATTATATAATGGATTAATGTATTTATATACATTTGATTAATTTTCCCATTAGCTTCCAAGAGTTATGTATATTTCTATTTTTGATAGTTTTTATAATTAAAGAAGATTGAAATTAAAACCAGAAATATCACTAGCCTTTTTATCTTTCTAATTAAATCTCTTTAATCTTGCAAAATTTTTCCACATCAAGAGATATAATGGATGTAAAGATCCCATAGAGACATTACATGGTTTTTATATTTTGATTTATGTAAACTACTCCAACTCCAAAAGGATCAAGATTACCTCTCGATGACCCATCGATGTTCTATTTATTAAATCCAATGAAAAAAGGAATCCACCATGCATTAAGAGTTCTATAAGGAGGCAAATAATTACCTACAATTCTATTATTATTATTAATCATGAGATTATGAATATAATTTTTGTAATGTAAATTTTTGGAGGTGTAACATTTTTCATATCAAACATAATAATAGAAATTATTAACTCAAGATAGAAAAGAATGTTCTCAAAATCAGATTGTTTTGAATATTTTATATAATATCAACTTCTTCTAAAAAATTCACAAAAAAAATATTAACGAGATACAAAAAGAGATGAATTTTGGAGGTTGTTTCATTGTATCCATGAATGATGGACATCCTGAGGATCAGAACCCAAAATAATATCTACTGTTATATGCCAAAGTTTTTGTTCCATTAATTAAATTTATATTAGATGGGTGAGGTCTTCCCAATGTTGGTTACAAATAAAAAATATTTACCATAATGAAACGCCAATGGATTATATTCTTGTTATTGCAAGGAGTTTGGTGTGCACCAGCCGTGTCCTAATATTTAATTGGAATTGGAGGATCAAAGACCTATCTATCATAGCTAAAACAATTATCAGCTACACAACTATGCATCTGATTATTGTATCCTTGTTTTGAGTCATTGAATAGAAGTAGTTACCATAGAAGCATGTCTTATCTGGTGATGAAATTATAATTAGAAACATATGGTTTAACCTCAGTAAGAAGAGAATCAAGATTAATCTCTATTTGTCCCTTGATTAAAACCATAAAATCCAAAAAATACACTAAATTTTTTATGTGATTAATGATGGGTATACGATTCTAGTTATCTATCGAAAAAAATGGAGAGGGAATGAAGATAACTAAAAAATCAGAGATAGATGAAATAATAAATAAATAAGTTCCTAGATAAGGACATATGGAAGAATATTTATAATAATAATTTCATGATTTGAGCCATCCAAGGAATGTGGATCTGAGAAATCTAAGTGCGTCCATTTTATCATTGATGAGCCTCAACGTAAAATTATATTAAATATATAGATTAAAATATAAAATATTTTTAATACAAATACATCCCCAATTAGTAGATGTGATGATTTTTTGTAGGGGAATGTGATGATTTTAATTTTCATGATTATACTTCTCCAATTAAAATTTTCAATTAGCATAATGTTAGTCTTAATAATAGGATTTTACCACTTTTAGGCCATAAAGGAGGATAAATTTGGATACAAAAATGCATTCACATGAAATACCCTTCTAACAATTGATATATATTTTCCATTACATGAAGAAAAATAATTTATAATATGTAAAATTATGTGATTAAAGTAAAAAGCATGAGATAATCCACAAAATATTGTGGATATAAGGTAGATGTAGGGTAAAAAAACTTCCATGTTTCCGAGGCTATTCATTATGTATACTTTACTTGTAGTAGAGATGCGGTTTCCAAATTATAAAAATTACTTTTTATACCAATTTTTCTGCCCTGAAACTTACTTAAAATGATGGAGTGTATAATTAATATTTATTGTGTTTCTCTTATCTCAATGAGTAAAACATATTACAGTATAAATATAAAATAATTGAGTTGGGACATCTAAGCCTATGGTTTCTTTAATGGGCATTGTCTTATGATTCTCCACAATATTAAGAAAGAGTCCACTAAAATAATCTCTGGTAATAGAACAAAATATAGCTTTTAGAGGTTAAAATTCAATAAAAACCCTAGAACATGAGATTTATCCCTCCCTAGATCCATTAATAAGAACTACAATAATGGATTATCTCAATAGAAAATTGAACCATTTGATTAAATTATCATCAAATCCAAAACTACAAAAGAAATTATATAGAAATCCAAAATTCATCGAATCAAAGGATTTTCTTACAACATGTTTCAACGAAACATTATATCCCATGATCTATCAATATAGAATTTTTCACCTTCATGAGAAGTTAATATGAAGGATTGAATGGATCTCCCCTGAATGAAACCAGAACGATTCTGGGAATCAATCACATTAGTAATGATGGTGAGCCACTTGGCTATAACATTTTCAATTTTTTTGAGTTGTTTTGACATTTTAAACAAGAATACAGAGGTAAATTTTATTTCTATTCTATACCTTAGGATTAAGGTAACACAATTCAACATTTATAGATATAGTAAGTTGTCTAATTTAAATAAAATAATTTAAAAGTCATCAAACAGAGAGGTGGATAATATCACCGTTGTATTGAAAAAAGGAGAATTATTTTGGACCAAGAGATATCCCAGTATTTAACCCAGGAATATATTATTTAATCATTAAATATAGAGGAAATTAAATTATAATATAATTATGTTCATGACTGACAGGCCTTTGAATAATGTCATATAATATATTGGATATCATTGGGGGCTCATTAAAGAGTTTCCTATTGAAATAAATAATATTGTAAACATGTTAATCAATATTATCAACAAATTACCCATAATAATTAAAATGAAGGGATTTATGTTTATTTTCTTGACTCTATTAAGATAATTATGGAAATTAGAGTTCATATCACCATCCATAAGACATATCATTTGGAAATATTCTCCCTGCATGTGATCCTAATGGTTGAGAATATTGTTACATTAATTGGATAATAAATTCGTGATCAATACCAATATTAAAATCTCCATTAGTATTATTTTATTGAATTATATGAATAGAATCTCCAATATAATCATTATTCTTATCAACAGATTTAATTTAAACTAGTATTTATATTTCCTTATGATAATTTTTAAATTTAATGTAAAATATGAGGAATATTATTTATAATTAAAATATATCCTTATATCAAAAACTTGTTTTTTGTAACTTAGATGTGAGATCATAACATTGTTTAATAAAAATGTAAAATAATATTTATGATCTCTTGTGACAAAATTTTCCCAAATAAGTCGATGATCTGAGATATATTGTAAATTTAGTAAAAGTGATAGAGGCCAAAGCATCAATAGATTCCTAATTGAAAAACACCATTAATAGTTTACTAGTAACCATTTTATAGAGGTGTTTCCAACAATATATTTATTTAGCACCCATTAATATGACTTTCAAAAGGTAGTTAAATTCAATATAAGACATGGACTATATGGTTGTGAAATAAGCATTAAGAAAAGATATAAAATCATCTAGATTTATTATGGAATTGAAACCCCCCAAGATGATTCCATGGACCATTTATTTTCACTCATGTACCTCTTGTCTTGATATCCATTATAAGAATAAATAAAAAAAATCATGAGTCAGACACATAAAATTTTTACCAAGGATAACCATATCCATAGTCAAGTAAACATTATAGGGCTCTTCCAACTTTGATTGAGAAAGAACCCATAGACTATTAGTGACTATGAGATGTTGTTTTGTGCTGATGAAAGGATATACCATGTTCTCAAGAAAATTAGTCCTTGAGGAGAAGATCATTTTGGGTTCAAATTACGCCATAAAATTATGATTGTTTTTTGGGAGGAAATCAAATGGGAGAAAACTATTTCAAGGTTGTCCAGGCCCTAAAACATATAATAATGGGATCCTCGTATATTCTTAGGCATGTGTTTGTAAATATAACCCCCATTTGTCATTCCTCAAAAAAATTATCCTTGGATTATTTTTTGATGAAAAAAACATTTTCCACTATAGTTCCGAGGTATTCTTATTTTTTTTCTAAAATGTTTATGCACTAGTGAAAAAAACTGCATACTTTTGGGATCAAGAACATCAAATACCATGAAATTGGGATTCTATTAATGTGTCCTTGGTTATACACTTATATTTAAAATCATCATTACCATTTGCGTGATCCAGTGTTATATCATTTTGAATGTTCATTCTAGGTGATTCCTTCATGGAACCATTTTTTCACTATTAAAAAATTCTACTACCTTTAGTTCTATATTTTAAACACTACTAGGAAAATTTGAAATAGAATCATGTGTCATTTTCGAGATACCATCAATCAATACATCTCTCTAGGAATGAGTTAGATCAATCATAGTGGCTACTTGATTGATACTCTCATATGTTTTTGTATTTTCATTGTTTATATCTCTATTAGAATGCTTATATATATATAATGTGGTGTGAAATATGTAAAACTAACATTATATAGAGATGAAGGTGAAAGATTCATTATAAGATGATGTGGTATATGACCATTATATTGTTTAGACACTTCAATGATCTTCTCATCTTGTAGGGATTCTTTAAAAGGTTGTTGATATCATAAGAAGTTTCATGAAGTTTTTTCATCATTATTATTCATAATTAATTATCTCCCACATAATATGTAATGTACATATCCATATTATTAATATTTGGGGATGGAACATAAAACTCATTCTCTCTTTCTTATTTACCAACATGAATATCCTAAGGCTTTCCAATTATATTCCTTATGTCAAAGGTTTTTTATTACTCACCATCCATTTTATAGGGTCAATTTTCATTGAAATATCACTCTTTCCAAGAGAAATAGATTTTATGTTCTTATTTCAATTTGATTATATTCAAGAATTATAATTAGTTTGTGTGTTTACCCATTTTTGGACCACACTACAATTTTCAAGGGAATATCTTATAATTATAATGTTATCATCAAAATGGGAGATATATTCATACTCAACCTCTAATTTAGTTTTTTTGGTAATTGGAAGAGAAGTTAATAATATATGAATGCTTTGAATAAAAATTTACATCAACTTGGAACTTGATATAAAGGCCATATTCTTCATTTAGAGTGCATTAATCTAACTTTAATGGGATTCTAACTCAATTAGTGAGATCATTACGAATTGTTGTATGAGAAAACACCACATTAAAACCTTGAAATTTAACCCATAGTTGATATATTGAATTAGTTTTATTGAAATTATTGATTTTAATGTACCATTTACAAATCCTTAGGAATTTAAGTTTTAAATTTACATTCCCAATTTTCCACATTGAATAGTGATTCTCTATCCACCCCATAAGAATGTGAAAAAAACCACTTAAAATCAGTATCATTTTCCATTAACAACCTCCAAAAACATTATCAATTATAGATTCACGGTATAGAATAGACCATGGGTTATCTCTCTTTGAATACGTGATATTCCCAAGAATAATTAATTTTCTTATGTCAATTCATTTTCAGAGGTATTGGAGGTCAGTAAAGACCGAGAAGCCTCCATATTTCTTTATTTTTTCTGGAAAAATTCTTAAGAAAATCATATTCTTTGAAAAGAACACCAGAAACATACAATAGAAGATGAAATTAATTTATCGAACATAACAATAGTAAGTTTTTATCCAATAGAAGTTTACAAAACAAAAATTTAAACATTTTAAAAAACTGAAAAAGGAAGCTAATTCATAGATAAATAATATTTTGTTAAAAAAATATTTAAAAAGTAATAACATGTGAAAACATTTTTAATCAACAATTGGATAGTAGTAAACATATTATTTAAATCTTTTTGTGGAAAATATGGATATAGAAGAGAACACATTTTTGATTGAAAATAAAAATACAGTTATGATTTCTTTAAAATATTTCCTCAATCGTTTTTATTTTTTAAGAGCGTAAAATGGTTCAATTACATGAAAATTTAATGAATAAACATAGGAGAAGAAAATTAAAGGGGTTTATTATACCATGATCAATTAATTTTCTCCAATGGAAATTCCAGAATAAACAATCCTAATAAAAATGAGATTGATGAATAAATCCTTATAACTTTGAGATATTTTGAATCATAAAACAAAAGAATGAATTTAATTCATTAAAAAATAAATATAAAACCATGTATGAATTATTTATTATATAATGTGTAATGTTTCATTATAAAACCCATAAGAAATAAATTAGGTTCATAACATTAAAATAAACCTTAATGAAGGGAAATTAAGACAAATACCTTTCCTTGAGTCTAGACGTGTCATGCATGTAATTTATCTACTATATAATAAACTTCCATTAATTATTGGTGTTATTAATAAAATTATATAGTTTTAAAACCATATACCTAAACAATCTAATTAATTGATTTTAATGTCGTATTTATTTAATAAATCAGTTATTTCTGCATCTGCTATTTTGAGGATGTTCAGTTAAAAATTTCAAAAAGGCTTCGGTGTGTTTACTATGTTAAAAGGGATAATTTTAAATTCATATCATGAATAAAATCATGATATAATTAGAATTTTTATACATAAATTTTACTTTTAATGTAATACATGGAATATGTATTGGAAAAATGAACTATATTACAATCAGGGAGATTTTAGGTCATACATTTTAATCAGTAGAATTTAAATTTTCCCAAAATCTTGATTTACACAATGTAATTATTATTTTGCCTTTATATAAAGTTAATTATACCCTAAATATTATATTAATTATTTTAATAAAAATATATACAATTTATGAGACACAGTAATAAAAAACTAATCACATCACTTCACGTTGTGGATGTTTTCCAAATACATGAATGATGATGAAATTTTTTAATAAATGGAAAGTGAAAAAACTAACTGATATATTGAATTTACTAATTGTTTAATATTTCATAAATATCAGATATAAATATTAAATCTATCCTCATAAATATTCATATCTGTTGAATAAGGAAACCGAATTTCATTGACTTACTTGGCGGTAGTTCGTCGTTTAGAAGGATGATGGTTTCATTTAAAATTTTATAGAAGAGGGCATTAATGTAGTTTATTTAATTAACATAATAAAATATTAGTATATTAGAGATTATAATGTGATTATATCACAATGTTTTAATAATTTTTTTAGGGTTATCGATGAAGAAACAACACCAAAAAACTTGTTTAGGAATGATACCTATTCTTCATTCCACCTCCAATAGATTATACCTAAAACCTTTCATGATTGGATTTTTTATGAACCCAAGGCCTCATAACATGGGATGAAAATTGAAGAAGGTATTTTTAAATATATTTTATGAACCATAAGGCTTTTTAAATGTGACGCGGAGAGGATAGTAAATTCTCTTTTATAAGTGATAGGAGGTCAAAAGTTTTGTAAATAACCAAAACTATTCAATAATGGAAAGTCAATATCAATTACATTTTGAAAAAAAAATTGATAAATAATTGATTATTTGGGTAATTTATATAATTATAAAACCCACAATTATGAATGAAATATGTTATTCCACTTAACATTAACATTACACACATTTACTTTTTTATATTTTCACAATGATAACTAATTTATATACTATTTTTACGATTCATTAAGAAAAACATTTGGTTAAACTTGTTGAAGAATATTAATTATGATAATTACAAATATAGAATAAATTTTATTGAATTAATATCAAAATATTTGTACAAATATATTTAAATTAAACCCAAATAATGTGACCAAAGTGGCTTTGAAGAAATTTAATTTTCTAGAATAGATGTTCTTATATAAAATTTATAACTAAAATTAACCATTAAATGAATTTAACTAATATAAATAGATATATAATCTATAAATTTTAATTATATATTTATTTATTGGGTATAGTTTTAATTGATTACAATGTTTATACATTAGGAACAAGTAAACAATTTACTGGAAATATTTTCTAAGCATTAATATAATCTTTTACCAAAATCAAAAAGTTCATGATTAAAATGAAATTAATTAGATTAAAAAATATCTATCGTATTTCACTCTGTAGAAAAATAAAAAATATAATGATATGTTCAAATTAATTTATTTAACGAAAAGTAAATATAATTTTAGAAATATTAGTAAATTTAACTATTCACTAAAAAATCATTCATTTTAGAAAAATAAAAAATTCACCATATTTTAATTTTTATATGGTGATTTTATGAAATGAAGATAATTTTAGAAAAGATATTTTATAAAATTTATGATAATTATTTATAATATTTTCTAACAAATATAAGAATGTTTTTAACAAAACTTATTTTTGAAACTAAAAATGACAATACAAAATTGGAATACTTACTAGATCTTAATTAATATATAAAATTTGATTTTATAAAAAAATAGAGATATATTTATTTATGGGTTTTATTATCATACATACATTAAATTTTAATGACATTGTTAAAATTATAATGTTTTAATTATAATATTTTAATAGTATATGATGGTGTGTTCAATAATAGTTTTGTGTGTTATATACTATTTTGAATATAATATTTTATAAAATCATAGGATTTTGCTTTTAATATTAAATAAATAAAAGTATTTTGAGATTACAAGACCTCCTATTATATTATATAAAATTGGGTTCTCAGTAATGGTCATAAATTAACCACCCCACGGTATGAAATGGGTCTTCCCATTCAAACCATATAACATAAGGGAACCCTTTATTATTGTTCTAAGGAAATAATTTTTTTTAGGAAACCTCATTCAGAAATAAATTTAATCTCCTTTTTATATAATTCAAAGGGATATTAAGATACTATTATAACATCTTGGCTATGGTGCCATGCACCTGTTCCATGAGTTAGCCAGTCTAATGGCCTCAACTACGCCTCTGAATACTCTAGAAGCTATAGACTGGTAGTGAGGCTCTTATAAGTAATTCAAGGGGATACAATACCCTCTTTTACCAGTGTATTACAATAGAAAAAATAATTAGAAATAAAAAATGAAATATATATTACAATAAAATACACTAATATATCATGGTAATCAATGAAGGAAATACAATATCTACTTAAAGAATAAACAAACCATGCTAATGTATATATCATGTTTTTAAAATGAAAACTGAAAATAAAGATACCAAAAACTCCCAAGAGGGTCTCAAACATCGTTTGGATCCCTATTCCAAGAACCATCCCATTTTATCTAACTAACATAGTTCATATTTTTTTATACGATCCTACAAAAATAATGTATATTCGAGTGCCGATCTGGAAGAATGAATGGTGTTTGAGTAAAACTCAGTAGGACACCACAAAAGGTGTATAAAACAAAATTCTTAAAAATAATAGTTCATTAAGTTCTATAAAAAGTGAATATTCATTGTGTAAGTAAATAGTTATCATGTTATAATGTATTATTTATATAAACACATTATCTATAAGGTTCTTAAGGACACTGATACCTCATTCAAACATTGGCTCATGCTAGGGCCCTAAGTGTTCAATGTAATGTGGTATCTTACTAACTTAATTAACTCATTTTAGAGCCCAATGTATTCAATGGTGATATCATGTAACAACATTATTTTTTTCAATTTAAATTACCTTCATATAATCATGTAACGAAATCACAAAATAATGAACTACTAAGTACTATTTGACTTTAATCATGTGTTTTTCACTTGTGTGATTTGATTTTCAAAAATCTAACATAAACGGTTGCGATATGTAAATAATTTGTTGTCTAATATGTCCAACTTAATTTTTGTGAATAGTAACATACCCTTATGAATATTCATTTTATCCTTATGAATAGTGAAATACCCTAATGAATAGTTATCTTACTTATGATAGTATATAAGAAAGATTTAACTGAAAGAATGATGTACATATAATTTGGAATAAGTAAATAAATGTTTTGAAACATCTTTTTTAGAAAAAAAATATAATTTGTATTAAATTTTAAATTAATAATATTTTAAAAAATAGTTTTGAAAAATGTACTTAATTTTTAGATTCTACACATCAAAAAATGGATAGGGTTAATTTTTGTGATTTTTCTGAAGTACAAGAATTTTTTATAAATAGTAAAATACGGTAATTTACGGTATATATACATAATAATCTAAATAGAATATTCTTAGAATCATGGATAGGTTCACCACCCTGTTATATAATTTCCATGACCCATTTACTATTTTTGGTCATGGAAGAAACAATATTTTTGGTCATGAGGGAAATTAATAAACTAATTATTGAAAATTTATGAAAACCCTCCTCTCCTCCAATATAACCCCCCTTACTCCCTCTTCTCCTTACTCCCCTAAAGCATTGTGACTTGCCAATATTTTCCCCCTATATCTCCCCAAGATCCCAACCCACCTCAAACATCCCATAGTCTCTTCAAAATACCATAGCCTCTCTTCTTAAGATGATCTCAAGGAAGGTTGATTCAAGAGGTAAAATTCCACTTTTCTTTTCTTTCAATTTTAGGCTCCTTTTTTCTCTTTTATTTCGTAACCTATACACATCCAAATGGTTTTAAAAATCAAGTAAGGTACATTTAAAACAAATTTTTTATTTTAATGGGATATTTCCTTATCATATTTCCTTTCCCCACCTTTTATTTGAATGAAATGAAAACATCATTTGATATGTGTTAATTTAGAACATTCAAGGACAAAAGTTTATCAATTTATATTATCATATTTAATTTTGGTCATGAAACCATTTGTTTCATGGATGACCCATATTATATATATATATAACCTATTTAATTATCTATAATCCTTTTTTTTCAAATGTTATTATGTTATAAAGAAAAACATGTTCTTTATAATCAAAATCCACAGATTAACTAAAACGGTCATCACTACGGTTTTATATAATAATTCGAATACACTCTATGTAAAAAAATTATATTCAGAACCCAGAAATTTATATTAAGTTCACCAATATCATATAACTTCAATTATATACAACCACTTCCATATTACATGTTTATCTGAACATGAATATAAGTGAATGGGACATTAAAACCAAGTAAGCAAACAGACCCGAACAATGAAATTGAAACTTATAAACTATAAATAATATCCGAAATGAAATAAGAATTATTACAATAAATTAATTAATTATAGAATAGGTTCAGGAATTATTAATTAATAAACTGAATTTGTTTATTTAGGTCATTAATATCAAGTGTCTAACTCCACTGGACTTAAACTAAGATATCCTCTTCATCTCACCTTTATCCAAGATTGTTATCTATGCTATGAATTTTTATGTGTAATCCAAAATGATTGGGTATAATTTTTCACCTCCCACATACTTTCCTCATGATGTATAAGTGATGAAAAACCAATTTTATTTCTCATAAATACCTCTTACGTACACACAATTCCATGTCGATAATCCATAACCAATTCTACCCAAACCTCATTTGTTCTTTTGGGTTGCCTTATATTTCTTTATAACAAAATTGAGTTATCTTGTCTACATATGTTCAAATTATAAATCCATTTTAGTTTTAAAAAAAACTTATTTATAAAGACTCTTTCATCACTCACATTTAGGGATATACATGTTTTTAAAAGATTCCTTCCTTAGTACATTCCGATAAAAATACTTGTTTTAAGGGAGCATCTCGAATTCTTACTCGATTTAAGGTGTATTATATCTTCTATCTTAAGCTCCTATTGTCATTGTGAAATATGTATTTTTTTTATCAAAAAATTCATTATTCACTTTTGTTTTCATATAAAATATTGTACCCTTTTCAGTTTTAAAATCTCTATAGTATTTTCCTTAAAACCGTAAAAAAATGTTTTAATGCTAAACTTTCTCAAATACATTTCATACATGAAGACACTTATGTTTGAAATTACGTATCATTTTATATTTCAATTTTACCTTATGATTGTCCATGTATGTTTTAATTCCTTTCCTCATGGATACTTTAATGATATTCCCATTGGTTATTTATTATGTCATGATTGTGGTACCCAATTCTTTCTATTGGTAACACTTATGTTTATATAAGATTGATTATGTATGATTATTTAGGTGGAAAACATATTCAAGATATTTAAGATGGGGGTGATAAGATATTGAAATAATACATTGGTTAAAGTTATCTCTAATTAGATTCTATGTGCAACAGTCTTTGTGGTTAGTCTTGGATTGTTCTATAATGGGAAATGGAATTGGCGGTTACTCTTGACTTGTACTAAAGACATGTTTTTTTCTGCCATATTTCTATGATTCCATGTTTAAATGAGCCTATGTCAAAATGTTATGATTCCATATGCTACATTTCTTTTTATATCATGATGTCATGCCTCTAATCAATGTGATAATGCTTTGTTCTCATGGTTATTCCTTTACTAGGCTTTTAGATCATCCATTTGTCCATGTTATCCCCAGGGTACCCTTTGAAGATGTAGTGGTTCAATAGAAGTCAAGAGATCTTTATGGAGATTAAATAAATTATTTTTTCTATCCCATGTTTATGTATTATGTATCTATTATTCCAAGGAAATATAATTAACAATACTTGGATTGTACTCTAACAAATAATCATGCTTAAAATCATGTAATGTTATATGTAAAAGGCATGGGTCTATATAGATGGTATCATTGGATGGTCTATTTATTTTTTGAGATTCTAAATATAGAACCTTATTGAGAACCTTAAAGATGAATATAAATACAAGAAAACATATCTAAATTTTGGTATGTATAGAGTAAGTATATGATCACGAAAATACGTCCATGTCAAGATAAATACTGGTAGAGGCAACTTTGGCATAGATGTACCTAGGAGTGAAAAATCTGACAAGGAGTTTCAGGCTTGACATGGGGTATCCTGGTATATGACAAAAACCTTACTACACTCCTGGTTTGACACTGCAAGGGGATATGCATTGTTAGATTCATGGGCATAGTACAACCATTATTAAGGGAAAAACCATAAGAATATATGTTTTAAAATTAATCAAGGATAATGTAGATTTAAACCTAAGTAATCACATGTTACAATATTCTTCTCCTCTACTAGGTTATTATTTTATGTTCAAAAGTTTCCTCTTTTAGGTTCAATTACTAAGTATTCAATTCCCTTAACTGTACACTCTTTTTCTTAATTATTGGTGGAAAATAGAAGAACACATCACAACAAACAATGTGATAGGAAATGTGAATATTTCTCTAATGAAATTCCTGATATGATGGGAATGGGTGCTCACAACATCTTGAATGTACTTGCTTAGATGGCTGAAGTTATGAATAATAACCTAAATCATGTGGAACACCCTCCTTCTCCAAGGAAATAGAATGGTTTTCTAGAATCCTTTATATTGAAAAGGCCTCCCATGTTTGATGTATCGTCTGATCCCTTCCTCGCGGAATAATGGATTAACTCCATTGAAAAGATATTATCCATCCTCCAGGGCTAGGAAGTAGAGAATGTTGTACTATAATTCTATAATTTTAATGGGGAAGGTGATCAGTGGTGGACACTGATCAAGAATACAAAGTCCCCAGAAGAAATTGATTCCATAGATTTAGAGGAATTCATGAGGATGTTTTTCAATAAATATTTTCCTCAAACCCTCTGTCTCAAAGATGGAAAAAGAGTTATTTGGACTCAATAAAAAGGATGATAAGTCCATCATTGAAAATGAAGAAAAAATTACATGGCTTTCAAGGTACACCTATGGCCTTGTAAATAACACTAAAATCAAGGACAATCAATTCTTTAGTGGATTAAAGCCAAGTCTACAAAAATCATTGGTGATTCGAGACTTTGATCATTATGAGGAGACTTTATGTTATTCCCCAAGGTTGAAATAAATATTGGTTAATCTCTATGGTCTCATGGAACTAGTGGCAAGAAGCGGACAATGGAGAACAAAATCTGTTCTTCAATAATAAAATCCCTTGCTTGAAAGAAGCCTGACTTTTTTCCTTGTAAAAGTCGTTGGAAGAAGTAACCTGGGAACTGTTTGAAGGGAACTAATAATTACTTCAAATGTGGAATATTTTTCATCTGGATAAAAACTATCAAGGGTGTATGATGAATCTTGCTAATACAGAACAAGAAAGGATGTTTCAGATCAACGCTCAGTCTGTAGTGCAGTGTTACATCTACATAGAGCATGGGAATTATGGAATCAATTGCCTGAAGCCATGGGTTTTGAGAGTAAATCAACGACAACATCCAAGGAAACATAGAAGGTCTTATGATATTGTTACTTATATGGTGGATCTGGACAGTGATATGATGACAGGAATGCTAGTTATTCATTCTGGAATAGCAAACATACTATTTGATTTGATTTCTATGAATTCCTTCATATCTTGAAAGTTTAGTTGAACTATTCAAACGAAACCTAAAAATATGGAGGAACAGTTAGTTGTGAGAACATAGAATGGGGAAATCGTTGTATCCATGGACTATAACTCCTCCCTGGTTAAGATTTGTGGAGTGAACCTCTGAAAAAATCTCATCATACTTCCTTTAGTGGAGTTATATTCTATCTTGGGCATGGATTGGCTATCATTGTACAAAGGCAACATCAACTTTTAGGAAAGGGAGATCACTATTCATATACTAATGTGTCCTCCAATTCATTACAAGTGTAAGGAGGAAGATTAATTTACTAACCATGTGGCTGAGTTCTCAATTGAACTTATTCTAGGATCTCAAACTATATCGAGGACACCTTACCGAATGGATTCTATAGAGCTAAATGTGATGAAGAAGTAGTTACAAGAGAATTTGGAGAAGGGTTTTATATGCACGAGTGATTCACCATGGGGTGTGTAAATCTTCTTTGTCAAGAATAAGGATGGATCAATGTTCCTATGAATTGATTATGATGAGATCAATAAAATCAGGATAAAGAACAAGTATCCCCTTCCTCAGATAGATGACTTGTTCGATCAGATTCGTCAGGCCAGTTATTTCTCTATGGGGGACCTTCGGTCTTGATATCACCAATTAATGGTGAGGAAAGAATATATTACCAATAATTTATTTCGAACAAGATATGGACACTATGATTTGATAGTAATTCTTTTCAGACTCACTAATGATCCATAAATTTTCATGGATTTAATTAATTGAGCCTTTAGAGATTACCTCGAGAAATTTGTGGTTGTCTTTATTTCAATATTCTTATATACTCCATGAGCAATGAAGAACATGAGGACTATTTTAATACTGTGTAAAAAACATTGATATGGGAGAATTTGTACTCAAAGTATAGTAATTGAGAGTTCTGGATAGAGGAAGCATCATTCTTGGGGTATTTTATCACCAAAAAAGGTATATTTGTGGTGCCTTCCAAGACAAAGGCAACTAAATAGTGGCACATGCCAACATCTCTAACGTAGATCAAAAGCCTTCTTGGACTAGCTAGGTATTACCTATTATTTGTGAAGAATGTTTTTCACGGTTGTCAAACCCAATGACCAACCTGACATGGAATTGAGTAATGTTTTTTCTAGACTCATGAATATGAATATTGTTTCAAGGGGTTGAAAAAAAAGGCGTCTCACTGCTCAAGTACCCACCCTCCCAATATCTAGAGAACACATTTTTAGTGTATAGTTAGGCTTGAAAGAAGGGCTTAGGCAGTGAGCCAATTAAAAATGATAAAGTGATAGCCTACACCTCAAGGCAGCTGAGAGTCCACGAGAAAAACTATCCCAGACATAATCTAGAGTTGGCGGTTATGATCATTTTATTGAAAATCTAGCGTAATTACCTCTATGGGGAGAAGTGTGAGATATATACCGACCACAAGAGTTTCAAATATATATTCCCACCAAATGAGATTAATATTGACTAAAGAAGATACATGTATCTCATAAAATATTATGAATGCTCAATCCACTATCATCCTGGTAAGGCAAGCAAGGTGTCAGATTCCCTAAGTATAAATGATTCTGCATCTTTATTAATGATGATAATTTAAAAGGATCGGATCATATTAGATTTGTTAAATATGGAAAAGGGAATAATTAAGAGAGTAACATCATCAATCAGTTCACAAATGATTTCTCAACTATATCTCATGGAGAAAATAAAGGTTACTCAATGAAAAGATGATAAAATTCCAAAAAGGGTGGAAGCTATCAGAAATGGGGAATCCTCTGATTTCTTGATTGATGAGGATGGAGATATAATTTTAAGGTCATGATTAGGTATAACATCCAATCCAAAGATATAGAAAGATATTTTGAATGAAACACATAGCTCGACCTTCTTTATTAACCCATGGAGCACAATGATGTATTGAGATCTTCGAGAAAACATTTTGTGGGACAATATGAAAAGGGAGATTGTTGAATACACATCAATGCTCCTGGTTTATCAAAAATTGAAGGGTGATAGGAAAAAGTAGAAGGGGATGATGAAACCACTACCCTTACTAACATGGAAGTGGGAGAACATTACCATGTACTTTCTCACTAGACATCCAAGGACTTCAAGAGGAAACAAAGCTATATGGGTCATTGTGGATCTTCCTATAAAGACATATCAATTTTTTGGAATTTTAGAGGAATTCACTTTAGATACAGTTTCTCAGATATACATCAAATAAGTGGTAAGGATTCATGTAGTAACACTATATTTTATCCAATCATTATCCTAGATTCACCTCGATGTTATGGAAAAGCCACCAACATGCTCTATGCACTGAACTAAACATTATTACTATCTGTCATCCTCAAATTGATGGCCAATATGAGAAAACTATTCATAAAAAAGAAGATATGTTGAGGGAATGTTTTATGGAATTCAATGGAAGATGGGAACAACATATTCATCTAGTCTAATTTTCTTACAAAGATAGTTTCCACTCGAGCATCTGAATGGCACCATATGAAGCTCTATATGGGAAACGGTTCCGAACACCACCATGTTGGGATGAATTTGGCGAGCCTATACTCCTAGGACCTAAAATGGTCGAAGAAATTCTGGAGAAGGTGAAAACCAATCAACAATATATCAAGGAAGACCAAAGTTGGCAGAAGAGTTATGTAGAAAATCTTCGATGAGACCTTGAGTTCAATGTTTGAGACATGATTTTTCTTTGTATATCTATGTGGAAGAAGGTTATGAGATTTGGGAAGAATGAAAAGTTATGTCTCAGGTGCATCATTCCCTTTGATATCCTTCATCAAGTTAGATATGTGTCCTATTGATTGGAACATCCACCTACCATATCGAATGCACATGATGTCTTCCATGTATCTCTCTTAAGGAGGTACATACCGCACCCTCCACGTCTACTCTCTTCAGTGGTGCTATAGTTGGTGGACCATCTTTCTTATGATGAGAATCCAATTAAGATCTTAGAATGTATAGATAAAGTAATACATAACAAGACTAGTCACCTGGTCAATGTAATGTGTAAGAACCACTATGAAGAGGCAACTTGGTAACTGGAGGAGGAAATGGAGGAAAAGTACATTCACCTGTTTATGGCTTAAAATGTAAAATGGATTTTTCTGGGAAAAATTTCATAACGGTGGAAGAATGTAAAAAACCAATGTTTTTAAATTGAAATTACTTTCTTGTAAATTTGTCATGAAATCAAGACATACTGAACTACCAATTACTATGTGACATTTAAACATAAGATTATCACTTCTGTGATTTGAATTTTGAAAATCTAACATATACTGTTGCGATCAGTAAGTAATTTGGAATCTAATATGACCAATATAATTTTGGTTCATAGTAACATACTATTAAGAATTGTAATTTTTTCCTTATGAATAATTAAATACCCTAATGAATATTAACCTTACCTATGATAGTATATAAATAATAATTAAGTGCATGTATGATGTACCTATAATTTGGAATTTATAAAAAAATGAAAATTGTTTTTTAGAATAAAATATGATATTATTTAAATATTAAATTAATCATATTTAGAAAATTATTGTTGAAAAATTTAATTCATTTTCCAATTCTATACATCATGAAATGGTTATGGTGAATTATTGAGACTTTTCAGAAATGATTGAATTTTTGATGAATAGTAAAATATGGTAATTTACTGTATATATACATTATAAGATAGATAGACTATTTCTAGCATCATGGATGATGTCCACAACATTAGATTGAATTAAAATGACCCATTTACTATTTCTAGTTATGGAATCATCACTATTTATTGTCTTGAGGGAAATTAATAAATGAATGATTAAACTATTAGGAAAATCCTCATCTCCTCCACAATAAAAAACTCCCCTCACTCCATCTCCTCTTTACTTCTCTCAATCCTTGTCCCAGTCCAATATTATTCCCAAATCTTTCCCCAAGTTCCCTCCTCATATTCAAAAACCCCAGTATCTTCAAAATTCCAAATCCATTCCCATTGAGATGCTCTCAAGGGAGGATTATTGAAGAGGTAGAATTCCTCTTTTATTTTCATTCATTTTTAGTTCCATTGTTCTCTTTTCGTTATTAACCTTTAATAATCCAAATTCTCCGAAAAATATAGCAACATATATGTTATATAAATTTTTTATGATAATTGTATATTTCATTAGCATCACTTTTTGCACCATATTTTATTTGAATGAAATGAAAACATCGTTTGAGATGTGTCAATTTAGCACATTCAATGACAACAATTTAAAAAAATATATTATCATATTTAATTCTGGACATAAAACCATTCATGTTATCGTTAAAACATATTATATATATATATATCCTAATTATGGTACTATAATCCTTTTTTACAAATGGTATTAAGTTATAGAGAAAAACATTTTTGTTCTAATCAAAACCAACCGATTAACAAAAAATGGTTGTCACTATGGTTTTATATAATAATTTTAATTCACACCATGTAACCAAAACAATTTCATAACCATGAAATATCATCAATGTTCACTAATAGAATTTAAATTTAATTATGTAAAACCACTTTCATCTTACATGTTTTTCTGAAAATCAATATAAGTGAATCAGCCACCAAAACCAAGTTAGAAAATATACACGAACAATAAAATTGAACCTTATAACGAATAAAAATTGTCTTGAATGAACTAAAAAGGGTTATAATAAATACACGACATATAAAATATTTATTTTAATTGTTACTTAATAAACCTAATTTTTTTATTTAGGTCAATAATAATAAGTGTATAACACCACCAAACATAAGGTAAGGGATCCTCTCTATTTCACTCTTAATCAGGATTGTTATCTATGCTATTCCTTTTAATGTGTAATCCAAAATAATGGGGTTTGATTTCAAAGCTCCCACTTACTGGCCTCATAATTTATAAGTGATGATAAAAGCCTTTTCTCTCTCATCAAGCCCAATTATGTGAACATGATACCATGCCGATAATCCGTAACAAATTTTACCTAAACCTCCTATGTTATTTCATTTTGGCTTATCTTTATTTATATGAAAATAGATTTATCTCGTCTATTTATGTAAATCTCTTAAATTCTATTGAGTTTTAAAAAATTAATTTATCAATCCCCTTTAATAATTCAATTTTTGGGATATAAATGTTTTTAAATGATTTCACCCTTAGTAATTTCGGACAATAAGACATGTTTTAAGGGAACTTCCCGAATTCTTACCCGATTTCAACTACATTATATATTCTGTTTTAAGCCACAATTGTGTATATAAATTTTTTTTATTATGATAACCTTCTTGGTAGAAATCTCATATTATGTAAAATAGGTTTCCCTTTTATATTTTAAAATCTCTTTTATTATTTTTTATTAAACCGTACAAAAATGTTTTAATGCTAAAATTTATAAAATAAATTTCTTACATGTTGTCACTTCTTTTTGACATCACCAACAATTTTATATGCCTATTTTACCTAATGATCATCCATGTTTGTTTTAATTCCTTACATCATGGAAACTTTCATGATATGCCCATTGGTTATCCTTTATTTTAGGATTGTGGTACCCAATTCTTTCCATTGGTAACCCTTATGGTTATGTAGGATTTATTATGTATGATTCTTTATGTGGAAAACAAATTTGTGAAATGTAATATGGGTGCGCCCAAATATATATCTAATATATTGGGTAAAGTTATGTCTCATGAGATGTTATGTGCAATGGTCTTGGGGGTTATCCTTGCCTAGTGCTACTATAGGAAACATAATTGGCAGGTAGCCTTGACTCGCACTACTATGGGAAACGAGATTGGTAGTTAGCCTTCACTCGTAATAAAAACAGGTTTTATGATTCCTCCTCAATTCTATGAGTCCATATTTAAATGATTGATTCACGACTGTCGTAGGGAATCACAAAAGAATATTTTTCTATTTTTCTAGTGCAGCATATAGGCTGACTAGGGTCATCCCACTTGAAGAGCTTTCTCTGTTCATTAACCTACTTAATCTAATTAACCTAAGAAGTAATTATTTTTTCTATATTATGTTTTATGAAATGAATTGAACATAATAAAATAATTGAAATATGAAATAATAGGAAACTAAAATTCAATTATAAATTACAATGCAATCCTAAATAGAATGGAATTATGGATGAAATGATGTTCTCCTGAGAGAACTTTCCAGGAGCACCTTCATTGACCAGCTTCAGATATTCTTAGTGAACACACTCCATCATATTTGTGAAAATCATAGTCTAGCCTGGTTATGAATGAAAATTATACATAGTTATTTCCAAGAACAACCTCCATCCACCTCCTCAATCGAGGGAAAATGGTTGTAGATTAAGAAGATAAACATTAAAAAACCACAATGATGATTACTCCCACAATAAATTATCCATATAATTAACTAAAAAAATAGTAAAAATATGGTCTTGAGTTCAAGAACCTGATTAATCCCTCAGGGTATAACTCTGATTAGTTACTCATGATCATCAATATTATAGTTCACAATTGTAATATGAGAAGAAGAAAACATGGTGGATGGGTGGACACAGAAATAAAAATAGTGCATGAATTTTATTAAAAATCTAAATTACAATTGAAAACTAAAACAAAACTAAATGAATGAAATAAATAAAAATTAAATAGGGATTAATTGTGACTGTTTTCCCTTGGTAGAGATCTCCACCTTAATGCCTTGAAAGAATGCATAGAGAATTTGATGATTTGGTAAGGAGGTGAGTTCCCTGTTTTATAGGTAGAATTCCATCCTCCAAAATATTGAGCGTTGTTGACCAATTAAATGGTAGTTTCACGCATGACCCCTTATTCAAAGTTTTTCATAAATATTTTTTCCATTAAACTTCCATATTTCGGCTCTTTTGGACAATGTATGATGCATTAGGATTTTTTAATTGGTATTTTCAGATTCTAGACACAGCTTCTAGTAAGATTCCTTCAAATATAAATCATCCATAGGTAGCTTTAATGAATTCAAAAATACACCAAAATTTTTGTAACACAGACCCTATGATTCCTCGTTCAATCTAAGGTTTAAACACCTCAATTGGATGTGTAAAGGCCACGTTGAGGTTCCGTTACAGTGGTGGGGTCCACACTACCTGCCTAGAAAAATGATAAAAATCATTGATTTTTTAATAGCTTTAGATGGCTGAATAAGCTCCTGGTCCAGATGAAAAACTTGATGGAAATAAAATCAATATTCTAAAAAAATTGAATCACAAATGTTGGACATATATTTTTTGAGAAATGTCAAAAATACTCCTATGATAAAAATCTATTAAAATTGCAGAATTAGGCCATTGTTTCATTTTGGCTCAAAATAATACTAAAACATAAAAAATGAAAATTACCTATACAATTACACTATGGTGACGTTATAAACAATGATTTAGATTATTAAATATATAAAAATGTGAGCTTAATCAATGATCCTATGTTTATATGTTATGATTCCATATGTTGCATTCCTTTTTATATCATCATGTCATGCTTTATATCTCATGTGCAAATGCTTTGTTCTCATAGTTATTCCCATACTAGGATTTTTTCTCATTCCTTTGTTCATGTTATCCCTAGGGTACCCTATACATATGTAAGGGATCAAATTATGTTAGGATATGTTTATGGAGATTAAATAAAGTAGTGTTTTTTGTCCCATGTTTTTGTATAATGTACCTTTTATTCCAAGACACTAGAATTAATGAGCCTTGGCTTGTACTCTGATGTATAATCATGCTTAAAATCAGGTAATGATATATGTAAAAGTAAAGGGTCTCTATATATCATATCTCAATATATGATTTGAATCATGATGGAGCTCTAAGTGGACTCAATTGAGGCTATATCTTGGTGTTCATTTTTACCATTCCTTAGTACACAATAGATTTACCATGTTACCATTATTCAATCCACGATTGAATCACCTTGTAACTATTCGAAAATAACTAATAGAATAACCATTATTTAATTATTTTATTGGACAATATAGTGAAAATATTATAATGTATACTTCTCAATTGAATTACCATTATACAATTCCTTTACTCATAAGTATAATTTCCATGTTACCATGTATACTTCTCAATGAATGATCATGATACCATTCCTTTAATCAAAAGTAAAATGGCCATGTTACCATGTAAACATCTAAATTGAATGACCATGTCACCATTATTTCACACATAATTAATTCAATAATTAATTATCCACCCAACATCCATTAATAATTCAATAATTAGTTAATCCAAATATTATTGTAAATTAATTCATTATTTTATTAAGTTATCAAATTCATTGATTAATTTATTAACTACATAGTTAATTACAAAAACTAAAATACCATAATTAATATTCATAATTAATTATCCCATTCTCAATATTGAATCATCATATTAAATTATACAAATAATTATTTATATCACAATATTAAAATCACATAATTAAATCTAAAATCAACTATATATATTCAAATAGTTCAATATCGCAAAATTAATTCCCCCAATTAATTATCTTTGTAACAATACGTAAACCTCATATCCCATTTCCCTAATTGATTGAAATTTTCATATCTCCAAATTAATCAATTTTCCTAGTTGAATTAATTAAATTTAAGAATCCAAACTGATAAATAATTCTATCAATTCTACCATTACCATGAACATGTCATGTTTATGAGTAGGGGAATTCAAAATTTTGACACATACCTTTAACTAAAAATATAATAACATTTTTAGTGGAAAAATACCATTGGAAAGATACATTTGGTTTCCAAGACGTTACTAAATCAAGATTGATAATGATCAAAACAAATAAGGTAATTTGAAAAGGGATTTTACTGCAATGGGATGGAGAAGAAGGGAGTGAAAGAAGAAAACCGACCATGAAAACATACAAGATGTTGATCACAGGAACATGATGTTTGAAAGGGGGTTTTCAATAAATGATAACATGGAGGGTCACCTTATCTTGACAAAAAAATAGCTTTAGTGGTTTTGAATAGAATTCAACTATATAGCTACTTGAAAATTATAGATCAAGAATTTACATGGCATGAAATTTAGTTACACATCATGTAATTATTTTTAAATGTATTTGTTGAGAAATATGTCACCATGTATTCAGTTTAATAAAACCCAAGAACAATTACATGATGTTTAATACCCTAATGCAATGTGTAAATGATTTATAGTTTAGTTTCAGACCAATCCCTTTAAAGCCTCTTAACTCACCGTGAACCCATTTATACCCGAACTCCATTAATTCATACAATCACTCATTCCCTAACATTAAGAAAATTTATCCATCAAATTATATCTATCTATCAATAAGAATTGTGTACTAAGACTTAAACAAAAAGGAACATATAGAGGAATTTACCTGATAAGGATGGGATCTTACAATCTCTTGACCTTGTAATAGCTCATCCTTTAGATACACTATCAAGTATCCCTTTGATTCTGAGTCAAAATGATCGGGCCACTGATCCTACATATATATTTCCCTTTAACAAGATTCTACTTGAAACTGCATATTTTTTAAATACTCACAAACTATCAACATATAATTTCCCCAGATCACTTTCTCATAGTGATCCAATAATCGCCTCAGATGCTCCTCTAAGGACGTATCTATCAGAAAATCAACATCATCCATATTGATAAAATGATAAGGGCCAGATTGATACTGCTAATGTTGTGTTACATGGATAATGGAATGAATAGAACTATATATCTATGAAAGTGTCAATTGGAATACCTTGAGCATGATTCTCTCCACTATCTCAAATTGTCAATGAACCTAGGTGTCAAGTTTCATTGTTTTTGTATCATACGGTGACCAAACCAATGTGAAACCAAAATGAATACATTATCACCATCTGTAAACTCTAGGAGTAATCTCTGTCTCTTAATAATTACTTATTCCAACAATGATCCATATCCATATGTTTTATAAAAAGATCAACATGCTCCGACATTTCCTACACGAGACTCATTCCCATCAATTGTGACCTGCCTGCCACTGTCTATCATATTGGTGATCTATATCGACTACCATAAATAAAATCATATGTTTCCATATATATATTTTCCTAATAACCATAATTATAGGAAAACTCTAGTGAGTCCAAGTCTTTATCCCAAGATCATCTAAATTCAAGCACACATGCTCGAATGATATCCCAAAGAACCTATATAGTACGCTATGACTGCCAATCTATCTATGGTTGAAATTTAATACGCAATAAAACCTATGTATCATGTTATTTCTACAAGAAATTCTATTCCATGATGTGAAATGTGATTTATGCTCTAAAACTATTTTCAGTCGTATGCAGTACAGATAGACTATTTTTTAAACATACAATTATCCTAGCTGCTTCACTGAGAAAGTCTCTTGTATTAGCATGAAATACTATACTTTGGTTATTCAATCCACAAATTCCAAAATATCGTTATTATTATACAGAGTATTTGGGAGAATGACTACAAATATCTTGGTTACATCATCCAACTTCCATTCCTGAACGGGTAATGTCCACAAAAAAACCTTTAGGTCGTCGATGCTCTCCCATGATCTACTAATAGTTGTAGCATCATGTCACAAAAAATACTATTTATTTATTCATGATTGTCCATAAAAACAATTTTCAAAGGACATGGTAAATTTTGGTCTCACCTATATGTGTCACCCACTTTGAGGCATGAAATTCTATCATGAGCCCTCTCACATGCTCATAGGAACGACAAACCGATTAATGTCATAAATGATATCAACCTCATCTATGATCCAATATAAAGGTGACTCTCTACCCTTATCGATTTCCTTGAATGATAAACATTATTGATCCCCATATTTATTATGTTGGATATGTCTCAAAAGTGTAGACTCCACTAAAACTGACACTAGAGTCATCTGTTCCTCACACTTATAAACCACCACAAACATATCATCCAATAAAGTCATCATCTTCCACTCAACACTAGAATCACAAAATATCCGAGAATTATTTTTTCTACTCAAAAAATAAGAAATTTGTTTCCCTTTCCCAGGTGTATAATCTAGCTCAATATCAAAAGGCTACATATATTCAACTCTTCTCCACTACTTTAAATATATATATCTTTGAGGAAATATAAACCATAAGCTCATTTAGTCGGTATAAACATTAAAATTAACACAAAAGACAATTTCATCAACACTTTAATGCATAAAACATGGATACTAGATTGAGTTCATGAATATGGTAGTTCTGTTCTTGTGGTATCAGCTTCCTAGTGATGTATGCCACAACTCTATCTCCTTCATTAACGAATCTCCATGTTTGATTCGAAAAGCATCACAATACACTGTATTCTACTCACCTGGATCAGGTAGGATAATGATATGTACTGATTTCATGTGATTATTTTACTCTTTAAATTCTTCATCAAAATATTCCAATAGAAAAAATACAATCCCCATTTTTGTCAAGATTGAAGGTGGAGCTTCCAAATAAGAATAGTTTTGGATAAACCCCTGATAATATCTAGAAAATTCTATAAATATATATATATCGAACACATTCCTAGGATGCTCACAAGAAACACCTTCTTGAACCTTCTCTGGGACCACTTACACACCTTTCCCCATGGTTTTGTGTCCCAATAAGTGTACATGATCCTTCCAAAATCGACACTTATATATCTTTTAATATAGTTTATTTTATCTCAGATCACTTTGGATGGTGTCAATATGTTGGGAATGATTATCATAAGTCTTGTAATACACAAATATTTCTTCCAAAAATACATTAAAAAATTTAATCTTGGTATATATGAAAAAATATATCCATCAAGTCCATAAGCACTGCTAATGCATTCATCAATCCATATGACATATGGATGAATTCATAATGGGTATACCTTCTTCTTCAATCAATCCTTGCTATATCTTATGTCCAAGATCTCAGATGATGACATCATGATCTGATGTCGATCATTGAGAGCACACAAGATCCTTTCATCATGTCAAATAGATCATTGATACTAGGAAAGGGATAACGATTATTCACATTCATCTATTTCATCTTCCGGTAATCAACACAGAAGCACAAACTCATGTCTTCCATCATTGATAACAACACATTTGATACCCCAGGTGACGTACTTGAACATGTAAAACCCTTATAATCCAAGTCCTCCTACCGAGTATTGACATCTTGAAGCTCTCTTGGTTCCATTATATATGGGGGAAATGTTACTAGCTTAACACTTAGTTTGATCTGAAAAGTGAATTCCATATAAGTCTTAGGTCGATGTCCTGAGAAGTTGTCTAGAATTTTTTTAAATATTTATACTATAGTTAGAAAGGTAACATGTTGTACTATTCCATCATCTAGAAAAATACAAGCAATATGGGATATGTGATCTCCTAATTTCTTAGTACTTGTCCCTACTATGCATGCTTGGATATCCCACTCCCAAAAGTGAATATAAAGTTCACCCTTAAGAGAGGTTGTAACATCCAAGTTAAATGAAGAATAAGAGATTTAAATATTTATTAATATTCGTGAATTAAATATTAGTTTTAATTTAATAGGGTTTCTATGTTCGATTGCGTACCCGATATGCAACAATGTGTTTCTTCGAAATCTTACGTTGCACACTAATAATATAATATTATTATTTTAAATGGTAGTTAACTCCTAGCCATTGTATTGGTGGGAATGAACAACACTAACTGCAATATTATTATACATGTTTTTAAAATTTATTTACATTTATCCAATAAAAGTTAAAGGCTCTAAATCTGAACGAATCTAAATTAAAGTAAAATTTATATTAAAAGGTTGATTTTCTGCCTTTTAATGGAGAAACCTCTTTAAATATTGTTTTGGTCAAATTAATACATTATATTTGACCAAATAATTTTTTTTATTAGAATGGGGGCATCAATATTTACATTGTGTAAATTTTTGTAATTCTTCTGATAAATATCATTTTCTAATGAATAGTGAAAAATATTGTATTTTAATTCAAAACTGCATTTTAATCTAATTAATTTATATGGTTAGATTAACTTTTCAATTTCTATAAAGATTAATTAAAATATATTTTTACCATTTAATCTAATTTTTTTCATTGGACTTAATTTCACTTTGAAATTGGACATAAAGAAGTGTCGATCTATTGATAGTTATTGGTTCTTAAAAACACCCTATTTTTTAACAATGGGAATTAATTTTAAATTATTTAATGAAACTTTTATGTTTATAATTTGGTAAAATAAAAATAATTTTTGAATTTGTAATATTAAATATATCTTAGGCTGAATTTTTGGTATTTTTCTGAAAAACATCAATTTTTGATGAATAGTGAAACCACTGTGTAGTAATTAAAAAACTTACTTTTTCATTTAAATGACATTTTACCACTTATATGAATTGAATTTTGAAAATAATAGATACATGGTTGTTATTATTTAGTGAAATTTAGTTCGATAAGATGAAAATTATTTTTGGTGAATAATAATTTTTGACTTTATTTACCGTGGTTAAAGGTAAATAGGGTAATTCAAGGTAAAAAGAATATTATAATAATTAAAAATTACCTTAACCCTTGTCCAAACCTTATTGGTTTAGTAATTTACGACCATGGTCATATTTGGGTCGATTTTGGGACCCCATTAAACGACATGGGAGTGATAATGACATTTTAGATTAATTAATTTAATGTAAAGACAAAAATAACATAAACAAAAATATTTTAGTAAATTAATTTTTATATTTTGTAATATAAATTATAATTTAGACTATAAATATTCATTGTAAAGGAAAAATTATTTCCTATATCATGGTATTTTTTTATAATTTTTAGACAATAAATAAATTAAATTATTTATGACATAATAATGATGCAGTGTTTACCTCATTAATAAAAGATTAAAATAAATTTGATTATAAATTTTAAAATAACATACAAAACCTGTAAAATTCCTATTGTATCATCTTATTTAGTCTATAAGTTATCTTATATTCAAATTTAATGATTTCTGGACCTTTAGAAACTGAATATCATTATATAATAAAATAATATTATCACACTTTCTTAAAGAGCCCCTCCTCCCCCTTCTGAAAGGAGACCACTTATAACCAATTCCTCACACCTCTCAAACCTTTTGGATCATCCAAACTCTTCTCAGTTAGGCTCCATACATCCCTCTCCTCATCCTAGAAGCCATACCATAGGCATAAGGCACTTCAATAATTCCTTTTGGTTCAAACTAAATGAAGTTACCCATATTAAATGTAATGGTTTCTCTTAACTTGTTTTCTTTTATTTTACTTCTCCAACCCCATAAACTCTTTTTATTCCTTTATTTTGAAACAACAACAATATCTTAAATATACTAGGATTTTTGTATGATAAGTATTCAAACTACACTTACACACACCTCCACCTAATGGGTGATGAACAAACTTTTTCTATGGACGGAAAACTAACGCCTCATGAAATGATGATTGTTCGATTATCTCCTACCGCCTCTCATTGTGGACATTATGATGACACTGTATTTATATATGTTATATATTATTTCTTTTTTTTCTTTATGATTCTGTAATTTCCATTTATAACGTACCTGTATGGTTTCCATTATGAGGAAGTGTAGACTACTGCCCCTTCAAAGTGATATGACTCATTCATACCATATGTGTTATGTATAAAGGATATATTTGATGATATTGTATATGATAGAATACTGGAATTATAATACTACTATATATCATTATGTTTCAATTGCATTAAATATGAAATAGAAATGGAAGTAGCGTTCATCCGTATGTCCAGCTTACCGTCTCCATGAACGGTGCATTTCATTTATTACCTCTATATGTTATGTACTATTATAAATACTTGTATATTCTGGATATATATTATATATATGATATCAAAATAATGAATATAATTCTTGATATAAATAACCTTTGACCACATGAACAATATGTAATTAAAAGAAGTCCATTTTTTACTCATGTAACAAACATCGACAAAACAATCTTCCTTAACATAAATTATTACATAATTTTTATAACATCGTAATAAGTGATATAAATAGAATAATAGACCTAAAAATGTTTATTAAGCAATTAGTAATTAAATTTAGTTTATTATTCAAGAGATTAATGAATGATCGAGTCAAGTCATACACGAGGTAAGGGACTTCATCTCAATCTCCTTTCATTGAGACATATTTTGTTTTAATACATGAATTTATTTTATACGTTGTATCAAAACCCTTGACTTTTCAAAAGGAATATTTTTCTATGAAGTGTTTCACTAAATTAAAAAAAGGAATGTTTCTTTTAATGTAAGAAGTGACAATGATCTTTCCATCGCTGCGAGTATTATTTGTTCTTTGGCTTCCATAACAAGTTGTAATGTTTTTTTAAGGAAAATAAATACCATATATTCATTTGCATATTTTAGTATTGAAAGTGTTTTTGGATAAAGGATTCATTTATTTCAATGTGTTTATGTGATATATTGTGATTAAAATGTGGACATGTTTTCATTCCTTTATATTTGTTTTATGTGTTATGATTTTATAATGGTATATGGGAATTCGATGGATGGTTACGTGATAAACCAAATGACGGGTGGTCTGTGAATACTAGGATGAGTGGTTACGTTATAACCTCCAACTCATTAGGTATGGAAGTTGGTCGTATGGCTATTCTATATAGTGATATGTGTGGAATTTTACCGTACGTTATCCCATTTAAGTAAGTTTATGTCCCAAGTTACCTTTATATGTTATGTGTTATTTATATAGTTTTTATGGTAATCATTTGGTTACAAAAGGGTAGGAAACGATATTTTATTCATTGAAGCATATTTACTCATTAATAAAGGTGAAATTTATTACTTATGATAAACTATTCATGGTTTACCAGTTGTTTAGAAAAAACTAACAGTTTTTCTTCTTTGTGTATCCCTTACTGATATTTTTATGATAATACCAAGTTTTTGAAATGTTTTTCATAGGACATAGCGTCGAATAGAGTCAAATATGGGATCATGGATAAGTCATGTTGTCTTAAAAATGGAACTATACATGACTCTTTTTTTCGAGAGTTCATGTTTTGTAAAAAAAATGCAAACTGTGCAGAAGTGTGTAATTTGTAATCTTTTGAGATGTAATAGTTATGTCCTAATTATCTAAAACTCTAAACATGAAAATATCCTCAATATAAATTATTAACTTAATTCAATATTATGTTTGTTTAAAGGTCGGGTCCTTATAGATGGTATCAGAGGCCAGTTTAGATAATTTTAGGAGTTAGGGTTTTGTTAAATAAATGTCCATAAATTAATTTATGGTAAAATTGAAATGATATAGCATTTATAGATTACCATGTTGTTTAGCCTAAGATATTTCTGTGTTCAAAATGTTTTTCCATGTAGGAAACATGGTGGCTATGTTGGGACGACATCAGTAGGAAGACAACCTTCCAAATCAGCAATCGGAGATGGTCGGAATCCAAAGTGAACAGTTTGTTGCAGTGATGCACAGTTGAATCATCCTATAAATGGTGGTGGTATCCATGAACAAGATCAGTCATATCAACCCTGCAGGAACATGTCAGTAGTGGAACATTTCATGGTGTAACATACCCCATAATTCAGAGTATCATCTTACCCAGTGCTAGAAAAAGTGTGGATTAAAGAACTGGAGAAGATTATCGATGTCATGGGTTATTCAGATCATCAAAAGATTAGTCTCGCCATTTATCGTTTTGGAGGTGAAGCTAATCAGTGGTGGTCAATGGTAAAAAATATCAGGGATAGTGAGTAGATTGAGGCACTTGATTAGGATGAATTAAAAGGATTGTTTCTTGAGAAATATTTTCCTAATGTGGTTCGTCTTAGGATGGAAAAATTTCTAGAATTGAGGCAAGGGGTTGACTCATTGGCTTCTTTTGAAGAAATGTTCACTCAACTGGCAAGGTATGCACCAAATTTCATCTGAGATCTCGATAGTAAGATAAATCAATTTTACACAGGACTAAATTCATGATATAGAAGATCATTAGCCTATCATGAGTTCAAAAGTTATGAAAAAACTTTTCTGATGTGCGGAGAAGGTGGAAATGGAGTTTGCAGATGATCAGGTGTTCTTTTACAAACAATTGAATAAGAGGTATAGTGGGTAGGAAAAGGGGAGGAATTAGTCAAAGATGCCTGGTGTTAAGAAAACTAAATATCCATCTTGTGATATGTGCGGTAAAAAGCATCCTGGAGAATGTTTATCAATGTCTGGAAAGTGCTTCTGTTGTGGTATGTCTAGTCATATTGCTCATAACAGTAAGGAAGATGATCAAGGAGGCAATGAAAAGCTATTTGTAAGATGTTATAATGGTAATGAAATGGGTTATTATGAAAATGAGTGTCCTGGGAAGAACTCAACTGAGGGAAGGTAGCTGAACAACAATATAAAGGGGTGTTGAAATCCTTTGCAGCTACTTCAGCAGAGGTTCGGCCATCTAACGAAGTAGTATCAGGTACAATGTTTGTTTGTTCAGATTATGCCAGCGTGTTGTTTGATTCAGGGTCTACACACTCTTTAATTTCTATGAATTTATCTAGTAAATTCGAAATTCCATCTCATGACATGAATACTAAACTTATGTTAAAAACACTTGGAATAAATGTTGAGACAAAAAAATTATAAGAACCTTCCTGCCCTTGTGTGCATAAAGAACCTCCCTGTAAACCTTATTGTTTTTCCTTTAGTGGAGTTTGATGTTATTTGGGGCATGAAATGGATTTCTGTTTATCATACTAATATTGATTTTAGAGTTAAAGAGATTATTTTCAGAAATATTTACTGTTTGTGTACATGAATGAACACTTTCTTTTGATAACATATCAGGAAGTTGAGAAACTAGTAAAATATGGAAATGAATTTTACCTTGCACATATTGTTGAAAATAAATGAACTGTTTGGATTAATGATGTTCCAATGGTAAATGAGTACCTAAATTTTTTTCCTGATGAGTTGCATGGTATAATATATGATTAGGAAGTTGAATTTATTGTTGACTCAGTTCCTGATCCTAAGCCAATTTCAAAACCCCCTTATCGAATGGCTCAATTTGATCTTCTAGAATTAAAGAAGAAATTGTAGGAGTTATTAGATAAAGGTTTCATTCGACCTCACATATCACCATTGGGTGGTCTTGTATTTTTTGTTAAAATGAAAGATGGATCAATGAGACTTTGCATTGATTATAGAGCATTTAATAACATCACTGTTAAGAACAAGTATCCCTTGCCTCATATCGATAATTTGTTTGATCAGCTCTAGGGAGCTCAGTATTTTTCAAAGATTGATTTGAAGTTGGGGTACCCTCATTTGAAAGTAAAGGAAGAAGACATTCTGAAGACTGCATTTCATACTAGATATTTCCATTATGAATTTTTTGTTATGCCTTTTGGGTTAACCAATGAACCTGATGTATTAATGGATCTTGTGAATAGAATTTTCCACGGCTTCTTGGATAAATTTGTGTTTGTGTTCGTTGATGATATTTTGGTTTATTCAAAAATTAATGAGGAACATTAAAGTCATTTACGAGCTATCTTGCAAACCTTAAAAGAAAATAAACTATTTGGAAAATTCAGCAAGTGTGAGTTTTGGATACAACAAATTTCATTCCATGGTCACATTGTTTAAAAATGGCATAACTGTTGATCCTACAAAAACAAAATTTGTTGAAGATTGTCCAAGACCCAGAAATATAACCAATATTTGTTGTTTTCTTGGTTTGGAACATCATTACCAGAGGTTTGTTGAAAAATTTTCACGGTTATCTATTCCAATGACTATGTTAACTCGAAAAGAATTTAAGTTCATCTGGATAAAAGAATGTGATGATTTTTTATTAGGAATTGAAAATAAGGTTGGTGAATGCTCCAGTTTTGGCACTTCCATCTAGAAATAGTTAGTTTGTTATATACAGTGATGCTTCATTGAAAGGACTTGTATGTGTCCTTATGGAAAATGATCAGGTAATTTTTTATGCATCACGTTTGTTGAAACTTCATGAGTTAAATTAACCTACACAGGATTTGGAATTAGCTACTACTATTTTGGCTTTAAAATATTTTAGGCATCATTTGTTTGGAGTAAAATGTGAAATATATACTCACCACAAATATTTAATGTATATATTTACTCAAAAAGATTTGAAAATGAGACAGAGGAGATGGTTGGAATTAATCAAGGATTGTGATTTCCTGATTTTACCATTGATAATGATTGTGTTTTTATATTTGGAATGAGATTATGTGTGCCTTGTGATTCACAGTTGAAGAATGAGTTTTTATGTGAAGGTCATAGTTCTCTGTTATCAGTTCATATAGGTAGTACTAATATGTTCATAGATTTTTGGGACTATTAATGGTGGGATGGAATGAAAAGAGATATTGCTAATTTTACTGTGAAGTGTTTGACTTTTCAGAAGGTTAAAGTAGAGTGGAAGTTACCGAAAGGAATGATTCAAACATTACCGGTGCCTGAGTGGAAATGGAAAAAATATATCCATGGAATTTGTTGTTGGATTATGGAAGACATCTCATGGTATTAATGCAATCTTGGTTATAGTTGATCGATTGACTAAATCGGCTCATTTCCCTCATATTCGATATACATTATCTCTAGATCAACTTGCTCAGTTGTATGTTAAAGAGATAGTCAAGTTGCATTGAGTTCCCATATCCATGGTATCTGATTTTGATCCCATGTTTACTTATAACTTTTGGATAGGAGTTCAAAAGTCATTATGTACTTAATTAAATTTTAGTACAGCTTTTCATCCTCAATCAGATGGCCAGTCAGAAAGAACAATTCAGTACTTGGAGGATATGCTACGTGCCTTTTCATTGGATTACCAGGGATGTTGGGACCAACATATTTCTTTGGATCAATTTTCATATAATAATAGTTTTCATTCTAGTATACAGATGGCTCCATTTGAGGGATAATATGGAAAGCGATGTAGAACTCCATATTTTTGGGAAGAAGTAGGTGAAAGGTAGATGATGGTACCAGAATTAGTAGAGGAGATGGCAGAGAAAGTTCAGTTGATTCAGAAGCACATGAGAACAGCTCAGAGTAGATAGAAAAGTTATGCAAATAACCAGAGGAAGGATATTTCTTTTCAAGTAGGTGATCATGTCTTTCTCAAAGTTTCTCCATGGAAAAGTGTGATGTGTCTTGGTAAGAAGGTAAATTTGAGTCTGAGGTTCATTATATCTTTTTAAATTCTGGAGAAAGTTAGATCAATGGCGTATAAAGTGTATTTACCTTGATGTTTTTCCCAGGTATACAATGTATTTCATGTTTCAATGTTGAGAAAGTAAATGCCAGATTGATCTCAAATTTTGAGCCCAGAGGTAGTTCAGTTGGAAGAGAATCTCTCCCATGAAGAACAACCAGTTTAGATTCTTAACCATAGAGAGAATGTATTGTTGAATAAGTTAATTTAACAAGTAATGGTTTTGTGGAAAAACCATATGACTGAATATGAAATGTGGGAATCCAAAAATGCTATGAGGGATAAATACCCCCACTTATTTTGATAAGTGAATAAAAATTGCAAGGACGCAATTTCCAAAAGCGGGAAGGATGTAACATCCTAGTTTAATGATGAATAATATATTTTCATATTTATTAATATTTGTTAATTAAATATTAGTTTTACTTTAAAAGGGCTTCTATGTTCGAAAGCATACCCGATACACAACAACAGGTTTCTTTGAAATCTTACATTGCACACTAATAATATAATATTATTATTTTAAATGGTAGTTAACTCCTAGATGTTTTATTGGTGAGATTTAAAAAAACTAACTAAAATATTATTATACATGTTTGTTAAATGTATTTGCATTTATCCAATAATAGTTAGAGGCTTAAAATGTGAATGAATCTAATTTTAAGCATAATTTAAAATTAAAGGTTTATTTACCACCTTTTAATGGAGAATCCTCATAAAATATAGTTTGGGTCACTATAATACATTCTATTTGAACAAATAAAATCCTTCTTTAGAATGGGGACATCATAATTTTCCCTTGTGTAAATTTTTTGAATTTTTCTGATAATGTTCATTTTTTAAGGAATAGTGAAAAATATTGTATTTGAATTCAAAACTATGTTTCAATATAATTTCTTTTTATGATTATATTATCATTTTAATTGTTTTTAATGTGTAATTATAATATATTTTTTCCATTTAATCCAATTTTGGTCATTGGAATTAATTTCACTTTAAAATTTGACATAAACAAGTGTCAATCTTCTGATAGTTATTGTTTCTTAAAAAGATGCTATTTGTTTTCAAAATAGGAATTAGTTTTTAATTAATTAAAACAACTTCTATGTTTAAAAATTTGTTAAAATAAACAACATTTTTTAATTTTTAATATCAAATATATATTAGGCTTAATTTTTTGTATTTTTCTGGAAAACATCAATTTTTAAAGAGTAGTGAAACCACTTAATAGTAGTTTAAAAAACTGAATTTTTCATTTAAATGAAAGTTTACGACTTCTATGAATTGAATTTTGAAAATCCAACTACATGGTTGTTATTAGTTAGTGAAATTTGGTTCAATAAGATGAAAATAATTTTTGGTGAATAGTATCTTTTGACTTTATTTACCGCGGTTAAAGATAAATAGGGTAATTCAAGGTAGAAAGAATATTATAATAATTAAAAATTACCTTAACACTTGTCCAAACCTTATTTATTGAGTCATTTATGACCATGGGAATCTTTGGGTCGATTTTGGTACCCCATTAATCCACATGAGAGTGATAATGACATTTTAGATTAATTAATTTAATGTAAACACAAAAATGACATAAACAATAATTTCTTGGTAAAATAATTTTTATATTTTGTACTATAAATAATATTTTAGACTATAAATATTCATTGGAAAGCTAAAACGATTTCCTACATGATGGTATTTTTTATAATTTTTAGACAACAAATAAATTAAATTGTTTATGACATAATAATGATGCAGTGTTTTCCTCACTAATAAAAGACATAAATAAATAAGATTATAAATATTAAAATAACATCCAAAACCTGTTCAATTCATATTGGATGATATTATTTCGGCTATGAGACATCTTATAATCGACATTAACAATTTTTGGAACTTTATAAACTAGATATCATTATATAATAAAATAATATTTGCACACTTTCCTAAAGAGCCCCTCCTCACCCTTATAAAAAGAGACCACTTCTAACCAATTACTCACACCTCTCAAGCCTTTTGAATCATCCATCCTCTACAAAATTAAACTCTCTACACCCCTCTCCTCTTCCTAAATTCCTTACCTTAGGTAGAAGGCATTTCAAGAAGTCATTTTGGTTCCAACCAAAGGAAGTTACTCTAATTAAAGGTAACAGTTTCTCTTAACTTTTTTTATTTTTCTTCTCCAACCCCCTAAACTCTTTTTATTCCATTATTTTGTAAAAACACAAGTATCCTAAATATACTCAGATTTGTTTTATGAGAATGATTCCAACTACACTTACACACACCTCCATCTAATGGGTGAAGAACATAATGTTTATGCAGATAAAAAACTAACACCTCACGAAATGACGATTGTTTTATTATCTCCTACTGCCTCTCATGGTGGCCATTATAATGGAAATATATTAATATATGATATATATTATTTTTATGTTTTCTTTAGATTCTTTAATTTACAATTATAACATACCTTTATGGTATCCATTATGGGTAAATGCGATAATTTCATTTCAGGAAGTGCGGACTACCGCCCCTCACAGTGATTTGAGTCGTTCATACCATATGTGGTACATATAAAGGATAGATTTGATTAAATTATATATGATAAAATAATATAATTATATTACTACTATGTATAATTATGTTTCAATTTCATTAAATATGAAATAGAAATGGAAATAGCATTCATGCCTACGTACGACTTACAGTCTTCATGAACGGTGCATTTCATTTCTTAGCTCTAAATTTTATCTACAATTGTAAATACATGTAAATGATGGATATATATGATATATATGATATCCAAATCATGAATATAATTCTAGATATAATTAAACATTGACCACATGAACAACATGTAATTATAAGAAGTCCATTTTTTACTCATGTAACAAATATCGACAAAACGAACATCATTAACTTTAATGATTATATAATTTTTATAACATATTAATAAGTGATATAAAAAGAATAATAAAATTGAAATATTTTCTTAATAAAATATAAATTAACTTTATATTATTATTCAAGATATTAAAGGATGATTGAGTCAAGTCCGACACGATGTCAGGGACTTCATCTCAATCTCCTTCCATTGAGGCATATTTTGTTTTAATACAAGATATTCTTTAATTTGCTGTATAAACACCCTTGAATTTTCAAAGGGAATATTTTTCTATGAATCATTTCATTAAAAGAAAAAAAGTAATGTTTCTTTAAACGAATGTGGTGACAACTACCTTTCCTCCCCCGTGAGTATTATTTTTTCTTTGGCTTCCTTAACAAGTCGTAATGTTTTTTATAGAAAATTAATACCATATTTTCTTTTATATATTTTTATTTTGAAAATGGTTTTGGATAAAGAATTATTTTATTTCAATTTATTTAAGTGCTATATTGTAATTAAAATGTGAATGTGTTTTCTTTCCTTTATATTTGTTTTTTGTGTTATGATTTTATAATGGTACTAGTACATTTGATGGGTGGTTACATGTTAAACCAAATAACGAGTGGTGCCATGAATACTAGGATGGGTGGTTACTTTTTAACCTCTAATGCATTGTGTATGGAAGTCAGCCGTATGTATATTCCATTGAGTGATATGTGTGGAAGTCGACCGTATGGTTATTCCATTTATATATGTTTATGTCCCAACATACCTTTATATGTTATGTGTTCTTCATATGGGTTTTATGGTAATCTTATGGTAACAAAAGGATAAGTAATGATATTTTATTCTTTGAAGAGTATTTACTACATCATAACGGTGAAAAGTATTACTTATGATAAAGTATTCATGGATTAGCTGTTGTTTTGAGAAAACTAACAGTTTTCCTTCTTTTTGTATCCCCTACTGAGATTTTTATGATCATCCCTGGTTTTTGAAACGTTTGTCACATGACATAGTGTGGAATAGGGTCATGGATGGGATCAAGGAAAAGTCATGCTATCTTAAACATGGAACTATACATGACACTTTTTTTTCAAGAGTTCATGTTTTGTAAAAAAAATAGAAATGGTGTACAAGTGCCTACTTTGTAATCTTTTGAGATGTAATAGTTATGTACTAATTCTTTATAACTCTAAACCTAAAAAGATCCTCAATGTGAATAATTAACATAATTCAGTATTATGTATCTTTTATGTTTGGGTCCTTATAGATGTAATAGTCACTATACTTTGGTAACAATCTTCGTGGTCTTGGTATGTGACTAGCCAGTACATAAATATTATTTAGATGAATCCCAACAAATCAAGAACATAATGATCCCATTGAATTTTATACTCCCCAACATTGAGAGAACATCCCTTTCACATACATATTTCTCTAGAATAAATTCCCCATGATTTTTATATAGTCAATACCCAGTTCATAAACAACACCACCAGGATCAATCCATTATCAATATATTCATATATAAATGAAATAGAGAACTGATATTAAAAAATTAACAATACAGCGTTTAACCTACAAGAATTGTACATGTCAATATTGATGGTCTATCCACTCTATCCATAGTGTGGGTTGAATTACAAGTAGTCGGACCACCCCCTTCAATGTAATGTTATCTGAATCCTTTCAGTTTCACTACTCTGGTTTTATGATAATTTTTCCCCATAAGGACATTATCCACCGCCTCTACTACCTCGACCAGTAGGACTTGAATTGCCAGTCTGACAAGGTGTCATAGATCCCCATATCATACAATAACTCTTTCTAACATCTCCATCAATAACCATCTTAATCTGGTTCTTATATAACCTATATATATGTACAATATTTCTAAATGACTGAAACTCTACTGGTGGCCAGGGATAGTGGCAAAGATAGAGGCCCGACTTATGACACTGATGGGAAATATGTCTAGTAACTTCATGCCCAAACGATCCTCCAGTTTTACCCCTCATCTTTACACTTCTCTAGATAATGTAATCATAAAGAAGCTTCCTAATCATGTATGTTGAACAACCTAATAATTTAGTAGCAACTGTCTGTCTAATAGTTGAATCCTCCTTAAGGTTTCCCTAATCTACGAGTGCCTGATCCCCAACTTCATTAAACTTATTTAAATGAAAGACATTAACATGGAAATTTATCTCCCACATAATTACATCCTATAATTGTCTCACTGTATCTATGATATCTACTGTCAATTATGGAGTACAACAATGAAGATATATAGAGTGTCTAGTATAATTCATTACATACTTTCTCCCCTAAGTCAGTCACATGAATTATTTTTCTTTGTCTTCCATTTGTATCTTGGTATATAATTTCTCTAAGAACCTCTCCATAAAGTCCATCTATAACATATCGTCAGCCTAAATGGTCTAAGAATGAACATCCCAATAAATCCCCACAAATCCACATAAAATATAAGAATCCCACATGAACAAACTCTCAGTAGGAGTCTCAAAATGGTCGTGTATAATTTAAATGGACTAATCCAAGAAATAATCTCATTCAGGTCCATAAACTATTGTGAAACTTAGATGGGGTAGGTAATGAAACAATCTTATATGTTCCGAAATTATTTTTACAACCTTCTCTAGATATCTTCTAATGAATTTCAGGAAATTAGTAATGTTATCTAGAAACTAATCCCATTCATTCTCACTCATAACTATCAATTCCTTAGGTTCCACTTCTGGTAGAGAATTACCAGACATAACCTCTTATCTTCCTCTCAACAAGAATCATCATGGAGGAATATATCTATAATGAAAAACACATAGCTTATAACTCATTAAACAACTTTATCACATTTATATAATACTAAAATTAATAATAGCATGTCACAACAAGTACTTTCCCAAAACCTAAAAAAATTGTCAAAACCAAGGGGTAATTACTACCCTTAACCACCCTACACATAGCTCTTGGTAATCAATTGTATTCTCATTAATCAATTTGATCATTTAGGCATCCTATTATGGACATTATTTAATCATTTTTACCACTTAAACTTTTAATATTTGGCAGCATTTTCAATTTAATTTCACAAACTAAGAATAAATATCATGTTTAACAACTTACCCTCAAACCCACTTTCTGGTGCATTTTGAGAATGATGCATATCCAAAATATAATCATTAGTGCCTGGTATAATTCATGTAGAATTGAATCTCATGAAATATTGGGCCATAAATAAATTCTTGATTTTTTTGAAACCTCATTCACATCACACAACAAAGGAATCACCATTATTGAAATAACATTCAACAACAACAACAAATAACAATAATAACCATACCACCCAAGGTACTTGGGTTTTCCACTGTAAATTGGTTTTCAACTCCAACACATGCCCTCATTACCAAGGACTAACTCATTCTATAATCATGTATACATTTTAAAAATATTAAGACCAAAGAAAAAGAATAGAAAATTGGGCACTTGTACCACTTTGTAGTATCCCGACCCTGGTGCATGCACAGGTGCCCTGAGCTGGTCTATCACTTGACCTCAAGCATAACCCCTCGTTCACATCAGGCTGATGACTAGAAGTGATGGTCTAATAAGTCATTCATGGGATACTATACCCTCTTTTATTAGGTAAATACACCTATGAAAATTATTATCAATAGAATAAGTAATATATATAAATATATATAACAATAAACAACACTAATATCTAATGGTAATCAAAGTAGGAAATAAAATATCCACTTAAAAAAGAAACAAACCATGATAATGTACATGTAAAGTGTTTAAAATAAATTCTAAAAATGAATACAATGACTACTCCCATCAGGGTCTTGAACCATGTATGATACCAACATCTATGATCCATCCCTAAATATCCATCTAACATGAGGAAAATTCCCTTAATCTATCCAACAATAATAAGGTATAAATAGGTACTGATTAGGTAGTCCAAATAGGGTCTGAGTACAAATTAATATGACACCATCAATGGTGTCTAAAATAATATCCAGAAATATTATAGTGAATATAGTTTTATAATCCAAAAAATACAATGCATAAGTAAATTATTGTCATAGTATTATTTATTATTTATTTCACCACATTATCCCCAAGGTTCCTTTGTACACTCCTACCTCATGCTATAATCAGCTCATTTCAGAGCATGAAGTGTTTTGATTAATATGATATCTTAATACTTACATAGGAACATGCCAGAGCCCAAAATACTCAAAGGTGATATCATATATCAATACATGTTTCATCTCATGACATAGCTTGAAGTATTTGTATGTGAGGCCATATCTCAGAGTATATTTGTTACCATTCTTTAGATTGAAAATTTATTCACATGTTACCAATATAAAATCCATAAGTGAATGATTGTGTTACCATTCAAACGTCAAATAAAAGGATGACCATGTTCCCATTGTTTTATTCACAAGTATAATGACCATGATACCTTTTATACTTATCAATTGAATGACTATGTTACCATTTCTTTACTCATAACTATAATTTTATGTTACCATGTATACTTCTCAGTGAATTATTGTTTTCCCATTACATTACTCATAAGTATAATGACCATGTTACCATATATACCTCTTAATCGAATGACCATATAACCATTATTTAATATAAAATAATTATCAACACAAATTTAATTACTAATTCAAAAATTAGTTTATAACATGACTACTCTTAATTTATTCATCGTTTTTTAGGTTATCAAATTCATGGTTAATTTTAAAACTATTTAATCAATACACCCAACTAAAATACCATAAGTAATTTTCAGAATTAATTATCTCATTCTCAATATTGTCACTTTTAAATTAATTCTACAATTAATTATGTATATCACAATGTCAAAAGCACAAAATAAAATACACATTTAAATAACTCAATTAAAATAGATCAATATCTTATAATAAATTCCACCAATTAATTATTTAAGTCACAATCCATGAACCTCATAAACCATTTCCCCAATTGATTGTCAATATCAACCATCTCAATAAATTAATTGTCCATATTATATTAACTGAATTAGTGAATCCAAATTTCTAAAGAGTACTCTAAATTATACCATTGGCATGCACATATCATGTTAATGACTATGATAATTGAAAATTAGTCCAGCTACCTTTAACTAAAGATAAAATACGTTTTCAGTGGAAAATCCCATGAAGAAAGAAACAGATGGTTTCCAAGAGGTATCTAGATCATTTTTGGTCATGATCAAAACCAACATCTCAATTTTCCAATGGATTTTACCACAATGAGTTAGAGACGAAGGCGGTGAAAAAAATCCAACCACGAAGACATACCAAGGATTGATCTCATGAACAGGACATCCAAAAAAGGTTTTGGCCCTCGAAAATTTCATTGAGAGTTTCCCTAGCTTGGTAGAAGAAGATATCCGTCAATTTCAATAAAAAATTATCCATATAGATACATTAAAACTATTGGTCGGGAATTTAAATGTTGTGTAATTCAGCCACATAACATGTAATTTTTTGCTGGTTTTCTCTAATAAATATGTCACCTTATAAATTTTATTGGAACCGATGAAAATTTATATGATGTGTAATACACTTAATATTTTTTATTGTTTTTTACTTGATTATAACACATTTTACTGTTAAAAACTCTAAACTAACCATTTTCAAACTTATACATGCACTCGATTAATAAAAACATGCATGCATCCCCAAACATTAGGTTATTTTATTCAACAAAGTATATCTATCTTGTAATAAGACTGGGACACCAATTCTCAGAAAAAGATGCATCATAGATAAAATTACATGAAAAATATTGGATCTTATATCTATGGAGGTGAAGAACCCATATAACCTCTATAAATGCAATAATAGAGTAGTCATCTTGTTCTTTTAAAAAAGAACCTCTTCATAAAAATTGACACATCCTATTACTTCCTAAAAATAATCTCTTTTTACCTCCTATACTATATCAGTAAAGGACTCCCTAAAAGGAAACATTTTTAATGACCATATAGAATCAAAGACTTACTCATGAGTGAGTGTGTGGAAGAAACAAATCATTAAATCAGTTATTTAATAACCAGAATCCACATGAAGGGGCTTGTAGTTGGTTATTTATTCCTAGGGATTTCTTTAATCATTCTACACTTATGTTTGTTGATCATGGGCCAACCAACGTGGAATAAGTTTTATTATTTTCCTAGAATTTTACCAAAAATTATTAGTTTTATTTTTATTTCATTTATCAGTACAATACAATTTCTTTTTACCCCTACATTGTCATCTACCTCTAGTGAAAAGTATCTCTTCCACACCATCAAATCATGGTTTATAATGTAATTCATTGATGGGTTGGGTAGTTTTATCCTCTTATAGGGTATAAGAGTCATTTTTATATATCATTTTCTATACAAACATGTTATAGGATTTATAAAAATAAATTAAATGAATAATGAATTGATCTCTATTATCAGGAGTCACATTTAAATTAGATAAATCATGAATTATGTTATTAAATTCATCTATATAGGATTTTATTGAAACACAAGAATTCATTTTAAATATAAATTTATGAACATTCTTATAAATTATACCAACATGTAACGCTGACTTTTATAATTTCATAAAATTTATCAAAATTTATTTTCTATACTAGAAAAGTTTTCTTCAATATTATCTTATATTTGAAATTTATCACCTAAATAAATTTGTAGATAAATTTGGACCTTATCAGGAACATTTGAAAATACATCATGATAATTAGTGGAGGTCCATTTAGAATTAATAATTATTGCATTGGGTAAATTAGTGCCATTCCGAGAATCAATTAACCCTTCCTGAACCATCAATGATCTCATATTAATCCTCCATAATATGAAATTATTTTTACCATCTAGTTTTTTGACTTCATAACTATTTCCCATCACTTTATCCTAGAATAAATACTGATTTCTTCCATACAACCTTAAGATTACTCCCACAAGAAAAAACCAAGATCTATAGATATAACTAAGTATAAAATTAAATATTCTATTTAAAATAATGTTTAAGGTTATATTAATTTCAATTTAAAATGGAAAAGGCCATGGGTGAATTATTAAGAGACCCCAAATTAGAATAAAAACAGATACTAAATTTACACAATAAATAGATTCAAAAAGAAAAAATCAAACCCAATTACCTTATGAAATATTTTTCTAGAAGAATTTCATATGATCAAGGAGGGATCATTTTTTTCAAAAATATTTATTTCTATTGAAAAAAAACATTAAATATGTGGATAAAATAAATAAGTTTGAAAATGATAGAGGATTTAACGTGATTCTGTCGGTTTTGGTCCTATGTTGACTGAATAAAAACAACCCATAAAATTATTTATTAATATAACAAAATAATATTTACAGAGTATAGGATTACCATGAAATAAATAGAGATAGATTATTTTCAACACTTAAATCAGTGAATATCATAACAAATGTTAACTAATTATAATATCAATGAAAAAATTCTTTTCCTCTAGTACTATTGTGGTTGTTGTTGAGAAGCTAGAGTAGATATGGTTGTCCTCATTGTGGGAAATTCCTTAGCATGTCAGAGTCATGGATTCAGGAATATGAAAATAAGATACACATATTTGAAAGAAGAAATCATTCTTAACTCTTTCTAAAATGCACAAAAAGTTGGGTATGTCAGAGTAAAATAATCATGAAGTTGGACTAATGAATAAGGCAAACACTATGAAAGCTTTGTTTTTTGAAAAAAGAGAACGAAAAATCCATGGGTTGAAAAATGAAAGAGCATGTAAAAAAATTCAATTTATGTGTAGTCAATTCCCCTAACATATACTAACCCTTTAAATAGATCATCCAAACAAAAATTACTACAGGTCCACTGTTAACTGAAATGAAATGGTACATGATTGAAAATATAGACATATAGAGGGATTATAAGAAAATGGGAGAAAATGAATAAATAACCAGGAAATAAAACTACATTGGATGAATGATGTTGCATCTGTGAGATAAAGGAGGAACATGTCGACTGAAGCGACGACTAGGATGATGAATAATGGCCCAGAAATGATTCAAATGTTGGTTTCCAGTGACTCAGGGCTATAACTAGGATCCAAAACATAAAATAATAATAATAATAAATCTGATAAAATTTTCCATGTATACATTACAAATTAAACATTATATATATGAATATTTTAAATTATAAACACCAAATTCACAATTTCCATTGGATGTTTTCCCCCATAAATATTAGGAAATTGAGAGAAACCATATTTTTAGTATTATTTAATAATATATTAATTAAATATATAAATATTATACCCGAATATTATAATTTTAATTTTATTTATAGAAATCAATGGTAAATCCACTTTCTAGACATATTAACCATCATTTCTAAAATATTAACTTTCTAATGTATAGTTTTACATCCTGAGGCTTGAAAATTATTCATATTATTTATATAGATAGTAATTGGGTATTGATTTCAGCCATTAATGAACCACTTAGAGGACTTGTTGTTGGGTCCTGAAGAAATAACAAGAATTAATATGGTCATATACCTGGTACCATCCTTCATGTCCTCCACAAAATTTTTTAAGTCAATCCTTGTTAAAGTTTCCAAGGAATTCGTTTGATTAACTAGTTTTAGTGCCTTCCATTACGTGTAACACATTTTTATATCTTTCTATTCCATTCATATCAACTATGAGGAATGTTTCGCCAATGGTACCACAATTCTACCTCGATGTATTCTACATCCCTAATTATTTTTTATGTGAGACAATGCGTTCAAACTACCATCTTCTCTATTTGAATTCCATAGGTTACAATTTTCATGGGAAATCATCTGACACATAAAATTTCCTAGCCTCATCAATTTTATTACCTGAAAAACCAATATATTTTTTGTTAGCACATAGATGTTTCTCTGTTTGAGTGGAAACCATTGTTTGTAACATCTATGCATGAGGGATATAAATTTATCATCCATATCAAGAAACTTTGGGATAGGACATAAGACGAGAAATGGTGTTTTCTGATGCTTTTGATGCTCCCATTGTTGGATATAGTGAGCCACATAGTTATAATGAAACAACTAATAATGTAATTCAGAATCATCTAATATATCTTCCATATATCTCCCTAGAATATGACATTACTAATTATGAAATTCTATAACTATTTGTTCCAGGTATATGTTACATGCATTTCATCAGTACACTTAATTATTTTCACAACATGCTTTTGAGAATTAATTAGAATATGATGGGTCACACTCAAGAATTTAGCCACACTTTCAGTCGGAAATATCGGGTACTGATTCACCTAGGTAAAGAAAAGTGTTTGAAACCATAATTTATCACTTTTACTATGTAATAATGTTAGATCATAGTTTGATAGACTGATTTAAAATTGGAATGAATGGAGTTGAAGAACATGATCATTATAGAGTAACCAAGATGAACAATTTAATGAGAAGTAAGGTGTTAGGATAGTGATATAAAATATTCATGTGAAGAATTTAATAGTGAATAACATTATGTGTGACATTTAATGGTGGGCCACATTAAACATTAAGGGGTAATGAGAACCTAAATTTTTGATATAGACTTTGTTTCTACACAATAATATGCAATATTATATTTTTTCGAAGTAGTGTAAGCAATTTATAAAAACCAAGAGAAAAAATGGTTGGTGGTAACACTTTTGCGATAGATCATAAAAGAAATTAAAATGGAAAATGAATATTCAGGGGTGAACAATGTGAGATGATAATGGTGTTTGTGATGGTGTGTTAATGATGGTGAAAAAAGTCACTAATGATGTCTAGTGGAAAGTGATCTCATCAAAAATCACTACATTATTTCACCCCTACATCAATGTTTTAAACTAGTTTTGAATTTAAAATTATAAATATTATCTCAAACTGAACGTCCCATTTGATTCAATAATTAATTTTTTTCACTATTAAAAGGGAAATTATTCTTGTTTTGGTAAATTTTATATAGGAGGAGGTGATTTGGAGGGTTGGAGACGCTCCAAAATGGAAACGGACCAAACTGCGTTGAATTATAAAGACAACTGTACACTGTTCTGAACATTTTTAAAAATAAACGCCTCCAAATATGCTGAAACGTTATGGTTTGCGGAAAACCTCAATGGGCTACATTTTATATGATGGAATCCAAACATCATTCAGCCTCTATAATTCTCATCTGAACTGATCTATCAAGGGAATCAAATCTGCACATGTCCAAAGATTTGTTATATATTCTATCAATATATCCCATGTGGTTGTCCAAATGGAGATAAAAGATCTATGGAGATATTCCTAAAATGGGGATACACCTTTATTGTTTTTTCTGAAGGGATATTCGACTGTCTAGTGGCCTTAAACTATGAGCCAAGTGGTTTTATACAATCTGTGAGATCAAGAACCACCTTATTGTTTGCTTATAAAATAACACCATGGGATCCACATTTAGAAGATCTGCCAAGGAGGGAAGTTCTGAAATTTTGGAGTTATATAGGAGTCATATCAACCCAATAGAGGTTATGTAACTCCTTATACTCATAGGGGCAGCTCTCGAAGCAAGGATCCCTTCATCGAATCCTTCCTATCTTTCTTTCATTTTAATATTTAGGTTTGCATAATAAACATCTTTATTCCTCTTTTATTTCTTATATTTTCTATTATATGCCCTTATTTTACTTTATTTTATTCATCCTTAATCTTTCAAATAGATATGGAATGAAGAATAGAAACATGATTGGGTTTTAACATTTCTAAACCTTTTTACATGTAAAACATTTCTATGATGACTATGCCACCCATGGAAGAGTAGTTCTTTTTAGTAATTAATAAACCTCTATCCTTGTTCATTCATTTAATTTGAATCAATTATATAATGTAATTCAAATAGTATTATCAATTAACTTATTTTTAAATTTAAATTAAACTAAGAAATCAATTGAACATTTAACACAAAACACATGAGGTCAGGAATTGTGTAAACTGTGAGAGGGGAAACTTAACCGGTAATTCAAAACCACACATGATTAATTTTTTGAGTTCAAACATAATCCTTAAACTAAATTAGTCCTCATTTCATGAATGGATATGTTCCTTAATTTACATCTGACCATATGTTTTTCTTATAACATCAATTAAAGAAGGGTGCTACAATTACATGTTCTGAAGGTAGCCTAGCGTTTAATTCACATCATCTTTATGGAAAGGATAATTCTCATAGGTTCAGGGGGTTAAAGAGTTAGGGGACCCTAATTAAGTTGATGTTAATTTAAATGATAATGATTAATAAGTAAATGGTGAGGTGGAGTTAGATCGACTACTCTATTTAAAATATTATCTAGGAAAACATTTTCTTATTGCGTCTTTTTAATCAATATTCATTTCAATGATAAAAATAAAAAAATAAAATCTTCTTCCAGAAAACTTATTCTAGTTTGTTAAAGTATAAAAAATCATCCTTTCAATTAGTGTTTTTATTCCATTTTATTTTATTTTAAGAATAACTTTAAGAATTTTTTTTAATTAACATCTTCCTTTCAGCGACAACGATGGTGAGCCACTCTGCTGCACCAATGTACATAAGAAATCACACTTCATTTGAGAGCACCAATGATAGTTTCATTCAAATTGGCACTGTTTCCAGGGAGGTAAGTAATTATTTCAACTGAATATAGGTATTTATTTTATTTTTTATTTTATTCTCTTCTTCTCTTCATTCGTTCTTCTTTACTCATTTGTTTTTTTATTTCCATCTTCTTCTTCTTCTATTATTTTCTTCTTCTTTTTGGACCATCAACTAAAACTTCACATTTCTATTTTACTATGGACCACTTTACTTATTTTAATTTTTTTTCAATTTATGACACGAACTAATGCTAGAGATATTTTATATCTTGAACCTAAGATTGAACGTAGACTTTGAGTTTGAATTAGACCTTCTCAGTATATGGGAAGATTCAACATTCTACCAGTTGGAGAATTCCTCATCTCCAAGAACAATGAAATTGGAAACACTTCTAAGTCAAAAATAAAACAAGATTCAATGCCTGAAGATAAAAATTGAACTTAATATAACCATTCAAGAAGTGGTTTCACCTGATATTGACTATCAACCAAATTTTATTGCATACCCAAATCACGAAGGACACATTTAACAAATATTTCGGTTAATTTATATTCTTTTAAATTTTCATGGATTATCTGGTGAGGGTCCAAACAGAAATTTAGTATAATTTAATGGGTTTTTTTCAACCGTAAAAACAAGAAATGTTTCTAAAGATAAAATAAAACTAAGAGCATTCCCATTCTCACATGACAGAGCTAAAAACGATTGGATGTTTTATTTATAACCTGAAGATGTAACTTGTTGGATCAATTTGAAACGAAATTTGTTGAAAAAATTTTCTCCATTTCCAAGGACTAAATCTCTTAGAAAAGAGATTTTAGGGGTCAATAATGCACAAGGGGAGTCAATTTATGAGTATTGGGAGCGATTCGAGAAGTTTTGTGAAATTTGACCACATCACCAAATCAATGAGAAACTACTCATCTAGTACTTCTACGAAGGACTCAAACCTATTTAGAGAAGAATGGTGGATGCTATAGCTGGAGGGGAATTTTTGTACAAGACACTAGTATTTTCACATTCATTTATTGACAAGATGGCCCAAAACTCAAAAAAATTGGAGATCGTGGTACACCACATGTTCGAGGTGTATATCGGTTAAGTCCTTATTCTCTTTAAATAAGTATGATTGATACTAAGTTAGAATAATTGACCTTATTGTGAGGACTTTTTCATTGGCTCGAAAGACATACCAACCCCATTATTCAAGTCCTTGTGACATGTGTACTTAAACAGACCACCCAACTAACTTTTTCCCCAAACAACAAGAAACAGAAAATTGTGCAGTAGTGCTTCATAGGAGTCCATATCATCAGAAGAAAAAATAAACATGTCTCCAAAAGAAGTATCTTTTGATTGGTCCAACATATAACCAAGGGTGGAAGGTTTAATCAGACATTAGGTATGGCTCTGGACAACAATAATGTCCCCATTTTCAAAAAAACATCAAGTAACTGCCACCTTACCAACATGGTTTCGAATAACCCCAATGGTAATTTGATGCTCATTCTCAACAAGTCAACATCAAGGAAATTATCAACCAAAGTTAGATTCTAACATTGATGATATTTTGAATAAAAGTTTTCTTAATCAATAAAATGAGCTGAAGATTCAAGGTTCGGAGATGAGGGAGTTGAAGACTCAAATGAGACAGATTTCTACTGAACTCTATGAACAGGTAAGTAAGAACTCCGAAAATCTACATTACCAATGAACTCCACATACTATGTGGAATTTCAGTTCCATCCCATTGACAAGGTGGAAGAAAACAACTGATATATTTGCACCTATCGTTCTACTGAGATTCACCTCAACTCCGGAGAAGCCCCATTCAAAACCAGCTGATGAGAAACCCATTGATAATGATAAATGTAGAAAAAATATTAATGATGTTCCTCCAAAACCCCTTACCTTTCAAAACTGGTTTATTCAGACCAAGGCGATGGGTGAAGTGGCAATGAAAAAGGACGTTTTGGAAACATTCAACCGTGTGGAGATCAACATTCTTCTACATGAAGCCATCGAGAAAATCACATGTTATGAGAAGTTCTTAAATGAACATTGTACCAATTGAAGATGGATAAAGGGAAATGACAGTATTAATCTTAGAAGGAATGTTTCAGCACTCATTACACTAAATCTTAAAATGCCGACAAAGTGCAAGGATCTAGAGACATTCACCATACCATGCACCATAGGGGAGTTTCACTTTTCTGAAGATCTTTGTGATTTGGGAGCTTCCATAAGTGTGATGCCTCACTCTATATTCTATTCATTACAGGTTGGTGAGTTGAAGCCAATGAAATTAGTGGTGTAGTTGGAAAATATAACTACGATATATCTAGCATGATTCCTTGTTGATGTACTTGATCTGGTAAGAGACATGATATTCCCAGCAGATTTCTACATGCTTAACATGGAGGATGATCAGGTAAGTTCACATGCTCCCATTATCTTAGTTAGACCCTTCTTCAAAACTATAAAATAGATCTTAAATTTCAATGATGGTACACATTAGATGGATTTTCGGGATGAAGTTGGGATATTTAATTTCATAGACTCTATGAAATACCCATCAGAGGACCATTCTGCATTTTTCATCTCCTATTTCAAACCACTAAATAAAAATCCCATGTAATTTGATTATCCTATTCTTAGGGATATTATGAGTATTTGTTATAGTTTAATGTCTATGAGTACTTCCACACCTGTTTCTAATGTAAAATACACCCTTTGATTTGATTTTTTAATGGATTCATGTTTTAATATTGATCATGTGATCTCTGATTATGACATGACTATTGAGTGTGTTGATGGATTTGATGAACTATTCTCTAATTTTGATTATTTCTATTCTAATACTGATTCTCTTTGTGCACATATTTCAGTTCCTTCACAATCTCAATCCATACAATAACCCCGAAATTAGAACTCAAGCCCTTGAATCCTAATCTCAAATTGTCATACTTGTTGAGTGGTAAATTATTACATGTTATCATTACTAACAATATCTCTTTTGAACATGAAGAAAAATGTCACGACTCGACCTCGGGGCCCGTGCCGTGACTACCCCAAGCCCTCCTTCCATAGGCCTGGGGCTGGCGACTAGCACCAAGGCGTAAATCCTGGTAAAAAGGTAAGGGATTGCCTTTGTAAAGTAAACAAAAACCACAGAGTAAAAAAGAAGAAGAAGCAAACACTAAGTAAAAGCTGGTACAATAGTAAGTGAGGAAGAGTAAATGGGCTAGTATACAAACCCAAACTGAATGTAAAGTACAACTGGAAATGGAAACAACAACAGAAAAGTAAAACCGCAACACCGAGCTGCCCACTGGAAATCCCACCTGAAGGTTTGGTACAGATAGCTCCACTGCTCCTTGGGTTCCGTCGTCCGCTCCGAGTATGTTCCGCCCAGTGGTCCACATCCAGGTACCGTCCCGCTCTGCAAGCCTCAACCACGATCAACGCTGTCCGTCGTCTGCAACCAACACAATGTAGTGCGGGCATAGCCCATGCAGGGGTGAGTATAAGCTACTCAGTAGGGACCGTGAGACCCCCAAAGGTCTCCAAAAATACACAAAGGATAAACCACTAAGGAAATATACAATCCCGAAGTAACAACCGACACTGCTTAGGTTAATGCCCATACATATACCTAAGTCATCAATTCCAAAACACTTCAACCTCTGAGCCCAAGTACAACCCAGTCCACACATGAAAGCATACGTATTCCACACAGGAAAGCAAAACGTAATCCATAGAGGATAGCACAACACAATCCACATAGGAAAGTAAACAGGATTCATCTCACACTGGTATACTTCTTTGAAAGACGATAGAGATGATCACTGATCCATCTAAGTCGTCGGACCCACAAAGGATTGATAGGTACTAACCCCCTCAATGAACCACACAGGATCGGACCCACATAGGATCTATAGGTGCTGGCTCACACAGAACCACTGAGCGCTGACCCACACAGGATTGGACCCACACAGGATCGTTAGCACTGATTCACATAGGATCACTGAGTGCGGTAGTCATCATCGTCAAATCCACTGAGGATCTCTGCACAGTCGTCGTCATAGTCACAGTAGCAGTCGCAGCCAGCTCTAGGGTTCCCGCACACAGCAAGCTCGTTCGGGAGGGTCTGCTCCACGATCCAAGAGGCTGATACATCAACTGACACATAGTCTAGAGTTTATGTATCCAAAAGTTCCTTATAGTCAATAGGAACTCAACGTCGCAGACGGCGTCTCAATCGGACGCCCGGTCTGAGAGTTATTGACTTTTTGTTCCAGGGGCCCGTTCGGTTTTTAAGGAAAAACCCACACAAAGGTACTCCACCTGCGTCCAAACCTCGGGAGGTGTAAGCCAAAAGAGCCGTCTAACTTAGAGGAATCCAACAAAGTTGACAGCACGTCAATCAGACGTCCGAAGCATAAGATATGAGCGTTTCTACTCCGAGGGCCCGGTTGGTTTCGTGTACGAACCAACCCGGCCGAACCCAAAGTATTCCGAAACATTGAGTTCGATATACCAAAATGACCGTCTTGACTCAAGGATCGCATCACAACTGACTGTGCGTCGATCAGAGGTCCGTATATGATGTTTTGGGAAAAAGACTGAAGAGGGTCTAAAAACGGGGGTTTCGGGCCCAGACCGACCTGGCCCGAGACCCCCCCCCCCCCGTTTTGGCAAGGGGGGGGGGTGCCTGCCCCCCTGTTGAAACTGCGACCCCCAAATTAAGGGGGCCGTTTTGCATACCCGCCTAGCGGAATTAATTCCCCCGGCTCTCCATTGTCCGGCCAGCCCACACTAGCCGGCCGGTTCTTCCGTCAAGGACCGGCGATGGCCGGTCCTTTCCTCTATCGCCGACACCGGTGGCCCGGAACCGGCCGCCAGTCACCCTGCTCTGCCGCAGCCCAGAACAGGCCGTGGCTTGATTAGTCTAGCGCGGTGCGACGGAACCGCGCCCCCTCCACCGCGGCCCCACTCCAGCCGCGGCGTCTTCGGTTTTCTTCGATGCGGCGCGACTGCGTCGTGTCCTTGATCAACTTCATGGCGCGGTGCGACAGCGTCACGTATTACTTGTTGTGCGATTCCCGCATGGTGCGACGGCCCCATTCCATTCTATTCCATCCACAAGGAATCAAACAAGGATAAAGGAGGATGGTCGGCCGTGTTTGTGCGGTCTGGCCCCCTCTCGTTAATCGTTATCATTTAGTCGTTTATTCATGAAGAACGAAAAACTAAAATTAATGAACGGAAAATAATTAAATAAAATAAACCCCTACCTTGATAAAAGATATGATGAACTTCAGCGTCGCGAAACGAGGATTGGAAGAAGTTGATGGAGATTTCGTCACGGAAAACTGTCACGAAAAGAGATGTCACGGGAGAAAAATGTCGTGGAAGAAGACGTCACGTCGTAGGTCGGTGTCGCGGAAGGCGGTCTCCGAGGGCTCGATGCTCCATGTCGGAGATCGTTCATTCTTCATGTTCTTCGTCAAAGAAGAAGATGTTCTTCCCAAAATCTCTCAATGACAAAACTCTAAGAACAAAATAAAATAAGATCCTTTCTTATTTTATTAACACAACAAGCCTTTTGAAATTCAAAGATTTGAATTTCAAAAACATACATTAAAATAACAAAATTAAATCCATAATTTTGATAAACTTAAGTTAACCAAATTAATGGTCAGTTGAGGGGGGGTTAAAATATATGAAGGGTTGGGGTTCGTGTGGGACCCACCACCCTCATAACCTCCCAAGGGAGGTTGGGTGGTTACCCAACTTCCATCCAAAGGATTGAACACTTAGAGTAAAAATAAAAATTGTAGAATAATTATAAAATAAACTTCCACAATTATTATCATCAACTCTCGTGAAAACGCAACTCCGAAACAGGTGTTCCTAAGAAATTATCGGTGCTACGGTTCCATCGGTGCCCTCGGAATTCGATTCCGAGCAGCGGTTCAAAAGTCAGAAATTCACGCTCGTTCATTCACTGAACGTACCTGAGCTAAACTTTGGTTAGATATTCATGGCACACCGGGCCTCGGAATCAGGTGCAGTCTGAAACTCCGTTCATGTAAAATCCCAAAGAAAATTAAGAAAAAAAATTTCCTTGAATTTTACGGGTCTTTACATTACTCCCACATCAGGGATTTACGTCCCCGTAAAGATACATTGAAAACTAGGGAACCAATTGAGGGTACTGAGCACACATCTGAGCCTCCCGCTCCATAGTGCTCTCCTGGAGGTTCTCGTGCTTCCATCTGATGCGCACTATAGGAATCGACCGTCCACGTTGGACCTGCTCCTGTCGATCATCAATCTCTATTAGGACCTCCTCAAAAGTCACCCCATCATCAACGTCTAGCTCCCCATGGTCAATGATGTGCGTTGGGTCATGCACGTATCTCCTCAGCTGAGATACGTGGAAGATGTCATGCACCCGGTGGAACTGAGGTGGTAGAGCCAGACGATAAGCCACCTCGCCAATCCTGCTGAGGACCTGGAATGGTTCGATGAAGACTGGGGACAAAATGCCACCTCAGCCTAATATCCGTAATCCACATCGAGGTGAGACACGCAAGAAGACGTGGTGGCCATCCTCGAACTCTAGTGGCCTCCGCCTCCTGTCAGCATTTGACTTCTACCAGCTCTGAGCTATCCTCATCTGCTCCTGGATGACCTGGACCTTCTCTTCCATGGCCTGGACCATCTCTAGTCCCACAAGTGCTGACTCCCCAGGGTCTACCTAACACAAAGGAAATCTACAAGGTCGGTTGTAAAACGCCTCGTATGGTGCCATCCCGATGGTGGAGTTGTAGCTGTTGTTTTACGCGAACTCCACCAAGGGTAGGTGGTCCTCCCAGCTGCGACCAAAGTCGAGGACACATGCGCGGAGCATGTCCTCGTGATTCTGAATGGTCCTCTCCATATGACCATCCGTCTATGGGTGAAAGGTTGTGCTCAGACATAGCTGCGTCCCAAACGCCTCCTGCAACCCTTTCCAAAGCCGGGAAGTAAAGCGAGCATCTCGATAGGAGATGATAGGTGATGGCACACCATGTAGCCGAACAATCTCCTGAACGTAATGTCGTCCCAAGCTCTCCACTAATCCCTGCTCTCTGATGGGTAAGAAGTGAGCCGACTTGGTGAGTCAGTCGACAATCACCCAAATGGAGTCGTGACCTCTGGAAGTGCCTGGAAGTCCAGTCACGAAGTCGATAGAAATCCCATCCCACTTCCACTCAGGGACCTCCATGGGCTATACCAAGCCTGCTGGTACCTGATGCTCTGCCTTCACCTGCTGGTAGGTGAGGCATCGAGAAAGGAACTCTGCCACAACCTTCTTCATGCCCGGCCACCAGTTCTTTCGTCTGAGATCCTGGTACATCTTCGCCACTCCAGGATGTACCACCAAAGGATAAGTGTGAAACTCTCTCAGCACCTCCTCCCATAAAGAATCTGGTACAAAGTTACATCCTCTGAAAAATACGTCTTGTTATGCTCCAAAGGAGATACCATCAGGTGCTTGTCCTGAGGATATCTGTGCACGCCGCGTCTCACAGTCAGCGTCCCCACACTGTGCCTCTCTGACCTACTGCAGTAGTGGAGGAGTTACTGTGAGAGACTGAAGGAAGGCTGCTCCATCTCTATCCATGAAGGATATCTGCAAAGAGGCTAGATGCTCTGTCACCTACTCAAGTAGCTGAATGCCTGTCCTCCTACTGAGAGCATCGGCTACGACATTCCCCTTCCCAGGAGTATAGACTATCTCAATGTCATAGTCTTGGAGGAACTCGAGCCATCGCCACTATCTCAGATTCAGATCCTTCTGAGAGAAGATGTATCTGAGACTCTGATGGTCAAGAAAGACAGTAAAGCGCTCACCCATCTGATAGTGTCGCCATGTCTTCAGAGCGAAGACCACTACTGCTAACTCTAGGTCATGGGTAGCGTAGTTCGGCTCATGCGGCCTCAACTGATGTGATCCATAGGTTATCACTTCCTACTCCTTCATCAGGACACATTCGAGTCCGCTCCCTGATGCATCACAGTAGACTATGTACCCTACTCCCTCCTCAGGTAACATCATGATAGGTGCGCTGGTCAATCTCTGTCTCAGCTCCTGGAAGCTCTACTAACATCTGTCTGACCACACGAAGGGTTTCCCCTTCTTTGTCAAAGCTGAGAGTGGTTCTGCAACTCTAGAGAAGCCTGGCACAAATCTCTGATAGTATCCAGCTAGACCCAAGAAACTCGGCACCTCCATCACGCTCCTGGGTGGCTCCCAAGTTAGCACTGCCTCGATCTTAGCAGGATCTACTGCAACTCCTGCCTCAGAGATGACGTGTCCCATGAAATGGATCTCACGTATCCAGAACACACACTTTGAGAGCTTACCATAAAGCGGGTTCTCTCGGAGTGTGTCTAGTACAACCCGCAAGTGGTAGGAGTGCTCCTCCTCATTCATCGAGTAAATCTAAATGTCGTCGATGAAGACTATGAAAAATTGATCGAGGTATGACTGAAAGATCCTGTTCATGAGGGCCATGAACACTGCTGGAGAATTGGTTACGCTGAAAGGCATAACCAAGAACTCATAGTGGCCATAATGACATCTGAAGGCTGTCTTCTGCACATCCTCGTCTCGAACTATGAGCTGATGGTAGCCTGACCTGAGGTCTATCTTCGAGAACCACTATTCTCCTTTTAGATGATCAAAGAGGTCATCAATACTCAGTAGTGGATACTTGTTCCTCACTTTCACCTGGTTCAGCTGACGATAGTCGACACAAAGTCGCAAGCTCATGTCCGCCTTCTTGGCGAACAAAATCGGGGAAGCCCAGGGTGAAACACTGGGTTGGATGAACCCCTTTCCCTGCAAGTCCTCCAACTATACCCATAGCTCTCGAAGCTCTCTGGGGCCATATGATATGCTGGACTCGATATCGGGGCTGTCCTGGGGTACAGGTCAATATAAAAGTCTACCTCTCTGCGAGGAGGTAGCCCTGGAACGTCGTCGGGAAAAACGTCTGCATACTGATCCACCACTACAGGAAATCTAGGACTCCGCACGTCAACTGCTCCTAGGATGAGGCTAGACAACTTATTAGTGATGGGTTGTCCTCTCCCCCGTAGAAGTCCATCCTGTGCTGCAAAGGCTCCCTTCTCACCGGTGAAGGTGAACCTGCTCCCGTCGGTGTGTACACATCACACCTTGCGCCTAATACAATCAATCTATGCATGGACTGTAGACAACCAATCCATGCCCAATATGACGTCTTAAGGCCTCGACGCTGCTTCAAGAAGATCCTAGCCGAAGCTCTCGCCTCTTAGATTAATCTCACACTGCCGGTACCGGTGCGTAATTGTCGAGTCTACTCTCGTAGGAGTCTCTAGCTGTATGGATCGAGCCAACAGCTCTGTCGGAATCTCTGAGCTCTTAACAAGGGCAGCGGCTATGAAAGCGTGACTCGCTCCTGTATCTATAAGTACTACAGCAAGGGTGGAATAGACACAGATAGTACCTCGAATAATCTCGGGCGCGCCGTGGTCGTAGACCTCTTCATCCTGAAGTTGTGCCTGTCTCTGCCCGCCAACTCCCTATGGTCGGGGTGGACCTCCTGGTGATGGTGGTGGTAGAGCCTCAAAGCGTCTCCCACCACCTACTGCTTGGCCAGCTCCTCTGCCTCATCCGCCTACTCCCTGCAGACCGCCACGGTCGACCCTCTACCTCTGCCTCGGTGGTCCCCCAACCGTCTGCTGCTCCTCGGCACGGCGGGTCGGGCAATCACCAGTCATGTCTCCCTGCCCGCCGCACGAGTAGCACTGCATGCCTCTCGAAAGACTGGCTCCGAGCTGTGTGCCCCGCACTGCTGAGCCAGTGTCCTGAGGTCATCTTCCTGAGGGTCTGGTCTGCCTAGAACCATGTGTCATCCGTTGACTGCCTGCTGCAGAAGACTCTGATACGTGCCGCCCTGCGGTGGGTCTCGGCGCTGGAGTAGACTCATCAAGAAAGCTCTCGATCAAAAAGGGCCTTCTCCAGTACTCATGTCTGAGTCGGAATGCTGATGGAGATCAGTGATTCCCTGATCTCGTGTCTCAATCCATGCACAAAGGTCTGGGCCCGGAAGAATGGGTCCCGTACCATTTCTATCGAGTAGCTTGATAGATCAGTAAATCTTGTTGAGTACTGGGCGATCATCATGCTGCCCTGCCGCAACTGAAGAAGCTCCTGGATGCGCACCGCACGGAGGGTGTCTTGGACAAAATCTGAGCGGAAGAGGCTCTCAAAGTCCGTCCAGAGAAGAGATGCCTCAATGTGCACCTGGAGCATCAAGCTCCACCATCTTCCTACTGCTGCGTGCAGTAGGCTCACTGCGAGGATCACCATGAGGTCTGCTGGTGTCCTCACTAACCTGAAAACTCTCACCACTGCCTCCAGCCGGTCCTCGGCTTCCTAGGGGTCTATCTCCCCACGGAACCTGGGCGGTCGCTGGCGCTGGAAGTCATGCAGTGCACTGAGGCGACGTGCATCGTCAGCGGCTGGTGCTGGAAGCATCGGTGGCTCGGCGGGTAGAGCTACCGCCGGTGCCACTGCTGACAAAGGGCCCTGCACCGAGGCCTCGTCGCTCAGTGGGCTATCGTCATGCTCGACTCTCGGAACCCTAGCTGGCTGCCGTCGTGGGTCCATCTTGAAAAGGAAACAGGTGCGCTGTGGTCAGAACAATATACTTGGTGAGCTGATACAAAGTAATCACAAAGAAAACTTGAAACACACATGCAATCAATGTTTTCGTGCATTAATTCGGAAATCAGAAGTCAGGGACCTGGTGTATAGATATGTCGGTCGCCGCACCAACATTTGACTCCCTGGACTGATAACAACACTCGATACGCTAAAAACTATTGCTTCACATAGAAAATGATCAGAGTTCCATGTTCTCCGGTAGAACCGAACTCCTCTGATACCAATTTGTCACGACCCGACCATAGGGCCTGTGCTGTGACTATCCCAAGCCCGCCTTCCATAGGCCAGGGGCTGGTAATTAGCACCGAGGCGTAAATCCCGGTAAAAAGAGAAGGCATTGCCTTTGTAAAGTAAACAAACACCAAAGAGTAAACAAGAAGTAGAAGCATACACTATGTAAAAGCTGGTACAACAGTATGTGCAGAAGAGTAAATGGGCCAGTATACAAACCCAAACTGAAAGTAAAGTACAACTGGAAAGGGAAAACAACAACAGAAAAGTAAAGCCGCAACGCCGAGCTGCCCACTGGAAATCCCACCTGAAGGGTGGGTACAGATAGCTCCACTGCTCCTCGGGTTCCATCATCTGCTCCGAGTATGTTCCGCCCAGTGGTCCACCTCCAGGTACCGTCCTGCTCTACAAGCCTCAACCATGATCAATGATGTCCGTCATCTGCAACCAACACAACATAGTGCGGGCATAACCCATGCAGGGGTGAGTATAAGATACTCAGTAGGGACCCCGATACCCCCGAAGGTCTCCCAAATTCCACAAAGGATAAACCACAATGGAAAGATACAATCACGATGTAACAACTGACACTGCTGAGGTATATGGCCATACATATATCTAAGTCATCAATTACAAAATTCTCCAACCTCCGAGCCCAAGTACAACCCAGTCCACACAGGAAAGCATACATATTCCACAGAGGAAATAAAAACATAATCCACATAGGATAACACAAAACAATCCACATAGGAATGTAAAAAGGATTCAGCTCACACAAGTATACTTCTTCGAAAGACGATAGAGGTGATCACTGATCCATCTAAGTCGTCGGACCCACAATGGATCGATAGGTACTAACCACCGCAATGACCCACACAGGATCAGTAGAACTGATCCACACAGGATCGCTGAGTGCTGTAGTCATCGTCGTCGAATCCACTAAGGATATCTGCACAGTCGTCGTCACAGTCACAGTAGCAGTCGCAGCCAGCTCTAGGGTTCCCGCACACAACAAGCTCGTTCTGGAGGGTCGGCTCCACAAGCCGAGAGGCTGATACATCAACGGACACATAGTCCAGATTTTATGTATCCAAAAGTTCCGTATCTTCAACTGGAACTCAACGTCGCAGACGGCGCATAAATCAGACGCTCGGTCTGAGAGTTATTGGCTTTTTCGTTTTAGGGGCCCGGTCACTTTTTAAGGCAAAACCAACCCGACCGTACTCCACCTGCGTCCAAACCTCGGGCGGAGTAAGCCAAAAGATCCACTTCACTTAGAGGAATCCAACAATGATTACGGCACGTCAATCGGGCATCCGATGCTTAAGATATGAGTGTTTCCGCTCCGAGGGCCCGGTTGGTTTCGTGTACGAACCAACCCGGCCGAACCCAAAGTATTCTGAAACCCTGAGTGCAATATTTCGAAACGACTGTCTCGATTCAAGGATCGCATCTCAACTAACGGTGCGTCGATCGGAGGTACGTACCCACGTTTTGGGCAAAAGACCGAAGAGGGTCCGAAAACGGGGGTTTCAGGCCCGGACCGACCTGGCCCGAACCGGGTCGACCCGCCCCGGGTTCGGGTCCGCCCAGCCCGGCTGGGCACAGCGCGCCCGGCGCGCTGGCCAGCTCGGCCAGTGGCCTAGTCGTTTCAGCAAGGGGGGGCGCCTGCCCCTGGTGAAACCACGGACCCCCAATTAAGGGGGCCGTTTTGCATAGCCGACCGGGGGAATTAATTCCTCCAGCTCCCCTTTGTCTGGTCGGCCCGCACCGGCTGACCGGTTCTGCCGTCAAGGACCGGCGACGGCCGGTCCTTTCCTCCATCGCTAACACCGGTGGCCTGGAACCGGCTGCCGGTCATCCTGCTCCGCCGCGGCCCGAAACCGGCCGCGGCTTGATTTGTCTAGTGCGGTGCGACGGCACCGCGCCCCCTCTGCCGTGGCCCCGCTCCGGCCGCGGCGTCTTACGTTTTCTTCGATGCGGCACGACGGCGTCGCGTCCTTGATCAACATCATGGCGCGGTGCAAAGGCATCGCATATTACTTGCCGTGCGATTCCCGTGTGGTGCGACTGCACCACGCCATTCCGTTCCATCCACAAGTAATCAAACAATGATAAAGGAGGAGGGTCGGATGTGTTTGTGCGGTCCGGACCCCTCTCATTAATCATTATCATTTAGTAATTTATTCAATAAGAACGACAAACTAGAATTCATGAACGGAAAATAATTAAATAAAATAAACCCTACCTTGATAAAAGAGATGACGAACGTCGGCCTCGCGAAATGAGGATTCAAAGACGTTGACGAAGATTTCATCGTGGAAAACTGTCGTGAAAAGAGATGTCGCGGGAGAAAAACGTCGTGGAAGAAGACGTCGCGTCGCGGGTCGGTGTCGCGGAAGACGGTCTCCGAGGGCTCGGTGCTCCACGTCGGAGATCATTTGTTCTTCGTGTTCGTCGTCAAAGAAGAAGATGTTCTTCCCAAAATCTCTCAACGACAAAACTCTAATAACAAAATAAAAAAATCTCCTTTCTTATTTTATTAACACAACAAGAATTTTGAAATTCAATGTTTTGAATTTTGAAAACTTACATTAAACTAACAACATTAAATCCATAAGTTTGATAAACTTAAGTTAACCACATTAATGGTGAGTTGAGGGGGGTTAGAGGATATGAAGGGGTGGGGTTCGTGTGGGCCCCACCACCATCATAACCACCCAAGGGAGGCTGGGTGGTTACCCAACTTCCATCCAAAGGATTAAACACTTAGAGAAAAAATAAATATTGTAGAATAATTATAAAATAAACTTCAACAATTTTTATCATCAACTCTCGTGAAAACGCAACTCCGGAACAGGTATTCCTAAGTAATTATCGGCGCTACGGTTCCATCGGTGCCCTCAGAATTTGATTCTGAGAAATGGTTCAAAATTTAGAGATTCACGCTCGTTCATTCATTGAACGTACCCGAGCTAAACTTCGGTTAGAAATTCCTAGCACACCGGGCCTCAGAATCAGGTGCCGTCTGAAACTACGTTCTTGTAAAATCCCAAAGAAAATTAAGAAAAAAAATTTCCCTTAAATATTACGGGTCTTTACAAAAATCGTTTAACTCTTTTGAGGGAGAAAATTAAGGCAACAAGATGGAACTTGGATGAAATATCATGCATTAGGCCATCCATTTTAATGTATAGGATTTTTTTTGGAGGATGGGGATAAACTGGTTAGGCAGCCATAAATGAGACTCAATCCAACAATTTTCGAGGTTGTTGAAAAAGAGGTTGGATAATTGCTTGAGGTAGGTATAATCTATCAAATTTCATATTCCTAGAGGGTGAGTCCTATTCAGGTTGTGCCTACGAAAATTGGTGTTACAATTTTTAAAAATGAGAAATATGAGTTAGTTCCAATGATGGTACAAAACAGTTGGCATGTGTGTATTGATTAATGGAGAGTAAATTAGTCCACCCACAAAAACTATTTTCCCCTCTCATTTATTGATCAAATTTTTGAGAGAATAGCTGGGAAGACACATTATTGATTCTTTTAAGGATTTTATATATATTTTTAGGTTTTTATTGAACTGAAGGATAAGGATAAGACAAGATTTACTTGTCCATTCAGTACATTTTTTTACCAAAGGATTCCATTTAGACTTCGCAACATCCCAGGTAATGTTCAGATATGCAAGTTGATTATTTTTGATGATTTCATCAAGACCTGCAAGGAGTATTTAGTGATGATTTTACAGTGTATGGTTCATTATTTGATGAATTTCTATGTAGTTTGGGAAAGTTGTTGAATCATTATAATGAGAATAATCTGGTCCTGAACATTGAAAAGTGTCATTTCATGGTAGAGCATGGAATTTCCTTAGGGCGTGTATTGTCATAACATGGGATATAGATTGATAGATATAAGATATATATTATTTCATCCATTCCATATACTTCAGGTGTGCGTGATGTTAGATCTTTCCTAGGGTATGCAGGATTTTATCACTGCTTCATCAATGATTTTAGTAAGATTACTCTTCCAAGGTCACAATTATTTTAAAAGTATTATGTTTTTCTATTTGATGATTTTTGCAAGACCTCCTTTTATGATCTAAAGATGTGTCTCCCCACTACACTGATCATACAACTACCACGGTGGGAGATTCATTTTGAGCTTATGTGTGATGCCTCCAACATCGCAGTTGGAGCTGTCTTATCTCCGAGGGTGGAAGGACATTCCCATGTTATTTCCTATGTATCGAGGACACTGGATTCGGCCATATAAAACTACAAAACCACATAAAATCAGTTTCTTTACATTATATTCAATTTAGATAAATTTCGATCATATTTATTGGGCTCTAAAGTAGTTGTTTTTTATAACCATGATGCTCTGAGGTTTCTCATGAAGAAGCCAGATGCAATGCCCAGGCTAATCCAATGGATTCTCCTTATTCAAGAATTTGATATTGAGATAAAGGATAATAATGGGTTAGAGAACATGGTGGAAGACCACATGAGTTGGATTTCTCACACACTACAAGATGACACCTTAGACTAGGTACCACTTCAGGACACATTCCCAGACAATCATCTTTATTCCATCTCACGTATGCATCCTAGGTATGCATATTTAGTTAACTACCTTGTTGCCTCTGAAATCCATGAAAATTTAAAGAAACATCAAGTCCAAAAATTAAAGAGTGGGTCAGGATTTTATGTTTGTGATGATCCATACCTATAGAACATGTGTAGAGACCTAGTTATTAGGAGGTGTGTTCCAGATCATGATTTTGAGTCTGTTCTAAAATTTTGTAATCCACTTGTTTATGGTGGACACTTTAGACCCCAAAGGATAGTTAATAATGTTTTAGACCTTGGATTATATTTTCCTAGCTATTACATGATGATCATGTGTGTTGTAAGTTGTTCTCACATTGCCAACACTCGGGAAGCATTTCTAGGATACATGAGATGCCTCAAAAACCCAAATTATTCTTTGAGATTTTTTATGTCTGGGGAATTGATTTTTTGGGTGCTTTTCCTAGTTCCTTCAATTTTTTATATATTTTGGTTTTTGTTGATTATGTGAGAAAATAGGTTGAGGATAAGGCCACAAGGATTGATGATTAATATGTTATAGTGGACTTTGTCAAAGAGAATATTTTTTTGCATGTTTGGATACCGAAGGCCATCATTAGTGACCAAGGGACACACTTATACAATCAGAATTTTTCTTCCCTCTATCAAATGTATGGGGTGACACACAAAACATCAACACCATACCACCCCCAAACCAATGGACATTCTATGGTTTCAAATCATGAGTTGAATGAAATTTTAGATAAAACCATGTAGCCAAATAAGAAGGATTGAAGCAAGCACTTAGATGATGCATTGTGGACTTATAGGAAATCATAAAAGACACCCATTTGTCTGTCATTGTAACAACCCCAGATTTTATAAGAAACACTATTTTTAATTTCATTCATATCTTCTGTTGTACGATACACAAGGATTATCTTGCACTATATGCAACACCATATTAGCTTGCAGTATATGCAACACTATTCTTGGATCAGGTTACACGCAATTTCAAGTTCGTTTGATAGAAGTTATTTTATGCAACATTGAGTGTATATATATATATATATATTCAATGTATAAATAAAATATTGTTGGATTATGTTATACGCAACAAAAAAGGAGTCGTGCACTACACGCAACCCTAACTTGTCTTGCATTACACGCAATCGCGACCTTCCCTCATAGCATGTGTTGTACGCAATACCGGGTTTTACTAAACAACAATATATTATTATAATATTGTTATGAACTAGCCTTTATGAATATTATTTACTAAATATTGAATTTTATAACATTATTATTCATCTTATACATTTTCTAGAACATAGTATAAGAACAAAATAAATTTTTCGGGTAAAATATGTATTTTTCAAAAAATACAGTTTTGCTGCCTTTTGATGGCGCACCCACTTTAAATCTAGTTTTTGAAATGTTTATAAGTTCCATTTGAAAAAATAAAATTATTCTTTGGAAACAAGAAATAAAAATTTACTTTGGATAAAATTTTCATTTTATTCTGATAACTTTCATATTTTAATGAATAGTAAAAACACGCTATATTTAAATTAAAAACAACTTTTTTCATCGTAATATATTATGTGGTTAAATTATAATATTGAATGGTTTTAAAGTATAAATAGAATATATTTTTACCAATTAATATAATTTATGTCATTATCATTGATTTTACCTTGAATTTGTAGGTTATATCAATTAAATCTTTTGCAATGTTTTAAAGAAAAACCCATTTTCTTTCGACAATGGGATTATTTTTAATTTAATTTCTACATCTTTTGTGTATTGAATTTGGAAAAATGGATTCCATATTTGGAATCAGTGGGTCCAAATTATGTTAATAAGATACTTTTTATTTTTGGGCATTGTGAATAGTAACTACGATAAATTTTATTTAATATAGTTAAAGGTAAATCGTGTAATTAAGGGTAAATAAAAGATTATAAAATTACCATAACACTGGGAAAAAAATCCTATTGGATGCCTAAAAGTAGACCCATATGACCTAATGGTCGGATTAGATTCATTTTATGGACATTTGTCCAAGAAAATAATTTAATTATTATTAAAACCAAAGAATATGACGACATGTCACTTTCTTAAATCTTACAAGTATAATAATTTTAATTTAGTGATAAACTTCAAGAAACTTCGAAAATGCATAGTATCCAGAACGCTAATACAATTATATACATCATAGAAATTTATTTAAAATTTTTAGGGATTAAATAAGTATCATTTATTATGACACAAAGATGATGCGGTAATTGTCTTATTAATGAAATATTGACATAATTAATGTTATAAATGACCAAATAAAGGTAATTTGAGACTTTTTATGACTTAAACTAATTTTAGAGGTTAATATGACATTTTATTGTTGATTTATGTAACTTTTTTTGAACTTATCATTCTTTTATGAATTTCATAAAAATCATGTACCAAATAGTGTCTAAATTGACTTAAATTAGTTTTTAAAACAAATATTATATTATTAATTGTTATTTTATTCCTAAAAATCTAAGGATCGACCAAATGACTTAGATAAAGTTATATATATTAATAATAAACAACTTGGGGTTCGTTTGGCTTGATATAGTATGTTTATTAACCATATAGTGTAAGAAAACAAAAAGACACGGTAAAAGTTAAATTATTTAACTTAGAATTAAATCTAATTGATAAGGTTAAAATAATAACCTAAACTTGTCTAAATCCTATTGGATGAGATTATTTCGACCCAACCCCACTTTAGATTCGAAATAAGACCCTTTGGAACCATTATAAACTGAATTTGAACTTAATATAAAATAATATTTTTAGGTTTTCCTAAGGTGCCCCTCTCCTCCCCTATAAAAGGGCACCTCCTCCCTCTCCTCCTCACACCAATTTGAGCATTCAAGCTCGGCCAACCCCTGAAAAAATAACTTCTACACTTCCCTAGTATCATCCTAGAGGTCCTGGTTTCTTCAAATACCATCCTTAGTTTTTTAAGTGGAGGTTAAGTGAAGGCGCGTCAAAAAGAGGTAATATCCATTGCCGATCCTTTTCAATTTCTTTATTCTTCAACATCTTCTTCTTTATTTGTTTCATGATAAAGTAATAATATAAGTATTTATTATATACTGATATGTTATTATAAATATAAAACAACTCTAATTAACCTTCTATCCATCCTACGGAAAAAGGAAATCACCGCGCGTGCGTACGTATGGAATACCGTCTCCACGTCGTGGTGTAATCTATTTTCCGCCACCACCTTAATTGGATGGGTATAATGGTGTAATGAGTAACTATATATGATTATTATAAAGTGATACTGATAATGAAATAGTATACATACAATTCAACACAATTCCACGACCATGGGAACGATATCATCGCTCGTGTGTACGTACGGACTACCATCTCCACGACGCGATGAGATTCATTCTCCACATTAGCCATTCATGAATGATTATAAAGTATATATAATGAATAATAATGAAATATATTAAATGTTAAATCTACTGGATTTATGTATATATATATATATGTATGTCATCTACTTACTTCCATTCAAGACAATAAGGAATGGAAAACAGCGTTCTTGCGTACGTACGGACTACCGTCTCCATGAACGGTGTGTTTCATTTCATTTATCTATCTATTATATATATATAATGAATATATATGATATATAAATCATGTTTTATATTCTAGAAGTATGTAAATCATTATATAAGTAATAATAATGTCCAGAACAACAAGTACAAACACCTACGCTAAATGAAACGATTTTACCCAAAACGCTTCTTTAACATGGAATTTACAAAAGAATGGGTAATATAAAGTCATAAGTGAACCATATATGATATCATAAAAATTAATATGATTTTTAATAAGTTAATGACATTATTTAAATCATTATACAGGTGGTTCGTATACGTACAAAGCATATCGGACATAAGGTAAGGGAAATATCACAATCTCATTTTTATCCGAGATTGTTTTTACTTTGGAAATTACTAGGGTGTATTTTATCATCAATGTAACACCCCGAGCTTCCACGATACGCTTCTCATTCAATAATGTAATAGCTTGCATTGTACGCAAGTTCGAGTTCTAACACACCGCAACTAATCAAAATAGCCGTTATGAATAGTAATAACCACTTTTTAAAATTATAGAAATTTTATATTTCAAAATGGACTTCATTTTTGTATTCGTAATATCGAAATTAGCCTATGTTGAATTTTTGGTATTTTTCTGAGAACTTCTAATTTTTTATGAATAGTGAAAAATACATAAAAACAACTTTTTTAATCAAAATAATTTATACAGATAAATTATACTATTTAGTGGTTTTAAGGTATAATTAGAAAATATTTTTACCATTTTATCCAATGGTGGTCATTAGAATTAATTTAACATTGAAATTGGACATAAACAATTGCCAAACTTTTGATATAAATTGTTTCTTAAAAACACGCTATTTGTTGTAACAGCGGGAATTAATTATGAAATTAATTAATACAACTTATATGTTTGGAATTTTGTAAAATAGAAATCATTTTTGAATTCGGAATATCAATTATAGCTTAGGGTGAAATTTTGGCCTTATTCTGAAAAACTTCAATTTTTGATGAATAGTGAAACCACTAAGTGGTAGTTAAATAACTGATTTTTCGTTTAAATGAAATATTACAACTTCTGTGATTTGATTTTCAAAAATCCGACATACATGGTTGTCATTAAGAAGTAAAATGTGGTTCAATGAGATCAAAATAATTTTTTGGTGAATAGTAACTTTTAAGTTCTTAATCGCGATTAGTGGTAATTAGTGTAGTTTAAGGTATAAATAATACATTAATAATATGAAATGACCTAGACACATGTCCCAACCTCATTGGTTGAGTCATGGCCGACCAAGACAAGCCATGGCCTAACTTGGGGACCCCATGGATCCACTTTTGTTGGGAAATAACATAAATTACTTTTTATTTAATGTTAAAGTGAAAATGACACTAACATAAATTGTTCTACTAAAACAATTTTTAATTGGGGTTATACAAGTCCAAATTTTGATTATAAATAGTCATTGGAAAGCTAAAAAGATTTCCTACATCATAGTATTTGTTTTATAATTTTTAGACATTAAATAAATTAAAGTATTTATGACATAATAATGATGCAGCGATGACATCATTATTTGACGATTTAAATAAAATGAGAAGATAATGCAAAATCCGAGGCTTACACTTGTCCAAAGCCTATTGGATGAAGATATTTCGAAACCTTATCACCTTAGCCTCGAATTATATAGATGTGGGACCTTTAGAATCCGAAAAGCATTTTGAAATAATGTAACATTTCATTACTTTCCAAAAGTGCCCCTCCTCTCCACTTATAAAAGGCCCCCACCTCTCCCACCTTATTCACACCATCAAGCCATTTGGCTCGGCCAACCTCTGCCCAAATACTCTCCCAACATTCCTTCCTTACTCCTAGAAACCTCACTTTGGGCAGAACTCTTCCCAAGGAAGCCTTTAGCTCAAATCAAAAAGAGTTACCCGATTTTGAGGTAATGTCTTTTCTAATGTTGTTTTGTTTTATTTTTCTTCTCCAACCCCCTAAACTCTTTTTATTCATTTCTTTTGTAACAACACCAGTATCCTCAATATACTAGGATGTTGTTATAAGAAGGATTCGAGCTACACTTACACACACCTACATCTAATGGTTAAAGAACATACGGTTAATGTGGATGGCGAATTTCTGCCTCACGAAACGATGATTGTTCAACACTCATATAACACCTCCAAAGGTGGCCATTAAGATGTCACTATTTTTATATATGATATATAATATGTTTTTGTTTTACTTATGCTTCTGTATTTCTCATTTATGGCATACTTTATGATTTCCATTATGGGTAAAACGCGATAATTTAATTTTAGGAAGTGCGGACTACCGCCCCCTCAAAGTGATTTGAATCGTTAATGCCATGTGTGGGATGTATAAAGGATGGAGTAAATGGTATTATACACTATATTATACTAGAATTATATTATACATTTATATCATTATGATTTCATTCCATTAAATATGAAATTGAAATGAAAGTAGCGTTCATGCGTACGTACGGCTTACCGTCTCCATGAACGGTGCATTTCATTTCTTACCTCTAAATGTTACGTAATATTATAAATGAATGTATATACTGTATATATATGATATATATGATATCTACATCATTAATATAATTCTGGATATAATGGATATTTCACCACATGAACAACTTATAATTATAAGAAGTTTATTGTTGACTCATGTACCAAAGATCGACAAAACGACCGTTATTAACTTAAATAATTACATAATGTTCATAACATTGTAATAAGTGATATAAAAAGGATAATGAAATTGAAAATGGTTCTTAATAAGGTAGATATTAACTCTAGTTTATTATTCAGGAGGTTAAAGAACGGTTGAGTCAAGTCAGACACAAGGTAAGGGATCTTCTTAACCCAACTTCCATTCTTTGGGTTAATCTCCTACTTTCAAATTATGTCATGATATTATTATGTCCTATTTTGTATTTTTATGTTATTTATGTGTACCTATAGTGAATACACATAATATATCTATTTTATTTTAAAAATGATCTTTGTATGGGACTTCGTCTCAATCTCCTTTCGTTGAGGCATATTTTATTTTATACACAACTTTCTTTTATACGGTGTATAAACCCCTTTGACTTTTACATTTATTCAAAAGGAATCTTTTTACACGAAGCGTTTTACTAAACGACAAAAAGGGAATGTTTTTCTTTCCGTACTTATGCGGCGACAACGACTTCTCCGCCGCCGTGACTATTATTTGAGTTTCGACTTCCTCTACAAGACATCGTTTTTTTTAATGAAAAATAAATACAAAGTTTTAACTTTCATCTTTTTGGTATTGAAAATGGTTTTGAAAGCGTTTTTATTATATCAATGTGTTGTATTGATATCTTGTGATTGAAATGTGGAAATGTTATGTTTCCTTTATGCATGTTTTATGTGATACGATTATGTTATGGTTTATGATATGTTTAAACCTATTCATATGAGGAATGTATTGGACTTAATAAGTGACGGGTGGAGCCCGCTATAGCTCCTCGATGCATCGGCAGGTCTCATGAGACAACTAGACGTGGAATTGGCCGAGGCCCTTTCCCAATTTGATTTATGGTTTTGGCCGAGGCCTTAATCATTTTAGACGTCTTGGCCGAGGCCTTGACAAAATGTTTCAGAATGTCCGGCATTATACATTCCATCATTATGAAAGTGGTTATTGTTATTGCATGTGATTATTCGACCAGTAGAATATCCATGTGAAGAAGTAAATGGCATTATCTCATTTTACTTTTGCCATATTATGTTGAAGTTCATGTTTAAAAGGCTTTTGTTTTAGTTATACATTGCCTTAAATGTTAATGTTTATTTATGAAATCTTCCGCATTATTGTTATCCTTACTGAGCATCTGAGCTCACCCCTTTCAATGTTTTAATATTTTCCAGGATGTGAAGAAGTATTTTATGAATGACCTGCAGGGATAGTCGGAAGAGGATATGAGTGTGGACTATGGAGACTTTGTTATTGTAGTTTTTCACTTTTTGATGTAATGAAAGACTTATGAATGTATCTAGTGTTTCCAAGGCTACTAAACTAATCGGTCTTTCGAGACTTGATCCTTTGTGATCATGCCAATGTTACGAAGTAATGCACCGACTCTAGGTAGCTGGGGTCGGGGCGTTACAGTTGGTATCAGAGGCAGTTTAGTACTAACCTTGGAAGCTAGATTTAGATAAACTCTGATTAGAGCACATAGCCCAAAGATAGACTTTGAGGATTAGTATAGAAGAACTTCCTAGAATTTTAGTATTGTAGAGATGTTGTGAGTTTTCCGAGCAATACATCCCTGTCTGGATACGAGCAGGTAGAGGTGGCTCTGGCACAGATGTACCTAGGGGTAAAACCCGAAAACACCGCTTTGAGCTAGACTCAAACGGGAACTGGTGCACGACAACGGGCCTTGCTGCACTCTTGGTTATGACACTCCCGGGGGATATGCTTAGGATAATTCTCATTTTCTTTACAAACCATTATGTAAGGTTTATGAGTACATACTTCCTCAAAGGAAACATTTCTTTTTATGATTATGGATTATATCCATAAATAGTTCAATTAATGTTAAGTATTATACAAGTATGGAATTATGTATTTTGATTCATAAACTAATCTGGATTATGCCATTATTTAGAAATGGCGCCTAGTAGAAGGAATGGAAACTGTATCAATACACGAACTCCGTGTAGGGATTGCCCTCCTGCTCAAGATAATTATTGTGGACCTGGAGATACAACTGGTGCTGATCAACTTATTACCATACTGGGACAACTCACGCAGGTTATGAATAACAACCTTACTCGTATGGAGCACCCTGATTCGCAACGTGGAGGATCAATGCTAGACCGTTTCATGAGGCAACAACCGCCAACCTTCAATGGGAGTACAAATCCTACAGTAGCTGAGCAATGGATAAATTCCTTAGAGAAAATATTCCATGCCTTGGGGAGTAGTGAAAGGGAGAAGGTTGTCATGGCAGTTTACCGCCTCACTGGAGATGCCGATCAGTGGTGGTCACTGATTCAAAACACAAAGGAAGATGATGACGTATCGAATATGGAATGGAGGGAGTTCAAAGAGCTTTTCTTAGAAAAATACTTTCCTCGTGACCATCGAGCAGATATGGAAAGGCAATTTCTGAGTCTGAGGCAGAAGGAGGATGAGAATGTCGCAAAGTATGAGGCTAACTTTACAAGGTTAGCGAGGCATGCTGCCGATTATATACGTAACCCAAGGAGTAAGATTGATCGTTTCTTTGATGGGTTAAAACCATTTCTCCGACGAGCTTTAGTATCACAATCCTTCTCATCATACGAAGATATAGTCTCATGTGCTATCAAGACAGAAAAGGAATTCTCTAAGTCTTATGACAACAATGTAAAGCAAGAGAAGAAGAGAACGGTGGAACAAGAGACAGATAAAGGGAAAAAGGGAAAGAAGGATTTTCCATTATGTGATAATTGTGGGAAGAATCACCCTGGTACTTGCCTAAAAGGAATGGGAGTCTGTTATAAATGTGGAGAAAAAGGTCACCAGGCACGTGATTGCAAGGGAAAGAAAGAGGCTGTCAAAGTTGAATGCTACAATTGTAGAGAAATGGGTCATTACGCAAATGAATGTCCTAAGCGTCAAGGAATCTTACCTCAGAAAAGGCCAAGGGATCAAGGACAATCTTATGCTATTACTACAGTTGAAGCAGAATAACTAATGTATTGATGCTTTCGGACTCATGGATTATATTCTGGTTATTAGAATAATGTGATCTATATAAGGATTGTACTGCAGTACTTGTTGGTTTCAGTAAGGTTTTAATATGATTAAGGTAATCATATTTTTAGTATGTGACAATAAGAGAAACTTTTCTTTGTTTGGGGAATCTGATGTTACAATTGATTTTGGAATTAAGAGACCTTTTAGAGAAAGTTTGGACAGAGGTATTTTGGATAACTATAAATGTTGGGATGGATTAAGTTGAACTTTGAATAGTATTGTTTAAGGTTAAAACTTTTCTGAAGATTATTTCTGGAATACTATAATACTATATTTTTAGAAAAAGGACAACCTGCAGGGTGGGGAATAACCCGTCGCGTCGGACACAGCTGCAGGAATCGAACCCACAACCATAGTGCGACAAGCCTTTATTTCCTACCACTAGCCTACAGGAAGTCCCTGGTTATTACAAAATCGTTTTACTAATCTAAATGGTATGTGTTAACATTTGGAACCTTATACAATTAGGATAAATAGAATATTTTTGAGTTCCGTTACCATTTGGAGTAAAAGTTGGGTTTGTGGTAAAAATTTATTAACGAATGAAAGTATACATAACAAGTATGTATATTCCCCTACGTTCTTAGTAAATCTCATAAATAAATTCCTCAACATTATAAAAGGTAACTTAAAACAAAAATGTTGTCAGTTAACTTTTCCAACTGGGGATTCAATGACCGTTTAACCAATCACAAGTTTGTGATTTTCTTGTGGTTAAACATTCTCCTAATCCTGTTTTCTATAACTCTCCATCAGACCTTGATGGTTTGTTTCTCCTCCATATCCATATTTTCATAGAATCCTAGAATGGGCTATATCGGGTGACCTTTGCACTTATCCTGCTTTCTTTTAATGTTATATATTTATTAACCTTATTTCCGATGTGGGTTTTCCACAAAGGTATTTTCTATTTTCAGCCTTTTATTATCAAAGAAAAATTTCAAATTGCGAGGACGCAATTTATTTAAGGAGGGGAGAATGTAACACCCCGAGCTTCCACGATACGCTTCTCATTCAATAATGCAATAGCTTGCATTGTACGCAAGTTCGAGTTCTAACACACCGCAACTAATCAAAATAGCCGTTATGAATAGTAATAACCACTTTTTAAAATTATAGAAATTTTATATTTCAAAATGGACTTCATTTTTGTATTCGTAATATCGAAATTAGCCTATGTTGAATTTTTGGTATTTTTCTGAGAACTTCTAATTTTTTATGAATAGTGAAAAATACATAAAAACAACTTTTTTAATCAAAATAATTTATACAGATAAATTATACTATTTAGTGGTTTTAAGGTATAATTAGAAAATATTTTTACCATTTTATCCAATGGTGGTCATTAGAATTAATTTAACATTGAAATTGGACATAAACAATTGCCAAACTTTTGATATAAATTGTTTCTTAAAAACACGCTATTTGTTGTAACAGCGGGAATTAATTATGAAATTAATTAATACAACTTATATGTTTGGAATTTTGTAAAATAGACATCATTTTTGAATTCGGAATATCAATTATAGCTTAGGGTGAAATTTTGGCCTTATTCTGAAAAACTTCAATTTTTGATGAATAGTGAAACCACTAAGTGGTAGTTAAATAACTGATTTTTCGTTTAAATGAAATATTACAACTTCTGTGATTTGATTTTCAAAAATCCGACATACATGGTTGTCATTAAGAAGTAAAATGTGGTTCAATGAGATCAAAATAATTTTTTGGTGAATAGTAACTTTTAAGTTCTTAATCGCGATTAGTGGTAATTAGTGTAGTTTAAGGTATAAATAATACATTAATAATATGAAATGACCTAGACACATGTCCCAACCTCATTGGTTGAGTCATGGCCGACCAAGAAAAGCCATGGCCTAACTTGGGGACCCCATGGATCCACTTTTGTTGGGAAATAACATAAATTACTTTTTATTTAATGTTAAAGTGAAAATGACACTAACATAAATTGTTCTACTAAAACAATTTTTAATTGGGGTTATACAAGTCCAAATTTTGATTATAAATAGTCATTGGAAAGCTAAAAAGATTTCCTACATCATAGTATTTGTTTTATAATTTTTAGACATTAAATAAATTAAAGTATTTATGACATAATAATGATGCAGCGATGACATCATTATTTGACGATTTAAATAAAATGAGAAGATAATGCAAAATCCGAGGCTTACACTTGTCCAAAGCCTATTGGATGAAGATATTTCGAAACCTTATCACCTTAGACTCGAATTATATAGATGTGGGACCTTTAGAATCCGAAAAGCATTTTGAAATAATGTAACATTTCATTACTTTCCAAAAGTGCCCCTCCTCTCCACTTATAAAAGGCCCCCACCTCTCCCACCTTATTCACACCATCAAGCCATTTGGCTCGGCCAACCTCTGCCCAAATACTCTCCCAACATTCCTTCCTTACTCCTAGAAACCTCACTTTGGGCAGAACTCTTCCCAAGGAAGCCTTTAGCTCAAATCAAAAAGAGTTACCCGATTTTGAGGTAATGTCTTTTCTAATGTTGTTTTGTTTTATTTTTCTTCTCCAACCCCCTAAACTCTTTTTATTCATTTCTTTTGTAACAACACCAGTATCCTCAATATACTAGGATGTTGTTATAAGAAGGATTCGAGCTACACTTACACACACCTACATCTAATGGTTAAAGAACATACGGTTTCTGTGGATGGCGAATTTCTGCCTCACGAAACGATGATTGTTCAACACTCATATAACACCTCCAAAGGTGGCCATTAAGATGTCACTATTTTTATATATGATATATAATATGTTTTTGTTTTACTTATGCTTCTGTATTTCTCATTTATGGCATACTTTATGATTTCCATTATGGGTAAAACGCGATAATTTCATTTTAGGAAGTGCGGACTACCGCCCCCTCAAAGTGATTTGAATCGTTAATGCCATGTGTGGGATGTATAAAGGATGGAGTAAATGGTATTATACACTATATTATACTGGAATTATATTATACATTTATATCATTATGATTTCATTCCATTAAATATGAAATTGAAATGAAAGTAGCGTTCATGCGTACGTACGGCTTACCGTCTCCATGAACGGTGCATTTCATTTCTTACCTCTAAATGTTACGTAATATTATAAATGAATGTATATACTGTATATATATGATATATATGATATCTACATCATTAATATAATTCTGGATATAATGGATATTTCACCACCTGAACAACTTATAATTATAAGAAGTTTATTGTTGACTCATGTACCAAAGATCGACAAAACGACCGTTATTAACTTAAATAATTACATAATGTTCATAACATTGTAATAAGTGATATAAAAAGGATAATGAAATTGAAAATGGTTCTTAATAAGGTAGATATTAACTCTAGTTTATTATTCAGGAGGTTAAAGAACGGTTGAGTCAAGTCGGACACAAGGTAAGGGATCTTCTTAACCCAACTTCCATTCTTTGGGTTAATCTCCTACTTTCAAATTATGTCATGATATTATTATGTCCTATTTTGTATTTTTATGTTATTTATGTGTACCTATAGTGAATACACATAATATATCTATTTTATTTTAAAAATGATCTTTGTATGGGACTTCGTCTCAATCTCCTTTCGTTGAGGCATATTTTATTTTATACACAACTTTCTTTTATACGGTGTATAAACCCCTTTGACTTTTACATTTATTCAAAAGGAATCTTTTTACACGAAGCGTTTTACTAAACGACAAAAAGGGAATGTTTTTCTTTCCGTACTTATGCGGCGACAACGACTTCTCCGCCGCCGTGACTATTATTTGAGTTTCGACTTCCTCTACAAGACATCGTTTTTTTTTAATGAAAAATAAATACAAAGTTTTAACTTTCATCTTTTTGGTATTGAAAATGGTTTTGAAAGCGTTTTTATTATATCAATGTGTTGTATTGATATCTTGTGATTGAAATGTGGAAATGTTATGTTTCCTTTATGCATGTTTTATGTGATACGATTATGTTATGGTTTATGATATGTTTAAACCTATTCATATGAGGAATGTATTGGACTTAATAAGTGACGGGTGGAGCCCGCTATAGCTCCTCGATGCATCGGCAGGTCTCATGAGACAACTAGACGTGGAATTGGCCGAGGCCCTTTCCCAATTTGATTTATGGTTTTGGCCGAGGCCTTAATCATTTTAGACGTCTTGGCCGAGGCCTTGACAAAATGTTTCAGAATGTCCGGCATTATACATTCCATCATTATGAAAGTGGTTATTGTTATTGCATGTGATTATTCGACCAGTAGAATATCCATGTGAAGAAGTAAATGGCATTATCTCATTTTACTTTTGCCATATTATGTTGAAGTTCATGTTTAAAAGGCTTTTGTTTTAGTTATACATTGCCTTAAATGTTAATGTTTATTTATGAAAGCTTCCGCATTATTGTTATCCTTACTGAGCATCTGAGCTCACCCCTTTCAATGTTTTAATATTTTCCAGGATGTGAAGAAGTATTTTATGAATGACCTGCAGGGATAGTCGGAAGAGGATATGAGTGTGGACTATGGAGACTTTGTTATTGTAGTTTTTCACTTTTTGATGTAATGAAAGACTTATGAATGTATCTAGTGTTTCCAAGGCTACTAAACTAATCGGTCTTTCGAGACTTGATCCTTTGTGATCATGCCAATGTTACGAAGTAATGCACCGACTCTGGGTAGCTGGGGTCGGGGCGTTACAATCAACATCCATGTTTCCTCAATATTTAATGTTGTTTCCATCCACCTACAATTTTTTATATCCAATTTTACCCTTCGGTGAGTTTTTAGTAAAAGATATGATTGGAATATTTTGTCGTTTTTCGTACGAGGTACTTTTTGACTTTTCCGAAAAAAGTACGAGAATAATGATTTTTTAACTTATACGACATGAATGGATTTTTAAAACATTATTTCAAAGAATCTTCCATTACAAGTTTTCAAGTTTATTTTTAATGAAATTCTTTTAGTTTCTAATTGTACAACATGTTAAGAAAGGAAAAGTTTTTTTGAAGCAGAAAGGATATTTTCCTCGAGAATGGAGTTCAAGTGTTTTATCAAAATTATTTTGCATCTAAGATAATAAAGGGTTCTGTTTTTATCACTATTATTACATTGATTTTATTATTTTGTGATGGAATTATATTTTTATGAATTCCTTTATCTTATATTAATAGTTTTATGATTTCACAATTTTTAAGATTCCCATTTTTTATTACATGGGTTATGCTATGATGTATGGTTTTCTGATTTTGTGGCACACATAAGAATGGTATCATATTTATATGGGTGGGACCTATATCTGCCTCCAATGCATTGGGTAAAGATTTTATATCTCATGAGATAGACATGGCTTGAACGGTAGGTGATACCGGTTCAGTGAAATAGGACTGAAACGAGGGTGACTCGGTTCAGAAATGGACTTTGTCCACTAAGATAGTCTTGGCAATGAGTCTTGACTAATAAGATATGATTATATATGATTATGTGTGTATGCCACAAAGATTCTTGTTTTAAGTTATGATTATTGGGATTTTATTTCACTGCTATGATTTATCCCGTGTTATGATATTATGATCTCTTTTACAGGTTATGATTTCCAAAATGTTATTTTCTTATGAATATGATGTGATTGATTTTTCTTTTATTTATCCTTACTAAGAATTTGAGCTCACCCTTTTATGTTTTATTTTCCCCAGGATTTAAAGAATGGTTTTAGTTAATAAAAAAAGGGAATATCTTTATGGGAGATGTTGAAGATCTTTCACAATGATTAGAAGATTACGTTCCGAGTTTCCAAAGACAGTAAACTATTACGGTCCTTGTGTGTGTGTTTTTGTTATGTAATAAGTATTTCGCAAAAGTAATGTAATGTCCATGTATGTCAGTCTTCGAGTATCTATAGTTGGTATTAGAGGAAAGGATTAGACAACCTTTGGAAACTAGGATGTGAAAACGTTAGTGAGATCCCTAGAGATATTACTAAGGTATGTCTAGGGATGTCCCTTAGGATAAGTATACGTATAGGATATAGTCCTAGAACTACGGTAACATTATTAGAATTTAACCTAAGATGTTAGATATTAAGGGTACTCCCCCTTTACTATGTTGTTTTCCCTAGCATTATTTTTGCCTCTCACACTATTCTTTTTGGGTTTTAGACAATGGCTAGAACCCGAAGGAACCGTGTTGATCACTGTAATGGACACTGCAATGATTGTCCTCCTGAACAAAAAAGTGTTATGGGAGATGGAGTGAAAAATATTATTGCTATACTTACACAAGCAATGAATCATTTTGGACTTCCAAATGAGCAGAGAAGGGAACAATATTCTATTGAGTCCTTCATGAGGCAACGTCCACCTTCTTTCAGTGGGTCTTCCGATCCACTTGTTGCTGAAAAATGGATCAGTACCACTGAAAAGATATTTTCAGTTCTTCAATGTTCTGAACATGATAAAGTCATCTTAGCAGTATATCGTTTGGAAGGTGAAGCTGGCCAATGGGGGAATCTTATAAATAATATGAGGCCAAGAGATGAAATTGAGTCCATGGAATGTGACGAGTTCAAGAACATGATTTTCAGTTATTACTTCCCTCGTATTCTTCGAACAAAGATGGAAAAGGAGTTTCTTGAGCTGAAGCAGAAGGATGATGAATCTATTGGTATATACGAATAAAATTTGACAAGACTTTCAAGGTATGCATCTGGCATTATCATCCAACATAAAAGTAAAGTTGATCGATTTTTCAGTGGCTTAAAACCAAGTCTTCGTAGGGCATTAGATATAAGAGACTTTAGTAGCTATGAAGAAATTGTGCGTTGTGTTGTCAAGGTAGAAATGGAAGTTGGTGTTACATATCCATTATAACGACCCATACTTTACATACATTGTTAATACTTCAAAATTGAAGCACACTTATTACAACATATGAAAAAACCACAATGGACCGTATAGGTATAGTGTCTTTAGAAACTGGGAAACATAAACAACTGGTTCATAAATCTTCTACAGTGTCTCCCATTTATTTCATCATATCTAGGGTCCCTTTTAGCATATTCTACTTAATATCCATCTTCCTGACCTGGGGAAAAGAAAACATAAAAGGGTGAGCTCAAATGCTCAGCAAGGGAAAATAAAGGAAATAAAAATCATATCATATCTTTTTAAAAATCAAAACCTGCAAAAGAGATCATAATATCTTAACATGGAATAAATCATAGAAGTGAAAATGAGATCCCCAAAATCATAACATAAAACTTGAAACTTTGTGGCATGCACACATAATCATGGAAAATCATTTCTTGTTAGTCATGACTCATTGCCAAGACTATCTTAGTGGACAAAGTCTCTTTCTGAACCGAGTTCACTCCTCGTTTCAGTCCTGTATCACTGAACCGAAATAACCTTCCGTTCCAGCCATGTCTATCTCATGAGATATAAAATCTTTACCCAATGCATTGGAGGGAGATATAGGTCCCACCCATCTTATAATGAATCCTTTCTTATGTGTGCCACATAATCATACATCATCGCATAACACATATAACAAAAAATGGTATTCTTGAAACATCATGACATCATAAATCAATTCATATAAGATAAAGGAATTCATAAAAATAATTCCATCACAACATGATCAAATCAATGTAATAATAGGGATAAAAACAGAAACCTTTATTATCTTAGATGGAAAATAATTTTGATAAAACACTTGAACTCCATTCTTGAGGAAAATATCCTTTCTTCTTCAAAAACATTTTTCCTTTCATAACATGTCATACAACTTTAAAATAAAAGAAGTTGATTAAAAATAAACTTGAAAACTTGTAAAGGAAGCTTCTTGGAAATAATGTTTTAAGAATCCATTCATGTCGTATAAGTTAAAAAAAACATTCTTCGTACTTTTGTCGGAAAAGTCAAAAAGTACCTCGTACGAAAAATGACAAAAGATTCCTTTCATATCTTTTACAAAAAACTTACCGAAGGGTAAAATTGGATTTAAACTATTGTAAGTGTATGGAAACAATATTACATATTGAGGGAACATGGATGTGGATGATAAAATACACCCCGGTAATTACTTACGAATAAACAATCTCGGATAAAAATGAGATTGTGATATTTTCCTTACCTTAGGTCCGATTAGCTTTGTACGTGTCCAAAGCTCCTGTATAATGGTTTAAATAATGTTATTGACTTATTACAGAATCATAAATATTTATATGATATCATATATGGTCATATTATTAGCTTCTTGTTAGTAATATTTCATTGTTACTTGTTACTCGGGTCTTTATAACTTTTTGTTCTTATGCGTGTTTTGTCGAATAAATTCTTATTCTTATCTTTAGGTTATAGATAATTCATTTCCAGAATGGTATTAGTGTTGTATATACCATATTCATTTATTCAATTCATTTATATAATCATTATGAAATGAAGATCATGTAGAACGAGTCGCATCACATCGTGGAGACGGTATTCCGTACGTACGCACGAGTGATGATATCGTTCCTATGATCGGGGAATTGTATTGGAGTATATATATATTATTTCAGTATCAATATTACTTCATAATAATCATATGTAGTTACTCATTACACCATTATACCCATCCTTGTAAGGTGATGGTGGAAAATAGATTACACCACGGCGTGAAGACGGTATTCCGTACGTACGCACGCGTGGTGATTTCATTTTTCCGTAGGATGGATAGAAGGTGAATTAGGGTTGTTTCATATTTATAATAACATATCAGTATGTAAGTAATACTGATGTTATTACTTTATCATGAAAAAACTAAAGAAGAAGAAGTTGAAGAAGAAAGAAATTGAAAAGATCGGTAATGGATATTACCTCTTCTTTGGAACGCTTCTTTGAATCCTCCACTTAAGGAACTAAGATTGGTCTTTGGAGAAGACCAGGACCTCTAGGATTATTCTAGGGAAGTGGAGAGGATAAAATGGCAGGGTTTGGCCGAGCTTGAGTGCTCAATTTGGTGTGAGGAGGAGGGGGAGGAGGTGCCCTTTTATAAGGGAGGAGAGGGGCACCTTAGGAATATCTCAAAATATTATTTTATATTAAAGTCAAAATCGGTTTATAATGGTTCCAAAGGGTCTTATTTCGAAGATAAAGTGGGGATGGGTCGGAATCCTATCAACCAATAGGATTTAGACAAGTTTAGGGTATTATTTTAACCTTATCAATTAGATTTAACTCTAAGTTAATTATTTTAACTTTTACCGTGTCTTTTTGTTTTCCTTCACTATATGGTTAATACACTTACTATAACATGCCAAAAGAACCCCAAATTGTTTATTATTAATATATATATCCTTATCTAAGTCATTTGGCCGAACCTTAGATTTTTAGGAATAAAATAACAATTAATAATATAATATTTGATTTAAAAACTATTTTGTGTCACTTTTGACACTATTTGATATATGATTTGTTTGAAAGTCATAACAGAATTATATGTTCGAACCAAGTTGATTAAATCAACACTAATATATCATAGTAACCTATAAAATTAGTGGAATTCATAAAAAGTCTCAAATTACATTTATTTTTGTGTTTATAACATCAATTATGTCAATATTTCATTAATAAGATAATTACTACATCATCATTATGTCATAAATAAATTAAATTATTTAATGTCTAAAAATTACAAATAAAATATAATCATGTAGGAAATCTTTTTATCTTTCTAATGAATATTTACAATTGAATTTATCTTATTTATATCCCCATATTACAAATGATTTACTTATTAAACTTTGATTTTAACTATTTTAACCCTTCTTTAAATAAATTAATAATAAATGTCCTAATCTAATCCAAGTGGGCATAAATGGTAATATTTTATTCCTATGTTTGTTTTTGGTCGAATTACACTTGTCCAATAGAATTAGGACATGTGTTAGGGTAATATTAATATCATATTTACCCTTAGTTACCCTATTTACTATTAACCGCGGTAAAAATCGTAAAAAGTTACTATTCACCAAAAAATTATTTTCATCTCATTGAACCACATTTTACTCCTTGATATTAACCGTGTCTCTCGGATTTTCGAAATTCCATTCACAGAAACGGTAAAATTAAGTTTTATGCAAAATTCAGTTTTTAACCTACCACATAGTGGTTTCACAATTCATCAAAAATTGAAAGTTTTCAGAAAAATACCAAAATTTCACCCTAGGCTAATTTCGATATTCTGAGTCCAAAAATGAAGTCCATTTTGAAAAATAAAATTTATAAAATTTAAAAAAGTGGTTATTACTATTCATAAAGGCTAGTTTTAATAGCATATTGTTGTTTAGTGAAACTCGGTATTGCGTATGACGCAAGCTATCGAGGAAGGTCGTGATTGCGTGTAAAGCAAGTCAAGCAAGTGTTGTGTAGAAAAAGATTCCTTTGATAATTTATATAACATAAAAGTCTCGGGTGTTACATTCTACCCCCCTTAAAAAGAATTTCGCCCTCGAAATTCGTCACTTTGTAACAAACAGATGAGGATACTTCTCCCTCATCATATCCTCAAGCTCCCATGTAGCTTCTTCAAGTTGGTGGTTCCTCCACAAAACTTTCACCAAGCCAGTGGTCTTGTTTCGTAGGACTTTTTTGCTACGATCCAGAATCTCTATCGGCTGTTCTTCATAAGAAAGATCTTGCTCCAGCGGTACAACTTCTGAGCTGAGTACATGTGAAAGATCTGGTATGTACTTTCTCAGGAGAGATACATGGAACACATCGTGAACTTGAGAGAGATTCGGTGGAAGCGCCAATCGATAAGCTACCTTCCCAACACGATCCAGTATTTCGAAAGGACCGATATATCTAGGGCTCAACTTCCCCTTCTTTCCAAATCTCATAACCCTCTTCCAGGGAGATATTCGTAAGAACACTTTATCACCCACTTCAAACTCTAGGTCTTTTCTTCGGTTGTCGGCATAGCTTTTCTGTCGACTCTGAGCTGCTCTTATGTGTTGTTGAATAGATCTGACCTTTTCTGCCATTTCATCAACGAGATCAGCTCCTAATAGCTTTCTTTCCCCAACTTCATCCCAGCAAGTTGGAGTCCTGCATTTCTTTCCATAGAGAGCTTCATAAGGAGCCATTAGAATACTGGAGTGAAAGCTATTATTATAAGAAAATTCTACCAAAGGTAGGTGTTGATCCCAACCTCCTTTGAAATCCATAGAGCAAGCTCTCAACATATCTTCTAGGGTTTGAATTGTTCTCTCAGATTGACCGTCTGTCTGGGGATGATAAGCAGTGCTGAAACTCAACTCTGTATCCAGAGTATGCTGAAGACTTCGCCAGAACTTCGAGGTAAATCTCGGATCCCGATCAGATATAATAGAAAGTGGTACTCCATGTAATCTTACCACTTCCTTTACATATATCCTGGCAAGCTGATCTAGAGAGAAATCCTCTCTAATAGGAATGAAGTGTGCAGACTTTGTAAGACGATCAACTATGACCCAAATAGCATTATTGCCTTTGGATGTTTTAGGAAGTCCTGTGACAAAGTCCATAGTGATGTTTTCCCATTTCAATTCAGGTATGGGTAATGGTTGTAACATCCCCTTAGACTTCTGTCTCTCAACTTTAACTTGTTGACAAACCAAGCATCGAGAGACAAATTCAGCAACATCTCTTTTCATGCCATCCCACCAGAAGTACTCTTTCAGGTCCCTATACATCTTCGTGCTTCCAGGATAAATAGAGAATGAAGAACTATGAGCCTCATCCAGCAGATCCTTCTTTAATTCGGGGATGGGAGGAACACAAACCCGATTCCTGAACTTTATTATCCCATCACAATCAAGGTTGAATTCAGGAACATTTCTCGCCTTCTTTTGTAACTCGACATCTTCTTTCTGTGCCTCTTTAATCTTCACATGTATAGATGGTTGAACATTCATTTGAGAAAGATAAGATTTTTCCCCTTCCATTATAATTCCAAGATCCATCCTTTGTAAATCCAAAAATATTGGATCTTTTGTGATCCTCATCATGGATAAACTAGCATGGTCTTGTCGACTTAATTCATCTGCCACCTTGTTTTGTTTCCCAGGGTGGTAATGGATTGAGCAGTCATAATCCTTAATCAGCTCCAACCATCTTCTTTGACGCATATTCAACTCCTTTTGTGTGAAAATATACTTTAAACTTTTATGATCAGTATAAATATCACACCTTTCACCATAAAGGTAATGCCTCCAAATATTTAATGCAAAGATTACCACAGCCAACTCCAAATCATGTGTTGGGTAATTTTCCTCATGGATTTTCAACTGTCGTGAGGCATAAGCTATCACCATATCATTTTGCATAAGAACACACCCCAATCCCTTCTTGGATTCATCACTGTAGATCACAAACCTTTCTCCACTACAAGGCAGTGTGAGCACAGGTGCACTGGATAACCTTCTTTTCAACTCCTTGAAATTCTCTTCACATTCCTCTGTCCAGACAAACTTAACTCCTTTCCGAGTCAACTTGGTGAGTGGATTAGATAATCGTGAAAAATCTTTTACAAAACGTCGATAATATCCAGCCAAACCAAGAAAACTTCGGATCTCAGTTACTGTGGTTGGTCTCGACCATCTTTCGATAACCTCTGTTTTTGCTGGATCCACAGATATCCCCTCTTTTGAGATTATATGACCCAAAAATGCAACTTTTTGAAGCCAAAATTCACACTTGGTAAATTTGGCATAAAGCATCTCCTTTCTCAGGGTCTTCAATATAATTCTCAAGTGATCTTCATGCTCTTCCTTGCTCTTTGAATAGACAAGAATATCGTCTATAAAGACTACCACAAATTGATCAAGATAGTCTCTAAAGACTCTATTCATTAGATCCATGAAGATAGCAGGGGCATTAGTAAGACCAAATGGCATCACTATAAATTCATAGTGTCCATACCCTGTACGGAATGCCGTCTTTGGTATATCCTCCCTTTTGACCCTTAATTGATGATACCCTGAATGAAGATCAATCTTGGAAAAGTATTGAGCTCCGCGTAGTTGGTCAAATAAGTCATCAATGCGTGGGAGAGGATATTTGTTCTTGATAGTGATCTTGTTAAGTTCTCGATAATCAATGCAGAGTCTCATTGATCCATCGTTCTTCTTAACAAATAGAACAGGTGCTCCCCAAGGTGACGCACTAGGGCGTATGAATCCCTTATCAAGATTCTCTTGGAGTTGCTTCTTCAATTCCTGCAACTCAATTGGGGCCATTCTATAAGGTGTCTTTGAAATAGGCAAAGCACCCGGTACGAGTTCTATTGAAAACTCAACTTCACGATTTGGTGGAAGACCCGGCAATTCCTCCAGAAAGACATCATCAAACTCCCGTACAATGGGCATATTCTTAATCGTGAGTTTCTCACCAACCATTTGAGATAAATAACCTTCATTTAGTGGAATCAATACCCATAAGATGGAAGAAATTTCCACTGGAAGGTTATGTTCATCCTTGCATTGATAGACGATCGTAGATTGATCTGGAATATGAAATGTGACTTCCCTTCTTTGGAAATTGATATGAGCTCCATGTAGAGAAAGCCAATCCATGCCAAGAATCACATCAAATTCCACTAAAGGAAGGATCACAAGATTTGCAAGAAGCACTTTCCCACAAACTTCGATCGGAGAAGAATTGTAAACTTTTGATGCGATTGATGTGCCATTAGGTGTTGTCACGGCTAACTCAACATCTAATTGTTGAGGTAATAAGGTGATACCCTTAGAAAAGTCTTCAGAAATAAAAGAGTGGGTGGATCCAGAATCAAATAAAACATTTGCTACTTTAGAGTGGATGGTAAGTGCACATTTCACCACATCGTTATCGTACTCCACATCGCTGATAGAAATTGCATGTGACTTTCCTTTGTCTTTAGCCTTATGATTTTTTTGACGTCGACCATCATCATCAACCCTTGGATTTGGGCATTGATTGGCATAATGCCCCATCTCCTTGCACTTGAAACATTGAAGTGTAGTAGGTTCATTCTGTGTATCCCTTCCTTTGTTTGCATCATTAGACATCTTCTTCCCATTATCACGGCATTCAAATGCCCGATGACCTTCCTTTCCACATTTAAAACATTTACTTGTCCCTTTAAGACAAATCCCTCCATGTTTCTTTCCACACTTTGAGCATAATGGAAAGTTCATCTTCTTTTCAGTGTGCTCTTTAGAGTTTCCTTTGAATTCCATCTTCCTCTTCTTATCAAACCCATGTGACTGATGGGTTACTCCAATCTCCATCTCGACTTTGAGAGCACATCGAACGATTTCCTCGTAGCTATTGAAGTCCCTTATGGCTAACGCCCTTCGAAGACTTGGTTTTAAGCCACTAAAGAATCGATCGATCTTACTCTCAGGTTGGATAATAATACCAGAAGCGTACCTTGCAAGTCTTGTAAAATTTGCTTCATAGGTACTAACAGATTCATCATCCCTTTGCTTCAGTTCAAGAAACTCTTTCTCCATCTTTGTTCGGAGAATACGAGGGAAGTACTTATTGAAAAATAAGTTCTTGAACTCATCCCATTCCATAGACTCAATTTCATCCCTTTGCCTCGTATTCTTAACAAGATTCCACCATTGATCAGCATCTCCTTCCAAACGGTACACTGCTAGGATGACTTTATCATGTTCAGAACATTGAAGAACTGAAAATATCTTTCCAGTAGTACTAATCCATTGTTCAGCAACTAATGGATCAGTAGACCCGCTGAAAGAAGGTGGATGCTGCCTCATGAAGGATTCAACAGAATGTTTCTCCCTCCATTGCTCGTTTGGAAATCCTGCATGATTCATAGCTTGAGAAAGTTGTGTGAGCATGGCTACAAGATTTTGCATTCCAGCTCCCATATCATTTGGTTTCTCAGGGGGACAATCATTGCATTGCCTATCGCATTCCGCATTAACACGGTTCCTTCGGGTTCCAGCCATTGACTAAAACCAAGAAGAATAGTGTGAGCAACACTAATTATAATAGGAAACCACATAATTCAAGAATAAAATTTTCATGCTTATGGTCTTATCCTAGGTTATTCATGGCCATTTCTAAGATTGTGTTCTATGCTTAGACTTATTCTTAGGGTTCTTACTAAGGTTTTCACATCCTAGTTTCCAAAGGTTGACTATACCTTTCCTCTGATACCAACTATAACGACCCATACTTTACATACATTGTTAATACTTCAAAATTTAAGCACACTTATTACAACATATGACAAAACCACAATGGACCGTATAGGTATAGTGTCTTTAGAAACTGGGAAACATAAACAACTGGTTCATAAATCTTCTACAGTGTCTCACATTTATTTCATCATATCTAGGGTCCCTTTTAGCATATTCTACTTAATATCCATCTTCCTGACCTGGGGAAAAGAAAACATAAAAGGGTGAGCTCAAATGCTCAGCAAGGGCAAATAAAGGAAATAGAAATCATATCATATCTTTTTGAAAATCAAAACCTGCAAAAGAGATCATAATATCTTAACATGGAATAAATCATAGAAGTGAAAATGAGATCCCCAAAATCATAACATAAAACTTGAAACTTTGTGGCATGCACACATAATCATGGAAAATCATTTCTTGTTAGTCATGACTCATTGCCAAGACTATCTTAGTGGACAAAGTCCCTTTCTGAACCGAGTTCACTCCTCGTTTTAGTCCTGTATCACTGAACCGAAATAACCTTCCGTTCCAGCCATGTCTATCTCATGAGATATAGAATCTTTACCCAATGCATTGGAGGGAGATATAGGTCCCACCCATCTTATAATTAATCCTTTCTTATGTGTTCCACATAATCATACATCATCGCATAACACATATAACAAAAAATGGGATTCTTGAAACATCATGACATCACAAATCAATTCATATAAGATAAAGGAATTCATAAAAATAATTCCATCACAACATGATCATATCAATGTAATAATAGGGATAAAAACAGAACCCTTTATTATCTTAGATGGAAAATAATTTTGATAAAACACTTGAACTCCATTCTTGAGGAAAATATCCTTTCTTCTTCAAAAACATTTTTCCTTTCATAACATGTCATACAACTTTAAAATAAAAGAAGTTGATTAAAAATAAACTTGAAAACTTGTAAAGGAAGCTTCTTGGAAATAATGTTTTAAGAATCCATTCATGCCGTATAAGTTAAAAAAAACATTCTTCGTACTTTTGTCGGAAAAGTCAAAAAGTACCTCGTACGAAAAATGAGAAAAGATTCCTTTCATATCGTTTACAAAAAACTTACCGAAGGGTAAAATTGGATTTAAACTATTGTAAGTGGATGGAAACAATATTACATATTGAGGGAACATGGATGTGGATGATAAAATACACCCCAGTAATTACTTACGAATAAACAATCTCGAATAAAAATGAGATTGTGATATTTTCCTTACCTTAGGTCCGATTAGCTTTGTACGTGTCCGAAGCTCCTGTATAATGGTTTAAATAATGTTATTGACTTATTCCAGAATCATACATATTTATATGATATCATATATGGTCATATTATTAGCTTCTTGTTAGTAATATTTCATTGTTACTTGTTACTCGGGTCTTTATAACTTTTTGTTCTTATGCGTGTTTTGTCGAATAAATTCTTATTCTTATCTTTAGGTTATAGATAATTCATTTCCAGAATGGTATTAGTGTAGTATATACCATATTCATTTATTCAATTCATTTATATAATCATTATGAAATGAAGATCATGTAGAACGAGTCGCATCACATAGTGGAGACGGTATTCCGTACGTACGCACGAGTGATGATATCGTTCCTATGATCGTGGAATTGTATTGGAGTATATATATATTATTTCAGTATAAATATTACTTCATAATAATCATATGTAGTTACTCATTACACCATTATACCCATCCTTGTAAGGTGATGGTGGAAAATAGATTACACCACGGCGTGGAGACGGTATTCCGTACGTACGCACGCGTGGTGATTTCATTTTTCCGTAGGATGGATAGAAGGTGAATTAGGGTTGTTTCATATTTATAATAACATATCAGTATGTAAGTAATTCTTATGTTATTACTTTATCATGAAACAACTAAAGAAGAAGAAGTTGAAGAAGAAAGAAATTGAAAAGATCGGTAATGGATATTACCTCTTCTTTGGAACGCTTCTTTGAATCCTCCACTTAAGGAACTATTATTGGTCTTTGGAGAAGACCAGGACCTCTAGGATAATTCTAGGGAAGTGGAGAGGAGAAAATGGAAGGGGTTGGCCGAGCTTGAGTGCTCAATTTGGTGTGAGGAGGAGGGGGAGGAGGTGCCCTTTTATAAGGGAGGAGAGGGGCACCTTAGGAATATCTCAAAATATTATATTATATTAAAGTCAAAATCGGTTTATAATGGTTCCAAAGGGTCTTATTTCGAAGATAAAGTGGGGATGGGTCGAAATCCTATCAACCAATAGGATTTAGACAAGTTTAGGGTATTAGTTTAACCTTATCAATTAGATTTAACTCTAAGTTAATTATTTTAACTTTTACCGTGTCTTTTTGTTTTCCTTCACTATATGGTTAATACACTTACTATAACATGCCAAACGAACCCCAAATTGTTTATTATTAATATATATATCCTTATCTAAGTCATTTGGCCGAACCTTAGATTTTTAGGAATAAAATAACAATTAATAATATAATATTTGATTTAAAAACTATTTTGTGTCAATTTTGACACTATTTGATATATGATTTGTTTGAAAGTCATAACAGAATTATATGTTCGAACCAAGTTGATTAAATCCACACTAATATATCATAGTAACCTAGAAAATTAGTGTAATTCATAAGAAGTCTCAAATTACATTTATTTTGGTGTTTATAACCTCAATTATGTCAATATTTCATTAATAAGATAATTACTGCATCATCATTATGTCATAAATAAATTAAATTATTTAATGTCTAAAAATTACAAATAAAATATCATCATGTCGGAAATCGTTTTAGATTTCTAATGAATATTTACAATTGAATTTATCTTATTTATAACCCCATATTAAAAATGATTTACTTATTAAACATTGATTTTAACTATTTTAACCCTTCTTTAAATAAATTAATAATAAATGTCCTAATCTAATCCATGTGGGCCTAAATGGTCATATTTTACTCCAAAGTTTGTTTTTGGTCGAATTACACTTGTCCAATAGAATTAGGACATGTGTTAGGGTAATATTAATATCATATTTACCCTTAGTTACCCTATTTACTATTAACCGCGGTAAAAATCGTAAAAAGTTACTATTCACCAAAAAATTATTTTCATCTCATTGAACCACATTTTAGTCCTTGATATTAACCGTGTCTCTCGGATTTTCGAAATTCTATTCACAGAAGCGGTAAAATTAAGTTATATGCAAAATTCAGTTTTTAACCTACCACTTAGTGGTTTCACTATTCATCAAAAATTGAAAGTTTTCAGAAAAATACCAAAATTTCACCCTAGGCTAATTTCGATATTCTGAGTCCAAAAATGAAGTCCATTTTGAAAAATAAAATTTATAAAATTTCAAAAAGTGGTTATTACTATTCATAACGGCTAGTTTTAATAGCATATTGTTGTTTAGTGAAACTCGGTATTGCGTACGACGCAAGCTATCGAGGAAGGTCGCGATTGCGTGTAAAGCAAGTCAAGCAAGTGTTGTGTAGAAAAAGATTCCTTTGATAATTTATATAACATAAAAGTCTCGGGTGTTACATCCATCTCATGGTTTTGACAAGAAACGGAAGATGGAGTTCAAGGAGAAATCTCAGAATAATGGAGAAAAGAAGATGAATGTTTCCTTATGCAAAAAGTGTGGAAAGAAGCATGGTGGAGATTGTCTTAAAGGGACTAGAAAATGTTTTAAGTGTGGAAAAGAAGGTCATCGAGCAGCTGAGTGTCGAAGTAATGGAAAAAGGGTTTCTAATGATGTGAATAAAGCAAACACTGCAGAAAATGCACCACCAACACGTCAATGCTTCAAGTACAAGGAAATGGGAAATTATGCTAATAAATGCCCTAATCCAAGGGTTAGTGATGATCGACATGAGCAACCACTTAAGGCAAAGGACAAAGGGAAGTCACATGAGATCACTATTGGCAATGTTGAATATGACAACGAAGTGGAGGAATGATTAAGTGTTTATGTAATGGGACTCCAAAATAATGTTGTATCATGGATTATTGGAATATTTATGTATTGGTCTAATGTGGTATTCAATGTGATTGAGATATTTTTGGAAATAAGATGATTTGCACATAATTAAGGGAAAACAAGAAAATGAAATGTTTAACAGTATTCATGAGCACATGATTGATATAAGGACTAAGTGATATCATGGTTTGAGTATATAGAATTTTGAGGATTTTGGTATGTGGAAAGTGTTAACTTTTAACTGCATTAAATTTTTCACTATGGTTCAATGGGTATTCATTTTTTCAGGAGAATACATGATTAAGGTATTCACATGATTGGAATGTGACAAATAATATATATATATGGGGGAAAATGATGGTATTCACATACTTGGTTGATGACATTTCATGTAATCGTTTTCTTTATACTATGAGCTTAGACCGAAGTATTTTAGATAAGCCTAAATATTGGAATGTATTATGTTGGACAAATGCTAAGTATTGTTTAAGGATAAAACTTTTTTCAATATTACTAATGGGATTTTATAGTAATGTAGTTTTAGAAAAAGGACAACCTGCAGGACGGGCGACAACCCATCGCGTCGGACAAGCCTGTGGGAATCGAACCCACAACCGAAGTGATACTAGCCTTTTTCGCCTACCACTGGCCTACAGGAAGTCCCTGTTTAGTAGAAACTAGTTTTATTTTATTAAGCGACGTGATAGATGAAGTATAAGTTCATTTTCATATACGATTAACCTCACCAAAGAAGGACTTATGTATAATTGATAACTTTTGATAACCTTTAGTTTGAAACTGATGGAATGACCCATCATTCTATCACATGATCTTTTTACACATCACGAATAACAAATTCAACTTCATTTATTTATGAGATGAATTAAAAATTGTTCAAAGCACAAACAATAGTGATATTGTACCAAAATAAAGTAAGTATTTATTCTAATTCAAATTCTTCAACTTTAGGGAAATGATCTTGAAAACCAAAAATGTTGTCGTAGTGCCTTTATATCTGATAAATCAGATGGTACCCTAGATCATCACAAATTTATGTCTTTGTGATTATTGGCTTTTTCATAGCCATGTTCTCTACCACTCTCTATCAGAACATGATGGTTATATTTCTCTTCCATATCCATATTTTCACCAATGTTATCCTATATGGAAACCCATTGATGAGTTAATTTGGGTAACCATTATATTTCATACTTAAGTTTTTAAAGTTCAATTTTTGTATTTCTTTTTACGGTGTGGGTTTCTATGAATAGTAAACAATTTATAACCCAGACGAATTTTGAGGGCGAAATTAATTTTAAGGGGATTTTTTAAAAAACATTATTTTTAATTTCATTCATATATTCTGTTGTAAGATAAAAAAATATTATCTTGCTCTATACGCAACACCGTATTAGCTTGCAGTATATGCAACACTATTCTTGAATCATGTTACACACAATTTCAAGTTTGTTTGATAGAAGTTATTCTATGCAACATTGAGTGTATATATATATATATATTAAATGTATAAATAAAATATGGTTGGATTCTTTTATACGCAACAACAAAGGAGTCATGCACTACATGCAACCCTGACTTGGCTTGCATTACACGCAATCGCGACCTTCGCTGATAGCGTGTGTTGTACGCAATACCGGGTTTTACTAAACAAAAATATATTATTATAATATTGTTATAAACTAGCCTTTATGAATAGTATTAACTAAATTTTTAATTTTATAACATTATTATTCATCTTACACATTTTCTAGAACATGGTATAAGAACAAAATAAATTTTTCGGGTAAAATAAGTATTTTTCCAAAATTTCAGTTTTGCCGCCTTTTGATGGCACACCCACATTAATTCTAGTTTTTTAAATGTTTATAAGTTCTATTTGACAAAATAAAATTATTCTTTGGAAACATGAAATAGAAATTTACTTTGGATAAATTTTTCATTTTATTCTGATAACTTTCATATTTTAATGAATAGTAAAAACATGCTATATTTTAATTAAAAACAACTTTTTTCATCGTAATATATTATGTGGTTAAATTATAATATTGAACGGTTTTAGAGTATAAATAGAATATATTTTTACCATTTAATATAATGTATGTCATTATCATTGTTTTTACCTTGAATTCGTAGGTTAAATCAATTCAATCGTTTGCAATGCTTTAAAGCAAAACCCGTTTTCTTTCGACAATAGGATTAATTTTAATTTAATTTCTGCATCTTTTGTGTATTGAATTTGGAAAAATGGATTCCATATTTGGAATCAGTGGGTCCAAATTATGTTAATAAGCTACTTTTTAATTTTGGGCATTGTGAATAGTAACTACGGTAAATTTTATTTACTATAGTTAAAGGTAAATCAGGTAATTAAGGGTAAATATAAGATTATCAAATTACCCTAACACTTGGAAAAAATCCTATTTGATGGATAAAAGTAGACCCATATAACATAAGGGTCGGATTAGATTCATTTTATGGACTTTTGTCCATGAAAATAATTTAATTATTATTAAAACCAAAGAATGTGACAACATGTCACTTTCTTAAACCCTATAAGTATAATAATTTTAATTTAGTGATAAACTTCATGAAACATCAAACATGAATAGTATCCAGAAAGAAAATACAATTATCTACATCATAGAAATTTATTTAAATTTTTAGGGATTAAATAATTAACATTTATTATGACACAAAGATGATGCATTAATTGTCTTATTAATGAAATATTGACATAATTAATGTTATAAATGCCCAAATAAATGTAATTTGAGAATTTTTATGACTTAAACTAATTTTAGAGGTTAATATGACATGTTATTGTTGATTTAAGTAACTTAGTTCGAACGTATCATTCTGTTATGAATTTCATAAAAATCATGTACCAAATAGTGTCAAAATTGTCATAAATTAGTTTTTAAAACAAATATTATATTATTAATTGTTATTTTATTCCTAAAAAATCTATGGTTCGGCCAAATGACTTATATATGGTTATATATATTAATAAAAAACAATTTGTGGTTCGTTTGGCTTGATATAGTAAATTTATTAACCATATAGTGTAAGAAAACAAAAAGACACGGTAAAAGTTAAATTATTTAACTTAGAGGTAAATCTAATTAATAAGGTTAAAATAATAACCTAAACTTGTCTAAATCCTATTTTATGAGAGTAGTTCGACCCATCCCCACTTTAGCTTCAAAATAAGACCCTTTGGAACCATTATAAACCAAATTTTACCTTAATATAAAATAATATTTTGAGGTTTTCCAAAGGTGCCCCTCTCCTCCCTTATAAAAGGGAACCTCCTCCCTCTCATCCTCACACCAATTTGAGCATTCAAGATCGGCCAAACCCTACAAAAATATCTTCTCCACTTCCCTAGTATCATCCTAGAGGTCCTGGTATTCTTCAAAGACCATCCATAGTTCTTTAAGTGGAGGTTAAGTTAAGGCGCGTCAAAAAGAGGTAATATCCATTACTGATCTTTTTCAATTTATTTCTTCTTCAACTTATTCTTCTTTAGTTGTTTAATGATAATGTAATAACATAAGTATTTATTATATACTGATATGTTATTATAAATATGAAACAACTCTAATTAACCTTCTATCCATCCTACGGAAAAAGGAAATCACCGCGCGTGCGTACGTACAGAATACCGTCTCCACGCCGTGGTGTAATCTATTTTCCGCCACCACATTAATTGGATGGGTATAATGGTGTAATGAGTAACTATATATTATTATTATAAAGTGATATTGATACTTAAATAGTATACATACACTTCAACACAATTCCATGACCATGGGAATGATATCATCGCTCGTGCATACGTACGGACTACCATCTCCACGACGTGATGAGATTCATTCTCCACATTAACCATTCATGAATGATTATAAAGTATATATAATGAATAATAATGAAATATATGACATTTTAAATCTACTGGATTTATGTATATATATATATATACGTATGTCATCTACTTACTTCCATTCGAGACAATAAGGAAAGGAAAACAACGTTCATGCGTACGTACGGACTACCGACTCCATGAATGGTGTGTTTCATTTCATTTATCTATCTATTATATATATATATACTGAATATATATGATATATATATCATGTTTTATATTCTGGAAGTAATTAAATCATGATATAAGTAATAATAATGTCAACAACAACAAGTCCAAACACCTACGATAAATGAAATGATTTTACCCAAAATGCTTCTTTAACAAGGAATTTACAAAAGAATGGGTAATATAAAGTCATAAGTGAACCATATATGGTATAATAACAATGAATATGATTCTTTAATAAGTTAATGACATTATTTAAATCATTATACAGGAGGTTCGGATACGTACAATGCATATCAGACATAAGGTAAGGGAAATATCACAATCTCATTTTTATCTGAGATTGTTTTTACTTTGGAATTTACTGGGGTGTATTTTATCATCCACATCCATGTTTCCTAAATATATAATATTATTTCCATCCACCTACAATTGTTTAAATCCAATTTTACCCTTCAATGAGTTTTTAGTAAATGATATGAAAGGAATATTTTGTCGTTTTTCGTATGAGGTACTTTTTGACTTTTCCGACAAAAGTACGAGAAGACTGTTTTTTAACTTATACGACATGAATGGATTTTTAAAACATTATTTCCAATAACCTTCCTTTACAAGTTTTCAAGTTTATTTTTAATCAAATTATTTTAGTTTATAATTGTACGACATGTTAAGAAAGGAAATGTGTTTTTGAAGTAGAAAAGATATTTTCCTTAAGAATGGAGTTCAAGTGTTTTATAAAAATTATTTTGCATCTAAGATAATAAAAGGTTCTGTTTTTATCCCTATTATTACATTTATTTGATTATGTTGTGATGGAATTATGTTTTTATGAATTCCTTTATCTTATATGAATTGTTTTATGATGTCACGATGTTTAAGATTCCCATTTTTTATTACATGGGTTATGCTATGATATATGGTTTTCTGATTTTGTGGCACACATAAGAATGGTATCATTATGAGATGGGTGGGACCTATATCTCCCTCCAATGCATTGGGTAAAGATTTTATATCTCATGAGATAGACATGGCTGGAATGGTAGGTTATACCAGTTCAGTGAAATAGGACTGAAACGAGGGTGACTCGGTTCAGAAATGGACTTTGTCCACTTAGATAGTCTTGGCAATGAGTCTTGACAAATAAGATATGATTCTTTATGATTATGTGTGTATGAAACAAAGTTTCATGTTTTATGTTATGATTATTGGGATTTCATTTCACTACTATAATGTATCCCATGTTATGATATTAAGATCTCTTTTGCAGGTTAAGATTTCCAAAATGTTATGTTCTTATGAATATGATGTGATTGATTTTTCTTTTGTTTACCCTTACTGAGCATTTGAGCTCACCCTTTTATGTTTTCTTTTCCCTAGGATATAAAGAGAGGTTTTAGGAATGAAAAAAAGGGAAGATCTTTATGGGAGATGTTGAAGATCTTTCACTATGATTAGAAGATTACGTTTCGAGTTTCCAAAGACACTAAACTATTACGGTCCTTGGGTGTGTGTTTTTGTTATGTGATAAGTATCCCGCAAAAGTAAGGTAATTTCCTTGTACGTTAAGCTTCGGGTCTCTACAGTAACCAATTCGGATTGTTTTTGGTAAAGCGTGTCATCTCCCCAAGGATGTTGAGCAATGGGATTATGGGACTATAAAGAAATTCCACATGGATTTGGCCAAAGATAGAATCCAAAGGAGATAAAAGTTCAATAAACCGAGGAGATTATATTGTCTTCAAATGATAAATAAAGGCTTAATAAGAAAAGATAAAAAACATCTCATTACAAAAATATTCAAAAAAGATAATTTCAAGTTGGAGAGAAAGTCTTTCTCAATAGTTCATGACTGAAGAAAATGCCTGGTAAGCTGTGTTCCAGGTTGTTAGGTCCTTATATTCTATGAAATTTTGTTCCTTATGGTGAAATGTGGATATCATAAGAGGACACAAGAAGAATATTTATAGTCAATGAGAAATGTTTCAAGAAATACATTAAGGGACTTCTTATAGATGTAGTGGATTCCATCCCATTACATGACCCCATCATCACTTGAGCATAGCAAGATGTTTCTGACCCTTTCACTTTTATAATATTTTTCCTATTTAAAATTCTACTTTTAATGTGAATATATCATATAATGGGTTCACATTGAGGACAATTAAATATTTTATGTGTTGGGGAGGGAGCCTTTTAGTTTAGTAATTTCAATAATTTTCTTATTTTTCAATGATTAAAAAAACAAAAAACAAATTGTCTATTTTTCAAATATTTTGCATTTATCTTTAAATGTTTTGGGTGTTTTTGGAAATTTTAAGCTGAAATGATTCTCATAACCATTTTTTAATCCATATCATTATGTGAAACAATTTATCCCTTGAGACTGAGCTTAAATGAATCCTAAAAATTAATTTGTTTCAAGTTCAAATCTTCAATAATTTCATGAAAAGTACTCTGAATTTTGAATCGCATGCCATATCTAACTGTCTTTATATTTGAAATCACATTCTTGTGAGGCTTCTGTACCATTATTTTCATATTATTTTCATCTAACTCATTTCTTGAGAGAACCAAGCCTTTCTTTATTTAACCAAAATTTGATATATTCCTATAAAACATGAGAGTTTGAGGTACTCATGTTTTAAACTATTGAGGTATTTGTTTGGTATTAAAGCCCTTATTTGAAAGAATCATTTTTTATAATGGCCTACCTTGAACTTTTAATCCTTGTATCCCTTAGAAGCCATGAAAAACCTGTTAGGTTAGTGACATTACAATCCCATTTTCTATATCCAACCGACTCTTGAAGAGAAATTGCATAATATAGTTCATCTTATGTGAGGGGGAAGCTATTTTGTGTTGTTCTACCACATTTGTGATACATTGGGTAGAAAATTGAATTTATAAGAGATGTGTGTGTTGTGGAAAAAAATAATTCTGTGAAAATATGTTCCTTTTCTAGAGCTTCTATTAATGGTACAAAGTTCTGCCTATCTAGTGCATTCACAAAAAACCTCTTTTGGAGATGATTGATTTTTTTTTATTAATTGATGAATGGTTTAAACATTCCATGACTTTTTGTGTTGATGGAGCTAAAATGATGATAAGGGGATTGAGTAGGAGACTATATTTAATTGAAAATTTGTTTAATGAAAATTTTCTTAAAAAAGAGTCAATAACACCCCATTCAGCCTCATAATTGTTTCACATCTAAATCCAACTTGCCGAAAGCCACAGAATAACAATAAAAAGTCCTCATGGAAAACATATATCCTTGACTCAGATTGGGGGGTGATGTAGGAATTTATCATACATATGGTGACCCCTCGATGAATTTGGATGAGAAAGACATTGCAAAAAAATTGGCATTTTGTGATGAGAGAAAATGAAATCTAGGTATCTATTTTTTGTGAAATGGTGGTCAAATGAAGAGTAAATATATTGAATATTATAAATGGATAACTTGAAATAATGGATTTAATGTGGAATGATATCATTTGTCTCTTGGTGTGGAGTTATTGAATCTCAAGGATATGTGTTTTAAATTTTTTTGATATTGATGTTTACTTTTCACATTTTCTTTAGAATACATGATATGTTTTTTCCCATGAGTGAAAAAGTGTAACTGTGGGGGTGTGATCACATCACAATTCACTAAATTATTTCACCACTACATCATTGTTTTAAACTAGTATTGTATTTAAAATTAAAAATAATATCTAAAATTGCACATCCCATTTGATTCAATTATTAATGGTTTATCACTATTAAAAAAAGAAATTATTCTTTTTTGGTGATTTCTTTATAGGAGGCGGTGATTTGGAAGGTCGGAGATATTCCATAGGGGAAATGGGCCAAACTAAATGGGATACGAAAGATATCTATCCATTATTTTGCATATTTCTAAACATTCATGTCTCCAAATGAGCTGAAATTTTATGGTTCCCTCCAAAACAAAATCTGATACATTTTATATGGAGGAGTACAAGCCCCATGAGGCCTCTAAAATTACTATCCTACCTAATCATTCAAGGGAATATAATTTGCACAAGTCAAAAGTGGTGTTCTTTTTATTCAATATATTCGGCTGTGAGTTTCTAAATTGAGCCAAATAGTTGGTGGAGATAGAACTGATGTGGGGATACAACTTTCTAGTTTTTTTAAGGGATATTCAACTGTCTAGTGGATGAAAACTATAATCCAAGTGGTTTTACACAATCTGTGTCCTGAAAACCACCTTCAAATTTTCCTATAAAATAATTACTTGGGAACCTCATTTAGAAGTTCGTCCAAGGAGTGATGTGCTAACATTTAGGAGTTATAGATGATTCTTATCACCCCCGTAGAGGTTCTAGAAGACCCTATATTCATATGGGTGATCTTGAAGAAAGGATCCCTTCATTTAAGCCTTACTCTATTTCTTTCTTGGTAATATTTATGTTTGCATAATAAACATCATTATTCCTCTTCTATTTCTTATATTTTCTCCTGTATTCATTTTTTCCTCTGTTTTATTCTTCCTTATTCTTCCTATTTAGGCTGGAATGAAGATTAAAAATGATATTGGGTTTTTCCCTTTCTAAATCTTTGCACATGCAAAATGTTTCTACAATGACTACACCACCCATGGATGAGTAGTTTTTTTAGTATTCAACAAACATCTATAATTCTTAAATAATTAATTTTGAATAAATTATATATTGTAATTCAATTATTATGATCTATTAATTTAGATTTTAATTAAAATGATACTAAGAAAGTAATTGAACACTTAAAACAAAACACCCGAGGTCGGAAATTGTGTGAACTCAGAGAGTGCAACCTTAACCGCTAATCCAAAACCATAAGGGATTAATTTGTAGAGTTCAAAAATAATCCATAAAATCAATTAGTCCTCATTTCCAGAATGGATATGTGCCTTAATTTTCCAGCGACCTTAAGATATCATTATAATATAATCATATTAAGGTGATGTGATTACATGTTCCGAAGATAGCCCAGGGTTTAATTCACTTCATCTATGTGGTAAGGTTAATTCTTGTAGGTTTCAAGGGTTAACATGATTGGGGATCATACTTAAATGGATATTTTAAATGACAATAATTAATAAGTAAATGAAGTGGTAGAGTTATAATAACTTTAAGAATTATTTTTAATTTATTTCTTCCTTTGAGAGACGACCTTGGCCAGCCACTCTACTACATCCAAGTACCAATGAAATCTCGCTTCATTTGAGAGCACCCACGATATGGCCTTTTAGAAAGGAAAATAATAGAGATCCATGTATCAAATTTCTTCATTTTTTTTCGAGATTAGGTGGCCCATCTCTGTTTCCAGGATCAGAGGTATGACAAAATGGAATGTTGCCTTTAGGAGAGATAAAAGTTCCCAACAATCGTATCGATGGATATGATCATAAACATATTATAAATATAATGGATCCTTGAAATGAAATCATGATTAAAATTCCATGATGCTGGAGTCAATTGTGACATACCTGTTGAAGGAATAATATCTAATAGTGGAGACGATGGCCATGAATACATTGATGATGACTTCAATGGTAATGGAGATAATGATTGTAGAGTCATTGGACATGAGAAATTCATATTTTATATCATAGTGTAGATTTTTTGGATATTGATATAAAATATTAATGTTCTAAGATTAATAGATAATACAATTTTTTGTGACATTTAATGGTGGGGCACATTAAATTGGATTGCATATTTACCGCATCAATTATAGATATGAGAACTTTGTCTACATATAAGGATATAGTAGAATATTTTTTAAATGTAGTACTGTCGAGATATAGCTATCAAGAGATAATGTGGATTGTGGCACCGATTTTTTTATTTTATCATAAAAATAATCAAAAAAAGGAGAATGAATAGTAAGTGGTGACAATGTGAGATGGGAATGATATCAGTGATTGCGTGTCGATGACGGTGAATAACGATACTGTGGTGGGAGAACTATGTGATCTATGATGATGATACATGTATCTAAGGTATTATTTATTGATAATATCATGTGTTGAGTCATATTTCCCATGATCATTTGTTTGATAAAATGATTATCCAGGGTTTAGTTAAAAATTTCATCAAGTTAGACAAACATTCCTCTAAGTGAACTGTAAAAATACATTGGTTGGTGTGAAAAATGACTTCGGGCATATCTTCGATTTTTTTGGTGAATAATTACTTTTCAAAATTGAAAACCACCCCAATAAAAGTTAATGTGAGATCATTCCTATTTACCATGGTGTATGTGCTAAACTATCCCAAGAATGGAACATACATCATATTAATATATTGAGTGAGAAACCATTTAATGTGATAAAATGAGAATAAGGATTTATTAAGATTATGTTCCAAGGAGAAATAAGAAATAATAATAGAGTTCTAAAATGGGATACAATTTATGATAAGGGGCCTGGGAAGATATTTTATTAATTTAACCCAGGAAGGTTGACCCTATCCGAGTTTTAGGAGAATAATTTATGAGATCACCTGGGAAACTAATATAGAAAAAATAAAACATAAAAGGGAATTTCTACTATTTATTTTTCATTAATTTATTTTCTATTGAATGAAGAAGTTGATTTTATCCTTCGATGTGGAATTATAATAGGTGGAGAAATAGAACTATTAGATCTTGATTTTGTTTTTATGTAATGGGTATACTTCCTCATGAGTCTATATTATTATTTAATTAAAATGATTTTTGTTCATTTTTCAATATTTTCTCCCAAGATTCATTTAGTGGTATGGTAACATGAAATGTGTGCACAATGAAATTCACATCAATTTTTAATTCTTATTTGGAGTTTTATACATAATTACAATAGTGATACACACTATAAATGTTTACCTTCCAATAACTAATGTATGGGATTCAAGGGGTAGTGTCAAAATTCACCTATATATATATCAAGGAAAAACTAGTCTACCAGTATACATATATTGAACTTTTTTACACACCATGTAATTTATATTTATATAAAAACACTATGTGGCCTTCAAGTTCTAAATGGTTTCTACTGGGGGAGGTAACGAAACTCTAACAACTTGATCCTTCCCCTAAATCTAATTGGGGCATTCATTTTTCAATTTTTTCTTCTTATTACCATCTTATCCTTAGTTAAATTTATATTAATGGGTCTTATTGAGTCTCTACTCAATCCTTGTACCATCCTATGAGTGAATAGGTTATATGTTCGGATTATAAATAGGATACATGTGGGTTTTAATAAGAAGTCTAGTGTGCTCATTTTTGTTGTTATATTCACATTATAATTTCACTGATGAATTAATTTCGCATCCAATTTTCATTTCATATTGCACCAAGAATAATAAAATTATGGGAAAATGATTTATTTATAATGGATGAACACGAGAGGACTGGTTGAGTTTGCTTCCATACTTCCTAATGATTTTTAAAAAACACCTTTTTAATGATCTTAATAACCAAATGAGGGGATGAAGTATTAAAGAATGAAAAAATTCATTATCAAAATTGAAAATGGTGGTATAATTGAATCCAAAACGAAAAATTATTTCATAACAAATTTTAATTGCTAATTAATGACATTGTTTTTATACATTATTTGAAATCTCAAAACTAACACATTTTTATGAGTTTTTCCTTCTGTCATGTTGTTATTTATCTGTTAATATTTTGTTTTTCACATTTTTATGTTTTATTCATCATCATTTCTCTTGACCAGGATAACAAATCTAATCTTGTAACATAGTCACTACACCCCACATCCCTGTTGGAGTGACCCATAATTCTACAATCTTTCTAGTTATTTTCCATAGGGATCTCAAATTCATAGAACCTTGTGAGGGGAATGGTCCAATTTTATATGATGATTCCATAAATGTGGATTTTAGTGTAAGTTTAGAGAATGGATAGTTCATTTAATAATTTCATTCTTATTTTTATTTATATTTTTATTATGTACCTTAATTTAACATTTGAATGAATGTGTACATTAACTATAAATTTTTATGCTTCATCTATATCATATTTTTATCTATATGATTTTGTGGCCCTATATTCTTTTCTGACGGAGTATCACCCATGTAATTCATAGACCCAGTTCACCAAAATAACTAATTGGATGAGAAATAACAACTCATACATGCATCCCAATATACAAGTTTAAAACCCATCATTTTTCAGGTGTTAATCATTGAATTTGTCTTGGTAAAGAATGGTTTTATTTATTTTAATTCCCAAATATGATTTATCAATGAAATTTTGTTAAATGTTTTAATTCCCTTAAATATTAGTTATCAAGTTGTAATATTAATCATAATATTTTTTGGGTTCCACACAATGTTAGTGTGCGATTATGAGGCCAAAAATATCTCAGTGAATAATAAAAAGAAATTATTAAAAATAAAATATTATGCAAAAAATTTTATCAAACAATTGAATAACTCCAAAACAATTCATTTTAAGAGATATCTAATACCACTATTGTGTTCGTAACATGGTGTTTACCCAATACAGGATATAACATTTGTAAGCATTGGACGTTTGGACATCTCACTCGAAAATAATATGTTCATATTTATTAAATTTTTAATCTATTCTTTGAATATATGTAATTAATATATCTCAAATGGCGCGTCATATGAAAAATATGAGACCACTGTCGGGTGAAGAATGGGAGGTTTACCCTAGTGATTGTATGACTTTTATATACACTGGGAATTTTATGGTACGTAATTTTTATGTTTATTAATTAATTTTGTTAATTTAATAATTATTCTGAAATTAACTAAATTAATTGTAATTAAGAGAATATGTATTTGAATATTTATTAGATAGATAGAAGTTTTTTTAATAATGAGTGTATTATTATTATTATCAAATTAAATGAATGGAAAACTACATGTGTAATAAAATATTCTTTTTCACATAGATGATGAATGATGCTTCACCAACTGTGAATATTTTTTATTGATCAATGTAATTGGAGTGAAAATATTTTTCAATGCTAGATAAATGAAAATGTGGGGTTTATATTAATTTATTAACTATTATCAGCATTTAATGAGTTATTAGTCAATACTAGATAAATGCAAATGTGTGTTAATATTTATTTATTAACTATTATTGACATTTAATGAATATTGTTGATGAAATGTTAATAGTTAATGATAATTTTCAACATTAATAATAATTATTTTTATTTTCATTAGTCTTAAATTCAGAAAATAATTATTATCAAGACACCATTTCAGTCATAACTCTTCCATATGGTGTTAGATTGACATACCGTTATTGGAAGCGTGACCCTAAAATTGATGTGGTCATTTCAAGACCAACGTATAATATTTAATTCAATATCATGATACAGGTCCATGAAACACCCAATATGATGATCGGTTGACACAAGAAATTAATTGGGGATATTAATAAATAATTGATGAAATTAATGTTTTTTAATGGTTTAATGAGATTTCCTAGAGGAAAAAAGGGAAATTTATGAAAAATCATTCGTTGAAATGAATTGACAATTTCTATCATGTAATAGTCAATCCTAGATTTTTTAAAACATGTATCTGGAATTGCATGAACCTCAAAACATTACTTTCTTTGCTGCAGACACTCGAAGCACAACCATATTTAACACAATATGCCTTGCGCATCTCTTCCATGGACCAAAACTCCTCCACACACCTCCCAAAGGGATCAAAGATCATCAATAGAGCTTCTAACTTGGAATGATACTCCTTTACGGACCACTTTCGTTAATTGAATACCCTCTACTCACCTCTCAGTTATCAGATCTAGACCGTGTTCTTCATCGTATTCTTGATGGATCCATTTCAAATCGGGAGTATCTATTGAAAGGAAACTATCCTTGTTCTTGTGGTAGGTGGTCTAAAATTTAAATCACATAGCCATAATTTATAATTATGTACATAGAAGTTGTATAATTTTTAGATCTATTTAGAAATTTGATTCCCAAAAATAAATAATTAATTCGGTGAATTAATTAATTACAGAATCATGAAATTTGGATAATTATTTATGGAAGTTAATTATTGAGTAAATAATATGGTTTCATGAGATTAATTAATTGTTAAATTAATTAATTGGAATGGATTTCTTTATGAAATTTTTATTTTGATAAATAATTTTTAAATTAAATATAGTAAGATAGAAGTTGTTGAGATTGAATAATTAATTAATAAATTAATTATTTTTGTATTTCAGTTGTTCAATAGAGATAATTAATTGTAAAATTAATTATAATAGTAGTTATGATTATTAATTATTTTACATGGAACAATTCTTTGAGGAAATAATTAGGAAATTGATTTATTGAAGATAGAAAAATTACATAATTAATTAATTGGGGTTATTAAATTTCATATGTTTGGAAGAATTAATTGTAGAATTCATTAATGGATGTATAGTTGTTATTTAGTTGTTAAATTAAATAACGATGTTGAGTTAGATTAATTAATCATGAGATTTAATTAATGTAATGTGAGGATAATTAATTATTGAGTTAATTATCATATTGTTTAATTATAAATTGTGAATAATAAATTGGTGAATTAATTGTTGGATGTTGAGTTGTGAAATGATTAATTAATTTTTGAATTAATTAATGGACTTTATAAGGATAATTAATTATTGAATTAATTGACTAATTTGAAGGGTCCAATTAATTGATGGACTAATTGAGGGGACTATTATGGTTAATTAATTGTGAAATTAAATTATTTATATTTTTGTGGTTAATTAATCACAGGGTTAATTAATGGATATGAGTTTTGATTAATTAATTGGTGAAATAATTAATTGAAATTTAGTTAGGTAATTTATTTTTGAATTAATTAATTATCGAATTAATATGTGATATTGGTGTGATTTGATAATTGTTGAGTTAACTAATTAAAGTGATGTGACTATTTAATTGATGTATTAACTAATATAATTTTTTTGAATAATTAATTGTTTATTTAATAAATAATATTTTTGGGATTATTTAATTATTTAGTTAATTATCATTATTTACGTGATTAATTAATTGTTTAATTAATTAATTTTAACGTGATTTTGAAAATTTTATATTTGGATTAATTAATTGTTATGTTAATTAAGATGACATTGTGGTGTGAAATGAGATATGGGTGTTAATGTTCATTAACCCTGATTGGTGTGAAATATAGAAAATTGTGTTATTTGTGTTATATTGTGAATGATTGAGAAATGCGGTGTTAGTCATGGCATTCTACACCTATGAGATTTTGGGTGTTAGACATGGCATTCTACACTGATGAGATTTTAGGGTTCTGGACATGGCGTTCTACACTATTGATAGATCTATTTGTATTATTGAAAATTGGGGTGTTATACATGATATTATAAACAAATGGTAAATATAAACAATTGAAATTTTGGGTATTAGACAAGGCATTCTACATCGCTGAGATTTTGGATGTTAGACATGGAGTTCTACACCAATGGAATTTTTTGGGTGTTAGACATGGCATTCAACACTAATGATAAAGATAAATAAATGAGATTTAAGGTGTTATAAATGTAATTCTTCACTAATGGTAATTATGCATATGGATAATTGGGAGTCTAGAATTGATTTTATACCCCACAATCTACTTCGAGTTATGGCCTCACATAAGAATAATTTGAACTCCAAGAAGAGTCGAATTTTGTGTTAAGATGTCATATCACCATTGAATACATCGAGCTCCAGCATGAGTCTAAGCGGGTACTAAGATATGATATTACCTCGGGAATACTTCAGTATCTGGTACAAGATGAAGTTAATGTTAAGTTATAGGTGTCCTTGGGAACCGTGGAGTTAAATGATTAAATAAAGAATAAATGATAATTTGATAACTTTTTATTTACATAGTTTATTACCTTCATTATAGACATGCATAAACTATCTATTTAAATGATTTTTTTAGAAACTATTGGGGGTTGACTAAAAATTTGTACTCACACCCTACTCGATCTTCCTGATCGGTACATGAATAACCATTTTGTTTTCTAGACAGGTTAAGGTAAAAGGCCATATTTTAGGTGGTAGAGTTGGGATGGAGCATGGTGAGGGAGTTAGGCTTAGGGTCAGCACCCGCTTGGAGGAGTTGTGAGTGTAATGATTTATTTCATTTTGGGTTTTTCATATTGACACATGGCACACACATTAGAATGGCTTGTTTCCCTTTTAGTAAAATATTGTATTACATGATTTAGTTATCTAGGGACATCAGTATTGTTAAAGGTTATGATTATGCTTATGCAATTTTTTATTATTTATTTTGGTGTGAACTATGATAAAAGAGGGTATATTCTCCCCATGACTTACTTAACAGACCCTTGATACAAGTTGGTAGCCTCAAGCTTGCTGGGAGGTGCACCTGAGGTCATGTGGTGAAACATCTTGGGGAATGAATGCATGACACCTTGGATGGGACATTACAACAAGACATTTTCAACTAGAAATGAGTGTATGAATTGTGTTGTCGAGATACAATAACCATGTTATTTATTTCCAAACACTATAAGAAAAAAATTAGAAACAAAACAAAATATCATAGAGAATAATAATATGGATTGGACACTCTGTAACCAATTTCGCATAAAAATATATGATATTCAGGACCACAAATGTGGTAGGTAGTATGGATGTATTTAAACCTGGAATATAAGTAAATAAAGAGGAAATAGTTTCCATAATCTGGAGGTTGTCTCGATACCAGTTCAGACACCATTCTATAAGACATTGGTTACCATGGAAGGACCATTTTCTATTCTCCACATCTATGTTCATGAAGATTATACATGCATTGAGAAAACCATTCTTGGATTGAATAATAAATCCTAGTAAGACACCACCAATGTACACTTATCAAAAATTAACTTTCATAACATCAGTATATAATGATAATAGTACTTATCAATACAAGAAATAATCAAACAAATGTCGAGTGATCATGTGCTAACCCATCCACAACTATCCTCATTAGAACTTGATTTGGTTCTATGTTAAAGAATGGGTGTATCAAATGTCGGTCATGATCAGGATTGTTCCTCAAGGCCAATACAATTATCTCTAAGAAGGCACAAAGATTGCAAGTCGAATCAGGATACATGGTCATTACATCCTATCTCTATCATGATTCAAGACACAAGTCCATCATATAAATTCTTAGTCAGAGGTAAATCCATATATTCTTTGTATCCTATCTATTCCTTGGGTTGGCCCACAGAGTTGTAACACATCACTTCTAGATCAGGCCTATCCTTATATCCATCACACCCCTACATCGTGTCCATGATCCAATCTTTCTATCATCACATTCCATACACACATCCCTTCTAAGGGAAAACAATTCCATAATGGTCTATATTTTTTTAAATACCTGAAGGAATACACCCAAGGAAAATGTAATCACACACAAAATGAAATAACACATATATGTAGGATAACACATATTAACATGAGTCTTGGTAGTATCTCAGATAGACAACTGATCAACATCAATCATGGTCTCATGGATACACTCCCAATCACATGAAATAAATCATCATGAAAAGGTTTCATGGGCCACACATGAAGACAAAGACAATCACCATCAATCATAGACAAGGAGCCCATGCATACACATCTGTCGTATTAAAGAATATTTTTAAATGTCTCTAAATGGGAAGGGAAAACCTACCACTTACTCACAGTTGTAAAATTCATTGGTTCACCCAAGGGTCATCACATGAATCACAATTGCTTTCCAATTACATCAATCCACACCCCAAGAATCCTTAAAACATACAAAAATTGATCATAAGATATATTCTAAAATAATATCAATGAATATAATCAAATGAACATGGTAGATGCACATCATCTTACCTGAAGTGATCCACTATCAATAGTAGATCTAGAAAAACTTGAGGGAATGTCCACCAATTTACTTGATCCTGATATGATCTACTAATATTTCAATAATTCTCCATGTGATCGATATAAAATCTATAGATCTATCCATCCTGCTATAGATATATTTATAATTATAAGATAAAATGTATATTTGTGTTAGATCTAGAAAAAATAAAAAATTATGCAACTATAATGATTTGATTGAACCAGAACACATGTGGAAGAATTTATGAGAATATTATGAAAGAGGTAAATTAGAATAAGTTTTTTGGTTGATTTAGGATCAAATATGTGGAAGGAAGATGTTAAAATTTTCATATGTGTGAAATGATGAGGCTTTCCTCGTTTAAATGTTCTCTTAGACTCGACCAAATTTTCTTTGGAAGACTCGTATTCCAATAAAAAGGGATGCACTTATTCTATCCCCACAAGAAGGTTGATGGGAGTGTAATAATATAAAAACATATTCTAGCAGCACTAACAGGCATAAATATCTCACTCGCTAGAAAATAAAATAATTTTAGTCACTATCATCCTTTTGATACTCTTCCCTCAATAATTTAAACACCCAATCAACAAAAACAATAGGAATACCAGACTAATGAATTTATAGTTAGAGATATGGGGAATTTAACAGTCACATAGGTTTGGAGAAAATGATGATGTTACAATTATCCCCCACTTATGGCTTCTCATCATCAAGAAGTTCTTTTAATGGTTTATCTCATATAATTCCAACTATTTTTCAAGAGTATTAGGAAACCAATCCCATTTCTCCTATTGAATGCATCCATGAAAAAAATAGATTTAAACATGTGGAACTAACTTCCCTTGAAATACCTCCTCACTTGAGTCGATGATCATAATCAATATCATGAAAGATAATGTGACTGTCTCTTAATCAACATCCTTATAGTCGATCACATGTGAAAGGTCTGAAATATACATCTAAAGCTGAGAAACATGAAATAAATCTTGTATACCATTGAAATGTTGATGAAGATAAAATCAATGAGTCGCTATTCATATTTGTTTAATGATTTCAACTGGTCACAGGAACCGTGATTCCTATATTCCATTCCTCTATATTGGTAGATGCCCTAGAGGAAGATCTGTTCTCCAAAAACCCTATCACCAACAATAAACTCCAATAGTCATATACTCTAGTGAAAATGTGACCACTACCTACCCTGAGTAGTGAGAAATGACATCCTAATCAGCTGCACTCTCTTAGATATATCAGGGACCATAATTAGCTACATAACTATCTCCTCACCCACTTGATGCCAACACAATGTTGAATAACCAGACTAACCATATAGTGCCTCATAAAGTGCCTAAAGAATCTATGTATGTAAATTATTAATGTACTCAAACTGTACATAGGCATGATTACCAACCCAAGATCCAATAAAATATAAAACATTGGCTTGAAACAAAGCATCTAATATTTGGTTTGTTCGCTCAAACAGTCCATATATCTACAGATGAAACACCGTAATCAAACTTAAATGAGTTTCAAAGTATTTATGTAATATCTTCCAAAACCAAAATTTTAAATAAGTGTATCTATCGAGCATAATGTAAATGGGAAATATTTGTATGAAAACAATCTCATGGACATATATATTTCCCAACACATCCACATAATGTGTCTCCCTCATTATTAAGAAATGATTCACCTTATTCAGTTGGAATATGACCACCCAAATGATATTCAGACTTCTTAGGGAACTTGGTAACCCCATACTAAATTACATAATTACATCATACAAATTATATATGTGAATAGGAATAGGATCAATAAAACTAACATAATCCAGAAAATCGACCATTATTCTTTAACATGTATGGAATCAAGAAAAATATATGAAATGTACCTATTCATAGTTGACCACAAAAACTACTATAAGAGTTCATTGTAGATCAATTACAAACTAGGATGCACCACCCATTGATAGGAATTATATTTTATAATTTCTTTTTGTTTTAAATAATTAGAAACTTTAACTCGCTAATGGACATTAATCACATTGTCTTTGAGTAGGGTCCATCATGGTACTAAATCATCTCCTGCTATATTCTCCCACATAAAAACAGACTAAAGATCAGAGTACTTGGTGACCTTCCCTAGATAAACTAATGAAAATTTGATAAACATAGGTGAATAATTTATCAAACCACTTTACTTTGATCCATACAGCACTCACTCTACCAAAATTATCATCAGACACCTTCCCTTCTCTAAAGGACACTCTCCAAGAACCTAGGAATCCTGTGTTATTTAACTCTGATCAACTGTAATGACCTTACTCTTATAAAATTCATAGCTCATCTCAAATTCCAATGTCCAAAATTACTCCACCAAATTAATCTTCCTTAAATTCAAAATCATTGAGATGATATAAGTATTATGATCTTACATTCCATATATATGAAAAATTTTCACCAAGAAGTTGTTTTCCGACACATAAATTCATGAACCTCATTTTTGTAACTCTAGATCATGAGTCAGGTAGTTCCATTATTAGTTTTCTATCTTGAAAACCCCATAAGCAAATACCTTTTTATTCTATATCATGAATCCTCCCAAACCAACACTATAAGAATCACAATAAACAATATATCCAATCATTGGATCTGAAAAAATAAACAATGGAATATTTTTCAATCTTCCATTCTACTCTTAGAAGGACTTTTAAGACTAGTCAATCTAGTAAAAAATCACCCCTTTAATGTTAAGTGTAGTCATTGGTATTCCAAATGGGAGAATTGTTGATAAAAAATTCCAATAAGAACTATTCAGTCCAAGGAATTTCCTAGTCTTAAACACGTTATTTGGTAATACCCACAATGTGATGGACCCCAAAATATATATATCAATATATACTCCTGATTTAGAATCCATATTATTAAGATATGAAAAATACTAGATCCAAATGATAATATTTGAAATCATTGGATAATGTCAGTGAATTCAAGGTCTACCAAACAAAATCACAAGAATCCAAAAATGCGACTATAACATTCTTGAATATAAAATGATTTAATCAGTGACCAGAACAACGAAAAAATACATCTATATGTTAAATATCATGTTCATGAGAACCATAAACATTATTGGAGAATTAATTATCCCAAAGGACATAGTTGGGTACTCACATAACCCATATATTCATCTGAATACCATCTTTAAAATATCATCCTCCCTAGCCCGTAACTAATTAAAGCCAGTTCAATGGTCAAACATGGAGATCAACTCGGCTCCCCACAACTGGTCAAAGAAATCATAAATCCTAGGTAAAGGGTTTCAATTTTTTACATGTCATAGTTTAGATTCATATATACTACACATAGTAAAATAATTCTATTCATCTTATTTGAAAAAAACATAAGATTACCCTATTGATATATACTCATTCTGATGATGCCCTTTGTGACCATGGGTTCAAGCTTCATCTTGAGTCCCCTTGACTTGAACGACTCAATATAATAAGGGGTAATTGAAATAGAATAAAATCCTAGATTTTTTACATCTAAATATTAATACCTCTATCAAGAGTTAGGCTTGGAGATTCATATAAAATAGCATCCCGATAGAGACTCAAAATAAGAGGAATGGAAGAGCACACAATAATAGATTTTTTTCCCAAGATCCAACCCTACTATCTAATACGTGAAAGATCTGATATTTCCTAAATCTATTAAAATTATACTACATTCAACACCCCACTCACTGTTCAACATGGAAATATCTCCATGAGGTGTTGTAAATGATCCAAATATCTAGTAGTTATCAATATTCTCGTGATGGCTATCCATTTGGTCAGTGCCTAATATCACATATAATATATAAATATCATGGAAGATTAAATCACATCTATTTACATGCTCAAAAAACCAACTGGGAACCTTGTAAATATTTGGTGATGATCAAATGTCTTCCCTATGCGTGTTTCATGAGAAAATAGCTTAGAAGATAACATAACTAGTAAGTCAAGCCTGGGAAATGATTGAGTATATATGAATCAATGAGAAGAAACTATATCAAATAATACATTGGAATGAGTAGTGGTGGTCAATAATATACCTTGTATAGGTGATGGATCCCCTCCAAGACTAATTAGAACCCGATTCAATACATACACTCGATATACATCATGTCTGCGACCCTATCCATCGGGGTCATGACTCTCTTTAGTCACCGTCATCTAAGGGGCCTTGTAAAAACCCAATTAATATGAAAATAATTCATTTTAATTTCTTATTAATAATCATTATTGAGATATCATATATTTATACTCATCATATAAGCATTATCTATTTTTTTCATATGGAAAAAATCATTATTTCATACCAAATTGGGATTTCTTACATTATATGGTTTTATTTAATAAATTGATTTATCAATTTTTGAATTTTAATTTCTAAAAATGAACATAATTTATAATATTTTTGTTTAAAATTTATATTATAATGATGTTTTTACAATTTTGTAATGTTTTTAATTTTTTGATGAATAGTGAAAATTGATGAATTTTTTTGAATATTGTCATTTCATTTAATGATTTTCCATAGTCACATTAAAAATTGGATTTGTTTTAGAATGTAATTAGATAATTTTTAATAAAAATAATCCAATTTATTTTATTATAATAAACATTAAATTTAAATTTTTTATAAAACATGTTAATACATAAAAATATATTAATATAAAAACAGTTTTTTCACGTTTTGTGGGTTTAATTTAAAATTAAATTTCCCCACTTCTATGAATTATATTTCAATTTTTTACATATTTCGAATCCAGATAATTAATATTTTGTGATAATGTCAACTTTTTTTTCAAAACGGATTGTAAAAATATTGAATATCTATTACTATGGATAAGGTTAAAATAGGTTTACTATGTGTTTAAGAATAAGTGATAAGGGTTAAAATTACCTCAAAACATGTCAAAATTATATTTTATGGACAATTATTTTCATTATATCATCTTAAATATTCATTTTTCGATCTATTTTTCTTGAGTAAGTCATTAATATGTTTTAATATTTTTTTAAAATTCAATGTATGCCCTCTTTCCCTCATATAAAAGGACACCCCCTCTTCTCTACGCTCTACACATAAAAAGAATCTTGAAATGAAACATATCTAAACAATATTGTATTAACATATCTCCCCACATAATAAGTACCATTGTTACATCATATAAAAATCCTATGAAGGATTTATGTATAAACCAAAAGTTATTTTTTGATGAATAGATATAGTTTTTAATCGAATGTTTTTTTATTTATCTTTCTAGATCTATCAAATATTATTAAAAAATTATAAAATGATAATATTGATTTCTTCCATATATTGATATTTAGTTTTTATGATTAAATAATTTATATATATCTTATCTTCTATCATTTGGAAAAAGAAATCATTGTTCGTGTGAATGGTGAACCACCAGACTGAGAATCGATGTAATTCATTTTCCATAACTGCCTCTCATGGCAGGTAATAATGATGGAAATAATTTATATATTTTATTTTCATTACATAATTATCATTCAATAAGGATAAAATATCATCTATTTTATTACCATTCCAACCGTTAAAAAATGATAACATAATTCGTCTGTACATTTCAATTACCACCTCCACAATGTATGAATTATATAGAGAATTATATTTAAACAGGTAATATGAAATTTATTATATAATAACCATTTTGGGAATATAAAAATATTCATACCTAATTTCTCCCATGGTTGGTGGAAAATGTAATCATTACTCATGCTTATGTATGACATACCATCTCAATGATTGTAACAAAAAACATTTTTTATAATTATAATTATCTAATTATTTTAAAACTATAATTAACATATAGATGTTATTATTATTTCATGATTATTATTATGGATATTATTGAATAATGTTCAATTTAACCATAGTAAACATAATGAGGGTAGTTTTTACCTTTGAGTTAAATATCCACAAATCATCCTATGTGTACTTAATTTATTAATAAATTAAATATACAATTGAATAAAATAAAATAAAATGAATATTAATCATAATAAATGTTCCTATGTAAGTAAATAATTAACATATGTTTATAATTTAGGAGAATAAATAACACATGTGTTGAAGCAGACACAATTTACAGAACACATTAATTGAAAACCCTGTTTTAAATGATTTAGATATTTATTTTCTAATCCTTTTCTTCTTTGTCCATATTCATAATAATATTTTGTGGATATATTGACATATATGAAGTATAATTAAAATTTTATACCTCCTTTTTGTTTCATAATTTTTTTTTCATAAATGAATCCATTTATATATTTTATATGGTATGATTTTTCTTTATTTTCAAAAGGAAAATAGAATAATATATTTTAATGTACACAATGTCAATGACCTATCCAACCACAACAACCACTATTCATTTTTTATAATTTTAAATATTTCAAGGATTCATAAATTAAAAACCATATTTCCATTTGTTTTGAGTATTACAGTTTTGAAAATTTATTTTTAGAATTAATGAATATATCAATATCAGAAAGTGTTTTTCATATGGGTTCAAAAGAGGATTTCAAGGATTTTTGTTGAAACATTTCAATATTAAAATGATTTATTCATGATACAACACATGGGAATTATTTATGTTGATGGGTAAGACTCCTACATATTATATAATGGATTAACCTAATTAATATAATGAGATAAGTGAGCCTGATAAAGTTTATATGATGGATGATCCTGATAAAACTTTTATAATGGTTAATCTTGATATAACACTCTAATTCATTGTGTAATGTTCCTTATCAGCAATGTAAATAAGGATAGATTTTTTGGGTGTGGTTTCTCCAATGGATTTCACTAATACATAGTTATTGATGACATGGGTTATGAATACAATTCTATTTGTTTCCAAAAAGTCTTCATATCTTCATGCTATGATGTATAATGGTTTTATAGAGAACAAATGAGTATATTTTTGTGAGATTATTATTTATTTAGTATGTTTAAAGAATAATGTGATAATGGTTAACAATTATGTTTTTCATATATTTAAATGGAAAAATAGATTTCTTACTTTTTTCTCCCTACAGTTTATTTTTACTCATCCCATGTTTTAAATTTTTTCCTTAGGGATTAAAGAGGAGTAAGAACAAAATGAATTCATCTTGAAAGTCCAGAAAGTTTTTCATGGAATGAAAATGTGTTCAATTTTAATATTTTTATGTTATTGAGAAAATATATTCAATAGAGGTGTCCAAATTTTAATAAATGAGATTATTATGAAAGTGCTTTGAAATAATTCTCCAAAACACTAAAAAACAATAATCTTAAAAATACAATAATGAGATTTATTGAATAAAAACTTAGGGTTATGTAATATATTAAGATGGATACTAATATTTTTTATCAAATGAATGTTTTAGATAAATTTATTGTTAAGGATAATTTTATTTGAATACCCTTCATAGATTCTATTTTATGGTTTAGATAAATTGATCTAGAATTCAATTATTACCATATTGGTTTATCTAATCTATGTGTTTTCAAATGAGTTTTTAGAGTAAATAACGAATATCAATTAGGATAGTAACAAGAATAAAATATACTTCCAAATCAGTATCCTAGAATGTTTTGAATTTGAACTGATCAAATTTTTATAGTGATGGGTTAGTTTTCACAGGAGATAAATGGTGGTGGAATCCATGTTATAGGGAAACCATATTTATTATAGAGGAACATGGATAAAGGTTATAATTTAAAGAAATAATCCCCTTTGGAACTTTTTTGAACCTCATATCTAGTAGTAGTTGAAGGGTGGATCAATACTCAGGAAAAAATATTTGAAGTCATGGGATTTTCTTAATGTCAAATGGTAACTAAATTTATAATTTTGAGTGCGAAGTTGATTGGTGAAAGTTTTTGGTTATGATTTCTTGATAAAGAGATGTTCATGATTTTGTGGAATGGAATATATTTAAGAACATTTTCCTAAATAAAAATTTCCCTAAAATATATTCATATATGTATGGTGAAATGATATTAAGATTAAGAAAAATTGATGAAGATTGTGTATCCACATATGGAGAAAATATTACAATATTGGATGGGTATAAAGTAAAATTTATTTATGAATCTGATTTTAAAATTAATAATGTTTATATAATATTAAAACAAAAATTGTGAAGTGTTCTCCCCCTAATAATTTAAATGTTATGATAATTTTTTTTTATTTCAATAAGTATTTTATGATGGAGTATGCTGACCCTTATGTTTCCCAAGATGAAAATAGTAAGAAGCGATCATGGTGGAAGAAATGGTGTTTCATTCAAATAAATATTATGGTGGTAATCCCCCAAAAAGTTAACGGTACTATAAAATATTTTTCATGTAATGATTTGTAGGATCTAGAAAGTGTAACCAGTATGGAATGTTTTCCCATAAGGCTCAAAATTATATGGAAAATAGTCCGAAAAACCCCATGAATGGTGTAACCTATATATTTAAAAAGGTGAGATTTTTCTATTTTAATGATTTTGGGAATTATTATAATATGTGTTAGAGGATGGTAATATAGGTTGTACATCTACTAGATCAAAAGAAAAAAGCACTTCCAAAATCATTTCTTACTACTATTAGTGATGTTGGTCCATCTAATAAATATGACATAGGTATGTAACTTATTTATTTGAATTATTTTGATGCCTTTTTTTAGCATTTTATCTTCACATTCCTTCATTTTGGATAAATTTTCAATAAAATGGGAATATCAAATCAAGATAAGAAAATACAAATTTTGGTGAAAACATATAGTCAAAATATTAAATCAACCAAGATATATAGTTATCATCCTATAGTTATCAGTGATAAGGTATTTCCAAGATTTCTTATTGAACTACTCATAGTGGAGTTTGTTGTTATTCTTGGTATGAATTGGATTTTAGTTTATCTTGATAAGATTTAATTTACAGATTATAAGGGAAAATTCAATGATTATATACCTCTGATAACATATTATGAAGATGAGAAATTTATTATGGATGACTGTGCATGTTTTATTTCATATATAGTTGAAAATAAATAAACTATTAAAATTAGTTACATTTCAAAAGTGAATAAAGATATAGATATATATCTTGATTATTTTATGATTGTTAATCTTAATCACGATTTTTAGTTTAATATTTACTTAGTACATAATGGTAAGACAATTTCAAAACCTTTTTATCAAATAAAACAAGTATAACACTTAAAATTGAAAAAAATCAGTTATATGATTTGATAGATAAAGGTTTCATTCATACAAGCATCCCACATTTGGGTGATCGAATTTTATTTGATAAAAAATAATAACTATTCAATGGAAATTTTCATTGATTATAGGTCTTGAATAACACCACTAATAAGAACTAGTATCCTTTTCCATATAATGATGATTTGTTTGATCAGATCCAATGGAGAACAATATTTTCCAATAAATGATCCCAAGTCAAGGTACCATTAGTTAAAGGTGAAGGAGGAAGATATTATGAAGACAATATTTTAGACAGAATACATGCTTTATTATTAGTTTTTAGTTATTACCTATGGGTTGTTTAATGCACTGACTATATTATAAGATCATATGAAAATATTTTTACCTAAAAAATTAGATAAGTTTATAGTTTTATTTATTGATGATATATTACTATATTCTAAAATCAATGAGGCACATGAAATACATATATAGATTTTATTTAAAACCTTGGGAGAAAAGAAATTATATAAAAAATTTATTTTGAATGATTTTTTGTTGTATCATATTTCATTCCAAAGAAATATTTTTTCTTAATATAAAATAATTGTTGACCATTCTAAAACTAATGTTATTGAAGAATTTCCATTACCTAAAAATTTCACATATGTTCTTAGTTTTCTTGGATTAATTGGTTACTGCTAGTGGTTTATTGAATAATTTTATTGGTTATCCATCCCACTGAATAATTTTACTTAAGAAAGATTTAAATTCAACTGGATGAAAGAGTGTGATAATTGCTTGTTGGAACTAAGAGGATGATTGATGAGTGATCCAATTTTGGACCTTCCCTCAAGAGCTGGTGAATTATTTATTTACAAAAATTCTTAATTGAAGGGAAATAATTGTGTTTTAATGTTGAATGATCATTTAATAACATATGGTACACATTAGTTAAAACATCATGAGTTAAATTTTCTAACACATGATATGGAATTATCTTCAGTGGTGTTTTCTTTAGAAATGTTATAGAATCATTTAAATGAAGTAAATTATGAAGTATTTAATTATCATGAAATTGTGAAGCATATATTCACTCATAAAGAGTAAAACATGAGGTAGATAAGAATGATGATACTGATTATGTATTACAACTGCAAGATTCAATATCATCATAGGAAAGAAAATAATGTTTTTGATTATTTGATCCAAAAATATATTTCAACATAAACCATTTTATGTTTGGAACAAGTCCCTTGAGATAATGATTTGATGAATTTTTTCCTTGAAATTGTCTATGTTGGAACCTATGCTATTTTATTATAGGTTTTTGTATAATCTAATTTTCCAAAAATGAATTAAGAATGTAAGACCGAAGTATCATGTTTTATAAGTAATTATTGGATGCATTAAGAAAGATATGTTTTAAGATTTAAATGAGGATTAAGAAGATGTTATATGATTTGGAAAGAGATTAAATTTCAATTTATTAGGTATCTGTTTAGTGAGACTCATTATTCCCCATTTTTAGTTAATCATTAAACACAAAGATGTTGAGAGAACATTGACAATATTACTGGTGGGATGGAATAAAAAGAGAAAATCTTTACTACAAATTGTCAGGTTTTACTTATAAACATGTTAAAGTAGAATAAAAATTACTGAATGGGATTATTAAACTTTTTATTTTTTGATGTGTAAATGTCAAATTTTATCAATAGATTTCAAGATGGGATTACCAATCCTATCACAATGTAATAATTCATTTCATATTGTTTTTGTTCAACTATATTAATCTTTACATTTACATCTCATTCATGATAATATATCTTTAGATCATGATTCATGATTGAACCACAAGGAGTAAGTTATGTTACATGGATTCCCTCTTACCATTTTATTTGATCACGATCACATATTTACCTTTTATTTATGAAATATATATATCAAAATTCAGTGGGAACTGAATTAAATTTCTCTAAAACCATTCATCCTCAATTCTGTGGATAATTAGAATTAATGATTTAGATGTTGTAGAATATTTTTTTGGTTAATCAATGGATTAATAAAAAATTTATGATCATTATCTACTATTGCTTGAATTTTCCTATAAAACATACTCAATCAAGTGTAAAGATGGATACATTCAATGAATTATATTGATTTTTGTTTCAAAATCTAGTATGTTGGGATGAAGTAGGAGAATGAATATTTTTTAGACTATAATGGATAGATAAAATGGTTAAGAAGGTAAATATGAAAAAAAATCCTATGAGGATTGTTCAATGTTGATAGATTTTTATTATAATTGGTGGAAATATATATCTCATCAGGTAGGTGGTCATGCTTTTTATAATGAATCTCCATGAAAAAATTTTATTTGTTTTGGTAAAGAAAGGATGAATGTCTATTGTTCCTATAACATCCCAAACCTATGATCTACGAAACCGGTGCTCTGATCCAGGTAGTTACATGACCTAACAAATGCCTCCCCTTGCGCTAGAGGTTGCAGACTAGCAGCGAGTGTCCAAGAGGTCACTTGGGGAGACTATACTCTCAAAACCAAAGTAATGCAAAGTAGATAATAATTGAAATAGTGGAAACAAAAGATAACAATCTGTAACAAGGAAAAATAACCAAATCCCAAAACTGGGGACAATCATAAAAAACAATAAATATGTCATGCCATGCTACATTGTCAAGTGTTCAAAACCCAATAAAATAGTACATACCCCAAAATGGTCTAGAATCCACATCTGGAACCTCACCCAAACATGTCCCACGTCCAACTCAACTCCCAAGCATATAGCCCTTAACCCATATCCTGACATGAAACCATGAATTCTACTCAGGTACCCAATGACGGCCTGAGATGGGTGCAATTATAACTCAGTAGGCCACCACCAACTGTCTCTACAAAATATTGATCTCAGTCGATTTTGCATGTAAATGATAAATAAAGTCAAGTTCAGTTAAACAGTTCAATAGACGATCATTATTGATGTTACATTAAGTTAACCTACCAATTAACCCATGTTTACTACCAAGACATTTCATTTATCATTTAACTATTTTTCATGTGTTCAATAGATTATGAATGATCAATTTTTTCAACTTGTGGGAATTAAAAATGTAATATCTAACTAGGCATCATATCACAAAAATTCCCAATATCCTCACCTCAAAGCCCCAGTCTGGATGGAATGCAACCATTAGGGGAATAAAACTTCATCCCCTTCTCTATCTCGTGTATTTATGGGAGGAGATAGAACCTCAGTCTATCTCAACCTATGGGTGTCTAACCATGTGTCAATAACTCAGTCTACCAAGCCCTGTGTAAATGCTTATTTATCATTCACCACAAATCATCATATCACAAAAACATAGCCATCATCATTTAAAACTTCAAAATAATTTCAATAAATGGGAAATTACAATTTTTCTCAGTCCATTAACATGTTCATTATTCATGTTAATTAACCCCTTCATCCCAATTCCCAATTTCCATTACCATATCACTAAGAATATTTCCAAATAAAGATAATCCCCTGCATTTTCCCTTTTATCCTTTCATCCCTTTTTTCATCCAAACCCAAAAACCTCTTAGGTAATTACCCAACCTAAGTGTTTTATTAAACACCAATTGAACATCACCCAATCACATTAAAATATTCTTCATAGGCTCTACATTCTTTTAAAACTTCCTACACTTACTTAGGTCGCTCTATGTCCATGGAATATCGGCACGCCCCTCACGTGGCCCTAACTTGGTCGAGTAATCATCCTTGAATCCCATGGGGATCCAGAGGGAAAGAATTAATAATTTATACATCACTATATCACCTCATGTAAAAGGAACAGAGAACTCATCAAAATAGGGAATGAATAAAAACTCAACATGCACAATTCTACCCAAAACCGAAGTGATATAACATTTAGACCACCTACCTTGAATCTATTGGTGAATGCACTCCCAATCAAAGACTTATATCTTGATTCAACTATCCCTTGAAGACTTACCCTAAAACTCACAAAAAAAGTAGGGTTTGAGAGCTTCATATTGTGAGTGGAATGAAATAGAAACCCTAAACCAAAAATAAAATCAAGAGGGAGATTCTACATTCATGGATCTTTAATCCGTAATGGAATTTTCTCCAAACGGCCTAGGAACTAAATAGATTGACCACTAGGAAGATCTAGGAATCTTGGATTTTCATTATGGTTGAAGGACGAAGAGGGGGTATCCCAATATGGGTAGAACAATCCAGCAATGAAATTTTTGTAATTTTTTAAAAGTTTATTGGATGCACGGTTTACCTGAACAGTTTTTCAAACCTTTTGCAAACTGTGGTGACGCCACTATCCAAAAATCCACCTATTTAATGATTTACATGGGTGGCCCACACAGTTAGAACTAACTATACGTAGACCATGTGGCTAGCCCAAAAAACTATTTTTTCTCCCATTTTTATATTTTGAACCCCCAGAACCCCACTCGAACATCCTTAAGGACTTTTGAAATCACTTAATTGACTAAAATAAAGAGCCCAAACTGAATCATATGTAAAACATACATTATAGTGAAATATGGGATCTTATTACCTCTCCATCTTATAATGGATCTTCCTCGAGCCACTCTTCCCGAGAATCAATGAGTTTCTAAATAAAATAGATAGGGAGACTGGGCCTACATATCTGATTCCAACTCCCAAGTTCCCTCCTGAATCATTGTTTGTTTCTATAGAACATGAACCAGGGCACAACCTTACTATGAAAAACATTCTTTTTATGATCTACAATATGAAACAAGTGCTCCATAAAGGATGCATCGACCTGAAGCTCAATATCCTCAGTATTTATCACATGGGATTGGTCAATGAGATACTATCGGAGTTGTAAAACATAGAAAACATCATGAATCCCACTATATCGTTGTGGAAGAGCCAATAAATAAGCCACCAATCTAATCCTCTCCACAATCTCAAATGGCCACACATATCTAGGTTCCAACTTTCCCTGTTTCTAAATTCGATAGTGAACCAACCTTGTCAACACTTGGAAAATAATAATATCACCCTGCATGAACTGTATAGGTCCACGACCCTAATCTATATATGAATATTGCCTAATTTGAAATTTTTCCATACACATTGAAATAAAATGAACCTTATCTGACATCTCATATACAAGACTCGACCATAATTGCTCATACTCTCTTGACTCTAACCAACAAAACTTTGATCTACACAGTCTCCCATAATGTGCCTCAAAAGGTTCTACCCAAATTAGGGCCTGATAATTAATGTCAATAGATAACTCAATAAGTGACAAGTGATTTTCCGAAGAATCACTGAAATCCATAAAACATGCTCTCAATATGTCTTCAAATACATGAATTGTATACTCTAAAAACCCATAATTTTGTCGGTGGTTGTCCGTACACAGAAATACTTACCTACCAAGGGGATTTTTTAGTCCCTTCCTAATCTGAATAGTGAAACACGGATCATGATCTGAAACTATGGTTATTATCACACCATGAAACCATACAATTTCCCAAATATAGAACTCCCTTAACTGGTCGACAGTACAGGTCTCCTAAATCTGCAAGAAATGTGACACTTTGGTCAGTCGATCTAACACCACCCAAATGACATCATTATTCCAAGGCTTCCTCGGAATACCCACTACGATGTCCATCGGGACGTCCCTCCACTTCCACTCTGGAATAGGAAACGAATGAAAAATTCCACCAAGAACCTAAGGTTTTTCCATCACATGATGACAGGTAAGGCATCATGCCACAAAACGCACTAATTATATATTAATTCCCATCCATCAAAATATCCTACGAAGATCATGATACTACTTTTTCAAGCCTAGATGCACTTCCCGCTTTGATTCGTGGAACTGAAGCATCAAATCATCTCGTTCATTTGTTGTAACCACAACATAGCCATGGAGATAACCAACTCCAGCATTGTCGAAGGTCTAACCAGAAGGTGATTCCCCACCTTTAAGAAATTCCTTCATAGTTAAACACTCTAGATTTACCAACTGAATCTCTTTAACTTGGCTCAAAATCCTATAATCAACTGCTATAGATTCAAGGGTCATCTTCTTGTGCCCCCCTAAACCTCCAAATTCATCTCTCCAAACAATGAAATTATCAGCCACCCTGAACTAGATTCCTGATCTATTTGATTCTGAGTCCTCTGACTCAGACCATCAGTGACACTATTCCCCTTCCTTGGTGCGTACACTAACTCAAAATCAAAAGACTACAGGCACTTGATGCATTTCTGTTATTGGTGATTCAAATCCCACAGAGATGAGATGTATTTGACACATTTTTTGTCAGTAAAAACTGTAAAGGGTTCTACAACAAATAATTCCTCCAACACTTTAAGGCATGAACCACAGAAGCTAGCTCCAGGTCATAAGTAGGAAAATTTATTTCATGTGGCCTCAACTATCTCAACACCTAATTTACAACCCAATCATCCTACATCCACATTTCCCCAGGTCCTACACCAAACACATCACAGAATAAGGTATACTTCTTACCTGGTTTAGGTAAGATCTATATTGGTGCAGTGGTGAACTACTTATTCAACTTCTAGAAAGCGTTCTTATAAGCCTTTGACCAATCGTACTTAACCCCATTATTTTTTAGGCATGTGATCAACACTTCCAAATGAGAGAAATCTATAATAATCCTTCGATAAAAATTGGACAAACCTAGAAAACTCTATGTATCTGAGTATTTTTTGGGATACTCCCAAGACACCACAACATGCACCTTTTCTGGATCCAATGATACGCCTGACCCTGATATGATATGTCCCAAAAACTAGACAACATCAATCAAAAACTAACAATTTGATAGCTAGGTTTAATGAAAATGCTCTCTTAGTGTATTCAAGATGATGTCAAGATGGTTTCCATGAATTAAATTTGTTATTGAGTTCACTAATATATCATTAATGAAAAAAACTAAAAACTGATCCACATACAGGTGGAATATCCAATTCATCAAGGTCATTAAAACAGATGGTGCATTGGTCAAACAAAACTGCATTGTCAAGAATTCATACAAGCCATAACTACTTCAAAATTCCATCTAGGGTCTATAAGAAGGTCTCACCCTCAACTGATGGTATCCTAATCTCCGATCTATCATGGAAAACATTGATGTTCCACTGAAAAAATTAAATCGGTCTCTAGTTCCACGATGAGGGAATCAGTTCTTAATTGTAAACTAGTTCAGCTTCCTATAATCGACCCATATCATTAGTGGTCTTTCATCCTTCTTATAAATCAACACAGGTGACCCCTAACCTGATCTTCATAAACATATAAAACCCTAAAAATCCAGTTTATCTTACTATTCCTTTAGTTCTTGGAGCTCTTCTGGTGCCATTCAGTAAGGTGGAATGGAAACTGGCACCACTGCAGGAAACAATTCGATCGTAAAATCAACATCTCTCTCATTTGGTAACCCTAAGAAGTCCTCAAGAAACAGATCCTAAAACTGATCAAAACAAAATGGACGACATGCTATCCATTCTCCCCATCATCTATCATAAGGCATGCTTCTTGGGTTGTGAGCTCCCCCATCTGATGGCGTAGCAGCCCTACGTGGCCCGCTCGAGTATCCCACTCACCACAAAGAACATGACTGATCCCATTGACATACATGAATGTTACTCGATGTTACTAACAGTCTATATGGTCTTGATATATCACCAAGTAATACATTCACAAGATTAGGTTAAAGCCTAACATCTCTAGGAAAAACCAATCCCACAGATAACAATACCCATCATACTCTAGAACACAACCCTTACACTACCAGATGTTCTTATCTTGCACCCCTAGTAGAGTATCAAGAAACATTTCCCCTCATGAAGTCTCTATGGTTAATCCCCACACAACAACAAGCTCAGTAGAAATAAAGGAATGTGTAGCACCTATATCGAACAAAGAACTATCAAACATGGAAGCTACAAGAATCATACCTAGAATGGTAGACTGTCCTGCCTCATCATCTTCAGATGTATCTTGAACAGTTTGGAGATGACCTACCTCTTTACCCTAGGATATAGGTAGTGAACCCTTCATTTCACTTCTCTGTTGGTAAGGGTGGTCTAACTCTAAAGTTCCACATCCAATGCACCTACTAGTATGACCCATGGAGATCCATCTTCCTATATGATAATGGGTAACCAACCCCCTACCTACACTCTACATATACCAATAACCTCCATCATTCCCTATCAATTGTGGGTATCTATAGAATCTATGCATGGGGCCTAGCCTGGTGCACACTTGGCACTCAACTAGTGTGTGGGGAAAGTGGTCAAACTTGTGCCCGACTTTCCACATAGAAAAAAAGACTTGGTCGACACCCTGAGAAGTCGGCCCCCTATTTTGACTACTTTGTGCACTTTCACCCTATTGAAAGGTTCAAAAGTGGTGCTTCCTACTATCAGAAGTTGCACCACTTGCTCGCCTAGTTAGCGCCACATTTTCACTACCTAAATCTCCCTTCATGTTTCCTTCTTTGATAAGGGCTTGATCATCCACATCAGCAATCCTTTTTAGGAAAAATATAGTCACCTGAGATCTAATCTTGTGTCTCAACCACTCCTAGAAGTGATTCTCTATAGTTTTCTCATCTCCCATCAATGTCAGAATGTACTACCTCAAGTAGGTTAAATGACTAGCATAGTCTATCACCGACATTGTCTCCTGAGACAACATTATAAAGTCTGTATCCTTCTCCTACCTCAAGGTTTTTGGATAAAATTTCTCAAGAAACATGTCCTAAAATTCATTCCACATAATCCCCTTAGACAAATATTTCTAAACCATAACGTCCCACCAATGTTTTTCATGCCCCTCAACATATAGTTTGGTAACATGACATGCTTCTCGAGAGGAGTCTCTATATGGTCAAGAATTGTTTGGAAGGAATATATCCAGAACTCTGCTACTTCTGGCCCACCCTCTCCGGTAATGGTAAAAAGGTTTTCCAGTTGAAACTCCATATTCACCTTATATATCCTTTGCACAAACCACCCAGGTTCACATTCCATCATCTTCATAAATTAAGAACGTTCTCATGGAACTGCTCTTCCCAGTCTACTTGGACCACTGTGTTCCCCGGCTCCACTATTGGAGGATTATAACAACCCCAGTCTTTATTATTGCACACATAAACTTGATTTATTACATAAAATATTCACTTGATACAACATAGAAGATCAAGAGGTCTAGGGTTATTAGGGATTAGGAATAATAAATGACTACTTAAAACATTAAACACATCATCTTTATTTCAAACGTCATTTACATGACCACTATATTCCCTCATACTTAGCATTGCATGGGAAAACCTGAGGACATGAATAAGAATAGGGCAAGCTATATTGACCAGTAAGGGAGTAAACAAGGCATAATATGAAATAAAAATAAATGTTGGAAAACAGGTATGTCAGTAGAGCATAAATGAAATATGAACATAAAGGCATGATATAGCATGATTATCATAACATGGAAATGTGACAACAACACTTAACATGGTATTAGAATGATCTGTGTTTAATTGCACATGGAGAATTATTAAACCCTAAATGAACTTGTATTAGAAATAATAAACCCTCATTTAACTTGTATTATCATGATACTACTCTCTACCTAATCGATTGTAGCACTATCGGGGCACACACTTCTAAAACATTTCATTTCATGCATAAGTGTGACACATGGATCATATAACCTGGAATCATTAAACATAATAATTTATTCAATGATTAAGTAATTTGAAATACATATATGAAATTACCATTAAATATGTATATGTGGAAAAAGGTTAATACCCTTGGTAGAGACATGAGTATGGTATTCACTACACAATGATCTATGAAAATTGCGGTGCAATTTCGGCAGCATAACATCGTGACATAAGACTACATAAAAATGGTTGATGAGATAGAAAGGTGTGTCTCATAATATGTACATGAAATAGACAATAATGGTGTAATATAGATACATTTACCAACACATGCAATTTAATTATGATTCATAATAAAAAAATTGAAGGTAAATGAGGAGTGAAAAATTCCTTACAGAATTTTCGTATGGTAACGGTAGTACATGGAAGGAATTAATGATATAGAAAGGGGTCCATCATCACTAAAACAGAAAAATAGAAGTATGGGGGAGGTTATAAATCATACCCAAAAATTTATAATTGAAATTAAAAGGGAATTACAATATTATAAAACTTGGAAAAAATGAGGAAGGAAGGAATACCTTACTTCGAAGTGTGATCCCAAAGGCTTGGGATGGGCTTGAGAGAGGCTTCATGGGAGCTTCGGCTACCTTGTGAGGATTATAGAGATAGAAGTTCGGAGTTTGGACGAAATCCAAAGGAATTGAGTGAAGAGGAAGTAGGAGCATGGGTTGGAATATATAGGAATGGAGAGGGAATTCATTATTATTTAGGTTTGGGATCCCACATATTAAACTAATCAAAACCAAAAACCATACCATGGTTTTTGCCAACGTTGTTTCTAGAGGGGAGTGTAAGATAATATTTTATAAGGCTAATGGCCGAAATTTTTAAAATAATATGGTTTCTTATGTGGAGATTTGTCACACTCTCATGGAAACCAATTTAAAAGGCTGAAATGATTTATAAGCCTTGGAGGGTCTACTAATGCTTTGAAAAAAAATAAAATAAACATAGAATCACATTATATTAATGGTAAAACAAATATTGGACTAAAATAAAGTATATTTTGTTTTATTACATCATTATTGGGTCATTATAATGTCAGAAAACACATTATATATTTAAACGATACTTAATCTTTACCCAATAATTCGACTGTCTAAGAAAATTTTGAAAACATTACCAGGGGATAATTTCTATGTTTTGATTCCAAAAATAATATTCATTGTACTTAGATATTTTTCTAAATATGTAAATTTTTTCTTTTAAAATAAAACCCAACATTTATCGAAAATTCATGGGTTTTGACAAAAACAAGTTTCAAACCATAATAAAAATCAAAATTGTGTTCATAATGATTATAAAATGGTTTATATTTAAGAAAATGCAATTTAGTAATAATATATTATTAAGATATTATTTAACTCAAAAATCCATTAATTCATCAAAATATAATTCTTAATTGAATATTAACTAAATAATATTATTTTTTCTTTAAGAACTATTTACAATGTAACAATAATAAAATGAATGTATATTCTCTGTAAAATAATAATGTAAATAGTAATAGTGATAGGGTCTTATTACATAACACCTTAAAACACCTGCATAAGACCTTACAGTAAGGTTCACGATGGTGAAAAGCACATGGGGTGACATAGATAACATTGAACGCATGGTAATCTCTATTAACTTCCACTTCACTCGTAGACGGTTCCAATCAAGCTTAATGTATTCAAGCTCAGCTTGGTCTTGGTCAAGAGCGAATCCAAATGACACCACCTCCTTTTCAAGATCTAATAAATGGGATTTGTACAGGGAAATTCTCTTGGATGAGGCCTTCACATCCTTTTTCTATGTATATTACAATTGTTAAATACCTATATTTATACTGGTCTTGTGATCACTTTTTAACAACTATATTAGAAATGGTAACAATTCTTAATGGTACTTTGAAATCAAAAAACATAAAACCAAGGAAGTGTTTATGTTTTATATGATCATTCTACATAATAATACATCTAACTGGATCAAGTGGGATTTTAATTAACAAATGTTTGGGTCATTACATTCTTCCCCTCTTAAAAAATTGTGTCCTCATAATTTGATTACATACAAAAAGAACTCTTAAATTTAAACATGACATCAGGGTTGCATACCCAACGCCATTAAGCATTCCACAACCCTCATCATCATGTCGGTCCTAGAGCGAAAGGGTCCACATAGTGCCACAATATTTTAATTCACATTCAAGGTCTTCCACTTCCTTAGTCCAGAAGTTTTCCATGCGACTTGGATCATACCGATCGTAAATATGATGCACTTTCCTGAAAAAAAATTGTTTCTAACGTATAGTTTCAAAACATCACCATGTACTAGGTTTTTGTAAAACAGTCTGACAGATTCAGCGTTAAAATTTTTGGAGTGTGGTTATTCTAATATATTGTTTATGTTTCCAAAAATACTAGAAGACTAGAATATATATATATATATAGGCTACTCAGAGGTCTCCCTCCATGCCTTATGTTCTAAAATCAAATAGTGCATCACACTTTCTGAATATGGTGAAATATTTGAGAATACCCTGATGGTACCTCCATCATCCTGAAAGGTTCGAGAGTTGGGAGCTTAATATTTGATTATATGTGAGCCATGATACCAGATGATTTTGTGATATGGGGGAGGTGTTTGTTATGTCGTAGAGAATCTTGCAAGAAAGATAGACATTGGAAAAGGTTTTGATGCTATGAAGGAATGAATTTACAATAATTATATCTAGTAAGTCCTCAAAAAGGGACGAGGGTGTTATATGAGGTTCTTCCCCTTCCATCTATAAATTATCCTTTATCCTACTGACAAAACATATCAAATTTTGAGTTACCCACTAGACATGATAAAATTGTGATATTAAACTAATTGATGTATAATGATTTTTTATTCCTTATAAAAATTTACGTTAATGGTAACACATAAAGGTTAATCTAATGAGAAAACGATGGATGACTTATAAATTACTTTTATTTCCATAACTTTTGAATCTATAGGATTCAATATATGTTATCAATGATCTAGATCCCAACATATATTCTTAGGGGAACTTTTTTTCCCTTAACAATGTTTCATACTAATCCGGTGAATTTAAAAAAGAATATCCCTCAAGAGTGTTGTAACCAAGACTGAAGCAAGGCTCGTTGTCATGTACCAAGATACCACAAATCAAGCCTAAAACTCCTTGTAAGAGTTTTCACTCCTAGTGACATCTGTTCCAAAACCGCCTCTACCTAATCGTATATAGACATGTATGTATTTACATGTTAAAACACTTACTCAATACCCACCACTATTTAGGGATGTTTTATTATAATTACTCTTATCCCTAAGACATTCACTAGGGTTTTCTAATCCTAATCCCAAAAATTACTAAACCTATCATCTGATACCAAATATAACAACCCTGATCATTATTATTACACACATAAACATGATTTATTACATAAAATATTTACCTGATACAACAGAAAAGATCTATAGTTCTAGTTTCTTTGTGTCTTAGGAAAATTAAATAATGACTTAAAACATGAAACACAATATAATTATTTAATACTTTCATTACATGACCACTACATTACCTCATACATAGCATTACATGGGATAACTTGAGGGAATGCCTAAGAAAAAGGTGAGCTACAAGTCCCAGTGAGGAAGTAAACAAGTATTAACATGAATAATACAATACAAGTTATACAATAGTTATATCAATGTAGAATTAAAAGAAACATTAATATAAAGGCATGATATAATATTCTTATCATAACATGGAAATGTGGAAACCACACTTAACATGGTATTAGCATGATCTGAGGCTCATTGCACATGGAGCATGAGTAAAACATAATTTAAATTGAATTTTTAGAAGTAAAACCTCATTTCACATGAAGTATCATGATACTAATCTTTACCAAATTCATTGGAGCGCTATCAGGGCACACTATTCTTAAACATTTCATTCATGCGTAAGTGTTCCACATGGATCATATAACATGGAATCATTCAACATCATAAGTCATTACATGATTAAGGAATGTGGAATATATAAATGAAAGTACCATTAAATATATATTTGTTCATAAAGGTGAATACCCTTGATAGAGACACAGGTCGGGTATTCACTACACAATGATCTCCGAAAATCATGGTGCAATTTTGGCAGCATAACGGTGTAACATAAGACTTTATGAAAATAGTTGATGAGGGATAAAGGGGTGTCCCGTCATATGTACATGAAATGGATAGTAATGGGGTAAAATAGATACATGTACCAACATAGTTAATGGAATTAAATTAATAATACAAAAGAACTTCTTCAATGTAAATGAGGATAGTGAAATTCCTTATGGAATTTCTCCATGCTAACGGGTGTACATGGAAGGAATTAATGAAAGAGAAATGGGTATATCATCATTAAAACATTAATATGTCAGTATGAGCGAGGTTATAAATAATAACCCAACATTTATAATAGAAATTAAAAGGTCTTAACAATATTAAGAAACTTAGATAAAATGTGGATGGAAGGAATCCTGTACTTGGAAGTGTGATCCCAATTTCTTGGTAGGGGATTGGGAGAGGATTCTTGGAGGATTTTGGAACCTTGGAGGGATTATAGAGAGATGAGGGATGAAGTTGGAGGAACTCCAAAGGCTTTTAGTGAAGAGGATGTAAGAGCATGGTAGGGTTTATATAGGAAAAGAGAGGGAATTCTTTATTATTTTGGTTTGGGACACCACACATTAAAACAATCAAAACCACATACCAACCAATGGTTTTTTCCCATGATTGTTTTCTAAAGGGGATAGGAAAAAGTTATTTTATAATTCAAATGGCCGAAATTCATTAAATAATAGGTATTATTATGTTGAGGTGAGTCACACTCTCAGGGAAATCAACTTGAAAATCTAAAATGTTTTATAAACCATTGAGGGTCCACTAAAGCTTTTTAAAATAAATCTAATAAAACTTAAATCAAAATATTTTAATTTCAAAACATATATTTGCCAAAAATAATGTTTTTAGTATTTTATTACATATCTATTGGGTCATTATGATGCCAGAAACATATTTTATATTTAAATGGTACTTAATTTTTTCCCAAAAAATCGAATGTCATAGAAAATTATGAAAAAATTACCATTGGATTATTTCGACATCCTGATTCCAAAAATAATATTCATTTTACTGAAATAATTTTTTAAATATTTGAATTTTTTACATTTAAAATTAAAAAAACATTTATTGAAAATTCATGGGATTTGATAAAAAAAACTTCCCTCAAACCTTAATAAAAACCGCCATTGTATTTATAAAAATTATACGATCTTTTAAATTTAATAATAATTAATTTAGTAATAATATTTTTTTGAAATATTTTTTAATTAAAAAATCCATTAATTCATCAAAATATAATTCTTAATTGAATATTAACAAAAAAAATACTACATTTTCTTTAAAAACTATTTACAAATTAAAAATAATAAAATAAATGTATATTCTCTGTAAAAAATAATGTTCCTAGACAAAGTGCTAGGGTGTTGTTACATAACAAATTAAAACACCCACATAAGACCTTAGATTAAGGTGTGCGATGGTGGAATAATCTTGGGGTGGCTTAGATAACATTTCATGGGTGGTAATATCTATTAACTTACACTTCTGTTGTAGGCGCTTCCACTCAAGCTTAAAGTATTCAAGCTCAGCTTGGGCTTGGCCAAGAGCAGAGCCCAAAGATGCATCCTCTGTCCTGATATACGACAAATGGGATTCATACGGGGAAACTCTACTGGATAAGGCCATCGCTTCCTTTTTCTATGTAAATTGCATTTGATAAATCCCTATATTTACACTAATCAGGTGATCTCTGTTTAATAACTATATTAGCAACAATTACAATTTTTAATTGTATTTGGAAATAAAAATATATAAAACCAAGGATGTTCAAACTTTTTATATTATCATTCTACAAAATAAGACAGTTAATTTTATCAAGAGGGGTTTTCATTAAACAAAATTTTTGGTCATAACATGTATAGTTCATAGAAACTTCCTCATGTCGCCCAACTAGCACACATCTTTGAGGTTTCTTTAGTCTAAAATGAAAAGCACGAGATTTAGAACACAACCAAAATACTTTTAAAAGGGGAAAAAAGACACATAGGTAGACTCATCACTCATCATAACCAAAATGTTTCACATACACTACCCTAGAGATCGGAATCGCAACATAGTCAATACCCTCAACCATCTCCTTAAGTCCTTGTCCAACATGTTATCTAATTCACATGGTTATGAGCCTTATCTTTTAATCCAATTAAAAACATTTTCATATTCCAAGTTACCCTTACAAAAAATTATTCCACTTTTAATTATTTATCAAGGACCATTTTCTAATTACTACTAGATATTTTCACATCCCTTTTTATTCATTTATACCCTCTTATTAGGCATAATTAATTACATTTAAGAGAACATTTTCATCCTAACCATTATATCCCACACACCCATACTGTGTGCGCACCTATAATGATGCATGTCACTTTAGTACATAGGTTCCTAGAATGATACATGAATAAACAGCCTCATACATTTCCATCCATGAGAGAAATATTACAAAACAGTAAAATCACACAACAAGTGCATCAACCAAAGGTGAAATATCATCAAATGTAACTACACAAAACAAGAAAATCAATCCCCTCCTAGAGTGATTTGGGATTCACCCTATATATAGGTTAGATACTCACAAGACGGAGCTCCTTAATAAGGCCCGAAACATTCTTAATCGCTTCTCTACCATCCAAAAATAGTAATAAAGGGAACAGAACTCCTCTGATACAACTTTGAATCATCCCCGGCCCAGGATCCACTAAATCAGTGCTCCGATCCGAGTAGTTACAAGACTTCAAGCTTTCCTCCCCATACGCTAGAGGTTACCGAGTAGCAGCGAGGGTCCATGAGCTCACATGGTCAGACTATACCCCCAATACCAGAGTAAGACACATCATATAATAATTGAAATATTAGAAACCAAAGAGAAAAATACATAACATGCATAAATAACCAAATCCAAAAATTGGGTACAATCATAAACAACAATAAATTTGTCATCCCAAGATAAAGTGTCCAGAAAACAAAACCCCGAAGAAATAAAATAGTATAATCCCCATAATGGTCCAGACTCCAACTCTGGAACCTGACTCAAACATGTCCCTTATAGAACTCAACTCCCAAGCATAAGGAAGTTACCCTTGTCCATACCTGTAACCATGAAATATGCTCAAGTACTAAACAATGGTCCAAGGAGGGTGGGAGTTTTACTCAGTAGGATACCACCAACGATGTCTACAAAATATCCAGAAAGGAAGATACTTCATGAAATTAACAAATAAATTCAAGTTAAGGTAAACAGGTCAATAAGCTTTATTTATTTATGTTCCTTTATGTTAACCTACCAATTCACCCATTTTTTATAACATGAAATTTTATTAATAATTTCACCATTTTTCATGTGTTCAATAGAATATGCATGATGAATGTTTTCAACACATAGAAATTAAACAAGCTATATCTCATTTGGCATCATCTCACAAAAATTACCAATATCCTCACATAGAATCCTCAAACTGGGTGGAATATAGATGTTAAGGGAATTGAACTATGTCCCCTTCCCTTAGGCAAGTATTTAAGGGAGGAGATAGAACCTCGGTCCAACTCAATCTATGGGTGTAGAACCTCATGTCATTACCCAACTCTACCATGCAATGTGCACATGATTATTTATCGTTCACTACAAATCACCATATCACAACAACATAACCATCATCATTTACAACCCCAAAATAATCTCAAAAATTAGGAAATTACATTTTTCTTCAATCCATTAGCATGTTTATTATTCATATTATGTAAACCCTTTATCCCCATTCCCATTTTCCATGTCGATGTCACTCAACATATTCCAGTATAAAGCTAATCCCTAAAATTTTAATATGTATCCTTTTAACCCTTTTTCATGCCATCCAAACAAACTATTAGGCAATTACCCAACCTATGTGTTTTACTAAATACCAACATCACATCACTGAAGCATATTAACATATTTTTCATCGGCTCTATATTCTTGAAAAATGACCAACCCTTACTTAGCTAGCTCTATGTCTGGGTAATATTGGCACCCACCTCAGGTGGTCCTAATTTTGCTGAGTCATCCCCCTTTTATCCCATGGGGATAAATTGTGGTTCAAATAATCATTTAGTAATTGCTACATAACATCATCTCAAAAGAACCAAGAACTCTTTAGAAGAGGGCAAGAATAAAAACCCTATATGCACAATTCTAAACAAAACTAATGGGATGTTACTTGTAGACCACCTAACATGAATAAGTTTGTGAACACGCTCCAAACAGAAGCCTTAGAAATTGATTCAACCATCCCATGAATCATTAACATAAAACTCACTGAAAAAGTAGGTTTTGAGCACTTCTGATCGAGTGGAGAAAGAAATAGAAACCCAAATCCCAAAATAAAAACAAGAGGGATATTTGAATTACCTAGAGATTTAATCTACATCTGACAGCCCTCCAAAAATCATAGGAACGATGGAGATCAATCTCTTGGGAGATCTTGGAAGCTTGCCTCATTACTAGGGTGGATGGTGGAAGTAGAGGGAGAAATATCGAGTTGGGTATAAAAATCATACAGTGACATTTTTGGTAATTTATTTAACAGTTTCTAGGCTGCACAGTTTAACCGCACAATTTTTCAAAATGTGCCCAAACTGTGCCGATGCCACTGTCCAAAAATCCACCTCATGCATGGTTTACCTGTGCTGCCCACATAGTTTTCAATAACCATGTGCAGAACATGTGACTAGCCCAAAAAACATTTTTACCCCTTTTTTCATGTCCAGAACCCATGGAACAACCCCAAGCCCACTTAAGGACTTTGAAATGAATTTGATTAACTAAAATAGTGGGCCTAAACTGAAACATAAGTAAAAAATACCTTATGGAGAAGTCTGGGAACTTATATTTCCCCTGACTATATGAAATCCAAGAGACAGTGGGAACTATTTCCTAATAAACATATATGCCTCTGATTTTATCTAAGGTATAAAACATATTTCTGGTTTTATCTTTAAGAAAATATGTGTCAAATTTGTCCTACTTTATGAGTCCTAAAGTAGCTCAGTTGGATGAAAACCTATCTTATGTGGAAAAACCAATAAAAATAATTAAACATAAAGAGAATGTGTAATAAAATATGTTAATTCATCTATTTATGTCATTTTTTGGAAACAATATGGTTAAATTGGAAATAATGAAAAAATGCAATAAAGGAAAAATATCCCAACATGTTTATGTAATGAAAAATATTGCAATAAAATAATATAAAAAATGGAAGAAGAATGTAAGAACCCTAGTAATGTTAAACAAACATGATTTAATTATTTATTAGTAATCAGTAAATAGATTTTATATATTTTTATTAATGGTAATAATATTATACAATCATTCATTAAAAAAGAAGAAGCTTTATTTCTAACTAAATTTTTTTCTCCTATATTACATGATTTTATTTTAAAGAATTTTGTATATATTATTGAATTTTGTTTTTAAAAAAATTATCTTCATTTTTTAATTCCTCATGTAAAATTATATTAGGATCATTTTTTAATAATTTTCAATAATGATACAATTTTTATTTAATTTCTAAAAGTACTAATTTTTATTTAAAATAGCCCTTTATTTTATAATATTTTCAAAGTATCATTCTATTATAAATTAAATAAAAAATAAAAGTAGTTATTTTTTATAAAATATATTTTAATAAATATTATTTATATAAATATTATACTATAATTTGGTGAAAATAAGTTATACATATAATGTAATTTTAAAAACCCATTTTTCATCGTGTTTTATGTGTTTAATTTTAAATTAAATGTTGTGGTTCCCAAGAATTAATTTCATATTATGTATTTCATTATTTAAATAATTTTAATTAATATTAGTTAATAACTTTATATATGTTTTTAGACATATTTAATAGTAAATTGAAAATAATAATATATTAACACTGTTATAGTTAAAATATGATAACTGGGGGGTTAAATTTAAGTGATAATGGATAAAAGGACCTTTAGTCATATCTAAAATCAAACTTATGGAAATATCATGGAACTATATCCTTTGTTATTATATAATGATTCATTTTTAACCAATTTGGAATAAGTAAGACACTGATAAATTTTAATCTTTTTAAAAATTCCATATATGTCCCCACCAAAACATATAAAAGGAAACACACTCTAATGTCCCATACAAACATAAATATCCATATAGTTTATAAAATAAATTACTAAATATATTCCTTACAGCTCCCTCATGTCCTTTAGGACTTGTTTAGATCATAAAATCAATATATAATGGTTTTACAAATAAACCTAGAGAAGTTTTCCAAGGAAGTGATATAGTTCTTAATCGAGAATTTTTTATTTATTTTTATACCAAATTAAAATATTAAAAAAATTATTCTAAAAACATAACATCAGTATATTTCATATAATATTATGTAATCATTTTAATTTCATAATCTATACCCATTTCATCCTAATTCTAGTGGAAGAAAAAATCATCATTTGTGTGCATGGTAGACTACTGCATCAAGAACCAATATAAATCATTTTCTACCACTTAATCTCATTTATTATTATTTTAAGTGTTATAATGAATATATATCAAATTAATTACATAATAATCATTATGGAAATATTATATGTCATCTATATTATTTCCTTTTCATCCATTGAAAAATGATAATGGTGTTCATGCGTATGTATAGATTACAAACTGTAAGAAATGATGTGATTCATTTTTCATCACGCCATCACATGGATGAAATATATAAGTAATTTTGATCAAGAAATATTATATTTATGATATAATAATTATTTTCGAATGATATATTTATACTTACCATCTCCCTCTCATTGATGTTGAAAAATGTAAACGTTACTCATGTGTATAAATGACCTACCATCTCCATGACTGTAATTTAATTCATTTTTATTAACCATATTTAATGGCTAGTTTATAAATTATTATTAGTTTTTAAAAATGATAATTTTATCATTATAATAATTATGCAATTGATTAAATAATGATCTATGTTACTATAGTCAACAAATTAACGGCATTTTGGACATACGAGCTAAATATCATCAAATCTTCCAACATGTAATTAATTGACAAAATAAATAAATATAATATGGTAATAAATATAATAAATGTAACAATAATATTTAAAAATTATTTTAATAAATTCATTAATTAACATAAGATTAATATTAAAGAAGATAATGAATGTATATGGTGGATCTGAATCAATGTGTGAGACACTTTACATTAAATCTTTAATTTAAATGTTTTAAAGATTTATTTTCTAAATATTTTTCATCCCTATCCTTATTCATAAAAATAATCTGTGGATTCATGGATATAAAGTAATTATAAAGAAAATTATACGTGTCTTTGGAAATTCATTCAATTTTATTTTAAAATTATCCTTTTTACCAATTTAATAAGAATCATTTTAAATCTCATTACTATAGGAAAAAAGAATGTTCTATTTAACATATACAGTATCTGAAGATTTTCATACCACCACAACCATTACTTAAGATTTTATATCATTAAAAGTATCCATTTTTTCATCATGAAAAACCCTTATTCCTTTTTTTTGAGAATTTTAGTTTTGAAATTGGGATTTTAAATTGAAAGTATATTTCGATATCTAAAATTATCTTTTATATGGATTCAAAAGTGGTTTTAAAGGATTATATGATGGAAAGTTAAAAGTGTAAAACGTTTTATTTTCATTATATTTTACGTACTCATTATATATGATGATGGGTGATCCCAATATGTCATAAATGATGTGTGATCCCAATAATGCTTTCATTGGACCTCATATATCCTATAGAATAGATTGGCCTGATATAGCACTACAATGAATTGTGTAATAATCCTTGTCCTTGATTAAAGGAATGAGGTAGTTATCCAAAGAGTTTTTTCCAAGTGATATAACTGGGTTCAAGTTAATTCTAACATGTTTTATGAATAAAATAGTTTAAGAATCCTAAAAGTGTTTCCATTATATTTCTAAAATATTTTTGTTTATCTTGATAGAAATGTGATTTTTTTTCTCATGATTATAAATAATTTCATATTCTAAAAAAATATTGTGATATTGGTAAATATTATATGGGTTTTTTTGTTTTTCAATGGGATAATTTATTTCATAATTTATATCACTTACTGAGAATTTTTTTACTCATCTCTCATTTATAATTATTTTTCAATGGGTTTAAGGATGAGAAAGAATAAATAATAAGTCATGTCAAAAGCCATAATTATTTTTCATGAAAAGAAATAATGTTTCATTTTAACCATTTTATATTAATGGAAAAAAATATATACTGGGTAGTAGTGTACAATTAATAATATATGGGTCTATAATGTAAGTTTTATGACCAACTTCTTTAAAAAGATACACCACTATGATCCTCAAAATGATATAAATTGAATTCATGAATAAAAACATAATATTATATGATTATTTAAGAATGGGTTATTGTAGTCTTAAACCTTATTCGGAGGACCTTGTCTGTATACTTTGGTCATGACTTTTTCTTATCTTGTATCCATGTGGATACATGTCCTCAATTCTTTAGAAAAGAACAGTTGTTGGTTCCCCCACTTGATGCACCCACAAAACATGATTGTAGGTTTTGTATGAACTTGTATAACTGTATGTCAATCAGAATGATAATTCAATATGGAACTTCCCTATAGGAAGATGAAAAATCCTTACCCTACATAGTTTATATTCTACCACCTTTCTGCATTTACTCGACCTTACTCTTCATATTACTAGAATACACAGTCAACATAATAGTAGGGAATCCACTCACATGACTATTGAAGGATGGTATACATCCATATTATTGATCCTCCTCCATGTCCTTTTTTAAAGTCAATTACTTGCATATAACCTTTGGGTAAGTTGTTAGGTCAATCCTACAAACCTATAATATAATTTTTGGATTAAAAATGATTTAGAACATCCAAACCTTCTGGGAAACATTCCTGACTAAAAAGGAAGAGAAAAGAAGTATCTGAGAAAAATTAGTATAGTTTTAGTTATAATCATGGATCCCTACAGTGTCTTCATGAAGTAATAGGAATGTTATATCATCAATATGTCAAAAATTAATTCCCTAATGAAATAAACTTTGAATTCCTCCAATGTAAAACCTCATTGCCTGTCTGCTTGTCCCACGTATCCCAACCATTTCTGGCGGGTCCTTAAAGAATAAACATGACTAACAAGACATGTCATTCCTTTGGTGTATCTTCTAGGTCAAATATACCAAAAATAACTTAAATCAATCCCTTATCTACTTGAGGTCCTCTACTTCCCTGGATAGATGGATGATACAATATTGGGAAGTAAAATGTGTATTAAACCATAGTCCCCTGTTCCCCTCCACCCTAAGTAGGATCAATCCATAAGTCTCTAGGATTGAGTGGAACCAATATAGTGTGTTTTGGAGAAGGATCACATATACCCTACAACATAGACGATAGTCGAACAAAGACATCCTCTATAACCATAGAATTCTAGATTTTTGTGCCATATTGTCCAATCAATCAATTATTAAGGTGTCATTTTATAAAATTCCAAAACAAAATTTAGAACACTTATAAAATATTATATTATAAAAACATAAGCTATCACAGGATGACACAAATTATTTTCAGACACGATCTACCCTAAGAGGCCAACAACAAACTATAGCATAAGTATCCAAGCACTACCCATATCCAAAGAAAAAATATCATTACTATATGATAGTTATAGTAATATATATATAAATGAGGTAAATAAAACAATATTTATTAATGTATATTCATATAAAGGTATATCAAAAAATCATGAATCTAACAATATAGATATGTCATTGAATTATGGAGAGAAATCTTAAATACATTTAATTAAATAAATATAAATCAAGTATATAATAGATATATATATTGGATTATGATCCAACATTCCAAATTTGAATGTGAGAAAAGAACCAAATACTATAAAAATAAAATAAAAAATAGTATTATGGATCAATATTAAACTATAATAGAGAAATAGGTAACAAAATTTTCATCATCGATAACTTTGAGGTCCATTATACAGGTGTTGGCCTGGCACACATGAAACTCCCCTATTTCAGATCCACACAACCAAAAGAATCTCTTCCGCCCTAAAACATATTTAAGGGATGAAACCTTAGGTTTAGACACTATTTTTAGGTTCCTAAACCCATTTCACCCCAACAAAATCTGAGTAGAAGAGTAATGAGACCTCATGTGCACCTCCCAGTAAGCAAGAGGTTACTAAATAGAATTGACGGTTTGAATGATGTCATGTGGGAAAAAACCAATCAAAGAGATACTAAACAATAATTACAATGGCAAACGTCCTATAAAATATGAATGGATAATAAAATTGAATAAATTTGTTACAACATAAGACATGTAAAAATATAAGAAATCTAGGATGCCAAAATTGATAGGTTACAATTTTTATGAAAAAATAGAATATAAATAAATAACGAGTACATAGAGGCCACAATCTAGAGTCTTTCTTGGTACCACCTCAAAAAAAATCCTCCTACTACATAGTTATCGATTGTATTACCATTTTCTTCCTTTAATCCTTGATAATTTATTCTTCTAATGCACATAGATTCTTGTATATATTGTGTGTAATTAATCATCATAGGACACTACCAGTTCATCCTTATCACTACTTAACATGCATAGAATATTTATTCCATGATAGTAGTAAGTTAATAAACATGCCACAATCAATCCCAAGTTGAACGATTATGTGTAAATGGTGACTCTATAATCCCTGACTATACCTACCACATGTCCATGCTAGAAAATGATCATATTAGATGTCATTAATGACCTTGGGTTTTCCAAAAATCTATTACAAACATCTTTGTGTTGATACAATAATAAAGACACTATTAGGTCCACATGTCTATCACACCCGAAGTCCATCATAGGTACATCCATAAGGAAATCATATCATATCTTAGTCATTGGTTAATCTTCTTGTCCAACATATCCTATATATGCCTTCAGTTCGACTCCATGACCATCACATCCCATTTCCTCCTTATGTCTGGGATCAAACCCATCACTTATCTAACATTATTTTACATTCTATAATTTATATCATCACATTCCATATAAACACTCACTATATGGGATAATCATTCCCCAATAGTCCAACTGAAAATGAATACTAGAAGTAGTACCTCCACCTGAAATTTAATCACACTCAAAAGGGAATAAAACATATAGGAAAGAGATAGTATATTTACATGAGTCTTAGTATCATATCAAATACTCATGTGATCACCATCAAACAGGTGTATTCATAGTTTTAGGTTGATTTTGAGACCATATCTAATGGTTTGAGGATTGTGATATCCATGGTACCATTACTGTGGTGACATATATTTACCACATTCAATATTAATTATGAAATAAATTAAAAGGGAACTATTTACCAAATATTAACAATAATATTGAAAATTTGGTATCCATTTTCTGAGAATCAATCTCTGTAACTGATGGAAAAAATTTTAATATAAATTCATACAATGCAGTGAAAAAATGTTTTTAGATAAATATGTTTGACGCATAAAAATAATCTTATTTAAAAATCATGAAAATTTATGAATCAATTGTAATTAATTTTATTATAAATAATAAATTGAATCATATTTCAAATTAATACTGAATCCATAGTATAAAGTGACTTTTATGTTAATCATTTCAATGAATAGAAATACAAAAAATTGGGAAAATCTGTATTTTTCATTATTCAAGGAAAAATATATCATTTGAAAAAATTATAAAAATTTCACTCTGTTTTAACTTTGATATGATGTTTTGTAAAATATATTTTTAAAAATAAAATTTATATATGTTTCATAAAGTAATTATAATTTCTACAAACAAAATGAAATTAAAATAGTTCTTGGAGGAAATTCAAATTTTCATTATAATATATCTTAAGTAAAAATAGATTTATTTATTCATAATACTTAATAAATGAATTTATGTTGATTAAGGTCATTATACCTATATTTAATAATTCTTTTACTAAAATTCATACACTTCGATTCAATGACAAGGTTATAATAGTAATATTGAAATCATAATGTTTTTATAATATATATCAATTCCCTAAAAACCCAATGATTTAATTTAAGATTTGTATTTAAATTTTTTTTATTATAAACAAAATTTTTGTTCTGTTGTTACATTATATTCAGATTATATCATCTTTTCCCATGAAATTATTTCAAAATTATTTAAAATTGAGGATATCTCTATTTTATCAGATCATCTGGTTCCTAGCTAAGGAGAACGCGAGTGAGGAGTTAAAATATTGTAATATAAAATAAATATATCTTTTAAAGGAAAATAAATAGTGATATATAACATGATCATGAGAAATGTAATGACCAAAATACCATAAATTAGTGAGGGGTAAAAGGAAAATAAATTCATTATAATGTAAGGTAAAAATTGTTTTTTTAATTTCAACAGCATTATACAATAGTTGAACTGTTATTTTTCTATAAATATTATTAAATGATAAAAAACATATTAAATATATTTAAATTTTATATGCACAAGGAAATTTAGTATTTTTCTATCGATTAATTTATAGTAATCTCTTACTCTATCAAATGAATATTCAAGAGGAATTGTCTTTTAAGAAGCACTAAAAAATAATTTCAATGGATCATAGGACACAATATGGAATGAAATATCATTAATTATATATCTAAATAAATCCCAATCGCAAAAATTATAGTACATGTAATCTATTATGGATATATATAATACACTTATCTCTAAAAACGTAATAATAACTCTTAATGTTCAACATTATCCATTCTATAAATAGTTAATTTTATCACTCATCCAAAATATATATGAAAAACATAAAAACCCAAAATTATAAATGATTTAATTATAATGTTTTCCCAAGATAAAATTTTATATTTATATTTAAATAAAAAATATTATCTTATAATTTCACATAATTATTAAAAAAAATTATATGATCATATTGTCTGTTAATATATAATAATCCTTTCTTAAAATAAAACTAATCACTATAAACCCCTATAAAAATTAATATTTCAAAATTTAACAAAACATTAAATCCTAAAATTATGTTTAAATAAACCATATAATATTCCCAATATAGTGTACTTCTTCAAAAATAACTCTAATCACTTATTACCAAACCAGTTTTCAATCCCAAGGTTATTTATGTGATAAAAATATATTCCTAAAATTTAATAATTCATTTATCCTAATTAACCATAATTACCTCAACATCAATGATCAAATTGACCCTGAAGTAAATAATTAAAATTACAAAAAATCGAGAAAATAAAAAATGAATTATTTACCAAATAAATTTTCTCTAAAATACATACTACCCCAAAGGGTTATCTTCCAATAAATGTCTTCAAAAATATCCTTAATCATCATTATATTTCATCACATAAAATATCATATTAGTTATCTACGCATTTAATCATATTCTATAGATAGATCAATCTTGAAAAATTTGAGTATAAATCATACTCCTATGAAATATCATAGATTTCTACTAGTCATATCCTCTCATTCGTAAAAAATATTATAAATTAAATATTAATTAACATAATAATATCCACCAGGTGTGTCTAGCCAGGTGTGAAGTCTTAGGCCAACTCACCAAGAGATAGTGAAGTTTGAGTTGATACCCAATCCCCCTTTGAATATTTATTACCCCTAACTTAATTTATGCCACAAACCCATTAACATATTAAATTCCAAACATGGATGTATTTTGTCGGGTAAACAAAGTTCTTTATTTTAAAAAGATATATATGATATTATCTGTACATAATCATATCCCAAGGGTTTTGACTAAATTCATCTAATCCTAATCTCAAATTATTAACTAAGTCTCGAGATGATACTAATTATAGCGACTCAAACATCAGACACATAGATATTACATATTTTTATATGATTATTCATTTTATTACATTATAATTCATGCAATAACAGTAATTGTTTAGTGTATATAGAGATTTTTTTAGAAAACCAAATGGTTTATAGAAGATATATAAATCTCCAATTATGTTCTACATAACTATAATCCTTTTAAGTCATATCTGTAATGTCTCGGATTTTCCGTTTATTATTTTTAAATATTATATGGAATTATTTTGAGACCGAGCGCGAAGACCGAACATCATTCCGAGGTCTAGTGTGCTCGGAATGGTGGTATGAACTTTTTAGTTATGTGAGTCGGCACTTGTGTGTGGTTGTGGAAGTTTCCAAATGGATGCTCAGATTAAAAATCTGAGAGCACTGTTGCGTCCGGGACGATGATTTTACCTGAGAATAAGACTAACCTCAACCAGCGCGGGTCAAAGGCAAAATTTTAATTTTTAGACGTTTTAAGTAAAGTAAAATAAAATAAATTAACCAGTTTCTTTTATTTCATTTAAGGAAACATCCGCTGCAGCGTGGTGATGTTGCAGCTGTTTCCTAAATTAATGACACGTCATTATAACTTCAAAATGGCAAGTCAACATCATTAATGCTTCCGTGTAATTAAATGCCATCTTATTTCCCTTTTTAATGGGTTAACCAATTGTAGATCGTTGGCAACGCTTGAGAAGAACCTCTACCGAATCCATGAGGTGTTGGAGCAATTTTCGATGACGAACGACAATGGATCAAAACCAAGGATCATTGCGCCGGCATTGAAGGATCACGACGACAATTTCAGCACGACGCCTTTGTCAACGATCGATCCTTTTAAAAGTTAGGGGTTGTTGTTTTGATTTTTCTTTTCCCCGTATTTGAATTTAAACGACGAACGCGGATCAACCATGAAAAAGTTGATCTGCTGATCCGTACGTTCTTACGGGAGGGTTTTCTTTGGGTTGATTTTGGGGAATTAATCTATGCTTTATATTCATGTTGATTTCTGCTCCGTTTAAACCTACTAAAAGGAGCAGATAAACCCCGTGACGAATGATGGTGGAGGTTTGTACCTCAATTTGTTTATTTGGATCTCTTCCTCCCTTTCCCCATGCGTTCTTCGTGTTCTTCACGGGGTGATGAAAAAAGGATCGTTTCACATCTGTACTGTGATGCAACAATCCCAAATCGAAGGTTCGTCATCGCAACATTCTCACGGAGGTGCGGCGACGATGGCGGTTGACAAATAGAACCAGATTAGAAAGGGTGTTCTTCGAGCGTTCATCGCGTGGGAAGATCAATCATGTTTTCAGAGACGATCAGAGGCCTGAAAATGACGGAAACAGCTTCGTGGCATCGGGGCGACCAAGACCTGAAGGTTTTGTGGCAATCGGACGGTCGGATCAATGATCAGAGCACCACGAGAGGCGCGATGGAGGAGGTCCGCGTTTCTAGAAATTTACAGAATACACGACATGTACTTCCGAAGAACATGTCATGTAGTTCTGATGGAGGCGGCTAGGGTTTCGGGGTCATAGAAGGATCACATGGCATGTGACCCCAGTCACACGGCGCGTTGGACCTTCCCCAAAGCTCGGCGTGTACTTTGGGTTGTACATGGACACATGATGCTCTACACAGCTTCAAGCAGAACGACGTGTACAGCTCTGCAGAGGTGGATACATGGAGCTCGGCGTGTATCCCGGGGATACACAAACACGGGATGGAGTACACGACTGTGTACTCCCTCACCCGGCCAGGCGAGCTCACTGGTGCAGGTCACCCCGTGTGCATATTGCACGGGTTGGAGTACGCGGGTTGGTGACCATGTACGGGCACATAGCCAGAGTACACGGAGCCAGCCCCAGTGACCCAGACAAGGTGTGTACTTTGTAATACATGTCGTGTATACAGTTTTCTACATGACCAGCCTCACGACACGGGCCGTTGTACACGGGCAGTACCTGGGGTCAGACAACATGACGTGTATCATTTCTACACACTGTGTACTTTTTGGAGAACGACTTGGTCCTTTTGTTGAACGTTCCGTGAACATCTTTCTTTTGGGTTAGTGCCCCTTCTTCTTTTCCCCTGAAGGTCTGGAATCATTCCCTCATGCCGAATTATGATCCCTTCAGTAGGAATTTTCTGTGATAGAGTAAGGCATCCATCAGAGATTCCTGGATCGAGATCCTATATCCATTCCAGACCCTAGGTAGAGTCAGGAATCAGCATGACCAACTTTACCGGTTGTTGATCCTCTACCTAGCAGGTGAATTTCGGATGAGTCGCGGTATCCGCCATGGACCTGGCAGTGATCCTCATCTGTGTATCGAGATCTTTCCCACTCAAGAGTGTGTCTCCTATAATGAGTGCTTCTATCTATCGTAACCCTTCTACTCAAAAGTGTGTCTCCCATAATGAGTGTAGCTATATCTCGTGATGGTTCCCGATGAACATCACTTCTCGGACGGACATCATCTGAACTATAAGACTCTTGGAGTGTGTTCTTTCGGAACGAGCGCATCACAGAATCTTCGGACGGAATCCCTTGCGGGGGTATGCGGTTGCGTGACATGTCTCTAGAGTGTGGGTCTGGGTTTTAAGTATATCTGGTTTTTTTTATATGTTCTGTAAACATATATTATGCATAGATGACTATTCATTTACTTTGTGTGCTGCTTTGTTTTTTTCAGGGTCCTCTATTGAGTATTGTTATACTCACCCCTACACGGGCTTTGACCGTACATCTGGTGTCTTGTGCAGATGAGTAGCCTTTTGACAGAGTCTATGGCGGACTAGGACAGGATTGAGATTTCTGAGTTTCCTACAGGCTGAGGCGTTCCTACGGCTACTGGTAGTAGTCCTAGTACCTTTGTACTTACAGGTTGGACTTTGCAGATTTTCAGACTCTTGCTTTTGGTGGGCTTGTATTCTGGACCATCATACTTTTACAGTACTCTACCTTTCGTCGTACTCTGTTGGTTGGGTTTACTTGTATGCATGCATTTTTGTTCCTTAGTGTATTACATTTCATCATTTGGGGGCTTGGAGATGTGTGTGTGTGTACAGGTACTTAGGCAATGCCTCCCATGTTAGTGACATGCCTACTCGGTGCTAGTCACCAGCCCCTGGCTTATTGGAGGCTGGCTTTGGGAGTCACGGAACGGGCCCCACCGGGACGGGTCGTGACAGAGTTGTATCATAGGTGGTCGGTTCTACCTTAGGACCAAGATTCTATGAGTTTGGTTGGGGAAACAGGTGTTGAGTGTTTCAGGTTCGGCTTTCAGTCCAGAGACTACAGTGTTTGTGCGGAAGCCGACATATCCATACACCAGGAATCTTATAGCCTGCTTTTGGACCCAGTTCACGAAAACACTATTTGTGGGGAAATAAAAGTTACATGAATCATATAGGAATGGGATGTGTCTTCCATAACCTTGTTGTCAGCAATACATATATACTCATTGACCATGAAACATCTTGTTTCTTTATAGGATGCCTCCATGATGCGTACCTGCTTGGATTCAGCATCACGATCACGAGGATGATCCCTCAGGGATGAGGCTTCGATAGAGGGACCAGTTTCCCAGGCGTTGCCACCAGGTGGTTCACCTGCTAAAACACCACCAGTGGAGCAGCCAGTGGTACCTGTTGTACCGACTGGCAAGGAGCGCAGGCTTAGCGCGCACCATGAGATTCAGAGACAGAGGCCCCTCAGGTTCCGAGGCGAGCCCGACCCTTAGGCGGTTGAGGACTGGCTTGAGGCGGTGACCAGAGTTTTCTGTCTAGTGAGGACACCGGCAGACCAGATGGTGATCCTAGGAGCGAGCCTTCTTTAGTGTTCGGTCGGATGATGGTCTAGTCTGACCACACAGACTCATGACGAGGAGACTCGTTCATGGATGCAGTTTGAGTGACTCTTCAGGGAGGTGTTCTCTCTGGTTACGCTGAGAGTTGTGCGCATCCAGGAGATTCTTCAGCTCCAGTAGGGTAGTATGATAGTGGCTGAATAATCATCGAGGTTCACCAACATCGCCATGTACTCGATGGATATGGTTTGGGATGAGTACTTCGGGGATCAAACCGTTGAGAGAGGTCTACAACGAGACATCCGAGCTAGTGTCGTGACTCTATGAATATCGACCTATAATGGAGTGCTCGAGCAGGCCTTGTTGATCGAGGGATTATTGGAAGAGTAGAGACTGTTGTCGGCAGTCAGCAGCAGGCAAACAGGTGCGGAGACACCGGCAGCAGGGAGCTGACGTCAAACGCAGGGATCTGGATGTGGGAGGCATCATAGGAGGACCCAGGATAGGGGATCGATAGTCCAGGGCTCTCAGGATGGATCCAGTCAGCCTAGGGAGAAGCGATGCTACGCATGCGATGGTCGGGGGCATCTCACTAGAGATTGCCTGACACCTCGGGCTGCTGACAGGGATGTGCTGGATGGGCCACCGAGATAGAGGATGAGAATAGAGCAGGCAGATCTGCTAGGCAGAGGAGCAGGGGGAGCTGCAGGTGGTGGTAGATGCTTTGACTTACTTGCACCACCACCACCACGAGGTCCGCACCGGGCTCCGGGAGCTGGGGGACAGGGATGGGGATAGCTCAATGCAATCGAGGCATATGACCCAGGGGCTCCAGGGATGATTCGAGGTATGATCTATGTCTTTTCAACCTTAGATATCGTAATAATAGACCCATGTTCCATTCATTCCCTTATAGCCACATGTCTTGTACAAAACGTAGAGATTCCAGTAGAACCATTGACTCGATCCTTACGCTTGGAGACACCTACGGGAGGAGACTCGATGATCAAGCCCCTTTGCAGACAGTGTGATCTTACCCTTGGAGGTGAGAGTTTCGGTTGGAACCTCTTGTTGGTAGCGTCGAGGACTTACAACATCATTCTCGGTATGGATTGGTTATCTTCGGTCCATGCCCAGATTGATTGTTTTAGGCGAATAGTGCGGTGTGTCCACCGTGATGGAACAAGGTTTTCCTTTGTTGGAGAAAAGGAAACCCAGGCAACACAAAGTGGGATCATGCATAGGAGGGTGTAGCCAATAACTCATGAGTTGGATAGACTTACCCTCGGAGTAGTAGATTTTATGAGCTCTCAGTTCCCAGCAGTGGTGGCGGAGTATGAGGACGTCTTTCTACAAGGTGTTCTGGGGTTACCTCCCCGCCGGGAAATTGACATCTGCATCAACTTACACCCTGGGACGACACCGATTTTCTCATCAGCTTATCGGATGGCTCTCGCTGTGCTTCATGAACTAAGGGTGCAGTTGGAGGATTTGTAGAGAAAGGGTTTCGTGAGACCCAGTGTTTCACCCTGGGCGGCCCCGGTCTTGTTTTCCAAGAAGGCATACAGGAGTATGAGGTTGTGCATGGATTACCGGCGCCTGAACCTGGTGACGGTGAAGTAGAAGTATCCACTGCCGAGAGTTGATGACCTCTTCGATCAGATAAGAGGGGCTCAGTGGTTCTCGAATATTGATCTTCAATCAGGCTATCACCAGCTACGAGTGCGGGATGAGGATATACCGAATATGAATTTCAAATGTCGCTACAGTCACTATGAGTACTTGGTGATGCCCTTTGGCGTGACGAATGCCCCAGCAGTGTTCATGGGGTTGATGAATCGGATCTTCTAGCCGTACTTGGACCGGTTCGTAGTGGTCTTCATCGACAACATCCTTGTGTACTCAGCGTCATAGGAGGATCACGCGAGACACCTGCGGATGGTTCTGGACGTACTTCGAGAGCACCAGATTTATGGAAAGCTCTCGAAGTGTCAGTTTTGGATTCAGGAGGTCCACTTTCTGGGACATGCCATCTCAGCAGATGGAGTAGTTGTGGTCCCAGCCAAGGTGGAGGTTGTGTTAGCATGGGAGCCACCTCGGAGCATGAAAAAGTTGCGAAGCTTCCTTGGGTTGGTAGGATATTACCGGAGATTCATCCATGATTTCTCCCAGATATCAGCACCGATGACGGCCTTGACCTGGAAGGGGAAACCCGTCATGTGCACCGAAAAGTTCCAGCAGGCTTTTGAGCAGCTAAGACAGAGTTTGACGAGCTCCCCAATCTTGAGGTTTCTAGAGGAGGGTGTCGAGTACATAGTTTTCTGCGACGCATCAGGGACCGGACTCAGTTGTGTCCTGATTCAGTGGCACACGGTGATTGGTTATGGTTCACGCCAGCTTAGGCCGCATGAGAAGAACTATGCGACCCATGATCTTGAGTTAGCAGCGGTAGTCTTCACACTGAAGATATGGAGACAATACCTTATGGGCGAGCGGTTCATTATCTACTCTGACCACAAGAGCCTCAAGTACATCTTCTCATAGAAGAATCTGAAACTGAGGTAGAGGCATTGGATAGAGTTCCTCCAGGACTATGATTTCGAGATCATCTGTACTCCTGGGTAGGGGAACAAGGTGGTGGAAAATCTTAGCAGAAGGTCGATCTCATAACTGTTGAGTGAGGAGACACAAAAATTAGCCGTGTTACAGTTATCATTCGTGGATGGTGAGGTCACAACCTACCTACAGTCGATGGCTATCACCCCTCCACTCTTACAGAAAGTTAGGGAGGAACAACTTGGGGATGTCGACTGTGTGGCTTTACATGGTCAGTTAACCACAAGACATTCTACTGATGGAATTTCACAAGGTGGGGAGTACATACTTCTTTTCAGAGGACACACTATTGTACCAGTGGCATTATAGGAGGAGGTCCTGAGAGAGTTTCAAACATCCCCTTTGGCGGTACATCCTGGAGTGGAAGAGATGTACCAGGATCTCCGACGACAGTTCTGGAGGTCAGGCATGAACAAGGAAGTAGCAGAGTTCGTTTCTCAATTCCTCACATGCCAGCAGGTGAAGGCTGAGCACCATGTTCTAGCAGGGTTAACTCACCCCTTGGAAGTAACAGAGTGGAAGTGGGATGGAATAGCGATGGACTTCATGACAGGAATACCACGGACTTCTAAGAGTCATGATTCCATCTGGGTTGTCATTGACTAACTCACCAAGTCGGACCACTTCCTAGCTATCAGGAGAGCACGTGGGAGCGGGAGGTCTAGATCTGTTCTCTGTACCCTCATCTTTTTGAGTAGCCTTTGTTTTGGCTTTTTGGGGGTGTAAATCCCCAAGGTGGGGAGAATTTAATGTCTCGGATTTTCTATTTATTATTTTCAAATTTTAAAAGGAATTATTTTGACACTGGGTGAAAATACGGCACATCATTCCGAGGTCCAGTGTTCCTGGAATGGTGGTATGACCTTTTTAGTTAAGTGAGTCGGCACTTGTGCGTGGTTGTGGCATTTTCCAAATGGATGCCTGGATTAAAAATCTGAGAGCACCATTGCGTCCGAGATGATGACTTTACCTGAGAATGAGGCTAACCTCAACCAGCATGGGTCAAGGGAAAAAGTTTAATTTTCAAACATTTTAAGTAAAATAAAATAAAACAAATTAACCAGTTTATTTTATTTCTTTTAAGGAAACATCCGCTGCAAAGTGGTGACGGTGCAGCTGTTTCCTAAATTAATGACACATCATAATAACATCAAAATGGCAAGTCAACTTCATTAATGCTTCTGCGTAATTAAATGTCAACTTTTTTCCCTTTTTAATGGGTTAACAAATTGTTGATCGTTGGCAATGCTTGAGAAGAACCTCTACTGAATCCGTGAGGCGTTGGAGCAATTCTCGACGACGAACGACAACTGATCGAAACCAGGGATCATTATGCCGGAATTGAAGGATCACGACGACAACGGCAGCATAGAGCCTTCGTCAATGATCAATCCTTTCAAAAGGTAGGGGTTTTTGTTTTGATTTTTCTTTTCCCTGTATTTGAATTTAAACGACGAACGCGGATCAACCATGAACAAGTTGATATGCAGATCCATACATTATTGCGGGAGGGTTTTCTTTGGGATGATTTTGGGGAATTAATCCATGCTTTATATTCATATTGATCTTTGCTATGTTTAAACCTATTAACGGGATCGGATCAACGTCGTGACGAACGACGACGGATGTTCGTACCTCATTTTGTTTATTTGGATCTCTTCATCCTTTTCCCTGCGCGTTCTTCGCATTCTTCGTGGGGCGACGAAAAATGGATCGTTGTGAATTAGTTATGCGACGCAACGATCCCAAACCGATGGTTCGACATCGCAAAGTTCACGTGGAGGTCCGACGATGATTGCGGTCGACAAATCTGACCAGATCGAAAAGGGCATTCTTTGAGCATTCTTCACGCGGGAAGATCAATCATGTTTTTAGAGCCGATCGGAGGCCCGAAAATGATGTAAATAGATTTATAGCATCAGGGAGACCAAGACCTGAAGGTTTCGTGGTGATAAGATGGTCAGATCAATGATCGGATCACCACGGGAGGCGTGATGGTGGAGGTCAGTGTTTCTCAAAATTTCCAAAATACACGGCGTGTACATTTGAAGAACACGCCAAGTTGTTCTGATGGTGGCGACTAGGGTTTCTGGGTCAAAGTAGGATCACACGGAGTCTGATCTTAGTCACACGGCGTGTTGGACCTTCCCCAAAGCTCGGTGTGCACTTCGGGTGGTACATGGATCCATGATTCTCTACACAGATTCAGGCGGCACGGCGTGTACAACTCGGTAGAGGCAGCTACATGGAGATCGGCATGTATCTCGGGGATACATGGACATGAGATGGAGTACACGACCGTGTACTCCCTCACCCGGCCAGGCGAGGTCACCAGCACAGGTCACCCCATGTGCATATTGCACGGGTTGGACTACACGGGTTGGTGACTGTGTACGTGCACATGGCTAGAGTACACGGAGCCAGCCCCAATAACCCATACACGACGTGTACTCCATACTACACACCATGTATAATGTTTTCTACATGACCAGCCTCACGACATGGACCATTGTACACTGGCAGTACCTGAGGTCAGACAACACGGTGTGTATCATTTATACACACTGTGTACTTTTTGGAGAACAGCTTGGTCCTTATATTAACCATGCCATGAACATCTTTCGTTTGGGTCAGTGCCCCTTCTTCTTTTCCCTTGAAGTTCAGGCATCATTCCATCACGCCGAATTATGATCCCTTCAGCCGGACTTTTTTGTGATAGAGTCAGGCATCCATCCGAGAGGCCCAGATCGAGATCCTCTATCCATTCCAAACCCTAGGTAGGGTCAGGCATCAGCATGACCAACTTTACTGGGAATTGATCCTCTACCTAGCAGGTGAATCTTTGATGAGTCATGGTATCTGCCATGGCCTTGGAAGTGATCCTCATCTGTGTATGAAGATCTTTCCCACTCAAGAGTGTGTCTCCCGTAATGAGTGATTCTATCTATCGTAACCCATCCACTCAGGAGTGTGTCTCCCATAAGGAGTGTAGCTATATCTCATGACGGTTCCCAACAAACATCACTTCTCAGACGGACTTCATCAAAACTATAAGACTCGTGGAGTGTGTTCTACTGGAATGAGCACATCACAGAATCATCAGATGGAATACCTTGAGGGGGTATGCAGGAGCGTGACTTCTCTCTAGACCGCGGGTCTAGGTTTTTAGTATATCTGATTTGTTTTATATGTTCTGTAAACATATATTATGCATAGATGACTGTACCTTTATTTGTGTACTGCTTTGTGGTTTTTGGGGTCCTCTACTGAGTATTGTTATACTCACCCCTGCACGGGCTTTGCCTGCACGTCTGGTGTCTTGTGCAGATGAGCAGCCTTTTGAAAGAGTCCAGGGCGGTCCAGGACAGAATCGAGCTTTCTGAGTTTCCTACAGGCCGAGGTGTTCCAATGGCAACGAGCAGCAGTCCCAATACCTTTGTTCTTACAGGTTGGACTTTTTATTTTTTCAGACTCTTGCTTTTGGGGGGCTTGTATTCTGGCCGAGTTTAATTTTACAGTACTCTTCCTTTCGTCGTACTCTGTTGGTTTGGTTTACTTGTAGGCATGCATTTTTGTTCCTTAGTGTTTTACATTTCTGCATTTGTGTTCTTGGAGATGTCTGTGTGTGTACAAGTACTTTGTCAATGCCTCCCATGTTAGTGACATGCCTACTCATTGCAAGTCACTAGACTCTGCCCTATTGGAGGCGTTCTTGGGGAGTCACGGCGCAGGCCCCACCGGGACGGGTCGTGACAGTATCAAAATTGAAATCATTTATAAAATATAGAGGAGAAAAAAACATGATAAATGGTGAGATTAGATGGCCTATATGGGTAATAAATGGATAAACCATCGATCATTCATGAATATAATGAGATTAAGTGAATAACAACCAGAGCCTATAATTTGAAAAACATAAAAAATATTAATAGATTATTATTAAATGTCATTGAATAAATATTTTATGTTCATAATAAATTATTCATAATGTAATAAATGGCATAATCCATGAGAATATAACATTGACACGAGAATATAGCCAATATGTGTGTCATAAATTGTGGCATAATCCAAATTCTAGAAATATTTTATCATAAGTACCTAAAAATACATTCACAACTTACAAGAATTGAGATATCTTTAGGTATAAATATTTTTTTTCCTGGGATAACCTCTCTGGTACCCTCTTTTGGGATTGGGATAACCATGTGTCTATCCACTTTTATGTATGTGATAACTTCTCATGAACCCCTTTTGAGCCTAGAATAAACTCTCTTATATCCTTTGAGCTTGTAAATAAATAATTGTTACCCATTGAATCATAGGGATATATAATTATAGGCCTAACCATATCCTATTCATTATCCATTTACATATAAACCATAATATCATCAACAACATATATCATTCTATCACAATATAACCCCATAAAAGAAATTTTTTTCATTGGTATTTAATAGGCATAAATATCAACCACCCATAGAATGAATAATAATATAAACATTGGATCATATCCCCACTAAATTATAAGTAACATCAAAGGATTTAAATCTAAAATATTAGTGGAATATTTCTTAATGAAAACATAAAATTCAATTTAAAATCACTTGTTTAAAATAAAAAAAATTCTAAAATATTATTGAAATTATTTATTTCCTAAGATAAATTGAATTTTTTAATGCATGATTCAAAACATTCATCAATCATGATGGTGGTAAATTTCATTCATGCCATGTAAGTTAAAATAATGACACCTTTCTCATTATAAATAAAAATTTATAAGTACTCTATTCAAAAAGAAGAAGAAAATTCCATTGAAAACATATTATGTAATGTTAAAAATAAGTAAACATTACATTAATGAAAAATTTATAAATTATAAAATATTATTTAAACCATTTTAGAAAAAACATGGAGGTGATTGAAATATATTCAAACCTAAATATTAAAAAAATTGATTTTTTATAAAGAAATTATTTTCTTATCATGAGTACAAAAAGAGAGTAAAATGAATGGAAAACATGTAATCTATAGATATAACAAGAGGTGAATAAAAGTCAAGATACTTTTGAGATATGGGTCATAAAATCGTGTCTTATGGAATATGAGAGTATACAAAACCCATAAACAATAATATTGTAATATAAAACCCTTACCGCTTTGATAACATTTGAATCATAATCTCATTGAAAGGATAAAATCAAATTAAATTTGAAAAATACTTAGCATAACTTTATTTAGGATATAACATGGTAAATGAGATTTATATAACCTTTATGACAAATTATATGTTCATAACAAAACATATGTACAAAAAATAAAAATTGTAATGATAAACCCTTACCAATTTTGTAATCTATGAATCATAAAGACATGAAAAATATAAACATAGTTGGATTTTTAAATACCCAAAATTTTCATAATAATGATAATAAAATAATTTTTTTGTTATTATATAAACTACACAAAATAAAGAAGTGGTTAATATGGTATTTGGCTCGCAAAAATAAAATCGAGATGAGTCACTCTAACCTCAAATTTGAATTCCTTAGAAACTTCTCTAAAATGTTGTATAATAAAATTTAATTTATTTTCAGTATTAAATATAGTCATTTATATACACATAGTTTAACATATTATCCACCTATTACATTCTTATAACCAATTATTAATTTTTTTTATAAAATATTGTGGTTTCCTAGTGTTACCTTTATCATTTTTTCAAAGATGTATGGGTTCTGCACTTATAGTTCTTGTAGAATGATAATATTTCCATAATAATCTGAATTTTGTTTATGATATAAATATAATATTTATTCATTATATAATTATTTATAATAATCTATAAATCATAGAGAATGAAAAGTAATTTACACCCATTATAGACACAATAGGTTATACATATGCATGAACAATATTTTCATTTTCTATCGAAAATAAAAACTGAAATATAAAAATAATTTTATCATTAAATAAAATAATTTCTTCATATATAACATATATTTACTATTGATCCAGCCTTATTACCATCCAACTAAAAGGGAAATGAAAAAAATAATATAAATTTGTGGTTTTGTTTTCCCAAACGTATGCACAAGCGATGTTATCGATTCCGAACATATGGGAATGTAAGAAGGTTGATATGATTTTCTAATAATTTAGGAATAATTATGTCATAAATAAGCTATATAATCATTAAAACTATAATAATAAATATACATGAAGTATGGTGATTGAAAATAAATTATATTTTAATGTGGATGGGGATGTTCACACGAACACATGAGAAATACATTCCCTTAACATTTGACAGAATAGTGGATTGAAAATGGTGGATCCACAATCAGAATTTAATATTAGTATATTTTTTATACAAAATTTATTATTATAAGAGAAATAAAATTGATTTATACGGGGCATAAGAAGAAATAAATTACCAATTCTTTGGTCGGCCTCATATAAAAAATTGTTAATGACCATTGGAATTTCCATTTAAGAATATCAAACCACAATTGTTTTGATTATGTTGTCTATATGAATACGAGGGAGGGTTTTTTCAATATATGTAACTAAATAATGAGTAAATAAATGTGTGGAAGATGTCCTTTTATATTTAAATAGTGGGGAACTCCTCTTAGATTATTGAATTAATATAAAATAATTTTCATTGGAATTTTCCAAAAAATGATGAATTTCAAAGATATGATTATTATGATTCTATATATTCTCATCTAATAAAATCAAAAGAGGTTTGTGTAATGTTTCATCTTTAACACATTTCTTTAACCCCATGTGAATATATGTTATTATTACTTTGTTATCAATGTTTTTTACAATTCTGTGTTTAGAGTAGATAAAATAAAAAGAAAAATGACCATTAAATTGAAAATTATTAATATTCCCAATTATATTCTGTTTACATTTCCTAATACAACATTTTAATGAATTATAAATAATTTAATAAAATATTATTCATTATAGAATTTTATTACTCTCATTTTTTTGAGAATTCATTAAATTTGAATTAAGACTCATTAATATAGTAATATAATTATAATATTACAAATTTAAAAATTTTAATATACAATTATTAACTGAAAATTTATGGTTAAAGCATTATTTTTCCAAAAAAATATAACATTTTATGTTTTTAAAACAATATACATTAATTTTTCATCTGATTTCTCAGGCATTGTTTCAAATTTGGGTAAACATAGAAGGAAAATATATCATTACCAAAAATTAAAAATCATTAAAATTAATTAAAATAAATTTATCTTGTTTAAAATAAATATTTACATTCTTCCATAACATATTTCTATACCTATATGAATATGTAAATTAAATTCATACACAGAGAGTAACATTTTTGTATTTTTTCATTAAATAAATGAAATTTCTTTATAAAGGGAAAGTTTCATCGAAATTCAATATATTTGAATTTGAGATGTATATGGTTGAATTTTTCACATTTATTGAAGCAAAATTATGTGTTCGGTTGATTTTGGGAACATATCACATGGTTGTAATCCTGGTTTACCTATTATACCCTTATTGATGTGGTGAATATTTACATTGATAATTATTCATTAATGGGAAAAAAATAAAAGCATTGAATTTACCATAATTGATCATCCTAATTAAGAATATGTTATAGATTTTTTCATGTTTTACTCTCTATAATTGGTCAAAATAAATTTAAAAATTAATGTGTAAATTTTAATTCATATAATTTCCTAGAGATTTGGTGTTTTCTGAATAAAAATCAACACACATAAAAATAATTGAATATGAATATTAAAATAGAATCAATGAATTTATTATAAATAGAATGGATAAAATTTAAATTCACTGAAATATAATGACACTTTTAAATTATGTTATATAATTAAAAAATGAAACTATTTAGAAGATTTGTTTATTTCATTTTCATTAGATATTCAATCATTAAAAAACACTAATTCTCAATAAAAGTGAAATTTGATTTGATTATATCAAAATTTATATTCATATTATTAAATAATATATCTATAATTATTCTGAATTAATTATCACTTCCACACACAAAATGAAATATAATTCATATTTAATGAAATTTAATTTTGAAATAAAAAATGAATTCACAAAAACATGAGTTCTTATATATATATTTTATAATATAGTAACTCATATTCTTACAAACTAATAAAACTAATAGATTAGAATGATCATGTGTATATGAATTGATATTTAGAATATATCTCAATTCACATAAAACATAGTTTTTATTGTAATATAAAGTATCTAAAATTTTATTATTTTAAACAAATTATTCTATACGGTATAGTTTCATTATTATTTTTGTTTTTTGAATTATGAATCATGAATTAGGATATATTTTTATGAGAGCATAACTTTTCCATGAATCCATATTACACCTTTATTCTTATCTTATACCCACTTATGATCCCTGATTATCACAAAATATGATTACCCATACTAAGTGTTAGGGATGACCACTTTTGTTATGTTTCAAATTCCTTAGGTTATGATGTAATGTAACATAAATCATGTGTATAGAAGTATATCTTATATTTAGTACATTCATTTTATTTTTAATAGATGTTACACAATAATCAGTTGCCTATAAAGTGGGAAAATATATGTTGGTAGAGAACAAAATGTTGTTGTTAGTTAGTGTTTTATCATAGTTATATAAAACTCTAAACCTAAAAGATATTTGGATTATCTATAATGAAATATATTCATTATTTCATGTAATAATTATGATCAAATTCATGGGGACTCATAGTTGGTATTTGGGAATGATTTTGTTAACATTAGGTGTAATGATGTTATTTTAGGATAATTTAAGGGAGGAAAAGTTAAGGTCCATCAAAATTTTGAATGTGCAAATAAAAATTTTGGTTTGTAGATTAAATATTGAAATTTTTTTAGGCTAAGGTAAGATATATTTAGTGTAAACCCTAGGGATATGTCTAAGTAATGGTTAACATCCTAAATCATTGATCATGTTTTGAGTGTGTGATTTTCCTAGAAATGACATCCTTAATATGATACAACATGTGGATACGATGTCTATAACACATATACCTAGAGTTTATAACACCAAAAAGTGGATATTGGGTATTAAATATATCATTACTTGTCTCATGTAAATGAAAACAAATTGAACATCAAGTTTGACACTCAAAGGGGATATGAATTTTTTATCAACATAGTCTTTAGAAACTATGATAAAAGATTTTTTTATCATCATTACTAATTGGTTTATAATCCATATATGAAATTATTATAGATAAACCAGGATAGAAAAATTCAATCTGTAGTTTAGTAAATTTATAATATGTGAGAAACAAGGGTTTTATAGGGGAATACATCATTATATTGAATGTTTTATATTAATATTTTTGAATATTATAGTAACAATTTTTTTAGAAGGCAGTTGGAGAATGGTCACAACAACAATGCTGATAATGAAATACATATAGAATCCAATATGACTTATAACCAATTAATTGAGTGTCCAAAATGGTTTATAATCTTATTATATATATTTTATGGGGAAAAAGTGAGTTTCATAGTCTTACCTAAGTTAGTCAAGTTGATAACATAATATAAGCCAGATAATGACACTTCTATACATTTTCATTTTAGGCTGATATTTATCTATGTTATTCAAGTTTATGTTAAAATTTATGAGGATTTTATGAAGAATATAAGAATAATTCATGGGTATTTTTCCTCTAATGTTCTTGGAAGTTATATTAAATTGTATAATTATCCGTGAAAAGTAATTTTATGACAAGTATATATTTTTTGTGGATAACCAGTGAAGGAAACATGATTATGGGATGTATTACTCTTTGTTTTTTTATTTTCTTGATGATGAGATAATAATGTGTTGATTGATTTTGGAATAAACTAAGATATTATAGGTAGATTTTGGGTTGATAATTGATTCAATTTTTTTGGTGACGTTCAACACATTTTCGGCATTGTGGAATATCTTGGATGGTATTGGATTTTATGGCCCTATGCTTATTATCATTTTAGAGGTAAATATAGCGTTAATTTCTGGAAGAATATGTATTTTCATTTTTTTAAATTTCTTATTGATTCACAAGGTTTATGAAAATGTATGTTATGGATAATATATGATTATGGTATATACATACAATGAAAATTTATTGTATTAAAGAAATATATTCTCAAAATTATTTTATGTAACATGATATATCATAATAGATTAGGTTATCTTTCATATTAGAGGTCATATCCCAAATTAATAATCTGTTAAAACAAATATAACATACTTTTATCAACAAGAAAAAACATTGATTATGGTGTTGTATTTTATTTAAGGGGTTGAATATAATGAACATAGATTTAGAACCCTTTATATTAATATTTTTTCAAATAGAACTTGTAAAATAAAACAATGAAAAAACAAAATAACAAATAAATCAAAGCACAACATAATGAAATTTCTTGGTTAATATAATCATTAAAATGTATTTAGAAAATTCCATTGAAGAGTGGTACTCAGCCATTGGCCTCCACCACCAGGTGGTATTGGGTTCAATTTACTAATGTGATAATGTAAAATTCAAATACTATACAATAGGTGGTGATAGTGGTGAAAAAGGTTGTGATAAAAGAGTTGATGTAGGTGGTGATAGAGGAGGTGACACATGTGGTGACAAAGATGATAAGACACGAAGGTGATAACCCATACATGATGCACGACACAAGAAAATGGTGACCCAAGCATGATTATTTCCTAGTAATGTTGGTTGAATGAAGTATATATGACAATACACTAGGCCTTTGGGAAAGAAATTTTCATTTGGGGATGAAATCTTCCATTGTTCGTTGTAATGGATTTCATGCCTACTTGACCATCAAGCCAAAAAATCCTAAAAAAGTGGTTGGTTGGATGGTTTTGATGTTGGGGGTGAGGAAGAAATTGAAATTTCCTTCTAGCCTACAGTTGTGGGTGTTTATTCTTTATTATAGCCATAATTTCTACCAATTATTATTATTTAAATTTTTCCATGATTAATATTTTAAAAATGATTGCTTTCAAAGAACCATAAAAAAAAGGTATTTTATTTTTACCTTATTAAATTAAATTGATCAAAGTTATGAGTTTTCTATAAAAAGTAACATTAATATTTATAAACTAATATATCAATCATGAATTTTTTATAAATTTATAATAAATAATATTACATGAATTTGATGTCAAAAAGGTAATATTTAAATAAAATATGATTTCCCTTATAATTTTTTTAATATAAAATGACAATTTAAAAATTTTATAATTATAATTTGATGAAATTATATTAAATTTATTATTGAGCATTTCAATATAATATCAAATTTATTTTTTTTTATTTCTCTAAAATAATTTATTTTTTGGGGAATGGTGAAAAAATAAAAATTATTCTAATACAATCACTTTTAAGACAAAAATTTATTTCAAAACATAATTAATAGGTAGTATATTACTTTAAATACTATTTTAATTCATTTTTATTAAAATTATTCATATTAAATTTTCGATATTAAATCTAAAAAATGGATTTAATATTTCAAATAGTCATTTTAAAATTATGTAATATGGTAAATATAAATTTTAGGATGAAAATTAAGATTACTAAGATTGAATTTAATGACCCAGATAATGGTTGAATATTTTTTTAAAGAATTATATTAATAACACTATCTAATCTATTAAAAATAAGTTAATTTGTGCTATTTTTACATAATTATATTAATGTGATATTTACAGATATATTAATATATATTATCACTCATTAAATAGATAATCATTAATAAATATGATTAAGAACACTTAATGGAAAAAAGAATAATTTCTCCCCAAAAACAATTTTCTATATATTAAATGTTTTAATTTAAAAGGGAATTTTAACTTAAATATAAATTTAATTATACATTATGGTCTATAAAATTAGGTATATAACATGAAATTTTTTTATAAGTGTTAACTTATATTTTTAATAAAAAAAAAACTACTTCGGTAAAAACTAGTTATGTGGGTACAATGAAATGTTAAAATGTGAAATAGTTTTGTATAAGGATTGAATCATTTTTATAAAATGTAGGAAAATGGGTCGAAGAGGATATAATGATCGTATCTCCCCCCATAATACATTACCTCACATATTTGTAACTGTCGAACCATGAACAATGTCATTCCATTATGGAAAATAATGGGTGTTAAAAAAATTGTCAATTTCTTCTCATATAAATGGGGAACAATTAAACAATATAAATATGGAACATTACCTTATAAATTTCACAGATTCCCTCCCCAATTTTTCCCTAACAGTAGTTCCTTTCACATCCAATATCCCCTGGACACCGTAAGTTCTCATCAGACCATCTTATTGTTTTCTTATTATTCATTCACTTTCAAAACAAACCTAACCATTGTCATATAATGTTCTAAATATTAGTAATATACTTAATTTTTATTATATTAACATAACAACAGTAATTTACTCCTTCCCATCAACTTTATAAAACTTGTTAATGTCGATCGTATATTTATAAGGACTACCACATCCATGAATCACTATTCTTTCTCTTCCATCACCTCATAACTTAAGATGAAATTGAAATTCTTATTTTAGGTAAAAAATAAATATATATTTCTAAAATTATTAATATTTTATATTCATAATATTTTACATTTTATATGTTTCATTAATATTAAACAGTCATATTAAACCTAACCACAAAAATTTACCATATTAGGCTCCATTTCTTAATCAGAGATCATTTTATAAAACTCTATAAAAATAATTAAATTTTATAATAATATAACAATAAATTAAATAAATACCTACAATTTTTTGATTATGGGGCTATATCATAATAAATTTAAATATGCATACACAACAGAACATTTAAGTAGAAATTAACACAACAACCAAAAATAGCTATCATAAAAAACAACATAATAAATATATATATTATGATAATAAATTTAAATTATTAATTAAAATATAGATAAATAAATTTCCTACTAAGTTATATAAAAATCTTAATTTTTTTATTCATGAATTGAGGCTCATGAAAATAATGAATTAGGTCACAACTAGGGTTTGTGATCACTCAATTTTATTCCATTTAGTTAGAGGATTTCTTATTGAAAACCATTGTTAAATTTTTATTTTATACAACTTAATTAATAATTTTTATGTTATTTACTCCATCATTTATGGGTTTTTATAATAATTCTATATATCCCCTATATCAAATTATTTATACTTTATATAATATTTTTCCTAAAGGGTGTTTATTGGTCTCAATTCCAATTTCAAGATACATGCCTCTTTTCATTCGCCAATTTAATTTTATATAATTCATACACTAAATAAATATTATGTTATATAATAAATAATCATTTATTTATTGTATTTGATGTAAAATTTAATTCCCATTTTCATTAAATGGGTTTTGATTTAAATATTACATGATCCATAAGTTTTTCTTCCAAACCACATTATAAAATCATGACATATCAAATTCCAGAAACAATATGTGTAATTTTTTTAACCATAAATCCCAATAACAATATAATTTTCATTCCCTATGGTTATCCATGGTGATATTTGTTCCAATTTATAGTGAATTTAATTATATTTTTTATAATATTTTAAAATGATTGGTTATTCAACAAAAGTATTTCTATAATTACAAATAAGGGAATTAATTTTTATGATTTTATTTTTATCCTCTTTTCAAAAAAATTGGATATACTTATATATATAGAAAACTAGAAAAAATATTTTAAGTATCCTTAATTTCATTTATTCTTTTAAAAGATATGCATTTTATAGTTTTCTAAAGCAGGTGTTAAGTAAAAATAATTTCATTTAGTGTTTCTCTGTGAACATTTCATTCCCCCACCTATATCATTTTATATGGAATATTCCCTCTTAGTTTTCATTATTTCTAAAAAAAATTACATGTGGCCATGTCAAATTCAAACATTGTGTAATGTGAAAACTATGGCACACGAGTTCGAAACCAAGTAACAACTTGGTATGGAAGACGAGTTACCCCTCATAAGTATTGGGACTATCATTATAGATCTATTCGTGTGTGTGTAATTATATGAAATGTGTATACCAAGTAAAATTAACCGATACACTACTTATTAAATATTATATTTTCTGAAACAATTTATCTTTGAAATAGAAATGAACTAGGATTTTGATATAAGCATTTTGTAATATTTCATTTTCAAACTTTTTTTTGTAAATAACACTTGATAAAAAAATTTTGTAATGCTTATTGTTTAATATAAATTTTGATGTCATTATTTTTTTATTAATAGAACCTTTTTAAAGATTCTATACAGTTTCATAATTAGTTGATATACCCAACCCCTTCATATACAATGAATTTGTTATGTATATTCTATTTTTCATGATAAAAGTAAAGCTAGGATTTGATATTTTACTAGTGAAACATCATTATGTTATGGGATGAGTGATTTGGGGTAGAGTTTGTAGGTATTTGGTTTGGATATTTGTAGTAATTTCATAATTGTGTAATTTTATGATGATGACTTATTTATTTTGAGAGAGACCATATCTTACAGTTTCGTGTATCTATAATTTATCCTTTCATCTATAATTTGGAGAAGTTTTATTTAATATCGTGTGTCATATAATAAAATTGTTTTGATTTAATTTTTTTATTTTAGAGGATATATTTTTTTAAGTGAAAAACATTCCCCAATGATCATATATTCCCATGAAATTTAATGAAAACCTTTCATGTCCTAGTGATGTCACATATGGTTAGTATAACTTATTCCACTACACAAGATAATTATATAAGGGGAGGATTTTCAAATGGTATAAGATTGATTTGTTCTGTCTATCGGGGTGTTAGTTCTATAAATAGGATGTATAAAAAATTTAAATATAGGTCATAAAAATGGGTGTCTATCCACTTTATATTTCAATTTAGTTTACTTTTGTTTTTTGGTTATAAATGTATTTTTTAAAAACAGTAGTATTTTTTTCACCCCATCATCATGGGTTTAGAAATTTTATGGTGAGTATCACTTATTAGATGAATGGATTCCCAATAGAACTACATTATCCATGAATTATTTTTTGATAGTTGAAATTATATTTTTTTTGATTTTTTTTTTATTTTAAATATTCTAATCGTTTTGCTTAAATGTAATATGGTAGATAACTAGAACTTGGATTTAGCTATGGATATATAGAACCAATTGATTGAATGAAATCTAAATTTTTATTCCCAGATCAATTTTGAGGGAATGGTGGGAACCCATTCCTGTTCAATGTAGATAGCCATTAAACACATAAGTAAAAACAAAAAACAATGAAAACAATATAAAATTATAGGAATTTTTAACATTATATAAACCATGATGAAGTCCTAGTACCATCGTACTAGCATCATTTATGAATCGGTCTTCAAAATGGTTGAAAATCTTATACTATGATTATATATATTACTCCACATTAATATTTCTTTTGCTAAATCTAGATATATTAATTATATCCTTTTTATTTATCCATGACCTTTGGTTATAGTTGAAATAGACTCATAATTTTTTTCAAAGATTCTGTCAACCTATTCCTCTGAATCCTTCACCTAGAGTGACTCTGAATATGGTTCTTTATTATAATGAATAATAATCTATAGGTGTTTTCCTTTAAATTTTTATTTCCATTCATTATTAGACTCTTCCACCTTTCCAACCCAATCATCCTACCATGTTTCCTAAATATCACTACTCTTTTTCATTTTCAATCCATTATTTAGGGGGGGACACTTCTTAATCTTTGGATATTGGGATATTGTTCCACCATTCATCACTTTAGTTCTGTAGGTTGACCAATTTTCCATCTACATCAGTAGCTATGAATAATCACTTTCATATTTAGTTTTCATTCCCTTAACCACCATGCAACCCACCGCATCTCAAGTCCCCTTTTATATCTTTTTCTCCATTTGGATATGAAGTCCTATAACACAAGAAACTATGCACTATCTATATATAATGCTCTGAATATATCTCTACCATCATCAAACACTGATTGTAAACCAATGGGATTTAATTATGTTGAAGGTGTATGCATACCCATAATAAATTGAGACTCCTAATCCTAAATCAGGCACAAAGACAATGCCCAATAAGATCCCTTGTGATCTTACCTAGGCTCAACCTCATCCACCCATTAAAATTTGTTCCTCAAAATTAAATGTGAGCTACCCTAAAATTAGACAATTCTATCTCATTGGATTCTCTTTTCTCCCAGTGAAACTACCAATTAGGTGTTCTTCCCAACCTTATAGTCTTAAGTGTCCCATTATTAACCACATGGATCAATTCCTCATGAGAGGGTCAAATTTCATTACTAACATGATCTTCAAGAGTTAAGGACTGTGGTATTTGAACACTATGTTCCATCAAGACAGTTCCATGCACCTCTTTAGTCACTCTTAAATAAGACATATATGGAAAACCGGCCTGTGGTCGACCAAATCATATTGTGAAATATCGAATGCATCAACCCCATATGGATTGGAATTATTTGACCTTTCCTTACTCTGAGTGAGATCCTCCAATGCTGAACCAGTTTGGTTCACTATGCGGGTCCCAGTTCCCATCGTCCCACTCTCCAAACTCTGATTAGAGAACAACCCATGCCAAGCCCTAGATTCTCGAAGATATGATGGTTGAATATTCCCATACCGTTTTCAATACGACCAACAATTGGTCAAGGAATCAAAGACAACCTCTTTATTCCATCATTACTCTTCCTAACAGCAATTCATACCAAATCCACTAATGTCCTTGAAACATATACCTCAATAGAGATTGATGTAAAAAATGGGTGGAAAATATCATATTTCTACCTATCAACACATATAAATTGATCATCCATATTGCCTAGAATTTGAAGAATAGACAGATTTTTGATCGGTAGTGGTAATTTTTGGATACATTACACACAACGACGTAGAAAGAGGATCACACTTTTCATAGGTCTATCAGATGTGGAATAAATAGCACCCATTGTTGAGTTGAAAAGTTATGAAGACTTAAAAAACACCTTGGGTGAAATCATCAGCTAGATAATACCATTGAAGATATTTAGAACCTTATAGAAAATCAAAATCAATTGGAAATGATGAATTGAATTATGGTCAGGGAACAGAAGGAAGTTACGATGCTACTGACTATGAGGTTGTAGAGGGAGAGGATCCCCATTCAGTGTTGAGGGAGGGTCTAGAGTCATAACAATTATTGCCTTAGGGAACCATATTTAGAGTATGGAGAGAGAAACTTCTTATTCAAACTATTTTACAAATCCTTTTAATGAAACCAGTTCTAATATTATGAAATCAATAGGTGGATACAGCTATAAATTTAGTTTAACATGAACCATATATTAATTAATAACTCATCAAAATTTTAGTTCACACCATCCATGCTATTAACAATGGAAATTAGACATAGAAACCAACTTATATGAGATTTTCATAGGAATTTTAAAAGAAATAATCCACTCATAATTTTTATTTATTCATGACCTAAAAAAATTGTGGCAAGGATTAGTCAGATTAATAGAGTATTCAATTTTATAGAATCCATGTTTGATAAAAAATCCAATATACTATTGTACATTATTAAATACCTAGATATTTAATAGTGGGACATATTTGGAAAAACCAAATAGGTCATGTTCCTTACATTTCAGGTTATGTGGAAATTTTAAAAAAAATTATCAAGGAGTATAATGATATTTTCTTGGAAATGGATCTATTATCTCCATATTTTACTACTTGAGAGTACATCAAGTAATATATCATTAAGGAAGTGTTATGGGTATAAATTCACTATAGTATATTCATATATTTTTTTATTAGTGGTCATATTGAGATGGTTAAAAGAGTTAATGGTGAATAAGAAGACAATAAACTAACCTATGGTGGTGGAAACACATTAAACTATATAGGTAGAAGATGTAAATCTAGGTCAGGAAATAATTTGAAATGAGAAACGTTTTCTAAAGCTAATATAAAACTAGAGAAAAAATCGAACAGATCAATTTCTTAACCTCGACATCATAACACTATACCTAATTTCCTTAAAAAATGATTATTAGAGAACATGAAAATATATTTTAAAACACCATATAATAAGTTTCATAACTATGGTTAAATGTGGAAACTCAATCATTATTGTAATAGTATAATAATGAAACTATTTCTAATAGATGTGATGTGTTACATCCCCCTTGTTATTAGATGGAATGATCTCATCAGAATAAATTTATAACATATACCCAAGAGAATAAATGTGATTATAGGAAAAACTCAACATATAAGTCAATGTCACAACTATAGTGAAAAGAAGAGTATTCAAGTAGACCTAGTAAGAATTTGTATAGTTCATATAAAATAACAATGAAAAATAAATTAGGTCAGTCAATTGTATGGAGGGCCATTCTTATAACCACAACCCTCAAGAAAATTTTCATTGATTAAGGTGTATCCTATTATTTTATTTAATATCATGTCACAAATACTAAGGGTTATCAAAATGAAATGATGCCTCGTGTTTTGACATTACAGATACATTTGAGATAATGCAGGTGTGTAGGATTTTTGTGTAAGGAATATTTAATAACTATTGATGTGGCTTATATTTATTTTTTTTCTTTACTGGATATGAACATTTTTTATATCACTTTTTAAATAGATTTGTCGATGGTATTCAAATATCACATTTATTTTTATTCCTCAAAATTTCCATTGAAATCCTTTAATGGAATATTTATTTTCATTAGTGGATATTGGAATATAACTATATATAGAGTTGGAAATTTTATAACATTGGTTGAAATTCCTGATTATTGAAATTAAATAGTTACATTGTCAAATATTAATGATATTACGGAATGGTATTTTCCATTCATGGTAGATCAATATCCTCATTGTTTCTGTAATTTTTTTCCATTCCACCAAAAGAGAAGTAGAATTTTTTATTATAATATTACCAGAGACCAATCATATTTCACTTTTATCGTATATGATTCAAAATATAAAATTTTTCAAATTAAAGGTCCAATTAGATGAGTTTTTAGTGAACTTTTCATTTGACCTGATACATCACCTTGGCCATCAACAATTCACATCGTGTATAAGGATGACGGTTCTCTACAGTTTTCAATTGAATAACATTAGACAAATCAGGTTATTATAAATAATCAATATCATATTCTATGAAACAATGAAATTTTTTATAAATCAATTGGATCCAAATGTTTTTCTATGCTATATTTATGATTAGGGAATCACCAAATCTGAGTTCAAAAGGATTATATTCAGATGAAAATATCAAGAAGTCACATTATAAATTAGGAATACATTATTATTCTATTTTTTATTATTAATTATCCAATATTTTTCATTGAATTGATGAATCATATATTACAAATGTATATTGAATCTATTTTTGTGTTATTTATTATGTTATTTGTTGCATTCTAAAACTAAGAGTGAGAACGATGAAAAATTGAAGAAAATTTTAATAATTATATGGGTACCCCTACATTACAATGTATTATCTAAGTGAAACATCATGATACATTATATTTGATTCATTAGGAATGCAACATATTGGAATGTATTGTTGGTATACCCTGAAAATAAAAAATATGAAATCTCTTAGAAACCATTCTATAATTTCATGGAAACACATAGATTTCACTACATAACATGTTATTACCATTTCATTTTTCATGAATATTATCATATCCTATATATTATGGTTTCCTTAATATGGAATTTTATTCCATTGAAATTTTTTGACAAGTATTATAAATCATATAAAATGATTAAAAATATGCTAAATATTACACTTATTCTAATCTTACTAGAATTAGGGAAAGATCATGTGGTTTATTCTGATGTATTTAAGTCGTGTTTATGATGTGTTCTCATGAAAGATGATCATGTCATAATTTACGGTTCATTAAAGGTTCAATTTAAGGAAATAAATTATCTAATGCATGATATGGAACTATATTTGGTTGTCTATACTTTGAAAACATGTAGATATGATCTATTTATTAAAAAGATCATGGACTATACTGATCATAAAATTATAAAACATATATTTTCAATATAATATTCTATTCTTAGGAAACATTATTGGATAAAATATATTTATATATTTTAAATTGACATTGTGTATAGACTGGGTAATGAGAATTCAGTTTCGTATGTTCCAAGTAAAAAGTCCTATATTTAGATGGATAAAAAAGGATACGATCAGTGGTAGATGAAGACAATTCATGAAGACAATCATTTGGATTTATTTTGTGAAAAAATAGTGTTGTAGTGTTATTTCCAATTCTTGATGTCCCTAATATTATTGAACAGGTTTAGGATGGTCAAATTAGTGATCCTTATTGTGAATCTATGAATTCAAAACTCAATAGTGGGGAGAACATTTATGGATGCATGGAATATAGGAACTTAGTGATTCATTTTCAAAATCAGAAATAAGTTTCTATATCTTACAAGGACCAATTAGTTTTTTATCACTATTAAAAATTGGTTATTCATCTAGGCATAATGAATATGCACAAGTAACTGGAGAATTATTTTTGGTGGTCAGTCAAGAAATGAAAAGTCATTAAATATGTTTCAAAATGCATCACTATTTACCAGGCCAAGGCTGGACATTAATGACCAGAATCTATGTTTCAATAATTTCCTAAACATTAATGTAATTGGGGGAGAATCCACGTAGGCTTTTACATAGGTTTACAATGAATGATTCCTATATAGGATACCATCTTGGTGATTATTCAAGGAATCATAATGTAATCCCACTTATTTATGACTCATGAATCCAATAATATCGACAAACTAGAAAATTTTTTAATCCATTAAATATTAATTTTAATGGTGCACTTACTTAAATCTTATATGATAGATAACATAGGATTAACTCTCAGTTTTTTTCATCCTTATGTAATGTTCTGGGAACACAATTAACAATGAACATGACATATCATCATCAAATTGATTTGAAGTATAAATGTATTATCAAGACAATATGACATTCACTCAAATTATATGTAATGGATTTTAGTGGATCTTGGGGGTTTCATTTGTTTTTAATGGTGTTCATTGGTAAAAACATTTATTAGTATTAAATGAATATTGATATATTCAATCAATTTTATTACTATATTTTAAAATCTCCTAATTGTTTGGTAGAGAAAAGAAAGACATCACTAATGGGACTTAGCCTTTCTCATAATATAGTGGAGAAGATTCATATGAATAAGAATGAAATAAAAATGAACCTGAGTAATGAGAAATATTATATAGATAATTATCTATTTCCATTATAATTTTTAGTGGAGTCCATGTTTTCATTATAGAATCTTTAAATATGATTTATTGTGGTTTTGGAAAAAAATATAAGTTAAAACATTTGTATGCTAGACCATTTATGATACATGAATTTATTGGCGACATGGAATACTAATTAGACTAAATAATGTTATTCTATTTGGTTTATAACATGGTTCATCATTCTAAAATGATGTAATATCAACCTAACCCTAACCATATAATTTGATATAATTATATTGATCTTGAGCCATATACCATATTAATCTATGCACTAATATGTAATCTGTATAGATTAGGGATATATTTTGTGGGAAATTTATTCAATTATTATACCTATTATGGTAGAATTGTCATGTTTACGAGGAGACATAGGGACTTGATGAATTCATACTAGAACAATGCCCATAACCCTTCTATAAAATACCGAAATCTAACATTCTAAGGATGTAAATACTAATGGTGGTAGAATGTAACACAAATATTTTAAAAAAAAGATGCTCATTTATGTGAATTTATGCATCAGATCAATTTAGATTAGCCTCACTACATTCATGGGATATTGTTTAAGATTGTTTATGTTTTTATGAAGTTTCAAAATTAGGTCACTGTTATGGGAAAACTTATAGATTCCCCATTTGACCATGTAACTTCGTGAGAGATTCAAAATGAGGTTCACTATTTCATCATGGTTAAAGGAATAGATGGAGACTTATATAATAATATTATGGTATTAGAAAGAATATTTTTATATTATTTGCTCATATTTTACCAAATTATGTGGAAAATTCATTTGAGCTTGTTGTTTTGAGGTAGAGACACTGAAAATGATGGTACATATCTTGGTAAAATATTTGTCCTAAGTATTAGAAATTATCAGTTAAATCCAAAAAAATTAAATTTCAGCCTAATATATTCCCTAAAACCCTTATTATCCCACTATTTTCATAGGCTATAAAACATGAAGACACTTTTATGAATTTTGGTGATTTTTTTGATCTAGAGTCGATTTCAATTAATCATTTTTTGATTTATATAGAAAATAAAACTAATAGGTCTATATATCATTATCATTTTAGATATTAATGTCTCTACAATGTGGAAAAAATAAATAGAAAAACAATTATTCCTAGATCCATAGGATATGATATGTTTTGATGTAGTTTTATTGAGTCTTTTTTAGGATAGTAGGGAGAATCCTAAATCTACTCTGATTAACGTATGTATCTTCATAAAAAGAAACCATTTGTATTACTTTTCTTTCATCTCACAACAATTATTATAAAATATGAAGTCTTTAGATTTCCATATCTCTTGTTTATATTTTCATTTAAAAACACCATGATGGAATATTGTGGTAATCCTCCTGTTATAATGTTTTAAAAATGGTATTTGAAAGGTGTAGTCAACATGGTTAATTACATGATAAAAATTAAATCGTTTAAATTTAATATGTCTCAAAAAGACATTGAAATAAATGGTTTTTAATTAGATAATGATTAAATTCCAAGGGGAATTTTGGATTTTTATGATGTTTCATGTGCCACATAGGGAACACTGGTTTTGAAATAAATGAATACTTTTTAAGGAAGATAAATTAAAATTCATGACTTTTAGGACTATCATAAAGGATTAATGAATGTATGAGTGATTATATAAAATTATAATACTAAGAAGAAATAATGGATTCATTTATTTTGAAACTTAATGTTATATGAAACTTCTGATCTTGAAAAATTTGTTAAATTATTTTTTTGATGTAAATTGTTGTGATATATTAATTTCATAGTTTTTATGAAATTATATTGAAAACTTTTTCATAAAATATTTATTATATATATATAAACTATTTTGACTTGTTTTGGTTTTAGTAGAGTGTGTGGGAAGATTTCGTAATATTTTATACTGAGATGATATAATCACTCTCGACATATACACCTTTTTGAATATGAAGATATTTTTTACTATGACATAGATAAGAGAATATTTCTAATTTCTCTAATGTAGAGTACTGATCTTGTATGCTTGGTGGATATGGGTGGTTCTTAGAGCTCTTCGTGTATGATGTTTGGAGTTATTCTATAGTTGGATCATTGAATAATGATGCATTTAGGTTTTTTAGAGATATTACACCTTACAATCCTCTACTACTCTTATTTTTTAACGTCAAATTTAAATTATTATAATTACAATCATGCATCATAAAATATATTGGTTTTTATTATATTTTATTATTTCATATGTTATATTTTTTAAAGGGAAAATAGTCACACAAAAATATTATAACACTTTGGAATTTAATTCAACCATTTGGTTTCTTAGGGATGTAACCTAAGGTCAGTAGCACATTTTCCTCTTTCCAAGACAATGTTTAAAGTGTGGTAGGTTTATTGGGTTTAGATACCTTGAATTTTTTTTGGGGATACTATAAAAAACAAAGAAAATATGGATAAATGATTAAGATACTACAATGTGATACTCATTCCATTGAGTGAAAAATAATTTGGATTATATATGTTTGGTAGTGTGGGGTTCAAGTACACCTTATTTAGGGATGGATTCCATCATATAATGTACTATCAAATTTCATGTTTTAGAGGAATTAAATATATTGTTAATGGATTGATGAATATATACCTCGGATTTAGCTCATTATATATCAATCTTCCTTGGATAGTTTCCATGCACTTGGTATTTATGGTAGTTAAATAGGTGAAACTACTGCTAACCCTTTGGAGAAGAGGTTAACTAGATGGTTTGATGTGTTCTTAGGCCAATAAAGTGGTTTGATCATTACCTCATGGGTAAAGAGGACCTTTTATTCCATATAAGATCACCCAGGGGATGTGAGGCATCTGGACAATAATCATTCTCAGTGGCTAGGTTCCCTTAGTAAAATTAATCAAAAGTTGATCTAGGGTAATTTATTTCTTATCCCAGTTGGTTGACCAATATATTAGAATATGTTTTATCAATTGAATCAATATGATTATGGGAGGAATATGTAGACTATCACCTATATTTTTCAATGGATCATTAGGTGTTTAGGAAGTGTGATTTCAGTGGGAAACATAATTCTTGGTCCAACCATTGTTGTAATGTAATATGTTCTTCTTTATTTAAATTTTTAGTGATTTTTTCATGAAAGGATCATCCATGAATCTATCATTTTTAACATTTCATTTTGGGGAATTTGTAGGGTCAATAGTGATGATTCTCACAAATTTGAACCAAATAGTAAAATGGTCATCATAAACATCTATAAAATATAGGTATTTATTTGTTTTAGGGTAACCATTGATGTTATCAACATATTCAGCCTATGTAATAGATGAATTCATGGGATTTATTAAATTTTATCCAATATGGATTTTTTCCTTATCATTCTAATGTTACATTATTTAAAAAAATTACATATAGAAATAAATTCCATGGGAATTACCAAATATATATATAGAATTAAGTTCAATTAGAGTTAATATATTATTAGTTGTTCATGGATCCATCCATACACATATAAATGCCGAGATTCATGAATGAAGTATTACATAATTTTACCTAACATTATGATTAGTCTACGTAAGATATGATGGTTTCATAAAAATTCAACAATGATAGAAGGAAATCACTACTTTATATTATTTTAGGGTTTCTAAAAATGGAATAAGACAAGATAAAATTAAGTAAGATATTACAGTAGGTCACACATTATATTGAAGGATGTAAATTTTTTATCACCAAAATTGGCAGTGGATGGTTCAGGTCCATTAACTCAAACAATGGATTATTCTTAGGATATACTAAAATATTAATTATTTTTGTGGACTCTATTCTATTGAAAAACGAATCATGTATCTCAACATGGTATTTTACTCCCTATGTGGGGATCTCTATTGCATGGTTTTCTTGATCTTGGAATATATGATAGTTAAATAATGAAAACACCTGGAAATCCATTAGATATTTGGTTAAGAAGATGGTATGATTTTTTTTGTGAAACCCTTAAAAACTAAAGTAAGAAAATTTTATTCGATACTATGAATGACACATGACACCAAGCGTGTAAGGTAATATAATATCTAGATACATTTTAAATATTTTACTATTTAAAATAAAATCTATATAATTTAATGCATGCAACACCATGTTAGAGTGTGTTATATGCAAATGTGAACTTCCTTGATATCTTGAGTTACACTCAGGATAAAACATCCTTGGTAGCGTGAGTTATTCACAAGAGTGACCTTTCTATGAAGCTTTCATTATACGGAATACCGAGTTTCACCAAATAATAACGTGTTACTAAAATATTCTTTTTCAATTTAATAAAATAAAACTAAGATGTTATTTTAGAGCTTATGAATAGTATTAACTAACTTCTGAAATTATATTATTTATAATATTATAAAAATAATTCATAGGTTAAAAATTAATTTAGGAACGAGTTGAATAAAAATAGAATGATTTTGTATAAAATAGAAGTTATTTTCACAAAGCTATTTTATCCTAAAAAATTAATGTAAATAAAATTAGTTAGTATTATTTATTAAATATATATGATATATATACATTAATTGTTTTTTAAAATTCATACATTTGGTTTGATGAACATAAGATAAGGCCAAACATTATTTTACAACTAAACCCCATTATTTTTATAAAACAATTTTACCACCTATTATTGTAGAAAATGTTATACATAATAATTTTGACACTATTATATGATTAAATTAATAAAATAAACTTTATATTTTAATTCATAATGTCATAATTTTCTTAGGATGAATTTTTTGGATTTTTTTGAGAAACCTCTTTTTTAAATGAATGGTGAAAAAGCTTCTTTTTAGTTGAAAACTACCTTTTATCTAATTAATTATTAATGATCAATGATATTAAAAATATTTATTAAATTAAAACTAGAGATAGATTAAACCTTTTAATACAAATAAATTCATTATAATCTATCTTACATGGAAATTGAATATACAAACATAACAATCTTTTGAACATTTTTCCACTAAATCCTGTTAATCTGTATGTCTGCAGGATTAACATTAATCCAACTTCATCTGATTCTGTGATTAGAAATTTGAAAATCCAAAATAAAAAATTGAAATCCAGATAATATTTTTGGTGTAGTAATATAAAACTAATTTTTGAAAAAAATACTACTGAAAGTGAATAAAATTAATTACTGTGAGTAAGGTGCAATTCGGCATAAATATGAACTAAGACCCTTTGTTTAAGTGCCCAAATGAAAGATCCACTTTTCCAAAACCCATAGGATATCCATATTTCATCCATGAAACTTATATTATTATTATTTTTTGTTTTATTATGACTTTTTGTTGGAAATATCATGTGCACACCTAACTTCTTCTCAAAAATATTATGTGAGTCCTTTTCCTTCCCTATAAAAGGCCACCAACTCTCCTATTTTCTCAAAACTCTAAAACCTCTTATGATCGGTGAATACCATCCCAAATAGTGTCCAATAATATATATCCATTAACTATAATCATCAATTAGGGAAAAACTCTTCCAAAAATGATTTAGATTCAAATTGAAAATAGTTACCCGATTAAGAGGTAACGTCTTCACACAATCTTTTTAGTTTCAATTCCATTATCAACCCCCTCCAATCTATTTTTTATTTTATTGTAAAATATAAACAATATCCTCATTATCATATGATTTTTTATTATCAGGGTTTGATATACACTTAAACACAACACCATCTAATTTTAGTGAACATACTGTTTCTATGGAAGGAGTATTACTGCCTCAAGAAATGATAATTGTTCAATTTTCTCTTATGGCCTCTCATGGTGGCCATTATTAGTAGAATTTTATTTAAATGTGAAATATATGTTATTTATAATGATTTATTCATTGGTAGTTTATATTTATAACCACACTTTATGATTTCAAAGTTTTGTAAATATGATAATTTCATTGGAGAAAGTGTGGAATGCCGCCCATCAAAGCAATGTGATTTTATCACAAAATTCATGGAATATATAAATGAATTGTATAATTAAAAATAAGTGAAATAAACAACATAAATAACATATTCATGAAATAATTATATTTCTATAAGGATAATATATACACACACACACACACATATATATATATATATATATATATCTTCTCCTTCATTGCCCTTTCAAAAACTTTAAAAGAGATAACGTCATTCATGGACTTGTGGACTACCTCATCCTCGACATGGTGTGATTCTTTTCAAATCACATAATTGTATATATATATATGTGTGTGTGAAATTAAATAATATGGTATTTATTATATAATGACAATTATTGATGGATTTGAGTTACTTATCTTCTTTCCACAACAATCATTTAAAAATAAAAATGTTACTTATCTGTACGAATGACATACCGTCTCCATGATTGTAATGTTTGCTCATTTTCATAACCATAATTAATGATTTATTTTAAATTTATAATTTATTTAAAAAATTTATAATTATCTCATGTTTATTTTTCTGGATATGTCATATAAATACACCCTTGACCATATTTTACCTACAGATGTTCTTTTTGACACATAAACTGAATTTGGTCAAAACACCCCATGTAATCTTATTTGTTTAAATAGTTCTACAAAATATAGTGATAAGTGAAATAAAATTAATTATAAACATGAAAATATTTCTGAAAAAAATATAAAATTATCATAAATTTTTTATATTTGATGTTAATGGACAATCACCTAAAAAGAAATGCTAGGTAAGGGACTTATATCTCACTTTTTACATTCATGAGATAAATGTGGTGTTCACAACTTAATTGTTTTTGTGTGGTGTACCTAGAGCATACATTGTTATATTATAACATAAATTCATTTATATTCATGGTATTTAAAGGTTTCATTTGATGATAATCACTTTTTTGTGTTTCAATTCACGTGTAAGGGGTTTCCTTGTCACTTTTTTCATTCGAGAGGTAAATGTCGTATTCACCACTTACATCTATTTTGGGATGTACCTACTTCCTGTTTTGATATGTTTTTTCATTATTTCATTTATCCTCATCGAATTTTTAATTTTTATTTGATTATTACTACTTTTTCATATTATAATTTTTATGTAAGGGATTTCGTCTCAATTTACATTCCATTAAGACATAATTTTTGTTATGAACAAATTCACTTATACATTGTGTATATACTGACTCTGAAATCTTGTCTCATGAATATAATTACTCTCATTAAGTTCCATGATTCATTTAATTCATGTGTAATTATGATTTAAATATTTCAATGTGGAATGGGACACATCAGAATGTTTAAATGTTATATTCCCTCAAGAATGACTTAATGTCAACAAACATTGTTGTTATTAACCTCCTATAAGGTATTATTGATATATCTAGATTCATTATTAAATATGGATATTTTATAAGTAATATTTTTTATTTGATATATTAGGAATGACATGGACATTAAATACATTGGTTGGGGACTATTTATGGAAATCACTATGGGTTGGGGACCGGTTATTAAAATCCCCTCAATGCATCGGTAGTCTCATGGGACGAATTAGTTGAAAAATTGGTTTAGTTAAATTTTCTATTGATGGTACTAGTACCATGTACCTTGGGAAACATGGAATTAAATAATCAATCGCTATCCCTCATTTTGTTTCAGTTACTATTCATCCATGAGATATCGTGTCGATATATCTATCGATAAATTTTAGTTTAGATTATTTATTATATGGAATATTTTAAACTTTCATACATTCGCATATTTATTTTTCCTTATCTAGTTTTTTGAATGGAACGCATTTCCTATTATTCACCCTTCCATATATCTTATTCTCATAGATTTATTGTTGAATCCGCTATATTTTTTCTTACACAGCATTTGAACTCACCCTTATTATGTTTCCTTCTACGAGAATCCAAGAAGCATATTATAAAAGATATGAATTTATTAACAATATGGATTAGAGTTATCATAAAATTGGTTTATTTCTTTTGAGGATAAAATATATGGAAATTAGTGAATCCATTTTCTACACATTTCTCAATTATGAATCTAGTTTTCCTAGTCCAGTAAACTGATTGGTCCTTTGGGGCTTGATTTCTTATAATCATACCCATTTAATTAATTGAATACACTTGCTCCAGGATTATGGGGTCATGGTCACTGTAATTAGCATGAGAGGATATTTAATTGCAACCATGGGAACTAGATTTAGAAAAAATTAGCTCATAGAACATAATAAAAAGATATTATTTTATGATATGTATAGTTGAAAACCCTAGAATTTTGGTGGTGTATATATTATGTAGGTATTATAAGAAATAAATCTCTATCTGGATACTACAAGTGGATGTGGTTCTTGCATAGATGTACCTAGGAGTAACAACGCTAACATGTTATTCCAATCATGACTTGGGGTATCATGGTACAAGACAACAAGGCATATTACGAACCTCCATTGACACTCCTAGGGGATATTCTTAGGATTACCCACTGTATTATTTACAATCCATTAAGAAGAACATTAATTGATAATTACAATAAATATACTATGATAAACCTATGGAGGATTATATTTACGATAAAGTGTTTTTGTTATGAAATCTAACGAATGATATTATAGATAAACCCTATACCAAGGAAGGACTTATTTGAAAATAAAATCGATAAAGTATTAATGTGTTGAGGTTGTAGTGAAGACATTAGTAAAAAGTATATTTGGTGATTAACCTAATTTTAGAGATTCCCATCTTATATATTTTAAAAAAATTATTAATTTGATTTTAGAAAAAGAAAACATAAAATATGGGTGAGAACTAATTAAATATGGTAAGGCCATGGGTCTTCAGCTCGTGAAAAAAGGATGCTAAGGGTTTCATGACAACCACTGACCAATTAATTGTCCTTGTTAATTATTTATTGTTTTTTGTTAAAAAAATTTAATGAATAAATATTAATGATGAACCATTAGTAACACTTTTGAGGGTTCAAAATTAATCTATTATCCATATTTATATTGGGAGATAGTTTAAATCCAATAATAAGATTATTCACTCTTTTACAGGTCTTATGATTCTTTTAATGTTCCTTTTAGTCCTTCATCCATAAAACATTCATTATTGGTAATTATATTTTTGGAGTAAAGGGATGAATTATATGTTGATCGTAGCACAACCAAAATTTAGGATTGTTCAAATGAGATTGAAAACTACCATGAAACATTAGTTCATTATATACTTGGGAATTAACAGAATTACCCAATATTAGGAAAATGACATCGAAATAAATTTTTTTACAAATACATAAATTTATATTGAATTAATGGCCTTCTAAAATAATTAATGATTTTTGGCATTGAGGCCCTAAACATTCCATTTACCATTCACTTGTTCGTGATTGATGGCCTCACTTAATACCTATAAATATTTAAATTTTTCCTCTATGTACATATTTATACATTTCACTAATGTTCTAATACTTAGAGACCCAGTTTCATGGTATTCCAAGTGACATTAGTACTTTCCATTCACTCTTTTATAGTGGATTACTTATGAACCCTTTCAGGATGTTGGATTTGAAACAGACGAAGTAACAAAAAATCTATCACCCTTATCAATTTTCAATTGTGAGGACATAATTTAAATAAGGTTGGGAGAATGTGAAGCCCTGAAAAACTAATGATAGAAACTTCTCTTCGATAGAATTTATGACACATGACACCAAGCATATAAGGTAATATAATATATGGATATTTTATATTTTATTTACTATTTAAATTTGATTCTATATATTTCAATGCAAGCAATAACAAGTTATCATGATTTAAAAACAAGAGAAACCTACAATGATAGCATGAGTTATACTGAAGACCTCCCTACCTCAATTTCTCGAGTTACATGTAAAAGTGACCTTCCTCGAATGCATGAGTTATATGCAAGATTGAGTTTCACCATATAACAATGTATTATTAAAAAATCATTATTTAATTTAATATAATATAACCTCGATGTTATGTTATACATTATGAATATAATTAACAAACTTATGAAAATATATGGTTTATAATAACATAATATTAATTCATAGGTTAAAAATGGATGTAGGAACCAATTAAATATAAATACAATGTTTTTCTATAATACAATGTTTTTCTATAAAACAATGTTTATGCTCACAAAGCAATTTTTTCATACTAAATTTATGTAGTGTCAATTAGTTAATTATTTTAATGAAATATATTTTTTATATAATCAATAAAATATTTTTTTAATTCATCCATTAGGTTTTATGAACACAAGATAAGAACAAAACCAATTTTACACATAAAAACCTATATTTTTATAAATGCGATTTTACCAACTTTTATAAGAGAATCTATTTTAAATATTAATTTTGACACTCTTATAAATTTAATTTTATAAAATAATATTAGTTTTTTAATAAATATTTTCAAAATTATCTTATGATTCTTTTTTTGGGATTTTTCTGAGAAAAATCATTTTTCACTCAATTGTGAAAAATTATGTTTTTTAGTCAAAAACTGCCTTTTTATTATTTATTAATGATAAAGGATATTTTAAATATCATTTATGGTCAAATTATATGAATATTAATTCTATTAAACAAATTTATTTCATTTTATTCATTTTCACTTTGAAATTGAATATAAAAACATAAAAACGTATTGAACATTTTTCTACTAAAACCAGTTAATCTGTATGTCTGTGAGATTAGAATTAATCATAATTTTTCTACTTCTGTGATTGGAATTTTGAAAATATTAAATCATAAATTTTAAACAATATAGTATTTTTTTCTAATAAAATCATCTTATTTTTCACAAAAACTATTTTTGAATATGGTGAAAATTAGTTACAATGATTAAGGGGTAATATGTGTTAAAATGGACTAAGACCCTAATTTTAAGAGCCCAAATGATGTATCAACTTTTCCAACACTAATTTCATGTCCATATTTATTCCCTAAACCTTACATTATTTATTTGGGTTGGTTTTTTATGACTTTTGTTAGCTAAGATCATGTTCATACCTAACTTCTTTTCAAAAATACCAACTGATTCAATTTCCTTCACTATAAAAGGCCACCAACTCTCCCCCTTCCTCACACCTCCCAAACCTCATAGGTTCAGCAAGGAGATTCACAAATAGTCTCAAATAATCCATTTCATATAACTATAATAATCCCTTTGGTTTGAATCCCTTCCAAAAATTCTTTTGGTTCAAACCAAAAGTAGTTACCCGATTAAGAGGTAACATCTTCAATCAAGCAATTTTGTTTCATTTCAATTGTCCGCCACCTAAAATATATTTTTTATATTAATCTAAAATTGAACCAATATCCTAATTATACTAGAATTTTATTTATTATAATATTTATACATACATTTACAAAAACCTCTGTAAAATGGATGAAAAAGTATTGTTTCTTTGAACGTTGAATTACTGCCTCACGAAACGAGGATTGTTCACTTTTCTATTACCACATCTCATGGATGCCAGTGTGATGGAAAATATATTTATAAATGATATATATTTAAATTATAATGTCTTATTCTTCTATATTTTTTATTTATAACATAACTTTATTCTTCCATGTTTTGTAAATATAATAATTTCAATTAAGGAAGTGTGGACTACCGCCCCTTCCAAACGATGTGATTCATTCACACAATGCACAGAATGTATAAATTAATTGTTATAATTAAACATATGTGACATAAAAAACATAAAATATATATCTATGAAATATTTTTTTCTAGTAATATATATATATATATATATCTTCTAATTCATTACACTTTCACACACATTAAAAGAGATAACGTCATTCGTGGACGTGTGGACTAACGCCTACTAAAAATGATGTGATTTTTTTACATCAAACAAATAAATATATAATTATTATTGATTGAATAATATGGTCATCATTATATAATGATCATTCTATAAATATTTGAGTTAAATATCATCTTTTTTAAAGTGGTCATTTAAAAATGGGAATGTTAGTCATACGTACGTATGACCTACCCTCTCCATGTTTGTAATGTTAGATCATTGTAATTACTATATTTAATGATTTATTATAAAAGTATTGTTGATGTAAAAATTATATAATTATTTAAATTCTATTATTCTGTAGATGTTATATAAAGAACCCTTTGACCATAGTTGACCTATGAAAGTTGTTTTTGACACAAAAACTGAATTTGGTCCGAACACTTGATGTAAGCTTAATTGTTTAAATAGTTGTACACAAAATTGTAATAAGTGAAATAAAAGTAATTATAAAGTTGAAAAATCATCAAAAGGAGATATAAATTTATCATAAATATGTTATATATGAATTTAAAGGATGTTCACCTGAAATGAAATGTAAGGTATTGGATTTCCATTTCACTTGTCTACATTCTTGAGATAAATGTCATACTTACAATTTAATTCTAATATATAGTGTACCGACAACCTAAATTCAGTTGTTATATCATGAATTCATTCATCATCATGGTATTTATATGTTTCATTTGATGATAATTACTTTTTGGTATTTTGATTGATGTGTAAGGGATTTCCTTATCACTTTTGACTTCCATGAGGTAAATGTTGATTCACCCCTTACATATTTTGTATGGTGTACCAAATATGCATTTTGTTATATTATATCATGAATTCATTTATATTCATGTTATTTTTATGTTTCGATTTATTATTATTACATTTGTGTCTTTCAATTATTATGTAAGGTATTTCATCTCAATTTACTTTTCATTGAGACACAACTTTTGTTATCCACCAATTCACATCTACATACTGTATATATTTTGATTTGACATGTTTTTTCATGAATATTCTTACTCTCATTATTTTCCATTTTTCATTTAATTCATGTTGAATTATAAATTAAATTTTTTAAAGTGGTATGGGACACATCAGAATGTTTAAATATTATTTTCCCCAATATTGTTTTAATGTCAACAAACCTTATTTTACTTAACATCCTCAGAGGTAATATTGATAAATCCATATTCATCATTAAATATATATATATATATATATATTTCATAGGTAACATTATTTATTTTATATAAGAATAATTTATTGGAGATGAAATACATGGGTTGGGGACTATTTAAAGAAATCTCTACATGTTGGGGACCTGTTAATGAATGCCCCTCGACGCATCAGTAGTCTCATGGGAAAAATTAATTGTGAAATTTGTTGTAGGTAAACTATATATTTATGGTACTGGTTCCATATACCTCAAGACACATAGCATCCAATAATCAATAATTATCCCGCATTTAGTTTCAGTAACTATTCATCCATAAGATAATGTGTTGAACTATCTAAGGATACATTTCATTTTAATTAATTTGTTATATGGCATGTATATTAGTTTCTTACCTTTATATATTTATTTTACCCTATCTATGGAACACCCTAAGATTTAATTGTATGTTATCTCTTCAAAGTAAATCAATAACTTGTGTTATATGCAACACAGAATTCGAGCGCACCACGACTTAAAAAACATGCAGTACAAAAAGCTGTTATGAATAGTATTAGATGAATTTTGAATTTAATGTACTTTATATAATTTTAGAATCTATATTATGAGTTTTTAGACATAACATAAGAACAAAATAAATATTTCAGAGAAAATAAGCATTTTTTAAAAAAATCATTTTTACCCCCTTTTAATAGAGAACCTTTTTTAAAAACAATATTTGATAAAATTATTTGTTGAATTTCATGAAATTAAATTCATTTTAATAATCCAAAATAAAAATTATAGTTTAGATAAATTTTTGGTAATTTTATGATAACATTTATATTTTGATGAATAGTGAAAAAATACCAAATTTTAATGGAAAAAAACATTTTTTAATCAAAATAATTTATAGTGTTAATGTAACACCCCAGGTAAATAAAGAATATGAAATTTTCATATTTATCCATATTTTTGAATAAAATATTAAAATGACTTTAAAGGGGACGCTATGCTCGATGGCGTACCCATCACTCAACAACGAGTTTCTTGGGAATCTTACGTTGCACTCTAATAATAAAATAATATTATTTTAAATGGTAGTTAACATGTAGCTATTGTATTGGCGGGAATGGGTATAAATAACTAAAATATGATTATATATGTTTTTAAATGTTTTTACATTTATCCAATAAAAGATAAAGGCTTAAAATACGGAAAGAATTCAATTTTAGGCGAATATGACATAGTTTTCACTAATGGATCACTTATCTCCTTTTGATGGAGAACCATCATTAAATATAGTTTTTTTCACTCTTATACATTCTATTGGACCAAATAAAACTCTTCTTCAGAATTGGGACATCAAAATTTACTTTGTGTAAATTTTTGGTATTTTTCTGATAAAGTTCATTTTTTTAATAAATAGTATAAAATGTTGTATTTTAAATTCTAAACCTCTTTTTAATCTAATTTATTTTTATGATTAGATTATCTTTTGAATTGGTCTTAATGTTTAATCTGAATATATTTTTACCATTTAATCCAATGGTGGTCATTGGAATTAAGTTCACTTTGAAATCAGACTTAAACTAGTGTCAATCTTTTGATACTTATTGTTTTAATAAAAACACGCTATTTGCTCTGACAGTGGGAATTAATTATTAAATAAATTAATGTGAATTATATGATTTTAATTTTGTAAAATAGAATTGATTTTTTAATTCAGAATATCAAATATATCTTAGGGTGAATTTTTGTGATTTTTCTGAAAAACTTCAATTTTTGATGAATAGTGAAACCACTAAGTGGTACTTATAAAAACTGATTTTTCAGTTAAATGAATGTTTATCACTAATGTGTATTGAATTTTGAAAATCCGACATACATGGTTGTCAATAGTATGTAAAATTTTGTTCAATGGGATGAAAATACTTTTTTGGTGAATAGTAACGTTTTTTCATGAATCGCGATTAGAAGTAATTAGTGTAATTTATGGTAAAAATGATATTATAAAAATGTGAAAACACCATGACACTTGTCATACCCCTATTGGATTAGTCATGGCCGACCAAGACAACCCATGGGTCGATTTAGGGGACCCTATGGAGCCTCTTGGGTGAGATAATGACTTTAATGCCTTTTTTTTTAAATAAAGGTGAAAATGACACTAACATAAATTGTTTTACTAAAAAAATTTAGAAGGGCTTATACTAATCATAATTTTGACTATAAATACTCTTTGGAAAGATAAAAATATTTCCTACATCAGAATATTTTTTTTATAATTTTTATACATTAAATAAATTAATTATTACATCATGATGATGCAACGATGACCTCATTAATGAACAGTTTAAATAAAATGAAACGATAATATAAAATCTAAGACCTACACTTGTCCAAAAACTATTGGATGGAAATATTTAGAAGCCTTATCATTTTATCTTCGAAATATATCAATGTGGGACCTTATAAATTCGAAACACTTTTGAAAATAAAATAATAGTTTCATGATTTCCAAAAGTGCCCCTCCTCTCCTCTTATAAAAGGCCCCCACCTCTACCTCATTTCACACACTCCTCAAGCCTTTGGCTCGGCCATACCCTTCCCATTTACTCTCTCCACATCCCTATACTAATCCAAGATGATTACCTTTGGGAAGAAGCCTTTCAAAGGAACCCTTTAGGCTCAAATCAAAAGGAGTTACACTTTTAAAGGTAATTCATTCTCTCATGTTCATTTGTTTTATTTTGCTTCTCCAACCCCCTAAAATCTTTTTATTTACTTCTCTTGTAACAACACCAGTATAGTCAATATACTAGGATTTTGTTATAATATTTATTCGAGCTACACTCTCACACAACTACATCAAATGGTTAAAGAACATACGGTTTCCGTGGATGGCGAAATTCTGCCTCCCGAAACGATGATTGTTCAATACTAATTTAACACCTTCAAAGGTGGCCATTATGATGTCACTATTTTTATATATGATATATAATATGTTTATTCTTTCCTTAAGCTTCTGTATTTTTCATTTATGGCATACCATTATTGTTTCATTATGGGTAAACACGATATCTTCATTTTATGAAGTGCAGACTACTGCCCCCTGAAAGTGATTTGATTCGTTAATACCATATGTGGGAAGTGTAAAGGATAAAGCTAATTATATTATATATGTTATTATAATGGAATTATAATATACTCTTATATCATTATGATTCCATTCCATAAAATACAAAATAGAAATGGAAGTAGCGTTCATGCGTACGTACGGCTTATCGTCTCCATGAACGGTGCATTTCATTTCTTACCTCTAAATGTGATGTAATATTATAAATACATGTATATGATGAATATATAAGATATATATGTTATCCAAATCAGTAATATCATTCTGGATATAACGAACCTTTGACCAAATTAACAACATGTAAGTGTAAGAAGTCTATTTTTGACTTAAGAACCAAATATCGACAAAATGAACATTATTAACTTAAATGATTACATGATGTTCATAACATGGTATAAAAGGAATAATGAACTTGAAAAAGGTTCTTAATAAAGTATTGATTAACTCATGTTTAGTATTCAGGACATTAAAGAATGATAAAGTCAATTTGGACTTGAGGTAAGGGATCCTACTACACTCTTTCTTTTTAAGTACACTCTTTTATGTCATTCCTTTTAAAGCTCATATTTCTTGTTATTGGGATGTAATTTTATATTACAATTATTGAAATTTTTATGTTCATGTGATGAGAGACCCTATTCTCTCTCATCAATACATTTTGGATGTTTCGAGTGGTGCCGTTAGGCTGTCGAATTTTCGTAAGAGATCTAACCTCTCTCTTTCTTTTTAAGTACTCTCTTTTATGTCACTTATTTTAAGAACCTCTTTGTTATGTTGGGGGATGTTATTTTATATTCCTCTTTCTATAAAATTTAAGTTAATATGATGACATACCCTATTTGATCTCATCAATCCATTTTTGTAAGTTTTATGTGGCACCGTTAGGCTGTCGAGTTTTCGTAAGGGATTTTTCATCTCACTTTTATTCCCATGAGATTTATGCTACATTTGCCACAATTCCCTTTGAGCGGTGTATTTAATATCCATTATTCTACTCTTTGTGTAATATAATTTCATTTATGAGTATTTACATCAATGTTGTATTGTCCTTGTTTCACGGGGCGTATGTTTCGAAAGATACCCATGTCTGTAAGGGAATCTTTCACCATTCTCTTGTTAAAAGACTTCTTTTGTTATGTCTTTTAATTCACATACTATTATGTTGGGATATGTTCTTATATATCCTTATTGATTTAAATTTTATGTCCAGGTGATGAGATACCCTTTTTTATCTCTCATCAACTCATTTTGATGTGACGTCGTTAGGCTGTCAAGGGAACTTCTTTACCCAATTTCGATTTCATTGGGTTCAACATGTAGTTTTGAATATGTCATCCTTTGAATATGTGTGAATGACCTTTAATTATTTTACACTTAATATCCACTTATATTTGGTGTATTCGTTTTTCACACATAAATATGTAATTGATTTATCCTTAAACCAAGGATACCGTCTTTGTATTGGACTTCGTCTCAATCTCCTTTCATTGAGGCATATTTTGTTTTATGCACAACCTTCTTTTATACGGTGTATAAACCCCTTTGACTTTTTATGTTTATTCAAAAGGAATCTTTTTTATGCGAAGCGTCAACTAAATGACAAAAGGGAATGTTTTTGTCATACGTATGTGGCGACAACGACTTCTCCTCCGTCGTGACCGTTATTTGAGTTTCGGCTTCCTCTACAAGCCATAAATACTTTTTAAAAGAAAAATAAACACAATGTTTTACTTTTCTTTTATTTTGGTATTGAAAATGGTTTTCATAATGTTTTTATATCAATGTGTTGTATTTATATCTTGTGATTGAAAGGTGGGAATGTTATGTTTCCTTTATGCATGTTTTATGTGATATGATTATGTTGAGGTTCTTGGGAATTATTATGAAAACGGGTGGTTCCGTGATAAACTAAGGGCAGGTGAGCCCGATATAGCTCTCTAATGCATTGGGTAACACGAAGGAGTGAAACGTTAAGGTTTCTCCGAAGAGATTTAGGGAATATACTGTGATGGGTATTCCAAACGTAACCAAGAGGGTTACTCCCTACGTAAGAATGTTATGAATGCCTCAAGTTACCTTTATGTCATATGATTTCTATGATTTATTCATGATTTTATGAGGTATGTTAAAGTGCTTATGTTTTATGGGTAAAGTATGATTTCATTATTATGTATACATGTACTCATGTTTCCTTTTCATATTTTTATATCCCTTACTGTGATTTTTATGCTCATCCCAAGTTTTTGAATTTTTTTTCACAGGTCAAGGGAGGGGTGCATGATGTGATGATAGTGTCAAGGATGTTTCAAGAATGAATCCATGTTTTATTTTAAATATGTTTCCGTTGATGGGAAGAATGAATACTGTCTTTTATGTAACCACTTTGTCTAAATGTGGAATGTAATGCAAGTTTCATGATCTAATTCTCTAAAACTCTAAACCTGAAAAGATCCTCAATTTGTAATCTTGTAATAACTCAAGATTAAGTAAGGTTTAAGGCCGGGGCCTTATAGTTGGTATCAAATGCCGGTTTAGATAACTTTATAGGTTAGGGTATTATTTAAGCATAAGTGACATTACCATAATGATTAGGATTTCAGAAAGAGTCCTGGTTTTAGATAAAGTGAATGAGTAAGTATATCTTAGTGTTTACCTTCCTCATTAGTACATGATGGTTTGTTGATATAATCACACTGACATTTCTGTTTTTAGTGAATGGCTGGATCTCGCAGGCACCAAAGTGACAATTGGTCTGAAGGAAACTGTGGTGGTTCTCTGATTAAGAGACTCGATGAAATGGGGTATTCAATGAGGAAACTCGTGGTTGTTCTAAACCAACTATCAAGAAGTCATGATCAACCATGTGAACCTTGGTATGTTCTATAATGCATCATGTACGAGATGACCAATCGATGTGGAAGTTCAGGTAGTAATTAAAAAGGTAACAATTAGGGTTTATATGATCCTTACTTTTGAGGTAATTATGGGTTATTATATGTTATGATGGAAAATGAAAGGCATGAGATAAACTTGAGGTTAAAATATGTTATGTTTATTTTTGAAGATTTTATCTCGTTTTGGGAAATGTTTTGAGTATTATATAGTTTTGGAAAAAGGACAACATGCAGACCGTGTGACAACCTGTCGCGTTGGACAATGCTGCGGGAATCGAACCCACAACCAATGTGCAACTAGTATTTATCGCCTACCACTGGACTACGTGATGTCCCTGGTCAGTTTGACTGATTCTTTCTAGTTATATGATTTTATGAATTAAGAGTAAGTTGATTTTGGGTTATTTATGAAAATGATTAACCTATCATGGGGGATATGTTATTAGGTTAATTTCGTTTCAATACGAGACATTAAGAGCAACTGATGTTGTTTGGAGATAAATGATACGATTTAACTTGGAAGACTATGTGACTAAATCCCTCAAATATTTGGGTTTCAATCTTATTTTGGTTTACTTTGAATAATTTTATGGACAAATTGTTTATCGAATGGTCTTCGTTGAACTTTGGGTTTTGTTAGACAAATTTTTGAGATTAAGAATAGATTTTCTTTTTATAAAGGGTTATCATTTTCTGGATTATCTGATCATGTACTAACCTTTTTGGTTTTGGTTTTGGTTAGAGTCTAAAGACATTGGGAAGTATATAGTTCTCTACTGTGGATTAGGTGATTCCCTAGAATTTGATTATAGTACTCTTAATGCGAACAAGTCTCCCTAAATACTCGTCTTTCAGAAAACAATATGAGTTTGATTAAGGAATCAAGTAAAAGTTGAAAGTCAACATGATAAGTGATTATGTTTACTTATGAATAAATTACTCAATAAAAAGTAACTTAAAACAAAAATGTGGACTATTAACTTTTCCTACTGGGGAATCGAATACAGTTTAACCCATCACAATTTTGTGAATTATCATGGTTAACTTTCTCCTAAACATGTTTTCTATCACTCTCCATCAGAACATGACCCTTTGCTTTTTCTTCCATGTCCATGTTTTCCTACATGGAATCCTATTATGGGTTAACTCGGGTGACCTTTGTACTTATATTTCTTTATTTTAAAGTGATTGTTTTACCGACTCTTGTTCCGATGTGGGACATTCAAGGATGTTTCCGATCTCAATTTTAAAAATTGCGAGGACGCAATTCCCAAAAGGGGGGAAGGATGTAACACCCCAGGTAAATAAAGAATATGACATTTTCATATTTATACATATTTGTGAATAAAATATTAATATGACTTTAAAGGGGATGATATGCTCGATGGCGTACCCCACACGCAACAACGAGTTTCTTGGGAATCTTACATTGCACTCTAATAATAAAATAATATTATTTTAAATGGTAGTTAACATGTAGCTGTTGTATTGGCGGGAATGGATAGTAATATCTAAAATATGATTATATATGTTTTTAAATGTTTTAACATTTATCCAATAAAAGATAATGGCTTAAAATACGGAAAGAATTCAATTTTAGGCGTATATGACCTAGTTTTCACTAATGGATCACTTATCTCCTTTTTATAGAGAACCGTCATTAAATATATTTTTTTTCACTCTTATACATTCTATTGGACCAAATAAAACTCTTCTTGAGAACCGGGACATCAAAATTTACTTTTTGTACATTTTTGGTATTTTTCTGATAAAGTTCATTTTTTTAATGAATAGTGTAAAATGTTGTATTTTAAATTCAAAACCTCTTTTTAATCTAATTTATTTATATGATTAGATTATCTTTTTAATTGGTCTTAATGTTTAATCTGAATATATTTTTACCATTTAATCCAACGGTGGTCATTGGAATTAAGTTCACTTTGAAATCAGATTTAAACTATTGTCAATCTTTTGATACTTATTGTTTCATAAAAACACGCTATTTGCTCTGACAGTGGGAATTAATTATTAAATAAATTAATGTGACTTATATGATTTGAATTTTGTAAAATATACTTCAATTTTTAATTCAGAATATCAAATATAGCTTAGGGTGAATTTTTGGGATTTTTCTGAAAAAATTCAATTTTTGATGAATAGTGAAACCACTAAGTGGTACTTATAAAAACTGATTTTTCGGTTAAATGAAAGTTCACCACTAATGTGTATTAAATTTTTAAAATACAAAATACATGGTTGTCATTAGTATGTAAAATGTGGTTCAATGGGATGAAAATAATTTTTTGGTGAATAGTAACTTTTTTTCATTAATCGTGATTAGAGGTAATTAGTGTAATTTAAGGTAAAAATGATATTATAAAAATTTGAAAACACCATGAAACTTGTCCTAAACCTATTGGATGAGTCATGGCCGACCAAGACAACCCATGGGTCTATTTAGGGGACCCTATGGAGCCTCTTGGGTGAGATAATGACTTTAATGCCTTTTTTTAAATAAAGGTGAAAATGACACTAACATAAATTGTTTTAATAAAACAATTTTTAGAAGGGGTTATACTAATCATAATTTTGACTATAAATACTATTTGGAAAGATAAAAAGATTTCCTAAATCATGATATTTTTTTTATAATTTTTATACATTAAATATATTAATTTAATTATGACAACATGATGATGCAACAATGACCTCATTAATGAACACTTTAAATAAAATGAAACGATAATATAAAATATAAGACCTACACTTGTCCAAAAACTATTGTATGGGAATATTTCGAAGCCTTATCATCTTATCTTCGAAATATATCAATGTGGGTCCTTGGAAATTCCAAACACTTTTGAAAATAAAATAATAGTTTCATGATTTCCAAAAGTGCCCCTCCTCTCCTCTTATAAAAGGCCCCCACCTCTACCTCATTTCACACACTCCTCAAGCCTTTGGCTCGGCCATCCCCTTCCCATTTACTCTCTCAAAATCCCTCTCCTCATTCTAGAGGATTACCTTTGGGCAGAATCCTTTCAATGAAAGCCTTTAGGCTCAAATGAAAAGGAGTTACACTTTTAAAGGTAATTCATTCTCTCATGTTCATTTGTTTTATTTTGCTTCTCCAACCCCCTAAAATCTTTTTATTTACTTCTCTTGTAACAACACCAGTATCTGAAATATACTAGGATGTTTTTATAAGATTTATTCGAGCTACACTCTCACACAACTACATCAAATGGTTAAAGAACATACGGTTTCTGTGGATGGCGAAATTCTGCCTCCCGAAATGATGATTGTTCAATACTCATTTAACACCTTCAAAGGTGGCCAGTATGATGTCAATATTTTTATATATGATATATAATATGTTTATTATTTCCTTAAGCTTCTTTATTTTTTATTTATGGCATACCATTATTGTTTCCATTATGGGTAAACACGATATCTTCATTTTAGGAAGTGCGGACTACAACCCCCTGAAAGTGATTTGATTCGTTAATACCATATGTGGGATGTGTAAAGGATAAAGTTAATGATATTATATATGTTATTATACTGGAATTATAATATACTCTTATATCATTATGATTCCATTCCAGAAAATACGAAATAGAAATGGAAGTAGCGTTCATGCGTACGTACGGCTTACCGTCTCCATGAACGGTGCATTTCATTTCTTGCCTCTAAATGTGACTTAATATTAAAAATACATGTATATGATGAATATATATGATATATATGTTATCCAAATCATTAATATCATTCTGGATATAAAGAAACATTGACCAAATTAACAACATGTAAGTGTAAGAAGTCTATTTTTGACTTAAGAACCAAATATCGACAAAATGAACATTATTAACTTAAATGATTACATGATGTTCATAACATGGTATAAAAGGAATAATGAACTTGAAAAAGGATCATAATCAAGTAGAGATTAACTCAAGTTTATTATTCAGGATGTTAAAGAATGATCGAGTCAATTTGGACTTGAGGCAGGGGATCCTACTCCACTAATTCTTTTTAAGTACACTCTTATATGTCATTCCTTTTAAAGCTCATCTTTCTTGTTATTGGGTTGTTATTTTATATTAAATATACTGTAATTTTTATGTTCATGTGATGAGATACCCTATTCTCTCTCATCAATACATTTTGGATGTTTTGAGTGGCGCCGTTAGGCTGCCAAATTTTCGTAAGAGATCTAACCTCTCTCTTTCTTTTTAAGTACTCTCATTTATGTCACTTCTTTTAAGCTCCTCTTTGTTATGTTGGGGGATGTTATTTTATATTCCTATTTCTATAAACTTTAAGTTAATATGATGAGATACCCTATTTGATCTCATCAATCCATTTATGTAAGTTTTATGTGGCGCCGTTAGGCTGCCGAGTTTTCGTAAGGGATTTTTCATCTCAGTTTTATTCCCGTTAGATTTATGATACATTTGCCACAATTTCCTTTGAGTGGTGTATTTACTATCAATTATTCTACTCTTTGTGTAATATAATTTCGTATATGAGTATTTACATCAATGTTGTACTGTCCTTATTTCACGGGGCGTATGTTTCGAAAGATACCCATGTCGGTAATGGAACCTTTCACCCTCCTCTTTTTAGAAGACTTCTTTTGTTATGTATTTTAATTCACATACTATTATGTTGAGATATGTTCTTATATATCCTTATTGATTAAAATTTTATGTCCAAGTGATGAGATACCCTTTTTTATCTCTCATCAACTCATTTTGATGTGACGTCGTTAGGCTGTCAAGGGAACTTCTTAACCCAATTTCGATTTCTTTGGGTTCAACATGTAGTTATTGAATATGTCATCCTTTGAATATATGTGAATGACCTTTGATTATTTTACACATAATATCCACTTATATATGGTGTATTCGTTTGTCACAGATAATTATGTAATTTATTTATCCTTAAACCAAGGATACCGTCTTTGTATGGGACTTCGTCTCAATCTCCTTTCATTGAGGCATATTTTGTTTTATACACAACCTTCTTTTATACGGTGTAAAAACCCCTTTGACTTTTTACGTTTATTCAAAAGGAATATTTTTTATACGAAGCGTTTACTAAACGACAAAAGCGAATGTTTTTGTCGTACGCATGCGACGACAACAACTTCTTCGTCATCGTGACCATTATTTGAGTTTCGGCTTCCTCCACAAGCCATATCTTCTTTTTAAAAGAAAAATAAATACCACGTTTTACTTTTCTTTTATTTTGGTATCGAAAATGGTTTTCATAATGTTTTTATATCAATGTGTTGTATTGATATCTTGTGATTGAAATGTGGGAATGTTATGTTTCCTTTATGTATGTTTTATGAGATATGATTATGTTGAGGTTCTTGGGAATTATTATGAAAACGGGTGGTTCTGTGATAAACTAAGGGCGGGTGAGCCCGATATAGCTCTCCAATGCATTGGGTAATTCGAAGGAGTGAAACGTTAAGGTTTCTCTGAAGAGATTTAGGGAATATACTGTGATGGGTATTCCAAACGTAACCAAGAGGGTTACTCCCTACGTAAGAATGTTATGAATAACTCAAGTTACCTTTATGTTATATGATTTCTATGATTTATTCATGATTTTATCAGGTATGTTAAAGTGCTTATGTTTTATGGGTAAAGTAGGATTTCATTCTTATGTATACATGTACTCATGTTTCCTTTCCATATTTTTATATCCCTTACTGAGCTTTTTATGCTCATCCCATGTTTTTGAAATGTTTTTCACAGGTCAAGGGAAGGGTACATGATGTGATGATAGTGTCAAGGATGTGTCAAGAAATAATCCATGTTTTATTTTAAATGTGTTTCCGTTGATGGGAAGAATGAATACTGTATTTTTATGTAACCACTTTGTATAAATGTGGAATGTAATGCATGTTTCATGATCTAATTCTCTAAAACTCTAAACCTGAAAAGATCCTCAATGTGTAATCTTGTAATAACTCAAGATTAAGTAAGGTTTAAGGCTGGGGCCTTATAGTTAAATTATTCATTATAATTGTTTGGAAGTATAAATGTATTATATTATTATAATTTAATACAATTAAGGTCATTATATGTAATTTAACATTTAAAATTTTTCATAAACACATGTCAATAATTTTATACTTTTTACTTTTTTGAAAACCCTCTTTAAAATTTTTGACAAAGAGAATTAATTTTAAATAAATTATTTCAACTTCTAGGTTTTGAATTTGGTAAAATAGAATTAATTTATAAATTATTAATATCAAAATTATATTAAGGTGATGTTTTGGTATTTTTCTGAAAACATTCAATTTTGGAGAATTATGAAAAACAATGCGTTATTGTTTAAAACAAACTTTTTATTTAAATAATTTTTTTAATTTATTTTAAATCTAAGTAGATATATAATTCTGATAAAATTTCAATGAAATTAGTTGGAATCATTTTAAAATAATATTATGTATATAAAATTTTATTGAACTTTTTACCATCTTTTACCCACCTTCTAGGCACATTTACAAATTTACATAAAAAATAATTTTACCAATTCTGTGAATAGAATTTCAGAAATCTAAGAGACACAGTTGATATCAGTAAGTAAAATTTGGTTCAATAAGATGGAAATAATTTTTGGTGAATAGTACCTTTTGACTTTTATTTTCCACGGTTAAAAGTAAATAGGGTAATTATTGGTAAAATGAAATAATTATTAACATAACACATGTCCTACTTCTATTGGATAAATTTATTTTTACCAAAATCATCCTTAGGAATAATATATGATCCTTTTTGCTCAACTTAGATTAGATTATGACTTTTATTATTGTTTTGTTTAAAGAAGAGTTAAAAGTGTTAAATTCAATGATTCATAACTAAAAAAATTTTAATACTGATTTATGCATAAGATAAATTAGACTATAAATATTCATTATAAATATAGTAATATTTCATAAATAATTGAATTTTATTTATAATTTTTATACATTAAATAATTAAAATTATGTAGAACATAATAACGATGCAGTAATTACCTTATTAATGAATAATTAAAATAAATGATATTATAAATATAAAAATAAATTTAAATTGATACTTTTGAATCATTAAACGAATTTTATAGATTAATATGACCTGTTAGAGATTAATAAATTAATTTTACTTGAAAGAATCATGCTTTTATGACTTTCACAAAAACAAAATATCGAATAGTGTCCAAATAGACATAAATGAGATTATAAAATGTATACTATATGATTAAATTATATAATAGTACTAAAAATCTAGATTTTTTTTGAGAACTATTATAATGATATATATGTCATTATGAAACCACTAGGGTTTAAATTCTCATTTTATAGTATGTTTAATAACCATTTGTTATAATAATACAAGAAGATATGGTAAAAGTGAAACTATTTGTCTAATAGTTAAATCTAAATCATATTGTTAATATAGTGACATAAACATGTCTAAAAACTATTAGTTGAAAGGATAAAAACCCATTACCACCTTAGGATATAAATAAATCCATTTGGAACTATTAAAAATTGAAAATGATTTTATAATAAAATTATATTTCAAGCTTTTCCAAAAGTGACCCTAACCTCTCTTAAAAACGGGTACTCCTCCTTCTCTTAATTTCACGCATCCAAAGCCATTTGGCTTAGACAACCCATCCCCAAGTCTCATCCCAGCTTCTCTCACATAAAAATAGATTCCTTAACTTGAGTAGATAGACATCCTATGGAGAATTTTTTATCAAATCAAAAGGAAACACCCGAATATGAGGTAATTATTTCATAACCTCTTTCAAAGTTATTTTTTTCATCCACAACCTCATTCTATGTTTTTTTTCACACTAAAATAATAAATCTTGTAAATTATACATATAGATGTGTTATTATAAATATAGTAGAACCATATTAATTTTTCTATCAATCCAATGAATGATAAAGTCACCATATGTGCGTATGTACGACTTACCATCTCCAAGTCATGGAGTAATTTGTTTTTCAAAACTGTATTATTTGGATCGGTATAATTATGAGTATAATTAATTTAAATAATGAATATAACATGGTAATAATTCTTTATGTATAATATACCATCCATTTAAACACCATTTTACCATCGAAAGAATGATATTGTCGCTTTTGCGTACATACGTCTTACAGTCTCCACAGCGCGATGAGATTAGTCTTTAATGATCACAATTCAAGAATTTTTATAAAAAAATATATTTATTAATAATGAGATATATGAACTAATATTTATATAGGAATAATTTGTATTTATTTAGATAAATATATGTCATTTACTTACTTCCATATTATATGATATAAAAACAGAAACAACGTTCATGCGCACGTATGGACTACCGTCTCCATGAATGATGTTTCAATTATATATATATATATTATAGATATTAATATTCTGAATATATATATGATATATAAATATGTTTTTCTCTTATGGAAGTATGTAAATCATGAACTATGTTATACAATCAAGATTAAAAAGTTAAAATACGTACAATAAAGAAAGCAATTATTACCCAAACTGTTACTCTAACATGGAAATTATTATTAAAAGTGTCATATAAAGTAATTAATAAATCATATATGATATCATAAATATTAATATGGCTATGTTATAATTTAATAACATACTATGGTCATTATATAAGAGGATAAACATACCCTATACTAATGAAAAGTACAAGGTAAGGTTTATTTCCACTTTCTCATTATTATCCAAGATAGTTTATCTGTAAGTATATATTAGGAAATATTTATTATCTATGTCCATGTTTCATTAAAATGTTTTAAAAATGAATTTTTTAAGGGTTCATTGGAGTGAATATTTAACTAGATCATCATTTTAAATGTTTTTAAAGGTTTATTTTTCTAAATTATCTTAATTAATGTCCTTGTTTTGAAAATTATTTTAAGGATTTATTTACAGGGACATGATTGATTTAAATTGTTAATATATTTAAAAATATTCAACGGATTTTGGGATATTTTGATTCAAAAATCACTTTAAATGTATTCCTTTATAAATGTACCAACTATTAAATGATTTCATAAAAAGGGGTATTTCTCTCAAAGAGTTTTATTAATTATTTTCGACTATGTCAATATCCTTTATTGGCTATTATTATTAATTGAGGTTGGTTTACTAGAATAAAATATTCCATATTGTATTGAATGAGTTATGATATGTTTGATTGTGGATGTGCTATTTTTAGACCTTTCATGATTTATGGTTGAAGTATTGACATTTCATATGCTAGTTTTAATATGAATATTTATGTTATGTTTCATCATTTTTGTGTGAGGAATATAGTGGACTTAGCAAGTAATGGGGGGTTCCCACTATAGTTCCTCAATTCATCAGTAGGTCTAATTAGACAAACTAGTGTCTTGGATCAAGGCCTTGTCAAAATTTAATTTTTAGTCTTCGCATGAGGCCTTGACTATATGGGAATGATGTCTAGTGATAGTCATTCCCTCATTATGAAATTTATTATTACATGTGATTATTCTACTAGTAGAATATACTTGTGCATGTTTATGTAGTAATTTTTGATTTATTTTCTCTATATTATGTTCATGTTTATGTTTAAAAGGTTTTTCTTCTTATTACACATTTTTCCTTAAATGTTTATAGGTTCTGCTAAATTATTTACACTCACTGAGCATATGAGATCACCCCTTTATTATGTTTTATTTTCCCACGATTTTGAGAAGTGTATTGTGATTGATATGTAGGGTTAAGTTAAGGGATTAATAGAATTCACAACAGATCATTTTTTTCATGTTTTATTTTATTAATGTGTAATGTAATGTTCATGTATGTAATCTAATTTTCAAGAATACTAAACTGAACGGTCTTTCGGGACTTGATTCCTTGTAGTCAAGCCAATGTTATGTAATAATGCCCCAACTATGGGTAACTGGAGTTGGGTGTTTCAATATAAATTTTAGAATGGAATGCATTTACAATTATTTAACTTTCCATATTTATTATTCTCATTTATTCATTATTTAATCCGCTATATTTCCCTTTACTGGTCATTTGAGATCACCCTTATTATATTTCTTTCCCCAAGATTCCAAGAATCATACAATGAATTATATGCTAGGATTTACTAGATATATTATAGTAATCCTCAATGTTGTTTAATTTTTTAGAATAAAAATATATATTTTTAATAGTTCTTCCATTTATAGAACAATTGTAATTTATGTATCTAGTTTTCCAAGACTACTAAACTGATCGATCCTCCCGGTCTTGGTTCCTTATAATCAAACCAATGTAATTTATAGTAGAAACCAGATCTAGGTTTCTAGAGTCTGGGTCACTACATTTTGTCTTATGTATAATGGGTGGTTTTTTTATTCCCTTAGGGGTTGAGAAGAAATTTATTAATAAACAGGGCTAGATATCAGATTTGAGTAATCGACTCAGGAATCATCCCTGGCTGGTATTATTCATTTCTTCCTTTATTAATTAATTTACCATTGGATTTCCATTCTTTAACAAAACTAGTTGACCAATATATCAAAAGGTCTGCTTTCAATAGTTTTTGGAAGCTGTTTTTTATAATATGTATAAATTGGCATATATTTGTTTTATGAAACACTTTGATGTTAGAAACAGTAGTTTTTATGTGGACCAAAATTCATGATATATACTTCAATTTCATGTATAAATTCGTTTTAAATGTACATTAAAACATGTTATGTTTTCAAGAAACCATTTTCAATGAAGAGATAATTATCAACCTCAAATTCTAAGGAATGGGTAGGGTAAATAGTGATTATTCTCACTGATGTAAACCCTACAGTAATGATGTCATCATATAAATTCATGAAATATGGATACTCATTAGATTTTGAGTAATCATATAAGGAATCATTATAATAAACCCATGTGGTGATTATATTGATGGAAATTATGAATTTGTGTCCATAATAGAGTTTCCACTTATCAGTATCATGTTTATGTGAATAAAAAAATAATATTTCCCCATAAAAATAATTTTAATTTTATTCATTCTAACTTATAATGATATAAGACTAAGTAGTGTAGCTATATTTTTGGTTGTTTGTGGGGAAAATTACATAATAGTAAATTATAACATTCAAGACAGAGTTTTTATATAAATTGTTGTATCATTATGATACATGTATATACAATATTTAGTTCGTGGATAAAATTTCCCAAACATAACAGTAATGTGTTTCCCATGTGATGTCAATGATTTACCTTTAGGTCATATCATTTCACAATCAACTATTTTGATAAGTAAAAAACATGGGGTTTCATTTTAAAATTGAGATAATCTGGGTCTTACTGACATTTTCTATGGTGAATAATTCACATAAGAAAATATTTTTATAACCCATATTCCACTTAAGGTTTATTTTTTCACCTTCTCCCAATGAAGCTTTAAGATTGAGGATATAGATTAATCAACCCTAACAATAATATATCATTTGGAATTTAGATAATGTTTATTCATGTCTAATAAAATTATTATATATATCCCACTAGTTATTTGGTTCTGTACCACTCACTATATTGCTTCATGTTTTCTAAAATGATAGTATAGATTAAGAAGTCATATTTTAATTTTTGGTTGTCCCTTATTAAAGATCATAGGGGATGAAATGAACAAAAATATACTTCCATTAGTTCTTTTTTTCCATGTGGGAAGGTCGAATAATTATATTTTTAATATCCATGTAGATATCTATATATGTGCATTACGGAAGTTCACATTTCCTATAAGAAATAGGATTCCGTACCATTATAATGAAATCTTTGAAAATATATTGAAATTATTCTTTGTGCCCATTTATGTGTTCTAAGTACCCATTGTTTAAAAAATGTAGGAAAATGAAGTTGAAAATCACCCAGAAGTTATGCAAAAGGCGTGAAATGTGTTCTTACATGATAATATTTAGTAGTGTTTGACAATAAGTAGTAATAGGACAATATATCTTTTATATTTTATCTTCTTCCAGCTCCTCTCATATGTCATTATAGATAACTTCACCTAAAACTAAAGGAACTTCTAATTATTATTTCACAGCTGGCTCATTTCCATCAACTTTATCATGAGGGGAAAATATTTTTATATCTCTTTGTATCTATACAAATTAAGGGGGGCCATCCTAAGAAACTAAACATGATATCTTGTTTTGTGTAACTAATAGTCGACATAAGACATTGTTAGCCAAAAGTATAAATTTTGATAGAAATATTTTATTCTTTCTAATATTTTCTTAATAACAATGTATCCTTATAAAGTCAATAGAATCCAAAATATCTATGTGTAAATTTTGTGTTCATTCAAATATGGAATACATTAGTTTAGTTCACTTGATTATATGGAGGCTTAGGTACATTGTCTTTGATCTTCACTCATCACACCAGGATGAAAATAGTATATGATACTATTTTAATTTGTTAAAAAATAAATATTATTAAATGATCTCATGGATAGTATGAATTTATTATTCCATTATGATTAATTATTTGAATAATGGTACTTACTATAATTAAAACATCATATGGCTTTCCTCTTAATGGGGATGTTCATCGTAATCATAATGCAGAAAATTACGGTGAATAAATATTTGAATATTATGGGGGAATATATCTATTATTATAGACTTATTTATCATTGAGTGGAAATCCAAAATAGCATGTGTCATAAGGATGAGGGGTATGAGATTTCCTTTGTGTTTCGTTCCATGGATAGTCCCTCCAAGTTTTAAAATTTAATATGTATTGGGAGGACCTCAATTTTTATATTAAACATCACCATTCTTGTTTGTTCTTTATTGTTTCTCTAAATATTGATATATAATGGAATTTTTCATTTTATGGAAATTTTAACTAAATTAAAAAGTAATTATATAAGGTAAATGGTGTATGAAAAATGGGGTAACAGTGAACCAATTTTACTGGGCCCCTGATGGCTTTAGAGAGGGTAGAAGTCAACTATAAATAGTTTGGTAGAACTATACCAAATTTTAGAAGCATATACATGTATTTTTTTTAAGGAGTGACGCAATTAAAAACAATTATAATAAATATAAAAAACATAATACAATTCAAAATGGATATTCTCTTTGAAATAAATGGAGATCCTTCTAAAAAATTATGTTTCTATATTTTTTAGCACAATGTAATTCAACCTTTCATAATTTATCTCTCATACAGTGGAACCAAGAATTGTAGGTTCACTATGGGATCAGTGTGGGGTGATTTAGTGAATAATATTTTTCCCTTTCCCCTTATGATTTATTAGTAACTAAAGTTCCCTCACATATTACAATGATCAATTTAATTGCATAAATAAAAAATACTGAATAAATAATGTAATAATGGAAAAATCACATACATGGTTCATAATTCAAAATTTGATGTTATTCCTTGTCAGGATTCGAAACTAACCATGTCTATATGATCAACAATAATCACCATATCGTATATAATAATAATGGAATATATTTTACTCATGTTTCAATTATATAACAACAATAAACACTAATAATCATTACAAAAAATTTCACCTCGGTATTTTATTTGTTGAGCCAGAGGTTATCCTTCATACTTTAATGAGTATATAATTACAATATTATAGTGATCCTAAAATTATTCTCCATTAGGAACAAGTTTTTATTTATATTTTTTACCACATCTCACTACTATTATGATATGACATAAAATCCAATCACATGTAAAATTTATATTCCTTCATTAAACAATAACTAATTCAAGTATTCATCCTTTTCAAATTTCTTATAACAACAACTAAACTAAACATAACATTTTTTAACTCACTAGAATAATCAATTTGATTATTTTTATCATCTCTTATAAATATATTTCATCTATACAACACATATCAGTACTACATTCTCTTCAATAAAATATAATTATTACAATTTTAGTGCATTACATTTTTTCACAACAGAGTAGAGAAAATATATTTTATTCAAACAACCACATTGATCATTCAAACATAAATTCGATTATAAAATTCAAATATACTTACAAATAAATATATTTAAATTCACCTAAAACCTCTCATTGATTTATTAATATTATATTTTAGTCATTGAACCTATCACTGTAGAATATGATATTATTCATGGAGTCAATGTATGTTTCATGGAATGACCAACTATATTAATCAAATTGAAATGTAATACCTTTTCCCTATAACAATTATCATTATAATGAAAACAAATATTATTTCATAGAAAATTCAGATTGTTAATATCCACATGTGTTCATAGGAGCATGAGTCTCTTATTTAATTTCTCTATCACTGTATAATCGAATCACAATGATATTTACACATCATGAACCATCATTCTCCACTACATGAATCATAACTTTTCAAAATTATATTTTATACACAAATACTGGTTTCAACATCATCTAAACTATTCATATGAATTATTCATTAAATTCCTGAAAGGATTCTATATAAATACTTATACACATGGAAAAGTATATCTTATATATCAGAGGTTTCATCTATCTATTTAATTATTTCAAGTGATCCAAAAAACATTTTATAGACTTGATTAAATAATAAAATATATCATCAAATAAATATATTACATATCGTTTTTGTAAATATAATATCTTATGTATCACACTATTTAGAGAAATTTTAATAATAATCTACTAATAATATTCCTAGATACAAAAATTCTATGCATTGAGTAAACTATTTTCCCCTATTGATTTCTATGCTCCAACTCATAAAACCCATATGTATCATCACATCATATCATGTACACTGAAATTATCTAATTCTATTTGTTCTAGAGAATATTAAATATCCATATATAAATATACTAGAGAGGTTTCCTTATTTATGTTCATTAGAAAATATATCAGATATTTAACATAGAAACAGAAACCATAAATACTTCATAAAATTTGTAATAAAATTCACCATGGATACATAAACCTAATATATAACTAAAAAACAATTCAATCGTCATTAAAAAAAATCAATATTCTCAATAACTTTCAGCTAACATTGAAAACAAAATTTTAGGCTATTTTAATATAATTTATGTTTTGAGAAAAATATCTAATACAATAATCATATCTACTTTTTATTATTCAATTTTTCTTATCTAGATAAAATTATAAATTCTATAGAAAACATCCTAAAATCCATATAACATCATATTATCCTTATTTTGAAAAAATATCCCCATTCATCACATATTCCTGATGGGAGAAAATCTCCCAAAAAATCTCTTCATCTCAACAACCCCCCATGGATTTTCTTATTAATCAAGTAACATAAATAAATATCAATAAAATTATCATTAGAAATGAATCATCATTAAATAATTATTATCCTACGTGAGAGATATTTGTATGGAAAATAAGAACACTAAACAATTAGAACAAATTTTCCATAGACGTTACTTACATCAATTTTACCATAGTCAGTGAAACCACTTATTGTCAAAACTTCATTATTAGGAATATGATAATAAATTCCTCTTTCGAATAAGTCATCAAATTTTTTATTATGGAAGTAAACTGGTCTTGGTAGAAATAAGTTAAATGATAAATGAAAAAGAAACATCATGATTTTCTGAGGAGAAAAATAGCGAAGACCAACAACATCTATTAATATTAGGTTGACCCCCTCAGTCATCAAATAATTTGAGTTAGGGAAGCATTGGATCCTTTCAACTTGAAATACCTTTTTAGATAAGAAGTATTATAATTTTTTAACCCTCACAATATTTCTAGAATAATAATCTCATTTCTAATAAGACTCTAGAACCTTTTGATAATGAATGAAATTGACCAAGGTATTGTACATGTTCCATGCATGGAGTTATAAAACATTTTGCTATCCGTTTGATCTCTATCAAACAGATACAATTCAGTCTACATATAAAGATAAGTGTCATCATCCCCATTGACTTTTCTTAAAGGGATTATCCATTTCTAAAATATTTATTGAATCCTTGGATGACATACCCCCACTAGTCCTAAACCACACATCCTCCCCTCATAAAACTTGTGATTAGAGAGACATTAGTGTTGAGATTTGTACAGGAGAGGGGGAATTCATGGAAAACCAACTTAGCTGGATGATCTAGGTGAAATGCATGGATGTTCTACTAGAAATAATCGGCCTTAGAGTTGGTGCTTCCTCCCAGTTCAAGACCAACAGATCCATACAAACTAATAAATTCTTATTTTTGATAGTGATGGTTCAACTCATGCATGAAATGTTATCAACCTAGGCATCGTATCTGTACTTACATGTATTTCAACATTATTTTATTTAGACTAGAGTCCCCACCATATATTTTGTCCCATATACTCTCACACCATGGTACAATAAATATAAGAAATTTGAACCATGCATGCCATGAGAGAATATTTCTCTAAAATCGCAAAATGATTGTCATTCCATGCGAACCCATGAACTTTTGAAAAATAGGTGATGCTAGATCTAATCATTTTAATCCCTACAACTCAAAAATATAGAACCAATATTAATACCAGTGCATTTAACCTTCTCATCCTTAAGTAGGGCCAGGTTCTTGATTCTCTATAAGAGAAAATTATACTTTGTTGGGACCTCCTTAGACAACAATTTCTTTCCCCAATTTTCCCAATGGTAATATTTCATTATTAAACACCTATATTCCATTACTGAGAAGGCTCCACATGGGGATCCTATAAAAGATAAAATGTGTAGCTTGTTGATTATCTAAATAAGACAAAACAGATCTATTATTGACTATCTGTAATAGAGTTGATGAAGCCTTAATTCATACATGCACTCCTGAAATTTAAATCTTTTATTGGGCATCTAGAGAACCTAGATTAGATCCAACACAATTATGGTACCAAAATAAGATTTCTCCCCTTCACATTATCCATCGGGTATGGTACAAAAGATTCATGATATGAAGATAATCGACATGACATAGCGAATATGAGTTGCCTCTCGCACTATCCTTGTTTTGGCTATACTATTTGGCCATGTACCTCCCCAAAAGGATTATTTCCACATGAACCTACCATGATAACTTTTTAGGCCTACATTGAGGCATATCAGCTATATTTTTTAACATTTATTCCTCCGTCTTTGAGGATTCTAACCATTCATCCTAAGGATTCATAGTTGTATTTTCCATCAGAATGTGCATCCTATATGAACGACTCCAGGATCTTATCAATGTGGTCAATCAATGCCTTTGTAACCTTAATAGCATGAATTGAAAGAACATAGATTGATGTAATGATTTTATTCACAAATGTAATTATACCTCAAAATTAGAGGAAGTGTTTTTTCAAATTAGGGATTCTTCTAGTGGTCTTGCAAATAATTTTAGAAAAAATATGTATCTGGTTCCTCCACAATAAAATTGAACCACCAAAGTAATCCATAGAGAAGTCTCTCCTCTGGATATTCATCCCATTAGTTAGAGGGAGAAAGATTATATTCATGCACTAAGAAGATATATTAAACCTTTTTCTCATCTAGTAAATATTCTCTTAAATCCATTCGGAATAATCTCTGAGTATATTGTTAACTCCCCATTCTGATATTTTTCTAGCATTAAAAATAATAATAGTATCATCAGCAAACGTAATGTGAAAAATGATACATGATATTTTCATCCATTATTAATGAAGGACCTCCCCCAACATGATATATTTATTGATTATATAGATGAGGACATCCGGGATGACGACACAAATGATCTGGGATAAAGGGTCCCCTGGTCTCAATCCTCAGATCGGTATGAAAAAAATACAATTATTTCAAAAGCAATGGATTGAAATCCAAGATCCACTTAACCACATAAATATAAGATCCATGATATGAGGAGAAAATAAATTTTTATCTAACACATTGATGTTGAAGTTCCACTCTATTCAATCATATTATCTATCCATATCTATCTTGATTTCAATGTTGGAGCCAGGTAATGTTTTGTTCATGTAACTAAAAAATTATCGATACAAAGTTGTCTCCCCTTTTATGGACCTCCCTTTCAAAAAAAAATGTGGTTCATAAGATTTCCAATGGGGTAGATAAGCTGACACTCTTCAATTTTTCACACTATCAAGAACCTTATATGGAATATTTCACATGCTTAAAAGATGATAATACTAGAGAGATGAAGGATCTTTGATCACGGTGAGTAGCACTGTTGTGGTTTCCTAAGAAACTCTATGAAGACCTCCTCCCCTTAAGATTCCCTAAACTACATTCACTATGTCCCCTTTAATAAGATCCCAAGATTCCCTATAGAAGGAACATGAGATACAAATTGGGAAGGGCACACCCTCTAGATGAAGCACTTTTATTAAATCATAAATCTCATTATTTTCAATTATGGATTCAAAGAATACATCATTAGATGATTATAACACATGAGGCACTACGTTGAAAAGATCCTCACAACCACCTGGGTACTTACCCTACATGTGTGGCTTATGCCCAACAGGTATTGATATGAAACAAAATTCAGATATACCACCAAACACATCTCTATATTTAGTAAAGTATTCATACCCTAGATTGATATTTTATCTAATTACAGCCCAATTATTTTTTATGAATGCATGAATAACCACCATATTTTGATCACCATCACATATCAATTATCTCTCGATTATTCACAATCCACACAATCCTGCCTCAGTAGTATGTCTGAGAGGGTTTTCTTCTATTTAATGAGATCATTGAACATAGACTCATTCTATTTTATTTTTAGACTGATTTCTTGTTGTTCAAAACTATCCTTGGAATCCTTTATTTCATGGTAGTTGGGGGGGGATGGTTCAAAATAAAATACTAAAGATTAGCTTTAATCATGGGAATATTATTCCAAAGCTCCATCCCAGAATAAAAAGAGACATGAATGTCCCATGAATCCCAGTCATTTCAATTAAAACAATGAATTTCAATCCACTGATTAGGGAATGGTAAACGTTCTCCCTGATCGATCATGTGAGACAAAACAACCAAAAGTAGTGGGTGATTATAAATGCATATAACAAGGTCATTAACATAGAATTCAGGTAAACTAATATGGCTTGATAATGTGCCAGATCTCAATCCATGTGGACCATTGTTCAAAGATCCCCTTTTGGGATATTATACTGTGTAATTGTTTCACCTATATATCCCATGTTATGAAAATTACATCGATCCATAAAGTTAAAAAAAAACTCATGGCTGTCCTTCCTTAGGAAATATCCCATATATTATATCTATTTTGTATCCACCAAAATATTGAAATTAACTCCCACATTACATGGATACTCACTTGCATTGAATGAAACTAGGTCTGTCTATAATGAGTCTCTAGTATAGAAATCACAATTTTTTAATACAAAAGTAAAGAGGGGGATTTTGTAACAAAAGTGAATTTTATTGTTACATTTTGGTTAGAAGCCCCAATGAGACACATCAATAAGTTGAAATTCCATAAGATCCACATATACTGTATTTTGGGAATATGCATATAGGTAATGGAATAACCAGACACTTTTTATAAATTCTGATAATTTGAAGAATCTTTGTTTTGGTTTATGAACTACAACTAGGGAGGAAATTTTAGATTTAACCCTATTATCAATGAAGTTGGTCTTTACATGCACTCCTAGGCCTCGAGCATTTGACACAAGAGAACATATAATGGATTCATATTATGAATGTTACTATCCACATGAAATTTTATTCCCTAATAATACGAGAAGATGACAGTGTTGAAGATAATCTTGACTGTGACCGCATGCACATTCCATTGGAACCAGGGGATGGATTCATATCTTGTGGAGAGAGTTGAACCTATAATTGACCTGACCCCTTCATCAGGGTCATGGAATGAGATATAGAGGGTGGTGTACTAGTATAATAAATGGAAAAAGAACTCAGGTTCAAGCCACATATGACTATATTTAAGGTATCCATCAACTGAGGTAAGACCGCAATCTTCATTATTATTGAAGGTTATGATATGGGAAGTGTCCCCTATTGATCAAAGGAAAAACTATTAGAATAAATAGATAAAGGGGTTTACTCCTACAATGAGGGACCATGGTTATGAGTAAAAATTATCTTTGGGAGATACGGGCTGCATGATAAATCCATTCCTCGATCAAGAGTATTTAGAAGATGAATATTCCACAAAAAGGGTCGTATGAAAAGGCTGAGACAGCCATAGACTAATAAAGACCCAATTCCAAACAATGTGATTCCTTTCCCACTAAATGATGTCATGTATCATCAATATTATTTCCCCTATAGTCCAGAGAATAAACCATGGAATGATAGTGTGAATTCATTCCCTATAAAGGATTGTGTGGATATTCTATCCCTCCCCACTAACCAAGGGGGAAATGGATCAAGGGACAACACCACACTATATCGAGTCACCATTGAAGGAATGGGTATGAATCAGATTGATGAACTGAAATTTGAACTCAATCATTTTAAGGTAGTAGAGGAGGTTTGTGGAACAATAAATAACACAAAAATAGATAAAAATAACGAACATGTTTATTTAACGTGGTTCAGTTGGATAACCTACATCCATGGGAGAAAGGGGTCAACTACTAATCACTCTCTTGAGATAACGTAGGAGGAATTTCCAATTTCATGACTACACATCTCTTACAAAACATGGGATTGAATCCCATTATAAAGAGAATGAAAACTAGCTTTCTCATTTAGTTGGTGGGTAGCTCATCTATCCAAGAATTATCCTTCCAGCTCTAGCAACCCATCCACCATACTGCTAACCATGGTTGGTTGCCTCCAACAACTGCCTGGGTAGATTTCTGCCTATAAAATGTTGTTTCTGACAAAAATACCCCCCTCCCCACTGAGTCCCCCATTGATTGAGAGTGGCCCCCACAAATCTCCTCCTCACTCCCATCTTGGGGTAGAAGCTTCACCTACAGTCTCTTTAATGGTGTTGAAAACATAATCAGCAAATCGAACACGCTTCTTCACACCATATAAAAAGGAACTTCCACCTTCTTTAATTGATCTTGGGCTAAATACAGTCTCTGTCAAATGATAAAACCCTTTGGAATCCATTCCAGTAGGCATCACTAAATCCCCAAGGGAGACTTCCAACATTCCAAATGCTATGGGAATCTTGTAACCTTTCACATCAAGACTATTTAATGATAAATAGTTCCATCACATCCTCAAAACAAAAATCACGTTTTCTAGTTTACATGCTCCTCCATCGAGTGCCTTCAATTTCACTGTCTTGACTCCTTGAACATTGCATGTTGACCCATCACCAAGTCCCACTAAATCTTGCACCTACTGAAAAGTGTTGAACACACCTTTCATCATATATATGTGTGTTGAGATCCTCTACCCCAGAACCCATCAATATTTCTTTATTTTTTAATCCCGCTAGTTCTAATTTCATCGAACACAAAAATTTTACTTCATTTTCCCATTTTTTTGTATTAAATAAAGTACACTTATCCTCGTTCCACTCTCCAATTGGTGTGAGAAATTCCCATTTTCACATAAGCTTTATCATCTGCCGATAATTCTGTTATGTTCGCATCATTCTCCTCAAATTTCTCTATCCCAACAACATTTCATTTGCACTATCCATAGTCACTTTTATAGTGACCCTTTTCTCAAACCAAAAACACATCATTTCTCTAGGAACACGTCCCCTGGATTTTGTCCAAAATTACTGATATCATCTCCTTGAATGTTGATCATCTTGTATCACCATGGTTTTCTTCCTGGAATGCGTTGCATATCATCAAAATGACTCAGACTATTGAAGCGATTCCATCACCTCAGCCAACATCAATGTTTCCTTCCCCACAAGAAATTTCATCCTATGTCCATCAAATGAACACAGAATATATTAAAAAAGAAAACATGCTTTGTCTTCCTCTCTAACGTGTACTCCAAGCCCTTATATTTGTGGCTTGATCAAGTTGAATTAATTTGTGTGATCCAACAAATATTTTCTCTCATCCATGAATAATTGGTACAATTTCTACTTCGGAAATAATTTTTGGGTGAGTGACTTCAACATATATCACTTCTCCCACTTCTTCGAGATCTCATTCTTGGAGGTCTCATCCAAAACTGATTACTTTACCTCATTTTCCGGACACAGTCAAATTGTACTGATGACCCTCATCTTGAGCTCTACCCAATTATCATTAATTTTTTTATGGGGTTTTTCATTGATCAACGGTATGATCATTCTATAATACAAAAGAATTTCATTCACCATGCTTTTCCACAAGGCAAAATTATTAAATCCATCTATATTCTTGATATCATTCTATGGTAGTTCTCTTCTACCAGTCATCATCGTTTTCACAATACCCAATCAACATCGTCCATTTAATACCCCTAAAAACAATTTATTTTGTGGAAATATAGAATGAAAAACCATACAGATGCGTCCGTAATGGTTTAAATAGTCGGAATCGACTCCTGGATCGTCAAAATTGAACACTGATTGACCGAGATATCGCCAAAAAAATTCAACAGTCCAGATCACATGTGGACATGACTATGATATTGCAATGATGTGGAACACTAGATCTCCTACTCAAATCTCGCTGGAATTTTTTAGGTAGTATGAACAATACCATATTCTCCAGTATGGGGTTAATGTTCACTTGTAGTTTTGACCAAAAATTGACTGAGCATATCTCTTTTGTTTAAGACTTGTTTTAAATGCCTCTTGAGCCTTTGTAATCATCTCATCGTCCTCTCTACAGATCTAGCATCCGAAAAATATTCTGACCACTTTCAGTTTTCCGGTCATTGAAATATCCTTCTGTCGGTTCTCTGTTTTGACTCTACTCACTACAGCTCCCTCTAAAACCAAATGTAAGGGAACACTGGAAGAATAATGGCACCAAATATTACACAAAAAATAGAGACAAACAGATGAAAATGATTATTTATCATGGTTTGGTCAGATGACCTATATCCATGGGAGAAGGGACATGTTCTATTAACTCTCTCCAGATCCCGTCAGATGAGTCAGAAATTACATGATTAAATCCTCTAACAAAACATGTTATTACATCCAATTATAAAGATAAAGAAAACCATCTTTCTTCTTTGGTTGGTGGGTATCTCATCTAGCCCACAATTATCCTCATGCCACCAGCTCCACATCCACCATGCTGCTCACTATAGTGGGCTACCTTCCACATCTCCTTTGTTATTAATCGACCTATTGAATGGTGCTGCTAAAAAACAACTCTCCGCCATTGAATCCACCCCAGATTGGGAGTGGCCCCCACAATCTTGAATCATACTATTGGCCTCTATCTAACCTTCTTGAATAAAGCTTCATATAAATAGGTAAGGAGTTTCCTTCTATAGGACAGAATGATAATAAAATTGAAAAACAGGATATACATGGATTTGTGACCCATCAAAAAAATATAATACCCATAGATGGATATTGTTTGGAACAAACTGAGAATTATCACTTTCAATACAAATCATTTCTACCAAGGCCTCTTCAAGCTGAACAGTCCACTCTTTGTTACAAAGATACACTCCCAATGATTATCTAATGGCCTAAAGGATAGGTAGGTTTTGAAAAGGTAAAGTATGTCCAAGGAGGTTTATCCACACTTTCGTGTGATGGGATTCCCATAAAAAATAATCCTCCATTATCATCTAGGATAGAGTAAAATTCCACTGATCAACAAATCATGGAGCATGGAACCACGCTCAAACCATATCTTACCTTGAAACCAACATGATGAAAAATGATTTTTGGTTATGGGAGGAAACCCACACCGGAATTTCCATAACCCAGGATCCCAAAAAATTATGAAAAATTTCAAATCTCAACTTGACCACTCAAAATATTACTACTGTGTTCTATTTGAGCAAGTATGAGGAATATTTAAGGGTCGAGGTAGGGAAATCCTAAACCACACCAAGATCGGAACCATACCGAGATGTGTTGAATCCCAATATATCTATGATGTGGGATTACCATCTGATGATCTCTCTGGGGTTATGTCAGAAATGAGCTATATCTACCAAAGTTGGGACCTCTATCAGGGGAGACAACTGAGAGAGGTGCAACAAACAACTCAGTTTGAAAATTCCACTCTATGTAGAGAGCGTTATGATTATGGCATAGTGAATCCATTTAAAAAAAAATTTGACTCAATTATTCTATCAATTATGTAAGTTGTACTTTGAAAATTTGTTTTACATGTTCTTATAAGATATTCTCAAAAAATATGACATAGTTTTCCTGCTATCTTTATAAAATAAATATTTTAATGACACTGTCTAAATACATGATCCACAAAAATAAGATATCTCTTTCCATGAAGTGAACCACATATCTTTATATTCCCTCTAATATATTTCTCCCCAATTTTGAAAATATATTTTTGAAACTCATAATTAATTTTTTTCTTCTTATTTCTATTATGCACATTTAAAAAAATCTACATAATAATTGATATAGAATATTGAATCTATTTTATTTATCCTCTATTAAATGGATACTAATAATTATTTTTCAACCAATATTATTTGTATTTAACTCTCTCTTTGATAGAAAACCTATTTGATTAGTTAATTTAATCTTGAAATATCTTTCCAAAATGCAAGAACACATGTTTTTCTTCACTTTGTAAATATAACATCCCAATGATTGTTTACTATTTTTAATTTTCACCATTTTAATTTCAAAACACTAACACTTATATTCAAAACAAAAAACACTTTTATCTTTTTACATTATCTAGACCCATAATCTAATGATATTATCTTTTTAAATATGTATTGGAAAAAGAATTCCATTTTCCTTGGACTCATTAACTTATAAAATCTTCTTATATCCTTCACAATCTTCTTAAAATGTAACATTTTTTATAACTATATAACATATAGGAAATAGGTTGTCTATATTATGATATTATCTTATCAAAACACATTTTTATTTAAATTTATTCCCAAAACATTCATTCATATTGAATACAAATTCATAGAATTCATCATAAGATGACACACACATATTAATTTATGCTTCAACCCATAAGAAAATAATATGATATTAAATAGTATTTTGTATTAACATAGAATTAAAGAACTAATTTATTTAATATTTGGTGAATTGGTAGTATATAATGGAATCACTAGCTTTATTAACTTCCTAAAATATTTCAATAGTTTAAAATATCATATCATTTTTGGTGATTATCTACTTTCACAAATCCACAGCTGTTCAATTCAAGTTGTTTTATATAAATCTCTCTCTTTCAGAGCATTCTTTATTACCATAACTAATGAATTATAAATCATTTTTGAATTAACATTCATACTAATATTGTCTTATAAAATAGTGAGTTGTTATTTAGTATGGTGAAAATATTTGTCTCATATTCCAGAAGCCTTATTTTGAAATTGAAGTATCTTATCAACATATAATCTAGATTTTTCTAATAGATTTTGAAAATTAATTTTATAATTATGATAAATCACAATCAGACATTGTCTCTAATAAACATTATAATTATTGTAAGACGTTCAATTAAAACAACATTATATGTCTAAATCCCCAAAAATAAATTTTGCCAAAATAATAAGTAAAAGGCATATGTATGTCTAAAAAAAACTTGTTGCGATAACTTTCACACATATTATCCTTCCATAATAAATCCTTGAATCATAATTTTTTTTAAGAACAATAAATTTGGAAAAATGGATGTAAAATTTCATTACATTTCTCATCTTTTTAGACTTTTTCAAATTAAAATATGTTAATGTTTTTTCTTTCAAATCAGTGATCCCATAATTTTTATGTCTATGAAAATCATATTTTCTATCCATAAACAAAAATATAAATTTTTTTAATCAATAATTATTTCTTCTTACCAACACTTCAATTTTATTTTTCATTTATTAAATGTGATATATTTTGGAAAACAAGAATTTTATCATTTTTTGAGAATTAAATATAATTCACACTCTCCTTCTTCGGGCTTTCCTTAAATCCATGAATTGAATTGTGAAAATTTTATCCAAGCCTACCCAATATTTTCTGACACAATTATTTTATGTTGGGAAATTTCAATCTCATTTTCTTTTTTTATTGCTAAAATTTTAAATTTAAAAACATAATTATTATTATCATAAATATTCCTTATCAAAATGCCAATTTCACTTCTCATTATTAAATATTTCATAAAATATAAATTATCTTTATTGATAGTTAATTGAAATTTCTTTTAAAAACATTTTCCACCTTTTTCTATTTTAAATATCATGAAGAGTTACTATTTGTGTTTTCTCATTATCATAAACTCCATTTATTTCAATTGCTCACATTCGTCTCTTATTCTTTGTTTTCATGTGTTTTATTATTTATTTACATTTATATATTACAACACCTCACCACATTAACTTGATTATTTATCTTCTTAGTCATAGTCACAAAAATTAATGACATAATAATTATATAATATGTTTCTTTTCCCAAATTTTAAGAAAATATTACTTTTCCAATAAAAATAATACATTGTAACATTCTTATTGAATGAACCACATTGTATCACATCATTATAATCATTACTAGATTAATCCACATAAAATGTTTAACACTTTAATTAGAAATTTCCGACACCCATATATCATAAACACTCCCATGTAAACTTATCCTGAAAACCAATTTACCTCATTGAAGTCATGGTGAGATTGGTTATATAAGTATGACAAATTCCACATCAACATATTCTTTCAGATCAAAATATTCATTGTTAAAAACATCCCTTATCTTTTCATTCGTTAAAATAGATATGTAGACATCCCAATATAGAATAGTAATCTACATGAAGAAAATCCTTTTCATATTTAATATTCAATTAGAATAATGTGTTCTTCATTTAGAGAATGTGTAGGATCAAAGTCTAAATGTGATGATAATTTCACTTCAATGAATTCTAGAAGATAACATAGTAACTTCTCAAAATAATATAGTTTTATAACTTCTAAAAAACCACTTATTTTAAACAAAATTTATATAAGTACAATAATAATTCATCTATTATCTCAATATAAATCATATTGATATCATATATCTCCATCTAAAAACTAATATGTTAAATTTATTAGCTCTTTCATTTATATTATAAATTTTTTCAAATGTATCCCAAATACCCTTTTCTGTTTTGATCCCTAAAACAATTATTAATTATTTCTATGAAGAATTATTTCAAATGGAATTCCAAGCATGACAAAGATTCCTCATGTTCCTACGATATACTACTTTCATAGAATTACCCTCGGTATACAGAATAAGTCCAATAGTAGAGGCCCCATATATATAATGGATAATAGAAAAATGATATGGAAATATATGATCATTATATATATAATTATTCCCCCAATAAAATCTTAAAATGTATTTTTTTAACCTATTTCATGTTTTCAATTTTTATAGAAAATGTTCTGAGTATAAATCATCAATAATAGACAGATGCTTTCCTGAATGAAATCAAACACCAACTAAATTCAGAATTCCTCACTGAATAAAACACAAGTTCTCTATGTAATCATAAAGAACAATTGAATTGATACTAATTATATTGGTTCGAAGAAATGTAGGTTCTCGGAGAGGGGAGATGGTGAATCAGTGAACAATATCAATTTTCATTACATATATTATTTCCTATGAAATAAATTTCCACTTCTCAATATAGTGGTCTATTTAATTTAAAAAATCACACACACATAGAAATCATAAAAATTAGGCAAAATGTATGAGGTTAACTATTCAAAAATATTACTTAATCTTGGAATGATCTTGAATCACTCATCACAATATGATCCTCTAGAATAACCATTATAGATATAAACAAGTAAAGAAATTTCCATTACATATGATATAAGAATATATCTTAATTATCTCATGAAAATAATTTTGAAAAAATAAACCAATTTATTTTATTTATTGAGAATTTTTTTATATTTCTTCCAATGAGTATTTTTTCATGACATTATTTTAGTGCTCTGACAATTCATATATTATATGAAATTAGATGAATATCTTTTTCTTCTCCACCAAAACAAACTATTCTGTTGGTAACCCAAAAAATCAAATTATGTGAACTTTTTATCTTCATTTTCATCATCAACGTGAAATATTTATAGTTATATTTATCAACTATCATAGTTTTATGAGAACTACACTGAATAAAACATATATTTTCTCACCAGAATAATATTCTAAATAATTAATATCCTCTATACTACACATTAAATCTTCATTACATCACATAATATTACTATCTTGTTTGTATTAAACTATTATTTTCTATATTTCAATACATGACACATGTATTCATAGTAATAGAGAATATATTTTTCTGTTAACAGTAGAAGAGATATTTTAATGTGGAATATTTATTAAATTCAGTCCCTTTAAATATTTATCAAATATATCTTTAACATCTTCATCAACATATTACATTGGATCTATATAGATGTAATATCATGTAATTTATAGTGAACTAGATTCTTCATGACATGACCGATAATTATTATGACACTAAAATAAATTATTGTGCATCCTTCATGACAAAATGAGAGTATTCATGGAATGATCTAACATGTTCTGTTATAACATTGAAACCCTTATAATTAATATATTTTCTTCTTATTTAAAGTCTCATATTCATATGCATCATCTATTAATTGTCATAGTGAAATATAATTTACATCATGAAAACTATCTTTCTCAACATCTTGAATCATGATTTTTATTTATGATAATTTTATGATATGATCCAACTTCAACATCATTTATTTTAATAATTTCTATTCTTTTTTATTTCCAAAGAATTATTCTTTTTAAATACCTATATATAAAAATAAATAAACATATATAACACCTAGAGGATCTATATTTTCAAAATTTGACGTGAGCCTCTAAACATATTTCACACGTTATGAAAAAATGAAAATACACATGTAATAAATATATTATATATCTATAAATATCCATAAAATCAAAAATATCACGTTATGATATGTTTACTACCAAAATTACACACATTGACTATTTATATTATTCCATCGTTGATTTCTAGGATTAAACTCAGAGTAAATCATACATATCCTCAAATCACATTTTATATAAATGACTATACCAACACTCAACATTCTAGAGAATATTATATATCACTATTTGATGCACTCATTGAATTAACTATATATTAATTAAAATAAATTTTATTATGTATTAAATATTAAAACTTATGCATGATAGATTTAATAATAATTTATCACAGATTTATCTTCAAACCATAAATCTATAAAAGTACTATATATATTTCCAAAGTCCTTCAAATGACACTTAATCTATTCAGAAACATTTATCTCACATTGAACACATTATTTTATTTGAGATTGAGTATGATTTATTTGTTGAAATAAAAACTCAAAAAATAATCATCTAAAACCTTTCTTATTAAATTGTTCATCTCTAAAAAATTGAAAATGATAGCGGAAAATTAATCATATTCATATAAAAACATTTATTCTGTCTAGTACCCCCCAAGGTAACCATCTTATTTATAAGTTAACAAATATACAAAAACATCTCAATGTCTTTATATTGTTTCTATTTCGTAGCTACCTAATCTTTTCTTTGGCGATATGATGTTTAGTTTACAAATCATTCTTCTATCACCTTTTTAAAGGTTCAATAAATATAAAACTATAATTTATTGTCTCACTATGATTATAAATTTATCGTCTTCTTTTTATTATTATACAATGTAATGAGATGAACATGTATTTCTTCATCCTAAGGATAAGATATCTATTCATTATCCTGATTTATAATTCTTCATAAGGCAGTTTCGTAATAATTAAATACATCTTTCCTAGGTTTCTTAAATATGTGTAGTAGTGGAATAATCTATTCTTTTATACATTGTTTTATGAATAAATAAATTATTTGGATGTTGGATTATAATTTTACCATAAATTATTTTATTTGTTATAATATTTGGAGCCTGAGTTAGAGTGTTTAATATCTGTTCTTTTAAAAAATATTTTCAAGCGATTTTCTTTTAGAAATTAAAATTCTATAAAAGGTTTTTCTAGTTTTTTATTCTTATTATTATGACTTTATATGTTTCATAGATTTTACCATACACCTTCTTGTTATTTAATTATTTTTTATATACTTCTATATGTTATAATTGATATTTAGATCCTTGTTATTATTGTAATTTTAATTTACAGGCACCACATGCTTTACAAATAACAGTTATGCTTTAAAATTTATACACTAATTACAGATAGGGAAACACACAAACACATATATATTTATTATTTATATTTATTTGTGTATCTATGTGAATCATTTTATTCCTAAAAAAATGGATCCTCCTCTGTTAAGATGGAATTTTATTCATATGTGTATATATCTATATGTTTGTACACATTCATTTCTATGAAGAGAGGGGTATCCTAAGTGAGGATTAATTTCTATTCATGTTTGTGAATATTTATATTCCATTTAGGAGTTTTGATATTCTTATAGCTCTAATTATGAGAAAGTATCGAGGTAGTTATAATTGTGATTTATTATCATTTTGGGAACATGTTATCAAAGGTTCATTGTTTTCTATCTAGCACTTCAATAGTATTTTTTTGTTGTTAATTTTTTTCTTCCCTTTAATATGCCATTATATCATACACAAGATCATATGAATAATAGGTTGGGGTCTGGTGGTGACCACTATTTGGGCACACTGTATGCACACTATACATGTGATGCTTTATAAAAAGAATATAACTGACTATTTATGATCATTGTAATGAAAGAGAATTCATGAATGTACATCGATGGATTCATGAGCTACGAGACTTAATGATTTTGTATTATAGAATTATCAACAGGTACAATGACCACGATGGGATATATTTTTCATTTTTATTTCATGTTAGGATATTTTCTTACACCCATCCATTATTACATTAATTTAATTTCTATAAAATTTATATATCTATGGTTTTTCTTCTGGTTTTGATTGGACGATAAATTAGGTATGATTATACACTTGTTATTTTATTTGAGTAAGTATTGTAACAAAATTTCTTTATATATTGTATTTTTATAATATGAACCCTCAAATACATAAGTAAATATTTTAATATACAATGTATGAATGGGCCATAAATTTATTTTAAAGTATTAATTATGGACTTAATAGTATTCTAATGAAAAAAAATTGAAACCTATTACACAATACCAAATTCATTAGCATTTATTAAATTCATGGAAAATTTGGACTCACACTTGGGGTCATATTATAATTTATATTAGTGGACTAATATGTAGAATTAGTTTCTATATTATTAGGTTGATGATTTATCATGAGAAGTTCCTCTGTTGTTATTCCCAAGAGAAGAACTCGATGGTCGAAATCAATTTCGGCATAGTAAAAACTATCTTGGTAGTATAATTCAACATCATTGGGGGGTCGTGAGGCGGTATCATGTAGAGGAAAACCAATGGTAATATCATTATTAATATGTGATGAAAAACTCATTGGATTGATGTATAATAATAGGGAGGAACACTATAGAAATTTATCTAGGAAGGAAATCCATGTTGGATTGCTGTTTTATTGTTGGGAGGATATCCCTAATCGGTTCCATGGGGAGGAAATTCTTGGTTTGTTCAATATACGGTATTGTGATGTCATTTATGTCATTATTTTGTTTCTTCATATATTATAAATATAATATAGTCTCCATGAGGAGGTCACCCTTGGTCAATGTTTTAATCGACATCAGAGGGTGTCTATGTTGTCATGTTGCTCCATAATGGGAAAAAAATAGAGTTTCTCATGGGGATGACCTACATGGATGGAATATTCATTAGTATGAGGACACACTTCATGTTAGTTATACTCATCTTCATTAGAAGCATTAAGTTGTAGTTATTTAAAATATCATATGGACAACCTCAATGATGAATTATTTCATAAGTTTGAGGTGGCCCCCCATATATTTTTGATTTATCACAAAGATATAACTACATTGATAATTTTTTTGGTTTTATGAGAAGAATAATTGAATGATGTTTTAATTAATTTATATATATTGGATGGTTGGGTCTAACCATTTTTTTGTGAATGTAAACACTCCCCAAGATACTTCTAGGATTTGGGGATGAACCTCAATGGTTTTATTAGTGGTTGAAATGTCAATCCACTATGGGGTAATGGATTTAAGATTTCCCAAAGAATCTGCATTTATTGGTTTATACAACAAAGTAACTAGATCAAATACTACATAAACAATTTTGGGGATTTTTATACCATGTAATATTGATGATATCATTGATAAAGTTGAGTTCTCTTCAATGAATCCTATGATGAGACATGTCTGTGTAGAATATCCTCATTAGTTTTTTATTGGTCTGGTAAAAAGTGTGGTCTCACTATATGGAAGGGCTACTGATTTGGTTTGATTACATATTAAGGTATTATTTCCCTTCTATATACCTGATGACACTATTTTTTCATTATTGGATTCATTCCATCTAGGTTCTCTTAGGATGATATCCGGTTAAGGATCTCCTGATCATGAAAGTACCCTCATAGAAACAAAATGAGAATGAATGGATTAATGTATTTTTTTATATGGGTGGGAATCCGATATTGGTTCCTAAAAAATTTGGAAGATTTCTGAGTATATGAAATATAGGTTTAGAATAATTAATTATGATTTTTATGAAGAAAAAACATATATAGTATTAATAATACTACCCCAAGACTAGTTAGTGATATTGACACCTTATTATATATTAGGTAAGGATACTAATTGGATTCTACATGGGTGAGAAATATAAATTCCCATTAGATTAGTATTATAAAAAAATTATTCATTTTAATCAATATCATTTGACAATAATAATTTTTGTATTAGATTCACTCTATTTTATTTTTTAAATTCATAGCCACCATCACATTATCCACCATTTTATTAATATAATCATGATTTATTAAGATGTATATAATAAATTTTTTTGGATAAGATATTTACTCATCATATAAAGGGGTGTTTTGTTTAATATACTATTTTATAGATTAAAATATATTAATGAAATCCTTATAGTAACAATACCTATTACCTTTCATCAATAATACTAACAAATATAATATATTTTAGAGTAAAAAGAAGGAAATTAAATGATCCAATACTCAATATATTTGTAATATATATTTTTAAAATGAATGTGTGTGGTTACAAAATAGTTTCAGGTTGTATTGGAAATTACTCTTGAGCATAACATCATGGAGGAAGAAATAAATATTGGAGTGTTATAATCATACTAAGAATATACCTCTATAAGGATTCCAATAAATCCATATTCATATAATAAAAACCCATTTATTCTATCACCAAAGTTTTAATCCAGTAGATTAGTATTGATTTTTATCCTTAGTAAATAAGGGTTAAATATTAGTACAAGAAAGAAAGTTCAATATAATATTTATTATGTTGTAAGAAAGGAACAAAACAAACCTTTAATAAATATTTTTATAGACTATTAAAAAGTATATCCACTTGAAATTAATCCATGAAAATGATTCTTATAATTTAAATCAATGTAAAAGGGTTCACCATGTATTTTAGCTTAATGCTTGGATGAAAATTGTAACAGTTGTTATGTTCATATTGTAAACATCACTACACACAATTTATGTTCTAAAACTAGAAACCATTATATGTGGTAATTATGTTTTTTTAATCATTTAATTCTCACATTAACATAGTATATAGTTAGAATATGTGGGTTGTTTATGGTACTTATCAAAAATAAGACTTCAATTAGTCATATAGACAATCTTGGTGAAGTTGTGGCACATCAAACAATAAAAGATACCTATAATCACTTGGTATGACTTGTGAATATCTTTGAGATACTTGAATAGTGAGTAGGTGTGTTTAATATGATTGGTTATTATAAAAAACCTATCGATATTATATTATAATTTAGGACACATGAAACAAATGAATATCAATCAAAATACGGTTTAGAAAACTATGAATATGGATTATGCGTAGAAGACATAATTTGATTCTCAAATAAAAATGGTTAGGTACTATTTATGTATATGTGGGTTTAATTTATGAGTATCCATGAAATCACATGAATATAATTGAAAACCCATGTCAAATATTGGCAAAGATGATGTATAAAAATATAAGGGATTAAAAATCTCTACTAGCAATGGTGTATGAGATCATGTGGGTCATTTTCACATGTGGAATCAATAAAATGTGAGGATTCTTCATTAAAATGGTTAGATTCCTGAATTTGAACTAACATGTTCAATAAATTTTTGAAAATCACAATGGCTATCATAACATAGGTATGATTGATATAAGAAAGATAGATCATTCATGAGGATAGTGTGGATTAAGTGATGTTTTCTTCCCATGGAGGTGACTATAAGGTGATTTTATCACATGAACTCCCTTTGATTTAGAGAACCCATGGGAAAATATCATAATAATCCTTTTGTGGTATATATAATATATGGTATCTAACACATGTGCAATGAATATTTCTATATGAAATGTTTTCCCATATTCATCCCATAATGTTTAATAATCGTTACCTCAATGATTAAAATCGTTCTCCGTGATGATTATACGAGGTCCTCAGTCATGTTATTCGAAAATTTTAAAATTTCTGAAATATTACTATGTGTTTAAAGGTTTGTAAGTTTATACATTTAGTTGAATAAATAGGTGGAATTAAGGTAAACATGAAAGGGGCATGGAGAACATGATTCATACTCCATAATTTTATCCCATTAATTATTTTTAATTAAATATGTTTAGACGTTAAAAAATTAAATTAAGATTCAAAAAACCTAGAACATATCCTCTGGATTTTTGACATGACATTGATCACTTTTTCAACACCATGATCAATAGTTACTAAGGTTTTAATATTTAATGTTTCATTTTAGAATGAATTTATCTATAATTTTAGAATCCCTAACTCCAGTAACCTAGAACCAATTTTTACATTAACTAATTTCTTTAAGATTTATGAAATATCACCACATATTATTTATTAGTTTAGTAGTCTAGGAAATGTAGAAACATTAATTATTCCAATATTACATTGGATATATATAATTATAAACCAAATTATAAATTCATTAATTGTTATTATCAACCATAATATCCTTATTTAAATCCTAAAGAACATAAACCAAATAATGGGTGTGCTCAGAGGCATAACAAGGGTTACATAGAGGGGAAGTTATCATGACTAATAAAAAATAATCAAATTGGAAGAGTTGATAGTGAAAAAATGTGTAATTGAATATTAACTTCAGTTTAATGAATATCTATGGATAATATTAAGATAGAAAAAAAAAATTTAAATAAAACTAAATTATAAATATATAAAATCCATAATTTTGGACATTCATGATTAAGGTATCTCACAAGGATATCATGAATCGTTTCATCATGGCCTCTTGATCTTGACATCATTCTAAAAAACTGTGTAATTTTAAACCAAATTTTCATATGATAATAATTATTTATTATTTTTTCTCATGAGAAAAATAGATGCATCGAGTGACTAACTATAATCGTTCCCCACTATTATCTTTCATGTTTTAAATATTTCTTATATTTTTAATGATTAATACAATTAATTCACTAAATTATTTATATTTAAAAAAAATTACATATTGAATCATGAAAACAAAAAATCAATACAACATCATCATAAACCATCAGTTAAAAGGATAAATAATGTATTACTAGATCATATCTTCAGTAACATCAAGGTGAGTTTTCATAGTTTAAAATAAATCTGAAATATAATTGAAATGCTTCATAAAGAAACTATTATTTTAAATTTAAAACCACATATTAAAATCTAAAATTATTAAAATTATTAAATAAATAATTTTATTTGAACATAAAATAATAATCATTTAAAATAATATTCAATGAAATGAGTGTTCGTAATGATGGGAAATATTTCTACCCATGTATGGAAAAATAATGAATCATTTTACATAATAATTTTAATTTCCAATTTGCCTTGTTCCAAATTTGAATAAAATATTCCTTTAAAAATGATTATAGAAAATAAATCATGTATAAAATTGAATTTAATCAATCATATGGTAATATTAAAAAAAATTGGAAATCATTTATAAAACTTGTATATAGAAGAAAATGATTCACTACTAAATAGAAAATAATTACTTTTTTATTAAAAACATGTTCTTAATATTTTTAGGTACCCAAAAGTGGAAAACTATACAATTAATTAAAATTTTAATTAATTAATATAGGATAATAAACATAAATTTTTTATCACATATTTTTCTTATAATGTCCCTAAATGGAAATTCAAACTAAAATAATCATGAAATAAAATGATATTGTAGAAGAAATCCCTTATTCGAAGTTCAACTTGCAACAAATGTGATTGTAACCTACTGTATAATAAATTAAGAATTATTATAATTAGATAATAAATTATTTTTCCTATATATAATATATTATATTATAATCATAGTGTATTTGGACAAAAATATATTAGTAATTACATATTAAAATCATGGTTTATTGGTGTTAAATATTTAATTTATAATTAGATCATTGGTTTGGTTGTTCAATTCCATGTACTATTGAGCACTGTTACATCATCTAGAGAATTTTATTCAAGATATAAACATAAAATATATTCATAATATATATATACAGATTCATTCATATAAGTTAGATATAGGAAGATAAATTTCATCATTCATAAAAAATATAGGATATATGTATGAATATATGTTGTCTTCTCTTTTTGATGGTTGGAATGAAAGAAAGGTAAAAAAATTCACTCTTCCAGAATCATTTTTATATCATATATATCATACATATTAATTAAATCTATAATTATTAACATCCATGTATTGAGGAAATAAATAATTAATCCCACCACTCTATAGAGGTTGTAGTTCACACACATGCACGTGCGACGTTATCCATTTCCAATGAATGGAAATGTATGAATGAAGATATAATATAATAATTATATAAGAATAATTATATAAAACATTTTATATATAAATATTAAATAAATCATATGTACCAATATTAAACGATGGTTCTCTGAAATTAATTGTATCACTATGTGGATCTGGTATTCAACTCTTTCAAATAAGAGATAATTTTAAATACAATTTGATAGAAAACATGGTGAATAATAGTGGCTTCAAAATATTAATAATAAGTATATTGATTATACATTATTTTTTATTTTATGATGAAGACAACATAAATATATGAGTTATAAGAAGAAATAAATTTAATGAAATCATGTAGAGAGATTACCTATTTTTCTTTAGGTCTCCTCTAGATCCTTTATTAAGGACCCATAGAATAGTATTTTAAGAATACCAAAAACTCAACATATTTTATAGGGATATTTATAAAATAATTGATTTGGGTTTGGTCAATCTATATGTCTCAATGTTGTGTAAAGAAGAGAGTTAATGGGTATCCATTTACATGGGAGGTAAATGACACATATATAAATAACAGAAATATTTAAATATAATAAATAATTTTTAATTGTAAAATGATTCTATGTTGAAAACATTTAAGAATATTTGATAGTATATTGTTGTAATCCCTCTAAAAAATTAAATTTTCATAGGATTATGTGTCATTTTAAAGATTTTTTTGGTTTAACCCCATACTTGACTTCTTCTACCCATTATTATGATAAATATTTTCTTCAATATTAATGGCCTCAAATATAACATATAAGGTGAAAATTGGATCATAAATTTCCAAGAGATAAAATGTATCACAATATCCTTTCCACCTTGTCTTAATTCAATATTTTTATTATTTTTTTATGAAATTTAATAAAATATTATTTTTATAAAATACAATTAACATCAATTTTGACACTATTTATTTAATTTGATGTTCTAGACCTCAGTACAAATATTGAATTTAAATATATTCATTTAAAATATCAGTATTATGTTATATTTATCTCAATATTTTTGGAACAAAATTATTCTCCAACATTGTATTACATTAAATATTTTTGAATTCATTTATTATATATTTATATTAATGAATGAATAAAATTTTCTTGTTACATAAGACTTTTAGGTTATTATTTAATAAATAAATACTAAAAATAATGTTACATGATATTAAAGTAATTCAATTTTATAATAAACCTTTAAAATTGATCATAACATCATTCTCACGTATGAAAAAACAAATTATATTAATGTCAAGAGAGTGAAATTTTGTATTTATTTTCTTTTTAAAATAATATAATGAAAAATTGAACCAAGTAACCCTATTTTTGAAAAATGTTATATATTGTTCTAACTAAAAACATAAAATTGGACAAATATAAGTGTTAAGGAATTTCTGAAGGCTTATGTCAATGTTTTAACACTGTTTTACATGTTTTTTTCTTATTGAGGCAAAAAATGATTACAAAATTTTCTATTCGTAATATCGAAAAATAAGGGTCCTCATTACCACTTTTAGACATGATGATTCAAAAAATTGATATAATTTTATCAAATTCAATACAATTGATTTTCAGATATTATTTTGAATAAAACCATAAAAAGGAAATCAAGTTTTCCATAGAAAATGTTTTCATTTTTATAAAACGTTTTTAGAAAATAAATACATAATAAAATTAATTATAATGAACATAATTCTATTGTTAGAAAATTAACTTTTATAGTGTTTAATGACTTTACTAAAAAAATAAAATATGTTTTTATTACTATCTACACAACCATTATAAAACCTATGATATAATGGTATTTTTGGTCATGTATTTTTCTAAAATTAATATATAATTTCTGATCATTTTGATGCTTATAAATATCCTTTTTGTTTTATAATTAAGATTTCTCGTGTGAGTTTTCAGGAATTTATAATCTATTTAAAGGAATTAAATAATTCAAAATTTGATCTAGAAACACTATTTCAAACCCTATGTTTGGTAAATAAACATATAGTTAATTATCCCAATGTTATACTAGAAAGGATAATGATTGTGTATGGTATTAACCATAACCTACACTAAATAGGATTCATTTGAATGACCATCCTTATTTTCAGATAATCGAAAAGCGTTCATATCAGCAACCCTATGTTGAGTCTGGATTTATTGTTTATACCATACATTGGGTAAATTTGAACGTATGATTAATCTATTATATGTTTGGAATTTTATGATGATAATGATAAATGTACGGATTATCATCCATACAGTACTTCGATCCCTATGTTATGTAAAGTTGAATGTATGGTTACTTAACAGTATCTGAAGGAACCCCACATTATGCGAAAGAAACCTACATTATGCGAAGGAATCCAATGACACATAACTCAACCCTATGTTGTGTTCTCAATAGAGAAGTTTTTCAAGTCACGTGTTTAGTTCGATATTACTGCAAAGGTCGAGTTAGAATTTAATTATTATTCAAGTATCATTATGATTGTTTCCAAAAAAACCACATTCATCAGAGAAAATATTTCCTATTCTAAAGGGATGTTATGACTCCCATAGAAAATTGGAAATTAATATGATCTATTAGTCTATTATTTTGGATCTGAAATAACAAATATATCTATCTATTATATATATATATTTAGAGTATCACATTAAAATGTGTGAGTGTTTAATAAGTGATATGCATATGCGACTGCTTTATTGATATTATTTATTTCTATGCTAATATTATGAATAATCAACTTTGTGGAAGAGAATACACATTGGTGATGCAGATGTTATATTATCTTTTACTATAAAGTGTTGTTTTTGTTTCGTTTCTACCTTATTGAATCTCATTGTGCAACATGGATCACTTCAGACCATCTCATTCATGAAGATATTATTTTTAGGAGAAAAAGATCCACTAATTTCTAATTTTTTTGATATAATTGTGAGGATAAAATCAAATATTTCAAATAAATAGTTTTCATTTATTAGAGTCTCAACTACTTGTACTCATTTGTGTTAGAGTACCAACTTCTCCATATAAGTTGTGTATTACCAGATCTCTATTATAGAACCAGAAGAAATTGTATTCAGTCTTGTTGTAATGGTGTCAACGACCTGCACTCAATTATAGATTGATGGTCTTGGGATAAGAGTACCATTCTAAGGAAATTTACCAATCTCAAAGAGGGGTGAATTGTATAGAGGACTAGGGGAGCTTTGTGCCTTGAACCATTATAATATTATGTGTTCTTTATTTATGTTTATCCAATTCATATTATTTTTATAGAATTAAACATTTCATATATACATAAATTATAGTGGGCCATAAAATCCAGGATTGTAGATGATTTTTCAATAGGAAAAATTCACCCCTCTTGTGTTACTTTGTATATTCGGACCTAACATTTGGTATTAAAGGAAGGATTTTGGGAAGAATAAATACAATGATTAAAAGTATAAAGTCTACATAAATATGGAAATGAATGATCCTAGAGAATAAATGTCAATGGTATGTGATACATACTTTAACGTTGAAAATTATGGATGATGGAAATATAAAATGATTAACTATCTAAGTAATCTTAGATTAAATTTATACTAAAAAAGAATTACACCTTATAAGATTTTTAAGAAACAAGATATTTGGACTAATTAAACAGAATTTGACAATGATATCCATTCAAAAGAAAATAATGATAATATTTTTGGACTTGGAACATATAAATTAAATCATGTATCAGATATTCCTACAACCTATGAGATGTGTATAACTATTGCAATTCCCTATGAAGGAACTAACAATGTAAGATAGTTGAGGTATTCTGTAACATCCCAAGTAAGTAATGAATAATAGATTTTTTATCTATGTCTTTTAATGATTAAGATAGTGTTATTGAGGCTTAAAATGAAAATAAATACAATCTTATGCATGGAATACACTAATATTCTTAAAAGATTGTTTTTCTGCCTTTTGATGGCAAACCATTTTTGAATCTATATTTTGACAATTTTATAAACTATGTTTGTCAAAATAAACTTATCCTTTATGATTGGGACATCAAAATTTACCTTGTGTGAATTTTTGGTATTTTTCTGACAATGTTCATTTTTTAATGAATAGTGAAAAATACTGCATTTTACATCAAAACTGCTTTTTAATCTAATTTATTTATATGATTAGATTATGTTTTGAATTGGTTTTGAAGTGAAATTAGAATATATTTTTACCATTTTATCCAATTATGGTCATTGGAATCAATTTCACTTTTAAATTAGACTTAAACTGGTGTCAATCTTTTGATACTTATTGTTTTGTAAAAACACGCTATTTGCTCTGGCAGCGGGAATTAATTATTAAATTAATTAATTTGACTTATATGTATTGAATTTTGTAAAATAGACTTCATTTTTGAATTCGTAATATCAAATATAGCTTAGGGTGAATTTTTGGTAATTTTCTGAAAAACTTCAATTTTTGATGAATAGTGAAACCACTAAGTGGTAATCAAGCAAACTGATTTTTCAGTTAAATGAAAGTTTACCACTAATGTGTATTGAATTTTGAAAATCCGACATACATGGTCGTCATTAAGAAGTAAAATGTGGTTCAATGAGATTAAAATAATTTTTTGGTGAATAGTAACTTATTAAGTTCTTAATCGCGATTAGTGGTAATTAGGGTAGTTTAAGGTATAAATAATGCTTTAATAATAGGAAATGACCTAGACACATGTCCCAACCTTATTGGTTGTGTCATGGCCAACCAAGAAAAGCCATGGGTCAACTTGGGGACCCCATAGAGACACTTTGGTTTGGAAATGACATAAATAACTTTTTATTAAATGTTAAAGTAAAAATGACACAAACATAATATGTTTTATGAAAACAATTTTTACATGAGGTTATAAAGATCAGATATTTGATTATAAATAGTCATTGAAAATATTAAAAGATTTCCTACATCATAGTATTTGTTTTATGATTTTTAGACACTAAATAAATTAAATTATTTATGACATAATAATGATGCAGCGATGACATCATTATTTGATGATTTAAATAAAATGGAAAGATAATGTAAAATCTATGAACAACACATGGCCAAAACCAATTGGATGAGTGGATTTAGAACCCTTATCACATTATCCACGAATTATATCAACATGGAACCTTTTAAAACCGAAACACATTTTCAAATAAAGTAATATTTCTTTATTTTCCAAAAGTGCCCCTCCTCTCCTCTTATAAAAGGCCCCCAACTCTACCTCATTTCACACACTCCTCAAGCCTTTGGCTCGGACAAACCCTGCCCATTTACTCTCTCCACATCCCTCTCCTCATCCTAGAGGATTCCCTTTGGGAAGAATCCTTTCAAAGGAAGCCTTTAGGCTCAAATCAAAAGGAGTTACACTTTTTAAGGTAATTCATTCTCTCATGTTCATTTGTTTTATTTTGCTTCTCCAACCCCCTAAACTCTTTTTATTTATTTCTTTTGTAACAACACCAGTATCTTCAATATAAAAGTATGTTGTTATAATATTTATTTGAGCTACACTCTCACACAACTACATCAAATGGTTAAAGAACATACGGTTTCCGTGGATGGCAAAATTCTGCCTCCCGAAACGATGATTGTTCAACACTCATTTAACACCTTCAAAGGTGGCCATTACGATGTCACTATTTTTATATATGATATATAATATGTTTATGTTTTCCATATTCTTCTGTATTTTTCATTTTTGGCATATCTTTATGGTTTCCATTATGGGTAAACACGATATCTTCATTTTAGGAAGTGCGGACTACAGCCCCCTGAAAGTGATTTGATTCGTTAATACCATATGTGGGATGTGTAAAGGAAAAATTTAATGATATTATATATGTTATTATACTGGAATTATAATATACTCTTATATCATTATGATTCCATTCCAAAAAATACGAATTAGAAATGGAAGTAGCGTTCATGCGTACGTACGGCTTACCGTCTCCATGAACGGTGCATTTCATTTCTTATCTCTAAATGTGATGTAATATTATAAATACATGTATATGATGAATATATATGATATATATGTTTTCCAAATCATTAATATCATTCTGGATATAACGAACCTTTGACCAAATTAACAACATGTAAGTGTAAGAAGTCTATTTTTGACTTAAGAACCAAATACCGACAAAATGAACATTATTAACTTAACTGATTACATGATGTTCATAACATGGTATAAATGTAATAATGAACTTGAAAAGATTCATAATCAAGTATATATTAACTCAAGTTTATTATTCAGGAGATTAATGAATGGTCGGGTCAAGTCGGATACGAGGTATGGGACTTCGTCTCAATCTCCTTTCGTTGAGGCATATTTTATTTTATACACAACATTCTTTTATACGGTGTATAAACCCCATTGACTTTTACGTTTATTCAAAAGGAATATTTTTTATACGAAGCGTTTACTAAACGACAAAAGGAAATGTTTTTGTCATACGTATGCTGCGACAACGACTTCTCCGCCGTCGTGACCGTTATTTGAGTTTCGGCTTCCTCTACAAGACATACCTTCTTTTTAAAAGAAAAATAAATACCATGTTTTACTTTTCTTTTATTTTAGTATTGAAAATGGTTTTCATAATGTTTTTATATCAATGTGTTGTATTGATATCTCGTGATTGAAATGTGGAAATTCTATGTTTCCTTTATGCATGTTTTATGTGATATGATTATGTTATGGTTCTTGGTCATTATTATGAAGACAGGTGGTTCCGTGATAAACTAAGGGCGGGTGAGCCCGTTATAGCTCTCCAATGCATTGGGTAACGCGAAGGAGTGAACTGTTAAGGTTTCTCCGAATATATTTTAGGGAATATACTGTGATGGGTATTCCAAACTTAACCAAGAGGGTTACTCCCTACGTATGAATGTTATGAATGCCTCAAGTTACCTTTATGTCTTATGATTTCTATGATTTATTCATGAATTATGAGGTATGTTAAAGTGCCTATGTTTTATGGGTAAAGTATGATTTCATTCTTATGTATATATGAACTCATGTTTCCTTTCCATGTTCTTATAACCCATACTGAGTTTTTATGCTCATCCCAAGTTTTTGAAATGTTTTTCACAGGTCAAGGGAAAGGTACATGATAAGATGATAGAGTCAAGGATGTGTCAAGAAATAATCCATGATTTATTTTAAATGTGTTTCCATTGATGGGAATGAAGAATACTATCTTTCTGTAACCACTTTGTTTATATGAGGAATGTAATGCATGTTTTATGATCTAATTCTCTAAAACTCTAAACCCGAACAGATCCTCAATGTGTAATCTTGTAATAACTCAAGATTAAGTAAGGTTTAAGGCTGGGGCCTTATAGTTGGTATCAAAGATCGGTTTAGATAACTTTAGGAGTTATAATTCTATTAAATGATTATCCAAAAATATTTTTTTTTCGAAATGATATAGCATTTAAAGATTACCATGTTGCTTCATCTAAGACATGTTTGTTCAGAATGGTTTTCCACTGAGGAAACAGGGAAGCAGTGCTAGGAAGGCATACAGAAGGAAATAACCTTCTGAATCAGCATCCTGAGATGGTCGGAATTGGAACTGAACAGTTTGTTGCAGTAATGGCACAGTTGACTCAAGTGATAAATGGCTTTGGTATCCATGCACGAGATCAGCCAGATCAACCGTAGAGGAACATGTCAGTGGTGGAACATTTCATGAGGCAACATCCACCATCATTCAGAGGATCATCTGACCCTGTGCTAGCTGAAGGGTGGATTAAATCACTGGAGAAGATTTTTGATATCATGGGGTGTTCAGACAATCAAAAGGTTAGTCTTGCTATTTACCGTTTGGAGGGTGAAGCAGATCAATGGTGGTCTATGGTTAAAAATACCAGGGATGCCAATGAGATTGATGCTCTTGACTGGGATGAATTTAAAGGTATGTTTCTTGAGAAGTATTTTCCTAAGGCTGTTCGACTTAGGATGGAAAAGAAATTCTTGGAATTGAGGCAAGAGGAAGACTCAGTGGCTGCCTATGAAGAAAGGTTCACTCAATTGGCAAGGAATGCTCCAAATTTTATCCGGGACCTTGATTGTAAAATCAACCATTTTTACTCAGGATTAAAGCCAAAATATCGAAGGGAATTAGCTTCTAGTGAGTTTAAATGTTATGAAAAGCTTGTTCGATGTGCTGAGAAGGTGGAAATGGAGTTTGTTGATAACCAAGTGTTCTATAACAACCAGCAAAATAAGAGACTGAGGTGGCATGAGAAAGGTAAGAATTATTCAAAAAAGTCTGATGGTAAGAGAACTAAGTTTCTAGTTTGTGATAAATGTGGCAAAAGGCATGCTGGGGAATGTCTTCTGAATTCTGGGAAGTGCTGCCGATGTGGTAAGATGGGACATATGGCTCGTGATTGCACTGAAAAGGATCAAGGTGAAGGTAAGAACAAATTTTATTTACAGTTAGTGAAATGTTATAAGTGCAATGAGATGGGTCACTATGCAAACGAGTGTCCGACAAGGATCTTGAGTGATGGGAAGAAGTTAGACTACATGCAGAAAGGGGTGGTGAAATCCTTTGCAACTACTTCAGCAGATGTCGGGCCATCAAATGAAGCTATATCAGGTACTTTGTTTGTTTTTTTAGATTATGCCAGTGTGTTGTTTGATTCGGGGTCTACACATTCTTTCATCTCTGAAACCCTTTCTAGTAAAATGGGAATACCATCTCAAGAAATGACTCCTGAACTTTTGGTAAAAACACCTGGGGGAAGTGTCGAGGAAAAAAGAATTTATATGAATCTTCCTATCCATATCTGTGGAAAGAACCTACATGCAAACCTTATTGTTCTACCTCTATTAGAGTTTGATGTTATCCTAGGTATGGATTGGCTCTCTATCTACCATGCTAAGATTGACTGTAGAGATAAAGAAGTTTCTTTTCAGAAAGACTTTCAGTTTGTTTACAAGAATGAACCCTTACTTTTGATAACATATCAAGAGGCCGAGAAACTTGTAAAATATGGAAATGAATGTTACCTTGCACACGTCGTTGAAAATAAAGAAACTATTCAGATTAATGATGTGCCAGTGGTAAATGAGTATCCTGATGTTTTTCCTGATGAGTTGCCTGGAATAATACCAGATCGGGAAGTTGAGTTTACTGTTGACATAGTTCCTGATGCTAAGCCAATTTCAAAACCCCCTTATCGAATGGAACAAACTGAACTTTTAGAGTTGAAGGAGCAATTGCAAGATTTATTAGAGAAAGGTTTCATTAGACCTAGCACATCACCATGGGGTGCTCCTGTTTTATTTGTTACAAAGAAAGATGGTTTTATGAGACTTTGCATTGATTATAGAGCCTTGAATAATATCACTGTTAAGAACAAATATCCTTTGCCTCATATCGATGATTTGTTTGATCGGCTCCCGGGAGCTCAGTTTTTTTCAATGATTGACTTGAGATCGGGGTACCATTAGCTGAAGGTAATGGAGGCAGATATTCCGAAGACCGCGTTCCGTACGAGATATGGCCATTATGAATTTGTAGTAATGCCTTTTGGGCTAACCAATGCACCTGCTGTATTCATGGACTTAATGAATAGAATTTTCCATGAGTTCTTGGATAAGTTTGTGGTGGGTTTAATTGATGATATTTTGCTGTTTTCTAAAAGTAAAGAGGAGCATGAAAAACATTTAAGGGTTATCTTGAAAACCTTAAAAGAAAATAAACTGTATGGGAAATTCAGTATGTGTGAGTTTTGGTTGCAACAAATTTACTTCCTTGGTCACATTGTTTCTAAAGATGGAATAACTGTTGATCCTGCAAAAACAAAAGTTGTGGAAGAATGGCCAAGAACAACAAATGTAACTGAGATTCATAGCTTCCTTGGTTTGGCGGGCTATTACCGATGGTTTGTTAGAAAGTTTTCACGGTTATCTAGTCCAATGACTAAGCTAACTCGGAAGGGTGTTAAGTTTATCTGGAAAAAAGAATGTGATGATTGTTTTCAGGAATTGAAAAGAAGATTGGTGAATGCTCCAGTTTTGGCACTACCTTCCATGAATGGTGAGATTTTTATATACAGTGATGCATCATTGAAAGGACTTGGTTGCGTCCTAATAAATAATGATCAGGTAATTGCTTATGCTTCACGACAGTTGAAAACTCATGAGGTAAATTACCCTACACATGATTTGGAATTAGCTGCTGTAGTTTTTGCATTAAAAATTTGGAGGCATCATTTGTATGGAGTAAAGTGTGAAATATATACCGATCACAAATGTTTAAAGTATATATTCACTCAGAAAGAGTTAAACATGAGACAAAGGAGATGGCTGGAATTAATCAAGGATTATGATTGTACAATTCATTACCATCCGGGAAAAGCAAATAAAGTGGCTGATGCTTTGAGTCGAAAAAGTAATGCTTCATAAACAATGTTGTGTTTAGAACGTGATCCTTTGGTGAAGGATTTGATGAACTTTGGCATAGAAGTTGTTGGTGTAGGAAGTCCTTTTGTTTTGTTTCAGGTATCAGTGAGATCATCTCTATCAGATAGAATCAAGCAAGCACAGAAGCAAGATAGTGAGTTGCAGAAAAAGGTAGAGCTGGTTCAGAAAGGTAAGTTGCCTGAATTCAATATTGATAATGATTGCGTTTTAAGATTTGGGAAGAGATTATGTGTGCCTTGTAATTCACAATTGAAGAGAGAGTTGTTATGTGAAGCTCATAGTTCTCCGTTTTCAGTTCATCCGGGCAGTACTAAGATGTATAGAGATCTGCGGGAGTATTACTGGTGGGATGGAATGAAAAGAGATATTGCTGATTTTACTGTGAAGTGTTTGACTTGTCAGCAGGTTAAAACAGAGTGGCAGTTACCGAAAGGGATGCTTCAGCCTTTACCAGTGCCAGAGTGGAAATGGGAGAATATATCCATGGACTTTGTTGTTGGATTACCGAAGACATCTCGAGGTAATAATGCAATCTGGTTTATTGTTGATCGCTCGACCAAATCTGCTAATTTCCTTGCTATACGAGATACTTTCTCTCTTGATCAACTTTCCCGTTTGTATCTTAAAGAGATAGTCAGGTTACATGGAGTTCCTCTCTCCATTGTATCAGATCGTGATCCCAGGTTTACTTCTAACTTTTGGAATGGCCTTCAGAAGTCGTTGGGTACTGAATTAAATTTTAGTACGGCTTTTCATCCTCAATCAGATGGGCAGTCAGAACGAACAATTCAGACATTGGAGGATATGCTACGAGCTTGTTCTATGGATTATCAGGGAAGTTGGGACCAAAATCTTTATTTGGTTGAATTTTCATATAATAACAGTTTTCATTCCAGTATACAGATGGCACCATTTCAGGCATTATATGGGAAGCGATGTCGAACTCTAGCTTTCTGGGATGATGTGGGTGAAAGGAAGTTGATTGGACCAGAATTGGTAGAAGAGATGGCAGAAAAAGTTCAGCTGATTCAGAAACACATGATAACAGCTCAGAGAAGGCAGAAGAGTTATGCGGATAACCGGAGGAAGGATCTATCTTTCGAGGTAGGTGATCATGTTTTTCTCAAGGTTTCTCCTTGGAAAAGTGTGATGAGATTTGGTAAGAAAGGAAAGCTGAGTCCAAGGATTATTGGACCATATGGAATTCTGGAGAGAGTTGGATCAGTTGCATACCGAGTGGCTTTACCTCCGAGTTTATCTCAGGTACACAATTTTTTTCACGTTTCGATGTTGAGAAAGTATATGCCAGATCCATCTCATGTTTTGAGTCCAGAGGTAGTTCAGCTGGAAGAGAACCTATCTTATGAGGAACAACCGGTCTAGATTCTTGACCACAGGGAGCAAGTGTTATGGAATAAGGAGATTAAGCAGGTAAAGGTTTTGTGAAAAAACCACATGATTGAAGAGGCAACATGGGAATCTGAAAATACAATGAGGGATTAGTACCCCCATTTATTCGATAAGTAAATAAATTGCGGGGACGCAATTTTCTAAAGGGGGGAAGGATGTAACATCCCAAGTAAGTAATGAATAATAGATATTTTTATCTATGTCTTTTAATGATTAAGATAGTGTTATAGAGGCTTAAAATGAAAATAAATACAATCTTATGCATGGAATACACTAATATTCTTAAAAGATTGTTTTAGTGCCTTTTGATGGCAAACCATTTTTGAATCTATATTTTGAAAATTTTATAAACTATGCTTGTCAAAATAAACTTATCCTTTATGATTGGGACATCAAAATATACCTTGTGTGAAGTTTTTGGTATTTTTCTGACAATGTTCATTTTTTAATGAATAGTGAAAAATACTGCATTTTACATCAAAACTGCTTTTTAATCTAATTTATTTATATGATTAGATTATTTTTTGAATTGGTTTTGAAGTGAAATTAGAATATATTTTTACCATTTTATCCAATGATGGTCATTGGAATCAATTTCACTTTTAAATTAGACTTAAACTGGTGTCAATCTTTTGATACTTATTGTTTTGTAAAAACACGCTATTTGCTCTGGCGGCGGGAATTAATTATTAAATTAATTAATTTGACTTAAATGTATTTAATTTTGTAAAATAGACTTTATTTTTGAATTCGTAATATCAAATATATCTTAGGGTGAATTTTTGGTAATTTTCTGAAAAACATCAATTTTTGATGAATAGTGAAACCACTAAGTGGTAATCAAGCAAACTGATTTTTCAGTTAAATGAAATTTTACCACTAATGTGTATTGAATTTTGAAAATCTGACATACATGGTCGTCATTAAGAAGTAAAATGTGGTTCAATGAGATTAAAATAATTTTTTGGTGAATAGTAACTTATTAAGTTCTTAATCGCGATTAGTGGTAATTAAGGTAGTTTAAGGTATAAATAATGATTTAATAATAGGAAATGACCTAGAAACATGTCCCAACCTTATTGGTTGTGTCATGGCCGACCTATAAAAGCCATGGGTCAACTTGGTGACCCCATAGAGACACTTTGGTTTTCAAATGACATAAATAACTTTTTATTAAATGTTAAAGTAAAAATGACACAAACATAATATGTTTTACGAAAACAATTTTTACATGGGGTTATAAAGATCAGATATTTGATTATAAATAGTCATTGTAAAGATTAAAAGATTTCCTACATCATAGTATTTTTTTTATTATTTTTAGACATTAAATAAATTAAATTATTTATGACATAATAATGATGCAGCGATGACATCATTATTTGACGATTTAAATAAAATGGAAAGATAATGTAAAATCTATGAACTACACATGGACAAAACCAATTGGATGAGTGGATTTCGAACCCTTATCACCATATCCACGAATTATATAAATGTGGGACCTTTTAAAACCGAAACACAATTTCAAATAAAGTAATATTTCTTTACATTCCAAAAGTGACCCTCCTCTCCTCTTATAAAAGGCCCCCACCTCTACCTCATTTCACACACTCCTCAAGCCTTTGTCTCAGACAACCCCTGCCCATTTACTCTCTCCACATCCCTCTCCTCATCCTAGAGGATTCCCTTTGGGAAGAAGCCTTTCAAAGGAAGCCTTTAGGCTCAAATCAAAAGGAGTTACACTTTTTAAGGTAATTCATTCTCTCATGTTCATTTGTTTTATTTTGCTTCTCCAACCCCCTAAACTCTTTTTATTTACTTCTTTTGTAACAACACCAGTATCATCAATATACAAGTATGTTGTTATAATATTTATTTGAGCTACACTCTCACACAACTACATCAAATAATTAAAGAACATACGGTTTCCGTGGATGGCGAAATTCTGCCTCCCGAAACGATGATTGTTCAACACTCATTTAACACCTTCAAAGGTGGCCATTATGATGTCACTATTTTTATATATGATATATAATATGTTTATGTTTTCCTTAAGATTCTGTATTTTTCATTTTTGGCATACCTTTATGGTTTCCATTATGGGTAAACACGATATCTTCATTTTAGGAAGTGCGGACTACCGCCCCCTGAAAGTGATTTGATTCATTAATACCATATCTGGGATGTGTAAAGGATAAAGTTAATGATATTATATATGTTATTATACTGTAATTATAATATACTCTTATATCATTATGATTCCATTCCAGAAAATACGAAATAGAAATGGAAGTAGCGTTCATGCGTACGTACGACTTACCATCTCCATGACGGTGCATTTCATTTCTTACCTCTAAATGTGATGTAATATTATAAATACATGTATATGATGAATATATATGATATATATGTTATCCAAATCATTAATATCATTCTGGATATAACGAACCTTTGACCAAATTAACAACATGTAAGTGTAAGAAGTCTATTTTTGACTTAAGAACCAAATACCGACAAAATGAACATTATTAACTTAACTGATTACATGATGTTCATAACATGGTATAAAAGTAATAATGAACTTGAAAAGATTCATAATCAAGTATAGATGAACTCAAGTTTATTATTCAGGAGATTAAAGAATGGTCGGGTCAAGTCGGATACGAGGTATGGGACTTCGTCTCAATCTCCTTTCGTTGAGGAATATTTTATTTTATACACAACTTTCTTTTATACGGTGTATAAACCCCTTTGACTTTTACATTTATTCAAAAGGAATATTTTTTATACGAATCGTTTACTAAACGACAAAAGGGAATGTTTTTGTCGTACGTATGCGGCGACAACGACTTCTCCGCCGTCGTGACCGTTATTTGAGTTTCGGCTTCCTCTACAAGACATAACTTCTTTTTAAAAGAAAAATAAATACCATGTTTTACTTTTCTTTTATTTTAGTATTGAAAATGGTTTTCATAATGTTTTTATATAAATGTGTTTTATTGATATCTCATGATTGAAATGTGGAAATTCTATGTTTCCTTTATGCATGTTTTATGTGATATGATTATGTTATGGTTCTTGGTAATTATTATGAAGACGGGTGGTTCCGTGATAAACTAAGGGCGGGTGAGCCCGTTATAGCTCTCCTATGCATTGGGTAATGCGAAGGAGTGAAACGTTAAGGTTTCTCCGAAGAGATTTTTGGGAATATACTGTGATGGGTATTCCAAACGTAACCAAGAGGGTTACTCCCTACGTAAGAATGTTATGAATGCCTCAAGTTACCTTTATGTCTTATGATTTCTATGATTTATTCATGAATTATGAGGTATGTTAAAGTGCCTATGTTTTATGGGTAAAGTATGATTTCATTCTTATGTATATATGAACTCATGTTTCCTTTCCATGTTCTTATAACCCATACTGAGTTTTTATGCTCATCCCAAGTTTTTGAAATGTTTTTCATAGGTCAAGGGAAAGGTACATGATAAGATGATAGAGTCAAGGATGTGTCAAGAAATAATCCATGTTTTATTTTAAATGTGTTTCCATTGATGGGAATGAAGAATACTATCTTTCTATAACCAATTTGTTTATATGAGGAATGTAATGCAAGTTTTATGATCTAATTCTCTAGAACTCTAAACCCGAAAAGATCCTCAATGTGTAATCTTGTAATAACTCAAGATTAAGTTAGGTTTAAGGCTGGGGCCTTATATATTCTACCGCAATGATAAAAATTTTACGCATTAAGAATGATTGATAGAGAAAGCATCACCCAGATAAATGGAAGGATTGCAGAAATTTTCAATAATATTATAGCCTTAGGAGAACCAATCAAACAATCTGATCAAGCATTGAATGTACTAATAATACTACCTTCTAAATGGAATCTCATCTCTATTACTATTTTCCAGTCATCACCTATTAGTGATCTGACAATGAAAGAAATATTTAGGACACTAATGTTGTATGAAGAAGAGATGAAATATATTGATGAAGATAAAAATATTATTTTAAATAAATAAAATAATTCTCTGAATGTGACATCTCAAAATCATTGAAGAAAAATAAAACATGAAGTCTGAGAATAAAAGAATTCAGACTCCACTAATTCTGAAATGGATCTAGCTCCAATAGAAATAATGTTCAGCATATTTTATAAGAAGAAAATAGGATTCAAAAATACTTCAGGAAGGTTCATAAAGATCTAAGAGATTTTTTATTCTATGAATGCAAGAAATTTGTTCATATCAATTCAAATTGACCTCAATTAAAGTAAGAAATAAAAATTAAAGAGAAGAGATATCAGAAGAATGGTTATTATGACAACAAAAGGAAAAAAGAGCAACAAAATCTACATGGAGTGCATCTGTAGAATCTCACAGTCCTTCAATGTATGATTTAGAGAAGGAACAATCAAATATCAAATCCAACATGTGCTTTATGTCCAAGGAAGAATAATAAAATGTATAAACTTATTAATCTTTGATTTATGATACTAATAGTTTCTCAAATGATAAATTAGATACTTACTATTCTATGTTTAGAAAAACATGATTACTTATTCAAGAAACAAAACCGTTGAATAAAATTCATAATGTTGTTTAAGGTGAAAGATATATCATTATAAAACACCGTCAAGAGATAAATGATAAATTGAATTACTCTACATCAAACTCTATTGATCATGAAAAAAATATAAATACATTACAAGATGAAGTAGAAACCTATATAAGTGAAGCTCTTATTTTTACGAAATTAGAAAATATCTTAAATTATATTCATGGAAATAATAACATTAAAAGAGAAAGATATGAAATATAATGAAATTATGAGAAATCAATGTTATATAAAAACCACTTTCTTACAAATTCTTAAAGTGAAACCTTTTTTTATTGTTTAACCAAAGGCCCTATACTGAATAATTATTATTTGAAATATCCCCAAATATATGGTATTAAAAGATATTTTATTTCCAAAATATATTCTAAATAAAGTGATATATGTTATGAAAAGTTGATGAATATCTGTGTCCCCATATCATTACTCACTGACACTTCTAGACAAAAGAAGATATGGGTACCAAAACAAACATTTGTATAATTAATTTTGTTGTAAACATGTCACAGAAAAATAAAATCCATATATTATATGGATAATTTTCGTTCCACTCATATGACTAGAGACTCACGGAACATTCATACACTAAATCAAATAGATAAAGGACTAGTCACTTTTGGTGACAATGAAAAAAGAAAATAGTTGGATTTGGAAATGCTAGACAACAAAAGACTATCTCAATCAAGAAATTACTATATGGGAAAGGGATAAATAACAATATAATAAGTATCTATCAACTTTGTGATGATGGGTTTTATGTTTATTTTTCATACAATTCATGATCTGTGTTTAAAGTCATGTTTATTAAATTTTGAGCACCATGAAGTGATAATTTTATATTTTGCATCTAAATTCACAATGTATATAGAAAGTGAATTGTTTAACTACTAAGACAAAAGAATCATTTATTTTTAATAGAAACATGGATCCTACATTATATATGATTAACATCAATTATCTATGAAAAAATAAGTTTCTAATTTTTCTAACCTTATGTTTAACAAAGATAGATTCCATTATTCTTTCAAAATGTTCAAGAAACAAAAATCATCATGGAAATCTATTGAAAAAAATATTTCATAGAATCCTTTAGAATTTATTAATATAGATTTTTTTAGAACATCCATTATATCATGTTTTGTTAGTAAATAATATGTTTATGTTTTATTTTATGATTATTCTAGTTTTACTTGGGTTTAATTTCTAAAACTAAAAAGTTATCTTTTCACTAATTTTGAATGTTTTTTGTAAAATTTTTCATAATGAAAATTGTTTTAAAATAATTTCATTGAAAAAAGATCATAGTAATGAATTTTATAATAAAAAATTAAATTATTGTTTTCTCAAATATAGGTATTAGATACACCTTGTATTTACAAAGATCATCTCAAGAAAATGTAATTTTATAATGGAGAAATTTAACTATTAATGAAATTGAAAAGACTATACTAAATGAATATAGTATTACTACCTATTATTTGGGAATAATCTGTTAAAATAGCCTATTAGTTCATGAATATGGATTTAATCAGGTCTATTTTTAAAAATACAGCTTATGAACTTTCAAATAATAGAAAACCTAAAGTGAAGTACTTTAATGTTTTTATATACAAGGTGTATATCTTGAATAATAAGGACAACCTAAATAAGTTTGATCCAAAGAACTATAAAAGAATATTTTTAAGTTATTCTACTACATCTAATGATTATTGAGCATTTAATAAAAATTAATGGATTTTTTAGAAGTAGTTCATGCGATGTTTGATGAAACCATCACTTTTATTAATGAGAAAGATCTAAATAATAAAGTCACTGACTATTTTGAAAACATCAGACTTTAAACCCCTAAAGATGATTTTTAAAATGATATTAATAATGTTCAATCTAGTTTAGAAGAACATGATACTGAATATCCAGAAAGTGTCATGCCTAAATAATCTATAAGCATATAGAACCCTCCTCTAGAAACTGTTATAGGAGACCTAGATACAAGAATTACAACTCAAATAAATGTAGGAAATAAAGATTAATTCTCTTATTTTATATCTTAGTCAGATCTTGGGACTATTAAAGAATCCTTAGAAGATGAGAATTGGATGTTATCAATGAAAGAATAGTTAAACTAGTTAAATGAAATAATTTTTGGGAACTTGTTGCATAAATAACCAACTATCCCTTTATAAGAAATATGTTTGTATTGAATAAAAAAGTAGGATGATTGACGGATCATAACCATAAATAAATCTGGATTAGTACCTAATGGATATAATTCAGAATAATGTATAGATTATGATGAGACCATTTCCTCTATAGCTGGACTAGAATCCTTTTATCTTATACATCTCATACAAATTTTATATTATATTAGATGGATATAAATTTTTCCTTCTAAAATGGATATTTAATATGGGAAATTTATGTTGAACAATCCCTTCGTTTTGAAAATCCTAAAAACCAGTCATTGTTTTTAAACTTACTAAACATTGATATGGCCTTAAACAAGCTCTTAGAGCTTGGTATGAAATATTGAGTTCTTTTCTTTAGAAAAATATATTTACTATTTGTTTTGAAAATCTAGAACTTATTAAGAAAACCAATATTTCTGTTATTATATTTTTTAAAATATATGTTAATGATTTTATTTTTTGTTTAACTAATAAGAATCTTTATTATTAATTTTCAAAGTTATTGAAAAAATAATTTTAAATGAGTATGATGGGTAAAATAAATTTGTTTTTCAAATATTATATTTATCCAAAAGATTATGGAAATTATTTAAATAAATGTAACCATATTATTTATTGATCATAAAGTTTGGAGTTGAAAATAGGAAGACATATACAAATCCCATGTGAACCAATTTAGAACTTGATCTTGATGAAGATGGAAAACCAGTTGAAAAAAAATTAATATAGAGTTCTGATTTGTTTTCTTTTATGACATACTACTAGGATAATAGGAAATTTTTTTCATGTATGTCTTTGTTATATATTTCAATAAAATTTAAAGGAGTCCCATATTATTACTGTCAAAGGAATTTTCAGTTATTTAAAAGGAACTATTTTTTAATATCTTATTTTCCCCAAAACATATGATTTTAATTTAATTTTATATTCAAATGATGAATTTGGAGGATTTATATTGGATAAAAAAGTACCTCAAGAACCTATCACTTTTTATGAAAATCATTAGTTTCATGGTCTAGTTAGAAACAAAATTCAATTGCTCTGAAAGCTGCTAATGTAGAATATATGTCTATTGGCAGCTGTTCGGCACAAGTATTATGGATGAAAATAACCCTACTGGACTTTGGACTAACATTTAATAGTATACATATTTTATCTGATAATACAAGTGATATAAATATTTAAAAAAAATCCTATAATCCATTATTATACTAAGAACATTGATATAAGGCATCATTTTCTAAGAGATCGTGTCCTCAAATTGGATATCTATTTTGAATTTGTTAATCTAGAATATCAATTAGTTGATATATTTAATAAAACAAATTATAGTGATATTTTTTTTATTAAGGGGGAGTTAGGATTGTTTAATTTGAAATGACTATTTCATTTAATTTGTTTAATTTTAGTCTCTATATTTTAATTTTATGTCATGTGTATGCTATTTTATAATTCTTTAATTTTTTAAGTTACATGTTATTTAATTTTGAAAAAAAACATTATAGTTTTATTTTCAAATTATTTTCTTAATGATTACATCCTCAATTAACACTAGAAGACATTTTTCTATCTCCCCCTCTCATTCTTGTCTCCTACAAGTCCTTCATATTTACTGAGCTTATTTCTATTCTCATCTTTCAAAAAACAAAATATTTCAGTACCTTCAGTCTTGAAAACTTTAGAAATGGAACCTCTTAAATATTTTTATTTGTTTAGTTTGAAAATAATGTTTACACATTAGGGAAAACCTGTAAATTGCTATACGAAAATTTAATCAAATGTGATTATATAGATTCTAAAAATCATTATCATAAGGAAGAAATGAGATTTTAACATCTATTTATTCATTTGGAGAGGATAACATGCCTATGATAGATAATATAGAATTGAAGGAATTTTTTAGAAATTTTTTTTTCATTATTGGATTCAAAGAAGCTTCAATTGTCTCTACGATTATTGTTAGTCAGTTTTTTTATTAAATGGAAATGGCTGAGATGTTGTGTTGTCTGCCTAAGTGGGAGTTTCAATTTGATATGGAAAATATTTGTAATTGAATACAATCTTAAAAGGAAATTATGTTTTTATTCTTTGGAACATGAACCTTCATGAAGGTAATGATGAAATAAAATACTCCTCATCATTGAGTGATGAAGAAATTTATTCAATCTAGAATATGTCTTTGGAGTACTCAGTTAGAGAATGTCATATATCCTGACATGTACATCATTTTTTTTCTTCAGAACACTGTAATGTTTAATTTTTATTAGTTTATGATAAGGTATCTAAACCATTGCTTCCACGGGGATTCCAATATGAGATATTATCCCTATGAGTGTACTATTTCCTTTTTGTTGTGAAGGAAATACTGTTAATATTTTTTTCTGTATAACTTTTCCTCACAAAAACGCTACAAATGATAGAACTGTTTAGAAGTTTGGATTTTATGGATCAATTAGTTTAAAAGTATCTTTCATGTTTGTGTGGAATAATAAAAAAAAATTATTAGCTACTCATGGGGAGAAAAAAATAATTCTTTCAATTGCATCTATTCTATATATGCCTAAGGATAAAGGCACATCAAGTCCATGTGAATCTCTTGTTTAAAAAAGAATAATTACATATTTCCTTCAAGAAAATACGTATGAAGAACTAGGGATATCTGAACATGAGAACCTAAAGGATGAGCCAGTTGAGCTAGACGCTCACAGTCATGAACATCACAAAAAATATTTCCCTGACCTTGGAACTCAAATTGTTCTAGATTCTGTAGTTGCTAAAAGATCTATTTTAAGAATAAGTTTAAAAAGAAATGATGATTTATTTTTTTTCTATTTTTGTTGTTGATCGTATAAGAGAACAATATTTCGATTCTTATGATTCTTGATATAATGACTTAGTTATAAAGGTAGATCTTTTTTAGGCTCAGAATTTATTTCTTAGAGAACAATTATAAGCTGAGAAAAATATTTTTGAAGCGTTTAAAACTAAATCGATACTAGGATCTAATTTTGAGGCTCAAGAGCATCATCTATGTCAATTCAATGTAAATATTATTTCTATGGGATATATTCATGGTTTTATCTACACATTGTTCCGGGTGTTCAATTTGTTAAAGTCTAAGTATATTATGAAATCATAATTTCATGAGTTTAATCTAATGATAGGGAGATAGTTTTAGTTTCTCATAGAAATAAATCAAGATTAAACCTCTTATCAATAGACATCACCAGATCTGATTAGAAGGTTTGATGTAATTACCACTATGCTGGAAGATTTTAATGATAGGCTACACACTTTTTAGTGTAATTTTATTCCCTTAATTGTTCTACGGGACAATCAAATACATCTAGTTAATTATCTTACATCAAATGTATATTGGATGGGATTAGTGTTTCATCATGTTATGGACAATTTTACTTCATTCATCTAGTCATAGGAAGATATAAATGAACTTATGAAAGTCAATTTGGTTGAAAATTAGAATATTGGTAATTCTTCGAATATGTTTCCTCACTAGTGGTAAAAAGTCTTCAACAACCACTTCCATAGCTTATTGCTAAAGATCAATGATCATAATAAATAAGTTTAAGACATTATTCATTCTGATGCACCCTCTACCCATGCTGATACTAATTATTAGCCCTTCATTTTTAAGACCCTTTAATGGTCATGGATTGTACTCTAATTTTTAAAACTTTTTAATTCATTTTACTTTTAAATTACTTTATTATTTAGATTTAGATTTATTTTATTTTAGTTCCACACTTCACTACCAAACCTAAATTTATTTCTCTTATATATTTTTATCTATTTATTTATTATTCAATGCCACATAAATTTTGGTTAATATCATTTATTATATCACCGCCACCATTTTTATATCCCAAATGGTAGATAATATTTGTAAATTATATAGAATTATTTCCACTGGAGGAGAATATTTATGAACCACAAAATGTCATTTGAAAATTTTCATTATCACAATAATTATGTGAAATTGAAATATTTTCAATATATATTTTTCTGTGTTTTCTAAAATCATATATTTTAATTATATTTTGTTTGGATTATGTAATGGGTTTTGTGAACATCAAAACAGGTGAGATTTTTGGGCATGTTTTCTCTTAATAATAATTTATAATTTATGATGATTTAGATTCTAATAAATACCCTTGATTGTTTTCTAATTAGTTTTTCTCAACTGAGATTTCATGAATTATTATTCTATTTAAATGAATTCAACATTATGAGTATTGATCTAGAAATACTGTTTCCTGCCCTATATTTATTAAATGAATGTATGGTTCATTATGCCTACATTATTATGCAAAGGATAACACTTTAATATGATATAAACCCTACTCTATATTAAATATTTTATTTTCAAATCATCATCCTTACATTCATAGAATCGAAAAGTGTATGGATTAGCAACCTTACATTAGGGCCTGGATTTACTATTTACACCTACTTTTGAGAAATTTGAATGTATAGTTAATCAATTCTACATTTTATATTTTAGGCTGACAAGTATAAAAGTATAGATTACCATCCCTATGCTTTTTTTCCTTACATTAAGTAATGTTGAACGTTTGGTTACAAAATGCTATGTTATGGAACCCTACATTATGTAATGGAACCCTATGCTATGTTGTTCAACCCTACGTTGTGTTCTCAAAGAGGAACTTTTTCAGGCGGTGTTTTCCATCGTATATTTCTGTAACGATCGAGTCAGAAATAAATACTGGTTCAAGGATCTTAATGGTTGTTTCTAAGATCCATGTTCATCGAATAAAATCTCTCATTTTCATAAAGCATGTTACTACTGCCCTGGTTAGTTGGAAAATAAATTTTTTTCAATCCATTCGTCTATTCTTTTGGATATGCAATACAAAAGAAAGCTATATTTTCTATATATTTATGCAAAGTATTACGTAAAAATGGGTTTTTGAAATAAGTGATTCACAAATGTGACTACTTTGTTGAGATTATTTGTTACAATACTACTATGAAGGACAACTGCCTTTTGAAAAATAGACTACAATTTAGTGACATACATGTTATATCTTTTTTAATGGTAAAATGATGATCCTGGATACTTTCTACCTTATTGAAAATATTTGTACAACAATGATCACTTCAGACTGTCACATTGTTGATGATATTATTTTTTTGAAGAAGAAGATCCATAAATTTCTAATTGATACTAATGTAATTGTGAAGATCAACTTGAATAATTAAAATCAATATATTATTATTTATTGGAGCATCAACTGCTCGTTCTCAATTTTTGTGGAGTATTATCTTCTCAATCTATTATTTGGATTACTGGTTCTCAATTATAGAAATATAAGGCTTTAATTTGATTCTTGTTTTAATGGTTTCAACTACCTATACTCAGTTGTAGAATTATGGGGATGTGATAAAAGTACAATTCTAGTGAAATTTATAAATCTCATAGAGAGAGTGGACTATGTGATCATTTTTCCCCAAACCACTATAAGATGTTTGGTTCATTATTTCTGTTTTTCTGATGGGTATTATTTTTACAAAAGTAGATATTTCATATCTGTAATAATTAGAATGGTTTTCAAAATCCAAAATTGTGGAATATTTTTTTAAATACACAATTCACCCCTGTTTTATTACTTATAATATTCCCACCTAATAGATACATCATCTTAGTGTTCATTTAGACTAAAGGTTTGATATATCAAAACTAATTGATGAAATTATATGTATTTAAAGAGAAATTTTTCCTAAAATCTCCAGGTGTTTTATTCTATCCCTATCGAAAAGCATTATTTTCCTCGATATTCCATCACTCTAATACCAATAATTAGGATATATATGTTTCATCACATACTCAGGTTCCCAAGTATATTGTTAATTATTTTTATTCCTCTAGTGAACTTTAACTAGGTGAGTAGCCATGCTCCAAATCACTTTATCTCTATAATCCATGATTTATACTGGTTGTTCTTTATAGGAAATAACATGATCCAATGGTACAGCCACAGATTTAAATATAGGTAAAGGATAATATATTTACATCATTATAATACAAATGTAGAGAAATTGAGAAAATGAGGGATGTTCAGTGGAATAACCTAGTAATAAGATACCATTCCCAAATGATTAGGAATCTCTTATGGGCCAAAATATCTAGGGAACATCATTACCTTCTCTTAAAATCTGATATAATTCATCCATGCAGAAATTCATATGAATTTCATTTCACTAACATGAAATTCTGTACTTCAACAATGATTATCCGTATAAGTTTTATGTCAATATTGACCTACCATGATATGGTGCTAAAATGATGCACTTTATATTCTGTTTCCTCTTCTAGCTCATGTCTCAAAAGATTTATTTCTCCAACTTCATCCTAGAACAATATATTTCTATACTAATTTCCATATAGGGGTTCTTAGGGATCCATCAATAAACATCAGAAAATGATATTATTCTATGAAAAATGTACTAGAAGATGGTATAGATCCTAAACAATTTTTCAATCTAATGAATAAGATCTCAACATATCCCCCAAGGTTTTAATGGTTTCTTATACTAATAATATGTATAATTATGATAAGTAGTAGAAAACCTGAGCTATACATCTAGAGAAAATTAAAGAAATTGCTAAAAAATGATGAATCGTTCAGTTTTTGATTAAATAGTATAGAATCTTTTATACTGTGTATCCATATCACATCCTTAATGTATATTATAGAATGTAGATAAAGAGGAAAGATTCGTTGATAGTACTGAATTGGGATGAATCCATAATATGATTGACAATCGCCCAAATAAATTTATAATCATTAGTCATTTTGGGGAGTATAACAATGAAATCCATAGAAGTTTTTTCTCATTTCTATTCTACTATATGTAATATTCATGATATCCCCTTATACTTTTCTCTTGTAGCATTATCCTTTTGACAGACCAATCATTAGGATAAATACTTTTCTATATCACTTTTCAGTTTTCACACTAAAAATACTCTTTCAAATATAGGTATACATTCAAACATTTATGATAAATAGGGAATTTGTTCTATGGGATTTATCCAAAAACTCATTCATTGAACCTGTTATTAATGGAATAGTTACACTATTATTGAGCCTTATCTTTCTAGCCTGATCGTGGCTCGATTCATGACAATTCCTCAACTTATTATGTAATTACACATCTTCCATATATGCTTTCTTAATCAACTCATGAGAGTATAGTTGAATATTCATCTAATAAAGATAATATATTCCCCATTTATTAAATATTTAAATATTTTTCTTCAATAGATTCATAAAAAATAGATCCACTTAAAACCTTATCAGAGGAAAAATAGGATGGACTTTTTGGATCAGAGCATTAGCCACCTCATTCTACTTCTCAGGGTGGTAATTTATCAACAAATAAAAACATTTAATTAATTATAACCATATTATCTTGTTCATATTAAACCCTTTTTGTGTAAATATGTACATAATTATTTAATGATCAATATATGTATATATGTATATATATATATCAAATCATTCACCATATAGGTAATGCCTCCATATATATAATTAGAAAATTATGATTTCCAACACCAAATAAAGGGTTTGTTAATTTTACTTATGAATTTTAATTTAATGAGAGACATAAGATATCACCAATTATGTTTTCATGAGGATTCATCATAGTGACATCGTTAATGTTTCATTGTATATCAAGAATCCTTCCACACAGTAGGGTTTTGTAAGCATAAGTACAATGACCGACATTTTATTTAGTTCATTGAAATTAATATTACATTCATCTGTTTAAAAGAACATACCCCCTTCTAATTCAACATGTTGTGTGAATTAGATAGCTGTGATAAATCTCTTACAACTAATCTGTAATATCTATAAAACACAAGAAAATTATGGATATCAATTACCAGGGTCATTCAAGTACCTTATTCAGTAACTTACATATTTTAAGAATCCATTGAAATACCCTCACATGTGACTATTTTAGCTAATAATTAACCTTTATGCATCCATAAATATGATTTTTTATATTTATTACTCACATTTTTATTCCTTAGGGTCATTAGGAAAATTATCAAATGTTCTTTATGATCTTCCTAACTATTTGAATATATAATAATATCATCTATAAAGACCACCACAAATGTATCAAGAAGAAGTCTATAATATATATTAATTAAATCCATAAATATAGACAAATAATTTTTAAGTCCAAATGGAATTAGTATAAATTCATAATGACCATACCACTTACAAAAAATTGTCTTGTATATATCCTCTTTATTGAACCTTAGCTAATGAAATGTAGATATAATATTAATCTTGTAAAATTATTGATCTCCTCATAATTGAGTAATCATATCATAGATTTGGGGTGGAGGAAACATTTCCTTGATAGTGATACTATTGTGTGACTATAAATTATTATAAATATGCATTAACACATACTTCTTCATAACAAAAAGAATAGGTACACCCACTATCGAAACACTAAAACACATTAATATCTTAACTAGATTCTATTATATATCCTTCTTTAATTTATACAAATCCATTAGGACCATTCTATTTGAAGTTTTTGGAATATGTGTGACAACATGATTCATTTTTATTGAAAACTCGACATCACGATTCAAGGGGAAAAGACTAGGAAAATATTCTTGAAAGACATCATCATGCACCCATATAATAGGAATAACCTCAATGTTAAATGTTTTCCCATCCATCTAAAATAACTATCCCTAATGAATCTATATTAAAACCCATATGATGAATATAATTTCAATTGGGTATTCAGGTTCATCCATGCACCGATAGATGATTGTAGGTTAATTTGGAATATTGAATTTGACATCCCTTACATGGAAATTAATATGGTATATATACTTTGAGATAATATCCTTTCCCAAAATTTAATTGAATTAAACTAGTGGAAAAAGAAAAATATTTATATGAAGTACATTCCCAAAAAACATCTATTATAGATGAGTTATAGAATTGAGATAAAATCATCTTACGATTAATAGGTTTTTCAAAAAAAATAACATCTGGTGATATGATATCTTTATAAAATAATTTACATGTAAAATAGTGGGTAGAATCTAAATCAAAAAAAAATAATTTTCACTTTCTGATTGGATAATAAGTGCACCTTTCTAGACATTGTTAAGAACTCATACATTATTTGTATTAATTTCACAATATTGGTGTTCTCCCCAAATCTTCTTCTGTGGTATGTTCCCTTGACTATTGTTACATTATTCTGAATAATTTTCTATATATATAATGATAAATCATATGTTAGTTATGGTTTCTATTTTTTCCATGAATTCAAGAGCATTTTGACATCATTATCCATACTTAAAATAAACTACTATTTCAATTAAACAATTAAATTAGTGCTCATATACACAATTATCACAAGTTGGGAACCCATCCAACATTTATTCTCAATTTAAAAATTACATTTCTCCATGCATCTTAGTCAAAATCATTTTTTGTTGACCTTCCTTGAATATATATGAAATATAAAATTATTTCTATGTCTTCATGGAATTTTAAAATATATCATAACTTTTTAAAAACATTTTAAATACCAATTCTATTTATAGTATTAATTTATTTCTATAAATTAAAAAGGAATATTTCATTCCATATTCTGTATGTAGTCCACAATATCTCGGGATAATATTGTAATGTTAGACTCATACTATACCAACACTTCTTCTTTATTCCTCTTCAATGTGATGAACACGTTCTCTATTTCAACTTTCTATTATTTATGGATTTATTTGTCACAGAATATCTCTTTAATACTTATTTATTACATAATGTATATTTCTTAAATATCATTAGTGTTTACGATAAATGACACATATTCATCAACACAACCTTTCAAATAATACACTTCCAGATTATCCTTTTCACTATCATTAGATCCCAAATTTAGATATATATTTTCAAGGGAGTTACCCCAATCCTCAAATTAAAAAGGATTAGTAGTTCTATTGAAAGACAGAGGAAAATATCATATAAGGATATCTAAAATTTTTGTATCATTCTTCGGAAGATTATATTATTCTATAGGTGAAAGGTTATTCATCATAACTTGAGTCAGCTATCACAATATGGACACAATTTCTGTTTTTCAAACAATAACTTTATTGGATTTATTAGTTGGAAAATACCTATATATTCTATGGGTGTTGAGTCCATTTATTTTGTTACTCTCTACCACTAAAGAGTGAAACCCACAGAATTATCTTTAAATAATCATGAATATTGCTTCATAAAATAAAAATATATTTTATTTTAAATTTAATCTTTTAATATATGGGATTAACATAATTATAATTTTTGATATGTCCATTTAAACTATTTTTTACAAGTTTTATACTAAACATCCTTTGAAACAATCTACAGAAATCCTAACTATGGAAACCCAAATATGAGGTTTACTTTATTACATTTGTACAAGATATATAGAATCTCACCACATATGATTAATTTGTTTAGGAGTCCTGGAAAACATTAAACATACAGGATTCCCATATTAAATTTGAAATATATAAAACATAAAATCTGAATCATTATTACATCCTCAATATCATTCATAATATTATTATTCAAATAACAGGAAAAATAAAATTTGTGATCTTAGATTCTTAGTATGGGTTACTTAAAGTGGAAGATATCAATTGTAAATAAGGAATAATCCACATGGGAGAGTAGATAATAAAAAACATATCATTTTATAATCTCTTGGGTGTAATGAGTATACATGGTTAATATATTCATAGTAAAAATATGGTTAAAGAAAAAGAAATTATTAAAAAAGAAATGTACTATTATAAAAATTAATTATCAAGGGCTCTCAACAAACATAACATAAATCTTACTATAATAGCCTCTCAAATAAGGAATCATTATCAATAAATGGATGAATGTTAAACAAATACACACATATTATTGAATTTAATATATTTTGTCTCATGTTAACTATAGATGAATCGAGTGGATATCTATAACCTTGACCATACATTCACTTTCACTTGCTATTCATTCCTTATATTTGTAATGAGCAACACAATTCATTATAAAAATTCGTATAAGTCAATAATATTATACATTGAATCAAGAATATAAATCTTAAATACATCATTAGAAGAAGAAACAAGGGAATAATTAAATATATTATTTGATCCAATCTATATTAATATCAATTAGTTTTCACATAGTTGCAAAAAAACTATAAAAAATCACTGTAACATTTCTTGTGGAAAATTTAGTTTTCAATGAGATTTATATTATTAAAATATGAAGGATTCCTAAATATTAAGGAAAATTTTTAATTTAAAATAAACATGAAATCATGTAATGAAATAATAAAATTATAGAATATTCATGACTACTGGAAATTACATTCATATCATGTACACTATAAAAAGGACCCTTTTCCATATTTTTGTAAAAAGTCAAAAGGACTATTTTAGAAAAAGAAAAAAGATTCATTTTAAATAATTTTCAATAAATTAATAAATTTCTAAAAATGAATTAAAAAAATCATAGGAGGGTAATCAAAAAATTCTTGAAATTATTTTTGGGAACATGGTCTTGGAAGAAAAACCTCACAATAGAGAGGAAATAAATTACACTTTTTAAAAAAACATTGTCTCGGAGTTTTTAAAAACCCAAGAGGGAAAATGTGTACCATGACATAAAAATTCCCTGACCAATAATAGGATAATAAAATTAAAATATCATATTATATTTGTATCATATAATTCCCCTCAATGTATATTTTAATAAAAACAATCTTCCAATAAAATGATATTATAAAAGAAATCACTTAACTCAATTTAGACTTCTCATATAAGTGATTTTATCCACCTGTAAAATAAATTTATATCTATTATAATTATATATTAGATTAATGTACATACATACAAATTCATATGTAATATACTAATCACATTTCCAGAAATATTTATTAATAATTCATTATTAAAGTCATCATTTCTAGATTTAACAATTTCGTTCTTTTGACACTGTAAATTTGGTAATTTTTTACCTTTTATGTTGATCATAGTTCCACAATATTGAGATTTTTAATCATGAAATAAATATCATATATATTCATTTTCATTGATAATAGGTGATGATTGAAAAAATTAAACAATTCCTGGAGACGGTAGGTCATATGCATGCATGACCATGGTTTTTACTTTTCAACAAATAGAATTAAAGAAATGTACAGAATTGTTCCCTATTTTAGAATCATTTATTTATAATATATATCATATATATATATATTAAAACTGTCATTCATACCATACATGTAAATTGGATAAAAATTGAATCACATCACAACATGGAGGTGGTAGTGCACACATAAGCATAAGTAACATTACCATTTTCCAATTCATTGGAAGGTAAGAAAGAAGATATTATGTTATAACTACATAATAATATTTATATCATAAAAATAAAAAAAAAATTGAAACCATCCTTTCATCTATCCATTAAATACAGTGATGAAAAATGAATTGTATCTCTATGTGGAGGCGGTAGTCCGTAAATACGCACAAGAGATATTTCCCATATAAATTTGATGGAAAAGTGGTTGAATAAGGCTGATAATTAATCATAATAACATTTTATTATAGTAATGATACTAAATTTATTATTTTATTATGAATAACACATAAATATATGTGGTATGTGATGAAATAAACTGAAAGTGTTTTGGTAGGAATATTATTTCTTCTTCAGTTGGTCTCTATTAAATCCATTCTTTATGATACACAGAGAGGTATTATAAGAATAACATAACCTAAAATATATTTCTATAGATGATTATATGATAATATTTGAAGTTGTTTGAGCTATATTTATCAATCTATTGTTAATTGTAGACATGAGTGTCATTTTTTAATGAAGGGAAATTGAACAAATGGGATTATTAAAAATATAAAAATGTAATAAATTAATTTTCATGTGAATGTGTAACTAAAATACCATAATTTTTAATATACCATATTATATGTTCTAAATAAAATCAACCATAATATTTGGATGGGTTTAAGTGGTGTTTTAAAACTTATATTTTGATTTTACCCGATAGTAATCCAAATTTAACAATAATTGTGGTAATTATTTTTAAAATATTCATGTGTTATAATGTTATTTATATTGTTTACATTTCATCATAAATGGAAAAAGTATTAAATTTCAGACCATTTATTATCCACCTTTTCCACGTTTAATTATTTATTGATTTAAGAACAATTAATAAAATATTTTTTTTAAAAGTATCATTATTGTCATTTTTTAAAATACATGTTTGATTTTACTTTATATAAATCAAGACAATTATAGGAATTGAATGAATCCTTAAAAAAATTATTTTTTTATGAAAAAATCATGAAACATAATAATTCAGTGAAATTGTATAAATTTTATTATTTTATAAAATAATAATTCTATTTTATATTAATTGAATAAATATAATGTTACTGTTTTGTAATAATTTAAATTAATAATTCATTTAATAGAAATTAAAAATAAATTACCACGAAAAGTAAATTAATTCACATTTAAAATTAAAAATTTAATCCAAACATAACCACTTTTAATTCTTATGAATAAATATTAAGGATATTAAAGTGAGGATATTTAAATTTTTTATATATTCATTCCTCAAAATAATATAAATATTTATATAAATGAATAATTGTAAAAAATGACCATATTTCTAGTGTTGGTTGATAATGGTCTACTTCCACTAATCTATTGTGAAACATTAATGTGTTGGAGGAATTTTAAATCTTTATTTCAATGTTTTAACCCCATTTTAACCATTGTACACTCACCGAGATGACAAATTTTTACCAAGGTAACTCTTCATAATGACAAAAAATAAAATTTTCCTCTTTAATTTTTTATGGTTATTCTAAATATGTAATAAAGTTTATCAATTTATGATATTTAAAATTTGAAATTGTACCCAGAAAACCCTACAAAAAGAAGTTTTTTGAATAATTTTTTCTTACGTTTAAAAGGGTTTCATTCCAAAATCCAACTTATTTTTATTTTTAATAACCATAATTGGATAATTAGAAATCTAAAATAATGAATTTATATTTTAAATTTTTCTTATCAAATTAGAACTTTGTAAATGATTTAAATGAAAATAAATTTTTTGTATATGAAGCTGTATATTTTAGTACTCATCGAAAAATAAATGTATTAAAAAATTCTAAATGATTAACAATAAGATAATTTTTAACTATGATATTAAAAATTAAGTTCATATTTTAAAATTAGTTTTCTACATTTTTAAAACATTAATTATATTATTTTCTCATAAATATTAGTAATAAACATTTTGAGGAAAAAATATATTTTGAAAGCCTATAATGAATTAATAATTTTTTTCCCAAATGTACATATTACTATAGATACCATAAACATATGTTTTAGGATATAATGGTATATAAAATTATGATTCATTTAAACTTATTTCTTCTGATATCTGAATATATCAATGTAATTAAGTTTATTTGAAGAGAAATATTTCTCAAAATCTCAGGGTGGGGGCATAAATTAATCATAATTTGTTACATGTGTGTGTTATAATTAAATTTATTTTCACTAAATTTCATTTAATGGGATAATTTAATAGTTTATCTAAACAATATGGTAGGTTATTTTAGATATATTAATTTCTAACTAAAATGATAATACTATAACTTTATTCTCAAAACAATATTTTCTTGGGAAGTGGAATTTTTCACACACAACCAATATTTAATAATTATTTTATTCAATTACATAAATAGATATTAATTTGTGGGGTCTTATACATTTAATAAGAAATTTATTTTAATAAATTTATGTTGTTATATTTTTCGAACAGTTTGGATGCACAGAAAATAATGTGGTTGAATTTTTCACATTAACAAGGTAGTTTCACATGGTTGGTGCCTGGTTTATCAAAACATGTGACTTACCCAAGAAAGAGCCAATGTTCTATTTATGGTGGTGCATGGTTTGGTAAACCATATTTATTAATAATTTCATCATCAAAAGTCATCAAAAAAATTAAATTATAAATATTCTGATTATGTTTTTAATCCCATTTCTCCTCCCCCTTTTCTAATTTCCCACATGGAACCCTCCATTGAAAGATTCCCTCTCAGTTAACTCTACACTTGTTATGATATCTATTCTTCAATGATTAATACACTGTTTGTGTGTGTGATTATATTTTTTAAGAATTTATTCTTATACCGCTACTTCATCTTACCCTTTTAACCCACATATATCATTCCACCTTGGTGCGTCATGTGTGGGTCGAACCCTAGGGCATGGTTTTGTCCATTTTTTTTATTTTATTCATATATGATCCATTCTTATGGTGTGTGTCTTCCTCAAAAAACAGTCCTATTTTAATTATTGATGGGGTTTTCCAATCTTTTCATGTTTTGGGATGGTTTTCCCCAAGCCTGGCCATTTAATTTTAGAGCCCATGAATTTGTTATGGGGAATGATATGGGGTGTTTTCATGCCATGAGGACATCCAAATGTACTCTTTATAGCTTCAAACATGGTTGGGGGAATCATTTTGGGTGTCTATAATGACCCATAATTTTCATAAATAGACATTACTTACAAATAGAATAATATTCATTACATAACATTACACAACCCAAGAAGATATATCTGGGTTTAGGGTTTATGGAAACTGGGAAACATAAAATAAAATTTATTATATCATCTACATCATCTCCTGATTATTACTTCCTAACTAGACCCATTTGTCAAAAATCATACTAAATACCATTCCTTGTATCTTGTGGAAAATAAACACATAAAAAGGTTGAACTCAGATGCTTAGTATGGGTAAATAAAGAAGATATGAACCATAACATAAAAATAAGAGTATATGAATTTGAACATAACATTTGAAAATTATACACTTATTATCAAATATCCTAACACTGATTCATAGAATAAATCATAAAAATTCAAAAGAAAAGAATTATGAAAGAGTATATTTTTAAGAAAACATGGAATTTTAGAACACACATTGGTATATATAATCATTTCCTTATTAGTCAAGGATCTTTTCCAAGACTATAGTTGTTGAATGGTATCACTCTTAAAACCATAATAGTAGTCATGGTTCACTATCAAGAAAATCATGGTGCAAAAAGTCCATTACTGAACCGATTTTACCTTTCATTCCATCCCAATATTACAAAACTACCTCTACTCCCCATTCTGGTCCTCTATTATTGGACTAGGTCTACTCCCCGTTCATTTTCGGTATTACTATACTAGGTTCACTTCCCATTCCAGTACTATATATTTCATTTGATATAAATGATTACCCAATTCAATATAGGGGTGTATACTTACCATCAATCACATAATGAATACCATAAATATGTGTTCGATAAGAACATAAATCATTCATCATACCAGATCCAAGAAAAAAATGGGTATAATAATCATCATTCCATAATAAACATAAAACAACCATTGAAATAATAGTGATTGTATCTAGAATAAATATATCCCCATTAAAACATAAGTAATATAATTTATTGTTATTGTATATAGAAAATAATTTTATGATATAACATGAAACTAATTCTTGAGGAAAATATCTGATCTTCTTTGAAAATGATTTCCTTTCATAAAAGACCGCACAATTTTAAAAGAAAAAATTTCCTTTGAAAATAACCTTGTAATATTTTAATAAAAAACCATGTAATTAAGGCATCACTACCGAATAATTTTTTTTCATTCCATTTTTGTTAAAAGAAACATTCTTCTCGTAGTTTTTCCAAAATAGTAAAAACACGCCTCTTTAAAAAAAATAGAAAAAAATGATTCTATTCACACGGTTTAATAAAAATTAACTCATGGGTAAAAATTTCATAATAGATGTATAAGAATAGGAAAAATATTTTTGATATTATTTTTCTGAAACATAGACATAGAAGATAAATATTCCCATGTAAATACTTACTTATAATAATTCTAGATAATTATGATATTGTAAAATTAATCCTTTCCACTTTTTAATCAGTAGAATCATATAACAAATGAATTTGAATTATAAGGATATGAAAAAACAAAAATATTAAGAATAATTCTAAAAAATACATTAATGGGAATTATATACAAGAGATAAAATAAAAAAAAGTAATGTGTAAGGAATGTGTCCCACATAAATGATTATGAGATAATAATCCACTACCTTTAGTCTTAAATACATTCATATACATTAAAAAATCATTTATAATAAATACATGTTTATTATACATGTACCAAAAAAATCATATTCATATATATAAAAGACCATATATTTATATACTTATTACATAATATTACTTTCCTATTAAAAATTCCAGGTTAATGTTATGTTCAAGGTAATAAATAATTTTTATTTCATTCATGTTTTTAGTTTTTAAACATGGACCTCTTACACTAATAATGTTTTTATTATATCTATATTGATAACCATGATATAAATATCATATATATATATATATATATATATATATCTGTGTGTGTGTGTTTGATGGATATTTTGATTCATGGTGATTCATAAAATATTGAGATAGAAACTAAAATACACCATTTTGGGAGACGGTAGGCCGTACACACATCTGAATGTTGTTATATTTTTATTTTAATATTAAAAGGAGTAAAATTATATGATATATTATCATTCCAAAACTATTTTTATGTTTTTTAATTATATATATTAAAAATATTATCATTGTTACCGTCCATATGAAATATAAATTAAAATTGAATCACATCACATCGTGGAAATGGTAGGCCATATGTACACATGAGCGAAGTTATCATTTCCAAATAGATCAGGTGGTAAAAAGGTTGAATTGATATTATAATTCTATAGGGATATTGATGTTATAAATATTAAATATAATCCCAAACACCATCATAATTCACAATCATAAAACACGGTGATGGAAAATTAATTATATCCCTACATGGAGACGGTATGTCATACATATGCACAAGTGATACATTCATATTTTGTTTGGTGGAAAATGGAATGTATAGTGGTGTGATAATAATAATAATAAAATTTAATAAATATTAGGCTACAAAATATATTATTTTATGATACATATCTTATATTTATTAGAGGAATATTTGTTTAGAAAAAGTGAGTGATCTGTTGATTCTATTAACTCTTCGTTGAAGTGGATCCTTTTGATCTATTTTAATGGAATCTAGAGTTGGTATTTTCGGAAACACATTACCACAATAATCTGGCTAAGAAATTGGATATTATAATAGTTTATAGGTTAGTTGAGAAATTGGGATCAAAGTGATGTGAAAAACGAGGGGGGAGGTTCCCTTTTATAATTGTGTGTGGGGGCTCTTTTGAAATTTCCCTAAATATTAATTTATAATAAATTAAATATTAATCCAAATACCCCAAAAAGGACATGTATTCGAAGATAATATAAAATAATGTTGTTATATATTCAAAAATATATTTTAGAGAATTTTATTATTGATTTAAACTTGTCATTTTGATTCACCATTAGTTATCCTGTTTAAATTTTAACTAAAGTTACAATCATTTCAAGAGTAAAATACTATAATTTTAACATATTTGGTGTTAATTAGACTATAAATGTACACTTTATTACATTATATAAAATATTATAATTATTTTTTATTTACAAACATGATTAAAGATTTGTAGATAATTTAATAATATATTTTCTTGATATAACATCATTAGTGTCAATTTTTACACTATTCATTATTTAGAATTTTAAATTATAAATATAACAACTTAACCTCAAAAAAATATTTTATTACATCACAAAATGGAAAATTTTATCTATAAAATTCTTTTGTCAAATTTATTATCTAAATTTATATTTATTTTAATATTTTTAATAAAACTTACTAGATATTTCCATTTATAAAATAAATAATAAATTATTGTTGTATAATTATTTCAAGTAATTAAATAATAAAAAATTAAAATTAAAATAACATGATAAATATATATCATATAACTTTTGTAAGAACCATAATATTCTAATATATAATTTTTTTATCCCAATATAAAAAATGATACATTATTCAATACATGAATGTGATATCTTCAAATGTTTATAAAATAATATATTATAAATTTCATAATCTCGTCTAAGTGGACCAAAAATCCAAAAAAATTACATTAAAATTAGTTTGTTTAGTTGAATATATTTATTTATATACATTCATAAAATATATTTTTCCCTTGGGGACAAATAAATGAAATTTAAGAAAAAGAAAATGACAAATTGTGATTTTATTTGATTTAAATGTTATATATTTCATATTCATGGAAAGTGTCCATTATATAACCTAGTTTAGATAACTATGCATTATGGTTTGAATTACATTAATCCAATAAAATTGAGGCATATGTTATAGTCATTTTATAGTCTTTATCATTTTATTTTTAACCCAAATTACCTAATTTTACTTTTACCATGGTAACAAAATTTTCCTTGGTTATTATTCATATTGGTTAAAAATAATAGAGAGATATTAACCAAATTTGGAAAATATGAATACAAATTTGGTATCCATTTTTTTAAATAAAAAAAATATAGTTGTTTCAAAATTTATTTTAATAATAAACCTTCCAAATGTTATAAATTAAAATTTTTAAGAAAAAAATCTGTTTAAAACATAAAATATTTTTATGATAATAGAATGTATAAAATAATTTATTAAACCCATAATAAGATTAATTAAAATACAATGAACTCATTAAAATTTTAAACTAATCTAAAAAAAATTTATCTTATAACAACTTTTAAGGATAATACAGTTTTTAATAAAAATCCTTATTTTTATTGTTCACCAAAAAGTGATACTTTTTTGAAAAATAACTAAAAAAGTAAATGTCAGTAAAATACGTTAAAATAAGAATTTTATTTTTTAAATTATAAATTTATAATCTTTCAAAATCTATATATAAAACAGCTACCCCATTAAACAGCCTAAAACTGCAATTGTTTAGAAAAATATTTATTTTCTCTATCAAATTTGATTTGTTCATATATCATTCCTAGATTACTCATAATATGAATTTTAAACAATATATTGAATATTATATATATATATATATATATCATGAACATTATACTAATATAGTGATACAATTATGTATTTTTATAAAGCACATTTGAGCACTTTTAATTGTTTTTCACAAAAACATTTCGTTTTATTTAAAAAATGTCTTACATTCTTTTATAGTTCATTTTTAATGAATTTAAAATTCATGGGTAAACTATAATTCCTCATTCATTTAATCTTGTTCATACCTACCATTATAATAGCTAGGTCTCAATTGTCTTGTTTAAATAATTATAATAATAAATTAATATTTCATAGAAACTCAATTTTGCATGTAACCAAATATAATCTTGTGTTGTTTATAATAAATGAAATAAATGAAATAAAAAAATAAAATTATTTTTTGAAAAAATATATATATATTTAATAAAAACATCATGGTGTTACATTCTACCCCCACAAAATGAATTTCTCCCTCGAAGTTCACCCATGTTATCAAAGGTTTTATACATGAATGTATCTTTCATAGAAACACACATTGTAATCATGAATACTAAAACATCCATTTGAAAAGAAAGGTAATAAATATAACTATTACCCAAAGTATATCATAACTATTAATCCATGTAGTATAACAAATTCATATGTGAAAATGTGGACATTTATGAATCGAATAAATAACACTACTATAAAACACGCTTTTAACAACGCTAGAATCAGCCTTTACCAGCACTAGAAAATCTCATACAACCTTACTGAGGTTAGAAGTCTATGGATTTAGACATTGCTCAAAAATCACTGATAATTGGTATATTTATTAGTATAAATAAAAATTATGACAAAATATCCCATTTATTACTGATTTAATTTGGAGTTGATAAATTGACCATTTATGAACGCTTTAAAAACAATTGATAAATGTATGATTAATATGCACTTTTATTTTCATTAATAATAGTATGATTTATGAGCTATTTTATTTGTGCTAAAAATGTATAATTTATCAAGGATTTTTGAGGCATTATAAATGATTGACTTTATCAGCACCTCTATAAGAACCGATAAAGGAATCATTTATAAGAGGTTTTAATAGAGCTTATAAAGGAAAGATTTATCAGTTCATTTAATAGTGTTGATAAAGGTTAAAGCTGAATTATGATAATGCCGCACAATGTATCACCCAAAGTAGGTGCTTGTGCTGATACAACATATAAAATTATTAGAAACAACAATAAAAATTACCAAAATAATATAGAAACACTGAATTTAAATGAAATAAAATTCCTTACACAAACATAAGAAAAATCAGACCCTATAATAGAGTATGTCAATTGTTTTTTTTACTAAAATTAATGTTAATTTTGAATAAAAAGACACCTATGGAGTCATACTGGTAACATAATGAGTTGAATTTATGTGTAACTGATTAAAACAAATCAAAAATTACTTATGGGTCATTTTCCTAATGAACCAAAATAATAGAAATGATTTTACTCTATATTGAGTATGTTAGTTGTTTTTTTAAAAATATTAATTTTAGTTTTCAATAAAAACATGTACTTAGATTCGTACTGGTCACACCATGCATCATATTTAGGTACAAATAATCCATATATGTTACAAATTATGTATGGATCATTTTAATAAAGTAAGAAAAAAATTGAATGTGTTTATTCTGTTTTGAGTATGTGAGTTTATTTAAAGAAAATAATTCCATTTTGAATTAGAAGGATGCATTTGGAGTGACAATGGTCACACTGTGCATCAGATTGAGGAAAAACTAAATGTTACACATCCAAAATGACTCATGGATCATTTTAAAAAATTATCAAAATAGATGGATTGTATTTCCTTTATTTTGAGTACGCCATATGTGTTTTTGTTTTAAAATGACATTTTAAACCGTAAACACACACTTTAAGCCATATAGGTGTAATCATGTATTGGTTTGATACGAAACTAATTCATACACATCAAAAATTAATTATGAATCGTTGTTACAAATTATGAAGACAATATGAATGTGTTTTCATTGTTTTTATTGAGTGACACTTTCTGTATTAAAATGACAATTTTAAAAAGATAATGAACACTTGGAGTCATATCGATAACATCATGCATCATATTGAGGTAAATCTAATCCCTACACATTACAGAATGTATATGGATCATTGTACTAATGTACCAAAATATTCCTAATTAATTTTCTCATTTTTGTGTATTCCAATCATTTTTAATAAAATTAATGTAAATTTTGAATTATAAAGACATACATGGAGTCATAATGGTTACACTATGATTCAAATTAAGGTGTAACTAATTCATACACATAAAAACTTATATATGGAGTTTTTTTCTAAAGTACTGAAACAATAAAAATATGTTTTCTCGAATAAGATTATGTTATCTTTTTTATTAAAATTGATGTCAGTTTTGAATAAAAAGATAGACATTGAGTAATATCAGTACCACCGTGCATTTTATGGAGGTGAAGCTAATCCATACGCATTAAAAATGGTGTATGGATCTTTTTCATAAATTACCAAAGTAATCCAAATGTTTTTTCTTCGTTTTGATTATGTTAGTTTTTTTTCTAAAATTAGGGATAATTTTGAATAAAAAGGTGCACTTTGAGTAATACCAATAACACCATGCATTATATTGAGGCACTACAGATTGATACGTGTCCCAAATGACTCATGAATCATTTTTCTATAGTGTAAAAACATTAGGGATGTGTTTACTTAATTTTGAGTATGAAAAATATGTTTTTACTCAAATGTCATTTTAAACTAGAAACACACACATGGAGCCATACATGTTGCATCTTGTGTGGGTTTGACATGATAATGTTTCATACTTCTCGCAAATTAATTATGAATCATTGTCCCAAATTAACAAGAAATCCATGAAATCTTTCTCTGTTTTCAGCGAGTGAAAAGTTTTTGTATTGAAATTTCAATTTTAATTTGAAAACATAAAATTGGATTCATAACAATCAAAATGTGTGTCTAATTATGGTATGATTGATCCCTATATGTCAAAAATATCATAAGGATCATTTTCCTCCTATATCGAATCAATATAAAAGTTTTTACTCATTTTTGAGTATTGAAATTATTTTTTTTACTAAAATGTCCTTTGAAAATCGGAAGTCACGTAGTGTATCTTATCTTAAGTGACAAGTATTTTGTGCAATTTAAAAAAAATTATCAAAAATATCACTGTATGATCATTACATGACTTCATTTCCCAAAAGATTTATTGTTTTGAATCCATCATATTTGATCCTCCTCTTTCTCTATCTCTACCTTAGTCTTCGCATGTTCCTCCTCCTCCGCATTAGCCTCTAACTCTGACTCTGCCTCCTTATTTAGCTTTAACTCCACCTCATCCTTCTCCTACAGCTCCAGCTTCACAACCTTATTTTTTCAATAATTTTTTTTGTAGGTCAGCAGTTCTATGAAAATTGATTTCCTCCATTACTATTCACTTTGAAAATTGGATCAAATATAATATATATGAATTCTAAAACTGATTCATCACTCCTATAATAACATTTGAAGGTCATAACACATACTATATCACAAACATATGTGGTTATTGCATAAATTGGTTTTTTCCATACATTCTAACAGAAAAGTGCACATCCCACTCCTCTTTAAACAAATACATATCTTCTTTTTAGTAACTCTTTTGTCTAAAATATTGATAGTACTGAGAAAATATATAAAAAAATTTTTTTATAAAATATATTTAATGAAATTTTAATTGCATTCAAAAATTACGTATTGGGGATGCTAGTCTTTTCATGCTCTATTATTTCTCTAATAAATTGGTAAACTTAATATCCAAGATTGATTACATTATCTTGTTTCTAGAACTGGAGAAACATTGACTAAAATAAGTAAACATTTTTGAATTTTTATTTCAGTCAAATATTTATTTATATAAAACAATATTATTCCATTTGAATTAATCCATCGGTGTTAACTTTTCAAACACTGAGTTCATGCAATGATCTAGATTGTATTTAGAAATAAACATGTTATAACAAAACTCTCATTAAAAGACATGCTAAAAATATAATAAGAAGTTTATCTATAAAATTTTTATTTTATTGTTTTAAATTTTCACAATACACAACATTTTTGTTCAGTTGGATGTAAATCCATGCATTTAATTAAAAAAAATAACTGGGTTGTCCATGTCGACAATTTTCAGAATCTAGTGCTTCCTAAAATAAATATTAAGTAATGAAAAAATTAAAAATATTTCTAATGTTTTTAGATAATTTAGTTTCACCCTTTCATTGTAGGAATCAAAAATATTCTATCATATGATAATTTTTTATTATAATCTTCGAGTAAATCTCCTTATTTTATTAATTTCTTCCTCAATCAATGTAATATATATCATATAAATGATATAGGGATTAATGAATCCAAATAGTGCTTCGCATGATCTTACCATTATATAGTTGTAATATAAACTCTTGTATGAAATATGAATAGTTATTAATTTAAATAAGCATATTTAGCTGACTATTTAGACAGATGTATTATGAAAAATGTACCTTATATATGTATTCATAACTGGGATTCCCTACCATTCATGCTTGATAATCCCATTTAGATTGTCAAGAAAAATTATGTCTATCAAGGAATATCCATATATTTCTTCTTTATTTTCTATGTATGAAATAGTTTAATTTTTAAATGTGGACTCTGTATGATGTTGTAATGTTAATAAATTTTCCACTCAAACTGGCGGAGGGAAGGTACTCATGAAAGTTCGTTTTGTTTTCTTGGTCGATTAACTATATTTTCTTGATTTGACCATTCATTTATCCACCGTTTTATCCATTTATAATCTCATAAGTCACTTCATACCTTTTTTCATTAATTGTTACATGTTTTTCAAATTAATTTTTAAAAAATTCACCTCATGTATCTTTATAATATTAGACAACGATGCTATGAAATCTCTAATAGAAGCTTCATCTATTATAATATCCAGACCATCAATTGGAACAAGAAACTTAGTAGTCCTATCATATAGTCTATCAATACCCACTATCATATGATTTTTTGGAGGGTTATATTATGTAGTTGGTCTCCCAGGATACTATGCACTTTACCAATCACAACATGGAGATACATTGGTGTTGATAGATAAAAATTACATACATCTACATCCTGTAGAACGTTAGTAATATAGTATTATCAGAAGATTTTTTATTCAAATTTAGGAGAAAGAGAAATAGAAGAATGGATAACCCAAGGTAAGGTCTAGTGGGAATGACTTGCCTCAGTGATAGTGGGATTATTTTGTTCATGTGTAAATCACTGCTCCACCACCAGTTCACTTTAATCTTTTCGTATAAATTAGACTTCCAAATAAGACCAGAAAATTATATATTTTAATGAGTCTATTTGTGTATGTATTCATCTCATTATATTATAAGTATCTTCTAGAGGATTTATCTTCTAGAAATATGTTTTAGGAGAGACTCTAAAACCTAATCATCTAATGATACTATTTTTTTGAGGACGATTCAAAGCTACTAAATGTATGTTTTTCTTCTCATATGGCCATTGCCGATTGATTTACCTAAACAATATAAAAAATATAAAAATATATATGTTTATGTAATATTGTTATAAATCACAATGAATTATAATTATTTCGTACTTACACATGCTTCCCATACATCTTTTGTGTTTTCATCAACTAATTTTCAATCCATATTTACAAGAGCCTCCTTCAATAGCAGATGACGTGGGATGTAAGTAGCTCCAGATTTTGATTCATTAATCTAAATATAAAAAGGAACTTATTTTGTTTCATATCATATAATTAAACATTAATTTTTGATTTAACATACATACCAATTTCTTCTCAAATGAATTGTACCCCATTCTTCTTTTACAATAGGGGTATGGTGGTTTTGATTCACTTTCTTTATTTTTAGAACATTTTTTTTGTTTCATAAATTATCAATTTTGAATCTAGTAGGATAAAATAAATATTGTAAAATATTATATTATCGACCATAATTCACCTGAATTGATTTCTCACTATAATGAATTTTGATATTATTCTATGTTTCCTATTTTATAATGTCTGTATAACAAAGTGGTGGATGGGGATTTTTTTCCCCTCAACATCCCAAAGATGTAACATCTTTAAAAGAGTATAGAAGACTCTATGGGTTTTATCATTTCTATTAATACAAATTTATTATATAAATATTCTAAATTAAATGAATTCTACAAGGAATAATTATAACTAAATCAGTGTTTCATTATATATTTTTCAGTAAAATAAAGAAAGTAAAATGTAAAATTTTGGTTATATAATTCCAATGGATTTCAGTAGTTATAGGTTGGATTATATTTAATGAGTCAATATCAATCATGCCATTCATCCTCGATGTGACCCGAATATAAAAAATGAAAATAGTCTTGTTGGGTTAAATAGGTTTCCCATAATGATTCCAACCTACATCAAATTTTATAAACTGGGTTATTTCCTTAATAATTTTATTAAAAACTATGATGTTGTGTCATTCATGTTTCTTTCATTTTTTTCGTCAAAATATTATTGATCCACTAATAATTTTGTAGTTTCATCATCAAGAGACTTTTCATTATTAGTATTGTAAGAAACATCATATTCAGAAGACATTTTTTGCACGAGTAGTCAAAAGTAATAATTTTTTATGAGTAACAACAATGCATTACACTCCTTACATAAAAGTCAACAATTGAATGCATCTTTCCTTGAAATTGAAGTTGTCTTGATCAAAGATATAATACATCAATACTAAAGTACAGATAATCTTCACTTCCTTTATTTAATCAATCATCAGGCACTTGAGTTCCTTCTATATCTTGATGATGGATTTGAGGCTCCTCATTTCCACATTCACACTAGCCTTCCACCCATCACTTTTCGGGAGGTATGTCATTAATGACCATTGGAACCACAACGATGGGAGGAAGTATAATTTGAATGATTAAGTCCAATTCATCATCATGATATTGAATCCAATCAATCGTCTAAGGATTAATGTGTCCTAGGAACCTACACTAATGGAATCACATAAGAAGTCTCCTCAATTGAAGAGGAATTGGGATACCTCCACAATAATGGTCTTGAAGAAATGAATCTCACCCCACCTACATGGGACATCACTTTTATCTATTGAATTACTCCTTACCTCACAATTTTAAATATTATTTTTAATCAACCATATGATCCTTCAAATAAATTTCATCCCTTTAAAGGGTGAATTTTCAACACATTCTTAGTATTGGTCTATATTATTTTTACACTTATAAATGAAATGAGTCTATTCAATGAAATTGTAAATATATTATCATGATATATTAGAATATAATTTTATAGGAACCATATGTACTTCTCATAGGTGAAAATTATACCACATACCTAGAAGTAGATTTACAATTACCTCTAAGAATGTTCTAATTTAAGACCAATAATAACATTCTCCATTTGTAAAATATAATATTAGAGAGAGGTATACCCACAACATAATCATATTATATGATGAATAATTCATTATAAACAATGAATTTTCTCACCAAATATGATTTATAGGACATAAAGAACCAAACCACCAAAAGTTTATTTTTATCAATTTTTTATCTCTCTATGGGTATTCACCATGTCAAATGGCTTTCAATTTTTTAACCCAATGATTTAATTTTATCTCAATTTTCATTAGTAAATAAATTACTAATTAACATCTCATAGTTTTTATGATAAAATATCCAATCAAGGATAAACCAATTACTTTTCTTAAATAAAATCTTTATATGTTGTTGTGTATTTCTATGTCCATTTACCCAATGATTTCCCAGCACTATCAAATCATGGATATTTTGAAAATATTGGTTGAGCATACTTTTCTCCCAATATAAATTCTCCATCACTATTTTTAACACAAGGATGATGTTTAATAATAATATTGAATTAATTAAATACAAAAAAAAACCTCACAACATGCACCACTAAAATAATTGTAGAAACATGATTTATCAATTAAATATTCTATTGAATTCAATAAAAAATTATTTTTGAAAATCAGAAATCGAAATAAACCATTAAATCATTTTAGAATTTACATGAATATCAAAAATCCAAAAAACTTGTTTTAATGATTTATACACTCACCATGGTCCCTATATGTTCATCACACATAAATTAGGGCCACAACATGGTATCCCCTAATCCTTAAAAACCATCATAATTAAGACTTTAAAATCTATAATATAGTATATAAATGGAAGTAATTTTTAGAAACTACGTTGATTTTGGAACACTATATTATTCAAATGAAGAGAAAAATGATGGGGGTGAGAGGTCTTCTTATTAATGTAATAAATAGAGTTAACCATTTATGTGTGTCTTTAGGGACAATTGGGATACACACTCAAATACATGTGAAAGGAGAAAATAATGAAATAGCACCACACTTGAAGTATTTCATTAGTGACGAGAAGAGATGTGGGGTTTGTTGTGATTAAGAGTAGCACAAAAGAGAAAACTTCATAAACCCAAAACATTAATCAATGATATATGATGAATAGAAAATAACATACATTTGATTATAGCCTTGATTTATCTGATGGAACATAGTGGATTCACACTCGTAGTAGAGGATTTCCATGAGAGCATGAGAATCAAAAGTGACTCAGTTGTGGTTAGGTTTTTTAAAATAGATCATGGACACATTTAACAACACATTCAGAAAAGAACTGACGAAGATCCCTTTTAATGGCACTAAATTTATAAGCATTGATAATTATGAATTTTTCCAGCACTTTTTAGCGATGATAAATCTTGAGCTTTATCAGCTCCAAAAATCACTGATAAAAGAAATATTTATCATCGCTAACATTTTCTCACTGGTAAATGTTTCTTTTAAATGTTTTTTTAGCACTGATAATGATTGATCATTATCATCAGTACAAAAGCACTAATAAAATACATATAATTATAATTATTTAAATAAAATTATTATAATTTTATATTTATTTAAATATATATAATTATTTATTTATAATTATATAAATACCTATTTAAAAAATAATATTTATTTATTTATAATAATTATAAATATTTTTAATATAAAATTATTGATATATTTATTTATAAATATCTATATACAATTATATTTATGAAATATTAATAGATATATAATCATAAATACATGTATTTTAAATATGAGTGAAATTGAATAATTCAAAATGAGTACACATTAAAAATGTTGAATAAATAGATTTGATTGATTAATTAAATATAAATTATAAAAAAATATGGATATATATAATAATATTAATGTGGATTTATACATATTAAAAATACTAAAACATCGTAAATAAATAAATATAAATAAATAAAAGAAAATTTTCGAATTCCAAAATAAGTAAAAATAATAAAAAATTAAAAATGAATACCCTAAATATAGTATTAAAAAAATAAAAATAATTTATTTATTAAAACGTAATATATATTAAATGTATCTTGATATAGTGAAATTATAAAATAAACTAAAATTTTAATAAATTACATAAATATTAGGTGTATGTGTTTCTATATATTGAGAAAGTATATGTGTGTGTGTGTACGTGTATACAAATGACTAAAAATATATATGTGTGTGTGTGAGTGTGTGTACTTATGTGAAATAAATGAAACACCTGACGTTTGATATAGGTTAAATTGAGAAATCAAACAACCTTGAAAATGAATATTACAGTGATATGTTTTTAATTAACATTTTGTATAAATTACACATTTTCATTTTATATAACTATATTAAATATATATTTCATATTACTATTAATAATCATTATATTTTTATGTTTAATTTTTTGATTTTTATCAATAATTATTTAATTAATAAAAATTTTCATATCTTTCTTAGTTTACCCATTTAATATTATTTTTATAATTTTTCATTACATAAAAGTTAATTATCAGCGCTGAAAAAGAACTAATAAGGGGAAACTTTTATCAGTGATAAAATACAATGATAAAGGGGACCACTGATCAGCATCAAAAATAAATCACTGATAATGGTTTCCTTTCTCAACACAAAAATAAAACACTGATAAAGGTTACCTTTTTTCACCACTAAAAAATGCACTGATAAAGGGTGCCTTTTATCATCACCTTTTTAGTGGTGATAAATATCTTCTTTTATCAGTGCTTATATTAGAGAAAATAAAGAAGAACTTTATCAGTGAATTTTTTGATTGATGATAAATTCCGATGCAATTATAGGTGTGTTTTGTTGTAGTGTAATCATATATATTGATAAATATCCATGGTAAAAAGAAACTGGGTGATCCAGAGAATGTTAACACTCATAAATATATAATCTATAGAAACTTGAAGGAGTTCATCGATATCACCAATAATGATTATAATAGAAAAACAATTATTTCAATACCATTTTCCTAATTTTTATTAATTTTCAAAGGGGGTTATACTTACATGATTTCAGGACAACATCACCTATTGTTGTGCCTTGACCAACTTCAACTTCATCTTTTATTCCATGAAATGATTTTGAATTTTCCATTCATAAAGAGTTAGTAGATCATGATATCCATAAAAAGAATTATGGGACATTCAATATATCTTTATCATAACCAAAATTCCTCACACAAGTTATCCAATATTCATGAATCCTCATATTGAAGAATAATATTTCAATCTCTAAAACCACATCAGATGTTTAACATAATCCATTCCAAAAATGGTTAACCTTATAACACATATAAAATATAAATATTTAAAAAATTAGAAACAAGGTAAAAAAATTTCTCAAAAACAACATAGCATTGATCCCCCATATATCTAAATGTAGCTCTTATTAGTCACACACCAAACATTTGAATACCCTTTTCAGGTACTTTCATGAAACATGTTAATAACGTGAATTACCATAAATCTTTATTGAAAAAATTCATTTGAACTTATTCAATATTTTATTAGATGCATTACTTATTTGAAAAAGTCACAAACATCAACCATGATAGAAAACCCCAATTATCAACAAATCATTAATTAGTTCCAAGGTAACTCATATCTTCCACTTTATTGATGAATATCCATCATATAATTATACAAACATCATTATCTCAACAAAAGTACTATTATAAGTGTTACAATTCAATTAATCATGTGTCTCTTATGAACCCCAACATTCCATTAAATAACACTTCTAGTCCATCAGAACCATTCATCATATTATTGTAAATCCTTAGTGAAAAGATATGTTGAAAAATCCTTACATAATTCACCCTTCATAATTCTTGAATACAATAACATAAACACTTTGAAGACACTACTTCATCCTTAATCCATTAACAATTCCACCTCATCCAATTATTTAATACATATTTCCCTTCACATTTCATTAATAGTCTCATTATCATCAACTATATCACTATTATGTGTACCCTATTGTTGATTCCTTTTAATATTGTTTCTCTATGAAAATCAATTATCATAATGCCCATTCATTCCATAAAAACATTCAACAATTGATAATACCTTATAGAGGCCAATATTTACATCCATTGTGTTAACTAAACTATTAATTTTTTCATTTGTAGTTAATTTTTTTGTGTAATTTCATTATAGTCAAATCCTCTTCATGTTCCATTAATACATTCAATTGGGTGGTTCTTCTCACAATCATAATTTGTGGGAAACTAAATATTCTTTCATCTGTGGACACCATTATTAGAATTATTATAAAAATCTTTAGTTCTTGTGATTTTTTGAGTACAATAGTTGGTTAAGGTACACATTTTTAATCATGTTCCATGAAATCTGATTAGGAATGACCACAACATACTTCACTCTATTAATCATCCCATTTGACAACTAATTAGAAAATTGTCCATCGAATCCAATGTTATCCCAGTTTCTTTTGGTTCCCACCATTGACTAAATAAAGAAATCATAATATGTGATGAACATATCCTATTGGAAACCATATAATCAAGATAATTCATGTATAGGATTTCTAAATTATGAAACCTACTTATGAAACGTTAATAGTATTTTTAGATACATCCTTAAAAATATCCTTAGAAATTTCCCCGGGGTTCTCTATAAGGTTTTTTCATCCTATTTTGAAAATGATGACTTATCATTTTTTTATGATAAAAACTACAGTAGACCATAGTTTTCATACATATATATTACATCAAAATAGAAGAATATTCATTACATTAAGTAAAAAAACACTAAAACCATACAGTTGTAGTGCATTTGGAAACATGGAAAAATAAACAACTGATTTATAAAACTTCTACATCATCTTATAGTTATTCCATTATAACTAGACCCATTTTGGGAAAACATTTCATAATTAATATCTTCATATCCTGGGGAAATAAACATTTAAAAAGGGTGAACTCAGATTCATGATAATATTATACAAGGGAGACACGAATCATAACATAAACATAAATTTTTATAAAAATTAACATAACTTTTTAAAATTAGAACCTTTATATCATATATTGTAATCTTGAGTCACTAAAAAATTCATAAAATTTCATAAGTAATGTATAATAAAATAATAGTTTTGACTTAAAACATGGATGTTCGGAGAAAACAATTATTATAGAAAATCATATCATTGGTTGTCAAAGATCTTTCCTAGACTATCATAGTGGAATGGGTTCACTCCAAAATACATTTTATTAGTAAATATATACTCACAAGATTGTCATATGAGACAATGTCCAAAAAAACTGAGTTCACTCCATGTTCCAACCCTATATTACTGAACTCGTTCTACTCCCCATTCCAGTTTGGTATTACTACACTGAGTCTACTCCATGTTCCATTACTGAATTCCTGAAATAATTTTACTACCCATTATAGTCATATATATCTCATTAGATTTAAATATTTACTAAATGAATTGATGGATACAAAAGTCCCAAACATCACATGATGAAAACCATATATATATGTTCCATAAGAATATAAATCATTCATCATATCAAAACCCATTGAACAAAATGGAATTAAAAATAATTAATGCATCATAAGTATAAAACAACCATTAGATTAATAGTGATAGAATCATTGATAAAATAACCCCATTAAATAATATGTGACATAATTAAATATTATTGAAAAAGTAAAATAATTATAATACTTTACTTGAAAATAATTATTGAAGAAAATATCCTTTCTTTTTTGAAAATATTTTCTTATATTAAAATGCCACAAAATTTTAAAAGAAACAGTTTAATTTTAAAATAGCCTAATATTATTGTAATGTATTTTTCATGGAATTAAAGAATTATAAAAACATTAAAATCCATTAATGTGTAAAACGTAAAAAAACAACTCTTCTAATACTTTTTTCTAAAAATATATGCTCCACATTAGGAAATTGACAGAAAGATTCATTTTAAAATGATTAGAAAAAATTCATTCCATGTTTAAAATTAAATAAACAATTGTGGAATAAACAAAAAAATATTATTTAATATGTTTTCAAGAATCATGGAAATGGGAGATAAATATTCCAATCTAAATACTCACATATAAACAATCTCGGATCATAATGAGATTTTGAAATTAATACTTACCACATTACAATCAGTGAAATTGTATTCCCCATGAACGAAATTTATATGGATATGAAAATAACATATTCAATATAATAATAATATTAAACTAAATTGATGGGAAGTATATACACTAAAATTTTAAATCAAATTGTGTATAAGGAATGTGTCCCATAGAAATGAAATTGAGACAATACTCTCTTACGTTAAGTCATGGATTGCGTCATATACATTAAAACCTTTGTTATAATAAATATATGTTTATTATAAATTTAAAATAGAAAAATATTAATATATATAATACAATATATTATTTTCTTATTCCATTATATTTCTCACTTATTAACAATTCCTTGTAAATTTTAGGTTTATCCTAATAACAGTTTTGATTTTGGTTTATGTTTGGACTTGTTTCCATTGTCCTCTTACATACATCATGATTTAATCAATAAAATAATGATAAAAATGATACAAATATCATATACTTATATATTATATCTATATTCATGGTGATTCATAAAAGTTAGATATAGAAAATAAAATACACTGTTAATTGAGACGTTATTCCACACGTACACATGAACGCTATTTGTATTTTTTGTGAAATTAAAAGAATGAAAATTATATGATATATTATAATTATAAAATAATTTGTAGGTTATTTATAACATATATTTTAGAAAAAATCACCTTAATTACCATCCATGTAAAATATATATGAAAACAAATCACATTGCTTCATGTGGATGGTATGCCATATATATGGATGAGCGACTTTATCATTTCCCCAAAGATTAGGTGGTAATAAGATATATATGATATAATCATCCAAAATGCATATTTATGTTATAAATATAATATATAAACATTATACCCATCATAATTCCCACTCGTAAAATATTGTTATGGAAAATTAGTTGTATCTCTATGTGGAGACGGTAAGTTGAGCATACGCACAAGCGATAGATTCATTTACAGTTTGATTGGATGGGGCTTGTATAGTTGTTTGTTAGTAATTATAATAAAATATCATCATATTTAATATTTTTAAGTTATAATTTCATGATATATATCAAAGATTTAGAGTAGGTATATAGGCATATAAAAATAGAGTAATATGTTATAGTGATTACATATTCTTCGAAACAACTACTTTAGATCAAGTTTAAAATACTCTATATTTTGTGTTTTTTAGAACAAGAACCTCTAGAAAGAAACTAGGTAATAGGGGAAGAGATTTTTTCAATGTTTTTGTCGATCTATAAGACTTAATTTTATGTTAATAAGTGAGGGATGAGGGTCCCTTTTAGAATGGAGGTGAGGGGCACTTTTGGAACTTCCAAAAACAACTAATTTAAAATAAATTGAATCATAATCAAAATACCAAAAAAAGTACATGGATTTTAATATATGATGATATAATGTTGTAATATCACAAACAAATATATTTTATACATGTTTGAGTTTTATTTTAAACCTTATAATTTTGTTTAACGCTTAGTTAACCTAGTTTAATTTTAAATAAAGTAACATTTTATCTATATTAAATTTTTTTATGTTTTAATAGTTTTCTGTAAATTAGATAATAAATGAACACTTTATAAAATTTAAAACAATATTATAATTATATTTATTTCTAAAATTGATTTTTTTTAAAATAATTTAATAAAACATTATTTTGACAAAATATCACTACTGTCAATTTTGAAACTGTTAATTATTTGAAATACATAAATATCATTATAAAACATTAACCTCAAAAAATAGTTAACTATATCCACATGAGTTTTAGGTATTCTATAAAATTACTTGATAACATTAATTATTTTAAATTTTATTTATTTTAATATTTTTAATAATATTTCTTTCATATTACCATTAATAAAATAATTATTTTGTCATCATTGTGTATTAATTTATAATACATATTTTATCGCTAAAACTTAAATTTAAATTAATATGATGAAGAATAATATTAAAAATTTATGAAGAATTATTTTATTTTAATAAATCATTTGTCTGTACCTATATAAAAAAGAAATATTATTTGAAACATGAATGTGGCATCATTAAATTTTTATAAAATAATATATTGTCAAAACAATAATCATTTCCAAGTGTCCCAAAAAGACAAAAATATATTTTTACCGAGAATATAACTTTGTTATGTTAAAAATATACATTTATTTTTTTTATAACATAAGTTTTTCCCCATGTAGATACACAAAGGATATTTAATACAAAAAAGTGACAGTTTGTGACTTTAATTTATTTTAATATTATATACGTCATTTTTATATACACATTTCCATTAAAAAAAGCTAATTTAGTTACTTAGGTGTTAATGGTAGATTTATATCAATCCAATAATGATTCGGTGCATGTTGGATCAATTTAATTGTCTTTATAATTTTATTTTTATCCTAAATTACCCTATCAACCTTTTACTATGTTATAGAATTTACAATGTTCACTATTCACATTAGTTAAATATAAAAGGGACCAATTCAATAAATTTGGAAATTATGAATCAAAATATCTAATTCGTTTTTTCAAATAAAAAACACATAATTTGGGGAATTTACATTCAAATAAAACTAGTAAAATGCTATGAAAAATTGTTTATTAGAAACATGCATTTTTAAAACATAAAATGTTTTTAGGATAAATTCTTATAAAAAATAAATTTAAAAAACAATAATTGGATTAAGTTAAATTATAATATAAAATTAAAATTTAAAACTAATTAAAAACAAAATTTTACCTTGAAGAGACTTTAAAAGAGAATACAGTTTTCAATAAATATCAATATTTTCACTATTCATTAAAACTTTAAACATATCAAAAAATATGAAAAATTCCTCCAAAGAAAAATTTTGATATACCATATTTATTTTATAAGTTTACTTTTTCAAATATAATTTTTATTATTTTTAAAGACTAGATTAAAAACAAATGTGTCGTCATAAATTGGAAAAAATATTCTTTGGGAAAAAAATATCTTCAATGCCTAAACGTCTATTTGTTCTTATAAATTGACTAGAAACACATATTATGAATGATAAAAATTAGATAAAATATATTATATATATATTTCGTCAAAATAATCTAACAAGGGTGATTTATTTATCTGTTTCTATAAAACACAATTGTGCACATTTAAATATTTTTCAAAAAAAACATTTCATTTTATTTTTTAAAAATATTATTACATTTTTTTTAATTAATGGGTAAATAAATTATATATACATATGAAAACCATAATTTTGTAATTCAGTTAATCTTTTTGATAATATTTTTTATAATAGCTTGTTTATAATTTTTTTAAAAACATTTACTATAATTAATTGTTATTTCGTAGAATGTCAATGTTTCATGTAACACAATCTAATCTAGTGTTGTTTATATTTCCATACATAAATGAATTTTTATGAATATATATTTCTTAAAAATCTCACCGTATTACAATTTTTCTATTCCACTAGTCCAAGGCCAAGTAATCATTATCCTCACACATGCACTCATCAATCTTCATTGATTATATCATAAGCTTGATGTATGGAATTATGGTTCCCACTAACCGTAAATGATTTAGAAATTTTCCATGGTGCTTAGTATAGATTACTTACGATTTTTTCATTATAAATGTTGATGATATTTTTTTAAAATTAATCAAAAATGGAAAAAATATATTTCTATAAGTATTGTACCACTAGAATCTTAATGGATTATTAGGTAAAGGGTTAGCATGTGGATTGGTAAGTGGTTTAATAATAGGATTTTTTTTTATAATTACACTGGTATATATATTTTCAGTTTTTTTTGTATCTCTATCAATCTTAGAGTAATTGTTGTTTTAGTTCAAATGGAGAGTAAACAAAGGTCACAAAGTATAATTTTATTATGTATACCAATTAGTTTTTTTATTTTCCTTTCTTTTATTATTGATGTATCCCTTTTAGTGATTTTTATTGATGGAGTTTAAAAATAATGGATGGTGGATGAATCAATGACATCTGGTGGTAGATTGCTGGGAATATTTTCCTTATAGGGGGGGGAGATCAAGTCTAAAAAAAGAAATTAGTATTGATTTTTAATTTTTTGTGTCTCTTTATCATGTTTACATATGATTTTTCTCTTCTTTAGTTTATCTATGTATTCCTTACTTATATATGTATCCTGATATAATTTCAAATCTTAGTAAATTGATATATAAAAGCTGTAAAAAAGAAATAAATTTTTTTTCTAATCCCTCTATTCACCGAGCACCCCTATATTTCAAGGTTACTATGCAAACAAATACATCACTATATTCTTTTAGTTCAGAAATAAGAAGTTATTTATACCCTACATCTATATAAATAAATGAATTGAACTTCATAGTTTGTATAGAAAAAAAAATCAACAGATATATCTTAACAAACAATCCCATATAACCCAATTTCATTCAATATGTGAACCAGAATATCAATTTCTATGAGAGTGGCCAATAGTTGAACATGAAACTGAAAATATATATACATCCATGAGCATATAAATTTCCAGTAGACAATAATATTATTTCTTATAGTCCTTCCATTTAATTACAGTTCAATTATCAGTCTTGTTTGAATATATAGATAGATAATTAATTCTTAATTCTTAATTTCAGTTAAAACAAATAACACCACATTTACATTTATCAAATCCATTTTTATAATAAAAATTAAGGAAGCTATAATAACTATGATAAGTTTTATCACACAAACTAAAATGATTTCTGATGAATACATTTTTTTATAATTTAAATAAATAATGAAATTGTTAAAATTAAACCATACCAATTATCATTAGAATTCAATAAGTCATACAAGGTTAGTGTACCCTCATGGTCTTGTCACTAAAATTTTATTTAATTATTGAAAAACTATGTTTACGTCCATGTCGATAATATGTAATGACCCTTGGCCTAATGGTATGGTGACACCCAGACTAATTCCCCACAATAAAGCATGAATACGCTAAAGAGAACAAGACCTTAACCTAGCCACATGTTTACATTCTTTCCAATAACCCCCAACTAATTAATTAAATGATATAAATTTTTTAGTGAATTGAAACAAAAAAATTACCCTTAAACTATCCCCCACTCATCAACAATCGGTTTCATATGTGCAATTTCAATTTCAGGAAAACCTTGTTTATAAACAAAAAATTCCACATTAAATAAATTTAACATAAAAAAATAGAGATATTTGAGATGTTATTAGGATATGAATTTTACTTGTTAGTGGGATTACGAAGTTTGAGGATCCTAGTCTATGAGGCTTTTTGTGAGGCCTTATTCTTAATTATTAATCCTTGGAAACACTAAATGTGTATATGGGGTGACTAGATAAATCCCACACAATTCGATTTTATGCATGGGATACCATCAGTTTGACTATTATTCGGACCACCATGGTTGGTTATTTGGATTTGTGGTCATAGGTACCTTTATATTATTTTCAACAGATTAATAGACACCATGATCTTTTTGAGGAGTCATTTTCATAATTAATTCCAATTTCCAGTTTTTAAAAGTGTGTTGATGATATTATTTGTGGTCATTGTTTTGGGAAATCTTTCAAATTCTATTTAAGATGTTCTCTTCTCTATGAATGGTCTATTAATTTTTTTATGGTACTCTCTTTTTTTTACTTTTATTTCTTCTCAAATATTCCTTTAAATTTAATATTTTCGATCATAGTGGTTATACTTTGTAAAATGAGTGTATGTTCAAATTTTTTTTGGATATTTATTATGATTTATATTCTTCATAGGTAATTTTATTATGGTTTTCTCTCCTTATTGATCAATATTTCATGATGGACCTGAAAATGGTGGTTGAGACCCATTACAGGTATCTATTTCATGACCATTTATTGATTTCATCATAGGTGATTTGAAAGTTTTAGGACCCTGGTGCATTCTTTGGTATTATTATGAGGTCATGTAGTTTAGAGTTGTTTTATTTATTTTTACTTCTTGATAATATAACATTATTTTATCATCCTTAATAGGTTCAATGGATTTATGATTGAATAAATGGTAATGGTGGGGAGATTTTTCAAACTGTAACCTTAATTTAATAATTATTTATATTAATTATTTAATTATATTTTTTGTCATATGTTCGAGTCACTTAATTTGGGAAACATTTTCAAACAAATTAAAAAAATTTATGTTTCGAAGGGTTTAGCCTCACATTGGGCTAATCCATGGGGAAAATGTGCAATTGAGTTTGTCACATTGATATGGAGGCCCTTCTCAGTTATTACATGTTTTATTCAACCATGTTACTATCCCTTATAAGTTCTAGTGTTCCCAGTATGGGGCACATAGTGGGAACACCATCTGTTAAATGGTGCACATACACCATGAGACTCTCCCTAGATAAAAATAAATTTTATCCTATAAAAATATTTTTAATGGTTTTAATCGAATTTTTCATACCCCTTTCCTAAAAATATCAAGAGACAACCCTTCTTTTCTAGGCTCCCTCTCTCACACCAGCCTAATTTTTTCATCCTCCATTATTCATGTATTATATATTTGTTTTAGTGTATAATCATCCTTGGTAATCATTTTATCTCTTTAGGACTCTTCTTCATATAGTTTTGCTTCCTCGTTGTGTAATTCATTAGGGATGAACCCTAGAGTATGGGTTTGGATTATTATTTATACTTTTCTTTTGGGTTTAACTCCTAGGGTGTGTAGATTCCTCCAAAAACACTTATATTTCTATTCATGAAGTGTTTTTTAAATCATTGAACATTCCAGGTATGTTTTCTCCTTTCATTAAAATTTTATTTTAGATTGTTTAATGTCTTATCTTTTAAATTATTATTCACATTGCCACATAATACTTTAATGAAATTTATTGATTACGTTTCAAAAATCTAATTTCATTGGACTCTCTCTATAATTTATTCCATCTTTACAAAATGTGTTCAGTCTTTTCCTAGAAAAATATCTATGGATGTTTCTAAAGAGAAATTGGATTTTTTATTATCTCATGAGTTGTTTATAAATTTTTTCATGAATTAATAATTGGGTTTAATTAATGTCACATAATTTATTCCATTTTTATTTAATAAATTTTTTTATAAAACTATTTTGTGTTATTTAAATTCAATTAAAATATATATATATAGTCTATTTCCCATATTCAAACATTGATGTATGAATATGTGCGTTTAGAAGAGATTGTATTCATAAATAACCATGTATTTCTAAATGACAACAAGGATTGTTTCAAATAAATAAATATGAGATTATTCATAATCCATTTTAAGTAACTAGTTATTATGCATATATATAAGGATAAGAATATATAAATAAATATATATATATACTAGTGTATAAATTCATGTGGGAGAATGAAATTTTTTAAAATATGGAAACATATATATATATATATATCTCCATGTTTATTTTTAGAATGACATAAAAATATGAATTCTTATGAATTTAATGTTCATATTAAGACTCCATTTCAAACAATTATTAATGTGGATTGAAAAATAAATTATATTGGATCGGTTGGAATGTAATATTTTTATATTATTTAAAATGGATATCTTAATTAAACCATGCTATAAAAATAGTTTTTTTATTACATTATATGCATGCATTAAGGTTATACCCAAACGGTTCTAACAATTCTGATGTGAAACTAGTTTAAAGAAAAAAAATCATTTCTTTATATGGTTAGATTAGAATTAAAATCACATATGGGATCCTTGGTATCTAGGGGATTAAGATAGTTTAGGGATCCCGTTTTGGTTATAAAATACAAGAAAAAATACCTAGTATTTTATGATTTGGTTGTGGGTATTCGAATAGGGAGTCTACATGCTACTAGGCCTAGGGAATTAAGTCTTTAGGTGGTTGAGACATTGTTTTGGAGAATTATTGAAGTAGTTTACCTACCCCTACTATAAGGGGTAATCTCCTTAGAGACATGTGTGCATTCATCGAATTTTAGTGATTATATCATATTTTTAATCAGATGATATATTGTTGAAAACAACCATAGATGACATAGGAAATTCCCATGGTACTTGACATAGATTACATTTAAATATTTATTTGAATTTATAAATTATCAATGATTGTTTTATTTAAAATATATTGTTACTAATATTTTACAATATATATTTTTATTATTTATTATTAGAAAGTATAATTTTTTAAAGGGGAATGATAGATGTTGATGATGAGTTATCTATTATAAATGTGACTAAATATGAAAAGAAACATATTCCAATTTGTATTAATTTAATATAATGATAATCGATCATTAATCAATTGGTAATAATGTGGAAAAGTTATGCAATCCTAATTTTATTTTTTATTCTAACACCTCTTTATATCATTTTAGTAATATGTTCGACTCTTGATCACCCATAGATTTATTCAGGTTATAGTTTGGATAGATACTTGCTTCATTTAACATGGGATAGTTTTTTCAGGTATATTGGTTGTCATATTTCTTTTTTTTTCTCAAATTGACCATGTAATTATTTTTATTCTTTTCAATGGATGGGGTAGAAGTAATTTCATAGAGCTGGAGAAATGGTATTTGGTGGAGGCATTGGGATTAATTTCATTATAAGTGAAGGATATTAGGGGGGTCAATGGAGTGATTAGTGTTTATTTTTAATTTTTATTTCGAATCACAATTTTTTTATATGTATTTTCTCATCATATGATTCTACACGGACAATCGACTTATAGATAGTCTATTCATATATTTTTGTTGAATTTTGGAATTTTATTAAGTAATGTTTTTTGTGACATATAAACCCATGTGGTGCTTCCTTGATACCATGGAACTTCTTCAAGTTCATGGTGATTTGGAATTCCCTTTAGGGATTATCTTGGGACAAATTGGGTGTTCAATCATGGGACGACTCGAGTTTCTTCATGAACTAATTTTTTATTTATTTTGGAATTATTTGTTTCCTTTAGTATGATATATTAAGAATTTGGTCACATTGTTTAATGATTTCAGTTTCGATGGATGTAGTCTTTAAATAACTATTATAAAAGTAAAAACAATATTTTGACCTAAAATTATATATGAATTATACATTTACATGAATTAATATATATACCAGTGGTTAGTTTCATATTCACATGGAATATATCCCTAGAATTGAATAATTCACTAAATAATGAGGAATTTATATTAAAATACATATTCTTCTTAAATCCAATAATTTCCACTGAAATTTCGATTTCATTCTCTTCAAATAACTTATTCATCTTAATTTTGAATTAATTATTTTATGAAATTCATATATTATGAAGGAAAATCAATGATGACTTTAATGGAATTTGAATGGAATGAATCTGAAATAATAATAGAGGTTATTTATTTGGGGAAATATAATATCCTCAAAACATTATATAGGAATAAAATCATGAATCATAATATTTTTAAATAAATTAAAATATAATTTTAATATATATATTTACTAATATACTGCTGTTGAAAATTTGGAAAATCGGTTTGGGTTATATTTTAAAAATATTTTGATTCAACATTAAATAATATTTAGAATAACTTACATAATTTATAATAATGTTTTTAAATTTATTACCTTTTTGTATATACTATTGTAATTAATCCAATAAGAAAAATTATATAATGTTTCAAAATATGAATTCATTGTAATTGGGAAAAGATATTTCTAAAATTTTAAACATCTATTAACTTTTCGTATATTTTTTGTATGATTACAGAATCTAAACAAATAATATCTAATGATATTGAAAATAGATAAATATTTAATTAATTTTTTTTTTCAGAAATCTAATTTTCACTTTCTCTAGGATTATTTCATGGTTGGTAGTAAGAATTTGGTAGTTAAATTATTGTATTACGATAAAAATTATATGAATTATTGAATTAAAATGTTATCCTTACTAAGGGAAAACATATGAAAGTGGAAATATTATAGATAATTTGTTAATTTTCACTATTGAATGAAAATCCATTTTACCACGTCAGAAAAATAGTTCTCACCTTCTCTTTTGGTCAGGGATGTCTAACCATAATTATAAAAATACATAATTAGTGGATATTGTTGGATTTTATAGGTGATAAGATACACTAAAATGTTGAAAGAAAAATCAACCATACTTCATAAATTTTTATTACCATAATATTATTATAATGATGATGATTAATTTAAGAACAAAAAACCTTTTCCTATTGATGAAATTTATTCAAAGCACTTCTTGGTTAACATAATAGTTATCAATGAAAATAATCGAATAGAATACTTGCTCAAAAGGTATTCAAGGATATGGGAATCTCAAAAGTCATTGAAATGATTCTCTTGTTATCATTTTTTCATTTATATATGGAGTAATAGAAAGAGAAATAGAGTTAGAGATTTCAGTTTAGATGAATTTAACATTTTTCAAATGCTAGAACAAAAAAACTAAATAAACTATAGGAATTTTTATATAGTTCATCTAATAAATATCATTAGTTTATATACATGTAACACCCTGAATTTTTTTTAAATAACAATATAAATTATATCATTCCTAACTTGAAACAGTGAAATTTTACTAAAATGGTATATATTATAGAAATGTAATTATTTAAATGTTAATGTTATAATGTGGCCAAATAATTGGAAGATGTGAATATTTTTAAACACATTATGAAAGATATCTTTAATAGTAATACATAATACAAATGTATTGATAAATTATTAGGAAATAATCATTCAACATTTTGTGAAGTAATTTTATACATAAAAGATGAATATTCTTTGAAAATGATTATTATTTCATTATGTACACCAAAATTATGATGATTTTTTTCTTATATAAAACATTTTATTTTGAAAAAAATTACTTTTTTAAAGGATCATGTCAAAATTATCTTGTTGTTAATTTTTTAAAATTTTCATAAAATATTTATTTTTCAATATAAAATGAAAAAATGATTTTTATTGAAAACACCCTTATATTAAATAAAGCACAGTATTCCTTCTCCTAAATTGATTTAAATGTAAAATTATTTATTTTTCAGTACTAATAATCCAATTATGGTCATTGGAATTAATTTTAGGATAGATTTTGGTATATATGCTTTATAAAAATATGAAAATATTTTTTTGGAATGCTGATTTACATCAAGTTTTGGGTGTTTTATTTTAAATGAAATTCTAAAAATTCAATGAAATAGATCTTGAAAATGTATTCCATATTTTAAATCAGATGTATGAAATTTTTTAAACAGTTCCCTTTCATTTTTTTCATTATCATTCATAAAAATAGTAAATATATTTACTTTTCGAAGGCTAAAATAAGTATCGTTTGGTATAAAACATTGGGATAAGGATTATAATTATATAACTCTTTTTTATCCTAATGTATGTGTATAATTAATCAATACCTATCCATATTTTCAAAATATTGGCCAATTTGGTCCATTTTTCTTTGATTATGACCATTAAATTTATTATGGTAGAAATAAATATTAAATATCACCCTCTTGAAATTAATATCTCTACATTTATGCATATGGATAAAAAGATAATGAGTTATAATTGATTTTTTTATTTGAAATATGAATTAATTTATTTATCAAATTATTTTTTTAATTTTTTTTATTATGTAATTAATTTAAAATCCAACAAAAACACACACATTATTTATTCAATTAATAGAGAAATAAAAAAATTGTTTTATTTATTCTTAATGTAATATAATTTTGGAGAAATATTAGCTTCCCTGAGTTTGTAGATATTCATTACATATTCGGGATGTGATAAAGATTTATATTTTAATTACTTAACTATTTTCATCAATTTATTATCAATGAAAATGAATAGTCCCAAAAATAACATTAGTGATATTTTATAACAAACAATATTTTAATAAATGATTTAGAATTTATAAATATAATATATTTAGAAAATTTAAAGGGATATTACTGAACATTTCAACCATGATACATTTATAAGACACATTGCTTTTAACATATCATTATTAAGTCTTACTGATTAAAACAATTATTGATATTTTTTAAATTGTTAAAAGGGGTAATATGGGTCAAAAAATGATAGGGGTGAAAACTGTCACGACCCGTCCTCAGGGCCCGTGCCGTGACTACCCCAAGCCCGCCTTCCATAGGCCAGGGGCTCGCGACTAGCACCAAAGGCGTAAATCCAGATAACTGGGAAGGAATTGCCTTTATAAAAGTAAACAAAACACCACAGTGTACAAGCGGAAGAAAAACACTATGTAAAACTGAAACAAGCTATAATGAAAGTAAAGGGGCCGGAAATACAAGCCCAACTGTAAAGTACAAGGAAAAATACAAAACAACCGAAAGGTGACAAGCAGCTCCTAGATCGTTCACCAAGGATCCTACCTGAAGGGTAGGTACAGATAGCCTCCACAACGCTCTCGCCCGTCAACCTCCTATGAGTGTCGTCTCGTCGTGAAGTCCACCACCAGATACTGTCTCGTTGTGAGGTCCACCTCCGGGTACCGTCCAGTCCTCGAACACCCAGCCTCTGTCTCCACTGCTCGTCGTCTGCAACCAACACAATGAGGTGCGGGCGTAGCCCGTGCAGGGGTGAGTGTATCGATACTCAGTAGGGACCCCGAGACCCTCAAGGTCTCACTAAATCCAACAATGATAACAACAATTAAGATCTCAACAGATAACATCTACCTATGTATATGCTCATACATATAACCATGTTATCAAGTAACCCATCTCAATCATGAGGAAACAGAAAGATTATGAATCAATGGATAACCACTACCCAGGAATCTGCCCATACATATACCTTAGTAATCAAGTAACCCAACTCAATCATGAGATAAACACAAAGGTCATAGACTCAGCTCAAACCAGGATTTTCATTATCGAAACTGTAACTGCTGAAGAGCTCCGTCTCTGGAGTGTACAGTGGTCCTGTCACGACTCCGAGTTACTGCTCACTAACCTAAGACTGGTGAGGTACTCCTCCTATCTAGTACCGCGGGTCAGCCACCCAAACACAGTAGTGCTTCCCGCCGAGGTATTTCACCCAAACACAGTAGTGCACACCCCCTAGTAGCCTGCTGAGGTACTCTCCGGACGAGTACCGTTGGTCTGCACTATCACACAGGTAGTGCTCTGTCCTCCATGGGTCTTCACCTCACAAAGTAGTGCTTCGTCCACTGGGCTAGTCGACTCACTCCAAGTCGAGTTGGTCAAGCAGTCGTCAGGTCTCAGTCAGCTAAACGGTCTTCGTACTCCGTACGCTCGTCTCCAGGAGGGTCCGCTCCACGAGCTACAGGTCGATAATCCAAGTATCTCAATGTCCCATGAAGAAGTATCTCAAAGTACCGCCTCGTCATAGGGGTCTCAACGCAACAGACGGCGCGTCAATCGGACGCCCAGTCTGTGAGTTACTAGCCTTTTCGTCCTAGGGGCCCGGTTGGTTACGTGTGTGAAGCAACCCGACCGTATCTCAACTGTACCCCAAACTCTCATAGGGTATGCCCATAGGGACCGTTTCTCAACGTGATCACCAACGCCGATGACGGTTTGTCAAACGGACGTCCGGTCTGCAAGTTATCAGTTTTTCCGTTCCAGGGGCCCGGTTGGATTTCGGGTACAATCCAACCCTGCCATACTCCAACTGCGTCCAAATCTCAGGCAAAGTATGCCAAAAGATCTGTCTCATCAAGAGGAATCCAACAAAGTCGACGACACGTCAATCAGACATCCAGAGCTCATGATATAAGTGTTTATGCTCCGAGGGCCCGGTTGGTTTCGGGTTCGAACCAACCCGACCATACTTCAAGTGACACCAGTTAACCAAACTGATCACACCATTGCGATCCATACGAAAAAACACACGAGATGGACTACCCATTGGTCCAAAACGGATAGCTGGTGAAAAAGTTTCATTTCACCGCAACACGTGCGAACTGGGCCTCTTGGGGCCCGCGCCATTACCTCGACATAAATATCCAAAATAGGTTTTGAAACATCCGTCTTAATTGCAGGGTCGCAACCTCGCAGTCGCTTCGACATTCTGACATTGAATGAGAGAGATATGTCCGATACAATATCTCGTAATAATAATAATAATATTATTATTCGGTGTTTCGTGGGCCTGAGCCACGAACCAGAATTTAGTTTTCAACATTAGACTTTAATCGACCGTCTTAAAGATAGGGTCACATCGCCGCTGACGGCAATCCAATCAGACGTCGCACGCATGAGTTATAGCAGGTCGAAGATTTAATAATATTATTAAATCTATTATTTTCTGAGCGCTTCGGGTACCCGATCCAAAAACCCGAAAAAGACATCCAATATTTTACTCATAAATTCCATCACGGAGTCAGGGTCACACTACCGCTAACAATTCATGAAACAGAGTTCGCACGAGGAAGATACCATCAAAATACAGTTTTCCCAACATAAATAATAATAAAATTATTATTATATTATATTTTTTATTTTGATTTAATTCATTAAATCCCACACCCTCAAATCCACGCACCACCCAAAAGTTGCGCCTCCCTTTACTCCATGCCTTCACGCCCCATCAATTCCTATTGATTTATTATGCCTTATTTTAATTTATTTCTCTTTATCTCCTTCTCTCTCTAATTTTCATTCTCCATTCCGAAACTCTCACGCATTCTTCTCCTCCAAACCCGGGGGATGCTTCCTCCACTAGAAATATGTCACCTTCGGACATCCGTCATCCCGACATGGCACGTCAGCAGCACTTTCCGCGGACCACCGAACGCGCTTCGGTGGTCCGATTTGCCTACCGTCTGCTCCTGCGTCTCTCCTGGGACCTGCTCTTTACTGCGACGGCTTCAAATTGTCGTTGCGTCCCGTTTCTTCATCGCCCGTCATCCTGCGCACAAAAGAACAACCAGCGGAGGTTCCGGGCTTGTTCGTAAGCCCGTGCCCTCCACTTTAGAAGCTCAATACATAACTCATCAACAACAAGTTTTTAAATTATTCAAGATAAATTATACAAACACCCTGCAATTAAAATAAGCATGCACGAGGGTATAATTCACATATACACTTTATACAAAAACCCCCTACCTCGCAAAGACGTCGCACGTCGTCAAGCTGCGGAAAGAGGCAAGCGTTGGGATGATCGGATGTCGTGGAATATCAGTGCCGAATCCGTTGACGTTGGAGGAAGAGTCGTCATCGTTGAGGATTCCCTACAGCGGTGTCTCCTCCTTTGATGGAGATCTGCGAAGCATTCTTCGTCATGAAGGAATGATCGTTCTTCGTCGGTGAGTTGGTACTCTTCAAAAAAAACTCTAGAGCTCTCCAATCCTCCACACAAAAATTGCCAACCCCATATTTCATTAAGTTCCCTTCTTTGAAAAGATTCCAAGCATTTCAAAGGAAGTAAAAGAGGTGGGACAAATATAATTAATGAGGTTATTAATTTTCTTAGTTGGCTTAATCTTGGGATGTGGAGAGGCTCCACTTCAATAAAAATTAAGTGGAGTTTCCAAGCATTTAACAAGGGTGAGTTATGGGGAGGTGAGGAGTTAGGGTCTCATGTGGGCCCCACCACACTAAACTCTCCCATGGGAGGTTAGGTGGGTGTGAGGCCCACCTCTAACTTCCCCTTTGTTGAAAATAACCACTTACCTTGAATAAAATTTGTACACATCAAATTTTATTTGAATTAATCTCATTCCCAAATATTTAACCTCAACCCGCTCAAAACGCAACTACGATAAAGGTTCCCTTAAGCAATTACCAGTGCTTCGAGTTCATTAGTGCCCTCAGATTTCAATTCCGAGCATCGGTTCAAAAGATAGAAAAAAACCCGCATGTACGTTTACTGAACGCACCCGAAAAAAAAGTTCGGAAAATTATTATCAGTCACCCTCAACCTGCGCCGGTTGAGGTTAGGCTCTGCCTAAGTAAAACACACCCTAACGAACCCATCAATACACTCAGATTTTTAATCTGAGTTGCCGTTTAGAAGTTATGAATTTTACAATAAAATAATTGTCACTTAATTATTTTATTTGCGGCCAAAAACTAACTTTTTCTGGTGGCCCGCGCCGACCAATGTTAGTATCTTCTTAAATAATGCAAAACCTCATGAGTCCAGCGGTGGTCTCAGATTTTTAATCTGAGCTACCGTTTGTGAGTTATAAGCATTCGAAAAATAAAATAATTTATTTAATTATTTTATTTACGGTTATTCCATTTTTTGTAATTTCTCACTGGAGGCCTGCACCGACTAAACTTATGTCGCACATAGGGTAATCCCACCATCATGAGCGCAACGGTGAACTCAGATTTCTGATCCGAGCAACCGTTCAAATGTTATTCCACTTTTTCAGGAAAACTGTTTACACGCGTTAATTTTAAGTTTAACAAAACATCGACGGATCATTCCGGGCACTCCGGGCCTCAGAATCAGGTACCGTCTAAAACAGCGCACTCAAAAAATTCCAAAGAAATTAAGAAAAATATTTCCTTGAAATTTCTGGGTCTTTACATTACTCCCACCTCAGGGCTTTACATCCCCATAAAGCTTCAACACATACTAGGGGAAACAAAAAGTGGAACTGAGCATGCATCTGAGCCTTCCGCTCCCATGTGCTCTCCTGGGGGTTCCTATGCTGCCCAGGGATTCCTTTTCGCTGACCAAGAAAACCCCATCCCATCATTTTCCTAATTCCGTCAATTTGAGTATGAGCAGTGATTGCCCAATCCATACTCAAACTAACGTCGTAATGCCTTGACGCTGCCACCAAGAGGTCCCAACCGAGACTCTCGCCTCAAGGGTCAGATCACACCATCGGCGTATGTGTGACTATCGAGTCTCCTCCCAAAGGTATCTCCAGACGTGAGGGTCATGTCTACGGTTTTAACCAGAAACTCTAGGTCTGGGAAAAGATTCGTGGAAGGAAGGAATGATTCATATCAATGCCTATTACTATGGCAGCTAGTAGTGGACACAGACTGTCCCTCGAATCATTCTTAGAGCCATTGGGTCACACTCCTTGACCGCGTGCAACTACTCTCTTCCCCTTCCCTCCACGTCTGCCACTCTGCAAATTTATCCATCCTTAACATTTCCTCTTTTTGAAACATTCGCATGCCCAAGTCTCAGAGACTGGAACCAGTTCGCATCTTCCCACTGCAAACATTCACTGGCTAAAACCGATCAGCCAAAGAACATTCAACCACAAAGGTTATTTATAGCACCCTATCATAAATTGGAATGCATAGAGAAATGATTGCTTACTCGGATATCCTTTAAACACACCTCGCTCTGAGGTCCGAGCTCTAAATCATTGATCATATCATATTCATCAAGTACTAAGAACGATCGGTACGCCTCGATGAATACTCAGCTATCGACTCGTCGTCTTGCCGAAGCTATATAAGCTCAAGAAAACTTTCAGCCATCTCCTCAAGCCAGTCCTCAGCCGTCTGTGAGTCAGGATTGCCTCAGAACTTGAGGGTATCTGATGTTAGAACACGTTTAAGACAGTAATCCTACATGTGTCACCTACTGGTACCGCCAGTTGTAACAGCTGATCAACAGGTAGTGATGTATAGCTGACACACTACCCGAAGGCACTATCTTAGGCATTGGTCCACATACTGAAGCCTCATCACTATGCGGACCATCCTCATGGCCATTCACTGGAAAACACTAGTAGCCATGTATACCATCCACTACACTAGTGTCTCAGTTAGGCGGAGAACACTAGTGATCACCTCCAGCTAGTGCTCTGCTGTCTGGGAATTTTCCTCGCCTCATAACCTCGGAGGCCTCTACTGTTGGAACTTGTGCAACACACTCTTCCAGCGTGCACAATTCGATATTATTGATGTTGGAATCTACTTCCCAACATGTGGTGGTGCTGCTGGTACACCACCCGAGGGTGCCAACATAGTAAAAAGGGCCCTGCACCAGAGCCTCGTCGCTCGGTGAGCCGTCATCGAGTAATCTCTCAGAACTCCAACTGACTGTCTGCGTGGAGTCATCCTGAACAGATGTGACACGGTCAAAGATTTATACATGGTGAGATGACCTGGTTTGAGTTGACTTTTAAACATTTGGAAACACACACGCAATCAGTGTTTTCATGCAAAAAGTCAAAAATCAGTAGTCAGGGTCCTGGTGTACGGATAAGTCGGCCGCCGCACCAACACCGGACTCCCTGAACTGAAGACCAAACTCGGTACCTTTAACACTATTTCTTCACAGAAAATAAAATATTATAGTTATATGTCTTGCGGTAGAACCGACTCCTTTGATACCAATTTGTCACGACCCGTCCTCAGGGCCCATGTCGTTACTACCCCAAGCCCGCCTTCCATAGGCCAGGGGCTGGCGACTAGCACCAAAGGCGTAAATCCAGATAACTGGGAAGGCATTTCCTTTATAAAAGTAAACAAAACACAACAGAGTACAAGAGAAAGAAAAACACTAGGTTAAACTGAAACAAGATGTGCTGAAAGTAAAGGGTCCGGAAATACAAGCCCAACTGTAAAGTACAAAGAAAAAGACAAAACAACTGAAAGGTGACAAGCAGCTCCTGGATCATTCACCAAGGATCCTACCTAAAGGGTAGGTACAGATAGCCTCCACAACGCTCTCGCCCTTCAACCTCCTCCGAGTGTCGTCTCATCATGAACTCCACCACCAGATACAATCTCGTCGTGAGGTCCACCTCCGGGTACCGTCCAGTCCTCGAACAATCGGCCTCTGTCTGTGCTGCCCGTCGTCTGCAACCAACTCAATGAGGTACGGGAATAACCCGTGCAGGGGTGAGTATATCGAAACTCAGTAGGGACCCCGAGACCCTCAAGGTCTCACTAAATCCAACAAAGATAACAACAAAGATGATCTCAACAGATAACCTCTACCTAGGTATATGCCCATACATATAACCATGTTATCAAGTAACCCATATCAATCATGAGGAAACACAATGATTATGAATCAATGGATAACCACTACCCAGGTATCTACCCATACATATACCATAGTTATCAAGTAACCCAACTCAATCATGAGGTAAACACAAAGGTCATAGACTCAGCTCAAACCAGGATTTTCATTATCGAAACTGTAACTACTGAAGAGCTCCGTCTCTGGAGTTTACAGTGGTCCTGTCACAACATCGAGTTACTGCTCACTAACCTATGACTGCTGAGGTACTCCTCCTGTCGAGTACCACGGGTCAGCCACCCAAACATAGTAGTGCTTCCCGCTGAGGTATGTCACCCAAACACAGTAGTTCACACCCCCTAGTAGCCTGCTGAGGTACTATCCGGACGAGTACCGCGGGTATGAAATGTCACACAGGTAGTACTCCGTCCTCCATGGGTCTACACCTCACAAATTAGTGCTCCGTCCACTAGGCTAGTCGACTCACTCCAAGTCGAGTCGGTCAAGTAGTCATCAGGTCTCAGTCAGCTACACGGTCTCCGTACTCCACACGCTCGTCTCCAGGAGGGTCCGCTCCATGAGCTACAGGCCGATACTCCATGTATCTCAAAGCCCCAAGAATAAGTATCTCAAAGGACCGCATCATCATAAGGGTCTCAACGCAACAGACGGCGCGTCAATCGGACGCTCGGTCTGTGAGTTCCTAGCCTTTTCATCCTAGGGGCCCGGTTGGTTTTGTGTGCGAACCAACCCGACCGTATCTCAACTGTACCCCGAACTCTCATAGGGTATTCCCATAGGGAATGTTTCTCAACGTGATCACCGATGCCGCTGACGGTTCGTCAAACGGACGTCCGGTCTGATAGATATCTGTTTTTCCGTTCTAGGGGCTCGGTTGGATTTCGGGTACAATCCAACCCGGCCATACTCCAACTGTGTCCAAATATCAGGCGAAGTATGCCAAATGTTCCGTCTCATCAAGAGGAATCCAACAAAGTCGACAGTACGTCAATCGGACGTCCGAAGCTCAAGATATTGGTGTTTCTGCTCCGAGGGCCCGGTTGGTTTCGGGTTCGAACCAACCCGGCCATACATCAAGTGACACCTGTTAACCAAACTGATCACACCATTGCGATCCATACGGAAAAACACACGATATGGACTACCCATTGGTCCAAAACAGATAGCCGGTGAAAAAGTGGCATTTCACCACAACACGCGCGAACCGGGCTTCATGGGGACAGCGCCTTGACCTCGACTAAAATATCCAAAATTAGTTTTGAAACATCCTTCTTAATTCCATGGTCGCAACCTCGTAGACGGTTCTACATTCCGACATCGTATGAGAGAGATATGTCTGATACAATATCCCGTAATAATAATATTAATAATAATATGCTGTGTTTCGTGGGCTCGAGCCACAAACCAGAATTTAGTATTCAACATTAGACTTGAATCGACCGTCATAAAGACAGGGTAATGTCGCCGCTGACGGCAAGCCAATCGGACGTCACACGCATGAGTTATAGCAGGTTGAAGAATTAATAATAATATTAAATCTATTAATTTCCGAGCGCTTCGGGTACCCGATCCAAAAACCCAAAAAAGACATCCAATATTGAACTCATAAATTCCGTCTCGGAGTCAGGGTCACACTACCGCTGACGGTTCTTGAAACCGAGGTCGCACGAGGAACATACCGTCAAAATACAATTTTCCCAACAAAAATAACAATAACATTATTATATTATTATTATTATTTATTATGATTTAATTCATTAAATCCCACACCCTCAAATCCACGCACCACCCAAAAGTTTCCCCTCCCTTTACTCCATTCCTTCACGCCCCATCAATTCCTATTGATTTATTATGCCTTCTTTTAATTTATTTCTCTTTATCTCCTTCTCTCTCTAATTTTCATTCTACATTACCAAACTCTCCCGTTTTCTTCTCCTCCAAACCCGGGGGCTGCTTCCTCCGCTAGAAATATGTCGCCTTCGGACATCCGTCATCCCGGCATGGCACATCAGCAGCACTTTCCACGGACCACCGAACGCGCTTCGGTGGTCCGATTTGCCTACCATCTACGCCTGCGTCTCTCCCGGGACCTTCTCTTTACTGCGATGACTTCAAATTGCTGTTGCGGCCCGTTTCTTCATCGCCCGTCATCCCGCGCACAAAAGAACAACCATCGGAGGGTCCGGGCTTGTTCATAAGCCCGTGCCCTCCACATTAGAAGCTCAATACATAACTCATCAATGACAAGGGTTTAAATTATTCGAGATAAATTATAAAAACACCCTGCAATTAAAATACGCATGCACGAGGGTATAATTCACATATACACTTTATACAAAAAACCCCTACCTCGCAAAGACTTCGCACATTGTCAAGCTGCGGAAAGAGGCAAGCATTGCGATGATCGGACGTCGTGGAATATCGGTGTCGATTCTGTTGACGTTGGAGGAAGAGTTATCGTCATTACGGATTCCCCACAGCGGTGTCTCATCCTTTTATGGAGAACTGGGAAGCATTATTCGTCATGAAGGAATGATCGTTCTTCGTCGGTGAGTTGGTACTCTTCAAAAAAACTCTAGAGCTCTCCAATCCTCCACACAACAATTGCCAACGCCATATTTCATTATGTTCCCTTCTTTTAAAAGATTCCAAGCATTTCCAAAGAAGTTAAAGAGGTGTGACAAATATAATTAATAAGGTTATTAATTATCTTTGTTGGCTTAAGCTTGGGGGTGGAGAGGCTCCACTTCAATAAAAGATTAAGTGGAGTTGCCAAGCATTTAACAAGGGTGAGTTATGGGGAGGTGAGGATTTAGGGTCTCGTGTGGGCCCCACCACACTAAACTCTCCCATGGGAGGTTAGGTGGGTGTGGGGCCCACCTCTAACTTCCCCTTTGTTGAAAATAACCACTTACCTTGAATAAAATTTGTACACATCAAATTTTATTTGATTTAATCTCATTCTCAAATATTTAACCTCAACCCGCTCAAAAATCAACTACGGTAAAGGTTCCCTTAAGCAATTACCGGCGCTGCGAGTTCATCGGTTCCATCGGATTTCAATTACGAGCATCGGTTCAAAAGATTGAAAAAAACCCGCACATACGTTTACTGAACGTACCCGTAAAAAAAGTTTGGAAAATTATTATCAGTCAACCTCAACCCGCGTCGGTCGAGGTTAGGCTCTGAATAAGTAAAACACGCCCTAACGAACCCCTCGATACTATCAGATTTTTAATCTGAGTTATCGTTTAGAAGTTAAGAATTTTACAATAAAATAATTGTCACTTAATTATTTTATTTGCGGCCAAAAACTAACTTTTTCTTGTGGCCCGTGCCGACCAAAGTTAGTATATTCTTAAATAATGCAAAACCTCACGAGTCCAGCGGTGGTCTTGGATTTTTAATCCGAGCTACCGTTTGTGATTTATGAGCATTTGAAAAATAAATTAATTTATTTAATTATTTTATTTACGGTTATTCCATTTTTTGAATTTCTCACAGGAGGCCCGCACCAACTAAACATAAGTCACATATAGGGTAATACCGCCATCGTGAGTGCAACAGTGCACTCAGATTTCTGATCCGAGCAACCGTTCAAAAGTTATTCCACTTTTTCAGGAAAACTGTTTACGCGCGTTAATTTTAAGTTTAACAAAACTTCGACGAATCATTCCAGGCACTCTGGGGCTCAGAATCAGGTGCCTTCTGAAACCACGCACTCGAAAAATTCCAAATAAATTAAGAAAAAAATTTCCTTGAAATTTCTGGGTCTTTACAAAAACATCACCTTAACATTTCCATATTGTATTAGATGTGACATTCAACTAGTATTACCTATTTTATTGGAAAATATTAATTAACATTCACATCATCTTGAAATTTCATATATATTTATTTATACATAATGTAATTCCAATAGTTTCAATCTCGTAATTTATAAAAGGGAACATATTCTTCTCTCATCCATACACACTATGAGCCTTCTATATTTTCCAAATTCTACCAAATTTTCTTTTAATCATCCGTAACCATTAATTATAAGTTATTTATTTATTCAAATATCACTACAAGGGTCCTTAAAAAATGTTATAACGGAATGATACAGATTATGAGGAGGATAGAGTGAATTAAAATAAAGTTGAATATAAGAAAATAGATTATCATTTCAAATTATATTCTTTGGATCACATATTTTTTTATGAAACTGTATTATTTATGATGTGTTCATAAAGAAAATTTTACATTTTATTTAATAAGCTTAGTTATGGTCATTCCATTTATTGATTCATTAGAAGTAATTCCTTCATGGGGTCTATGATTCAAAATTAACCAAAGCGGTAAAGGATTTATGAGTCAATCCCTATTTAATCCAGATTTATTATGCTTGACTTTCCATTTCAAAAATTATACGATCCATATCAGATCAATAAATTTAATTATATTATCTTCAACTTATTTCAAGAGATTAAATATTTTAATTTCATTTTAATCATTTCAAGAACATAAAATTATGAAATAATGGTTTTTAGGAAAACCAATTATATTTCCCTATTCTGTAAAAAATTATATTTCTTCCCTGAAATTTTTTTCACTAATATATTTTAAAAAAGGCTTTACTATTCAATTGTGTTTATTTAAGGTAATTATTAATAATAATGGAATTTTAATAAAAATGAATCGAATTTATCTTCTTGTAATTTTGAAAATGAGATATTTTGTTTTTATAATAAAAAATTTGAAATGAATTGTTTTTAATGTATGCTCTATTAATGGAATTTTGTACCATAATTAATTCTAAATGTTTTATATCTTACTTTACCAGATTACATAGTTTATCTCAATTAAAAATATGGACCTAATATATGGGATATATTTGGATATTAAATATGTGATTTCAAAATGAAATTATTATTTTCCTTAAAAAAATTTCTGGGGACCATGTGAATAGTTATTCACCTATGATAAATCCCCATATGATACTTATGGATTTTTGTAAATTTGATCCATTGATAACATTAATATTATTTCTCTAAATGGTTTAAGGTTATTATTATGAGATTTTTATGAATCTCATTTATTTCTCAATGGGTTATTCTATTATAAAATGAAGATATTTTTATGAAACTAATTTATTTTTCTTCTGTTCTGATACAATGATATGATAATGATTTATAATATCATGAAAGACATATGTGTATATTTAATTATGTGATGGGTGGGACTAAAATTATATATACCTCCATTGAATTGTGTACTGATGGATAAATAATGAGATAAATATGCTACCAATTAACACTATTCAATTTTTTTAATTTTACCTGTGATCCAACATTTCTTATACATAATATGATACATGTACCTTGTTTATATATACATAAGTTTATGTATAGACCTAGGATTAATGCCTATAATATTATGTGTGGACTATGTTTTCATGGCCATAATATTATACGAGGGCATGATTTTATGCCCATTACGTAATGAGTAAACCTATCTCTATTTTTACATTTCCACAATTTAATAATATTATTTTTTTTTCTACTATTTCATGTTTATGCTATGATCTCCTAGATAATGAATAATTTTTTTGATTCCATACTCTTCTGAATATTTTATTTTGGTATGAAAAATCATTATTTCAATACTATTATTCCTTTTCTATGATTTATTTGGAATATAATTTGTATGTTATTATCATGAATGCATATTATTATTATTTTATTATGTTTTTTATAATCATTAAATTATATATCTAATTTTTACCCTGATTGAGCGTCTTATCTCACCCTTTCATATGTTTTCCTTCCCCAGGTTAAGAAGGAAGGTTTTAGGTAGGTTATTTCTATGATGTATTATATATATGAGAAAATCATTGTATGATACATCAATGATATTTTAGGAAAAAAGAGGATTATGTATCTAGTCTCCAAATATAATACAACAATATGGTAATGGAGAATGTATTTGTAAAATATAATGAATATTCATCTATAAAGAGGTAATATTTCTATACTTAATGTTTGGTTCTATATAGTTTCTAAAAGTGGACATGTTTATCCAATATTAGTAAATATTTCTTGAAAAAATTTGGTCGAAACCCTAGGTATATTTATATGTTTGCGATACGATTTAAATGATTTGATATGGAAGAGATTGTGTTGTTTTTAAAGGAATATATACCTATGTAGAAATTATTAGTTGACTTGGTTTTGGAACAGATACAACTAGGGTCAATTACCATGAAAAGAGTTATTTGTGTCTATCCCAACCATCATTATGGTACATGGTGAGTGTGCCCTTACTAAACACCATGTTTGACACTCATATCGGATATTCATGGGTCAATTCAAATTTTGTTCATGAGGGATTTCAATTGATGATGACCTTGAATTACCTAGGTGTTATAATTTAGGTATTATCAAGAATGATTTTCATTATGAAATTATTTTTTAATCCTATTATTATTGCTTGGGAGTACACAATGATTTTGGTATTAGTAAATAGCTAGAATCCAAAAAAAATCATGTGAACATTGAATGTGAATGCCAATGAAATGACCATCATTATGAGCATCCAAATTGATTAAGATATGTGATGTATTATCTTGTGACTATCCACACTCAGTTATCTTATACATTAAGATTTAATTATGATCATTTTGAACATTTTAATGCACTAATGATTTAAAAATGTGTCTTATATCATTTCAACATCCAGCCTACTCTAATCGGAAATCTAACCCATTGTTCATTGAGAAATGGATCAATGTGACAAAACATATAATTTATGTTCATCAGTGATTGGTCCATGAGAAATTTATCTAAAAATTTTACATCGTAGAAGGTGAAGTTAGTCAATGGTGGAATCTTATCTAGAATAAGATACAAGAAGAAGAAAGAAACTCCATGTAATGGGAGGATGTTATAATGATATTACTACATCAGTACTTTATATGAAATCATAATCCTAAAATGGGGAGTTAATTTCATGAAGTGAAAGACAAGGATGATGAATCAATCGGTAACAATAAATTAAATTTCAAAATACATTAGAGATTTTATTCTATTTTTATCATAAACTAGGATAAAAAATTTCTCCAATTATTTATTGAGTTGAAATTGGTTCTTTTGAAATCATTATTCATACAATAATTTAGAATATATGATGAAATTATTTGTTGTGGACACAAAGTAGAAATGGAACATGGAATCCCTCATGGTTCTGGTGATAGGAAATTGAAGTTGGATTTCCATGGAATCCCTAGTTGTATCACATATAGTGGAAAGACAATGTTTAAATGTTATACTTTCTAAAACTATGAGGGTTTACTCAGGTGAATTGTGAAAATGACTATGATGGTGTTTCAAGTTTGGGAAGACTATCTATTGAGAAATGGAACATTGAAGTACTATGAAGGGTATGATTCATGAAATTCATGAGGTGAGAGTTCAATAGAATACACCCCCACACTTCAACACTATAGGTTCCAAGAGTATTGGAATTATGTGATGTTGTGACATAATATAAGGGATATTGAGGATAATAATCCACAATAAAATGTGAAGTAATAAAGAAAAATGAAAAAATTATAAAATCAAAAATAATGAAGTGAATAATGATTTTTGGGGAACACTTATCCTCTGCTCTCGATTTAGAAACATCATGTTGATGGTTAGAAGAACACACCCCATGGAAATTTTATTTTTCTTCCTTTATTAAAATTTGATATTTTTTTGGAATTGATTTTCTACATCTATATAGATTATATTTAAATTTCTAGAAAATAAAAATCTCATTTTACATTTTGAATTATCCTATTTATATTGTTTAGTGAACATGTAATCCTGAAGATACAATGGAAATAGTTTTTTTAACACAACAAACAATTTTAAGAGTAAATGATTAATTATCTTTGGAAAGAAGATATTTATTTATTACATCTGTATTTGTGTATATAAATTTTTTTACGAGACATTATAATGTAATACAATTATTTAAAGATAACAGTTATGTTTATAATAGAAGGATATGAAATAAAGTAATTATAATCAATGGGATTCAATTTCGGTCAGAACTATTTTGGAGGAGACATAAGGATAACTATTTCTGGAATGGATTAAGTTGAAATATAAATTTAATTTATTTTTTTATCTTGATTTGATAACTTATTTTAACCATTTTTGTTATAGTAAATATATTGAGGTATAAGTAATGTATTATGGATATTATGAATTGTAAAATGTAAATTTAAGTTCTTTAGGCATGAAAATTTCAACTTCAATACCCATTTTATGGAGGAAAGGATTAAATAGAAGATGGATTGATCAATATCCATCAGAAAGATGAAATTGTTCTTATAAAATAGAAATAAATAAGGTAATTATATTTTATCACATAAAATATCATGATTTTAAAAAAAATCCTCTATCGATTGGAAAATGATCTTGATATAAAATCCATACACCATTTCATTCATTTCTGATGAATTGATTTTCATTTTACCCATAACATATTTATGGTTTTATCATCATTAATATTCTTTTAATCATGTTATATGTCATTCCTCATTAGGCCTCAAACTCTATTTTTCTACTCCTTGTAAATATTTTAGCTTCATTAAAAATGTATCTTTATTTGAGTAGAAGATTGTGTTCCATTTTAGTAAATATTTAGGTTTCATACTTCCCCATTTAAAAAGAGGTTTTATTATCTATCTATACAATGTGTGGTTTGAATTAACTATATTTTAAATGATGAACCATTAATGAACAAGATATAATTTTGATGGAGAAATTTATTTAAGGAGGGATAATGTAACCCCATAAAAATCAAGCCCAAAATAAAAATAATATTAAAATCATTATCAACATGAAACACTAAGCTGTATGCAAATTGATATATACTATAAAACAATATTATTATTTTTATATGGATTTTATAATAAATATTTTCAATTGGAGAAAATGAATATTTGTAAATAAGTTATAAAATATAATTATAATGGTCATACTTAATTAAAATATATTAATTACTTCTTAGAAAAAATATTCTCAATTTTTAGTGAATTCATTTTTCCTTAAAAATGTATATTCTTAAAAAATGATTCTTATTAAAATTTTTGTGTGGAAAATATAATTAACTTTTTCTACTTTTATAAAATTTATTTAAAAATATAAAATTAATTTTATAAATCATCATTTATAATTTCTCTTATATTTAATTTTCTTTAATTATTTCTGATGATATATTCTTCAATGAATAGTGAAAATCATTATTTTTGTTAAAAACAATCGTTTCATTTAATGAATCTACATAGTCTCTATTTTATTAATGTGTTAAAATTAATATTAGTTAATTTCTATTATTAATTATCTAATTAAGATCATTGTAATTAATTATATTTTGTATTTTGGTATAAATATATTTTATACTTTATAAAACATTCTAGAAAATGTTTTTCATCATGATTTGTGGGATTAATTTTGAATTAAATCCTTAAACAAATATGAAGTTAATATTAAAAAATGGTTCCATTTTTTGGGATCAAGTAGATAAAATTTTATAAATAGGCCACATATATTTTTGGTCAATATGAATAGTAATAATGGTAAATATTTTCCACCATAGTCTGGGTAAAATCTGTAAAAGGGGTTAAAACATTGGGATAAGGCTTTAAAATTTTCCATAACTTTCCATTATCCTATTATATGAGAATATTTTCGAAATAATTCTCCATGTTTCTAAAATATGTTTATTTGGTTCCAATTTTCTATTATTATAACCTTTATATTGTTTTACAAAAAAAATTCAAAATGTCACCCTCATGTCATTAATACCACTATAACATTTAAATAATGATAAAAGGGATAATTTCAGTTTAAAATATTTTCAAACTCTTTTTAATAATTTTTTTTATCATTGTAATTTATTTTTAATTTATATTTATATAATATTTACAGTAACATCTTATTCAACATCAACACCATATTTATTTAACTTATGGATAAATAAAATAAATAATTTAAAAGATATTAAAAGTAATAAAATTTGGGTTATTTATTATTTTCATTGAATTATTGAATAAATATAACATATTTGGGATTTTATAGAGGTTTAAAATTGAAGTACTTGATAATCATTTTGACATTAAAGTCAAAAAAATTGAACTGTTCCAAAAATGATATTTATGATACATTATAATAAACAATATTTTATTAGATGATTTTAAATTCAAAAAAATACTATATTTATCCATGTTAATGGGACATGCTTGGAAATAAAAACCATTTTAAAAATATGGTTGACCTGTATTTTTCTATTTCAATATTATCGACCCATAAAATTTAAGAAAAACATTAATCTTGATGTAGTAGTCAGAAAGGGAAATAAGGGGTTAAAACAATGTTAAAATGGTAAAAACAACACCTCATCTTGTCCAAATTTTGTTGGAATAGAATATTTCAACTCATAATCACTATATCTTTTAAATATATCAATTTTTGATCCTGATGTTCCTAAAAATTTATTTATATTAATCTAATTATTCATGTAATTCTAATAGTGCTCATCTCCTTACTTATTAAAAGGAAACACTTCTCCTCTATTCCACACAACCATTGATCCATATATCTCAACAGAACTATATTAAATTCTCTTCTAAACATCTTTATCCATAAATTATAGATGACGGTGTTCCTATAATAATATAATAATGGTCATTAGTAATGGACATAACTAAATTTTATCGAGGAAGAGATGTTTAGAGCGGTCTCAATGAAAGTGAAAGTTGAGTTAAGGGTTTGGTGACTTAAATAGTCTTATATGAGAAATATGTTTTATTGTGAACCTATCTTATTAATTGTGTGTTTATATATAATATTTTAAATTTTATATCATTTTACATATTATGATAATGAAATTAAATTTTTCAGTATAATGAAATCTTTCATTGGGTTTATTATTCAAAATATTCCAAATCCACATGATATTTATGATTCGATGACATTTCAATATGGTTTCATTATAATTAAATTTATATTTATTAAGTGAGTTGATCAATACCTATAAATCCATTTATTTTTATGGTGCACTAGTATTTTCTAGATATTATATGTTTTCCTCTAATTTTATACTCATAAAAAACTCTGAACACCGAAAGAATGTTTTTAATGATAACTAACTTTAAATCCTTCTTATGTCAAAGGAACTTTTTATTCCATATCCATATTTTCTAAAAAAATGTTTTTAAATGTTTTTAAATTTAAAACTACATTTTTTTGAAGTAAATTTTATATATTTTTGAAATTTTATAATGAAAAAGAAAACAAATATTCTTATCATTTTATAAAGAAGGAAGTTTTAATTTTTACAAAAAATGTGAAAGATACTTATGTTTTAACATAACCAACAAGAATAAAAATTCCCTTTTGTCCTTCCAACTCATTGATTTGAAGATTACATGAAAAATTTCAATGGTTCTATTTAATGAAAAATATTTCTTAAATATTTTGTAAATATTTGGATTTTATGTATCTATTTTTAAAATGAAAATGGTACTTTCCTAAATAAATATAAGTGTCATATTATAAAGGAATTATTTCTATTAGATAACATAATTTGATGTAACTTTTGATTTATAGATTTTATGATCAAATTATGTCATACGTATTATTTATTTTAATGTTTAATGACTATGAAAATGAATTGTTTATGAATCCCATTTAATTTAAATGAGTTATTCTATAATGATTGATAATACGTTTATAACACCTATTTATTTTCCTTGATTTATCATATTATTATATGAAAAGTGTTTTTTGACCCTATGGAACACATTGAAATGTTTTTAATTTTGTGTTGAATCAGAACAAAATTAAAAAACCCGCTAATGCATTGGGTAAATACTAATAAATCTTGAGATAAATATATTATGTATCAAATTTGTTAGATATTCACAATCTTATGCATGTACCTTGTTTTCATGTTTATAAGAATATGTCTACAACTTTTTCTATGTGTATAAATTTATTCATCGATGTGGCCTTTAAGTACTTATTATTTTTCATGGAACAAGTTTTCATGTCTATTGTTTTACATGAGTGAATGGATACATGTCCCTTAAATAATGATAGATATGTTTCTATTAATACATGTTAGATTTGTTTGAAAGTTATCCTGAATGTTTGGTAAAAAAGGGTCTGAAAGCTTGATTTGGGAGATTACATCTATAAAATCATATATTTTAGATTCAAAATTCATGTTCATATTCCATATAATATCCCCAGAGGCCCCGCATCAATTTCTCAGTACATAGCATTTTTCTTAAGGTAGGATGTCAATTTGGGTTTCAGACCTAATGGAACATAGGATGTCACATGGTCAATAGGATTGTAAGTTGGGATCATCAATCCCTTTTTGGGGAAATTGTTGCCTACTCTGGGACCCTCTTATAGATTTAATATATTTTAATTAATGACTTCCTAATAGAAACATAGGATTATCCACTAAATCCAAATGATCATGTATGGAATCACTCTATGTGCAATGGGAAGTCTATTAAATATTTCATCTATATCAATCTGAATTTTATTATCCATTTGTCTCTTAATCAGTATGTAATGTACCATAGCTCATTGATCCAATCCTTTATGTAATTATAGTGTTTGTGTTGTCCTAGGAGATCAAGGTGACATATTCCTATTTTTTGGGTAATTCCCAGTTTTGAACGTTTTCCAACAGTGGATCACAATGACGCTGGCTCACCCTGGTGGTCACTCACTGGCATTTGATCCCTTACAGTGGACATATGGAAATGGGTCATTGGAAGTGTCTTGTAGGTAGTGGCTTACTATAGGTCTCTCACTAGTGGTGACTCCTTGTCAGTGACTCACTAATGGTTACTCACTGCGGGTTACTCGCTAGAAGTATCTTGCGGGCAGTGACTCACTGGAGGTAACTCACTAAAGGTTGATCCCTGGATATGTCCTGCTGGTAGTCAATCGTCTAGTGGAACCTTATTTAGTTGTGGAACATTTATTTTTGCCTCACCCAACGATGGCTTGTGAGCAATGTGTCATCGAACTATGCCTCAACTAGTGGTGACTCATGAATAGTGTTTCCAATTCTAGTTTTTACCCCTGTCATATTGTTTGATATAAAATGAGTTTTATGCCTTATTTGAAAGTCTTTGAGATATTTTTAAGGATCCTAAATCCTATATTTTAATTTATAAGAGCCAGGTGACTTTCAATTGGTCAAAACACGTAGTCTTGACTTGATATATCTTTAATAAAATATGAAAAACATATCTAAATTGCGACACTGTTTTGATGTTCCTAAGGTTGAGATATCAACACACCTCATTCTTCCTTCTTGATTCCTCATTGTACAAGATTCCCATATTTATTATTAAAATAGGATTCTTGTTGTATGGCACAGATTTAGGTTCATGTTTCCATATAGTTCTTCCTTCTACATGTATTCCCCAGTCTTGTTGCAACAAGAAAGTGATGATCACCTTTTAATCCAGGTAGGATTTCATCACCTTTATAAATTGTGTATCTTATAGGGTGGGTGTATGAATTTTTATTCTAGTAATATAGTTGAATAAAAATTAAATGATGATTATTGAACCCATTTAAGAAAAATATAATGGTTTTGAGAAATGTAATGTATGTTCTACTTTGTTATTTTTTCGGTTCTTATAGTGAATTGTATGGGCTAATTACCCACTGAAAATTGAGTTCGTTGTCTGTACCTGTTTTCACACGGAATACATTATTGGTATAATGGTGTTTTCTTCAAGTTGAAGAGGTGTCATGAAAACTGTTAACCGCATATACCCAGCTAATAAATGGATACCCCAGGATCATACTTTCTATGAATACCCTTGAATAATCAATTGGAATTAAAGAATGTATTCCTTATTAAATTTGAATAGGCCTTTATTTGGTTTGTCTGGTGATGTGTTTGTGGGCATGTATATGACTATGTGGTTGGTTCATTGGATGTGGTGTTTTATATTTTCACAGTATGGATATTGATCTAATTGTGGTTTTGGGGTGTTTCTAGAAGTGGTTGTGAGTTGGGGGTTGTTTTGGATGGAAGGATGTATTGGGAGGGATAATTTTGAAGAATTATTATAATGGTTCATATGGTTGATTATCCAATAATAACATGAAAAAATCATCACCCCATGTCTGGATAACGATATATGATATAACATGAGTGGTTGTCCATAGGATAGTAAATATGAACTGGGTTAATTTACCATGGTTCTGGTTCTTCAGTATTATGTTTGTTGGGATGATTGTGGTGCTTTTTGAATATTAGTTTTTTATGAAGATATGTAATGAATAAATGAATTAAAAAATAAATAATATAATTAGTTAAATGATTTTTTGATAATTTGAATTAGGTTTGTTTCTTATTGTATAGTTGAGCATTTAGAAGTTGTAGCATTGGTGGTAGTGTGGGGAGTTGGTTATTTTTCTAGAACCCCGTAGGTTTTTTAGAGTTTTTAGTATCATTTGTATATATATAATTTTATTTTCCTTGTAGTTTCTATAGGCACACCACAGTAGTTGAGAACTATGTTTCAAAAACCTGCATCATCATAGGGGAGGGTGCCTTTCCCAAACATCCTAGTTGATGATTGGATGGATTTCCACCCACACTTCCCTACTCCTTATTCCAGGTAGTGTTACCCAAATAATTTTTAGGCAGGTTGTAGTTTGTGAGACCAAGGTGTGAGCGGACAAGTTTTCCTTTACTAGGTGTCTTCCGGGTTAGATGTGATGTGATTTCCTAGATATCATTGGAATGAGGTTTGGATTATGGAAATGTTGTTTGCATGTGGGATAAGGTGTGGTTTTTGTCCAAGGGATATGTGGGTAGGATGAGATGTGGATTGTGGACCAGGTTTCTTCATGTGGGATGTGATGTGGTTGTGATGCCTAGGTCTATGATGGCGGGTAGTAATGTGGTATGCTTGGAAGTAGTGGGAGCGCTGGGATGTTTTCCATTAGGGTGCGTGGGTATCTAATTAGTGGGAAATTGGTGTGGGGTACCCTATCATCAATGTGAATTATATTACATTACTTGGGTTTTTTTATTTGGTGGGTGTGACTTGCTGAGTTTGGGATGGTTAGAATACATTTTAGGTGTTGTTTGGTTCTACCATTCTTTCATAGGGGAATTAGTATGCTTATTTAACAAGTGAATGACAGACTTTTTTTTTCCTAAGAAGTATACTAGTATGATCACCCTACATATAACAACTCAACTTTTTATTACACACTTAAACCCGATTTATTACACAAAATCTTCACATGATGCAATATAGAATATCAATAGGTATATTGTATTTGGGCATTTTTTACATTACATAATAGATTACAACATAGAACACACAATATCATTATTGAAAACTTTCATTACATGACAACTACATTCCCTCATACTTAGCAATGCATGGGAAAACCTGAGGGCATGCATAAGAAAAGGGTGAGATATAAATCCTGGTAAGGGAATAAACATGGAATAAAATGTGGAATAAAATACATGTTATAAAATATTCATATCAATGGAGCACATTAGAAACATTAACATAAAGGCATGATAAAGCATGATAATCATAACATTGAAATGTGGCAACAACACTTAACATGGAATTAGCTTGAGCCAAGGCTCATTGCACTTTGAGCATGAGTAAACAGTTGCACATGAAGCATGTGTAAAACCTCGTTGCACTTAAATTAGTATGATTCAACACCCATTACACATGAAGTATCCTGATACTATACTTTACCCAATGCATTGGAGCGCTATCAGGGTGCACCCTTCTTAAACATTACATTCCATCCATAAGTGTGCCACAAGGATCATATAACATAGAATCAATCAAAATCATAAGTTATTCCACAATTAAGTAATGTGGAATAAATTCATGAAAGTACCATTCAATATTAATATGTGAATAAAGGTTAATACCCTTGATAGAGACCTGGGTATGGTATTCACTACACAATGATCCAAGCTTGAAAAAATGCAGTGCAATTTCGACACCATAACGACGTGACATATAGAATCACAAAAATTGTTTATGAGAGAGAAAAGGGTGTATCATCATATATACATGAAATGGATAGTATGTGGGACATATATATATATTTCCAAACAAAATTAATGTAATTTAGATGCCTATTATAAAATAATTACTTCGATGTAAAAGAGGAGAGAGAAATCCCTCACGGAATAGCAGCATGGTAATAGGTGACATGGGAGGAATTAATGAGGGATAAAGGGGTCTACCATCATCCAAACATAAATAAGGATGTATGGGGGAGGTTCGAAATAATACCCCAACATTTTTATTTGAAAATAAAAGGGCATATCAGCTTAAATAATATAGGACAAAAATGAGAAAGGAAGAAATCCCTAGCATTGAAGTGTGATCCCAATGGCTTAGGAGAGGATTGAGAGAGGCTTATTGGGAGAATGGGGAACCTTGTGATGATTATAGAAAAAAGGAGGTTAGGGGTTGTTTGAACTCCAATGTCTTTGAGTGAAGAGGAATTGGCAGCCTGGGTGGGTTTATATAGGAAATGTGAGTGAATTCTTTGTTATTTAGGATTCAGACACCTCACATTAAACTAATGAGTACCACAAACCAGCCCTTGGTTTTTCCCATGGTTTTTTCCATAGGGTATTGGAAAAAAATATTTTATAAGGCCAATGTCCTAACTTATTAATGTAATATGGTTGCTTATGTGGAGGTGAGTCACACTCTCAAGGAAAACAATTTAAAAAGAATAAATGTTTTATAAGTCTTTGTGGGTCCTCAAAACCTTTGTAAAATAAATCAAAAAATATCAAATTACATTATTTTATTTATGAAGACATAAATTGGCCGAATATAATGTTTTTTTTATTTTATTACTTCACTATTGGGTCATTATTATGTTATAAAACACATTATATATTTAAACGGTATTTAATTTTTATCAAAAAATTCTGCAGTCTCAGAAAATTATGAAAAATTCACCGTTTGATAATTTTGATGTCCTGATTCCAAAAATAATATTCCTTTTATCTAAATAATTTTATAAATATTTGAATTATTTCTTTTAAAATAAAAACCGATCATTACCGAAAATTCATGGGTTTCGACAAAAACAGTTTTCAAACTTTAATAAAAATTACAATTTCATTAATGAAATTATATGATAATTTATATTTAATAAAAAATAATTTAATAATAATATTTTATTAAAATATTATTTAATTAAAATTCCATTAATTCATCAATATAGATTTATTTTTTGAATATTAACTAAAAATACTATTTGTGGTCTAAAAATTATTTACAAAGTAACAATAATAAAATGAATGCCCATTATTTATACAAAAATAATGTACGTAGTCATAGTGCTAGGGTATTTTTACTTAACCCCTAATAATACCTGCATAATACCTATGGTTAATGTGTGTGATGGTGATAGACTCTTGGGGTGGCTCAGATAACATCACTCGGGTGGTAATCTCTATTAACTTACACTTCTCCCGTAGATAGTTATGGTCAAGTTTAGCGTGTTAATGTTCAGCTTATGCTTGGTCAAGAGTGAATGCCCATGAATCCACCTCCTTTCTGATCTCTTACAAATGGGATTTGTATGGAGAAAGTCTATTGGATGAGGTCATCGCTTCCTTTGTTTGAGTAAATAGGATTTTTTCAAGACCTATATTTATAATAATCATGTGATCACTTTTCAACAGCTATATTAACAACGGTCACAATTCGTAATGGTATTTTCAAATCTAGAAACATAAAACCAATTAAGTTAAAATTTTATATAACCATAATAATACATTTAATTAGATCAAGAGGAATTTTCATTAATGAATGTTTGGGTCATTACAATCATCCCCCCCTTAAGAAATTTCTCCCTTGAAATTTCCTTTGCCCATTCTAAAAAAAATGTGTGTAGCTCTGCTTCATCACTTCCTCTGATTCCCATGTTGCTTCTTCAAACAATTGTTTTCATCGCAACACCTTTACTAGGGGCATTGTCTTATTTTGTTGAACATGTTCTCTACGATCTATGATATTCACTGGTTTCTCCTCGTAAGATAGATCATCATCTAGATATACTACCTATGAAGAAGGTGTAACACCCGAGATTTTTATGAGTAATATTTTGTTTTTTTATATATATCATCAAAGGAATCTTTCACTACATACTAGCTTGGCTTACTTTACATGCAATCGCGACATTCCACGATAGCTTGCGTCGTACGCAATAACGAGTTTCACTAAACAACGATATGCTATTAAAATATTATTAAAACTAGCCGTTATGAATAGTAATAACCACTTTTTGAAATTTTATAAATTTTATTTTTTAAAATGGACTTCATTTTTGGATTCGGAATACCGAAATTATCCTAGGGTGAAATTTTGTTATTTTTCTGAAAACTTTCAATTTTTGATGAATAGTGAAACCACTAAGTGGTAGGTTAAAAACTGAATTTTGCATAAAACTTAATTTTACCGCTTCTGTGAATGGAATTTCGAAAATCCGACAGACACGGTTGATATCAGTAAGTAAAATGTGGTTCAATGAGATAAAAATAATTTTTTGGTGAATAGTAACTTTTTACTTTTTTTACCGCGGTTAATAGTAAATAGGGTAACTAAGGGTAAATATGATATTACTATTACCCTAACACATGTCCTAATTCTATTGGATTAGTGTAATTCGACCAAAAACAACCTTATGAATAAAATATGACCATTTAGGCCAACTTGGGTTAGATTAGGACATTTATTATTAATTTATTTAAAGAAGGGTTAAAATAGTTAAAATCAAAGTTTAATAAGTAAATCATTTTTAATATGGGGTTATACATAAGATAAATTCGACTATAAATATTCATTAGAAAGTTAAAAAGATTTCCTACATAATTTTATTTTATTTATAATTTTTAGACATTAAATAATTGAATTTAATTATGACACAACGATGATGCAGTAATTATCTTATTTATGAAATATTGACATAATTGATGTTATAAACACCAAAATAAATGTAATTTGAGACTTTTTATGCATTACACAAATTTTCTAGGTTACTATGATATATTAGTGTTGATTTAATCAACTTGGTTCGAACATATAATTCTGTTATGACTTTCACAAAAATCATATATCAAATAGTGTCAAAATTGACACAAAATAGTTTTTAAATCAAATATTATATTATTAATTGTTATTTTATTCCTAAAAATATATGGTTCGGCCAAATGACTTAGATAAGGATATATATATTAATAATAAACAATTTGGGGTTCGTTTGGCATGTTATAGTAAGTGTATTAACCATATAGTAAAAGAAAACAAAAAGACATGGTAAAAGTTAAATTATTTAACTTAGAGTTAAATCTAATTGATAAGGTTAAAATGATACCCTAAACTTGTCTAAATCCTATTTTTTGATAGGATTTCGACCCTTCCCCACTTTAGCTTCTAAATAAGACCCTTTGGAACCATTATAAACCGATTTTGACTTTAATATAAAATAATATTTTGAGATATTCCTAAGGTGCCCCTCTCCTCCCTTATAAAAGGGCACCTCCTCCCCCTCCTTCTCACACCAAATTGAGCACTCAAGCTCGGCAAACCCCTGACATTTTATCCTCTCCACTTCCCTATAATAATCCTAGAGGTCCTGGTCTTCTTCAAAGACCAATATTAGTTCCCTAAGTGGTGGATTCAAAGAAGCGTTCCAAAGAAGAGGTAATATCCATTACCGATCTTTTCAATTTATTTCTTCTTCAACTTCTTCTTCATTAGTTGTTTCATGATAAAGTAATAACATCAGTATTACTTACATAATGATATGTTATTATAAATATGAAACAACCCTAATTCACCTTCTATCCATCCTACGGAAAAATGAAATCACCGCGCGTGCGTACGTACGGAATACCGTCTCCACGCCGTGGTGTAATCTATTTTCCCCCATCACTTTACAAGGATGGGTATAATGGTGTAATGAGTAACTATTTATGATTACTATAAAGTAATATTGATACTGAAATAATATATATATATACTCCAATACAATTCCACGATCATAGGAACGATATCATCACTCGTGCGTACGTACGGAATACCATCTCCACGATGTGATGCGACTCGTTCTACATGATAATCATTACATAGTAATTATATAAATGAATTGAATGAATAAATATTATATATTTTACACTAATACCATTCTGGATATAAGGTATCTATAACCTTAAAATAAGAATAAGAATTTATTCGGCAAAACACGCATAAGAACAAAAGGCAATAAGGACCCAAGTAACAAGTAACAATGAAATATTACTAACAAGAAGCTAAGAATATGACCATATATGATATCATATAAATATGTATGATTCTGGAATAAGTCAATAACATTATTTAAACTATTATACAGGAGCTTCGGACACATACAAAGCAAATCAGACCTAAGGTAAGGGAAATATCACAATCTCATTTTTATCCGAGATTGTTTATACTTTGGTATTTACTGGGGTGTATTTTATCATCCACATACATGTTTCCTCAATATGTAATATTATTTCCATTCATCTACAAATGTTTAAATCCTATTTTACCCTTCGGTGAGTTTTCAGTAAAAGATATGAAAGGAATCTTTTGTCGTTTTTCGTACGAGGTACTTTTTGACTTTTCTGACAAAAGTACGAAGAATGTTTTTTTAACTTATACGGCATGAATAGATTTTTAAAACTTTATGTCCAAGAAGCTACCTTTACAAGTTATAAAGTTTATTTTTAATCAACTTCTTTTAGTTTATAATTGTATGACATGTTAAGAAAAGAAAACTGTTTTTTTTTGAAGTAGAAAGGATATTTTCCTCAAGAATGGAGTTCAAATGTTTTATCAAAATTATTTTCCATCTAAGATAATATAGGGTTCTGTTTTTATCCCTATTATTACATTGATTTGATTATGTTTTGAGGGAATTATTTTAATGAAGTCATTTACCTTATATGATTTGTTTTATGATGTCATGATGTTTCAAGAATCCCATTTTTGTTACATGTGTTATGCGATGATGTATGTTTTATGATTATGTGGCACACATAAGAAAGGATTCATTATAAGATGGGTGGGACCTATATCTCCCTCCAATGCATTGGGAAAAGATTTTATATCTCATGAGATAGACATGGCTGGAATGGTAGGTTATACCGGTTCAGTGAAACAAGACTGGAACGAGGGTAACTCTGTTCAGAAAGGGGCTTTGTCCACTAAGATAGTCTTGGCAATGAGTCATGACTAACAAGAAATGATTTTCCATGATTATGTGTGCATGCCACATAGTTTCAAGTTTCATGTTATGATTATGGGGATCTCATTTTCACTTCTATGATTTATTCCATGTTATGATATTATGATCTCTTTTGTAGGTTATGATTTTCAAAAAGATATGATATGATTTGTATTTCCTTTATTTGCCCTTGCTGAGCATTTCAGCTCACCCTTTTATGTTTTCTTTTCCCCAGGTCAGGAAGATGGATATTAAGTAGAATATGTTAAAAGGGACCCTAGATATGATGAAATAAATGGGAGACACTGTAGAAGATTTATGAACCAGTTGTTTATGTTTCCCAGTTTCTAAAGACACTATACCTATACGGTCCTTTCTGGTTTTGTCATATGTTGTAATGAGTGTGATTAAATTTTGATGTATTAACAATGTATGTAAAGTATGGGTCGTTATAGTTGGTATCAGAGGAAAGGTATAGTCAACCTTTGGAAACTAAGATGTGAAAGCCTTAGTAAGATCCCTAAGGATAAGTTTAAGCATAGAACACAATATTAGTGTTTTAGAAATGGCCATGAATACCCTAGGATAAAACCTTAAGTGTGAAATTTTATCCTTGATTATGTGGTTTTCCTATTATAATTAGTGTTGTTCACACTATTCTTCTTGGTTTTAGTCAATGGCTGGAACCCGAAGGAACCGTGTTAATTCGGAATGCGATGGGCAATGCAATGATTGTCCCCCTGAGCAACCAAACGATATGGGAGCTGGAATGCAAAATCTTGTAGCCATGCTCACACAACTTTCTCAAGCTATGAACCATGCAGGACTTCCAAACAAGCAAAGGAAGGAGCAACATTCTGTTGAATCCTTCATGAGGCAGCATCCACCTTCTTTCAGTGGGTCTACTGATCCATTAGTTGCTGAACAATGGATTAGTACTACTGAAAAGATATTTTCAGTTCTTCAATGTTCTGAACATGATAAAGTCATACTAGCAGTGTATCGTTTGGAAGGAGATGCTGATCAATGGTGGAATCTTATTAAGAATACGAGGCAAAGGGATAAAATTGAGTCTATGGAATGGGATGAGTTTAAGAACTTATTTTTCAATAAGTACTTCCCTCGTATTCTCCGATCAAAGATGGAGAAAGAGTTTCTTGAACTGAAGCAAAGGGATGATGAATCTGTTGGTACCTATGAAGCAAATTTTACAAGACTTGCAAGGTACACTTCTGGTATTATTATCCAACCTGAGAGTAAGATCGATCGATTCATTAGTGGCTTAAAACCAAGTCTTCGAAGGGCGTTTGCCATAAGGGACTTCAATAGATATGAGGAAATCGTTCGATGTGTTCTCAAAGTCGAGATGGAGATTGGAGTAACCCATCAGTCACATGGGTTTGATAAGAAGAGAAAGATGGAATTCAAAGGAAAATCTAAAGATCACACTGAAATGAAGATGAACTTTCCCTTATGCTCAATGTGTGGAAAGAAACATGGAGGGAGTTGTCTTAAAGGGACAAGTAAATGTTTTAAATGTGGAAAGGAAGGTCATCGGGAATTTGAATGCCGCAATAATGGGAAGAAGATGTCTAATGATGAAAACAAAGGAAGGGATACACAGAATGAACCTACTACACTTCAATGTTTCAAGTGCAAGGAGATGGGGCATTATGCCAATCAATGCCCAAATCCAAGGGTTGATGATGATGGTCGACGTCAACAAAATATTAAGGCTAAAGAAAAAGGAAAGTCACATGCAATTTCTATCAGCGATGTGGAGTATGATAACGAAGTGGTGAAAGGTACACTTACCATCCACTCTAAAGTAGAAAATGTTTTATTTGATTCTGGATCCACCCACTCTTTTATTTCTGAAAAATTTTCTAAGGGTATCACCGTACTACCTCAACAATTAGATGTTGAGTTAGCTGTGACAACACCTAATGGCACAATAGTCGCATCAAAAGTTTATAATTCTTCTTCGATCGAAGTTTGTGGGAAAGTGCTTCCTGCAAATCTTGTGATCCTTCCTTTAGTGGAATTTGATATGATTCTTGGCATGGATTGGATTTCTCTACATGGAGCTCATATCAATTGCCAAAGAAGGGAAGTCACATTTCATATTCCAGATCAATATACGATCGTCTATCAATGCAAGGATGAACATAACCTTCCAGTGGAAAATTCTTCCATCTTATGGGTATTGATTCCACTAAATGAAGGTTATTTATCTCAAATGTTTGGTGAGAAACTCACGATTAAGAATATTCCCATTGTACAGGAGTTTGATGATGTATTTCCGGAGGAATTACCGGGTCTTCCACCAAATCGTGAAGTTGAGTTTTCAATAGAACTCATACCGGGCGCTTTGCCAATTTCAAAGACACCTTATAGAATGGCCCCAATTGAGTTGCAGGAATTGAAGAAGCAACTCCAAGAGAATCTTGATAAGGGATTCATACGCCCTAGTTCGTCACCTTGGGGAGCACCTGTTCTATTTGTTAAGAAGAAAGATGGATCAATGAGACTCTGCATTGATTATCGAGAAATTAACAAGATCACTATCAAGAACAAATATCTTCTCCCACGCATTGATGACTTATTTGATCAACTACGTGGAGCTCAATACTTTTCCAAGATTTATCTTCGTTCAGGGTATCATCAATTAAGGGTCAAAAGGGAGGATATACCAAAGACGGCATTCCGTACAAGGTATGGACACTATGAATTTATAGTGATGCCATTTGGTCTTACTAATGCCCCTGTTATCTTCATAGATCTAATGAATAGAGTCTTTAGAGACTATCTTGATAAATTTGTGGTAGTTTTTATAGACGATATTCTTGTCTATTCAAAGAGTAAGGAAGATCATTAAGATCACTTGAGAAATATATTGAAGACCCTGAGAAAGGAGAAGCTTTATGCCAAATTTACCAAGTGTGAATTTTGGCTTCAAAAAGTTGCATTTTTTGGTCACATAATCTCAAAAGAGGGGATATCTGTGGATCCAGCAAAAACAGAGGTTATCGAAAGATGGTCAAGACCAACAACAGTAACTGAGATCCAAAGTTTTCTTGGTTTGGCTGGATATTACTGACGTTTTGTAAAGGATTTTTCAAGATTATCTAATCCACTCACCAAGTTGACTCGGAAAGGAGTTAAGTTTGTTTGGACAGAGGAATGTGAAGAGAATTTCAAGGAGTTGAAAAGAAGGTTATCCAGTCCACCTGTGCTCACACTACCTTGTAGTGGAGAAAGGTTTTTGATCTATAGTGATGCATCCAAGAAGGGATTGGGCTGTGTTCTTATGAAAAATGATATGGTGATAGCTTCTGCCTCACGACAGTTGAAAATCCATGAGAAAAATTACCCAACTCATGATTTGGAGTTGGCTGCGGTAATCTTTGCATTAAAGATTTGGAGGCATTACCTTTATGGTGAAAGGTGTGATATTTATACTGATCATAAAAGTTTAAAGTATATTTTCACACAAAAGGAGTTGAATATGCGTCAAGGAAGATGGTTGGAGCTGATTAAGGATTACGACTGCTCAATCCATTACCACCCCGGGAAAGCAAACAAGGTGGCAGAGGCATTAAGTCGACAAGACCATGCTAGTTTATCCATGATGAGGATCACAAAGGATCCAATATTTATGGATTTACAAAGGATGGATCTTGGAATTATAATGGAAGTGGAAAAATCTTATCTTTCTCAAATGAATGTTCAACCATCTATACATGTGAAGATTAAGGAGGCACAAAAAGAAGATGTCGAGTTACAAAAGAAGGTGAGAAATGTTCCTGAATTCAACCTTGATTGTGATGGGATAATAAAGTTCAGGAATCGGGTTTGTGTTCCTCCCATCCCTGAATTAAAGAAGGAGCTGCTGGATGAGGCTCATAGTTCTTCATTCTCTATTCATCCTTGAAGCACGAAGATGTATAGGGACCTGAAAGAGTACTTCTGGTGGGATGGAATGAAAAGAGATGTTGCTGAATATGTCTCTCGATGCTTGGTTTTTCAACAAGTTAAAGATGAGAGACAGAAGTCTAAGGTGATGTTACAACCATTACCCATACCCGAATGGAAATGGGAAAACATCACTATGGACTTTGTCATAGGACTTCCTAAAACATCCAAAGGTAATAATGCTATTTGGGTCATAGTTGATCGTCTTCCAAAGTCTGCACACTTCATTGCTATTAGAGAGGATTTCTCTCTAGATCAGCTTTCCATGATATATGTAAAGGAAGTGGTAAGATTTCATGGAGTACCACTTTCTATTATATCTGATCGGAATCCGAGATTTACCTCGAAGTTCTGGTGAAGTCTTCAGCATACTCTGGATACAGAGTTGAGTTTCAGCACTGCTTATCACCCCCAGACAGACGGTCAGTCTGAGAGAACAATTCAAACCCTAGAAGATATGTTGAGAGCTTGCTCTATGGATTTCAAAGGAGGTTGGGATCAACACCTACCTTTAGTGGATTTTTCTTATAATAATAGCTTTCACTCCAGTATTCATATGGCTCCTTATAAAGCTCTCTATGGAAAGAAATGCAGGACTCCAACTTGCTGGGATGAAGTTGGGGAAAGAAAGCTGTAAGGACCTGATCTCATTGATGAAATGGCAGAAAAGGTTTGATCTATTCAACAACACATAAAAGCAGCTCAGAGTCGACAGAAAAGTTATGCCGACAACCGAAGAAAAGACCTAGAGTTTGAAGTGGGTGATAAAGTGTTCTTACGAATATCTCCCTGGAAGAGGGTTATGAGATTTGGAAAGAAGGGGAAGTTGAGCCCTAGATATATCGGTCCTTTCGAAATACTGGATCATGTTGGGAAGGTAGCTTACCGATTGGCGCTTCCACCGAATCTCTCTCAAGTTCACGATGTGTTCCATGTATCTCTCCTGAGAATGTACATACCTGATCCTTCACATGTACTCAACTCAGAAGTTGTACCGCTGGAGAAAGATATTTCTTATGAAGAACAACCGATAGAGATTCTGGATCGTAGCGAAAAAGTCCTACGAAACAAGACCACTCAATTGGTGAAAGTTTTATGGAGGAACCACCAACTTGAAGAAGCTACATGGGAGCTTGAAGATATTATGAGGGAGAAGTATCCTCATCTGTTTGTTACAAAGTGACGAATTTTGAGGGCGAAATTCTTTTTAAGGGGGGTAGAATGTAACACCCGAGATTTTTATGAGTAATATTTTATATATACATATATCATCAAAGGAATCTTTCACTACATACTAGCTTGGCTTTCTTTACACGCAATCGCGACCTTCCTCGATAGCTTGCGTCGTACGCAATACCGAGTTTCACTAAACAACGATATGCTATTAAGATATTGTTAAAACTAGCCGTTATGAATAGTAATAACCACTTTTTGAAATTTTATAAATTTTATTTTTTAAATTGGACTTCATTTTTGGATTCGGAATACCGAAATTAGCCTAGGGTGAAATTTTGGTATTTTTCTGAAAACTTTCAATTTTTGATGAATAGTGAAACCACTAAGTGGTAGGTTAAAAACTGAATTTTGCATAAAACTTAATTTTACCGCTTTTGTGAATGGAATTTAGAAAATCCGACAGACACGGTTGATATCAGTAAGTAAAATGTGGTTTAATGAGATAAAAATAATTTTTTGGTGAATAGTACCTTTTTACTTTTTTTACCGCGGTTAACAGTAAATAGGGTAACTAAGGGTAAATATGATATTACTATTACCCTAACACATGTGCTAATTCTATTGGATAAGTGTAATTCGACCAAAAACAACTTTATGAATAAAATATGACCATTTAGGCCCACTTGGGTTAGATTAGGACATTTATTATTAATTTATTTTAAGAAGGGTTAAAATAGTTAAAATCATAGTTTATTAAGTAAATCATTTTTAATATGGGGTTATACATAATATAAATTAGAATATAAATATTCATTAGAAAGCTAAAAGGATTTCCTACATAATGGTATTTTATTTATAATTTTTATACATTAAATAATTTAATTTAATTATGACACAACGATGATGCAGTAATTATCTTATTTATGAAATATTGACATAAGTGATGTTATAAACACCAAAATAAATGTAATTTGAGACTTTTTATGAATTACAAAAATTTTCTAGGTTACTATGATATATTATTGTTGATTTAATCAACTTGGTTAGAACATATAATTCTGTTATGACTTTCACAAAAATCATATATCAAATAGTGTCAAAATTGACACAAAATAGTTTTTAAATCAAATATTATATTATTAATTGTTATTTTATTCCTAAAAATATAAGGTTCGGCCAAATGACTTAGATAATGATATATATATTAATAATAAACAATTTGGGGTTCTTTAGTCATGTCATAGTTAGTGTATTAACCATATAGTGAAAGAAAACAAAAAGACATGGTAAAAGTTAAATTATTTAACTTAGAGTTAAATCTAAATTATAAGGTTAAAATAATACCCTAAACTTGTCTAAATCCTATTGTTTGATAGGATTTCGACCCTTCCCCACTTTAGCTTCGAAATGAGACCCTTTGGAACCATTATAAACCGATTTCGACTTTAGTATAAAATAATATTTTGAGATATTCCTAAGGTTCCCCTCTCCTCCCTTATAAAAGGGCACCTCCTCCCCCTCATCCTCACACCAAATTGAGCACTCAAGCTCGGCCAACCCCCACCATTTTCTCCTCTCCACTTCCCTAGAATAATCCTAGAGGTCCTGGTCTTCTTCAAAGACCAATATTAGTTCCCTAAGTTGAGGATTCAAAGAAGCGTTCCAAAGAAGAGGTAATATCCATTACCGATCTTTTCAATTTCTTTCTTCTTCAACTTATTCTTCTTTAGTTGTTTCATGATAAAGTAATAACATCAGTATTACTTACATACTGATATGTTATTATAAATATGAAACAACCCTAATTCACCTTCTATCCATCCTACGGAAAAATGAAATCACCGCGCGTGCGTACGTACGGAATACCGTCTCCACGCCGTGGTGTAATCTATTTTCCACCATCACTTTACAAGGATGGGTATAATGGTGTAATGAGTAACTATTTATGATTATTATAAAGAAATATTGATACTGAAATAATGTATATATATACTCCAATACAATTCCACGATCATAGGAACGATATCATCACTCGTGCGTACGTACGGAATACCGTCTCCACGATGTGATGCGACTCGTTCTACATGATCATCATTACATAGTAATTATATAAATGAATTGAATGAATAAATATGATATATGTTACACTAATACCATTCTGGATATAAGGTATCTATAACCTTAATATAAGAATAAGAATTTATTTGGCAAAACACGCATAAGAACAAAAGGCAATAAAGACCCAAGTAACAAGTAACAATGAAATATTACTAACAAGAAGCTAAGAATATGACCATATATGATATCATATAAATATGTATGATTCTGGAATAAGTCAATAACATTATTTAAACCATTATACAGGAGCTTCGGACACATACAAAGCAAATCGGACCTACGGTAAGGGAAATATCACAATCTCATTTTTATCCGAGATTGTTTATACTTTGGTATTTACTGGGGTGTATTTTATCATCCACATACATGTTTCCTCAATATGTAATATTATTTCCATTCATTTACTAATGTTTAAATCCTATTTTACACTTCGGTGAGTTTTTCGTAAAAGATATGAAATGAATCTTTTGTCGTTTTTCGTACGAGGTACTTTTTGACTTTTCCGACAAAAGTACGAAGAATTTTTTTTAACTTATACAGCATGAATAGATTTTTAAAACTTTATTTCCAAGAAGCTCCCTTTACAAGTTTTCAAGATTATTTTTAATCAACTTCTTTTAGTTTATAATTGTATGACATGTTAAGAAAAGAAAAGTGTTTTTTTTGAAGTAGAAAGGATATTTTCCTCAAGAATGGAGTTCAAATGTTTTATCAAAATTATTTTCCATCTAAGATAATATAGGTTTCTATTTTTATCCCTATTATTACATTGATTTGATTATGTTTTGAGGGAATTATTTTAATGAAGTGATTTACCTTATATGATTTGTTTTATGATGTCATGATGTTTCAAGAATCCCATTTTTGTTACATGTGTTATGCGATGACATATGTTTTATGATTATGTGGCACACATAAGAAAGGATTCATTATAAGATGGGTGGGACCTATATCTACCTCCAATGAATTGGGTAAAGATTTTATATCTCATGAGATAGACATGGATGGAACGGTAGGATATACCGGTTTAGTGAAACAAGACTGGAACGAGGGTGACTCGGTTCAGAAAGGGGCTTTGTCCACTAAGATAGTCTTGGCAATGAGTCATGACTAACAAGAAATGATTTTCCATGATTATGAACGAAGCCTCAGTAGTATACAACTAAGTTGAGGAAAATATGTATCATAAAGGAGTTCATTTGTGGTAACCAAGTGATTAATGATTATATATTTATTGGATCCATATAAAATCGTATTTCAAAAATTAAATTGTGATGGAAATTTACCTATTTTATCCAAAAATCAATGTTGGGAAACTTTTCATAAAGGCGATGTCACCCCAATATTCCTACTAATGTATTAAACTATTCCTCATAATTTGTATTAGTCATAGAATACCCCATTATTTAATCATGAAACACCACATGAATAGAATAAATATACCTTCCAAATATTTAAATCATAAACTCCATTAATACATTTACAACATTCATAATACCAAAGGTCAAAAACACATACCCATAATTTTCATATCGACTCCAGAAGATAGTCTTAAAAATATCATCCTTCTGAACTCATAATTGGTGATAGCATGATCATATATAAATTTTCTATAGGTTATAGTATCATCTTAATTGAACAGATATATCATAAATTCATGGAATATGGTTATGTTTTATTATAGTGACTTAGTTGGGAAAATGTTAATTTACACAAATCTGAATATTTCCATCCACTTTTCGAGAATAAAAGAAATGGAACTTCTAAGGGAGACATACTAGGTAAAAAGAAACCTTTTATTTATGAATCAACTAGATAGAAATTCAATTAAATAAATTATTTCTATGTAATCCAATAATATTGATTAAAAATAGGAACGGTTCAGGGTAAGAGATCAATCATAAATTCCAATACTCTTTTTTTTGGAAACCCATAGAAATGTCTTGGTAAGACATCATAATATTGTTTGATGATGCTTGAATATTTTCAATTTCCAATTATATCAATATATTCCAAGGCAACAACATAAAATTGATAGTAGATAACCTGAACTAATGGATACAATTATCCATAATTTATTTTTTTAAATACTAATCTCCTCAGAAGAGGTGTTGGATACCATTTGAATATGTGAATCTAACATATTTAACATAATAGTTGATGTATGCCTTAATGTATTTCTACCAATACATTCCAAAAATTTGTTCATATATATCCATATAATGAATAAATAAATAACAATCCAATCAAAATCCATAAATTTTTATTTAACAAGCTACATATTTAATGGCTTGACACTCCCATTATCATATAGGTGTTTTAATTTTCCTGAAAAAATAAATTATCTCCACATGAAAACCCATATAATCAAATAGATGAGTAGAAATAAAACAGTTATATTCCTTCATAAAATGTAAATCCTACATGATAGTAAAATTCAAAATAATCATACCTTATACCATTAATGGTTTAGATTAATGTTCAAGGGTTACTTGTTCAGTACCATAATGTTTCCTACCAGCTTCTCCCTGCATTATCTCCCTCTATAAGATTTCACAACTGGAGGAGTCATTGTATTTCTAGAATAAATTTGGATTTCTTGTTTCTTTGGATAAGAATTATTCTAACAATATCATCCTGTTGAAGCATGATAAATTTTAGAATCAAGAGACGTATCACCAAGATTATATATCAAAGAATTTTAATAATAACACAAAATATATCCCATATGATTATAGTTGGGAAATAAACTTGGTGTTGATGTAAAATATCAATTATTATGTGAAAAGAGCCTCATTGGTAACAAAAAATTTCTATGATGTATCTTTGAGGGAAAATTAACGATCTCATAGCCTAATCCTGAGACAGTCTACCACCTTGGATGTATGTTTCCCTCTTCATCATTGTCCCACAAATTAGTTATCACTTATTCTTGTGGTGAAAAAAATATTACTTATAGTTGTATTTCAAAAAATATATCACTCCACTAGTGATTCTCTATTTATCATTTTTGTATGGTCTGCAATAAATAAAAATTTATATCATAGAGATAATATTTGATCACATTATATATTGAAGGATATATTCTTTCGATTACACAATAATATGAAACTTAAATTGAAAATAGTAATAATTCATAATCATAGCTACAAAATCTATGATGGATAGAAGTTCTTATTTCTAGATGATGAAATTGGTTCTTTTTATTTTTCAGAACAAGTGAGGAAATAATTTCTTATTGAGAAATTATTCAATGAAATCCCATGGAATTCCTGGGAAGGATTAACGTTAAGAATCAAAATACCACTATTGTATTTAAATAATATCCAACATATATGTTGACAATATAAACTTTGAATCATCTAGTGTACCAATGAATTCAACGATTTTATTTATTTTATTCAGCCACACCTCGGTTTCATAGGATCAGAATTTCTCCTAAATATGGGATTATTTCTATATTAAAAATCAAAAAATTAGTACACCTATCCGTTTTCAACATTTTTATTTCACTTTTTCATGGATTGAAGATCATGAACAATACATTTACCTAGTTTTTTCCTGCAAATATAACATAGTGGAAACTATTTTTTTAGAATCTTATTGTCACTCATTATACCGAAATCAACCTAGTAACATTTATTATAACCATAAATAAGTATATTTAGTATTAAAAAACTATCAACAAAAGTATTATGTATTTCTAAATGACCATAAGGAACAATCATTAAAACTATTATTTCCAAAAATAATACTTTTAACCATTTTCATAAATTAATAAACTCAAAATAATAAAACATCAATCATAGTGGGAAGTGTATCTAACAATACAAGTTATAAAACACCCATATGCTAAACCCATGATGATGAGATAACAACACAAATAGAAGTGTCTTGAAACACTATTTCTCCTAGTACATACTAGTAACTTAATTTTTATAAAACAAATGTTGGATCCATATGGTAAAGATATACATTTTATGATCTATAATTCCTAACTCCTTATACCATTCAATGTGACAGGTAGATAGACCATGACTGATACAATTTGTAACATCCTACTCTTACACATTTTCATGATGATAAAATAATTTCAACTAACAATGAGTGACACCCAAATAACACCAAAGGCTAAAAATAGATTCTAAGTACTTAAGGAAACATTTTCAAAATATTTTACCTAAACACATAAAACAACCAAAAGTTACAGAATAAAAACATAAAAAATACACTATATTATTCTTGTTTATAAGAATAAATCTCAAGAATAATACAATAGATTAACAATATTATTATAAAATGAATCATGGAACACCAAATAACAAAAACCAAAATACAACATTACTCAATGACATCAAGTGATGTAATCCCAAGGACCACCTAAACCATCTCTAGACTCTGACCCAACCTGTTATTCCCATGATGTAAATTGAAATCACTATAGATATTAGAAACATTTAATTCTCCTACGTATTGATAGATAACATGTGAAAATACACAAATATTCCCAACAAATGGGTGATTATAAACTTAGTAGGAATTCCTTGGAGGAAACCTAACTCATGCCACTTGGATAAGAATTGGTTAGCACAATTTATATAAAAAACTAAGAATAAGTTAAACTTCATTCATAAATCCATAATAAAATTCCATTTGAGAAATAAAAAAACTTATTTCTATCCATTCAGAATTGTATTATATTTTCCCATGTTAACACAACCACCCCCAATCTAAATACGCAAAACTATAGACATAATCCAGGAGTTACCATTGATGGAGGTACTCCATGACCATAACCCATCTTACCTCACTGAGGGGAATTCTGACCAAAACAATCCACATTGAACACACACGAGCCCAATAATTCCCAATTCCATGCCAACATATTTTTTTCACAAATCCAACATCCTTTGATATTTATTTATCAAACATGGTTCTGGAATAAAAAACATTTCTTAATAATGAAATATAATTTTTAAATTATAATAAAATAGGGGTATTCCAAAATTAATGTAATTTTCCAATGTCTCCAAGATAAAACTAAATGGATTCCTTTAAAAAATCACACACTGATACTATGGAAATAAAAAAACTATTATATAAATCTAAGTGTCAAATTTCATGAATAATGGAGATGAGATAGAATCCACTAACATTTATTTTATTGATTTGAATAATATACCGAAACCAAACCACTAATATCATCTCATAATTTAATTACCCATATAAAACAAAAGAATATTTCATTCAGACTCATCAAATTCCCATAGATCTAGATACAAGCCTATCAATAGTTTCTTTAAAGAAAACCTAGGGAAATCAGAAAAATGAAGAACTAATGAAACTGGGAAGACTATATCACAATATAATATCTCATGTCATAATGTTCATTGTTAAGTATTTGGATAAGAAACACGATGTAGGTTGCATAAAAAATCATATAATTCAGGAATAAGACAATGGAACGGTCCACTATAGCACGATGTGGCCTCTATACACATAGGGATGAACTATGGTCTAGTCTAAACCATGATTAAATACATACTAGAAACTTGAATAGTAAGATCTGACACCACTAATCTCCATACCACAAGGGGTGGAAAATTTAGGAATAATGGCCAAATTCCACCTTAAGGTAACTAAGCCGTATCCATCATCTCTATGCTACAGTTCGTGATAAACAATAATGGTCCTATAATCTATCCTACATCTATGGTGTAATCGTTCCAAATATAATATTTGATCTGGAACCCTTCCTCTCATATCTCTATTCCACTGTAGGGATCTGCATGCCACAACCACTACACCTATATCGTTACACTGATATCGTCCTTCATTAACTCATGAAAACTCATCCAAATACCTCCAGTAGCCTAACCTATCCACTATAACATAAATTAAAATTCATAATATGATAATTTATTCCAAATGGTGGTGTTATAAGAGATTTGGTGGCTCTACTAGTGTCTAGATCACTGCTCTGTAAGAATAGTTTGTGGCATGGCCTTATTCTATAAAATTATAATCATGTGGTATGTTGGTCCACATGTGTAATGGAATCTTTCACAAGGTTATAGGATCTAATAACTAGCTATGTAATGTATATTTCACAAATAATTAACAAGTTGTTTTGCGAACTCGTCACTTTATTACAATTATTTTTCTCTATATCCTCACCCTTTCAACATGGTATTGGGTGCTCTGATTTTGTCTTATAATGTATTGTTTTCCAAAAAAATAATTGGACAAAAAATAAACTATACAGTCAAAAACATTATATTTTGATCCTTAAGAATATATGATATATTTTTTGAAGTCACTTAAACCCCCTTTAATAAGAGTCAGCCCATGCCATCTACAGATCAATCTATTTTTATATGAGGTTTGTTATCCCTATATTGATAGTGATGTTTTCTTCTATTGTTCTAATACATAAACTGCAAGGTTTTTAACATTATTTTTTTTAAAATTTATATTGTTAAATGATATGGTTTATTTTTTAGTTGATGTTTCAGGGATCATTAGTTCCCAAAGGTAGAGGTAAGATTAGTTTGGAACATCGTGTTCCGTTCTATCCAAATTAATGTTGAGTTATATGTGTTGAGGAAGGGGATATATTAAATTACATATTATTTGAAACATAAATTTGGTATTATCTTTCCTTAATTACTTTTTTGTTGATGTAATTTATATAATTAAGATAAGAACGTGGGATTTAAAGGAAAAATGAAGTTGTGTTTTCGGTATGTGATTGGATTTTGATTTATGCATATTGTGTAATTACCCAGTAAAAATCAAGTATCACTAAGAGGGGTAATGGTGAATTAGTTATTTTTTTATGTTTTCAGAATTTTAAAACAATATTCACCTCTGGTTAATTATTTTTACATTTTTTAAAAACAAAAAGAAATTATGTATCCACAAGAACAAATGATTTTACAAGGTTCACTACTCAGAAACAGTTGTTGGGTCCTTTGAATGATTTGGAAACAATAAAATACTACAAAATACACCAAAAAGAACATTTATGTGGACAAATTAAGTATCATATACCCATACACATTCATAACACTATGGTCAATACAATATTAAATGTTATTGATATACAAATAAATGTTTTAATATAATGTTTTGTAACCAGTTAAGATACATTCACCAGTTACATGAAAACATGTTACTATTCTTCCTAATAAACATTAAATAATATAATATATCAATTAAATTATACAATTTATTACACTTGATAAGGAATTAAATAATTTGGATATTGCAATGAAACAATGTCTGATTCTCCAGTCCCAAACCCCTGTTTGATTATTCAGTCTGGAAGTATAACTATTCCTGAATAATGCTTGAAAAATATCCAAATTGCTTATACTTCAATGTTGAATCCCCAATCATATTGCATAGACTGTTCTAAAACCACTGAATATAATATTCCTCCTCCTCCTCCTCCTCCCACTCATCATCATCTTTATCTTCATCATCATCGTCATCATCATCTTATTATTCTTCATATTTTTTCCTTCTATTTAGAAAACATTTTAATGAATACTAAATATGGAAACACCTTATCTATACAATAATTTACTGATCTAAAATCATTCTTCACCTTTGAATAGTTCAAGTGTCTGAAATTACAATGTAATATCCACATTTTTTAGATTTTGACACCCGTAACATAATAATTAGAAAAATCATAAAGGAATATATAGTTGAACATTGTTATTACCTTCCCCATAGAATTAGGGGAATGAAAAAGTAACCAAGACTTGTGGGTCGCATAATCCTCTAAGTAACTCTCGATTGTGTGACCATTCCAAGGTCACACGAAGACTCCGTGCACATCACATAACCTTCATTGAATCTCATAGGGCCTACTTTGAAGAACCTTAATTCTCTTATGATGTCTTTCTCGAAAACCAGTGGTTGTATGGTGATAATAAAATGATATCCACTTGGTCGAATGGTTTTTAATTGGTAAGTTCTGGACAAACCATCCTAAATTCTTCCAAAAAATAACAAGAAATGGTATCCAAAAGGAGAGACCCTAGTGGTTGAAAATATTATGTAACATATCGTCATTTGAAAGAATAAATACCCTTTATGATGTTAAAGAAAACATGTAAGACCTCAAAAAAATTGTAGAATAAAAAAAGGAGATAAATTAAAGATTATGAGAAGTACTCTCAGTCACTAAAATACAAGTGATGTGCCCTTTGAGATCCTCAACACACCGCAAGTCATTGGTGACATATATGCCTCATCTTAAAAAATCCCTTTGGCTTGTCAAATTCCCCATATAGAAGTCCCTGTATATGTACAGTAAACATTGAACTTCCCCTTTAGTGATCTAAAGGTAAAATAATAGATTTTCCCACAACATGATTGTGAACCCCCATATAACCCAAATTAGTCGCATGAGGAATCATGTAAAAATCGAGTAAATATCCTTGACATTACTCATGAAATGTCGCATACTCCATGACCCTTGTAAAATAACAAAGTGGTAAATGATGAAGTAGGTGGGAGATATCTCGGTCCCCAAAAGACATGTGAAACACCTAGGGTTTCCCCATTGCATCCGTGGAAATCCTCTAGGAAAGTAAACTAGACCTCACAATGTTTCCTTAGTAATCCATACTCACTTTAAAAAAATATTCTTAGCAAGGCATCGAGCTCTCACAAAGACCCTTGGGCATGTCCATATGACAAGATGAAAAGTTCGTTGACATACTCGCATGAACAAAAAAGTCCTCATCAATTGGTGATAATACAATAAAGGAAGTTTTGACCTAAGAGACTCATGACCACTGAAAATCAAGTGATGCACTCAGAAAGACCCATGGAAAAAACAATGAATCCACATTGTGCCATCAGACTTTGCTGACTCCATCCTGGTTATTCTCTAGATACAGCATAAAAAAGGAAAACAACTGAGGTGTAGAGTCCTATAAATCCCCCAACCTAGCACAAAAAATGAAATGAATACACATGAATATGGATACCAGATAGAGGAATTCTCTAGCACAATGGTCCCAAGCATTGGTGTGGACTCCTCAGAGAAACTGCTAATGTGACTGGCCATTCTCCCATCAAGTAATATACTAGAAATCATCCATATTATTCATGCACCATACATAAAACACATCATTTGATCACTCATAGATCATGAACATGATCTCTAGTAGGCTCTATGATAAATATATTGTGCACAAACTAGATCACATGAGACTCAAGGTAATGGCCAGAACAAAGACTAATGGTTGAAGAATTAAACCAAAACTTGTTTGTTGGCCCATACGTGCTTTGTGTGAACCTCTGAATCACACTTGGTAAACACCAGGACATGTTTCTTAGTTCTTACGATGCTCATTTAGTGTGTAATTTGGTACATTTCAAGCCCTATGGACATGTCAAGGGAAAGAAACGTCCCCCATAAGATGTGTCAGCAAAGTCTCATAGAAATCCATGTGTACTTTTCACCCAAGCCTCATGACATCCTTCAAATACATTTCCTGACTCATATAACGAAACCCAATCATGTCAGCCAATTCTCATGAAACCACAAGGTGTATCATCTAGGAGTCGTGAAGTTATCTGGGTATATCAAATTGCTCCCACAAAACCTCCCATGAATGTTTGATGATTTAACACCCCGACCCCAGTTACCTAGAGTTGGTGCATTTTTTACGTAACCTTGGCATGATCACAAAAGATCAAGTCTCAGAAGACCAATTATTTTGTAGCCTTGGAAACACTAGATACATTCATAAGTATTACATTACATAATAATGTAAAACCAAACTACAACAACATCTTGTTATCATATCCACTCATTCTATCCCTGCAGGCCATTAATAATATACTTCTTCACATCCTAGAAAAATTAAAACATTGGAAAAGGTGAGCTCAGATTCTCAGTAAGGATAACAATATAGCGGAAGCATTCATAAATAAACATAAAAATTTATGGAAATTTATAACTAAACAAAATCCTTTTAAAACATGAACATCAGTATAATATGGAAAAATTAAAATAAGATAATGCCATTTACATATTCACATGGATATTCTACTAGTCGAATGATCACATGCAATATAAAAAACCACTTTCATAATGATGGAATTCATAATGCCAGACTATAATAACCATGTAGCCAAGGCCTCGTTCCAAGACTACAAATAATATTTTTTAAGGCCACTTTCCAAGACACTAGTTTGTCTCATGAGACCTACCGATGCATCGGGGAGCTATAGCAAGCTCCACCCGTCACTTATTAAGTCCAATGCTTTCCTCATATGAATAGGTTTAAACATATCATAAACTAGACCATAATAATATCACATAAAACATGAATAAAGGAAACATATAATTTCCACATTTCAATCAAAATATATCAATAAAACACATTGATATAATAAAAACACGTTCAAAACCATTTTCAATACATAAACAAAGGAAAATTAAAACTTTGTATTTATTTTTTATTTAAAAAATGTTATGGCTTGTAGAGGAAGACGAAACTAAAATAATGGTCATGACGGCAGAAAATTATTTGTTGTCGCATATGTACGACAAAGAAAACATTCCATTTTATTGTTTAGTAAAACACTTAATATAAAAAGATTCTTTTTGAAAAAAACATAATAGTCAAGGGGGTTTATACACCGTATAAAAGAATGTTGTGTATAAAAAAAATATGCCTCAATGAAAGGAGATTGAGATGAAGTCCCTTACAAAGATAATTTTTAAAAAAATAGATCTATAATGTGTATTCACTATATTTACACATAAAGAAAGTATAAATACCAGATAGGACATAATAAAATCATGACATAATTTGAAAGTATGAGATTAACCCAAAGAATGGAAATTGGGTTAAGAAGTTCCCTTACAAAGATAATTTTTTTAAATAAAATAGACTTATTATGTGTATTCACTATAAGTAAACATAATGAAAGTACAAATAAAATATAGGAAATAATAATATCATGAAAAAATTTGAAAATACGAGATTAACCCAAAGAGCAGAAATTGGGCTAAGAAGTTCCCTTACCTCGTGTCTTACTTGACTCTATCATTATTTAACCTCCTGAATAAAAAACTAGAGTTAATTTATACTTGCTTAAGAACATTTTTCATGTTCATTATTCGTTTTATATAACTTATTACATTGTTATGAACATTATGTAATTATTTTAGTTAATAACGGTCATTTTGTCGATCTTTGGTACTTGAGTCAAAAATAAACTTCTTATAATTACAAGTTGTTCATGTGGTGAAATATCCAATATATCCAGAATTATATTACTGATGAATATATCATATATATCATATATATCTAGGATATACATTCCTTTATAATATTACATAACATTTTAGGTATGAAATAAAATCCACCGTTCATGGAGACGGTAAGCCGTGCGTACGCATAAACGCTACTTTCATTTCTGTTTCGTATTTTAATGGAATGAAACATAATGACATAAAGTTATATTATAATTCCAGTATGATATAATATATAATATCACTTACTCCATCCTTTATACATCCCATATATGGCATTAACGATTCAAATCACTTTGAGGGGGCGGTAGTCCACACTTCCCCAAATGAAATTATCGCATTTGCACAACATGAAAAGCATAAAGATATGTTTTAAATGTAATATAAAGAGGCATGTAGAGGAAATAAATATAATATATATATTAAATAAATATAATTCCATCATAATGTACACTATTAGATGTGGTAGGAGAAGATAGAACAATCATCATTTTGTGAGGCAGTAATTCGCCATCCACGGAAACAGTATGTTCTTTAACCATTAGATGAAGGTGTGTGTAAGTGTAGATATAATAATTATCATAAAAAAATCCTAGTATATTTAATATTCTGGTGTTTTTACAAAATAAAGGAATAAAAGTAGTTTAGGGGGTTGGAGAAGCAAAATAAAACAAAAGAACATAAGAGAAGACATTACCTTAAAATAGGGTAACTCTTTTTGATTTGAGTCAAAGGCTTCCTTGGGAATACTTCATCCCAAAGTGAGGCTTCTAGGAGTAAGAGAGGGAAGTTGGGAGATTATTTGGTCAGAGGTTGTCTGAGGAAAATGTCCTGAATTTGTGAATAAGGTGGTAGATGTTGGGGCCTTCTATAAGAGGAGAGGAGGGGCACTCTTGGAAGGTCATAAAATGTTACATTATTATGAAGTGCTTTTCTGATTTCAAAGGTACCACAATGATATATTTCTAGTATAAGGTGATAAGGGTTCGAAATATACCCATACAATAGGTTTTAGACAAGTGTATGTCTTATATTTTACATTATCTTTTCATTTTATTTAAATCGTTAATTAATGAGGTAATCGTTGCATCATCATCGTGTCATAATCAATTTAATTTATTTAATGTCTAAAAATTATAAAAAAATTACCATGACGTAGGAAATCCTTTCAGATTTCCAATGAATATTTATTGTAAAAAATTTAATTATATAACCTCATGTAATAATTGTTTTAGTAAAACAACACATGTTTGTGACAATTTTATTATTAATTTAAATAAAAAGTTATTAATGTCATTTTCATATCCAAGTGGCACCATTGGGGCCCAAGATGACCCATGGATTTTCTTTGTCGGCCATGACTCATCCAATAAGGGTAGGACAAGTGTAACGGTATTTTCATATTTTTATAATATCATTTTTACCTTAAATGTCACTAATTACCTTTAATCGCGATTAATAAAACATAAAAGTTACTATTCACCAAAACATTATTTTAATCCCATTGAACAATATTTTTCTTCCTACTTACATCCATGTATATCGGATTTATGAAAATCAAATCACAGAAGTGGTAAAATTTCATTTAAATGAAAAATCAGTTTTTTAACTATCACTTAGTGGTTTCACTATTCATCAAAAATTTATGTTTTCCAGAAAATGAAAAAATTTCACCCTAAGCTATAATTGATATTCCAAATTCAAAAATGATGTCTATTTTAAAAAATTCCAAACATATACGTTTCATTAATTAATTTTATAATTAATTCTCACTGTCACAACAAATAGCGTGTTTTTATGAAACAATATATATCAAAAGATTGACAATTGTTTATGTCCAATTTCAAAGTGAAATTAATTCTAATGACCACCATTGGATAAAATGGTAAAAATATATTCTAATTATACTTTAAAACCACTCAATTGTATAATTTATCACTATAAATTATTTTGATTAAAATTGTTGTTGTTAAGTATTTTTCACTATTCATAAAAAATTGGAAGTTCTCAGAAAAATACCAAAAATTAAACTTAGGCTAATTTCGATATTCAGAATCCAAAAATGAAGTCCATTTTGAAATATAATATATATATAATTTCAAAAAGTGATTATTACTATTCATAATGGCTATTTTTATTGGTCATAGTGTGGTAGAATCTCGAACTTGCGTACAATTCAAGCTATTGCATTATTGAAAGAGAATCGTATCGTGGAATCTTGGGGTGTTACATTCTCCCCTCCTTAAATAAATTACGGCCTCAAAATTTGAAAATTTTCATTAAAAATAAAAGGTTGAAAATAGAAAATACCTTTGTGGAAAACCCACATCAGAAATAAGGTTTATAAAATTTAGCCTTAATAAGAGGGAAAGGGAGATGAAAATGTCACCACCAAATTGTGATCTCAATAAGTAGAACATTGGTGGGAATTAGAGACATATAATTGGAGGAAAAACATAAATATTTTTAGGGAGTGATTGAGGTCATCAATCACAAACAAGTGTAAAATTGAGGGCCTCAAAGCCTTCAATCTATGTTGATTTAAAATATTATCAGTTCAACAAGACATAAGGTATTCGGATAACACATTTTTTTGTTTAAATATCCCTTTAGAAAAGTTTAAGAATTAATTTATTCATATAATAAGAAATATGTGTATATATATTTTTGCTTGGAAAGTAGAGTTTCAACCTTCAACTAATTTCTACCATAAACTCATATTTCACTCAAAAATATAATAGAACTCAAAAATATTATATTTATCCTAATCATAAAAGGTTAAAAATATTAACACATACCATTTAGATTAGGAAAACTATTTTTTAATAACCAGGGACTTCCTGTAGGCTAGTTGTAGGTAATAAAGGCCTATCGCACTATGGTTGTGGTTTCGATTCCTACAGCTTTGTCCGACATGATGGGTTATCCCCTGACCTACAGATTGTCCTTTTCCTAAAACTATAGTATTATAATATTCCAAAAATAATATTCAAAAATGTTTTAACCTTAAACAATACTATACAAGGTTCAACTCAATCCATTCCAACCTTTATAGTTATCCAAAATACTTCTGTCCAACTCACAGTCCAAATTTTATAAGGAAGGTAAACATAATGAAGATCCCTATTCCCCTGTAACAACATGTGAACACCTTCATCATGTATTCTTTTAAAACAATGCAACATCCTGAATTACCATAAATCATTATTTATTACATTCATGATCCCATATTTCATTGTAGAATACTAGATATACTCCTTCTATCAAAAAATGTATACAAATGATTAATCAGTTTCAAGGAAGTTAAGAATATGCAATATAATTTATCGAAATCAATCATGTATTATTCTAAAATCACTATCATGGTATCAGAACCATATTATGGTTTATCTTTCTCTCAACAATATATTTCCCAAAAATTTAACCTGCAGTGGAGTCACTTTTCTTGGTTCCACACAATCTCACGTCCTTGATGAAATAGTACTGAAGTACAACCCTTATCTATATTTCACATTATTCTTATAACCATAATATAGATCTTGAGTCCAAAAACACAAATACAATAATTATTCAACTTTATCTGTAGTAACAACAAAAGATTGATCTTTCTACCTTGGCATTTTCTGAGGTAAGTTTCCTTGGCGCTTAGGGAATTCATTTTTATAATGCCCCATTTCTCTAAAATTGTAGAATTCAACATTGATAACCTCTTTCTTTCCCTTGCAATCACGATCCTGGTGACCTTTTCTCTACATTTATAACAAAATCTCATTCTTTTTAGGCAAGTACCTGGGTGATTCATCCCACAATTATCGCATAATGGAAAATCCTTCTTACCCTTTTTTCCTTTATCTGTCTCTTGTTCCATTGTTCTCTTCTTCTCTTGCTTTACTTTATTGTCATAAGATTTAGAGAATTTATTTTCTGTCCAGATAGAACACGCGACTATATATTCGTACATTCAGAATGATGGTGATATTAAATCTCGACATAGAAATGGTTTTAACCCAGCAAAGAAACGTTCGATCTTACTTTTTGGGTTACGTATATAATCTGAATCATGACTCTCTAATTGTGTAAAGTTATAATCATACTTTGTGAAATTTTCATCCTCCTTCTGCCTCAGACTCAGAAATTGTCTTTCCATATCTGCTCAATGGTCATGTGGAAATTATTTTTCTAAGAAAATCTCTTTGAACTCTCTCCATTCCATACTTGATACTTCTTCATCTTACATTGTGTTTTGAATCAGCGACCACCATTGATCGGCATATCCAGTGAGGCGGTAAACTGCCATGACAACCTTCTCCCTTTCACTACTCCCCAAGGCGTTGAATATTTTCTCTGAGTTTATCCATTTATCAGCTACTAATGGATTTGTACCCCCATTAAATGATGGCGGTTGTTGCCTCATGAAATGATCTAACATTGATCCTCTATGTGGAGGATCAGGGTGATCTATAAGAGAAAGGTTATTATTAATAACGTGAGTGAGTTGTCCTAGTATGATGATAAGTTGATTAGCACCAGTTGTATCTCCAGGTCCACAATAATTATCTTGAGCAGGAGGGCAGTCTCTACATGGAGTGCATGCAATTATACGGTTTCCATTCCTCCCAATAGATGCCATTTATAAACAATGTCATAAACTAGATTAGTTTATGAATCAAAATACATAATTCCATACTTGTAAAACACTTAACATAAATAGAACTATTTATGGATATAATCCATAATCATAAAAAGAAATGTTTTCATTGAGGAAGTATATACTCATAAACCCTTAATAATGGTTTGTAAAGAAAATGAGAATTATCCTAAGCATATCCCCCAAGAGTGTCATAACCAAGAGTGCAACAAGGCCCATTGTCGTGCACCAGTTCACGTTCGAGTCTAGCTCAAACCGGTGTTTTTGGGTTTTATCCCTAGGTACATCTGTACCAAAGCCGCCTCTACCTGCTAGTATCCAGACAGGGATGTATTCCTCGGAAAACTCACAAAATCTCTATAATACCAAAATTCTAGGAAGTTCTTCTATACTAATCCTCAAAGTCTATCTTTGGGCTATGTGGTCTTATCAAAGTTTATCTAAATCTAGCTTCCAAGGTTATTACTAAACTGCCTCTAATACCCACTGTAATTACCCAACCCCAGTTACCCAGAGTCGGTTCATTATTACGTAACATTGGCATGATCATAAAAGATCAAGTCTCGGAAGACCGATTAGTTTAGTATCCTTGGAAACATTAGATACATTCATAATTATTACATTACATCATAAAGTAAAAAAAAACTACAAAAACATATTTACTTCATATACCCTCATACTATCCCTACAGGTCATTCATAATATACTTCTTCACATCCTAGAAAAATTAAAACATTGGAAGGGATGAGCTCAGATGCTCAGTAAGGATAACAATATAGCAGAAGCTTTCATAAATAAACATAAATATTTAAGTAAATATATAACCAAAACAAAATACTTTTAAAACTTGAACTTCAGAATAATATGAAAAAATTAAAATAACATAATTCCATTTACTTATTCACATGGATATTCTACTGGTTGAATGATCACATGCAATATCAAAAACCACTTTCATAATGATGGAATTGATAATGACAGACTATCATAACCATGTAGCCATGGCCTCGTGCCAAGACTAAAAAAACATTTTTTCAAGGCCTCATGCCAAGACCCTAGTTTGACTCATGAGACCTACCAATACATTGAGGAGCTATAGTGGGCTCCACCCATCACTTATTAAGTCTAATTCATTCCTCATATGAATAAGTTTAAACATATCATAAACCATAACATAATCATATCACATAAAACATGCATAAAGGAAATATAAAATTTCCACATTTCAATAACAATATATCAATAAAACACATTGATATAATAAAAACACTTTCAAAACCATTTTCAATACCAAAATAAAAGAAAAATAAAACATTGTATTTATTTTTCATTTTAAAAAAGTTATAGCTTGTAGAGGAAGCCGAAACTCAAATAATGGTCATGGCAGCGAAGAAGTCGTTGTCTCCGCATACGTACGACAAAAAAACATTCCATTTTTTCATTTAGTAAAACGTTTCATATAAAAATATTCCTTTTGAAAAAAACAAAAAAGTCCAAGGGGTTTATACACCGTATAAAAGAAAGTTCTGTATAAAACAAAATATGCCTCATTGAACGGATATTGAGACGAAGTACCTTACAAAGTTCATTTTTTAAATAACATAGATCTATTATGTGTATTCACTATATTTACAAATAATGAAAGTATAAATACCAGATATGACATAATAAAATCATGACATAATTTGAAAGTAGGAGATTCACCCAAAGAATGGAAATTGGGTTAAGAAGTTCCCTTACAAAGATCATTTTTTTAATAAAATAGATCTATTATGTGTATTCACTATAATTACACATAAAGAAATTACAAATATAAGATATGACATAATAATATCATGACATAATTTGAAAATATGAGATTAACCCAAAGAACGGAATTTGGGTTAAGAAGTTCCCCTACCTCGTGTCCAACATGACTCGATCAGTCTTTAACCTCCTGAATAATAAACTAGAGTTAATTTATACTTTCTTAAGAACGTTTTTAATGTTAATTATTAATTTTATATCACTTATTACCATGTTATTAACATTATGTAATTATTTAAGTTAATAACGGTCATTTTGACGATCTTTGGTACTTGACTCAAAAATAAACTTCTTATAATTACAAGTTGTTCATGTGGTGAAATATCCATTTTATACAGAATTATATTCATGATTTAGATATAATATATATCATATATATCCAGTATATACATGCCTTTATAATATTACATAACATTTAGAGGTGAGAAATTAAATGCACCGTTCATGGAGACGGTAAGCCGTACGTACACATGAACACTACTTTCATTTCTATTTCATATTTTAATGGAATGAAACATAATGATATAAAGTTATATTATAATTCCAGTAAAATATCATATATAATATCACTTAATCCATCCTTTATACGTCCCACATATGTCATTAACGATTCAAATAACTTTGAGGGGGCGGTAGTCCACACTTCCTCAAATGAAATTATCGCATTTGTACAACATGAAATGAATAAAGATATGTTTTAAATGTAAAATAAATAACTATAGAGAGGAAATAAATATAATATATATCATAAATAAATATAGTGACATCATAATGGCAACCATGAGAGGCGGTAGGAGAAGATAGAACAATCATCGTTTCGTGAGGCAGTAATTCACCATCCACGGAAACAACATGTTCTTTAACCATTAGATGGCGGTGAGTGTAATTTTATCTAGAATAGTTATCATAAACAAATCCTAGTATATTTAATATAATGGTGTTGTTACAAAATAAATGAATAAAAAGAGTTTAGGGGGTTAGAGAAGAAAGATAAAACAAAAGAACATAAGAGAAGACATTACCTTAAAATCGGGTAACTCTTTTTGATTTGAGCCAAAGGCTTCCATGGGAAGACATCTGCCCAAAGTGAGGCTTCTAAGAGTTAGAGAGGGAATTTGGGAGACTATTTGGGAAATGTTTGGACGATAAAAATGTCTTGATGGTGTGAATAAGGTGGTAGAGGTGGGGGCCTTTTATAAGAGGGGAGGAGGGGCACTCTTGGATGGTCATAAAATGTTACATTATTATGAAGTGATTTTCGGATTTAAAAGGTACCACAATAATATATTTCTAGAATAGGTGATAAGGGTTCTAAATATATCCATCCAATAGGTTTTATACAAGTGTATGTCTTAGATTTTATATTATCTTTTCATTTTATTTTAATCGTTAATTAATGAGGTAATCGCGGCATCATCATGTTGTCATAAACAATTTAATTTATATAATGTCTAAAAATTATAAAAAAATTACCATGATGTAGGAAATACTTTCAGATTTCCAATGAATATTTAATGTAAAAAATTTACTTATATAACCCCATGTAATAACTGTTTTAGTAAAACAACACATGTTTGTGACAATTTTATTTTTTACTTTAAATAAAAAGTTATTAGTGTCATTTTCTTATCCAAGTGGCTACATGGGGTCCCCAAGATGACCCATGGGATGTCTTGGTCGGCCATGACTCATACAATAATGGTAGGACAAGTGTAATGGTATTTTCATATTTTTATAATATCATTTTTACCTTAAATTTCACAAATTACCTTTAATCACGTTTAATAAAACATAAAAGTTACTATTCACCAAAAAATTATTTTAATCTCATTGAACCGAATTTTTCATGTTAATGACAACAATTTTTGTCAGAATTTTGAAAATCAAATCACAGAAGTGGTAAAATTTCATTTAAACGAAAAATCAGTTTTTTAGCTACCACATAGTGGTTTCACTATTCATCAAAAATTGAAGTTTTTGAGAACAATGCCAAAATTTCACCCTAAGATATAATTGATATTCCGAATTAAAACATGATGTGTATTTTAAAAAATTCTAAACATATAAGTTGCATTAATTAATTTTATAATTAATTCCTGCTGTCACAACAAATAGCGTGTTTTTAAGAAACAATATATATCAAAAGATTGACAATTGGTTATGTCCAATTACAATGTGAAATTAATTCTAATGACCAACATTGGATAAAATGGTAAAAATATATTCTAATTATAATTTAATCCCAGTAAATAGTATAATTTATCACTATAACGTATTTTGATTAAAAATTTGTTTTTATGTATTTTCCACTATTCATAAAAAATTGGAAGTTCTCAAAAAAATACCAAAAATTCAACATAGGATAGTTTTGATATGACGAATCCAAAAATGAAGTCCATTTTAAAATATAAAATATATATGATTCAAAAAAGTAGGTATTACTTTTCATAATGGCTATTTTTATTGGTCGCATTGTGGTAGAATCTCGAACTTGCGTACAATGCAAGATATTGTATTACTGAAAGGGAAGCGTATCGTGAAAGCTCAGGGAGTTACAGATGAGACATGCAATGGACACCAAAGATATCAATAAGACCCATGAACCCCTCTGAGACATGTCACGTAATGCCCTATGGACACATTAACAAGATCTCAAGACACTCTCATGGGAAGTCATCCAATACATTAAACTCCCTTAGGTCATTTCAACTTTGATATGTGATATCCTATGGAGGAAACCATATATAACTTGTGATTTTCTCCTGAGAAATTAATATGGTCATGCAACACACTCTAGGAAAATGAGCATGGTCACAAGGAAATCCCATGATTTGATAGTCTCACCCATATTTAGAATGTAATCCCCAAATACAAGGGCAACCTCTATGTCTAAGACCCAATAAAGGGATCTATGATGACTATTTTTCCACTAAAATTTAGGATATGTGGGCCTCGTCTTCATGGTTCGATCTCAATATTGATCATCGAGTGAAATCCTAGTATCTAATCCACTTATACAAAGCAATTAAATTGATCACTTACTATTCCTTATTTCTCAAAGTGATCATAGCTCATGTGGGAATAGGGATCTGCACTAATCATGTCATCTGCACTATATACCCCAAGGTTACAAGGGACGAATTAGAGTGTAAGCCATGAAAAATTGGGAATCCATAGTTTGTAAGCCCCAACTACTGAAATCATTTATTATTTCTCAAGTCAATATGGAAAACATCATGGTATAATCCATTATCATTCCTAAAAACATGAGAAAATTCATAATGTCTCTGAGTGTGTTCATCCATATTATCCTTTCAGTAGGGTATGGGATAAATGAACTTAGAGAACTCGGATTCACTCCATAACTGGGATACCTATGATTCCCTATAACGGCCTATGCTTTTATAAAATTCCACATAATTTTAATCCTCATATCAATGATATTTCAACCATTGAGACCTGATCATTCCCATGAGATGATTACTCTACCTCATCCATTAGCAGACTATGAAATAAACCAAACAATTATGACTTTGATTCCTGTCATACTTACGATATGTTGGATTCCTTCCCAAGTCCTGAGATCTATGCCAAAAACCCTAATGATGTTTCCAATACACCTGTCCCATATCTACTCACCGTGAGGAAGATCATGTACCCCACCATTTTTCTCACACTGAGCATAGATCACATGGAATTTGAGAGATTAAACTACCACCTCATTAGGAATAATGAAACTTCACTAGATGGGACTATCCCAGTATGTAAGCCCCAATGAGTGTTATGGTATGAAAACAATAATATAATGGAATATACTTTAGGGCACTTCACAAGGGAATGATTGAGTTATGTTGACTCTAATTCCCATTATAGCTAGCGCACAAAGAATGTCCCATTGAAACTCATGATAAAGCATTTGGTGTCTTAGTACCCACATATATATCCTCTCAACATCATTCTAAACTACATGGGATTGAAAAACTACATAGTTTTTGATTCCTACGATAACCAGGGTATGTCGGATGCCTCATAAATGGCTCAATCCCCACCATGGAATATTAACCCTCACCTTGTGTGGCATTACATTTCGAAGCGTCTGGTCATACAACTTCAACACAAAAAGAATTTTTTCATCATTAGGAAAATGGTTTAAGAACATCTTATACATATAGATGAATTCACTAATGAGACCACACTTTCCTATGCTAATCAGTGAGACCATCATTCTTTATCTGACAAGCGTTTTAACCACTGAATAATTTTTTCAGGGGAATAATTCACATATCAAAATTAGGTATAGAATCATGAACATATCATAAAACTATAATAGAGCCCCAGAGGAGGAAACAATTCCTCGAAAAATAGTGTAATGATCCCAAACACCCATCATCTTGACCAATGTGAGTCCTCAATAGTAACTGGGCCTAAATACTATGATGATTGCTGAACTTTGGATAGTATGTATATACCCATCTATGGATGGGAGAACCATTGGGAATTCTAGGGAATGTTAAAATGGTAGTTTGGTGAGAAAAAACCCATTTCACACCTCAAAAACCTAATGAATCAAAAAATGGTGAACCCAGCATGAATCTATCTGATGAAAAAATTATCGGTTGTTATCTTTCTGCCCATTTTTCTTGACCACTATCTAAAAACAAATTCTGAACCTAATGTGAATCTATCTAATGAAAAAACAATAAATTATTATCCCTAGGTCCATTTTTTCCATATATATTCCAAGAAAATGGTGAAACTAACGTGAAGCACACTATTGAAAAAATGATGGGGTTATAATGTGTAAAGACACTTTGTTTTTAAATCCATATAAAAAAAATAGAAAGGGAAAACAAATCTTACAAATAATCATCTATGACCGTGGTTCTCATAGGTCTATCTTCATTTTTACAAGTTAAAAAATTTCAAATGGTTGAATCAGAAATAAATGAACAAACGAGTTGAATATTCATATATGATAGAGCATATTATATATACAATATTGAACTAATTGGAAACCATGTAATTTATAATATGTGTAATAGATGATTCTTCTATAAAAAACTCGATTTTATATAATGTATTCCTCATCATCCATTCATTCAAAAAAATCATCTATGACAACAACCTCTATAGGTCATAAGATAGTCTCACTTGCTTAACAACTCAAATGATAGCTAGCAAACTAAATGGTAGAAGAGTACCACCGACATCATACAATACCGAAAATTTATTATGTCAATAAAGTTATCCAAGCATAGAAACTGTAGATTCGCCATCACCCCATAAATCCTAATACTAATCTAATAGATCTTATTGCTATGACCAATAGATTTGGGATCTTATCCCCAGAGTGTGAGAACTGCCATATTCCATATCTAATGATGGTGGACTAGAAAGCCAAATACGGCTCCATTTCGATTCAGGAGCCTCTTAAGATGGTTCATACTAACCTAGATCACTAGAATCATCATAATGGTACACATTAGTAACCTAATAAGGGTACCAAGTGACACATTCCCACCTCTGACGCTCATGCATAGGCAACAAGGAAGACTCATTGGAGGAGAAAGGCACTATATATCCAGGATTGGTCTCATACCCCCACTCCTTCCCATGATGACATACATCATATTCAAGTAATAAAAAATAACCAAGCTCATATACCATCTCATTCAGAACAAGTATACAGTAATATCCCCATAGTAAGAATAGGGGAGGCACATATTCCTACCCCAGTCCATGAATAGCATTGTCATATTCTAATTGAAAATGGAGGACAGAAGTGGGAACATATACACACTTCAATTAAATACATTTACCAGTATATATTAGAGACATCAAATGTACATGCTTATTTTCTTGCACATAGTTTTCCAAAATTTCAATATATTTTAGAACTAGCTGAAGTAATCCACCAGTATATTTTGGCATTATTTCATATAAAGGGATATGTGCATATTCCTCTCTCTTCTAGGATGATATCTCCGCACATTGAATATAACACCCCAAGATTTTATGAGAAGTATTATTTTTAAATTATTTGATCTCTTGTGGTGTATTCTACACTTTGATTATCATGCGCTATACGCACCACCGTACTAGCTTGTAGTATACGCAACTCTATTCTTGGATCATGTTACAAAAAATTTCAATTTCGTTTGATAGAAGTTATTCTGCGCAACATTGAGTGCACATATATATATATATATATTCAATGTATAAATGAAATATGGTTGTATTCTATTATAAAAAACAACAAAAGAATCTTTCACTACAGGCAACCATGACTTGGCTTGCATTACACACAGTCACGACCTTCCTCAATAGTGTGTGTTGTACACAATACCAAGTTTCACTAAATGAGACATTATTATAATATTATTATGAACTAGCCGTTATGAATAGTAATATCCACTTTTTGAATTTTTTTAAATTTTATCATTCAAATTGGAATTCATTTTTGGATTCAGAATATCGAAATTAGCCTAGGGGGAATTTTTGGTATTTTCTGAAAACGTTCAATTTTTTATGAATAGTGAAAACACTGGGTTACTTTTTAAAAACCAACTTTTTATTTAAATAATTATTTATTTTATTTAAATTTATTTTAGGTAAAAATTGATACATAATACCTATATAAGTTCATGGTAATTAATTTGGAGTCAATTTATAATAATGTTAGACATATAAAAATTTTATTGAACTATTCACCGTCTTTAACCCACCTCCTAGGAGAATTTGAAAATTTACATAAAACATAATTTTACCGATTCTGTGAGTGGAATTTCAAAATTCCAAGAGACACGGATAATATCAAGGATTAAAATTTAGTTCAATAAGATAGAAATTATTTTTTGTGAATAGTAACTTTTTACTTTTATTTACCACGTTAAATGTAAATAGGGTAATTAAGGGTATAAATGTTATTATTAATACCCTAACACATGTACTAATTCTATTGGATAAGTGTAATTCGACCAAAAACAAATTTAGGAATAAAATATGACCATTTAGGTCCACATGTATTTGATTAGGACATTTATTATTAATTTATTTAAAGAAGGGTTAAAATAGTTAAAATCAATGTTTTATAACTAAATCTATTTTAATATTGAGTTCTACATAAGATAAATTCAACAATAAATATTAATTATAAATATAAAAAAAATTCCTAGATAATTATATTTTATTTATAATTTTTAGAAATTAAATAATTTAATTTATTTGTGACACAATGATGATGTAGTAATTACCTTATTAATAAAATATTAACATAATTGATTTTATAAATACCCAAATAAATATAATTTGAGACTTTTTATGAATTACAATAATTTTATAAGTTAATATTACATGTTAGTATTTATTAAATTAACTTTTTTAGAACTAATAATGTTGTTATGATTTTCACAAAAATCAATTACCAAATAGTGTCAAAATTGATATAAAATAGTTTCTAAAACAAATATTATATTATTAACTATTATTATATTCCAAAAAATCTATGGTATGGCCAAATTACTTAGATAAGGTTATATATATTAATAATGAACCACTTGGGGTTATTTTTCTTGTTATTGAATCTTTATTAAACATATAGTGTAAGAAAACAAGAAGACACAGTAAAAGATAAATTATTTAACTTAGAGTTAAATCTAAATGATAAGGTCAAAATAGTAACATAAACTTGTCTAAAACCTATTGGTTTAGATTCTTTAGACCCATACCCACTTTAGCTTTGAAATAAATCAATTTTGAGCTATTATAAACCTAATATGGCTTTATTATAAAATAATATTTTAAGTTTTTCCAATAGTGCCCCTCTCCTCCCTTATAAAAAGGGCACCCTTCCCTCTTCTCATCACAACCTTTTGAGCCTTGAAGCCCGGCCAACCCATGTCATTTACTCTTCAAAAATTTTCTATTTATATCATATATGTTCTGGTCTTCTCAAAATACCAACTCTAGTTCTCTAAAAAGAAGTTTAAAAAAGGTGTGTCGAGGAAGAGGTAATCTCTTCTATCGATTATTTCAAGTTTTCCTTCTTCTTATACTTCTTCTTATTTAGTTGTTTCATTACAAAGTAATAAAATTAGTATCACTAATATACTGATATGTTATCATAATTATGAAACAACCCTGATTCACCTTCTATACATCCTACAGAAAATGAAATCACCGCGTGTGCGTACGTACGGAATATTGTATCCACGCCGTGGTGTAATCAGTTTTTCCACCACCACCTTACTTGGATTGGTATAATGGTGTAAAGAATAACTATATATGATTATAATAACATCATAATTATTCTGAGATATTATATCATCCACTCCAATTCAATTCAATAACTATGGGAATGATATCATCGCTCGTGCGTACGTACGGATTGCCATCTCCAAAACGCGATGAGATTCATTCTCCATGTTAACCAATCAAGAATGATTTTAGAGTATATATAATGAATAATAATGAAATATATGAAATGATAAAGCTAATTTATTTATGTATATATATATATTTCATCTACATACTTCCATTCACATGAATAATTAAAAGAAAATAGCGTTCATGCGTACGTACGACCTACTGTCACCATGAACGGTGTATTTCATTTAATTTATCAATCTATTATATATATATACTGAATATATATTTTATATAAATAATGATTTAAATTCTGGAAGTAATTAAATCATTATATTAGTAATAATAATATCATGAATAACAAGTCCAAACACATATGATAAATAAAACGATTTTACCCAAAACGCTGATTTAATATGGAATTTACAAAAAAACGGGTAATATAAAGTCATAAGTGAACCATATATGATATCATAACAATGAATATGATTCTGAAATAAGTCAATGACATTATTTAAATCATTATACAGGAGGTCTAGATACGTACGAATCATATCAGACCTAATGTAAGGGATAATTATTCCAATCTCATTCTTATCCGAGATTGTTTATTCTTAAGTATTTACTGGGGTTATGTTTATCATCCATGTCCATGTTTTCTAAAAATGTTTCTATAAAATGTTTAGTATTCTTCCATGTATTATTAATGTCATTTTTACCCTTTTATGACTTTTACCACATGGTTTGAAAGGAATCATTCTTTTTTTTAACATACGAGTTACTTTTTGATTTTTTCGACAAAAGTACGAGGAGAATGTTTTTTAAACTTATACGGCATGAACAGATTTTTATGGTTTCATAACTAATTATTTTAAAGAATATTAATATATAATATTTCATGGATATTTTAAACAAAAACCTTTTCTTTTAAAATTTCATGGAATTTTGTAAAAAGAAAATGATTTTGAAGAAGAAAGGATATTTTCCTCAAGAATTCATTTCAAGTGTTTTCTCAAAATCATTTTCCATCCAAGATGACATTATTTCATATGTGTATGTTTCAAGTATAATTTCTCTATGATTTACATGGTTTCACTTTTCTTATGATGAAATGAGATCCATTTTCGTTATATAGATTATGTTATGATGGGATGATGTTTATGAAACCCATGTTTAATCTTTGGTTTATGATGAATAGTTAATGTTTATGTTGTGGCACAAGTAAGAATGATTTAATTATGAGATGGGTGGGAACTATATCCCCTCCCAATGCATTGGGTAATGATTTATATCTCATGAGATTGACATGGCTGAAATGTTAAGTTAATCTGGTTCAGTGTTACAGGACTGGAACGAGGAGTGAACTCGATTCAGAAGGGGACTTTGTCCACTAAGATGTTTTTGGCAGCAATGCCTTGGCTAATATGGATATCATATCATCTGCTTAATCGTTTCCACTATTACATGTTTTATTCCCATGGTATTTTATCATGATTGATGTATCTATGCCTTATGTACTATTATGTTTTATTCCATTCCTCATGATTTAGATGTTTAAACATTATGTTCATGTTTTTAAGTTCAAATGTATAAGGTTTGTTTTATTCTCTCCATGATTACCCTTACTGAAAATTTGAGCTCACCCTTTATATGTTTTCTTTTCCCCAAGATATAAATAATAGTTTATGTAATAAAACCAAATGGGAAGATCTTTATGGGAGATATTGAATATCATTCACAATGATTAGAATATTTTGTTCCGAGTTTCCAAAGACACTAATCTATTATGATCCATGAGTGTTGGTTTTTTTATGTATTAAGTATTCCACAAAAGTAATGTAATTTCCATGTATGTCATGTTTGGGGTCTCTACAGCTGGTATCAGAGGAAAGTTTTTATAACGACCCATACTTTACATACATTGTTAATACTTCAAAATTGAAGCACACTTATTACAACATATGACAAAACCAGAAAGGACCGTATAGGTATAGTGTCTTTAGATACTGGGAAACATAAACAACTGGTTCATAAATCTTCTACAGTGTCTCCCATTTATTTCATCATATCTAGGGTCCCTTTTAGCATATTCTACTTAATATCCATCTTCCTGACCTGGGGAAAAGAAAATATAAAAGGGTGAGATCAAATGCTCAGCAAGGGCAAATAAAGGAAATAAAAATCATATCATATCTTTTTGAAAATCAAAACCTGCAAAAGAGATCATAATATATTAACATGGAATAAATCATAGAAGTGAAAATGAGATCCCCAAAATCATAACATAAAACTTGAAACTTTGTGGCATGCACACATAATCATGGAAAATCATTTCTTGTTAGTCATGACTCATTGCCAAGACTATCTTAGTGGACAAAGTCCCTTTCTGAACCGAGTTCACTCCTCGTTTCAGTCCTGTATCACTGAACCAAAATAACCTTCCGTTCCAGCCATGTCTATCTCATGAGATATAAAATATTTACCCAATGCATTGGAGGGAGATATAGGTCCCACCCATCTTATAATGAATCCTTTCTTATGTGTGCCACATAATCATACATCATCGCATACCACATATAACAAAAAATGGGATTCTTGAAACATCATGACATCTTAAATCAATTCATATAAGATAAAGGAATTCATAAAAATAATTCCATCACAACATGATCAAATCAATGTAATAATAGGGATAAAAACAGAACCCTTTATTATCTTAGATGGAAAATAATTTTGATAAAACACTTGAACTCCATTCTTGAGGAAAATATCCTTTCTTCTTCAAAAACATTTTTCCTTTCATAACATGTCATACAAAATTAAAATAAAAGAAGTTGATTAAAAATAAACTTGAAAACTTGTAAAGGAAGCTTCTTGGAAATAATGTTTTAAGAATCCATTCATGCCGTATAAGTTAAAAAAAACATTCTTCGTACTTTTGTCGGAAAAGTCAAAAAGTACCTCATACGAAAAATGACAAAAGATTCCTTTCATATCTTTTACAAAAAACTTACCGAAGGGTAAAATTGGATTTAAACTATTGTAAGTGGATGGAAACAATATTACATATTGAGGGAACATGGATGTGGATGATAAAATACACCCCAGTAATTACTTACGAATAAACAATCTCGGATAAAAATGAGATTGTGATATTTTCCTTACCTTAGGTCCGATTAGCTTTGTACGTGTCCGAAGCTCCTGTATAATGGTTTAAATAATGTTATTGACTTATTCCAGAATCATAAATATTTATATGATATCATATATGGTCATATTATTAGCTTCTTTTTAGTAATATTTCATTGTTACTTGTTACTCGAGTCTTTATAACTTTTTGTTCTTATGCGTGTTTTGTCGAATAAATTCTTATTCTTATCTTTAGGTTATAGATAATTCATTTCCAGAATGGTATTAGTGTAGTATATACCATATTCATTTATTCAATTCATTTATATAATCATTATGAAATGAAGATCATGTAGAACGAGTCGCATCATATCGTGGAGACGGTATTCCGTACGTACGCACGAGTGATGATATCGTTCCTATGATCGTGGAATTGTATTGGAGTATATATATATTATTTCAGTATCAATATTACTTCATAATAATCATATGTAGTTACTCATTACACCATTATACCCATCCTTGTAAGGTGATGGTGGAAAATAGATTACACCACGGCGTGGAGATGGTATTCCGTACGTACGCACGCGTGGTGATTTCATTTTTCCATAGGATGGATAGAAGGTGAATTAGGGTTGTTTCATATTTATAATAACATATCAGTATGTAAGTAATACTGATGTTATTACTTTATCATGAAACAACTAAAGAAGAAGAAGTTGAAGAAGAAAGAAATTGAAAAGATCGGTAATGGATATTACCTCTTCTTTGGAACGCTTCTTTGAATCCTCCACTTAAGGAACTAAGATTGGTATTTGGAGAAGACCAGGACCTCTAGGATTATTCTAGGGAAGTGGAGAGGAGAAAATGGCAGGGGTTGGCCGAGCTTGAGTGCTCAATTTGGTGTGAGGAGGAGGGGGAGGAGGTGCCCTTTTATAAGGGAGGAGAGGGGCACCTTAGGAATATCTCAAAATATTATTTTATATTAAAGTCAAAATCGGTTTATAATGGTTCCAAAGGGTCTTATTTAGAAGATAAAGTGGGGATGGGTCGAAATCCTATCAACCAATAGGATTTAGACAAGTTTAGGGTATTATTTTAACCTTATCAATTAGATTTAACTCTAAGTTAATTATTTTAACTTTTACCGTGTCTTTTTGTTTTCCTTCACTATATGGTTAATACACATACTATAACATGCCAAACGAACCCCAAATTGTTTATTATTAATATATATATCCTTATCTAAGTCATTTGGCCGAACCTTAGATTTTTAGGAATAAAATAACAATTAATAATATAATATTTGATTTAAAAACTATTTTGTGTCAATTTTGACACTATTTGATATATGATTTGTTTGAAAGTCATAACAGAATTATATGTTCGAACCAAGTTGATTAAATCAACACTAATATATCATAGTAACCTATAAAATTAGTGGAATCAAAAAAAGTCTCAAATTACATTTATTTTGGTGTTTATAACATCAATTATGTCAATATTTCATTAATAAGATAATTACTCCATCATCATTATGTCATAAATAAATTAAATTATTTAATGTCTAAAAATTACAAATAAAATATCATCATGTAAGAAATCTTTTTAGCTTTCTAATTAATATTTACAATTGAATTTATCTTATGTATAACCCCATATTAAAAATGATTGACTTTTTAAACTTTGATTTTAACTATTTTAACCCTTCTTTAAATAAATTAATAATAAATGTCCTTATCTAATCCAAGTGGGCCTAAATGGTCATATTTTATTCCTAAGTTTGTTTTTGGTCGAATTACACTTGTCCAATAGAATTAGGACATGTGTTAGGGTAATATTAATATCATATTTACCCTTAGTTACCCTATTTACTATTAACCGCGGTAAAAATCATAAAAAGTTACTATTCACCAAAAAATTATTTTCATCTCATTGAACCACATTTTAGTCCTTGATATTAACCGTGTCTCTTAGATTTTCGAAATTCCATTCACAGAAGCGGTAAAATTATGTTTTATGCAAAATTCAGTTTTTTACCTACCACTTAGTGGTTTCACTATTCATCAAAAATTGAAAGTTTTCAGAAAAATACCAAAATTTCACCCTAGGCTAATTTCGATATTCTGAGTCCAAAAATGAAGTCCATTTTGAAAAATAAAATTTATAAAATTTCAAAAAGTGGTTATTACTATTCATAACGGCTAGTTTTAATAGCATATTGCTGTTTAGTGAAACTCGGTATTGCGTACGACGCAAGCTATCGAGGAAGGTCGTGATTGCGTGTAAAGCAAGTCAAGAAAGTGTTGTGTAGAAAAAGATTCCTTTGATAATTTATATAACATAAAAGTCTCGGGTGTTACATTCTACCCCCCTTAAAAAGAATTTCGCCCTCGAAATTCGTCACTTTGTAACAAACAGATGAGGATACTTCTCCCTCATCATATCCTCAAGCTCCCATGTAGCTTCTTCAAGTTGGTGGTTCCTCCATAAAACTTTCACCAAGCGAGTGGTCTTGTTTCGTAGGACTTTTTCGCTACGATCCAGAATCTCTATCGGCTGTTCTTCATAAGAAAGATCTTGCTCCAGCGGTACAACTTCTGAGCTGAGTACATGTGAAGGATCTGGTATGTACTTTCTCAGGAGAGATACATGGAACACATCGTGAAATTGAGAGAGATTCGGTGGAAGCGCCAATCGGTAAGCTACCTTCCCAACACGATCCAGTATTTCGAAAAGACCGATATATCTAGGGCTCAACTTCCCCTTCTTTCCAAATCTCATAACCTTCTTCCAGGGAGATATTTGTAAGAACACTTTATCACCCACTTCAAACTCTAGGTCTTTTCTTCGGTTGTCGGCATAGCTTTTCTGTCGACTCTGAGATGCTCTTATGTGTTGTTGAATAGATCTGACCTTTTCTGCCATTTCATCAACGAGATCAGGTCCTAATAGATTTCTTTCCCCAACTTCATCCCAGCAAGTTGGAGTCCTGCATTTCTTTCCATAGAGAGCTTCATAAAGAGCCATCTGAATACTGGAGTGAAAGCTATTATTATAAGAAAATTCTACCAAAGGTAGGTGTTGATCCCAACCTCCTTTGAAATCCATAGAGCAAGCTCTCAACATATATTCTAGGGTTTGAATTGTTCTCTTAGATTGACCGTCTGTCTGGGGATGATAAGCAGTGCTGAAACTCAACTCTGTATCCAGAGTATGCTGAAGACTTCGCCAGAACTTCAAGGTAAATCTCGGATCCCGATCATATATAATAGAAAGTGGTACTCCATGTAATCTTACCACTTCCTTTACATATATCCTGGCAAGCTGATCTAGAGAGAAATCCTCTCTAATAGGAATGAAGTGTGCAGACTTTGTAAGACGATCAACTATGACCCAAATAGCATTATTGCCTTTGGATGTTTTAGGAAGTCCTGTGACAAAGTCCATAGTGATGTTTTCCCATTTCCATTCGGGTATGGGTAATGGTTGTAACATCCCCTTAGACTTCTGTCTCTCAGCTTTAACTTGTTGACAAACCAAGCATCGAGAGACAAATTCAGCAACATCTCTTTTCATGCCATCCCACCAGAAGTACTCTTTCAGGTCCCTATACATCTTCGTGCTTCCAGGATGAATAGAGAATGAAGAACTATGAGCCTCATCCAGCAGCTCCTTCTTTAATTCGGGGATGGGAGGAACACAAACCCGATTCCGGAACTTTATTATCCCATCACAATCAAGGTTGAATTCAGGAACATTTCTCGCCTTCTTTTGTAACTCGACATCTTCTTTCTGTGCCTCTTTAATCTTCACATGTATAGATGGTTGAACATTCATTTGAGAAAGATAAGATTTTTCCCCTTCCATTATAATTCCAAGATCCATCCTTTGTAAATCCATAAATATTCGATCTTTTGTGATCCTCATCATGGATAAACTAGCATGGTCTTGTCGACTTAATGCATCTGCCACCTTGTTTGTTTTCCCAGGGTGGTAATGGATTGAGCAGTCATAATCCTTAATCAGCTCCAACCATCTTCTTTGACGCATATTCAACTCCTTTTGTGTGAAAATATACTTTAAACTTTTATGATCAGTATAAATATCACACCTTTCACCATAAAGGTAATGCCTCCAAATCTTTAATGCAAAGATTACCACAGCCAACTCCAAATCATGTGTTGGGTAATTTTGCTCATGGATTTTCAACTGTCGTGAGGCATAAGCTATCACCATATCATTTTGCATAACAACACACCCCAATCCCTTCTTGGATGCATCACTGTAGATCACAAACCTTTCTCCACTACAAGGCAGTGTGAGCACAGGTGCACTGGATAACCATCTTTTCAACTCATTGAAATTCTCTTCACATTCCTCTGTCCAGACAAACTTAACTCCTTTCCGAGTCAACTTGGTGAGTGGATTAGATAATCATGAAAAATCTTTTAAAAAACGTCGATAATATCCAGCCAATCCAAGAAAACTTCGGATCTCAGTTACTGTGGTTGGTCTCGACCATCTTTTGATAACCTCTGTTTTTGATGGATCCACAGATATCCCCTCTTTTGAGATTATATGACCCAAAAATGCAACTTTTTGAAGCCAAAATTCACACTTGGTAAATTTGGCATAAAGCTTCTCCTTTCTCAGGGTCTTCAATATAATTCTCAAGTGATCTTCATGCTCTTCCTTTCTCTTTGAATAGACAAGAATATCGTCTATAAAGACTACCACAAATTGATCAAGATAGTCTCTAAAGACTCTATTCATTAGATCCATGAAGATAGCAGGGGCATTAGTAAGACCAAATGGCATCACTATAAATTCATAGTGTCCATACCTTGTACGGAAAGCCGTCTTTGGTATATCCTCCCTTTTGACCCTTAATTGATGATACCCTGAACGAAGATCAATCTTGGAAAAGTATTGAGCTCCGCGTAGTTGGTCAAATAAGTCATCAATGCGTGGGAGAGGATATTTGTTCTTGATAGTGATCTTGTTAAGTTCTCGATAATCAATGCAGAGTCTCATTGATCAATCTTTCTTCTTAACAAATAGAACAGGTGCTCCCCAAGGTGACGCACTAGGGCGTATAAATCCCTTATCAAGATTCCCTTGGAGTTGCTTCTTCAATTCCTGCAACTCAATTGGGGCCATTCTATAAGGTGTCTTTGAAATAGGCAAAGCACCCGGTACGAGTTCTATTGAAAACTCAACTTCACGATTTGGTGGAAGACCCGGCAATTCCTCCGGAAAGACATCATCAAACTCCCGTACAATGGGCATATTCTTAATCGTGAGTTTCTCACCAACCATTTGAGATAAATAACCTTCATTTAGTGGAATCAATACCCATAATATGGAAGAAATTTCCACTGGAAGGTTATGTTCATCCTTGCATTGATAGACGATCGTAGATTGATCTGGAATATGAAATGTGACTTCCCTTCATTGGAAATTGATATGAGCTCCATGTAGAGAAATCCAATCCATGCCAAGAATCACATCAAATTCCACTAAAGGAAGGATCACAAGATTTGCAGGAAGCACTTTCCCACAAACTTCGATCGGAGAAGAATTATAAACTTTTGATGCGATTGATGTGCCATTAGGTGTTGTCACGGCTAACTCAACATCTAATTGTTGAGATAATACGGTGATACCCTTAGAAAAGTCTTCAGAAATAAAAGAGTGGGTGGATCCAGAATCAAATAAAACATTTGCTACTTTAGAGTGGATGGTAAGTGTACCTTTCACCACATCGTTATCGTACTCCACATCGCTGATAGAAATTGCATGTGACTTTCCTTTGTCTTTAGCCTTAAGATTTTGTTGACGTCAACCATCATCATCAACCCTTGGATTTGGTCATTGATTGGCATAATGCCCCATCTCCTTTCACTTGAAACATTGAAGTGTAGTAGGTTCATTCTGTGTATCCCTTCCTTTGTTTGCATCATTAGACATCTTCTTCCCATTATCACGGCATTCAAATGCCCGATGACCTTCCTTTCCACATTTAAAACATTTGCTTGTCCCTTTAAGACAACTCCCTCCATGTTTCTTTCCACACTTTGATCATAATGGAATGTTCATCTTCTTTTCAGTGTGCTCTTTAGAGTTTCCTTTGAATTCCATCTTCCTCTTCTTATCAAACCCATGTGACTGATGGGTTACTCCAATCTCCATCTCGACTTTGAGAGCACATCGAACGATTTCCTCGTAGCTATTGAAGTCCCTTATGGCTAACGCCCTTCGAAGACTTGGTTTTAAGCCACTAAAGAATCGATCGATCTTACTCTCAGGTTGGATAATAATACCAGAAGCGTACCTTGCATGTCTTGTAAAATTTGCTTCATAGGTACTAACAGATTCATCATCCATTTGCTTCAGTTCAAGAAACTCTTTCTCCATCTTTGTTCGGAGAATACGAGGGAAGTACTTATTGAAAAATAAGTTCTTGAACTCATCCCATTCCATAGACTCAATTTCATCTCTTTGCCTCGTATTCTTAACAAGATTCCACCATTGATCAGCATCTCCTTCCAAACGGTACACTGCTAGGATGACTTTATCATGTTCAGAACATTGAAGAACTGAAAATATCGTTTCAGTAGTACTAATCCATTGTTCAGCAACTAATGGATCAGTAGACCCGCTGAAAGAAGGTGGACGCTGCCTCATGAAGGTTTCAACAGAATTTTGCTCCCTCCTTTGCTCGTTTGGAAATCCTGCATGATTCATAGCTTGAGAAAGTTGTGTGAGCATGGCTACAAGATTTTGCATTCCAGCTCCCATATCGTTTGGTTGCTCAGGGGGACAATCATTGCATTGCCCATCGCATTCCGCATTAACATGGTTCCTTCGGGTTCCAGCCATTGACTAAAACCAAGAAGAATAGTGTGAGCAACACTAATTATAATAGGAAACCACATAATTCAAGAATAAAATGTTCATGCTTATGGTCTTATCCTAGGTTATTCATGGCCATTTCTAAGATTGTGTTCTATGCTTAGACTTATTCTTAGGGTTCTTACTAAGGCTTTCACATCCTAGTTTCCAAAGGTTGACTATACCTTTCCTCTGATACCAACTATAACGAGCCATACTTTACATACATTGTTAATACTTAAAAATTGAAGCACACTTATTACAACATATGACAAAACCACAAAGGACCGTATAGGTATAGTGTCTTTAGAAACTGGGAAACATAAACAACTGGTTCATAAATCTTCTACAGTGTCTCCCATTTATTTCATCATATCTAGGGTCCCTTTTAGCATATTCTACTTAATATCCATCTTCCTGACCTGGGGAAAAGAAAACATAAAAGGGTGAGCTCAAATGCTCAGCAAGGGAAAATAAAGGAAATAAAAATCATATCATATCTTTTTGAAAATCAAAACCTGCAAAAGAGATCATAATATCTTAACATGGAATAAATCATAGAAGTGAAAATGAGATCCCCAAAATCATAACATAAAACTTGAAACTTTGTGGCATGCACACATAATCATGGAAAATATTTTCTTGTTAGTCATGACTCATTGCCAAGACTATCTTAGTGGAAAAAGTCCCTTTCTGAACCGAGTTCACTCCTCGTTTCAGTCCTGTATCACTGAACCGAAATAACCTTCCGTTCCAGCCATGTCTATCTCATGAGATATAAAATCTTTACCCAATGCATTGGAGGGAGATATAGGTCCCACCCATCTTATAATGAATCCTTTCTTATGTGTGCCACATAATCATACATCATCGCATAACACATATAACAAAAAATGGGATTCTTGAAACATCATGACATCATAAATCAATTCATATTAGATAAAGGAATTCATAAAAATAATTCCATCACAAAATGATCAAATCAATGTAATAATAGGGATAAAAACAGAACCCTTTATTATCTTAGATGGAAAATAATTTTGATAAAACACTTGAACTCCATTCTTGAGGAAAATATCCTTTCTTCTTCAAAAACATTTTTCCTTTCATAACATGTCATACAACATTAAAATAAAAGAAGTTGATTAAAAATAAACTTGAAAACTTGTAAAGGAAGCTTCTTGGAAATAATGTTTTAAGAATCCATTCATGCCGTATAAGTTAAAAAAAACATTCTTCGTACTTTTGTCGGAAAAGTCAAAAAGTACCTCATACGAAAAATGACAAAAGATTCCTTTCATATCTTTTACAAAAAACTTACCGAAGGGTAAAATTGGATTTAAACTATTGTAAGTGGATGGAAACAATATTACATATTGAGGGAACATGGATGTGGATGATAAAATACACCCCAGTAATTACTTACGAATAAACAATCTCGGATAAAAATGAGATTGTGATATTTTCCTTACCTTAGGTCCGATTAGCTTATTACGTGTCCGAAGCTCCTGTATAATGGTTTAAATAATGTTATTGAATTATTCCAGAATCATACATATTTATATGATATCATATATGTTCATATTATTAGCTTCTTGTTATTAATATTTCATTGTTACTTGTTACTCGGGTCTTTATAACTTTTTGTTCTTATGCGTGTTTTGTAGAATAAATTCTTATTCTTATCTTTAGGTTATAGATAATTCATTTCCAGAATGGTATTAGTGTAGTATATACCATATTCATTTATTCAATTCATTTATTTAATCATTATGAAATGAAGATCATGTAGAACGAGTCGCATCACATCGTGGAGACGGTATTCCGTACGTACGCACGAGTGATGATATCGTTCCTATGATCGTGGAATTGTATTGGAGTATATATATATTATTTCAGTATCAATATTACTTCATAATAATCATATGTAGTTACTCATTACACCATTATACCCATCCTTGTAAGGTGATGGTGGAAAATAGATTACACCACGGCGTGGAGACGGTATTCCGTACGTACGCACGCGTGGTGATTTCATTTTTCCATAGGATGGATAGAAGGTGAATTAGGGTTGTTTCATATTTATAATAACATATCAGTATGTAAGTAATACTGATGTTATTACTTTATCATGAAACAACTAAAGAAGAAGAAGTTGAAGAAGAAAGAAATTGAAAAGATCGGTAATGGATATTACCTCTTCTTTGGAACGCTTCTTTGAATCCTCCACTTAAGGAACTAAGATTGGTCTTTGGAGAAGACCAGGACCTCTAGGATTATTCTAGGGAAGTGGAGAGGATAAAATGGCAGGGGTTGGCCGAGCTTGAGTGCTCAATTTGGTGTGAGGAGGAGGGGGAGGAGGTGCCCTTTTATAAGGGAGGAGAGGGGCACCTTAGGAATATCTCAAAATATTATTTTATATTAAAGTCAAAATCGGTTTATAATGGTTCCAAAGGGTCTTATTTCGAAGATAAAGTGGGGATGGGTCGAAATCCTATCAACCAATAGGATTTAGACAAGTTTAGGGTATTATTTTAACATTATCAATTAGATTTAACTCTAAGTTAATTATTTTAACTTTTACCGTGTCTTTTTGTTTTCCTTCACTATATGGTTAATACACATACTATAACATGCCAAACGAACCCCAAATTGTTTATTATTAATATATATATCCTTATCTAAGTCATTTTGCCGAACCTTAGATTTTTAGGAATAAAATAACAATTAATAATATAATATTTGATTTAAAAACTATTTTGTGTCAATTTTGACACTATTTGATATATGATTTGTTTGAAAGTCATAACAGAATTATATGTTCGAACCAAGTTGATTAAATCAACACTAATATATCATAGTAACCTATAAAATTAGTGGAATTCAAAAAAAGTCTCAAATTACATTTATTTTGGTGTTTATAACATCAATTATGTCAATATTTCATTAATAAGATAATTACTGCATCATCATTATGTCATAAATAAATTAAATTATTTAATGTCTAAAAATTACAAATAAAATATCATCATGTAGGAAATCTTTTTAGCTTTCTAATGAATATTTACAATTGAATTTATCTTATGTATAACCCCATATTAAAAATGATTGACTTATTAAACTTTGATTTTAACTATTTTAACCCTTCTTTAAATAAATTAATAATAAATGTCCTTATCTAATACAAGTGGGCCTAAATGGTCATATTTTATTCCTAAGATTGTTTTTGGTCGAATTACACTTGTCCAATAGAATTAGGACATGTGTTAGGGTAATATTAATATCATATTTACCCTTACTTACCCTATTTACTATTAACCGCGGTAAAAATCGTAAAAAGTTACTATTCACCAAAAAATTATTTTCATCTCATTGAACCACATTTTAGTCCTTGATATTAACCGTGTCTCTTAGATTTTCGAAATTCCATTCACAGAAGCGGTAAAATTAAGTTTTATGCAAAATTCAGTTTTTAACCTACCACTTAGTGGTTTCACTATTCATCAAAAATTGAAAGTTTTCAGAAAAATACCAAAATTTCACCCTAGGCTAATTTCGATATTCTGAGTCCAAAAATGAAGTCCATTTTGAAAAATAAAATTTATAAAATTTCAAAAAGTGGTTATTACTATTCATAACGGCTAGTTTTAATAGCATATTGTTGTTTAGTGAAACTCGGTATTGCGTACGACGCAAGCTATCGAGGAAGGTCGCGATTGCGTGTAAAGCAAGTCAAGCAAGTGTTGTGTAGAAAAAGATTCCTTTGATAATTTATATAACATAAAAGTCTCGGGTGTTACATTCTACCCCCCTTAAAAAGAATTCCGCCCTCGAAATTCGTCACTTTGTAACAAACATATGAGGATACTTCTCCCTCATCATATCCTCAAGCTCCCATGTAGCTTCTTCAAGTTGGTGGTTCCTCCATAAAACTTTCACCAAGCGAGTGGTCTTGTTTCGTAGGACTTTTTCGCTACGATCCAGAATCTCTATCGGCTGTTCTTCATAAGAAAGATCTTGCTCCAGCGGTACAACTTCTGAGCTGAGTACATGTGAAGGATCTGGTATGTACTTTCTCAGGAGAGATACATGGAACACATCGTGAACTTGAGAGAGATTCAGTGGAAGCGCCAATCGGTAAGCTACCTTCCCAACACGATCCAGTATTTCGAAAGGACCGATATATCTAAGGCTCAACTTCCCCTTCTTTCCAAATCTCATAACCCTCTTCCAGGGAGATATTCGTAAGAACACCTTATCACCCACTTCAAACTCTAGGTCTTTTCTTCGGTTGTCGGCATAGCTTTTCTGTCGACTCTGACCTGCTCTTATGTGTTGTTGAATAGATCTGACCTTTTCTGCCATTTCATCAACGAGATCAGGTCCTAATAGCTTTCTTTCCCCAACTTCATCCCAGCAAGTTGGAGTCCTGCATTTCTTTCCATAGAGAGCTTCATAAGGAGCCATCTGAATACTGGAGTGAAAGCTATTATTATAAGAAAATTCTAACAAAGGTAGGTGTTGATCCCAACCTCCTTTGAAATCCATAGAGCAAGCTCTCAACATATCTTCTAGGGTTTGAATTGTTCTCTCAGATTGACCGTCTGTCTGGGGATGATAAGCAGTGCTGAAACTCAACTCTGTATCCAGAGTATGCTGAAGACTTCGCCAGAACTTCGAGGTAAATCTCGGATCCCGATCAGATATAATAGAAAGTGGTACTCCATGTAATCTTACCACTTCCTTTACATATATCCTAGCAAGCTGATCTAGAGAGAAATCCTCTCTAATAGGAATGAAGTGTGCAGACTTTGTAAGACGATCAACTATGACCCAAATAGCATTATTGCCTTTGGATGTTTTAGGAAGTCCTGTGACAAAGTCCATAGTGATGTTTTCCCATTTCCATTCGGGTATGGGTAATGGTTGTAACATCCCCTTAGACTTCTGTCTCTCAGCTTTAACTTGTTGACAAACCAAGCATCGAGAGACAAATTCAGCAACATCTCTTTTCATGCCATCCCACCATAAGTACTCTTTCAGGTCCCTATACATCTTCGTGCTTCCAGGATGAATAGAGAATGAAGAACTATGAGCCTCATCCAGCAGCTCCTTCTTTAATTCGGGGATGGGAGGAACACAAACCCGATTCCTGATCTTTATTATCCCATCACAATCAAGGTTGAATTCAGGAACATTTCTCGCCTTCTTTTGTAACTCGACATCTTCTTTCTGTGCCTCTTTAATCTTCACATGTATGGATGGTTGAACATTCATTTGAGAAAGATAAGATTTTTCCCCTTCCATTATAATTCCAAGATCCATCCTTTGTAAATCCATAAATATTGGATCTTTTGTGATCCTCATCATGGATAAACTAGCATGGTCTTGTCGACTTAATGCATCTGCCACCTTGTTTGCTTTCCCAGGGTGGTAATGGATTGAGCAGTCATAATCCTTAATCAGCTCCAACCATCTTCTTTGACGCATATTCAACTCCTTTTGTGTGAAAATATACTTTAAACTTTTATGATCAGTATAAATATCACACCTTTCACCATAAAGGTAATGCCTCCAAATCTTTAATGCAAAGATTACCGCAGCCAACTCCAAATCATGTGTTGGGTAATTTTGCTCATGGATTTTCAACTGTCGTGAGGCATAAGCTATCACCATATCATTTTGCATAAGAACACACCCCAATCCCTTCTTGGATGCATCACTGTAGATCACAAACCATTCTCCACAACAAGGCAGTGTGAGCACACGTGCACTGGATAACCTTCTTTTCAACTCATTGAAATTCTCTTCACATTCCTCTGTCCAGACAAACTTAACTCCTTTCCGAGTCAACTTGGTGAGTGGATTAGATAATCATGAAAAATCTTTTACAAAACGTCGATAATATCCAGCCAAACCAAGAAAACTTCGGATCTCAGTTACTGTGGTTGGTCTCGACCATCTTTCGATAACCTATGTTTTTGCTGGATCCACAGATATCCCCTCTTTTGAGATTATATGACCCAAAAATGCAACTTTTTGAAGCCAAAATTCACACTTGGTAAATTTGGCATAAAGCTTCTCCTTTCTCAGGGTCTTCAATATAATTCTCAAGTGATCTTCATGCCCTTCCTTGCTCTTTGAATAGACAAGAATATCGTCTATAAAGACTACCACAAATTGATCAAGATAGTCTCTAAAGACTCTATTTATTAGATCCATGAAGATAGTAGGGGCATTAGTAAGACCAAATGGCATCACTATAAATTCATAGTGTCCATACCTTGTACGGAAAGCCGTCTTTGGTATATCCTCCCTTTTGACCCTTAATTGATGATACCCTGAACGAAGATCAATCTTGGAAAAGTATTGAGCTCCGCGTAGTTGGTCAAATAAGTCATCAATTCGTGGGAGAGGATATTTGTTCTTGATAGTGATCTTGTTAAGTTCTCGATAATCAATGCAGAGTCTCATTGATCCATCTTTCTTCTTAACAAATAGAACAGGTGCTCCCCAAGGTGACGCACTAGGGCGTATGAATCCCTTATCAAGATTCTCTTGGAGTTGCTTCTTCAATTCCTGCAACTCAATTGGGGCCATTCTATAAGGTGTCTTTGAAATAGGCAAAGCACCCGGTACGAGTTCTATTGAAAACTCAACTTCACGATTTGGTGGAAGACCCGACAATTCCTCCGGAAAGACATCATCAAACTCCCGTACAATGGGAATATTCTTAATCGTGAGTTTCTCACCAACCATTTGAGATAAATAACCTTCATTTAGTGGAATCAATACCCATAAGATGGAAGAAATTTCCACTGGAAGGTTATGTTCATCCTTGCATTGATAGACGATCGTAGATTGATCTGGAATATGAAATGTGACTTCCCTTCATTGGAAATTGATATGAGCTCCATGTAGAGAAAGCCAATCCATGCCAAGAATCACATCAAATTCCACTAAAGGAAGGATCACAAGATTTGCAGGAAGCACTTTCCCACAAACTTCGATCGGAGAAGAATTATAATCTTTTGATGCGATTGATGTGCCATTAGGTGTTGTCACGGCTAACTCAACATCTAATTGTTGAGGTAATACGGTGATACCCTTAGAAAAGTCTTCAGAAATAAAAGAGTGGGTGGATCCAGAATCAAATAAAACATTTGCTACTTTAGAGTGGATGGTAAGTGTACCTTTCACCACATCGTTATCGTACTCCACATCGCTGATAGAAATTGCATGTGACTTTCCTTTGTCTTTAGCCTTAAGATTTTGTTGAAGTCGACCATCATCATCAACCCTTGGATTTGGTCATTGATTGGCATAATGCCCCATCTCCTTTCACTTGAAACATTGAAGTGTGGTAGGTTCATTCTGTGTATCCCTTCCTTTGTTTGCATCATTAGACATCTTATTCCCATTATCACGGCATTCAAATGCCCGATGACCTTCCTTTCCACATTTAAAACATTTACTTGTCCCTTTAAGACAACTCCCTCCATGTTTCTTTCCACACTTTGAGCATAATGGAAAGTTCATCTTCTTTTCAGTGTGCTCTTTAGAGTTTCCTTTGAATTCCATCTTCCTCTTCTTATCAAACCCATGTGACTGATGGGTTACTCCAATCTCCATCTCGACTTTGAGAGCACATCGAACGATTTCCTCATAGCTATTGATGTCCCTTATGGCTAACTCCCTTCGAAGACTTGGTTTTAAGCCACTAAAGAATCGATCGATCTTACTCTCAGGTTGGATAAAAATACCAGAAGCGTACCTTGCAAGTCTTGTAAAATTTGCTTCATAGGTACTAACAGATTCATCATCCCTTTGCTTCAGTTCAAGAAACTCTTTCTCCATCTTTGTTCGGAGAATACGAGGGAAGTACTTATTGAAAAATAAGTTCTTGAACTCGTCCCATTCCATAGACTCAATTTCATCCAATTGCCTCGTATTCTTAACAAGATTCTACCATTGATCAGCATCTCCTTACAAACGGTACACTGCTAGGATGACTTTATCATGTTCAGAACATTGAAGAACTGAAAATATCTTTTCAGTAGTACTAATCCATTGTTCAGCAACTAATGGATCAGTAGACCCGCTGAAAGAAGGTGGACGCTGCCTCATGAAGGATTCAACAGAATGTTGCTCCCTCCTTTGCTCGTTTGGAAATCCTTCATGATTCATAGCTTGAGAAAGTTGTGTGAGCATGGCTACAAGATTTTTCATTCCAGCTCCCATATCGTTTGGTTGCTCAGGGGGACAATCATTGCATTGCCCATCACATTCCGCATTAACACGGTTCCTTCGGGTTCCAGCCATTGACTAAAACCAAGAAGAATAGTGTGAGCAACACTAATTATAATAGGAAACCACATAATTCAAGAATAAAATTTTCATGCTTATGGTCTTATCCTAGGTAATTCATGGCCATTTCTAATATTGTGTTCTATGCTTAGACTTATTCTTAGGGTTCTTACTAAGGCTTTCACATCCTAGTTTCCAAAGGTTGACTATACCTTTCCTCTGATACCAACTATAACGACCCATACTTTACATACATTGATAATACTTCAAAATTGAAGCACACTTATTACAACATATGAAAAAACCACAAAGGACCGTATAGGTATAGTGTCTTTAGAAACTGGGAAACATAAACAACTGGTTCATAAATCTTCTACAGTGTCTCCCATTTATTTCATCATATCTAGGGTCCCTTTTAGCATATTCTACTTAATATCCATCTTCCTGACCTGGGGAAAAGAAAACATAAAAGGGTGAGCTCAAATGCTCAGCAAGGGAAAATAAAGGAAATAAAAATCATATCAAATCTTTTTGAAAATCAAAACCTGCAAAAGAGATCATAATATCTTAACATGGAATAAATCATAGAAGTGAAAATGAGATCCCCAAAATCATAACATAAAACTTGAAACTTTGTGGCATGCACACATAATCATGGAAAATCTTTTCGTGTTAGTCATGACTCATTGCCAAGACTATCTTAGTGGACAAAGTCCCTTTCTGAACCGAGTTCACTCCTCGTTTCAGTCCTGTATCACTGAACCGAAATAACCTTCCGTTCCAGCCATGTCTATCTCATGATATATAAAATCTTTACCCAATGCATTGGAGGGAGATATAGGTCCCACCCATCTTATAATGAATCCTTTCTTATGTGTGCCACATAATCATACATCATCGCATAACACATATAACAAAAAATGGGATTCTTGAAACATCATGACATCATAAATCAATTCATATAAGATAAAGGAATTCATAAAAATAATTCCATCACAACATGATCAAATCAATGTAATAATAGGGATAAAAACAGAACCCTTTATTATCTTAGATGGAAAATAATTTTGATTAAACACTTGAACTCCATTCTTGAGGAAAATATCCTTTCTTCTTCAAAAACATTTTTACTTTCATAACATGTCATACAACTTTAAAATAAAAGAAGTTGATTAAAAATAAACTTGAAAACTTGTAAAGGAAGCTTCTTGGAAATAATGTTTTAAGAATCCATTCATGTCGTATAAGTTAAAAAAAACATTCTTCGTACTTTTGTCGGAAAAGTCAAAAAGTACCTCGTACGAAAAATGACAAAAGATTCCTTTCATATCTATTACAAAAAACTTACCGAAGGGTAAAATTGGATTTAAACTATTGTAAGTGGATGGAAACAATATTACATATTGAGGGAACATGGATGTGGATGATAAAATACACCCCAGTAATTACTTACGAATAAACAATCTCGGATAAAAATGAGATTGTGATATTTTCCTTACCTTAGGTCCGATTAGCTCTGTATGTGTCCGAAGCTCCTGTATAATGGTTTAAATAATTTTATTGACTTGTTCCAGAATCATAAATATTTATATGATATCATATATGGTCATATTATTAGCTTCTTGTTAGTAATATTTCATTGTTACTTGTTACTCGGGTCTTTATAACTTTTTGTTCTTATGCGTGTTTTGTCGAATAAATTCTTATTCCTATCTTTAGGTTATAGATAATTCATTTCCAGAATGGTATTAGTGTAGTATATACCATATTCATTTATTCAATTCATTTATATAATCATTATGAAATGAAGATCATGTAGAACGAGTCGCATCACATCGTGGAGACGGTATTCCGTACGTACGCACGAGTGATGATATCCTTCCTATGATCGTGGAATTGTATTGGAGTATATATATATTATTTCAGTATCAATATTACTTCATAATAATCATATGTAGTTACTCATTACACCATTATACCCATCCTTGTAAGTTGATGGTGGAAAATAGATTACACCACGGCGTGGAGACGGTATTCCGTACGTACGCACGCGTGGTGATTTCATTTTTCCGTAGGATGGATAGAAGGTTAATTAGGGTTGTTTCATATTTATAATAACATATCAGTATGTAAGTAATACTGATGTTATTACTTTATCATGAAACAACTAAAGAAGAAGAAGTTGAAGAAGAAAGAAATTGAAAAGATCGGTAATGGATATTACCTCTTCTTTGGAACGCTTCTTTGAATCCTCCACTTAAGGAACTAAGATTGGTCTTTGGAGAAGTCCCGGACCTCTAGGATTATTCTAGGGAAGTGGAGAGGAGAAAATGGCAGGGGTTGGCCGAGCTTGAGTGCTCAATATGGTGTGAGGAGGAGGGGGAGGAGGTGCCCTTTTATAAGGGAGGAGAGGGGCACCTTAGGAATATCTCAAAATATTATTTTATATTAAAGTCAAAATCGGTTTATAATGGTTCCAAAGGGTCTTATTTCGAAGATAAAGTGGGGATGGGTCGAAATCCTATCAACCAATAGGATTTAGACAAGTTTAGGGTATTATTTTAACCTTATCAATTAGATTTAACTCTAAGTTAATTATTTTAACTTTTACCGTGTCTTTTTGTTTTCCATCACTATATGGTTAATAAACTTACTATAACATGCCAAAAGAACCCCAAATTGTTTATTATTAATATATATATCCTTATCTAAGTCATTTGGCCGAACCTTAGATTTTTAGGAATAAAATAACAATTACTAATATAATATTTGATTTAAAAACTATTTTGTGTCAATTTTGACACTATTTGATATATGATTTGTTTGAAAGTCATAACAGAATTATATGTTCGAACCAAGTTGATTAAATCAACACTAATATATCATAGTAACCTAGAAAATTAGTGTAATTCATAAAAAGTCTCAAATTACATTTATTTTTGTGTTTATAACATCAATTATGTCAATATTTCATTAATAAGATAATTATTGCATCATCATTATGTCATAAATAAATTAAATTATTTAATGTCTAAAAATTACAAATAAAATATCATCATGTAGGAAATCGTTTTAGCTTTCTAATGAATATTTACAATTGAATTTATCTTAAGTATAACCCCATATTAAAAATGATTTACTTATTAAACTTTGATTTTAACTATTTTAACCCTTCTTTAAATAAATTAATAATAAATGTCCTAATCTAATCCAAGTGGGCCTAAATGGTCATATTTTATTCCTAAGTTTGTTTTTGGTCGAATTACACTTGTCCAATAGAATTAGGACATGTGTTAGGGTAATATTAATATCATATTTACCCTTAGTTACCCTATTTACTATTAACCGTGGTAAAAATCGTAAAAAGTTACTATTCACCAAAAAATTATTTTCATCTCATTGAACCACATTTTAGACCTTGATATTAACCGGGTCTCTCGGATTTTCGAAATTCCATTCACAGAAGCGGTAAAATTAAGTTTTATGCAAAATTTAGTTTTTAACCTACCACTTAGTGGTTTCACTATTCATCAAAAATTGAAAGTTTTCAGAAAAATACCAAAATTTCACCCTAGGCTAATTTCGATATTCTGAGTCCAAAAATGAAGTCCATTTTGAAAAATAAAATTTATAAAATTTCAAAAAGTGGTTATTACTATTCATAACGGCTGGTTTTAATAGCATATTGTTGTTTAGTGAAACTCGGTATTGCGTACGACGCAAGCTATCGAGGAAGGTCGTGATTGCGTGTAAAGCAAGTCAAGCGAGTGTTGTGTAGAAAAAGATTCCTTTGATAATTTATATAACATAAAAGTCTCGGGTGTTACAGTTTTAGTCAACATTTGGAAACTAGGTTGCGAGAACTTTAGTGAGATCCCTTGAGATATTTCTAAGGTATGTCTAGGGATGTCCCTAAGGTTAAGTATACGTATAGGTTATAGTCCTAGAATTATGGTAATGATCTTGGAATTAAACCTAATATGTTATATATTGAAGGTAATCCCCCTTTATTATGTTGCGTTCCTTGCATTATTTTTTCCTCTCATACTATTCTTTTTGGGTTTTAGAAAATGGCCAGAAACAAGAAGATTCACGATAATAGAGGATTTGATGGACAATGGAATGATATTATTCACGAGTGACCAAATGAAATGGGATTTGGAAGTCAAAACATTATTATTATGCCTAATCAGAAATCTCACAATTTGATGAATAATATCAACTTTACTAAGTATCCTGACTCATCTAATAAGAGAAATATGGAGTTTCATGATGATCATAGAGGAAAGAAATTTCAATTTCCCTCATGTAAATCATGTGGGAAGAGGCATCAAGGATAATCATTCAAAGGAACTAGTAGATGATTTGGGTGTGGAAAAGAAGGACAGAAATCCAGGAAGTGCAAAGGAAAAGGTTCAGTTAACACCATGGACAAGTTTAATTGTATTTCTACAACATCAACAACGATTAAATGTTTTAAATGTGGGATGTACGGGCACTATTCAAACCAATTCCCTAAGGAAAAGTATCATGAAGAGAATCAGCATGGTCTTATGGGTAGTATTTATGTTGATGATGATGATGAGACTACCAATGATATGTGAGATGAAACAATTGTTCAAGATCAGTAAATGTTTTAATAAGGTAGTGGAATGATTACATGTTTATCAAGAGTAATGTTTTATAAGTAATCTCATGGTACTGTGGATTAATGAGACATATAAGGATTGTTTCACTATTGTTTTTCCTTATGTGTTTGAAATTATATGTTGAATGGTACTGATAACCATGAAAGGTTATTTAGGTATTTTGGAAAGCACCTAATATGCGCGTAATGAAGGGATAATAAGATAATTAAATGTTTGATAGTGTTAATAAGCTCATGACTGATATAAGGACCAAGTGATATCATGGTTTGATTATATAGAATTTTTGGGATTTTGGTACGTGGAAAGAGTTACCTTTTGACAGCATTCATTTTTTCACTATGGTTCAATGATAATTTATGTTTCCAGAGAATACATGATTAAGGTATTCAAGTGTTTGGAATGCGATCAACAAGATATATCTTATGAAATGTGGGGGATAAATTATGGTATTCATTTCCTTATTATGTGGCCTTTCCTATAATCATTTTCTTTATACTATGAGCTTGGACCGAATTATTTTGGATAAGCCTAAATATTGGAATGAAATAAGATAGTATTTTTTAAGTCTAGAACTTTTTTTCGATATAATTTCTGTAATGTTATAATAATGTAGTTTCAGAAAAAAGAAAACCTGCAGAATGGGTGAAAACCCGTTGTGTCAGACAAGGCTGTGGAAATCAAACCAACGACCGAAGTGCAACAGGCATGTATCACATACCACTGGCTTACAGGAAGTCCCTAGTTAGTAGAAACATGTTTTATTATATTAAGCTATATGATATATGATGTATAAGTCCAATATCACTATAGATGGACTTATGTATATTTAATAACTTTTGTTATCCTTTAGTTTGACACAGATGGAATGACCAATCATTCTATCGCATTATCTGCTAAGACACCACGGAAGACAAATTCAACTTCCTTTCATTAAGAGGTAAAGTGGAAATTGTTCAAGGCACATACAACAGTAAGATTGTACCAAAAACAAGTAAATATTTCTTTTAATTCAACAATTCTTCAAATTTAGGGAAATGATCTTGAAAACAAAAAAATGTTGTCCTAGTGTCCTTATATCTGATGAATCAGATGGTACCTTAAATCATCACAAATTTATGGCTTTGTGATGGTTGTATTTTTCATATCCATGTCCTCTACCACTCTCCAACAGAACATGATGGTTAGATTTCTCTTCCATAGCCATATTTTCACCTATGTTCTCCTATGTGGAAACCCAGTGATGTGTTAACTTGGGTAACTATTATGTTTCATATTTCAATTTTTAAAAATTTATTTTTAGTGTTGCTTTTTACGATGTGGGTTTCTATGAAAGAAACTTTCATGTAGTAAACCATTTATAACCCCCAATGAATTTTGAGGGCAAAATTCATTTTAAGGGGGGTAGAATGTAACACCCTGAGATTTTATGAGAAGTATTCTTTTTAATTTATTTTATGTCTTGTGGTGTATGCTACACTATGATTATTGTGCGCTATACGCACCACCGTATTAGCTTGCAGAATACGCAACACGATTCTAGGATCGTGTTACACAAAATTTCAATTTCATTTGATATAAGTTATTTTACGCAACATTGAGTGTATATATATATATATATATATATAATGTATAAATGAAATATGGTTGGATTTTATTATACAAAAGAACAAAGGAATCTTTCACTACACGCAACCCTGACTTGCCTTCCATTACATGCAATCACGACCTTCCTCAATAGCATGTGTTGTACGCAATACCAAGTTTCACTAAATGAGATATTATTATAATATTATTATGAACTAGCCGTTATTAATAGTAATACCCACATTTTGAAATTTTATGAATTTTATCTTTTAAAATGGACTTCATTTTTGCATTCGGAATATCAAAATTAGCCTAGGGTGAATTTTTTGTTTTTTTTTTGAAAACGTTCAATTTCTTATGAATTTTGAAAATGCTGGGTTACTATTTAAAAACAGACTTTTTATTTAAATAATTATTTATTTTCATTAAATTTATTTTAGGTCAAAATTGATACATAATACCTATATAAGTTCGAGGTAATTCATTTGGAGTCATTTTAAAATAATTTTAGATATATTAAAATTTTATTGAACTTTTCACCGTCTTTTACCCACCTCCTAGGAGAATTTGAAAATTTACATAAAACATAATTTTACCACTTCAGTGAGTGGAATTTCAAAAATCCAAGAGAAACGGTTAATAACAAGGAGTAAAATGTAGTTCAATAAGATAAAAATATTTTTTGGTGAATAGTAACTTTTTACTTTTATTTACCACAGTTAAAAGTAAATAGGTTAATTAAGGGTATAATTGATATTATTATTACCCTATCACATGTCCTAATTCTATTGGATAAGTGTAATTTGACCAAAAACAAGCTCATGAATAAAATATGACCATTTAGTTCCACTTGGATTAGATTAGGACATTTATTATTTATTTTAGTTATAGATGGGTTAAAATAGTTAAAATCAAAGTTTAATAAATTAATCATTTTTAATATAGGGTAATACATAAGATAAATAAGAGTATAAATATTCATTAGAAAGATAAAATTATTTCCTACTTAATGGTATTTTATTTATAATTTTTATACATTAAATAATTTTATTTATTTATGACACAATGATGATGTAGTAATTACCTTATTAATGAAATATTAACATAATTGATGATATAAATACCCCAATAATGGTAATTTGAGACTTTTTATGAATTAAAATAATTTTAAAGGTTAATATGACATGTTATTATTGATTCAATTAACATTTTTCGAACTAATAATGTTTTTATTATTATAAAAAAAATCAATTTCCCAATAGTGTCAAAATTTATATAAAATAGTTTTTAAAACAAAAATTATATTATTAATTGTTATTATATTCCTAAAAATCTATGGTTTGGAAAAATTACTTAGATATGGTTATATATATTAATAATTAACCACTTGGGGTTATTTTGGCTTATTATAGTAAGTTTATTAACCATATAGTGTAAGAAAACAAAAAGACAAAGTAAAAGTTAAATTATTTATCGTAGAGTTAAATCTAAATGATAATGTTAAACTAATAACCTAAACTTTTCTAAAACCTATTAGTTGAGAGGATTTATACCCATAACCACTTTATATTACAAATAAATTAATTTGGAGCTATTATAAACCGAATATTACTTTATAATAAAATAATATTTTATGTTTTTCCAAAGGTTCCCCTCTCCTACCTTATAAAAAGGGAACCCCTTCCCTCTTCTCTTCACAACCTTTTGAGGCTTGAAGCCCAAAAACCCCCTGAAAATTACTCTTCTAAACCTCTCTAGTTATATCATAGAGGTTCTGGTCTTCTCAAAATTCCATCTCTAGTGCCCTAAGAAGAAGTTAAAAAAATGTGCGTCGAGGAAGAGGTAATCTCATCTACTGATTCTTTCAAGTTTTCGTTATTCTTAAACTTATTCTTCTTTTGTTGTTTCATTATAATGTAATATCATAAGTACCACTAATATATTGATATGTTATTTTAAATATTAAACAATCCTATTTAACCTTCTATCCATCCTACGGAAAACGAAATCACCGCGCGTGCGTACATACGGAATACCGTCTCCACGCCGTGGTGTAATAAGTTTTTCCACCACCACCTTACTTGGATGGGTATAATGGTGTAAAGAATAACAATATACGATTATTATAACATCATACTGATTCTGAGATATTATATTATCCACTCCATTTCAATTCAATAATTATGGAAACGATATCATCGCTCGTGCGTACGTACGGATTACTGTCTCCACGACGCGATGAGATTCATTCTCCATGTTAACCACTCAAGAATGATTATAAAGTATATATAATGAATAATAATAAATTATATGACATGATAAAGCTTATGTATTTATGTATATATATATATGTCATCTACATACTTCCATTCAAGTGAATAATGAAAAGAAAACAGCGTTCATGCATACGTACGGCCTACCATCTCCATGAATGGTGTATTTCATTTCATTTTTATATATATTATAAATATATATATATATTCTGAATATATATGATATATAAATCATTATTTAAATTTTCAAAGTAGTTAAATCATGATATAAGTAATAATAATATCATGAACAACAAGTCCAAACACATACGATAAATAAAATGATTTTACCCAAAACACTGCTTTAACAAGGAATTTACAAAAGAACGGGTAATATAAAGTCATAAGTGAACCATATATGATATCATAACAATTAATATGATTATATAATAAGTCAATGAAATTATTTAAATCATTATACAGGAGGTTCGGATACGTACAAATCATATCGGGCCTATGGTATGGGATAATTATTCCAATCTCATTCTTATCTGAGATTGTTTATTCGTAAGTATTTACTAGGGTTATGTTTATCATACATGTCCATTTTTTCTAAAACTTATTTCATAAAATGTTTAGTATTCTTACATGTATGTTTAAATTCATTTTTACCCTTTTATTAATTTTACCACAAGGTTTGGAAGAAATGTTTCTTTTGTTTACCATACGAGGTACTTTTTGACTTTTTCGACAAAAGTACGAGGAGAATGTTTTTTTAAACATATATAGCATGAACGGATTTTACAGTTTCATAACTCCTTATTTTCAAGAAGAATAATATAAAATTTTTAATGATTATTTTCAACAAAAAAAATTCTTTTAAAATTTTAGGGCATTTCGTAAAAAGAAAATGATTTTGAAGAAGAACTGATATTTTCTTCAAGAATTCATTTCAAGTGTTTTATCAAAACCATTTTCCATACAGGATGAATTTATATCATATGTGTATGTTTAAAGTATAATGTCTCTATGATTTACTTGGTTCGAATTTTCTTATGATGAAATTATATCCATTTTTTTATATGGATTATGATATGATAGGATGATGTTTATAAAACCTTTTTTTATTCTTTGGGTTACGATGAATGGTTTTTGTTTATGTTGTGGAACAAGTAAGAATGATTTCATTATGAGATGGGTGGGACCTATATCTCCCTCCAATGAATTGGGTACAGATTTATATCTCATGATATAGACATGGTTGGAATGGTATGTTAATCTGGTTTAGTGTTACCGGACTGGAACGAGGAGTGAACTCGATTCAGAAAGGGAATTTGTCCACAAAGATGGTCTTGATAGAAATACCTTGGCTACTATGGAAATAATATCATGTGCTTAATGGTTTCCACAATTACATGTTTTATTCCCATGCGATTTTATCATGATAGATGTATCTATGACTTATGTACGACTATGTTTTATGTCATTTCTCATGATTTAGATGTTTAATCATTATGTTCATATTTTTTAGTTCAAATGTATATGGTTTGTTTTAATCTCTCTATGCTTACCCTTATTGAGTATTTGAGCTCACTCTTTATAGGTTTTCTTTTCCCAAGGATATAAAGAAAATTTTTAGGTAAGAAAACCAAAGGGGAAGATCTTTATGGGGGATGTTGAAGATCTTTCACAACGATTAGAAGATTTTGTTCCGAGTTTCCAAAGACACTAAATTATTAGGATCCTTGAGTGTTGGTTTTTTTATGTATTTAGTATTCTGCAATAGTAATGTAACATCAATTTATGTCATGTTTGGGGTCTCTACATTGACCACCACAAACAAGTGCTTGATCTAGAGAAAGTTCTCATTATTTCTCCCACTTCAAAGGATTAGAGGAATATTCTATTGAAGGGTGAGGTATCATATATGGACTATATTCCCATTCTAACAAAGGCTCAATAGGTTATAGTGATATATGCCTTGGGAAAGGGGCACATCCATATCAATGAAGTCTAGCAACATATTCCAAAGTCCTATGATTGTGGTCATATCCATGTTTTCAGAATTTTCAACCATGTGATAGGGACACATGCCTCGGGATAGGTTCATATTTCTATCAAAGAATTCCTAAAACATAATCCAATGGACCCCGATCGGGCACATATCCCCATTCTATTTGGGTCTAATTAAGTGAGAATGGCCCACGTCTCAAGACAGAATCAATTTTTTATTAGTGGATGTGCCTAGGAAATTTTTGAGGACCACTAAAGCAAGTCACATATTCTTACTGATACCCTTGAACCATTATACCTGCATAATTCCAATTTTGTATAGGGGGAGGCTCATATTAATTCTCTATTCCTGAAGGTTCGTCTATATATTCTTAAAGGGAATTCATATTCCAACTTGGATCATATTACTCACCCAACTAAGACCCACAAGGTGATAGTGAAACATACCTCAGGGCAGACTCATATTCATTCCATGAAAAACTTGTGATATATAAAAAAGGCTCAGGATTGGGCTCATATTCTAGGAATGACCAAGGATCACTAAGTGAGTATGGACAATTCCTTTGGACATTCCCACATTCCTTTCAATGATGAGATAGATCATCATTATTTTCTAATAGATTTTATAAGTTTCCTCATATTCCTTATAAATAGGTAGTTATATAGAAATTTCAGAAGTTTCCATACAGCAGGCTCATACCCTTGCACAATACCAAAATGTCAGTTAGCATATTCTTACCATGATGCAGAACATGGTCCATATTCCTAATCTTCTCAAGGATGGTGTCCTTTAGGTTCTTCGAGACACATTATCAAAAACATAAGTGTAAATTGACTCTTCTATCTAAGGGTAAAGGGAAGATCATCATTACCATGATAGTCCTCCACATATTAGTATTGAGATGGATCACATAGACTTTACTCCTAACATCATCCATGGTCAACCGACCCCTAGAGACATCTCCCAAGGACATGGAAATACTCCCCTTACTCAGACACGCCCATATAGATAGGTGTTCAAAACATAGACACCTTCACATAGAGAGGTTCTATAATCATCTGGATAAACTATATATGGTTTCCCATAAACTACTAATAACACCCCACATCCATAAGCAGGTGACCATTAGATCCATATTATATGATATGACCATATATAGGCATATATGTTTGATGGAGAGGAGATTTTCATTGACATATGGAGAGAGTTAGACAAAAAACCACTCATTCCCATTCCTCCCCTCACCACTGATAACTATGATATCCTAGGTGAGATAGAAAAAGAGTAGATTCCTTTCCTACACTATAATATGTGCTGTACCCATCATCTACTGATGGGTCACCATATCCCTTATCTAGGACATGCATTTCACCTTTAGACATTCAATATTCTCAACTTTCATCTAGACTAGGCCACTATCTCCAGGGTCTGAGATCCAAAAACCGAAGAATCACAGCGTAAACTAGAAAAATCATTGTTGCCATTGAAGTTGTCCTTTGAATTCACATAATGCATCCATATTCGTGGATGGGGATAGTACAGAGCATTACACTTATATGCTACCTTGGAATAACAAAGCCACTCAAATGCATCATCCTGAAATATTATAGTCTTTGGTGAGATTAGAGGGCTGAGTAATGATCGTTCCATTTGGGGACCACAATAGAATACCTCCACTCCAATAGTTCTTAGAAATTATAAATGGATATAGACAATATCCAACATGATTTACAACTTGACCCCTTATAGTAATAGTAATGTGTTTTGAATGTGGAGACTGAATTTACGATCACCCAAAAAATGTCCCATATGAAATGGTACTCATAATGGGTTTCCATCGCACCCAACTCCTACATGATCATAACTGCACTAAATCTAATAGGCCTTGATCGCATCTTTCATATCATCCATCCTGGATAACACTCAGCTGATCAGGCTGGAAGAATATCTACCACCGCCTCCACATCTCTGATTGTCAATTCTCAAGAGGATTTGGGGCATAGCAGTCATATCTATAATCATGAACCAACCCACTAGAGTAGGAGAATTTATATCTCCATCACCATTAATAGGTTCATCGTACCATGATAGTTCCCTGTAGAAATAAGTGATGATACCATAACAACCCTAATGTACTGGGCTTGGGGCATTTATACCAAAATATACATCCCAAGAGTTGTCAAATCCCTGACCGGAGCCATTAGTTCCTCAAAAATGGGACCATTCAATGCCAATCATATCCCCAGATGACCCTCACCCCGTAGATATGGGGGTTCATTTTCATCATCATCACCACTATAGAGGGAATGAGTCTTATTTTGGTTGGGAGCAATTAATTAGTGGGAAGCATCCCACAAACACATCCCACCACATAAAAACCACTATTGCATTGGGAATATTTGGAAACCACTACAGAAAAGTCCCTTAGAGTAACTATTCATAGGCCAAAACAGGAGGAATGTGCAGTGAAGAAAATCAGACATTACCAGGGCTGCCAGAAAAAATAGACCAATATGGAAAAGTGTTTCAATAATTACCCAAAATAATAGTGAAGAGCCGACCTTTTATGTCAAAAGTAATAGAACAACCACCATTGAAATATATGCTTCTATAAACATCATCTCTTTCAACATGGAGGATTTTGTGGATCAAAGAAAATTTGTAGAGGTCTATGAAACAGAAAACATACCTCAGGGGGAGCGTTACATAGATGAACCAAATGAGGATGTGCACTCCACGAACCAATGATGGATCTAAAACATAGACCCAATGAATATTGAGATGCCACCTCCATGAAGAAATATTGAAAAGTGGAAGGGTATAGCCACATAGCAATCACCTATAAGGGTAAATGGTGTTACTTCCCTAGAGGAATGGTTGTCAAAATATTAGAGAGAAATAAAAACTCTCTGAAAACTCAATGAGGATCTAATCATAGGCAATATTACTATTGGGTATTGTCTTCATGTAGAGACGAATGTTTTCCCTCCCATGGTCGACCAGCCACTGAGAGAAGGGTCTGAGAATTAGACCAGTTCCAAATATAGACAAATAGTCTATATACCCAAGGAAGTCAAAAATGATCCTAAATTACCTTCATTACATAAATTGCCTCTCTCTATCAAAGAAAACCTTTCATTCATATGAATAATCAAAAATCATCATGAGATAAATGTGGGGACACATCATCAGCACCCAGCCACTACATGTGGATGGGAGATAGCTCAGGAAATGATTCCCTTAGAAATACATAACATCATCAAGTCCTTGTCTTCATGAATGGAAGCCATGGAATGGTGAAAAACAAATTTCCAGCCAGATAGGAAGCCATATCCCGAATGGGTGGATCACACTTTTCCCCACCCAAATTTCAGAAATCCCACCTTCACTTACAAATATGGTGCAATATTCTCTGAAAAACGTCTCACACACTTCATATCCCAATTTGGGCAAAGGATGGGCCCTTGAGGTGAATTTAGTTCTATACTGAGTAAGACAATGATAATCAACCTGAAAACCTAAAAACAGTAGGAAAATGAGAGGGTATCTATAATAACCCAGACCTGAACAGCCACCCGAACAGTGGTTAATGGTTCGGGTGTTACTACCTTAGGTGTACCTCCCCGAATGCCATTGGCTTCCGACTAGTAGTGAGGGACTCTTTCGGTATAGTGGTGAGGCTATACCCTCCCTTAGGATAATAATGGTACTGGTCCGAGTATAATAATAAAGATGAAGTAGAATTAATGACTCAGTAGAATTGAACCAAACCCACAGAGTGGAAGCACATTCAATATAGATAAATAGCGAAATCAATAAAAATAAACAACAAAAATGGAATGAAAACACAAAAGAATGTTGATCACTTATAACTACCACTGAACAACGAATATACAACCAATGTAGGTCAAACAAATCCATATGTAATGGTGCCAATTTCTAACCAACTGTATCTACAAAAAAAGTAATCAAGAAGAAACAGGAATGTAAGAAAAACAAAGTAACTACAGCTAGTCAAGACCTCATGGTCCATACAATCTCCATGCAAACAGATTATGCAACCCAGCTCCTAAATCTAGACTCCTTCATGTACGTAAATCCTAAAATTCAGCACGTGTCCCGAAGGGCCCATGCAGGGTGTGAGACTAATCTCAGTAGGATACCAGTGAACGGTGCGTACCTAATATAAGTGTTAAATTAGGCATGCCTTTATAAAGAAAACAGTAAACACCACAATTCACAAGTAAATACAAACTCCATTGGTCCTCAGCAGCCAGCAAGGTGTGTCACCTGCTTCAGCTAATGCTGGAATCTCTGTCATGTAACATAGCACCATGTGCCCCATGACACAATGTGTCTCAGGTATCGACATCCCAAAGGCATGCCCAATAGTAGTAACCTAGAGGAATAAGGATATCTATCCTCAAATAAATAAAAATAGGGACAACAATGTATTCCCTCAAATAACGTAACCAGAGGGACAATGATGACTACCCTCAAATAAAGTATCTAGAGGGACAACGATGTCTACCCTCAAATCATAGCGAGCCTTTATGCCCAACCCGATTGCCTCACTGATATCTCCTGAAGGCTCCTCACCTTCCCCGAGACTACCTATAGAAAGAACCCCCAAACCAAAAGTACCTAAACCACAATTAACAAGGGCCTCTACCCACATGAGTGGTCAAAACAATATCATCATTGAGTCTCTTTGTGTGCACACTACTCATAGTTCTGGGTGAGCGGTAATCACCAAAATAGTACCCAATCCACAACACCTATGATGTGACAACACGGACCCAAACATCAATCCAAAAAGTTCTAAACGGGTTGGGTGATACTACATTAGGCACACCTCCCCGAACACCAAAGGCTGCCAACTAGTAGTGAGGGTCTTATAGGTATAGTGGGGAGGATATACCCTCTCAGAGGATAATAATAATGGTACTGGTCCCAGTATAATGATAAAGATGCAGTGGAATAAATGAATCAGCAGACTCAAACCAGACCTGCAGAGCAGAAGCACATTCAATATCAATAAACAGCGGAAGCAATAAATATAATCAATAGTAGTAGAAATAAACACAACAACATGCTAATCACATATAACTACTATTGAACAAGAAACCATGCATCCAAAGAAGGTCATACATATCTAAAGATAAAGGGAACCAATGGCTAACAAACTGTAGCTACAAAAAAGAATGCTGATACAGGAAAATAGTCAAAACATATTAAACTCTATCTAGGTAAGACCTCAAGGCCCATACTATCTCCAAGAAACAACTAATGCAGCCCAGCTCCAGAAGCTGGATTCATTCCTGCATCTATATCCATAGAGTCTGCACACATCCCGAAGGGCCCATGCAGGGTGTGAGAAAATCTCAGTAGGATACCACCCAATGGTGTGTACTTAATATAAGTTTTTAAGCAGGTATTCTTTTATAAGGAAAGCTGTAAATAGAACAATGCACAAATAAAAGAAAACTCCACTGTTGCTTAGCAGCCATCATGTAGTGTCACTTGTTTCGGCCAACACTGGAATCTATGTCATGTAACCCGACAACATGATCCCCCTGACACGGCGTGTCTCAAGTACCGAAGTCCCAAAGGTATGCCTATGAAATTGTAACTCAAAGGAACAACTATGCCTATCCTCAATAAGTAACCGGAGGGACAATGATGTTTTCCCTCAAATAACATAACCGAAGGGACAACGATGTCTGCCCTCAAAATAATGGATCCTGAGGGACAGCTATATCTCCCATCAAATAAAGGAGAGACTCTGCCCCCCAACCCTATATCGAAAATGCTATCCCCTGAAGGCTCGTCACCTTCCATGTGGCTTCCTACAAAGAGCACCCCCAAACCAAAATTAACATAACCACAACTAACGAGGGCCTCTACCCACACGAGTTGTCAAAAACAACTCATCACAGAGCCTCTATCTGTTCACACTACTCAATGTTTTTAGGTGAGTGGAAATCACCAAAATATTACCCAAGACACTACACCTCTGACACATCGTGTCCCTGTGACCATGCCGCTCAAATCTGATGGCCTTTCCATCCCAGTAACCCGGGCCATGCCCAACCTGACAGTCATCCTGCCTCAAACTGATGCCCATGATGCCCAATCCCATGGTCAGAACCACCCAACGTATCCTGTGTCAAGTCCAACACAACCGAAGGTTTCCAACATATGCAATTCTGAAATTACATAAATAACATATTTAAACATAACACATAAATAGGAAAAACAACCTAAATAGTTGAATTGCAGTAAGCAAGCGCAATCCCATACCAACAGAGAGGTCTTTAATACCTCTAAGAACTTTTATCACGGTTTAATGACTAAACTCAACATTTTAAAACAACCTAATTCAAATATAACCATTTTGGCATCCCCCAGCAAAAATTCCCCGATGAGAAACGACCCCAAGCCCAACCCCGCTCAAGAAAAACTTGTAACATGGCATACCCAGAGGCATCACATAGGTCAAAAAATAAATTCAATATGTCATAGCAGATACAACGGGTCCTACTCAAAATACCTGAAAATGCTCCGAAGGCCTCGCCACCCCAATGACCACGAAAACACAAAAAGTGGTATGCACCCCCAACCTAAGACTCGTACAATGATTCAACTCCAATAAAAGCCTCCAATTAAGTCTAAAATGCTATATATCTGTAAAAGAATCAAAACCGCTCAAACCCCTATAACTCGCTCTAGAACAAAAATCTGGAAAAACAGATCAAGATAAATAAAGGCCTTACCGAGGGGGTTCAAACAGATCAATAGGTGTTCGAATTAGGTCTCAAATGATGGAAAAATAGGGGATTGAAATCTCGGTCGGCTCTCCCTGCTCAACCCAACGAAATATTGAGGTTTTGACTAAATACGAGGCTATTACCCATTTTAGCGAAAAAAGAAACTACATGGCATGTACTTTAGGAATACACGCTGTGTATCATTTTAATGTTCATAAGAAAGCTGAAATTCTTCCAACTTAATTTCCAGAACCTGCTGACATGAGTACACAGCGTGTAACAGGGGTACACAACGTGTACATAGTTTTTCTTCTTTTCTTTGCCGAATTACACACATGCCATGTATATCCCTCATACACAGCTAGACTACGTGACATGTCCAAGAATGACAGGGCGTGTACATGGTTTCAACGATTATAGCCGACCAATAGGCCTACATGCCATGTATGGCCTCCACACGGTCAATGGGTCATGGCGTGTTGATAACTACATGTCGTGTAGTAAGAATTTTCCACCCGGTCATCACACGACATGTACTCAGCTAGCACACAACCAAAACTCACCTAACATATACAGGGCATGTACTTAAAGTACACGAAGTGTAGTCTATAAATTTCCAGAAACTACCCAATTTCTCTAGTTTTCTCAAGGATAACTCAAAAATTCAAATAGGGTCGGGATTTTGACCCGTTCTAAAAACCCAGGTTCTTAAAATCTTTCCACCATATTTTAGCTTGTCCCCGAGATATCAAATGAATCCCAGAGAAGGCATTGAACAAACCACCCTGATCAAAGTAACCTATAATTCCATGGTCTCAATGGTTTTGGCTAAATTTTTCAGGGGGGCTCCCCACCTTAGGAATTGCATAACTCAGTCTCCACATGTCAAAACTCAAAACAAACAAAAGTTCACTAACCTGTTTTCTGGACACACTGTCCTTACATGACGCATGATCACCCCTATGACTAATTGGTGAATCTATGTCGTTACAGACACCCACTGTATCCTGCACCGCATCGTTGTCCACCTCAATGAGCTCCTGCATCCCATGGACTCTCAAAAGCAAACCTGGTGCCTAATACATCATGTAAATCCCATCCTCGATGACCATATGCCCAAGGCACCTCAAGTAACATGTATCCTTGACACCCCGGATGCTACGGATCTCATACATATATATAAATATATCACACACCTGATATGGTGCCAAACCCACTGACTAGAATCTAGTCAGTCCACATAGATCCTCTGCATCATGTGCACTCAAAACAGACATGCATTTACAGGTCATGCTAAAAGGAAACATGGAGATCATGACCACACCTGTGCTATACATCTGACCGTCATCAGCTCAGCCGCCTGCTCAGCCTCTGGAAGGTCCACGGTGACCACCTAGGCTGGAGTACAGCTGCCTGATCCCTGACCTCCAAAAGGTGATACTCCAGCCACCAACCACTAACCCCTCAGCTGGATCCCGCTGTCTCTGTCACATCCTCCTCGTGCAGCTGAACCTTGGCTGCCCTCTCCCAATAACTAACCTGAACCAATTCCAGAAGCCATCGTCTTTCCTGGTCCTTGCCTACCGGCTGTCTGGGAAGGCTTCCTGCAAAACCTCCCAAGGTGCCCAACCTATCCACATGCCCGACACTCCTTTGGAGGCCTATCAGACTGAGTCCGAACATGTATTTTCTATCCACAATAAATTAAAACAACTGAAGGCCTACTACGAGGAGGTATAGTTGAGTCATTGGAATGACTAGCCTGGTGAAAGTCATCTCGTCCTCAATTCATGTTGTTCGAACCCTCACCTGAATCCATCATCCAGCCAACTTGAGGTCTATCCCTCTAGTTTCCCTCCGCTATGAGCGCCTGATTCACCGCCTCGAAAAAAGAACCCAGCCTAAAGATATTCATCGGGATCCTAATGGCTTGTCCTAAGCCATCCTTGAAGTAGCTCACCCTAGTGGCTTCATCCCTTACCATACCAGGTGCAAAATGAGACAACTCAGTGAAACTAGTTGCATAGTCCATAACAGACTTGTCTCCCTACTAAAGAGTCAATAACTCCCGAGCTCTCTCTGCTCTTAGTGTCTCTGGGTAAAAGTGCTCAAAGTACCTGTCTATGAAATCATTCCCTGCCAGTACCTCGTGCCTATGAACCTGAACATGCACATCCCACCAACGCTTTTCTGGTCCTCGTAGCATGTATGTCACCAGCTTGACCCTCCTCCCTGGAGGCATCTTGAGCTACTCAAAGATCATCTGTATGCCCTCAATCTAGTTCTTAGACACCTGTGAACCACCCTCACCCTAAAAAGGTTTCAGGTGGTACGACTGGAACTACCATGTCAAATATTCCATAGATGGATCTGTACCCTACGTGCCTATGTCTATCCCTTACAAGACACACACCAGGCTAGCTTAGACTGCTCATCGAGCCATGGTCAAAATGTTGTCAAACGTGGCTGCAGTCCTGCCTACACCAGATCCTGAATCTGATCCTGTCCCTGATCCTATACCTACGGCTCCTGCTCTACCTACACTAGATATTGAACTTGATCCTGCACCTGTGACACTGTACCATCTCCTATCTGACGCTCCATCAAATTCATCCAAAAAGGAACACGCTGAATACCATAAATGGCCAGACATCCCACATACTTCAAAAATTATACATATACAATGCAGATAATGATATAAGTAAAAGGAAGTGCATAACTACTACCCTTACTCTCCCCCACCGCAACCATGCCCCATGGTATCCTGGCCTCATGGCCTCCTAAACCACCCTTAACAGATCCAAGTATCAAAAGTACCTCAGGCCTTTCCCATTCCAACAACCATGGTTGCCTCTATCCGACGACCGATTTTCCCAATCCTAGTGATCAATATAAACTCATACAATAGTACCTTCCTTCTCGTACAAGAGCTAGACCCAAATACCCATCACATGAAATTATAAAAATATGTAAAGCATGTGATACACATTGCAACAAAAAATAATTTCTATAAAAAATTTCACCTATTCACATTTCAAATCATACAAAGCATGGAAATTGATATTATTCACATGGCATTATCACTTCACCAAGCATACGCGTTGTTATGAAATTGAAATACCCTAAAAATGTGCCTATCAAAAGCCAAGAAAACAATACTTGCCATACCATGGCATGGTCCAATTATCCCTTACCGCACTGAGTCAAGGTTAAATATCACAATCAATAACCTCACACGCCAAGTGTGCCACCAATTTGGAAATCATAAAATTGTAATCTGAGCAAAATGAAAAGATAATTTCCCACCCAAGGTAACATGGTCCATCCCTCGTACCTGGGGCTGTAGGAACCCAATAAAAATCTAGAAACCCAGTTCCCAGTAATAACCAATCTCCAATCTACCATATCCCAAATAGTAAAACCAGTAGAAATAAAATAGAAGTATCAATCTCATTAGTATCCAGAAAAAAACTACTACTAAATCCATATCAAGAAATCCTATGATACCTCTTTGTAACGACCCAGACCCGAACAACCACCCGAACAGTGCTAAATGGGGCGGGTTCTACTACCTTTGGTGCACCTCCCCAAATGCCAAAGGCTAACGACTAGCTGTGAGGGTATTATTGGTATATTGGGGAGGCTATACACTCTCGGAGGATAATAATAATGGTACCTGTCCAAGTATAATAATAAAGATGCAGTGGAATAAATGACTCAGTAGACTCGAACCAGACCTGCAGAGCGGAAGCAGATTCAATATCAATAATCAGTGGAAGTAAGAAATATAAACAATAGAAGTATAAATAAACACAATAGCATGATAATCACTTGTAACTACTACTGAACCACAAAACATGCATCCAAGGCAGGTCATACATATCTAATAATAAAGGGAGCTAATGGATAACCAAATATAGCTACAAATAAACATACTGATATAGGAAAATACATAAAAACATAGTAAACTCTATCTTGGAAAGACCTCAAGGCCCATACCATCTCCGAGCAACAACTAATGCAACCCATCTCTTGAGGATTTCCTATTTCGTTCATGTAAATCTATAAAGTCTGCACGCATCCCGAAGGGCCCGTGCAGGGTGTGAGACGAATCTCAGTGGGATACCACCCAATGGTGCGTACCTAATATAAGTTTTTAAGAAGGCATGCATTTATAAGGAAAAAAGGAAAAATATTGTTGCACAAATAAACACAAACTCCACTCGTGCTCAACAGCCACCATGGAGTGTCACCTACTTTGGCCAATGTCGGAATATCTATAATGTAACCCAGCACCATGTGCCCCCTGATAATGTGTGTCTCAAGTATCGACTGCCCAAAGGCACATCCAAGAAATAGTAACAAGGAGGAACAGTGATGCATGTCTTTAATAAGTAACCAGAGGGACAACGATGTCTGCCTCTGCACACACCAGTTGTCAATCAAACTCATCACAGATTCTCTCTGTGTGCACACTACTCAATGTTTCCAGGTGAGCGGTAATCACAAAAATAGTACCCAAGCCACAACACCTCCAACACCTCGTGTCCCTTCGACCATGGCGCTCATGTATGATAGACTTTCCATCCTTATAACCCATGCCATGCCCAACTTGATAGTCATCCAAACTCAAATGGATTCCCATGATTCCCAATCATGTGGTATAAACCAATCAACATATCCTGGGTCAAGCCCAAAACAACCAAAGTGTTCCAACATATGAAATTCAGAAATTATATATATAACATATTTAAACAGAACACATAAATAGGGAAAACTAAATAGTTTAATTTTACTAAGCCAGTGTTTTCACATACTAGCACAGAGGTCTTTGCGGCCTCTAACAATTTATATCATGGATTAATGAATAAACTCAATAGTTTAAAACAATATAATTCAAATATATCCATTCTGGAATACCACGACCAAAATTCCCCGATGAGAAACGGCCCCTCACCCGGTCCTGCTCAAAAAAAACTGGTAACAGGGCATACCCAAAGGCATCCCATAGGTCAAACAATCAATTAAATATTTTGTTGCATATAAAACGGGTCCCGCTTGAAATACCTGAAAATGCGCTGAAGGCTGCGCCCCCCCAATGACCAAGAAATCACAAAAAAAAGGTATGCATTACCTTCATGAGACTCGTATGATGCTACTCCTTCTATAACAGCCTCTAATTAGGTATTAAACACGTTGGATCTACAAAAGAATCATGACCGCTCAAACCCATATAACTCACTCAAGAAGAAAAATCAAGAAAAACGACTCAAGAGGAATCAAGTCCTTACCGAGGGGGTTCCAATGGATCGATCGGTGTTCGAATTGGGTCTCAGATGAAGGAATGGGAGGGGGATTGAAATCCCGTCTGGCTCTCCCCGGTCAACCTGATGAAATTTTGGGATTCTGCCCCAATATGAGGATACTTCCCATTTTAGAAAAAAAAACTACACAATATGTACTTTAGGACTACACGTCGTGTATCATTTTACTATTCATAAAACGGCTGAAATTCAACCGAGTTACTTTCCAGAACCTGCTAACATGAGTACATGGCATGTACCTGTGGTACATGGTGTGTACTTATTTTTTCTTCTTTTCCTCACTGACTTACCCATAATCCATGTATATCCCTCATAAATGGCTAGACTACATGGTGTGTCCAAGAAGTACACATCATGTACATGGTTTCAACAATTCTAGCCATCCAACAGACCTACACTCCATGTATGGCCTCCACACGGTTAAGGGTACACAACGTGTTGATAACTACACACCGTGTAGTAAGAAATTTCTACACGGTCATCACACGACATGTACTCTGTGATCACACGGATGATACTCGCCTAAAATATACATTACATGTACTTGAAGTACATGGAGTGCAGTAAGAAAATTTCCAGAAACTACCCAATTTCTCTAGTTTTCTCAGGGACAAGTCAAAAATTCCAACAAGGACGGGATTTTGACCTGTTCTAAAAACATGGTTTCTTACATCGGACACCTTGTGTCCCTAGGACCATGCCTCTCAAGTCTGATGGCCTTGCCATCCTAGTTAGCCAAGCCATGCCCAACCTGACAGTCATCCTACCTCAATCCGAAGACCATGACACCCAATCCCTTGGTTAGTACCACCCAATGTAACCCAAGCCAAGCCCAACCTATAATCAGTATCACTCAACAATATCTGAGCCATTCCCAACACAACCAAAAGGGTTCCAGCATATGAAATTCAGAAATTACATATATACACATTTAAATAAAATACTATAATAGGAAAAACAATCTAATTATTGAATTAAACTAGCCCAGTAGTTATCTAACAAAATCACTGAGGTCTTTAAAGCCTCTAACAAGTCATATCAATGTTCAATAAATTAAACTCAATAGTTTATAACAGTACAATTCAATTAATTCCATTTAGGAACACTTGACCAAAATTACCCGATGAGAAACCACCACTCACCCGGCCTCGCTCAATAAACACAGGTAATAGGGCACACCCAAAGGTATCCCATAGGTGAATGAACCATGAAATGAGCAATAACATGTAAATAAGGGTCTCACTCAAAATAACCAAATACGCTTGTTAAGCCACGCCATCCAATGGTCTGAGAAAACACAAAAAGAGATATTCACTACCTACCTTAGACTCATAGACGTAGGAATGTCTGATATCAAGCTCCAATAAAAAGTCGATCTTCATAGATCTATGCTTCCATCAAATCCCGACAATTCCACATGGGTGGAAACTGTGACGCATGAGGCAACAAATCAAGAACTGAATAGGGTGAGTGGGGTTGGCCTCCCTGTTGCGATACCAAATCCACCAACGGATTAAAGAATGGATGAAATATGAAGAATCTAGAGCTAGATATGTTCATTGGGTTTTCAGAATAGAGAGGTCCCGATGTTGGGGAAGAAGAAGATGTTTTATGAAATAAGATGCGACGACCTTTCAGTTTAGCTAATAAAAAATGTACACGAAGTTTATTTAATAACTACACGCCATGTAGTGGCCTTTTCTGTACTCAAAATTAAGAGGGGTAGCCACATGGCTTGGATGCTCCACACGGGTTGACACGTGGCTTTAACCCAACCGGTACGCAGAAGGTAAGATACATAGTGTGTCAAGTAACAATACATGCCATGTAGTAGTAAATTTCCACACGGACATCGCATGAAATGTACTCGGAGAGCACATGGTCGGTACATTCCCAACCCATACACTGTATGTAATTTAGGGTACAGAGCGTGTAGTCAGGAAATTTCTAGAACATCCTATATTTTCCCAGTTTCTTTAGGAACAAGTCATGAATTCAATCTGGGTCCTGATTTTGACCCATTCTAAAAACTGAGGTTCTTACCATCTCCCCACCTTAATATAGCTCATCATCCAGCAATCAAATCAAACCAAGTGATGGAACCGAACATACCACCCCAATCAAAGTAACCCGAACTTCCTCAGTTTCAAAGGTTGTGACTAAATTCTTCTAGGGGGTCCCCAACTTAGGAATTTCCAAGCTCGATCTCAACTCAAAAAAACTCAAAACATGGAAAGGTTCAATAAACTATTTTCCAAATTCATGGTACTCTCTTGACGCATCATCACCCCTAAGTCTCATTGGTGCTCCCATGTAATTTCCAACACCCAATGTATCCTGCACCGCATCGGTGTCCACCTCCATGAGGTCCTTCATCCCATGGATGCTCAAATAAAACATGATGACATGCACCTCAAGTAACCCACATCCTCATTTCCCTGATTCCCACAACACCTCTAGTAACCTGCATCCATGATGCCCTTGATGATATTCATATCATACATATATATAAATATATCACACACCTGATATGGAACCAATCCCACTGACCAGCATATAGTCAGTCTACATAGTTCTTTTGCATCACATGCACTCAAAACTGACATGCCTCTACAGGTCATGCCCAAAGAGAACAAGGAAATCCTAGCCACACCCATGGTGTACCTCTAACCGTCATCAGCTCACCAGCCTACTCAGCCTCTGGCAACACCATGGTGTGCACCTGGCCTGATATATAGCTGCCTGATGCCTGAACTTTCTGCGGTGCTACTCCATCCACCAGCCACTAACCCCTCAGATAGATCCCATTGTCCCAGTCACATCTTCCATGTGCATTTGAACATCAGATACCCTCTCTTAGTACTAAACCAAATCCAACCCCATATTCCACCGTCTGCCCTGGTCCCTGCCTACTGGCTATCTGTAAGGCTTCCTGCAGAACCTGTCAAGATTCCCAACCTGTCCACATGCCCATCACTCCTTTGGAGGCCTATCGAACTAAGTCTGAACATGTCCTAGCTATCCATATTGAAAGAAACCACTACTGAACTGCTACATGGTGGTCTAGTTGAGTCATCCGCCTGCCTACCCTACTAGAACATATCCAGTCCTTTCTTCCTATTTTCCGAACCTTCACTTGAAACTATTCCCTAGCCATCCTGGGGCATATCCCTCTGGTTTACCTTTGTTATGAACACCTGATTCACTTCCTTTGAAAAAGAACCCATCCTGAATAAATTCACTTGGATCCTAATGGCATGTCGTAATCCATCCATGAAGCACCTCACCCTTGCTGCATCATCGCTTACTATACTAGGTGCAAAGCAAGACAACTCAGTGAAAGTAGCGGCATAGTCCATGATAGACATGTCTCATTTCTGAAGGCTCAGTAACACCGAAGCTCACTCGACCCTCAGTGTCTCCAAGTAAAAGTGCTAAAAGAACATATCCTAGAATTATTTACATGTTATTCCTCTATTCCTTTGAGCCTGAACCTCCACATCCCACCAACGCTTTTCTGGTCCTCTCATCATGTATGTCTCCAGCTTGAACCTCCACCCTAGAGGCATCTCGTGCTGCTCGAAGATCATCTGCATACTCTCTATCTAGTTCTCAACGGCCTATGGACCACGCTCAACGTAAAAAAGTGGTGGGTTCTACGATTGGAACTCCAGTATAAGATATTCCATCGTGGCTCTATACCATATGCACCTTGGTCGATTCCCTACAAGACATATACTAAAATAGCTCATAGTTTTCCTTTGAGCCATGGTCTGAACACTGCCAAACTCGGCAGTTGTCCTACCTGCACTAGATCTGAACCTGATCATGTCCCTGAGCCTGTACCTGCGGCTCATGCTCTGCCTGTACCAGATCCTGAACCTGATTCGGTGACACTGTATTATCTCCCGCCTGATGATCCATCTAAGTCGACTAAAGGGAACCCACGGAATACCATAAATGGTTAGACATCCGACATACATAACAATTTATACATATACAACACAGATAAGGAAAGCAGTAAAAGGAAGTGAATAACTACTACCCTTACTCTCCCCCATCGCATCAATGCCACACAGCATCCCGGCCTTGTGGCCTCCTTACCCGCCCTTAACAATGCCATGTATCAAAAGTACCTCAGGCCATGCCCGACCCGACAACTAATGTTCCCTTAAACCGAAGAACGAGTCTCCCAATCCTGGTGATCAAAATCATCTCAATCATAGTACCTTCCTACTCTCATAAAATCCTGACCCAAATCCCTACAATTCAACAAATATATATGGCATGGCATAAAACATTGCAATAAACCATCAATTCTATCAGGAATTTCACTTATTCACATTTCGAAGAATAAAAAGTAGAGAAATTTGATATTATTCACATGGAATTATCACTTCACAAATAATACGTGTAGTTATGAAATTGAAATACCCTAAAAACGTTCCTATCAAAACCCAAAATAAAAAGCCTTTCCATACCGGGCCAAGGTCCGATTCCCCCTTACCGCACCTGGTCAAGGGTCACATATCACAATTAATAAAATCAAACACTAATTGGGCCACTGAGGTGGAAATCATATAAACTGTAATCTGAGAAAAAAGGAAACAACAATTCTCACCAATGTTAACTTGGTCCATCCCTCATACCTGGGGCTATAGGCACACAAACGCAAGCAAGAAATCCAGTTCCAGTCACAACCTATCTTTAGTCTACCATATCCCAAATAGTGAAACCATCAGAAATAAAACGAGACGTCTCAATATCATTAGTATCCAGTAAGAAAATACTACTAAATCCATGTCAATAACTCCTATGATACCACTTTTTAATGACCCAGACCCGAATAGCCACCCGAACAGTGCTAAATGGGTCGGGTGTTACTACCATAGGCTCACCTCCACAAATGCCAAAGGATTCCGACTAGGAGTGACTGTTTTTTAGAAATAGTGGGGTGGATATACCCTCTCAGAGGCTATCAATGGTACTGGTCTAAGTATAATATTAATGATTCATCAGAATAAACGACTCAGCAAACTCGAACCAGGTCTATATAGCAGAAGCACATTAAATATCAATAAATAGATGAAGCAATAAATATAAAAAAATAGTGAAAAGTAAACCCAACAGAATGATGATCACCTTTTACTACCTCTAAACAACAAACACGCATCCAAACCAGGTTATACATATCCATATATAAAGGATACAATGGCTTACCCACTATAGCTACAAAACAAGTAATCCTGGTAATACACGAAAGTAAGCAAAACAAAGTAACTCTAGCTAGGCAAGACCTCAAGGTCCATACCATCTCCATGAAATATATAATGCAGCCCAACTCTTTAAGCTTTCCTCTTTCCTACATGTAAATCTGTAAAGTCTGCATGCGTCCTGAAGGGCCCGTGCATGGTGTGAAAATAATATCACTAGGATACCACCCAACGGTGCATACCTAATATATTTGTTTAATAAGGAAACAATTTATAAAGAAAATTGTAAATACCGCATTGCACAAATAAATACAAACTCCATTAGAGCAACCACCATGGAGTGTCACCTGCTTCGGCCAACGTCGGAATCTCTGTCATGTAAGTTGACACCATGTTCCCCTTGACTCTGTGTGTCTCAATTATCGATGTCCTAAAGGCACAACGAATAGTAGTAACCTGGAGGAACAATAATATCTGTCCTCAAATAAGTTACCGAAGGGACAACAATGTCTGACCTCAAATAACATAACTGGAGAGACAATGATGTCTGCCCTCAAATAATGTAACTAGAGGGATAGCGATGTCTGACCTCAAATCAGGGTGAGCCTCTAACATCACTCAAGAATATCTGATCGATTCCCAAACGTAACCCGGGCCAAGACCAAACTTTGATGACCATCACTCAAGAATATCTGGTCGATTCCCAACACAACCAAAATGTTTCCAACATATGTAATTCTGAAATTAGATATATAAACATTTAAATAGAACACAATAATAGGCAAAAAAATCTAACCAAATTGAATTTCACTAGCCCAACAGTTATCTAACAACAACAATAAGGTCTTTAAAGCCTCTAACAAGTCATAACAAGGTTCAAAAAATTAAACTCAATAGTTTTGAACAATATAATTCAATTAATACCATTTTGGTGCTTCTACCAAAATGCCCCAATGAGCAACGACAACTCACCCAACCCCACTCAAGCAACCCAGGTAATAGGGAATACCCAAAGGTATCCCATATGTCAAAGAATAATTAAACATGAAATAACAGTTAAATTAGGGTCTCACTCAAAATACCCAAATATGTGCGTTAAGATGCACCACACAATGGTTTTCAAAAAAATAAAAATAGGTGTGCACCACCTACCTGAGACTCTTACACATAGGTAGCTATGATATCGAGCACCAATTAAAAGATGATCTTCATAGATCTATGCTTCTTTCAAATCCTGGAAATTCCACTCTAGTAGAATCTATGACACATGAGGGAAATAATCGAGAACAGAATAGGGTGTGGAGGGTTAATCTCAATGTTGCAATCTTGCATCCACCAACGGATTAAAGAATGGATGACACATAAAGAATCTAGGGCTAGATATGTTCTTTGATATTTCATAACAGAGAGGACCCAATATTGGGGAAGAAGAAGGTGTTTTATGAAATAATACATGACAGATATTCACTTATGCGGATAAAAAAATGTACACATCATGTATTTAATAACTACACACCGTGTAGTGGAATTTTCCGTACTCCGACTTATGCATGTTTTCCACACGGCTTAGACGCTATACGTGGATTGAAACACGACTTGAACCAAACTGTTAGAAGAAGAGAAGATACACGACATGTAGAGTAACACTATATGATGTGTAGTAAGAAATTTCTACATGATCATCACAAGACATGTACTCGGCAGGCACACGACTGGTACTCGCCAACCCATACATGACATGTACTTTAGGGTACATGGCGTGTAGTCTGGAAATTTCCAGAACATCCCAGATTTTTCCAGTTTATTTTGGAACAAGTCATAAATTCAAATAGGGTCTGGATTTTGACCCATTAAAAAAACAGGTTCTTACAGTATCTGACTGCATAGCATGGTGGAAGGGTTTAACCTACTTACACAGCATCCCTCTATCGTAAGAGAATATTCTGGAAAATTGTGCCCAAAATCATAGGGATGAGTTACAGACACCAATGATTCCAATGAAATATCATGGTGGATTCTGTGAATTTCCTAAATGAACAACTGTTTGTATGAATCCATTCAGTAGACATGACAAAAATCTCAGCTCATATCTACATCATAGTGAAAATGGATAGCCCGATCACAAGCTATTAATGTCACTATCAAGCCAGTAGAGGGGCCCATCCAAATACCTATGTGGTCCTCAAACCACCTAGAATCTCTTATCGAGCAGTGAAAATCACAAAATCACCCTCGACTAGAAGCACTTAAAAATCTGGGTCATCCAAGATTTGAAGAATGGATGAACAAGGCATGCTACATCAAGAATGAATATGTCTCTCGTTCTTAGTATCCTTGGATAGTAACCAACTCACACTTCCAAAAACAAGGAATCTAATGCATTCAACCACACCGACCATCCCAATTAATTCTCTTTCCATTGAATTTTGGGTCATAATATCCTAAATTAATTCATCTTCAAATACATCCTTCAAGGCATGGACGATTATAGTCATGTCGTTCGATAGAACTCCTCGGATTTTGTGTCTTGAAAAACCGTGATCCAACCGATGGATGAGGACGAATTGAAAAAAGTCCCAACCAGAATTGCATGAAAATTAGACAAATAGATGACTTGAAATACAATTCATCAAGCCCATTCCACCCTGAGAGCATAGTTTCACAGCCCCACATTTTCTACACCATCAATGATAAAGAGAACAAAATATATACCTCTAAGAGGATTGAGTGACCACATAAAGTAGAAAAAAATATGATGGGAAGAGTCATATTCTCCTCCCAATAGAGCCTTAACTCTCACTAATTTATTACCTATAGAATCTTAAACTCAGAAACTGCCCCCCCCCCAAATGGAACCCTCATCTGACAAAGAGATAATATTTGGTTATTTGAACATGATATCATTATATGAAATCTTCTCTAATGAAGAATATTCCCTAGTGCGTGAGTTTCCCGCAAATAAATTGGGAATGAGAGGCCACATGTGTAGGAATTGAGGATATAGGGGACAACATGGGCATAGTCAGGCGCAATATTTTTCCCATGTCCCTATGGGAAATGCCTATGCAGTTGATACGTGTGTTAAATTTCTATAGTGATCCCAACAAAAGCATAGAGGCATTTTAGAAACCCCAATAAGTATTCCTCACTCAATTTTATTTTATGACCATCTATTGGGGGTTCAATCATCTGAATATCCAAGAAAAATGGGACAGAATTGATTATGATCTCCCTTGAAAGAAGATGCACCAACAACCCCTCCACAAGAAGAAGGTTTATCTACATTAAATGCCTTAGTTCCTAATTTCTATGAATTGTAGCAACACCATATTGGGAAGTGTCATACTATACCATAAAATCACAACGTTCTAAAACCACAGTAATTAATATCACCCAAGATCTTAGTCCTCGATTGACTCCATAATTCAAAATAACTCAAGGATGCAATTTTTGAAGCCCTACGGATCCCATAAGAGTTAGAGACATAAGCTGGTGTAGAAAAGGTATGTCAACTGGAGACCATGACATCATAATTTCTATCTCCATATAATTCAATAACCAATATGAGGAGGAGATCCTTCAAGGGAACATCATACCCCCTACATATCTCAAGAAGACTCAATAATGTCAACATCCAAATTTCCCTGATTAATAATGGTTATGGGATCAATCATCTCCCAGTTCAAACCCTTTGAATTTTTGGATATAGTGAAGGGGATTTGTCTCTTACTAAGCTAACCATACAATGGTATGATAAGCATGATCAAAGACCTCTCAGGATGATCAATCTTGAAGACCATTTTCGGATCTTATATAAGACACTAGGTTTATGGTAATCCATCAAGACGCCACGTATAATGTCTTACTCATAAGGCCCTTGCTCCAAATCCACCACATGATATATTCAACATTATATAAATATATAATGTATCCCATTAATCTAAAAGTGTTATTACTATATAGTTATATTGCTCCATTCTATACTTGCACAAAAACATATGTTGAAGCATATTTGTATAATAAGGGAGGAAAAAAACTATTATAAGATGATGATATACAGTTTGTTGCTCCTAATGGTTTTGGGACCACCCTTGTGAATCCTTGGAGTATACTTGTTGGAGACTACGTGCTCCCCATAAAAATCATCTAGGTAAAATGTATAATCCCATAGGTCCAAAACCTTCTAATCCTCATTAATAGAATCCAATACTACATGTTTTGATACCTATTTGCAATGACTAAGTCAATATGGGATTACAATGTCTATTCACATAGAATCTCTCCACCTGATAATGATAGTGAATCCCCAAAATTCCAATCTCCTCCTTAAATTTCCTCCATAGACTAAGATATGGGAGAAGATTTGGATGACCATAGGAATGCTTCTCCAATATTTGAGAAAGGTGTCTTCACCACCATTGATGAACTCATGCATATAAGTTAGGGACTAGAGAATGACCCATGGCCAACAATGATTAGTGCCCCTATGCACCTCAAATATAAAGATATGTACATCACACTTCTTTAGCAGCACCGATATGTGTTCTCATGGAAGTGTATAGAAATGCCCGAACCTAACCCAGATGTCACTATTCCTGATCTTAGTCTACCAAAAGAGCATCGAGTCTTCAAGTAGGTTTCTAGTAGGACACACCCCCCGAATGACACCAATATAGAGGTAGAGGTTTACATTTTTATTTAATAAAACATTGTCTTAGTAGTTTAATACTCAATATGGATTACCAACACCATCCCAATCAAGAATAAGAATGGGATGATAAGGGCCTACATTGGTTTTAGAGACCCTAATCAGTATTTACAAAAGGATGATATACTATTTCCAATCAAAGATCTCATGATAAATGCAACCAATGGCATCTAAGACCTTTATTTGATGGATATGTACTTGAGATACAACAAGATAAAGATGTCCCCCGAAGATGAAGAGGTCACTACCGTCACAGTGCATCAGGGGATCTTTGGATATTAGGTCTTTCCCTTTGGTTTTATGAATTCCTTCTCCACATATTAATGTTCCATGAATCATATATTTTATCCATTCATGGGAATGATAGCTAAATGTTATTTCAATGAACAGGTGGTTAAATCCTGACAACAATGTGATCACATTACCGGCCTTTAAAAAATTTGTAAAAAGTAGTGACAGCAATGTCTGAAGATGAATCTGTTGAAATTCACTATGAGGGTCACATCAAGAAAATTCATTGGCCTTTTGGTATGCCACCATAGCATTGAGGAAGTCCAATAGAGTACTATTTATATATTAGCAATGTCACTGCCCCTTAATATCAAAGAATTTATGGGGCTCTAAGGGAACCTTACTTACATTCCGCGGCTCATCACCTACCGGGCCATAAAATCTCTCCCCTTCACCAAGATAATGAATAATGGAATCACATATAAATGGGATGATGTTTTCCAAAATCCTTCAAAAGTCTCAAGACGTACATGCTACACCCACCTGTTCTGATTCCTCTGGTGGAAGAGAGGCCAATCTTCTTTTATGTGGCTTCCATGGAATACTCATTGGGAACTCTCCTATCACAAAATAATGATGCAAGATGTAATAATATTCTCCATTACCTTATCCAGACTATGCTAGTTACTGAGAACCAATACAATGATGACAAGAATAAATTCCTTTCACTTATTTTCATAATGTATAATCCAGGGCATTAAATGAAGCACCACAAAGTATAGAGGGTATATCATATCAATCACCTCAACTTATTCCTTGGTTGTCCAATTATTTCTGGGTTCTTGGACCATTGGAAATTAATTATTCATCAATGTGTCATTTAGTTGGTATCACATAATTCAGGGAATGGACAAGCTCTCTATGATATTCTTGTAGAAAACCCTACCTAGAAAATATACTGGAAGAAAAAACCTTCTAGATGAAGAGGAATTATTTTCCCATGACACTCACCATACATGGGAGATGTATTTTGATGATTCCTCACGAAGTCCTATCAGAATAATGTTGGAAAACCCTATGCTCACCCAGTTTGGCATGGGGATTGTATTTTTATCTCTAGACAAATTATTCTTTCCCTACTCTTTCTCTCTACTAAAGACTACATAAATAATGAGGCTGAATACCAATCCCCTATCACTATCCTGGATCTTTCCCTATAACTAAAAATAGCAAAACTAAACATCAAATGGGATTTTGAGTTAGTGATAAAGTAGATCAATGGTGAGTACAACATCAAAAATGGAGAATGGTCCCCTATCATAGGCTATGTCTGTTGACTAATGGAAGAATTTCCTTTCAATCCCACATTGTAACATGTTCCCAGATCCTAGAATGCTTGTGTTGATGCATTGGAAAATTCGTCCATGTCTAGGCTAATCCTGATCAGGAAGTAGAAATCTTTCACATCGCAAATTAGGGAATGGCCTAGGAAATTTTTGTCAGTGATATGGAAGAGATTAATCAGGATAACACTGCCTAGAGTGTGATGCACAATTAATCAACCATGGATGGATGGAGTCCATAATAGGATATATTCAAAATGTGACTCTCCAAGAGATAGATCTGGAAGGGAATATGTTCGGCACCATGCAGTGAAATTTACCCTAGAGGATGGCCTAAATGAGAATAAAACCCTCTATATGAAGGGCTTTGATGATATCCTCCTAATATTCATAGCAGAAAGAGATATTTGATCCATCATGGAATAAGTCCTTATAAGCTCTTGTGTTTCCCATCAAATTGGGACCAGGATCTCCTATCAGATCAAGAGGATAGGATATTATGGGAAAACCATGATGCAGGATAGTGTAGAATTTACCTGGAAATTCCAGGCATGAAATATCCATGAAAACATCATCTATAAACATCCAAAATTGCTTCATAAAGCTAAATATTTATGGAAATTTTCTAATAGGGGGGATGGATGTCATATGGACATATCCCCCAGCCACAACTAAGTAGTTCAAGTACATCCTTACTATAACTAACCTCTCTTAAAAATTGGATGAGGCAATACCCCTAAGGGATGTTGGTACGAAGAACATCATAACATCTTAAAGTCCAATATCATCATCATGTTTAGGTTACATCACACAATATAGATGGAAAACATCACGAATTTATATGATATGAAATTTAAGAGTCTATATAAGTTGTAAATTATAGAGTTCAATCACTCATCCCACAATTATGTAGCAAAAAAATGGAGATATAATAAAAATATATAAAATATACTCTAGAATATGGTGAATAAGGATAAAAATTTGTGGCCACAAAAATTCCACAATTTATTACAGGCCTATCATACTACCATGATTAATGCTACACAAGAAACACCATACTCATTGGTGTACAGGACCAAGGTAGTTCTTCATCTGGATGTCTAGCTTCCCATACTCTAAGTATCCATCTTTACGAAACTCTCAGATGATGATCAATTACAAAACAAACTATATGAATTGGAATGGATTGATGAGAACATGTTGGGCAAGCATCACATCCATGAGGTCACCGGAATCGGATTATACAAGCCTTCAATAAAATGGTTCTCCTTCACTAATTACTTTGAGGGGAACTAGTGTTTGTCCTTAGAACCCCATTGATACTATGAATGTCTCCTCTAAAGATGAAACCCAAATAGGAGGGACCATACATCATACATAATGTATACCACCACAAGGCCTACTCATTGGCCACAATGGATCTGGAGGATGTCACACCACCAACCAATGAATAATTTATCACAAAATAAATTTCATAGATATTAACATAATAGTATCCACACCAGTGTAAATCACATCACTCAACCTATATGAGAGACATTAAACTACACGATATAGTTCATCCTAATCACACAATGTTAAACTATTCCGAATGCATCCAAGTTACATGATGTTAAACTATAAAAAATATTATTGGAACAAATATGTAAAACTCCATGACATCTTTCATCCTGGTATCTTGACATTAAACAACATGACATATTATCATTCTAACATAAAGACAATAAAATTTCACAACAAATGTCCTTACCACATGATGTAAAAATGCATGGATATATGGTATAGATATCTATTCATATCGAGTCACCCACTTCCTTTCTGAATGAAATTATACAGTACATTTCCTCTAGTACTACATATGGATTGATTCTCATTTCTAATGAGATATGTAGGGATGATTTGATCCTTTATCATGTTCCAACCACTACATGGAACAAATTTCCCTTATTGTACACTCTTATGAATTTTAATTGTGGGGAAACCCATGAAATTCCTTATTTCTCATAGTAGGCATAACTCACATGAGATTATGAAGTGTAGTAGGGAATTTCCCTCTAATTAAATACATAAAAGTGAAAAACAGGTTCATTGTAGTCTTGAATTTAAGACCATAAAGGCATACCATGAGTCCTCGCCACTTGACGTTAAACTGAACGATCAATGTCCTTCTCACGTGATGCTAAACTACACGGTTATACAAGGACTACATGTGGTCGGATTCTCATTCAGATGAGATATGTAGTGATTCACATGCCTCCATATTTTGTCCCAACTGCATCATTTCCATTTATTCATGTTAGTTCACATTCGTCCAGACCACATGAATTAAACTTCTTTGAACATCAGAAACTATGTGTAGATTGATTCTCGTCATCATATGATACAAAATGATACTTAGATATACAACCATGGACCCATATATAGGGGTAAATTGAAATAATTCCGCTTCTACATATGGTCCAGACATTCATAGAATATTTCCCATTCGAGAACAACATGTGACATGAATTTTTCACTCACATGATATATAGTGACACCATAATTTCAAAATCCAAGCCAAATAACAAAAAATATATAAAAATTCCCCATCCTTGTGTATGGGCCAGACCTATGTAGGAGACTTCATTTAGAACTACATATGGATTGATTCTCATCCTAATGAGATATATAGTGACACCGAAATCTCTTTCTTTAGGACCAGCCACAACATCCCCTTTTCAAGTTATTTTATATATGTCCTTACCACATTACACTAAACATTGTTATATTTCATGAACTACATATGGAATCATTTCTAGTTACATAGGATACATAGTGACACCAAGATTTCTATCATTAGGTATAGAAACTTCCCCCTTTTCATGTCGGTTCCCACATCCTTACTACATGACATTAAATTTCATGGAAGTACTGATGAAGCTCAAATTTTCAAACATTTTATACCATTATTCATTTTTTATAATCCCATCATAGTGTTATTTTATGGGTAACTATTACATTTTTTTGTTTTAGTGGTATTTTGAGATTAAATGGAAAAGCTGTCAATTTTGGAATTTTTCCTATTTCAATCACATATGTATTTTGAGTATATATTTTTCAATATTGATCCAAATAGAGTGACACATTTTTTAGAATACCCATGTATTTTTTATTCATATCATTTAACCAGACCACGTTCTGATTTGGACATCTATATGTCCAAATAAATCATTGTTTAGTGAAATATTTTCCATATAACATATTGAACCCTCCTCTGTAATTAAGGAATAACACTAGGTTTACAGGTCAAAGTTCATTGATTCTATTCGGATCTTATATATGATTCAATAAGGATCTACCATGATGAGTTTCAAGTAAAAATAATTTCATTATGGAATTTATTTTATGGTTCAAACATGTGTAATATGAAAGGTATCATTGGGAAGAAATGGTTCAATATTGTAATTAATTCATATCATCTGATACACTATCGAAAATGTATGAAATTTTATGGAGGGGTGGGAATTAAAGTTTTTAAAATATTATATTAAGAATGGAATGAGTGGGTCAACATGATTTAAAGTAATAATAAAATATGAATTTGAATAATTGGAATTTGAAGAGTCACATGGATAGATTTAATGTCTCAGAGTAAAATAGGAAAAACCACTTTGTATGGTTTTCAATGACGATGAAATTTTTAGGGTGAATGCAGAAATCATTTTTAGAAAATATTAATGAATTAAAATTTTATATAATATTAAATTTATTAATACATCCACTCAGAAACATTTGAACAGGGCTTTTAGAGAGAATTATTTTACCCCTATAAATATGTTTCTCCACCCCTTCTCAAAGCATTGGCACTTATATGGGATATTTTATAATTTTTTTTTATTGTTTCTTATTTTTGGTAATAATATTATTTATTTTTAATATATTTTACTCTTCTTCTTAACTTCATTCTCATTTTTTATATTTTGTTTTTCCACCTCGTTCTACTCCAATGTGATCTCTTATACACATGATCTTGAGTAACAAACCCATGGATATTCTCAGGGGATCAGTCCAGTGTTCAACCCATGTCATTGAAAATTCTTGTTTATTGATTCTTATTTTGATAAAATAGGTCAATGAGGATCTTAGTGGGTAAGGTAGAGTTATGTCTCCACTTTCCACCCAAGGCATAACATTTTATTCTATTATATTTTCCCCCAATCGAGGTGGTGAATGTGTGGTCTCTCGAAAATCATTAAGAAAACTATATTTTCCAAAAAATATATATAATAGTATATTCAATCATTTTATAGAGTGTGTTTATTTATTAAATTTGAAACTAATAATGATACCATGAAGGTTAAATCAGGAGATTCTCTCATGAATATCTCATTTTTTTCTGACTTTATTCTATTTGTATTCATTGGGTTTTCATTGAATTTTAAATTTTCATTTATTTTTTTCATTATCATTTCTCAAAAATCTATTTCATTAAGTTTTATTTGATAAATATAAGAAAATTATAATGTTAATTAGAAGTAGTGAGTTATTTAACACAATAACTCTTCATGAGAACGACCTAGGTCCTCCTTTATGTTGCACATAGTTATAAATATTTTTTAGAGTGTACATGAAAATGCATCATCAATTTGGAACCATTTGTAGGGAACTAAGTTGTATTTATACATTTATTTGTTCACATTTTGTAAAGAATTTTCTTTTCCTTCTTAAAAAAACATAACCTTCAAAAAAATTCATCATTATTCATGATGTATTCAAATTGAAATTATTATACTTTGACTATCCAATCTGGGGTGCAATAAAATGTATAAAATATTTTTATTCACATTTTGTAAAAAAAATTATTTTCGTTCTTTAAAAAAATATAACATTCAAAAAAAAACATCATTGTTCATGTTTTATTCAAATTGACATTATTATGCATGGACTGTCCAATATGAGGTCCAATAAAATGTTTACAACGCTATTTATTTTATGAATTAATGGATTAGTGATACGGTGAAAACCTATAGAGACAGATAGAGTGGATTCCTGAATATGTACGCACATCCAAGGAGCAGTCTAAAAAGAATCTAGATCCTGAACCAGAATGAGTGTTGGAAGAGATTTCACCGAACATTTTTTATGGTAATGAACCGGAGGATGACGAGATTGATCTTCTAAATGAATTAATCACATCATCCCTTACTCAACCATTATTTGAGGAGATTCTTAATGTATACATAATAACTAATTCACTTATGGGTGATCGACAATTTTTTGGAAGAATAGTATAATTCCTTGGTTGAAGATAACCTAAAACCTAACAGTCCCATTCCTGATAGTTAAACATCACCACATTCCTACCACTCTCATTCATTAGAATATAATGATGAATATTCACCTACAGATATTTAGCTTCCAATGGTCATACTTGAATAGATTAATTACTATGAAGACTTACATGAAAGGGAATATTTTTATATTAATTCATCCCATTTTAATCATATTCAAATTTAATTGTTATCTCTCATCTATTTCTCTAAAATTTATGATACATCACAATTGGAGAAAAACATGGATGTTAGAATACTGAATACTCATGTGGTGGTGATTGAAGAATAAGATTTTGGAAATTTTGTGGTGGTGAGTCTACATCCTCAACATAAATTTTCATACCATTTGGAGGAGGAATATATAAACTCTCATATTAAAAACATTAAATATACATAACTTCTACAGAAAACATAAACATTATACAAACAGATGAAAAATGTTCATACTAGTCTAGTTCTTTTGGAAATATAGAAACATAACAAAATTGTAAATAAATGAGCTACATTATCTCTCACAACATTATTCATGACTAGAATCCTTCTTAGAAGAATCATAATAATAAATATGTTTATAACCTAGGGAAGGAAACATAAAAACAGGTGAGGTAAAATGCTCATTAATGATAAAAAATAGAGACATATAAGTATAAACATGAGCATAGGGGTATGAGAACATCATCCTGATAATAGAAAATCACCCCTGCATATCAAAGATCATATACATGAATCATGGCATATAACTTGGATGTATATAAGACATGAATCGAAATGAGGTAAAGGATATAAGCCCGGAAAGAATAACATAAGAGCATGACATGGAATTTTGGAAAACACATAGGTATGTAAAACTGGTTCCATGGTATCCCATGCATCATTTCAAATACAATATTAGTGGAAAAGGTCCTCTACTAAACCGGGTAATCCCCATTCCATCCATGTACTACTGAACTGATGGACCCTCATTTCAGATATGTATTACTGAACTGGGAAACCCCCATTCTAGCCCTGTATTACTGAACATATTAACGCTTGTTCCAACACTATTTATCTCATGGGATATAAATCTTTACCAAATGCATTTTATGTATATATAGGTCCCACCAATCACATAATGAAATCATACATACATGTTCTATATAATCATAAATTGACAGATCATAACACATGAAATGAAATGTGTAGAATAAAATGTAATCAAATATTATCCTATAGAAAGAGACAAGTTTCATAATGATTTCATCATAAACATAACCTGTGAAAAGAATGGTATTTCAAAATCATATAACCTATGAAAGATAAAATAGATTTATAAAAATCATGCCATCAAAAAATAATCCATTTAGAGAAAGAATATGAATGGAATTATTTAATAATTTCCCATAAAGGCTTGAGTAACACAAAAAGCTGTCATCTTATATGGGAAATAATTTTTAAATATCTTTTCAAAAACATTTCTTGAGGAAAATATCTTTCTTCTTTGAAAAAATGATTTATACTACATAAAACCAATTGAAAAATCACATAATTCAAAAGAAATTTGAAAAATTCTAATGGAAGCATTAAAAAAATTTAAAAACAAATTTCCCTGGAAAATTTACATCAAGGAGTTTTTGAAAAAAAAATTGAAAACATTTCTGAGAACATGGTTTTTGAGTACAATAGATTTTTGACCAAAGAGAGATATGGTCATATTTTACTAAAAACATTATTTTTAGTACAAGATAGGGGGAAAATGCTATTAAAAATGTGGATATTTAGAATAAACATAAGATAACTATACTCATGAATACTGTTGAGTGGTGGATCATAAAATTTCATTAAAGGAATTATAAACATAAATAATCTCGAAAAAATGATTAGATGATTTCAATAAACTCTTATAACTTGATGACATGGGATCATATTCTATATGTAAGAAAATTAAATTATATGAAGCATAGGATATCATGAAATTAAGTAAATTCATTATATACCATTTAAAATTTATGTATATACACCTTAAAAAAATATAGGTGCATAAAAAACATGAGTCGAAAAGAAGGAAAGCTGAGACAAAACTATTTTACCGATTTGGAAACTTTTGGAACATAAACCACACAAAAGAAGGATCATAAAAGGGAAATGTTAATACCCATAAATTTAAGTATAAAATACATAGAATAAAAATATGGTTCGTAAATACACCACATAAAATGAAAGAGTGGTGAACATAACATGTATCTCACGGAAATTAAAAGTTTGATGAAATCCCCTAACCATGTTTCTTGACTCTCTTCATACTCATACAAGATTCATGAATAATATATATAATTTTATTATAAATATTTTAAATATTAATATACTGATACATAATACCATATATTGTTTTATTATGACTTCATATTACCCTATGTTTAACTAATAAATGTTAAGGTTCCACTTCGGATAATATTCACTTTGTTTTTTGCATATGCCTCAATTTGTTATGTCGTTGATCCTTAAAATTATATCATAATTAATGAATTTAGAACATAATATAAATATCAGATATATCCAGTATATTTATATTATAATAATTAATATTATAATAATTTATATCATAATGGAGTACAAAATGGAATACACCATTCATGGAGACAGTAAGTTGTATGTATGCATGAATGGTGTTTTCGTTTTTATTGTCGTATTGAATGAATGTGGGTAAATGAAATATTTATATGTATGTATTTATATATATATATATATATTTCATTATTTAATTATAATTAATATATCACATTTATCATATAAGTTCATTATACCCATCCTTAGTACATTCTAGGTGGTGTGTGAATGAATCGCATCGCTTTGAGGGGTGGTAGTACACACATCCTCAAATGAGATTATCATATTACCACCAAATCAAAAGTAATGATATGTGTGTTTTAAAAGTAATAAAAAAGATTAAATACATATTAAATATAATATATTACATATATAATATATTTTTCATTATTATCCACCCATGATAGGTGGTAAATGAAAAATAAACAGTCATCATTTCATGAGGCAATAATTCTCCACACATAGAAACATTATGTTTCATATCCATTATATAGAGGTGTGTGTATTTGTAAGTAGAAATATTTTCATAAAAACATCATAGTATATGTATAATACTTTTTTCCCACAATAATTAAATAAACAGATTTTAGGGGTGAATAGGGAAAATAAATGAAAGGAGCTTTGGATAAGTTGTCACCTATAAATCTGGTAACTCCTTTTGGTTTGTGTCAAAAGGTTTCCGTGAGAGGGTTTATTATCAAAGGTAGGATTCAAGGTATAAGAGATTTTTTTGGAAGTATATTAGGTAGGTATTGTCCCAACATGAGGTCATTGAGAGGGTTTTGGAATGGCAATAGTTGGTGGCCTTTTATAGTGGAGGATGAGTGACACTCCTGTAAATATTTGAAGAGAGAATTAAACCCATGTATTTCATTTGGAATGTGGATCCAATAATGGAAACAGGTAGATATAATTGATTATAGGGTTCAAATATGACAATAAAATGGGTTTTGGGCATGTTTTAAGGTCATTTGAGCCCATAATGTTAGTATTTAGTCCCTAATAAAGAAAATTTTTGTCTTAACTACGTGATTAATTTTAACTACATTCACTATTATTTTTGGTAATAAAAAATTTTGACCATAATAGAAATTAAAATGTATTCATATTTAAAATATCAAATCCATATTTAAAAAATTTAATCATATAAGTTGAATCAATTAATTTAAAATTAATCCAGTTTTCGGGATGACAATGTGTGTTTTAAAGTAGAAAATGGGTCAAACATTTGCTATGTTTTTATGTAAAATTTGAATGTTGAAATAGTTAAAATAAATAACATTATAATACATGACAAAAATATTAAAATTTAATCTCTAAAATCAAATTATTATATAGTTAATGTTATAAATTAATTATATAAAATAGACGTTTTGAATTAAAATCGGGTATTTTCACCATTCATCTAAAAATGAATTTTCTCAAATAAATCAAAAAAATTCACCCCAAGATGAATTATAAATTATAAATTAGAAAATTAATATTATTTTGTAAAATTCAATTTCTAATTGTGTCTATAATTATTTTTATATGTGTTACATTAAAAGCAGTTCATTTTAGAAAATGGAATTTTTAAACTTGGATGGATTATATAAAAATCATAACATTCATTATAAATATGTTTTATTTACATAAATAAATTATATAAAATATATGAAATGTTTTTATTACTATTCATATATCTATTTTTATTGATATGGGTCTAATGATATCAATTAAAGAATTATTTTCCAAAAAGGATGCTTCGTAGAAACTCTATGGTGCATGTATCATACGCCATGTTGGTGTTATGTGTAATTTATTCCAAGTCGGTTCCATATAAAAGGAATATTTGACATAGATAATTGTATGATATAATATAAAATTAAAATTTATTATAAAAAAATATCCATAAAGAATCAGGGTGTTACACTCTATCACCCATAAAATGAATTTCTCCCGCAAAATTCATCACACTAGTAAAACAATCAGGATAATTATACCTCATCATATCCTCATGTTCCCACATAGTTTCTTCTAACTGGTGATTATTCCACAAAAAATTGACCAGGAGAGTTGTATTATTTTAATGAACATTATTTTATCATTCAATAATTTCAACAAGTCTCCCCTCGAAAGAAATATCTTTTTCCAATGGTGTAACCTATGAGTTCAGTACATATGAAGGATGAGGTATGTAGTTCCTCAGGAGAGATACATGGAACACATCATGTACTTGAGAGAGATTTAGATGAAGTTTAAAGAAATATTACTCCTTCTCTATATGATCAATAATCACAAATAGACCAATATACCTAGGGCATAGTTTCCCTTTCATCCCAAATCTCATAACATTCTTCCTAGGTGAGATTCGTAGAAATACCATTTCACCAACATCAAATTCAAGATCTCACCAAAAGTTATCAGCATAACTTTCCTACCAAATTTGATATGCCTTGATATGCTTCTAGATGGTTCTAACCCTCATGAACATTTCTTCAGTGATCTCAGGCTCAATGAAATTTCTTTCTCTAACCTAATCCAAGCGTTTTGGAGCACTATAATTATTCCCATAAAGGGATTCATAATTTGCCATATCAATTTATGAGTAAACTCTATTATTGTAAGAAAACTATAATAGGGGATGGTGTTGATCCCAACAACCTTTGAAATCTAGAGAAAAGGATTGCAACATATTCTCTTGGGTTTGAATTGTTCTTTTAGACTGAACATCAGTTTGAGTATGATAAGAAGTGTTAAAACTAAATTATATATCAAGTGATTTATGAAGACATCACCAGAACATTATCGTAATCCTTGTATCCTGATCTGATACAATAGAACACGATACTCAATGAAACCTTACAACATCCATTTTATATATTTTGGAAAGCTGATCAAGAGATAAATATTATCTTATAGAAATGAACTGTGCTAACATAGTAAGGAGATAAAATACCACCCATATATCATTAAATCATAAAGATCTTTTGGGTAGTCCAACAATAAAATCCATTGTGATGTTCTTACATTACTATTCTGGTATGAGAAATGGATACAATATCCCTTTAGAATTTTGTCTATCAGCCATAAATTACTGGCATAAAAAACACCGAGATACAAACTCTGTGATATCTGCCTTCATACCATCCCACTAGAAGTATTCTTTCCAGCCCCTATACATTATTTAACTTACATTATGAATAAAAAATTATTAAAGTGACCTTCATCTAATAGATATTTCTTTAAATCTAGCATGGAAGGAAGACATACTTGGTTCTTGAACCTTATCATTCCAACCTGATCATGGCTAAACTCAAAAATATTTTTGACCATCTTTTGTAGCTCTTTATATTGCTAATGTGCCTTCTTAATCATCATGTGGAAAGTGGTATAGACATTCTTCACCAAAGATAAAAATTTTTCTTTCCTTTAGGATTTCTAGATCCATACATAGAAAATATTCAAATATTTGATCTTTTTTATCCTCATCATAGATTAATAGAACGGTCTTTTAAACTCAATGTATCAGCCACCTTGTTCACTTTCCCAGGGTGGTAATGTATTGACTTTCCATAATCCATTATAAAGACTAAAAATATTATCTAGCACATGTTCAACTCCTTCTGTGTAAATATGTATTTCTGAATTTTATGATTGGTATATATATCACACTTTTACACATAAATATAATGCCTCTATATCTTGAAAGTGTAAATTACCAATAAAAATTCACTACTACAAAATTAGGCTACAACCACTATTTTAAATTGTGGTTATAGGACAAAAAACCGTGGCTTTAGGTTATAACCATGGTTCTCACAATCGTGGCTATAGGGTAAAACCTATAGCCACTGTTTGAACCATGGATATAGACCTATATCCACGGTTCCAACTATGGAAACAAAGCAAAGCCATGGTTTTCAACCCATGGAATAGGAAAAAATCACTCATCGCCTATAGCCACAGTTACAACTGTGGCTATAGACATGTAGCCACTGTTAGGAACCACAGATATAGACCTACAGGTATGGTTTAATAACATTGCTATAGGCCTATACATTTCGTAAAAAAACCATCACCATTCAGCTGGTGATGGCCCCTTTCATCCTCCCAACCACCCCCCTGCAAATCCCCCCACTCTCCCCCTTGCACCCCACATGCACCTTATAGCCCCCCATGAACCCCTCCTCCTCCAGCCCCCCTTCACACCCTGGACAGACCCCACTCACCCCCTGGACAGACCCCCCTCCTGGACAGACCCACCCAACAGAGCTCTCCTGGACATGCCCCCTCTTCTGGACACCCCTCCCCCATGGAAACCCCTTGGACAGACCCCTCGAACAATCCCACACAGATAGTAGCTCCCCCGCTGCTGGACACCCCTTGCACCACCCTTGGACAGACCCCATGGACAACCCCACTAGGACAGCAGCCCCCCCCCCCCCAGACATCAGCCTCCACTGGAACCCCCCTAGACAAACCCCCCCCCCCCCCCTCTTAGACGCCCCTCCCTCCTGGAAGCCCTCTTTGGACAACCCCACCTAGAAAGCAGCACCCCCCACTAGACATCACCCCCCTCCACCCCCTGGACAGACCCCCCTCCAGGAAACCCACCTGGAAAGAGTCCCCTAGGATAACCCCACCCGGACAACATCCCCCCCCCCACTTGGACACCCACTCCCTCTTGGAAACCCCCATGGACAACCCCACTCGGACAGTAGCCCCCCTAGACAACAACCCCCCTCCACCCCTGTTGGACAGAACACCCCCCTCTTGGACACCCCTCCCTCTTGGAAAACCCCTGGACAACCCCCCCCCGGACAACAACCCCCCCCCCCCTCTTGGATACCACATGGGACAGACCCCCCAATACAACCCCAACCGGACAGCAACCCCCCTGCTGGACAACCCTCGCACCACCCTTGCTGAACACCCCCCACCTTCTGGCCCCCTCCCTCCTGGAAACCCTCCTGGATATCCCCCCCGGACAACAGCCCCCTCCCAAACAGACCCCCCTCCATCCCCTGGAAAGACTCCCCTAGATAGACCCCCTACATGAAACCCCCTTGACAGACCCCCCGGACAACAACACCCCCTACTGAACACCCCTTGCACCACCCCTACTGGACACCCCCACCCCGCTGCACAACCCCCCATGCACCCAACCATGCACCCCCCACTACACACCTGCACAACCCCACTACACACCCCCCGGACAAACATACCCCCTCCCTGACACCCCGCTGTATATCCCTCGTTGCACCCCACCCTACACCTCCTTGCACACCTGCACATCCCCACTGCACATCCTCTCCCTATACCCCTTGCACCACCCCTTGCAGGAGGAATTTTGGAATGAAACTAAAGTAGGAATGATGGTATCCCAGTTAACACATGGATACCTCAGTTTTAGGGAGTCAATGTGGCCTGAGTGTGGTATCATGAATCAAGCCTAGGTGTGGTATCATGAATCACCAGATAACACAAACCATAGGATTATGGCTTTTACTACATCATTTCGTATACTTTGGTGCATATTTACAATAATCTAAAACTTTCAAGAATGCATCATAGGTTTTATTCAAATAATTTAAAATCATTATGAAATGATTCCAAGTATTTTGGATATGATCTTCATAAAAACTCCCTCAAATATTAGTAGAAAACATTGTACGAAAAATGTGAGAAACTGGAATCCCTCTATGGGCGTTTTTGTGGACATATTAGTGTTGTGAAAGATGAGAATATATTTTTAGGATGTGGATGACTAAATAATTATGTTTCTGTGGAGATAGTTGTTTTTCTTGATGATTAACTACTCGATGATACGGTGTCAAGAAGAAGGGTAATTTATTGGGAGTCATGTCCTTATGAGAACATGATATGATATGGAAATATTGGGTATGTTTTACATCATTTATGATCATATTACATATAATGTCATATGAAAATGTTGGGCATAAGAATTTCCTAAAAGTATTCAAATAAATAAAATATGACATTGTTTGACTGTGTGATCAAAGAAGATGTGACAATATGGTCTAATTGGTGGAATTAACACAACCCCCCCCCACACCCCTTTCCCCCCACACTCCCCATGAACCCCTTGCACCATCCCCCTATCCTTTATATACCCCCTCCCCTTGCACCCACCTCCTACCCCTGCACACCCCTTGCACCCTCCTTCTGCCCCTTTCACCTTCCCCTTTCAAATTGCACCCTACCCCTTCCCCTACAGACCCTGTTGCACTCTCCCCCCTCCCCCTACACCCCCTACCCCATCCCCTTCATACCCCCTACACCTCCCCCCCCCCCTTCACACCATCTGCACCCTCCCCCCTTGTTCTTGGGATATGATTTCTCTCTCTTGTCCAAGCTCCAGGGTTCTCTAAAATACCATCACCACCTCCTATTGTTCATGAGTAATCTCCCTTTATTAGTAAGACATCATAAGGTTATAAAATAAAATGTTCTCCCTATGATATTCTAAATGAGTTTGATAATATTTGAGGAGATTATATTGAGCTGACACACTAGTTAAAATATTCTAATGATGATATTAGAGAACATAAGAAGTCCACTATTCTCATGGTTGATTTTGAAAAGTTGGTTGGGTTGACGACTACCCAGAAAAAGTTGATTAGGAATCTCCAATCATTCCCTCCTATTCAAAAAGTTTTTTCTGAAGTAAGTTTCAAAGAGATTAAGGAAGTTAATGATCTAGTTATATATTTGAATGATGTTTATACTACCATGTATGAGTTCAATGATGTTGGTGGTATGGTTGTATCTCAAAGGTACATGTTCCAAAATCTTTCAATGGTGAAATTATACATGTATAAAGATGTTATTGATGAGGTTAAGTCTTCTAGGACTGAAATGAAAGGAATCTTACACACTTTATAATGTGTTGTATTAGGCTAGTTTCAGTTCATCAAAAGGTTTCAACCCTATATAACATACACCTTGAACCATCAGATATTCCAGTCTTTTAAGGTGGAATTGATCAATTTATCTAAAAATTGAATTATGTATCCTTAAAAATTTATTCCCTATAGTGTTGAAAACTTTTCCTTATGCATGATTTCGAGAAGAATATTATGGGTGAGTTTCATGAATCTAGAGAAGATGTCAGGAAGCTTGGAATTGGAACTAATAGATCTTTGAAATTAAGTAGTGTTGTTTTCTGATGAATTTGATGGGAATTTTTACAAAATCATGAATGTCTCTATGGATGATCAATGTATGGTTTTTAGATATCTTGTTCTAGTATCTAGAAACTAATAGAATTTTTAACCTCTTTGAATAAGGACTATAAATAAGTTCAATGGCTATATTCACATTCTTCCTTGACAATGCTAGTGGTTATTAGAAAACCATTTTTTAAAACATTAAATCAATTATGAAAAAAAGTTTTTAAAATGATCAAGAAATTATAGAATTAAAAATAAAGGATTAGGCAGAGGGAACCTACCTTAGCTTCAAGGCGCGTTGCTTTTAATGATGAAAACTCGAATCTTCCTTTTTACCGCCTGCATGCATATGAAACTTCACATATATATAAGGACACCTAGCCCCTATGTACATATTTTCCTAGCCAAATATCCACAAGGGGGGTCCTTAGATATATTTTAATACATGAATATTCCCCTTTACACTTACACATGTATAAATTTTTTATGTCTATATATAAGCACACCTAGACCCAATATATATATTCATACTTCCTTGAGTGAATATATATAAAGGGGGAACATATATATTTATATTCCTACCTATGCATACACATGTAAGCCTTCGTCAATGGAAATTCAAATCCACCTCAACGAAATCCAAAATGCACTGTAAAAAATATAAGGAACCCAAAAATAACAAATTCCCTAATTAAAATTCGTCAAAAGAATAAAAACAGAATAAACCATACCCAAATCCAATGTTGATCTCACTGTCATCAATGGTGGTGGATAGAACCAGCCTCATCATAAGAAACCACCTATAAAAAATAGTTGGAAAAAATGAGGTATAACGACTTCTTATTTATATGTGATCAGTGTGTTAACTGTGCATGATAAATGATACATGAATCCATAACAAACAATGAACAAATAATATTGAGATTGATATGTACATCTCATTAATAAATAACATGATCATTAATAAAACACATTATTTTTCAAACATCACATTCAATTTTCTATTCAAAAATAAAAAATCTAATGAATATGGGAATAAAGTATCCTTCCATCAGCACTGAAATGCGAGCAATAGGGATCCGACATTATTCATAACCTAGAAAATCTATTTCATGAATTTATAAAAAACCTAAAACTCATCATGCATATATCATTCTTGATTTTATAAATTGAAACCATATTTTAGCATGTTCATTATTTTGAATTACCCTTTATTCTTAGTTTATATAGATTTCTCAATTTCATAATGTATAGAATTTTTCTTCTTTTATTCTTACTCAATCCCCCCCCCCCCCCGCACCCCCACCCAACCCCCTAGGATGCACCAGCCCCCTAACCCCCCTGCACCACCCCCACCCCTTCCCTTATACTAGGCTCCTCACCAAACCAGTCCCCTCCCCCAAAACCATTCCTTCCTCCCCCTAGCCTACACCAGCCCCCAAGCCCGCCCCAAGCCAGCACCAGCCCCCAAACCCCCCCACACCCCTGCACCAGCCCCCCTAACCCCCATGCACCACCACACCCCTTCCCCTGTACTATCCCCCCCACCCCCAAACGAGTCCCCTACCCCCAAAACCTCTCCCCTCCCCCCTACACCACCCCCTAGCCTGCACCATCCCCCCAACCCGCCTAGCTAGCACCATCCCCAACCCCCCCCCCCCCCAATTACCTCTACTTATATTATTCTATAAATATATATGTGAGCTAACTTTATCTTCTTCATATTGGTATATATTGTAATGTATTTGGGGATTACCTACTCAGTTTTATACTCACCCTTTACTTGGGAACATTGGTTCCTTTGAAGATTTTATGTATCGAGATATATGTAAAGGCATGGTGTTGTACTTCTCTGGTGATGAATCATAATGTTGTAGGCTTGGATCTTGGACATGGATCTTGGACATGGATCTTGGTACTAGTTTAGAGTGATGCATATGTTTATTCCACATCAATGTTAGTTTGTTTATTATTTTATTAATGTATGTTTAGTGTCATTTATTTTATTACATCCTCTACTCTGATATTACATCTAGTTAGGGTTGTATTTTATTTCATTAAATGATTCATATAGAACTGGTTGTCATTGTTTTGTATTTAGTAGGTTATTCTCATCTATTGGAAAATCATCCCCCAATGAACTAGTATTCCCCTAGAACATATTTATAGACTTTGATGTTCTGGGGATTCCACCTAAGGTTAATAACACCTCTTCTCATTCCCAATCCAATAGGTAAGAGGAAGGATGCTACATCGGTGGGAGGAAACTTTATTACACATATGGCAGATAACCTCATAATCTTTGAGACCTCAGTCCCACTATCATCCTTGGTCCAATTATAGTTTATTGAATTTCATCTTTTACTTATGTTGGGAATATTTATATTGATCGAGAAATAGTATGAGTGGTCACCCAAGTACACTGTTATTGAGAGTGAGGATCTATCTCTAGGAAAATTGGGATATAGGATCACCCAATAAAAGACTAAAAAGGGGTATCTATTTCCCAGGACAAACCATATTCACCCACCCTCAATTAGAGGTGTCGTTTCACTACTTGGGTGCCTATGTCCAGTTCCATATCGATCAAATTCGTATTCTATTATACGGATGTGGGTTATTGTTCACCGAGCCACTAGTCCACCCATTTTATCTCTCTAAGACCTCCCTAGACTTATAGACTGCTTGTTCCATTGAATTATCAACCCATATCCCTATTCTGACTGATATTAGTGACCCGACAAGCCAAAACTATATTCAAATTACTTTTGATATCAGTAGCTCGACTACCCAACATGAGTGTTTGTTGTCTTACCAAAGCAAGGGGAAGGGACATGTAAGAACCCGGTTCTTATTATTGAGGTATGGGTTTGGACTTTTCCTTTTCCTTAAGTGTTTTTGAGAAAGTAAGGAAAATGGGGGAAAATTTCAAATTTTGTGGGTACATGCAGTGTACTTTTCCCCACAGCGTGTACTTTGGTTGTGAGAGAGGAGTACACAGGGCACTTAGCCTGTAAGTGATGAAGGGTGTAATAACTGACTACATTCCGTGTTTGAGGTAATTACACAATGTGTAGTCAGTCGGTAGGTAAACAATAAGATGAGAGTTTCAGCTGTTAACTGAGCGACAACACATGCCGTGTATTTGGAAATACACGCCGTGTACTCAAGTCGGCAAGTGAACAGTTTGACAGTGAAAAGTAGCTACGAGAGGAACAGGTAAATGATGAAAGTACACTCTGTGTAGTCTGTTTTTTCACATAAAATGGGAAGTAGCCTCCTCTTTGGATAGAGGAAGCTTAGAACACCAGAGGAACTCAGGAGAAGATGTTGGAGCTTTGGAGATCTCCCGACCGCACACCGGGAATCCAAATCCTTCTCTGACAGTCTCGATTGAACTACGCAGGGAATCCATTCCTTTTCCTTTAATAGTTCTTGCCAATTCTTTCCCGATGGAATGTTATTTGAGTTTGAATGAGTTATTGTTTATCCCATATCAGCGTCTCTCTTGGACGATTAGGGAGCTGTCGTTCACGTATACCGATTAGAGGCGATTGAGTAGGTGGTCTGGTGTTTATTCCCAACTGTTGAGTTGAATTTGTGTACCAATGTGCTATGAACCAATGTATGGGGTGTCATATGGTTGTGGAATTTTCTGAAAGTTAACTATAATTGCATAAATAAACTTTTTATAAGTTAAAACTGATGTTTGGGATCACTTCTTGGATCCAAGACCACCCCAAGGGTGCGTTCCTCTGTTTAGCTGTTTGGACAGGATACATGTGGGTATACCATGAATTTTAGCATGATTTAAATTACCTTGAGAGGAATTGTATATAATTTCTTTCTTATATGTTGGGGTGGCCCAATTAATTGTATACCTGAGGGAAGTGTTCGTTTAGCCTATGGGAAACTCTTCATATGCCTGTGGGCAGTAGAATTTGTGCCTGTGGGAGATACCTCATATGCCTGTGGACAATATCTATTATGCCTGTGGGCAGACACCTATGGTTTTCGATTCTGATTAACTGAGGCAAAGGATTGTATTTCTGAGGGCAGTGTCATCATTAATATTCACCGTGTTTATTTTCACTTTTTATACCTACCAAGTTAAAGCACAAGAGTGGAATGGTTAATTGAATAATAAAATGGAAATATAACTGGTTGAGTTAGATAATTTGGAGTACTTCTTGGTTTATTGCATTTAATTTTTCACGTTGTTGTTGTACATTTCCACTGATAGTTAGGCACGAGCCTTTGGTGGGTGCCTACTGGGATTTATTCTCACACCCTATTTGGGTCATTTATTTGGCACAAATAGACTATATTTTTGTAGGTGTCGACAGGGGAAATGGTCCCTATATAGGTACATGATTGTAGTAGAGAAGTAGGGGAGCATGGGACCGAGGTTACGATTGTGATGCTTCTACATTCTGTTTACTATGCTTTATTTTGTTTTGCTATACCTGTACATTGAGCTGTATTGTACTGAAGGGAATCCTGTTTTGGCTGTTTTCCAAGAATAGTGACATGCTGCATCATTATATATATGACTTATGGTTCTCTTTTGCTTCAGTTTTCCATTTCAGTTGTATATTGTTTACTTTTCCCACTGTTGTATGTTATTTATCTTTTCTGCTATGGTACACTTTGACAAATGAGGGCATAGTTTCCCCACTATCAGAGCTGGGCCCTCGCTGCTAGTCGGTTGCCTCTTCCATTTGGGGAAATACACTTGAGGTCATGCGACCAACCAGGTTCGAGGCACTCTTTATGTGGATTCCAGATCAGGGTCGTTACAAAGTGGAGCCTATAGTTAGGGATAAGATGGACATGGTAGGTGGTATTAAGCTATGCCTGGGAGTAGCTAACCCGTGTACAGGGAAAAGCTAGTATACCTAGTTATTTTAATTATTACTGATTTTGGAATTATAAAGTTGAATTGATCTTCGCAGTTGGGTGACGGACTTGTGATTGTGCTGTTTATATGTTATTCAGGGGTTCTATTTTCTTGAAACTCGATGAGATGATGGGGTTCCACCTCATGCATTTTCTAGGCACATTCTATAAATCACATGTCATGCATTCATTCCATTCCATGTAGGTACATTTGAAATTTCATGTTGTTGTGATAGTAGTTGTGCTAGAAAATGAATGCTATTATGATAGAGTCTTTGATAAATACTTCTATTTTATAGGGTATTGTTGTGTTAGTTTTTGATAGTATGAACACCAAAATTCAGTTTTTGAGGAGAATGGGCCCTCATTGACCAGGTGTATCATTGATCTATTTATTTATTATAACATGTATAGGATGCCAAAATTTTATTCGCGAAGAGTATGGGCCCTCACGGTTTGGAATTTGGCACTTAGGTGGTGTTTCAGTGTTCTTCCGGGCTCCGGAGTAGTTTTTGAGGCTTACTATCCAGAAAAACCCAGAATACATGTTGTGTAATTATGACTACATGCCTTTTACCCTTTTGTTCGAGAAGAAAAAAAAATAGTTATGTACCCGTTGTGCACCATATATACACGCCGTGTAGCTTCTACCTGTGTCATAGGCCGTGTGGGGAGAAACATGGGACCGTGAAACCTTAAAGGAACACTTCGTGTAGTTATTATACACACCGTGTTGTGTTGAACTTGTGTTTTCCATGTAATTAAAACCATAGGTGGGGAAATCTGAGCTTATACACGTTGTGTCAATTATGATCATGTTGGATAGATTAACCTAGGGATTCAGCCATGTAAACTAACAAACACGGGTCAGTGTTACCTCTTCTTAAACACGCTGTGTACCTAAGGGACATTCCAGGTAGTCTTGACGGATGGGAGACCTTGTAGACTTGACTGTGTGGCTTGTAAAACAGGATGATGTACACACCGTGTGTGGGTGTAACACACCGTGTGGTGTCAGCTGAGTATCTGGTAGTGTCACTAACAACCCGGGTCAGAGTTATCACTACATGTACACACTGTGTGCCTGTGGGACACACCGTGTAGTTTTGTTTTAGCAGAGCCGTGTGTCTTAAGCCATGTAGATGGACTCGGGCAGGGAAGAAGGATTCAAGTACACATCATGTAGTCAGAAATACACGTTATGTATTTGGGATGTTACACGACTAGTTTAAGTTGGAGTACATTCCCATGATGATGGCATGTAAGAACACACCGTGTGGTATTTATACATGCCATATAGTCAAGTTTTGTGACTTTTTAATTATTTCTTTCTCTTATTCCCTCATTGATCTCCTCGATGCGGTCTTTGATAAATCTTGATATAAGGAGTACATTTGACCTTGTAGAGTCATGCCACTGAGATGACCACATTTTGATCACTAAGAGAGTGACAACGATTTTACTCTTGAGATGTTTTGACATGTGCTACTAGTGGATCCTCCAGAAGTGACAGATGTGGCACCAACCATTATACTGGACACAAGAATAGAGGCGAAGTTCTATAAAGGATTTATGCAGTTTATACAGACCTTCCAGGGAGCACCAAAGGCTACCACATCTATGGCGGAGCTTACATGTATATTCCAGTAGCAGCATCCGCCTAAATTTTTAGGGGATGGCAGAACATAGGCTGCAGAGTCTTGGATGGGTTCGATGCAGATGATATTATAGCATCTGGAGATTCTTCTTGGGAGGAGGGTCCAGTTCGCTATATACATGCTGCGTGATTCTGCCAATAGGTGGTGGGATGTTACCACCCAGTCTGAGCATCACTGTGACATGGAATGAGATTATTTTTAGGTTTACTTTTATTAATACTTCTTCCCCAAGACACTGAGAGAAGATCGAGCAAAAGAGTTCATGAATCTGTAGTAGGGAACTATGTCAGTGATGAATTATTCTCCCCGCTTTACCAAGATTCATCATTTTTCACATGTTCTGGTGGGTGATGTGACATTGAGGGAAAGACACTTTGAGGGTGTTCTTTGATATGACATCTGAGATTTGGTGAATGTTTTCAGGTTGCCTATAGTGCATGCTATAGTGAATGAGGCACTCATTACTGAGGAGAACCTACAGGAAGCTAGTGGTGTGGGTCATGGCTGTTCGACACCTGTTTCTGGTACTATTTCTACCAGTAAGAGGAAGTGATAGATGGACTTATCTCACGGTGGCAGCACTAGATAGAAGAATACTTCAGGTGGCCAGGTTATGTGCTACCAGTGTGGTAAAGAGGGGCACAAGAGACCACAGTGTCCACGTGACCTAGTGGAATGTCATGTTTGTGGTAGGATGGGTAATCTCCAGTGTTTTTGTAGGGAGTTTCCACCAAGGGCTAGGGAGAGTGGTTCTGTGCAGACTCTACATGCAGAAGCAGGACCAGTAGCTTTTTACCCGTCGGGAAACATGAATACGTCAGGGTGTGCAGGCTGAGATGGTGGTCGTGGACATGGTATCCAGACACCTGGATCTCAGAGGGACCAGGGCGGGACAACATAGGGTAGCCAGGCTGTGTCGCAGGGCCGCAACACTGGACAAGAAAATGATGTGCAACAGACCCAACAGGAGTAGGATCCTGGACCTTCTACTGTTATAGGTACTACTCTAGTAGCTTCTGTTCTGTCTTTTTTACTTTTCGATATGGGTGATACACATAAAATTATATCTGTTCCCATTTTGAATATCATTGGGATCTGTGTTTCTCCTTATTCTAATTTCATGAAGCAAGACACTTTGTTGGGGACTAGAACTACTCATGTGCGTCAGTGTAGGGAGTTCCCCCTTGATGCTAGTGGGTGTCACTTTCTATGGGACCTCTATGTCTTGAGATGACATATTATGATGTCATTCTAGGGATGGACTGGTTGGTACCCTTTCTATCCTTTGTGGATTGCTATCGTCGCAGGGTGAGTTTCACGTCACCAGAGGGTGGAGAGTTTCTATACAAGGGAGGGTGGGATGTCCAGGCGAGTCGAGCTGGACCCGACCATCATGGGTGAGGTGGGGTGACAGCCCAGATTGCGAGCTTATATCTGGATGAGCAGGGAAATTTTCTCAAGATTTCCCTCCGGTGGTTGATAATTTCAGGGATTTCTTTTCAAACTACTTTTTATGTCTACCTCTAAAGTGTGAGGTGGAATTCTCTATTGAACTCGTGCCAGGAGCAGCACCGGTGTCCATTCCTCCTTAATGGATGGCTACAAATGAGTTGCATTATCTGAAGAGGTAGTTAAAGGAGTTACAGGAAAATGGTTTTATCTGACCCAGTACTTATCCTTGGGGTTCACCAGTCCTTTTTTCAAAGATGTAGGATGGTACACTCAGACTCTGTGTGGATTATCTGAAGCTAAACCAACTAACGGTCAAGAACTGATATCCCTTACCAAGGATTCATGATCTTTTTTATCAACTTCGGGGAGCACGAGTGTTCTCAAATATTATCTTGAGATTAAGATATCATCATTTACATGTTAGGCCATACGACATACCGCTTACAGCTTTTCGGGGTAGATATGGTCTATACGAGTACTTGGTTATGTCGTTCGGACTCAGGAATGCGCTAGGAGTTTTCATGGCTCTGATGAATCATGCATTCCATCCTTATCCAGATTATTTTGTGGTAGTATTCTTGGATGAAATCTTGATGTACTCTCACACTTGACATGACCAAGCCACCCATCTTGAGATCGTACTGAGCACCCTGAGAGAGCATCAGTTATATGTTAAGCTCTCAAAGTGCCACTTTTGGATGGACCATATTCACTTCCAGAGTCATATTATCTTAGAGGCAGATGTTTTAGTAGACCTAGAGAAGGTGAGAGACATAGTTTCTTGGGAGAACCCTAAGAACATGTTTGATATACAAATATTATAGGGGTTGTATGCTTACTACATGAATTTTATACAGGACTTCTCCTGCTTAGCAGCGTCGTTGATGGGTTTGACTAAGAAGGGTGTGGAGTTTGTTTGGTCGGAAGCTTGTGAAACAACCTTTTAGGATCTGACGGGTAGGTTGACATCAACAACAATCCTGAAACTTCCAGAGCAAGGGAAGATCTATATAGTTTATTTTGATGTATTGAGTATTGGGCTAGGAGCAGTGTTGATGTAGGGAGATCGAGTTATTGCATACGGATCTCCGTAGTTGAGGCCACATGAGAGAAATTACCCTATTAATGACCTCAAGTTGGCTGCAGTTATTTATGCATTGCACTATTGGAGTCATTAGCTCTTGGGAGATCATTTTGTGTTCTCTACAGACCACAAAAGTCTCAAATATATCTTTACCCAGTGTGATCTGAATTTGAGACAGTGAAGGTGGATCAAATACCTTCATTCCTTTAAATTTGAGCTTGCCTATACACCTGGTAAGGGTAATGCAGTTGCTGATGCACTGAGTAGGAAGACACAGATACAAGAAAATCATGATGCTGGTGGTGAGTGGTAGCTTATGTATTTGTTCTTTGAGAAGCATTTAGAGGTGCATGATAGTTTGTGGAAAACCTATCATTATTCCATACCTGTGACTTCTACCCTCATGGATAGAGTGAGGATGAGAAAACTATCAGATTCATAAATTCTATTTCTATAGGAGTCGGTGGGAAGTGAGGACCCTCCTCCTGGATGGATGATAGGCGATGATGAGGTACTACGTTTTCAAGGATGAGTGTGGGTTATAAGGGATATGTGTGTGGAGCTGGTGAGGGAGTTTCATGTTTCAGTCTGGGCAGTGCATCCTAGAGTTACCAAGATGTACCGTGACTTGAGATGTCAGTATTGGTGGCCGGGAATGAAATGAGAAGTTGCTGGTTTTGTTACGAGATGTTCAACCTATCATCAGGTGAAGGCAGAGCATCAGAGGCTAGCCAGACTATTATAGCAGTTACCCATTCTGGAGAGGAAATGGGATGATGTCGTGATGGACTTCATGACCGGGTTGTCGAGGTCACCTCAAGGAAATGATGTCGTGTGGGTTGTTGTAGATAGACTTATGAATGTAACACACTTTTTCCAAATCAAGGAGACTTTTGGTGTTGAGGAGACCAGAAAATTGTATATCTGAGAGATTATACGTCTTCATCATGTCCCTAGTTCTATCGTTTCAGATAGGGATGCCCGTTTTTCTTCTCTTTTCATGAAGAGTTTTCAGAGTGTGCTGCGTACATAGGTGCTTCTGAGCACAACATACTACCCTCAGACCAATGGCCAGTCATACCGTACGATACAGGTGCTAAAGGACAGGCTGCATGCATGCATCATAGACTTTAGGGGCTCTTGGGAGAATCATATACCCCTAATTGAATTTTCCTACAATAATAATTTTTAGGAAACTAGTTGGATGGAACCATACAAGGATTTATATGGTAGGCCATGCTGATCGCCTTTATATTGGTTGGAGGTAGGTGAGGAATCATTACTGGGACCACGTCTCGTTCAGGAGACTTTTGAGCAGGTCCGGTTGATTTAGAAGCAGATGGATACTACACAGTATCGTCAAAAATCTTATGCTGATTGCCGTAGATGACCCTTAGAGTTCGTGGTCAGGGATCAGGTTTTCTTGCATGTTTCGCCGAGGTTGGGATATAGGAGGATCTGGAGACATGATAATCTTTCACTGAAGTATGTGGGGCCATTTGAGATTCTGAAAATAATTGGGCCATTTTCCTATCTGTTGCAGTTACTACAGAGGTATCGGGCCATGCATGATTTCTTCCATGTATCTCAGCTACACCATTATCACTCAGACTTGTATCATGTCTTTCAGACCGAGGAGGTTGAGCTTTAGGTTGATGAATCCTTTTAAGAGCATCTTATTTGTATTGTTGATAGAAGCATGAATGATCTACGAGTATGGTCAGTTCCTCTTTTATGGGTGCTATGGCAGTATGGCCGAGTGGAGGATGAAACCTGGGAGCTGGAGACGGACATACATTCTCAGTGGCCGGAGATGTTCATAGTTGTATCTTTTCCACCCTTGGAAGGGAAATTCAGGGATGAATTGCTTTAAGGGGAGATTTTTGTAAGAACCCGGTCTTTATTCTTGAGGTACATGTCTCTTATTTTCCTTATACTTATGTGTTTTTGAGAAAATAATGAAAATGGGGAAAAATCCCAAATTTTTTGGGTACACTTCGTGTACTTTTCCCAACGTCGTGTACTTTGTCCATGTGGGTGGAGTACATAGGTCGTGTAGGCCTGTTGGTGATGATAGGGGAAAAAACTGACTATACACCATGTACGAGGTAATTACACATCGTGTAGTCAGTTGGAAGGTAAACAGTAAGGCGGAGGAGGTAGCTACCAGCTGAACGACAACACATGAAATCTAGTTGGAAATACACGCTGGGTACTCGTGTTGGCAAGTGAACAGTTCAGTGGTTAAAATTATCCGCCAGAGGAGGTGTTAAATTATGAAATTACACACCGTGTAATTAAGAGTACATGTCGTGTAGTTTGTTCTTTTCACTTAAAATGGGCAGTAGCCTCCTCTCTAGATAGAGGAAGCATAGAATGCCAGTGGAACTCGGGAGAGGAGGCCGGAGCTTTTGATATCTCCCGACCGCACACCAGGAATCTGAATCATTCTCTGACGGTCTCGATTAAACAGCACGGGTAAGCCCTTCCTTATCCTTGAGTAGTTCTTGGAAATTACTTCTCAAGGTAATGTTATTTGAGTTTGAATGAGTGAGCGTTTATCCCAGATATGTATTGTTCTTGGATGATTTGAGTGGCATCATTCATGTATACCGATCAGAGGTGATAGAGGTATGTGTTCTGGAGTTTATTTACAACTGTTGAGTTGAATTTGTGTATCTTTGTGATATGAACTCATGTCTGGGGTGTCGTATGGTTGTGGCATTTTCTTAAAGTTAACTATAATTGCATAAATAAACTTTGGATAAGTTAAAACTACTGTTTGGGATCACTGCTTGGATCTAAGACCACCCTGGGGGTGTGTTCCTCTGTTTATCCATTTTGCCAGGATACTTGTGGGTATACCGTGAATTTTAGCATGCTTTGAATTTCCTTGAGAGAAATTGTATATAATTTCTTTATTATATGTTGGGCTCGACATGGTTACTATTATGGCCTGATGGAAGTGTTTGTTTAGCATGTGGTCATCTATTCTTATGCCTGTGGGCAGTAGACTCTGTGCCTATGGGCAACACCTCGTATGCCTGTGGGAAATCTCTGTTATGCCTATGGGTAGACACCTGTGATTTCCGATTCTGATTAACTGAGGGCAAGGATTTTATGTCTGAGGACAATATTATCATTAATTTTCACCGTGGTGATTTTCATATGTTACACTTTCCATGTGAAATCACATGCTTTACATGGTTAATTGAATAATAAAATGGAAATATAACTAGTATAGTTAGTTACTTTTGAGTACTTCCTGATTTATTGAATTTAATTCTTCATGTTGTTATTGCCCATTTTTATTGACATTTGGGCACATGCCTTTAGTGGGTGCCTATTGGGATTTATTCTCACACCCTATTTGGGTCCTATCTTCAGCCCAAACAGACTATATTGTTGCTGGTGTCGACAGGGGAAAGGGTATTTATACACGTACATGATTGCAGTAGAGTAGTAGGGGATCATGGGATCGACCTTAGGCTTGCAATGGTGTTGCTTCCTGTTTATTCTACTTTGTATTTTTTTGTACTTTTACATTGAGATGTATTTTATTACGATGTATCATGTTCTGGCTGTTTTAATAGAATAGTGACATGCTACATCATTATATATATGGCTGCTGGTTCGCTTTTGCTTCTGTTGTTCATTTCAGTTGTATATTGTTTACCATTTCCACTATTTTATGTTATCTATCTTTTCTGCTGCGCTACACTTTGAAAAATGAGGGCATAGTTTCCCCACTATCAGACCTGGGCCCTCACTTCTAGTCAGCAGCCTCTGGCATTTGGGTAAATGAGCTTGAGTTCATGTGACAAACCGGGTACGGGCACCCGTTGTGTGTCTTCCAGATCCGATATGTTACAGGACATGCCACCAAAAAAGGTGAAGAGAACTGTTTTTTAACCATAATACCCAAAACAAAACATATTTTTTGATTATAAAGGTACTTAATGAGTATCCCTCAACATAGACTCTGAAACAGACCACAACTACATTGTAGAGTTCCCTAGTAGTATATTGGTAGGCTACACACAGTACCCCATATTATACTCCTCTTATTTTAGAACAACCCATTCTAGATGGGTAGCCAGTTGCAACCTTGGTTTCACATTATCCATAATAGGTAACTATTCATTCTATTGATAATACCAACCATCTAAAGTAGCTCTCTCTCATTGAAAAGGATAATCATATGGAGAACACCAGACATGGAGCCTATATATGTGAACCTGGAGTCTTGGGCTCATCCTATTACCCAATTTTTATCTATTTTGAACATAACTTGTGTTGGATATGAATTTCTTTAGACTTGTGTTTGTTGTTTTTCTATTTTATATGCCTTTAATTAACATATTGGCTAATTTTTTAACCACCACTTATTTTAATGAATCACTGTTTATCTGCGTTGACTTCACCACTTTATTGAAAAGGAATTTTTTGACTGTGGACTTGCATCCCCTTACTCATAACTAAAAAGAGGTTTCCAACCACACTATATTAATTTTTTATTCACTATAAGCCCTACATATCCCAGTAATATATACATGTCAATATGAAATATATGGAGTGAGCATCTCAGAATAGAGAAACCAAATTAATTGAAACCTAATGAACACCCAAAGGGTCATACCATTTGGAATCTAACTCAAGGATACAAGGATATAAAATCATGCACTAATCACTAAAAGTAACCAACACCTGCAAACATAAGGAGATTGGTCCTCACAAGAATGGTTCACAAACATTAGCTTCAATCATCTAAAAATGGTCAACAATTTACTCTCCGATTTGAAAGTAGCAAGATCCATGAATAAAAAAATGACTTCCCATGAAGATAAACACTCCCCTTTAACCTGATACCTTTTGGGGAGGCATTCTTTAATCAAATAAAAACATATACCTCACTTTTTCATGTTTCTAAAATAACATCAAATGCTCCCAACCTACAGGATGGGAAAACCCAATATGCATAAGAAAACAAGGAAACCCATAATCCAAAAGTCACATTTATATAAAAACACTACATTACCAAAGAAAAAATATCCATTTTCTGATAACTCCAATGTTTTTAGAAGCACAACAACATTTGGAAATTTTTTTATTTCTTTTAAAATTCAAAATTTTATAGGGAGTTCCAAAACATTTTATCCCAAATTTAAAAATCACTAATTCCCTTACAAAATAATGAATCAACTCAAATTCTCAAATTCTATTCTCTAAACCATTTTCCAAATAAATCACCCACAATAAATTTTTGTTTTAAATATTAACTGCATCATCATCATCCAATGAAAACAAAAAATATTTTTTAGAACACAGCCCAAGGGATCAAAATTTATCATACAATTTCTTATCCAATGATTTTTATACCTAATTCTTTTTAGATTCCATAACCAAATAAACCAATATAAAAAAAAAAAAAACTGGGAAAATAAATTCCATTTTATAAACAACAAAAATGGAGTAACCCCCAAACCCGAATCATTAATGAAATTCAAAACCATTTTGTAGACAAGCTTAAATTCTTCATTTCAAACCGAAATAACATTAAATAAAGAAATCATATTTTACTAAAAATGGTATGAACAATCACATGAAAATGGGGGAACAAAACAAATCCATGTAAAAACAAATTTATATAGTCAACATAAAATAAGACCCACCTTGACTGAACTACAACAGCATTAAATTTCAAAAGGGTAGTATAAACATCTAGTGAAATGGGATAAAGAACCATGATTTACTAATCCATGTAGTTAGATACGTTATGAGCCATTTATCTAACATTCCCTACAACTTCATTAAGGTTTAGTGTTTGTTCACTGCCCAATTTATACGACCGCATGAACTAACATAATGTCATCAAAAATTTATTTTCCCATCACAAAATTTAATCTGAGACCTAAGGTAACTCACACAATACAAATGAGGATTTTCACATTATCATAAAAAATCATGTGAAATTGAAAATTTATAACTGAAACCCTACTAACTGTGGAAACTCATGTGTCATTATGAAGGGTGGTGACTAAGAACCCAATAATGACCAACCACCAAAAACCTGAAGACAATCCCAACTAAATCATATCCAATTTCTCCAAATAACAAGATATGGATTGGAGACCCTATGTCCCAATACGTAATCCTAGGATCTAATACCATTTACAATGAACTTTCATGGAGATACCATCTTAATAGACACATAATGTATCCCGCCACTAGCCCAAAGGGGGTTCCTAATACCTCCAATCTTGATACAAGTTTATGGGTATTGAGAAAAACCTTTTGGGAATGATTTCTCCCATGAATATTAATGTGAAAATAAACAAACAATAGAAAAAAAAGAATTAATAATCCTTAGAAGTAGTATAAGAAAATATCTATAAAATAATATAGCTTCAACTGAAATAAAAGGAATAAAAAAATAAATATAATAAGATAAAAAGGCTGATACAACAATCCAAAATAAAAATAGACAGAGAAACATAACCAAAAGAGCTCTGATAACACAACCTATGAAATTTGACCACTCATCACATCCCACTCATCTATTCATAAATAAACCCAAACCTAGAACTGAAATAGACCACCAATTTCACCCAAATTTTTTAAAAACTCTAAAAAATCCATAAGGAAATGCACCTCAAGTGAAATGATGAATACTAGAAGAGAGGAGATCAGTCGTGAAGAGGTGTAGTTTGATCATGCAGAGGATGGATAGCGCGATCTCGAAGAGGGGAAGCACTAGCTAATGCACCAAAAGTTGGAGGAAAGATTGATGAATGTGAGAGGGATGGAGGAACTAAAAATAGAGAAGCCTAATAAAGATGGACGAACTGCAAAGGAGGTTACAGAAAGGATCTGATGAGGGAGAATTGACTGAGTGGATATCTGCTGAAGATAAGGGTTTTTGGAGAGAAAGTCTCAAGTGTGATGGTGGGAGAGAAAACCTAACCATGAGTGTGGGAGAGGAAATAACGAGCGCGAGGGTGGGAGAGGCGAGCGGAAACCCGATCATGAGGGTGGAAGAGCAAAATAAGAGGGAGTTTTTTCAATATGGGAGAATCTCTCCATGGTTTTATCTTACCTATAGCCATAGATAAATAAAAGTATGGATATTGATCCATGGCTATATGTTATTTTTATAGTAGTGATTCCAAATCATGAATTGGGTAATTTTTATCATGAATCTTCAATTGTCGTGAGGAAGAGGCTATAACCATGTTAATTTTTATAATAACACATTAAATCCCTTCTTGGATGTATAATTATAGATTACAATCCCTTCTCTAATACAGGGCAATGAATGTACAAGTTCATTAACCAACATTCTGTTAGTTCCTAAAAATTTTCCTCACATTAAACTATCCAAAGGAACATAACACCCGTTTGAGTTTACTTGGTCAGAGGATTATAAATTCAATAGAAATTATCCAAAAATCATTGATAATATCCTTCTAATCGATGCAATATATGGATCTTAGTCACCATGGTTGGACTAGGACAGCTTTCAATAGCCTCCTTCTTTGATGGATCTACTACTATACCATCTCTTAATATTATGTGAACCAAAAATGAAACCTTTTTATCCAAATTAACACTTTTTAAATTTGTCATCTAAATTATCCTTCCTTAGGGTCTTTAGTACTATATTCAAGTGATATTTATTCTCTTCTTTGATATTTTAATAGATAATAATATCATCTATATAGACTACCGAAAACTGGTCATGGTAATCTCCAATGACTATATTCATTAAATACATGAAGATAGTAGGGGCATTAGTAAGACCAAAATGTATCACTATATATTAATAGTAACCGTACATTGTACGGAATTCCATATTTGGTATGTCCTCTTTATTAACCTTCAATTGATGATATCCATAATGAATTTCTATCTTGTAAAATTGTTGAACTCTGCATAATTGATCAAACAAGTCATAAATATGGATAAGAGGATACTTGTTCATGATTGTGATCTGGTTCAACTCATGATAATCAATGTAGAGTCCCATTTATAAATCTTTCTTTTTCAAAAAAAAAGAACTGGTGCACACTAAGGTGACGCAATTGGCCAATTGAATCCCTTATCAAGGTTTTGTTGGTGTTTCTTCATCAATTCCTACAACTCAATCAGGGATATTCTATAAGGAGTCTTTGAAATTATCGTGGAACCATGTATAAGTTCTCTTGAGAAGAAAACTTCATGTTTTGGTGGTTGACTAGTAAACTCTTCCATAAAGGCATCCAGAAAATCCCAAAAAATAGTCATATCATCGATATCGATCTTCTCCCCATCCATTTGAGATAAACAACCCTTTTGAATAGGAATAATGATCAATACAGTGGATGTAATCTCCATAGGAAGATCAAACATATCATCACCTTCATGTATGATCATATGAGGGTTTGAAATATCAAATGTAACTACCATTATATAAAAATTGAAGTCTGATTTATGCAATGAAATTAAATCCATTCCTATATTGACATCAAATTAGACCAAATGAAGAATGACAAGATTAGTAGTATTTATATTCCCACAATCATCAACTGGATAGGAATCATATATGTGGGATGAAATCATCATACCCTTATGGGTTTGCAATGATAATTCCACCCCTAATAGTTTTGGGGGAATCTAAACACCCTTAGAAAATTATTTATCTGTGAAAGAGTGGTTATATCCATAATCAAATATAACACTAGCAGTTCTAGAGTGGATCATAAGTGTACCTCTCATCTCGCTATTATCATACCCCTCATCTGATATAGAGATTTCATGAGATTTCCCTTTTATCCCTCAATTTTAGAGGTTTTGGCATCAATCATCATCACCAACCCTTGGGATTGGGAAATAGTTATTATAATGCCCATTCTCCGAACACTTGAAGCACATAATCATGGGACGTGCATTTTGTGTGGATTTTTCTCCATTAGTGATTTTAGCCAATTTCATCCCATCACCTCAGTAATCATTTTCTTGATTTACTTTCCTTCCACACTTAAAACATTTATTAGACCCCACAAGGTAATTTCCTACATACTTATTCCATCACTTAGAAAATAAATAAAAGTTAAATTTCTTTTCTCTGTGGTTTTTAGAGTTTCCCTTAAACCATATCTTCATATACTTATCCACTAAATGAGATTGATATGTGACTCCAACCTCCATTTTAGCCTTTATTTCACAACACACAATCAATTCATAGATAATAATGTATCTTCTGTTCAATTCCCTAATGAGATATGTATTTAAACCACCAAAGATACTATCAAAATTACTTTATATTTGGATGATAATTCCTAAAACATACCTCATAAGTTTCATGGAATTAGCCTTGAAGGTACCCACATATTCATCATCCATCTGATTCAACTAAAGTAAATCTTTCTCAATATTGGTCTATTGAATTCAAGGAAAGAGCTTATTAAAAAATAATTTCTATAAATCACCCAAAACCATGGATCCAATATCATCATGTAGCCTCATAGTCTTTATTAGAGTCCACCATTGATCTACTTCCCATCATAACCGATAAAATCCTGAATTATTTTCACTTTCTCCTAACACTGAAGAATAAATAATTTTTTAGTGGTACTAATCCATTTTTCAGAAACAAGTTGATTAGAGGACCCTTTGAAAGAAGGTGGGTGTTTCCTCATGAAAGAATCATCAGATTCTTTCCAAAATTTTCTCTTTTGGATGTCCTCCATGATTCATATCTTGAGATATATGAGTGAGAATAGAAACAATATTTTTCATTCCTTCTCCCATAGAATTCAGTTTCTCAAGATGAAAATGAATTCATTGTCCGTTGCAATCTCAATTAAGGCGGTTCCTTCAAGTTCTATACATTAACATAAAGCAGAAGAATAATGTACAAAATAGTTATCATAATGAGGAACCACATAATCATGAAAATTCACTTATATGATGTCTAAATTATGAAACATTTGTTTATATATGACTCCTTAGGTTTATCCTCGGTTATTCATATCCAACTTATGATTAAATAATTGATAATGGTTCATGAATTATTTTTGAATTCATAAATCATATCCCTAGGGAGTATCAAACTAGGTGTGAAGAAAGGCTCATTGTCATGTACCAGATTACCCCGAGTCAATCTCAGATCATGTTTTGGAGTTGTTACCCCTAGGTACATCTATACTATATCCACATTAACTTGTTGTATCCAGAAAATGATGTATTTATAGAATACCACTGACTCTATCCTTCACCAAAATTTTAATACATTTTCATATACATTGACCCATCCCTATACTTATCTTTTGCAATGTCTTTAGGGTTCTCACAAAGGTTTTATCATACTAGTTTTCAATGATTAACTTTTCCTCTAATATCGACTCTAGAAACCCTAAGATTAAAAACATTACCAGTACGTAACTTTTGTGTCATACATAAACATTATATAAATTAGTGAAAAAAAGATGTACTATTATAGTTGCTTTACAGACATGGAAACATAAAATCCAGAACATAAATGGGCCACATTATCTACCAATGGGTTCTTCATGACTAGAACCCTTCTTAGACACATCCAACATAATAAATATCTTCATAATCTATGGAAGGAAAAATAAAAAGTGGGACATAAAATGCTCAGTAAGGGTAAACAAGGGAGACATGTAAGTATAGACATGAGCATATGGGTTCGAGAACATGATTGTGATTATAGAAAATCATACCGTGCATATAAAAGATCATATACATGAATCATGGAATATAGATTTAGAGTTCATAAGACATGAATCAAATGTAAGTAAAGAAAATAATCCTTGAAATCATAAAATAGGAGTAAGACATGGAATTGTGGAAAGTGAATAAGCATATAAAATGATTTCCATAGTTTCCAAGGAATCATTTCTAGGACCATATTAGTGGACAAAGTCCTTTACTAAACTGGGTAACCCCCACTCTGTCCCTATATTACTTAACCTAGTGACCCTCATTCAAGACCTGTATTAATGCACTATGTAACCCTAGTTTCATCCCTATATTATTGAACTGAATAAATCTCATTATATTCTTATTAATCTCATGAGATATAAATATTTACCCAATGCATTGGAGGGAGATATATTTACCACCCTTCACCTAATGAAATTATATATACATGTTCCACCATATAATAAATAGACATATCATAAACTATGAAGTAAAATGGTTATCATAAACAAGTAAACATATCATAACATGTGTAATGATATCGGTTTCATAATCATTTCATTATAAACATAACTTGTGAAAAGAAGTGGGATTCAAAAGCATATAACATTTGAAAGAGAAATAGGATTCATAAACATCATGATATCAAAACATAATTCATTCAAAAATTAATATAAATGGAAATATTAATTAATTTCCTGATAACGTCATTTGTAACACCAATGGATGTCATATTATATGGGATATAATTTTGACAGTTCTTTTTATAGACATTTCATGAGTAAAATATCAATTCTTATTTAAAAAAAATGAATTTTATTACATAAAAGCTTTTGCAAATTTTTTTTATTAAAAATATATTTAAAAACATATAAATAATATTTAAAAACATTTTTAAAATAAATTTTTCTCATGATAATTATCATTAATGGTATTTTTAAAACATGATTATTGAGTACTATAGTTTTCCAAACAATGAGAAAGATGGTCAGATTTTACTATAAACATTATATTAAGTACCAAAGAGTGGAAAAGTGGTACTAATAAATGATTATATCCTGAATAAACTTAGTAGAGTGGAAATCATGAATATTCCTGAAATATGGATCATAATATTACATCAAATGAAGCATAAACATAAATAATCTCAAAGAAACAATGATATTATTTCAATAAACTTTTATAACATGGTAACTTGGTGTCATACTCTCCTTGTAAGAAAAGGAAATTACATGAAGCATAAGATTTCATTAAAATAATGATATTAATTACATAAAATTTAAAATGGATATATATACACCAAAAAATTGTTGGTGCATAATATAGCATGAGTCTCAAAGAAGGAAAATTGATACAAAACAATTTTATTGATTTAGTATATTTTGGTACTCAAATCCAATGAAAGTAGGATTATAATAGGGACATGTGAATAACTATAAATTTAGTTATATGAAACATATAATTAAATCATGTGTCTTAAAAACACCACACAGAATTATAGAGTGGTGGACATAACATTTATCTCATGGAAATTAAAAGTGAGATGAAATCCCTTTACCTTGTGTCTTGAATATCTCCATACTCATACAAGATTCCTATTTAAAAAAAATATTTTTATTATAAAACGTTTAATGAATCATATTCTTTTAAAAATAACTTATATTTTATTATTATGACATTATATTATGTAGTTTTTAATGAAACTTTGTTAAGGATTCACTTCGGGTAATATTCACTTTCTTCTTCGTATACGCCTTAATGTGTTATATCATTTTTCCTTATACACATTTCATGATTCTAGAATGTAGAAAATTAAATAAATATCATTTATATCCATTATATGTATATTATAATATTTTATATCATAAAAGAGAACAAAATGCAATACATAGTTCATGGAGACGGTAATCCATATATACGCATGAATGTTGTTACTGTATTAATTATCATATTGAAAGAAAGTAATTAAATGACATATGTTTATATATCTGTGTGTATATATATATAATTATTCAATTAGCATTAATATATCATATATATCATATAATTTCATTTAACCCATACTAAATAAATTCCATGTGGTTTGTGAACGAATCACATTGCTTTGAGGGGGCGATAGTCCACACTTTCTCAAATGAGATTATTGTATTAACAACAGTTGGAGAGCAAATAGATATTTTTTGTAAATAGAATAAATAATATTAAATAAATATTAAATATAATATATATCATATATAATATATTTTCTATAATAATGGCCCCCATGATAGGTGGTAATGATAAATGAACAATCATCGTTTTGCGAGGCAGTGATTTTCCATACAAAGAAAAATTATGAATGATATCCATTATATGGATGTGTGTGTAAGTTTATAGAAAAATTTCTACATAAAAATATCCTAATAAATTTAGTATACTGGTTTTTTCTCCCAATAATGTAATAAATGGAGTTGATGGGGTGAATAAGGAAAATAAAGGAAATAAGCTTGGGGGGTGGCGATACCTATAAATTGGGTAACTGAATTTGGTTTTTGCCAGAAGGTTTCCATTAGAGGTATTCATCCAAAATTGAGGCTTATATGTATAAGGGAGTATTTATGGGATGTTTATTTGGCTGGTATTTTCCAAACATGTGGGTTTTGAGAGGTGTGAGGAATGGGTAGGTGGTGGCCTTTTATAGTGGGGGAGAAGTGGCACTCTTGTTAATATTTGAAGCACGATCTCCACCTAAGTTTTTAATGTTCAATGTGGATCCAATAATGGAAAACGGTCATGATAATTGATTATATGGTAGAAATATGACTGTCCAATGGGTGTTGGAAACGTTTCTAGGTCATTGGGGCCCTTAATGTTAAGGTTTAGTCCCTAATTAAGCATAATTAGGCCTTAACCGTTTTGATTAATTTTAATCATTTTCACTAATTGTTTCGGACAAAAACAAATTTCACATTATTGGACATAAACAATTATTCATATCCTTGAAATATAATCCATTTTTCAAAATTATAATCAGAGAATTGAAAAAAAAATTTAAAATTAATCTCGTTGTTGGGACGACAAACAAGTTTTTAATGTAGAAATTTGGTCAAACGTTTGCTATGTTTGTATGTCCTATTTGAATGTTTAAATGGTTCCAATGACCAAAATTGGATTACACGATAAAACTATTCTCTAATTAAACATTTCAATCAAATAACTTTACATTTTATCCTTATAAATACGTCAAATTAAAAAGATTTTTTGAATTAAAATCTGGTATTTTCATTATTCATCTTAAAATGAAGTTTTCTAGAAATATCCCATACATTCACCCTGAGATAAATTTAAAATTATAAATTCATTAATGAATTTTATTTTTTCAAATTAATATTTTAATTATGTCTAAAATTATTATAATTAGGAGTATATTAAAAGTGGTTCATTTAATAAATTAATATTTTTAAACATGGAAGCACTATACAAATAATCATATCTTTCATTGTCAATATGTTTTATTTATATAAATAAATAATATAAAATATTTCAAAAGTAGTTATTTCTATTAATATAACTACTTTTTATGACTTGGTTTCAATTGTCTGATTTGAATAATTAAATTACAAAATGGGATGTTTCGTACAAACTCTGTGTTGCGTGTATCGTATTCCAAGTCAATGTTATATGTAATGTATAATGAGTCAGTTCCATGAGAAAGTATTCATTGTATTAGAGAATTATGATATGTAAATGAAATTTTAAATTTATTCATCAAAAACAAGTCCATAAAAACGTGAGGTGTTATAGGACAACCTGGAAGTCAACTGGGAGCACCATTGTTTTCTTTTCCCTCCCACTCTATAACTCAAATTATATATTTTTCATTTATTTGAGTTTGGAAACATGATTATCTTATTTTGGGTCTTCTACATTCTATGTTTAGTCCTAGAAATCATGAAATTTCATATATGGTGGTTCATTTCCAAGAAACCTCACCCACCAATTGATTTGGGATAATCTTGTGCAACTCCCCAACTAGGGGTAGTAAAATCCGAGCACCATCTTAGTGGTCTAAGCCAAACATTATTACTCTTTATTTCCACTTACTCATTAATATTCATTATTTTCCTTATTTTTTGTTTGATTATTTTTTTTAGTTTTAAATTATTATCAACTAGAAGCTTAACTCAATATATCCACTATAAAATAATTTCAGGTTGTATCTGACCTTATCTTTAGTTTTTCTACTATTATTTTTTTTGTCCAGAAATGAGGGGTGGTTAAATACGAGTGTGGAGGAGTGATAACCTGTTAGTTTTTATTTTGTTCAATTTTTTCTTTTTGTTTTCACTTTTTAGGATTCTTGGGCCTTAATGAATACTCATATTACTTTTTACACATCAATAGATTATGAGAAAATTGAGATGATTTTTCAAAAAAAAAATAGATTTTAAATGATTATTGATGTGAGAATTTGTTTCCTTGATATTTGTTTTTCAAGAATTTTTATGAGTATGACCAATTTTTAAAATCCATACCCACTAAATACTGACTCAATATATTTTTATTATATTGTGAGGTATTCTTAACCACTTTGATATATTATTTCTAATACCGACACTTTCTTAAGGAAAATATGGATTTTGTATGAAAGGTAGAATTCGTGACTTTTCACTTTAAAACCATTGGATTTCGGGGAATATTTTTGAATTGATTGAAGAATCTCATTAGCTAGACACCTTTTATGTTCAAACCCACCCTTAAATTTATCCTTAATTATCCCATAGATTCAATATATTTTCTTATAGGTTTATAACACATTAGAAGCTGATTATTCCTTACCTACCTGCACTCTTGGTGTATTTTCTGGGATATTTTATGTTCTTAAATGGGGTAAGATCCTTTCATGTGCATTATTTTCTAGGTACATCATATTATGGTTGTGTGAGATGTTTCACAACAATTTGGGTAGTGGATAATTAAATAACTGGGCGTGAGTCATCATTTCATTATGCATTATATGTTTCATTCGGTCCTCCAAAAAAATGAAAAAACTATGTGCCTTTTTGGAGCCTTAAAAGGGGGACAACATGGTTGATATCATTCAATATAATAACTTAATGGATTATATACCACATCATAAAAATGGGGTGGTGTTGTGTTTCATATTTTCTATGGGGATAGAGAGTAGAATTTCCAGTGTTTTCAGTTTAATTATTTAAGAATTTCACTTAAGTGTCCAAACTCCTCTTTCAGGCCTATAATTTTTAAATCATTTTCCACCAATCCAAATCCATAGAAATCACCTAGAAAAAGTCCTCATGATTGAAAATATTTTCTTGGATCTTGTTTTTATGAATTATAATTGTCACAAGACTATGGTAATACATGAAATTTCAATGTATGATAATAATTCTAGATTTGATTTCTTTTGACTGAAGATTCAAATAAATTTCAATGTGGGGTAGGCATTGGTTGGTCCATGGACAGTTTTATGTAGTTTTAAAAACTTAAATGTGAGGAATGAAAATGTAAGTGAATTTTTTTTCATATAAGAGACATGGTAGAATTTAATTTTGGATATGATCATTAATATTTTCTTATTTTAAATGTGACACAACTATCATTGAAATCGATTCAATGTTTAATTATTTATAATTCCTACTAACTATACTGTGTTGAAATGGTGGGTGCCCTAGACCCAACAATTATGTCCTTTGGATTACCATATCATGTATAGAGTTAGCTATGCATGTTGTCACCTTACCATTATAGTGTAGACTTTTCTGTGTCCACTATTGAAATGGTAATGTCCAATGATTAATTGTCGTATCGAAAGGTTATAGCAGTTCAAAAGATATAATGAGAACCTCTAGATACAATGACATTAATCTTAAATATCTGTTCTATGGTCTAGATACATCTTACTAATTGGACATAGTAGATGTCTGACCATCAGGTTCTGGGGGCTCATAAGCATTGAGACTTCTTCCCATGAAGTTTGCGCTTTGTGATATCTAGTAGTGAGATCATGAGAACTGACCCGCCAATAGAAACTCCACATGTTTTGGGTGTCATTGAATGTTCCTATATACGATCATGTGTAATGGTCTCCTAACTTGAGATCATTACCAATGTATGTCATTTGATTGTGTACATTGATAAAAGATGAAAACCACGGCGATGATGTCGTGGCGAGGTAGTTTGTGTCAGGAGCGTCGTTGGTGGCATGACATTGGTTCAATGGTCAAGAAATGATTTTTCGCTTCCAGGTTATGGAATTAATATATCTTAGGCCATGTTGATATGGAAGGCAGTAACTTTATAAGACCATGGAAATGGTAGTCAAGGGTAAATCCATCTAGTAAAATCAACAAACTATAAATAAAGAAAAGGACGATGACATGTGAGTGCGTTCTGTTTTATGAGATATTACAGACAAAGAGATTATATTACACAGTGCATGTTCGTAGGTTGGTTGTCACTGCTGTGATAATCCTTATTTCTTTAGGGGCCATGATGAGTTGCTAGATCCCACTCTTGGTCTGTGAATACTATTCACAGCTATCGAAATAAGGTCCTAGAGGGTCACACATAATAGCATATTCAAGAATCTGCCCTATTCAGTTGAATAGGAGTTTTGGACATGGTGGGCCCCTCTTTTGGGGTCTGTGATTTGTCCAAAGTTAATCGATCACCAATGAAATAAATAAATTCATGTTATTCGAGTTTAGAATAATAAGTATTGAATTTATTAAATTTATTTACGAGTTTTAATTAAATAAATGAAAAAAATATTAATTAATGAATATTAAATTATTCAAGGTTAAATTAATATTTATTGGGCCAATGAGTCGAGTTAATGAATCAATTATTATCATGTAATATATTTTAATATATTACAAGTAAATGATAATAAAATTTATGACTCATTTTAGTTGTAATAAAATGTCGTTAAAAGTGTGACGTATTTGGGGTCGGTGAGGAGATACCAGGTATTTTAATTGAGCACTATATATAGAAGAGAAGGGGCATTTGACAAACACTATTCATAGAGCTTATCTTTCTTCTCCTCTCTCCCACATTCTAGAGACAGATGCTCTGGATCAAAGGAGCTCGGATGGAGATCTCTCTTGGGCTTCGCTAGCAATGCGATGCGGTGGTTGTTGGAGCGTCGAAGGCATCATCAAAAATCCACTCTAGCACCAAGATTTCCACAAATGGTGCTCCCAAAGATTCCTTGAAGCGCGTTTGGACGATCTAGAGGAATTTGACTACGGATTCATCGAGTAGCGATCTCCAATGATGAGCAGACGTCACACACAGATTTGGATTTAAACCAGGTATTTTACATTTTAATTTTTAGCTTAAAATCCTCCAAGCGTGGTCCTCATCTAAGACCGGGCTGCTCTTCTCCAACGTCGACAAGTTTACGTCGACTGTCAGTGGAAGAATTTTAAAACCCACCTATTTTGTGCTTCCACTGTGTGCCTGGTTCTTACAAGTGGTATCAGATGGATGTGTGTCGATTTTAAGCCAAGAAAAATTAAATTTGCATTAATTCTTGAATAGGGCGTCGATATGGTCTCAATGCTGCAAACATAATCTGAATCTGATGTCGGATGTCCAGTCTGTGGACATCCGAAGTTCTAAATTCGGAATTGGAAAAAAATCAGGTCACCGGAATAGTATTTTCAAGTGATTCAAATAATTTTTTTATTATAAAAATTATATTATAATAATAATAATAACGGTTTATCTTAATATTAATTTTATTATTATAATTTTATTATAATTTTATTTTAATATTATTATTAATTTGTAAAGCCTAAATAGGCTTTAGATTTTTTAAGGGGTGAGACTTTGTTTAAAAAAAGGGGGGGACCAAGACCTTCTTTTAGGTCTTGTAAAAAAAGGGGTATGTTGGGGTGGACTTGCAAAAGAAAGTTGAAATGAAAATTAAAAAAAGAGAAATTTTTTTAGACAACTCCTCTCCTCAGCGCACTGTAGCACGCAGCAGAAACACCCCACGGTCCTCCCTTCCCACACCAGCCGATTGGCCTCCTGTTCACCCCGCGGTGGCCATAGTAGCTGCATCCTCCCTATTCCATGCATGCACATCTGCTCCTGCCACACGTAGTGCAGCTCCCTCCTACACCAGGCGAACTCACTAACCTTGCTCCAAGTTTAGTCATCCTCCTCCCTTCCATAGCAACACAGAGTTCATCCTCTCCTAAAGCATTGCGTAACACCAGGTCAGGCTGTACAGGTTGGAACCATCTTCAGCCACCCCACAGCGCCGCGACACAAGGTCCCCTCCTCTAGGTGGTCTCCCTCTCGTGGAGATGGTGCTGCCTCCGGTGAACCATGCAGGTGACCTGCTAGCATCCTTCCCCACGGTGGCTCCCTATAGCATCGGGCACACTAGGACCAACTAACCCTCCTGTCACTCCCTCTTTTCCCGCAACAGTTGTACACAGTCGGCCACCTCTTTCCCCTCCTAACCAGGTGAAAGCTCGCGCCGGAGTAGCAGAGCATGGCTGCCTGCACCGGCCGCCGCCACCTATTCCACGCCGCACCAGGCTTGTAAATCAATTCACTGGCCAGCCCTCGCTCCATGTATCACTTGACGCTCTGCCCGAACCTGTAGCGTAGCTCGCACCACCATGAGGTAACCCATATGCATGGGCTTTACCAGATTTGTCCCGAAACTGGCACGGACGGGTCTGCCCGACCCACAATGGGCATAGGCGGACCTGCCCATCCCAAGACACCCCTGCATGGGGTCTACAAGGCATGGACTAGGCCTGTGCGGGTTATCCCAAACTCTAATAGGCCCTACCCAATTTTCAGGGCCGAGATATAATATAATTAATCAAAAATTAATTATGTTAGTTAATTTAGTTACGGTTGATAATTAAATTAATTAAATATTAATTTTTTATTTAATAATGATTTCGACATACTTAATTTATTTGGGAGAAAAATTATATTAATTAAGCAATTTAATTTATAGTTTTAAAATTAAATTAATTAATCGGGACTGAATGAAATTAAAATTTAATTAAAAACAAGAGTGATTTTTTTTTAATTCGAATATATTCCCTTAGAATTTATTTAATGCATGTTTAATTTTTAATTTTGTATTTATTTAATATATGCGAGTTTAATGTGTATATGCTAGTCATGAGCTGTCGAACTACCAATGTATGTCTGGTGTTTATTTATATAATTATTTATTTAATTATTGCATGTGGTTTTGTAATAATTATTTTAAATAAAGAGGCGATCTACGTGTCATCTTAGAGTCGTTATATGTATAATGGCATGTGCACCCATTCTCAAAGTTGTATATTTATACCCTGAGACCCCCTCGCCTGCGTGCGAGTATAATTGTATAATGAAGAGATGACCAGTGACACATTTCGTTCCATGTGACGGAAACACATCAGATAGGAGTTGGATGCATTGGATGAGGAGACATTGTTATTCAAGTTGCAAGCCACATGGCTAAAGGTACTTACCCATAGGGTTTAGGTCGGTCTGTTATTCACTCAACGGATCAACCAATAGTATTAGCTCATGATCAGGTGTTCATTTTATTTCTGCATGGTTTAATATTTTTTACATGTGTAATTTATTGCGTGATCACATAGTATAATAATAAATAAGCATGGATGAAATTTTTATTTCTTGCATGGTCAGTTGTGAGTGCGATCACATAGTACGTGCTTATAAAATTAGAAAATGATCTATTTAATCACACATAAAATAAATAAACCCTGAAAGATATATTAAGTATAAACAACCTTCCTTCATTCATATTTCGACAAAACCAGTTGTTTGACATGTCGGTCATTACTTAGCTGAGGGTACCTCTTACTACTGGGGAGTCCTTATAAGAATGATGGGTCGACATAACTAATGTGCTAGTAAGGATAAGACATAACTAACTTTTTATCATTTTAGAGGCAAGCATTGAGTAAATCAAATTTTTATTTTAAGATAATGAGACTTCACTCAACATATCAAGGAACTGTAAGTTAAAGGGGTCGGCCAGCCAAAAGCCCACCTAGAACCCTCAATGAAGTGGCAATGCCTTATCTTGTAGACTATGAGGGGTGGTTCTAGGATCCTTTCCACTAGAATACTCAAGCGATGGAGTATTCCGATTCTAACATAGAGGGTTCCTAGAATTCAATAAAATATTGGGAAACATAAAATGACTTGTGTAATTAATCAAAAATGTCTAAACTGGTAATCCATATAAATGCTCTCATCTGCTATATTTTATTTTTGTAGAAAAATGGAAATTTATACCTCAAGATTAAAACTGTGATATTAAAATGGACAAAGTAAAAGTCCACACTAACATGAGAGTCCATGAATAGTACAAGCACGTGCACATAGTACTATGATATAGGAAACTGAAGGTGTCAGTGTCCCCAAAACGGTTAAACTACCTCTTGAAGTGAGATTGAAAATTGCATACATGAGACTAATGTACAAAGCATATTATAGTTACATCATTATGCTTTCATCAACGTCTGGTGTCAGTTACGGTCGCTACACCAGTATATAAAAGATATAACATAAGGTCTCATCTCCGAGAAGTTTGCAAGAGGAAACCGAAGCAATGATATGAATAAGGCAATGTACACAGGCTTGTGTAAATTGAAATATCGATCATGATCTTTAAATATCATTTTCACCACATTACTCAAGTCTCATTTTATGTTCAAAAAAGAACAAGTATTGAGTAAAAGAACCCTTACCTATCTAGGTAAGGTTCTCCAAGTGAATAAGAATAAAAGACAATTAAGCCTTAATTCTTATGGTGGATAAATTGAAAGACAATGTGAAAAAGGTCAAATGCATTTAATGACAATGACATATTCATGACGTCCTCCAATTAATGAGGTATTAACAGAGGTTATTTTCATTGCATATTATAAAATAATACTATGAATGCTTAAAAGAAATAAACTGATCTAAAGAAGCAAGTTTTCGCTTCTATATCTGTTATATTAATCAATGTGATGTTTCGTTTTACTACATGGGTATTAAATACAATATTTTGGTAACATATGTGTATTATAATACAATAAACAATTTATTGTAGAAACCTTACTAGAAGTCAGGTGTATTCTCCAAATAGGCTATGAAAGGGTGATACCTAGGCCAGTGGTGAGATGTACATGACTTCATAAATTGCCAAGTGAAAGATTCATTTTGAACTATTGTTGAGTATAACCACAAACATTAATCTCATGTGTCCTTGGACACAAGGAGACATTCATTCAGTTTCTAGAATGAATTTTGTTTTTGGTAAACTCAATCACTAGTTCAGTGATACAAGAATCATAGGCAATTAGTGATGAATATAAATATAAGACTTATACCCAGTTGTGACAGGATAATTCTTTGTCAAGTAATACTAAAAATGGACATCATGAATAACCATGTATGGTTTTTAGGATCGACACAACTAAATACTTTTGGTATTATCAATGTCTTTAGTTTGGACAAAAAAGCCTGTAGAAATAAAGGTACATCAGAAAGCTTTTCGAAATAGTTCAACACGAAACTGTGAACTTTTACAAGTATAAGGTAGATGTATATATACTTCATAAGATTATTTTAAGTAATTAAGGAATATCAATGTAAAGTATCTTCATGGTCAGGAGATATGAGTGGCTTCGGGTTTGGATACCGAAGAATATCTCAACCAAGCATTCATCAATCATGATAATGTAGCGTGGAGCAATTCTTAAACGCACATTACCTTATCGACATCATGACATTGATGTTAGTGAGGAGGAATGATGATGATGTCTTAAATATCAAAATTAATCAACTAAATGTAGTGTGGAGTAATTACTAAATGCACATTTTACATCAAAGAATTGATGTTAGTAATATCAATGTTGGAACTAGAAAAAAATTCCATTATATTTCATGAAATGATTTGCACATAACAACGATATCCCACAACCATATTGCAACTATAATGACAAATGGATATCACATGAGTCATCGTATGATGTAAAGCCGTTATGTCATAAGAACATGTGTTTGGATGCAAAGAGTTTGTTAGGACATAAACACACTAGCATCAAGACAAACACATTGTGCATTTAGTGTAATAATCCTTATAGTTGTTTGGGATGTTACATGAATAACTAAGATAGAAGAGTGGTTAGTCAAGAAATAGACTACACATCGATATAAGGCTCCACATCTCTATTAGAGATAGTGGGATATATATTTACTTGTGTTTAGTCAATGCTCAAAATACACAAGTAGTTGGAATAGGATCTAGTTCCACATGCGCATGTGAAACCAAGTATGTTCGGGAGACACATACTGCGTAGGGAGGATAAAACGATGGTGATGGTTTTTATATTCACCACGGTTAGTGATCTATTATTCAAAGTGAATAATATTTCCTACAATTAAGTATTATATGGAAATTAGCTAAAATTGATAAGACCAACTAATATTCAATTAATGGATTCCATGTATCAAAGTGAAAAGGGGCTATTATTTTGAATACTACGGTGGGAATTCATGTGAGTTGATACATGGATGGTACTAGTGTTGTGCCAATAAGGCTCGATTGGTTTCAGCAAGTCATTGTGCATAAATCCGTTATAATTTTAATTATCATAACTAATATCTATGATAAATTTATTTAGCATTGGATGTCATAACAACCAATTGTGGATGGTGTCTATATGACACAACCAGAAAGGGATGATCAAATCACATAATGCTATCAAAGGCTCCAAGTTACTGAAATAATGTTTAGGAATAATGTAAGTAACATGATCATAGTATATAAATTTAAAACAAATGTTTTCCATGTGTCTACCAGAGGTTAGTGGGAGCAATAAGGTTTTCCAATAAGAAATATTATCTGTAACATATGGAAAATAGACATTGGTCTGACAGTTAGTTAAGACCAAAATGAAATTTAATCTCCAATGATTGACTTAAAGTAGCAAACTATATTCTTGGTAATATGATCTACTAAGGTATATCTATAAGTTTCTTGGTCCTAGTAAATTGTACATATAGTGAAATGGGATGAGATAAATTCAGTGAGTTGAAATCCATTCGTCGGAGCGATGGAACAATCACGTATTCCATGACATATACAAGAAATGATATTGTCGAGGTATATTTTATAACAGGAAAATATTAGTTATATCCAGGAGCACTGCAAGGGATGCAGTTAAGACAATCTAATTGTACATTGGAAGGTACAAAATACATGTATCTGGAAAGTGCAGAAGAAAGGATACTAGTTTTTGGGGATATGAACTAGTACTCCATAAATCAATGTGATCTAGTATTGCAGTTAGGCTAATGGCGATGAGAATGTCAAGCTCATATTATCCAGTGGTGGCCATACCTACAAGACCGAGTATATTGCAGCTTCTAAGGCAACTAAGAAGTAGATATGCAACAATTTTTTCTAGTTATTGGAATCTCACCTGGTGAGAAATGTATTATCATAATCTAGATTATGATATTATTGCTATCCAAGATGTCATGTTATGATAGTGGAAAAAATGGATATACTTGGTATTCCGTATCTTGAGAAGTTTTAATCAAAGAGATGAGGTTTCTATAACAGAATAGCCACGTGATGGAACCGTGGTGGACCCAATATCATATGCCATTACTCAGTAGAAACATGATGCTTATCATGTGAGTAGCTCACATGTTTGGTTATAAAGTTAGTTGTAGTGCAAGAGGGAGTGTTGAAATAGTGGGTTACCTAGACCCACATATTATGTCATTTTGATTACCATATTGTGTATAGAGTTAACTATGCATGATGTCTTCTTACCATTATTGTGTAGACTATTCTGCATCCACTATTGAAATGGTAATGTCTAAAGATTTATTGTCGTATTGAAAGGTTATATTAGTTCCCATGATATAATGAGAACCTCTAGATACTATGACATTAATCTTAAATATATGTTCTATGGTCTAGATACATCTTACTAATTGGACATAGTACATGTCTGACCATCATGTGCTGGGGGCTCATAAGCATTGAGACTTATTCTCATGATGTTCACAAATGGTGATCTCTAGTAGTGATATCATGAGGACTGACCCACTAATAAGAACTCCACATGTTTTGGGTGTCATTGGATGTTCCTATCTATGATCATGTGTAATGGTCTCCTAACATGAGATCATTACCAATATAGGTCATTTGATTGCGTACTTTGATGCAAGACTAAAACCATGGCGATGAAGTCTTGGCGATGTATTTTTTTTCGGGTGCGTCCTTTGTGGAATGACATTGGTTGAATGGTCAATAAAGGATTTTTTGCTTCCGGGTTATGGAAGTAATATATCTCAGGCCATGTTGATATGGATGGAAGTACCTTTATAAGACCATGGCCATGGCAGTCAAGGGTAAATCTATCCAGTTAAATCAACAAACTATAAAGCAATAAAAGGGCGATGACACGTGAGTGCGTCCTGCATTATGAGATATTATAGACAAAGAGATTATATTACACAGTGCATGTTCGTAGGTTGGTTGTCACTACTGTGACAAATCCTTATTTCTTTAGGGGCCATGATGGGTTTCTAGATCCCACTCTTGGTCTGTGAATACTATTCATGGCTATCAAAATATGGTCTTAGAGGGTCACACACAATCGCTTAATCAAGAATCTTCCCTATTTAGTTGAATAAGAGTTTGGACATGGTGGGCCCCACTTTAGGGGTCAGGGATTTTTCCCATGTTTAACGATCACCAAGGAAATAAATAAATTCATGTTATTCAAGATTAGAATAATAAGTATTGAATTTATTAAATGTATTTACGTGTTTTAAGTAAATACATAGAAAAATATTAATTAACAAATATTAAATTATTCAGGGTTTAATTAATATTTATGGGAGTGGCAAGTCGAGTTAATGACTCAATTATTCTCACGTAATATATTTTAATATATTGAAAGTAAATGATAATTAAATTTATGATTCAGTTTAGTACTCATAAAATGTCGTTAATAGTGCGTTAAGTATTCGGGTCCAGCGAGGTGATGCTGGGTATTTTAATTGAGCACTATAAATAGAAGAGAAGGGGAATTTGCCAAACACTATGCATGAAACTTATCTTTTCTCTCATCTATCCCACCTTCTAGAGAGAGATGCTCTGGATCCAATGAACTCGGATGGAGCTCTCTCTCAGGCTTCGCTACCGATGCGATGCGGTGGTCGTTGGAGCGTCGAAGGCATCGTCGCAAATCTGCGCTAGCACTCGGATTACGAAGAATGGAACTCCGACAGATTTCTTAAAGCGTGTATGGATGATCTAGAGGAATTTGACTTCGGATTCTTCGACCAGTTATCTCTAATGATGAGCAGATGTCATGCGGGGCTTCAGATTTAAACTAATAATTTTACGGTTTAATTTTGTGCTTAAAATCCTCCACGCGTGGTCCTCAGCTAAGACCGGGATGCTCTTCTCAGTCGTCGACATGTCTACATTGACTGTCGGTGGAAAATTTTTAAAACCCACCTATTTTTGGGCCTCCGCTGCGTACCCAGTTCCTACACAATGTATAGTGGTTTGTTGGTTATAACCCACTGGGAAAGAAGTAAAACACTTTTCAATATAAAAATTTTCTAACACACCAATATTGTTAGCAGTGGGGATTCCTCCAATATTTTTTATATTTTTAACCTGTCTAACTATTTTTTATATTATTGCTCAATGAAATATATGTTTACAAAAAGACAATGAATAAATAACTGTAAGCAAGCATCTAGAAACAAAGACTAATACTGAGAAAATTAATCTAAGGAAACACTCAAGAATTAATAATCTACTAGTTGTAATGTTTATATCTTCCCTGCTCTTTATTGAGTCACACCTCGAGAAAAAAGTTGTTAAATCTCCCTCACCGGGAGAATTAACATAGGGAACATTGAATCCAATAATTCACCACTCTAGAGTTCAATTGTACTGCTTAGAAATTTCAAAGAGAAATAATTGGAATTGAATTCAAAATAAAATTTCAACTGCGTGACAGCAAAAACATCAGTAAATGTATTGAATTTCAATCTCACTAATTGATCATAAATTTAGGAACTTGAAAATTCAAGGTGCGATCAATTTATGTTTAATTAGAATCAATAACACAGATGGATTTTAATTTGTGAAAATAAAAGATGTGTATAACATTAATTGAAGAAGCAGAAAAAATTAGAACTCCCGAGCTAATGATTTTAGCCTAATGACATGTTCATTGATGAAATTGAAAACATTTAATTACATAGTACAGTAATAGAAAAAAAGAAGATGCAGAGGCTTCCTCCCATGATTCTCTACTACTGGACACCTCAGATATCCAAGACTGATTCTCCAAAGATCTTCTCTAAGGATCTTCTCTGTCCCGATGTGTGAGAAATTGATTGAAAATTATCTCTCGAGTTGTCTATTGATTGAATGAATGTTCATACATCCTCTACTCCAGCTCCTTAAAACTTCGATTTCATCTACTACACATCACCATCTCTTTTCCACCCACTTAGTCTGGTCTGCTTCTGCCCACCACACATGATTGTTTTTTCATCAACCACAAGTCGCACAAGATTTACCCTTATAACTAAATTCTGGTGAGTTTTTTGAATGAACATGGACATGATTACAACTCTATTGCGAACATTCACATTAAATAACAAAATAGAATAGTTAAAAACACAAAGAATTATTATTAATATATTGTAGTTATTTTTCAAATAAAAGTTATATTTCTTATAAATATGTTAATTAATTTTAACTATAAAATATTTTGGTTGATAAATATTATGTAATTTTATATTATTTATTAAAATAATTTTTAGAAATTATAAAATTATTCAGTTAATATTATTAAGTTAAAACTTAAATATTCTAAAAGGTTATCAATTTAATTATGTTATTTATTAATTTATTATGTTTATAATTTTTTAACTAGATTATTATAATTTTATATCATAAGTAAATACGAAATTATTTATTTTAAAATTATATTTAATTAATTATTTTGATTTTATTAATTATATTATTATAATTATTAAATTTTTATTATTTTAAAAGTTATATTATTATATTTGTTAAAAAATATATATTTAATTATATGTTTTTTAAATTTAATAGTTAAAATTAAGTTTTTAGTTTTAAATTATATTAATTATTTAGTATCTGTTATTGTTTATTTTTTTATTATTAATAATTATTTATTTATATTATTATTTATTATATTTATTATTTTATCTAATATATTATTTTATTTTTTCAGTTAATTTATTTCTCCCCCAACCCCCTTCATCTTCTTCACAGAGCAACACAGGGGGGGGATCCGGGGTTTTTTGTCGCGCCAGGGATGCCTCTCTCCTCTAGTATGTTGTGCCTCATCCTCCTTCCTACGCATGATAGCTCACTCGACCAGCATTTCAACTTCGATTTGGTAGCAAGTAGCGGCATAACGGTTTTACCCAACATGATTTGCGGCTTCCAAAAAAGAAGCACCATCTTGGGTCTAGGAAGCGACGACTGCAATAGTAATGGTGGAACCCTCCACAGTAGTGTGTTCTGAAGGTGGTGTAGCTCCAGCTCCTTCAGTGGTAGTGAGTCTGAGTTCTAGATCCAAAACGCCGGACTCCTTCAACAGCAGTCTAGATTCTTGATAGAATCTCTCACCCAAGGCTCCCTTTTATAAGAGAGATTACCCTAAAAATCATTCTACATTCATTATGTGGGATTCCGGTTCCCTATTTCATGCACAGAACATTTAGAATTTCCGATGTGGGATTTTTTTTCATGTACGTGACTTTGGAAGAATATAAAATATAAACTATAAGACCAATATAAATGAAACTTAGAACAAGGATTAAACATATAAAAAATAGTTGAAAACAATAATAATTTCATAAAAAAAAGATGAAAAAATAATTTATAAGCTTTCAAAACCACATACTTGAAACATAAAAAGTATCGAGTACATGCCTTTAAAAGCCTATAAAATATAAAATATAAGACCAATATAAATGAAACATAATACATGGATTAAACATATAACAAATTTTTGAAACAAAAAATAATTTAATAAAATATGTTAATCGAAATTAATTTATCTGTTTTCAAAGACACCTACATGAAACAAAAAATGTTTCAAGAATGTGACTTTGAAAGCATATAAATTATAAACTATAAGGCCGATATAAATGAAACATAATACATGGATTAAACATATAAAAAATAGTTGAAAATAAAAAATATTTTGTAATAAATGTTCATGAAAAATTATTTATAACCTTTCAAAACCACCTACTTGAGACTTAAAAATAATTCAAGTATGTGTATTTGAAATACTTTAAAATATAAACTATAAGACTGATATAATTTAAGGTTAAAACATGGATTAAAAATGTAATAAATTAATAAATTTTTAAATTAATATTATTAATAATTAATTATATTATAATTAATTAGTTAATTAGTAACAATTAATAATTAATTATATAATAATTTACCAATTAATTAGTAATATAATTATTTAGTATATAATAGTTATTCAGTTTCTTAGTAATATAATTATAAATTATATTTTTTCATTATACATAATAATTAGTAGTTATTAAAAATTATTACATGATAATTAATTAGTTAATTGGTAACATAATTATTAATTATATAGTAGTTAATTAGTTAATTAGTAATATAATTATAAATTATCATTATTCATTATAATTATTAATTCTAATTATTCATTTTAATTACTAATTACAATTTTTTTATTATAATTACTAATTATAATTTTTAAATATTAATCATTTATTACTAATATAATTATTAATTATCTATATATTATTTGTATAATAATTAGTTACTTAATTAGTAATTATTAATAATTAATTAAATAATAACTAATTTTTTAAATAGTAATATAATAAGATAAATAGCAATATATAATTATTAATTATTTAATAATTCATTAATTACATATTATTTTAATTTTTAGTTATATAATAATTAATTAGTTAATTAGTAATAGAATTATTAAGTATATAATTAGTAATTAGGTAACAAGTAATTATTAATACAAAATTATATAGTAACTAATTTGTTAATTAGTATTATAATTATAACTTATAATTATTTGTTATAATTATGAATTAGTATTTTTTAAAAATTATTATATAATAATTAATTAGTTAACTGGTAATATAATTAATAATTAGTTAATAATTAATTAGTTAATTAGTAATATAATTATTCAGTATAATTATTAATTTTTAATTTTTAAAAATTATTATATAATAAGTAATTTGTTAATTAGTAAAATAATCATTCTTTACAATTATTCGTTAAAATTATTCATTATAATTATTAATTACTAATATAATTACTAGTTATATAACTATTAATTATATAATAATTAGTTAGTTAATTATTAATTATTAATAATTAATTATATAATAATTAATTACTTAATTAGTAATATAATTAGTTAATTAGTAATATAATTAGTTAATTACTAATATAATTAGTTAATTACTAATATAATTATTAATTATTTAATAATTAATTAGTTGCTTAGTAATATAATTATTAATTATATAATAATTAATTAGTTAATTTTTAGAATAATTATTAACTATATAATTTGTAATTAGTTACATAGTAATTATTAATCATTAGTTATATAATAACCAATTAGTTACGTATCAATATAATTATTAGATATATAATAGTTAATTAGTTAATTTTTTGAGAAAGATAGAGCTGGGGCCCTTTTTATAATTAGTTAATTAGTAATATAATTATAAATTATAATTATTCATTATAATTATTAATTAGTATTTATTAAAAATTATTTTATAATAATTAATTAGTTAATTGGTAATATAATTATTAATTTTGTTAAACATGAGTAGGTAATTATTAATATAAATATTCTTTATAATTATTAATTATTAATTATCAGAAATTATTATATAATAATTAATTAGTTAATTAGTAATATAATTAATCTATATAATTATTTATTATAATTATTCATCATTATAATTCATTATATCTACTAGTTATTAATTATTAATTATTAATTAGATAATTAATAAATATTATTTATAATTAGGTAACAATTAATTGTATAATAATTTGTTAGTTATTTTGTAATTATTAATAATTAATTATATTATAATTAATAATTTTTTTAGTAATATAATTAGTTAATTAGTAATATAATTATTAATTATTTAATAATTATTTAATTATAAAGTAATATAATTATTAATTATATAAACATTAATTAGTTAAGTGGTAATATAATTATTAATTATATAATTTGATGTCATTTAATCAGTAATTATTAATCATTAATTTTATACTAATTAATTTGTTAATCAGTAATATAATTATTAAATATATAATAGTTAATTAGATAATTTTTTGAGAAATATTGAGCCGAGGTTCTTTTTTATAATTAGTTAATTAGTAATAAATATATAAATTATAATTATTTATTTTAATTATTAATTAGTATTTATCAAAAAAATTTATATAGTAATTAATTAGTTAATTGTTAATATAATTATTAATTACATAATTGTTATTTATATAATTAGTAATATAGTTATAAATTATAATTTTTCATTATAATTAATAAATTGTAATTATTTAGAGTCAACATATTTCCAATTAATTAGTTAAGTATTATATAATTAATTATTAGTAATTACTAATTAACTCATTAATTATTATATAATTAATTTTTAATAATATTAATTTAATAATTTAATAATTTATTATATGTTTAATCCATGTATTAACATTAAATAATATTAGTCTTATAGTTTATATTTTATAGTATTTTAAAGCCACACTCTTGAATCATTTTTATGTTTCAAGTATGTGGTTTTGAAAGCTTATATATTATTTTTCATGGACAATTTTTTCGAAATCCTATTTATTTTCAACTATTTGTTATATGTTTAATCCATGTTTCATTTTTCATTTATATCGGTCTTATAGTTTATATTTTATCGGCTTTCAATGTCACGTGCTTGAAACATTTTTATGTTTCATGTAGGTGTCTTTGAAAACATATAAATTTTTTCCCATCAAAATTCTTTACGAAATAATTTTTATTTTCAACTATTTTTTATATATTTAATCCATGTATTAAGTTTCATTTACATTGGTCTTGTAGTTTATATTTTATAGGCTTCTAAATTAACATACTTGAACCTTTTTAGGTTTCAAGTACCTGGTTTTGAAAGCATATAAATTCTTTTTTTCATCATTTTTATAAAATTCTTTTTGTTTTCAACTATTTTTTATATGCTTAATCGATGTTTTATGTTTCATTTATGTTGGTCTTATAGTTTATATTTTATAGTCTTTCAAAGTCATCTGAAATGCAGAAAGTTTTTCACAGGAAATGAAGAACCAGAATCCCAAATCAGAAATTCAAAATGATTTACAGGGTTATGTATCTTATAAAATGGAGCTTTGGGTTAGAGCTTCTATCAGAATCCATACTACTATAATGGCAGTACTGCTGGATTTTAAATAGCAGATAAATTCTACTAAAAAATTTATTTTTATTTTTATTTTTATATTATTTTGTTTGTGTATATATATAGAAACAAAAAAGATTAAAAAAAATTAATATTTTTGGGTTTTAGTTGAAAGGAGACATCGCAGATTCTTCCTTTCACATGACGCCAAATGCAGCATCTGTGTTGCCGCCATTGAGGCACAATTTTAAAAATATTATAATCCCATGCGTTTTTTAAAAAATATATTTTTTAAAATGTATTAAAATAAAAACCTCCCTCACATTCATGTTCCAGATTTGGGAATTTTGAATAATTTTGGTATGTTCTAGTTTGTGTTTGTTTTTGTGGTTGAATAGAATAGAGACGACCAAGCAGGGCGATAGAAAGATAGTTGAGGAAACAAGCTAGTGTTGCTAGGAGGATTATGGTGTTGCGTGATAGAGTGACCAATACTGAGGGAGTGTCAGTAGAAGGGTTTGTCGGTGACAAGAGGAGAAGGGTGGAGCTGACACCATTACAACATTAATATGAGGAAGCGATGGCTCATGATGTTTTCAATGGTGAGATGGTTCCATCGGTGTGAATAAGAGGATAACCAGGGAGACCATCAGTGTGTCGAAGCATCAGCCTCATCGATGGTAGTGGACTGATTTGAGGATGAATCGCCGATGGGGTGCAATGGTGGAACCGATGGAGAGGAGAGACATATCGGTGTCCGTAGTGGGACTGATATTAAGCATCAGTATTAGTGGAACAAGGATGAAATAAAATGTTGCGAACGGTGAGACAGCTCCATCGGTGGCACCGTTGGTGAGCATCGGTGGTACTGATGGAGAAAAATTTAATCTCCAAAATAAAAAATAAATAAAAAAATATGTTTATTAAGATAATTAACTAATTAAACACATTAAACTAAAAACATAAACGACAATTATAAACTAAAATGATTTTATCTAATTAAAACATTACTAGATTATTGTTGAACTAATACATCCAATTTACAGAATTATATTATTCTTAAACACAATAATTAAAAAAATTGTTTTATATTGAACTAAATTGAAATGATTAAAATAAATGATTATGGTTAGAATTTATTCAACAATGAGTAAGAGGGATTTTCATCAGTGACTCACTGATTCACCGATAGTATAGAAAGTTTCGTATCGGTCGCACTCATACTACCAATAGTTGAAGTGGTAAGTTTGTGACTCAATGAGTCGCCGAGATTGGTAAAAACATACTACTGATAGGATGCATAATATTTAACATATTCAATCTTTAAGCACAAAACCTGAACTAAAAAAATACTAAATTATTAAATAGAATAGTTAAATTAAATTAAAATAATATAAGTTATTAACACCAACAAATCAATTTAAAATAAATAAATTGAAATTATAATTAAATTATTATCTTAAATTAATAAATATTAAAAGATAAGATGATAAAATTAAAGGCCAAATTAATAAAATAAAAACTAAATTATTAATTTATTGAATAATAAACATGTAAATGTATAAAAATAAATATGTAGATTAGGGTTAATAATCAAATTAGTAAATTAAAAACACTATAAAAAATAAATATACTAAATTAAATATTTTAAAGACTAAAAATACATAAAAGGTTATAAAAGTTTATAATTTAATATATTTAATTACATAAATACAAAAGTGTGATTATTTTCTTAAATCTGTAAAAATAATTAGTTAAATTATTAAAAATTAACTAAAAATATGAGGCAAAATGAATCAAAATAAGGCCACATGAAATTCCCCAACACATTAAAATTCATTGTCTTCAAACAATCCGATTTTTTACTGCCATTGTAAAACAAAATGTTTTTTATTAATAACAAATCAAATGTAACATTTCCATCACTTTTAAGATAGAGGATTGTCAATAGGCTTAAAAGAACTAATTGCTCAAATGAATCTTACCCTAGAAAAATCTAACTGGTAGTCAAGAAAGATATGAATAAACAAGTAATGAAGTGTCCTACCTCATATATGATACAACTTAATGAATCATTTTAATCCAAAATTGAGTACTATGTTCAATAATGAGAATATGTTATAAATTCATGTAACTAAAAACTTAACAGTATGAACTTTATACTTTGAATTTTCACATAGGATCCAAAAATAATATTTTCTGTGAAACACCTTATTAATACAACCTAAATGGTTACCATATAAATCAATTTTCTCCTTATTCATTTGGAATTAATCATTCCCCACATCTTAATGAACTCATTTTGTCCCTAGAAACATTATTTTATTTTTCCCAAGCCATGTATCACATGCTAAACACTGTGTATGTGCACTTATTTACAGTGTACATTGGTCTTATATTAAAGAGAAATGCACCCAACACCTAGGTTCTAAGAGATTCATCATGGGATGCCAAATGCCCAAACTACTCTAGTTTCAAAAGTGTCATATAAAAACCATATAAATTGGGTCACTAAAGTGAATAATTTTATAAAATAAAATAATGTGTGTCCCCTAATATCAAATTCAATATTCCATTTCCAAAATCCATGATCTCAGATCCAAAATAAATATTTCCCATATCACTCTTGAAACATGGTTCCTAAAAAAATTTACATTAAATCATGAAGTAAACACACTCAGAAGTCATTCACCCACATCATATTCATATTCAAAGCATATCTTAACTACCAAGTAGATACTATACTTTGGAAAGTCTCATTTGAGTGCAGTATAAAACCTAAAGAATAATAATTTGTAAACAATGTTTCAAAACAGTTAACCATATTTTTAAAAACTGTTTGATGGCGGTGGGAATTGGTGGGATTTTCATTAAAAGAACCATTTAGATCAAGATATTTTTACCACCTCCCCCACAATTAGAACCCAACATTGACCCCAATGTCAAATTCCAAAGGAGGACAGGAACTTTTAGATATTTGATGTTCAAAACTAATTTTCAATTGAATAGAAAAATGACATGTAGAGGGTGTCATTAAAGTTCAAAAGAATGTTTTTTTCCACAAAATTTATTTTAGAGTATGTTTAGAAGAATGTTCATGCATTATCATTATGTTGAGTTAAATATTTTCAATGCATTTCAAGAAAAAACATGTAACTTGTGTATGTGCACATTGAATAGGTTGAAAGTATTATAATAGATTGAGTTCAATTTGATTTCAAGTAAGGAAGACAAAGGCATGATAAACACCCCAACCTATATAAGAAGATTCAATAAATCAAATTTTAAATCTTCATGCACCCCCAAACATAGTTTCTATCAATGAAATGATTTTAATCCAGTGAGTTTCAATTTCCAACACTAAGGTACAAGAATATTTAATTTTTTTTATAGGAAAGTTACATGTGTAGAAAAATATTTCAGCGAAGTTAGTGTGCAAAATATTTTATACGTAAATCATAAAACAATCATATAGCTGAATTTTCCAGCAAAAAGACATGCAACAGACTTTCAATGCAAGAATAATTTTAAAAATCATGGCATATAAATTAGAATTTTTTTAAAGTAATAGTCACTAAATCACTGTTTACAGTTTATCAGTGAGTCACCATCATCAGTACCAATGAGTCATCGATCATTGTGTATCAGTGAGTTATGTGAATTAGTGAGTTAGTGACTCACCGATAGAAGTAAAAATGCGACTTATCAGTGAATTTTTATTATAGTGTATGGAACAGAAAAAATGAATGCATAATTAAAAGATTATTACTTCCCTAAATTAATGATTATCAATAATCCTCCAATATGGAAATTTCTATCCTCCATGAAACAAACTAGCAGCTTCCTATAAAAAAACAATAACCAGGATCAAGAAAAAAGAAACAATAGCGATAACACAAAAAAAATCTGGCATAAAATTTTATTCAAAAAAAAAATAATAGATAAGATAATGGGAAAGAAAATAACCATGGGTTGCCTCCCATATAATACTAAGTTTAATGTATTTATCCATACTTTATTCAGGATCAATTCTCAAGCATAGTAAGGATTCCAAGCCCTTTTGTTGTCCATCAATATGAATTTTAACAATTTTTCCATTCACCAACATAGGTATTTTTTCCTCACCTACAATTTCTACAGATCTATTCATATACACTCACAAAATAGTGAAAGGTCTAAACCACATAGACATAAATTTTCTAAAAAAGAGTTTGAGTCTACAAGTAAAGAGATGGACCTTTTTTCTATGTTAGAATCTTTGGTTGGAATGGTAGAATCATGAATGGTTTTAGAATTCTTTTTATAATTACTTGAATTATTATATGCCTCTCTCCTAATCTCATCCATCTCACTCAGCTCAGGAAATATTCTCTCCCCATCACTCTTAATGTCAAGGTTTAAGGCCTTAACTACCCAATATGACTTATTTTGCAACTCCACAGGTATATGAAATAACTTTCCAAAAAGAATCCTATATGGAGATAGACCGATTAGTGTCTTGAAAGCTGTTATATATTCCCTTAGATCTTCATCCAGTTTGAGAGGCCAATCATTCCTCAAAATTTGAGATAGTGTTTTTCAAGAAATTGTTTCAACTCTCAATTTGTGATTTCCACTTGTCCACTAGACTATGGATGATAAGGAGTTCTATTCTTGTGAACAAAACCATTTTTTCCATCAAAGCCTTAAATTTTCAATTCATAAAATGTGTTCCATTATCTGTAATGAAGGATTTGGGAAATACAAATCTTGAAAAGATGTTCTTTTTGAAAATATTTATTATAGAGTTGGCTTGATTACTGGGAAGTGCCACTCCCTTAACCCACATTGGGACATAATCTACCACAACTAAAATATACTCATTCCCATGGGAAGATGGATATGGACCCATGAAATCTAAACCCGAGACATAAAAAATTTCTACTTCTAAAATACCCTTTTGGGGAAACTCTTACTTCCTACCCTCATTTCTTAACCTATGACATTTGTCACAACTAAGTACAAATCTCCTAGAATATTTGCAAAGGGTACACAAATAAAAACTAGACTGAAGGAATTTATTAGATGTCCTTCTACCACCATGGTAACCTCCCCAATGTGAGACTTGACAACTCTCTAAAATGGGTAGCATCTCTTCCACGAGCACACATCTCATACGGATACCATCATTACATCTTGTAAACAGAAAAAGTTCATTCCAACGGTAGTATTCAAATTTAGAAATAAATTTCATTCTTTGGATATTGGACATGTCTTTGGGAAAGACTCCTGCTTCCAGAAAGTCCTTAAAATCTCCATACCATGAAGACTGCCAAATAGAAAAAGTGAGAAGTTTTTCATTGGGAAATGACGAGTTCATCTCCCTTGAATCATCATATTGAGTGTGAGGAAGCCTAGAAAGATGATCATCAACTATATTCAAAGCTCCCTATTTGTCCATTATTTCTAAATCAAACACCTGCAATAATCGAATACAAAAAATCATCTTGGGTTTTCTTTCTATCTTAGACAACAAGTACTTCAAAGATAAATGGTCAGTGAAAATGATGAAATTAAAGCCTAAAAGGTACTTCCTAAACTTCTAATGAGATAACAAAACAGCTAAAATCTACTTTTCAGTGGTGGTATAATTGTTTTGGGCTTAATCTAGATGTCTTCTAGCATAATACACCACATGTAAATTCCAATCATTCCTCTTTCCAAGGACATCACCAACAACCATATCACTAGCATCACATATAAGTTAAAAAGGTATTTTCTAATCCGGTGTAGTGATGATGGGTGATGTAGTGAGTTTTACTTCTAACAGATTAAATGATTTCGAACAATTTTCATCAAATTTGAATGGTGTATCCATAACAAGTTGAGACTATAAGGTATTAGATATTTTGGAAAATAATTTTATGAATCATCGGTAGATACGGTCATGCCCTAAGATACGTCTAACACCTTTTAAATTTTCAAGAGGTGGTAGTTTTTGAATAAATTCTGTCTTTGTAGTATCAACCTTCAGAAGTCTCTAATAAACATTATGAGTTAACACAATAACTTCTATAACTGTAAATTAAAACTTTTTCCAGTTAAGCATGAGGATTATTTCAATGAATCTCTCCAAAACTAATTCCAAATTTCCTAAACAAGAATCAAAAGTACAACCTATATTGGAGAAATAATCCATGAAAACATCAATGATTGCCTCAACTAGGTCTGAAAATATAGCCATCATATACCTTTGAAAGGTAGCTGGAGCTCCACACAACCCAATTGGTATCCTCCTGTAAAAAAATATCCCAAAGGGGCATGTTAAAGTAGTTTTCTATTGATACATTGGAGCAATATTAATCTGATTGTAACCAGAATACTCATCCAGGAAACAGAAAAATTCATTCCTAGAATGCCTCTCTAGAATTTTATCATAGAAGGGCATTGGAAAATTTTCATTCCTAGTGGCTATAGTCTGCTTTCTATATTCAATACAGACTCTCCATTTTGGGGCCTTCCTAACTTGGATTTCACCATTCTCTTAATTTTTGATAATAGTGAAACCACGCTTCTTAGGGACAACCTAGATAGGGCTGACGCAAGAACAATAAAAAATGGGAGAGATCAAACCAGTATCCAGTAACATAATCACTACCTCTCTCACAATGTTTTTTGTATTTAATCTTCATTGACACTCTACCCAAGGCTTATGGCCAGGATACATAGGAATTTTGTGAATGCAGAATGTTGGACTAATACCATTGATGTCAATTATGGTCCAGCCTATGGAAGATTAATATTTCTTCAAGATAGTAAAAAATATTCTTTCATGGTTCTCATTATGTTCAGCCTAAATAATGATTGGAATATTTCAATTCTCACTAAAAATGAATATTTAAAATATACAGGATGTTGTTTAAGTTCCATAATGGGTTGTTTTTCACTATAAAGAACACTCATGGGATAAGAGGACCATTATATTCAATATATCTTTATAAGTTTTATTGAATAATTAATGATTTTAAATATAATTTTTAGTTTTTGAGACAATAGTTCTTCTGCCCATATTTGAAAATACACTATCCAGATTTTCCAGTTTTGAATTTTCAAAATTCAATAATGCATAAGCATCAAATTGTTTAATCAGATGTCCCTCTACCTCATCAAATTATTCATTATTATTATAAAATATAGTAATAATTTCAATTAAAGTATAGGATTCTTTAATTTTATAGGAAAAAGTAACTACTTCCGCATGAGTAGGAACTAGACAGTTGTCTAGATGTAGAGAATTTTCCAAATTCATTATTTGAGCATAATTTTCAAATTATGAGACATGAAAATGAGAAATATCAGCTTCCAAATAAATATCTTCAATAGATAATTGTTTTTAAGATTCTTAAATGTGTTCATGTTGAATATTATATGAACTTTCAACTCCAAGGAACATTATTTTGGAACAGTTTTTGGAATAAATTGGTCCTTAAATATTTTTTAACACATTGAACTCTTCTTGTTGGTCTCCAATTTTGAAAATCATCTGACCTTTAGACATATCATTTATAGCACCACCATTGTCCAAGATGGTCCCGCCAAGAATGATGGTAACCTTTTGATCGCACTCCATCTCTAGAACAAGAATTTCAGCAAGTAAAAATAGCTTCCTTGTCTCAACTAAAAGATCATCTACCCTACCCATAGGATGAGTCAATAATCTATAATCTTACTGTAGTTTTATTATGGTAGGTTGAAGATCACCCAACCTCAACTATTGAAATAGTGAGAGTAGAATCTGATTAATGCAAGAATCTATGTCACACAAACAATTGAGTTGATTCGAATTTCCAACGGTGTAGGGGATAACAAAGCTACCTAGGTATTTCAATTTACGTGAGATTTTATTTTGGAGTACAACACAACACTCTTTAGTGAGGATGTAGGTAGAAAACTCTTAATGTGTTTTTTGTTTGAAAAAATTTTCTAAATATATTTCTAGTAAGATTTAATTTGAATTAAGGCCTAAATGAATGGAATAATTACTTGTAGATTGGTAAAGTGACCATGGAACTGAAGAAGGTCAGCCTTGGTGTTACTTTGAGGTTTCAGTTTCCTTGGGAATGGGATGTGTGTGTGTAGGGGGGAAACTTTATAAGCACAATAGTTATATCCCACAACTCTTGAACAACATTCTCTTTTCCATTTTTCTCTATAATTTTAGATGAATTTATAGCATGATTTTACAAAAAAAAAATCAGATTCTCATCATTTTCTGTAACTTTTTCATGGTATCCGAATTGGGTACAAAGATGATTTTTATTTACAAATTCAAAAAATTTCTCATCTTGTCAATTTTATATATCTTTTTTAGCAACAATTTGATTATTTAGCCCACTTCTAGTTACAACATCCATGGTATTTTCTCCAGGGTTGATTTAAGTTGTTCTTGGAAGTCTACCATTTTCCCTAGAACTAGCATCTCGAGCCAACTACCCCATTGGAATTTCAAGATTATTCATTCTTTCATCCATTTGAATTTTATCATGATCATTTTTTTTGTCCATCAAAACTTATTATAAACAGTTGGAACAAATCTTTAATATTATCCATAGATTTTGAAGATTCATCCATTGGTTGAGATTGGGATTGGAATTGCTACCTAGGAAGATGCGGGAATCTAGAAGTGGCAGTAGGTCATAGAACTCCATTATCTCCCCAAGAAAGGTTCAGGTGATTCATACACCCCTGATAAAAATTATTTGGAAATGGGTCGTCCCTGGGCTGCATTCTTTGACCATAGCCATCAAAGTTATCATTTTCATGGGGTTGGATAGGCATGTAAATTTTTGGACTAAAATTATCAGTGTGCCCAAACATACAAAGCTGAGACACAACTCCTTAAGAGATTTATTTTGGTATTGGAAGAATACATGGTTTATAGATTGTTTGGAATTATAGTTCATTATAGATTGATTTTTTTAGTGATTTCTACTATATGAGCTTGAGTTTTACTCACTGTACTAGATAAAGTATTGACATTAGGATTTCTGTTGACTCATTTTCTTCTTGAATTATTTTGTTGAGAGTTCAGATAAAGGTTGTTAAATATTTCTCTCAACTCTTCATCGGTTTTTTCATTGTAATTACCCCCATCAGCATGGTCACCTAATTTTTGTCTATAGGAGGATAACCCTTCATAGTAGGTATCCGTGAGAAGGTGGGATGTGATTAGATGATGGGGACAATGCCTAACCAGGTCCCTGAATCTATCCCAAGCTTCTAGAAAAGCATCTCCGTCCTCTTGATAAAACCAGTTATCTTATTTCTAAGTTCACCTTTCAAATTTTTTGAATAAAATATCTTTATGAATGATATTTACACTTGATCCAAATTCCCAAATATGTTTTCAACTAGACTCAAAAACTAGTTCCTGGCATTTCCTTTTAGGAAAAGGGAATGAATCTCATTATCATCTCATTTCTAGTGAGTCCTCGAAAGGGTAACTGCTGCATACTGTTATAAAAGTCTATAATGAAGGAAAGAGAGTCCTAATTAGAGATCCCATTGAATGTAGGAAACAGTGAAATATGGGACTGTTTCAACTCAAGGTTGTGGGATCTAAGACTAATTATAATGGAAAAAGGTTTTCTTGAAATTTTAGGGAGTTGGAACTCCCTCATCCTAGGCCTATAATATTCCTGTAAGAGTTCTGGGTCATTTTGGAAATTGTTTACAAGAACTCTTTCATCCATGTTATCCATTTTAATTTTTTTTCTTTTTTCTTAGAGCACTGAGATGATTACCTATTTCTAAATTCAGGGGCTCTAGACTACCAAAAGATGCACTTGTGCTCATGAAAAGTGTAACAACAATATAATTCAGAACAACTATTCAATGCAATAAACAATACAACTAAATAAGATCCAAAGTAATAGCTAATTGAAATATAGTATCTTCAATATGACTGTAACACATAAAATATAACAGAATTGGTTTTTTATATAGTTTTCCAAATTTTCAATATTTTTGGTGTATTTATGTTTTTTTTTATAAAAATAAAGGCTCGTACCATCTCCACTGATGGTTGAAAAAACATGACACAACTATCATTGAAATAAAGTCAAATTTTAATTATTTATAATTCTTAGAAACTCAAATGTATAATTGTTTGTATGGTTGAACCCATTGGGAAGTAAGGCAACCACTTTTATTTATAAAACTTATCTAACACCCCACTATTGTCAGCTGTGGGGAATCTTCTTATATTTTTTTATATTTTAAACTTTTTTAACATTTTTTTTATTTTATATATGAAAACTAATTCAAAAAAATACCATGATTAACTAACTGTAATTAAGGAACTAGAAACAAATACTAATACTGAGAAACTTTACCTAAGGAGACAGTCAAGAATTCTTAATCTACTAGTTTTAAGGTTGATTTATTCACTTATCCTGAATGACTCACAACTAGAGAAATAAGCTGTTGAATCTCCCAAATTGTTAGATGTAATATACAAGAACATTTAATCCTAGAATTCAACACTCTAGAGTTCAATTGTAATGCATAGAAATTTGAAATGAGAAAAAATTGGTCTGCCCTTCACCATAAAATTAACAAATTTTTGTCAGAAAAAACTTTTGTAAATGTATTCAATTTATATCAGGCTGATTAATCTTGAATTTATGAACTTGAAAATGCAAGGTTTAATCAATTTATGTTTAATTATAATCAATCTCACTGAATGATTCTATTTTGAGAAAATAAAAGAAGAATAGGAATTTAATTTAGGAACAAACTGAAATTAGAACTCTGAAGCTATAGATTTTATCCTAATGACATATTCATTGATGAAGTTGAAAACATCTAATTACATATTACAATAATAGAAATTAATAATAAGAAGAGGCTTACTCTCATGTTTCTCTGCTACTGGAAACCTCATATCTGCAAGACTGATTCTCCCAGGAATTTCTTGAAGGATCTATTATAACTCGATGTCTGAGAAATTAAAGAAAATCATCTCGTGATTTGTCTACTTAATGAATTAATATCTGTCCTTCCATTTCTCTGTCTCATTTAAACTTTAATGTCATCTACTACATGTCACCCCATATTTTCCACCGAATTAGTCTTGCCTCCTTGCTGCGCACCACACACTTGTGTTTTTTCGCGAAACACATGTCACACTAGCTTTACCCTTATAACTATCTTTTGGTGATTTGGTTGAATTTACATGGATATATTTTAGGCTCATTCATGTTCCTTCACAGTAAATAAAAAAAATAGAATAGTTAAAAACACAAATAATGTTTATTAATATATTATTGTTATTTTTTAGATAAAAGTTATATTACTTATACAAAAGGTAATTAATGTTAATTAATAAATATTTTTGTTCATAATTACTATTTTTTATATTATTTATTAAAATATCATTTATTAATTATAAAATTATTCATTTAATGTTACTAATGTAAAACTTAAATATACTAATTTTCTTTTAATTTAATTATTAAGTTATTAATTTTATAATTTTTTTAACAAGATTATTATATTTTTACATCTTAAGTAATTATTTAATATGGCATTTTCAAATTAGATTGAATTATTATTTTTTTATTTTCGTAATTATATTATTATGATTATAAATATTTCATTATTTAAATTATTATATTATTATATTTATTGAAATATATAATTTTATTTATGAGTCTTTTTAATTTAACAGTTAAAATTTTGTTTTTTGTTTAAAATCTTTTTAATTATTTAATATATTTTATAATTTATTTAGTTATTATTGTTAATTATTATATTTTATATTTTTTATATGATCTAATATACTTGTTAATTTTTTCATTTAATTTATTTCCCCTTCATCTTCCTCGGAGCGCAACACGGGGAGGGGGGCCTTGAGGGTTCGCAGTCGTGCTTGGGAGGCCTCTCTCTTCCATCCTGCTACGGCTCTACCTCCATCCTCTACCTGATGGCACAATAGTAGGAAACGTAGCGGCGAGGGCCACTCCCTCTAGAACCGGTGACACACAATAGGGATTCCAACTTCCCTATGGTGGCTTTCTTCTTATAAACGTGATGTGACATGGGTTCGATATTGGCCTTATGGTTTCTATCAGTGTCTCGCTCTTCATAGAAATGGTGAAAACATTACAACAGCTGCCGATGGGATATGCCAAAGATTCTCGGTGGCTCAGAATTTTATTATATATCTAGTATTTATTTTTGTTTTTTCAAAGTTCTTGTTTATGTTTGTGTATGTGGGTGAACATAATGGTGATGAAGAAGCAGGTGAATGGTAAGACATTGGAGGAAATGCATCCATTTCAGTAGGAAGATTTCGGTGTTTTATGGCAAAGAGACTGATGTTCGAGGAGCGTCGGTAGCAGGGTGCATCAGTGCCTTGAGGATAAGGGTGAAGGTGAAACAGTAATAACTTCGGTATGAGGAAGCGGTGGCTAAATAAGTGTACAACGGTGAGATGGTTCCATCAGTGTGAGAAGGATGAGAATTGGAGAAACTGTTGGTTTGTCGAATCATAGGTCTCAGCGATGGCTGTGGACTGATTTGAGGATAAATCATATATGGAGTGCATTGGAGGCAGTAATGGAGAGGAGTGACCAGCCAGTGTCAGTATTGGGACGGATGTTGTGAATCTGTATAAGTGGAACAAGGAAGAAGGAAAATGCTTCGAACAGTGACATGGTTCAATCGGTGGCACCATTGGCGAGTATCAGAGGCACCGATGGAGAAAATGTTAATCTTCTAAATAGAAAGTTAAATTAAATCATTAGTTTATTAATATATATAAATAATGAAAAACAAAAAAAATCTTAAACTAAAATTAAAAAATAAAATGAATTTAATAATTAAAAATAATCTAGATTCTTAACTAAGTTGAAAAAATACATCAAATTTATGGAATTAAATTATTCTTAAATAGAATAATTAATAATATTATTTTATATTGAACTCAATTGAAAATATTAAAGGAAAAGATTAAAGTTAAAATTTATTCATCAATGTGTAAGATGGATTTTCCTCGCTGACTCACTTTTTCACCGATAATAGAGAATGTGTTTTATTAGTAGCACTCAAGCTATCGAAAGTTGAAGTGGTGCTTTAGTGACTAAATGATTCACCGATATTGGTAAAAATAGACTATCGGTAGGACACATAATATTTAACATATTAAAAAATTTACGAACTAAAAATGAACTAAAAACATACTAAATTATAAAATAGAAGATTTAAATTAAATTGAAAGGGTATAAATCATTAAATACCAACAAATAAATATAAAATAATTAACTTTAAATAAGAACTAAATTATTTTTTAATGAATCAAGATTAAAAGATAAGATGTTAAAACTAAAGACCAAATTAATTAAAGGAAAATTAAATGGTTAAACACGTAAATATATTATAAAAATAAGCAGATTATGATTAGTAAACTAATTAGTAAATTAAAAATACTATAAAAATTATTATAACTAAATTAGCTATTTTAAAGAAAAAAAATACATAAAAGGATACAAAAGTTGATAAATTAATATATTTAATTATACAAATACAAAATTGTGATTATTTACTAAATTAAATATTTTAGTTGTATTTTGAGCATAAATGTAAATAAATGGTCAATTATGGAATTTTATCTATTTTCAATCACTTCTTTATTTAGAGTGTATCATTTTCAATATTGATCCAAATCAAGTGATTATTTTTTACGATACCCTTGTACATTTCTTTCATATTTTTTAACAGGACCAAGTCTGGAGTCAGACATTTAGAGGCCCAAATTAATCTGTTCTTGTAGAAAGTTGTTCAATACAACAGAGTGGACCCCATCCCCAAAATTGAGGCATAACACCAATTTTATGATTCCATATTTATAAATTCTATATGTACATTAAATATGATTCACTGAGGCACATCATTGATGAGTTTCAAGTAATGTTATACTCATTAATGAATTATGTGGATGGTTCTAACAAGGGGCATATGAAAGGTATCATCATGCCGAACTGGTTTGTAATGACCTGAATTTTTTAATGACTTTTAGTTTCCCAATTTTGTGTGTTATTTGTCTTTATACTCAACAAAAATATATTCTTTAATTAATTATGTGAGTATAATTAAAATGAGACTGTTGGTTTTTGACTGTTATATGATCGTTGGTCAATATGACCGTCGAAAACTAAATGTTGCAATTGTTGTCTCTAAATACAAGTGATCTTGGTTAATTACTATAGAAAAATATTTGATGGCCTCATCCCGTAGTCTCGGGCCGATCTAAGCCCATCTGGAGAAACGTGGGAAGGAGGTAGCACCACTGGGCTTTTCTATGGACCAAACCCATGCCGAACTTCATTGTGTGAAGCTGGAGCGGAATTGCTTTCAGGAGAAGTTCAATCTTATAGAAATAACTACTCGGGCAATGTTAGCCAAGCCACCCTCAGATTCTCTCACCTTATCACACCATACACTTAAGTCCCATGTTGGTGTTATAAGGTTCTATTTAAAGAGACCATAGATACTTTTTACAATCCTTTGAGATAAATAAAGTTGTGATTTCTTACTATGGTGATGTTTTTGTTTTTTTTCAGATGCTCGAATAAATATAGGATGTATGTTGTTGATCTTTGGAAAAATGGGATATTTTAAAATATTTATGTATACCTTAAATAATTAATTTTGTGTAATAATTTTTTAAAAAAAGGACTTCTCGAAATGTGTTAAGTAAGAAATTTAGAATCTAATAAGATCAACATAATTTTTTTGTGAATAGTAAATTATGAATAGTGATTTTACGCTTAGGATTAGTAATGTGACAAAATGGATTAGTAATCTCACTTAATGAAATTATTAATATAATTTAGGCACCTTGATTAAGTAATGTTATTCAATAATATAAGCAAATAATTGTTTCAGAAATTATTTGTCAAGTATTAGTTTTTCCTGGTGAATAGTGTTTTTAATTAAAAATTTAATTAAAAATATTTAGAAAATTATTTTTATAAAATTGAGATCATTTTTTAATTCAGAGCATCAATATTAGGTTTAAGAGATTTTTTTGGGATTTTTCTGAATAAAATGAATTTTTAGTGAATAGTGAAAATACAGTTTTTAGTTTCAGGTGTTTAATGACATCAATAAGGTTGTAATAATTATGTAATCTATCTGGTCGACTTATGAATTGTAAGATAAGGTATGAGGTGTAACAATTGGCCCATACAATGGGAAAATACCATGGGAAAGCCCGTGGTGTTTCCAATACCACCGATGAGGTGTCCCTTGGCCATTAATGACTTGTCCCCCTCACTTGTCCTCTAAATACAAATCCTTTCCCTCATTACATTCATTTATAAATCCTCATATGAGAAGTTCTGGTCCCCTTACCTCCCTAGGAGTCCTCCCAAGGTGCCCTCAAGCCTCCCAAGGTCCCGACCTTCAAACATTCAAAGTTACCTTTCAAGGTAAGGGATTCTTTCACCCTCCTCTTTTAAGTCATGACTTCCTTTATATTGTGACTTATATTTTCCATATCATTATGTTTATGGAATGTTATTATATGTTCTTATTACATTCCATTTTACTTCCAAATTATTTGATACCCTTTCTTGTCTCATCAATTTTTTTTCTGAATTTTTAAGTGACACCGTTAGGCTGCCGAATTTCTCGTAAAAGGAATCACGTCTTCTCTTTTCTTTCATGATTTCTTTTTATGTGGAATGTCATTAAAATTTCAATACCATGTTATTATATCCATGTTGATCTATATTTATTCTTTATTATATGTTATTTATGAGTGTGATACTCTTGTACCCTCTCTTTCCAATGTTTTCTAAAAACATGTTATATACCAGTTATTCTGCAGAAATTCCGCCTCAAAATTTCGATCTCTTTCTCACCAAAAATTATCTTGTTTTATTTTTGTGAACAATCAGACCTATTTTGTTTCTTTTTTTGTTCATAAGTATATAAATATAATTTATTTGATTCTATAATTGACATACATATAATCCTCAGTCCCTTTCTATCGGTTATAAATGACATAATGATCTTATTTTTTTAGATCTTTTAAAATGTCATGATCCTGAAATGAAGCCAATTTATTTTATTCTCCTTGGATTATTTTTGAATTGTTTGATTATGATCTATCTGGATCACATGAAAGTAAATACATATTATGTGTGTGCCCTGATGGCGATCCAATGCATTGGTTAAAGATTTAGTCTCTAGAGATGAAAAGTTTCACGATACCTTGGTGAATAACCTTGGTAATATTTATGACACCTTAGGGATGGACCTTTGTGATATGTTCATGAATTAATAAATGAAATGTTGCAGCCATATATTCATGTTATGTTTCAAGTTGTTTTCTTTCTGATATGCATATTCTTCCATTGCTCATATCATTATGTTGTTATTCAAGTTCTTATTGATATCACAATTACACTGATTCCCTTGTTTATCCTTACTAGGCCTTGTGCTCACTCTTTCCTTTGATGTATGTCTCCAAGATATGAAAGGAAGTAATTGTGCATATGATGATCTTATTATGAAGCCCTAATGGTGGATTAGAAGAATTTTTTATGTTGTATTCAAGTTTTATAGTTCCTGATTTCCAAGACACTAGACTTTAAAGATCCTCTATATATAAAATATAATGAAAAGTTATGTATTCAAAAGGCGGGATGCCACACAGTTCCATTTAGTAATTAATTCATAAAATCTAAATGTCACAGAAAAAATTCTTTAATGTTTTTTTAGGGAAGAAAAAGGAAGCTCGGAAGTACTTTTATTAATAATATAATGTGTTAATCGGCAACTGGAAGGGTAATAATGGCATGGAAATTTAATGAATTGAAATTCTAAGAGTCAATGGACAGATTTAATGTATTAGATTAAAATAACCATAACTTCTTATTCTTGTGTTCAATGATGCTATTATTTTTTGGATAAATGTAGTTGAAATTGTGAAACATATTTTATGAAGAAAACTATTAAAAATTATTCCATTTAATGGAAAATCCATATAGAAACATTTAAAGAGGACTTTTGGAGAGAATTATTTTATCCCATTTCCTAAAAAATATGCACCTCCACCCCTTCTAAAATCATTGACACTTATATACAGCCATTTTATATATATTTTAGTTTATTTTCAACTGTAATAGTATTATTAATTTTTAATATATTTTACTCTTTTTTATTATATCATCCCATTTTTTATGTTTTGTTTTCCCTCCACGTTCTTCTCCACTATGTTGTCTTATAATAGTGATCACGAGTAACTAACCTGAGGATTTTCCTGGGGAATCAATATATTGTTGAACTCAAGTCATTGAACATTCATGATTATTGTTTCTTATTCTCTAATAGTTAAGTCATGGGGGATCATAGTGGGTAAGGCACCTTTGTGTCTCCACATCCCACCTGAGGCCTAACTTTCTCTTCTATAATATCATCCCTCAATTGATGAGGTGTATGTGTGGTCTTCTGGTTATCATTGAGTGAAATATAAATTCAAAACCCTATTTAGAAAATTATATTCATGAATTTGATAGATTGTGTTTATTAATTAAATTTTAATCTAATAATGAGATGTTAAAGGTTCAATCCGAGGGATTCTCTTTGGAATATATCCATTATTGTTTACTTCATTATATTTTCATTCATTGTGTTTTCATTATATATTTATCTTAATTTAATTATTTAATTCTCAATTCTCAAAACTCCATTTCAATTAGTTTTATTTAATAAATATATGAAAAAATACAATGTGAATTATAAGTATAAATTGATTGACCACAACATCTTTTCAAGAGAATGACCTAAGTAATCCAATACTCCGCACATAGTTATGAATATTTTTAAAAGCACACATGTAAACAATTAATCAATTATATCCTTACTGCATTACATTAAACTTTAGGGAATTATATCCTTACCACGTGATGTTAAGCATCCTGAATGTATTCCCTTACCCATGATTTTAAACAACATTGAAGTATGTCCTCATATCATGATAATAAACAGCATGGGAAAGCATCCTTACTGCAAGATGTTAACCTGCACAGAGGAAAATACATCCCCACATCATGTCGTTATACTATTAAAACCATCATTCATCATCACTCATTATCAGAGTACCATGAGAGCCTTACCCCAATTGACAAGAGTATAGGGTGATTACGCTATCTTTTAAATAACTTGAATCTATAAGCCACAATTTCTACCTCAGGTGTATCAGTTCACTGCAATCTTCCATTCCCCCTGGAAATGATGTTTATATTCAAGGACCCTTTTCATGAATATACTTGTATTCATATGGATCCTACGTATGCACTTACGAGTGTTAACCAAATGTGTCCCTCTACAAAAAGGATATTTCGATACTTGTGAGCCCTGAAATCAGTGCAGCAGAACTCAATACCTTAGTATGCTTGAGTTACCACTAGTATGATTGTCCCGTGTCAATATTCATGACTTGAGAACCTCAATCCATGATTTACAATATTCCCATATCCTGATCAGTAGGATGTTGTGGTTTTCATGACCCTAGGTATCCTAATTAGGATCTTGTGTAACATCTCCCTTATTAGGTCCATGTGTGTCATGACCATAAACTTCCTGATCTGTGGTTAAAGTTGTACGACCTTAAACTCTAGCCTATAATGGTCCAAATGAAAATACCTTAAGCTTTTGTCGAAATAGACACAAAACTTATCAGGTTAAAAACATGTAATGGGTTTCTTGAGAAAACTTTATGACTTTTATAGCTAAAATCTTCATCTTTAATGTTTTAGAAAAAATTAGGCTATAAATAAATAACCCATAAAGCTCATAGGGTCAACTTTTTGGCCAAAATAAAATCCATGCTATGATCACTAGACTCACTTTCCTAGGGAAAATTCAGAGTAATTATTTTTCACACTTTCTCATTGTGAGAATATGTTCACTAGGTAATGGTTCGTATTTATGGATTCTCGAACCCTTATTGGATATTTTATTTTCCATAAATCACACTTATGAAGTACGTGTGTCTCAAATCATCATAATAATCCATGGACTATGGAAAGGATATCCATCTTTTAGGACCCTTTGACTGACTATGTATGTACACCTACAAATCCTTCATAAGTACCTATGATCATCAACCAAATGAATCATTATAAAAATGGAAATTTGGATCCACCTGATCCCTAACATCATCGTGGTAGCACTCGACACATGACGTTGTCTTAACTACACCCAACATGACATTCCCATATCATTCTCATGAATTGAGTGCTCTACATCATGATTTAAAATCCCCATATCAAACAATCCATGATGACTATATATTAACGACATTATGTCAACATCTTTCATACCCTTTCTCAAGGACAGACTAGGACACTATATTCCACAGTATTTGGTGGCCCACACCTCATGCGTTGAAACCACGAGGTTTAGGGATTGAGCGTCATATATAAGATATAATTTTTCTAGGGCACTATAAGCCTTCCTATATAGCCACCCCACCATACCCACCATTATCACAGCGGTGTTTGAGTCTTCAATAAATTTACATGGTACTCAGAGAGAAGTAGATATTATAATTTACTCGAATTTATACCAATGCAAAATTTTCTTAACCCAGAAACTTAATGCATCTTCTCCTTTCCAAAATGAAGCTTCTGATATTTATGAGTCTTTGAAACACTGTGGTAGAACTTAACATTTCATAATATCATCATATATTCTCGAGATGACTGTACCCTTATCATATTCAAGGACTAAAGAAATCAGGTTACGATTTACATAACCAACACTCCTACTATACAAGAGGACCGAGCTTCCATGCCACTTCAGCGGTGGCATAGTTGTTCAAGGTCAAGGGCCAAAATAAATGGTGTTCAATGAGGTCTAGGGTTTGATTCCTAGGATTCCACACTTTAGAGAATTTCATCCTCCCATGTACCACTCATCTTGCTGTGTCACTTGCTATCTCATCGGGTGGGTAGAATGGGTGCACTTCACTGGGCTGACATATTTCTTTGTCGAACTATCCTCGATTGAGGTGTAAAACTATGGGACGCGCTGTCATATCTGCTAGAAATGGATACATCCTGGCTACGGGTTCTCCTGAGGACCTCATCGTGGGAATGGGGGTTCTCAAGTGTGGATGGTACGAAAAGGCCACTCTCGTGGATTCCCTTTTCATAAAAAAAGATTACATAGATTCCCTAAGATTTCGCCCACTATAGATTTCACCTTCATAAATATTCTATAGCCCCTAGAAAAGATACCCAGCTTTATGGACTATTTTTTTGACTCTCCATTCATGCCTATGGTTAATACAAATGCGCATATGGTTGTCAACCAAATGTGTTACTCTGAAAAAGGGATTTCTGATTCTTGTGAGCCTCATCAACACCATGGAACATGCCCAACATAACAGTGTGTATTAGTTCATTCCTAGAATTTCATCACCATATCCCATGATTATACATTAGGTCTAATCTTAGAGACCCTAAACTAAAGAAACATTTTTTCTGAGCTAAAAGACCATAAACTAACCCAATATTATGTCAAAACTAAAAGGCCATAAACTAATGAATCATTATGTATGTGATAAAATAACTTTACCTAAAGAAACATTAGGTCCGGGATAAAAGACCTTAATCTAATGAAATAATAGTTCTAAGCTAAAATACCATTAACTAACGCTATATTAGGTCTGAACGAAAAGACCATAAACTTAATAAGAATTAAGTCCAAGATAAAAGTCCTTAAAATAAATAAAAATTAGGTCTGAGAAAAAATTCCAAAAACAAAACAAATATTAGAACCAAGATAAAAGAACCTAAACTAAAGCATGACAGTAATCTAGTCAAAAAAAGATCAAAAGTCCTGCTATATGGCTTCAAAAATTAAGCTATACTCATCAAGGCTATAACATTTGAAAAATAACAGATCTCTCTTCCTATGGAATATGAATCCTACAAGATAAAAAAAATAAATTAATAATTATGGGTTGTTGTGTTAGTGGGAATTAATGAGTATTTCATGAAACAAATCATTGTATCGTGACATTCTGATGAAGAGAAGCTAGATAGTAAATTGAAAAATCCGGAATATCTATTTCTATTGTGAAGAAAAACGAGAATGAATCTTTATATTTTTCAATATCTCTGATGATTCTACCAAAATGCGATGTTTAGAATAGTCAAAATGTGACAAAACCTAATCAGCTGCACCATCATGTTTGGTAAGATTCTGACGAGAGTCAGTAATAGAGCACTAGAGGACCACTCTAACTACCTCTTCTACTTCCCCTAAAGAGAGAAGTGTATCAACCAAGGTAGTCAACTATTAATCCCTATTTTGAGAATCATCTAATGACGACAAAGATGTTGAAAGATAAAACATAAAATGAGAAACAATCTCCTCATGCCTCTATGTTTTTATGGTCTATACATCCATCTGAGTTCGTAGTTCAGATATCAGCTAAGGACCCTACTCCAATGCCTCTAATGTCTCCCTCATATGCCTGGTAAGGGGAGACTCATCCAAAAAGTCTAGGAGATCCCATTTACTCACTTTTAGATCTCACCTAATCAAAACAACTTACTTCATAATTTAATACAGAGGCTAATAGTCAAAACAATCTTTCCCAAAGTCATGAAATAATTAGTGAAGGCATCCCACATGGTCATTGAATACACCCAATGGGGTTATAATGATCATGACATGAATCAGTTTTTGTATCATCTTACTTATTTCCTAACCCCCTGAATCTTATGGAAGAGGTAGGAAGAATGGAGGGATAGTTAGTAGAACAAAATAATGTAGAATAACTTTCCCCATAATCTCTTTTTTTAATAGTAATATCATCTGTAGCTTGTGCTCGTGGACTGATATACACAATAGAATCTGATCTGATATCAAAATATACAATATCAGAGCTAGGTATCTTCCTTGACACCTCAAAAAGTTCATCAATAAATTCTTATGGTGCCTCAAATTTAAGAATTGGTGACTCAAAAGGCTTCTCCACATGATGGACCAACTGGTCTAACACAACATTTGGACAAGAAATTACCTAATATGGGGAATTATCTTAGGAAAAGAAAGTGGAAGTATCAGTATGAGAATTTATAATCATTGGTATCATAAATTCACATGATAGTATCTTCCTAAATTCATAAATGACCCCAATATGTAGTTCCCCTCAGACGTGGACCAAAGGAATGGGAGAAACTCAATGAACATATCCAAACTATCAAGTTAATTAACATGGTGTGTTGAGATCATAAATGATCAGACCGTCCATCCTGGGTATGAGAACCCCATCCCGAAGGGATAGAATAAAAGATATTTCATCAAGGGAACTATTAAAATCATCAATAATTGTATCATCTAGTGCATGGAAAGTAGTGATGTCAATGCTATCAGATTGATGTAGTGAAACCTTGACCACAATAGGGATTAGAGACATGGCCCCAAACCGTGAGATATTCAGAAATCTATAATGAGATATGATGTATAGGATCCTTGAGAATTTTAGTATTTTTAGCAATAGATGTTCTCCCCTAATCAACCAAATAGGAATTAGAGGGGACCACATATTCTGTAAGGTGTGTTTCCTTGTTGATTATGGCCTAACATTTGGAAGAGGCATGCAAGGAGTGGTACTATCAAATTATGGTGCCTTCCTTTCATAGGTCACTCCACCAACACCAATGTTCTAACATAGATAACTTATCATGTTTCCCCATTCTAGAAAATCCATCTGCTCAAGAACGTAGATAGAAATCCAACCAACCTAATGTCCAAAGAAACCTCTTGGTTTCACCTGATATCCCCATGAGAAAGTGTCCGAGGCTTCCAGAATGGCCAAATATAATCTATCAATATCACAAAATTTTTGAGAAGGGTGCTAATAGGGATAGAAAATAATTTTTCTAGCTTTGTTATAATATAGAAAAATACTGATCAATTATGTGAAAAAATATTTGAGCGCACCGATATCTCATTCTTCATTTTATCCATCATGATAACAAGAATATCCCATTACAAGACTGGGGTCTTTGAGGGATCATCCTAGACATCCTTAGTAGGATGGAATTCATCATTCATCTCTCCATGAGGAGGAATACATCCTTGTTGATGAATATCCCATAAGCTAATACCAACCTCATTGTGAGGAAGATGGAATGTGTTGGTCCTTGGACACACATGACTAATCATTTCCCAAATAAGTTTAGGATGGTGGTAAACAATTAATTAAGAGATCCACACAACTTAATAAAGATTAACCATGTATAGAACATTAGAAAACTCAAAACAAATTTTCCTCACCCAAAATTTACATGCACATTCGTTAGAAAAAATTCTGCTAGGATGATGACCCAATTTCATGTACCATCATCCACAAGAAGTGTCTAGAGAATAGGGGAGTAGACTCAGAAAAAATTTAGCTATAGTTTTTTGACCAATTTTAGGACTATTAGAACATTAAGGATATTTGGTACATAGATTGGAAACCCCATGGGATTGAGCTATAAGCATCATAATGTCCCTATTAATTGTTGATTGAATGTAGTCGAGAAAACGGGACACCCAACGACAAGGAAGATTTAGGTCCAGGGGAGGTACATATGCATCATCAAGAAAACCAAATCCCTATAGATAGAGTTGATGAGATAAGGGGTAATATCGATGACCGGGTGAGAGGAAGCGCTTTAGAGTCTGATTAGCATTATACACATGACAATGGAAATTGGAATTATGATTATTGGAAATAAGATACTGTTGATTAGACACAACTGGGGGACCTCGATGAGAACTAGAACCCATATTAAAATAATTATGTGGCACATATTAGATGGATGAAGCTAAATATTTTCAAATCATGACACAAACTAGTCACATCAGGCGCTTTGCATGAATCGACTTGGGGTTCATGAACCACATAAGGAGTTCATGGATCGCCTGACATTAAGAGGACTCACAGGCCTCATAACCCCCACATGGAATCATGCGAACCACATTACCCCATGGAGAAATTTGACAGAATGAACTAAACGTGGTCCTGAAACTCACATCATTCAAATGATCAGGCCAGCAGATCACGTGAATCCATCAAAGAAAACACATCCCTCATAGCTGATGTTCATGGATTTACCAATGTACAATCCTTGGATGTATCAGACGATCATCTAAGTGAGAAGTATTCTTGAGGAAGAGCTCTCAAGAAACAGACTCACAGTAAAGGATCACCAAAGAAGCTTGAAATCCAGGTTCGTAGCATGGTCTTGTGACCGAGGTACTTGATTGATGCTAAGGTGAGGGTGCCCTAAAGAAGAGGTGGTAGGTGGAATGAATTTTCTTCCACCCTAACCTATATATATGACATTTCATGGAATACCAAATGTCTCATAGTAGGCCATAATTCACCTAATAAACTGGTTAGAAACACCTCCAAATAATCAGGTGGGGATAAGTATTCACAGAATCTTATTCGGTTATCACCATGAATCCACCAATTGTCTGGAGAGCCTTCATAAAAGATGAAAGGTTTGTTGAAGGAAGCCTTGTGGTATTCCATGTAGGTTATGTTTAGCACGTGGAGTCTTCATGTGACCTTGAAATCGTCATGGGATATATTTTTCAGTTTCTAGAGTACTAATGTTCTATTAATGAAAGACATCTCTTGTTCAATCGTATATAACATGAAGGATCTCTGGTAAGATATGAAAATAATATCCAACACGCCCACTAGATCACATGCGACTCATGTTAATGAACATAAAAAATACTAATGGTGGAATACATAAACAAGATCATGTCTGATAACCCACATGATCCTTATATGAACCACGCAAAGACACATAGCTACACCACGACACATTGACCACATATCATGATGCTCCTTCAACCAACTATTTTGGTCATATGAATCCCTCTAGACATGCAAAGGAAAATTCACTTGGCCCCCCAAGATGTGTCACCATAGTCTCATGGAACTACCTATGGACATGTTTCCCAAGCCCCACGATGTCCTTAGGATAAATCAGTTGACTCATATAACGGTGCCCACACATGTCAACCATGTCTCGTGAAAGCATCTCAGTGTATCATCCATGACTTGTGATGTTCTATGAGCGTATCAGAAGGACACTAAATTTCCATTGGCTATATCAACTGTATCTCACAACGCCCTCCATGCATGTTGGATGATACACATGATGGCCTCTAGAGATGTCACCAAGAATTGAGATACCATCCAATACATGTCATGTGATTCCCTACAGACACATTATCCTGAGCTCACGACACTCTCCATCATCTTCAGTAAAGACATAAGACTCCCTCTGGATATTTCATCAAAAATATTTGAAAAAATATCATGAAAACCATATGGATCTTGTGATTTACTCATGAAAAAATCATCAATTTCATGCCACACCCTCTAGATAGAGCGTCCTGGTAACTAGGGAATCACATGATTTGATAGTCTCACCCATCCATGGAAGGTAAGACCATAATAAAAAGGAAAAATCAGTGTGTAATCCCCAATAAAAGGAAATTTCTTGACTCTAATTCCTACAATGATGAGGATATTTAGTCCATCCATTCATGGTTCTAGCTATATATTGATCATCCAGGGTCGTCCCTTCATCTAATCCCCTTATCCAATGAAATGAAAATGATAAAATTATAACTCTCATTTCTCACAACGAGCATAACTCATGTGGGCTTAGGGAGTTGCATTGATCATTTCATATCTACTATCCACCCCATGGTTTAAAGAGAAACCTCAATGTGTAAGCCCCAACCAATTGGGTAGAAATAGATTGTAAGTCTCAACTACCAACATCATATAATATGTCCTCAATAAATAGAGAACCAGTCTTTCTATAAGCCCCTAGCATTCCTAAAAACTCAAGTATGTTTGTAATGACTTTGAGTGTGATCATCCCCCTTTGGATATCAATATGTTAAGGGATAAATGAACAATGGGAACCCTAATTCCTCCCATAAATGGGATATATAGGACACCATTATATAGATCAGACTCTAATAAACATCAATTTCGATGGTATCCTTATGTTAATGATATTTAAACCATCAGAACCCAATAATTCCCACGACCTGATTACTATACCCCATCCATTAGAGGAATGATAAATAAACTGAACTATGATGACTTTGATTCCTACCATACTTAGGATACATAGGATGCCTTATCAAGGACTGAGCTCTATACATAACCACCCAAGGACTTTTCCAACAACCCAATCCCAAATCTATTATCCGTGGGGCTAATCATCTGCTCCCCCTTGTTTCTCACAACGAGAATAGCTCACTTGGGATTATGGAGATGCAAAAAACACCTCATTAGGAATTATGAATCTCCAATAGTAAGGAGGATCACAGAATGTAAACCCCAATGAATGTTATGGAATGATAAACCCTTTTATAAAGGTATATACCTTGGGCCCATTCCCATGGACGTGATTGAACTACACTGACTCTGATTCAATCCATAACATGGATATGTAGGATATCTCGTTGGGAACCGAGCTCAAACATTTTTGTGTCTCACTAACTATACATATGTCATTGCTTCATGATATTAAACTGCATAGGATTGAAAAACAATGTGGGGTTGGATTCCTACAATAACCAGGTTACATAGGACGCCTCCTAAATTTCTCAATCCCCTCCTTGAAATATTAACCACCTCCTCTTATGGCATAACATTCTACAGCATTTGGTCATATGGATTCAACACATAAAGCAGTTATTAACTATTAGGAAAATGGACAATGAACCTCAAATACATACAGATATATTCACTAATGAGACCACAATTTCTATGGATAATCGATGAGACTCTGTTTCTTTGTATAATGAGAGGATTAAAAAACGAATCATTCTTTCAGGGTAACAATTCCTGTGTCATTATTTGGATGAGATTCAAAAACATATCATAAATATATGAGAGATTCTTAGAGTTTGGAACAATTCCCACCAAAAGGGTGCGATGATCCCAACCTTCTATCCTCTCAACCACTGTGACTCCCCAAGAGTTGCTGATCATAAAATCCCAGATAAAAGTCCGACTTTGGAATGTAGTTCTATAACTTGCTATGGATGTGGGAGTAATTGGGAGTTTCTTGGAAGGTGACAATGGTTTCCTGAAGAGAGATTCTCATTTCATGCCTAAAAAACTCAATGAAATAATAGGTAAACCAAATGTTGTTTATTTGGGAATCTAAAATCGTTTCCAGCTTAAATATTTACCCAAAACCAAAATTCTCATTTAATTACAAATACTTATTTAACTTATTAAGTACTTATCAATGCTCTTAAAATCTTCTCAAACCTTCTAAAATCTTCACACAAATTTATCCATCTCCATACTTTTATAATCATTATTTTTTCTAATTCATATTTCAACCTTGATTTATTCATTATGATGATGATCTATGGGAACTCAAATTATCTTGAACTATTTTCTAATACATCATAATTGAATAATTATCATTACAAATATCAACACAAAAAAGAATATATATCATAATCATTTTCAACTCCATTGTATCTCATTTACATTAATTTTTCCACAAACATATTCATAACTTTTAAATATGTCAATACTTCCTTGGTAGAACATCATAATTGGATTCAAAACTTCTTCAATATCTCTCTTGAAAACAAAATTGTAACCGATTTATGAAAATTATACTTTTCTTCTTTTCCTCATACAGATGTTCTTGCTTATAATGCATTGATCTATGTTGGGATGCATCTGATGAAGCTGTATTTTCTTCACTATGGTTATCAATGTATCTTCCAATATTATAACCTTCAAACCAATTTTTAAAAAAATAAGAGTAACAGATCAAAGTTACTATTTCCTTCTTGACCAACTTGTAAGGAAAATAAATTAGATCTTTCATTTCTTTTAACCAAAATAAAAACCATCAATAATTCATTTTAATAAATATGGTTGACTACATTTTTTATCTTCACCAGGTTGATCAACCTATGACTTCCTTACACACATCATACCCAACAAAAATCAAACTTCCCTTAATTATTCATTAGTCCCATCAACTCCTAATTAAATTAATTATGCCTCAAATGAGGGGTGACACACCACGTATGATTATTGAAGTCGGCCTCAACCTTTTTATATTTTAATTCAATACAGATTAAACATCAGCAATTAAAAATTCTTTCTATGAATTTTTATTTCTTTTGGAATATTGGACTAACTAAATAATAGAATCATTATATTTCTACGTTTCTTGGAAGCCTTCCTAGCCTTCGAATAATTATATATTCAGTGATCTAACACCGATGAATCGAGACTGAAAAAACATCCACTTCTGCAACTTTATTCCACCGCAAACTACTTCGTATATCATGAATTCTTGATGACAGTAAGAAATTTTAAATCAAATTTAGTATCATTTGACTTACAATGCAATGTATTATTATTTACAATCCTTCATAAAACATCCTTGATTATCCACTCAGAACTTCAATCATATTGGTAGCACCTATGTACCCCCATACCTTTATAAGGATTTCGTCAAATGTTTTATAGATAACATTGATTTATGATAAATCCAATATGACTAAAACCTAACATATTTAAATCATGTATATTCATACTATAATACACTTCCTAATTATGATTTGAACTTTATACTAGATCCAAGGTGATTTTGTTGAACCTTTTCACCCCTAAATTTTTTTCATAATCTGATGGGAATTATAGAAAATTTTATGTTTGATCACCAGAAAACAATGGTGATTCTAATCACTATATTTAAAAAATGAATTGATTTCTTCTTTCCACGAACACAAAAGATATCACCAATAAAAAAAATTCTTTTTGAAACCAAAAACAACTTCTAGCCAATACGGTCCCAACAACCCCCCCTTTGGATTCTGTGGTCTACCAAGGTTCATAAATAACTAAACATTATAACTATATGAAACTTATTACATACCAACACATCTAATCCTGTGTGAGGAAACCCATTTTTGGAAACAAGAATCAATGACAAAAAAACCATGCTCTCGTAATGTACTGACTTAGAAAATGTTGACATATTAACATCACATATTTCTTCACATCTTCCACATTCTTTTCAACAAACGTTTCTTATAACAACTCCAAGAAATAGTTATAATAGTTCACAAACATTCATATAGGATTCAAAGATTACCAACAACTCCTCCTTTATAGATTCTTCCATGAATGGTTTCGAATATTTCAATGGAAAGATTTATGAAAAAATTATCCCACATTGAAATCACTATCCTAATATAATATGTGATAGGGGAAAAAACATATACCTCAACCTTGATGTGAAAGAGGTTGGATGCCCATGTTCAACCTATGTTTATAAAAAGATCACATTGGTAAATGTTTTTTGAAAATGTAGAATGTTTTTCTGATGTGGGAATATAATCTAGTATCAATTCATTCACCTCCACATTCAATTTGATGAAATGGTGTTGTATATAAATATGTTTTTAATGAGATTGTTTTATTAGGTTGCTTTAATTGTTTATGTTAATTTTTTTATCACAATCCAAGAGAAAGGGTAACTTTAACTCAACAGGTATGTCTTCCAAATGATTCTTCATCCATATAAGTTTGGTAGCATCTTGGGTGGTAGCAATATACAGAGCCTTATATCTAAAAATAGTTATTGAATTTTGGTTCACTGTGTCCAAACCAACACAACTTTTCCCCAAAAATAAAACTCCACAAGATGTGAACCATATATCATTAACATTTCCTACCCAATCCATATATGAATACCCAAAAAGGACAATACATTCTTATCTATCATACCTAATTTGGAAATATGTTGTTCCTTTGATATATTCGAGATATCATTTTCTAGCTAGTGGTTGTTATTATTTTGTTTCACTCTGAAATATTTAATTTAAGGTAACAACATAAACAATGTCGGTTTTTGAGGAAGTAAAATTAAATAAACATCTAATAATCTTCTAAAACTCTTTAGAGTCAACTTACATAGATTCTCCATCATTAGACAACATGGATCCCACTAAAAGTTTTGTGGAAAGTGGTTATCAATTTTCCATGGTGATATTCTCAAAAATATCCTTACCATGCTTTTGTTGTGAAAGAAAAACATGTTTCTTCTTTTCTGATATTTGTACCCGAAGAATGTAATCCATTTCATATAACATGAACATATATGATATTTTTTTCATCTCTTCTGGAAATCGTTCAGAAGTTCCTTCATTGTTCCCTATAAAGATAATGTCATAAACATAAAAAATTACAATGATGTAAAATTCATGAATTTCATTGATAAAAACATTACTATAAACTCATAAGTTCTTGAAACTCATATTCCTTAAGAAGGAATATAATTAGGAATTCCATGACCATGATTCTTGAATCATCAGATATAATGACTTATTCATATTTCACACAAAACATTCATCTTTTCCAATAAAAAAATCCAAAATGTTGTTCAATATAGCCTTACACATCAGGATCACCATTCATAAATTGTGATTAGGCATTCATCTAGAAAAAAAGATAACTTCGTTGTGTGACAATAACGATTAATATTTTGAATGTTTCTAACCCTTCCATAAGAGAAAAAATTTCACCAAAATAAATTTTATCAATTTGATAGTAACCTTTTCACAAAAGCATTAATTTGTTTATTATCACTTCACCATATTCATTCAACAGGTTCTGGAAAACCCTTTCGGTACCTATAGAATTATTGTCTTTTTCTTTGTATGAGTTCCCAAGTTTAAATATACTCAATATAATATCACTCTTCATAAATGAATTGAACCCATTCCAGATTCTCAAAGGCTTCATTCATATCTTTTAGTTCCACATCTAAATTAATGAAGTGTGTGTAATATATTTTTCCTCTTCTTATTTGAAACCCAAGATGTTGATCCCCAATTCTTTTTTTAACTTCCACATTTTTAATATTCCTAGGATGATATATTCAAGATTCATCCCCATAAATAGAAGTGGGTGTGTCTGATTCTTCTTCTTGAGTTGGATAAAAACTCTTTATATCCTTATTAGAATTACTAACAGAATTATTTCATCGTGTACATCTTCTATATCAGAATGAATTTTATAGAATAATAATCACGATTTTCAATAACATTCACATTAACAAAATAATCTATTTTTTATGTTTCATTATTAACACATCTATATCCTCTATTGACTATATTATATCCATAAAAAATGGAATCACCACTTTTATGTTGAATCCTTCCAAGGTTTCGAACTTTTTTCTTCAGGATGCATGAACTCCAAAAAACTCCTAAGTGTTTCAAACATGGTGTTTTGAAATTAACCAATTTATATGGAGACATATATGAACATAGCATGTAGAAATAATAAGTTTTTAATGGTAACAGATTTACTCATTGATTTCCTCCAAAAGTAATTTGAGAGGTCATGTTCAAGTAACATAGTTCTCCCCATTTTAATCAAAATTATTTTTATCCTTTTATCCATGCCATTTTTTGAGCAGTGTATGGTGTAACTTACCCATGAAAGGTTCTATATTTCTCAAGATAACTTTTAAACTCTTTATTTATGTATTCACCACTGTTGTATCTTCTCAACTTCATTACTGAATACTTTATCTTTTATCCTCCTATTACTTGTGAACCATTTTAGAGAATTTGACTTATGTTTCACATAAAAACTAATAAAATTCAATTAAAATAATATATGAATGTATTGATGTAATTATCTCCAATGGTTTATTCATTTTTCATTGGCCCCTGAATACCATAATGAATGATTTTCAAGGTTCAATTTAAACAACTATCAACAATCTTATACACATACATTGTAATTTTTCCATTCTAAAAAATAATGGAACATCAATCACTTCATATTTAAATTTCATGAATTCAATAGAGACATTCACTATTTTATAACTTCCTCATGTTTCTCTACCACATGTGTCCCAAAATTTTATTCCACATCATATTCACATCCACCATGCCTATGTATCGGGTGTTTTGAACCAGACCAACTTGGAACATGTTTCCTTTTATATGTTTTCAACTTGTAACTATCTTTCCATATTCCTCTATTTTTACAAATGACCCATATATTTTGAAAAAAACATTGCAACCTTATTCAATTTTTTTTGAAACACATAGATTGTATTATTACAATCATTCAACATGAAATGATTTTATAGACATTAGTATCTTATAAAAAATTATGGCTAATCCTAAACCTTTGACTTTGAGGGATTCATCATTGAAAAATGTCACAGTTCCATCATTTCATTCATTCACATTCATAAGAAAATTATATCTCCTATCATTTGAGATGAACACCCACAATCTATTATCCATAGTCTTTCTCCTTATGTAACATTGTGAGTGGTTTGAATAACATAATCATTTTTCCCTTTACCATTATTCACATATGGCTTCTGAGAACTACTAATTTTCTTACTAATAACATGAATAAACATCCTTTTGTAATATGTCCATTATGTTCACATGTTTACTAATTTTTTTAGGGAATGGAATCTATTTTCAATTTTCACACCAAAATTCTCAAGATTCTTTAGAAAATCCTTATCAGACTTCTTACTTTGTGGGAATTCACCCCCTTATAATATTTCTTATGTAATTTATAGAATAGTAGTAATGATGAAGATTGAACACAAATGATGATACATAATTCAAAATCCACCACAATACCAGCAGCACATCATGAATGGATTTTTTAACTCTGTAACTTCCATACCGACTAAAATTATGTGAATTATTCTAAGAAGATTTATCATATTTATTATTATATAGTTTTTGACCAACAAACATTCTATTATCTCCTATAATCATCTATCGCAGCTCAGTTTTATTTAATGTCTTATTTGAATAAAATGATGTAGAATCGTTTTTGGTTTCAAAACACCCACATAAACAAAATTTCTATATTTCTTCTTCTCAAAAACAATTTAAAATTTATTCTCAAACATTAAATGAAAATTTTGATCCTTCTCAAATTTACCCATTACAGAGCCTTCAACACCATTTGAGAAATAATTCATTAAACTAGAAACCATATGTTTAGATTTAGAATGTTTTTATTGGACATGTTCTTTCTCTTCTTCGTTTTCTATCATCTTAACATCCAGATGTTCATTAAGATTAATTTCTTTCCCAAAATATTTATTAGAATCATCAATATCTTCTAGAATAATTATCTTCTCATCATGAAAACATTCATGATTTGTTTTTAAGTATTTATCATTTTTAAATTTCTTTTTTTCTTTGTCATGTATCCCAAAATTCTTTATACATACATTCAATTCTTCTATAAGATGAAACACTAATCAAGTTTATTTTTCTTCTTCAGAAAAACTACTTCAAAACACTTTATTATTAACTATTGTAGTAAAAGTGTTCTAAAAAACCTTCTCAATAGAAATTTCTGATTCATCTTCACTAGCTTCTTCATCATCATATTTATATAATTAACTTCCCCTGTTATATTTGGAGAACTTTTTATCATTATCTTTGGTGTAAGATTTATACTTATCACCATGTTTCTTCTATAATATTCATGGCCTTATTTTTTATTCATCACTATCCTATTCTTTAATTATTTGAGATCAATTATTTTCCATGTTTCCAAATACCCCACATTCAAAAAATTTAAATGGATGAATCCCCTTATATTTTTCTATACTTTTTTTCATATTATTAGAAAATAAAATATTAAATTTAATTAGTATTTTTACATACCTCATTTTTTGAATTAGAATCTTTAGTATCATCATCAAAAATCAATATATAATTTACATTCTTGGTAGTATTGAAATAAATTTCATGATCACTTTTTTCCTTTCATAGAATTTTCCATTATCATTTTATAATAAATGAGATAACTATGTAAATAATCCAGAGATAATGTTTTGGGGTCTCTATATTCCAATGAGAAAACATTAGAATCATACTTTTTGGGAAGGTTTCTTATGATCTATTCAACATTAGTTGTGTCTCCTAGGTTTTCACCAAGACATCTGATAGTGATAAAAATTTCATTCAACCTATTAAAGAAGTCACCAACTAATTCATATTCACCCATCTTGATATAATCATACATAAATCCCAATATTTGTATGTTTTCCTTATTTACTTAATAATGTACTTCATAAATTTTCTTCATCTAATACTAGATACATTTGGTAGTGGAAACACCATTAAATCATAGAAAAACGCATTCAGAGTGTGATGATTGTATGTAATATTTAGTTATTCCATAATTATCAATATTATTCTTATTAAAATATACAAGAATAACTTTCTCATCAAAAAGAGGAAATCCATTTGTTGAAGCATCAACAATATGATACACAAGATACATAATAAATGGAAATAATCTATATTTATAGATATAATAGTTCCTACCATTAAATATAGGAATCCCGTTACATTTCACACAATTAATATTTTCTATCACATATTCTATTTAAAAACATCGATAAAGAGTAAATAAACAAAACATTGTCTCTAATAACACTGGACATTTTCCAGTCAAGTTTTTGTATCAAATAGAGGTTGAGAGGGTGAATCAGTGATATCATTTTATTTTATGTTTTCATTATTTTAAAACAACTTTCACCTCCTTTAATATATTTCTTACATTATTGAAAATAAAAACAATAACACATCCATGGAACCACACAAATTTAGAATGTTCATTTCTCAAAAACTATAGCTACATCCTTGGTATGGTTTGGAAATAAACCAATACCACGTAATCTATAAGAAAAGAATCCTTTTGTGTGAATAAAACAAGTAGGATATACCCATACTGACTGAAAGTTATTTTTTATTCATAATAAACAAGAACTAGTAACAATAAAAAAATTCCTTCAAGGGGGACGGAAATGGTGCAGACCTAGGGCATCCTCTCTAACCACACGCTGACATTCGAGGGGAAGAGAGAGGGGACTATCAAAAACCACAAGAGGATCCTCCTGACTGCCCTGGCGGGCCAGCAGATCGGCTGCGAAGTTAGTTTCTCTCCAGCTATGATGGATAAACCTTCCATGGTTGGATTCCGCCTTGCACCTACGTATAATGTAAGTCAAGTCCCACGGAATCCCAAACCTTCCATGGTTGGATTCCGCCTTGCACCTATGTTTAATAAAATTTTACATGTGCTTCTAATAATATGAAATTATATAATTCAATATTTTCTAATACGTTAACATGATTTCACCAATTTATTCAAAACATGTAATTGTGATTACACATCAAAATTCACAAATATATTATTTTAGTGAAGTTCATCACTTTCTTACCCAAAAGTATGAATGAACTTCTCTAGACGTCATAATGATAATCAATAAAGTTCTCTAGTCAGAATCCAAAGTATGATTGTTCTTCACAGAAATATACCTCTTCTATAATATCGGTGAAACAATTATATGAAATTCTTCTACATCAATCCAAAAAACCCAGTCTAATTTAATTTCTCGATCATTAAGTCATTGAATACAGTCTTCTTCTTCTGATTCTTCGATCTAGAAAATTTCCCCATGAATTCTCAATCTTGAAACTCTTTCACTCAATAAACATTCAGTGCTTTGCCTTCTCTCTTCACTCATTTGTAGTAAAAGTGTTAGAAATTTCAATGTACTCTACTACTTTTATAGGTGAGAAAAATATTATTTACATTGGAATCTGAAATATTTTCCCACTTCAAATTTTTTCTCAAAATATCAATTATAATAAATTTTCATATATATATTTGAATTCTTCTATACTTCTTAACTCTTTTAAAAATTTCATTAATATACTGAAAATATTATCTCATTTTTGACTTTTCTAATCACTCTCCTGTTCAATTTTGATTGATATTATGATTTTATTTATGATGAACACATATGGTTTTATGGATTATATTTACCCACATTCTAAAAAATAAGAACTGAAGACTTATCATATTGATTCTATGTATGAAAAAAATAAACTTTTATGATAAAAATTGTTGCAACTACCTTAGATATAATGTTTCTGGTGCTTTCTCCGGGGTGCATGAATCTGTCTGTGGGGGATGCATAGCTGTTGACCCACATTCCTGCTTTCAAAAGGTGGGCAGCATCTATTACTCATTCATGGACCTTTTCTCCTTGATCAAAACATGATGATGGGATTTTGGTTCTTCATTCTGTTGATTTCTCCTCAAAACTCATCACCTAATCTGGGTCTCTCTTGTAGATTAGGTAATGGTTCGTGAATCTCATTTCTAGTGCCATATCTTCATGGATGTCTCTTAATTACACTATATTTTTCAGGAAATTGCATGGGGTCTTGACATGGTAGCAACCTTCGGTTAGAGTATATGGAAAACTCAGGCATGTCAGGGCATCTCTAGGTGCATGGATTTAAGAGAACCTGTATTCTTCCTCATAAGAGGGAATCTCAAGAGAGAAGAACCAGAGGCATCCAACATCAGTCATGGGGTATCTTATGCCGGAGGCATGTCCCAGAGGTTTTCATTAGCTTCCCATGTTTATCACGGGGTACACCATGAGTTTAACATCTCATGGAGACGGTTACGCCAAAGGTGTGTCTTTTATGGGTTTACATCGGCATATCACATTTATCACGAGGTAGGTCATGAGTTTAACCAATTGCAGAGATAGATCAGACTGATCAAAACATCCCATAGCGACGGATCATATTGTTAGATCATGAGGAGGGAGCTCTAGGAGTGTTTAGCAGGTAGATGGATTAGAACACTGAATTAGAGAAGACCAAGGATGGCGAGTCCCATAAAGGGAAGATTTCACACCATGAAGGCTGATCAGGACAACACTAAGGGCTGATCAGGGAGAGTTTACCCCAGAATAGGGGAACACCATGATTTACCATTGGCTGGGATTGAACCTCATGAAGGCTTCCTACGTACCATATGTAGACGACAAGGTTCAGATCCCACATAGTTTAAAGGGGTGATGAATCAGGGTGTACACAAAAGACAATGACCCGATAACATGTTGGGGCTTACATGTGTCTTGTGGCCCAGGTACTGCTAGGAGCAGAATGGAGGTGGATGACATGATCCCACTAGGATGTGGCGGCCCATGTGAGAATTAGAATGGATGCTGAAGAGTTGAATGGAGTGAAGGGGGAATGAGATGGAACTTTCATGAAGGTGACGGCAGTGTTAGTCTTGAGCTTCGAAGAGACTTCCTACGTATCCTTGTCGTAACGAATAAAAGTCTACGTAGTTTGGTAGGGGTATAGGGCATACACTCTAGGCTGCCCACAGTGTTGTTGAACCGATGTGGAGGGGGTTGGGGTGACCAATGGATGGTGGCTTGATCCTCGTGGAGAATTCCGACGTACCTTGCCCAGGCAAGGATCAAATAACAGATAGTTTAGGTTGGGGTGGGAACCTATGTAAAGGTGGTCGGAACCAATGTTTGTTGGGCTTGAACCTCAGGGATATTTCCTACGTACCCTACATTGGTAAGGATCAATTTCCTCGTAGTTCAAAAGGGTGTGGGGGGCTTACACTCTTGGATTCCCAAGGTGTTGGTGAACCGACGTGAAGGGGTCAGAACGACCAATGGATCGTGGGCTTTAGCCTCATGGAGGATTCCTACGTACCTTGCCTTGGTAAAGATCAAAGACCATGTAGTTCATGTTGGGGTGGGAACCAATGTGAAGGTGGTAGGAACCAATGGTTGTTGGGATTGAAGCTAAGTGAGGCTTCCTATATACCATGCCTTAACACAGATTAAAGTCCTCGTAGTTCATGATGGTGTTTGGGGCTTACCCTCTTGGCTGCCCAAGGTGTTGGTGAACCGACGTGAAAGGGTCGGAATGACCAATGGATGGTGGGATTGACCCTCATGGAGGCTTCCTACGTACCTTTCCTTGACAAGGATCAAAGACCATGTAGTTCATGTTGTTGTGGGGCTTACACTCTAGGCTGCCCTGGTGCTGCTATGGAGCGTAAATGGTGGATGTGGCTTACGCACGGAAGCTACCCGGGTGCCACTATGGAGCGGCAATGGTTGATGGGGCTTATGATAGGAAGCTGCCCAGGTGACGCTATAGAGTGGAAAATGGTGGATGTGTTATACGCAAGAAATATGCCTAGGTGCCTCTAAGGAGAAACAGTGGTTGGTGGGGCTAATTCAAGGTAGCTTCTCGTGTACCGCTATGAATTGGAAATGGTGGATGGAGCATACACAAGGAAGCTGCCCGGGTGCATTTATGGAGCGACAATGGTGGATGGGGATTATGCAAAGAAGCTTCCTGGGTGCCCCTATGGAGCGGCAATGGTGGATGAGGCTTACGCAAGGATGCTTCCCAGGTGATACTGTGGAGCTTCAATTGTGGATGGGGTTTATGCAAGGAAGCTGCCCAGGTGCCGCTATGGAGCGGCAAAGGTGGATGGGGCTTTGGGAAGGAAGTAGCACATGTGGTGCTATGAAGTGGCCATAGTGGGATTGGCTTACGCAAGGAAGCCGCCCGTGTGCCGCTGTGGAGCGACAATGGTGGATGGGGCTTACGCAAGGAAGCTTCCTAGGTGCCGCTATGGAGCGACAATGGTGGATCGGGCTTATGAAAGGAAGCTTCCTCAGTGCCGCTATGGAGAAGAAATTGTAGATGGGGCTTATGCAAGCAAGCTGCCCAGGTGCGGTTGTGGAGCGGAAATGGTGGATGGGGATTACACATGGAAGCTTCCCGGGTGCCGCTATGGAATAGAAAAGGTGGATGGGGCTTACCCAAGGAAGCTGCCTGGGTGCCACTCTGGAGCGACAATGGTGGATGGGGATTGCACAAGGAAGATGCCCGGGTGCCGCTATGGAGTGATAAAGGTGGATGAGGCTTATGCAAGGAAGCTGCTTGAGTGCCACTATGGTGAGACAAAGGAGGATGTGGATTACACAAGGAAGTTGCCCAGGTGCCTCTATGGAGTGGGAATGGTTGATGTGTTTATGCAAGGAAGCTTCCTGGGTGCCACTCTGGAGTGGCATTGGTGGATGGTGCTTAGGCATGGATGTTGTCCAGGTGCCGCTATGGCGCAGAAAATATAGATGGGGCTTATGCAAGGAAGCTGCCCGTGTGCCGATATAGAGCGGCAAAGGTGGACTGGGCTTACATTAGGAAGCTTCCCAGGTGCCACTATAGAGCGGCAATGGTGGGTGGGGATTTTTCAATGAAGCTGCCCGTGATTTCTTCCTCATGTCTGGCCATGAGGGAATCTCAACACACATGCAGGTGGAGGCCTTTACCTATGAACTAGTGCACAAGCGAGATAATGCCAAGGGCGTTGGAATCAATACGAACCAAGGGATATGAATAGTGTGAATCACATGCCCGACATTCAAAACATAATGAGGGTGGCATGGCGATGGAGGATAACCGTTGAATGTGTTCGAAACACAGTATCCATATCATGTTATCCTGAAATGGGGACAAGAAAATGAGGGTCGACTACTGACTGTGTTCGAAACACAGGACCTGACTCGAATCATTGTCCAAAGTCTTACGGTGCATTTGCCCATGGCGGTAGGTGAGCCAATGCGGCATGGGACCAGGCCGTTAGGGGGTCCCTTCCAACATGTAAGTGGATAAAGATCCAAATGAACGACATGCAAAGCGTGAGGTGGAGTGATGAAATTATTGAACGAATTCCAATGCTCTTAAAGTTATGCCATTTTAATCATGGCACAGAGAATCTTATGCTTTTCTCAAAAGGCATCTCTTATTTGGAACAAGAGGCATCCTATTATTGAATGATAGAATGTACTATAGTTTATAGTCATGTAGAGAGGAATGTTGGCATGCTATTCTTGGAGCATAAGGCATATCTCATTTAGAGCAAGAGGCATCCTATGTTTGGAACATAGAGAGTACTATAGTTTAGAGTCTTGTAGATTGGACTATTCGAATCTCATGGTTGGAGCATAAGGAATCTCTTGTTAGAAGCAAGAGGCATCCTATGTTTGGAACATAGGGTGTACTACAGTTTATAGAAATATAGATAGGACTGTTAGGAATAAGTATCCAAACAATGCTTGGTGTTGGGACATACACAAGGGTGGCCCTTTGGATTGACCTGGCATATGAGCCATGCGATGGGGTTTAGATGAGTTACTTGAGGAATGGTTCGACTCAAGGTACTCATGGAATTGATGATGATAATATCATCTCACGACATATGAAATGAAACGAGAGGAATAAGTCAACTCAAGGTGTTTCAAGATGTGCAGAGGAGTATCTCAAATCATGGTATTCTATAGGTGTAAGGTGGGTATGCATAAGGGAATAATGGAAAATCCTGACATCCATGCCAAAAAAGATCAAGGTGTGACTCTCCATTTTTCATGGGGGAAGTGACGGTAGCAAAGGGACTATCCGGTGGGCCAGGACCGCAGCCCAGCACCGCCCCCCCCCCCCAAGCTGGGGTGTGAGGGCGCATCCCCTGTAGTATGGATCGGGGGGCACGAGCCTGGATACTGTTGCGCATAATTGGAGCGACGCACATGATGGGATGTGTGCAAGGAGGAGGGATTATGCGCAATAGGGAAGGCCCGCACACAATAGGGTATGTGTGTGCGCAATATGGTACATGTCCATGGAAAACACCAGGGCTGCGCGAAATAGGGGAGTTGGGAACGCAAATGGAAGAGGGCACGCAATAGGCGATGCAGGAGCACAATAAGGGAGCAGCACACACAAAAGGGGAGGTAGGCCTGAAATAAGGGAGCCAGACACGCAATACAAGACGTGTGCAAACAATAGGGGAGCCAAACACGCAAAAGGGGAAGCAGGCGCGCAGTACGCGACTGTGGGCACAATAGGGAGGTCGCGCACACAATAGGGATGGGATTTTTCTCAAAATTGGATATTTTCTCCCTTTTATGTGAAAAAGTTATGTCTTGTGCGCAAGAGGGGGGATTTTCCATCCATGCCTGGAAAATTTAGGCTTACGCGCATCAGGGCGTTGACAGACCTCCGGGGGCCTCTCTTGAAGAAGGGGGTGCACTTGTATTTATCGGTAAAAACTAGGGAGGCATTGCGCATAAGATTCCACATGTGTGAATGGTTTTCCAAGAGCTAGACTCTGCACATGAAATACTACATTTGAAATTCGGGGCATGTAAAATTCCATGAGCACAAGGCGGCACACATCATATCCCACGTGCAAAAATAGTTTTCTACGTGCATGGTGGTGGGCGTAAAATTCAAAACACACAAAGCGGCGCACGTAATATTCCGCGTGCGCAAATTGTTTTCCGTGCGAGATTTCCTTTTACGTTCAAATCCATACTTTTCCCCAAAACTATTCTGGATGGCCATTTCCAGCATCCCGACTTCAAACAGCCATAACATCTTATCCGTAACTTTTTTTGGGCCCCACGATAAGTCAAATCAAAGCTTGTGGAAAAAGCTACGCTCCTCGATCATTTATAGGAGCATTTGAAAAATTTTGGGGACTCTTTTTTTGGTATCAACATATCAATTGACTATATTTTTATTTAAACATAGTAACAACATCTAAAGATGTTAATAGTTCCTTAGTATCACTTCAACATCATCTTAAAAACATCTTCAAGATCCATCTTGATAAAAAACTAAAACTTATTTATGAAAATTAACCATTTTTATTTTCTATATACTGATGATCTTACATCTGATTGATTTATAGACTTAAGGATGTGTATGATGAATATGACTTTGCTTCACTATGATTATCGGTTTCAGTTCTAGTCTGATAACTTTTGACTCGATTGAAATGAAATCAAAGTTCTTCTTTCATTCTTGACCCACATGTAATGAAAATAAATCCTTGATTTCTTTTATATTGACCCATTTGAAAAAAATAGTCAATTCATCATAATGAAAATGGTTGAATAAATTTTCGATGTTCATCATATTGATCAGCCTCTGACCTCCTTATGCACATCGTTTTCAACATAAATCACATTACTTTATATTTTCATTGGTCTCAACAACTCCCAGTTATAAAAATTATTCCTCTAGTGAGCGATGGCACACCGAATATGATTTTTGGATTCTCCTTAATCCTATTTATTTTTTTGATTTCGGTACACCCAAACCTTCAATAATTACAGGCTTCTTTTTTCTGAATATTTATAACTTTTTTCTTATTTTCCTGACTAGAAACCACCATCTTAATCTTCTCACGTTTCTAATCAACCTTCCCATCCTTCAAACAATTATTCATCTAGTGATCTCACCCTGATGAACTGAGATCGAAAAACATCAGCTTCAACAATTTTTTTATCATAATCCTCTATCAGTATCACATCTTATTCATGTCTTTGTGAACCATTATTATAGGCTTTAACATCATCTAACATAAAATTTAATTGATAGTAACGTCCCATCCTACCATCATCTTATTTCTTTATCCAATCCAAACTGCAATATTATTAGAATATCTTTTTCTCCCTCTTTCTATCATATGTATTCCATCACAAGTCATACATATTACATATAATTTATTATAACTCCATGTTCATCAAAACATCATTAGATTTACATCAGAACCATTCATACACTTATCTAATTCCACATTATTATTGTATCTTCATACCATATAAATGGTTTGTATAATGGGCCTTCTCACCCAGAAATATTTTTCATAAACTGATAGAAATTCTTGATCATTTTTTATTCAGTCTTTTAAATATGATAGTGAGTCGGATAATCATATTTACAATGTGAATTAATTTATTTTATCTATGAAAACAAAATACAAAACATTTAAAATAACCATTTTTCAACAACCAAAAAAACAACCATCCAACTTTGTCCCAACATTTTAATGACTGTTTTTATATTTAAATATTATGTTGTCTTTGTGATATATATTTTGTTTTTACTGAAATGGATTTTTTGAAATTGGTTAAATAATTTAAATCCAGTATAATTATAAGTATTTAATTAATGAAATAAGAATGTTAATATAATGATTTTTCTTCATAATTTTTAATAAAAAAATGAATAAAATTCTAAATAAATGTTTAATATGTTTCAATGATTTCAATTAGTTGATATGTAATATGTTTATATATATTGTAAACCAAGAAATAATGATCCAATTTATTCGTGATGGTAGTTAAAATTGTTTCTTACATTATATAACTGTTATTGTGCTATGTGAGAATGTCCTTATTATGGATGGATTATAGGCCGTGGATCTATTGGCTTAGTATGTTTCATATTTAGTGAATATATTTTTTGAAATTTATGTATACTATAGGGATTATATATCATTATTATGACTATTTAATAACCTTGAGTGTTTGGAATTATTTATTGAGAAGTTCGATGTGAGCCCAAAGAAATTTGACTGATGGTTTTTTAAGAATGGTTGTGAAACATTGATGATCAACAGGATTTAATCTTATTATAAGAGGATGGTAAATGCCTTTGATGTTGGGATAGTTTTTATTGTGTACAATGGTGTGGGACAATAGGGTGGGTGAGATGAGTTCCACAAGGGGATTTTATATCAACCTTCTTCTTACATGACTATAATATGTTGACCTAAGAACCACTAAATGGTTCCCTGTGATGGTGGGTCATATGGCCTCATGTGAGCCTCCCAATATTCTAGAGGCTTTCAAATAGCAAATATATCCCATGGTGTCTTTGTGTGTAGAATATTCCCTCATGTTAGAGTGTAATGTAGTGAAGTAGTTATTAAAAATAATTGGAATTAATATATAATTCACTAATATAAGATAAACATCCAAGTGTCTATAATAAAAAAACAAAATAAATCATATAAAATATGGTGATCATGTCAGAACACTATAAAATAAGAAAAATGGTATACAATCTTCCAGTATAATATATGTATAAAAGGTAACAAAATAGCCAAAAGGAACTATCTCTAGCTAGTATCACACAACTACCTCGATTTTTTTCTCCCCTATTTGTAAGAAAAATCGATAAAGATTCGTATAGTGAGTTATTTTATAGTTCCCTACATGTATCCATGTAATCTATTAGGGAGCCCAATGATAGTCCAAATAGTGTTTCATATAACACTTAGTTGGCCATCACAAAAAATGTCTATAATAAGTAATGTCTGCATAATTTGAACTATGGCAGTGAGTAGTATATTATAATAAAAATATGACACATTATAAGTAATAATATGCCAACCAATAGGGTATAATGTGATCTAGAATCCATATCATACGGTGTAACACCCCAATATTTCATAGTACATTATTCCTTCAAAGTAATCCTATAACATGCACTACATGCAACACGGAGTTCTAGCACACCACGACTTACCTAACTAGCCATTAAAAAGCGGTTAGGAATAGTATTAACTAAATTTTTATCATTATATAGTCATTAAAATTTTAGAACACATCTTATGAGTTTCGTAGACATAATTTATGAACAAATTCATTTTTTTCAGATAAAAGAAGTATTTTTCAAAAATGCAATTTTACCACCTTTTAATGGAGAACCTTTTTTAAATCCAATTTTTAAAACTTTTATATATACAATTTGACAAAATAAACTTCATCTTTAGAATCAGGACATGAGAGTTTAGTTTCAATAAATATTTTGTGTTTTTTGATAACATTCATATCTAGGTGAATAGTGAAAAATACTATATTTTAACCGAAAACAACTTTTTAAATCAAAATAATTTATAGTGTTAAATTATACATTTTAATGGTTTTTAAGTATAAATAGATTATATTTTTACCATTTATTCCAATTTCGGTTATTGTATGTAATTTCAATTTAAAATTGGACATAAACAAGTGTCAATCTTTTGATAGTTAATATTTCTTAAAAATACACTTTTTCGGTTTTGACAACAAGAATTAATTTTAAATTAACAAATGAAATTTATATGTTTTTAATTTGGTAAAATAGACTTCATTTTTGGATTTAGAGTATCAAAATTAGCTTAGGGTGAATTTTTGGTATTTTTATGAAAACATTCATTTTTTGATGAATAGTGAAACACACTGAGTTATTGGTCAAAACCTACTTTTTATTTAAATAATTTTTTATTTTATTTAATTTTATTTTAGGTCAAAATACATAAATAATACCTATATAAGTTAAATTTAATTCATTGGAGTCAGTTCATAATAATTTTTGACATATAATAATTTTATTGAACTTTTCATCGCCTTTTACCAACCTCCTAGAAGCATTTTCAAAATTACATAAAACATAATTTTACAACTTATGTGAGTTTAATTTCAAAAATACAAGAGGTAGGGTTTGTATCAGTATGTAATATTTTGTCCAATGAGATGAAAATAATTTTTGGTGAATAGTAACTTTTTAATTTTATTTACCATGTTTAAAAGTAAATAGGGTAATTAAGGTTAAAAATGATATTATTATTACCCTAAAACATGTCTTAATTCCATTGGATAAGTTTAATTTGACAAAAAACAATGTTATGTATAAAATACGATCCTTTAGGTCCACTTGGATTAGATTAGGGCATTTATTATTATTTAATTTAAAGAAGAGTTAAAAGTGTTAAATTCAAAGTTCAATTACTAAACCATTTTTAATATATGGTTAAAAATAATATAAATTTGAATATAAATATTACATATAAAGATAAAATATTTCCTACCTAATCGTATTTTATTTATAAATTTTAGATATTATATAATTAAATTTATTTATGATAGAATGATGATGCAGTAATTACCTAATTAAAGAAGGATTAAAATATTTGATATTAAAAATATCAAAATAAATGTAATTTGAGAGTTTTTACGAATTCCAAAAATTCTATAGGTTATTATGACATGTTATGGTTGGATAGATGAATTTTTTTCGAAGTAATAATGCTGTTATGAAATTAGCCAAAACAAAATACCAAATGGTTTCAAAATTGACATAAAATATTTTTGAAAACAAATATTATATTATTAGTTCATATTTTATTCTTAAAAATATAAATATTGGCCAAAAGACTTATATAATGATAGGTGTATCATTAATGAACCACTTTGGGTTATATTGGAATTTTATAGTATGTTTATTAACCATATTATATAAAAATACATAGAGACATGGAAAATGTCAAACTATTTTACTAAGAGTTAAATCAAAAAGATAAAGTTAATATAGTGACCCAAACCTATCAAAAATCTATTGGTTGAGTAGTTTTAGACCCACCCCAACCATAGAATTTAAATAATTCATTTTTGAGGCATTAGAAACCAATAATGATTTTATTATAAAATAATATTTCTAGCTTTTCCTAAGGTGCCCCTAACCCCTCTTATAAAAGGGAACTCCCCCTTCTCTCTAATTCACACCTTCAAAGAAATTTGGCTCGGCCAAAACCTACCAAACTACCTTCTCAACTATCATACCTTAATCATAGAGGCATTAATTTATTCATAAAGCCATCCTAAGGAGCAATTTTGATCAAATCAAAAGGAAGAACACGAAGAAGTGGTAAATATTTAACAGCTCTTTCAAGTTCCTTTCATCTTCCACTTCCTCTTTCATTGTTGTTTCAATTATAAAATAATAACTCTAGTATCTTATATATACTATGATGTTATTATAAATATGGTACAACCATATTCATTATTCTATCCATCATTTGAATGACATGTCACCATACGTGTGTACGTACGGCTTACCGTCTCCACGTCATGGTGCAATTGTTATTCAATACATTATTATTTGGATGGGTGAAATAATGATGTGTAATTGATTTAAATAATAAATATAACACAAAAATGTGTCTTTATATATGATATTTCATCCAATTATACAATATTTTTATATCAAAATAATGATATTGTCGCTCGTGCGTACGTACTGATTACCGTCTCCACGAACGCGATGAGATTCATTCCCCATTGTATCCATTGAAGACTAATTTTTATTAGATGATTAAAAATAATGTTTAAAGACCTAATATCATTCTGAATATGAATAATATACATCCTATCCATAACAAACATTACTTACATAACAATGCATATAAAGGAAACTGAATCATTTAACACCAGAAACGAAGATAATACTAAGATATTATTAAGAAAGAAATATTAAAAGATCATATATGATATCATAATAATCTATATGATTCATGTAAAATTTAATAAAAACTATTTCGCCATTATAAATGAGGTTAACCTACGATCCAACAAGGAAAATTACAAGGTAAGGGTCAATTATACAATCTCTTCATTATTCAAGGTTGTTTATATGTAATTATCTACTGGGACAAATGTACCTAGGGGTAAAACCCAAATACACCACTTTGATCTAGACTCGAACGAAAATTGGTGCACGAAAATAGGCTTACTGTATACTTGGTTTCGACACTCCAGGTGGATATGCTCAGGATAATTCTCATTTTAATTACAAGGCATTATGAAGGATTTAGGGGTAAATACTTCTTGAAAGAAAACATTTTTATGATTATGGATTATATCCATAAAATATTCAATTTACATTAGGTATTTTACATGTTTTAAATTATTCATTACGATTCATAAACTGACTCGGTGTATGCCGTTGTTTAGAAATGGCACCCCGTAGAAGGAATGAGAACTCGAGCAATATGTATGATCCAAAGATTAAGAAGGATCAAATATTTTATGGTATTAAGCCAAAATTTATAAGGGAAATATATTCCCACATAATCTCAAAATATAAAGAAATAGTATCATGTGTTAATATCATAAATAGAGAATTCACCGAGTCCTATGGATTTAAAGGGAAGTAAGAGAAGAACATGATGGTAGAGAGAAATATGGATAAATTCAATAAAGGAAAGAAGGATTTTCCCATATGTGATAACAATGGAAAGAATCACCTTGTTAAATTTTTAAAGGGAATGAGATTTTGTTATATGTGTGGTGAAAAAGGACACCAAGTACGTGATTGCCAAGGTGAGAAAATGGTTTTAAATATATAATGCTTCATCTGCAAGGAGTTTGGACACTACGGGAGTCAATATAAAAATCATTAAAGTATACACCAAATGATGTTATTGGATAAGAATCATGTTATGATACTACCGAATATGAGGAGGAATGATTAAGAGTTCTTATGTTGTTATTGAAGTATTGTGTTATTTGAGTGTTGTATCAATGATGTAATGATTATATGAATTATGGAAGTAAATAAGGATTGTAATGCAGTACTATTTTATTGAGAATTTTTGATTATATGGTCCTGATACTAAGGTAGTAATTTTGGAATAAGATACGGTTTATTTGGATAAATTATATTGGATATTCTTGACTTCTTTGGAATTGATTAACAATTTGTTTATTTCATCATTGTTGGAATATTAAATATTTTCAGATATATGGAATATATCCAATATTATATAAAGGATAAGGGAGATGAATATCATCAATAATGTTTAATGGAAATTCAGGGTGTTACCATTTTTTAAAATGTTACATAAATAAGGTCTTCCCATGTTATTACGTGGAAAAAAGGATCTTCATTATGTGTAAATTTCTTATAAACTTTGGACTATGAGTTTGGATAGAAGTATTTTGGATAAGTCTAAAGGTTTGAATGGATTATCCTTGAAATTGGTACTAGTTTTAAGGTTATTTAATGATTTTTATAAAAAGGACAACACACAGACCGTGTGACAACCCCTCACATCAGACAAAACTGCGAGAACCAAACCCACAACCATAGTGCGATTGGGATTTATCACTTAACACTGAACTATGTGAAATCCCTAGATTGTATAATGTGGTTTCTTTTTTTTAAGGGGTCTGATATGTGAATTATAAATTCATTTTTTTGTAACCGTATATGATTAAGATAAATAGATTTTTTTTTTAAAAATCATATAGTTTGAAAGATGAGTTTGTGGAAGGAATTAGTTGAAGGATGAAACTCTAATTATCAAGTATATATATTTATATATATATTTTCCCATATTATTATATGGGTAATTTAATTCTTAATCTTTATGGAAGGGATATTAAGAAAAAAAATGTGTTATCATAGTACCTTATGTTTTGTTGAACTGATGGAATTTCAAATCATCATAGATTTAAGGATTTGAGGCCCTCAATTTTACACGTGTTTGTGATTGATGACCTCAATCACCCTCTATAAATATTTACATTTTCCCTCCAATTATGTGTCTCTAATTGCCACCAATTTTCTCCTATTCGAGATCAAAATTTTGTGGTGACCCTTTCATTTCCCTTTTCCACTTATTAAAACTAAATTTTATTATCCCAATTTTGGATGTGGGTTTTCCCACCAAGGTATTTTCTTTTTTCAACCTTTTATTTTTGAAAAACATTATCAAATTACGAGGATTCAATTTATTTAAGGAGGGAATATGTTAACACCCCAAGATTTCATAGTACATAATTTTATCAATGTAATCCAATAATTTGCACTACATGCAACACCGAGTTATAGCGCACCACGACTAGCCTAACTAGTCATTCAAAAGTGGTTAGGAATAGTATTAACTGTGTTTTAAATGTTATATAATCTTTATAATTTTAGACCCCATATTATGATTTACTTAGACAAAATGTAAGAACAAATTCCTTTTTTAGATAAAAGAAGTATTTTTCAAAAAATGCAATTTTACAACCTTTTAATGGAGAACCCTTTTTAAATCCAATATTTGAAACTTTTATAAATTCAATTTGACAAAATAAACTTCTTCTTTAGAATTGGGACATAAGAGTTTAGTTTCAATAAATATTTGGTGTTTTTCTGATAATATTCATATTTGTGTGAATAATGAAAGATACTATATTTTAACTGAAAATAATATTTTTAATAAAAATAATTTATAGTGTTAAATTATATATTTTAATGGTTTGAAAGTATAAATAGATTATATTTTTACCATTTAGTCCAATTCTAGTGATTTTAAGTAATTTTACTTTGAAATTGGACATAAACAAGTTTCAATCATTTGATAGTTAATATTTCTTAAAAATGCGTTTTTGGGTTTTGATAATGGGAATTAATTTTTAATTAATAAATAAAATTTATATGTTTTTAATTTGGTAAAATAAGCATAATTTTTTGATTCAGGGTATCAAAATTATCTTAGGGTGAATATTTGGTTGTTTTCTGAAAACTTTCAATTTTTGATGAACAGTGAAAAACACTGAGTTATTGGTTAAAACCGACTTTTTATTTAAATAATTATTTATTTTATTTAAATCTATTTTAGTTAAAAATAGATACATAGTACCTATATAAGTTTATTTTAATTCATTGGAGTCAGTTTATAATAATTTTAGATATATAAAAATTTTATGGAACTTTTCCTCGTCTTTTACCCACCTCCTAGGAGCATTTGCAAATTTATATAAAACATAATTTTACGAATTTTGTGATCTGAATTTAAAAAATCCAAGAGAAACGGTTGATATCAGTAAGTAAAATGTGGTTCAATAAGATGAAAATAATTTTTGGTGAATATTTACTTTTTACTTTTATTTACCATGGTTAAAAGTAAATAGGGTAATTAAGGGTTAATGTGATATTATTATTACCCTAACAAATGTCCTAATTCTATTAGATAAGTATAATTTGATCAAAAAACAACTTTATGGATAAAATATTATTCTTTATGTCCACTTGGATTAGATTAGGACATTTATTTTTATTTAATTCAAAGAAGAGTTAAAAGTGTTAAATTCAATGTTTAATAACTAAATAATTTTTAATATAGGGTTACACATAATATAATTTCTACTATAAATATGCATTATAAATATAATAAGATTTCATACATAATTTTAGTTTATTTATAATTTTTATATATACAATAATGAAATTTATTTATGACACAATGATGATGCAGTAATTTCCTAATTGATGATGGAAGAAAATAATTTATATTATAAATATCCAAATAAATGTAATTTGAGACTTTTTATTAATAAAAATAATTTTATTGGTTAATATGACATGATAGGGTTGGTTATATGTTTTTTGTTCGATGTAATAATGCTGCTATGAATTTTGAAAAAACAAAATACCAAATAGTGTCAAAATTGACATAAAAGTAGTTTTTTGTAAAATATTATATTATTAATCGATATTGTATTCCTAAAAAAGCCAAGGTTCGTATAAAAGAGTTATATAATGATAGGCGTATCATTAATGAACCACTTGGGGTTCTCTTGGAAGTTTATCTTAGGTTTATTAACAATATAATATAAAAATACAAAGAGACATGTTAAATGTCAAATTACGTAACTAAGAGTTAAATCTAAAAGATAAAGTTAATATAGTCACTAAAACATGTCTAAAACCATTTGGTTGAGTGGTTTTAGACCCATACACACCATATACTTTATATAATTTATTTTGGAGTCATTATAAACCGAAAATGATGTTATTAAAAAACTATTTCATGCTTTTCCCATGGTTCCCCTCACCCCTCTTATATAAGGGAACTCCCCCTTATATCTAATTTAAATATTCAAAGCCATTTGGATAGGCCAAACCCTGAAAAAGTCTCCTCTAAACTATCCTCCATTCATACTAAAGGCATTACTTTAATTAGAATCCCACCTAAGGATCCTTTTTGATCAAATCAAAAGGAAGAACGCGAAGAAGAGGTAAATATTTTATCACCTCTTTCATTTTCCTTTCTTCTTCCACTTCCTCTTTATTTTTTGTTTCCATTATAAAATAATAACAACTGAATATTATATATATTGTGATTTTATTATAAATATTTTACAACCATATTCATTATTATATGAATCCTTTGAATGACATGTCACCATACGTGCGTACGTACGACTTACCGTCTCCATGTCATGGTGTAATTGTTATTCAATACATTATTATTTGGATGTCTATAATAATGATGTGTAATTGATGTAAATAAAAAATATAACGTGATAATTATTCTTCATATATGATATACCATCAGATTATATAATATTTTAATATCAAAAGAATGATATTGTCCCTCGTGCGTATACACAAATTACTGTCTCTATGAATGCGATGAGATTCATTCCCCATCATATCCACTCAAGACTAATTTTAATTATATGATTAGAAATAATTTTTAAATACTTAATATCATTCTGAATATGAATAAGATACAACCTATCCATAACAAAAATTACTTATGTAACCAAGCATATAAGGGAAAATTAATCAGTTAACACCTGAAACAACGACAATACTAAGATATTATTAACAAATAAATGTTAAAAGATCATATATGATATCATATTAATGTATATGATTATTTTATAATTTTAGAACAATTATTTCACCATTATCCAGGAGGCTAACCGACCATCGACCAAGGAAAATTACAAGGTAAGGGTAAATTCTACAACCTATTCATTATTCAAGGTTGTTTATATGTAATTATCTACTAGGACCTCTTTATCATCCACATCCATGTCTTCTTAAAAATTTATTCAAAAACATTTTTACTACTTACTATACTATGGGTTAAAGTCATTTATAACCTTATTTTACCTTATATGTTTTGAAAGGAATATTTCTATCATTTTACAAAAAAGTTACTTTATGACATCATCGACAAAATTATGGTGAGAATTTTTTTACGTTATACGGTGGGTGCGGCTATATTCTGCAATTATAACATCATCAAAGATTCCCTTAAAAGATTATAAGAATATTTTCAAAATAAATGTTTTTTTATAATTATGAATCTTTAAAATATTTCTAAAAAACAAAGAGATATTTCTCTCTAATAGTTTTTATTTAATCTATGTCAACATCCATTGATGGATTTTATACTTGTTTGAAGTCGATTCAATATGATAAAAATCATCCATATTGTTTTGATGTTTTTACGATATGATTGATTATGGATGTGTTATTTTTATACCATTCAGGGTTTATAGTTAAATTATAGACATTTTATCTTCTAGTTTTAATACGAATGTTTATGTTATATTTCAAGCATTTCATATGAGGAATTTGTTGGACTTAGTAAGTGACGGGTGGATCTCGTTATAGCTCCTCGATGCATCTGTTTGTCTCATTAGACAACTAGACGTGGAATTGTCCAAGGCCTTTCCTAATTTGATATATGGTTTTGGCCAAGGCCTTAATCATTTTTAGACGTCTTGGACGAGGCCTTGACAAAAAGTTTCATAATGTCCAACATTATACATTCCATCTTAATTAAAATAATATTTATGGTTCATGTGGTCCTTCGACAAGTAGAATAATAATGATTATGTTTTATTATGGCATTATTTACTCATATCATATTCCTTCCATAAAAGTATTCATTTTTATTATTGGTAAATTCATGTGGTTTTAATTATTCAGTATGCTTAATATTTATGTTATCTTCTGCTGTATTGCTTACCCTAACTGAGCATTTGAGCTCACCCCATTCTATGTTTTATTTTTCTTAGGACCCCAAGAAGTGTTTTATGTTTGAGATGCAGGGTTAAGATAAGGAAAAAAGTACATTCTCAAATGAATTTTTTTGTGTTTTATGTTATAAAGTGTAATATAACATTCATCTATGTTGTCTATATTTCAATACTGCTGAACTGATATGTCATTAAGGACTTGATTACTTATAATCATGCCAATGTATTGAAATAATTCACCGACTCTGGAAATCTAAGGTCAGGGCATTACTGTTTGTATCAGAAGATGCTCAGTGCAATCTGTGGAAACTATATTTAGATAAACTCTGTTTAGAGCACATATACCTAAGATAGGCATTGAGGATTAATATATAAGAACTTCCTACAATTTTGGTACTGTAGAGATTTTTTGAGTTTTCCAAGCTATACATCCCTGTCTAGATACGTGAATGTTGAGGCGGCTCTGGCACAGATGTACCTAGGGGTAAAAACCAAAAACATGGCTTTGATATAGACTTGAACGGGAACTGTTGCATGACAACGGGCCTTCTTGCACTCTTGGTTTCGAAACTCTCGGGGGATGTGCTTAGGATAATTAACATTTTCATTACAAGCCATTTTGAAGTATTTAGGAGTAAATACTTCCTCAATGAAAACATTTTTATGATTATGGATTATATCCATAAACTGTTCAATTTACGTGAGGTATTTTTCATGTTTTAAATAATTCATTGTGATTCATAAACTGACTTCGTGTATACCATTATTTAGAAATGTAACCCAGAAGAAGGAATGATAACTCCAAAAAAATTTATGGTACAAAGAGTAAGAAGGATCAAATATATCATGGTATTAAGACAACATTTATAATGGAAATAGTTTCCCACATATTCTCAAAATATGAAGAAATATTATCATGTGCTGATAATATAAATAGAGAATTCTCTGAGTCCTATGGATTTGAAGTGAAGAAAGAGGTAAATAGGATGGAATAGAGAAAGATGGATAAATGGAATAAGGGAAAGGAGGAATTTCCCATATGTTATAATTATAGAAAGAATTAACTTGGTAAATTTTTAAGGGGAATGATATTTTTTGATAAGTGTGGTGAAAATGGACACAAGGTACATGATTTCAAGGGTGATAAAAAGGTTTCAAATGTACAATGATTCATCTGCAAGGAGTTGGGACACTACATGAATCATTTTCTAATTCATCAGAGTATACCCCAAATGCTGCTATTAGATAAGAATCATGATATGATACTACCGAAGATGAAGAAGAATGATTATGAGTTCTTATGTTGTTATTAAAGTATTATTTCATTTGAGTGTTCCATCAACTATGTACTGGTTATATGAATTATGGAAATAAATAAAAATTGTACTACAGTACTATTTCTTTGAGAATTTGAGATTATATGGATGTGATAATAATGAAGTAATTTTGGAATAAGATATGGTTGATTTGGATAAATTATATTGGATATTCTTAACTTCCGTGGAATTGATTAATAGTTGGTTTATTTCATCATTGATGGAATATTAAATATTTTTAGATATAAGGAATATAACTAGTATAATATAAAGGATAAGGGAGCATGAATGTAATAAATATGGTTTTATGGAAATTAGGGGTGTTACAATGTTTTAAAATAATACATGATGAATGTGTTCACATGTTATTCTGTGGAAAAAAAGATCTTTATTTTTTTAACTTCCTTAAAAATTTTGGACTATGAGTTTGGATAGAAGTATTTAGGATAATTCTAATGTTTGTGATCGATTAAGTTAGAAATTTTATACAATTTTTAAGGTTATTTTAGGTTTTTTATATCATGATAACACGCAGACCATGTGACAACCCATCGCATCAGACAAAGTTGTGGGAATCGAACCCACAACCATAGTCAGATTGGGATTGATCGTCTACTAATGATCTAAGTGAAATCCCTGGATTGTATAATATAGTTTCTTTTTTTAAGAGGGTTTGATATGTGAATTATAAATTCATTTTTTTGGAACCCTATACGATTAGGATAAATAGAATACTTTTTTGAAATGTTTTGGAGTGAAAGATGAGTTTGTTGTAGGAATTAGTTGAAGGATGAAACTCTACTTATCAAGAATATATGTATGTAATTTTTCCCCTCTTATTATATGGGTAAATAAATTCATAAATATTAGGGAAGGGATCTTAAATCCAAAAATGTGTTATCCTAATACCTTATGTTTTGTTGAACCGAAGGTATTTCAAATCATCATAGATTGATGGATTTGAGGCCCTCAATTTTACACTTGTTTATGATTGATGACCTCAATAACTCCCTATAAATATTTTCGTTTTCCTCCAATTATGTTTCTTTAATTTCCCCCAATGTTATCTTAATCGAGATCCTAATTTGGTGGTGACACTTTCATTTCCCTTTTTCCTCTTATTATGACTGAATTTAATTAACCTAATTTTTGATGTATGTTTTCCCACAAAGGTATTTTATATTTTCATCCTTTTATTTTTGAAAAAAATTATCAAATTTCGAGGACGCAATTTATTGATGGAGGTAAGAATGTAACATCCTAAGATTTCATAGTACGTTATTTCTTCAAAATAATCCAATAACTTGCACTACATGCAACACCGAGTTGTAGCGCACCTTGACTTACCGAACTAGCCGTTCAAAAGAGGATAATAATAGTATTAACTTAATTTTTAACATAATATAATCCTTATAATTTTAGAACCCATATTATGAGTTTCTTAGACATAATGTGAGATCAAATTCATTTTTTTCAGATAAAAGAATTATTTTTCAAAAAATGAAAATTTACCTCCTTTTAATGGAGAACCATTTTTAAATACAATATTTGAAACTTTTATATATTAAATTTGACAAAATAAACATCTTATTTAGAATTGGGCCATTAGAGTTAAGATTCTATAAATTTTTGGTGTTTTTCTGATAACTTTTATATTTGGGTGGAAAGGGGAAAATACTATATAATATCTGAAAAAAATTTTAATCAAAATAATTTATAGCGTTAAATTATACATTTTAATGGTTCGGTGTTATAAATAGATTATATTTTTACAATTTAGTCCAATGATGGTGATTGTATGTAATTCTACTTTGAAATTGGATATAAACAAGTGTCAATCTTTTGATAGTTCATATTTCTTAAAAATATGCTTTTTAGTTTTTAAAACCCAAATTAATTTTACATTAATAAATAAAATTTAAATTTTTTTAATTTAGTAAAATATACTTCATTTTTGGATTTGGAGTATCGAAATTATCTTATGGTAAATGTTTGGTATTTTTTTAGAAAACATTCAATTTTTGATGAATAGTGAAAAATACTCAGTTATTGGTTAAAACCGACTTTCTATTGAAATAATTATTTATTTTATTTAAATTTATATTAGGTCAAAATAGATACAAAATACCTATATAAGTTCAATGTAATTCATTGGAGTCAGTTTATAATAATTATAGATATATAAATATTTTATTGAACTTTTCACTATCTTTTACCCACCTCCTTGGTGCATATGCAAATTTACATAAAGCCTACTTTTAATGCTTTTTTGAGTTGAATTTAAAAACACCAAGAGACACAGTTGATATCAGTAAGTAAAATGTGGTTCAATAAGTTGAAAATTATTTTTGGTGAATAGTAACATTTACTTTTATTTACCATAGTTAAAAGTAAATAGGTTAATTTAGGGTAAAAATGATATTATTTTTACCCTAAAACATTTCCTAATTCTATTGGATAAGTGTAATTTGACCCAAAAAACCATAGTAATAATATATGATCCTTTAGGTAAACTTTTATTAGATTTGGACATTTAATATTATTTAATTCAAAGAAGTGTTAAAAGTGGTTTATTCAATGTTTAATAACTAAAACATTTTTAATATAGGGTTACACATAAAATAAATTATACTATAAATATTCATTATAAATCTAAAAAATTTTCCTATATAATGGAATTTTATTTATAAATTTTAGATATTACATAATTAAATTTAACAATGACAAAATGATGATGTAGTAATTACCAAATTAATGAAGGATTAAAATAATTGATATTATAAATATCTAACTAAAGGTAATTTGAGACTTTTTATGAATTAAAATAATTTTCTATGATAATATGACATTTTAGGGTAGGTTATATGAATTGTTTTTGAAGTAATGATGCATTTTTTGAATTTAGAAAAAAAAATCAAATAGTGTCAAAATTGACATAAAAGTGCTTTTGAAACAAATATTATATTATTAATTGATATTATTTTCCTAAAAATATTAGGTTTGAAAAAAGACTTATATAAAGATTGGTGTAATATTAATGAACCACTTGTGGTTCTCTTGGATGTTTATAGTATGTTTATTGAACATATAATATTAAAATACAAAGAGACATGGTCAATGTCAAACCATTTAACTAAGAGTTAAATCGAAATGATAATGTTGATATATTGACCCAAACCTATCTAAAACCTATTGGTTGAGTGTTTTTTAACCCATACCCACCTTATACTTTATATAATTCATTTTGGAGCCATTATAAACCAAAAATTAATTTATTATAAAATAATATGTTTTACTTTTCCTAAGGTTCCCCTCACCCCCTTATTAAAGGGTACTCCCCCTTCTATCTAATTGATACCTTCAAAGCCATTTTCCTCAGACAGCCCCTGCCCAAATACCCTATCAACTATCCTCCCTTAATCTTATAGGCATTCCATTAGTCATAAAGCCATCATATGGAGCCCTTTTGTTCAAATCAAAAGGAAGAACCCGAAGAAGAGGTAAATATTTCATCACCTCTTTCAAGTTCCTTTCTTCTTCCACGTCATATTTATTTGTTTTTTCCATTCTAAAATAATACCTACAGTATCTTATATATATACTATGATGTTATTATAAACTTTTTACAAACATATTCATTATTCTATCAATCATTTGAATGACATGTCACCATATGTGAGTACGTATGGCTTACTGTCCCCATATCTTGGTGTAATTGTTATTCAATACATTATTATTTGGATAGGTATAATAATGATGTTTAATTGACATAAATAATAAATATAACATGATAATGATTATTTATATATGATATAACATCTAATTATATACTATTTTAACATCAAAATAATGATACTGTCACTCATGCGTACGTACAGATTACCGTCTCCACGAACACGATTGGATTCATTTCCCATCACATCCATTCGGGACTGATTTTCAATTGTTGATTAAAAGTAATGTTTAATGACATTATATCATTCTGAATATGAATAAAATACATTCTATCAATAAAAAACATTACTTATGAAACAAATCATATAAAGGAAAACGAATTAGTTAACACCCAAAATGATGATAATACTAAGATATTATTAACAAAGCAATGTTAAAAGATCATATATGATATAAAATTAATCTATATGATTCTTTTAAAATTTAATTACAATTATTTCACCATTATACATGAGTTTAAACTACCCTTGACCAAGAAAAAATAAAAGGTAACTGTTAATTCTACAACTTCTTCATTATTTAAGGTTGTTTATATGTAATTATCTAAAGGGGCCTCTTTATTATCCACATCCATGTTTTCATAAAAATGTATTCAAATTTTTTTTACTAAATATAATATGGTTTAAAGTAATTTATACCCTTATTTGACCTTATATGTTTTAATGGAATCTTTTTTTCATTTTCCAAACAAGTTACTTTATGACCTCTTCGACAAAATTATGGTAAGAATGTTTTTTTAACTTATACGATGGGTACAACTATATTCTACCGTTATAACATCATTGAAGCTTCCCTTAAAATATTTTATTAATATTTTAAAAATAAATGTTTTCTTTTATAATTATGTATCTTTAAATGATTTCAAAATAAGAAGGATATATTTCTCTCAAATAGTTTTGATTTCATCTATGTCAACATCCTTTGATATATTTTATATTTGTTTGAAGTCTATTCATTATGATACAAATCTTCCATATCTTATTAGTGTTTTTGTGATATGTTTGATTGTGGATATGTTATATTTATACCATTCATGGTTAATGGTTAAAGTGTTTGAAATTTTGTATTCTAGTTTTAATACATATGTTTATGTTATATTTCATCCTTTTCTTATGAGGAATGTATTGGACATAGTAAGTGACGGGTGTAGCCCACTATAGCTCCTTGATGCATCAGTGGGTCTCATGATACAACTAGAAGTGGAATTGGCCAAGGCATTTCCCAACATGATATATGGTTTTGGCCAAGGACTTAATCATTTTTAGACGTCTTGGATGAGGCCTTGACAAAATTTTTCATATTTCCCGGAATTATCAATTTCCTCTTTATGAAAATAATATTTATGGTTCATATGGTCATTCGACTAGTAGAATACCCATGATTATGTTTTGTTATGGAATTATTTACTCAGCACATATTCCTACCATAAAATTATTCATGTTTATTATTGGTAAAGGCAATTGGTTTAAATTATTCCCCATGCATAATATTTATGTTATCTTCCACTATTTTGCTTACCCTTACTGAGCGTTTCATCTCACCCCTTTCTATGTTTTATTTTTCCTAGGATTCGAAGAAGAGTTTTATGTTTGAGATACAGAGTTAAGATAAGGGAACAATGGAATTATCAATGGATTGTTTTTGTGTGTTGTATATTAAAAAGTGTAATATAACATTCATGTATGTAATATATTTTTCAAGATTGAAAATATAATCGGTCTTTCGGGACATGATCCCATATAATCATGCCAATGTATTAAAATAATGTATTGAATCTGCGAATCTAGGGTGGGGGCATTTCATAAGGTCTATACATAAACCATGGTAAGATTCAACAATGAACTATGCCATGTAAACATGTAATATGCCTACAAGGGATAAGATCATTGGAGTGTTAATGTATGAGTCTTATAAAATATTATAAGTAAAAAAGTGAACTAGATCAAATGATTGGTAATGATCAAGGAATCTTAAAAATTCTAGTAATCTAAGTGTAATGGATACAATGATTAGTAATGTCGAAGGCATCATAACACATTATTTTCTTTAAGGATTAGTAATGTAAAAGGAATTATATAACATCATTTAGGTTGGATCTAAGGAATATGAATGTCTAAGGAATCCAAATATTCTATGTAAAAAAGATCCACAAAGTACTAATGTCTAATTCATCCATGTGTATTGTATCCTGGGGGTAGAAATGACCAAATCATCCCAATAATATATGTACACAAGGTGAACAAGATCCAAGGAGTTAAAATGTATATGTCACCCAAATAATCTAAATAAATTGGACATAAGGTGTAGTAATTTCCAAGTCATACTGATAATTCAGATCTTCAAGGTAGTAATTTCCATGGAATCCATGTACATAAATCCTTAGAGTAGAAATGTCAAAGGCATTCAATAACCATTCCATTAATCATTTAATAGTAACATAATACCTGATTTCATCTAAATCATTCCAAAATTACCATTTAACCATTTATCCTAAATGAATCACCATTCCAAGGAGGCATAATCCCTCTCTTAAAATACTCATTTAGTTCATTGATTTTTCCATCACAATTGGAAATCTCACACACTAAGTGGGGTTGTAAAATCACTTGGAAGATACAAGGGAACAAACAATGGGTGGCCAAGGTTTTGGATGAACAAATTTAACCTTATCAACATACAATTATGAAAAAAACAAGTTTATATTAAATTTTTTAAACCATTTCATAAATTATGTAGGATAACTTGGAAAGTACTAGTCATGTAGCACAACGATAATATTCTATAAATGATGAGACATTGAGGGTAAATGTATAGACCACTAATCATACACTTATAGTAGATACATCATCCAGTATTGATAGGTGATTTGGTCCACATCTAGAGAAAAATTAATAATGGATAAAAACCCTATGAAAATCACATATTAGATTACACATAAATAACTTTTTCAATACAAATACAAATGTAGAATGACACAAGTTGATAAAAGAACATAATGAAATGGTTCCACAGAGAGGATTAATTCTAAAATTAGATGTCACATAGAGAATCAGGACCAAATCATACCTTTTAGGGTGAAGAAACAATAATAAAATTGGAGAATTCAGTGAATTGTGGAAATATAAATTATAGGTTTTAGTTTTAATTGATGAAAGTAAAAATGGAAATTGTTTCTCAAAAAACATGGCTGTATGGTTTGGCTGCACAATTTTTAAAATCCTGTCCCAAACATCATCACTTATATTCCTCAAGGAAGTCCCCAATGTTTAATAAAATGGTTTGGGGAATCCTATAGAAATCATTATGCATGCCTCTAATAAAAATTACAGATCCCCCACATGGGAATGTGGCCTTAGATGCATAGTTTCCTCAAATACTAAGGCTACCTCCTCCCCTCTGTCCAACCCTACATTGGCATATGACCCCTCTTGTGTAGCTTCCCCCAAACTGTGCCACCCAAGATAGATGTATGGACCACCTCACACTATTTAATAAAATTGTGCATCTAGGGACGAAAATATTTACTATCTATGTGGCACACCTGTTGTTCGAGAAATGGTGTGGATGAGATTTTCATGATGGTCTGATTATAGGAGGATTAATGAATTATGAAATATATCACATCATTTTTTCCATTTTATTCATCCCTGTAATCTCCGAATGGTTCTCACATCCATAACTAGGTTCAAATTGTTTCAATGTAAAGGAGTTCCTTAAGGTTTTAGGACCCAATGATGCTTCAGAACTCATATATGTCGAGAGGAAGGAAGGTAAGGAAAATTTCACCAACTTAGGGGAGATTGTTTCAAACTCTAGAAAACTCTTACAGATTTAATATATGTTCAAGAAATCCTTCCCAAACCCTGATACAGGACAAGTTACCCCTTTTATAATAAATTAATTAATAACAAGTATTGATAGGGTGAACTTTGTACATGTAATGGTTTCTCTATTACTCTCTTATTTATTTATGATGCTTTGGTATATCATAAAGACCTAAAACTCAAGAGTTTATTTCCATCTCTGGTGGCGGTTAGTGTCTTGTATATGTGATTTAACCTCTAGGAGGAGTCCTATATATCCTATAAAAATATGAATCAAAACCCATGTATTTTAGTTTATATTGTTTAAGGTCGTGTTACTAGACCCATCCATGCAGTTTAACATCATACAGTAAGGACGTAAATATTGGGCTCGATCCTTGGCGAGACATCCTATGTATCCCACATGATACGTGAATTAGAGTCTATTTACATCTTATAATGGGTTTATATATCGTATTTTGTAGGAAAGTAGAGGCCTTGGGTGGGACTTATGCATATAAGGCTTTCTTGAATTAATTAATTAAGATTATAACCCTTTGAGTGGAGATAAGATTTAATTAGAAATACATCCAAATGGTGACCTTGCCTTGGGGAATTCTAATCAAATTATTGGTATAATAATCTCAATTATCTAAACACATGTGAGTTGGAATCATTGTGAGAATACGAGGTTGTATAATATTATACATAATACATGAGAGGATATTCATATGAGGATTATAAATTTATTTTTCCATTTGAGAGGGATGATTACATGTATCATGGAAGATGTTTTATGGAGCTTAGACATTAATAAGGAATCCTATATATCTATTTTTTTAGTAGGAATAATATTCATTATATTTTGATTGGATTCTCATTCTACTGACAGATGTGGTACAATGATCATCCCATGGGAATGATTATGTCCCGATGGCTGCAATGTTAGAGACAAGAGGGTACCTACACAGAAGTGGATTCCCATTGGAGATAAGGTGTTAGAAACACTTTCTACCTATCTTATTTGGATAGAAATAAGATATCTCATAATTTGGTTCAACAGTAACCAGCTGATGGGTTAGGGGTACTCAAGGGAATGATCCAGACTGATACATAAAATGATGCCAGTGTATGAGCACATGTATCTTAAATTGATAGATGATGAAGGATGTTGGAATTATGTGGAAATTTAGTCCCCTATGTCAAAACGTTTTGGGAGATGAAGGGTCTTACACATAATTGGATTTTTGTTAGTGTTCACTCATTAGGAAGGCATCCTAGATATCCCGTTTATAGTGGGAATCAATGTTTTATATTGTTAACTCATCCTATTAACCCAGTAATGGGATATGGTGAATGATCATGAACTGAGAAATTATTGTTTTCCCGAAGGTTTCATAAATTATAGGGGCTTATAATAGGATGGATGACCATGTATCAGGGAATATATACTGACTCATTCATATGGTATCTTCATTCCATATATTCTAATATATGAAGATAGATGGCATCCATAAAAGGTCAATCCAATAGAATGTCATTGATTGGGTTTCTTGAGTTTGTACCCTTAGTTCATAATGAATAAATATAATATAAAAGGTATATGCGGCCATTTATTTTGGGCTGCTATCCGCATGTAATGGGTCCATCTGGGTGTTCCATGAAAAGTTGAAATGCCACAAGGGATATGTAAGACATGTATTGGTTTTCTTCAAAACATGCATTGATTGTCTTCCTGAGATGTTTGTATCATCAACTTGACATGTTATACACAAACAATGGAATTCTCATGAAAATTTTTCTTATCATGGATGTATTCACTTAATCAAAGTAGACAATTCTGAGATCCTACGAATAACCTAAGCAGACATGTCTATGGTATTTAGTAAGAGAATACAGATATGTCTAGAATATTTTTCATAATTCTTTAGCTTGTCTTGGATTCTCACATAGGAGTGAATCGAACATGTCCAAGATGAATTGAATAATATAATAGGACATGTCTATGGTCTGACCCATTATTAAAGTATACGCGGCTATACACTATCATATGATGAAACCGACTTGAATTTGGACAATTTCCTGAAAATGACGACATGTCAATAAACATTCACAAGATAAACTTGTCTTTTGAAGATCCTGTCTTCTATCAATTAATGAATTTCAAGGGGTTGTTTCCTTATCAACATGGACTATCTTGAGCCTATCTTATTAGAATGAACACATGTCAAGTGGCTGTCTCCAGATCAACATAGATTTTATTTGGACTACCAAAGGAAAATTATGACATGTTAATTAGTTTTCTTAAAAACAACTTGTATCATCCATGAAATCTCCAGTGATACAAATGAATTAGTCAAAGTAAAATAAGGACTTCTCGATATCATTCGGAAATCCTTCAATAATGAAACCTTAAACTATCCCCGTAGAGTGGTCTGGATGAAATTTTTTGAATCAATTAAATGATAAATGGAGAACACCCTAGGGTTGATGAAACATGTCCAAATGTATTATTCCTAATGTTTCATGGGAAATAATAAATTCCCATGTATGCATGTCAAGGGTGTACACCATAAGGATTTCTAGAAAAAAATGATGTCATATCAATGGACTCATAAACATTTTAATAATCACTCACAAAATAACTAATTTTTCATGTGATTAAATTAACTTAGAAGGGCCTTATGAGTAAGTCTGTGAACATGAACATAGGCTACCTGTTAATGCCATAACCATGGGTGATGGTCTATAATGCATTGAAACAAGGGTTTGCCCATTTTTTGGCCTTCATGTCAACGGATATCATTATGAAACTGTGTGATGCCCTCACTCATATGATCTACGTTATTGTGATACATTTTTTAATTTTGTGCTCGGAGTTCCCACAGATTCCATCACAATATTAGATGGTTATTTTCACTGCATAGAAAAGGAGGGTTCATGATATATGGGGTTCATAGCCTAATTCATGCACTATGAGTCTGGTTAGGGGAGATAATGATACCAAGGTAATTTCTCCTTAACTTTTCATGACAAAGATGAATTTGTCTAAAACCTCACACATACACTTCATGATATCAGATAGACCACACAAGGGACTATGTGGACATGCGCCAAGGGTACAAGTTGGTGCCATATACATATAAAGTTCCTTGACCCAGGACTTTCGTCTGACATTCATGCATGGTGTTTACACTCATAGTGTCACTTTGAATAATAAAGGACCCACATGGAATTGCACAGTAAATCCATTACCTTCCAAGAAGTGTTCAAGCATCACAATACAAAGGTTTTATAACATCACAAGAAACATTCCCATTGGTGTATGAATACTAATATTATGAGTGTGTTGTATATTGAATGAACTATCTCATCATGTCACATGTGATTCTATTAGTCATGTGACCACCTTCCCTAATGAGTGGTCCTATGAGGATATCACGAATTAGTGTTGGTATTTATGGATTAGAGGAGAAACATACTATAGAGGGGATTCTATAGATGTTAGTTTTTCATGAGACTGTGATCTCATGAACACACAATGAGTTCTCAAGATAACATTCTCAGGATGAGTTCTCAGGACGATATCCTCATATTTGTTGAGACCAAAAATTATTGGTCCACCAGTGCAGAGATAATAACGGTATAAACTAATAAAAAAATGAATAAAGAAGTGAAAACTATATGTAACAAGTATAATCCCTCAAAATTATAGGGGTAAAAAACCATGGATAACTCGACTGATCACTAAAAGTAAAAGTGGGTACACACTACCTAACTATTACAAGGAAAAACCCATATTAAATCACTCTTGAATAATGGTGGAAAACCTCAGAAATACCACTAAAATTAATGATGTACTACTATTGATCATAAATTGGATGAAGGTGATGATAAAACACATAGAGAAAGATCGCTGTTTATAGGATACCTCTCCCCTACCAACATAATTTTCCCACTCGATGTTTGGTGGGGTTGTTCACCCACCACATACCACTGCCATCCCTCCATTAACAAATTAGGGGGGGAGGGTCAACCACCATCCTAGAAAAAAATATTGCTTACACATATCCCACATGGAGATTGATTGAGAACTAATCAATTATCCACACATCCTTTATATCATCAAAACATTATGCTCGTATCTCTATGATGCCTCTAAAAGATATGCACCATCTGATATTATAAGATTTAATATCCTTCTTATAGATATCTTCCATATTTTATTTAGTGTTAATTTTCTTCATATAAACACTTCCTCCAAAACATCTGGTGCGAAATCATACTTTACCTCAATGTGCTTCATCCTGAAATGAAATGTTAAATTTCAATCAATGATAAAAAAACTCTAACTATCACAAAAAAGGGAATATTATCCTATATGTTCCCAATATACCCCAAAAACATTCTCATATATATCACCTCTTTTTAAGCCTATATAGTAGTCATATACTCCTACTACATTATGGATAACGGAAAAACTAACTGTCACTTTTAAATCCGACTCAAAACTCCTCTAAAAGAGAAAACACTTAACCAGTAGTGGATTTCATCCATTTAAAATATACTACTAAATATGAATCGACATAACATGTGATATTGAAATTTTATCCTCCATAACATAAAAAATCATCTTTGGTCAACTTTATGTATCTCATTATTCCCATTGATATGCTCTAATGCTCCCGTACTGGATTCACCATATACCAACTAACAACTCCCACTACACGTGAAATGTCTGGTTGAGCAGAAACCAAGCTAAACATCATAATTCCCTATGCTGGTTCATATGGTACTTAAGAAATTTTCACCCTCTCTACTTCAATGCTAGGACTCATCGTTGAGGAAAACATGAAATTGTTATGAATATGTGTAGAGATTGGATTAAAATATTTCAGGTTGAAGTACATCAAGAATATATTTAAGTAATTATTCATTGATAGACAAATATTCACATTATTTATGTCTCAGTGAATTTGTATGCCAAGAATCTTGTTTTATATTCCCATGTCTTCTATATCGAAAACCCTAACCAAATGTTCCTTTTTCTCCTGGATCTGATCACTCTTGGGGCATGTAACCAACATGTCATCAACATAAAACAGAATAATGATGAAATAATTACCATAAAACCCCCTGAAATATGTATATCAATTTTATTGATGTCATTTGTATCCAAAGATCATGATATAGAAATAAAATCTCTTGTACCAACACCTCATTTATTTTTTGAGACTACACAGATATGTGTTCAACCTTCAAACCAAGATCTTTTTGCAATCATCTGAATGACATTATGGTAAGAGAATGTAGATATATTAATCATAATCACCATGGATAATATTAGTCTTCACATCCAGCTACACTAAATGTAAATGGTATGTAGAAACTGTCACCATAACTATCTGAAAAGCATTAAGTCTAACAATAAGAGAAAATAATTCACTAAAATCAATACCTTCCTTCCGAGCATTACCTTTGACCACTCGTCTTGTATGATATATTTCCACCCTGTCCTTTTCATCCCAATTGATATTAATGAACAATTTGTTTCTAATAGCCTTCTATCAATGTGATAATGAAACAAGATCCAAATTCTTGTTCTTGTGTAGGGTTTCATGTTCCTCCTACATCGCCACCATCAATGAGGATACATATAGAATCTGGGTCACATTCACAAAAGAATATGTCTTTCCATCCTCCATCAACAATTGATATGAGATATTTCTCTCCATGACATAGTCTTAGTTTGATATTGATGATTTATTGTCCCAAGTAGACTGGTCAAAAGTCAAACGGTACTTGATCATCATGCTCTGGTAATGCCTTTGAGGAAACTGGTTATTCCATTTATTTTTTCTCTACTTTGTCTATTGTAGTTTCCATATTCTCCTCATTTATTTCTCATTTAGTTTATATTTTCACCTTCTCCTCTAATAAATAAAATCTATTCTGATGATAAGTTTCCAATAAGGGGGTCCCACAAATGATAACACATCACACCATCAACATACCCCCAATAATATACATTTCCTGGAAATCAAATCTAACATCTATTTTTTTGTTCACTAAAAAATGCAGAAATAAAACATTCAAATGTATGTAATTGATAATAGACAGTAGGTTTACTAGTCCACATCCACATCAGTGTCTTTAGATAAATCACCAGTGAAGGAGACCAGTTGATCCCATAATAGTAATTATTCACTTCTTCTTTCCAAAATGTTTTCGTAATTTCTGTTGTCTTCAACATTTTACTTATTCTATCCAATATGGTTCTATTCATCTCCACTACCACCCAATTATTATATGAAGTGTATGCCTCCATAAATTTTCCTTTTATTCTTTAATGTTGAAAAAAATTATTAGACTCCTCAGTTATATATTCTACACCATTGTTAGTCCTCATGCACTTGATCATAATTCAATATTCAAGTTCCTTTTGCACTTTCAATGTGGTGAAGACATCAAAACATCTAATTTATTCTTTATTGGGTACACCAAACATATCCTAGCATAATCATCAATGAAGAATATTAAATAACATTCTCCTCCCAAGGATATAACCGATTCTTTCCAAACATCAGAATGGATCAATTATAAGATCTATTTTTTATTGTTGTTGATGTTCTAGACATTAACATATATTTCTTGCTCAAAAGACAATGATCTCAAAATGGTAAGATTAAATTTGTAATCCCAGGCAGAAACTTCTGTTCTAGATGAATATTTAGTCCTCGTTATGACATATGGCCATGCTTCGGTTGACATAAATTCATCAATTCTTCCATCAAGGTAGTTGATGTGATAAATATATCAACCTCCTTGTATGTTTCACCCATAATCACATACTGATTTTTATAAATATTCTCCTCATATATTACCACCACAATTCTCTTGAAAATTCTCATCACACCATTCTCAGTGTGAGTCTTGGATCTGATATCATGAAATTTTTATAAAGATAATATGTTCCACTTTGGGGCCTTCACATGAAATAGTCCTTGGATGGTTTGAAGAAAACCATAACATGTCTTCTATTTGATAGTTCTGACTCCAAATAACTATATTTTGTTATCATTCCCCTTGTATAGAAGTCCTTTCGGGATAGTTTCATTCTGGTGAAACCATTCCAGCAGAGACGTCATGTGCCATGTTGCCCTTGAGATGATAATCCATGCATCATTTAGATACTTTCTACTTCCAATAGTAATAAATACATTACTAAATAGTGTATCCCCTCATCCAAAAGTACTCTCAACATTTCTATCCATGTCATGATTCTAGATCCCCAAGGAACCACACTCTATCGTCACATTGGTCAGTATTTCCCTAATTTCCATTCATAAATTATCCGTCCACATCACTAACTACATCGTCAATCTCTATAATAATAAATTATTTATATTGAAATTTTTTATTATGAATTTATCCTCCATTTATAACCTCTTTTATTCCATAACATTATCTATTTTACAATGGTGTATTTAACAATCTCAATAATTCTTCTGCTGATGTGAGAGTTCAACTGAAGTCACAATCATATAGAATAATCATATTTATGAGAATTATTAATACATAAAATGCAAACTTCATCAGGCTATAACCTTGCTATAATACCACTTGTTGCAACCAAAAAATATTTTCCCACTGGTGTATCAAAAATAACAAGATTTAATAAAGAAAAAAAGTGTAAATAAATGGAAACATGATGTAACGTAGAAGAACCCTCAAAATGAAAGGTGTAAGATACCATGGGCTAATAAATAGATCACTATATATAGAAGTGGATAAACATTCCATCACTATTAAAATGTAAAAACCATATAATATCGCTCTTGAATAATAGGGAAACAACCTTACAAATATAGATCAAATAAATGATAGACTATCATTGATGAAAAACCAAATAAAGATGATGTGAAAAAATAACAAGAGAGATCCCCATTTATAGGATAATTCTCCCCTACCTAATTTATTCTCCTACAGGAGGTTTGGTGTGGTTGGAAACACATAAACAACCCCCAAATTTCCTCCATTTACGAATAAGTAGGCCATCCACTATCTTAGTCATATAACTTTACGGAAGATATTTACATAGAAGAGATTTCCAATGTTTGTGGATGAATCCTCTATTTTTATGCTCCCTTATCCATTATTCACATGTTTATTTTCTTCAAGTGGAGTTGGGGTATTTATTGGTCAAGTTAGTTGATGTTGATGCCTATTTTCTATGGAGAACTCCGTGTGTTTTGGAAAATATATTGGAGAATTTTCTTGATAAAAATAACTCTACCATAATCATGTGAAATAACATATGGTTTTGCTTCTATCTATATTTATAATCACGTGAGTAGTGTTGTGAGTACCTTTCCCACATCAAAGTGTGACAATGCTATCACTATGTTCTTTCTCATGCACCCTATCTACCACCAGTGCTAGCCGCCTAGGTGGATCACTTGGCATAGTTGGGGAGACTCCCACACGACCCAAGGTCAAGCTGGCTAGGATGTTTAGCCTTGGATGGCCAATGTATTCTTATCTAGGGGATATAATCTATGAAGAATATATAATATAAATGGTATTCCCTTATGAAAATTCCTATCTCCATGTCATCTATGCATGCTATACTTATACATCCACATACTCTTCAAACATCATAAATCTTCAATGGAAATAAAACATAAACAATTATAGGTGAAAAAAAATGTCCCCCCCCCCCAGTCTGATATTTTTTGAGAATAAAATACATCTAATTATAATGTAAACACAAGTCAATTTTTTTCATATTTGAATCTCTACGGATCATTGGTATTTAACATCCTGAGTGGATCATTATGGAGTAGGTCACTAGGGAATTTGAGGTGTTATTGATAGGATATTTTTAACCCTGGTTGATTGGATAATTTTGAAATAGGAAGTGGATTTGTCTTAGAGAATGGAAACCTATAAATTATTATGTGTATAAATTCTCGGATAGGTTAGGAATTTGGTGAAAAGAATCTTGGGGTGGTATTTGATGTTAGCTGGAAATCGCTCTGTATCCCATGAGAAAAAGAATCAAGCTGTATGTTATTATAAAATATACCAATGTACATATCAAACTCAATCATAGGTAACATGGGCTCAGAGATAGATAAATATTTTATGAATGTCCTTATATAGATCTAACTCTTATGTAGGTGGCGAAATGTTACAGTTTTCTAAAATATTTTTTTTGGGAGATCCATGTTTGGGAGGAAATGTTGCTCGAATCATTAATGATGTCGAACATTTGTGTGTAATACCAAAATGTTCTAATCACATGGATTTTAGTTCTTATCTTACAACAAGTTTCTCTTGATAAATGTCTATAAATTCCCACTAACATTAAATTCTTCATTGATAGACCCTCTCTAGTTTTCATGAGATCATGTAGTTTATATGGATAATTTGGGTATGGTATCCCCCATGGAGGGTGAATTATCTAACATATACATATGTTAGGGAACATAGTAAGTATATATTGAATTTTTTAGGTCTATCTTGTAGTCAACATAAGATTTTTTATCTATTTATTCACATTTCCCTTATTTCTTCCTAAGATTAATATAGAGGAAGACAAGGTGGGCTTGGACTTGGAATTTTTATAGTCCACCATATTATGGGTTTTAAAAGTAATAGGTTTAGTGCCTCTACCATTTTAGAGAATCTCAATTTTTCTTGGATCACACAATGTTCATTTCCAGTGATTAGAGACTCTACTTTTTTTCCAAGATCCCCTTTTCATGATTTATCATGAGGATCATTATGACTCTTTCAATTTTCTATTTTAATATCTTCCATGTTGGACCATTATTTTTTATATTTTATTGAAACTTTTTACATGGACAATTTTTGTCATATGGTTTATGATCATTTAACTCGGGCCTTTTTTGTGTTATAGTTTAAGGTTGGCTAGATTAGATATTTGATGTGATATAGTTTAGAATCTTCTGGTTTGGATCCTTGATGTACTATAGTGAACGGTATTCTTTTCGGGACCTTAAGATGCTATAAAGTTTTAGTCATTTCTACAAGGGAAAGATTGATGAATATGGAATTGACAAAACATACATGGAATGACCCAAAACACCCTATGGTCATGATATCGTCTATGGTGTTTCAAAATCTCTTGAGGATAGGATTTTATTTCGTAAAAGGAGGATATTATTTTGAATTATAGGTTGAAGCCCATAATCATTTCTGGAATTGTATAACAGAGGTGTATCCACTCTTTCCCAAGCGATATGGATGATTTATTCCAATAATATTAGTTAAGGGTGAGGTACTATGGGATCTAGAACCACATATACATTTGTATTTATAGTGATGTAAATCATATGCTTCGGATATTTAATCAATGAACCATGTAATGGGAAAACATAAATTGGATGACCCAAGATACCCTAAGGTTTTGATCCTCACAATAGTGTCACTGGGGTTAGGAGATTTGGGGTCCCTTTTATAAAATAATGCGATGCCTCTGGTTGGTAGTTCTATTCCATTTATGCATCAGTAACATGGTCATGTAGAGATATCCCCACCCTTTTACATGGGGCATTAAATATTTGTGAAGAATCAAGAATCAGCACAATGGAATTTAGTATGAAGGAAAATATATCTAGGAATAGATCTGGCTCTCTAGGGAAATTTAGCACATAATTTGTGAAACTAAATACTTATGCCTTGTGGTTTAGAATCATGAGGTGTAGACCATCAAAAACATTGGGAATGAAGTGTTTCGTCGATACATTGAGATAGTGTAAAAAACATGTAAATGAAAAATTGAGGATGTTGAATCCTCCTGAACATACTAGTTGTGGGGATTGTAAATCCTGGTCTAGGAATATCTGAGTTAACTATAGATGGGAACTTGTAGGTACATGTCAACCATCTATGATGATACGATCCTAAAATGATCCACAAGGTCAAGGTGATAAATCCTATATTTAATGTTGGACTTCTTAGGATTAGATAGCCTATTCGAAAGAGCTAGTCCCTATTACTAGTCTCATTTAGAGAGGTTGTGTTAGATAATAATTCAGAGGAACAATGTTGGTTCCTAAAATGTGTAATATTTAAGTAGGGTTACATCACCATAGAAGTTGTGTCACCACATATAAAACATGTTTTCATAGTGAGGAGATATGAGAATCCATTACTCTTTCATTTTCAAAGACTATGGGTCTAGTATGAAGACATTTTATTTTAATAGAGATATAATGTAGGCCCAATGAGCTTTATGAATTATTTATTTCCAGACTAATTTTTTCCTAAACTATGGAGATTAAGTGTATAATAGGTGAATACTAGAATTTTTATCTACCCACCATTTTCATGTTATCAACCTAACATGTTTTGTGTCTCTTTCACTAGTAGTTGAAGTTCATGAAATTTGGACCATTATAGTGTAGAGTTTACGTTTGTACAGCTTTGACTAAATTGAATACAATTTAAGGTCATGATGCACATGGACCTAAAAAAAGGGTTATTACAAAAGTGATGAATTACCATTCTCAGGGTAAAGAAAACTCCAATATACTTCTGAACCGAAGGTGATAATCTCATAAATAATGGACCAAGGTTCTTAGGTAATTAGTAATGGAATGGGAAATTCGTTCTAGCTATGTCTCTAAACAACCTCCCATGATTAGTTCCACTATGGTTATGTCAGCCTAGGAAGGAATAGAAATACTTCCTTATAGAGCCTAGAATTACCTAGTAATTTTATCTCAACCACTATAAATCAATAGAAATGTCATGTAGTGAGATATTTTTTACTTTCCAGGGTCCATTAAAGGTTTTCGGAAACCCGAGGCACTAAAGGCAAGAAGTGTGGTATACAGACTGAGGTTCATAAAAGATGACAGAAGCACCTCATACCCTCGTTGACATGGGTAAGGCTCTTGTGGTCCATTGATAAGGAATGATAATGAGATATAGCCTAATCATTTTATTAAAATATAACGGGGATCTATTTTTTGAAATTTTAACGACTTGTGGAAAGTATTTTTACCTTTCTCTTTAACGTCATGTGGTAAGGACATATTATTTCCCATAAATTTAATCATCATGTGGCAAGGACGTGGATAATGAAAAAAATTGTGCAAGATGTATTGTGTACAAAAGAAATCCATACATAGATTTGACTTAAACATAATAAAAACCACCTTTTATGACTTAACAATTTTGATGTTGGGAGTGTATTTTTTTATTGGTTATTGTAGTTGGACCCAGGATTGGATATCTGGTAATTAGTGTGTATCTATGGTGTAAAAAATAAAGCCACATATAGTTCTTAATGGGGAATGCAATTTAATATCACGTGGTAAGTATTTGGGTTCCAAAAATAGAGATGGGAATATTGTGGATGAACATAAAAATGAAAAAATGGGCGTAACTTTGTATCCTATGATAAATAAGATTCATGACACTCATAGTTCTTGAGTAATTACCTTTATATGCATGTTTGGATAATATGAAAATTGATTCATTTTTATGCTTTTTAATGACTGGGTTTATAGTTGGAGATCTAGGCATAATTACATATCTTCTGATGATAGAAATCAAGTCATGTGTAGTTCATGAATGGGAAATTCTATGTGCAAGTATAAACCATACATAGAGGTGGGAATTGTTACTTTTTATTTTTGTATCTTGGCCCAAGATTGTAGATCCAGTCAACACTATGTATCCTATGATGATAGGAATCAAGCCAGACATCGTTCTTGAGAAACCATATAGTTAACCATCATGTAGACATTACATATTATTCTAGACCTGAAAAGTGGTATTGTAATGGGAACCATTGATGGAAATATCACCGTCACAACATATCCAATTAAAATAGCAATCAACGCACATGTAGTTATTGAATAAAGGTGTTATGAGAGACCATCATCAATTATAGTGGTCATCTTGGGTGAGGTCCATAGAAACATAAAAAATTATGTTATTCAAGGGACATCAATCGTTCAGTTTAGCATCATATGGCATGGAATCATGGTATACCATTTATAGTCTTCCATTCAAGACCATGAAAAACCTATCCTAAATTGTTATTCCTAGTTTTATCTGGGTAATCCCATACAGCAATTGAAAATCTCTTGTGAGCTATTATTTTTATGAGAAACAATGAATGTAAATGTATCCACTAACCATGATGATGCTATTATGGATTATATAGGGGAATTTTGTATAATCTTGTGGAAGGACCAAGATATAGGATTGAGTCATTCCATGTATATCATTAATATGTTGATCAATCCATATATGATTTTATAAAACCAATTTTGTTTTTGTAATGGGTAAATGACATTGTTCATGGATGTTAATGTCATGTGGTAAGGAAGAGAGTCAGCTAAAATGAATAAAGTTGGACATAGTGGATTCATGCAGTTTTATGTCATGTAGTAAGAAATATTTTTCATGCAGTTTAATTTCATTTGATAATGATGAGGATCACTAGACAATATAGAAATGTAATATTGTGTCTGGTTCCATTAATAATAGATTTTTTGTTACTAAATATCATTTACTATTAGGAATTGATATTTATATAGACCTAGAGAACCAATCGGTGTAGTGTCATATAGAAAGGAAATCAGTCATGCTATTTAACATCATGTGGTAATTGCATATGTCACATGATATGAATGAATATTAAAGATTATGGATCCATTTTTTACTTCATGTGGTTAATATGTACTCCATATAGTTTATGTCTTTTTTTAAGGATGAGCTCTTTATATTTTAACATCATGTGGATAGGATGACCTTCGACACCCCCTTCTTAAGCCATTTGGGATATCATAATTTGAAGTGGAAATGGGTTTCAGCATGTTTGGGAGGTAATTTTTTCTAAAAATATTTATATATTCATGTCAATCTCTCCTTCATCTAATTTATATGCCATTATCATGTTAAACTATAGAGGATTCCAATCTAGGTAGCCTACTAACCAAGATGATGTGCTTCTAATGGTTGATGACAAACTAAACATGAAAAAACCCAGTATTGTGATCATCTTTATATATGAATGTGACGGATTGTTTTAAGCACCACTCTATACAATGACGTCGAGTAAAGGGGTGTGGATTTCCTTAACCATGGGAGATAATACCTTGGGGTTGATTACCACTATATATATTAGGAGAATATTACACGTGATCCATCTCCACACTACCATGAGAAGGAATATCATGTTAAGTATTGCCTTATGCTTTGGTTAAAGAGTGTATAGACCCTTGGGGTGTCTTAAATGTGTCTCAAACAACCTAATAGACACTTGATATTGAGAAGATCAAGGGTATGAGCCAGACATTACATTGGGGAAAGAAATCTTCACCCAACATTGTGTTGTTTAACATAGATATAAGCCTACTCTAAGATGACTGCTAGAGTCTATTAATTATATTATGGAACTCTGGGAATATGATCTCACTATAGGGAAGCTATTGGAGTATATCAATGAACTTATATTATAGGGATATGATCCTTTCCAAAGGAATGTTTATCTCTCTCTTGTTGAGTCCCTTACAAAATGGAGATATGTGCCCGATCTCAGGCCTTTGCAATATACCACTAGTCTTTTACGATAGGACTATGATCCTTTTCGGAGGCATGTTCTACTCTGACTTGGTGATCCCCATTTGAATCGTGGATATGAGCACGATCTTTATACCACATTGTTAATAAGAATATGTTGATAATCCTCTTATACGGGATAATGGGTTTTTGATTTCTTCGAATTAGTTTATTGTTCATACTGATTAGAGTGTTGTGCTTCCCTGGTTGTTAGGAAAAGAATATATGCCCATCTGAGCATGTTATCCAAAATATACCGAAATAGCTCATTTTTTTGTCACAATGCACCGAAAAGTCAACAAGGTATGCATATTAATAAATTTATATTCTCACTTAGATATAAATATATTTTTCTCGTTGCCCTTGTTTTAAGTCACAATATATTCCCACACAAATTATCCTTATTCTATTAAAATATGACGACAATATTTATGAACAGGGTAATGGATTCATAACCTCCCCATGATTCTAGCCTAAATATGATAGGATACGTTTTCTAAAATACTAGGGGTATGATCCCTATCTATCTTATACACAGATATCCCAATTTTAAAGGGAATCCATGGTGACTGGATCTATGTGATTGGGGAGGTGACTATATTGGTGTTTCTTTTTGAAACTATAACTTCCACGTAATGCTGATAATGTCACCCAATGATTACAATGCCACACATATTTCATCTTGTCACTAGGATGTGTTCCATGATGTTTATCATTATGAAGTAAAGAAATTAATTTTAATGTATGGGAAAAGATATAGGATCCAGGAAACCCTAAGTATCATATTAGGTTGACAATCATGTTTTAAATAGTTCTAAAAGACTCGGGAAATATAATGTCATACATAAGGGAAATGATCCATGTAGTCTTATGTCATGCAGAAGGGACATCATCAATATAGTTTAGCATCTTACTATAAATAAGTAGTCCATGAAGTTTATTGTCTTGTGATTAGGACATGGTCCATTTATTTTAACATATTTTGGTAAAGATGATGGCCATGCCGTTTAATGTATTCAGGTTATGGATAATGTTGACAAGTTTAACATCATGAAACTAGGACATCGCAGTTTAGTTTAACATCATGAAACAAGGATATCACCTTGATGTTTTTCATAATGAATCTGAGACATATTCATGGATTTTAATGTCATGTGACTAGGATGTCACTATGAATTTTAATTTCAGTGACCAGGATTTCACACTGTAGTTTAACATCTTGTGACTAGGTTTCAACCATGCAGTTTAATTCCATGTGTCTAGGATGTCACCATGAAGTTTAACATCCTGAGACTAGGATTCTATGGTGCAATTTTACATCATTTGACTTGAATGTTTCGTGAATCACCCTTATATGAGGGTGGATTTCTTTTTTTTGTGTAGTTATAAGGACTCATATACGTATAGAATGAGTTTTAAGATCTACTAACTCTTTGTAGGCTTCACTTTCAGGCTGATAAAACCAATATTTAATGCTGAAGCAACTCTTAATAGTGTGAAAGAGACTTTAGTGGTTGGGGAAGACATCAACATGACCTATCAACCAGGACACATCCAACATCCTCACCAATTGGGGTTTTATCTGATCATTATTTCTGGAATAATTAATAAACTCGGGAAAATAAATTGACTAGACTGAATATTCTTCTTTAATATTTTCTTCATGATATGGGCCACCATGCTGATCCCCTCATAGAATTCTTATAACTTTTTTGATGTTGTCATATGGTTATGTTTAGAGTCTAGATTGTGAAGCTCTGGTATTTATTGGTTTTGGGGTAGGTACGAGGGAATAAGGGATGTTGAATGATACAGACACTTCCCACTTCTTAAAAGATCCTGAGTCACCTATTGGTTTTTGTGGAAACATCTATGGTCAGATGGTTTCCAGAATATTCCCAATGAGGGGGTGGAAAATATGGAAATTCGCACATCCATATGGGATGGGGAGAGGAGGAGCATTGTCTGGATTTTAATAAATGTGTGGATAATGTGTGTGAAAATTCCCCCAACATTTTGGGCTAAGGTACTTCACTGTAAGCTGGGCTTCTATAGGCAGGTTTTGGTACATCATTCTAAGGTATAGATATTTGGAGTATTCCCAAAATTATTTCAAATATACCCCTATTATCTTGTTAGATTTAAATGATCTATTCTTCTACATAATTTTACATATCATTTTCAAGGGGATGGCTAGAAGGATCAATGAAAACACCCATTCCTCTACCTATGGTAGGGTGATTAGATGATGATAGGATATCAGATGTAGACCTAAGAGTGTAAATTAACTACTGACACTATCCATCTCCTTTTTCATTATCGTATGAAATACCAACATGGTCAACAAGACAAGTTGATAACTGAACGATACCATTGAGAATTTCTTTTCCCATACTAGTGTTAGAAGGTAGGCCAACCTACAATGACGTAGATGACTAGTGGAGGTAATAATTTCACTCTTCAAGTGTGTCTACGTACATATCTATTAATGAGTCATGGGATTTGATTGATATCATATTGAATGATACAAAAGTGGGATAGTGCTCCTCTATAATGGAGAATCTCATTTTGTGGGTCGGTTCTCAATGTACAACTTCGATGTTTGATTCCCATTGTAACATTTGAGGGGTGTGTTCCCTTTTTACCATTTTATAGGTAAGTTCCCATGATTCTATTTGATGAATAGGTGATTATTATACCATTTGATGGGTCCTTTCTCCTGATATTGTTTGAGGGGTTGGTTCTCAAGAGACCATTTGAGGGGTTGTTTACCTTTTTGAAGAAGATAAAAGGGTAAAATATGATAAAAACCCCCCTAGACCAATGGAATGGTGTTCTCCCTTGGATTCCATAGTAAACAAAGATGGATGTGATGATGTCAGAAGCTCGTGGAAAGTAATGATACAGGATTGATTGAAGGACATTTTTAGTACATGCTATTGGGCCTTAGATAGATCGGTAGTAGAAAGGACACAATATTTCTCCAAAGCTACATTGTTAGGATACCCCTAGTGGGCTTTCCAACTGGGTTCCTCATTATGAATAGTTTGTCTAGGAACAACCTTCTATGTAGCATTTTGTGGAATCATGCTCACATGCTAGTGATGTTAAAAATAATGAGTGGTAGACCCCCTAGGAAAATCATAAATAACTTTCCTGAAAATATGGTTATCTTCATACACCTATCCGAGTTATGGAACATATGAACTTTTGTGTTGTATCGTTAAGCACCCAAAAAAAGAATTTGAAAATAAGGGACACTTTCTCTCCAATTATTTTTCATGGGGAAGATGGCTGGTGGGAACTCATCCTATGAAGGACTTCATTGGATGATATTAATGTCAGGAAGGAGGTGTTAGTGTGGTAATACCAAACCAATAGATTCATCAAATTATACTAGAAGTGGTGTTTTTGAGACAATGTATGTCGGGGCCTTAGGGATTAAGAATCTTGTGAAGAGATTTCAGATTTAGTTGGACAATCCATTGATATCATTTTGATTACAAATAATATATTTGTTCTATAGATGAAATTAGACACCATTTTAGTGTAGGATTATAAATAAGATAACATGTTTGAAGAATAAATTTCTCAGTTTTATAGATAAATAGGTTGTCCCATCATTTTATGAAAGGTACATAATTGTTAAATGAAATGTGTTGGGTTCACCATTCAATTGCGTGATGAGCACTGAAAAAATGGTACTGATGGGAATGGGACTATCTATCTTTATTAGTCCATGAAAGGTATGACAAAGATAATGAATTTTCACATCAAGTTCAGTTTTTTTTTCTTGAAAAATAAATGAATGTGATCAACCCGATGGTTTGATTGTGGGGGAACAATGCCTTACTCAATCACTATCATCTGTTTTACCATATTTTTAGAATTCCCAAGAAAATCCCAATAGTTCCCACACACATTAATGGGTATGTACCTACATTCCAAATTCAGATGGTCTTTTTGTATTTCAATCCCAATGATGATTAAGAAGACATATTTTAGAAGATGATGGGAGGTCGGACTCATCGTAAACTAATGGGGGTAATTGTTTTGTACCCCAAGAGACCCATATAAATATAATATATGTTCCCAAAACACATACAATGCCCCAATATGGGACTAATTTCACCTTAATAATAACTTTATTATGAATATGTATTGACTGTAGTGACTTTGTGGATGCAGAAGGCTCCCCATCAATCACCCATTTATTTATGATGCTTTGGCTTGTCAATATGTTTGAGAACTATGTAGTTTATTTCCATACAGAGTGGTGGTTGGTGAATTTGAGAACAGATTAAACCTATGCAATGAATACTAAATATCTTATGAAAATAGTAATCAAGACACACATAGATCGTTTGACATGATTTTGGGTCATGTGACTAGACCCATCTATGCAGTTTAACATAATTTGGTACAGATGTAAATATCAGGCTCATACCTCAAAAAAAGAATCCTATGTATCATGTTTGTGACAAGAATTAGAGTCTATGTAGTTCCTATAATGGGTGTCAGTATCATATGATATATGAAAATCAAGGCCACAAGTGGGACTTATGAATAAATGGATTTACATGATTTCATGGACTAGAGTATTCCCCTTTGAGCATATATGACATGTAACAAGACTTACATCATAAAGGTTACCACACCTTGTGGAATTATCATCACTTCAATTGTACAATCATAATCGGTATCTATGCTCGCACGAGTTATGCTTAGTGTGAGAAATATGAGGTAGCATAAGATTGAACAAATTATATGAGAGCACATCTTTATGGGGATTATACATTTAAGATTCCCTATGCGAGGCATGATTACCTATGTCATGGAGACTATGGTACGCAACCTGGGAATTTGAAAGGCAACCTACATATAAGGTTTTATAACAAGCTTTAGTGTCATCTTTGTTTGATTGGATCTTGAGTCCATTGTTATATGAGGTCAAATGATCATCCACTATGAAAGATTAGTTCCAGATGGTTGAAATGTATGTGGCATGAGGGGACATAAATAGAATTGGATTCCCATTACACCTCAGGCCTTAGTAAGGCATCCTACATATCCTATTTAGATTGAAAATAGATTTCTCGTCGATTGGTTCACCCTTAACCCATAGATGGGTTTGGGGTACTCAAGGAATGATCAACACTGATACATAAAATGATTCCAATGTATGAGATCATTTCACCTACATAGATTGTTGATGATGGATAATATAATTATTGGTCAATTTATTTCCATAATTCATAAATACACATTACATTAAGGGACTTAAACCAATGTGGATTCCCATTAGATATCAGGCCTTACTAATGCATCCTACATACCCTGGTTATGGTCGGAATCAGAGATCTTATACATCAATCATCCCTTAAACCACTGATGGGATACAATGGATGATCCTAATCAGAGACATTATTGCTATCCATAGTGTTTTTGGAATTATAGTGGATTATATTAGGATGAATACAATTTTATCAGGGATAACACACTAAGGCTTTCCCACAACAAATCAATTATCTATCTTATGATGGTTGAAGAGAGATAGTGACCATAAAAGGTCTATCAGAAATCATGAAACTTATATGGTCAAATTATTATGTGACCTTAATTCATTAATAATATTTACATTATAAAATGGGTATGTATCCAAATGATCATGGATGGGGTCCACATGGGCTGGGTCCAAGTGGGTCTACCATGAGAAGTTGAACTACCATAAGGGATCTTCATGACATGTCTTGGATATCTACCAGACATGACTGTACATGTCCAATAATTTTATACAAATCAATTGAGTTTCCTTGGATGTGTTCTCATTATCAATGTAGACCTCATAAAGATGCATCACATAACCTAAGAAAATAGGTCTATGGTCCTCCACATTACAATACTGATATGTACATAATATTTCACACTATTCACCACTTTTTCATGGATTCCCTCTCATTAGCAAAGCAGACATGTATAAGAAACATATCATAATAAAAGTGTAAATGTCTAAGGCATTGCTCATGATTGAATTAGACATGACTATACACTTTTGTATGATCAACCATACATGACTTTGGACTGTCACATGATAATGCTGACATGTTAATAAAATATCTCGATATATACTTGACTTGTCCAAATCCTGTCTTATGAGAATGCAGGAATGTGAAGATGCTATTTTCTGATCATCATCGCAGGTTTTGAGGTTTTCTTATGACAATGTAGTCATTTCCAGTGTCTATAACCAAATAAAATTTTATTCTCTTCGTACATTCACATGAAAATTATAACATTTCAATAGGATAGAAAAAGATCAAAATGAATAGTCGAAGACATTTCGTATGACCTACATGACTTTTACAAGCTCACCAATGAACATAGTGAGATTATTGAGAAATACTTTGATAATGTGACCATAGGTTATTCATCTGGTGAGGTCATGAAGACATATTACGGATCCATTACAAAAAATGGTACAATCGCTAGGGTTGAGGCAACATGTCTAATGGTATTATGCAAAAATATTCATGGGAAATGATGCATGAATGAACGTGCATGATGAGGGAGTATAGTATAGGGCTTAAATGGAGATTGGATGACCTGCCCATGGACTCATACACATGTCCAAAATCAATAACATGATGACTTATTGTTAATTTGATTTTCATGAACTCATAAGGGACTTGCGATGGAGTCTATTAATATGCATAGAGGCAACATATTGACAATAAAATAATGTGTGAGGGTCCATGGTGCGTATATCCAAAAACATTTCCATTGTCTTGCCTACATGTCAAAAGGTCTCTTCACGACACTTCATGATTCTTGAATTTCTATAGTCATCATTACCTCATAAGGCCTTATGATGGGTTATGTCCTTAAGTGTGGGGGTGCCCATGGATTCCAATCCATGCATGGAGAGAAATTTTCATTTCATGGTGGTGTAGGGTGAAATAAATATGCGGTACACATCCAAAATCCTTCACCACGATGCTATGTAGTGGACATTGTGAGACTGTGATTGTTTCTCCTAATATTTTCATGAAAAAGGGGTCTTTTTCAAAACCAAACCCTTAAACCACATGATATTCGATGGATAATTCCAGGGACTCTATATACATGTGCTCCGGCTGCCTTTTGGGGTCACATACATAGGAAAGGGCCACGATTATAGAATTCCATCCCACTTTCATGAATTGGGATTACATCCATGGTGTCTCCTTTAAAAAATTAGGGACTTTTAGGGTGTTACCCAAAGAATACATTGCTTCCGAATCGATGATCATGAAACACAAGACTAAGGGTTCATGGAGTAAAAAGATAAATATCTAGTCAGGTATTAATGTTGACAGTATTAGTTTTCTTTATATTCTGTTCACTATCCAATTATGAGCATGAGGTTTTATTACTCATTTGATTATGCGACCCAATGAAATGTTTTTCAGAGGATCTCCTAAATTAGTGTTGGGGATCATGGTCGATCATAAACACCATATTATCATTTAGATTCACATAGATTTTTTTGTGATCACTTGATCATATGATAATGTTTTTATTTGTCATGAAAGCATTCATTTGGAGAGTTCTCCTAATGATATCCTCATAATTACCTACAAGATATTTCCAAATGTAGTGGAAAAATACCCAATTTTCCTACTCTTATATCCTTTCATCGCGTCTCTATTTTTTTACTGGGAGATGAGGTATTTATAGTATAAGGTAAGTGGAGGTTGATACGTCTTTTAACTGAAAGAGTTCTGTGTGTTTTCACTATATAAGTGGAGACTTTGGGGGATTGACATTATACAGCCTTAAGATGGCTCCAAATGATCTCCATTCCTTTATTTTTTTTCTTATTTAACATCTTGTGACAAAATTTGACAAATCTGAATTAATTCTAATAAAAACCCATATAGAAAATTGGAGGGTCCTACAGATGTTAACTTCAAATGACGATCCCAGTGACATCCTTTTCTCAACCATGTGAACAAAATATGGTTCTGTGATTACTTCAATCATGGTTGGAATTTTTTGTGGCATTCCACTAGTGTTTGTGGTTGTATCTCAGGAAACATTGATTCATAAAATACATGAATAATGATGAATAATGTGTTACTATATTTCTATTAGAAAAATGCCTTGATATTATTATAGTGGATGATTTTTTCGATCTCTGATGGGAATATTGTTGTTGAGTGGAAGAAGATGATAGATTCTTCTTCTCAGAGTAGGATGGTGTTTTAATTTAAAAAGTGCAGGTTTAATTTATTTTGAACACGTGATTTGTGGGATTTGAATAGATAGGTCATATCATGGGTGAAAATATCAGATGTATATTCTTATATATAACCTTTTAAGAACATGAATAGTGCTAGGAGTTTCTATCCCAAATAAAAACCCCACAGAACTATCACTATAGTTTCTTAACCAAGCAGTGAATCTTGATGGTTTTGAAATCAAAAACCCCCTTTTAGAGTGTCTCCCCTCATGGTGGCACTGCCCATCCTTCCACCATTCCCACCTGGGGGTTTGAAACATTCTTTATTTGTGAATATTGATCATCCAAAAAACACTTCCATATTACCTTCTTTACACTATGGGGATTGATGGATAGAATCCATCTAGCGGTGATTCACATGTGCTCATATGATCTTTGAGGAACACTACTCGATCTCTAGGTTATAGGATGGTGATTCAAATGTATTGCATTGGGCATCCGTAACCACTTATTCTTTAGTCTTGAATAAATTAATCCTTAACATCTTGTTCTTGAGATGGATAGTGTAGGAGGAGATGAGAGATAATTCATTGTAAACAATAATTATCTAATATGAATTTTCCAATGCTCTACATAGTAGGCATATCTTCCTATTTATAGTATTTGGATTTAAGAGAATATATTATTTAATTCCATATAGGCAATAAATAACATTTTTTACCATAAATAAATATCATTCCGTATAATAATAATAATATTTTTATTTTTTTTGGGGCATAGCATCTGGTGTAATAAAAAATATTATATAACGGTCTTGTTAATTAATATTTGTAACAAGACTCAATCATGGTCCTTCAAACCTCTTCTATCATTCAATTAACTAACGAATAAATATTTTATTCCATAATATATAATTTATTCACAATCTAGATAATAAATATTTTAAAGATATTCAACAGATAAAATAAATATTTTATTCACATTTCAGTGAATACATATTTATTTAATTTATGCGATCAATATAACATGAATTAAAATTTTCCATATACTTGAAAATAATATTTGTTCCATTTATTAAACAAAAATAGAATTTAATCTAGATCAATGGAAAAACATTGTGTGTGACCCTCTAGGATTTTTTCTCGTTGTAGTTAGGTGGGCTTTCCTAAAGTCCAAGATTACTATCTAGAAATGGGTCAAGAACCCAAGAGAAATAACTTAATGTATCAATGTCAAAAAGAAAATTCAAACACTCTCTATGGAATATCATACTTTTGTCACAATATCATTCCATGTATGTTTCACATCCATGTCACAAACCTATATGCTTGATATGTATTTCTTTGACTATCTAAAATAAATATGGTTTTTCACCATGGCTATGGAATTTAATGTGACAGTTCTAATATAATCAAAGGGATACAATATTAGGTTCATAAATAAGGAAGTGAAAAATACTTCCCTAGCTTATTCATTAATGACAAGCAACTTGTGACACACTGAACAAATTAAAATTCTTCATGTACTATTATCATCATGAATTATAAAAAAAATCTATAAATGTGAGTTGTAGGATGAATTAATAAAAATCTTAAAGTCTATGTTCCATCAAACATGCTAGAAGATCAGATTATCAGATCACAACAAAACATTTTGAATTCATAATGGTGGGTCTATTCTCATAATCTACCATCTTGGATATTACAAAGTGTGATATTTGTGATATGAAGCCTCGAATTCTTATAAGTACTTTCACTTGATAGTCCATGTACTAAGTGTCCCTTCATAGTATGTTACCTTACTACAAAACATTATTTCAAAATATCATCACAACACATCAAGTTTCTCATTATACCAGGGAATATATATGAACATATGAATATGACATACACTATAGGGCATTATTATATTAGAATTATGAAGAAAAAACAATATATTATAAGAATTTTTATTAATATTCAATAAATAAAATATTCATTTAATCAAAATAAATATAGTTGGTTCTTGGAAACCAAATTCGACAAACTCCCACTTAAACCCAAGATAACTGCCAACAACTATCAGTCTACTAGTCCTTACATTATAATCATGTTTCTGCTGAGTAAATGCTTTAGTGAATTGGTCCACCAGGTTGTCTTCTAGGGAAATACAACTTACTTCCACTTCACATATCTGAGAGAAATCCCTCAAGAGACGATAATTCTAAAACAATGTGTTTCATCCACTAATAAGACATTGCTCATATGCAAGAGCCATCGGTGTAATATTATCATAATAGAGTGTGATAGGATATCTTCTGATTTTTACCAAATCAGGTTTTTGGATGATGTTCACATCCATAATTCTTTATTAGCTACCTCATAAGACACAGTATTCTCATATTCCGCTATAGAATTACCAACCACTACATTTTTTGAGACCTCCCAACTCACAAAACCTAAATTAAATGATAATATGCATCCCATTTGTGACTACATGTCATCACGATCATTTTGGAAAATTGATTTTCCATATCCTTTAATAACTAGTTCTTTATTATCTCCATAAACCATAAACATATCATTAGTACGCATCAGAAACATTTTGAAAGTCTTGACTTTTATCCAATAGTGGTAACCATGATCCACTAGATATCTTCCTACCACACTTAATGTGTAGGTGACATCTATCCTAGAACATAGAATTTCATACATTACTGACCCAATCACTAATTCATATGAAATCATTGTCATTCTATTTCATTACTCATGTGTTTGAGGGCACATTTTAATAGAAAGATGAATTTCATATGATATTGGGAAAGAAATCCTTTATTGGATTGTTTGATACTAAATCTATTATGTGTCTTGTCAACGTATGTACATTGACTTAGGTCATGAAACCTCTATGATCTATCATGGTGGATCACTCTCATAGAATATATTTTACCTCACCCAAGTCCTTCATAAAGAATAATTTATTCAACCATAACTTAATAAATGGAAAGACTCATATTTAGTTTCCAGTGAGTAATAATTCATTAACATATATTATTAAGAAAATGAATGCACTCCCACTAAAAAATTTATAGACACAGTACTCACATTCATTCTTTTTTGAATACACATTTCAATATGGCCTCATGAAAATGAAAGTTCAATGAACACAATTAATTCTTTAGTCCATTAAAGGATATTTAAAAATTGCATACCCTGTTGGAAACCTTAATAGTCACAAACCCTTGACGCTTTGTAATGTAGACTTCTTCTTAAAGGTTCCCATTAAATAAGGATATTTTGAGATCAATTTTCTAAATATCATAATCTAGGAAGGCTATAATGGCATGTAGAATTATGATGGATTTCTGCATTGAAACCGGTGAAAATGTTTCATTGTAGTCAATGCCCTGATGATATTTAACCCATTTGGAATCCAATAATTCTTTATAGGTAGTGACTTATCCTTCTATGTAGAAATTATTTTTCAATATCCACTTTCATCCCACGATATTTAAATGTACTAGAGGGTCTAACAAAATCCCAACATGGTTTCAATACATGGAATCCATTTAATAATTCAGGGATTCTTGCCACTAGGAATCATCTGTACCACATAAAAATTTATTTAAGGTTAGAGGATCATTATTGTCAATTAATAATGAGTCACCATCCTCAGTGACTAGAAAACCATACCTTTCATGTTTTCAAACATCTGTAGAACTCTTACACAGTAATTGTGTCTCCAAAACAATTTATTATTACTTTGGACTTTGTGGATTTTTTCATATTTTTGAACTCTTTTGTATCTTGATATTGTTCCTCATTGATTTCTACCTTACTACCACTATAACTATTATAGATAATATCCTCATCATGAAATGTGGGACATCTATCAGCCGGAACCTTTTTGAGTAAATCATTATATAGTATGTATCCCTTTGTTTCTTTGGTATATCCTATGAAGGGACAATAAGTGCCTTGGGGTGCAATATTTTTACCTGAAGATTCCTTATGAAATTTTTCAGAACTCCATACATATAAGTAATACAATACAGGTTTCTCTTCATTCAATAATTGGTATGGTATACAATCTATTTATTTAGTTGGACTCGATTTATTATGCATGTGAATTTTTTTAACACATATCCCCTAATGGATAATGGATGAATCTTAGGACTCATCATTTATATCACCATGACCATAAAGGTGAGGTTCCTCCTTTCTATTAATAAATTCAACAGAGGTGTATAAGGACAATGGAGTTAAAATGAAATCCCAAAATCCCATAGATAATCAATGAAGTCCGGATTAAGAAATCAACCACCATGGTCTGATTGAATTTTTATTAACATATTACCAATCTGTTTCTCAACATTATTCATGAATTCATAGAATTTATAAAAATAATCTGACTTATAACTCATTAATTATACATATACATATATACGAAAAATATCAGTAAAAGTTATAAAGTATTAGATCCCTCCACTTAATTCAATATAAAATTTTCCATACACATCTGTCTGAACTAATTCAACAAGCTCTTTAAAAATTAACCATTCCAAATAAATGATGCTTTAGTCATTTTTTACATGAAAATATGTGTCACACACACTATGTGGTTTTAGTTAAAAATAATCTAAATAACTATATTGATGTAATTTAATTATGTGCTTTTAATTTACATTCCCTAGATGGTGATGAAAATGTTGGTTGTGGTATTATTCTTGTGAAGTTACTTCATTATCGATTTCCATTATTTGGTTCATGTAACCAACACATAAAGGCCATTATTTAAATGCGAATTACCATTAAAAATGTTGTCTTGATAATATAAGAAACATTTATTCCATCCTTTTTAAATACCATAATCTATATCATGTATAGATACAGAAATAATGTTTCTAGTAATAGAAGGAACATAATAAAAACCCATTAAAACCATGATCATTCTGGTTGGGAATGTGAGGTGGAAGTCCCCAATAGCTAAAGCTGAAATTTTAGAACCATTGGATGCTCTATAATCTACCTATCCTATGTAAATATTTCTGAATCTACTTGGTTCCTATATTATAATAAATATAAAATCACTAAAAGCTATATCTAATATCTAGCTTGAAGAAATAGATAAATTTAACTCGATAATGATTGCACCTGATGATTCCCCTTACATCTTTAGCTGGGTGTAGTTTAATTTTAGTGGATATTCTAGCCACATGTCAATAAGATAGAATCATGTGACCATGATTTCCCCTTGATCATTATCTTATTAAAAGGGTGTGAAGAAGCATTAGGATTAAATATAATATATTTCCCTTTCAGTATTTTCACTATAAGGATGGAAGGGTTTTTATGATCCATATCCTTATCAACTTGGAAAAGAAGAATTAAGAGATATGTCAGAGACTTCTCCATTATGATCATACAAAAATTCCAAAAAAGGATAATATCTGAGGGAGTGATGTTAGAATGAGGTTAGTTCCCAATTCTTCGTAGAGTTTAAACCCTAAAACTCTAAGAGCTCAATTTATCCAGCAATATTGACTACATGAGGCCCAAATGGGAGAAACGTTACAAGCCTTATATGAAAGATATCCTTGGAAATCACAAACCATTTCTCTCTTACTCTCTCTTGGTAAAGTCCAAAAAGTACACAATCATTCAAAATGCATCTATGTTTTTGTGAGACTTTATTAGTTCACTAGACATCATTTAAACCATAAAAACATTTATGGTTAATGGAATCAGTCAATTTTTATTCATGAGAAAATAACTCTTCATCACTCATCTCTTTATCAGGAATATTAGGACTTGAGGATTATAGAATATAAGATTTTTGTTCATGGTGTATCACATCCTGAAGGTGTCTAAACAACTGTTGAATGTTACTTCCAGTTATGAGGTTATCTTTCTCCAATATTGATAATAGGGATAGTGTTGATGATGATTTTTTTCATTTTATTCTAAATTTTAAGAGAGAATATTATTATTACTTTTATTTATCACAAAAATGTTAGATATAATAAGGTTATTTTTTTTATTTATTTATCAAATCTCCCACCAATTAATCAAGCCTTAATTTTCCATACAATTGAACTCATAATGTGAAGTTACTTTAACATTATATTGGAAGAGATCCCCATTACATTTATTAATGATCCATAATTTTTTCTTTAAAAGCATAAAAAAGTAATTAGGTAGGTAGTCTTGCGACCGTAGACCTACATCTTCTTGATCCGTTGAGTGGAATCCCCTATCCTTAAATCCAGACTTGGATTTTCTCAACACTTTACTATGAATTTTTATTGAACAAAATTTGGTTATTTAAATCAACAAAATATTAGTTAAGTCAATACAAAACTCTCATGAGAATTCCTCGATAAAAGTAAGTATCCAGACATTGGCTTTGCATTACCCTTAGTTCTGTGTTTTCATTCCAAATCAATTAATGGAAGTTTTTGTTTAAATTAATATTTAATTAAAGTATTTTAATTTATTGTACTTAAATTTTATCTTGTTTTAACATTTACCCAAAATTTTAATATTAATTGGATGTCACTTAGTTAATTAACCATGATTGGATAAAACACATACACATAATTTATTTCTTAAATTTCCATATTTTAACATTAATTCATTTATTTATGTGATCATGACATTTTATCCATTAAATAAATAATTGAATAGATAAGAATAGTTAATTAATTAGATTACCAATTCATGAGCATTATCAAATAGTTGATTTAATTAATAGACATTAAATCAACCTTTGACCTAGGGGAAATAACTCTTATTGTTCGTCATGGCATGAGTTACAAAATTCCAGCAGTATGTCTGTGTATCACCTAGGTTATCATCATTATGGTTCAATATTGATCTACCTCCCCACTCCATGGTAAGCTACATTAATTAAAAACATTTATTACTCACACGCATGTTAGGAGAACCAATGTATTGGTTAAAGTGATTACATAAATAAAATTGGAGACATATGTCCTATATCATAAATGAAGGAGGGATGAAAAGAATAACATCATTTCATTTCATATTAAATAATTTTAAACTCAAGAAATAAATTAAATTAAAATATCAAACATGTACAAGCGTATTATTCAAGCTCATAAATGGTCATATATGAGATGAATATGCAAAAGTAAATAGTAATCATTCATTTATATATTCTTTCTTTTTTTTTTAAGATAAGCGCCCCTGCATTAATTAATTAATTAATTAATTAATTATATTTCATCTTAGTGATCATCCAATCTTATTTGGAGATACCCATAATTAATGTAATTCATGGAAAATAAATAGAAGAACCAATAATTACATATTCATCACAATAAATTAATTGATCAATGAAAATTCCATAGAACCATTTTTAAATTTTCAAACATATAACATTGTTACAGTCAATAAAATAAGGTTTTAATTCTTCAATTTTCAAATTTAATGTAATTTCAATTTTTCCATTAATTGGAGACTACATTGCATGAACTTACAACTACATGTCATGTAACTCGGTTTCCAAATACCTAAGACACATGCATGGGGATTTGGTGTGTTAACTCATCCAGACTACACAGTGTGTAAATGCAATCTGAACATTATATATTTGCTTGTCGTGTGACAGGTTTTCCTAGGAAACTATTGGTGTGTGATAAAAGAACTGTGTATAATTAATTTTGTGGTGCATCTAGATACAATACTCATAGGCATATGACTTGGGATCCAGCTGCATTCCATGTAACTCAGTTTCACTGGTAATGATTTTCCACATTTTGATGGAAACTACCATCATTATTCATTTTTTCTTAATACTTTATGAAAATTAAATACTAAAAGAACATGATTTATATGTCGATAACATGTTAATTTAAATTTTATTAAAGTATGAACAACAAGAAATAAAATTTTTTCGTTAATTGTGTGTAGATCAATATTAAAATAAATAAATTTATACATAATCATGACCACTATGATTCAAATTCTAGGTTCTGGGAGTAGCAAAATAATGAGGTGGTGGGATGTATAATAAAATTTATTTTCATAATCACTTCTTGAATCCAAGAGTGAGGATTATTCACATAAAATTGAAAATTAATTTAATTAATATATGAAGGTATAAATACATTGGATTATTTAATTTCATCTTAGGTGAATGTTGATCATTAGAAAAACCCTTATGGATTTCCAGCATTGCGCTACTAGGATATAAGGATTGAATCCCTCTTGCGGCGATCCATAAACGTTCCTATTATCACTGAGAAACACCACATGATCTAAGGGTACTAGCGCGATGAGTCAAATATCTTATGTTGTTCATTCATAGTATCCCTTTCTTCTATCTAGATGATAATTTTATTTTACTTCGTGTTCTTAATAGGGAATGAGTAGGATTAATTGAGATGGAATTAGTTGTGAACAACAATTATCTATTGTCAATTTTTGGATTCTCTACACAATAGAAAAAGCCTCCTATTTATAGAGATGGAATTTAATTTAATGTATTATTTATTAGAATATCGAAAATTAAATAAATTTTTTAACCTTCAATAAATTCAATTCCACATGAAAATAATTATATTTTTTTTGGAACGCACCATATTTTCCAATAAAAAATATTATATAAAAGTCTTTTTGACTAATATTTTTCGACATACTCAGTCATGGTCTGTTAAAACTCATAAAAAAATTATTAAAAAATGACATAAATATTTAATTAATAAATAAATATTTTTCAAAATATGATAAATAAATATTTATTAAAATAATCAATAAATAAAATAAATATTTTATTCACATTATGGAGTCTAAATATTTATATAATTAATACGATAAATATAACATGAATAAAATTATTCTTTTGACTAGAGAATAATATTTATTCCTTTAATTAAACTCAAATAGAATTTAATTGAGGTAAAAAGAAATATTAGTGTGTGAACCTCATGTATTCCCTCTCATTGGCATTAGGAGGGCTTGGATAAAGTCCAATATTACTATCTAACAATGGGTCAAGGAACCTAAGAGAAAGAACATGATGTCGAAATATCGACAACAACATCCAATGCAAAGTGTTTAACATAATCTCTTTGTCATAATATCTAATCATACAGATTCAACATCCCTTTCAACAACCTATATGAAAGATATTTTATATTTGAATATATGAAATAAACATGTTGTTATAGTATGGAACTGGTATTTAATGCTACAGTTCTATTCCAATAAAGGGCTGAGATATTTGTTTAAATAAATATGGAATGGACAAATCCTTACCTCACATATTCATTAATGACATATCACTTGTGAAAAACACAAATTATCCAACAACCCCATGAACTGTTATTATCATGGTTTAATATATATATCTATTTAAGTGAGTTCCAACATGAATTAATAATAATATTAATGTCTAAGGATCATCACACAATCTAGTAGATTATAAAATCTGATTACACCAAAACATGAATAAATCATGCTTGTAGGTCTTTTATCATAATCTCTCGTCTTAGTGATTACCATGTGAGAAAATCAAGAGAAGAATCCTTATATTCTTATGAATAATCTCATCTGATAGTCTGTGTACTATGTGTCCCATCATAGTACATTATCCAACCATAGAAAAGTATTTGAAAATATCATTATAACAATTCCAGCTTCACATCAGAGTGGGGAACATCTGTGACATTATCAATGCGATGTATACTCTATGAGATTATTACATTAGAGTCATGGATAACAACATAAAATATGTAATATGATGTTTTATTAATATTTAATTAATAAAATATTCAACTAATCAAAATAAAAAAAGTTGTTCATTGGGAACCAAGTCCAACACACTCAATTTTAATGAGCTCTTACCCATGAACCCTATCATTTTCATATTCTACCTAGAAGCGATGGCTCCCTAGGCATAGTTTAGAAGACCCACGCATGATCCCATGAAAATATGTTTAGGCGGGCTAGCTCTAGATGATCCATGTATTTTTAGCTAGGGAAAAAATAATCTTTGTAAAACTAATGGAATAAAGGGTATAAATTTATTAAAAGTTTCATATCATTATCCCCCACATACGTTTTATTTATATTTCCTCATAGTCTTCTGACATCTAAAATCTTCCACAGTATTGTTTAAGATGCATTTTTATTTGTGATAAAAATACCTTTTCCAAAAAATAGACCTCTATGATCTGAACAATCCATGGATATCCCCTACCTGAAACTCTTTTGGTTTCTTTAGGCACTAACATTAAGTGAAATTCAATGATATAAACTAAAAATAAATATATCCATGCATCTAGGAAGAACCAAAAATCATACAATCTAACCTCCTTAGATAAATTCATCCCCAAATTTTCCTTATAAGGGTGGTAATGAATTGCATGAGAATAAATCCATCCACGGAGCACATATGTATACCTCCCCCATCCAACATTCTTTCTATAATCAACATTGCTTCCAATTCACCAATACTAGAGGGAAATTTCAACCTTGGAGAACCTTCTTACTCATGTTAATGATTCAAATAGGATTCTCTACAAATGATGCATCAACATAAAACTCAAACTCATCCAACTGAAGTGTATGATATGTCTCTGTGTGATAATGGTGATACTGATATACAAGTAAGGTGTCTTGTATGGATTAGTAGCTATAATGAATCAAAAATCGATAGGTTACTAGCCTGAATCGATTTATAATCACGAATGGCTAGACATATCACAGTCAAATCCAACATTGTCTTCTAATCCATATATGACTTAGCCTCAATGAGATTTAGAAAGAACTAATAGTTTACCTAAAACTATAGAGTTTCTTGATGGAGATCAACGTAGAATTTCTTATTAGACATTTTAGTAGTTGTTTTATTCCTTATAAAATGAACATTATTTTATGTCTCGAATATAGGATGTGTTCCGAACAACACTACCTATCCTTCCTATAATTGGCATAAGTGTGATAAGTGTGGCCTATCATAAAAATTGTTATATGGTGTTATCTCTGTATTATCCTAATTTCATATTTTTATAGGTGAACTAAACTAGGGGTATATGTATCTCCTATTAACACCAAAAATCCAGGATGCATTCTCGGTGCATGATCTATAAAACCAGTGTCATATTCTCTGACTGAATTTTGGTCTGAGGGTGATAAGCCACACTCAGAAGAAAAAAATTTCCCATGGACTTCTAAAATCCTTATTAGAACCAAAATATAAATTAGTAAACCCTATTAGATAAGATAGACTGTGGAGCGCCATGTAGGTGTATGACTCCCTGACATATTGCCTCCCTGGTCATCCACTAAATGGTCTCTTGAATCAGAATGAAGTTGAATAAATTAATCATATGGTCAATAAATAATAAAAATTATAATAACCTCATGTTGATTGAATAATACCTATCATGAAATCCATTGTGACATCATCCCAATTCCACTTGAGAAAGGGAAGCAACTGTAACTTCCAAACTTGTTGTTTTTATATTTTCTTCACCCACGGATTGGTTGAAAACCCCATAAAAAACCAGGTAAATATTATTTTATTTAATTAAAACAATACTAGTGATAAATTTATTATTATATCTTGGAAACAATGTGATGTAATTCATAAAATAAGGCATGAAACCCGCACATCAGCTCCTTGAGTATGATTGATTGTTCCCAAACAATACCATGTATTAGTTGATTTTTATCATCTCATAAGGTACAACATGGAGGTGGTCCTCACCTAACACAATCTGTCATATGAATATGTCCTCAACATCTAAATGAATTATCATCCTCACTGAATCCATAATATTGGAAGTCTCTTCTAAATATGAGAGAATGTTTTGGCCATGACCATCCCACACCTCTGTGTGCATATATGAAAACAATGCCATAAGGTGTCACTCAATATATTCTTCTATACTAAATGAATATGAGTCCAATTTCTATTGGCTTCAGAAATGGAATTTAAATTTCCAGGAGTATAAGAAATCTCTATATCTAATGAATGAATTCAATCAACCAAATATTACTTCCAAAAATTTATGTCAACCAATCTAAATATGTACTTTTGGCTTCTGTATTCTATGTACACCACCAAACTCTTTCACATTAAATAATTCCTCGAAAAATTCAAGGCATAAACAAAAAAAGATAGCACAGGATCATGTGTTATGTAATTCACCTCATTCTTCCTTAAATGATGAGACTCGTACACTATGAATCACTACTCTTATATCAGTACTACTCCTAGACTAATTTTTGATGCATCAGAATATACTATATAGATTCTTCCTAGATCTGGTATAATATGGACCAATTATTAATTTGTATACATTTTCTTCATTAGAAAGGATTTACCATTATTATCTAACCATACAAACTTCACACCATTCTTAGTCAACCCCATAATAGGTACTACAATGTGTGAGAAATCATTTATGAATACCTATATTATCCAATCTGGACCAACAAACATAATATGTCAATATTTTTTTGTGGGATTCTATTGGGTAACTAAATCTCTCACCTTCTCCCGGTCAACTAATGCTCTTAAATCATATATAATATGACACATGGTGTAAATATCTTCTATACAGAAGTGGAAATTCTTGAGCTTACCTTTCAACTGATTCTCTCTCAGTGTTTATAAAATGATCTCAAGATGTTTGGCATGGTTGTATCTATTATGAAAATACACTAAGATATCATCCAAAAATAATACCGCAAAATAATCTTGATAAAGATGGAAAACATCGATCATTAGTTCCATGAAATATATAGGTTCATTTGTGATACCGAAAAGAATAAACAGATAATCATATATACTATACCAGTAAAAAAAATGTTGTACGAGTTGTGTCTATAGGTCAAACACACATATGATTATAACTCATCCAAAAATTAATCACTAAAAAAACCCGAGCTCCCCAAAGATGGTTGAAGAGCTCATAAATTCACGGTAAGGGATATTGGTTCTCAACTATCATCTGGTTTAGTTTCTAACTGTCCATATAGATCCTAAAGGTACCATCCACATTTTTCACAAAAGGACCAGAAAACCCCATAATGTTGTACTGGTTTGTATAAACCCCTATTCTTCTTTGACCATTAGATGACTCCAAAATTTATGAATCTTAGAATAATTTATAATATAAGGATTATGGGACACTGGTGTAGAACCTGACACTATATAAATAGATAAATTCACCTCTCTCCCAGAAGGTAAACTAGAAAATTCATCCAAGAAAATATACCTAAAATGAAAATAGTCTAGAAGGAAGTCGACCTAACACATTATATTATCATCCAGATAAAAACTAATAATTGGGGCTATCACCCATCCATCCCATGATGCTCGGGTCCATATCCCTTCACATGGAAATCCCATTCACACTTGGGAATAAACAATATGCCCTCTAGCAATGTGAAATTCACCCTTCAAAGATAGCAATAAATGAAAGAATGATAGGGAACCAATGAGTAATTCATGATGATGATGTAAAAACCTATTACCTCAAAAAAAACAAGGTCCCATATGAAGTAATACCCACCTATTTTAAAGGGGTACTCTCTAATCTCATCCCCAATGGAATATCAAGTGTCATCATGCCACTGGAAAACAGAACATTGATCCCAAGTATCTCTATAATATATACAAATATAATTTTATGATAAGTTCATATATCCAAAATAGTAGAAACTAATATAGAGACTACTATAATAGTACCTCTCATAGTAGAAGTCCTACTACTCTTCTCCTTAATTATCGTCTATAATATATACATATGGAAAAAACCGCAACCTTGTGATAAATATTGACTACCCTGAGAAAGTTTGTTGGGGTTTCCTTGTATGTATGTTGTCTCGATACCTCATCTATGAACAAAACCGTAGACTGATTATCTATCAATAATCTAGCTTCCTATATAAGGATAACCTATAGATGAAGCTCATTATTGTGGAGTCTATGAAAACCCTCTCTCACTAGTAGCTGGTGTAAAATTCTTGCAACATCATTGTTTATGGCCCATCCATCCACTCGTTTGACACAGAAATAATTATATATCTTAATGAATCATCATTTTTCTCTATTTTCCACACTAATAATAGAAAATTTAATTACCATTACTCATGACCTAGATGATATTCCTCTCATTAGAGACCTAAAACTTCTCTTCTTTCCACCTCACATTGAGCGACATGGTTGAGATGATGGTCTGATTTTCTCTACACACCATCCTTTTTTAGGATAAAATCTATAAATAGTACCTAGTTAACCATCCCTATTATAGTAGTATGTTATAAAAAATTTATCTATGAATAAATTTCATAACTGATACCACCATTTCATCACTTATCTTGAAATAACTTTCCAATGAACATAATAGGTTTGAAATGTAGCTTCTCTATAAAATGGGTTGAATAGTCCATGATTGATAACACACCCTACTCCCATTGAATAGTCTCTAGATCTATCATCACATTGATATTCAAGATTGATGTAATAATAAGAATATATCTGAAACTCCCTCCAGTACAGATCCCAATTTTAATTCATATATTTATTCATGTTGAACTACCCCGTTTTGGAATCACATAGAATATACATATCACACCTCACTCTCCTCTCAAGAGGTTTCTTGAGATTATTGAAAATTTATATTAGGGCAAATAGACATTTCATAGAAGTCTATGGTCTTCCATACCTTGAGAATATGAGAGGATTATGCTGGTGAAATTCACTTGAAAAATCTTCCATTTTGGGGAAGGTCACACTACTCCATTAATGATCTGTAATAAGCATAAAAATAATCCTTGGAAATGGGAATCATCACCCATTTCATGTATAGATGGAGGTCAAATTAGAGGCCAAGGACCCACTACTTCTAAAACCAGTCCATCTCCACTCTCTTGGAAAAAGACTAGAGGTTATCCTAGAAGCATTCCTATACAATGCCAAGCACACACCTTATAAAAGAAATTTTGTAATAACCTAATCATAGATAAATGCATGGGATAGGTTAATGTCTCCCTATAAACTAGCCACATGACTATACCAAATGTATAATGGATAATTTCTGCATATCAAACGTTCAAAGGATTTGATCTCGAATACTATTTTATAGCATCACTCCGGTTGAATCTTCAACGATGGTACTATTTCTAGAGGAGTTTTTTTTCATTTATTTGTCTTTGAAGTGGCGGGAAGGGGGGTTCCATGAATATATAAAATTAATTGATTGAGTTATGATTATTTATTTACCATTTGATAATTATTAGGGTGATTTTATTAATGAGGATTTATGATAATGATATCCTTGAGCTTTTCTTTATATTCCATTAAATTAACACCCACTTCACAATATGACTTTGATCAGACTTCCATAGTGATGTGGATTTAATCCCAAAAAAAATTAATTAGGGATCTAATATAAATAAATACATGTTTATGGTAGAATATATATTATTATAAGATTCTATGGAATTTAATTGATAAAAAACATGTCATTATTCCAATACATTTTATGTTTAACATAAACAATATCAACCTAAGGAATATTCAAGGTGAAAAAGTTCACAATCACATAACATTTCTAAATAATAACTCACCCAAATGAATTATCTACTCATCCATTAGGTTGGTTATCAGTATGTCTTATAATGATAATGGTTATGAGTTAAAAATTTATGAAAAATAATGGTGCAAGATTAGATTTGTGCACTGAACACACACTTGAAACATTTAGAGAAGTAAAATGCACACTTTTGAATGAATATAAAAGAGAAAAGGGTAATGGTCTTCCACAGGATTTAAAATATTCTAAGAACAATAATATTATAAAACAATTTACAGATGAGGATATGAGATATTGGATAAGAAACATTCATTAAAAAATTACAACGCAAACACTTATGAGATTACAAATGAAGATGAATGTAAAAGTTAATAATTAAAGGATGAAGAAAATGTATCTTAAGAACAATCCTGGGTTTCGAAGATCCTCTAAAACCTTTGTAATGTCCTTAGTCATGATAACATATCCCTATATGATCTTAAATTCCAACCCCTTAAAAAAGAAGAGGTGAGTGTATTTATAACATAAGGCGGTTGAATGTTTTCCATCCAAAATTTCCCCACATGTTAGCTCACCAATTTGAACATGTATATATGAAAATCACAATATATCTTCTTCTTTAATGTTTTATATATTGATTTGGATAGTTCACCATCCAACTTTGACATAAATTGGACCTTTGGAGCCAATTTAATAGTTGTTTTACTAAAGAATATGATACTATTCATTTCAATCTCGACTATTTCAATAGTAACAAAGAGATTGGAAATTTGGATAGGAATATGTCCTCAAATATGAACCATTTATTCAATAAAAATTGGAACTTAAATCTTCTCTATCACACCACAAAATATAAACTCATTTTTATATCTATATTGGGTGGAAAATCAATGATTATGTTATCCTTTTAAGTCATGGAAGGAATTTTGTGTTGGACATCAAAACATTAGTTGGGACACATTTGTTGATTTTGGATATCAAATTTTATAAAATATGTCTTCGGATATTCAAAAAATATATTCTGGAGTTTTATCAAATTTTGACCAATTTATTGAGCCTAGAAATTCTATCTTCATAGAGGTCCAGTTATCCTCACTAATTTCATGGGCCTTATTTTTGGTCAATATTTCTAATTAGACCGATGAATTATCTAAATATATGGATTAATGATTTTTAGAAAATTGAATTTTGAACCCTACAAAACTCAAATAAGACATTTCTAAAGATTAAGGAGAGGGTTCTGATTAAAATAATAAACTCACTTAAATCTGGAATATTTAAAACATTGATCACAAGATATATTTAAAATTTAAACATGTACATTTCAACCCAATTATGAAAATTTACATGAAAATAAGAAAGGGGAATAGATAACACATTATGAAAAATATAATAACATCAACTTATCCAAAAATATTTTTGTGCATGTTCTTATGTACATAGATTATAAAAACATAACAAAATCTTTTTTACTCACCAATAATTATTAAAAAATATTTTTTCCAATCAGGGCATATTGACCAGTTCACATATCTATAATGAATTTCACAACATGTTATTAGAGTAATAATGATAGAAAAAACCATATTTCTTGCTCAAAATTTGAAAAGGAAAATTTTGGTACTGATAACTCACTCCATTCAAGAAGATAATAATTTCCACAAGATGGTTCACTCACTCACAAACAAAAATTTAGACCAAAAATTTTTGTATGATATCATATCTTACATTCCATAATATAATGTGAACAAGTATCAATAGGTCTTTTAGGGGTTTTTAGTGGAAATAGGATGGTAGGAATATATTGTCCAAAATATTGGAAAATAGTGGTATAAAATAGTTAAAAAGGATGATTATTTTTTAAAATAAGAAAAGGAAGGAAATAGAGAAAAATAATTATAAGAAAACACATGTTTAAAGGTTGACATAAAATATTTAAAAAATTATAAGAGGTATAAATAATGTAATATGTACAAAACACAAACATATCCCAATGACACAGAAAAAGATTATGAAAGTGTTATTTTTTTTATTTTTCTTATTTTTCTTTAAAAAAATGTTTAACATGAAAAAAATATCACACTCATATCATGCCCAATGTTTTGTCTCCACATTACACTAATTATAATAGTTATATCAGGATCATGGGATGAGGAAGAGATATTCTTTGACCAACCCATGACACAACCTATTTATTTTTTTGTTTTTTGTTTGTTTATTAAAATTTTTAACACTTCTAAATATTATTTTAATAATATTTAATAAATATGTATATATTCTTAATGCCTTTTCAATGAAAACCTCTCCCCACACATAATTTTATGCATTCCCTCAATCATATCATGACATTCCTCTTTCATATTAATGTATAATAAAGTTGAAAATTCAGCTATATGGTCTACGAACTGAAGACACAAATTTAAGTGTGGTAACAAAAAATATAAATTGATGGACATAGGTGACCATGGAATGAATGATAATATGATTTTTCATGTTTGGGGAAGAAAAATTTTCCCAGTACAAAATTGCATATACAAAATAAATTTACCTTGAAACAAAATTTTTTATCCAATTTTAGAATGAAAATAAAAAATGTTTGTGATGAAAATAATTATTTTGAACACCAAAAAATGGTTTGATAAAATTTCAAAATTTTATCGGTTGTAATTAGGGATATTGTTTCTATTTTTTAGTTTGTTTACTATTTATTAAAATAAAAAACAGTTGATTGAAAATGCTAAAAAACAACGAGATTGAGATGGTAAGATGAATAAAGATAAAAAGAGAGGGATATATAGAGAGAGTTAAAGTGGTGGAATAAGAGATAAAGAGGGATTTGAAGGTAATGACCTTCCCCCCTATTTTAGATTTGGTGGGTTTCTGTCTCTATCGATTTTTTAGTTAGTGGGAGTTGATATGGTTCCTATGGAATGGGTGCTCTCTGGTGTTTCTTTGAAAAATTCCCATTACAAAAAATAGTATATAAATTAAAAATATTTATTCATTTAATGAAAAATGAAATAGATGTTAAGATATAATAAATGTAATAGAAATCATGGGTATCCTCCAACGAAGTAAATCATTTATTTTTTCAACAAATCGTTCATTTTAGTGAAATACCCATAATTAATTTGTGACAACCATATTGTCTAAAATCCTATGTGCTTCTAGAGATTCCTCCCCTTTGAGAGGCCTGATTGTTCAATGTTATGTTTATTCCAATATTTTTTTGGGGTTTTTTAATTTAATGGGGGTTGAAATTGAATGTTGGTGTCCTTCGTCTGGTCTTCAACATGAGAAATGATGTGATCTAAATTTTTCAGGGTTTCAATGCTTTCAAATTCGGGAAGATGGTTCAATTAGGATGGTTCATTTATTATAAGATTTAGAAAATACAAAATTAGAGTGAGAGATCCCAATTTTTCTAACATATAATTTTCATCAACTTCAAATTTGTACTAATGATTATTATGGGGGGATTTAGATTTAATATCTTTTCCTAGAGCAATAATATCATTGAATTTTTCAAAAAAATGGTTAATTTCTACCTCAAAAGTGATCAATTTACTAATTAGGGAACAAATCTAAAAAATTAACAACCATTGGGACAACATAATCCCATTAGTTCAAGTTTTACGTGACTTAGAAATGAATTTTAGAATCATTAATTGGAAATTATCAATTATGGATAACCTGATTTGAATAATAAAAATGAGAATGGATGTTCATTTTTGTCGTTATCATTAAAGTAGATATCAAAGGTGATATGGGATTTGGAAAAACATTTTGGTCATTTTGATTGATGTTGTATAATTGTGGAAGGCAGCATTAAATTCTCCATTTTTGACATAGTTAATGAGGATGAAAAATTAGAAAACTCCTTTATCATTAGAACATGAATAACATAAAGTTTCATGGTTTAACACACACTTATATAGCCATTCAAAGGTATTGATAGAGAATGCATAGTGATTCTATTATGGGTATCAGAAGTCTTGAGAAATATTGAACTTGGGTAGTTGGTCACCAAATTACATGTAAAAGATGAAATCAAGGACATAAATCTTAGATATAGAGATTATATATAAAGGTCTTCCCAAAATAAAAGGATATTGGAATGAGTTGTCTCACCTTCCAATTCAAGGACATAAAAATTAGTTAGAAGGATAAGGAAATTGACACGAACATAGACATCGTCAATTATTCTCTCAAGATTGGATGTTATCTGATTTTATAATCGGATGAATATAGTCAATGGGTGAAAGGGACCTAGACTCAGGATGGAGAAGATGGATTTTGGCATGACAAATTTTCAGGATCATATATAGACGAGTGTTTCATAAATGTTAAAAAACCTTATTTTTCATGGAACTGTAAATTACCCTTGAATTATTCTCCTCATGGGTATAAACTATTAGGTTGAATCATTCTCGATTTTCATGAAAAATATACTTAATGAAAATTTATATCCCTATTTATTCTTTTTAAGGAAACTAAGAGGGTAATATAGACCTCAAAACCTCTAAAAATCCAACCATTTAAGAATAAAGTAAAGAGTGGTTCAACTGAATAAAGGCGGCTAAAAAATGAAATTTGGTTATTTAGAGGGATGGAAGGAGGTGTGGGAGTGAATTCAGCTTCTTTTTATGGAATTTTTCTTTTTCACTTTCCAGTGCATCATTTTTAGCGGATTTAGATGATTCATCCAAAGGTATAGTGATTTTATTTTTCGATATATGTGAAATTTCTCCTATATTACCATTTGCGTTGGGGAATATTTGATATGGGAGTTTCAATGAATTTGAGTTTTCCTGTTTCCATGGGTGGGATGTGATTTGACCAATTCTGTTTTTAATGTTTTTGAGGTAAATACAGCATAAGGAGGAATGATCATTTAAATCACATTCACATAGTTTTTTGGATGAAAAGGCAAGACCAGAATTTGGATTTCCATTATTTTTTATTGGGAAATTTCCTGTATTGGGTTGGTAATTGAAAAGAATAACTATAATTGTATGAAGGTGGAGAAGGAGAAGTATTGCTCCATTGAGGATGACAAAAAAATGAAAAGGTTTATGGAAGTTACCACAACCTTGACCATATAATAATTGATTTCGATTTTGAGGAGTGAACTGATGGGGATGATAGATGGTATTAACACACCTAAACAAAGTGAATAGGTATTAGAGAAGGGATTACTATGGTATTTGGGGTAGTTTCTATTAAAATGACATGATCTTTGAGGGATGGTGTTCTGCCGAATATATACTGCATTAATTAGCACTGGAGAAAGAGAATTTGAGGGAACATCTTATAGTTGTGGACATTTTTTAGTTTTATGAGCAGGAGATATATAGATTCCAAATTTTTGAATAGCTCCTGGGAACTGAGATTGTTGAGAAGGTGAGGTTGGGGATTTGGAAGCCACTTCTAGTTGTCACACATGGCCCACAAGTTCACACATCTACACGACCATCTTGTAAGGATCTACAAATTGTTTCCTTGGACTAGTTTAACTTGAGATAGAACTCTAATATGTTATTGATTAATGTTTGTAACCATGTTCCTTATGAGATCACGTGCAACTATATGAATTTTTACAACCAGAGCACCCCCTCTTATAACATCAATGAGTTTTCCATACATATTCAATAACCACCCATAGAAGTATTTTATCAAGAATACATTAGGGATTTGGTGGTATGGGAAGGTCACAATAAAATTTTGGAACCTCTCCCAGTACTCATGGATTGATTCAATAAAGAAATGATAGATACAACTTATTTTCTTTCTGATATAAGTGGATAGAAAAGTAGGGAAGAATATCTCTAAAGAGAGATTCTTCATATCAAATATAGAGTTTGTAGAACTAGTAGGGATGTACTATACCCATGTCATGGAAGAGTCATATAAGGAGAAAGGGAAAGCTCAAAGTTTGATTTTATTTCTTTAGAAAATCCATTAGGATTTATTGTAGCACACACCACATGGAACTCTTTGAGGTGAATATTTGGATCCTCATTGGATAGCCCATGGATTTGAGGTAAAATATGAAGAAAACATTCTTTTAGATTAAAATATTTATTATTTTATGGATATTAAACAGTAAGGAGGTTGTAATTTATAATAGCGGCAATGTGTTATTTTACAGTTTTCTCTCTAGTATTTCTTATATCTACGTCAATTAGAAGGGAAATGAATGTGACCTTATTGATTTAAAATTACCTAATGTCCCTCTGATGTCATAGATTAGTTCTCTTGATTTCCACATAAATCAAATCCAATGGAATATATGTGGGGCTATAAGTAATTCGTAAATTTTAGTAATGGATGGGTAATGAGAGATTTTATTTGTGTTTTTTCCAATTATTATTTTTATGTGTTGGCTGGTTTTTTCATTGGGGGTTTTCTTGATTTTTTATTTGTTTTTTGAATTTTTTTACTAAAATAAAAAATTTCTAACTAAAAATTTCACCATCCCTAGAAATGAATTCATTATAAGTGTATCTAGTTGTCTCTTATCAATTGTTCAATGTTCCAGTTTTCTACTAAAGTGTATTCTTTCTCTCAGGTCACATCCTCAAAGACGATACTATTTTTCAAGATAACTTTTTGATATATTATTATTTTGGGTGGGTAGGGGTTGTTTTCAAAGAACAATAAAACTGATTGATTTATGATGTTTGACTTAAGAATTTGATAAATATATGGGAGAGTTCATTATTGGGGATTTAATATTATGATGTTTGTGATATTGGATTTATATTTTATTAAATCAACAACCACTTCACTGGATGTTTTTTTATCAAAATTACCAAGTGTTGAGGCTCTAATACAAGACATAGCATAAATAAGGTTCTAATATAAATCAAAACATGAATATGGTAGTGTATTTGTGGTTCTTATATTCCACAGAATCAACACATTAAACAAAAAATATCATTAATCCATGACATTTTAACATTAACGTGCACACTGTTAACCTAAATTTATTCTATGAGAAGAAGTTCTCAATCACATAACATCCCCAATTTATGACTTCGTAAAATGGATTATTTACTATTCCATTGAGGTTAATATTAATACGTTTTAGGAATATTCTATTGATGAGGTTGAAATAGAAGAAAAAGAACATGACAATATAAGAGTATGTTCCATGCACACACACGAATGGAGAGGAAAAGTAAAATGCACGATATTGATTGAATTAGAAAGAGAAAGAAGGGAATGATATTCAAAATAATTTAAATATTTTCAATAAAATTTATATTACACAAAAAATGGTGTATGAGGATTTGAGATATTGATGGAGATAAATGAATTAAAACATAATTACAACACAAACATCTATATGATTACAAATGTTGAAGAAAAAAAACATAAATCAAAATAAATCATGGATGAAAGTTCTATCAAGTAGATACGTTTTTTTTAAAGATCCTCCATTGCCTTTGGAATGGAAGTTTTAATTATAATATATCTTTATATGCTTTAAAATTCCAAACCCTTACAAGTATAACAAGGGAGTGTATTTATAGACTAATGTGGTGGGCAATTTTCATTCCAAATATAAAACATAAGTTGTCTCACAAATATTTCGTTGTTCATAATAAAATCATGATATATATGATTCTATAATGTTTTATATATGGATTTTTAAATTTAACCCCCCAAATTTTGTGGCCATTATTTATTTCTAATCAATTTTATCTATATTTTACGAATTACTTTTATATTTCCCATTTTTATCCAGATTTTTCAAAGGTCACAATGAGAATAAAATTTTGGACAAGAATACGCCCTCAAATAAAAAACATTTATTAAACAATTATGGGATCCAAGATCTTTTATCTCACAACACAAAATATCATCTCAATTTGATATCTATTATGGGGTAATGTTCGATGATTGTGTGATACTTTTAATTTTAAGACAAAATTGTGGGTTGGATTACAAAGCATCTAGTGAAACCATTTTATTGATTTGGGAATTAAATTGTTATCCAATATTTTTTTTGTGGATATTCAAGAACATATTATATAGTTTCATCATGTTCAGGGTTCTGGATTAATCCTGGAAATTATATTTCATGGCTAGCCCGATTTTCATCACAGATTCGATTGGACTTTTTGTGTGGTCCATCGGTCCATTATATTTGTTAATTAGACAAGTATCTAGTTTAATGATTTTTAGAATATTGAATTAGAATTCTTACAAATAAATAATCTCATAATATAAATAATTATTGTGATTTCAATGACTAAAAATGTTAACTAAAATGAATTTGGAATATTCCGAATAATGATCAGAAGTTATATTTAATATTAAAACACGAGCATTTCAAAAGATTTATTAATGTTTCATTGAAAATAATCCAGGGTTGGAGACAATAAAATTGAATAATTGAATAGCATCACCTACTCCACACATTAGGGTAACAAGATCAGTTATAAAAATCACTAGAGATACTACCAACTGCCCACACTAATTCCAGGTCTAGATGAGTCACTCTAATTTTCAATTTATTTTATTTGTAAATTAATATTTATATAATAATTATCTTTAAATTGTTGAACCAAATGTTTCACCACTTAAAATCCACAAGGAACCATACACTTTATAAAATAATGTGTGGAATATAATTAATATAAACTCTAACATCCTACATTCATTGCTAGAAATGGTCCGTGAATCAAAATTCCACAATTTATTTCTTTGTGTGTCTTTTGTAGCCTATGTATGAAAGCACAATTTTTGTTATGGAAGACACTCTATGTTCCATTAATTTTTAACAATTCCCTGCACTGATTCCCACAAAATAAATTCATGTGATCATGACATTCATCTTATATGGAATTTAATAAGGCATGATACGTCAGTTCTAGAAAGTTTCTAAAATAATGTATTAGATGGAATTCCTTCATCTTATCATTCTATAGTAAAATACATAATCATAACAGACACCATATATTAAGTACATTACCCAATGGTGAATTCAAATAAACCAAAATAAGCATAATCCATTAACGATAATTACAATTCATGATAATTTTTATTTTTTCTTCTAAATGGGTTATCTAATCCAAGGGCTAACTCATTACAAAATTCCACACATTCCTAATATCCTATATGTTGTATGAAATTAGTAAAAAAGGCCACTGATACCACATTATTATATCCCGATATAGGATCCACTAATTGGTGAAAAGAGTTGCTGGGACTTGTGTTATAATGAATGAATCTGTGTATGCCAGTGGCTTTAGACTACTAGTGAGGGCCTCAGGTGTGTATATATAGAGAATATGTCCTCATATCAGAGTATAACATTGTGTTGTAATCATAAAAAATTAGCGGATGAAATATATAAATAACTAACATAACTAAATTTATAAGACTATAATAATCAATAATCCTCAAGTAGTCCTATACAATATTATGATCAGGTCGTGTCTCTAAAAAACAAGAAATATGGTATGTTGTCATCCAGTAGAATAAATTTATCAAAAGGTACAAAATGGCCAAAAATGTACTATCTATAGTAATCATAATGAGCCTAGCTTGGTCCTATGTCCCATACTACTAAGCACAATCAATCAAGTATCATATAGAATATTCTTTTTTCATTCCCTATATGAATACATGAATTGGCCTTAAGGAGTGATAATTTCTAAGGCATCTTGAAACATCTAGTAATCTAAGAGTAATTAATCCAAGGAATACTAATTTGCAAGGAATCCTAATAGGTTATAGGATCCAAGAAGTAGTAATGTTCTGGTAATCTAAGAAAGTCATGTACATCAGATATAATGAGTATAAATATCCATAGAATCCAAATAATCTATGTAAATTGGATCCATAGAGTACTAATGTCCTAGGAATCCAAGTTCCTTGAATTGTTGGATTAGAAATGTCCAATGTATCCTGATAAACTACGTAAACAAATTAAAACTTTTCAAGGAGAATAAATATTCATCGTATCCAAATTATATATATACACATGATCCAAGGATTTTTAATGTTCAATTCATTAAATAAATCTGGATCCTTGGTGTAGTAATGTCAAAATCATCCCAGTATATTGAATCATTCGAGTAGAAATTCCAAGGAATTCATTATACATTCCTCTAATCATTTAATAACAATATAATAAATTTGTTTATCCAACTCCTACTACTATTCCCATTTAACCTTTTGACAGAAATTAATCACCTAGAAAAGGATTCATAATCCATATCATAAAACACACATTTTGTTCATTAAGGATTCCATTACAATTGGCAAGCTTAGACACCAATTGGGGTGTTATAATAACTAGTGATATACAAAGGCTCCACCCATGGGTGGACTATGATTAGGTAAAACACATCCAACCATATCGAGATACTAATAATGAAACCAAAATAGGTTCCATTAATTTATTTTAACCATTTTATCAATTAAGGAGCAATGATCTAAAAATTTACAACATGAAGCACAATGTAAATATTCTACAAATGACGATACATTGAGGGAAAAGAAATAGACCTCATACCGTAGAACTGTAGTATATGTCTCATCCATTATGGAAGTCCTATTCAAAATATAATGGGAAAAAGGGAATAAAGGATGATGAACCTTGAAAAATGGAATATTAGCTTGAACCTAAATAACTCTGTTGATATGAAGACAAATAATCAATGGAATAATATGATCAAATAAAATAAAAGGGTATATCCAACGACATGATCAACCCTTGAATCAGATGACACATGGAAAATCGGGTCCAAATACTTCCTTTAGTCTTAAATAAAATCTAAAACAGGAAGTCGATCCACTAGAGAATGATAGTAGAAGGGGGGGTGTAGTATTAATTGAAGTTAGGGAAAAAATATCATTTTTTACAAAACACTAATCCACATGGTTGGAAAAATCATGTTCCAACTATGTGACCTTATATTACTCAAGGGATAACATATACATTTCATTTGAGTGGATTGGTAAAATATGAAAAAACCATGCTGTATGCATCAACCAAATATAACAGAGCCCCCACATAGATGTGAGACACTAGGTTCAAAGTTTACTAAAATGGCGTGGCCTCCTATTATCCTCTATGCAACCTAACATGTATGTGTGGACCCTATGACATGGTTTCCCTCAAACCGAGTGGCCTTGGATTGAGTTGTGGTCCACCTGTCATGGTTTCATCAAACTGTGTGTCTTAGGTCACACAGTTCCTACTAACCATGATCCAAATATTACGTTTCAAAAAACTAGACCTCCAGGCACCAGAAAATCCTCATATACCCATCAAACTAATGTGATCACATTTTTTACTCACATTAGGTCAAAACCAAAGTGTAAAACGAATAAATAATAAAGATCAATAACTCACATGACAACTTGAGGTCTTATATAGATCCTTCTTGTATGGAATTTTGTCTAGATGTTATTTGAGGGATTTCCACAACATGGCATAGTTGAGCTTACTCTGAAGAATTTATAATATACATATGATGTCATAGACAGATCCATAATATACAAAAATAATTAATGAATTTTATATTAACAAATTAATAATCCATGGGAATAGGTGTTGTTGATGATTAGAAATGTTAATTATTAATTTTCATAATAATAATAATTAAATTATTGTGAATAAAAGTAAATAATACAATGTTCCACCATTAAATAGCTTAAGAATATTATAATAATTCTTTCATGAAATGAAAATGGTAAGAATTAATTAATGCATGACTTACTAATTATATTAATGAATGATGATTATGTTTTTTAGATGATACGTTTTTTGTGGTATCCTGAGGTCCTATGAAATGATAATAGTAGTTGACTTCAAGGATAAATTATTCCATTAGTCTGGATTGTGGGAAATATGCTACATCTTTTTATATTTCATATTCCTAACCAGATGTTTCATTAGGAAAAATACCATTGAAATTTTTTAGGGCTATAATCATGAATATCCAGAAATATTTGGTTTTTGAGGGTTGACTCCTTCCTCTCTCATTATCCTTCTATAGACATTATTGAGTATACATATACATATAAATAACGGAATACAGTACATGGTGTTTTCCTACTAGGTTAATGATGGATCATGGTTATGTTATACATTTATCTTAGGGCTATAATTTATTTAGGTATAACACATACTTGTTTATGAGTTCAGTGTATTTTATATCCCATGAGTTTACATGCATAGGTTTTGATGGATTTAGGTATAATTAATTTACACTGGATGGGGTATCTTCCATGAATAAACATTGTTACTACTGGTATATGATGATGTTGGGATTTTGGGATGAAAATGATTTATTAATGGATATGATATTATTTCATGTTTTTATAGAAGTCTTATAGGAGAGATGATCACATGATGTATTCATTGAGATGTGATAGAAACAAGCTAGTGGAGAAGTCTATGTTTGGAAATATCATTTAAATTTGTAGGTATTTTTTATGAAATTTCATACATCATTTAATTATTTCTAATGCAGTACATGGTGAGTATGAGAAACTAGTAATTTATGTTTAAGATATGTGTCAATTTAACTTTTTATACAATGGTATTTAGTATTTTTTTTACATTTTCCAGAATTGATTTTTGGGAGGATCTTTATTATGATTATTGTTTTTTTTCATCCTTCATAAATATATATTTTTTATTATTATGAATTGGTAGTTGATCGAGCTGAAAATTACTTGATCAGATGAGTCAATGAGAATCTATCAATAGTTACTGTAGTTTTCTGTTTCATCCAGGGTTTACATATGGTACCTATAGTTTTATTTTTAGTTTTTGTATGAAATTATATCTTTTGGGATTTATTATAGTTTATGTATAGTGTTGGATCACTATTTATCCTTCATTTATCTTACTCATTAAACTATATAGTTGGTTGTTCCTCTTTTGTCTGTGATTTATAAAACTTTGATACTAGTTGGAAACCCATTTCCTATTGGTGGTGGGATTGTTTTGTCATTATCCCTCTACCTAGGTTGTTAGTCTAGGTGGAGTACCTTTTAATGGATGGTCCCAGGACAAAAACTAATCCAACGAACATAGTAATGGGAAATAGACAAATTTTCAAAACAATGTTTCTATTACAATCAAATATGAAGTTCAATAACTCATGGTCATAATTAAAAACATTTCACTGATTATGAATAATAATTTGAACCACAAGAAATATCCTCATTCACTAACGAATTATAAAGTTTCCATTGGCACTCTTATACAAAAAATACACACCTTTAATTGATGTAGTTTTTTAAAAAAATATATTGATGAATAATTATTCGACACCTTTGAAAATAAAAATTCATTTATTCATTGTTTTTAATAATAATAAATTTATATTGATCACTAAAATTTATAAAAATTAGAATATTAATGGTTGATATTTATCAAGAATATAATTTTTAAGGGTGATTCAAAATTTATATCATGGGATGACATTAAGATAATATTTCTTAACAAGTATTTTTCTTGAACTCTACATTGAAATTTAAATACAAAATTTGTAGTGGTAAAGGAAAAGAATAAAATTTTTACGTGTTATGAGTTAGATATAATAATCATTTCAATGAATTAAACTCATTTTATTACAACCTTGATAGAATATTTTATATATTATTTAGTTACTTAAAACCAATTATTGGAAATTCATAGGCTAATCATGAATTTGGGATCAATAATTATTATTTTTGGTTCCCTTATGGTAGAGATATAGTTTTGTGAATGATATTAGGTACCTAGATAAAATAAAATATGAATGATATTTAAAAATAGACAATCAGATAAAAAACAACAGAGAGGTATGATGAACTAAATCATCATTACTAAAAATGTGTACTGACACACCCACATAACAAAATTTAAGGGACTTTGAAGTTCTTGAATTGTGTAAAATTAGGTAATCATGCCTATATCTATTTATGGGATATATAAAATAACACTCAGTATGATATAGGAAACTAAGGAGCCACATAATGTATGAACCACGATCAAATGTTTCAACTCTGAGGATCTTTTTCCCTATAGAAGAAAATAAACTAATTTAGGGGAATTCATAGATAATTGATTCAATTAACAACAAAATACAATAGATAAAAAAATTTCATATGGAATCAAAATTATAGAGTTGGAGTGATACAATTATATGATGATTTGAACAACAACTATTCACTAAATAATGAAAAATGTATTTTTGGATTCTAGATTGAAACATTCATTAATATCTTTTATGTTTTCTATAAATATTGAACTGCCACCTCAATAACCTCAATGTAATATATCTATTAATGAGCCTAGTGGTTAATTTTTTTATCCTTAATATTTTAATATTTATATATTTATTTTTGTGGGAAAATTATTCCATCAAATATCATAATTATTCCTTGATTTGAATTTGATGTTTTTCTGGTGCTGTATTTTATCTACTTATAAAAATATCTTATAGAAAAAAAATTAAGGGAAATAGATTGAAAAATTTTAAACCATCTCATGAACATAAAATAATTAAATATTAACTATGGATCTCCTTTATCAAATCATTAAAATGTTAGGGGTAGATTCTCAGTGAATAATCATTTAATGCTAAAAATATTGATCCAAAAGAAACTTTCAACCTTGAATACATTGAAAGTATAAGGGAAAAACATATTTATTCATAAAAGAGTTTCATAACCATTCTCTATATCATTTGGAAGTATTTATAATAGAACTTATAGATAGTACACAACCAATGTCATAGAGACCATATATAATAGTGGCGACAGAACTACGAGAAATAAATAAGAAACTACAAACTAATTTAACAAATGTGTGTATATTCCTAAGAAAATCACCTTAAGGTGAACTGGTTCTCTTGGTCATTCAAATGTATTGGTAAATTTTCCTTTATAAATATTATAAATATATAAATAAGATCACCATAAAGACTAGTTATTTTTTACAATAGAAAGATGTTTTTTATCAAGACTATAGAGCTCGATTCATCTTAATTTTCCTTATTTTGAAATCATCAACTAAAAGAGAATAGTGATGATATTTAAAAGAAAACTATTTTAAATGATATTGAAACTATGAGGGAATAATGTCACTATTTTTTAATATTAGCACACAAATAATATTTATAAACATGGTAAATAGGGCCTATATAAATTAACTAGATATATTTAGCGATTCCTTTATCATTGATATTAGTATATACTATAAAAAACATGAAAAATATATAATTATTGTGATAAATAAATTAATGAAGGAGTTATTGTTCCAAAAATTTAGTAATAATGACTTTTGGTTGAAGAAAATAACATCATTAAGGAATGTGATCATCAATAAGTGAATTTATTTGAATCCTTAAAATTAAAAGGATATTGATGAATTAACTAGACTAAAATTTGTGAATGTGATCTTAAATTAATTTGTAAAATCTAGGAATTATTATATCCTTCTATGAAATATATGAAAGTTTTCAGTCTTAATAAACAAGTAAACATGAAAGAGAGTAATGTATTTTCTATGAATATAATTATAGTTTTAAGAATATTAATTGGTGTTTAGTCAAAACACATGTAATGAAACAATCATCGTCTAAGGATGGTTTTGTGGAATATAGTAAAGCATTATAGAAGGTAATTATCTGTGTACATATAAATCTTTTGAATGTGATAGATTCTGAATTATTGTACTTATTGGCCCATGATGAAAAAATCAAACTACACGTGATATATAGTTCATAATTATCATCTTCATAATGGATATTGTTATGATTTACTTCCATAAAGGTATGGGGGAAAGTATATTGAATATTAGAGATTAAATTGAATTTTAATACATTATAATTATAATATGCATCAAAAATGATATTTAGAGTTAGTAAATCACTATGTACTCCCAATACAATTCTACCCTTGGATGGAAAATATTTTTGTTGATACTCATTGATGAAAAGAGATTTTCACTATGTTCTCTACAATGATTCTAAAAGATATAATTCTCATGGACATTAAAAGGATAGATCTAGACATGATAAATTATTGGAAGATATCATATATTTCAGAAATTATTTCCCAACCAGGAATCCATGGGAAAATGAAGAAAACACCAATGAATGAATAATATCTTCAAATGATGTTGAATGAAACTAATAATGGGAAACTTCAATAATTAAATATTCATAATGAAGGATTCATTCAGTTTGGAATTAGACTATGACACCCATCATTATAATGGATAATGTAACACCCTAAACTTCCATGGTATGCTTCTCTTTGAATAATACAATAGCCCGTGTTTTACAAAACTTTGAGTTCTAACACACCAAAACCAATCAAACTAGTCATTATGAATAGTAAAAACTATTTTTTTAATTTTTATAAATTTTATCATTCAATATGGACTTCATTTTTGGATTCTGAATATTGAAATTATCTTAGGGTGATTTTTTTGTATTTTTTTGAAAACTATAATTTTTTGATGAATAATTAAAAACAAGGAGTTATAGTTTAAAACAAAATTTTTTATTTAAATAATTTATTATTTTATTTAAATTTATTTTAGGTCAAAATTGATACATAATACATATATAAGTTCAATGTAATTCATTGGAGTCAATTTATAATAATTTTAGGTATATAAAAATTTTATTGAACTTTTTACAGTCTTTAACCCACCTCCTAGGAGCAATTGAAAATTAAAAAAAAAAAAATTTACCGCTTATGTGAGTTGAATTTCGAAAATCTGAGAGACACAGTTGATATCAGTAAGTAAAATTTGGTTCAATGAGATGAAAATAATTTTTGGTGAATATTAACTTTTTACTTTTATTTACCATAGTTACAAGTATATAGGGTAATTAAGGGTGAAACTGATATTATTATTACCTAACACGTGTCCTAATTCTATAGGATGTGTTTAATTCGACAAAAAAACCTTAGGAATAAAATATGATCCTTTAGGTCCACTTGAATTAGATTAGGACATTTATTAGTATTTAATTCAAAGAAGAGTTAAAAGAGTTAAAATCAATGTTTAATAACTAAAATATTTTTAATATAGTGTTACACATAAGATCAATTTGACTACAAATATTAATTATAAAGGCAGAAGATATTTAATACATAATGGTATTTTATTTATATTTTTTAGACATTATATAATTTAATTTATTTATGACAAAATGATGATGATGTAATTACCTAATTAATGAAATATTTAATTAATTTTTAGTATAAATATAAAAATAAATGTAATTTGAGAATTTTTATGAATTAAACTAATTTTTTAGTTTAACATGACATATTATGTTTGGTTAGATTAATTTTTTTGATGTAATAATGCTGTTATGAATTTAGCAAAAACAAAATACCAAATAGTGTCAAATTGACATAAAAGGGTTTTTTAAAAAACTATTATATTATTAATTGATATTCTATTCCAAAAAATCTACGGTTTGGCCAAAAGACTTATATAAGGACAGGTGTATCATTAGTGAACCAATTTTGGGTCTCATGAAGTATATAGTATGTTTATTAACAATATAATAAAAAATTAAATAGAGACCTGGTTAATGTAAAACTATTTAATTAAGAGTTAAATTTAAAGATTTAGGTTAATATAGTGACCCAAACCTGTCTAAAACCTATTGGTTGAGTGGTTTTTGACCCAAACCCACGTTATCCTTTAAATAATCCATTTTCGAACAATTAGAAACAAAAAATGATTTTATTATAAGATAATATTTCTAGTGTTTCATAAGGTGCCCCTCACCCCTCTTGTAAAACGGCACACCCCCTTCTCTCTAATTCACACCATCAAAGACATTTGGACCAGCCAAACCCTACCCAAATACCATATCAACTATCCTAAATTTATCCTAAAGGCCTTCCATTGGTTAAAAATCCAACCTACGAAGCCCTTTTGATCAAATCAAAAGGAAGAACCCGATGAAGATGTAAATATTTCATCACCTCTTTCAAGTTCCTTTCTTCTTCCACTTCCTCTTTCTCTGTTGTTTCCATTCTAAAATAATAAATCCAGTATCTTCTATATAATGTGATGTTATTATAAATATGGTACAACCATATTCATTATTCCATCCATCCATTAAATGACACGTCACCATACATGTGTACGTACGGATTATTGTCTCCACGTCATGGTGTAATTGTTATTCAATACATTTTTATTTGGATGGGTATAATAATGATCTTTAATTTATGTCAATAATAAATATAAAAACATACTGATTTTTTATATATGATATAACATCCAATTATATATTATTTTAATATCTAAACAATGATATTGTCGCTCGTGCGTACGTATAGATTTCTGTCTCTGCGAACGTGATGAGATTCAATCCCCAACATAATCCATTTAAGAATAATTTTCATAAGATAATTAAAAATAATTTTTAAATAGTTAATATCATTCTGAATATGAATAAGATACATCCTATCCATAAAAAAACATTACTTACATTACAATGATTATAATGAAAAACGAATCAGTTAACACTCAAAATGACGATAATAATAAGATATTATTAACAAAGCAATGTTAAAAGACCAGATATGATTTCATATTAATCTATATTATTCTTGTATTATTTAATAACAATTATTTCACAATTATACAGGAGGTTAACCTACCCTTGACCATGGAATATTACAAGGTAAGGGTTAATTCTACAACCTCTTTATTATTCAAGGTTCTTTATATGTAATTATCTACTAGGACCTCTTTATCATCCACATCCATGTTATCCTAAAAGTGTATTCCAAAACATTTTTACTAATTAATATAATATTCGTTAATGTCATATATATCCTTATTTGACCTTATAAATTTTGAATGAAATCTTTTTGTCATTTTCCAAACAAGTTACTTTATGACCTCTTCAACAAAATTAATGTAAGAATGTATTTTTAACTTATACAGTGGGTGCAGATATATTCCGCTGTTATAACATCATAAAAGATTCCCATATAAGATTATAGGAATATTTTTGAAATAATTATTTTCTTTTATAATTATGTAACTTTAAATGATTTTAAAAAAAGAATGAGATATTTCTCTCAAATAGTTTTGATTTATTCTATGTCAAAAACATTTGAGGGATTTTATAGTTGTTTGAAGTCGATTAATTATGATACAAATCATCCATATTGTAATGAAGGTTTTGTGATATTTTTTACTGTGGATGTGTTATTTATATACCATTCATGGTTTATGGTTAATGTATTGACATTTCGTATGCTAGTTGTAATAAGAATGTTTATGTTATACTTCAACCTTTTCATATGAGGAATGTATTGGATTTTGTATGTGATGGATGGAGCCCACTATATCTCCTTAATGCATCAATAGGTCTCCTGAGACAACTAGACATGGAATTGGTTGAGTCCTTTACAATTTTGATATATGGTTTTGGCCAAGGCCTTAATCATTTTTAGACATCTTGGCTGAGGCCTTGACAAAATGTTTCAGAATGTATGAAATTATACATTCCCTCATTATGAAAATAATATTGATCGTTAATGTGGTCATTTTACTAATAGAATACCCATGATTATGTGTTATTATGGCATTATTTACTCAGATCATATTCCTTTCATAAAAGTGTTCATCTTTATTATTGGTAAATTCATGTGGTTTTAATTATTCACCATGCTTAATATTTATGATATCTTTCACTGTATTTCAAACACTTACTGAGTGTTTTTTCTCACCCCTTTATTATGTTTCATTTTCCTAGGATATTAAGAAGTTATTTATGAGTGATGAGAAGGCATAATCAAGGAGGTTTGGATGTTTCTAATGGAATAAATTTTTGTTGTATTTCTTTTCAATTTGTAATGTTGAACTTATGTATGAATATTGTTTCCAATAATACTAAACTGGTCGGTCTTTCGAGACATGATTTCTTTGTGATCATGCCAATGTGATGTAATAATGCATAGACTCTGGGTAACAAGGGTTGGGTTGTTACAGTTGGTATCAAAAAAAATTTAGTACAAACATTGGAAACTATATTTAGATATACTCTGATTAAATCACATATCCCTGAGATAGTCTTTGAGGATTACTATAGAAGAACGTCCTAGAATTTTGGTATTGTAGAAATTTTGTGATTTTTCCAAGTTGTACATCCCTGTCTGAATACAAGCAGGTAGAGGAAGATCTGGCACATATGTACATAGGGTTAAAACCCAAAAACACCACTTTGAGCTAGACTCAAATGGGAACTGGTGCATGAAAGTGGTCCGTGCTACACTCTTTGATACGACACACCCATGGAATATTCTTAGGATAATTCTAATTTTATTTACAAACCATTATGAAGGGTTTATGAGTATATTAATCCACAAATAAAATATTTTTATGATTAGAGATTATATCCATAATCTGTTAAATTTATGTTAAGTGTTTTACAAGTTTGGATATATATATTGCGATTTATAAACAAATCGTTTGTATTCCATTGTTTAGAAATGGCGCCTAGTGGAAGAAATGGAAACTGTAACAATGCACACACTCCATGTAGGGATTGACCTTCTGATCAAGATAATTATAGTGGAGATGATGATACAACTTGTGCTGATCAGCTTATCACCATACTGGGACAAATCACACGGGTTTTGAATAATAACCTTACCCATATGGAGCACCCTGATCCACAATGAGGAGGATCAATGTTAGACCGATTCATGAGGCAACAAACACAAAAAATATAATGGGGGTACAAATCCATTAGTAGCTTAGAAATGGATAAATTCCTTAGAAAAAATATTCCACGCCTAGTGGAGTAGTGAAAGGGAAAAAGTTGTCATGGCAGTTTACCGACTCACTAGAAATGCTGATCAATGGGGATCATTGATTCAAAACAAAAATCATGATTATGAAGTATCAAATATGGAATGGAGAAAGTTCAAAGAAATTTTCTTTAAAAAATAATTTTATCATGACCATCGAGCAAATATGGAAAGACAATTTTTGAGTCTGAGGAAAAAGGAGGGTGAGAATGTCACAAAGTATGAAGCTAACATTACAAGGTTAGTGAGGCATGCAAAAGATTATATATTTAACCGAAGAAGTAATATTGACCATTTCTTTGTTGGGTTAAAACCATTTCTCTATCGATCATTAGTGTCACAATGTTTTACATCATAAGAAGATATTGTCTTGTGTGCTATCAAGACAGAAAATGAATTCTTTATGTCTTATGACATTACGAAAAATAAAGAGAATAAGAGATCTTCTGAACACTATGGGAAAGTAAATAAGGAAATAGGGACGAATAGAAGAATTGAATTTCCACCCTGTGATAATTGTGGAAGGAAGCACCCTAGTGTCTGTCTAAAAGGAAAAGGATTATGCTACAAAAGTGGACAGAAAGAACATCTTGTTGGTGATTATAAGGGAAATAAAGACTCTATCAATGTTCAATTCTACAATTTCATAGAGATTAGACATTACTAAAATGAATTTCCTAAGCGTCAAGGAATCATACTTCAGAAAAGGCCAAGGGATCAACACCAAGGTTATACGATCACTACTGCTGAGGATGAAGCACCAAAAGATGTGGTGGTAGGTAATTTAATGGTTTCCTCAAGTTTATCAAATTATTTATTTGATTCTAGATCATTTCATTGTTTCATATCTTCCCAGTTTGCTAAGAAAATAAGATATTTCCAATTTTATTTAACAAGGGAGTTGTCAGTCAAAACTCTTAAGGGAAGTATCATTAATACAACTTTTTGTGAATCAATTCCCACTACGGTATATAAATGTTCTTTATATGATGATCTTATCAACATACACATGATTGAATTTGATATAATCCTATGTATGGATTGGATTTCGGACCATGATGCAGAAATTTATTGTAAGAAGAATGAGGTTATGATCTTTGATGACGATGATAAAGAACACCTTCTCTTTAGAGAAGAAATGTCACAACCTCATTCTTATCTAGATCCACCCCCAATATCTCAAATAAATTCAATTATTGGGGAGGAAGTGAATCAAATAACTTTGGGTGAGGAAAAGAATGTTCAATTAGAGGTTGTACCTATTGTGCAAGAGTATGTTGATGTATTTACAGAGGATTTACTTAGACATCCTCAATAATGAAAATTGAGTTTTCTAAGGATTTAATTTCTGGTTCAAGGCCCTTATTGAAGACCCCTTATATAATGGCCACTATGGAATTAGTGGAACTAAAGAAACAACTGGAGAAATTGAGTAATAGAGTATTTATACTCCCTAGTGTTTCTCCAGGGGGATCCCCTGGCATTTTTTTAAGATGAAAGATGGATCAATGAGGTTGTGCATAGACTACATGGAGATCAATGCTATAGCAATAAAGAATAAGTATCCCCTACCTCCCATTGATGATTTATTCAACCAAATACAAATAGCTCAATACTTTTAAAATATTTAACTTTTATCTAGATATCATTATTTGTGTGTGAAGAAGGACGACATTCCAAAAACCACATTTCGAACCAGGTATGGGAATTACAATTTTATAGTAATGCCTTTTTGAATGAATAATGCATCCTCTTTATTCATGGATCTAAGGAATATGGTTTTCAAGGAATATCATGATGACTTTCTAGTGGTATTTATTGATGATATCTTGGTACACTCCAAAAGCTATTAAGATCATGAAAATAACTTTTGCATTATTCTAAAGACTCATTGAAGACATGAATTATATGGGAAGTTTTGGAAGTGTGAATTCTGGCATTAGGAGATTTCTTTTCTTGTCCATATTGTCCCTAAGGATGGAATCTTTGTTGATCATTCTAAGACAAGAGAAATCCATGAATGGCCATCACCAATGAGTATAACTGAGGTATGCAGTTTTATTTGTTTAGCAGGTTATTATCGGTGTTTTATCCAGAATTTTTCCAGATTGGCTTACCCATTAATGAATCTCACACATAAAGGGGATAAATATGTTTAAAAAAAGATTGTGAATAATGTTTCGAAGAACTGTAGAGAATATTAGTCAATTATTATATATTGAATCTACCATCAATGAATGATGGGTTTGTTATTTATAGTGATGCTTTAATGAAAGGACTTGGTTGTGTCCTTATGTAGAATGATAGAGTTATATCCTATGTATCACAACACTTAAAAATTCATGAGAAAAACTATCCTACTCATGATCTGGAGTTAGAAGCTATAATATTTTCTTTGAAGATTTGGAGACACTATTTATATGGTGAAAAATGTGAGATATATACCAATCACAAGAGTTTGAAGTATATTTTCTCACAGAATGAAAACAACATGAGGCAAATGAGATTGATTGAACTACTCAATGATTATGATTTCATGATACTCTACCAATAGAGGAAGTAAAATAAGGTGGAAGATGCTTTGAGGAGAAAATATCCGGGAGTTTTTAACAAGATGAGAGTTTAAAGGGATCCTATTCACATGGATCTATTAAAGATAGATATGGGAATAACCATGGAAGGTGGATCATCAATACTTATTCAAATGGTTTCCAAACCAGCTTTATTAGAAAAGGATAAAATGTTCTCATGCTCATGATGTGGAGTTTCAAGAGAAGATTAAAGCTGTGAATGATGGGAGATTGAGTCACTTTGTGTCTGAAGATGGTATTTTGAAATTTGGGAAGGGACTTTGTGTCCCCAATATACATGATCTAAAAAGGTAATTGTTGGATGATGCTCAAAGTTCCAATTTCTCTATACACCCAGGTAGCACCCAGATCTATAGATATTTGAAGGAACATATTTGGTGGGACAACATGAAGAGTGAGATAGCTGATTTTGTGTCAAGATGTATGGTTTTTTAACAAGTGAAAGCTGGAAGGAAACAACCTAGAAGAGTTATGCAACCACTTCCTATACCTGAGTGGAAAAGTGATACTATTATGATTGATATTGTCCTAGGACTACCAGAGACTCCAAGAAAGAATGATGCAATATGGGTCGTTTTTTATCATCTTACCAAGTAAACACATTTTCTTGCTATAAGAGAAGATTTAACACTTCGACGTTTAACAATACTATATATTATCAATGTTGTAAGGCATCATGGAGTACCCCTATCAATTTTTTTTGATATTGATCCACATTTCACATCATGATTTTGGAAAATTCTTCAGAAATCATTGGATAATGAACTTTGTTTGAGCAATTTGTACTATCCCCACAGTTATGGACAATTAGAATAGACTATCAAAACGTTAGAAGACAAGTTGAGATCATACTCACTTGACTTTCAAGGTATGTGGGATCAATATTTACCTCTGGTGGAATTTTCCTATAATAATAGCTTCCATTCAAATATTCTGGTGGTGCCATTTGAAGAATAATACGGAAAGAGATGTCGCACACCAACCTTTTGGGGTGATTTTGGTGAAAGAAAACTCATAGGCCAAGTACATTTCGAGGAAACGATTGAAAATGTGAAGGTTATCGAAAACCACATCAAGGCAGCTCAAAGTAGACAGAAGAGCTATCATGATAACTGAGGGAAGGAAATGGAATTTGAGGTAAGAGATCATGTTTTCTAGAAGGTATCATTATGTAAGTGTATTATACGTTTCAATAAGAATGGAAATTATGTCCTATGTACTTCAGAATTTTCAAAATTCTAGAACTAATTGGGGTTGTAGCTTACCATTTGGTAATGCATCCAAGTCCCTCCTATGATCACGATGTTTTCCAAGTATCACTGTTGAGAAAATACATTCCTGACCAAAAGAATGTACTCACCAATGAGGAATATGAACTGGAACCCAATATGTCTTTTTGCAATGATCTTGTTAATATTCATGATACATGTGGAAATGTGTTGGTTACTGGACGACTCATCTGGTAAAAGCTCTATGGAGAAACAATAAGATGGAAGAAGAAACATTGGAACATGAGGAACATTTGATGAAGAACCACTCGAGTCTTTTTACGCAGTAATACTCTAGAAATTTCGAGGATGGAATTATATGAAGGAGGGTAGAAGGTAACACCAGATGCTTCCCCAGTACGCTTCTCTTTGAATAATACAATAGCGTGTGTTGTATGCAACTTCCAGGTCAAACACACTGAAACCAATCAAACTAGACGTTATGAATTTTAAAACCCACTTTTAGAAATTTTAGAAATTTTATCTTCCAAATTGGACTTTATTTTTGGATTTGGAATATCGAAATTAGCTTAGAGGGAATTTTTGGTATTTTTCTGAAAACTTTCAAATTTTGATGAATAGTTAAAAACACTGAGTTATAGTTTAAAACTGAATTATTTAATTATATAATTATTTATTGTATTTAAATTTATTTTAGGTAAAAATAGATACATAATACTTATATATTTTCAATGTAATTCATTGGAGTTAGTTTATAATAATTTTAGATATATAAAAATTTTATTCAACTTTTTACCGTCTTTTACCCACCTCCTATGAGCATTTGAAAATTTTCATAAAACATAATTTTACCACTTTTTTGAGTTGAATTTCAAAAAACCTAGGGACACGATTGATATCAGTAAGTAAAATTTGGTTTAACGAGATGAAAATATTTTCTAGTGAATAGTAACTTTTTACTTTTTTTACCATAATTAAAAGTAAATAGGGTAATTAAGGGTAAAAATTATATTATTATTACCCTAACACATGTCATAATTCTATTGGATAAGTGTAATTTGATCAAAAACTACCTTAGTAATAAAATATGATCATTTAGGTCAACTTGGAATAAATTAGGACATTTATTACTATTTAATTCAAAGAAGAGTTAAAAGAGTTAAAATCAAAATTTAATAACTAAAACATTTTTAATATAGGGTTAAAAGTAAGAAAAATTTGAATATACATATTCATTATAAATCGAAAAATATTTCCTACATAATGGTATTTTATTTATAGTTTTTAGACATTAAATAATTTAATTTATTTATTACACAATGATGACAGAGTAATTACCTAATTAATGAAATATTAAAATAATTGATATTATAAATATCCAAATAAATGTAATTTGAGACTTTTTTAGGAATTAAACTAATTTTATATGTTAATATGACATATTATGGTTTGTTAGATGAAGTTTTATCGAAATAATAATGCTATTATGAATTTAGAAAAAACAAAATACTAAATAGTGTCAAAATTGACATAAAAGAGTTTTTAAAACAAATATTATATTATTAATTGATATTATATTCCTAAAAAAATATGGTTCTTCCAAAATAATTATATAATGACATATTTATCATTAATGAACCACTTGTGGTTCTCTTAGAAGTATATAGAATGTATATTAACCATATAATATAAAAATACAAAGAGATATAGTAAATGTCATACTACTTAACAAAGAGTTAAATCTAAAAGATAAGGTTAATATAGTGACCAAAAACTATCTAAAACATATTTACTGAGGTGTTTTCAACCCAACCCCACCTTATACTTTATATAATATATTTTGGTGCCATTATAAACTAAAAATGATTTTATTATAAAATTATATTCTTAACTTTTCTTATGGTGCCCCTCACCCCTCTTATAAAAGAGAAATCCCCCATCTCTCTATTTCACACCTTCAAATCCATTTGTCTCGGCCAACCCTCTACCCAAATACCCTCTCAACTTTCCTACCTTTATCCTAGAGTCCTTATTTTAGTAAAAAATCCAACTTAGGTTGCCATTTTGATCAAATCAAAAGGAAGAACCCGAAGAAGAGGTAAATATTTCATCACCTCTTTCAAGTTCTTTTCTTCTTCCACTTACTCTTTATTTATTGTTTCCATTATAAAATTATAACTACAATATATTCTATATACTGTGATGTTTTTATAAATATGGTACAACCATATTCATTATTCTATCCATCCTTTGAATGACATGTCACCATACGTACGTACGTATGGCTTACCATCTCCATGTCGTGGTGTAATTGTTATTCATTACATAGTTATTTTCATGGGTATAATAATGATATATAATTGATGTAAATAATAAATATAAAATCATAATTATTCTTTATATATGATATAACATCCAATTTTATATTATTTTAAAATCAAAATAATGATATTATTGCTCGTGCATACGTACGGATTATCGTCTCCACGAATGCGATGAGATTCATTACCCATCATAATCCATTCAAGACTAATTTTAATTAAATGATAAAAAATAATTTTTAATGACTTAATATAATTATGAATATGAAGAAGATACTTCCTATCCAAAACAAACATTACTTACAAAACAAATCAAATAATGTAAAACAAATCAATTAACACCTAAAACGACCATAATACCATGATATTATTAATAATGAAATGTTAAAAGATCATATATGATATAATATTAATTTATATGATTTTTTATAATGAAATAAAAATTACATCACGATTATAAAAGAAGTTAACCTTCCCTCAACCACAGAAAAGTACAAGCTAAGGGTTAATTCTATAACATCTTCATTATTCAAGGTTGTTTATATGTAATTATCTACTGGGACCTCTTTCTCATCAACATTCATATTTTTCTAAAAACGTATTCCAAATTTTTTAAATAGTTACTATAATATGGGGTAATATTATTTATACCCTGATTTGACCTTATACATTTTTAAAGGAATCTTTCCATCATTTTCCAAACATGTTACTTTATGACCATTTTGATAAAATTAAGGTAAGAATGTTTTTTAACTTATATGGATGGTGCAGCTATATTCCACCATTGTAAAATTTTAAAAGCATCCCATACATTCTTATAAGGCAATTTTTAAATTAAATGTTTTCTATATAATTATGTATCTTTAAATGATTTCAAAAAAAGAAACATATATTTCTCTCAAATCGTTTTGATTTCATCTATGTCAACATCCTTTGATGAATTTTATAGTTGTTTGAAATGGATTCATTCGGATAAAAATATTCCATATTGTGTTGAAGGTTTTGTGATATGTTTGACTGTGGATATGTTATTTTTATAACATTCATGGTTTATGGTTAAATTATTGACATTTCGTATGCATGTTTTAAAAAGAATGCTTATGTCATATTTCAACCTTTTCATATGAGGAATGCATTGGACTTATTATGTGACGGGTGGAGCCCACTATAGCTCCTAGATGCATCAGTAGGTCTAATGAGACAAATATATGTGGAATTGGCTGAGGCCGTTCCCAATTTGATATATGGTTTTGGACAATACCTTAATCATTTTAAACGTCTTGGATGAGGCCTTGACAAAATGTTTCAGAATTTACGACATTATACATTCCCACATTATGAAAGTAATATTGATGGTTCATGTGTTCATTCGACTCGTACAATACCCATGACTATGTTTTATTATGGAATTAATTACTCAGCTCATCTTCCTTCCATAAAAGTATTAATGTTCATTATTGGTAAAGGCATGTGGTTTCAATTATTCACCATGCTTAATATTTATGATATCTTCCCATGTATTACTAACCCTTACTAAGCATTTGAGTTCACCCCTTTCTTATGTTTCATTTTTCTAGGATATGAAGAAGTTAGTTAAGATTGACTTGCATGCATAATCTAGGAGCCTTGTCTATTTCTAATGGAATAAATTAATGTTATACTTCTTTTCAAGTTGTAAATTTGAACTTATGTATGAATATTGTTTCAAATAATTCTAAATTAATCAGTCTTTTGAGACATGCTTTCCTTGTGATCATGCCAATGTTATGTAATAAGGCACCAACTCTAGGTAACTATGGTTGGTGCGTTACAGATAATGAAATATTTATTAGATTATGTGTGTAGATATTATGTTTTTCCATCAATCTAGGAATTTGAAACTAATATCAAAATCATCAGGGGAACTCTTTATGGGACATGTTGAATAAGATGATTGAAGATTAAAAAATATATTTTTTAGTTTACAAAAACATTGTGGCATAATATTAAATATTATGATTGATGAACAACCATTACCCATATATATATGGAAATGGGAGACCATCATAATTGAATTTATAATGGTGTTTCTAATGTAATTTAAAGAAAAAAATTCTATATAAGCTATGGTGGATAAACATACAATAGTAGAAATCTTCATCACCAGTTGTGAGTGTTACATTCCTTAACTACACTCTAGGATACATGTTATGGAAGTTATAAGGCTACTGGGGGATCTGTTTAGATCATATGTGACCGTGATCCATGTTTCAATAAGATGGTTTGGAGGATTTTGCAACATGAATTGAATACAATTTTAAAATTTACTATGAATTACCATTCCAAAATAGATTTGGAATCTTAGAGGACCATACAAACATTTTAAGGCATGCTTCTATCTTCCTTAATGGAATTAAACGGTGGCTATGATCAATATCTTCCTCTAGTTTATATATAATATGAGAGTAGTTTCTATAAAAATATATATATGGAGTTAAATAAATCTTTATATAAAATGAAATATGTAAATTTATCATGTTTAGAATATTTTTTTAACGAAATATTTTGGGCCTTGTAGTTTATATAGGATATGTCTATGAAAGATCAAGTTATTTGGAAACACATTAATTTAGAAAAATTTCAACCAAATAATTATACCTATAATCATTAATGAGACCGAAAATTTTATTTTTAAGACAATTTATTACTTTATATATCCCTAAAATGGTGTGTTGAGTTTTTTTAAAAAAATATGTAATTTCCTTAGTTACATTATCTCATTTGAGAATCATAATCAAATAGTAATTGTGGTTTATCAACTAACACATACACCAAGTCTTGCTAAAGTTCATAACTGGTTCAATGCATCTTTCCTATCGATTTACATTCATTATCAATCACATATTATAAATTATGTTGTGGTATAAATGTATCATGATATCTCTTATGATATGAAATATATGAATATCTTGGGTCATATATTAAAACTTATAAAAATATAGAAAACATTCATTTTTAATTTATTTAAGAAAAACCATATGTATAAATAAAAAAATTGGAACCTAAGTATTTAATTAAATATAATTTACCTTAATTATTCTCTATTAAGTATAAAAATACAATGTTATAGGGTTAAATTTATAGAAAATCATATAATATAACATCTTATAATTTTCAAAGTGTTATTTCCTTTCAAAACATATTTCTATGTCAATCATAAATATAATTTATTTATAATTAATGGGGTCTTGTATTCAATAAATATATCACAAGGACCATAAGAAAAAAAATACTATTTTATATCGTGGATATAAAATATATTAATCAAAATATAAATACATTACCTAAGATTAATACTTATATGTTGGAATAATAGGCAGACATAAAACACATATAAATAATTTCGGAATATAATTGTTCGTGGTCAACTATTAATACAACAACTACAAAAAACCACTAAAATTAGAATGATAATTATTAGAAATAATTTATTTTGTCACAAAACCAACTCATGTAACCCAAATAAGGATGTAATTTATTATAATCATAAAAAAATAATTGGATCACACTATTAAAGATCATAAATTTTAGTAGTCTTAGGTGATTAGATAAATACACAAGCTTTAAAATAAATTGATAATAGTAACTACTAAAATTACAATAAATTTTACACTAAAATTCCCCCAATATTAAATTTACAACATCATTATTACTCTTCATTGTTATTATGAGGAAAGGAAAATATTAAAAGGGTAATATCAGATGGACAGCTAATGGTAGTACAAAGATAAATATTGAATGAAAAAATGCATCATAAATAATTATTTGTATTTAATTATTCAATGGGTTCCAAATAATAAAATATTTCCAAGAAATATATATTAATATAAATAAATAATTAGTAGTATAAAAATAAATTAATTCATATTGGCGAATTGTATAATGTCAAGCATCATAATCATACCACTAAGGCCTCAACCATGATTAGATAACCATATAATCATGGAATTGTGTGTCGAAATCATACATCCAAAGTACCAAAAACACTAAGTAACTAGAAATTAATTTCTACATTATACCCACTGATGCATTAGAGGATATACAATTTTAACCCACACCCATTAATCAAAAATGAAAATACATCAATTATGTGATGGATTTTGGAATACCCTACATTTAATAATTCCTTAAAGGAAACAACTTACAAAAATGTATTAATAATAAATAGTTGATCATATTTATGTAATGGGTAAACATATTACAAGTTTTTTATAGTGAAATAAATTACATTGATATCTTGGAAAATATCTATTATTATGTTTGGAGTTATAGGGTATTGAAATTAAAAATGAATGTATCTTTAATGGACCTGCAGTATAGTGGGATACATTCATCATATAGTGGTATTATAAATAAATTTTCAATGAAAAATATTTCTAGGGACCAAAATGATTATATAAAATCCCCTAATATTAAAATTTTTTCATTGTGATTATTTTATAATTATAACAAATCTTTAGGGTGTATAATAAGATTGAATAATACAATCATCGACTTTTCATAACAAATCAAAACACCATTACACATGGAAATATAATATAATTCAACATAATTTTGAGTTATATATGATGAATGTAATAATAAAATCATTAATATGATATTTTTCATGAAAAATAATAATAATGTTCTCCTTAGAGACTTATGTAGTTGGGATATTGAAATAGAAATTTTTATAAGGCTTATGGGAATTCTAACTACACTATGTATCATGAGAGAAATACATAATGTTGTATTCGAGAGAGAAGTGGAGATATAGTTTTGAATTGTTATCCACATAAATATTTTCCTAATGGTTGATGAGAGGGAAAATAATAGAAAATCCATTATTAATTGTTTTGGAGTTGAGAGAAATGGGATGTTGTTTGGATATTTCTAGAGAATGGGGTAATTGTTTTTTAATTTCTAATCAAAGGCCTTAGAATTTAGGCTGTGGGAAAAATGAAAAGCATTGGAATTTATAATTTTCTAAATTATGGTATCTAAAATTTTGGGCATGTAAATTAAATTTAAAAATCTTATGAACTGATATGAATTATATAATATTTTTTTTGTAGTGGATGATATTTTAATTCATCAAAAAATGATTAAAAAACCACTAAAATATACTTTATCCTTTTGAAAAATTATTATAGGATTTTTAACTAAGTTTTTTTATTTATATATTATTTTAAATACTAAAAATATTAGTGGATGATTTTTTTAATTTATAAATATAATTTTTATTACATTATGATGTCATAATACATAGAGTATATTGATACCAAATTTCAATTTTTACCCAAAAATATTCTATGAAAAAACTAAAAAACATTCACTACTAGATAATTTTGATGTATTATCTCTAAATTTGAATTAGATTTAAAGAAATTAACTTCATATTTAATATAAATTAACCATCATATAAAACCCTCTATGGATACTAAAAACAATCATTTAGACCCAATTAATTTAAAACAATTCATTAATATATCAAATTATTATTTCAAGACATGTGTGTGTGATTATATAACTATTAATTGTTTAATATACATTATTGATTATATTATTTCCAAATGATATTATTTATTTTATATTATTTATTTAGACATAACAATTATATTATGATTATAATGTTCTAATTCTAAATATTATGGTTTAATCATCTACATACCATTGTAATGGGCATAATAATCCTTATATATTCAATTATTTTTCATATATAAAATCATTCACATCCTTCCCTTAGTCCATACACCATGTTAATTTCAATACTTATAGTTTTCTTCATTATAACAAAGTTTATTATCCATTTTTCATTCTTATAAGATAATGATTCTTCCACGACATGATTTTTATAGTTCTTAATATTGTTAGGTTTTATATAGTAGTAGTTGAAGTAATTTTTATTAATGTGACATTCTAGATTTTTTTTTCGACAATTTGTTTTACTATTATTATTAAATAATTAAATTTTCATTATATAATAGTTTTCTAATGAAATTATTATGATTATATTATATTCTTTTATCTTATATTCATCCATATTAAATAATATCATCCTTAAAATTCTATGTATGTCACGACCCCCTCCCCACAATGTGTACCCCTCCTGGGCCGGCAATGTGAGAAGGGAGATAATGTCACCCGAGTCCCGCCTCCAGTAGGCCCCGGGTTGGAGACAAGCACCGAGGGTATAATACACACACAAATAGGAGGCATTTCCCACTAAGAGAACACATGCAGAAGAGAGAGATAGAATAGACTCCAACCAACTCCAACTCATAACTGAAATATAAAAGAAACCCAAGTACATATATGAAATGTCATGCCAAAGTACTGCAACTGAAAGGGAAACTAAAAGTACCCAAAAGAAAGTAAAACGACAGAGACCACAAGCCCAAACATCTCCTCCTCCAACCGCAAGCTAGTAGTAACCAGCTTGATCTCCAACCTACTCCAAGTGACCTGAAAAATAGTTTATATGTACATAGGGTGAGTATAACAGTATACTCAGTAGGATCCTCCTCAAGCCTCTCGTGCAAAAGTAAAGAAAGCATGCTAAAGCCCAGTGAACAACAAGTGAAACTAACTCGTTACCTAAACAGGTATACTAAGTTCCCAACCTCACCATGGCTACTCTCACCAAGTAACACATACATGAATATAGCATATAGCATAGAATATCAAGGGTGCCCCGCTACTACTTCCCCACTGGTTTGCCGCTTTTCCCCAACGACATACGTCTTGTGCATCTCTCTCCAAAGGCTTGCCCGCAGACACCTGGGCTAAGCTCCACAATCTGCACCTCGTGCACCACATAGGCTTTCCCGCAGACACCTGGGCGAAGCACCATGCCGTCCTCACAACCAAAGGTAACCAGGTAGTTTCTGGGAGCCACCACAGCTCGCATAACGTGTATCATACGTCGGGTATAATACCTCAAGCCATTACATCCCATACTCTGAGTAAGGATCCTCAAGCCATCACAGCCTATACACGTTACACCTATAGTAGTCCATAGGGTACTATATCCAAAATATATGCATGTGAATAACCACAAGCCATTACAGCCCTCTACACACATATATGGGGTAACTAACCGCTTGCCTCATGGCACAAGTATCTACCAAGAGAAGAGAGCGGGGCAAAAGGGGGTAGTCAGTCATTCAACCTCCCATCAGAATGTTGGGGAAAACACCCCCCCCCCCCAGGGCTCAGAATCCCAGGGGTGTTAGTTGCCCTTACCGACAGGGTGGAGTAGCATATAGAAACACAAAAAGTACAGAATATATATAACTCACAACCACACTATGGGCATTACCTATTCATAGGCACAACTGCAGCTAACGTCTCTCAAACTCCAGGCTGCTACTTCTAAGACTAGGTATCCTATAAGCACACAACCATTTGAAGAGCTTTATTAGATTACTCCATTCTCATTTTATCAATACCACTGTACGTTAATTAATTCTTTAAACATTAATTAACCATGAACAATTTACCACATTAAACTAAATTGGCATCACATTCAAAAACTGCTCCTTTTTAGGATTCACATCACTATAAAATTCCAGTTTCTCCATCCCCATGGATTATCACCATTTAAACAAACTTTCATTATTGAATTACCTTCCCCATATTCCCAGGCATTCTAGAAAAGCATCCTATGCTACTAAACACAAAGGGCTCAACACGGTGAGTAGATATACTACCCATAGAGTCTTTGCCGCCTATAGCAAGAGCATAGACCCATCCTCCATCGAGAGGCTAAGCACGGAAAGCACGTGGCATGCCCCGCGTGTCTTCGCCTCCTTCGGAAAGAGGGTAAGCAAAACCAGCTTCCTTGAGCAGTGGGGAAAAGTAAAGCAGATAAACAATAAAACCACCAACTTCAAACCATCACATTCATCTCATACCATCATCCTTGGTGTCCTCCCTGACACCCACATGCATAAACCGATGCATCTCGCCACACTAGGCGTCATCTGCTGCCACAACCACAAGTCCCCATGACTGCACATATCACAACAGCCATCCAGGCTCACATCAAATCACAAGCAGCAGGAAATCAAAGATCACAACATGGGCTCTCGGCCCTTTAACAAGGCATTCAGCCTTCATACAAGATGAGCACTCAGAGCTCCAAACCACAAGGCATTCAGCCTTACAAGCAAGTGGGTAACTTAGAACCCTTTTGAAATTATTGAACTAATAGTTCTTTAATCCATCTTGAATTAACAGATTCATTAACATGCCTCTTTATCTTTAGCCAATTATTTAACAAATAATTCTGGCTTTACGTTCTTTATCAATTTCCATCATGAATGAGAAACAAATTAAAAAAAATCATATATATCACTCTATCTAGGAAAACATGAGGCAAACCGTTCTCACGGTACAAAGTAACAACATGCGATCAACCAATTCCTTTAATCCGGTTCAATTATTTAATTAGGTCAATTTCATTGTGATCCAAAGGACTAAATCATGCTAATTCTACGATTGCACATACACAATTAGAGAAGCCATGAATCCCCTACCTCGAAGAGTTCTTGACGTCCTTTATCCACACAACGGGTCACAGTCCTCTTCTCCTCATGAAAGATGCATCCACCGGAGGATGCCACGGTACGACAGTACCAACCAACCCCAAGAAAACCCATTAGAACCATGGAGATTACATGCTAATATGGAAGGAAGAACAAGAGAAGGTGATCCCCGAAGGAACGATGATAAATCATACCTTATATGGAAGAACGATCGACACAACTTGGTTGCATCAACAGACCGGAACTGATCTGAGTAACGTTGGATTTTGAAACTCCTACGAAAACGATTGCAAGGTTCTAGCGTCTCATAGATGAGAACCAGGAGGAAGAACAACGAAGAATGATATCTCGTTCCTTTTAAAAAAAATTCGAGAGGCGGCGGTTTAAGATCCGATTTATTCTCCATTAAAAACGGATCGCATTAACCCACGCGGTTTGACCAAGTAAAAACATCCCAGCCTTAGGAATAATTAATATAGAATTTGTGGCCTTTGAATCGGCCTTAAAGTCCATAAAATAAGGTTTTAAAAGTATTTTACGTGAAAGAAAACGTCAAATTTACGAAGCTGGAAACACTGTTCACATACTCAAAATTTGGCAAAGTATGGAATCGGTAGCTCTCATTAAGTCTGGAAACACTGTTCATTCGTGAAATTTGGCAAAGTATGGGATCGGTAGCTCTTAGGATTCTGGAAACACTGAACAAGTCTACCGATAGAAGTCCACCGATAGAACCTCACCGATAGAAACATTGTTCAAGTCTACCGATAGAAGTCCACCGATAGAACCTCACCGATAGAAAACACTGTTCAAGTCTACTGATAGAAGTCCACCGATAGAACTTCACCGATAGAAAACACTGTTCATTGAACCTCACCGATAGAAACACTGTTCACTGAACCTCACCGATATAAGTCCACCGATAGAACCTCACCGATAGAAACACTGTTCACTGAACATCACCGATAGAAACACTGTTCACGGAACTAGAAATTTGGAAAAGTGTTAGCTGAGCTACTGCTGGACTGCGGCTACCAATATACCGAGCTATCAGTACGCCGTGGCTACCGGTAAACCCAGCTACCGGTAGGATGCGGCTACCGGTGACCGAGCTACCGGTAAGCAGCAGCTACCGGTAGACCGAGCTACCGGTAATCAACAGCTACCGGTAGACCGAGCTATCGGTAATCAGCAACTACTGGTAGACCGAGCTACCGGTAATCAGCAGCTACCGGTAGACCGAGCTACCGGTAATCAGCAGCTACCGGTAGACCGAGCTACCGGTAGGCAGCAGCTGGGGGATAAGTCACCTTGACCTCCCGGAACACCTCCAACACCACATTTTCACAAAGTAATGGACCAGGGAGGTCCGGGCCATTACATTAGATACCTCTCAAAACATTCTCATACTCGAGAATTAAAAACCAACCCAGAAGAAAAGAGGGGTCCGAACAACCACCCCATAAGATACCTCTCAGGGGAAAACCACCATGAGTTGTTCAAAAGCTGGAGCAAAACTACGACATCCGAGAGTATGGAAACAAATAATCCATAACCAAACAATTCAAACATAACATCACATCAAAGGTACATAAATAAAACATGAAAGGTCTAACCATAAAGGAAACGTCATTACATGAAAAGAGTTAAACATTAAACAACTCTGGGTACTGAGCACGTATCTGTGACTCACGCTCCCAGGTACTCTCCTCCATGCCACCGTGTCTCCACAGGACACGAACTAAGGGGATAGAACGCCCACACAACACCTTCTCCTTGTGGTCTTGGATCTCCACAGGTCGCTCCTCGAAGGTTGCATCATCGTCAATATCGATCTCTCCCCAATCGATAACATGAGATTCATCATGAAGATAACGTCGAAGCTGTGATACATGGAAAACATCATGTATCCGACTCATCTGAGGGGGAAGTGCTACTCGATACGCCACAGCTCCAACACGAGATAACACCTCGAAAGGCCCAACAAACCGGGGAGAAAGCTTACTTCCATGACCAAACCTTCGCTGCCCACGACGGGGAGTCACCTTTAGAAACACATAATCCCCAACATTAAACTCTAACGGTCTCCTTCGTTGATCAACATATGATTTCTGACGATCCTGTGCTGTCTTCATCCTCTCACGAATCACCTGAACCATCTCTGTTGTATTCTACACTAGTTCTGGTCCGAGAATTGCGGAATCTCCGACCCTAGTCCAGCACAACGGAGAACGGCATGGCCGGCCATAAAAGGCTTCAAACGGCGCCATACCGATGGTAGAGTGAAAACTATTATTGTAAGTGAACTCTACCAAGGGTAAGTGCTTCACCCATGAACCTCCAAAATCAAGAACACAAGAGCGCAACATGTCTTCAAGAGTCTGGATGGTTCGCTCTGTCTGACCATCCGTTTGAGGATGAAAAGTAGTGCTAAGGCATAATTGAGAACCAAAAGCATGCTGGAGACCTCTCCACACCCTGGAGGTAAAACGAGGATCTCGATCAGAAATGATCGTCTTAGGAACTCCGGGAAGCCTCACCAACTCCTCCAGATACTGCCTCGACAAATATTCCACTGAGCTTGACTCCTTGATCGCTATTAAGTGGGATGATTTTGTTAAACGATCCACTACCACCCATATAGCATCATGTCCTCCCAGAGCTCGGGGTAAACCTGTAACAAAGTCTATTGAGATGTCATCCCACATCCACTGAGGAATCTCTAAGTGTTGGAGAAGTCCACCAGGAACACGATGTTCGGCCTTCACCTTCTGGCAGACTAAACATCGAGACACACATTCTGCAACTGTACGCTTCAGCCCAGGCCACCAAAACTGACTCCTCAAGGATCGGTACATCTTCATCACACCAGGATGTACCGCCAAAGGTGAACTATGGAACTCTCGGAGAACCGTCTCGCGCATCGCCAAGGGAACAAAAAGCCTGCCATGATACAACACTCGGTGTTGTTCATCCTCCGACTAACCATCAGGGGCCTCACCACATACAACTTTGTCTCTCCAAACTTCCACCTCTAGGTCACCCAACTGAGACACTTCCACCTTCTGCATCAGGGATGACTGCACCATCATCTGGAAAAGACAACCTCTACCCCCAACTTCTTCCATATCAAGATGAAAAGATGATAGCTCTTCCATCACTCTCCAAGAATCACCAGATTCACGCACAACATCACTACGTATCTTTTGGCTTAGTGCGTCAGCTACAACATTCCCTTTTCCAGTTGTATACGATATTTCAAAGTCGTATTCCTGCAAGAACTCCATCCACCGACGCTGCCTCAAGTTCAAGTCACGTTGGGAGAAAACATACCTCAAATTATTATGATCGGTGAAAACCACAAAGTGCTCACCAATGAGGTAATGTCTCCACAACTTTAGGGAAAACACCACGGCTGCCAACTCAAGATCATGGGTGGAATAGTTTCATTCATGGGGACGCAAATGTCGAGACCCATAAGAAACAACTGACCTCTGCTGCATGAGAACACATCCTAGCCCCAGATGTGAAGCATCACAGAAAACATCTAACTGGACTCCCTCCGCTGGAAGACAAAGGATGGGAGCACTTACCAAATTCTGCTTTAGATACTCGAAAGCTGTCTGACACTGATCAGTCCATATGAACGTTTGATCCTTCCTGGTCAAAGCTGTCAGAGGAGTCGCAACTCGGGAGAAATTAGCTACAAACCTCCTATAATAGCCTACGAGACCAAGGAAACTTCGCACCTCTGACACGGTCTTGGGGGCTGGCCAAGACACCACTGCTTCTATCTTCGAAGGATCCACAGCTACTCCCTGTTGGGACACAACATGTCCCAAGAAACGAACTTCTCAAGCCCAGAACTCACACTTGGACAACTTCCCAAACAACTGATGTTGGCGAAGAACTCCCAAAACGGCTCGTAGATGCTTTGCATGCTCCTCTTCAGATGTGGAGTACACAAGGATGTCGTCGATGAAAACCACAACAAACTTGTCCAGGAATTCACGGAACACAGCAGTCATCAACCCCATGAAAATAGCTGGAGCATTCGTCACGCCGAATGGCATTACAACAAACTCATAATGCCCATGACGACAGCGGAAAGCAGTCTTCGGGATATCCACATCCTTTACACAAATCTGATGATATCTTGACCGGAAGTCTATCTTTGAGAACCAACTTGCACCCTTCTGTTGATCGAATAGGTCATCAATCCGCGGGAGAGGATAGCGGTTCTTTATTGTCACATTGTTTAACCGACGATAATCGACGCACAACCGCAAACTGCCATCTGCCTTTTTCACAAACAAAACAGGTGCACCCCATGGTGACACACTTGGTCGAAAAAAACCACACTGCAACAGACCGTCGAGCTGAATACGTAGCTCTCGTAACTCATAAGGGGCCATCCTAAACGGAGACATAGAGATAGGAGACGCTCCTAGCTGTAGCTCGATCCCAAACTCAATCTCTCGTCGAGGGGGTAAGGATACAACATCTTCTGGAAAGACGTCAGGGTACTCCTCTACGACCCTAGGAAACGCCAACTGTTGAACCTCTGAAGAACTCAGCGCCATCCCAGCCATCATGGATTATAAGGATGGAACTCGTCTATGACTCATCCGAGGATCTCTCTCACCAACAAACACCACTTTCTCTCCATCTTCATCAAAGAAAATGACCTTCTTCCTATAGCAATCCACAAAAGCCTGCATCGAATACAACCAATCCATGCCAAGTATGACATCATATGGTTGTATTCGCAAACATAGGAAATCTCCCCAAGAGCGGTGTTGCCCCAACACTAGCTCACAGTCTCTACATACTTCAAACAAGTCATCTCGACCTCCAACTGGCGTAGTCAACGCCAAGGGCACTGGAAGTCTCTCTACCTCAAGTCCCAAAGCATGGACAAGGGTAGGTGATATGAGGGAGTGTGTTGCTCCTGAATCAAACAAGGCATACACCAAGGTAGAAAACAAGCAAAGGGTACCTCGAACGACATCTGGCTCGCCTGGGGCTGGTAACGCTAGAGCATGAAGCTTACCACGACCTCCTCCACGGCCTCTCTGACCCTGATGACGACCACCACCACGGCCGCGCTCTGCTCTCTGAGGACGGGGAGCATCATGGGGCTGTCCTCTGCCTGCTCCATCTACCCTTTGGTGATCTAAAACTGGTGCAACCTGCTGCTGCTGCCTCGGCTGGAACTGCCTCAATGGAGGAACCTGGAGTGGAGCGCCCGGTGCGTGATGACTGCTCTGAAAAGTCGGGCACTCCCACTGCTGATGACCACGACCACCACAAGAAAAACAAGCGCCTGATCCCATGGCATAGGTCTGAGAGTTTCTGCCTTCGGAGAAACGAGATGGGAAGGGCCGGGACCTACCCCCAGGTGAACGGAAACTCTTATGTCCTGAAAACTGGGAACCCCGGACCACAGCTCTGCTTCGTGAGGAATCATGACGATTCCCATCTCGTGACGATCCAGTCCTGGCCAAAGTCCTCTCAACAACCTCTACCCTCGCCAGCACCTCAAGATATGTCTTCAGCATAAATGGGGTGACCTGGTGCTGGATCTCTGGATGCAAAGCCTCCTCAAAATGCCTCGCCCTGGCCTCATCATCTGGTAACAGGTCTGAATCATATCGTAGAAGGTTCCTGAAATGGATTCCAAACTCTCGAACACTGGAGCTCCCCTGTCGAAGGGTAAGAAGCTCCTGGCGACTGGACACCTTCGCAGTCGACGAAAGAAACTCGACTCTAAACCTATCTCGAAACTCCTCCCATGAGATTGCTGACTCCTCACGATCACCGAGGAACAAGAACCACCACTGCCTCGCTGCTCCACGCAGCATCATCACAACCAAGGACACCCAGTGTTCCTTCCGAGCACAAATCGAACTGAAGCCTATCTCGATCTCCTCCAACCAGTCTTCTGTGACTGCATCTGAAACGGATCCGTCGTACTTTTGTAGACTCTAGCGTTGAAACTCTCGAAGTGTCTTCCTCCAAGTGTCATCGTCGTCAACCTCTACTCGGCGGCGATCTGCTGGAACAGCCTGATGGGCATCATCTGCGCAAACCTGACGAGGACGTCGACCTGGAGCCATACCTGTAAAATAACAACCATTAGAGCTCCTAAGCCTGGAATATGGAAGACTCAACATTAATTAATTAATTATTTTGTTTTATTAATTTTAGGTTACCTATCCCAAGGTCTACCCATTCAAACATAGGCGCAAAGAATAATGATGAATGATCCTTTCCTAGGTCTCTACCCTGCAACCAGTAACACATTGTTTAATAGCCATCGTAAACTTAAAGGTCCGTGCAACAGATTATAGGGGGCCCTGAACGCCTATGTCTCTGCCGGTCTCCAGTGTTTACCCCACTTTCTAACCATGAATGACACCGTTGCCCTACCATCCCATGCATCCTCACATGTGCCTAACTCCAAACTCTATCCTATCCCTCAACCAGACCTTTGATACCACTCTGTCACGACCCCCTCCCCACAAAGTGTACCCCTCCTGGGCCGGAAATGTGAGAAGGGAGATAATGACCCCCGAGTCCTGCCTCCAGTAGGCCCCGGGTTGGCGACTAGCACCGAGGGACCTTTACCTATATTGTGATTCTTCGCTAATATATGAATCATAAAACAAACTAAATTATCTAGTATTGAATAATGATCCATGTGAGTGACTCCTTGATAATTATATAAATAAGGAAATTGGAATTTAATATAGGAGAAAAAATGAGAAAGGGGTCGGTATTTATAGGTATGGTAAGTGTAATTTCAGGGAATAAAGTGTTTAAAATTTTAGTTTTATATTATTGTAAGTTATATACAACCCCATATTATGACTTGTTTCCTCCCAAAAAAATCCAATATAATTTTTTGTGCCAATCCTAAGAAATAAGATCATATTTGGTTAAGTTTATTCATTCATACACATATATGATTTTTTATTTATTATATTTACCTATTTTTTCATTTTTTATTTTATTCTAATATTTTTTATAAAAATGTTAAAAAATTATTCCATATATGATGTTTATGTCTCGTTTAAAAATATTCACTACGGTTTATCAAATTCATCCAGTAATTATATATAATTTATTTTTTGTAATAAGTTGATGCATAATATAAAAATATGGTTCCAAATTAAACATAATTTCATTTCTAAAGTAAATTAATCATTAATACTAATTAACCCATAAATACATAAAAAAGTCTCACACAAGTATATTCTCATAAGGAGATGTCTAAAATAGTTCTATATTAATGGAGTGTCTTGAATAAAATTTATCTTATAGTTATTTTTGTAACATGAATGTGACAGCACAAGTTCACTAGTATGTATTTTGACTATTTCATTTAGTTTTTTGAATTTTTTGGGTTTTTGAGATTTAGAGCTATGAATGTATAAAAAAAAGAAAATATTAAATGGGTAACATGGTAATATCATGGTCAGTGATAATTGGTAACCATGAAATGTTTAGTTGGAGTGTTTCTTCTATTGGGGATCACATGATTAACACACATTTCTCTAAATAGTGAATCTAAACCATGAATTCCACCGTTATTTATGGATATCATTTAAAGTGCGGCCAATTTTCGCCTATCGACCGTTCAAAGTTCTGGTGCTCTGCTAATGTGTATAGCAGCACTCGGGTCGAATCCTCGGTGATGGTAATTCGTAATAGTCGATTGTTTTTAGTTGATTGTATTTTGATTAGGGGGGTTTGTTTGCAGAGCTTAATTGAAATGATTTATGGATGATGTTTGATTTAACAAATTGATAAATATTGGGGTGAGTTCATCATTGGGGAGTTAAGCATGTGATATCCTTGAGCCTTACTTTGTATTGCATTAAATTAACACCCATGTCATAAGTTGACGTTGATTGGAATTCCTAATTGTGAAGGCTTTAATCCAATCCTTAACTTAACTTAGGGTTATAATCTCAATCAAAACTTATTTATGATAGTGTATTTATGGTTCCAATAATCCATGGAAACCACTTGTTAAACAAAACATATCATTAATCCATGACATATTAAGTTTAACATACACAATATTAATTTAAAGAATACTCATCGAGAAAAACTCTCAATCAATTAACATCCCCAAATTATAACTCACCCCAATGAGAGATTTACTCAGCCATTTGGATGTTTAATAATCTGGTAATATATGTTTATGGTGATGAATTATAAAGAGAAGAAAAAGAAAGGGACAAGATAAGAGTAGTGTGCCGAACACACACACGAAATAATTTAAGAATCAAAAATGGAATTTCGATTGAATGAGGAAGCTTAAGAAGGGAAGGGAATTGAACTGAATTTAAAATATTTTAAGAACATTAATATTAAAATACAGAAGGTGGAAGAGAATAAGAGATATTGAAGAAGTAACTTGCATTAAAACAGAATTACAAAGAAAGAGAATTACAAGATTACAAAAATGAAGAACTCAAAAGTAAGTGAAAAGAAAGAGAGGAGGAAAGGTCTCTCAAGTGAAAACTTGAGTATGGCAGGTCCTCCCAAGCCTTTGGCAAAGCTTTGGTCGTGCCAATGTGATCTCCTCTCTTCTGAAATGCCAACCCCTCTCAAGGAGAGAAGGGAAGAGTATTTATAGCCCAAGGAGTGGACTGTTTGCATTCCCAATCTATCCCTCCACTTGCATCGCTAATTTGACAATTCAGACAGCCGAATCTTCAAATATCTTCTTCTTCAAAGTTGTAGGCACTAATGTTGGGCGACTACTCTCAAAATTTGGAGTCATTTGGACGTAAGGATAAAACGTTATGGCCGGTTGAATAAACAAACTTAAACTGTCCATTTAAATCCAGTCTTTTTGAAGTCCATAATGTGAAAGGGTTTTTGAATATTAAGATGCCTTTAAATCCGAATGGTTTCTTCCACAGAGTCGGCCGCCTACATCCCCTCTTTCACACTGAAAAATCTCAGCTCTCGTGGATGATTACATCAGGAGATATGTCATTCATACTATACTGATTTTCATTCTCGGCCAGAATGGTGGGCTGGACTTCAAAGATTCATTTGGGCCCCTTGTACTTGGATTTGGGCCATGAAATTTTTATCCAAGATGAAATGTAGTGTACCCCGAATTATGGTGGAGAGTTAAGGTTTTTGAACTTCTGGATGGAGCCCAGTAAATCAATCTTCATGAATAGTCCAGTTTCTTCACAGATTCATTGGTCTTGTTTGTGAGGACCATATGACCCTTCAAATGGCAGAATTGGATCATGGTTCCTTCTAATGAAATGTGTTATATTGAAAGGAGAATCCTACAAAACAAGAACCACACAATTTGGATCAGTATAGTGATAGTTATAATTAAAACATTAAACTGACTCAATTTGACTACTTCTAAAAATGCTCAAATATTATACTTAATATTAAAACATTAATATTTCACACAAATTATGCACATTTCATATAAAATAAGTAAAGGGGGAATATAATAAGTCGTGAAAATATTAATAACATCAACTCCCCCACACTTAGATTTGCGCGTGTCCTCATGTGAAACAAATATAAAAACATGACAAAATCATTTTCACTCACCAACAAATATTAAAATTTTGTTTTCTCCAATCAGGGGAGGTTTAGAATATTTCACTCATCCATATTGAATTCCATCACAAATTTGGTTCACAATAATGCATCAGAAACAATTCATTTTTTCATGTTCAAGGTTTGAATTGGAAAATGTAGGCACTCAAAACTTACTCCTCTCAAGATGATAAAAATGTATTTTAGGAGGTTCACTCATTCACCAACAAAAAGTGAAAATCAAGAGTTTGTAAGAGCTCTCAGCTTCCATTCCCAAATCTAATGTGTAAAAGAATCAAGAGGTCTTTTAAGGGGTTTTTCAGTGGCTATGGGACGGTAGGTATATAATGTCCAAAGGAAAAGATGGGATAAAAACACCAACATGGAAAAATCAATGCACATTTTTTTGAAATTTGATTTGAAAGGAAATAGAAACACATATTTACAAGGGCATGAATGTGTGATGAATGAAAAGTGATGGAGATAGAAAATTGAATAGGGTGAGTTGATGGAATATGTACAACATGGAAGACTTCCAATAATGACACAATACAAGATGATTCAAGTGTTGTTTGTTTTTTCTTTTTTTTTTTTGCTTTTTTTTTTGAAAGTTGTGCTTGAAACAAGTCTCACAGTCATCTCCCAACCCATGTTTGATCTTCTCATGGAACTAATTTTAGTAGTTATAACATGATCAAAGGTTGAGGATGAATGATTTTTGACCCACCCAAGACAGAACCCATTCCTTTTTTTTCATTTTTTTTTAATATAAATTTTTTTTATTTTTTTTTGAACACTTTTCAATGACTTTTGTACAAATGACAATTACACATATACACCCCAAAGCTCACAGAATTACAACATCTCCCCCACACTTTAATGGATGCTTGCCCTCAAGCATATGATGACACATTGGAAATCAATGAAAGTACGCCCAAAAATGAAGTCCATTCCCCCCACACTTAAATTTCAATAAATTGTACAATGAAAATCCATGAAGATGTTGGGCGGGACAAGGTATTAGGCTTGTAATGTGGCTATCAAAAGAAAGGTTTTCATAGGCTCAAAGGGGCTTTCAAAAGTAGGATCAATGTAAGGGTAACGGGAGGCTATTTGGCTATTCTGATTCTCATGTGGCTTAGAAAATGCCTATATCATATTAATGCATACAAAAGATGGAAATTCAGCTCGAAGGTCCACAAACTCAAGACTCACAATCAGTGGTGAAGACACACAATGAAAAAGATGGCCATAGATGACCTTGACATGAAGGCTAATGTTATTCCTCACGGTAGGGGAGAATCATTTTCCACCAAAAATTGTTCATTCAAAATGTTTGTCATTGACACAAAATTGTTTACCCAAGTTTGAGATAAAAATTCAATATATTTGAGTTTAAAACAATCCTTTTGACTCCCCAAAATGGTTGGACAAAATTTCAAAACTAGATGGTGAGTAAGCATGAGTCTTTTTTTGTAATTTTTTTAAGTAATTGTGTTTTTTGTTTTTTTTTTAGTTTTTATGGTTTTTTTTTTAAATTCACACCCACACAAGAAAGATAAAAAGAAAGGGTTTGATGAATAAAGTGGTAACAAAATGAAAGAGAGAGGAAGAAGAAGAAAGAGGTAGAGAGAGGAAGAGATAGAGAGAGAGTTAAAGGGAAAGAGGTGCCCCCTGGTTTGGATTTGGTGGGTCGCCATTTCCATCTAGTGGTGGGTCAATGGAAGTCGATGTGGAACCTGAAGTGAATGGCCTCTCATGGTGATGCTTTAACCGGTGTCCATTTACCGTGAATGTTCTTTTTGAAGAAGGGTCTTCGACCTGCACTGCACCAAATGGGTAAACATTAGTAATAATAAAAGGTCCATCCCAACGAGAATTGAGCTTACCTGGGTGAAGTCGAAATCGAGAATTGAAGAGCATTACCTTTTCACCTTCATGAAATACCTTTCGAAGAATGTACTTGTCATGGAGTGACTTTGCCTTTTCTTTGTAGAGAATGGAGTTCTCATACGAATCGAGTCGAAGCTCCTCCAATTCAGTCAACTGCAACAATCTTTCTTCACCAGATTTTTCACAATCAAAATTACATGTTTTGACAGCCCAAAATGACTTATGTTGGATTTCAACTGGTAAATGACAGGCTTTACCAAAGACTAGCCTAAATGGATACATCCCAATGGGTGTCTTATAGGCTGTTCGATAGGCCCAAAGTGCTTCACCAAGTCTATCGGGCCAGTCTTTTCTTGTGGGCTTAACAATTCTTTCAAGCACTCTTTTCACTTCTCTATTAGAAAGTTCAGTCATTCCATTTGTTTGAGGGTGATATTCAGTGGATGTTTTATGTACAACCCCATTCTTTTTCAAAAGTGACTCCATGGTTCTATTACAGAAATGAGTTCCTAAGTCACTTATCAAAGCACGTGGTGTTCCGAATCGATGGAAGATATGGGTTTTGAGGAACTCACTCACAGTTTGAGCAGCATCTTTCCTAGTGGGTTTGGCCTCGACCCACCTAAAAACATAGTCAACAGCAAGGAGAATGTAGGATAATCCATTGGAATGGGGAAAAGGTCCCATGAAATCGATGCCCCAAACATCGAAAAGATCACAGAAGATTAATGGCTTTTGAGGCATTTCGTTTCTTTTGGAAATTGTGCCAAACTTTTGGCAAGTGGGACATGATTGATAGAACTCGTGTGAGTCCTTGAAGAGTGAAGGCCAAAAGAATCCAGAATCTAGGACCTTTCGAGAAGTCCTTTGTGGTCCAAAGTGGCCACCTCCAGGCATTGAGTGGCAGAATTCCAAGATGGAGAATTGTTCAGTTTCATCAACACATCTCCTAATTACCATGTCAGCCCCAGTTTTCCAAAGTTTATTATCTTCCCAAAGATAATGCTTTGAATCACATTTCATCTTTTCTTTTTGTTCTTTTGAAAAATATTCAGGGAAAACACCAGAAACCATGTAATTGACAATTGGGGCATACCATGGAAACTTTGGAGTGAGAGATGAGAGGTGTTCAGTTGGAAATTCAGGATCAATTATTTCAGAATGAGAAGAATTAGAAATTCTACTCAGGTGGTCAGCCACAGGGTTTTCTTTTCCAGGTTTATCTTTTATCACAAGGTCAAACTCTTGGAGCATTAAAATCCATCTTATTAGCCTTGGTTTGGAATCACTTTTCTTAAGTAAGAACTTTAATGCTGAGTGGTCCGTGAAGATGATGATTTTGGCACCTAAGAGATAGGGCCGGAATTTATCCAAGGCAAAAACCACAGCTAAAAGTTCTTTTTCAGTCACAGTGTAGTGTGATTGAGTTTCATCCAATGTTTTGGAGGCATAAAAGATGACATGAGGAATGTTTTCTCTTCTTTGACCAAGAACAGCCCCAATGGCCCTATCAGAAGCATCACACATCAATTCAAATGGTAAGGACCAATCTGGGGGTTGGATTATTGGAGCAGATGTGAGAGCAGATTTGAGTTCAATGAAGGCTCTCTTGCAAGCCTCGTCAAAATTGAATGTGACATCATTTTGAAGTAAACGAGTGAGTGGGAGGGAAATCTTGCTGAAGTTCTGAATGAATCGCCGATAGAAACCAGCATGACCAAGGAAGGACCGAATGTCTCGAACTGATTTGGGTTCAGGAAGTGATTGGATCACCTCAATTTTGGCTGGATCAACTTGGATACCCTCTTGAGAAATGATGTGCCCTAGAACAATCCCATTTGAAACCATGAAGTGACATTTTTCAAAATTCAGCACAAGGTTGCACTTGACACACTTTTGAAGGACCAAAGAGAGTGAATGTAAGCAAGATTCAAATGACTCGCCATAAATGGTAAAGTCATCCATGAATACCTCCATGCAATTCTCAATGAATTTAGAAAATATAATCATCATACACCGCTGGAATGTTGCAGGAGCATTACAAAGGCCAAAAGGCATTCGCCTATAGGCATAGGTTCCAAAGGGGCAAGTGAATGTGGTCTTTTCTTGGTCTTGAGGTGCGATTGGAATTTGGAACTAGCCGGTGTAACCATCAAGAAAGCAATAGTGTGACTTTCCGGCCAATCTCTCAAGCATTTGGTCAAGTAAAGGAAGTGGGTAGTGATCTTTTCGTGTTTCAGCATTCAATTTGCGATAATCGATGCACACACGCCATTTGTTTTTCACCCGAGTTGTGACCACTTCTCCATGTTCATTTGTGACAACTGTTATCCCACCCTTCTTAGGAACGACTTGAATTGGACTAACCCATTCACTATCAGAAATTGGGTAGATAATACCAGCTTGAAGAAGCTTGGTAATCTCTTCCCTAACTACCTCAAGTATGAGTGGATTGAGTCTTCTTTGAGGTTGCCTAATTGGTTTGGATGATTCTTCTAGATGGATGTGATGCATGCAAAGGGCAGGGTTGATTCCTGGAATATCCTCTAGGGTCCAACCTAAGGCATTTTTGTTTTCCTCTAACACTTGAACAAGTTGGGACTCCTCAGTTTCAGAAAGTGAAGCAGAGATAATGACAGGGTAGGAGGGATCATGGAAAAGGAATGCATACTTGAGGTGTGAAGGAAGTGGTTTTAGATTAGTTTCAGCCTTGATTGGAGAGCTAGACAAGTTAGGAGTAGGAGAAGGGATTCTAGATGGGTTTGGATCATTTTCCTCAACATTGTCCAAAGTGGAGCAGTAGAGATCAGAGTTGATGTGGGATTCAAGAGAGTTTTCAAGTTCCTCTAGATTGATGGAGTCTATGAATGAGAGGTCCACATCAACTTCACCATTTATGACTTTGTTAATTATGGTGCATATTTCACAAGATCCTTTATCATTAGAACATGAAGAACATGGTGGATTGGGGTTCGATTGAATCTTAGAAGTGTCCTCAAAAGCATGGATTGAGAATGCAGAGTGATCCTCAGATGGGTATCGCATGGCTTGGAAAATGTTGAACTTGACCAGTTGGTCACCAAATTCCATGGATAAGATGCCTGAGTGGACATCAATCTTGGTTCTCGCAGTCATGAGGAATGGTCTTCCTAGAATTAGGGGAGATCGAGAAGAGGTCGTCTCACCTTCCATGTCAAGGACATAGAAATCAGCTGGGAAGATAAGATCATTGACCCGAACAAGAACATCCTCAATTATCCCCTCAGGACTGGCAGTGCTTCGATTGGCTAATTGAATGACAATACCTGTTGGGTGCAAGGGACCTAGACCAAGGTTGGAGAAAATGGATTTGGGCATGACATTTATTGAGGCTCCAAGGTCTATGAGTGCATCATCAAAGTTGGAACTCCCTATTTGACATGGAACCGTGAAGGTCCCTGGATCTTTGCACTTCATGGGAATGGACTGTTGAGTTGAAACATTTTCAATGTTCCTAAGTTGCCTCTTATGGGTGCACAATTCCTTAAGAAACTTGGCATACTTAGGGATTTGTTTGATGACATCTAAGAGGGGGATGTTCACTTCAACACGTCTAAACATGTCAAGCATTTCCGGATCAGGTTCAAAGGACTTCTTAGGCTTGGAGATGGCTTGAGGAAAAGGAATTGGGTTCCTTAGAGGAATGGAAGGAGGTGAAGGAGTGGATTCAAGTTCCTTTTCCAGCTTTTTGTTCTTTTCATTTTCTAGATCAACATCGAAAGGGGAGGTAGAGAAATCATTATGGGGCATAGCAATTTGCTTTCCCGATCTAAGTGCAATTGCACTTACATTACCCTTAGGGTTGGGTAATGGTTGAGATGGGAGTTGGGATGAATTGGATGGTTGTTGCTGGCTAAGGTGGGATGCAAGTTGACCTATTTGGGTTTCAATGTTCTTGAGGCTAGAACGGGTGAAGGAAGCAAGATCCTCTACAGCACATTCCCATGGTTGTTTAGAAGAAGAGGCTTGTCCCAAATTGGGTTGGCCTTGATTTTGGTTCTTGGGAAAGCGATTGTATTGGGTGGGGAATTGGGAAGGCTCGTTAGGATAGTGGAATCCAGGAGGAGGATTGTTCCTTTGGGGTTGAGGAACAAAAGGATAAGGTTGATGGATACCACCACTTTGACCATATTGGAACTGGTTTGGATTTTGAGGAGGGAATTGAGGAGGATGATAAATGGGATTACCATACCTCAGAGGTGGGTTAAAGGTAGAAGAGAAGGGCTCAGAGTGGGGTTGATTGATGTTTCTAACAAACTGACCTGATTGTTGAGGGTTGAAGTTTCGCTGAGCATATGCCGCATTGAGCTCTATTGGACTAGATGAATCAGATGGATCATCTTGAAGTTGTGGACATGTGTCAGTCGGATGAGATGGAGAGTTGCATATTCCACAATTCTTGATAGGTCCAGGGAATAGTGACTGTGGAGAAGATGAGGTTGGGGCTTTGGTAGCCATCGCTAGTTGACGCACAAGACCTGTAAGTTCACTCATCCACTCAGTCATCTTGTTGGGCTCTATGGATTGATTATCTTGGGATTGTTTCACTTGAGCAAGTGCTTGAGTATGGAATTGCTGCGTGTTTGCAGCCATGTTGCTTATGAGTTCTCGTGCAGCTTCAGGAGTTTTGTCAACAAGAGCACCGCCACTTGCGGCATCAATGAGAGTTCGCTCCATAGCAAATAACCCCTCATAGAAGTATTGGATCAGGAGTTGGTCAGGGATTTGATGGTGTGGACAAGTTGCCACAAGCTTTTTGAACCTCTCCCAATACTCATGGAGTGATTCATTAGGGAATTGACGGATGCCGCTTATTTCCTTTCGGATAGAAGCTGTTCGGGAAGCGGGAAAGAACTTCTCAAGGAAAAGTCTCTTCATGTCAACCCATGAGTTTATGGAACCAGGTGGGAGGTAGTAGATCCAAGACTTGGCAGAATCTGCTAGGGAAAAGGGGAAAGCTCTAAGCTTGATTTGTTCTTCAGAAACCCCTTGAGGTTTCATGGTTGAGCAGACCACTTGGAACTCTTTGAGGTGAAGATGAGGATCCTCACCGGCTAGCCCGTGAAAATGAGGGAGAAGATGAATCAAACTCGACTTGAGTTCGAAGTCAGCCTCTATGTTTGGATATTGAATACCAAGAGGTTGGTAATTCATATCAGGGGCAGCAAGTTCTTTCAATGTTTGTTCCCTAGGATTGGCCATATCTAATTCAATTGGTAGGGCAATGATTGGTTCTTGGGTGATTTGGTTATCCCTAATGGTCCTCCTAATTCGACGAAGAGTTCTATCAATTTCAGGGTCAAACAAATCCGAGGGATTGTTTGGAAGGCTACGGGGCATTCAGAGAGATTTTGGAAGAAAGAGGAAGACGGGTTTTTCTTTGTATTTTTTTCAGTTTATGATTTTTAAGAGGAAGACGGGTTTTTCTTTGTGTTTTTTTTCAATTTTTTTAAACTTTTGTATTTTTGGGGTTTTTTTACAATAACCAGAAACTAATGACTACTTAAAGCACCATCCCCGGCAACGGAGCCATTTGAAAGTGCGGCCGATTTTCGCCTATTGACCGTTCAAAGTTCTGGTGCTCTGCTAATGTGTATAGCAGCACTCGGGTCGAATCCTCGGTGATGGTACTTCGTAATAGTCGATTGTTTTTAGTTGATTGTATTTTGATTAGGGGGGTTTGTTTGCAGAGCTTAATTGAAATGATTTATGGATGATGTTTGATTTAACAAATTGATAAAGATTGGGGTGAGTTCATCATTGGGGAGTTAAGCATGTGATATCCTTGAGCCTTACTTTGTATTGCATTAAATTAACACCCATGTCATAAGTTGACGTTGATTGGAATTCCTAATTGTGAAGGCTTTAATCCAAGCCTTAACTTAACTTAGGGTTCTAATCTCAATCAAAACTTATTTATGGTAGTGTATTTATGGTTCCAATAATCCATGGAAACCACTTGTTAAACAAAACATATCATTAATCCATGACATATTAAGTTTAACATACACAATATTAATTTAAAGAATACTCATCGAGCAAAACTCTCAATCAATTAACATCCCCAAATTATAACTCACCCCAATGAGATATTTACTCAGCCATTTGGATGTTTAATAATCTGGTAATATATGTTTATGGTGATGAATTATAAAGAGATGAAAAAGAAAGGGACAAGATAAGAGTAGTGTGCCGAACACACACACGAAATAATTTAAGAATCAAAAATGGAATTTCGATTGAATGAGGAAGCTTAAGAAGGGAAGGGGATTGAACTGAATTTAAACTATTTTAAGAACATTAATATTAAAATACAGAAGGTGGAAGAGAATAAGAGATATTGAAGAAGTAACTTGCATTAAAACAGAATTACAAAGAAAGAGAATTACAAGATTACAAAAATGAAGAACTCAAAAGTAAGTGAAAAGAAAGAGAGGAGGAAAGGTCTCTCAAGTGAAAACTTGAGTATGGAAGGTCCTCCCAAGCCTTTGGCAAAGCTTTGGTCGTGCCAATGTGATCTCCTCTCTTCTGAAATGCCAACCCCTCTCAAGGAGAGAAGGGAAGAGTATTTATAGCCCAAGGAGTGGACTGTTTGCATTCCCAATCTATCCCTCCACTTGCATCGCCAATTTGACAATTCAGACAGCCGAATCTTCAACTATCTTCTTCTTCCAAGTTGTAGGCAATAATGTTGGGCGACTACTCTCAAAATTTGGAGTCATTTGGATGTAAGGATAAAAAGTTATGGCCGGTTGAATAAACAAACTTAAACTGTCCATTTCAATCCAGTCTTTTTGAAGTCCATAATGTGAAAGGGTTTTTGAATATTAAGATGCCTTCAAATCCGAATGGTTTCTTCAACAAAGTCGGCCGCCTACATCCCCTCTTTCACACTGAAAAATCTCAGCTCTCTTGGATGATTACATCAGGAGATATGTCATTCATACTATACTGATTTTCATTCTCGGCCAGAATGGTGGGCTGGACTTCAAAGATTCATTTGGGCCCCTTGTACTTGGATTTGGGCCATGAAATTTTTATCCAAGATGAAATGTAGTGTACCCCGAATTATTGTGGAGAGTTAAGGTTTTTGAACTTCTGGATGGAGCCCAGTAAATCAATCTTCATGAATAGTCCAGTTTCTTCACAGATTCTTTGGTCTTGTTTGTGAGGACCATATGACCCTTCAAATGGAATAATTGGATCATGGTTCCTTCTAATGAAATGTGTTATATTGAAAGGAGAATCCTACAAAACAAGAAACACACAATGTGGATCAGTATAGTGATAGTTATAATTAAAACATTAAACTGACTCAATTTGACTACTTCTAAAAATGCTCAAATATTATACTTAATATTAAAACATTAATATTTCACACAAATTATGCACATTTCATATAAAATAAGTAAAGGGGGAATATAATAAGTCGTGAAAATATTAATAACATCAATCATCAAATGAATATTTCAGGGTTAACATACAGTTCTCCAAATGATATATCCAAGAAGTGTATCCTGCCTATATTTTTTAAAATATGATTTTCAAATTTTTTACTTAGGGGATTTTAAACCATTTATTCACCCCTCATCCAATTATTAGACCAAAAAATATCTAGTAGTGGGTTTTTCTCTGTCTTATATTCCGTTAGTGTTTCTTTAATGCTTCCAGTGATACCTTTCAAGGTAATACCTTGATCTATCGAAGATTTATGGCATAGTCATAACCTAGACTCTTCTTCTTTCATGGTTATTTGATCATGATTCCCTAGACCAGGATGATAGTAAATTCATGTATAAGGATTGTGTTTATTATTGATTCATTTGATAAATACATCATAGGATTATCCCATTCAATCAAATTCATATTCATATTTATAAAGTGAATAGATTTTTTTGTGTGTGAGGTAGTTATCCCTGAATAATGGATATATCCCTTGGAACACCTATTATAATTCAGCTTAAATGTCTTATATTGTAATATTTTGATTGCAATATGTTTTTACGGACTATGTTTTATTCATAGATTTTGGTTTGAGGGTTTATGTCGTGATAAAGTGAGATTTTAGTTTATTTTAATTCTATAAAATGTTTTCAACCTATATGTTGTAAGAAAAAAATGATTAAAATAGTATTTTGAATCCAAATGTATTTTTGATGAATTTATTAAAATTGAATTTTGTTTATATCATTTATAAGACTATTTTCATTGAAATGATTTTTAGCTAAGATATTACTTTTTATCCATGTTTTATAACTTATTATCCACATGTTTTTATGGATTATTATGTTACATAAGGTAAGTATATGATAGTATATGTGTTAGAATGATTTATTTAATGAATATATATACAAGGGAAAACCCTGATTTTGTATATCAGGTAATTGGGTGAGTGATGGAATAGTATATATTATTCTATGAAAACATTATTTTTTAGATTATTATATATCATGGGGTTCTCACCGAACTTGTATAAGTGGGAAAAGATTAGTTGAGTCTATATGGGATTCATTGGTTTCAGGTTTTTCATGAGTGAGATCTGATTTACACATGTTTATATTTTTATATGTCACCCTGATGTTATATCCCATGTGATGTATTATTGGGAGAATTAATTACAATGTTTATATATAGTTTCTTTTTTTCAAGAATATATTACATGATAATATCTTTATCATGGTTATGATATATGTTCTCATGTGATTATATTATTTGTTAATTGTTAAAAATACCAGATGATTTGAAATGGATTTCATAATAATATTTTTATGGAAAAAAATCTATTTTAAAAAAAGAGAATGTTATATAAATAATATTTTCTAATAAATGTTAAGTTTACTTATGGTGAAAGATGTTGATTTTATAAATGGTTTAATTGAACATAACATTCCTATAATCCTTACATACATCCATTAGTTGTATATAGAAACAATTATAAATAATATTGGTTAAGGGAAATAATCCATGTCTTTTGGTAGTTCATCCAGATGCCACTCTTCCTTCAAGTTATGGATTTTATTGAGATCATGAGACATAAGTTTTTTTCTCTTAGGTTGATTCATAGAAATCCTCAAGGGGTGAATGTTTTTTTTATTTTTGTATCAAAATTTTTTGAAACCTCTTTATTTTGCTGTTTATTTACTTATATAATGATAACAAAATAATTTTTATATATAATGTGATAAAAGATGTTTATTTGTTTTTTGGACATTTTAATCTATTTGGTCATGGTTTTTATAGAATAATGTAGTTGAATTTCATTTATTTCCATGTTATAGATAAGACATATCAAATTTCCACATATAATGTTTTTTCTGTTTCATTGTATTACACGGTGAAATCATTACCATTGGTTTATTTTGATCACCTCTATTATGGTCTCTTTCTTGTGGTGATTTGTAATATTCTCATAGATTTGTAGTGGATTTAGTATAGGTTACACGATAGGTTGACACAGTATAATTATGCAAAGAATGAATTAGATCCTTTTTTAATGGGGGGGGGGTATTGGGAGTAAAGAGATATGACCATCAAAACATGATGGGCGAGTGTGATATAGTATCAGGCCATAAATACATTATACTAAGACATGAGTTACTATGTAAATTTGGGATTTTCCCCAAATTTTAATATTTCGTCTCAGTTATGATATTTTTATTTTAGGTATATTGTTATGATTATGAGTATATAGGGAATAACAAGATATTTTTTTTAAATATAATTTTTTGGGGTGATAATGGGAATGATACATGGGGAACACATTTTAGATGCATGTTCTAAAGAACTCTGAGGTTGTTGTGTGACTATGTCAAGACACGGTCCTATGATGCTCTCATTGTCGGTGCATGGTATACCAAAATGGGTGGGCATTGCATGCACAGTGGAAAATGTGAGGTGTTCATATTGTTTCCACTTATTTTATATTTGAATATGTCATACTGATTGATATTACTTTTTTATGAGTAAATGGGTGAACTCCCTTATTCTACCCGCATCATTTAGAGTGGAATAATATTTTTTTTTTGTTTTTTTCTTTATTTTTATATAATAATTCTCAACATTTCATCAAAACCCATTTATATGGATCTATATAGATTAAAAAATAACTTCATCATCTTATGTAAATTAATATTACAAAGTTTTTCTTCATAACTATTAAATATCTGGTTGGATAAGGTGAGAGAGAACTAGCCCACATAGTGTATTATTCTAAAATGTTTATAAATTAGAATCAAACCATGTTCCATGGAAAGCTCTTGTGTTATAAAAATGTAAAATGAATAAAGAAAATTGAAAATATTTTGGGTTTTATTTAGGAATCAACGACATGAATGGTCATATTATCAATATATATTCATTAATTACTATTCCATGAATTGTGGCAAAACCTTTTGCAGAAAAAACTACATTACGATCTCACATGGGAAATGTTTTAGATGTTTTTAAACTATATGTTATAAATATATATACTAAGGGTTGTTAAGGGTAGTGATTTCATGATTATATATATATATAATCAATCATTATTTGAGTATGATAGTCAATTTTTTTGAATTTGTTCACATTTCTCCTAAGCTTCTCGTAAATGATAGTCTTTTGGATAATTTGTTTTGTTATGGGTTTGAGACTATATGATATATAAAATGTTACTATTTATTCCTACAAACATATGTGGAATGTTTTTATGAGGTAGTGATCGATGATATAGATATAGAATAGATGAACTATATTAGTGGTGCCTCCACCTCTATAGTAGGAAGTTAGAGTTCCTCACTTAGTCATAAGTCGAAGCATAAGGAATCAAAATAATTTAGTATATGTATTGTGCATAAATACAATGATTCCAAAATTAAAAATAAATTTTTATAGTAATATAATAGCGTGAATCCATAAAAAATGAGTTTAAACTATTAAAATTTTCCAATAGACTCGCAAGAGTTTCTATTATTATGGGAGGTGGGTTTATCGACAATGCTTTTGTTGGAAAACTCTTTTGGGTATTGCGGTTTGTTTCTCTTATAAAATATGACATGAAGTGTCTTAGATGAATCAATGTTACCATGATATCATCCTTATATGATGTTATATTCTCATCATTCTATGAATTTTTATAGTGATATATAATATATCTTTATATATTTAGTTGAGTAAGTACCTAGGGGATATGACATTGGGCATGGTTTTTTGAGTAGTAAAATTATACTAACAACATCTATGGATATAGAATTATTTCTTATAGGTGCATGTTGTTACCTTATTTTATTGAAATTTACTTTATTCATTGCGGTTGTTATATTATTCTATTCTGTTAACGGTGGTTCATTCCACTTCATTGGAAAATATGAAGGAGTATGTGTTCATGTTCCCTAAGGGAATTATGATAATTGTTTATGTCAATATTATATAGAATTTTTTAATTTAAGATATATATTTCTTTGTTGCTCATTTTTAAAATTATTGTATTGTTATATTTAAATTTACATTTACTTCCAGAATTTCGGTATTTTGTTGTGTTATCCTAAATAAAACACTCAAATCTTATAGGGTGAGTGGGATCCATCGTCTGTTGTAGAGATACATATACATTAATATATATTAACAATTTCATATCAAATATCTAGGATTATTTTTGATGTTGTTGACTAATTTTTATATAATTTTTATCCTATGGTTGTGTATAGTTTTCCTAAGGATTTACCTGATAGTTTCTCAAGGATTCACACATATAACAATGTGTTATTCTCTATAGATCTACTTATTATGATGCATTAGGTTTCTATACTATACTATCAAAAGGTACACGATAACATTGAGTGATTGAATATCCAATTTTAGTATTTGGAGATAATATTTTTATTAGAATGTCTATATCTATTGGGTAATCAAAAAATCATATGTTACAAGAATGATTGTAGAAATAAAAGACTTTTTATTGATTTATAGTAGTTAATTCAAGAAACCATCAATAATAAGATATTTGTTCCTTGGATTGATGATCTTTTTACCCGTTAAAGGGAGTGGGGTGATTCTAAATAATTTAACTAATATGTCGATTCAACTAGTTGAGAGTGAATGAATTAAATATTCTTATGAGTATAGTAAGTGAAACTATGAGAGTAATGAGTACCTCATTATTCCATTTTTACATACTAAACCCACATATGTTTTCAAGGATCTATTGAATACAGTCATCCATCTATATTCCAATACCTTTTTTTATAATTTTCACATATGTTATATTTTTTTACTCAATGATGACGGAATGAAATATTTAGAATCGTTATATTGTATTAAAAACATTAAAGGAGAAACACATTAATGTTATGAAATATCAGTTCAACTTTCTGATCAATGAATTGATATTATTGTGTTATGTGGAATCAAAGAAATAATTTTTTTAGATCCTGATATGATCTTTGTTATAATATCTTTGGAATTACCAATAAAATTCCTTGAGATTAAGATATTCTTGTTTCAGTATGGATATTATATAAAGTTACATACAAACATTTATATATTTTCTTATCCCTTAATAACATAGAAAATAATGTATGTTAGGTTTTATTAGGATGTGAGGATACAAATATCATTTGTAGGGGTGTAATAGAGATTGATAACTTTCCCTTTTTTAAATTGTCAAGATCTAATCAGGGGATATTATGTGAATTGGTATGCTTTAGGTTCTAGGTTGTGTTGTGTTTTGATTTTTTATGATCATGTTGTTGTATATGTCTCAAGATATCCTAACCCCTGTGAGAAATAATAACCCAACCATAACCTTGAATTCATTATTTGGATTCACGAACTAATATTTTTTATACTTTTATATATTCATAGAGATATTTTTTTATAAAATAATATTTATGTTTTTTTATGAATATCCCAGCATAAAAGGATCAAAATGATTAATATAGGCACCATGAATTATATTTTTAGACATTAAATTTTGATTTATCATGCACCCCTTTTAAAGGGAATATGGTTACTAATGACCTTATCCTTCTATTTTCTCATCAAGAGTAAAAATAATCAACACATGAATGAGATTTCATGAGTTTATTTACTAAAATGTATCTAGATGATATATTTTATGATGATCAACTATTCAAGGACAATATGTAAGTGAGAACATCCTTAGTTTAATAGATATGGACAGATCTAGTAGAACATATTGATAGTTATAGTACTATTTGAATATTAATTTGGTGGGATACCTTTACAAACATATCTTAGTATCTAGATATTTTCATTTTTTAAAAAATATTATCAGTTAATTCATACTTGAGGAATAAGGTGATGAAAGTGGATACCATGTTAATGGGATAATGCACCCAAGATCTAATAAGATTTCTCATTCTCTTAAAAAAATATTTGTGGCCTAAGATAATGTGGTCAATTTCAGAATTAATGTCTTAGTGACATACCATATGAAGGGTAAAATAAATTCATCAATATCCAAAAATATTTTTACAATATATTACAATGTTGGTGTGAATGTGGGATGAAATCTCCATGGGATTTTTATTTTATTTCCTATAAAATCTTGTGGTAGAATTATATATGGGTGATTATTGAAAGATTGGTGAATCATCTTATTATATTCTTAAAAATGAATGGATAAAAGAAAATAACTTTTGATCATTAAGAATTCATTGATTCCCCTTTTTGTAAGGTACTTTAAAAAGTGATGGGTGTTCTGTTGAATTTAAGCTCAATGTGTAATCTGTAGATGGATAGTTTGTCATAGTATGCTTTTTAGATTTTTGAAAATATTATTTATGATTTTTTTATTGAAATTTTATGCTTATGGACGAGAAAGATATCATTGGATAATTTCATATATAATAAAAATATTCAAGGATCTATTAATATGTCTCCCTTTAATATGATTAATGAATGAACATACCAGTTCCCTCATTTTTGGTTGGAATTGGGTAAATATTATTATTTGTGATGAGGCATAATTTAGTAGAATAATGGTAAGGTCTTGTTTATTTGGATTATATTGGGAAAAAATAAGGATAAACAAATATATGATGATTATTTTCATTATCTATTAGAATTTTCCATTAGTTAGTAGGGGGTTATCATAGTTTCACTTTGATAGAAAAATTTTATATTAGTATGGTATGCTATTATGATTATACAAACTGTTTAAATACTATTAAATTATTGTGTATCATAATAATTTAGCACATATTAAAAATAACCATCCAAAATGAATTCTATCCATGATGTGTTTCATATATCCTGGTGGAAGAATTATCATACGGATCACTCTCACAAGATTGAGTTGGAGGATAAGGCTATAAAATGTGAAGCCATAAAGGTTGAGCATCCTATTAGGAATTATTGTTTTTTTATTATAGTTTTTTAGGAAAAAATTATTCCAATGGTTAGAATCCTATGATATTATAGTGTGGATAGTCAAATATCTTAGGGACTGAGGCATTTATAAGTGACAAGTGACCTAAATTATTGTATAATAAGAAGCAATGTTAAATATATATCCAAAGATGCGGTATTATGGGATGAATTTTGACACTCTAGAGTGTTTTTTTATATTTAATTTTGATCATTTCATTTAATTATTTAATATCAGTAGTTTTTTTGTGTCTATAGGTTTCAAAGTATGAAAAAATGGGAAAATAAGATTGTTTTAAAAATGTTCACATGGTAATTGATGAATGTGAACCTAAAATGTGTATTTTTTAGGGAAATTTACAATGACTACCAAATTATTATTTAATGGTTTACTAAATTATATATCAAAATAGTAAAGGTCACTATAATTAATGGGTTTCCTCCAATGAATAATTCACTATTGGGGAATGTTTTTTCAAACTGTGCGGCCAAGCCTTGTAGAAAAATTTTATTCTAAAAATTTGAAACTCATATTTTCCCATTATAAAAATATAAAACATTTATTTTCCTCTTTTATCTATTATTAAAAGTGAAATATCAATAAGTGGGCTTCACTTCCTCCTAATCACCCGTGGTGACTCTACACTTCCTCTAGGGAGATCATTCTAGTAAAAATCATAACAATTTGTTGATTTCATCTCAACTCTTCTTATGAACTCACATTCTTCAATTTTTATGTTCATTGGTTCCCTAGATAATCAAGGAATATATTTTATTTGTTGGGATAATGTTCAATATTTAATATATTGATATGAAGGGCTTACGAATATTACCTTCATTATTATCTATTAGTATTTTATGAATATGGTTATGATTAATTGAGAGTGAGGTAGTGGTCTCTATATAATGTATATCTCCATTGGTGCACCTATATCAATTTATTTTCTAATTGTAATAATAATTTCCATGATTGAAATATATTATTAAGGATATTTTTATGTTCATTCATTATTTATGTTGTATATTTCCATGATAAATTGAGTGTTTTACTTGTTTTTCACTTAAACACTTGTTCTAGTCAAAAAAGTTTTTTTTATTGATTTAAAGAGTATAATGATGCTAATTGTATTATAAAAATATTTTTAAATGGATTTACATTACCTTGATTTATAATCCTCGTTCCATGGAATGATTTTTTGACTTTGAGATTATTTTTGATTGAAATTTTATATTATTTCATGAACTTTTTTTAATTTATTGTAATTTTTAATGAAATCGTTATATTTTAGTGACCATGTAATGAGAAATTATATATTTATGAGAATATGGAGAATCATTTAGGATGTATTTTTTATAAATATATAGGTTATATATTTGATTAAATTATTCTCCATCTAGTGGTTATCACTCACAAGGTTTAATAGGGAAGGTAAGGGTTTGGACAGTTAAGTTCACATTGGCACTCTGTGTTCCATAATAAAATTTGAGTTTCCGATTTCTTCATTATTTTATATTACCTAGAAGTTAGATATATTTTGATTTGTTGCTAAGATAATAATTTACCTTATTTTTACTTCATATTTGGGTTTTATTCTTATATTATGTTATCATATCTTTATCCTGGTAATGTTGTGCATTTTCCATGGTGGTATATTAATTGGATTTTCCAAACACCACATATATATCATCTATATGTATGCATAATAGGTTATATCTAATATGTATAAGAGTAAATTATTTATGTATTATAGTGGATGTTCTTTATTCCACACTTCCTCCTTTGTATTTATCATGAGGGTGACATTATTTCATGTGGAGTAAGCTCTTGAAGATCATTCTTGGGAACCTTATGTTTTTTTTTGGCTTTTTTATGTTTCAACCATTTTGGCCTCTAGATTAATTTCGATGTTATATATATATATGTGAACATCTGTGATATTATAGTTCACCTTAATTTTTTTATATAGTCATGTTGGACATTTTATAATTTTTATTGCATTGAACTCTATAAGGTTGAGTATATTATGGAAAATATTTTTATTTTCATTGATGTTCATGTTATGGATACATTAAACTTGATTTACATCAGATGTATGTTTTTTAGTTTATGTGATTATTACTAGGATATAATTCGCATTGGTATTATTTGAAACCCTTGGTTCTTGTAACTACTTTATTTTATATCCTCCTACTATGTTATGGATACAAAATGTCTTTTTTATTAGATACACTAAATTCATTACAAAATGGTATCAATTACCACATATCTTTTTGGAGAGTTCGTGATGTATTGAAAATGTCTAGTCAATTACAACAAAAATATACCATATATAATTATTTAGATACCTAAATTGTTTATTTTATTCATGAGCTTGGTCAAGGGTGGGCCATAGTGGTTCTACATCCATTACATGATCTAAAAATTATATTTACATGGAATATTTATGCTAGTTGATTTCATGGATTCCCCCATTGGAATCAGTTATCACTCATCTATAAACATAATATACATAAATTCTATAATTCACTTGATAGTATCTATATAAACAATGGTTATAATTATTAAAAGTCATATAGTTACCATATTTACAATTACATTATATAAGTTCATTCAAATCAACCCCTAAATAATACTTACAATTTCTTGATATATTAATATTTCAAATCAATTGATTTTTTATCTGTCATTTGTATTATTGTAGTTAAATATGTGGTATCTCATACAAAGTGAGATTTAGGATACATCTATATTGTACATGAATTATCATATATTTTTCTATTTTTCATTCAAAATTATATCATTATTTTTAAATGTGAATATTTTATTTAGGGAACCTAATTTTTTGTAGAATATTTTTATTTTGTATGATAAAATCATGGTTGTTATATTACCATCCATAATAATTATTATTTCTTTGTAATTTTATGTCAATATATAAGAATTTATAGATAATACTTCACAATTAAATCCATAGTATAAGGATCCATCCCCAAGAATAACATATTATTAGAAATTTAAACATGAATTTACATTCTTACTATCTTGAGAATCATTTCATGTGTAGAGTTTTTTAGAAATATATTATAACCAATTCAAAAAAACAAATATTAAAAAGTGGAAACCTCCAATTTGTTTCCATTTTTTCTATAATATAAAACCACAAAAAAAATATGTATATTTTCATTTCATATCACGTCTCCACAATTTTGATCATGACCTCTTTTATGTCCTTATTCTTGATTAAAACCCTACAAAAAACAATATAAAATGCGAAATGTGCTCAAAATTTTCTATAAGGTATATTAAATAAAAAATTAAACCCATTATTTTATGACAATTTTACATTACAAAAATATTTTAGGGATAAAATATTAAATTTTATTACCAAAGAAAATTAACTTCTTTGCCCAAATATTTTATTAAAACATTTCAAAGGAAAAGGTAAGTAAAAATGAAACACAAAAATATTTCTTTGAAAATATGGAATACTCATGAAAAATTTATCAGAAAGTAATACTATTTACCCTTAAAAAGTTGTAAATAAATTCCTTTTAAAAAAATATCATTAGTTGAAATTTTTTATCAAAATATTACAATTATTCCCCTAGAAAGAATAAGTGACACAAAAAGATATTTTGGGACGTCATTCTGCATTCCATTATTATAAATGGAATAACCATTTGGTCAGCTTTGATACATTCTACACTTACAAATGAAAAACCCAAATGGTTGACTTCTATACATGCCATGCATATAAATGAAATAACCATATAGTCGACTTCAATACCCTTTACATTGAAGTGATATCATAGACCTACCCATCATTTGATTATCATGGAACTACCCATAAATGGTATATATCTTTACTACCCATCACAATGTACAAAAACCATATCATAATCCTAACAAATAAAATCATACAATTTTCAACAGTTCAATCATAAAATTTCATTTTAACGTATAAGAAATCATTTTACATACTCAAATATTTAATTTATTTTCAAATGTCATTTTCTATTATAAAAGACCCAAAAAATGGAATGAAGGGTTTATTATTATTTTAAAAAATTGATTTTTAGTGGAATAAAAAAACAAATAATGGTCATGATGGTGGAGTTGTTGTTCTTATCGTATTAAAATAACATTACTTTATTCATTTTTAATGGAAGTCATGTGTTTTATATATTAATCATAAAATATTCTTTTTTAAAACTATTAAATTTAATTAAAAATATAAATTTATTATTATTAATAAGATGTTTATATTAATAAACATATAAAATAATATCACAAATATGGACATGGATAATATTATTCTAAAACAAAATCTTTAAACATTTAAAAAGTGTTTTTAAATCAAAAGGTAACATACCACTATGAAACATTTAAATTAAATGACCCATTAGATAATAAGCTTTCAGAAAAAAACTATAAAATAATAAATAAATAAATAATATAATAGTTTGACTAGGTTTTATATACACCACATAAAATAAGGTGGATGCATAACATCAAAATATAGCTCAATGAAAGAAGATTGAGATAATTCCCCTTAATATGAATCTAACATGTTACATGTTTCATTATATTCATATATAGTAAATTATATTATTTATATAATTTAATGAGATCAAATTTATTATTATCCTTAATTTTATTTCAATTATTACAATGTTTTATATATTTAATTAACAAATTAAGTTATTTCAAGGTGTTTTGAAAAAATTCCGCTTATATGTCGATGGTTAAATATGGTCAAAGTGGCAATTTTTTATAAATATATATAACAATAACCAATGAATAATTATAACATTTTTCCATCAATAAAACTTTTAAAACAAATTATGATATTTAGTAATGAAAAATGTATCATTGTTTTGATCACAGATATGGTAGGTCATACATACACATAATTAAAAATACCATTTTTTCAATAATATTTACTTAAAAAAGTAAATTAAATTTTTCATAATTCTAATTATATAATAAAATACAAAAATAATTATTTATATATGCTTATATAGAAAATTATTCTTTTTTGGTGAGGAAAAAAGAAGAATTGCATTGCTCTAAGGAGGTGGAAATCCACAGATCCATAAATGACGTTATCAAGTTTTCAGTGTGTCAAATGGAATGAATAAACCGATATATTAAATTTTATGAATTTTTTTTTTCAATAATATCATAATTATATAATATATATTAATTATTATTACCCATATTACCTTACATGTAACTCGTTAGTTAAAACACTTCTTATCACTTTGTGAGTAGGCAGTTTGCCGAATAGACAAGTGACGTTATCATATCACCTATTGTATAAAATGTAAAAATGGTGTATATGATATAATAAATATTGAGATATATTTATCTTAGGAATATAATAAATATCATATATACATAGTACGTTTGTCATAATTTCCATCCATGGGAGTTATAATGGGAAAGATAAACAACATTCTTTCATGAGGTGGTAGTCTTCCATACACACGAATGATATATTTATAATGCATATGAAGGAAGTGTGTGAGGGTATGGGACATTAAATTAATATAAAAACATATATTTTTTGTTAGTATAATTATTCTGTTATATAATAATGTCATTAGAATAATTTATGGGTAGAGAATGAAATATAACAAAATTTCTCTTTGAAGAATGTCACCTATTCTTTGGGTAATTTGTTTTGGTTTCCATTGAATCCATTAATTGGTTTGATTTCAATCAAATGAAAAAATTATAGGATGTGGGGATGGATTTTGGGAGTTGATTAGGGTTCATTTATGCTAATCACGAATGGCTTGAGAGGTGTGTATAATGGGTCATAGTGACTACCCTTTTATAATTGATGAGGAGTGACATTTTTGAAAATACCTAAATGAGAATAGTATTGGGAGGTATCCCTTACATAATTTTTGTCAAATATTAAAAAAATTATAAAAATGATATTATGTGGCCTATATATGACTATAACATGGGGTTGGAAAAAATGTTTAGGTCATTCTTCCCTTATGAATAATGTTTAACCACAAAGTGAACTTATTTTTACCATAATCATTGTAATTAATATTAATATATCCAAACAATATTTGGTGTAATTTTTTTTGAGTTAATTAAAATTATAAATTATTATTTTTCCAAATTTGGAATCTGTTTGGTAAAATTCATTTCAAAAAGTGGTATAAATTAATTTTAAATTAATCTAGTTGACCGGATCAAACAAGGAGTTTTAAAATTAACATTTTTTTTAAGTTAGAAATATGTTTATATGAAATTATATTGTTAAATTTATTTTAATTTCCTAAATTGTATTTATTGTTGTATTATTTAACTAATTAAATAATACAATAAATTAATATAAAATTTATCAATATAAATAAATAAAATGAACATGCAGTTTTCAATTAAAATTCATTGTTTTTCACTATTGATTAAAAAACATATCTGAAAAATACAAAACATTCCCACAAGTACTATTTAGATATTATTATTTAATAAATGAAGTTTATTGTGATTATTAAAATTTATCAATTTGTAAAATTTTATTTTTAAAACAATTTCTTCATTAAAAAGTGGTAAAACTTCTTTTTTAATACACTTTTAAGAATAAAATTGGATTTATTCTTATCATATGACTATCAATAATATTGGATGAATTAAAAAACATTTTCTAAATGTGTATAAATATAATATAGGTTTTCCGATTCATACTCACTAATATAACATCCAGGTGATTACTAGAATATTAGTTAATAAAATTAACATTATATTATTGTTTGTAATAAATCATTCTTGCTTGAAATGCATGATTTAGATGAAATTCATTGATTAATTTCATATACTCTATGGAAAATTTCATCCCTTTTAATTTTAAATTACTATATAATTCATAAATATTAATTAATATTTAAAAGTATTATTCTATTATTACATAGGTTGTTATATTCTTCCCCCCGTTGGAAATTGAGTCCTCACAATTTTAATCACAAATTAAACAAGTTGGGATATCTTTCCCACATGTAATTATCAGATTATTATGTTTCTTCATCAACCACTGGGTTTTCAATATATCATTATCCTTGTAAATTACCTTATTCAACAATATGTGATCTTTATAGTCATGAATATGAACTTGTTATTCCTCATAACAATGGTTCTTTTCTAGCTGAACTTCTATAGGACTGAAAACCTAATTTGAATATGGTATATCAGTCCTTCACCTTAAAACATGAAATGAAAATTCGTTCACGAATGTACTCAAATAAAAATACGCTCAATAGGCAAATTATCCAACAATACCAAGGATATCATATGGTTATGTGAACTATGGAATCAAATTCCCCATATTAAAAAAATGAATCAAAATTTTTCATGGATAAAGTTTTCGAAATACGTAATCACCAACCACAAAAGAAAGGACATTCCTCTAATTATCTTCATATCATTTCACTATACATCGAACTTTCCCCTTGTTTCCCTAAATCAACTAAACATTCTCTACCATTTCCTCTACCAAATCAGGTCTCATTAACTTCCGTTATCTAATATCATCACAAAAAACTTTTGTCTGAAATCACTTCTTATATAATTCCTCAAATGGATCCATCAGTATACTTGAATAAAAACTATTAATATAATAAAACTAAACCCAAGAAACATATTGATCACAAATTACTGTATAATCCATTGAGATAGAACAAATCACATCTTTTAAGGATTGAATTGTCTTCTTATACTATCCATTGGATTATGGATGAAATACCATATATAAATTTAATTCAGTATTTACAATCATCTAAATTTATTTCTAGAATATTGATTATAACCTCAGATCAAGGTCTTGATAAGGATTTTCCAATTATACTATGACATCCCTTAATATATTCTCCCATTTTTACACTGGCCTTAATAAATGTTGAAGCATTCCATTTGATAACTTTCATTCTTATTTAGCCTCCTGACAAGTCAAACGCTTTAGGGTAAATTCATTAATATAATTTTTTTATTCCATCCCATCAATAGTACTACCAAAGGTCTATGTTCATATTATTTTTTCATAGATGGATGAAAAATGGAGAACTATGAGTTTCAATCAATAACTCATTCCTCTAATTGGAATCTCGGAGGACATATATTCTTATTCCAAATCATAAAACACTTTCTTCATCAATGTAAAAATAAGTAAAATTTCCCTTCATAATATATTCTTTTTTCCTATAATGATTAGTCCTCTTTTTATCTTTTTGAATTCAATCTAGTAATGTTGACTGCACTTACACCTTCAATAAAACTGAAGGTGGCCCTTCATCCATAACATCTAGGCTAAAATTTATCAAATCATTAACTAAAGGGTCACTTTATAGACATAAATTTCTTGATGTAACATTATTATTTTGAATCAAAACACTGACCACATTTTTTCCATTTTGGAAGATAATAAATTATGAAATCATAATCCTTGATCTATTCACCCCGTTTTATCTATCTCATGTTATATTATTTTTAAATGTATATATACTTTAATATTTTGTGGTCAATATATATTTCAAAAATACTACACATGAATGATTAATCTAAATCATTAATGTAAAAAAATAATAGCTAATTTGAACTCATGTGTAGGGTAAATTAACACATGAGTTATCAACTACCATGAAGAATAATCTATTACCTTTTCATTCTTCATTGGGATACAACCACACCCTTCAAATGAAACATCATTGTAGATGAAAATATCCCCATATCATGAAGGAAGGTCCAAAATAAGACAATTTACCAATGTCTATTTCAATTTATTAATGAAATATCACATTATTCTATCCAGATGAACCTAAATCCTTTTCGTGTTAACATATTTATTGGGATATAAAGCTCCGAAAAGTTTTCAAAATACTATCATTAATAACCCACTAATCTATGAAAACTATGAATATCTATGACATTGTTAGTTATTGGCCACTCTTTAACAACATTTTTTTAGGAGACTCAATAGTTAGGACATTTTGAGAAAAAATAAGTATTGGAATGAAATTTTCCACAACCATAATTCACTATTACTAAACATTCAATAAAGTTTATATTATTTCAATGTTTTCAAAAAAATATTGAAATTATTTTCATCTTCCTTCTCGCTTATAGAATATGTCACAATATAATCTATACACACAACCACAACTGATAAAAAATTTATGGAAGTATATATTAATAAGATTCATAAATATAGATGTGGAATTAGATAACCCAAAGGGAATAACTATAATATCATATTTCTCATTTCTCATCTGAAATGATCTATAACAAATGTTGTCTTCCTTCACCTTCAACTGATGGTAGTAATATCATATATAAATCTTTAAAAATTATATGATCTTTGAAGAAAATAAAATAAATCTTTGATTTAAAGAAAATAGTTCTTTTTTCATAACATTGATGATTTTTAGTGCTCTATAATCAATGCAATCCCTCATGGAACAGTATTTTTTTTTACCCAAATAAAATATGATAACCACATGGTTAAGTGATAGGATGAATAAAACATTTAAAAAGGAATTATTGTAAATGTTTTTTAATTCAACATGTTCAACTAATTCCATTAGATAAGGGGGACTAGAAATATTTTTATAATAAATCATAAAATCAAAAGAAAATTCAACTTACTAGTGAATCACAACACCAAGCAATTCATCAACAAAAACATCCATAAATTCATTCACTACTCAGATGTCACTAATATGAACTATTTATTTCTTTTCAAAAACTTGAGCTATATAAAATTCAATTCTATCTTTAACCAATTTCTCATATTCATGTTCTGTTATCAAAGGCATGAAATCATTGAATAAAAAATTTATTGGCATTGAAAATGATATCATTATGATAATATAAAATCCAACACATACAAAAAAAATGATTTCCTACTCCAATCTAGTCTTTTCAACCAGATTCAATGGTAATAACATTCCACTAGTAAAAATAGAAAGATTCATATAGGTCATGGTTTCTTAGATACTCCCACATAGAGTTTATACCAAATTTTCTGTATCACATTCCTGATGCAATATTCCAAATTTACTTGAAAATTTATTAGAAATGAAATAATGAAAAATATTTAGAGTCAAACAGTATAATGTAGTAAATCCAATAATCCAGTAGCATACCTATCCCCACTTCATTTTATAGACCAACATCAACTCGAATAGTAGCTAATTGTTTTTAAACAGGCTTTTTCCTTGGATCTTGATAGTTTACATAATGGGTAATCAACATCAGATACACAATATCATAATTCCTTAAAACATGGAATCTAAAACATCTTACCATGAGCATTCAATTACATTATTGATCATATCTCTTATAGTCACGAGGCATATGACTAATATTCACACATCAAATTCCCTTTAATATAATTCAAAATACATTATCCATGATTCATTTTACAATAATTCATAGAAAATAAGAATTTAGTTTTATTAACTCTACAATTATTGGATTATCTATTTCCCATTTGCTTCTAAATGGAACTTTTATTTTTCTTACTATAATGGGAGACATGATCTTGAGAAAACTCCATTTCTACCATATCAACACATAAAATGTGTTTTTCATAGTGTTTTCTCTCATGAGTATGAAATTTTCTTCAATTTATTCTCTTTAATCTGTAGAAAAACAAATTTATCTTACTATAATGATCTCGTGAAAATTTTTGGATGTACATTACCAATTGAGTGAAGATTTATTCAGATACAACAATCAAATATTCCCCCATGTAATGTTGTTTTCTAGATATTTTCGATCTTAATTTCCTTGGTTATTTGTTACTGAGCTTGATATTTGATCATTGAATTGACTTTAACATTCCAATATCTTCAATATAGCTTAAAAAATCCAATTTCACTCCATGCTGCTTAATGTCGTGTTGGATAGTTTTTTTGGATCACTATATGCATAATTTTTTTTGACAACTGAATAATTATTGTATCCTTCCATAAATAAATAAATTAATTAAATACCTATAATAATAGCCACTGAAATTATATAAAAAAGTATGTTTTATATACAAAAATATTGGAAAAATTGGACCCTATTAACTTACCTACACATAGAACATTTATTCATCAATTTTGTAATTTGTAAAAAAATTAAGGGAACAAAATATTTACAATATTAAAATTATAAATAAAATAAATAATACTATTATCAATTTGAGGTTAACCTTTCAAAATTCACATAAAAAATTAATTCATCTGCACAGTGTTCAATAAAACTGACCAACCCATGTATTTTACTTTTTCCCATTGAGAACTGGTATGTCTTATCCTCTCATTAATTCATATATCACAATTCATTAGTATCAAACATTCCATGTTAGTATTTACCTCACAATTTATTCTTTTCCCTCTTCACATATAACAAAAACATAAGAATAGTTATGATCGTATCATGAGCACATGCTACTTTTTCCATAGAATTGAAAAGGAACTACATTCATTACTATATAAAGACAAAATTCACGAAAAATCATGAGTATATTGCAATAAATTTCATGATGAATATGCGGTTTATGGATGGTAGGTATAAAATTTTCAAATATTATGTCTCAAAAAAGAGGTTATATTTATTGAATAATTCAAGATATCAAAATTAAAGTACAATAAAAATGTATTTTATTAAATGAAAATTCAATATCCCAAAAACTCAGACTATGGTAGTGATTGATGTAAGAATAATGTATGAGTTTTACCTTCTTATTATATTTTTTCTATTTCAAGAGCTATTCTTAGAAAAAATCCCACATCTACCCCCTAACCACATACAATTGATACAACATCATCAAGTTATGGTGATTATTATTTTCCTAAAATATAACCTAATTTTTCATTCATTTATTTTAATGATAAAACAATATATACAATGTATGAAACATGATACCTTCCCAATACCTAAAATGAAACCCCTGTAGTTGTTTCATATAAAACAACCCTTTTGTAAGGACTTCTTATACCACAACACTTAAACAATAAAATATCATGAAATATAAATAGAGATGGGTTGTAATTGATAAAAATGTTTTTTAATTTGGATCATTCCTATAGAGGTCATTCATGACTTCTATGTGTTAAAAATGAATAATTTCATTGTAGGTCCAAGGATATGATCTAAATAAAAAAAATTACTACATCATTATCAATGTGGTTTTTAATAGTTCTTTGTTTAATAAGTTCTAATGCATGTACTATCAGGTGGAATACACCAAGATAACTAATGAAATATTCTCAAGAAAATTTATATTTTATTTTTTTTTCTAGAAAGAATGTTTAGAGAAAAATATATGAATTTTAGAAAATGGTTCATGGAAATATCTAACTATAAAAATCCAATATAAATAAATTTCATATATTTATAAGGTGGAAATGGTTCGGAGATTTTATTTACCTCAGTAAACTAATTCCATAAAATCATGATTCATTAATTCAATATTCATTATTCACTATAATTAATAAATTTCCCACTTTATAATTTGAATCTAATTAGCATATAAATATAATACATGGAATCATGGGATTATTTAGAAATTTATGTCTAAAATACCCTACAAGTTTCATAGGAATCCTTTGAAATCCATGAATACGAAATCATTCGTGTATTGTAAGAAAGATATATGTGGTTCTGGAGTTTTTAATTAAATATAAGAAATAAAATAGCAAACAAAAATATACAAAATCATAATATATATTGAATTTAAAATACAAATACCATTAGTAATGATGTTGTAGTTTGGTTTATTTTTTCATATTAATTTAGTTCCATTCTGCATCACTTTCATGACCTATATACATTTCATGATTTGTATTCTCTTCAATTTCTCTATTCTTAGATAATCATCATTTATAAGAAATAAATATGAATATAATCAAAATTTAGTGAAGCCGACATTAATCATTCTAAAATACGATTGAGGGGAAGAATTGAATAAGGAAAAAATAGTGGGTTCCTCCTAGAATAATTGATGTTTAACATTGTTGGGTAGACTCAAAAAATGAAATTTTTTGGTAATAAATACTATACTAAAATATTCCCTCCCGTATACAGAATTGAATAGTTTCCCAAATTTCAATTAAAATGTTCTTCCATGTATGTAGATAAAAAATGGTTTCACTTCATTTAATCTTGTGTAAAGGAATAATGAAACCTAATGGGTCTTGATTTGAAATATAAGTAAATGAGTGTGATCTCATTCACTAGTTATTTAGGTATGGTTGTAGGGAACATCTTCAACCTATTACTATTTATAGTGAATGGGTTTTCATACTTTTCATAGCAATCATCAAATCATCATATAGGTATACATGAATACTAGTGGAGGGACCTTCCCATTTGGAACATTGTTTACCTTGCATCCATTTACATTTGGATTAGTATAATAACAATTGATTTCTAGGGTTGAGGGTTATTGGTTGAATTATCATGTCATGGGACATCTTTATTTTCTCTTTTCAGATCACTAAATTTAAAAAATAATCCATATTGATTTCCTTTATCTACTACAGTTGTAATCTTATCACATTCCCAGCTTTATCTGGTCTAGAATAATATCTCTTACTTTCTATTATGCATTGATTTCCAATTCCAAATTGAGGAGGAACCTCTTTCCATTAATTAATCTGTAAGGGATATTCCTATGTGATTTTTATATGCTATCATATAGCCTTGAAAGGTATAATAAAACCATTAGATCAAGTCCTTATATTAAGTTTAACATTCTTTTCAGGAATTCATTTAATTTATCTATTGGAAACTTCTTTATGTTATTTATTTGTGAATGGTACTGTGATTAAGTTTTATAGTTCACCCAATACATTTTCAGTAATGCTTCCATCTTCATGTAACCAAAATAAATTCCCTTGTCTCTGAGGATTTATTATGTTACTCCTAACCTATAGAATATATTTCCCCAAAAAAAATAAAAAACCACTATAACATCATCATTCCTTATGTATTTTTATCCCAACCATTTTGTAACATAATATATAGATATCATATTATATGAATTATAAAATGAAATTGGGAAAATTCCCATGAGGACTATACCCTACACTACAAAAATTTCCCAAAAGGTAATTTGTTTTGGGTAATTGTTTTTCAATTTTGAGATGTTTCTAAAATACTGACATGTTTCAATTTTTAAAAAAAATCATTTACAAATTTAAATAATGTGTTCCATTAAGATATAGATACTAATAATTCCTTGGATTTCCATTATGATCCAAAATGACCCCTATAAGATATTGCATGAAAAAATTTAAAAATTGATTCAATTTAAATTTTAGGATGACATCTTATAATTACCTGATCAATGTATATTTCTCCTAGGAATGGTTCATCCAAAATATAAAACATAGATTCATATTTGATTTCAAGTGGCTAAAGAGAGTTTAAATTGGATGGTACATGATATTTTACTATATAATTTACAATTTCGGTGTACTATGGTAGTTTACCATAAATGATTTAAAGAGGTTCACTTCAGAGTTGATCATTGAGTGGTTTATAACATGTGATTTATATTTGAGCAATGTGAGTTATTCTGCTGAGATAGTTAGTCACTTGAGATTAGGTACCCTTTTTTTCCTTCTTCTCAATGTATAACTCTTGTAAGAGAAGCATCTCTATCACCCGTCTGGGCTTAGAATTGGGATTATTTATTATATACCTAAGAGTTTCTTGATTAAAAAAACTTTAGTTACTAGTAGGTATGGTCTGGATTGATCAAGAGTGAACATGACTACAAGGTGATCCTTTTATATAGATGTGTAATTTATCTGCGTTTAATCTAATTATTATGGAAAGTAGGAAATGACTTCAGTATTTTTTTTCAAATGTTTGTGAGAGTGAAAATCAAACGTCTTGATTTGAAACATATTATATTATATCAAAATGATGGTACTAGTTTTGTGGTTTTCTTATTGGTGGCATAATGAGCCTTTTCATTAATTTATCAAATTCATTCCCACACTACAAATAAATATTAAAATCATTTAATTTATGTTGAAAAATTAAAATAGGTATTGAAATATTACTAATATCGGAACGAAGGTTATTGGTTGATAATAATGAAGTCTGGATTCTGTTTTTGTCAATATACTTATGGATAACTAGGGAAAGGTATGCGGAGCAGTCCACAGAACTAAAATAGGTTTGTGGTCATGGTCTAAAGATGTAGGCATGTAGTATATAGAAGGACAGAGTTTCATGGGATAGGTGTAGTTCATGGAACATTACTGGTACATGGTGGAGCCTACAAAAAATTAGATATTTGGTAAATCTTGGATTAGTGGATTTTTTGGATCCATTTTTTCCAATATATGGAGAAGTAATCCCCCTTGTTAAGGTGTTGAATTGGAGATTAAAATTCCAAAAAAGAATTTTGTCATGTCCAAAGTGGTTCATGCTGGATAAGATGATACTTGGAGAGAACCATCTATATATAGAAAATAATCTGTAGTATAGATTGGAGTTAATAGAAGGAGATCTCATATTATGAGGAAAAGCAATGTGGTATGTGGAGAAGGATGGTACACAGAGGAGTAGATAAATATATAGAGTAAGGAAGTACATGGTGTAAGACGGTTTTTGGAGGAGATGGATGGTACATAGAAACAACATTGGTATGCGAGGGAGGTGATTCATGACCCATACCCTCTACTCAGTATTCGGAGGAGGAAACGTGGTACACAGGACACCCAAGGAAGCCTAAAAATAGATCAAATCAATTTAAGAAATTAAATATCATAACCTATCAGTGAGAGGAAACGTAAATTACATCTATGGGTGATAATGAGACTTCAAAAGAGCACCCATTTTCAGTTTAGGTTGCATGATTTAATGATAAACCATTGAAGCGACATTCATGTTGATAAACTTAGTGAAGATTCTTCCAAGGCAGTGAACAAGGGGGAGTCACCAGAAGTGATCCAAGGGATGCAGTGTGCTTTCCCTAAAACCATGTAAATAGAGTGCGCTAAGAACAATTTGACTATGTTAAAATCTTTTAATACCCAAGTTGTTATTATTTCTAGTTATTGTGTACAACTGGAACACTTTTGGTGTATGCTCCTTGGACGTATCCCTTAGTGGTGAATTAAGTAAAATTATTGTGTCATTTAATTGCATATGATTATTTTTTTATGAACATCCTCCTCAGACATTTTAAATAGGTTCCCATCAACATTGTAACAAGATCCATCAATTTAAAAGAAAAATTATACACCCTGATTCACCTCTCCCCTCTTAGGGTGTTTTGGGGTCATTTAACTAAAATATTTGAGAAATATTCAGTAGACACCTTCATAGAATCAAATTGATCTATCATGCTTATGAAAATTTAGATATCAAAATGAGTTTATTACTTCACCCATTGACTTTTCTGCCTCAATTCCTTTATCTAATATTTTGGGGCCCAACACTTTTAATTTTTACCATTAAATGAATTTTTTTAAAATTTATAACAATATTTTTCTAAATGGTTTTTTTATAACCATTTCCAGATTCCCAATGAAATAATCAAAAAAAAATACTGTAAATAGTTAAATCAATGAGAAAATCTTCAAGTAATTCATTAATATGATATTAAAAAAATACTCAGCATACACCATTGAAATTTTACAAGGGATTTATATAGCCCAAACACAATCCTCTTATAGGCAAAGGTGATGAAGGGACATTTGAAGGTCGTATTCTTCATGTATTATGATGTAATCAGTATCTAAAAGTATTCATAGAAACAATCTAAAAAGAAATAATTATATTTTATATTTAATCATTCATGTTTTTTATCAATGAATGGGATGTATAATGAGTCTTTATCACTAATTTGATCTATCTTTTTTGAATCTATACACACTGCAAATATTTTTTTTCACACTCAATGGGATTTGAGCATTGTGTATATTTTTTATAGTGTCTACAATGATTTCTATTGAAAAAAATGGATGGATATGATCCATTGTGATTTATATTTTTTGGTAAATGAATTTCTTTGCTTTCATTTTTCCTATATCAATCTCAAAAACCTCCATGATGTTGGGATTTTAATTTCTTTGTTATGTCTAAAAATTTCGGATTTAATTTATAATGATATTTTATGTGATTAAAATTTTTGGTTGATTTTGTGTACATATCCAAAACACCATCCTAGGGATTGGACATTTCATTTTAGAAGTTCAATAATTGCTTGTTCTTGGGAATGATATACGTTAGTGGAAACATTCACCAGTATTTTCTCTCTAGGCATACGATATAAATAGATGAAATTAGTCAGTAATAGATTTAACTCCAATATTAGGGGTTATTCATGGGATGATATTGATTTTTGGTTCCCTACTACTAAAGAATAGATTTCATGTGTCTTGTAAGTGTTCTTTAGTAAATCATTGAAAAAATTACATGTAACTGAAATTCTAACATGAAATTGTGATTCTCAAATTTTCATGTATTGGTATTTTCAAAATAAGGACTCTAGACTAATGCTAAAAAATCTTGGAGCATTCTAAAATCGTTAATTAGGTCCTTATAATCTTTATTGGAGATCATGTTGAGTGAATTAATTTTCTATGTATTCTTTACAATATCAGGTATGTTTACATTTACTATAATATCTATAAGGTCATTTTTATGTGTAACATCACATACAATTATGATTGTTTCTATTGTCTTTAGGAATGGCCTCCCCAAAAATAATTGGTGATTAGAGGGATTATATTTCCTCCTCCATGGTAATGACATCAATGTCTATAGAAAAAACCATTCCTCCTACACCCAAAAATATATATTCTACTACTCATAGTAGAAATACTGTTTATCTATTTATAAATCTACCACAACTCATGTAGTCTTTTATTCACTGATATTCAAGAATGATAATAGTGAGTGAGGAATGGCATCAATTAAATCACCCAGATCACAAAATACAATAGTAATAATTTAAATATAGTAGTATAGTAAATATAAAATACCATTGATTTTTTAGTATTAGGGTTGTGATCATTACTGAGATGCATCTTCCTAAGTTGATTCACTCATTTTCATTATGTCACTTACATTTTCTTTGGAAAAATATATATGATAATTTATTTATTATATGATTTTTTAGATAGACTCTGGTAGTGGGATTTGATCTCATATTTAAAAATGGTTTTGGAATTTCTGACTGAATTTTCTCCTCTTCACCCTTTTTTGAGTCTACTAATGAAAAAGGGAAGGATTCTTGGATATCATACATTTAACATTAGTTCTTCTATAAGGCCATTTAATTTCCTTATTTTCTAGACCCGGTCTTTACACTTTATTGATATATAAATTATTCCCTTTTCTAGATTGGTGGATCGTTGTCCTTATTTACATATTCATCATCATTTCTTTGTTCAGGTGAAGGAAAATTTTTCCTACATTATTTTGTGATAATGATGACATTATCCATGAGATTATAAATTGTCATGAAAGGTATATTTCCCATGTTGTTGTTCATGAAGTCCAAAAAACATCTAAACTACGATTTGGGATTATCTATATTATCTTTAAATCCAACCTCCTTGGACCATTGCTATTTATCATCAATTGATGGTGTAATATTAGATGATGTCTTGTATGTCTTCTGCAGTAAATGTTTTTTTTTAAAAGATTAATGATAGGGGGTGTGTTAGGATATTTATATTACTGGAATGGAGGATGTGGTGGGTATTGGTTTTTAAAGTATGTCTTTGATTGATTCTAGACATATCGAGGTTGAGCCTGGGGTTGACACGGCTGATTCTACTAGAATTTTCATGGATTAAAAGTTGCAGTTTTACTCTCTATTCCATATACCTCTAGACATTTATAAATAAAGTGAGTAGGCTAGTAACATAAACCACATACCTATGATGATGGTTTTTTTACTTTTTTATGTCACAACCTTTTTTGGTACTATCCTGGCGAGGTCGTCCACTGTGGTTTCAAGAATATTTGACAATTCAGAAGCTGATAAAACAACGATACATCTCATTCCCATATATCTAGTTCCAAAATAAATTGATTTCTATGATATATTCTCAATCAAACCTCTGGAGTCTTATGGTTACTTATCAATTAAATACCATCTATATTAGGTGTCTAGCATGATGTGATCGTTATTTAAAAGTTCATTAAATAAGAATATAATTAATTCAAGCTCCACAATTTCCTTATGTGGGAAACTGACAAGAACCTTATTGAACTACACCTAGTACTCATAGAGTGTCTCTCTAGGGTATTTTTGTATGATTGTTTCCCTCTAGAATTGGGGATGATAACATTTATTTACGATTCAAACATTCCAAGCGGTTTTAATCGGTCTATTCGTAGAACCGGAAACATGTAATGATTCTATATCCATTTGGACCTACTTTCCAAAGGTATTCCCTCATTAGTTGTGGAATGATGAGGCTTAGGAGTTTTCATTGGATGAGAGGATGGGAGGTCGGACTCATCAAACCCTTTTTAGGGGAATTATTGTCTACACTGGGACTCTCATTATAGATTTAAGTTATGTTCATGAATCCTTATTACATTACAAAGGATAAAATGATCTTTCCTTTTGATTTGACCATCAATGATTGATAAGTCGGAAATTTAGAGAATATTTTATATGTATTTTAAGTTCTTCATTAATAGAGAATCATCGATATTTGTTAGAGATTCTTAGTCAATGGTATACTTCAATACATAAAATTCTCTTGATCATTATGATGACCATATTAGTTTTAAATCCACTCAGTGGGGCACTTGAAGATTATTTTCATTCAGAAGGACATTGATTATTTAGGAGTTTGGATCGTACCCGCAGATGGGAAACCTACATATCCTTTTTTCTGGAAAGGGAATTAGAACCCACATAGTTCGAGTAAGGGAGTATGGTATTTATGAATGATTGATGGCTCAATGAATGATTTCATGATTACTATTACACTCTAAGCTCACATGAGTCATGCTCGGTGTGAGAAACAAGATGTATTGGTGAAACTAGATAGTGGTGCCCTATAATGATCTTGGGCTTATGTATGTATGACTGCCCAAATAGATGAGGATTAAGATTTACTTCAGGGAATAAATCCATCAATAGGGTCCATAAGGTTATATGTGCTTAATGGAGATTTGGATACTCTAATCATGGGGATTACTCCTAAGGAAGATTACCAAGTTAGGAGGAGACTTATGAGTCGGTTTTACTCCTAATAAGGAAGCCCAGATCAAAAAGGAATTATGACTGGTTAAGAGAAATTAAGACTGGGCTTACTCTTGAAAAGAAGGACCACATTAAAAGGGATTTGAATACTGGGTCTTAACTCCTATGGAGGAGGCCCGGGTAAAGGGAATTTTAGAATTAAGGGACCTGGGGCATACTCCTGAACAGGATGCCCATATATAATACAGGGGATTAATCGTGAAAAGGAGGCCCAGTTTAAGAGAATTATGGTTGGGGCTTACTCCTTAGGAGGATGCCCATATTTGGGAACATTAAGACTGGGGCTTACTCCTGAGGAGGATGCCCAGGTGAGGGGAATTGGGGCTTACCCATAAGGAGGATGCCCATATTAATGAGAATTTTGACTGGGGATTACTCCTGAAAAAGGACGCCCTGGTTAAGGATTCTCTCATCTTAAAGGATGAGGCTGAATGAATGAACTCTCTAACTTTAGTGACATAAAGATGTGTAAATCACTAGGTTTTGAGAGATGTTCCACAGAATGCCTTTCAGATAAGGATGTCAATCCAGAAAGCATGCCATAAATGGCTTTGAAGAGTGTCTTGAAGACTGAATCTTGAATAGGAGAGGTGGAATGGAAAAAGAGGGGTGAAATGGGTAGGAAGGGCACCCAAAATGATAGGGGTGTGGAAGTCCTAGAAGGCGCACAAGTACTGCGTGGGTACACAAGTCCGGGGCGCGCAGGTATACCTGTGCGACACATGGGTACTTGCGCGATTATTAAGCAGTAGTGTAATACTTCGACGATCCATGACCAAAGCCTTTAAAATCATCCTGAGGTATTTTCAGAAGAGTGGTGCGCATGTTTTAATGAATAATTAAGGAGGCGCACAAGTGTATTCATTTCCCTTAAGGGAAAAACACTTAGGCGCACAAGTGTTGGTGAATTATAACACTTAAACTTTATTCCTCTTGTTTAGACCTTCCATTATAGGTAATGAATTACCTTATAAGTGTTCAGAAGACTTGAAGATGAGAGTTGGGCATTCAGAGCTCTGTATCTGAATTCTGGGAAAATTCTTCCCCGAATGTGGGGCCCACTAGGGGTATTTATAGGCTGCAGAATACCCAGGGTAGTTATCATTAAGGGCGCAAAAGTCACTTGTGCGACCATTAGGCGGCGCGCAAGTATACTTGCGTGACAGTAAGGGAACTTGCGCGACCCTAGGTCCTTTGACTCCTTTTTCATTACTTTGTCGATTTTTAATGTTTTCTTCAAAGGATGAATAAGTTTGGGATAAATCATTTCCATTTCCATTCCATTAGACAATTTGAAAAAAAGGAGAGTCAACAAAAGTCCCCCCTCAGAGTTGGATCCAGAAGAATGAGGTTGTGACTCTTAGGAAAAGAAGAAACCCAAAGGGATAGGGGCACACAGGTGTTCACCATGCAACTGTCATCGCGCAGGTGTGAGTCAGGCAGGGCTGGAGCGCGCTAGCTGTTGGTGCGCAAGTGGTCGTCGTAGCCTATATATATGCACTCATTTGTCACACATTGCACCGAACTTCAGATTTTTGAGCTCTTGCTGTGCAGGTCATCTCTGTCGTGCAAGTTACACTTTTTTCTACTTTTACTTTGTTGTCGCGCTGCTATCAAGGTATCTAAACCCGCGTGGTGATACATGCGTTCCAAATACATCCACGACACATTATACTTGCACGACACATCCACACTTGTGCGCCTTAATTTCTTTTCCATTTTTTTCTGAATTCCTTTACAAATTTTATGAAAAATAAACCAATTTATGAGTTAATTTATTCAACATTTGTGCAAATTTCATGGCTCCCAAGAGAATCGGAACCGCTGATGAATTGGAAAGAAAACGTCTTGATGATATGATGGACATCATTGGCCATGATTATTATACTGTCTGCGATAGCACCCTCCCGGATCTGGCTATGTATCTGAAGAAATATCACATTGATTTCTCACAAAACACTTATCTGCCTTTGTATGGTTATGGTAATCTGTGAGAAGTCACTATTCTAGAAGAAAAGAGGTATCTCCTAATTTCTTGGTTTCAGAATTACACCATTTTTGCTTTAGAGAATATCTCATGAGGAGGAGGATTTATAAATGCTGGAATAGTGGAGAAGGCCCACATGATGAATCATATCCCCTGTATGCCAGATCTGAAACCTCATAAGCCTGAGCTGCAACCACATTGTCATCTTTCAGTCTTTTGAAATGCTCAGATGGATCAATCCAAAGGCTGGAAGAAATGTTGGGACTTACGTCCAGGGGGCGTTGTGAAGCCATCTTGGATGTGGGCATACTGGGTACGACAAACCTGTGTAGAGTTTGTCGAAGATCTAAAAGGATTTGCGATATACGAAGCTGTCTGGGTTGGGCAAACATATGTTTACAGACATGATAACTTCGTGCCGGAGATACTCAACTACTGGAGCCGAGAAACCAATTCTTTACATCTGACTCAAGGAGAAGTAGGCATCAGTCTGTGGGATCTCTACAGGATATCAGGAGCTCCAATTTTGGGTGACATGTATGATGAATTCATTCATCCCAAGGTGACTTGGAATGATTCAGAGAAGACTTTTGCTTTAGCTCGGGAATTATTTAAAATCATCCACAGGCTCAAGAGTTCGAAGAACACCTTAACTCAATCTATAAAGGATATTCATCAGGAGGAGTGGATGAATATATTTCTTATTGAGAAGAAAGAGAAGGAGCCAAAGGAGAAGGTGTCGAAGGAGAAAGGATCCAAGAAAAAGAAATCCAAGGATAAGAGGCACACCCGTCCTTCCAACATCCCAAAACCTAAGAAGAGGGGTGCTCCTAGAACATTTTGGCCAACTCTAAAAGAAAGAGATTTTGAGAAATGGGGATATGAGGTGAATAAAAGGATCCTAAAGAAGACTCGTCTGGAGGGATTATTTCCATTGTGTCTCAGCGTTTATCTCTTTCTAGTCAGGTATTCGAAGGGTGGCGTCTGGCCAGGGACCTTCGTCATTGTGGCAAAGCTAGCTGAGCAAATCATTGTTGGGTTGGATACCCCCATTTTATCAAAGATTCCTAGGAGTTTTGCTTCATGTATTCATGGGTAAATATCATTTATGAATATATGAAAACCATTTAATCTTCACCATCAATGCATCTAAAGAGAACTCCATCAAAACCATGCTTGTAGAGAATTTTCTCTATATGATCTGGGCTATCATAAAGAGTAAAATTGACCTCATATCGCCGGATTTGTTCTTTCCCGGCTCTATCAGATGGAAGTGTTCCATTTTAATGGTATTCCCTGATAGGTGTCATCCATCCTGTAGTGTGACCATACGGTTCACGAATGGGACTGATTTTATTTATCTCCTCTATTCTGGTTCGAACATAAGGTGAAATTTCACAATGGTGGGCAATACTCATGGTTGTCTCGTCCCGATCTGGTTCTTCCAGAGCTGTGGCTATATTAGCCAATGCATCAGCTTGGGAATTTTGTGATCTTGGGACATAAGAAAATGCCGGTTCCGAAGGAAATTCCTCCATTATCTCTCTAATATAATCATACAAAGTGATTAGCTCTTATTTTCTAATGGCATAATCCCCATTGACTTGTTTTATTACCAGGTATGAATCACCTTTGACCTTTATGTGATCCACTTGTGCTTGAAGCGCCAACTCCCATCCTGCGATGAGAACTTGGTATTCTACTTCATTTTTGGTACCACTCTCCCACAATAAGAAGGAATAAGGTAACACTTCCTTTTCTGGAGAAATGAGTACAATTCCTAATCCAACTTTGTTGAATTTAGGATTTTCCATTTTCCTCCCTGTTGGACTCCTAGAAGCACCATCAAAGTACATTTCCCATGCCTGAGTACTTTCTTGAATAGAGAAGGCTTCCTCATCATGGAGTTCAATATCTAAAGATGTATCTTCCACTGAAAGGTGTTCAACAAGGAAATCAGCCAGAGCTTGGCCCTCTATTTCCGTTTGAGACACATATTGAATGTCAAATTGCTGCAAAATAACTACACATCTTTCCAGACGTCCTATAAGCATTGGATGACTAAGGATGAATTTGAGCGCGTTATTGTGAGATTCCAATTAGACCTCCTGATGTTGCAGGTAGTGTCTCAACATCTGAACCACAAAGATTAATGCCAGGAAGCACTTATCAATACTTGAAAATCGAGTTTCTGCTTCAAGCATAGTCTGACTGAGATAGTATAGGTTATTTTCATTCCCAGCATCAATCTTCTGAGAAAAAAAGGCACCCAATGATCACTCTAGAGCTATCACATAGATGATAAGTGGTCTTCCTTCAATAGGTGGAATGAGTACCGATAGAATCAAGAGGCATTTCTTTAGAATATCGAATGCTTCTTGACATTCTTCAGTCCACGGTAAGTGACTACCTTCTTCATCAATTTGGTGAAGGATATGCTTTTACCTACCAAATTGGCGATAAAACTCCGAATATAGGTTATGTGTCCTTGAAGTCCTCTCAATTCTTTCAAATTTTGAGGAGGTGAAATATCAAGGATTGACTTGGTCTTCTCAAGTTTGACTTCAATACCACGTTGGCGTAAAAAAAAGCCGAGAAAGTTTTCTAAGGTTACCCCAAAAGCACATTTTAAGGGGTTCTTCTTCAAATTATGTTGTCGAAGATTGCAGAATATGACTTCCAAATCAACCAAGTGATTAGAACATTGTTTTTATTTGACCACCAAATCGTCCACATAACATTCAAAAAACATTCCTAAAAAGGGTTTGAGGATACGATACATGGAACACTGATATGTTGCCCCTGCATTCTTTAGGCCAAAGGGCATTACCTGATAGCAAAACACACTCTGAGGGGCTCTGAAAGCAATAGATTCCTCATCTTCTTATGGAATTCAAAATTGATTATATCCATAATATCCATCCATGAAGGAATGTTCTTCATAGCCAGCTGTTGCATTAATCAAGAGTTCTATAATAGGAACAGGAAAATCATCCATAGGAAAATGCCGATTAAGATATCTGAAAACAATGAAAACTCTAATTTTCCTATTATTCTTTTTCACTAGGACAATATTAGCCATCCACTTGGGATATTGAACTTCTCTGACAAACTTATCTTTGATAAGCTTATCCACTTCAGCCTCAATTTTGGATGGATAGGTTGGGTGTGTTCTTCTAGCAGATTCTTTGAATCCTCGATGTTCTTCTGGAAAACCCATACGATGAGTGGAAACATCAGGATCAAGCCCTGGCATCTCTGTATAGTTCCAAGAAAATATGTCTCGATTTTGCATTAAAAATAAAATATACATCTCTTGTTCTCCAAGAGTCATGGCCGCACCCATTAAAGAGGGGCGTGGATCTTATTTTGTACCCAGATATACCTCTTTGAGTTCATCCACGGTGGTGGAGGTACCCTCTTCAAATGCTGTAGGAGTACCTTTGAGATCTTCTTATTCTTCTTCAACATGTGTTATTTCTTCTGTTTCTACATGCATAGTATATGATGAAGTAGAATTTCAATGATTAATGGAGATGTTAGAATATTAAAATGATTAATAATAGGCTTCCATTGCTGACCCAACTGATGATGAAGGGTCTTCCATGGGTAATAAAGAGGAGATGATGGATTCAGAATCGACATCAATGTTCACCTCTGGTGTTTCTATAACTTCTTCTAGCCTGATTGGTGATGTATATACTTGATGGAATTCAGCAGATGAAATGAAGAAATCTCCATTTGAGCTTTCATCATTTCCTTGTGGGTCATAAATTTCTCCCATGTTGTTTGGCTCGATTTCCATAATTGAAATTATGGATCTTTCCATAAGAGTATTATGATTTGGTTCTATCTTGTCAATTTGACTAATAGGAGACACATAATCTGTACTCACATGTTCAAACAGATTTACTGGAATCTTCTCCAAACCATACAGTTCATTAACTTTCGTAATCTCCTTTCCTGTGGATTTCTCCCTTACCTTCATGTGATAGAATTCCACCTCAATATATTGAAATTCACATGTCTTGAATGGGCCCTTATCACCATACAATGTACCAACCTGACATTCGAAACAATATTTGAGACATTTATGGAATGATGAAGGGATAACCGCATGTTGTTGTAGCTAGGGTCTTCCATGCAAGATGTTAAAGGCTGAGTCTTTATCAAGAACCATGAAATCTGAATTGAATACAAGATCTCCAAACTGAGTTCTGAGTGTAACTTCTCCAAGAGGTTCTTGTCCATTTTTTTCATATCCTTGTAACATCATAGTTGAAGGAGACAAATTAGATTCTGTAAGGCCCAATCGAGGAAGTGTACGAATGGGCATGAGCTTGACTACTGAACCATTTTCGATGAAAGCTCTTCAGATGTCTACACCATTAACCTTTCCAGATAAATACAAAGGTCTAATATATCAATGCAAGACATCAACTTCATCTTTATCAGTAAAAGATATTACTTCATGGAATTCTGAAGGATTATTCTATATATGGTAGACTTCAGCGGCATCAATGTCAATTTCAATCTCTTGAGGACATGACAAAGCCTCGATGAGTGCCTCCTAAAGATGCTTTGAATGATTCAAAGTATCAAAAATTGATAAGTTTGCTGGAAAATTGGCCAGGTGTTTCAATACATCATACTTTTGATATAGAGGTCTGCGTTTCCCAATAGGAACATGTGGTTTAGCATATGCCTTGGAATTTGATGATTTGGAAGTTGATGCATCTTGTATCGGGATAGGAGTTTGCAATATTCTTGGTTTTGGAAGATTAGACCGATTAGATCCATTTACGTGTTGAGAGGATGAAGGTGTAACTCCCAACCGATCCTCCAAAATAACTGTGCCAAGACTGAATTTACTATTGGTGGAAGAACATTCTTGTTCTTGTTGACCTCACTGAAGGGATCTACCACGAGTTTCGGCTGCATACACAGTTCTAGAAGGGGCCGGATTAGAATAGTGTCTTTTGAAAGATCCATGTCTTTCCCTGTATCCTGATCCTCTGGAACTTCCTCTGATTCCTCTATTTGATATAGGGAATTCAGGCTCATTAAAATCGAAAATGATATTGGCATTAGGTTATGTTAAGTGAATCATATTAATAGAACCAAAGATTAACTCTTCATCCGATGATGAATCTACTTGACTAGCCAATTTAGGTTGTACCATTTGGTGGGGTGGTGCCCATTGCTTTGAAGTAGATGATATGAAATCTTCCAGAGTCAATGACAGCTTAGGCATTGACACATACTCATCATCTTCTGATTGTTCCTCATTCTTGGAATTATGCTGTTTCTTTGAGGATTTTCCCTCAGATGAAGAGGGTTTTGCTGCGGCATTCATGGCAGAAGGTACAATTGGTTTAATCAATTGTTTTTTCAAAATAGTATGAGTTCGTTTCATCATCATTATGACCATCCAATCATCATATTTTTGTGCATTTTTTTTGAATTCTTTCCACTCGCCTTCCTCCTCTGGAACTGTAGTAGTAACACTTGCTACCAGAGCTAAAGAACCTTTCATTTGTCTTATCCTGAGTCGACCATATTTTGAAGGAGGTATTAGAAGACAAAATACTCCTGGATGGGATGCCCAAACATTTGATGAAATAGGAAATAGTTTGGACGATCTTCATCTATTTCCTTATTTGGCCACTTGGGCAATGGTAATTGAACCAAATTATTTTCCAGAGCCGAAATGAAATAACCAGGAACTTGTTCATTTCCGAAAGAGTAAAATTTTCTTTTCAAATCCTAAAATTGTTTTCGTATTTGATCTATTTTATTATCTTGAAGAAATAGACTCTATTGTTGGCACTCAGGAGGTACAGCCCTTCGAAAAGATGAAGGTTTTGAAGTAGAATTAGGTGAAGGTGATTGTTTAAGCATAACTGTAGCAGTTTATACTTTACCCATTATCCTTCCTAGAGCAGATGGAATTACACTATATTTAGCCTTAGTATGTATAAGAGAATCTTCAATCTGTTGATAAATTGATGTAAGGTCTCTATACCCTCCTTTTTATTTCACAGGGATCAACGGCGTGCGTAATTCGTCACGCATATTTGCTACACAGATTGGAAAGAGTTATTCTTGAGGGAGTGCTAAGCTTAGGGATTATGTTAATCCCTTCGAGCGAGCAATGAAATCTCAGACCCTTTCATTCTCCATTTTCTTACAGTTTGTAAGATCAAAAACTGTTGTCTTTGGCAACGTTGGGCTAAATTGGAGAAGGAATTTTTGGAGATGATCCTCCCACCTGGTAATTGACCGGGATTGAAAGCTTGTATACCAAATAAAAGCTGGTCCATGCAAGGTTTGCATGAAGCATCTGAGTTTCACTGCTTCATGATGTTCCAGAGTTCCCATCATAGGATCGAGACAAGACACGTAATGCGTCAAATGTTGTTTAGGATCGCCTGGTCAATTGAAAATAGGAAATACAGGTTTCCAAAACATGATGGGGGAGAGATTGAATCTACCCATTCAAGGTAATCTCTCTTTTCTGGTTGAACTTGCACGTGTTTCCCTTACATAGTCTCTAACCGAGCTGTTAATGACTCAATTGTTGTTATTAACTTTAGAGAAACATCCGGTTGAACTTGGACTTGGGTAGGTGTAATGACTAGAGATTAGACAGGTATGGAAGCTGGTACTTCAACTGATGGAAGCACTGCCAATTGTTGTTGCACTTGACCTGTATGATTAGACCTGTTAGGATGTACTAATTGAGGAGGATATTCTTTATCCATCTTAGTAGCTGCAATAAATTTCTCTTGTCTGACTGACTCCAGCATGCTTAGGAGGAAAACTAACCTGAATTAGTTCTACATTCATCCTCTTGAATTCATTCATTTTTTCCTCCTATTGCACAAAACATTTCTCATGTGAGAGGGATTGGACTTCCCTAGAGGAAGGGTATGTAACCTGATTCATTCCTTTCCCCTTGTTGGCTCCCTTTCAGAGAGGGGGAAGTGGATTAACTGAAGGATTAACTAGGTTTTCAGTAATCCTTTGATTTCATGTATGCACACCTTCTTCATTTGTGTATATGCGTACAACTTTTGAGCACAGACCTCTTCATCTGATTCCCCTGAGTGAGCTTCATCTAGTGGATCAATAATAATGACATTGATGACATTAATTGATGAAAAATTAACTGCATCTCTTCTATCATCATTTCTCTGATACTGTCTTCTGCCATGCCCCTGATGAGACATTTCCTTTTATTGATTTTATCCCTCAGGAATTTCTTGGCGAACCGTAATTTGGAGAGAATCTCCTGATAATTTGGATCTTCGTTCCTCTTGTGGTTTCTTACCTAATCGAGAGAGGAACGAATTTCACTGAGGAGGGGATCGATGATTTGAAAAAGTCCTCAGTCCAGTGGATTGAGGCTGTTCCTGATGTCTTTTCTCAACTCCACAAATCTTATTTGTTGATTCCGAGGGTTGGGTTAAAAGAGTCCCCAGTCTGGAAAGCTGGGGTGGCTCTTGACATGCTATTTCTGAGACATTATTAAAATCTCTCCTGATCTTGGGGACCTTAGTCCAGAAATTAGATGGATGCATCAATCAACATCCACTTGTATCACCTAGTTAAAAAGACCGTTGGATGATTTCTAACACTTTTGTCACTTGATGATGTGCTTGCTCCATACGAGAGGCATGTTCAATATTCTTGTTTTCTTGATACAGGAGTAATTCAACAACATGTTCTCTATATTCTAGATTTTTGAGAAGAACTAGTTGATTCTTGTTCTTGGGAAAGATTTTTATTACAAACAATGCCCATTGACTGTGGCTGACAACGGGAAATAACATTGCATGAGACCATTTTTGGTGGGCTTTGCTGATTAGAGAGCACAATGAAATGTAGTGCTCCATGAATACCCCATCCTTTGACATGAATACCAAACAGGGCATTGGCAATTAACTGGCGCAATATTCATAGTGCTCCAAGTCATGAACGTTGAAGGGCTCTCTGCTGCTTTTCAGCCTTCGGATATCATGAGACTAATAGAGATGACAAGTCAATTTGATGTTGTAACCCATCTATTATATTAACATGATTTCCATATTCATCATAAATTAATGCTTTCTTTTTTAACTCAAAAAGAGTTTTCCATATGTTGAGACAAATGTCATGAATTCCATCTTCCATCAACATCTCTGGAATGACTTATTGAGAGTCATCCAGAGGCCAAAACATGACTGGAACATCACCTTTTCTAGTTTTTTTCTCATGTTCCGCATTTCCTCTTTATCATTCAATGAAGATTCTTCTACCTGATTTGACCAGAGCTGGTTCTTCCTTGTTGCTTCATCGGATTCAACAAGATTGTAGATTAATCACTAATTAAACTAGAAGATGCATGACTTAGGGGTGTTTTGGAGAATGACCTACACCCTGGGATATCTTCTGATTGAGAAAGTATTTCACCTGCTAGTGATGAAGCATCAAACATGACTAGTTTCGCATTTGAAAGTGATTCAAGATAAGAGGGATTTCTTGGCACTACATTGTCTACTAGAGCATTTTCTGGGAAACGTGCATCAATACTACAGAGAGGAATCTTTCAGAGAAATTCATTATCATGGGGAGGTCCACCATGCTGGGTTACAGAAAAAGATGAGATCTCTTTCTCCTTGGTCTTCAGACCACACAGAGGGTTCCTGTGGCTCTCATCTAATGATGAAACTTCAAGATCGACCAAACTATCATGAAGCAAGCCTTCATGACGATGTGTCTGTTGAAGACCTTCAGAATTAATGTTCCCACTATTAGGGAATGAGGGAGTAGAATATTGGATTCCAACTGATAACTGTCTGAGGGATTCAAGAACTCCAGCATCAAGCAAGGATTTTTTACAGATTGGCTCTTGATCTCTTGACTGTGCTGGGAAGGTCTTCTTCTTAGATTCCTTCTTACTCACCTTGGAAACCACTTGTCGACAAATGTGGCTGCTCTGAGCAGGTGTATGTGCCTGATCATGAGAGATGGCCCGGCTCAGCTGACGATCTCCACTCAAATCAGGTGTATGTGCCTGACTTGGTTTTCCGTATTATATGGGGGAGTATGCCCCAAAACCCTCCAGGACTGGAACATATGTGTTTGTCTATTCCGGAGTGAACAATTGATGTGTCACTCCACTGTTAGGGATAGATTTATGTGTCCTTCCTTGAGATGCTACTGAAGATGTTATAATATCCTGACATGCATCCATGATATGAGCAAGGATTTTCTTCTGCTCTTTCACCATTGACAGAATGTGCATGGTGACTTCAGCTGCCGGAACAGGGATATACTTACATTCCGTGCTTGTAGTAGGTGTGTGTTCCTGCTCTTGTCCTCCTTTTCCTGTTAGTGAATCCTGATAGTACACAAGTGTGGGGGCAGAGAGTTGAGTCTGCCTCATATTTGCCTTTGGAGATTTCTGACTGTCTTCTCTGAGTGCTACCAAGTGATACTATTGGTAGGCATGATCAATACTAGCAGGTGTATGTACCTGCTGATTGTACTTCGCTGAACGTGGTTGACGAGCTCCATCATATGTAGTCAGACGAGCCTACTGACTAGCTGAAAACGTATAAATAGGTGTATGCTCCTGCCTATAGTACTCCACCGGAATTGCCTGGTGGGATTGGCGTGATGCTGCCAGATGAGTCTGCTGGACAACAGAATTAAAACGGATGAGTGTATGTGCCCGCTCATTGCTTGCCACCATGTTAGGTTGGTGGACTTCTTTGGAGATGGCAGAGATGATAACCTACTCACTGTTAACTGGATTTTGCCTCTGGCGATTCGACTTGCTTGCTCAGGTTCGAGGAACCTGAGCCGAACGCCTGGAGTCGATACCCTCATTATGTTGAGGGCACACTGCCGCACGAGTATAGTGGAAATTGTTGACAGGATCCCTTAGGAAGAACTCATGTATCCTTGAATTAAGGCCCGGAGGTACATGCCTATTCAACTCCTCATAATATGGAAGTGAATGGTGGTTGCATTCAAGGGATAACAACCCAAAACGGTTAGAGAAAGTGGTTAGCACTGCCTGCTTCTTGATCACTGGTCGTCGTTGTCCGGATGACCAGGTTGAATGGTTCACTTGGAGGGCTTGTCGAGTAGCCTCTAGAGTTGGAATGTTACCATTTTGACAGTACTCTTTAACCAGCACGTTTGATACCAATCATTGAAGACACTGAGTAGGTGTTTTCATCATCCGAGTGAACGATGATCTAGCTGTAGTAGCAGTAATGGCATTCGCAGCAGAGGTTTTCACAGCAGGCGTATTCATGGGTGTGAACTTATGAGATGCCATTATGGAAATGCAGAAGATCTTGGAAAAGAGTTCATGTTTGATATAATAGAAATAATCAAGCTAAGTCCGGCCACTACATCTTTTGGATGAGAAAATATGTCAATTATTTCTTTGTTGGCCCTCTCATTGAGTTTTAAATAGGGGCCTAACAAATAAGTAAAACACAGTTTTAACTTGGTTAAGGATTCACGTCGGGTTCACCATTTTTTGTTTCCCTCTAGAATTGGGGAGGATCTCATTGATTTATGATTCAAATATTCCAAGAGGTTTCTAACAGGTTTATTCCTGGAACTGGAAACATCCAATGATTCCATATCCATTTGGACCTACATTCCAAAGGTATGCGCTCATTAGTTGTGGACTGACGAGTTATAGGAATTTTCATGGGTCGAGAGGATGGGAGGTCGGACTCATCACACCTTTTTTATGGGAATTATTGTCTACTTTGGGAGACTCTTTATAGATTTAAGTTATTTTCATGAATCCTTAATACATTACCAAGTAGAAAATGATCTTTCCTTTAGATTTGAAAATAAATGATTGATATGTAGGAAATTTAGTGATTATTTTATATGTATTTGAGGTTCTTCATCAATAGAGAATCATCGGTATTTGTTAGAGATTATTAGTCAATGGTATCCTTCAATACATAAAAGTCTCTTGGTCATTATTATGACCATACTAGTTTTAAAGCCACTCATTTGGACACATGAATTTTATTGTCATTCAGAAGGACATTGATTATTTCAGAGTTGGGATCGTACCCGCATATGGGCTACCTACGTGTCCTTTGTTTTGGAAAAGGAATCAGAACCCATGTAGTTCGAGTAAGGGAGTATGATGTTTATGCATAATTGATGGCTCAAAGAAACATGTCATGATTACTCTTACACTGTATGCTCACGTGAGTCACGCTCGGTGTGAGAAACAAGATGTATTGGTGAAACCAGACAGTTGTTCCATGCAATAATATGGGGATTATGTATGTATGATTGCCTAAATAGATGAGGATTAAGATTTACATCAGGGAAGAAATACATAAATAGGGTCCATAAATTTATATTTGCTTCATAGTGATTTGGATACTCCAGTATTGGGGCTTACTCCTAAGGAAGATGACCAATTTTGGAGGGGACTTATGATTGGGTATTACTCCTGAGAAGGAATCCCAGATCAGAAAGGAATTATGACTGGTTAAGATAAATTATGACTGAGGCTTACTCCTGAAAAGGAGGCCCATGTTAAAAGGGATTTGAAAACAGGGGATTAACTCCTAAGGAGGAGGCCCAGGTTCAGGGAATTTTAGAATTAAGGGACTTGGGGCTTACTCCTGAAAATGATGCCCATATTTGGGAACTTTAAGACTGGGGCTTACTCCTAAAGAGGATGCCCAGATTAGGAGACTTGGGGCTTACGCCTAATAAGGATGCCCATATTAATGAGAATTTGGACTGGGGATTACTCTTGAAAATGGAGGCCCAGGTTAAGGATTATATCATCTTAAAGGATGAGGTAGAATGAATGAAATCTCAATATTTTGTGCCATAATGATGTGTAAATCACTAGGTTTTGAGAGATGTTCCATGGAATTCCTTTCAGATAATGATTTCAATCAAGAAAACATGCCATAAATGGCTTTGAAGAGTGTCTTGAAGACTGAATCTTGAATAGGAGAGGTGGAATGGAAAAAAGGGGTGAAATTGGTAGGAATGGCACCAAAAAATATAGGGGTGCGCAAGTCCTGGAAGGTGCCCAAGTATTGCATGGGTAAAACGCATGACCTATTGTCGCCTATCGACCGGTCAAGGTTCTGGTGCTCTGCTAATGTGTATAGCAGCACTCGGGTTGAATCCTCCGCGATGATACTTTGAAATAGTCGTTTGTTTTTAGTTGATTGTATTCTGATTGGGGGTTTGTTTGTAGAGCTTAATTGAAATGACTAATTTATTATTATTTATTTAACAAAATGATAACGATTGGGGTGAGTTTATCATTAGGTTAGTCGAGCTTGTGATGTCCTTGACAATTTCTTTATATTGCATTTAAATTAACCCCCATGTCACAAGTTGACGTTGATTTGAATTCTCAAGTGTTAATGCTTTAATCTAAGCCTTAACATAACATAGGGTTCTAATTTTGATCATATCTTATTTATGGTAGTGTATTTATGGTTCCAATAATCCATGGAAACCACACGTTAAACAAAACATTTCATTAATCCCTGACATGCTAAGTCCAAAATACACAATGTTAATTCAACGAATACTCATCGAGCGAAAGCTCTCAATCACTTAATATACCTAAATTAAAACTCCCCCCAATGAGATATTTACTCAGCCATTAGTATTGTTAATAATATAGGTTTAATGTTTATGGTGATGATTTAAAAAGATTAGAAAATTAAAGGGACATGAAAAGAGTAGTGTGTCGAACACACACATGAAAGATTTTGAGAATCAAAAATGGAATTTCGATTGAATGAGGAAGAAAATTAAGGGAAGGGGATTAAACTGAGTTTAAACTATTTTAAGACCATTAATATTATACTACAGAAGGTGGATAAGAATAGGAGGTATTGAAGAAGAAACAGTCACTAAAATTTGATTGAAATGAAAACAAAGTTACACAATTACAATGGAAAGAAAACTTAAACAAAAATGAAAGATAAGTGGAGGAGATGTATCTCTTGTTGAAAAAAGATCAAAGAATATTCTCCCTGAACCTTTTCAAGGATCTCGTAATGCCAAACCTCCTCCTTATGTGCTGAAGTGCCAACCCTTTTGAAAGGAGAGGAGGGGATGTATTTATAGCCCAAGGTGGTGGACTGTTTACATTACAGAAATACCACTCCACTTGGCTCACAGATATGGACATCAAGACAGCCGAATAATGATCAATCTCCTTCTTCACAGTTGTAGATAATAATGTTTTAAGACTACTCTATAAATTTGGAGTCATTTGGACATAAGGATCAATGGTTATGGCCGGATGATTAAACAATGTAAAAATGTCCATTTCAATCCATTCTTTTTGAAGTACATAATGTGAAAGGGTTTTTGAATATGTATATTCCTTAAAATCCGAATGGGTTCTTCAACAAAGTAGTACGCCTATATCTCATATTTCACAATGCAAAATCTCAGCTCGATTTGACGGTTACATCATGAGATATGTCATGAATACTATACTGATTTTAATTCTCGTCTAGAAGGGTGGGATGGAATTCAAAGCTTCATTGGGGCCACTTTTACTTAGATTTGGGCCATGAAATTTTTATCCAAGATGACATTTAGTGTCTCCCGAATTAATGTGAAGATTTAATGTTTTTGGACTTCTGTATTGAGCCCAGTAAATCAATCATCAAGGCTGGTCCAGTTTGTTCACAGATTCTTTGTTCTTGTTTGTGAGGACCATATGACCCTTAAAATGGAAGAATTGGCTCATGGTACCTTATAATGAAATGTTTTATATTGAATGTAGAATCCTAAAAAACAATAACCAGACAATTTGGATCAGTATAGGGACAGTTATTAATAACACATTAAACTGACTCAATTGGACTACTTCTAAAAATGCACAAAAATTATACTTAATATTAAAACATTAATATTTCAGACAAATTATGCACATTTCATATAAAATAAGTAAAGGGAATATATAATAAGTCATGAAAATATTAATAACATCAACTCACCCACACTTAGTTTTCTGCATGTCCTCATGTGCAACAAATATAAAAACATGACAAAATCATTTTTACTCACCAACAGATATTAAAATTTTGTTTTCTCCAATCAAGGGAGGTTTAGACTATTTCACTCATCCATTTTGAAATCCACCCCAAGTTTTTACAGAAAAAATGTTCCAAAACTAATTCATTTCTTCATGCTGAAATTTAGAAATGGAAAATGTGGAAACTCAAAACTCACACCTCTCAAGATGATAAAATTTATTTGTGGAGGTTCACTCTTTCACCCAGCAAAAGTGAAAATCATAGAGTTTGAAAAGAGATCTCAGCTTACAATCCCTATCCAAAGTGCACAAGAATCTATAGGACTTTTTAAGGGGTTTTTCTGTGGCTATGGGACGATAGGAATATAATGTCCAAGAGTGAAGAAGAGGGGTAAAACACCAACATAGAAAAATCAATGCACATTTTTTTTAAATAAAACATTGAAGGAAATGAAAACACATATTTACAATGGAATGATTATGTAAAGAAAGACACAATAGAGAAAGAAAATATGAAGGTAATGAGAAGATGAAATATTTACAAAACACAAAACTTCTCTAAAAAAGAACATAATGCAAGTGTTCCATTTTTTCTTTTTTTTTTTCTTTTTTTTTCGAAAGTTGAACTTGGAAAAGATCTCACACTCATAACCCAACCCATGATTTATCTCCTCAAGACACTAATTATAATAGTTATAACAAGGCCAAAGGTTGAGGAAGAGCGATTTTTGACCTACCCATGACACAACCCATTTTTCCTCATTTTTTTGTTTGATTTTTTTTCATCATTTTTTGAACACTTGTCAATAACATTTACAAAATTACATAAATGGAAGTTCATTACATTCCCCAAAACACACTTAATGACAAAATATCCCCCACACATAAATGAATGATTTCCCTCAAGCATATGATAACATGGTGAAAATAAATAATAGGGTACCCAAACAATGAAATCCATTCCCCCCCCCCACACTAAAATTTCAAAAAAAAATTATGCAATGAAAATCCATGTTGATATTGGGTGGGAAAAGTTATTGGGATTGTAATGTGGCTATCAAAGAAATAGTCTTCATAGGCTTGAAGGGGTTTTCAAAAGGAGGATTAATGTAAGGGAAATGGGAGGCTATTTGGCTATTGTGATTCTCATGTGGTTCAGAAAATGCATCTATCATATTAATACACACTAAGGCAGTAAATTCAGCTCGAAAGTCCACAAAATCAAGACTCACAAATGGGGGTGAATACACACATTTTGAAAAGATGGCCATAAGTGGCCCTGGCATGAAATCAAATGTTGTTCTGCATGTTTCGGGAAAATATTTTTCCAAATCAAAAATTGAGCATTCAAAATGTGTTGGTTTTGATACAAAAATTCTTTATCCAAAGTCATAATGAAAATAAAAATTTTTTTAGATGAAAACATGTCTGTTAACTCCCCAAAATGGTTGTACAAAATTTCAAAACTCGATGGTGAGTAAGCAAGACTCATTAATTTTTTATGTATTTTTTTAAGTGATTCTTTTTTTGGTTTTTTTAGTTTTTTAGGTTTTTATATTTTTTTGTGTTTTTTATAAAGATACAGCCACAAAAAAGAGAAATTGAAAAACAAAGGTTTTGAAAAAGAAAGTGGTAAAAAAATTAAAGAGTGGAAAAAGAAGAAAGAGGTAGAGAGAGGAAGAGATAGAGAGAGTTAAAGGGAAAGAGGTGCCCCCTGGTCTAGATTTGCTGGGTTGCCTTATCCATCTAGTGGTAGGTCATCTAGAGAAGTTGGGGAGCCAGTGGAAGTGGATATTGATCCAGGATTGTGGATCCCTTCATGGTGATTATTTAACCGATGTCCATTAACCGTGAATGTCCTTCTGGAAGAGGGTTATTGAACTTGCACTACACCAAATGGGTAAACATTAGTAATAACAAAAGGACCTTCCCAACGAGAATAAAGCTTAACTGGGTGAAGTCGAAATTGAGAATTGAAGAGAATTACCTTTTCACCTTCATGAAATACCTTTCTCAAGATGTTTCTGTCATGGAGTACCTTAGCCTTCTCTTTGTACAGATTGGAATTCTCATAGGATTTAAGTCGAAGCTCCTCCAGTTCAGCAAATTATAATAATCATTCTTCCCCAGATTTTTTACAATCAAAATTACAGGTTTTCACAACCAAAAAAGACTTATGTTGGATTTCAACTGGTAAGTGACATGCTTTACCAAATACTATCCTAAAAGGAGACATCCCAATGGGTGTTTTATAGGTAGTTCGATAAGCCCAAAGGGCTTCACAGAGTCTCTCATGCAAGTCTTTTTTGGTGGGCTTAACAATCCTCTCAAGTACCATTTTCATGTCTCTATTAGAGAGTTCAGCCATGCAATTTGTTTAAGGGTGATATGAAGTTTATGTCTTATGTACAACCCCATTCTTTTTCAGAAGAGCTTCCATGGTTCTATTACAAAAATGGGTTCCTAATTCATTGATCAAGGAACGTGGTGTGCCAAATCTTTGGAAGATGTGGGTCTTTAAGAACTCACTAATAGTATGAGCATCATCCTTCCTAGTGGGTTTGGCCTCAACCCACCTTGAAAAATAATCGACCGCAAGAAGAATGTATGAGAATCCATTGTATGGGGGAAATGGTCCCATGAAATTGATGCCCCAAACATCGAAGATTTCACAAAAGATTAAAGGATTTTGGGGAATTAGATTTCTTTTGGAGATTGTACCGAACTTTTGGCAAGTGGGACATGAATGACAGAACTCATGTGAGTCCTTGAAGAGTGAAGGCCAGAAGAATCCCGAGTCTAGGTCCTTTCAGGAGGTCATTTGTGGTCCAAAGTGGCCACCTCCAGGAAGTGAGTGACAAAATTCTAATATGGAATAATGTTCATTTTCATCGACACATCTCCTTATTACCATGTCATCCAAAGTTTTCCAATTTTTTTTCTTACCAAAAATAGTATTCTGATTCACTTTTAAACTTCATTTTTTGTTCTTTTGAAAACTTTTTAGGGAAAACACCAGAAACCAAGTAATTTACAATTGGGGCATACCATGGTATTTTTTGAGTGGGAGATGAAAGGTGCTCAGTTGGGAATTTAGGATAGATGATTTCAGATTGAGAAGAATTATAAATTTTACTCAAGCGACCAGCAACAGGGTTTTCTTTTTCTGGTCTATCTTGTATTTCAAGGTCAAACTCTTGGAGCATTAGGATCCATATTATTAGCCTCAGTTTGGAATCAATTTTCTTGAGTAAGAACTTTATAGAAGAATGGTGTGTGAAGATTATTATTTTGGCACCAAAAAGATAGGGCCGGAATTTATCTAAGGCGAAAACCACTACTATAAGTTCCTTTTCAGTGACAGTGTAGTGAGATTGAGTTTCATCCAATGTTTTTGAGGCATAATAGATGACATGAAGAATATTTTCTCTTATTGGACCAAGAACAGCACCAATAGCTCTATCAGAAGCATCACACATTAACTCAAAGGGTAAGGACCAATCTGGGGGTTGGATTATTGGGGCAGATGTTAGAGTAGTTTTGAGTTCAACAAAGGCTCTCTTGCAAACCTCATCGAAATGGAAAGTGACATAATTTTGGAGTAAACGAGTGAGTGAGAGGGATATTTTTCTGATTTTATGGATGAATCTCTGATAGAAACCAGCATGACCAAGAAATGAAGGGATGTCTCGAACAAATTTGGGTTCAAGAAGTGATTGGATCACTTCAATCTTGGCAGGATCGACTTAAATAGCATATTTTGAATGTATGTGCCCCAGAACAATCCCATTTGCAACCATGATGTGAAATTTTTCAAAATTTAACACAAGGTTACACTTGACACTCTTTTAGAGGTCTAGATAGATTGAATTCAAACAATATTCAAATGACTCACCATAATTGGTGAAGTCATCCATGATGACTTCCATGCAGTGTTCAATGAATTCTGAAAAGATACTCATCATACACCTCTAGAATGTTGCAGGAGCATTGCAAAGTCCAAAAGGAATTATTCTATATGCATATGTTCCAAAGGGGCATGTGAAAGTAGTATTTTCATGGTCCTGAGGTGCGATTGGGATTTGAAAATAGCTGGTGTATCCCTCAAGAAATCAATAGTGTGACTTTCCGGCCAATATTTCTAGCATTTGATCAAGGAATGGAAGAGGGTAGTGATCTTTTCGGGTTTCAACATTCAATTTCCTATAGTCGATGCACACACACCATTTGTTCTTCACTCGATTTGTGACTACCTCTCTATGTTCATTTGTGACAACAGTTATCCCACCCTTCTTAGGTACAACATGAATTGGACTAACCCATTCACTATCAAAAAATGGGTAGATAATACCAGCTTGAAGAAGCTTGGTGATCTCTTCCCTAACTACCACAAGGATGAGTGGATTGTGTCTTCTTTGTGGTTTTCTATTTGGTTTGGATGACTCCTCAAGATGGATGTGATGTATGCAATGGGCAGGGTTGATTCCGGGTATGTCATTTAGGGTCCAACCTAAGGCCTTTTTTTCTCTAATACTTGAACAAGTTTGGACTCTTCAGTTTCAGTAAGTCTGGCAGAGATAATGATAGGATATGAGTGATCATGGAATATAAATGCATATTTCAGGTGTGCACGAAGAGGTTTCAGATCAGAATAATATTTGACTTTTGGGATAGACAACTCAGGAATAGAAGAAGGGACTTCAGTTGCTTCAGATTCATTTCCCTTAATATTGTCCAAGGTGGAGCAATAGAGATCAGAATTGATGTGGAATTCAAGAGAGTTTTTAAGTTCCTCTAGATTGATAGAGTCTATGAATGAATGGTCCACATCAACTTCACCATTTATGACTTGGTTAATCCTAGTGAATATTTCACAAAATCCTATCTCTTCAAAACGGGATGAACATGATGTAATGGGGTTCAATTGACTCTTAGAAGTGTCCTCGGAAGCATGGATTGAGAATGCATAGTGATCCTCAGATGGGTATCGCATGGCTTGGAAAATGTTGAATTTGACCAATTGGTCACCGAATTCCATGGATAAGATGCTAGAATGGACATCAATCTTGGTTCTCGCAGTCATGAGGAATGGTCTTCCAAGAATTAGGGGTGATCGAGAAGAGTTCGTCTCACCTTCCATGTCAGGAACATAGAAATAAGCAAGGAAGATATGATCATTGACTCGGACAAGAACATCCTCAATTATTCCCTCAGGACTGGCTGTGATTCAATTGGCTAACTGAATGACAACACCTGTTGGATGTAAGGGACCTATACCAAGGTTGGAGAAGATGGATTTGGCATGAAATTAATCGAGGCTCCTAGGTCTATGAGTGCATCATAAAAGTTGGTACTTCCAATTTGGCATGGGACAGTAAAGGTACCTGGATCTTTGCACTTAATGGGTATTGACTGCTGGGTGGAAACATTTTCAAAGGTCCTAAGTTGCCTCTTGGGGGTGCTCAATTCCTTAAGAAACTTGGCATAATTAGGAATTTGTATTATGGAATCGAAGAGGGGAATGTTGACTTCAACACATCTAAACATGTCGAGCCTTTCAGGATCTGGTTCAAAGGACTTCCTTGGTTTAAAAATGGCTTGAGGAAAAGGAATTGGGTTCCTAAGTGGAATGGAAGGAGGTGATGGAATGGATTCAAATTCCTTTTCAATTTTCTTTTTCTTTTCATTTTCTAGGTCAACATTCAAAGGAGGTCTAGAGGACTTATCTTGAGTCATAACAATGTGTTTTCCCGATTTAAGTGAAATTGCACTTACAATACCCTTGGGGTTGGGTAATGGTTGAGCTGGGAGTTGGGAAGAATTTGATTGTTGTTGCTGGCTCAGGTGGGATGCAAGTTGACCTTTTTGAGTTTCAATGTCTTTTAGGCTAGAACAGGGAAAGAGGAAAGATCTTCCACTGCACTTTCCCATGGTTTCTTGGAAGAAGAGGCTTGTCCCAGATTGAGATTACCTTGATTTTGGTTCATGGGAAAGCGATTGTATTGGGTTTCAAATTGGGAAGGCTCATTCGAACAGTGGAATCCAGGAGGAGGATTGTTCCTTTGATGTTGAGGAACAATAGGATAAGGTTGATGGAAGTTACCACCACCTTGACTATATTGGAATTGGTTTGGATTTTGAGGAGTGAATTGAGGGGGATGAGAGATGGTATTACTATACCTCAATCCTGGGTTAAAGGTAGAAGAGAAAGGCTCAGAGTGAGGTTGGTTGATGTTTCTAACAAACTGACCAGATTGTTGAGGGTTGGGATTCCACTGAGCATATGCTGCATTGAGCTCCATTAGTCCGGATGAATCGGACTGATCCTCTTGAAGTTGTGGACATGTGTCTGTTGGATGAGCGGGGGAGCAACAGATTCCACAATTCTTGATAGGTCCAGGGAATAGTGACTGTGGAGAAGATGAGGTTGGGGCTTTGGTAGCCACCGCTAGTTGACGCACAAGACCTGTAAGTTCACTCATCCACTTGGTCATTTTGTTCGCCTCAATTGATTGATTATCTTGGGATGGATTGACTTGAGCATGTGCTCGAGTATGGAATTGTTGGGTGTTTGTAGCCATGTTACTTATGAGATCTCATGCAGCTGCTGGAGTTTTTTCAACAAGAGCACCGCCACTTGCGGCATCAATGAGGGTTCGCTCCAAAGCCAATAACCCCTCATAGAATTATTGGATCAAGAGTTTTCCAGGGATTTGGTGGTTTGGGAAGGTTTCCACAAGCGTTTCGAACATCTTCCAGTACTCATGGAGTGATTCATTTGGGAATGGATGGATACCACTTATTTCCATTCGGATGGAAGCAGTATGAGAAGCATGAAATAATTTTTCTAGAAAGAGATGCTTAATGTCATTCCATGTAGTTATGGAACCAGGAGTGAGGTAGTAGAGCCATGACATGGAAGAGTCAGCTAGGGAGAAAGGGAATGCTCGGAGTTTGATTTGTTCTTCAGAAACCCCTTGAGGCTTTATGGTAGAGCACACCACCTGGAACTCTTTGAGATGTAGATGTGGATCCTCACCGGCTAGCCCATGGAAATTAGGTAGAAGATGAATCAAACCAAATATGAGTTCAAATTCATCCTCTATGTTTAGATATTTAATACCAAGGGTTTGGTAATTCATATTAGGGTCAGCAAGTTCTTTCAATGTTTGTTCCCTAGGATTAGCCATATCGAATTCAATTGGTTGGGAAATGATTTGTTCTTGGGTGATTTGGTTATCCCTAATGGTCCACCTAAGTCGAAGAATAGTTCTATCAATTTCAGGGCCAAACAAATATGAGGGATTGTTTGGGAGGCTACAGGGAATTCAGAAAGATTTAGAACGGATGAGGAAGGGGAGTTTTTCTCGGTGTTTTTTTTTTCAGATTTTGTTTTTAAAATTTTGATATTTGTTGTTTATTTACAAACAATAAAAAATACCGACTACTTAAAGCACCATCCCCAGAAACGGAGCCATTTGAAACGCACGTCCGATTGTTTCCTATCGACCGGTCAAGTTTCTGGTGCTCTGCAAATGTGTATAGCAGCACTCGGGTTGAATACTCGGCGATGATACTTTGAAATAGTCGTTTCTTTTTAGTTGATTGTATTCTGATTGGGGGTTTGTTTGTAGAGATTAATAGAAATGACAAATTGATTATGATTGATTTAAAAAAATGACAATGATTGGTCTGAGTTTATCATTAGGTTAGTCGAGCTTGTGATGTCCTTGAGCTTTGCTTTATATTGCATTTAAATTATCTCCCATGACACAAGTTGGCGTTGATTTGAATTCCCAAGTATTAAGGCTCTAATCCAAGCCTTAACATAACATAGGGTTCTAATCTTTATCATATCATGTTTATGGTAGTGTATTTATGGTTCCAATAATCCCTAGAAACCACATGTTAAACAAAACAATTCATTAATCCATGACATGCTAAGTCCAACATACACAATGTTAATTCAACGAATACTCATCGAGCGAAAGCTCTCAATCGCTTAACATACCTAAATTAAAACTCACCCCAGCGAGAGATTTACTCAGAGATTAGGATTGTTTATAATCTAGGTTTAATGTTTATGGTGATGATTTAAAAAGATTAGAAAAAGAAAGGGACAAGAAAAGAGTAGTGTGCTGAACATACACACGAATGATTTTGAGAATCAAAAATGGAATTTCGATTGAATATGGAAGAAAAATAAGTGAAGGATATTAAACTGAATTTAAACTATTTTATGACCATTAATATTATACTATAGAAGGTGGAGAAGAATTAGAGGTATTGAAGAAGAAACAAGCACTAAAATTCGATTGAAATGAAAACAAAGTTACACAATTACAATGGAAAGAACACATAAACAAACATGAAAGAGAAGTGGAGGAGAGGTCTCTCTTGTTGAAACATGATCAAAGCATATCCTCCCAGAACTTTTTCAAGGATCTAGTAATTCCAAACCTCCTCCTTAAGTTCTGAAGTTCCAACCCTTTTGAAAGGAGAGGAGGGGATGTATTTATAGCCCAAGGTGGTGGACCGTTTACATTCCAGAAATATCCCTCCACTTGGCTTGCCGATATGGACATCAAGACAGCCGAATCTAGAGCAATCACCTCCTTCAAAGTTGTAGACAATAGATTTTTATGACTAATATACAAATGTAGAGTCATTTGGACTTAAGGATCAAAAGGTATGGCCGGTTGATTAAAAAAAGTAAAACTGTCCATTTAAATCCAGTCTTTTTGAAGTCCAAAATGTGAAAGGGTTTTTGAATTTGTAGATGCCTTAAAATACGAATGGGTTCTTCAAAAAAGTACTCCGACTATATCTCCTATTTCACACTACAAAATATCAGCTCGATTTGATGTTTACATCATGAGATATGTCATGCATACTATACTGATTTTAATTCTCAGCCAGAATGGTGGGATGGACTTCAATGCTTCATTTCGGCCCCTTGTACGTAGATTTGGGCCTTGAAATATTTATGAAATATGACATGTAGTGTCCCCCGAATTATTTTGGAGATTTAATGTTTTTGGATTTCTAGATTGAGCCCAGTAAATCAATCATCAAGGCTGGTCCAGTTTGTTCACAGATTCTTTGGTCTTATTTGTGAGGACCATATGACCCTTCAAATGGAAGAATTGGCTCATGGTACCTTCTATTAAAATGTTTTATATTTAAAGAATAATCATAAAAAACAATAACCACACAATATGGCTCAATATAGTGATATTTATTATTAAAACCTTAAACTGACTCAATTGGACTACTTCTAAAAATGCTAAAAAATTATACTTAATATTAAAACATTAATATTTCACACAGATTATGCACATTTCATATAAAATAAGTAATGGGAGTATATAATAATTCATGAAAATATTAATAACATCAGTGGGTATGCAGGTACTGGGTGCGCATGTATACCTGCGTGGCACATGGGTACTTGCGCAATTATTAAGCCATAGGGTAATACTTGGGTGATCCTTGACCAAAGCCTTTAAAATCACTTGAGGTATTTCCAGAAGTGTGGTGCGCAAGTTTTAATGAATAGGTAAGGAGGCGTGCATGTGTATTCATTTCCCTTAAGGTAAAAACATTTAGGCACGCAAGTGTTAGTGAATTATAACACTTAAACCTTATTCCTCTTGTTTAGACCTTCAATTCTAGGTAAATAATTACCATAGAAGTGTTTAGAAGACTTGAAGAAGAGACTTGGGCATTCAGAGCTCTGTATCTGAATTCTGAAAAAATTACTTCCCGAATGTGGGGCCCACTAGGGGTATTTATAGGCTGGAGAAGACCTAGGGCGGTTATCATTTAGGGCACACAAGTCACTTGCACGACCATTTGGCGGCGCACAAGTATACTTGCTCGACAGTAAGGGAACTTGTGCGACCCTAGGTCCTTTGAATCCTTTTTCATTCCTTTGTCTATTTTTGATGTTTTCTTCAAAGGATGAATCAATTTGGGCTAAGTCATTTCCCTTTCCATTCCTTTATACAATGTGATGAAAAGGAGCATCAACAATGATGTAAATCTCATTTTTGATTGTTGTGATCCTCAATGCTGGGAATAATATTTGCATTAAAAAATATCTAGATCTTCCCAATCATTGATCTCACCTTGATAGCAATATTAAAATAATTCCTATAACAAATATTTGATTGGGAAATAGAATTCCCTCCAGATAAATTGGATTTCATCTTCTCCTCTTCGCCAAGTGATTGAACATACATAGATGAATTCTTAAAAATTACTATTTAAGTATTTTCATAAAACACCAAAAAATTGCTAATATATAGGAATAAAATTAACTTGAAATTCACAAATATTTTGTGATTTATGAGCATTGTCTTGGTTAGTGTGAACAATTAATTGTTGCATGTATAAATCAGACAATGTATTCATCAGATTTCTATCCATGATGTCAAATTCCTATCGTTTCAAATGTATTTGAGAGGTTTATATTATCAATTATTTCTTTAATGTTTTTTACCCTTTTTGTGTTAATGTTCATTCAATTTCAAGATCCAAATCATTTAAAAAGTTTCTTGTAATATGAATATTTAGGGATAAAATAATTTTTTTGTTGTTTTGTAGCTTAACCTTCCCAAAAACGATGACAAGTTAGACACATGGCTATCATGGGGAGTGGAAAAAGATATTTATCCAAATTATATTCTAGGTTCATCTCATAGTTATTTCTCTACAATATTAGTGAATACAAAATAAGGTTATCACTTTTAGTTGGTTTTTTAAAAGATGGTTTTAAATATTTTTAACATTTTGAGAGAATGATGAAGTTTTATTTAATTTATTTTTAAATAATATACAAAGTAATTGACTATAATGGGTTTGGGGAGAACTAAATTTTAGCTATCATGGTTCCCACATTTTAAAAAAATTCTACTGGATTGTATGAGTGATATTCATCAATCGAGTCTTTTCTTTACATTTTCAAGATGTTTATGAAAGGAGTATTCCAATACGAGTCATTAGGTCAGTCTATCATCCTTCATCTATGTGTGGAATTATAGTATATTCTATTTATTAAATTGGTTATCCCCTAACATGGAATTTTTGTTCCATAATAATCCTATATTTCCAGAAATATATTTTTACACACATGATGACGCTCATCAAAAACTCACCACCCAATCCTAACATGTTTTACTATATATCTAAAAGATGTGGGTGGAGTGTGAGAATTTTCATTAATGAAGGAAACTAAAATTAATAGAATCAAAACATATTGGAACTACATTTGGAATTTACAATTGAAAATATGAATTAAAACTAGATAATGAAAGTAGAAATGATTTTATTAAATTGTGTCAAAAAAACTCAGATGAAGTACATAGGTCCTGAATTCCTATTTTATGACCACTAATTGATAATTACACTTAATTAATAGGGTATATATGATGATTTGGGATAAGTGAGTATTCCTAATAAATAATGTAAATAGGAAAAGGAAGTTATGACACAACACAACTTCTTTCTGGGGTCCAGTGCTTCCCGCCCCAGTCTATCCCCTATCCAAATAATCAAGCATTTTAGTTGTGGCCATAAAGAGCCTTCATGGAGTCATAAATTGATCACTAATATGTCTCTGATCATAATGTGTAATCCCAATCTCTATGAAATGTGATTCTATAAAAACATGATCATAGATCAACATTTATAGTATATGTTTGGGACTTTCACATCAGGTAAATACATCATGAACTATAATTTGTATTGATAATGTTTCCATGTAATTTTGAAAGAATTGAATTCATTTCATGTAATTTAAATTGTTTACATTCATGAATAACATTCATGAATTCTGGATTTCTGTTTGAGACTATTGATTTTCAAAATATTTCATGTCCTGGATATTGGATTCATGAAATGTAATGCATGGGGCCAAATATTTCATGTCTTGTTTCAAGACTTGTTTGAATAGATTATATTATTTCAAGTTACATCCTATGAATTAATTACACAACATGTAAAGTGTTTTTCCAGATCTTTCCATTCCATATCATCCAATTTATTCATTGTTGATATTTGGAGTTGGTATTCTATTTTTACTTCACTAAGTTGCATCATCATTCTAGGCTCAAAAATCTAGTGTCACAGTGCATCACATTCTGGTAAGATTCAAGTTTTTACAGCTTAGCATATCCATATATTTTTGTTTGACTTTAGAATAACTATGGAATGTTTTCATAAATAAAAATTCAATTAAATACATTCACAAATAATCAATTATATTATAAAAATATTCTGTTTTTTATTAAAAAATATTTTCAAAATATGTTTATGTCAATTACCCATCTCTTGCGATATTCTTGTCCTCAATAATGTAATATCATTAACAACTAAAAGGAATAGAATGTTTTCAATATTAAAATTACAATAAAATTAATAACAATTTATCAATAGATGTTCAACCATTCAAAATTCACAAAAAACCTAAATAGAACATCATTCTCTTAAAAAAGATAATCAACCAAACTATTTTAATTATTCCCATTACAAAATTGTTGTTATTATCCAATAATTCATTCATATGTCACAATTAATTATTAATAAACATTACATGTGATGATTTACCATATAATATATTATTTTATCTCATCACTTAGGATTAAAATTTATGTTGATTTGTTCTATTATAATGAGTAGCAACTTCTATTCTATAAGTGTTTAAAGGAACTACTTTCTGATCCATTTAAAAAAATTAACATTAAATCTTGGGGGATTTTAAATGCTGGTGCTGATGAATATGAAGATTATGGTTGGTAGGTATTGAATTTCAAAGGTATTAATATCAAAGAGGATTTTTTTTCTAAGTAAAACTACATTATATAAAATGTAAATTAAAATTAAAATATCCTCTATAAATTGATAACTCCCAATCCCCAATACTCAAAGAACGCTCATGATTAGTATAATATTAATGAAATATTTTCACCTTATTGATTTTTTTATTTTTTAATTTTTCTGAATTTTTTACATTTTGGAATGATATTATTAGAAACAATCTCATATCCAACAACTAACCACATACAATTGATATATCATCGGTAAAGTAAATGAGACTTTTGAATTTCCCAAATCATAACAATTTTTTTCATTCATTTTTTAGAAGGGAAAATAATATGTACAATGGATGAAACATTATACTAACCCAATTCACATAATAAAATCATGACACATGTTTCATATAACACTTCCCTTATTTCAATACTTCCCTAACTACCACATATAAACATTAAAATCTCAATCAATATAAATTAAGCTACGTAATACCGAATCAAAATGGATTGTAATGATTATCATTCCTTGTGAGTTTATTTGTTGATTATATGCATTAAATAAGGAATAATGTCATATTGTATACATGCATATAGTCTTAGAAAAACTGTTGCAAACATTTTATATATGGTTTTTCACATATATAGTTTTTTACAAGTTCCAATGCAAGGTTTAGAAGCTAAAATGCCCTAAGATCACTCCAAAAATATGATAAAGATAATATAGAAATAATTTTTTCTATAAATACTCCCATTAACAGACTATATAAATTTAATAAAATCAATCTTGGAATGTATTTATAAAAACTTATCCATCCAAATAAAATTTAGAATGTCAATTTGTGAAAATGTTAGGGAAAATTCATTAACCTTAATCAAATAATTCTATAAAATCACTAGTTAATAATTCAATATCCAGGGTTCACTGTATTAGTAGGATTTTTTATTTTAATCAAAAAATCTCATTATCATAAATATCTATGACATGGAATCATGGGACTCTAAACAAATTTATGTCTCCTTTATCAACTATGTTGAAAAAGAAAGCATGATGTGGGTTTTAAATTTTATTTTAAAGTACACAAAAATATAATAAAGAAAAAATATAAGGAATTATAAAAAAAAATTGAATTAAAAAGAAAATTACCATTAAAAATGATTCATCAATTGATTTTTCCTGGTCATGTTCCTTCAATTATATTCTGCCTATCTTTCATGACGTGAATACATTTCATGATGTTTATTGTCTTCAGTTTCTCTATTCATTAATTGAACTCATTTATGGACCTGAAAAATATGAATAAAACCAAATTATAGTACATTACTATTTAATAATTATAAAATATTAACGGGGGAAGAGTTTATTATGGGAAAAGTGAAGCTTTCCTTCTAGAAGTGATGTTGTTCAATGTCATGGAAGAAATCTAAAAAATGAAAAACTATCAAAAAAATCATTCCTTATAAGTTTTCATCCCCAAAAAATATTTAATGAACAATAGTAAAATCCATTTAAATTGAATTTTCTTATAATAATATTAAATATTGAATTACTGCACATTAGCACGTGTAAATGAAATATTAAACATAGTAGGAATTTATCTGTAATCAGGGTAATGTAGAGTGATCTCCTCCGCTGGTTCTAAAGTTATGGTCCAATGGAACTTCATCAATCACTTCACACTTATAATGAACAATATATTTAAAATTAATTTTAAATATTCAAAGCACTAAATAGTTATAGATGAATAACTATAAGGTGAGCTTCACTTGTCAAAAAAAATTTACCTAGCATCAGTTTAATCATTGTTTCATGTAAAGAAACATGATCTCCAGGGCTGAAGGTTATCCATCAAATTATCTTGTTATTTTCCATCCTTGTTCACTATTTATAGATATTATTATTTTTAAAATCTTCCACCATATCCCCTCTATCTCTTATAACTACAATCTCTTATTGTTCCTAGCATTATAAAAGCCTATATTCATCTCTCTTACCACAGTGTATGCTTTGTGTTCCAATTCCTTATAAAGGTAGTATTTATTTATATAAATTAATCTATCAGGTATCATCCCTATTGGTGTCTTATAGGCTGTCCTATAAGTCCATAATAAATCATACAACCTTTGGCCTAAATATTCATATTGGGTTTAGTAGTATATTTGTATAATTCCTTTGATTTCTCTATCAAAGCCTTCTAGTCAACCATTTTTTTGAACGGTATGGTGTTTTCATTTTATAATGTTCAGTAAAATTTTTATGTAATTCCATTATTTTAATATTACAAAAAAGTGATCATTGGTCAATGATGATTCACCAGGGTACTCCAAACCTACAAAATATGTGACCCATAAAAAAATAACAAAAAAATTTAGCATCATATTTCCGGGTGGATTCTTCTTTAACCCATTTTGAGAAATAATCTACATATGAAAAAATATTTGAATTAACGAATGACAATGGGAATGGCCCCATGAATTCTATATACCATACTTCAAATATTTCCAAGAAGTTAATTGCTTTTTACATAATTTTTTGTCTTTTAAAGATGTTTCCAAAAAACTGATTTGTTCTCTCATTTTTAACAAAACTCATATTAATATTTTAATAATGAGGGCCATAACATACATATTATATATCATTTATAACAATATATTGAGATAAAAAATCCCCCAAAATTTAATGAATTAGAAAGTTAGAAACTAACTCAATTTCATTTTCTGGTAGACATCTTTTAATTACATGATCTGTGCATATTTTCCTGATTTATGAGTTATCCAAATATAAAATATAGGGTTAGAATTTTGTTTTTTGTTGGTGATTAGAGTAACAATTTGATAAAACCTAAGATGTTACTAAATAATTTAAAAAGTCATCATACCATTGTACTTCACCTTCTACAGTGAATATTTTTTCATCTGGGAGTTGATAATTCAGTGGGTTATAACCTAGAATTTCTACCTTAGCAGTGTGACAGATTCTACTAATATTATTCACCACTAGATTTTCGGTACCCCTTAACTATTTGATCTCTAGGTAAAACTCATATAAAATAAGCATCCTTCTCCCTACATGTGGATTAGTGTTATCCTAACTAATTAATTACCTGGGAGCTACATGATAGGAAAGAACAAAAAAATATATTTAATAGTAGGTATTATTATAAAATACCTAGCTAAATAATGACTTTAAAGAACTCCATTTATATAGTTATGTGATTAATCTATTAGGTGTATAATGTGCATGATGTGTAGAATATGACATGAGGTTTCTTTTAATTCATTATATGAGGGAATCTACTACAAATTAATTTGATTCATCAAAATATTGCATTAATTGATGGTCCTAATTGGGAGGTTTTAATATTATTAATATAATGGTACTTTGATTTAATTCTTAAAATTAATTTTTGTCACTCAATATTAACCTTAGACTCAACATTTTTAATAGTAACATTGAAAGAGGTAGAGAAATCTTAATGAAATAATTGATAAATCTATGGTATACATGTACATGAATAAAATATAATCTAACAGACCTAAAACATGAAGGATATGTCATGGAGTTTATTAAATAAACATTCTACTTATCAAACTCAATTAATTTCACTGAGATTATGTTTCCTATTTTAGTTGATGATTCCAAAAAGACAGGTTAAGGTCATCTTCTAATAGTCTTCTGGTGCAAAGGTTCCCGGAATGTGTCCTAAAAACCAATCGAAAAACATAATGATATTATTTAGTCAATTGGTAAATAATATGATTGATTAATGTTATAGAGATGTATTTTTTCAAGAAACATGATTTAACATTTTGTAATCTATACACACTCACCAGTAGTTCTTCAATCTCATGGAGATTATCACTTTTTGTTCATTATGTATAGTAGTCAACTCAGTTTTCATTAGGAAAACATGGAAGGGGATAACCCAATATGAATCAAATATTGGTTAAATAATTCAATTCACATGAAAATTTTATATCCCCATCTTTAAAACCAATGGGATGTTGTGATTAAATCTTCTATTTGTTAATCTAAAATGTTTAGATTCAATCACTAAAATTATTACATGAGAGAAAACTTTCAGGATGTTTCCGGTTATATCACATAAACTCCTTCCCATCTCTTAGAAATTTCTTATCAGAATGTCAATATGAATTTTTCTTAGGAATGTGATATGTTATTGGAAATGATCAGCAGAATTTTGCCACCTTCAATATTGTAAGAGAACTCTAATTCACTTGGTAAAGGTTTAATCTCTAGACTTGGGGGTTTAGTTTTGAAATTGAGATGTGGTTCCATAATTATAAATATTTTATTACTTGTATCATGTCTTATTCATTTATTAAATCTCTAAAAATTTTCATTAAACCACTCCTAATATGAAATTTTGAATCTCAGATTTTTTAGAATTGATATTTTTTAAAGAATATTTATCTCTTAATACTAATAATTCTTATTGAATTACTAAATTGTATACTAGTCATGTATCATATTTATGAGATAACACATTATTTTAATGACTATGTGAATTATACCTAATTTAATTATGTATGATGAAGTGTACTGTACAATCTATATGTTTAAATATGAGGGTACCTTCTGGTAAATTGGGGATGGGTTTTTCTATATGAATGAATAGAATCCGCAAAATTATGGGTGAGTGTCCTGATTATCTATCCTCTTCTATTTTAATGATATATAAGTATTCTAGAAAAATATGTCCTATTTCTCTAATGAGTAAATCTTCTACAACTCCTACTAGGAAGATTCTGGATCAATTTTCTTACCATACTACCACTCATGTAGATTCCAATTATACGATCCATAAAGTTAAAAATATTGTGTGCGGAATAAAATTTATTGAAGCACATAGATCATATAATGAATCAAAAAAATTTAAAAATCCATTACTTCACGGAATATAGAATGCCCTTTGATCTTGAAACTGTTTGGACCATGTTGGTTGCAGATGTTTTCTGGAAGTAAGTGATGGTTGTTTTCAAGAGTGATTCCTTTTGTTTTCAAAAATGATAAATCAATTCAATTTTTGAAAGGAAATTAAAAATATTATGATGCTTTGATAATTTATATATATAATATAACATATACTTTTTTGAGATAATTTGATGACATATTTTTTAAGTATAGGTGGAGTAAAACTGTTGAAAATCAAATTCAATTTTGTTTGGAAAGTAAGATGTTGGTGGAAGATAGATAAGTTATATTAAATTTTATTGAAAATATGATGATGCTGAAGGTGAACAATCAATGACTACATATCATGATAGATATGGTTTATGATAAAACTAGTGTATTATTGATTAATATAGATGATAGTGAAGCAACATGCATGCTACTGCCAAAGAAAATATTTAAGGTGGTTTCATTTCCATATGTTTTCCAAAATTTTCAGCCTCAAAATCAGGAGATAACTATTTTGGAAAAGGAAGAGTTTTTTAAACAGATTACATGGAATGTATTATGTGGACCACATAAGCAATTTTGTGGAATGAATAATAGGTACACGTATTGGTAATGGAAATTTAGTAATAAATTATTCAAAGAGTATTATGCAGACAGTGTAGTAGAAATGCTTCATTGGTGGATCATGGTTCACCGAAGGGTGGTAGTTTGTGGGTGGTCAATACTTCAAAATAAAGGCTGTCGTTTGTGGATTGGTGGTGGTGATTTCATCCTCTATTAAATATGAAAGTCGGTACATGGTATTAGAATGGAAAATGATTCGTGGGATGATCATGATACACTGTTAAGGTTGTACCACATTAAATATTTTGGTAGGAAGATTTAACGACATTTTTTAATCTATTCATGTATATATATAGGCTGATAATCTCTACAATGTGTTAGAGATATTATAATAAGATATAATCTTCACTCTGATGAAAATTGTTGTAAGCTATAAATATTTCACAATGAAAAAATGTGGAAAGGGAACCAGCTATTGGAGGAAATATTCCACGATGGACAAAGTTTTCCATGGAAAAAGATATGGTCTTTGAAAGAGAATACAATCTGAAAAAGAAAAAAACAGGTTTTAGAGGAGGAGACAGTATATGGAAGTAAAGGCATTCCATGATGAATGATATAGTCTTTGGAAGGGAAAGACTCTCACAAAGGAAGGTTCATTCATAGAGCAGGGGTGGTAAGAGAAGCATTAGTGGCATTCCTAGAAATTTCCATCCATGGAGTAGTGAATGTGTGAGGAAGTAGAGGTGGTTCGAACAGCACTCGTGTTACCCAGTGAAAATTAGTTCATGGAGGATAAATATAGTTTCCATAGGAGGTAGGATGGTTCAGGGAGGACTGAAGGATGTTTCTACTAGCTTCTAAAAGGAAAAAAGAATAATTGTTTTGAAAGATAATATTTTTTAAACCTAATCAAGAAGCACTAAAACACTGAATTGCATAATATCGTGGTAGAAGAAGCACATGCAGTACTGAATTATTTTAAAAGTGTTACATGAGTGCAAGGGAATATCCAACTTTTTGTACTCTACTTTAATGATTTTTTCGAGTTGATTTTTTGTTATTTTATTATTTTCATACCATACCAATTACATATCTAGTCTTATTGAGTAGTGGACGATATAAATTCTTATTTTCCTTTGGATGTGTGTTTGGATTATGTTCCACAGGGAATGAAATTGTTAATTTGAGGTGAATGTTGTTTCAGAAGTAAGGAACCATAAAATAAAAATACATCACTAATTCAACCCTCCCCAACTCAATGATACATGAATCCTGATCCAGAATCTATAATTGGTATCAAATATGAATGCTCCCTTTATTTATCAATTATTAAGGTTTTTCAGAGAGGTTGTATTGGAGAATTTGAATTGTGTTAACATTAAGGGGATTACGATAAACTATAGAAAGAACTATTGTATATGAGAAGATGGAATTATGCCTTATCATATGTCTCCTGGGTAAGATGTTCTTCCAGTAATAACAAATGGATTTCCTTCTATTTATTACATGGTTTGTCTCACATTTATCGATAAGAAAAATATTCAGAATGATGGAAGTGCTAAAATTGTATTATTCTCTTCACTTTCCAAAAAATGTGATTTTAATAGTGAATGGTGTTTCAACAACTAAAGGTATCAATGATAAGATGAAAAATTTCAATGATAGAAAACAGGTGAAGAAGAAGAAACAATAAATCTAGAGGATAAAGTATGAGGATTTGAAAATGGGTGTGTTTGAATCTATCAGGTAATTCATTACCATGGTAAATGACATTGTCAGTACAACAAGATGTCTTAGCGAAACTTTAGTGGATTATTCAGTTGTTGAAAAGATCTTAAGAATTCTTCCCGAAAAGTTTGATGCAAAAGATTCTTCATTGGAATACCTAGACACTAAAACATAATTTGTGTATGATTTTCATAATACTCACATCACTTAATGGTTGAGAAGGGAAATTACTATGAAGAGAAAAAAGTGTGATATATAAATGTATTTCAATGCCGCCAAGATAGAAATGTATAAGAAGGATCATGAGGATGCTGATGTTGCTGAATCTGACATTGAAAATTAGGTATTTAAAAATATTGATTAATTGTTTCCTTATTTTCTAAAAATTTGAGAATAGGTATTGGTAAATACAAAGGGAAACTTTCCTTGAAATTCAATTAATGTGGAGATATTAAGGACTTTTAGGCTATTTTTCTTCAAAGAATGAAAAAAGAAGATAATGATGAAGATGAAAATTGTATAAGAAGGTTGTGGAATAAGTTGGGTGATAAAGATAAATATTTTTCCATATGTATGGATAAAATTTTGTTTAAATAAAAAAAAGATGATTTTTGTCTAAATATGAAGAAGAAGATGATAGTGAGTTTTAATATGAAAAATCATTTGTTTAAAATTCTAGAGTTAATACCTTTATTTTAGTAGTGAATAATGTAGATTTCATGAGTATTCTTCCTAAATAATAAGAAACTAAACTTGAATCTCATCTGAAAGAATAGTTACAAGAATGTATCATAAATATTATAAGGCTTGAGAAGGAAAATAGGAATTGGAAAAATGAAAACAACTCATTTAAAAAATCAATAATGTCTTCATAATGAGAAATTTAAACTGTTAAAAGGGATTTATGATTTGAAGAATTCTATTAAGAATGAAAATAATTATAATGAACATCTAAACATAAATCTAAACGAAAAAGGCGAATAGTTGAAAGTAGTCCAATTTTTTTTAAAGATGAATAGATGAATATAAGTTTCAAAAATATTTTCTCAGAAGTTGGTGAAAGTTATATTCTGGATGATCATAAGTAGGATCGATAATTTTTACATTCAAAGGTTGAGAAGAAAGACGGAAGTGGTTTAAAGAATAATAAATCTAGTAATATTTTGTATGTCTCCAAAGTATACAATGCAAAAAAATAATAAGTATCTAAAAATAATTTGTTCAGATAAATTCTATTACTACAAGTTTTGAAACATTTTGAAATAAATATAAGATGGAAAAGAATGATATGTTTTACAAAAGGAGGATTGATGGTAAATTATGTCTTATTAAGAAGGTTGTTGATAATCTTGTCTACAACTCCGGTCATTATGGATGTTTTAGAGAAAAATATTTATATTATGGCTACTATTGGTACGGTGGTGGATTTAGAAACATCCCAAATATGTGTTGCTTCAGTCAAAAACATTACTATTATTCCATAAGATGTGGATGGCATGGTTTTATGGGTAGATAATCCTCCCAAAATAATGAAACTAAGACATTTGGTGTGAAGGTTGAGAATATGTTCCAACCACTAGAAATTATTTGTGAAACATGTGAAAACCTGGACAACTTGCTAAGGGTTGTCCTATTTTGTTACCAACAAAATAAAAGTTTTGTAAAAAATCTTAAAAGTATGTGGTGAAGAATGAAAATGAATAAAAAATTAATCATCTACATGAAACTATATTGAATGCTATAAAATGAGAAATACCATGGATTATTGATAGTTGTTTTCTTCTCATATGACTAGAGACTTATCATTATTGAATAATGTGAAAGACATAAAATAAGGGACAATGACATTTCAAAATTATGAATCTTTAAGAATCAAAGGCATTGGGTCAACCATCACTAGAACTGAAAATATTAAATCATAGAAAACCGTATATGTTGATATGATAAAACAAAACTTGTTGAGTATTTCAAAAAATTGTGATGAGGGAAAAAATTTATCATTATAGAAGATGGTTTTTTAGGAAAGTGAAGAATATGGGAAGATAGTAACCAGAGGCCATCATACAAAAAGAAACTGTTTCCATTTTGGTGAAATAAGAAACTCTTATTACATGGGTATGATGGAAGAAAATAAATGGTTTCCTATAAGTATGAGATACCTTTCTCATGGAAACAGGAGAAAGATATCCAAGTGAGATAGTGTTCCTTGTATTAATAATTTTCCATGAAGTAGAGATTTATGTTTCACTATCTATTAGAAAGGAATGATTTCCAAATCTGTGCATAATAAGGTTTACAAATGTTCAAAAAAATTCGGGGTACTTAGTTATTCAGGTAAATATGGGCCAATGATAAAACAATAATCCAATATAGTTAAGTACATCAACACATTCATTGATAAATTTACTCACATTACTTGTGTTATTTACAAGAGATGTAGTTAGATGCTCTAATTTTTTTAAAAAATTCAAGAGGAAAGTTGAGAATGAATTTCAATATTTATGATGAATATGATAACTGACAATGGTGGTGAATAAAAAATTGAATAATTAGAAATTTACAATTAGAATCACAGAATTTGGTATGAGTTCCATTTACCATACAAACATAAAAAAATGGGGTTTTTTAAGGAATGAATAGAAGTCAGGTTGAAATGGGGTGAACTATGTTACTTGAACATGGTCTCCCTCAGTATTATTGGAGTCATTCCATGAGTACAACCATGTATATTTAAAATTTATATTTCTACAAGCCATACATAGATATGAATCCATATGAAATTATTTATGGAAACAAATCATGTTTGAAACACTTAAGTGTCTTTGGGAGTCCATGCATCTTAAAGAAGAAAGGTGGAATCCATGGAATGTGTGAGCAAAGAGGTGATGATTTAATTTTTGATGGATATGCTTTGTAGAGAAAAGGATATAGATTTTTCAACAAAGAAACATGAAGAAATTTTGATTCTACTGATGTAAATGTTAAATGAAATTTTGAGAATGAATGTAAGCCTTATGATGATATGGATGTTGAGGTTGATAAGGAATTTTTTGTTAACAATTCAGATAATGATGAAGATAGTGGTCATCCTACTCATGAAGAAAAATCAAACTTAGTTATTTTATGTGATGAGGATAAACTCAAACAGCTCATCCTAGACTGAGGAAGCAATTGGAGGCTCAGAATATTATTGGTGAACAATATCACATTTTTCACACTAGAAGAACATCAAAAGTTCTTATACACACTTCTTCATATTCAGAAGTCGAGTCGAATGATGTGAATGATGCTTTTGAGCATCCCAAATGTTTTCTGGACCTGAATGAAGAGTTTGATCAGATTGAAAATATTTATACATGAGAAATCATATCCAAATTGTATAATAAAAATGTTAATTGTACACAATGGATTTTTCAGAACAAGCTGAATGGAAGGTAATTCATGGTTCTACACACGATGCACATGTAAGGGGATCTTGACCTAGGGTTTCCTCTCGCCACGACCAGCTCCTCCGCGGTGGGCGGCACGACGCTTCTTTCTTGTTCTCGGTGGGTTGGATTTAGATATCCACTGTAGTGGAGTCTTAGTGGTATTCTCTCCTAATGTGGGGATGCTCTATGGGCCTCTGTGGTTGCTGGTTCAGATCCGTAGGTGTAAGAACAGTTCTTGTTGACGACATACTCTTCGGAGCGCTTCTAGATATGATCTCGGTAGCTCACTGTTTTCCTGGGATGTTTTCGCGTTGGAGGGTCACGCTCATGAATCGGCAGTTTGTTGGGTTCTACCTCCTCTCAGGTGAGTTCGCTATGGATTCGTTGTACCATATGTGGTTCAATTGTCTAGTGGAAGTGGGATTTTCAGTTCTGTGGTTCTGTTTTTATTTTTATGTGTCGTGGTGAATCTGTTCGTACAGGTTAAAGGTGGTGTCGTTATGGAGCGATGATGATGATGTTTATCAGGAGGCAACTCCATGGATTATTTTTCTAATGATTTCCAGTTTTTCGTTCGATTGGTCTGTTGAATTTTCTATCTCGGATGAATCTTTTGTCGGTATTTATGGAGTTCTTTGGGCTGGTGACCCTGTGTATCGGTTATGGCAGTTTTTCTCAGCATTCTGGTGGGGAGAAGTTGCGACGATGGACGCCGGAGAATCTCACCGGTGATTCGGTGATGTGGATGACTGATGCACATGGTGTGTTAGGTCTGATGGCAGTTCGGTGCTCGAGGAGGTGCAGGCTCATGGCCCGAGGCAGTGTGGCAGTGGTTTTGAATTTGAATTTTCCATTTTGAAATGTAGTATGTGGTTTTGGGTTCAAACTGTATGGGTCCCAACAACCCACAATCCGGCTTTTTAAAATGAAAAAAGTGATTTGCAGGCTGAATGGAAAAGGAGAAGTGTTAAGGAATAAAAAAAAGATTAGTGTGAAAAGGTTACCCACTAATTAAACGAGTCAATTTAAATGATACATTTTATCTAGTTTAAAAGTTATAAATAATGAGAATCATTCCTGAAATTGTTGCATAATGAGGATACATTATTTTTAAAATCGATGTAATGTCCCCATTTCTGAATGGGAATATTGATTAGGAAGTTTACATTGACCAACCTTATGTATTTTCGATGGGAATGATATATTTTATGTGTGTAATCTAAATAAAGGCTTGTATTGGATAAAAAATATCAAAGATTATAGTATTCCAAATTGGATACTTGCTTGAGGAAGATGGATTTTAAGAAAGGAATATTTGATAGAAATATTGTCATCAAGGAGTGTTAGATGTTTTCTCTCATCATAATTCTTTATGTTGATGAAATTATCATTTCTAGAAATGATGAAATATCATGTGAAAGATTCCAAAAATAGATTAATATTTTGTTTGATATTTCTATACTGGTAGAAATGAAATACATTATTTGGTTACAAATTATACAAAATAGGAAAAACAATTTCCTTTCTCAATACTAGTATGCTAAGGAAATTATTATGATGTCTTCTATGGAAAATTAGAAACTAGTTTCTATACCGATTTTAGTGTGATCCAATTTGTATGAATATGGTGAAGGAATATAATTTTATCAGAATGTGTTTTGAAAGTTGATTACATTTTTGTGATATCTGAATTCCTCAAGACCTAACATTGTTTATACTATTACCATATGTGAAAGATTTCAGAGTTTTCTTAAATAATTTCATTTAAATGTTGAAAAACTAATTCTCAGATATATCAAAGGGACATCAAATTTTGGAATCCAATATGATAGCTCAAAAAATATGGACATGTTTGGGTATTTTGATGCTGATTGGGAAGGAAATGTTAATGATAGAAGATCCAAATATTTTGGTGTTTTCTTTCTAAGGAAATGTTATGTTAGTTGTAATCCAAAAAAACATAATTCAACAACTCTTAGCATGGATGAAGCCTACAACATTGTTACCACTCAAGATATTACCTAACATATGTGGATGGAAACTCAATAGGAATACTTACTAGTTGAGGTAAAGTTACCATTTCACTTAATATGTGCTAATCAAAGTGAAATCAATCTTACAAGGAATTTAGTAAAATAGTATACTTCAAAATATTTTGACATAATGTACCACATCATCAAATAGCATGTGGAGAAAAATAAATTGAAGTTGGAGTATGGTCCTACATTGTAAAAAGTTTCTAAAATATTAAAAAACTATTTACCAAAGGAACCATTTTACAGATTGAGGTTTAACATGGGAATCCATACTATATATCATAAAGGTTTAGATATGTGTTTTTATCCCCTGTCACTCATTAACATTGGAGAGTGTTTTTAGGGAGATAATTGTTTCATTAATCTATCCTTATGGGCGTATGCATAAAGGGAGAGTTGTGGGAAAGCTGTGAATAAAGAATGTAACTGTGTGAACTATTTTAACTATTTTTTGAGTGGTTTTATGATAAACATTCATTTTACAATAATGTGGAATTACTTAAGAAATATGAGGATGAAGGAAATTGTAGAAATGCTATGGTGGAATGCTGAAGAGGTTTTATAGTCATTACATTTGGACAGTATGGTCCTACTGTCAATAATTATTGTTCCCTATAATGAGTTTGCACACGTAGTGTAATAAAAATTGAATATTAGTCCATTTTTTAAGGTTAAAAGGATTAGTGACTTATGAATCATCATTGAATTAAACAAAATTGGGTTGATTATTAGTACAAGGTGGTTAGAGATGTTTTTATAACAATAAACAGGTTGTTTTCGAGTGTGTTTCCTTTTGTTGTTTAAAAGCTTAAATCATATAACTTTTTAAAAGGATGTGGAAAATATTATTATGTTTTTATAATTTGTATTTCACAAATATCATAGATTTTTAGTAGAAATTTTGATTTAAACTTTATGATGGTAAGGTAGAGTAAAATTATTTCCAATTATATTCAGGATTTATGGGAAAGAAAGATGTTGTTAGAAGATATGAAGTTATATTATTTTCCATTGAGAATATGATGATGCTAAAGGTTATCAATCAAAGAATACATACCATAAAATATATACTTCATGTTGAAAGAAGATGATTTTCGAATAATCTAGATGATAGTGAAACAACATGGGAGTTCCTGTCAAATAATATATTAAAGGTGGTGTCTTTTACTAGTGTTTTCCCAATTTTTGGGCCTCAAAATCAAAAGTCTGTAATTTTTAGAAATGGGTGATTTTTTTAAAAGGAGTTTTTAGAGTTTAGTATTTAGACCATGAATGATAGTTCAACGAATTCATAGGTGGTATCCAAAGCAGATAAGATAACTCGGAGATGGAAGGATTCCACAATGAGCAGTAAATGGGCCACGTAGTAAAAAATGATTCTTGTGTGGATCACAGTTTGTGGGAGGGTTACAGTTCTCAAGAGGTCAATATATTCTAGTGAAAGCTATAATTTGAGGAATGAATGTGGTTATTTTGGATGGAATGTAATAAAAAAAGGTTACATGAGGAGTAAGAAGGGAAACAAGTTCAGAGGACAAGAACAATACACAGTGAATGTTGTACCACAAAGAAAATTTTGGCAAAATGGATGAGAGATATTTTTTGATCTATTTACATATAGTTGTACCACCAATACCTTCATTATGATAGAGAAATTTTTATATGGTATCATCTTCACTCTAAGGAAGAATTTCCCTATGTCCCAAAGAGTTTGTGAGGGAGAATTCCATGACGGGAAGTAGATAGTGGAGGAAAAATACCACGAAGGATGAAGTTGTCCACAGAATAAGAGATGGTACGTAGAAGAGGATACAATCCATGGGAGAAGAAATGGTTCATGGAAGGGCAGACATTCGATGAAAGGGATGAAGTTTGTGAAGGAAGAAGCAATTCATAAAAGGGAAAGATGCATGTGAATCAAAGGATGTCTGTAAAGCAGGGGTGCTTTGTGGAGCATCAATGTTATGCATATCAATTTCCATATATAGAGTAGACACAGTACATGTAAGAAGAAGTGGTTTATAATGAACTCATGTTATGCGGTGAAAATCAGTTCGTGGAGGATATATACAGTTCATAGAGGAGGTGATATGGTTCACAAAGTACTCAATGATGTTTCCACTAGCTTCTACATAGAAAATAGAATAATTGTATTGAAAGATAATATTTTTTAAAATTTGACCAAGATGAATTAAAACACTGAACTAGATAACTTTGTTCTAGAATAAGTACACACACTACTGTATTATTTCCAAAATGCAACACGAGTTCTGTGGAATATCCTACTCATTGTATTACAAACCGAAGGATTTTTTTCTAGTGGATTGTGTGGTATTGGATTGTTTCCATATAATACCAAGGACATAAATACTCTTATTGAGTAGTGAAACTTGTAAATTATTCTATTCATGTGTATGTGTGTTTCGATTGTGTTTAGCTGGGAAAGAAATAATTAACAGCAAAAAAATATATTTTTAGAAGTAATGAAACAAAAATGAATCAATGATTTACCCCTCTCCCTCTCAGTGATAATTCAATACTAACTAGGCATCATCATCAATTTGTGGGGTATTGGTGGTTTTATATATTATGAGATTATTATTTTTAATATAATTCATTTTTTCCATCCAGTACACATCTTTTTGTTCACAAACCCTTTAAAATTGTTTCATATTATGGAAATTTTTAGATGGCCTTCAGTAGTAGGATGATGATCTAAAATTTTAGGAAGGTTTCCTTAATTTCCAAAATTATTTTTCTCCAATTCACCCTTTAAAAAATAAACCAATTTTGAATATATAGTTCTAGTATATATTTATTTTCCTTTTACTACTTATGTATGATAATTTCTCGTTATTCTTTTCAAAATTGGATCATCAAATTTTTTTGTGGATTATCCAATTATCTTTTCTATATGGGTGGATCTTTTGTATTATTCTCAGATTCATCAACCATGCACTCTTTAGGTGATAGAATATCATTCAAAATTCATGTTGTGATAATGGTGACATTATCCTTGAGATTCAAAATAATCTAGGATGGTATATCTCTAGGTATTTTTTACCTGAAGTACATTAACATAAAAAATTGTTCTGTTAGTTTATCAATATTATATTTAAGTACTACAAAATTGGTCGTTAGTTGTTGATCTTCATTTGACGGCCCACTGGTGGAAGGATTATCATATATTTTTTTACTGGAATGGTAGTCATTGAAATTATTATTGAAATGGTTGTGGGTTTGGATATTACTATTTTTGGAATTGAGGTTGTGGTGTGTGTTGATTTTATAGTATATATTTATTTGGTTCTTTGAATAACTTTATTGAGCATGGGGTTGACATAGACGATTCTGCTAAAATTATCATGGTCAAAAAACCACAACATACCCCTCTATTCCATGTGCCACAGGGCACTGATCAACACCATGAGTGGAAAAAACATATAAACCACATACCTAATTTGAAGGGTTTTATCCAAATTCTATTATGTGATCCATATTAAATACTAACCTATTGAGGTAATCAATATTGGTTACAAGATTATCTAATGATTCATCTCTTTTTACATTTTAGATAACTCTCATTCTCATACCTGTAGTGTTTAATTGGTATTATTTCTACAAATTCTTCTTAATTAGACCTCTTGCATCAGATGGTGACATACAAATCAGGGGCCCTCTGAATTATGCATCCAATTGTTTCTAATCATTTTTAGACGAAATTGGTATAATTAAAAAAACAAATTTATGATTCTCATTTTCTTATTGCGAGAAGCCAACACAGAGCTTCTTGAACACCTCTGAGTACTCGTAGAGGTTCTTTATGGTTCATTTTAATATGATGTAAATCGTTTTTTATTGTAGTTCTCTTGGATGTGGGGAAGAATATTTTCATTAAGCATATTTTTTTTATAATCAATATTCCTAATATCCCATGGCCTTAGATTCTATATCCATTCCTTAGCTTCACCAATGATTTATAAAGGGAATTCCATCTATTTAAATTTGTGTTCAAGTTCTCCTCTCAGCCTAAATCTTAAGAATAAATAGCTGACTTTATTAATAAGCTAATTTCAATCCTCTCTTAAAAGGCCAAAAACATTGAAAGAACAAGAATAATATTGACGCACAATTCCAAATAAATTTTCAATGTAGGTGTAATGAGTTGGTTATTTTTTAAAGTGAATTGATGTATTCATAAATTGCATGGTTTTTGTTTGGGATTTCAATCAATAACTTCGATATGAGAGTTAAAACTGAAATTTTCACTTGGAACTAAGAGGTTTAGTTAAAAAATTATTTTATTTACGTTTACATTTACTTAGTTGGGTTAATTTTGTTTCTATTTCTAGATCAAAATCACTAAAATAGTTTCTTGACCTATAGAAAATTCAAGGATAAAAGAAATCATTTGGATGATTATTGGAACTAACTCCCTGTTATACTATAATGATTTATGCACACCTATCAGGGGACACATGAAAAAAAAATATTAGCTCATTACTATCTTTGGGTCATCCTGTAGTTTCTTACAGAAGGAGGAATTCACACAAAATATGGTTGTCACATTTTGATGATTTTTTGAAAAGTGGGTTTTAATTAATTTTTTTATATTTATAGGAGGAAGCAGTTTGTTTTAATTGATTTTAATCAAAATGACAGTAGTATTGACTAAGGGAAGTTTGGTTATAACATGTGTTATGATATCATGTCTTATAAATATTACCCCTTTTTATTATGTTAGTTGGTAAGAGATAGATTCATATACTGATTCCTCTCTCCCCCTTGGACTAATGGTTATGTTGAGAGTATTCATATATGAATTCTCAGGTTATTCTACCTTACATCATAAGTGTGTATAATTGTAACAAGGTCTATTGTTCAAATAGGTCAATCCCAAACTAGGAATTTTTTTCCCTAATAAACCAATATTTCCAACATGATATTTATAACACGTGATGACAATCGTCAAGAACTCAACACCCAACCCTAATCTATTCCACCATATAATCAAAAGAATTTGGTGGAGTGAGAAATGAAACATGGACCGAGCTAATTACAATTACATGAATAAAACCCTAATGAAATAGAATTTATAATTTAAAATAGAAATAAATAATTGAAACCATATATAGAAAGAACAATGGATTTTATTTAATTTAGCAAAACAACATAAACAATGCACATAGGTACACCCTCCCACTTTCCTGATCACTCATAAAAAATACCCCTCATTGGATTGGTTAGAAATCTTGACTCAATTTAGGGGAGTCATTGTAGAAAATAAATAAAGTAAAATAGAACATAAACTAGTAACGTAGCAGTAAGACACTGACTGGAGATTATCTCACTAGTCAACCCCCGACCAAAAAACACTATCCTATTATTTATAGGCATAAAAGAGACTTTGTGATGAAATAAATGGGTCATTAATAGGTATATGGTCATAATGGGTTACAAAAGGATATTTAATAGCTGCATCCCCTAAAAATTCATCTCAAATTAGTTTTTCTCAGTTGTTCCTGATACTTTCACACCACGTAAATAACGCACTATGGGTAATGTGTGTGGTTGAGGATTTCACAGAATGTGTCACACATTGATTCCATGAAATTCAATTCTTCGAGGTTCATGTCATGAATGATATTCAATGAATTTAATGCGTGGTTCCAAACCTATTATTTCTGAAACATTTCATATCATCGATATTAGATTCATGATGTGTAATGTTCAGGGATGAATTTTTCATCGATTGTTTAATAACATGTTTTTACATCTTTTATTCCTTCAAGATATATTTATTGAATTTCTTATATGATATATAAATATTTATTCTATCTTTTTTCACTCTGAACCACCATGGTTCATCATTTCTATGATTGTAAGTTGGTCCTTCATTATTCCACGGATTTTTTGCATCTATAATCATGCTTTAAAAATATGGTGTTGCGATGCACACCATTACAGCACATTTATAGTTTTTTGTATCTCAATATATTCATCTCCTTTTGTTCATCATTAATCATAATAAAAATTAAATATTAGGATAAAAAATCAATTAAATTGAAAAAACATTGTGTTTTATATAAAAAATATATGCAAAATAAGATTCTTTCGATTCTCCAACACATTAAACATTATTTTTCTCAAGAATTAATAACAAAAACATTTCAAAGGAACAACATGTTACAAATATTTGATTTCTAAATCAATTAAATTAAATAATTATTAGTGGTGGGTAAACCTTTAATGATTCACATAAAACATCAATTCAAAACATAACCCATTTTATCATTCATTTTTCATATGAAAAAAAGGTAAAATCAATGAATCAAGATACACTCCCAATAATGAAAATAGAACACCCATATTTGTTTTATATAAAACATCCCTTCTATGAATAAATCACATAAAACCTCAATTAAACATTAAAATAAGATTAAATATCAATATAATAGAGTAGGAATGTATAAAATGGCTTGTAATATGGCTCATTCTAAGAGATTTGATTCCTGGATTCTATAGGTCAAACGTGGTTTAATTTAGTAGTAGTTCTATGTATATGGTCTTAACCAAAAATGTGCTCAATCATTTCAAATGTGATTTTTCATAGTTATATCTTTGAGATGTTTCATTATATGTTATAGAGGGTGGAATTACATAAATTACTCATGAAATATTCGCATGAAAAAGTTGAAAATATTTTGTCTAGAAATCCTCTCGATAATGGATGATATTAATTTGGGAATATTTCTAATGAAATTCAATAATAATAACAAATCAATCCAATAAAATTTCAAAATTTCATACTGTGAAAATGATAGTGGAATTTTATTTACATGAATCAACTAATTCCATCATGTAATGTGACTTTAATTCAATATCTATGCTTTACTGTAATTAGTAAAATTTTCATTTTACTCATTCAATCTTATTAAATTAAAAATATAAATAATGGAATCATGGGATTCCTAAAAAATTCATGTTTCCAATATGAATTAAAGTTTTAATGAATTATAGTTGTTGGTATGAAATTTTAATTTAATGATCTTTTGACACTCACAAAATGAGCATTGAGTAATTAAAAGGAAATAAATACTTGAATCATGAGTATTATTTTCTATGAAAAACCAATGTAGAGAACGCGAACAAGTCACATGGATCACATAACATTTATGTAGTACATGTGATTGCATGAGCTTCATGAAAATCACTTGATCTACTAGTGATTATGATGACACCATTTGATAGACTCTATATTCTTTTAAAGTATTCCTAAAACAATTAGTGATCATATAGAGGTTTCATGATGAACTCCTTTGAGTTAGGAGGCTTTTCGACTAAATAATTCTTGGGAAACATCTAAATCCCCTTATAATATAACGCCAAAAAAGGTAAAATCATTCTACGAAGGATATTTATGTTGGTATTCATGCAATATGACCATGGGTTCTTTAGGACCATGAAAAGGTCCTATTGATTTGTCTACCTTGTCACGCAAATGTATGTGGATGTCTCACCTTCGTTATGTGAAGGACCTAGAACACATGAACTTAAATACTTGATTCCCCTATGACTCCACATACAACAATAGGGGTTCCCCAGGGAAATAATTATGTGTATCCATGAGATCGATCACTGATCATGCAACACATCATAGAAATTAAGAATGATTTTCCTCGAGAAAACTCACAGAACATCGATAGATCTCCTAACCCTGTTGAATAAAATAAGGAAATAAAGAAAAGTTAGAATCCTCTTATGAGTGAAACATATGCTAACCATTATGAGAAAGGGGTCATATACCACAGGTGATCACCATGGATCTCATGATTCCCCCTCGAAAAGCCATCATGATCTTAAAAAGGCCCTTAGAGAGCTCAATAAGATCCCATGAATTCCCCTTTAACATGTCTTTCTAGTGTAAAAGAGGACCACGTAAAAGTCGTCTTCTATAATGTCAAATCCTTTCCTATAGAGTCCTGATCTCAAAAGACTCCAAGACATGTTCCGATAAACATATTGAGGGTCTATAAAATATCCACATGGTTAGGTGAAATCCATGTGATCAGTTTGGGTCCAATAATCATGGTGATGGTGGATCATTCTCGTAGTCACTGTTATCATACAAATCCACGGATAACCTACAGAATGGTCATCAATTTCGTGTGACCCCAAAGTATATCCACTTTCTTAAGATCATATATTCGATATATTTTCCATGAAAGGTAGAATATTACCATGGTATAGGGGCCTACAAATACCGCCCCTCCACATAAAAAGAAAGAAGAATCGATGAGGGATTGCTACATGGAAGCATAAGTGTGGAATTATCATAGAGACCAATCACATTATCACAAATGTCTTCCACCAGGTAAAATATGGGGAATGACATGAGAGATTATAGAGAATGAATATGTACTTCTCATGATCACTATATAGATCATGTGGTAGAATTATAGTGTGTTGAACAGATTATGCCAAAGATAACTTGCATGTTGACTGGGTCACACAAAACCTAAAGTAAGACAACAGTGCAAAAAGCATGGGAAACAAATGAAATAAAGGCAAGAATAATGACCCATAAATATGAAAAGCTTACATGTAGGAAGATATGATAAGTTCATGTGATTCACATGATATACCCAGACCATGAAACAACAATAAGACTTTTCAGTCAAGTGATCTCATGCTTTCTTAACATGCCACTTGGATCATGTGATGTCTCTTGGACCTTTCAATAATTTATTTTGATGCCGACATGATATGAAAACCATGTTCTGTGAAGTCCTCTATGCATGCCAGCCTAATCTTTTGATGTCTTCTAGACATGTTGTCAATGTTTTGTAGTGGCTCCCGAGAATTTTAGATATGTCTCATGATGTCATTTGAAAAAATAGCTAGATCATGCACCACCCTCCAGACAATTCATCTAGATCATGTGACACACTCTAAAAATTTCATTTATGTCATTTCATATCATCTAATCATTTTATACCCAATCATGTGATATCCCCCATACAATACATTCAGATAATGAAGAGTACATCAGACCAGAAAAATGGATAATGTGATTGACTTTGTACATGTATGTTAAGAAACAAAAAATTATATGGACATCCTCATATAGATCATACAGACACCTAATAATGTCATAAAAACAATCAGATTTTTTCATTCTTGAAATTCGAAAATGTCAATAATGAATTCTAGGGCAAGATAACCTTGTCCAGTGGATATATATTGGAATACCACAAACCAAAATACCAGATCTCAAATTCCATCCATTACTAGGATATATAGGATGACTTCCTAAAAATGGAACAAAAATATAAATCCAATTTTATGTTGGACTCTCTATGTTTCTATCATTCTATCCCTTGGGACCCAATAATTCTCAAAATATTATCAAACATCCTCATCCATTAGTTGATTAAGAATCCAAATGATCTACAATGGATTTGATTCCTTCCATAACTAGGATACATAGAATGCCTTATGAAGGTCTGAGATCCACATCAAACACCCCTTAAGTTCTACCCCAGTTCTTATGTCTAGAATTCATATGCATTGAGATAGATTACTTTATACACATTATTTCTTACACCAATCATGGTTCACATCAACTTAGGGATTTTCAATGATGATATCACTCACGTTTTGAATATCTAGTATCTATGGAAACCATAATGTGTAATAACTACTCAACGACATGATATGTAAGCCCCTACAGAACGGAATCAACCATAGGGTATGTCTTGGGGGTCTTATCAAACTATGATGTCTCTTATTCTTTTCAAAACCATGATACACATGAGGCCTTACTAAGGCTAAATCTCAACAACCACTGCCTTTGTTCTATCATATACATCCATTCCAAATTATATTTAACTACCTGGGTTCAATGAACAATGTGGCTTTTTATTCAAGTTATAAATATAATTTATTGGAATCATCATAATGTATGAACACCATCCTAGAGATATTAATCACTTCTAAGAATTTTGGTCAACTCTAGAGTGTTTGGTTAAATGGATTTAGAATATAGGCATCTACCTATTAAAAGTAAATAGATGTAGAACCTTGGATATTTACAGATTGGGTCTCTAATAAACCACCTACAAATTGAAGTGTTCGACACCAGATTTCTTTATTAGGGTAATTATTCTTGCATCAGGGGTAGGAATGGATTTTTGAACATATAATAAATCTATAAGAGAGTAAAAAAGTAGGAAATATTTACACCACCCACTTATATGGCTTGATGAACCTAACCACCCATCCACTCAACCAATTTGAGTTCCTAAGTTATACTGTGTCTGAAACACTAATTTATCACCTTCCATTGAAAGGAATGTCTATACTCCATTTTGGGTATGGAAAATAGTAGGAGATTCTATAAAATATGGGAAAATGGTAAACCTGATCCGAAATATTGTATATACATTAAACCCCCACAATCAATCTGATATCATTCCAAAAAACCATATTTCTGGTGAAATAAATGGTGAACCCAATTTGAATGTATCAAATAATAATAACAATTGGTTAACTAGATTTCACTGGGGTCCTAATGAAATAATTTTTCCTCACTATGTATTTTTAATATAAGAAGAATGGTTGAAACGGGGATAGGAATGGAAAATTGTGTTACTGATTCAAATATAATTGAGCATTATCATTCATGAATTGATGTACCGATTGTTGAAATTATTCCTTATTATCTTTATTATTGTAGACACTACTGTCACAAGGAACACATAAATGAATATCATGTCATCATCCAGTGAATGTTCAAGAAATTCAACAATAATTGAAAATAATGTAATTAACAAAATGACGTCACACAATCAACACCTTAAAAGTATGGTGAAAAAAGAAATGGTCTCAGAATACCACTAACATAGTATATTCCAAATCCTTAAGGATACATAAAATGGCCTCTAAATTTTGAAACTGACGAGCCTTAAGCTTCAAATGACAGTTGGTGTAAAACCGTTTGTGATCATTGCAACCTCTAATATCTTTATAATTTTATGACAAGATAGTGAAAATAAACACCTTTATTATATGATGAAGGAGGATAAAGGATCAACCTATGGCACTATCCTAGTTATAGGCTTCCAATGATTGATTTAGACAACCTTCCTCACCAGCACCATCCCATTGGTGCCCCTCATTCACTTTCATATAGAACCACCTGAACATTTACAACTCTAATACTAATGATAAACTATAAAGGGAATCACATCATTTGTGAAAACCTATAGATAACTATAAGTGGTCTCATATCCCCTCTTCCTCTGATGAAGCCCATAGGCATATTGTCTATGTATCCAGGGTGTTGTCTTGCATTCCTTATCCCTCAAAGAAAGCCTGTGGGAATATTATTGTAAAATACCTGGGGTAGGATGATATATATATGAAATTCATAAATTCAATATGAATATTATTGTGGAAAAAGAAGAAAATAAGTGTCCAGATATTTTCTCTTCAATTGAAGATATCTTTTAAAAAATATTGGAGATTGAAAATATACATGCATATATCCCAGTACACACTTTTCTAAAATTTCACTACATTCTAGAAATTTATGAATAAATATGCTATCATATTTTGAAAATGGTAAACATATAGAGATAGGAAAGTATTCTTATCCGAACATCTAGAGAAAAAACCACCCTTACCAACAAGAAAAAGTGGCTACTTCGATGAAATAAATCATTCTTTTTCTTAAGGAGGATGAGTGTCAGCATATTCCAGTAAAGGAAGAGGAATTAGATAGGGGTCATATTCTCATCCCAACCATGCCTCACTATGTGAGAGTGGTACATACCTCAGGATAGGTGCACATTAGTGTTGGAAAATATCAGCAGTATAATCCAACGACCCCAGACTAGGATCATATTTTTGTTCCAACTAGGGATCACCATGTGAGAGTGGATCATTACATGGGAAATGCTAATATCCTTATCAAGAAATACTATCACATAATTGAATGGTGCATGAGAGTGATCATATCCTTACATTAACTAGGTATCATTTGGTGAGAGAGATTATGACATTATCGAATGCTTATATTTTTGTCAGTGAAGCAACTAAGAAAATTCCAGCATCTCAGAAAATCCAGTCTCATATCTCTAATTCAATCGATAAACAACAACACCTGCATCCATCATAGGCCATACAGAATGAGAATCAAATCCCAATCAACATTTTGGTGGTCCATCGGCGTATTTAAATGAGTAAAGCATATTTAGATATGGCTCATATCCCCACTTCTAATAGTTTTGACCAACATATTTTAGAAACCATCCTTATACATGATCATACTGCTGGAAAAAATAAAAAATCTCATTATCATACTCCTAAAACTTCTCAATTGAGATATTATATCTCCACAACACCAAATGGTTACAAACATATTCTGTAATCAATCGTATTTAAAACTTATATCCTTGGAAAACCCTAAAAGGTAGGTCAACACATTCTGCCCTAACATATAATGAGGTTCATATCACTGACCTCTTCAATGAAAGTGTCCTTAAGACTGTTTGACCAATAAATACAATAGAAGAAGGGTATTTCAGATCTATAGCTAATGCAGAAGGTAAAAAATACTACAATATCATCCTCATGGAACTGTGTAGATGGATCGAATGTACTATTCTCTTGACATCTTTCATTTAAAACCACTCTATAGTATTATTTTATATGAAAAAAGAAATTCTTAGATTTCCCAAAAACCTTTGTATAGTATGGAAATAAATTCTCAAACACCTTCGTATAGAGAGGTTCTCAAATCATTTTTTCCAACCATATATACATCCCCATCAACCACCAGAAACCCTACACCCTATAAAAAATGAGACCCCATGAATAAACATCTATGGTCTTACTAAGTGAAGTCATGTATGTCTAATGAAGAGGAGGTTAAAAATTATATATGGAGATTGTTAGCAGAAAAACCCCACCCAATCATGTTGTTTCTCTTTTCAAATTCTAAGAATGAGATCTCAAATGAGCTAGAGAATGAGTGAAATTATTATCTACATGAAAAATGTGGAAGAACAATTACTGATTGAAGGATAGACACCCCCTTATCTAGGATATGTGGGTAACCTTCAGACAATTAATATACAATGTTGTCAGGATAATTTTGCTCTTGTCTCCATGAATTTGGACCTGAAAATAGGAAAGTAGAGTGAAAATATATAACACTCTTACTACCATCGCATCATGAATCTTTCATAGCTAAATCTCCAAAGCCTCATCATGTATCTATATTCTAGGATGGAGAAACTATAGATTTTTTCACTTTAATGAACCCCTATAATAGCATAAATATCCAAATATGACTTCTAATAAAGTCATAGACTTTAGAGAAATTAGGGTACCAAGAATTGCATAATCCATTTGGTACCTAATATAGAATTCCACCTATTTAATGAATCTAATAATCACGAATGTTGGGAGGATACATCCAATAGAAAATGAACTGGTCAAATTGGAGCAATGTAGACAAATTTTAGACACAAAATCTGATGTTATGATCAACCTAAAAAAATCTTGAATAAAATGACTATAATCACTAGATTCCATTATACCCTACTCAGTCATGAGAACAGATGTTCCAAATCAAGTGGGTCATAGTAACTGATTCTATAATAGTCATCCAAGTACCAGCCCACCCCACCAAACTAGGGGAATATTTAGCAATCCCTCTACCATTCAGACCGTCAAAACTTGATAGGATTCAATAAATAGAAGTAGTAACTGCAAATAAACAATATGCCACTAGGATAGGTGTATTTTTATGTTAATAATCATCCCCATGAACATCATTCCCTGAGGGTGTCATGGAGAAATCATCACCGATTCACGATCAACCCCATCAGGTAGGACTGGGGGTATTTGAATCTCAATGCAAATCCCATGAGTCACCAACCTCACTTGGAATCATTGCATCCTTACCAACGAGGTCAAAAATGACAATGTCACCTTCCAATTATCCACAAACTATAGTTTTTTTGACCCCTCCCTCTAATGATACCTCTCTTGGGATGGAAATAAAGAGTGTGAGATAATGACTCCTGAGTCCGGCCTCCAATCGGCCTTGAGTTAGAAACTAGGAACAAGGGTGTAAAAATATTGCAATATTAGAGGAATTACCCTCTATAAGAAACATGATCGGGATATAAGAGGAATCATCACAAACAACTCTAATACAAAATATAAAAATAAAAAAAAACTATCACTCATGAATGCATAAATATAACTAATACAAATGAAATAATGTCTCCAATGTAAATAGCTAAAATAATGACTAAAGTAGTGACACAACAATAGTCAAGGGCCCGAACTAGTAATTTACAACACTGTATATGTTATCCTCACAGAGACATGCAAATAGTTTTATATATGTTAGGTGAGCATACATGTATTATTAATATGTAAACTAATGTCTCTTGTGATCATGAAAATGAAAAATATTAATGCTCTTGTGGGAAAATAGAAGAAACGAATTACACCTAAATAGGTATACTAACCATCCTAACCTCTCAATGTCATGCTCACCAAATAAGGATTTCCATGTAATATAATATGGTAAAAATAATATCCATGATAGGGTACCCTGTACCACATTCCCACGAATAACTAACTCTCACACCCCAATAGAAAATGAATAGTCTATCGCACATCTTCCAAATATACCACTGCACATCCCACCCACACACACCTGACCCTCACAACACATCCCACCAATAGACATATGGGACTTACTATACATCCCTCTTATAGACACCTGGGCCTCACAAAGCATCACATATCATCATAAAGACACCTTGGAAAGCACATCACAACTCATCCTGAATACAACATGGAATTAAAATCCCAACTAATCACAAAGAAACATAGGAATGAACATCTCATCACATCATTCCCAATGAAACATGGTCCATCACGACCTGAAAGAGGGGGCAGGGAATGGTGGGTGTCCAACCATCCATCCTACCAATGGGATGTTGGGAAGGACACCCTTGTGGGACTATGTGAGTGTTTGGTAGGAAGTCCTCAATGTGGGTAGGGTGCATATATAAATAACAAGGGAAATACAAGTATGTATGCTCAGTATCAAACATTTAAGACAACATAGGGGTAATCAAACAAACAAAATAATCATAACACTATTTCCTTTTTTTCCACCTCTAAATGTATTTTTTACTATCTATAACAACTGTTTTATAAGGTGAAGAGCCTCGATAATCTAGTTTGGATTAAAATTTTATACACATTAATGACCCATTAATTTTATTATTTATCATTCAACACATTAAATCACACAACGCATCATTAAATTACCATTGATTATTTTCCATCCCATTAACCAAACCAACCCATGATTTTTCAAACATTGTTAAACATTATTTTATTTTTTCCATCACTACCCAGGAATCAGGAACAAGGCATCCACATGTCACAAAAACCTCAACATCACCACCATACCATCACCTATCCACCCCAAAAGGATTCCCAAACAACAACATATCGCCCACTCCTCATTACAACCACCAAATATATTTCCACACGCATGAAAACACATCACAACACAACAATAACCATTTTTACAAATTTATAATGAGTATTTGATCATATTACAATTTAATTTATGGGATTTTTCACACAAACAAGAAAAATTCAGGAAGCCATTTCCTTAGCCTAGTATAAGTAATTATCCCATTTTTATTTAGGATTATATAACAAAATCATAATTGTGGTAACAGTCACAGAAAACAAATTACATATATCCAGTGCAATCAAAGCCACTAAAGACCACAGCTCTTATTAGGGATTCAGGCCTGTACAATCTACAATATCACAAAAAATATCAAAGTTGTACAAACATGCAGATCAGACCCATTCTCCCATTTCAATTTCAATTATCCAATTCTGTATATTTTATTAGCCCAGCACAAACATAATCCATACACAAAAAAATCACACCCATCTTGCCTGATAATGATAATGAGAAATGAGGGGATCCCTACCTCAAAGAATCTTCCCAGATTTCTGCACACCATTGGGTGAATAAGAACTCTTTTGATCCAAAACCATACATGAGAACCGTAGATCAACATATACCGCACCAAGGATCCATTAAAGAAAAACCAAATTCACACCCCAAACCAAATTTAAATGGCTGTAGTGAATCCTCAGGAGAAAAATGGAATACAATTACCATAAAGGGAGAGGATCCTACCATGGGTAAACTAAAAATTTCCAACAAACTATTGGTACTAAATATATTCTTTTTTTTAAATGGAGTATGTTTTGTGTTCGTTATCAATCCTCCCATTAATTATCAGTGGGTTTACAGGGTAAGAGATGTGACAATTCCGACAGACAATTGTTTTGAAGGAAGTTTCTTTTCCCAATGTCTGTAAAAAATTAAGGTTCTAAAATTTGGAGGGTAGAATTTAATGCGAAAAATGGTTTTTCTTGATTGCCAGAAGGAAACAGGGAATGGAAATTAGTTTCGTGAAAATGGACTACAAAAGTGGTGTTTTTTGAAGGGTTCATGAATTATGATGGTGTGTTATATGATTACGATGTGCATCGTGAATGGAGACAGAGTTCTCTGTAATTATGAGAATATATGCATCATGAGTAGTGACCGAAATTTCCAAGCATATAATGATCACCACCAAAGGATTTAAGGGAAATATATGTAGCTACAGCGAGCTTTGTAAACAAAAAATTTAATGGAAGTTTTCAATAGTTGGAGTTCCACAAAAAGGATTTTTGAATGATCCAGAAATTCCTCAAAAAGGCTGTGTAGCATCATGAATTTACTATCCTATTGATATGATGCTAACCTTATTCATTTTCAATGAAAATTTTAACTGCATATCGTGAATCTATATGATGTTGTGATGCCTGGGGATCTCAGTGAAACTAAAATTACATGCGAGAATAAGTATTAAGAAAAGGAAATTAAGTCATGGATGATTTAGATGATTTTTAGTGAAGGATTCTTTAAAATAATGGGGTATTATACCTTTAATCAGTGAGATAAATGTAAGAAGGCTGTTCTGCAATGGTAGTCTGATTCACAAAGGTAGTGTGTTCTGCGAACACAAAGGTGCTTCTCAATAGAGTGAGATACGCAGAGGAGCATCATGAAAGGTAGTTTAGAACACATTATTTTCATTAAACATGTTTTTCAGTGTGCATAAACTTTGGTCAACAATGAAGGAAGAGTGTCGTTGTATTTTAGGGCGAAATTATTCAATTAAAATCCTTTAAAGTGACCTTTAGTCAATAAACTGAGTTTGAATTCTCTCATAGCAGTGAGCTAGGAGGAGTCAATGGATGTTTCTTGAGGGACATAGTGTTCTATCCCAAATTTATTGTAATGGAAGTGTACCAATCATAGATTGAATGTGTTTAAATTTGTGTCCTCCACATATAGTGAATATTAGTGGACTTAGGTATGACTGAAACAATATTGGCGTAGTCTACATGGACTAGATATTAGGGGTGGGAAAAGAAAAATTATTGTGTCATTTTTTTCATGTGATTATTTTATAGTTTCAATAGGCTCTTACCAATGTTGTAACAATATCCATATCTTTAATGAAGGAAAGGTTTAGACCATGATTCACCCCTCCCATATCAGGGTCTTCGGGGTCCTACATGAAAAAAAAATAGGACAAACAGATCAAATATGGATGAAGAGGGAACAATAACTTCTTAGGTAAACTAGGGTTCATTCAAAATGATGGGTAGAAGTATCCACATCCAAATGAATGATAAATCATCAAAAAAAGACTATATTGGATTAGGGAATTACATCAGTCTAATCCCCTTCATGTCTGGTAAACCTAGGGGTTTTGTTTCTTTGAAAAACACGTCTCTATTTTATTTATTTAACCCTAAAAAACTACACACTGAAAACCATCCCGGGAAAATCCAACAAACCATCTTTGACATCATGAAATTTTTTAAAAAGATGTATAACACCAGAAAACATTATTCTGCACCTCTAGATTCCATAAATATTTCTTGAACCTCCCCCGAACACTTCCATGCACCAAAGGTATAAATGTAATATAATGAGAACATATGGACCTTTACATTAGATACCTCTCAAATTATTCTCACCCTTGAGAATAAAAAAACCAAACACAGTATGAAAGGGGTCCAATCAATAGCCCTGTGATATATCTCTCAAGTACCTCGTCATTCCTGAAACACTACTATCATCTACACATGCCAAACCAAATGGACACAAAATGCACTACACAACCACATCCCCATAATCACAAGATGCCTCCTCTCACACAACTGATCTACCATATCACCACTATACAACTATCTCAACCTCCTTGCATCCCATATAGAAACTACCACAATCAATGATCTACATTGTCCAGAACACATGAATCATGTAATTATATACTCTATGTCAAGTTATTATATGCTCAAGGAGGCGTTGAATCACCCACACATGTTTAATTGCATATCAACTAATGTGTCTCGATTAACAATCTAGTACCACACTTTTAATATGTCAAGAATTTATCACACATCACAATAAACACTTCATAAATCAAGGAAAACATATCATCTCATAAAACAAAAGTATCCTAACATCCCATCACAAATAAAAAAGAAATATAAGAACTAAAAAAACTTCGGGTTCTAGGAATGAATTTTCATTTCAAGCTACCATGTACTATACTCATTTCCATCATGCCTCTACATCACATTTACCATTTAAATCTCCATCCCCATAGTGCCTCTTATTGGAGACCCTTGATCAATACTGGCCACTCAACAAATATTTCATCATCCATGATATCCCACTCTCCCTGATAAATAACATGAGAGTCATCATGAAGATACCGATGTAGGTGAGAGACCTGGAAGAGGACATGGATCCTTTCAAACTATGGAGGCAATGCTAAATGACATTCCACCTTGATAACTCTCCCTAACTCCTCAAACTGTCCAATAAAAATGGGAGAATTCGTACTTCCTCTTCCAAACCTTTGTTTCCCACGTTGAGGGGAAACCTTCAAGAACACATGGTCCTCAACCTAAATATCAAAAGAGACTCATTATATGATTAATATTAGACTACTTTCAATCCTATTATACTTTCATACTCCCATTAACAAGCTAAAATTTCTCTTTCGTGCTCTGTAACACATTGAGGCAAAGAATATCTATCTCCCAAACCACCATCTGTCACAACGGATAATGAGATAGTCTTCCATAACAATCCTCGAACAGAGCAATGCCAATTGAAGTGCAATATATATATTATAATTAAATTCTACCAAGGGATGTTTTTAGACCCAAGATACACTAATGTATAAGAAACACTAAAGAAACATATCCTCTAAAGTTGTGATAATTGTTTTTTTCATCCCATCTGTTTTATGGGGAAAGTAGTACTGAGGCATAACTGAGTACCAAAATCATGATGCAATCCCTTCCAAAAATGTGAGGTAAAATATATATCTAGATTCGAGATAATGGAACTCAGAACGCCACTCATCTATACCACCTCATCCACATAAATGTTTTCTAAAGAATCTACTAAACGTAACTTTTCTATCACTATGATGTGAGCCAATTTATACAAATTATCTATGACCATCCAGATAGCATCATAACCTCTTTATGTCCTGGTTATCCATGTGATAAAATCCATCTATATACCATCACATTTTTTCTAGGAAATATATAATGGTGGAAAAACCCAGTTGAAAAATAGTTCTTTTCCTTTACCTATAGGAAAACTACACATTTCTCACAAACACTGCCACTACCCATTTTATCATAGGCCCCCAATACAATTCCTTATGCCATTTTACATCTTATAAATTACCAATTTTACATCCAAAGGTGATCTATAAAACTCATAATGGACTTTATAGAGCATCACTAATTGAATGAACAACCTAACACCAAACAAAAACTGATTTTGACCTTCGGCAGACCATGCCTTCATAGCATCACTATGGCCAACATGATCACACTTTACCTCTTTTTCTGAGTCTACCCACTCAGAATATTCCAACCACTATATCAGATATGATTTTACCATCATTTGATACAAACACTATCTACCACCATCCACTATTGAATCTACGTGCAAGAATACAAAATCCCCCATTCCTATCTATGAATCCACAGACTCCTGAACAACATCCTTATATGAATTCATGATCGAAGCATCTACAAAATCTTTAAAATTTTGATGAGTGAGAGATCATAAAATCATAACCCAGAAGAAACTCCATCCACCTCCTCTACTACAACTTCAAATCATACTGGTAAAATATATACCTCAAACTATGATTGTTTTTGAATACCACAACGTTCTCCCCAATAAGGTAATGTCACCACAAATTTAGTTCAAACACCACCACTACTAGCTCTAGATCATGGTTTTCATAGTTATTACTATACACTATTAACTACCTAGACACATAATATATCACTACCATATACAACAAATTGATGCATCCCAAGAATAGATGAGAATCATAAAAAAACACATCAAACATCACACCCTCATCTGGTTGCTGATAATATAAAGTGATGAACAACATCCCCTTTAGTTAACTGAATACTTCTTTGAATTGATAAATCGACCATAAATCCTATTTTTTAGTATCATCTTTCAACTGGGTTTTAAATAGCGAGAAATCATAATAAAACCACTAGTAATAGCACAAAATACCAAGAAAACTGCAAAATTATACTATATTCTTGGGTTCTGTCCAAGAAAAAGCCTTTTAAACCATCCATGGGTCTAATGTAACACCCTGGTGAGACAGTATATTCCCAATAAAATGCACCTATTATGACAAAAACTATAAATTGGGCAACTTTACATAGATATATTGGTGTCAAATGACATGCAAGATAGTTTTGTTATGCTTTGAATGATGCTCCTCTAAATTCGAGTAGATCAAGATATCATAAGTGAATATGAAGAAACACCGATCATGAAACTCATGGAACATGTAGATTATTATCCCCATGAACAAAAAATCTATGTTTGTAACAAAAAATGGAATTAATAAAAATATTAAGTTCCTACACCAACATCTGAAGGAAGTCTTCAGGATATCGCTCTCATTCACCCTCAACTGGTGATATCCAGACCACAGATTGATCTTAGAAAACTGTATCATGCATATTTTGTGGTTGAAAAGATAATCTTTCCTTGGATGTGAGATATGATATTTTAACATCACCTAATTAAACACCCTGTATTCTATAAAAAACCCGATACAACCATCTGCCTTCGTAGAGAACATGACAGGAGCACCCCACGATGACACACTAGTCCTGATAAAAAACATTATCAATCAGATCATATATGTGAGTCCTCAACTCCCCCAACTCAAAATATGTCATCTGATAAGGTTACATTAAAACTGGAGAAGTTTTGGGATGCATGTATATGAACAAATCAAAGTTACATTGAGGTGGTAGTGTCAAGACATCCTTAATGAAAACTTCAAGGAACTCCCTATCAACCCAGGGAACCTCCACTGTTACAGCATCTGCTGATTTCACTGAAAACACATGTAGCAGAAATATAAGGGGATCCAACCTCCAAATTCCTACCTAAAAACTCCACTCACCAATGAAAACCAGACATTGGTCATCCACACCTGAAACAAACACTCCCACGATGATGCAGTCGATACTAGCGCATACAAAATATAACTAGTTGATGTAAAATATGAAATCGTATGACTTAATCTATAGAAGGAATATATCCCCAAGGGATTGATGCAGTCCTCTCATCATTATACACCCTCATAAAACATTAAACAAGCTAGTATGTCCATCGATTGGCATACTCAACACCCGGGGAACAAGAGTCCCCTCTACATCCAGTCCCAAAGCATGGGATAGAGTGGATGCAGGAAATGAGTGAGAAGTTCATGAATTAAGAAAAGGAATAAATTAGGGTGATAAACAAACTTATAAAACCTCTAATGATCTATGGAACCTCTGGAAAATTTTCCTCTGCTGCATTAAACTAACCATGTCCAACTCTTCTTCCTCTCTAATGATGACCACATCTATGTTCATGTTTGTTCTATAGCCCCTGGTCCTACGGAACATTATAAGTTTTTCCTCTACATACACTATCTACCCTCATCAGAGAAAAAGCCTACATCTCCTAGTAATGAAATAATCTTACATGATGTTGCTGCTGATATTGATGTTAAACATGTACACCTTGGAAAAACTGATCACGAGTAGCCACAAAGCACTAGTTCTAAATCTGGTCACAAACTCCATAAAAGAGACAAATAATCCCCAAGCCCGTAGGAAAGAAATTGGAACCATATGGTCAAAAGGGAAGCTGTAGAGGTCGAATCCCTTTTTATCAAAACATCAATGGTCCTGGTACTTGAGACCTTCCACTGAAAACACTATGCCTCAAGGAACACTAATAGTTACCCTCTATAGATAGGCCTCCACATGAGTGAATCCACTTGATATCATTTTCATTCTTATGAACCTACATATATTCGTCAATGTAAATGGAGTGAATATATAATGGATAGAAGCATAGAGTTCTTCCTAATGATGCCTCGCTCGGGACTCCTCATTCAGACATTTATCAGAAGAAAATCATAAAAGGTCCTTAAACATGATCTAAATATCTAGCACAGAGATACTACCCTACTGAAGGGAGAGTATCTCTTAACACTTTTATACCTTTATGGTCTATGAATAGAACTCATCCCGGAAATATTTCTAGATGTTGTACCACAATACATGTACCTCATTTCACTGTCCTAGATATTTCGTCCACCACAGACATGTAGTTCCTCAAATCTGACGAACAACTAATGGGAACCAATAATCCATTGGGACCAAGATCAATCTTAATGTGATATAGAGCTCCTCCAACCAGTTATCTATCTCAATGTATGAAACACTTCCCTCATACATCCCCAAAGATTTCCTGTAGAAAGTGAAAACCATCCTATGCCACTAATAAAACCTCCTCAACTAGATATACCCACCTTCGATCAACTATTTCAACTTACTGAACCTCAACATCCTATAATAAATGTGGGTGATGAAGAGAAGAAATAGTGGAAAGGAAAACAAAGAAATTCCTAAGCTTAGTAAACTGTATTTTAATTAATATATATTTTAACTAACATTATTTTATTTAATTAATTTTATCAATTTTTTTCCTTAAAAAACATTCAAACTAGAACACATGTCAACATGATGAATGTACCTTCTCTAGGATTCTACACTACAATTTATATAGCATCACTTGGTCTTTTTGTAGGATCTATGTCCATGAATCAGATCATGGAGGGGCCTAAAATCTTGTCTCCTAACAAGTATTCCCAGGCCTACGTCACTCACTCAGATCAGCTCACATTGCTTGCATGCATAATTGAGATATGTCTATTTAGCTTAGAGTTACCCTGGTTTGAGATGGAAGACCATATAAGAAAGAAATTGAGTCCTTTCCAATGATATTAAAATGCATGGATGATGGATCATTAATAATATAAAACATCACATTACCATGGGGATTGCTCAAGAGGATCACACTCATTGGCATTGGTGTCCCACCACAGCCCAGTCAAGAACTACATGTGGCACAATTCCTACCCCTGTAGGATGCTTTCTGACTCCAATATCTAAGTCTTAGGTCCTACTATAATTTTTTTTATCATTCCTAGGAACCTACATCATTTCTAAATGATGTTAAACTATATGGTTTTCCAAAAACTATGTGTGAGTTGATTCTTGTCATCAAATACTGTAGTGACTGTTGGATCTCCTATAATGGGTCTAGCTACAAAAATCAATGGGATAAATAACCACTTATTTGTATGGGTTAGATCTATGTGGAAATAGTCTCCTTTAATAACTATATGTGTCTTGATTCCTCTCATAACATGATACATATTGATGATTAGATCTATACTATTGGGTCCTAACACAAAAATCAATATAAAAAATGCCACCCTCCTTATGTATTTTCCAGATATTCATATGGATATTTTCATATCTATACCACATGAAATTAAAAAATATGGAAAGGATAAAATTTCACCACCACATGATTTCAAACTGAATGTAGTGCACCCTTGAGAAATGAAATTATAAATGCATAGAAAATACACCCCCAATATTTGACATTAAATGGTGCAGAACATCACCCATCATCTTTCATTTTCAAAGGATCACAATATAATAACCTCTATAAAATAGATAATGGGTTGTTTTCATTATATTTTTTGCATCTCAAAATGTAAATAAATTTTCATGTGTCAATTGCCTCAAGCTTTCACAAACCATTCGTGGCCCTTTGAAGCAAAAACCTGGTATCAAGGGACCCTTTTTTATCTATGTATTCATACCACCACATTTTTGTATATGATCCCTTGGTCATTAAGAAAATTCATTATAACTTGAAAAAAGTTCATTATGATCCATGTGACCCCTAACATCACATTGGTGGGACTCATCATCTTGGAGTGTATTCGGTCATCCTCTACACGATTGTATCATTTCATTACTCTTTTCCTATGAACCATGAATCAAGATTTAGAATATTTTCATCTCTATTTTAAAAGGATTTTGGAGTGATATTGACCCTAGGTATCTTAATCATGCTATTGTGAACCATTCCCTTTATAAAAGTTCCATGTGAATGATAACCATAAACATCATGCACTCTGTTCAACGATGTAATACCTTTAAAATACATGTAAAATTGTCATATTACATTTTAGTTTGAACTATAGTAAAGGGGAACAAATTTTATGATTTTCTTTTCTTGATAAACTATTAATCTCAAAGTTTTCAAAAAAGACAAATCATAAGAATTTAATCGATAAAGCACATTAGTCCATCTTTGTATCCCCACTAAAAGATGAGTAATGCTCATTGGACCCCCTAGTCTAGGAAAAAGTTAGAGAAATGATTTTGTCCATCTCCACACTGTGATAAGTTATTCACAAAATGGAGAAAAAACCTTCAAGGTTCTTGAGACCTTGTTGAATATTACTTTTTTCATAAATAACACTTCATGCTTTGAATTCCATAGATCATCAAAATCCTTCAACAACCCTTATAATATGATACCCACTATCAAGGGGCCCTTGGATTGACTATGCATTTCTTCCTCTATTTCACACATATGAGCTTCTAGATGTCGAACAAATGCATAAAAAATTTCAAAAAAGGATTCCAGATACTTGTGAGCTCTAATGTCATTGTGGTGGACCTCCACACCTTTGATGGTTTTTGGTCATCCCTAGTGTTATTATCCCATATCATTAATCCTGACATGATTGATATGGAGCATGATTTACAATCCCCATAACATACAATTCCAGATGATTTAACATCCTCAATGTTATGTCACTAGGTCTTAGACTCTTTCTCGATGTAGGAATGTGACACTTCATTCCCGATCCCATTGATATCTTACACCAAGATACTTTAAACAACACGATATTGGGCTTGATCCTCCCCATAAAAAGCTAAATTTTCCTTGGGAAGTTGATCTCTTCCTAGACAGAGTTTTCGTCACTCCCTAGTTCATTTTCTAGGTATTTTATTCTTTTTAAATATTTTATGACTCGTGGAAAATAGTGGTTACACCTTTGTTTGGCCATTAAATCGATGGATAAGGGCTTTGGATTACTAATTAGAGATATATCCTCATTTTATGTGAGGAAATTTGATCCTTAAGAACATTTATAGCATTATTGTTGTACTCAGTGCCTTAGTGTTTTTTGGGTCATCCTTGATATCTATTCCACATTCCATATTCATTAATTTAAACTTTTTGGTAATTAATTAGACCTCCCATATTACAACTATATAGGTGCAATTGACATCCCTAATAATTTATCATCCACCTACGAAATATCCAAAATATTTCTTATCCCTTGGGATAAGAGTAGGGACAACTTAATTTGAGCATTCTACAAATGGGTATGGTCTTTTTATGTACCATAGTGATGCATTATCTCCATCTATAAAAGGAACCCCAATCCTCATGATCCATTGAAACACCATGGTGGAACTTTGAACCATAAGGTGTTTTTGGTCATCCCTCGCATATATTTCCAATATTCCATATTCAAAAATGAATTCCAAGAAGTAGAACATTAAACCGCATAGTATTTGATATACTAGTATTAAAAATTTAAACAGAATATCATATTTATGTCATTACTGCAAGATATTAAACTGCACAGATGGTTTACATATAGCATGAAGTTTAACTGCATAGAATACACCCTCACCTCATTATGTTAAACTACATGGAAGGCATCTGTACCACATGATGTTAATCTTCATGGAAGGCTTCCTTGAGAAATGAAACTAATATTCATGGAAGATGTGATTACATTACGATGATAAACTTAATGATAGATGTCTATACCATGTGACATTATAATTCATAGAGAAAATTTCCTTGTGAATGGTATAATAAAAATTTTAGAATGTATAATCTAGAAGACTCTAAAATACCACTGATAGCATATCTGACCTAGGAGACACTAAACTACTTATTATTGAATGTTTGAGATAGAGGAATAAAAAATACTATTGATATAATGTCAGTTCTTGAATTCACTAATCTATTACAAACATAACAACCATGCTAGATGAGCCTAAACTCCATCACAACATTGCTATAGTTTGTGGGACTTTAAAATAGTAAATTCAATATGAGATTTAATTATCTCAATGATGAAAATCAAATAATATAATCTTGGGAAAAAAGTTATGTCACTTCTCACTATACATAAAATTTTCATGTTTCTAGAAATATGATGCACTCATAAGATGGAAAAAGAACAAAACTTGTCAGGTTGAAAAAATGTATGAGAGATTCTTAAGAAAAAGAAAATTAAATTCCTCCTAATACATCCCCTATATGATGTTTATGAAAAAATTAGTTTAGTATAAATTAAAGAGATACAATTATTTTTTGGATCATTGTTTTACGCTAGAAAAACATCAAGTTATTCTCACTAAGTCCACTGATTTTATAAAATGATGGATAATTCTACATTTATAATAATTATTTTACCAAAATTATCCATTAGAAGTATATGGTATCAAGGAAACTAGAGTAGGATTATCAGTAAGTAATCTCATCGTTTTACGCATTAATGGGAATTACAGAAGAAAAAACTATTACGATTTAAGAATTCTAATCCATGAGTTTATGTGTACATAATATAATTCAATGGATGGGTATCATTAATGTTCCATTAAACATCGTATAATTGAGATTTCGTGCACATAATTAATGAAGGAATAACAAAAAATAATATGAAAATTACAAAATAGTGAATCATTGACAAGATTCCAAAAATTGGAGGAATTCCGAAATTATGGAAGCTTTCCAAGGGTTCTTCCAAAAATGAAAACATTTTTGATTGGAATGTTTTATTATTTTATTGGATCCATTCACTAATTTAAACTGAGTATAACAAGTGGTGTTGATTGATCACTAAAGCACCGCCCACCCCACTTATTCTACGTCATCCAAAGGGCAGAGTGTCTCAACAAGGGAAGAAAACTGTTTATCTTTTTTCTGAGTGTTCATTAATGAAGATGGTGATTCCTAAATATTAGACATTTATTGGGAAATTATATCCTCATGTCTCACTATTTGTGTGGTCATTTTTTCTATCTATACATGAAATTGAGATATTATATGATAAATCTATTCCAATGCCTCTCATTCTTCCCTAAATAGTTAATCTCATGTAGTTCCATCATCAACATCATGGAATTATCTCTCATTACCAGCAACTGATTTTTGAGTTTGGAAATTTTCTATAATGATTGTATATAAAAGATAGTTATCAAATACACCCACCCCAAAATCATAAAAATGTTAGAGATGATATTTTTATTGGTCATGAAGTAATTACAGGATTGTTTTAGGGATCAAACTACTAATCTACTTCTATATTATTATGTTTTATTTTTGATCATATGTAACTGAAATGGTAGTAACATCAAATAGTTTAATGATTGGCATAGATGATGAACAAGCATGAGAGGACTTCCCATGTCCTCTTCTCACAAATGATGCATCATTTCTCAGTCATATTAAAAAAACATTGTCCTTAATAAATCATACCCACTAATGGAATGGTCATAACCAGGATGATGATGCTTCTATAATGTCTTTCCCAATTCATGAATCAATTCCATGTTGTTGTAAGAAAGGTGGTTAGATAAGTTCATGTTCTGTCAACCTGAAGAAGAATCTTACCAAACAAACATCCTGAGCAGGCTTCCACCCAAGCCTTATAACACCACATGATATTGTGAATTAGTATTTTTAATTAATTTAATATTTTGACATTTTTTACTTAATAAAACACTGGATATATATTTTTATTATATAAAAGCACTAATATTGGATTTCATTATACACAACACTAACTTGGATTATGTTAGATGCAACACTAAGTTCTTGTGAAACAACACATTAATAATATTAATTAAATAATATAGTTATAACCTAGCCATCAAACATTGTAATATCATTAATAATAGTCATTGTTAAAATATTATTTATAATGGTGATATATAAAAAAAACTTATTGATAATGAAAACGATAATTTTTTGTAATGTCATTATATGTTTTAAAATACATTTTTCTTAAATGGACTGATTTTCTTATCCTTATAAGAAAGATCATAAAAATATTTTTATACAATTATAAATATTTAATATGATATGATACAAATTATTTTTAAATTCATAATTTCAAAATCATCTTAGTGTAAATATTTTGGTATTTTTATAAGATGTTTTATTTTTTGATGAATAGTAAAAATTCATGCATTATAGTTAAAGAATTATTTTTTTTCAAATATTAATTATACATTAAATTGAATTTTAAACTCACAATATATTAATTATAAAAATATTAATATAATTTATGAAATTTTAGTCTTTTATATTTTTAAATAAGATATAAAAACTTATTACAATTTTTGACATTCTTTTTCCCCGTCTTCTCACCATGTTAGCAGGATTAGCATTAAACAATATTTTTCCACTTCATTTAATTTAATTTTTTGGAAACAGTCAAACATAGTTATAAATTGTATGATATATATATTCTAATAGAATGAACATAATTTTTGGATATTATGAATAGTAACTTTTGTAATTTTTTAACTTACCACTACTAAGGGTAAAACATGGTTTTAATGGAAAAAAGAATACTATAATATTATAAAATTACCCTAACACTTGTCCTAATTTCAATGGATGTGTGAAATTAGTCTAGAATTAACCTTATTTCAAAATTATATCCTTTTTAAGAAACATGGGTGACAATATGATATTTATTAAACTCTATTTAACCTTATCTTAAAAATAGTGTCCTGGAATTTTTTAACTATATAATTTTTAATGTAGGGTTTTCAGGAATATAAAATGAAAAATAAATATTAATTTGAAATAAAAATTAATATCTTCATCATAGTAATTTAATTGTAATTTATAGTATATAATTAATTTTCTTAAAGGCTTCCACAATGATGATGCATTAAGTATTTAATTAAAGAAAATATCAAATAAATGATAATATAAATTAGAAAATTAACACAATTTTATTTAATTAAGGGTACCCAAAAATTTTCTAGAATACTATGTTATTTAAGGAGTATATTATACTATTTAGGTTAAAATTTTATTTCTGTTTAGATTTTATTTTAAGACAATGTTGTAAATAGTGTCCAAATTGACAATAATTATATTCTATACAAATTTTTTTTATTAAATTAATTAAAATTAATAAAAATAAATATAAAATTAAAAGAGATTGTGGTAAGGTATAAAATTTCATATAGTGTCCATTTATTGAAAATTAACCCCATAAAATGTTATAATTTATAAACTATTAATATTTAAAATTATGTTACCATATTTTAAATTACAATAGATTAATTTATGGTAAATCAAAACTGTAAGGTATAAAATAAAACTAAAACATTAAAAAAATTATTGAGTGAATATTATTCTCCCCTTAAAACCTTAATATAAAATTGTAGTTGTTTAATATAATCCTTTCTATGAAAATAACTTATATAATATTTATAGTAAATGATTGTTACAAAATATCAGTCACATATATTAAATGTCATTTATGTGTCCACATAGAGGGAAAACTCATGATTTGAACAAATACAAGAATCTATTTTAATCATAATGAAATTAATATCATTATATAATTTTATTTGTAATTTTCAAGAACTGTATAAATACCTTAAATTCATATCAATTCTTAAATATTATTTCTTTAATTAGCATAAAACAAAATAATTAATATTAAAACTATTAATATTTTTGAATATTTTTTGACTTAATGTGTCTAACCAATTTATAAGATATATAGAATATATTATTGATATTTTAAATCATTATATTATAATTATAAATTTTTCTTTATGTATAAAATGTTAAAATAAATGAATATTATAAAATTTGATAATAATAATATTTTATAGAATTAATATATTATTAAATTATTTAAAAATAAAAAAATGTATAATAATGAAAAAGAGGATAATATATTGTCTAAATTTCCTTCCCAATCATTTATATCTCATTTGGATGTTTTTGGAGCAAGAATCACCTTATTATATTTTTATATTTTGATGATTTCCAAAAGTTCTCCTCACCTCAATTTGAAATTGTACCTCCTCCCTCACTTGGTCACACAACATTTGGACATATAGATTAGACAGACCATACAAATTTCTTGAGCAAGAATCCTTAGACATGTTTTAGAGGTCTGTTTAATCCAAAAAGACCAACACTACTGTCTCTATGAGATAATCCAAAGTAATTACAATAAAGAAGAGGTAATTGTTTTACTAATTCATTCACATTATTTTTTATTCTACTTCTTCTTACTATTTCATTTCTATTCTATAGTAATAAATACCATATAAAATCTATGTTGAGATGTTATTATTTTTATGGGAAAAATATATTCATTATTTTATTCAACCTATAAAAAACAATATCACCATTTGTGCGTACGTACGACTAACTATATCCACGTTATGGTGTAATTTTTTTTCCACAACCACATTATTTGGATAGGTTAAATAATGAATGTAATTGATTTAAATAATAAATATGGCATGATATTTATTATGTATAATTAATATACCATAAAACTCATTACCCATTTTCCATTAATTGAATGATATCATCGCTCCTGCGTACGTACGACATAACATCTCCATGAAATGAGGGTATTTATCTTCTATGTTAACAAATCAAGAATTATTATAAAATATAGATAATGAATAAATATATGAAATAGTAATTCTACTGGAAAAATATATATACATATACATATATATCATTTACCTTCAATAGTTAATTAATCATTAATGATTAATATAATTACATATATAATAGAGATTTTTAAGATGTATATATAATTTTTTGCATTATATAAATAACTAAATCATGATTTAATTAATATAATCAATAACAATAATTCAAATCACAAATGATTAACAAGGCGTTTATCACATGAAACATATCTTTAATAATGGGTTAATAATAAACAGGTATTATAAACTCTTAAGTAAATAAAATACTTTATTATATATATAAATTTTGTATTATGATAGATGTATAATCATATTATATCTATTATACACGAGGTTTTAGTGAGTAAAAAATAGTTCATTCATAATGTAAGGGAGTCAAGTCCAACATTTATTTCCATGAGAAATATGTCTTATACACTTAATATTTCTTGTACTTGAAATATTTAATGCCCAAAAATATCAATTATAATACATATATAAAATATTATTATATTATTATTTACTTATAATTTTCTTTCTTTCATTGGGCATGCAATTCAACTGTATATAAACTCGTGAGTTTTTACTTCATAATATCTTCAATTTCTTGGATTGTTTCATTTTCATTCTCCATTAGGGAATATTTACCATCCATGTTGATGTTTCATAATTTTTTAATATAAATATTATTTAATATACTTCTATTCTTGTTTAATTTCATGTATACACATTTCTAACTTTGGCATAAATTTTTGGAAGGAATGTTTTTTCATTTCCATTTTCCAAAAGAGGTACTTTGTGATATTTCCGCAAAAGTACCAAAATAATGTTTTTAAACATATTTAACATGAATAGAATATCTTAATGTCATAAGGTCATACTCATTTGAAGATTCATTTACAATATTACATGTTTATTTTCAATGAAAATTCTTTATTTTTAATTTTTTCATCATTTTATGAAAAGAAAATGTTTTCAAATAAAAAGGGATATTTTCCTCAAGAATTGTTTTATAATGATATTAAAAAATTAATTCCCATTAACGATGACATATACTAGCGTTTCTAATTCCTTTTTTGGGAAATAATCCAAGTTTAAATTAATATTATTTCTCTTAATAGTACATATTTTGATGGAATGATTTTCATTAAACCTATCTCTCTTTCCTGGGATATATGCTTTTTAAAACCCACTTTTTCATGAGTTATGATTTCAACGAAATGATCATGATTCGTTTCTGTTTATCATCGCTTATGATATTATTAAAGGCTTATCAAACCTATTTCATTTCATGGGTTATAATATAAATGTTTATGACATTGAAGAACACTAATGTATGATTTCGTTATGGGATGGGTGTGACCTATATCACCCACTAGTGCATTGGTTAAAGATTTATATCTCATGAGAGATCATAATATGGACATAGTATTGAATGATGAATAATTATATGTCCATTGAATTGACTATGAAAACTAGGATGTTATGTGATGTGAACTCGTACTACTAAAATGGGAATGAGAGTAAACCATGAATTCCCGGATGTTATGGGATGGGAACCCATGATACTAATATGCCCATTAAATTGATGAATTGACTATTATTGAAATAATAATATGTAAGGGCCTGATCCCAGTTTCCTAGATCCGGTGCCTTATTTTTTTAAATTGGAATATAAACAAGGAATATAAATCCAGAAGGACTAAGTAATTTTGTAGATTTAGAAATAATTTACATACATAAGTAGAACATTATAAATTTAAATGAAATAAAAAATATATGTTTTGTTGGGAACATCCACAAATATAAGTTTATCCTTGTGGGTTAATCATAACAAACATCTTTATTTCCAGATAAAATGATACATAGTAAAGGGGTGAGCTCAAATGCCGAGTAAGGGTATGAAATTCAGAGGAAGATATCATAAACATAATCATCAGGCTTAATGAATAACCAAAAACAGAAGCCTTTAAAAATAAACATGAATATATTATGGCATGAATAAGAGATGAATAAATAATGTCATAATCAAACATAATCATGGTTATTCTACTAGTAGAATAACCACATGAACTATATATACTATTTACATAATGAGGTAATGCATAATGATGGACATCATAACCATACCATTAACGTCCCATACTTTGACCATAAATATCCACATTGTCAAGGCCTCGTGCCAAGACCATAGTTTGTCTCATGAGACCTACTGATGCACCAAGGGTCTATAGAGGGCCCCACCCAAAACGTACTAAGTCCAATTTATTACTAATATGAACTATGATAAATATAAACAACACATATATTCATATTTAAAATAATGTATGAAATGTAAATATATTTCCCCGAATATTTAGAATAAACACTAACCATTTAGAGTAAATTGGTGAATGGTTTTACGATAGAACATACCAAATAACACTAGTAATAAACAATTAAATTAAATATTCTATATGACATCATAAATTATTATTCCCAATAATACATAATAATCATAAATAGTGTAGAAATAGACAAAGATACTCTTATAAAATAATCGAGTAATTCTAGATATAAATACTCTTTTACATTGAAAATAATAGTTTTTTGGAAAAATAATTATATTAAAATAGAAGTGATGTAAGATTTAATTTTCATAATAAAATTAATGATTTTATAAAAATAATTGAATCCAATAATAGATAAAAGATCGCCCTTTAAAAAAGGTAATAATTTGAGAAATTCCCTTTAATCAGGCTTGTATTACGGGAAGAATTTTTTAAAGATCACTTTTAAACATATATATCCATATAAATTAAAGAAGGATACTTATTTTTACACATATATAACATTATCACATAATATATTAGGTGTTATTACGAGTAAATAATAATTTAATTGATGTAATTAGAGAATAAGAGTAACCCAAATGAAAGTGGATGTTACTGTAGAAAACTCTTACCTTAAGTACAAAGGTGTTCCTCACATGATCTTAATGATCTGAATAATAAAATTTAGGTTCATAAATTAAATATTAAGAAACCTAATATTCATTTAATTGATTTAGTATAAACATATTTTTTTTCATTCATGACCTTTTTATGGGTTAAGTGATTCAATTTCATTATTTTGGATTGTTTTCTTCCTTGATTTTCAAGACCGATTTACTTATACTGGTGTATGGTTAAAAAAAGTATAATGAGAATGGTTGTAAATAATATAATATTCATGTTATTAATGAATTAATCGAATATTAAATGGTTAAAAAATTCTTTTGTTTATTGGGGTTGAAGATGAATCCTTATATAAAACATTAATGACAATTGTTTGGGTTAATTGGCAGTTCTTGGTCACAACAAATTAATTTTGATATATAAATTAATATCATGTGAAGCAAAGGATTAAAGAACCTTAAATAAGTTATAATACATATATTATATTATGTTTCAACCATCAAAATGATTTCCTGACCTGAAATGATGACAATAATTGAAATTGAAAAGGCATTATCCTTGAATGTGAAAAATTATGACATCTTTATTGGTGTTTTCATTTCTAGTATAAATGAAGGGGAAATATGAGATGATGAAGAATTATTACCTTATCATAAAAAAATTATAATACATGTTAGGATTTGGAGTCATAAAAAAATTTGGATAAAATGAGGTGAGGAAAGAAAAATAAAATAAAGGAACATAAAATAAAAGAAACGAAAAATGGAATTTACCTCTTGAAATGATGTTCCTTGAGAGCCTCTTTAGGGGAGAGGTTTTGGAATTTTTACATGAAAATGGCTGATAGGTGAGGGGTAAGTGCTTGGGAGGATTTTTGGGTGGAATTTAGACACAGATCAAGACTTTAGAGGACTGAAGAGAAAAGGCAGTGAGGGGTGTCTTATAATGGAGGAGAAGAGGGCTTTCCCATTATCTTAATCATTATTTTATTATTTTTCCAATGACAACAAATATTGTTGATTATTGTAATAAAAACAGTAATAAGTGAATGTGTGTTTGAATCAATGGTAATTTACATTATCCATGACCCATGAATGATGCATGAATACATTTATTTCACATATTTCAGAAATTGTCGAATTTCACTATTCACAGAAATTCAAGTATTTCCGAAAAATACCAAAAGGTCACCCTCTCCATTTTTATGTATATAATCCAAAATTGAAATCCATTTTTTGAGAATATTTTTATAAATCTTTTTAATTCAATTTTTAAATAAAATAATAATTTATAAAAAAACAACAATTTTAAAACTATAATTTGTTTTATATCACCTTGAAATATTAATCAAGATCCCATTATCTTATAACCTTAAGGCAATAAAATAATAATATTATTTACTAATCATATTGGTAATATTACTATTCATAATACTATTTATATGGTTATGTTACTATTCAACAAAAAAGTAGTTTTTTTATAAGAATCTTGTTTAACGCAATTGTGTTTGTCCGTTGGTCAAAATTCAAAACACAGAGGTGAAAAATTTATGTTTAGTGGATAGGTTAGAACATATTGGTGTTTTTTATAGGCATAGTGTTCCATGAATTCAATGGTAAATTTATTTTTAAAACCTTAGGGTTATACATTACTCCCCTAAAAAAATAGCATCCTCCAAATTACCAAAATGTTACCACACAATAAGATTTGGGTAGTTCTTTATCGTAAGCTCCCCAACTTCCCATGTTTCCTCTTTTATTTTTTGATTTTCTAATGAATAATTACCAATTAAGTCATCTAATTCCTCAACACCTATTCTTTAGGGTCCACAATCTGGATAGGTTGTTCATAGTAAGATAGGTCAGGTTCCAATTCTATACCTTCATATGTGAGGACAGGCATTGGGTTAGGAATTTACTTTCTCAGTAATAAGACCTGTAAAACATTGTCTATTTTTGATAGGTTAGGTGGCATAGACAAACCATATGAAACAGCTCCATTTCTATCTAGAATTTCAAAATATCATATGTACTTAGGTCTCAATTTCCCCTTCTTTCAAAATCTTATAACACCCTTCCGTGGAGATACATTTAAGAAAACATGATCTCCCACATGAAATTCCAAATTATTCCCTATTTATTTTTTATCTACTTTGATATGTCCTTTAATAGTAATTACATTCACTATTGTTTCCTCGACATACTTTGGGCTCATTAGTATCCTTTTACTAACTTCATCCAAACATGTTGGTGTACGATATCTCTCTCCATACAATGCATCATATGGTGCCATTTGAATACTAGAATTAAAACTATTATTTTATAAAACACCTACCATGTGTAAATACTAATCCCATATTCCTTTAAAGTCATGAGATCATGATATCGACATGTCTTATAATGTTTTGATCATTCTTTATGAATTTCCTGTCAGTTAGAGTATGATAAGCTATACTAAAACTCTACTAAGAATTCAAATATTTATAAAGACATTTCCAGAATTTTTATATAAATCTAGGATCATGATCAAACACAATTGAAATAGGTTCTCCAAGAAATCTTAACAATTCATGGATATAGATTTGTGAAAGTTTCTCTAGAGGAAAATCCTCCCTTATAGCGAGGAAATGTGTAGATTTTGTATGTCTATCCACAATTACTCGTATTGAATTATTATTTATTGAAGATTTGTGCAATTCAATGACAACATCCAGGGTGATTTCATCCAATTTCCATGTAGGAATAGGTAGAGGCAGCTTGACACATCAAGGATGTTTTCGTTCAACCTTCACTTGTTGACAGACTATACATCTTGATACATAATCAGCAATTTCCCACTTCATGTTGTCTCACTCTAAATGTTCCATCAAATATCAATACATTTTAGTGGTACCAGGGTGTATATAGAAATTCAAGCTATGGTAATCATTCAATAACCCCCTTTTCAACTCGGGTATAGATGGGACACATAGCCTCTTTTCGAATTTCAGAATTCCATCTTCACATACGAAGTCAGCCAAATTCTCATATCTCAAAGAATTAATTTTCTTTTGAAGGTTCTCATCATCAGGATAAGATCCTTTAATCCCTTCTAATAAAGAGGGATTAAAAACCAATTGAAAACACAATTATGTTTTATTGTCATTGATAATTTTCATGTACATCCTTATTAGATCTATGAACAAAAGATTCCATTCAATCCTCATTTTGCATAAAACCCCATGATACTTCCTGCTCAATACATCATCAACCTTATTTTTCATTCCACGGTGGTATTATATAGAACAATCAAAATTATTTAGTAGTTTAATCCATCTTCATTTCCTCATGCTGAGTTGTTTATGTGGGAAGATATACTTCAAACTCTTGTGATCCGTATATATCTCACATCATTCACCATAGAGATAGTGTCGAAATATTTTTAGAGAAAATATCACAGTGTATAACTAATGATCTGGAGTAGGATTATTTTATTCATGAATTTACAATTTCCTTGTTGCATAGGAAATAAATCCATAATTCTGCGAAAGGACACAACTGATTCCTTTCTTTGATGCATCACTATATATAAAAAACCCATCATTCCCTGATGGAAGAGTTACGATTAGATAAATCAGTAATATCCTCATCAATTCTTTGAAACTATACCCACATTCTTTTGTCCCTACTAACTTAACCCCTTTACATGTATGCTTGGTCATTGGGTTGGCTAAACATGAGATTTTTTGAATAAAACACTGATAATAACCTACTAAACCAAACAACCTACGTACCTCAGTTGTATTTGTTTGAGTAGTTCATTCATGAACAACCTTTTTCTTCATAGGAACAACAAATATTCCATCCTTAAAGATAATGTGACCATGAAATGAAACTAATTGAATACAAAATTTACACTTTCTAGGCTTCCCATGTAATTTATTTTTTCTAAGAGTATTTCGAATAGTGCACAAGTGATTTTAACGATATTAAATTTTTTTGGAGTATACCAAGATATCATCTAAAAAAATCACCAGAATGTCATCAGGATATTTCTAGAAAACACTGTTAATTTGATCCATGAAAAAATAGGGTGCACTAGTCAGTGAAAATGGTATTACAGTAAACCTTTAGTGCCTATGACTGGTTCAAAACACTATCTTTGGAATTTGTTCCTACCTTACTAGCATCAAATGATATTCATATCAAATATCAATCATAGAAAAAACCTAGACTCCATGAAGTTGATAAAATAAATTATGAATGCGAGGTAGGGAACACTTATTCTTCATTGTTATAGCATTGATCTATCTATAGTTAATGTACAACCTCATAGATACAACATTCTTATTAACAAAAACGAGTAGGGATCCCCAGGGAGAAACACTAGGGTGTATGAATCCTTTATCACTCAATTCCTCTAGTTGTTTCGTCAATTATACTAATTGCCAAATGGAATTCTATAAGGGGTATTTGATTTCTTGAATTGAATCAGAAATTAAGTCAATAGAAAACTCTATTTACCACTCTAGAGAATTTATAAGTAAATACTCGAGAAATACATCATCATACTATAACACTATAGGTAAGTCGTTTATTTGAATATTAATTTATCACCGATTGTTATTTCATTCCCTTCCTCCCAATAGTTTAGTTTAGTAGATCTATTGGGGGTGGATCTAGATAAGAAGTAGCTAGCGAGGTTTCTCCTCAATATATAAGGGATTCAATATCATTCTCAAAAATCACAAATTCCCTATTCTTGAAATAGATATTCATATCATAACGTAAAATCCAACTCATATGAAAGATTATATTCAATTCAACCATGGTTATGATGATAAGGATATCAACTAAATAATGTGTATGTGTCATGAGGGGGACTAATTGATACATCTTTGTTATAATGATACATCCCCTAGGAGTTTTTATTGACAAATCCTTTATTAAATAAAATTTAACATGTATAATGTTCTTGAAAAATTGGGAAGATATAAAAGAATGTGATGATCTAGAATCAAGAAAAGCATCAGCTATGTTCTAGGAAATTATCAATGTTCCTAACACCACATCATTAGGAACTTAAACCTCAGCAGTTGGGAATACATAATCATGTCCATACTACATTGTCCTTCTTTGGGGAAGGTTTCCCAGATGCTTAGAAAACTCATGTGAATAATGTCATGTATCATTACAAATATATCATTGAACATTGGTTGTTTATTTCTTCCCCTTGAAATCAAGAGATTAGGGGCCATCTTCTTTTCACTTTAAATAGACTCCCATTCCCTTCAGGAATGTTCCATGGTATTTCTTCCCACAACTACTATAGGGTGGAAGGTCAACACTTCCCTTCTTCCCAATTTCTTTATACCCTTTTCTAGAGTTTTTAGCCGCCCTGTTCTTCTCATTCCTTCAATTAATGTCATAAGTCTTATAAAATTATTTTTCTCTCGTGATTGCACATGAGTCAATCTATTCATATGATGAGAAATCATGGGAGACTAGTACCCTTATGAGGAATGGATTCAAAACATCAATTAATCGATCAAAATTTCTCCTTGGAATATGTATATAGTCCACAGTATTCCTTGAATGCCAGGAAAATTTGGATTAATACTTGGAAACATTTTCATCCCCCTTCTACCTCAGATGCATGAATTACCTCTCCATATCTTTTCATTTCCTACATGTAATAATTTTTTCTAGGATTATTTCTTTAAAATATCTTCATTCCTTCTATTTTATATCTTCCTCATTATTATTACTTGGATTAATGCCCACCACTGATCTATATCTCCTGATAAATGATAAACTTCCATGACAACCATCTCTATTTCTTTACATCCCAAATTGATAAAAATCTTCTATAGGTAACATATCCACCACTTAGCTAAAAATGAGATTGTAGTCCCATTATATTATGGAGGTTGTTATCACATTAAGCAATCCAAAATAGGTCCTCCACAATGTGGATCAGGATTCTCTATATGGGTAAGGTTATTGTTTATAACCTGATTCAGTTGTCCCAATAGAGTTATTAGTTTCTCAGCACCATTAATAGCTCAACTGGCAATATTATTATCATGCATCAGAGGGAAATACCTACATGGAATACATGTGTTCATGAATTTTCCATTTCCTCCACTAGGTATTTTTTCTAGATAATGGAATACACTAGATCAGGTTATTAATCGTAATTTGTTATTTCAACATAGCTAAATACTTAGAATAAATTGAAATACTATGCATGGATAATCCCATATTCACAATCATGGTTTCATTGAGGAAAAATTTAAATTTAAATACTTCTTGATGACTTGTAATGAAAATGTGAATTATCCTAAGAATATCCCCTAGGAGTGTCAAACCAGGTACACAGTAAGGCCTGTTGTCAAGTACCAGGACACCCCAGGACAAGCCCCAAACTTCTTGTCAGAGTTTTCACTCCTTGGTAAATATGTTCCCGAACCACATCCACCTGTAGTATCCAGAAAAGGATTCATTTTCTAGAAACTTCTAAATAATCTATTCCAAACCCAGATTCTAGGATGTTCTTGTATGTTTATCCTCAATGACTATAATAGGGTTTTATTCTATAATCTATGTTTTCTAAATCATGTTTCCATTTTTTTTACTAAGAATCCATGGATACCAAATATAATGACCCGAACCTAGTTTCTTAGAGCCAGGGCCTTATTTTATTACATTGTCATATAACCAAGGAATATTCATCTTGAAGTACTGGGTAGTTTAGTATATTTGGAAACAATATACATACATAAGTCAAATATTACAACTTGAAATGAAATACATCATATAAATTTTGTTGGGAACAACCACAATTATATGTTTAAACATTCAAGTCAATCACAATAAACATCTTCATGTCTAGATAAAATGAAACATAATTAAGGGTTGAGCTAAAATTCTTAATAAGTCTATTCAATATATTGGATGATATCATAAACATAAGCATTAGGCATAGTGAATAACTAAAAAAACACATGCCGTAAAAAATAATCATGAACTCATTAGGGTAGGAATAAGATATGAATAAATAATTACATAATAAAACATAATCATAGGTATTATAATTGTCAAATAACCACATAAACAATCAATAAAATTTACATAATGAGGGAATGTATAATTCATGACATCATAATCAATCGATCAAGGCCTCGTGCCACGAACATTGTTTGTCTCATGAGACCTCTCGATGCACTGAGGGAATATAGAGGGACCCACACGAAACATACTATGTCCATTTTTATTTCACATATTAATGCGTATAAACATAGATAACATATACATTCACATTGAAACTAATGTATGAAATGTAATTAACTTCCCCCGAACATTAAGCATAAACGCTAACCATTTAGAGTAAATTGGTTAATAGTTTTAAGATATCACACCCATTATCAAACTAATCGTAAACCATTCAATTGAATATGGTATATGATATCATAAAATATTAATTCTAGTAATATAGAATAATAAACAAGTGTTTAGAAAAATATGAAGATACTTGTAAAAATTCATCAAGTAATTCTTGAGATAAATACACTTTTACTTTGAAAATCTATTTCTTTAGGAAACTTATTTCTATAAAAACATAAAGTTATGTATTATAGTATTTTTATAATAAAATGAGTTATTTTAGAAAGATTTATTTTTTGAATAATGGATGATAGATTTCCATAAAAAGTAGTTAATATTTATGGAAATTCCCTTGAACCGGGCTTGTATTACAGGAAGAATTTTTTAATAATCCTTTTAAAACATATAACTACCCATAAATGAAAGTAGAATTCTGGGTTTTAAACATATATAGAAAATTATCACATAATATATGAGGAGTAAATATGAATTAATAATAATTTTATTGAGGTATGTAGAGAATAAGAGTAACCTGAATGAAGGTGGAGGTTCAGGTAGAAAACCATTACCTTATGTCTGAAAGTGTGACTCACATGATCTTAATGACCTGAATATTCAAATTTATGTTCATAAAATAATGATTACAAAACCTCCTATACATTTAATTAATTTAGTATAAGAATATTAGGTACATTCAGGGCCTTTTATGGGATAAGAGATTCAATTTCATTAGTTGGAAGTGTTTTCTTCCTTAGTTTTCATGATCAGTTTAATAATAATCATATATGGTTAACCATGTAGAATTAGAATGGTTGTATAGAATAGATGTTGTATGTTATTATAAAATAACCAAAAGATTTTAATTATGATCATAAATTTGTTTTGGTTCTTGGTAGTGAATATGAATCATTATATAAAACATTAATGACAGTTTTTTTGTTTAATTGGCGGTTCTTGATCTCGACGAAATCATTTTGATTTATAAATTAATATCATGTGTAAAGAAGGATTCCAGAACATATATAAGCTATAACACATATATTATAGTCTGTTTCAACCATAAAAATCATTTCACGACCAGAATTGAAGATATTAATAGAAATTGAAAACCTATCATCCTTGAATGTGACAAATTAACACAGCTCGGATGGTGTATTCATTTGTAGTATAAAACAAGAGGAAAAGTGATATGATGAATAATTATTCCTTTATCAAACCAAAATTATTGTATATCTTAGTTACTAGATTAACTGTAATATTTTAATGAAAGGATATGTGAAAATAAAAAAATAAAGGAAGTTAATATAAAATAAATGGAAAGAAGAATTTACCTATTGATGTAATCTTCCTTGAGAGCCTCTTTATGGGATAGGTTTTTGGTATTTTATGAGACCAATGGATGATGGAATTGGGGGAGTATCTTAGGATGATAATTGGGTAGAATTTATGTAAGGCACATGGCTTGTGGGAAGTGAAGAGAAGGGGGGGTTATAGTGGAGGAGAGGAGGGTTTTACCATTATTTTAATAATTATTTTATTATTTTGACAAAGGCAACAAATAGTGCTGATAAATGTGACAAAAATAGAAATAAGTTCATTTTATTTTAAACCAATGGTCATTTATATCATCCATGACTCCATCATGATGCCAAAATTCATATATTTAGCATAGTTCGTAATTTATCGAATTCCACTATTCACCAAAAATTCAATTATTTCTGAAAAACACCAAAAATCCTCCCTAATCATTTTTCAACATGTATAATTAAAAAATGAAGTATTCTTTTTGAAATTAACTTTCAAAATATGATTTATATTATTGTTAAATAAAATCATCATTTATTCAGAAAATAAAAATTTTAAAACTACAATTTGTTTTATATCACCTTGAAAAATTAATCAATATCTCATTATCTTATAACATTAGGAAAATTAAATAATAACATGATTTACTATTCATAAGGGTAATATTACTATTCATGTTACTATTCATATGGGTATGTTACTATTCACCAAAAAATATTTTTGTCTTTTCGTACTCTAAATATCATACTTAATGCATCTGGGAATATCATATTTTTGAAATTCAAAACAGAGAGGTGGAAAATTTATGTTTACTAGCTAGTTTAGAAAAAATTGGTGTTTTTTATAGACTTATTTTTTCATGAAATCGATATTAAATTTATTTTTAAAACATTAGGGTGTTAGATATTATATGATTATGCGTTTACAATAAATTCCATGCCTTCTTCCTATAATGTGCATTCTGGGATTATATTCATAATATTCATTATGATTCACGACATATGATCTAATGATATCTTTATTCTAGGTCTCATGATTATGATATTTGATATTTAGGGTATGATATTATATTTTTTATATCATCTTCCCATACTATTCTTATCATATTATGCTTATGTATCTCTTTTGTTTACCCATACAAAGCATTCGAGTGCACACCTTTCTTATGTTTCATTTCCCCAGGATATAAAGAAAAGATTTATGTAGAATCACTAATAGGGAATTTCTTTGAAAGAATCAATGAATATATTTCACCATTTTATAATATTTTGTTCCATTTTTCCAAATACACTAAACTAATAAGTTCCTCATGCATGTATTTTTGTAATATGATGAATAGTCATAAAAAATGTTGTAATATCCATGTATGTTATTCCTGGGTTGTTATATTTTCTATCAATCTAATGTTGTAGTAAACCTTTGGAAACTATTATAAGAAAACATTAGTGATATCCATAGGTGTATTTCTAAATATATGTCTAGGGATTTCTCTAATTATATTTTTAAGGACGAGGAATGCAATAGGAAACTGAACTAGAATTATAGTAAAGGATAGAGTGATTGGTGTCCCAAAAATACACCCCTATATTGATAACAGAGTTAGATGTGGATCTGGAATAGATGTCCCTTGCGATAAGAAATCTGACAAGGTGACTCAGACCTAACTCGGTTGTAATATAGTATATGATAATGGGACTTGCCTCATTATTGGTTTGACACTCCCCAGGGATATGCTTCAGAAAGTCACAATCTCTTCATGAACCATCATGAATAATTTAAATATATATTGTCTATGAATAAAGAAATATTAATTAAAGATGTTTTATGTTGAATGTAATTTCCCTTAATAATGTGGTTTCCCACTCTTATTAGTGTCACCTACACTATTATTATGGCCTTATTTAATGTATGGAACCCAAATGAACTGCGTTAATGATGTAGGTGATGGGAATTCAATGACATCCCTATAAAGAATTTGAATGTCATGGGATATAGAATAAATAATCATGTTTCTTTGATTCCAAAACCTTATCAATCCATGAATCCAATTTGACTTCAAAATAAAAAAAAGAGGGAACAACATATTCTTCAATAATTATTATAGAAGTTACCACTATTCATTCATAGAATGAATGATCCCCTAGTTGTTGAGAAATGTATCTGGGTCACTGAAAAGATATTTTTCATTCTTCATTTGTTTAAAAAGTGAAATTTATACGTTGGGAACTTATCACATCAAATATGAAGTGAATCAGTGGTGGAACCTTATCAAGTATACAATAAAGTATGATAAAATTTACTCAATGGATATGGATGAGTTTAGTAACATATTTTTTAATATGTAAATTCCTTTTATTCTTCTTACAAATAATGGTTATTGAATTCTCTTATAAATGTCACAGTTATGATAATAAAATTAAGATATAATTGTAAGAAAACACTAAAAAAGGATGGAATAATATGAAATTTACATTATGATAGAAATATGGAATGTAGAGATCCGGGGAATTCCTGAACGAAAAAAGAATATGCATCGAGTGTGGGAGGAATGTTCAACTAGAAAACGAGTGTCAGAGTGATATGAAGAGGACACTAAATTAATAGAAATCTCAAAAAAATTCTGCACTCACACTTCAGTTCTATAAATGTATAGTGTTTTTCCACTGTGAACATCAATTCCCCAGTACAAGGGTCAATATAGATGACATGCCATAGTATCCACTTAAAAAAATGAAAAGGAAAATCTCATGCGATAACTACTGGAGAAGTGTAGTATAATAAGAAAGTGGTGGAATGATTGAGTGGTTATTCTTGAATAATTTTTTAGAATCACTTTTATGGTATTATAGAATAATTAAATATATAATTATTTGTCCACTATGGTTATTCAATATGTATTTAGAAGTATATGATGAATGGTACATGTAACCATGAAAAGTGATTGATAAAAATTTGGAAACCAAAAGATTAAGGAATGGATAACCCTTATATTTGTATGATGTTGAGATAATGATATTATCATAAATGCATGTTAGAAATGAATAAATAAATTAGATGATACTAATTTCCATGGATCTTATTAAGTGATTTTTGAATGTTGGTTTATCCTAACATTAACAATGTTTAAAACATTTTAATCTTATGTTATATACCCAATAAACATTGAAATAATGAAAAATTAATTTTTTTTAATTAGGATTTATGTAAATTCATGTTATTACCATGCTTCAATGGAATACATGATTATATTATTCACATGTATAGAATGTGACAACCAAGTTCTTCAATCTGATATTTTCAAGATAAATTATACGATGATTAATTGCATTTATCTCCAATGTTTTGGATTTTCTACCGTCAGTGTGATTATAGGGTTTTCAATTAATGGAATTTTTGAGTTAAACTTTGTTTGTAGTGGTGGTTCCCATAGCGATGGCTTCTTTTTTCTTTGGGCATTCGGCTCAGATAGTGATCGGATTCTTCCCGGCTGCTCAGATCTGGTTCCTGTAGCGGCGTATCCTTTATACTTCGGGAATTCGATTAAGATATTGTTTGGATTCTTCTTGGAGGCTCATATCTGGTTCCTGTAGTAGTGGAGCCTTCCGGATTCGGGCATTCAGTTCAGTCAGGATGCCCAGATTTGGTTTCTGTTGTGGTGGAGTCTCTCTGCTTGGGTTTCAGGTATATTTTTTTAGATGGTGCCAGGCCTTGACGTTGGCGGCAAGGGTCTTCAACATTATGAATCTCCTCATCGACTTTAGTTCATGTTTAATGCAAATCTTTTATTTGTTGTGATGGAATTTTCTGGGGCTATTTTTTGGGCATTTAGTTTTTTTTCATTCACGGTGGTGTGTACGATCTAGAAACATTGAATCAGTTGGGTTACAGGTTGTTATTTTTCGGTGTCATTGGTTCTATTCCATTGGTGGTTTCTCTATTCTCGGATCTCTGTGCTTCTGTGGGGGTTCTGTTTATTTTTTTGCTTGGTTTTTCGGGCGTCGTCGTTTCATCTTTGCGCGAATATTAGTAGATGTGATGATTCTGGTCTTCGTGTTGCCTCCTTCGATTTATGTTCTAGTTTTGGACCTACCAATCTGAGTTCTATGTTGAGGTAGTCTGCTTTCATGATGTTCCTAGATTCGAACCTTTCTATTTTCATTGCCTTTCAATTTGACTGCTTTGTTTTTTATGATGATTTTCACAGCTGCTGGGATGATTGGGCGGTTTGCGTTTTTCATGTTTTGTTGATTGATGTCCTATGTTTGTTAGATGGTGTTTTCAAATGTTGGTGATGGATGAGTTGTGATGTAGAAGGTGATACGTTGGGTTCATGACATGGTATCACAGATGATTTTCCTTTCCTCTATTTGCTTGGTTCTCTACATTGGTGTCAGTATTCCTCTATTCTTTATGATGTGGAACAGTGCGGTGGTCTTCTTGATCCTATGGGATGTGAGTTCATTGGCCAATTCAGAGAGATCGTTGGATTTGATGAAGTATTTTGATTTTGGTGTTTTACTGATGAATTTTGATGGTGGATGCAATGAGAACTCTACAAGGTTCAGCTCCAGATGAGGATGTATAGCATGAATCATTCATCTTACATGACCTTCAGATATGGATGAATGAGAGGGTATGACTTTTCCATCAGTACCAGGCTTGTGAATCTGCACGAGACAGCTTTTTGAGTGGTAATATAAGGTGGAGTCTGGGCATAATGTTTTAATCATTGGGGAGGATAAATTCATTGTAGTCTTGATATGAGTTAACTTTTGTATGTTGGTTTCCATGTGTCCCACTTTTTCAACAAAATTGCTTTCGAAATAAATTTTTTTAATTTTCAGTCAGTCAAGTAAGTACGTATTCTCACTAGGAACAAGGTTGTGACAATAAAATTTCATCATGTTATTATCATTAATGATGAGATTAATGACAGCTTTCAATTTTCCTTTGTTTATGTTTTTTTGATTGTTAACATTTTATGGATCACCAAATTTCATGTTATCAATTATCTTTATAAATATATATGATTTTTTAAGATTTTCAACCATTTCCAAATAATAAAAAATGTTCTCCTATGTAGTTATATTGTTATAAGTGGCATTGCGTAATATTTATGGTTCCCAAATTATTTTTTTTCTAATATACGTTTTAGTATTTTTTATTATGATGTGGGTTTCTATGAAAGAAACATTCTAGTATCAACCCTTTTACAACACATACAAATTTCTAGGAATAAATTTATTTTATAGGGGGTAGAATTTAAAACCTCGATATTTTGTGAATTAATTTAATATTTATATATTTTTGTCTTCCCACAACACTGCATGTTTATTTTTTTATTATATAAATGTACGATGTTCAGATTACGTTATATGCAGTACTGTGTTGGCTTGAATTACACACAACACTGAGATTATGTGAAACAAAACATTATTATAATAATTATTTAAATAAGCTAGGTATAAACAACTTGTTAAACACAGTAATATGAATTTTAAAAACTACTATTTAAATATTATTTATAATGGTTATATATATATATAACTTAATAATAATAAAAAATAATTATTTTCAGAAAAGTATTTATGTGTTAAAAATTCAATTTTTTCAAATGAACTTCTTTTAACATCCTTATATTAAATATAATAAAATTAATTTTAGAAATTTTTTTAAATTTAATTTGATAAAATATACTTCATTTTTAAATTCATAATCTTGAAACTAGCATAGGGTTAATTTTTTTTATTTTTCTGAGAGGTTTTATTTTTTGATAAATAGTTATAAATACTCCATTATAGTTAAACTGTCTTTTTCATTTCAATAATTGTTTTAATTTAAATATTAAATCAAATTTAATGTCAAAATAGATTAATTATACATATATTAAGTATATTTTGGTCATTGTAATATTTTTATATTGAAATTATATATAAAAATATATTAAACATTTTGACGATCCTTTTACCCTTCTTCTCGCCACATGTACGAGGTTGACCATAAAATTATTCTTTCTTCTTATGTTAATTGAATTTTGATAAATAGGCATGCACGGTTTTAATCAGTATTAATTTTCAAGTATAATATAATCCAATTAAATTTTGAATATTGTGAATAGTAACTTTAGTACTTTTTTTAACCATGGTTAAGGGTAAATTGTGTTATGAAAGTTATAAATAATATAATAATAATATATATTTACCCTATAACGTATCCTAAATTCATTGGATGAGGGTATTTAGACCAAAATCATCCTTATTCTAAAATCATATCATTTTTTTCAAATTGGTTTATAATATGACATTTATTCTATTTTATTTATTGATAAGTCAAAAAAGATCTACCCATTTTATTAATAACTATATCATGTCTAATATAGGGCTATACAGAATAAATATTCATGTATAAATAGCAATATATGATATTAAATTATTATATTAATTATATAAATATAACCCTAACTTTTTAGATATATTTAATTACATTAAAGGCTTACAGAATGATGATGCAATATTTGTTTAATCAATGAAAATATCCAATAAATGATAGTAAAAATATTAAAATAATTACAATTTTAATTAATTAATTTTACTAATGAACATTATAGGTTATTATCACAAGTTATAGGTATCTATTTTTATTGAAATTATATTTCTGTTTATATTTTATTTATAGAGAAAATTGTTAATAGTGTCAAAAATGACACTAATTGTACTATATAAAAATAATTTTTTATTAAAATTATTCAAAATAATAATATACTGTAAATACATATTTATAGATCATTATAGGGTCTAAAATATCATATACATTCCATTTATGGAAAATTTAACCCTTTTAAGTAATAATTTATATGCACTAAATATTAAAAATATTGTTATAATAATAAAAATTTGAATAAATTAATTAATTGTCAATCAAAATTATAAGGCTTAAAATAAAACAAATACATGTCCAAAAATTATTGGATCAATATTAATCTCCCTTTAACACCTTATATATAATTATAATTTTTTAATAGACACTTGTCAATGAAAATTACATATATATAATTTAATTTCAAATATCGTTACAAAATGTCACCCTCCCGTATTTAATATATATAATGTCTCAACATAAGGAAAAAAATCAAGATATTATTGAATATAATTTTCTATTTTTAACATAATGATATTAATATCATTATAATATTTTATTTTGAACATTTAGAAGTTATACAATTACTGTAAATTCTTCCTCAATGCTAAAACAATAATTAATTAATTTACAAAAAAATTATTGATATTAAAATAGTTAATTTTAATGTATTTTTGGTGAATTATTGTGTATGAAGAATTTACTAGATCAATATGATATATTATATATTATTAAAGTCATTTTATTCTAATTTCAACTTTTCCTAGTTATAATTCATTTCAAATTAAATGAATAGTATCAAATTTTAGAATTATGATATATTATTGATTTAATATATTATTAATTTATTTAAAAATCACAAAATATAAAATAATAAAAATTGAGTTAATATATGCTATAAAATTTCTTAAAATTATCATTTATATCTCGTTTGGAATTTTTTCACTCTAGAATATCTTTATTATATTTTAATGTTTTGGGGATTTCCAAAAGATCCACTCACCTTAATTATAAATGGGAACAACCTTCTTCACTTCTTAACACAATTTTTAGGAATATAACTCTACCAAAACCTTCCCCATTATCCTAAAAACATCATTATAAATGTTTTAAATGTCTTGGTATCCTAAAAAGACCATCTCTAGTGTCCCTAAGAGGAGATCCAAAGGAATTCCACCGATGAAGAGGTAATTTTTTTACCAATTCATTCAGGTTATTTTCTTCTTCTACTTATTATTACTTTGTTATTTACATAATATAATAATAAATAAAATATCATATATTTTCTGAGATGTTATTATAATTTGGATTTAACCATATTCTTCTTTTATCTATCCAATGATATTCAATATCACCATGCATATATACGTACAACTTTCTATCTCCATACTGTGGTGTAATTTAATTTTTCATCGCCAGTTTATTTGGATGTGTATAATGTTGAAAATAATTTATATAAATAACAAATATAACTTTATAATTATTAATTTTAATTAATATACCATCCAATTACTTACCCCATAACCAATTCTAGTATGATATTGTTGCTTGTCTGTACGTACGGCCTACGGTCTCCACAACGCGATGAGATTCCTTATACATGTTAACCATTAAAGATTGATTATAAACATTTATATATGAAAAAATATATTACATTATAATGCTACTTGAATAATATATATACATATATATATCATTTACCAAGATTTATTCTATAAGATTAGAAAAGAGAAACAACGTTCATGGGTACGTATGACCTACCGTCTCCACTAAAGGTGTGCATTTTTTATCATTAATGATTATCATAAATACTTATATTATGAATATATATAAGATATTTATTTCATATATTATATTCTATAAATAAATAATTTATTATCTAATAAATAAAATCAAAAACATGAACTCAGGTAATGAATGATTAATATGGCGTTTATCACACAAAAAATAACATTATCATAGAGCTAATAGTAAACCGATAATATAATGTATTAAGTAAATAAAACACGGTGTTATATATATAAATAATACTCTGTGATACATGTATAATAAACTTATATCTCATATACATGAGATTTTAATGACAACAATGAGATTCATGTCACAATGTAAGTGGGTTATGTCCTACTTTTGTTTACATGGGACCTATGTCTTATACACTGCTTATTTATTCTACATGGTGTATATAGTAGACACCAATTTATGTTATGAGTATTATCCATAAGATTATTTTATTATAATATACTTATAGTTGTTTATACTTGCTCAAGTATATGATTATACTTATTATAAATTAATGACATTTAATTTCCCAATATCTTCAATATTTGGGATTGATTTGTTCATATTATACATTAGAAAATATTTATCATCCATTCCATGTTTTCAATAAAATATTTCAAAAAATATGTTGTACTCTTCTCCTATTAATTTTTAATTTTATTTTTACCCATTTTTGACTTTTACAAACACATTTCAAAAGGAATATTTTTTTGCCATTTCTAAATTAGGTAATTTGCGACTTTCACACCAAAGTAATACATGATTATTTTATTTTTAACTTATATATAATGAATAGAAGTTTACACATTTATGAAATAATAATGGTTTTATGTTTCATTTTTAATATTATATTGTTATTTTAAAAAAATTGTTTTATTTTAAAACTATGCATCATTTTAAAAAAAAAATATTTTCAAATAAGGGTGGTTACTTTCATCAACAATTGTTTTTAAATGATCATTAAAAATTATTTCACATATACGATGACATATATTGGTTTTAATCATTATATTTTAGTAAAATGATCCAGGTTTCCTTTCATATGATTTCTCTTAATGGTTTATATTTTTATGACATGATTCATATGAAACACATTTCTCTTTCACAAGTTATATGATATTGAACCCCACTTATTTTTAAGTGTTATTATTTTGATGAAATAATATAAAAACTATATTTTAAATAAATTATTATATGATTATAAGTTTTTGACACCCATTTAATTTCATGGGTTATGATTTTATTGGTTATTCATTTGTGGCATACAAATTTACGAATTAATTACGATACTGGTGGGGCCTATATCTCCTACAACTGAATTAGGTAATGATTTATATATCATGAGATCGATTAACATGGTCTAGGGAGTGAACATTAAATACTATGATAGACATGGTAGTTAACCATGACTACCATGTTTGTTTGGGGAGTGATATTGTACTACTAAAATGGCTATGGGAGTGAACAATGACTACTAGGATGTTATGGTAATTGAAACCATGATACTATTATGGAGTTGATAACACTACATTGACAACTATGGAAATCATATTATATGCTTATATTTCTACCAAAAATTCCTGGTCTTATGGTTATGTTGTTTTTTCATTGTATATATTCTTTATTATCATTATGATTAATGACTTATGAACTAACCAATATATTTATACCATATATAATGATTATGATCATTGAATTACATTGAATGAACATCTGTTGTTATGATCATATTGTTATTCTGTTATTCTTATATCATGCTTATGTATCTATTTTTTTAACATTAAAGAGAATTATTGCTCACTCCTTTCTTATGTTTCTTGTACCTAGGTTATGAATAATGTATTTATGTACAAGAATTAAATAAGAAGATCATTGTGGGAATAATTGAATATCTTTCACCTGTTAGAATATGTTGATATATGTTTCTAAAGACACCAAAATATTATGGTCCTGAGGCATGTATGTTTTTAATATGATGGATATTCATTAAAATAATGTAATAACCTTGTATTGTAAGCCTTATTTATTATAAGAATTGTTATAATCATAAAATTGGAAGGTAGGTGTGAAAATAGTTTGAAGGATTATCTCAGTGTTTGTGACTTTATGTTACTATATTAGCCAATGATAGGTGATAATATTGGTATTTCGTTAGCCCAAAACACAAACTGAAGGGTGAAGATGAACCAGATGAATATAATTGTATTGAAAGGAAAATTTATAGAGTGTATATAGTTGAAAAATGATATACTTTTCGCAAGATCAGTGAGAACCCCATATTAAAGGGAGATCTCATATGAAATTTCATCAGGAGAGAAACCATAAGTTCAAACAATTATCTTGGTCGGTGTAGGATAAGTGGTAAATTTGATATGATCACATAAGACCTGAATTCCAAAGACATATTTAGGGCCTATAAAATTGGATCGAACCATAAAAATATACAACAATGTGGGTCCAAATGTTGTTTCAGGGATCTAAATTATGTAATGGTATTTTTAGAAGTGGAAATGATCTCCTATCTATCTAAATAAAAACTAGAAAGGGTCATTGATATAGTAGGGATAATGTCTATGTTCAATATTTCCCATGATATGGTAGAGTTGAGATGATCTAGTATGGATAATTGAAGAGGTTTCCCCTCTGCTAATAGCACTTCCATAACCAACATGCTCATTGTAACTATAATGAACCAAAATTTTGAATAAATCTTATTTCCTAATTTTGTGTGTTATTTTATTTTTATACTCAACAAAACTGTTTCATTTGATAACATGAGTATAATTAAAATGAGACTGTTGATTTCGACTATTATATGACCATTAATCAATATGACTGTTGGAAACTAAATGTTTCTATTATTTCCTCTAAATACAAGTGATCTTGGTTAATTAATATAGAATGATGATTTGGTGGCCTCATCCAGTACTCTCGGGCCAATTGAAGCCCATCTAACAGAACATGAGAAAGAGGTAGCACCACTGGGTTTTGCTCTAGACCAAACCCAAGACGAACTTCATCATTTGAAGATAGAATGAAATCGCCTTTGCGAGAAGTTCAAACTGATAGAAATTAATACTCGTGCAATGTTGGTTGATCCGCCCTCAGATTCTCTCACCTTAGCACACCTTACACGTAGTCCATATACTACGGTTATAAGGGGCTATGTAAGGAGACTGTATCTACTTTGTGTAATCCTTAGAGAGAAATAAAATTGTGATTTCTTCTTATGGTGAAGTTTGTGAAATTTCAAATGTCCGGAGAATTTTAGGATGTATATTATTGATGATTTTTGGAAAATGATATTTTAAAATATTTATGAAAACCTTAAATAATTTATGATGTGTAAAGATATTCAAAAAATGGTCTTCTACAAATGTGTTCAGTATGAAATTTAGAGTCTAATAAGATCAACTTAATTTTTGGTGAATAATAAGGTAGGAATAGTGATTTTACGCTTAGGATTAGTAATGTGACCAAATGAATTACTAATCTCACTTAAATAAAGTATTAATATAATATAGGCACCTTGATTAAGTAATGTGATTCAATAAAATAGGTAAACGACAGTTTCAGAAATTATTAGTCAAGTATTAGTTTTTTTGAGTGAATAGTGTTTTTTAATTAAAAATAATAATTATAATATTTTGAAAAATATTTTTATAAAATGGTATTTATTTTTGAATTCAGAACATCGATATTATGTTAAGGTAATTTTTGGGGATTTTCTGAAAAAAATGAATTTTCAGTGAATAATGTTTTTATTTAATAATTAAATTAAAAATATTTAGAAAATTATTTTTATAAAATGGAGTTTATTTTTGTATTCAGAACATTGATATTATGTTATGGTATATTTTTGGGAGTTTTCCGAAAAAGTTGAATTTTTATTGAATAGTAAAAATACAGTTTTAGGGTTTCGGTATGTTTAATGACATCATTACTGCATCATAATGATGTGATGAAATATTTTAAGGGATGGTCAACTTGTGAATAGTATGATACGGTATGAGGTGTCCCAAGTGGCCAAAACCATGAGGAAATACCACTTTTTTTTCCAATACCACCAATGAGGTGTCCTTTGGCCATTAATGCCTTGTCCACTCACTTTCCCCATAAATACCAATCCATTCTCTCAACCTTTCCATTAAAAAATCCTCCTCAAATAATTTATGGTCTCTATTCCTCCCTAAGAGTCTTCTAAAGGTTCCCTCAAGCCTCCCAAGGTCCCAAACATACACGATTTCGATGTTACACTTCATGGTAAGGGATCCTACCTCTCTCTTTCTTTCCACGTACTCTCTTTTATGACATATCTTTTATTCTCCATGTTATTATGTTAGATTATGTTCTTCTATATTCATCCTAATGTCCTTTTTCATGTTCATATGATGAGATACCTCCTCTTGCTCTCATCAATTAATTTTAAGAATGTTTATGTGGTGTCGTTAGGCTGCTGGATTTTTAAGGGATTCTTTCACCCTTCTCGTTTTCAAGTTCTACTTTCATGTCAATTATTTCATGTTCCTTTTTATTATGTTGGGGTATTATATCTATTTTTATTATACTGATATTTTATGTTCATATGATGTGAGACCATATTTGATCTCGTCAATTCATTTTTTTACGTTTTAAGTGACGACGTTAGGCTGCCGAATTTTCATAAGAGAAATCTTATTTTTGTCTTCCTTCCATGATTGTCATTTCATATGCTATGTCATTAAAATTTCATTACCATGTTCTTATATCCATTATATTCTTCCCCTATACTGTTTTATGGATCATTTATGAGTGGGTGACCCATGTCCCCTCCCTTTTCAATGTTTTCTAAAACCCTACAACATTGCTGTTATGCCGCTGAAATTTCGTCTCAAAATGTCTCTCACTTTTTCTCAAATTCTTTTATTTTATTAAGTGAATACTCAAAACTCTTTATTCTACAGTGTTATTCACACACACACACACACACACACACATATATATATCAAAATGTTCTATTTTAAATTCTGGTATTTACATACATGAGAGCCCCTTTCCTTTTTTGTAGGTTTAAAGTGAAATAATGAACACGTCTTTAAAGCATTTTTTAAAATGTTATGATTATGAAATGAGTCCCATTTATTTTATGCTATATGGGTTATTTCTCAAATTTTTTATGATGATGTATGTGGCTCACATGATAATAAAGACAAATTTAAAGGTTCTCCCTGATAGTGCTCCAATGCATTGGGTAATGATGTAACCACTAGAGATTACAATTTTAACGATACCTTGGTGAATCACCTTGGTAATTTCAAATGAAACCTTGGGGATGGACCTTGGTGATATGTTCATGATTGTCTATGTTAAATGTTTTAGCCACATATTCAGTTTAAGAAACATGTTATTTTTATTATGATATGCCTCATGATCTCTTTATCATGCCTTAATGTTATTTTTTCATGACTTTTGATGTATCTCAAGTTCACATGTAATATGTTTCCCTTATTTCCCTTACGAATCCTTCTACTCACCCTTTCCTTTGATGTATTATCCTAGGTTATTAGTTGCTATAATGAAACAAGGATGAACAAATTAAGAATCCTTTCATGTGTTTAAGAAGAATGTTTTATGTTCTCATGTATTAAGTTCCTGGTTTCCAAGGCGCTAAACCTTAAAGATCCTCAGTTTTTTATAAAGTAATGAATGTAAATCTAATAAAAAGGCGGGATGCTGTAGTTTATATCAAATTAAGGTTTATTTATTTAAGGAAATTAGGATATTCAAAATTTAGGAATAACCCTAAGGAAAATATTAAATATAGGAAATCTTCCTGGTATTTTGGACAGTATTGAGTAAGTGGGTACCAAACAAATAAATCCCTGTCTAGATACGAACAAGTAGAGGTGGCTTTGGCACAGATGTTCCTAGGAGTGAAAACTATGACAAGGTGTTTCGTGCAAGACTCGGGGTATCTTGGTGCATGACAATGGGCCTTTCTACACTCTTGTTTTGACACTTCTTAGGGATATGATTTGGTAAATTCATAAGATTTGTATGAACGATTATTAAAGGGACAAAGATAAAATAAAATAAAGATTCACATAAGAATATATGATCATGGATAACCTAGATTGGATCCTATGGGATCACAAGTTAGGGTATACTTTTCATCTACAATTTTATACTTCTATGCTTTAAGTTTCCTTTTCATGATTATTGGCTAAGTATTTAAGCCCCCCAGTTATACATTCTTTTCTTAGTTAATGGCGGGAAATGGAAGAACATGTCCCAACAACCAATGTGATAGGAAATGTTACGATTTCCCTATTAATATAACAGATATGACGAGAGATAAAGTTGAACATATTGTTATTATGCCAATCCAGCTATTAAAAATCACAATTTTTTAATTGGTACCTAGTTGAATTCCCAAATTCATCAAGGAAGAAGAAGATTAAGTCTCAAGGATGTTCATTGGATAATATTGATAAGGGAAAGAAGACCCAATTTCCTATGATCGAAATGTGTGGAAAGGGGCACCAAGGAGAATGTCATAAAAGAACCAGGATATGTTTTATGTGTGTGATGATAGGACATAACGTATCCAATTTCTTAAAAAAATGGATAATGTGATGAATAGAGATATGGATCGATCTAATGTAACTTATACTTTTCCATTTTGAAAATGTAGAGATGTTGTACATTATCCAAGGTAATTCTTTCTTGTAAGGGATGAGAATCCTGATGAGCGTAAACACTCTTCAAGGACAAGGGAACAATTCAAGTCCCATGCTAAGATGGATAATGATGACTAAAGTACATGTAACATATTTGCAATAATTGTCTATGTCATGTTGTATTTTAGTTCATTCCATATGAGCATATCTTTATGTTTTCAAAGAACATCGAGTCACTACTAAAGATGGTTTTATATCATTACAGAAAAAATCTATTGTTATGTACCACATGTTGATATTGTGAAGCTGTTCTTCGAAAAAAAATGATGATTAGGGGATTAAAATATTATTATTATTTTAGAAGATGTTAACTATTTTGGGAACCCTATATGATAGAGGTAAATATATTTCTACGGTATTTTCTTTGAGGAGTAAAGGTTGACTTATATTTTGAAGAATCGATGAATTTAAGGTGAACTTATAGTAATTTAGGTTACTTATGGAAATGATTAACCTATCTTGGGGAAAATATGTTTAGGAGAGTTACTTTTTTTTAATAAATGTTAGGTGTGGTTGATGTTATTTTCAGATGAACGATAGTGTTTATCTTGGAAGTCTATGTTATCAAATCCTTCTTATATTTGGGATTCAATCTTAGTTTGGATTGTTTTAAGGAATTTTAAGGACAATTATTTATTGAATGGTATATGATGAACTTTGGGTAGTACCGTGTATTTTGGATTATTTAAAAGTGGTCTCCCATCTTATGGGGTTGTTTCTTATTTAATAGTTGTTTTTACCCTTTCTTTTTTTGGGATAATTTTTAATGATAGAAGAAATAGATAGTTAATATTTTGTGTATTATGTGATTATCTAGAAGATGATTCTTGTGCTTTTGATGAGACCATGTGTTTTTGAAAGCTCATCATTTGGAGAAAAGATTAGTTTTGGTAGATACTTATTAAAGGATGAAACTCTACTTGATGGTAGGTATATTTCCTTATGTTTTTATTCTATATAGTAAATGAATTCCTCAAAATAAAGAAAAGGAATGTAAAACAAAAACGTTTCTAGATTACATTTCCTACTGGGTAATCAAATACTATTTACACACTTCATAAGTTTGTGACTTTCTTGTGGTTAACTTTCTCCTAATCATGTTTTCTATCACTCGCCATCAGAATATGACCCTTTGTTTTCTCTTCCATTTCCATGTTACCCTACATGGAATCCTATTATGGGTCAACTCGAGTGACCTTTGTACTTACCTTATTTCTTTTAATTTAATAGTTTTATTGACTCATTTTTTGATGTGTGACTTTTAATAAAATTTACACGCCGAATTTTAAAAAATTTCGAGGACGCAATTTCTTATGGGGGGAAGATTGTAACGACCCAGAATTTTGAAAAAATCTTTTTTCCTAATTTTGTGTGTTATTTAATATTTATACTCAACAAAAATATTTCATTTGATAACATGAGTATAATTAAAATGAGACCGTTAGGTGTTGACTGTTATATGACCATTAGTCAGTATGACCGTTGGATTCTAAATTTTGCGATTATTGTCTCTAAATACAAGTGATCTTGGTTAATTAATGTAGATAGAAGATTTGATAGCCTCCTCCAGTAGTCTCAGTCCAATCGAAGCCCATATAACATAACTTGGGAAGGAGGTAGCACCACTGGGCTTTTCTTTGGACCAAACCCAAGCCGAACATCAATTTGTGAAGCTAGAACGAAATCACCTTCACGAGAAGTTCAAACTGACAGAAATTACAAATCGTGCAATGTTGGCCGAGCCGCCTTCAGATTCTCTCACCTTAGCACACCATACACTTAGGTCATTTTCTTGGGTTATAATGGGCTATGTAAGGAGACCATAACTACTCTGTGTAATCCTTATAGATAAATAAAATTGTGATTTCTTCTTATGGTGAAGTTTGTGAAAATTCAAATGTCCGAATAATTTTAGGATGTATATTATTGATGAATTTTGGAAAAAGGTTATATTAAAATATTTAAGTAAACCTTAAATAATTAATTATGTGTAAATATTACCAAAATATGATCTCCTACAAATGTGTTCAGTAAGAAATTTAGAGTCTAATAAGATCAAATTTATTTTTGGTGAATAGTAATTTATGAATAGGGATTTTACGCTTAGGATTAGTAATGTGATCAAATTGATTAGTAATCTCACTTAAAGAATGTATTAATATAATATAGGCACCATGATTAATTAATGTGATTCAATAATATAGGTAAACAACAATTTTATAAATTATTAGTCAAGTATTAGTTTTTTTAAGAAAATAGTTTTTTTAATTAAAAATAAAAAAAAAATTATTTAGAAAATTATTTTTATAAAATGGAATTTATTTTTAAATTCAAAACAGTGATATTATGTTAAGGTAATTTTTGTTGATTTTTATGAAAAAATGAATTTTCGGTGAATAGTGTTTTTATTTAAAAATTAAATTAAAAATATTAATAATTTTCTTATAAAATGGAGTTTAGTTTTGAATTCAGAGCATTGATATTATGTTAAGGTACTTTTTTTGGAGTTTTCTAAAAAAGATGAATTTTTAGTGAATAGTAAAAATACAGTTTTAGGGTTTCGGTATGTTTAATGACATCATAACTGCATCATAATGTCGTCTTGAGATATTTTAAGGGATGGTTGAATTTTGAATAGTAATATAATGTATGAGGTTTCCCATGTGGCCAAAACCATGAGGAAATACCACTTTTTTCCAATACCACCAATGAGGTGTCTCTTGGCCATTAATGCCTTGTCCCCTCACTTTCCCAATAAATACCAAGTCATTCTCTCATACTTTCCATTCCAAAATCCTCTTCAACGAATTTATTGTCTCCTTACCTCCCACAGAGTCCTTCCAAGGTTCCCTCAAGACTCCCATGGTCCCAAACTTTATGATTTCGAAGTTACTCTTTAAAGTTAGGGATCCTACCTCTCTCTTACTTTCCAAGTACTCTCTATTATGTCATATAATTTATGCTCTCTTCTCTTATGTTGGAGGATGTTATTTAATATTCATCCTACTTTACTTTTCATGTTCATGTGATGAGAGACCTCCTCTTTCTCTCATCAATTCATTTTAAGAATGTTTATGTGGTGTCGTTAGGCTGCCGAATTTTTAAGGGATTCTTTCACTCTTCTAGTTTTCAATTTCTATTTTCATGTCAAGTCTTTCATGTTACTTTTTATTATATTGGGGTATTAACTCTATATATATCATACTGATATTTTATTTTCATATGTTGAGATACACTATTTGATATCGTCAATTCATTTTTTTATGTTTTAAGTGATGCCGTTAGGCTGCCGAATTTTTATAAGAGAAATCTTATTTCTTTCTTCCTTCCATGTTTTTCATTTCATATGGTATGTATTTCAAATAACATTAACATGTTCTTATTTTCTTTATATTTTGTCCCTAAATGGTTTTATGGATCATTTATGAGTGGGTGACCCATGTCCCCTCTGTTTTCAATGTTTTTTAAAAACCTACAGCATAAACGTTATGCTGCCGAATTTTCGTCTCAAAATGTCTTTATATTTTTCACAAATTCATTTATTTTATTAAGTTAATACTCAAAAAAAATTATTATATAGGGTTATTCACATATATATATATATACATATATATATATCAAAAAATTTCTATTTTAAATTCTGGGATATACATACATGAGACCCGCTTTCCTTTTTCTGTGGGTTTAAAGTGATATAAAGATCACGTATTTAAAGCAGTTTCTATAATGTTATGATTATGAAATGAAACCCATTTCATTTATGATATATGGGTTATTTATGAAATTTTGGATGATGATTTATGTGGATCACATAATAATAAAGAGAAATTTAAGGGTTCTCCCTGATAGCGCTCCAATGCATTAGGTAATGATGTAACCACTAGAGATTACAATTTTAACGATACCTTGGTGAATAACCTTGGTATATTCAAATGAAACCTTGGGGTTAGACCTTGGTGATATGTTCAAGATTGTTTATGTTAAATTTTTTAGCCACATCTTCAAGTTATGAAACACTTTATTTTTATTCTGATATGCCTCATGATCTCTTTCTCATGCCATAAAGTTATTTTTTTTTTCATGACTTTTGATGTATCTCAAGTTAACATGTAAAATGTTTCCCATGTTTCCCTTACTAGGCCTTATGTTGACCCTTTCCTTTGATGTATGATCCCATTTTATGAGATGCTATAATGAACATAGGATGAAGAAATGAAGAATACATTCAAGTGTTTATGATGAATGTTTTATGTTGTCATGTATTAATTTCCTGGTTTCCAAGATACTAATCCTTAAAGATCCTCAGTTTTGTGTAATGTAATTAATGTTAATGTGATAAAAACACAGGATGCTATAGTAATTCCCAAGTAAGTATCCCTGGTTGATAAGATCCATATATTTAGGAATAAGAATAAAAAACAATCTGATATAAGGCTTGGGTGTATCATTGGTATCACCGGATAACCCTATATGTTATACTCCCTCGCATCAAGGAAATCTCAATACAAGCAAGCACAACCAATAATATTCTAAGAAGGGCACTGGTGAGGGTGCATAGCTATCAGTTGAGACCTACTACGATATATAATGTTGTTGAACCTATCCTTAATGAATAAAATGCGTGACTACTGAATTATTTCATCAAATTTCCATTCCCGATATTAATAAAAACCCTTTTAAAGACTGGGGTTTGTGTAGGGTCATATAAAACATCTGTGGTTTGAAGGAACTCATCATACATCTCCCCATGCATAGGTATCCCACCCAGCCCATAGGTATCCCGAATTCGGATTCACACTTCACCATGGTATAGGTGGAATGAATTAGTTTCATAGAACCAATGGATAATTAGCTATCTAAGAAGATACTATAGATGATAGATGTTTTTCATATTATTTTTGATAATTCTAATATCCTATTTAGGACTCATAATTTTCTCCGAAAGTAGGATTCATAGGTTATTGTTGATAATGTCCACAGAAAATCTAAACTGTTCTATTGCTTTATCTATCATATCTTCTTGTCCAAAAAACATAGTTTATAATAATTTCTCTTCAGTTGATGGATCACCGACAGAAGGAATCTAGTAAGTATTCTACTATAAATATAGTGGTGAAAGGCATGATGTAATAGTTGTTGTTATAATATTACATCTGTTAGAAATATTTTTTGGTGGGTATTGGTTTTGATAGTTGAGGTTCATTTAATTCTATCCATATCCAAGATAAGCATGGGGTTTACGTAGTTTATTGTGCTGATTTTTTTGTATTAAAACCCACAACATTATTCCATAGGGAACTGATCAAAAAAATTATTAGGAGAATCACATATACTAAATGCCTAAGATTACATTTGTTATCCACATGAATCGATCATGGCCAATTATCATACTAACTTAGTGATTTCATAAAACGTGGTTTTATGAATAGATGATGAGTAAGATTTTCATACTCATTAGATACCAAACTTTAAAATACCTATATTGTCAACTTTTTTATGATATAATTGCAATATTCTCAATCACAACTCTTGTATCTACTAATTCCTTATAAATCTGGACTCCTCTAGGTGAGGGCTCTAACATGTTGTGATTATTTTTTATCATTTCATGGTTGATGAACATAAAGAAATGCTGATCCTCCATTTCCTAATGTCGACATCATGAAAAATGTTTCGTGAAATCCTTTAGGAATACAAGAGGGTCTTTCCAGTTGACTTTTATATGATGTAAATATCATTTTCGATTCTTGGTCTCCATGATTTTTGGAATAATGTTTCCATCTTAGATCATTTCTATTCATCCAAATTGTTAATATCCCCTAGTTGTAGACGGTAAAACCATTCCTCCACTACTCCTTTAAGTGAATACGGGATTCAAACAACTTAAATTGGACTTCAAGTTCTCCTCTAGTCTGGAAGCATGACTATACATAGACAAATTCTTGAATATATTGATTCGGGTCATCTCCTATAAGTCCATAAGAATTGGAAGAATAAGAATGAAATTAAAATTTAATTAAAAATGATTTTTCATAGTTTGTTAATTGAGTTGGTAATTTTTTATTTTGAATTGATGCATTCATAGATGAGGAAATGTTTGGTTGGGATTTCCATCCATATGGTCAAATTCAGACTGAACTATAAAAGTTTAACTATGATCTAAGAAGGATTATTTTATCAATGTTTTTTGTTAGTTTTCCTTATTTTGGATAAGGTTATTCAATTTTCAGGTTATTTTATTGAAATAATATATTTAAATATGGTTAATTCATGGTTAAAAGAATTTTCTTTCATTGTATAGTTGAACTACATCCCAAAATGTTACAATGATTAATGTAGTCTTATCATGGGGTAGTGAAAACAATTTGTTATTACCTTAGTATAGCACAAGATATTTTCTATAGGTTCTCTCTTAAGGAGGAGTTCACACACAAAAATTTCCATCACTTTTGGTTGACATTCTTAAAAGTAGTTTTTGATGAATTTTGATAAATTCAGAGTAGATTTTATTTTTATTTAATTAAATTGAAATAAATAGGTGAAATTAGAAACCAAAGAGGGTTTTTCTATACCCAGTGTGTTGATATCATGGTTTCTATATTTTAGCCCTTTTTGTTCTACTAGATAATAATAGATTGAGTCATCTTCTGAATCATATATCCCCCATTAATAGATGGTTATAATGATATTATTTTTATGTAAATCCTTAAGATGGTTTACACAGATTTTTATATGGGTGGTTTTGATGTGCTTTCTCTTGATTAGTAAGGAAAATCCCTATGCAATTTTTTTGTTCCCTTACAAACAAATATTTCCAATTTATCATTTTACACATGTTTTGATGATCATTGAGCACTCACAACCCATCCCTAATGCATTCCACCATATAGTAAGAAGAATCAGGATGAGAGATAAATGTATCATCAACCAATGAAAAAAAATTAATAGAATAAAAAGCTAAAGCAACCACATTCATAATTCCAAACTAAATTTATAAATTGAAACTAGAAATAGAAAGAATTTAAAATTATAATTTTTTTTAAAACAAAAACACAAAAAAGAAGACAGGTCTAGCATTCCCATTTCCCAATAACCCCAAAAAAACTAACCCTACATATATAATGATGAAAAGTTTATTTTGGAAAGGAGATACATTTTATGAAATAATGAAAGAAAATGAGAAATGAATTTGGTAGCACAGTGCATCAACATATCATTATTCATAAATCCCCTCACCAATTAACTCCCAATCAAACTCATATCAACATTTTTAATTAATGTAAGATCTTTTGGGGTGTCACAATTGTCTCATTAATAGGCCTGATTCCATAATGCATCATCATGTTCAATTAAAAAGGTGTATGATATAAAAATGATACTTAATGTAATGTTTATGGGATGTGTTTGAGACTATCACACCCCACCAATGTTTCACGACATGTAATGTGCAATATTAATGTTTTCTTAAAAGGATTCATATTTGATTTCACTACTTAGAATTATTTATTTTTCCTATCATGAATGAAATTTACTATATTTAATGTATAGTTTTATACCTTTTATTTTCAATTGAGTTCACAATGTGAATTGTGGAGTAATTGTTTTAATGTTTTCGGATGAATTTATCATTTCTTATTCAATGGATTGATATCACAGTCTGAAATCCTTCACGTTATACATCATTAATGACATAATTGAAATATAAAGTTCTTTATCAACTATTTTCACTCAAAATCAACCCAGTCATCCATTACTGAGCTTAGGTGTTAGTCTATAATTATTACTTCACTTTTATGGTTCTCCAATCAAACATCAACTTTATAGTGTCAGGTTGTGCCACTCCACAGCGTGTTATGATGTTTTTGTGACCCATGATATTCATATATTTTTGTTTAACTTATAAATAATGGTTTTATACATCCATAAATCCAAAAAAACATATATACAAGCTATAAATTAATTAAATTGAAAATACATTATCGTTTATATATTGAAATATGTAAAAATTATGACTCTGCCAATTTCCCCACACATAGAACATTATATTACTCAATCATGTAACCTCAAAAACATTTCAATGGAACAACATGTACCTAGTATTCAAAATCTTATTTAAATTAATAAAATTATTACAAATGGGGGTTAAAATACCATGATTCACAAAAAACATCAATTAAACATCACACAATCCCATAAAACAAATAATCCAAAGTGTTTTAATATTTACCATTGGGGACTAGTAGGTAATATCCTCTCATTAATTCCGATATAACATTTAATTATTAGAAAAAATGATATGTCATTGATTACTTCATAGAAAATAATTTTATCTTATCACTCATGATACATATTTATGTTCAGTTATGTTATGATTAGAAATACATGATCATTTTCAATAGTATTTAAAAGGAACTACTTTTTCTATCATATAACAAGACAAATCAAATAAAATCATCAGAGATTTGAAAAAGTATTTTTTATGAATATGAGGCATAATACTCGTAGGTATTGATGTTATATATATTAAGTCTAAAAAAAGAGGTTATCTCAAAAGAATATTGCATGACATAAAATGTAATGTTGAATGATAATATCCTCTATGAAATAAAAACTCATTATCACGAAAACTCAACAAATTTTTAGGATTAGTGTAATTATAATGAGAGTGTGTCACCTTTTTCATTTGTATTGCTTTTTCTTTTTCAATGTTTCACTGAAAAATATCACATCCCTTACCTAACCACACGTAATTAATAGATGATTGGTATAATAATTGTAACACCCGAGACTTTTATGTTATATAAATTATCAAAGGAATCTTTTTCTACACAACACTTTCTTGACTTGCTTTACACGCAATCGCGACCTTCCTCGATAGCTTGCGTCGTACGCAATACCGAGTTTCACTAAACAACAATATGCTATTAAAACTAGCCGTTATGAATAGTAATAACCACTTTTTGAAATTTTATAAATTTTATTTTTCAAAATGGACTTCATTTTTGGACTCAGAATATCGAAATTAGCCTAGGGTGAAATTTTGGTATTTTTCTGAAAACTTTCAATTTTTGATGAATAGTGAAACCACTAAGTGGTAGGTTAAAAACTGAATTTTGCATAAAACTTAATTTTACCGCTTCTGTGAATGGAATTTCGAAAATCCGAGAGACACGGTTATTATCAAAGACTAAAATGTGGTTCAATGAGATGAAAATAATTTTTTGGTGAATAGTAACTTTTTACGATTTTTACCGCGGTTAATAGTAAATAGGGTAACTAAGGGTAAATATGATATTAATATTACCCTAACACATGTCCTAATTCTATTGGACAAGTGTAATTCGACCAAAAACAAACTTAGGAATAAAATATGACCATTTAGGCCCACTTGGATTAGATTAGGACATTTATTATTAATTTATTTAAAGAAGGGTTAAAATAGTTAAAATCAAAGTTTAATAAGTAAATCATTTTTAATATGGGGTTATACATAAGATAAATTCAATTGTAAATATTAATTAGAAATCTAAAAAGATTTCCTACATGATGATATTTTATTTGTAATTTTTAGACATTATATAATTTAATTTATTTATGACATAATGATGATGCAGTAATTATCTTATTAATGAAATATTGACATAATTGATGTTATAAACACCAAAATAAATGTAATTTGAGACTTTTTATGAATTCCACTAATTTTATAGGTTACTATGATATATTAGTGTTGATTTAATCAACTTGGTTCGAACATATAATTCTGTTATGACTTCCAAACAAATCATATATCAAATAGTGTCAAAATTGACACAAAATAGTTTTTAAATCAAATATTATATTATTAATTGTTATTTTATTCCTAAAAATCTAAGGTTCGGACAAATGACTTAGATAAGGATATATATATTAATAATAAACAATTTGGGGTTCGTTTGGCATGTTATAGTAAGTGTATTAACCATATAGTGAAGGAAAACAAAAAGACACGGTAAAAGTTAAAATAATTAACTTAGAGTTAAATCTAATTGATAAGGTTAAAATAATACCCTAAACTTGTCTAAATCCTATTGGTTGATAGGATTTCGACCCATCCCCACTTTATCTTCGAAATAAGACCCTTTGGAACCATTATAAACCGATTTTGACTTTAATATAAAATAATATTTTGAGATATTCCTAAGGTGCCCCTCTCCTCCCTTATAAAAGGGCACCTCCTCCCCCTCCTCCTCACACCAAATTTAGCACTCAAGCTCGGCCAACCACTGCCATGTTCTCCTCTCCACTTCCCTAGAATAATCCTAGTGGTCCTGGTCTTCTCCAAAGACCAATCTTAGTTCCTTAAGTGGAGGATTCAAAGAAGTGTTCCAAAGAAGAGGTAATATCCATTACCGATCTTTTCAATTTCTTTCTTCTTAAACTTCTTCTTCTTTAGTTGTTTCATGATAAAGTAATAACATCAGTATTACTTACATACTGATATGTTATTATAAATATGAAACAACCCTAATTCACCTTCTACGGAAAAATGAAATCACCACGCGTGCGTACGTACGGAATATTGTCTCCACGCCGTGGTGTAATCTATTTTCCACCATCACCTTACAAGGATGGGTATAATGGTGTAATGAGTAACTACATATGATTATTATGAAGTAATATTGATACTGAAATAATATATATATACTCCAATACAATTCCACGATCATAGGAACGATATCATCACTCGTGCGTACGTACGGAATACCGTCTCCACGATGTGATGCGACTCTTTCTACATGATCTTCATTTCATAATGATTATATAAATGAATTGAATAAATGAATATGGTATATACTACACTAATACCATTCTGGAAATGAATTATCTATAACCTAAAGATAAGAATAAGAATTTATTCGACAAAACACGCATAAGAACAAAAAGTTATAAAGACCCGAGTAACAAGTAACAATGAAATATTACTAACAAGAAGCTAAAAATATGACCATATATGATATCATATAAATATGTATGATTCTGGAATAAGTCAATAACATTATTTAAACCATTATACAGGAGCTTCGGACACGTACAAAGCTAATCGGACCTAAGGTAAGGAAAATATCACAATTTCATTTTTATCCGAGATTGTTTATTCGTAAGTAATTACTGGGGTGTATTTTATCATCCACATCCATGTTCCCTCAATATGTAATATTGTTTCCATTCACTTAAAATAGTTTAAATCCAATTTTACCCTTCGGTAAGTTTTTTGTAAAAGATATGAAAGGAATCTTTTGTCATTTTTCGTACGAGGTACTTTTTGACTTTTCCGACAAAAGTACGAAGAATGTTTTTTTTAACTTATACGGCATGAATGGATTCATAAAACATTATTTCCAAGAAGCTTCCTTTACAAGTTTTCAAGTTTATTTTTAATCAACTTCTTTTATTTTAAAGTTGTATGACATGTTATGAAAGGAAAAATGTTTTTGAAGAAGAAAGGATATTTTCCCCAAGAATGGAGTTCAAGTGTTTTATCAAAATTATTTTCCATCTAAGATAATAAAGGGTTCTGTTTTTATCCCTATTATTACATTGATTTGATCATGTTGTGATGGAATTATTTTTATGAATTCCTTTATCTTATATGAATTGATTTATGATGTCATGATGTTTCAAGAATCCCATTTTTTGTTATATGTGTTATGCGATGATGTATGATTATGTGGCACACATAAGAAAGGATTCATTATAAGATGGGTGGGACCTATATCTCCATCCAATGCATTGGGTAAAGATTTTATATCTCCTGAGATAGACATGGCTGGAATGGAAGGTTATTTCGGTTCAGTGATACAGGACTGAAACGAGGAGTGAACTCGGTTCAGAAAGGGAATTTTTCCACTAAGATAGTCTTGGCAATGAGTCATGACTAACAAGAAATGATTTTCCATGATTATGTGTGCATGCCACAAAGTTTCAAGTTTTATGTTATGATTTTGGGGATCTCGTTTTCACTTCTATGATTTATTCCATGTTAAGATATTATGATCTCTTTTGCAGGTTTTGATTTTCAAAAAGATATGATATGATTTTTATTTCCTTTATTTGCCCTTGCTGAGCATTTGAGCTCACCCTTTTATGTTTTCTTTTCCCCAGGTCAGGAAGATGGATATTAAGTAGAATATGCTAAAAGGGACCCTAGATATGATGAAATAAATGGGAGACACTGTAGAAGATTTATGAACCAGTTGTTTATGTTTCCCAGTTTCTAAAGACACTATACCTATACGGTCCTTTGTGGTTTTGTCATATGTTGTAATAAGTGTGCTTCAATTTTGAAGTATTAACAATGTATGTAAAGTATGGGTCGTTATAGTTGGTATCAGAGGGAGGGTATAGTCAACCTTTGGAATCTAGGATGTGAAAGCCTTAGTAAGAACCCTAAGAATAAGTCTAAGCATAGAACACAATCTTAGAAATGGCCATGAATAACCTAGGATAAGACCATAAGCATGAAAATTTTATTCTTGAATTATGTGGTTTCCTATTATAATTAGTGTTGCTCACACTATTCTTCTTGGTTTTAGTCAATGACTGGAACCCAAAGGAACCGTGTTAATGCGGAATGCGATGGGCAATGCAATGATTGTCCCCCTGAGAAACCAAACGATATGGGAGCTGGAATGCAAAATCTTGTAGCCATGCTCACACAACTTTCTCAAGCTATGAATCATGTAGGATTTCCAAACAAGCAAAGGAGGGAGCAACATTCTGTTGAATCCTTCATGAGGCAGCGTCCACCTTCTTTCAGCGGGTCTACTGATCCATTAGTTGCTGAACAATGGATTAGTACTACTGAAAAGATATTTTCAGTTCTTCAATGTTCTGAACATGATAAAGTCATCCTAGCAGTGTACCGTTTGGAAGGAGATGCTGATCAATGGTGGAATCTTGTTAAGAATACGAGGCAAAGGGATGAAATTGAGTCTATGGAATGGGACGAGTTCAAGAACTTATTTTTCAATAAGTACTTCCCTAGTATTCTCCGAACAAAGATGGAGAAAGAGTTTCTTGAACTGAAGCAAAGGGATGCTGAATCTGTTAGTACCTATGAAGCAAATTTTACAAGACTTGCAAGGTACGCTTCTGGTATTATTATCCAACCTGAGAGTAAGATCGATCGATTCTTTAGTGGCTTAAAACCAAGTCTTCGAAGGGCGTTAGCCATAAGGGACTTAAATAGCTACGAGGAAATCGTTCGATGTGCTCTCAAAGTCGAGATGGAGATTGGAGTAACCCATCATTCACATGGGTTTGATAAGAAGAGGAAGATGGAATTCAAAGGAAACTCTAAAGAGCACACTGAAAAGAAGATGAACTTTCCATTATGCTCAAAGTGTGGAAAGAAACATGGAGGGAGTTGTCTTAAAGGGACAAGTAAATGTTTTAAATGTGGAAAGGAAGGTCATCGGGCATTTGAATGCCGTGATAATGGGAAGAAGATGTCTAATGATGCAAACAAAGGAAGGGATACACAGAATGAACCTACTACACTTCAATGTTTCAAGTGCAAGGAGATGGGGCATTATTCCAATCAATGCCCAAATCCAAGGGTTGATGATGATGGTCGACGTCAACAAAATCTTAAGGCTAAAGACAAAGGAAAGTCACATGCAATTTCTATCAGCGATGTGGAGTACGATAACGATGTGGTGAAAGGTACACTTACCATCCACTCTAAAGTAGCAAATGTTTTATTTGATTCTGGATCCACCCACTCTTTTATTTCTGAAGACTTTTCTAAGGGTATCACCGTATTACCTCAACAATTAGATGTTGAGTTAGCCGTGACAACACCTAATGGCACATCAATCGCATCAAAAGTTTATAATTCTTCTCCGATCGAAGTTTGTGGGAAAGTGCTTCCTGCAAATCTTGTGATCCTTCCTTTAGTGGAATTTGATGTGATTCTTGGCATGGATTGGCTTTCTCTACATGGAGCTCATATCAATTTCCAAAGAAGGGAAGTCACATTTCATATTCCAGATCAATCTACGATCGTCTATCAATGCAAGGATGAACATAACCTTCCAGTGGAAATTTCTTCCATCTTATGGGTATTGATTCCACTAAATGAAGGTTATTTATCTCAAATGGTTGGTGAGAAACTCAAGATTAAGAATATGCCCATTGTACGGGTGTTTGATGATGTCTTTCCGGAGGAATTGCCGGGTCTTCCACCAAATCGTGAAGTTGAGTTTTCAATAGAACTTGTACCGGGTGCTTTGCCTATTTCAAAGACACCTTATAGAATGGCCCCAATTGAGTTGCAGGAATTGAAGAAGCAACTCCAAGAGAATCTTGATAAGGGATTCATACGCCCTAGTGCGTCAACTTGGGGAGCACCTGTTCTATTTGTTAAGAAGAAAGATGGATCAATGAGACTCTGCATTGATTATCGAGAACATAACAAGATCACTATCAAGAACATATATCCTCTCCCACGCATTGATGACTTATTTGACCAACCACGCGGAGCTCAATACTTTTCCAAGATTGATCTTCATTCAGGGTATCATCAATTAAGGGTCAAAAGGGAGGATATACCAAAGACGGCTTTCCGTACAAGGTATGGACACTATGAATTTATAGTGATGCCATTTGGTCTTACTAATGCCCCTGCTATCTTCATGGATCTAATGAATAGAGTCTTTAGAGACTATCTTGATCAATTTGTGGTAGTCTTTATAGACGATATTCTTGTCTATTCAAAGAGCAAGGAAGAGCATGAAGATCACTTTATATTGAAGACCCTGAGAAAGGAGAAGCTTTATGCCAAATTTACCAAGTGTGAATTTTGGCTTCAAAAAGTTGCATTTTTGGGTCATATAATCTCAAAAGAGGGGATATCTGTGGATCCAGCAAAAACAGAGGTTATCGAAAGATGGTCGAGACCAACCACAGTAACTGAGATTCGAAGATTTCTTGGTTTGGATGGATATTATCGACGTTTTGTAAAAGATTTTTCACGATTATCTAATCCACTCACCAAGTTGACTCGGAAAGGAGTTAAGTTTGTCTGGACAGAGGAATGTGAAGAGAATTTCAAGGAGTTGAAAAGAAGGTTATCCAGTGCACCTGTGCTCACACTGCCTTGTAGTGGAGAAAGGTTTGTGATCTACAGTGATGCATCCAATAAGGGATTGGGGTGTGTTCTTATACAAAATGATATGGTGATAGCTTATGCCTCACGACAGTTGAAAATCCATGAGCAAAATTACCCAACACATTATTTGGAGTTGGCTGCGGTAATCTTTGCATTAAAGATTTGGAGGCATTACCTTTATGGTGAAAGGTGTGATATTTATACTGATCATAAAAGTTTAAAGTATATTTTCACACAAAAGGAGTTGAATATGCGTCAAAGAAGATGGTTGGAGCTGATTAAGGATTATGACTGCTCAATCCATTACCACCCTGGGAAAGCAAACAAGGTGGCAGATGCATTAAGTCGACAAGACCATGCTAGTTTATCCATGATGAGGATCACAAAAGATCCAATATTTATGGATTTACAAAGGATGGATCTTGGAATTATAATGGAAAGGGAAAAATCTTATCTTTCTCAAATGAATGTTCAACCATCTATACATGTGAAGATTAAAGAGGCACAGAAAGAAGATGTCGAGTTACAAAAGAAGGCGAGAAATGTTCCTGAATTCAACCTTGATTGTGATGGGATAATAAAGTTCAGGAATCGGGTTTGTGTTCCTCCCATCCCCGAATTAAAGAAGGAGCTGCTGGATGAGGCTCATAGTTCTTCATTCTCTATTCATCCTGGAAGCACGAAGATGTATAGGGACCTGAAAGAGTACTTCTGGTGGGATGGCATTAAAGAGATGTTGCTGAATTTGTCTCTCGATGCTTGGTTTGTCAACAAGTTAAAGCTGAGAGACAGAAGTCTAAGGGGATGTTACAACCATTACCCATACCCGAATGGAAATGGGAAAACATCACTATGGACTTTGTCACAGGACTTCCTAAAACATCCAAAGGCAATAATGCTATTTGGGTCATAGTTGATCGTCTTACAAAGTCTGCACACTTCATTCCTATTAGAGAGGATTTCTCTCTAGATCAGCTTTCCAGGATATATGTAAAGGAAGTGGTAAGATTACATGGAGTACCACTTTCTATTATATCTGATCGGGATCCGAGATTTACCTTGAAGTTCTGGTGAAGTCTTCAGCATACTCTGGATACAGAGTTGAGTTTCAGCACTGCTTATCATCCCCAGACAGACGGTCAATCTGAGAGAACAATTCAAACCCTAGAAGATATGTTGAGAGCTTGCTCTATGGATTTCAAAGGAGGTTGGGATCAACACCTACCTTTGGTAGAATTTTATTATAATAATAGCTTTCACTCCAGTATTCAGATGTCTCCTTATGAAGCTCTCTATGGAAAGAAATGCAGGACTCCAACTTGCTGGGATGAATTTGGGGAAAGAAAGCTATTAGGACCTGATCTCGTTGATGAAATGGCAAAAAAGGTCAGATATATTCAACAACACATAAGAGCAGCTCAGAGTCGACAGAAAAGCTATGCCGACAACCGAAGAAAAGACCTAGAGTTTGAAGTGGGTGATAAAGTGTTCTTACGAATATCTCCCTGGAAGAGGGTTATGAGATTTGGAAAGAAGGGGAAGTTGAGCCCTAGATATATCGGTCCTTTCGAAATACTGGATCGTGATGGGAAGGTAGCTTACCGATTGGCGCTTCCACCGAATCTCTCTCAAGTTCACGATGCGTTCCATGTATCTCTCCTGAGAAAGTACATACCAGATCCTTCACATGTACTCAGCTCAGAAGTTGTACCGCTGGAGCAAGATCTTTCTTATGAAGAACAGCCGATAGAGATTCTGGATCATAGCGAAAAAGTCCTACGAAACAAGACCACTCGCTTGGTGAAAGATTTATGGAGGAACCACCAACTTGAAGAAGCTACATGGGAGCTTGAGGATATGATGAGGGAGAAGTATCCTCATTTGTTTGTTACAAAGTGACGAATTTCGAGGGCGAAATTCTTTTTAAGGGGGGTAGAATGTAACACCCGAGACTTTTATGTTATATAAATTATCAAAGGAATCTTTTTCTACACAACACTTGCTTGACTTGCTTTACACGCAATCGCGACCTTCCTCGATAGCTTGCGTCGTACGCAATACCGAGTTTCACTAAACAACAATATGCTATTAAAACTAGCCGTTATGAATAGTAATAACCACTTTTTGATATTTTATAAATTTTATTTTTCAAAATGGACTTCATTTTTGGACTCAGAATATCGAAATTAGCCTAGGGTGAAATTTTTGTATTTTTCTGAAAACTTTCAATTTTTGATGAATAGTGAAACCACTAAGTGGTAGGTTAAAAACTGAATTTTGCATAAAACATAATTTTACCGCTTCTGTGAATGGAATTTCGAAAATCCGAGAGACACGGTTAATATCAAGGACTAAAATGTGGTTCAATGAGATGAAAATAATTTTTGGTGAATAGTAACTTTTTACGATTTTTACCGCGGTTAATAGTAAATAGGGTAACTAAGGGTAAATATGATATTAATATTACCCTAACACATGTCCTAATTCTATTGGACAAGTATAATTCGACCAAAAACAAACTTAGGAATAAAATATGACCATTTAGGCCCACTTGGATTAGATTAGGACATTTATTATTAATTTATTTAAAGAAGGGTTAAAATAGTTAAAATCAAAGTTTAATAAGTAAATCATTTTTAATATGGGGTTATACATAAGATAAATTCAATTTTAAATATTCATTAGAAAGCTAAAAAGATTTCCTACATGATGATATTTTATTTGTAATTTTTAGACATTAAATGATTTAATTTATTTATGACATAATGATGATGCAGTAATTATCTTATTAATGAAATATTGACATAATTGATGTTATAAACACCACAATAAATGTAATTTGAGACTTTTTATGAATTAAACTAATTTTCTAGGTTACTATGATATATTAGTGTTGATTTAATCAACTTGGTTCGAACATATAATTCTGTTATGACTTTCAAACAAATCATATATCAAATAGTGTCAAAATTGACACAAAATAGTTTTTAAATAAAATATTATATTATTAATTGTTATTTTATTCCTAAAAATCTAAGGTTCGGCCAAATGACTTAGATAAGGATATATATATTAATAATAAACAATTTGGGGTTCTTTTGGCATGTTATAGTAAGTGTATTAACCATATAGTGAAGGAAAACAAAAAGACACGGTAAAAGTTAAAATAATTAACTTAGAGTTAAATCTAATTGATAAGGTTAAAATAATATCCTAAACTTGTCTAAATCCTATTGGTTGATAGGATTTCGACCCATCCCCACTTTATCTTCGAAATAAGACCCTTTGGAACCATTATAAACCGATTTTTACTTTAATATAAAATAATATTTTGAGATATTCCTAAGGTGCCCCTCTCCTCCCTTATAAAAGGGCACCTCCTCCCCCTCCTCCTCACACCAAATTGAGCACTCAAGCTCGGCCAACCCCTGCCATTTTCTCCTCTCCACTTCCCTAGAATAATCCTAGAGGTCCTGGTCTTCTCCAAAGACCAATCTTAGTTCCTTAAGTGGAGGATTCAAAGAAGCGTTCCAAAGAAGAGGTAATATCCATTACCGATCTTTTCAATTTCTTTCTTCTTCAACTTCTTCTTCTTTAGTTGTTTCATGATAAAGTAATAACATCAGTATTTCTTACATACTGATATGTTATTATAAATATGAAACAACCCTAATTCACCTTCTACGGAAAAATGAAATCACCACGCGTGCGTACGTACGGAATACCGTCTCCACGCCGTGGTGTAATCTATTTTCCACCATCACCTTACAAGGATGGGTATAATGGTGTAATGAGTACTTACATTTGATTATTATGAAGTAATATTGATACTGAAATAATATATATATACTCCAATACAATTACACGATCATAGGAACGATATCATCACTCATGCGTACGTACGGAATACCGTCTCCACGATGTGATGCGACTCGTTCTACATGATCTTCATTTCATAATGATTATATAAATGAATTGAATAAATGAATATGGTATATACTACACTAATACCATTCTGGAAATGAATTATCTATAACCTAAAGATAAGAATAAGAATTTATTCAACAAAACACGCATAAGAACAAAAAGTTATAAAGACCCGAGTAACAAGTAACAATGAAATATTACTAACAAGAAGCTAATAATATGACCATATATGATATCATATAAATATGTATGATTCTGGAATAAGTCAATAACATTATTTAAACCATTATACAGGATATTCGGACACGTACAAAGCTAATCGGACTTAAGGTAAGGAAAATATCACAATCTCATTTTTATCCGAGATTGTTTATTCGTAAGTAATTACTGGGGTGTATTTTATCATCCACATCCATGTTCCCTCAATATGTAATATTGTTTCCATCCACTTACAATAGTTTAAATCCAATTTTACCCTTCGGTAAGTTTTTTGTAAAAGATATGAAAGGAATCTTTTGTCATTTTTCGTACGAGGTACTTTTTGACTTTTCCGACAAAAGTACGAAGAATGTTTTTTTTAACTTATACGACATGAATGGATTCTTAAAACATTATTTCCAAGAAGATTCCTTTACAAGTTTTCAAGTTTATTTTTAATCAACTTCTTTTATTTTAAAGTTGTATGACATGTTATGAAAGGAAAAATGTTTTTGAAGAAGAAAGGATATTTTCCTCAAGAATGGAGTTCAAGTGTTTTATCAAAATTATTTTCCATCTAAGATAATAAAGGGTTCTGTTTTTATCCCTATTATTACATTGATTTGATCATGTTGTGATGGAATTATTTTTATGAATTCCTTTATCTTATATGAATTGATTTATGATGTCATGATGTTTCAAGAATCCCATTTTTTGTTATATGTGTTATGTGATGATGTATGATTATGTGGCACACATAATAAAGGATTCATTATAAGATGGGTGGGACCTATATCTCCCTCCAATGCATTGGGTAAAGATTTTATATCTCATGAGATAGACATGGCTGGAACAGAAGGTTATTTCGGTTCAGTGATACAGGACTGAAACGAGGAGTGAACTCGGTTCAGAAAGGGACTTTGTCCACTAAGATAGTCTTGGCAATGAGTCATGACTAACAAGAAATGATTTTCCATGATTATGTGTGCATGCCACAAAGTTTCAAGTTTTATGTTATTATTTTGGGGATCTCATTTTCACTTCTATGATTTATTCCATGTTAAGATATTATGATCTCTTTTGCAGGTTTTGATTTTCAAAAAGATATTATATGATTTTTATTTCCTTTATTTACCCTTGCTGAGCATTTGAGCTCACCCTTTTATGTTTTCTTTTCCCCAGGTCAGGAAGATGGATATTAAGTAGAATATGCTAAAAGGGACCCTAGATATGATGAAATAAATGGGAGACACTGTAGAAGATTTATGAACCAGTTGTTTATGTTTCCCAGTTTCTAAAGACACTATACCTATACAGTCCTTTGTGGTTTTGTCATATGTTGTAATAAGTGTGCTTCAATTTTGAAGTATTAACAATGTATGTAAAGTATGGGTCGTTATAATAATGGTGTTTTTTTATTTTCCCAAAACATAACCCATTTTCATTAATTTTTAGTATGATAAAAAATATGTACAATGAAAAAAACATGAAACCTTCCTAATAAAAATAATATAACCCCATAGTTTTTTAATATAAAACAACCCTTCTACCAAGACATTCCACCATCCCATACATAATATTATTGATACCATGTCTTAAAAATAGACTAGGGAATGAATAGTTAAAAATGGATCATATTGTGTCCATTCCTAGTGAGGTCATTCATAGATTCCATGTTTTAAAAAGGATTAATTTTATAGTGGGTCTAAGGACGTATGCTAAACCTTAAAATTTCTCAGCCATTTTTAATGTAGTTATTTATAACTATAACTTCATGAAGATCCAGTGAATGTTCTAGTAGGTGGAATGAACAAATATCACTCAAGAAATATTCTCAAGAACATGTATAAATTATTTATTCTACAACTCCTCTTAATAATCCATCAAATTAATTTGAGAAAATCACCAACCGAATTGAATAAAAATTATAAATCAATAAAAATAAATTTCAAAGAGTCAAATTGTGATAATGGTAGGAAAATTTTATTTACCTATATGAGCTAATTCATTAAATCCAAAGTCATTAATTCAACATCTATGTTTTACAAAAATTATTAAATTTACGGTGTTACTTATTCATTCTCATTAAATTAATAATATAAATCATAGCATCCTGGGATTTCAATGAATTTCATGACTCCATGATCAATCATGTTGAGAAAGAAAGATTGTTGTGCTGTATTAAATTTTAATTTAATGGTCAATAATAGATCTACAAATAAATAATGGTAGTTTTTAAATAAATTTAATGTCAAATGAACTTCCTTTTATCAATGATGCTTTAGTTCGGTTGTGCAGGTCATGATCCTTCATTTATATTATGTATAACTTTCATGAAATGTATACATTTCACAATGTGTATTCTATTTAGTTACTCTATTATTTTATCAACTTCATTAATAGACTTGAAAAATCAGAATAAATAAATATTGGTCAGTCATATTCAATCATACTAAAATACGGCTGATTGGAAAAGTGGATTAATGAAATAACATAGGATTCCTCCCTAAAGATATTTTTTAATGTAATTGGCTTGACTTGAAAAAATAGTAGTATTTTGAAAACAAGTACATGACTCTAAAAATTAAAACTGCTATACTTAATTGATACAATGTAATAAAATGAGTTTAAATTTATTTTTCATGTATGCATATTAAAATTTTAATTGCCCTATTTAATAAAGTATAAATGAATTATGGAACCATGTATTTATTCATTTTTAATCAAGGTGAATGAGTGTGATCTCTTCCATAGGTTCTTGAGGTATAGTAACATAGAACGTCATCGTCCACTTCCAATATAATGTGAATGATTTTTCTCATATTTCCATTGCAGTATGTACTACACCAAAAGGGGTATAATTTAATAATAGTAATGGGACAATCCCAAATGGTTTGATGTTTACATAGAAAAAGTTTACGAATGGATTTATATAACAAAAGTTGATATCCAGGATTGATGTTTGTTGGTAGAATTATATTTTCATGGTCCATCAATAATCACTAATTATTGATAATTTAAATTTTAAATTCACCCCACCAGATCTCCTCTAGCTCTTATAGATCCAATATCAGCTCTTTACCAACATTATCATGGTCTTTCTTATCCTATCTTTACACCTATTATGCTTTGTTAAAATTCAATATGAATGTGGAATATCTATCTATAAATAAATGAATAGGGGCCATCCCTATGAGCATCTTATATTATATCTTCTAAGCCCATAAAGTATCACCCATCCTTTGGATCTCTTCTTTCCTGTTAGGTTTATATTCCTTTTAAATAAGGCCTTCGATTATTCTATTGGAGACTTATTCATGGTGAATTGTTTATGGATTGTAATGACTCAGAATTTTGTCAATAGATTTTTTCATTTTATAATTCTGTCATGTAAGTATAAATTATATACATCACATCGAGAAGCCAATAAAAATATTATTCTAATAAAATATTATTGATACATTAGTCATCAAATAATAAAATATGAATTCGAAAAACAATATAATGTGATAAAAAATAGTTAATATGATAACAATAATTGGAAAATCTAGATCATCTCGATCCATTAGAATAACTCCTATCACGAATAAATATATAGAAATATAAGTTAATTTTAATAATTTAATATTAATTTTGATGATGAAAGTATATATATAACTTAATGAGAAATTATAATTCAATGAAAATGAATGAAATAAGTGGTATGTAGAGAAATTATTAATCTTATTCCACTGGATTAGTAACATAACTTTTGGAATAGAAGCCGAAATAAGGGAATATTAATATAACCATTTGGAGAAGTAATATAAAAAATAGAATTCTAACCATACCTATGAAAGTAAAAATAATATTTTGGTATCTTATGATTCAAATACGATATATTTATATTATGGTATAATTAAATAAATAATTATAATATGCTAAATTATGTGTTGGTATCTCTGTAAAATCTAAATATTTATTTATAGTTTTATAATTAATTTAATTATTTAAATGAAATATTATTTCCCAAAAATGGAATCTAATTTTTATATATGAATTTCAATAAATGGTTAGACAAGAGTTTTGTTTTTTTCTAAAATAGTATAGTGTTTACGAGTTGTGGAATATGGTAATTTATGATACATAACAAATAAAAGAATTTTTGAGTCATGGATGATGTATGAATGAAATAAGTACCAATTTATTCAAAATATACTAAAATATTTATTATATTTATTCATGGAAATCATCAATATTTATATTATTTAGCCAAAATAAAAAACTAATGAATATAATAATAAAAAACACTCCTCTCATCCACTTATGAATACCAACCCTCACCAACCATGATCCCCAAGCTCTCAAGCCTTGATTCCTATCAGAATGCTTCCCAATTGCTTTCCCAAGACTATTCCTAATGTTCTATGCCTTTGGGTATCAATATATGTCAAATTCCATGTTCCAAAAATATTTTTATAATGATATGACATTAAAGAGTAAAAATACCACTTTATCTTTTAAATTCATTCTTTCTTCTAATGTATCCTCACTTACCCTATCCAAAATAGCATGATAACTCCATTATCAGATATATAGTTGAGTTTTATTATGTTAATGGAATATACATCATTAAATATCATCACTTTTTCTTTTATTCTAAAAACCAAAAAATTATCAATAGTTTTTTGATTTACCATCTTTGTGGACAATGAGTTTTTATTTCATTATTGCCTTCAAGGACGGTCATAAAACCATTTTTATTGTAAAATAAGATTATAATATGTACATTATAACTTATTTCATGTTATTGAACAAATATATAAATATAATAATAAATTAAATTTTACGTGTTCTTTATGGTCATAAAAACTGTCAAAGAAAACTAATCAGTTTTCATTAGGATTTTATCTAATGAATAATTCTCATATCTGAAAAAATGATATATCTGACCGTATAAAATTATAATATTGTATTAATACAATTTATTCTACTTCTATAGTTTCTCTCGTATTTGAATAGAACTATCATAATTATTATCAATGGAACCGATCATAAAACCATGTAATGAATGCTCCCGGAACAATGAAATTAATAATTATAGACCATCAAAATTGACATAAATGAACAAAAATAAATATAATAAATAAAATATAAATGTGGAGGTGGTTCATATTTAACTAATTAATAGATCTAATTTGATTATCTAAAACATTGTGTGTAATTTCCAAACACATTTATACAAAAGGTAAGGGATCTCCTCGAATTGTTGTTTTTCTTTCTGGTTAAAATACCTCTCACATTAAACCAGGGTATTTATTAATATGTATTATACAAATATTATATAATAATTTGTTCCAAAATTAACTATCCAGATCAATTTATTCTTATTTAACAATGAAATATATGTTTTAAATAGCTTTTCCTCCCAATTACTATCGATAACCATGCTCGATTAAAGAGATCATCTAGGTTTCTTAGAAATTTTTAAAAAACCATAATACACTATTTATGCCACCATTATTTCTATAAAATCAATATTTTTTTTTCAGGAAACACTATCTTTGTTAATTTATGGTTTTAAAAAAATATTTTGACCATTAACATCATTATATACTTTTTTAATTTCCCTAAAACCACACTTAATTGGAACATTTATAATGTTTTGTAACCACTATTTTCTCTTATTTACATATTTCTTGGACATTATTTATCATAATACATTTGTATTTTTTAATTTTTATTTTCCAATTATTATTTTATCTATTATTTAATGGAAATCATTATGATATTCCCTTTGATTATTCCTTATAACATGATTATGAGTTTCATTTCTCTCCATGGATGATCCTTATAGTTATTCATTTTGTATGATTCTTTATATGGCACACATAAGCATGATAATGTTATGATGTGTGTACCCAAAAATCACTCTAACGAATTGGGTAATTTTTTGTCTCATGATACATCATACATGGGATTAGGAAGTAAACCTAATCCATTATGAGGCTCTATCTTCCATGTGATATATTATTGGATACGAGCCTTGAATATTGTCTATGTCATGTTATGTGTAGTTGACATAGTCTTATATTTCCAAGATTGTATGATTTGATGTTCTATATGATATCCCACAACATGTTTATTCATGTGCCATGCCTAAAATGTAATCATGTTATGACTTCGAGTTATGTGTTATGCTTTTATTCGAAGCGTATTACCTTATTAGGATTTTTAGCTCATCCATTTTTGTCTTTTTTATTTCACATGTTATCCCTTGAACTTGTAGGAGAGTGAATAGAGTTAATAGATAATTGTGGAAAATATGTTATATTTTAGTTACATATTTTCTAATTATAAACTAAATATTCCCAATAAAATGAACATAATATCCATGTTTTGTAATTTGTGGTTTATTATGCTTAAATTTATTTAATAACATACGTAAATGCATAGGTTTAATACAGTTTTTATGAGAGAACAATGCTATTATTTTTAGATACTAGGTCTAGAAAACATTACTTAGGACCTTAAGGATAATTCTATCACATTGGATAAACTAGAATAAATCATAGGGAATAAAAAATAATATTCATTTATAAGTGTACCCTTCTATGTACACTGTTTCCTTTTATATGATTATTAGTTAAGTATTCAAGACATGATAATTGTTGTTTTATTTTTATTATTAAATTTTATAAAATAATAGAACCCAATCCAAAAATCAATGTGATAGGAAATGTGATGATTTCTCTAATGGGATTCCCAACCATATGCTAAAGGATTCCATGAACTTTATGATAATACAGGTTCAAATAGATCAAGTTATGAATTATTAGTGGATTAATCTATCACACCCTCCTTCTTTGAAAAAAGTGGAATATTTGGTTGTCTATTTTATGTGAATGATGCCTCATATATTTAGTGGATGTTATGATCCTATCATTAAAAAATAATGTAATAACTCCCCTAATAAAATATTCTCCATCAATTAATTATCACAAGAAGAAAAATTATAGTTGGTGATCATTATTGTTGATGGGGAAGATAATTAGTAGTGTATACTGGTTAAAACACAAATTATAATTAGGAAATTTATTCCATGGATTTGGAAGGATTCAATAAATTATTTTTTAGTAAATATATCCCTAGAACACTATGTTTCCAGATAGGGAGGTATTTCTATTGATTAAATCAAAAGTATGTTGATTGAATTACGATGTATAACGAAAAATTTACAAGGCATTCATAATACACCTTAGTAATTATCATGAGCACAAATAGAAAAAGTGTATTGCTTATTTTTTGTGATAAAAATTAGTCTATTAATGCCCTAGTGATTCATGACATAGATAGTTATGTGAGAATTTTATTTTGTTCCCTAAAGGATGAAATGGAAATTCGAAACACTTAGTGGACTCATGAACTCATAGATAAAAAGAGGATAATTTAGTTTAATAAGGGATGATAAATAGATAAATCCCATGAAGGAAGGACATCTTAATATTCCATATGTCTAAACTGTGGGAATATGACTCTTCAAAATTTCTTAAGGGACCCAGGTGATTCTTCAAATGTGGAAGAGAGGGGAATCAAGCAAATTTTTACAAAAGGGGTTTGATGAATTCCGCTATTGTGGAAGAATAAACGAAGTATAATACTAACACACATCCTGTAGTGTAGTTTTTTTATACCAATTAACATGTTTATTATACAATTGAGTGCCCTAATCCATGTGTTTTGAGAGTAAATCAACCAAAAAAACCACTAATGTAGCAAGGCTGGGAATATAATATCAGTATTAATGAGGTGGTTTCTGATAATTATGTAGTTATTGGTATTCTGGTTATTCAACAATAATAATTAAAACACATTTTGATTTTTTTCTACTCATTCTTTAATAACATATAATTTTGGTAGATATATTTAAAAACAACCTAAAAATATGGAGGTTGAGTTTTCTATATGAAAATATAATGAGAAAATTATTTCATCTGAAGCATATAACTCCTTCTTAGTTAATGTTTGTTAATTGAACCTCTTATAAATTTTTTTATGTACATTGGTGTATTTTTATTATATATTATGCATGAATTGTCCATCAATATATAAATCCAAGATAATATTGGGAATGATAGATCACTCATCACATATTGAGGCATCCTCTAATTCTATACAAGTGTAAAGAGGATAATGAATATCCTTCATAATTATCATCTCAATTGTAGATATTATTGTCTTATGAGTGTGAACATATGGTTAAATTTTTGTAGATAAATGATTTGATCTTTCTCAAATACATTCCAATTGTGAGATACTAAATTGATGTGTTCATTAAAGAATTTCATGTTCTTCCTCCTGACTAGGAGGTTGAGTTCTTAATTGTTATTATACATGGATCTATGCCTACAGTGAAGGATCATTATAGAATGGCCAACATTGAGTTATAAGAACTAAATAAGTTTTTATAATAGAATATATACAAGGCTTTCATATGCTCAACTGCTTCACTATGGGGAGTTCTAGTCCTATTTTTCACAATGAAATATGGATCAATGCGCATCTGCAATTATTTTCATGAGTTCAACAAAATATTGATGATGAAAAAGTATCTACATACATAGATAGACGAATTGTTAAATTAGCTATATAGGGCCATGTATTTCTACATGGTGGACATTTGGTTCATATATCACTAATTAATGGTGAGGATGGAATATATTCCTATGAATTCCCTTTGTATGAGTTACAGATACTATGAATTCATTGTGATGCCATTTAGACCCAATGATGCTCCATTAATTTTAATAGATTCAATGAACATAGTCATTAGAAATTACATCAACAAATTATTTGTTTTTTTCATAGATGATATTTAGATATACTACAAAGGAAATATAGAACATGATGACAATTTCAATACTATGCTGAAGAATTTATGATGGGATAATCATTATGGAATGTACAATACATGTGACTTATGGGTGGAGGATGTATCATTATGAGGATATATTATCCCTAACAAAGGAATATCAATGGAACCTTCCATGAAATGAAAATTGAATAGTGGCCCAGGACAATATATAAAGTATAAATATGTAGTTTCCATTTCTTAACTGGATTTTAATGATGGTTTGTGAAGAAATTATAGTTATTTTTAAACTCATAAGGTAAGAGGACCCCGAAAAGCGTAATATTACATTGGACCAGTGAATATGATGAATTTTTAAATGAGTTAAAAAAGATGATTTAATTATAGTAGTAATTATAAAACCGACCAGTGGGAGAATATTTTTGATATAAAATGGTACTTTAATGAAATAACTAGGATGTATACTAAGGTAAAAGATAAATTGAAATCAAACACCTCATAGAAGCTGGATGTTCCTGATAAAAACTATACCATGCATAATATGGAGTTTGAATATATGATATTTTCATTGAAAATCTTGGGGGATTACATTATGGGGAGATGAGTGATATATATACTGAATACCAAAACCTTAAATATATATTTACAAAAAAGGTTCTTAATATTCACCAACAAAGAGGGATAGAGCATATTAAGGATTAATACAACTCATTCACCAACCATACTAGTAATGAAAACAAATATAGTGATTCTTTATGTATAAATCATTCTATAACTTTATCAATATTTAGAATTCATAAGAATCCTATATTCTTAGACTGGGAAAACGTTGTACATTTGAATCATTAAGGAATAGATATCATCAAAAACTTCTAAAAAGATTTATCATCCACCATTTTTAGAGAAGATAAAGGATTCTCAACAGATAATGTGGAAATTCATACGAAGTTGGAAGTTATAAATAATGTGAAATGATCATAATTAAAAATTTATGAGTAAGGATTTGTAATATTTTGTTCATAAATATTTGTACCATCGAATAATTTGATAAAGAATTAGAATTTTTATGTTGAAAATAACTCAAATATCTCTATAAACCAGGGATAAAAGGATGTACCATGAACACCAAGAGGTCTATTGGTGGGAAAATATGAAGAAGGATATCACTGAATTTACATAAAAGTTCTTGGTATCTCAAAAAGTTAAGGAAAATTTAAAAAAACATTAGAGGGGTGATGCAATCAATACACATACCAACATTGAAGTGGGAAAAAATCACCGTGATGTTTCTCATTGAACATCCAAAGGCTTCAGTAGGGAATAAAGACATATAGTTTGTTATGGATCATCATACAATGCTATTTCAATTTATTGTAATATTATAGGATTTTTCACATGATCTACATTCCCAGTTATATATAAAAAAGTTAGTGGGGATTTATGGAGTAGTTTTATCCATTATATGTAGTCATGATCCAATATTTCCATCTATGTTCTAGAAAATTCAACAACATTATCTATATATAGAGTTTAACTTAATTAAAAAAATATAATTCTAGAATTGATGGAAAATATAAGAGTACTCATTATACACTAGAGGACTTATTGAGAGATTGTTCTATAGACTTTAGAGAAGATTGGGAACACCATCTTCCAATGGTCAAGCTATCTTACAACAATATTGTCCAATGAAGAATTAAAATATCCTTATATGAAGTTATTTATGGGAAAACATAAAGTAAACTGACATCCTTGTCTGATATTAGTGAACACAGTCTTCTAGGACATGAAATGGTTGTTGAAATGGTATAAGATGAGAAAACCATTTCGAAAAACATCAAGTAATCCAAAACCTGATACAAGAGTTACATAGATTTTTTATGGGACTTTTGACTTGAATTTGGTGACATGTTATGTAATGACCCGAAATTTTGAATAAATCTTGTTTCCTAATTTTATGTGTTATTTAATTTTATTTTTATACTCAATAAAATGTTTCATTTGAAAATATGAGTATAATTAAAATGAGACTGTTGGGTTTTGACTGTTATATGACCATTGGTCAATATGAACGTTGTAAACTAAACGTTTCGATTATTGTCTCTAAATACAAGTAATCATGGTTAATTATTATAGAAAGAAGATTCGATGGCCTCACCCAGTAGTCTTGGACCGATCAAAGCCCATCTAATAGAACTCGGAAAGGAGGTAGCACCACTAGGCTTTGCTCTAGACCAAACCCTAGCAGAACTTCATCGTGTGAAGCTAGAACGGAATCACCTTTGCAAGAAGATCAAACTGATAGAAATTACTACTCGTGCGATGTTGGCCGAGCCTCCCTAAGATTCTCTCAACTTAGCACACCTTACAGTTAGGTCATATGTTACTCTGATATAGGGCTATGTTAGGAGACCGTAACTGCCTTGTGTAATCCTTTGTTTTAAATGAAAAATTGGGATTTCTTCTTATTATGATGTTTATGAATTTTCAAATGACCGGATAAATATAGTATGCATATTTTTTATGAATTTTAGAAAAACGATATTTTAAAAATGTTTATTTAAACCTTAAATAATTAAAAATGTGTAATGATTTTGAAAAATGGTCTTCTACAATTATTTTCAGTACGAAATTTAGAGTCTAATAAGATCAACATGATTTTTGATGAATTGTAAATTATGAATAGTGATTTTATGCTTAGTATTAGTAATGTGACCAAATAGATTAGTAATCACACTTAATGAAAGTATTAATATAATCTAGGCACCTTGATTAAGTAATGTGATTCAATAAAATGGTTAAATAACAGTTTCATAAATTATTATTCAAGTATTAGTTTTTTAGGGTGAATAGTGTTTTTTATTTAAAAATTAAATTAAAAATAGATAGAAAATTATTTTTATAAAATGGATTTCATTTTTGAACTCAGAGCATCCATATTATGTTAAGTTAATTTTTGGGGATTTTTCTGAAAAAAATCAATTTTCGGTGAATAATGTATTTATTTAAAAAAAATTAAAAATATTTAGAAAATTATTTTTATAAAATGGAGTTCATTTTTGAAATCAGTGCATTGATATTTGATTAAGGTGAAAATTTGGGATATTTCTGAGAAAGTTGAATTTTCAGGGAAGAGTAAAAATACAGTTTTAGGGTTTGGTATGTTGTATGACATCATAACTGTGTCATGATGATGTCATGAGATATTTTATGGGTTGGCCGACCAAAGGTGATGAATTATTGTATGGGGGGCCCCAGGTGGCCTTACTCCATGGGAAATACAATGGGAGGGCACATGGTTTTGAGAAAACCACTTTTGAGGTGTCCCTTGGCCATTAATGCCTTGTCCCCTCACTTTCCCTATAAATACCAAGCCATCCGCTCATCCATTTCGACTCCCCAATCTCCCCCAACGAATTTCTGGTCTCATTACCTCCCAAGGAGTCCTCCCATGGTTCCCCCAAGCGCTCAATGTCCCAACCTTTGAGTTTTAAGAGTTACATGTTAAGGTAAGGGATCTGACCTCTCTCTTTCTTTTCAAGAAATCTCTTTTATGTAATTTATTTTATGCTCCATGTTCTTATGTTAAAGGATGTTATTTTATTCTCATATTACTTCCCTTTTCATGTTCATATAATTATAGATCCCCTCTTTCTCTCATTATTTCGTTTTATGATGTTTTAAGTGGCGCCGTTAGGCTGCCGGAATTTTTGTAATAGAATCTCTCTCCCTTCTCATTTTTCAAGATCTATTTTCATGTAATGTATTTCAAATTACTTTTTATTATGTTGGGGTATGATATCTAAATTTATCATACTGATCTTTTATGATCATATTATGAGAGACCCCATTTTATCTCTTCACTTCAATATTTTTATGTTTTAAGTGGCGCCGTTAAGCTGCCGAATTTTTAAGTGGTTCTTTCACCTTTCTCCTTTTTCAAAGTTCTAATTCCATTTCAAGTCTTTCAAGTTCCTTATTTATTATGTTGGGGTATGATATCTAAATATTTCATACTGATCTTTTATGTTCATATTATGAGAGACCCTATTTGATCTCATCAATTCATTTTTGTTGTAGTTTAAGTGGAACCTTTTGGCTGCCGAATTTCTAAGGGGTTCTTTCACCCTTCTCATTTTCAAGATCTACTTTCATGTCAAGTCTTTCAAGTTCCTTTATATTATGTTGGGGTATGATCTCAATATCTATCATACTGATAATTTATGTTCATATTATGAGAGACCCTATTTGATCTCATCAATTCATTTTTGTTGAAGTTTAAGTGGCGCCGTTAGGCTGTCGAATTTCTAAGGGGTTCTCTCACCCTTCTCGTTTTCAATATCTATTTTCATGTAAAGTCTTTCAAGTTCCATTTTCTTAACTTGGGGTATGATTTCTATATCTATCATACTGATAATTTATTTTCATATGATGAGAGACCCTATTTGATCTCATCAATCCATTTTTGAAAGTTTTAGGTGACGCAGTTGGGCTACCGCATTTTTATAAGAGAAATCTTATTTTTGTCTTCCTTTCATGTTCTTCGTTTCATATGGTATACCATTCAAATTTCATTACCATGTTCTTAAATACTATATATTCTGTTCCCCTACTGTTTTATGTATCATTTTTGAGTGGGTGACCCATGTCCCCTCTCTTTTCAATGTTTTCTAAAACCATGTATCGTAGACGTTATGCTACATAGTTTTCATCTCAAAATGCCTCCCTCTTTATCTCAAAATTAATTTATGTTATTAAGTGAATACTAAAAGCTCTTATATCTACAGGGGTATTCACATATATATCAAAATGTTCTATTTTAAATTCTGGGATTTACATACATGAAACCCACTTTCCCTTTTCCATGGGTTTAAAGTGACATAAAGATCATGTCTTTAGAGTAGTTTTTAAAACATTATGATTATGAAATGAAACCCATTTTTTAGGATATATGGGTTTTTTATGAAATTATTGATCATGTTATATGTGGCTCACATGATAACAAATAACTGTCATGGGTGCACCCAGATAGCGCTCCAATGCATTGGGTAATGACTTAATCTCTAGAGATGACTTTTTAGACTGATACCTTGGTGAATAACATTGGTAATTTTTAATGACACCGTGGGGATGGACCGTGGTGAAACAAAATTATTGTCAATATTAAATTTTTTTGCCACATCTTCATGTTATGGAAAATTTTATTTTTATTATGATATATCTCATGATTTCATTCTCATGCCTTAAAGTTCCTTTCATGACATTGTTGATGTATCCCAAGTTCACATGTTAAATGTTTTCCCTTGTTTCCCTTACTGGGCCTTCTGCTCACCCTTTCTTTTGATGTATGTCCCTAGGATTGAAATTCAGTAAAGTACCTAGGATGAACATGAGGATAATCCTTTCAAATTTTTAAGAATAATGTTTTATGATTTCATGTTTTATGTTCCTGGTTTCCAAGACACTAAAACTTAAAGATCCCCAGTTTTGTAAAATGTAATGAAATTTTATGTGATAAAAAGGAGGGATGCTATAGTTGGTATCAAAGGATGGTTAGGTATTTTTGGAAATTAGGATATGAAAACATTAGGAAGAATCCTATAGAAAAGTTTAAATATAGGAAATCTTCTTGGTATTTTGGTGAGTATTGAGTAAGGGGTTGCCAAGAAAATACATCCCTGTCTGGATACAAGCAGGTAGAGGTGGCTCTGGCACAGATTTAAATAGGGGTAAAACCCGAAAACACCGCTTTGAGCTAGACTCAAACAGGAACTGGAACATGAAAATGGGCCTTGCTGCACTCTAGGTTACGACACTCCCGGGGGATATTATTTGGTAAATTCATAAGATTATTATGAACCATTGTTAAAGGAACAAAGATAAAATAAAATAAGGATTCACATAAGAATATATGATCATGGATAACCTAGATTAGAACCTAGGGGATCACAAGTTAGGGTATACTTTTCTTCTACAAGTTATCCTTATATTCTTTAAGTTCCTTTTCATGATTATTGGCTAAGTATTCAAGCCCCTAATTGTACTTTGTTTTCATAGTTAATGGAGGGAAATGGAAGAACATGTACCAACAACCAATGTGATAGGAAATGTGATGATTTCCATATTAATATGACTGTGATGATTACGGTATTAAAAGATGATTATTATTTTGGAAGACGTTCACTATTTTGGGGACCCTATATGATCAAGGTAAATAGATTACAACAGTATTTTCATTGAGAAGTAAGGTTGACTTATATTTTGAAGAATCTATGAATTTAAGGTTGAAATATAGTAATTTAGTTTACTTATGGGAATGATTAACCTATCATGGATAAAATATGTTTAGGTTAGCTACTTTTGTTATAAGATGTTAGGAGTGGTTGATGTTGTTTGGAGATGAACAATGAAGTTTATTTTGGAAGACTATGTTATCAAATCCCTCTTGTATTTGGGTTTCAATCTTAGTTTTGTTTATTTTGAGGAATTTTAAGGACCGTTATTTATGGAATGATTTATGATGAACTTTGGGTACCACCATGGAACTTTGATGATTTAGAATTAGTTTCCATTCCTATGGGATTCATTCTTTTTGAATAGTTGTTTTACCTTACCCTTTCTATTTTTGGGATAATGTTTAAAGATTTAAGAAATAGATAGTTAATATTTTATGGATTATGTGATTCTCTAGAAGATGATTCTTGTGTTTTGATGAGACCAAGTTGTTTTGAATGCTCATCGTTTGGAGAAATGATTAGTTTTGGTTGAAACTTATTAAAGGATGAAACTATATATGAAGGTAGGTATATTTTCTTATGTTTTTGTTCTATGTAGTAAATGAATTCCTCAAAATTATAAAAAGGAACATAAAACAAAAATGTTGTTGGTTTACGTTTCCTACTGGGTAATCAAAGACCGTTTACACACATTATAAGTTTGGGATTTTCTTATGGTTAAATTTCTCCTAATCATGTTTCTATCACTCTTCCTCAGAACATGACCCTTTGTTTTCTCCTCCATGTCCATGTTTTCCTACATGGAATCCTAGTGTGGATTAACTCGGGTGACCTTTGTACTTCCCTTTATTTCTTTTAAAGTAATAGTTTTACTGACTCGTTTTCTGATGTGGGACTTTCAATGAAATTTCAAAACACGATTTTAAAAATTACGAGGATGCAATTACTTAAGGGGGGGGGGAAGATTGTAATGACCGGAAATTTTGAATAAATCTTGTTTCCTAACTTTATGTGTTATTCTATTTTATTTTTATACTCAAAAAAATGTTCCATTTGAAAACATGAGTATAATTAAAATGAGACCGTTGGGTTTTGACTGTTATATGACCATTGGTTAATATGACCGCTGTAAACTAAACATTTCGATTATTGTCCCTAAATACATGTAATCGTGGTTAATTTTTATAGAATGAAGATTAGATGGCCTCACCCAGTAGTCTTGGAAATATCAAAGACCATATAACAGAACTTGTGAAGGAGGTAGAACCACTGGGATTTGCTCTAGACCAAACCCAAGCTGAACTTCATCATGTGAAGCTAGAACGGAATAACCTTTGCGAGAAGTTAAAATTGATAGAAATTACTACTCATGAGATGTTGGTCGAGCCTCCCTTAGATTCTCTCACCTTAGCACACCTTACACTTAGGTCCTATGCTGGTGTGATAAGTAGCTATGTAAGGATACCATAACTGCCTTGTGTAATCCTTTGTTTTAAATAAAAAATTGGGATTTCTTCTAATGATGATGTTTATGAATTTTCAAATGACCGGATAAATATAGTATGCATATTTTTGATGAATTTTAGAAAAAGGATATTTTAAAAATGTTTATGTAAACCTTAAAAAATTAAAAAATGTGTAATGATTTTTGAAAAATGGTCTTCTACAATAATGTTTAGTACGAAATTTAGAGTCTAATAAAATCAACTTGATTTTTGATGAATAGTAAATTATGAATAGTGATTTTATGCTTACTATTAGTAATGTGACAAAATGTATTAGTAATCTCACTTAATGAAAGTATTAATATAATCTAGGAACCTTGGTTAAGTAATGAGATTCAATAAAATCGTTAAATAACGGTTTCATAAATTATTATTCAAGTATTGGTTTTTTCGGGTGAATATTGTTTTTAATTAAAAATTAAATTAAAAATATTTAGAAATTTATTTTTATAAAATGGATTACATTTTTGAACACAGAGCATCAATATTATGTTAAGGTAATCTATGGGGAATTTTCTGAAAAAAATGAATTTTTGGTGAATAGTGTAATTGTTTAAAAAAAAATAAAAATAGTTAGAAAATTATTTTTATAAAATGGAGTTCATTTTTTAAATCAGTGCATTAATATTTGATTAAGGTGAAATTTTGGGATTTTTCTGAGATAGTTGAATTTTCAGTGAATAGTAAACATACAGTTTTAGGGTTTCAGTATGTTTAATGACATCATAACTGTGTCATGATGATGCCATGAGATATTTTATGGGTTGGCCGACCAAAGGTGAAGAACTATTGTATGGGGGGCCCCATGTGGCCTAACTCAATGGGAAATACCATGTTAGATCACATGGTTTTGAGAAAACCACTTTTGAGGTGTCCCTTGGCCATTAATGCCTTATCCCCTCACATTCCCTATAAATACCAAGTCATCCTCTCATCCATTTCGACTCCCCACTCTCCCCCAACGAATTTAGTTTCTCATTACCTCCCAAGGAGTCCTCCCAAGGTGCCCCTAAGCCCTCAAGGTCCCAACCTTTGAGTTTTAAGAGTTAAGTTTTAAGGTAAGGGATCAGACCTCTCTCTTTCTTTTCAAGAAATCTCATTTATGTAATTTATTTTATGCTCCATGTTCTTATGTTAAAGGATGTTCTTTTATACTCCTCATACTGACCGTTTCATGTTCATTTAATTAGAGATCCCCACTTTCTCTCATTATTTCTTTTTATGATGTTTTATGTGGCACCGTTAGGCTGCCGAAAGTTTTGTAACGAATTCTTTCTCCCTTCTCATTTTTCAAGATCTATTTTCATGTAAAGTATTAAAAGTTCCTTTTTATTATGTTGGGGTATGATCTCTAAATTTTTCATACTGATAATTTATGATCATATGATGAGAGACCCCGTTTGATCTCTTCAATTCAATATTTTTATGTTTTAAGTGGCACCGTTAGACTGCCGAATTTTTAAGTGGTTCTTTCACCTTTCTCCTTTTTCAAAGATCTAATTCCATGTCAAGTCTTTAAAGTTCCTTTTTTATTATTTGGGGGTATGATCTCTAAATATATCATACTGATATTTTATGTTCATATAATGAGAGACCCTATTTGATCTCATCAATTCATTTTTGTTGATGTTTAAGTGGCGTCGTTAGGCTGCCGAATTTCTAATGAGATCTTTCACCCTTCTCGTTTTCAAGATCTAATTTCATGTCAAGTCTTTCAAGTTCCTTTTTATTATGTTGGGTTATGATCTCTATAACTATCATAATAATAATTTATGTTAATATGTTGAGAGACCCTATTTGATCTCATCAATTCATTTTTGTTTAAGTTTAAGTGGCGTCGTTAGGCTGCCAAATTTCAAAGGGGTTCTTTCACCCTTCTCGTTTTCAAGATCTATTTTGATGTCAAGTCTTTCAAGTTCCTTTTTATTATGTTGGGGTATGATCACTATATCTATCATACTGATCATTTATGTTCATATGATGAGAGACCCTATTTGATCTCGTCAATCCATTTTTGGAATGTTTTAAGTGACGCCATTAGGCTGTCGAATTCTCATAAGAGAAATATTATTTTTGTCTTCTTTTCAAGTCCTTCGTTTGATATGGTATATCATTCAAATTTCATTAACATGTTCTTAAATACTATATATTCTATTCCCCTACTGTTTTATTTATCATTTTTGAGTGGGTGACCCATGTCCCCTCTCTTTTCAATGTTTTCTAAAACCATGTATCGTAGACGTTATGCTACATAGTTTTCATCTCAAAATGCCTCCCTCTTTATCTAAAAATTATTTTATGTTACTAAGTAAATAATCAAAGCTCTTATTTCTACAGGGGTATTCACATATATATCAAAAGTTTCTATTTTAAATTCTGGGATTTACATACATGAAACCAGCTTTCCCTTTTCCATGTGTTTAAAGTGACATAAAGATCATGTCTTTAAAGAATTTTTTAAAACGTTATGATTATGAAATGAATCCAATTTGTTTTATGCTATATGGGTTGTTTATGAAATGAGTGATGATGATATATGTGGCTCAATGATAATAAAGACATGTAAATGGTGCACCCAGATAGCGCTCCAATGCATTGTGTAAAGACTTAATCTCTAGAGATGACTTTTTAGACTGATACCTTGGTGAATAACCTTGGTAATTTTTAATGACACCTTGGGGATGGAACTTGGTGAAACGAAATGATTTTCAATATTAAATATTGTAGCCACATCTTCACATTATGAAAAATGTTATTTTTATTATGATATATCTCATGATTTCTTTCTCATGCCTTAAATTTCTTTTTATGAAATTGTTGATATATCCCAAGTTCACATGTTAAATGTTTCCCCTTGTTTCCCATACTGGGCTTTCTGCTCAACCTTTATTTTGATGTATGTCCCCATGTTTGAGATGCAGTAATGAAACTAGGATGAAAATGAGTAGAAGCCTTTCAAGTGTTTAACAATAATGTATTATGTTTTCATGTTTTAAGTTCCTGGTTTCCAAGACACTAATCCGTAAAGATCCTCAGTTTTGTAAAATGTAATGACAATTTATGTGATAAAAAGGTGGGATGCTATAGTTGGTATAAAAGGATGGTTTATTTGTTTGTGGAAAGTAGGATATGAAAACTTTAGTAAGAAACTAATTGAAAAGTTTAAATATAGGAAATCTTCCTGGTATTTTGGTGAGTATTGAGTAAGGGGTTGCCAAGCAAATACATCCCTCTCTGGATACGAGCACGTAGAGGTGGCTCTGGCACAGATGTACATAGGGGTAATGTAACAACCAATACTTTTATGTTATATAAATCATCAAAGAAATCTTTTTCTACACACAAAACTTTCTTGTCTTGCTTTACACGAAATCACAACTTTCCTCGATAGCTTGTGTCGTACGCAATACCGTGTTTCACTAAACAATGATATGCTAATAAAATATTATTAAAACTAGCCGTTATGAATAGTAATAAAAACTTTTTGAAATTTTATAAATTTTATTTTTCAAAATGGACCTCATTTTTTGATTCAGAATATCGAAATTATCCTAGGGTGAAATTTTGGTATTTTTCTGAAAACATTCAATTTTTGATGAACAGTGAAACCACTAAGTGGTATTTAAAAAACTGATTTTTTCATAAAACTTAATTTTACCGCTTCTGTGAGTGGAATTTCAAAAATCCGAGAGACACGGTTGATGTCAGTAAGTAAAATGTGGTTCAATGAGTTGAAAATAATTTTTGGTGAATAGTAACTTTTTACTTTTATTTACCACGGTTAAAAGTAAATAGGGTAATTAAGGGTAAAAATGATATTATTATTACCCTAACACCTGTCCTAATTCTATTGGAAAAGTTTAATCCGACGAAAAACAACCTTAGGAATAAAATATGACCATTTAGGCCCACTTGGATTAGATTAGGTCATTTATTTTTAATTTATTTAAAGAAGGGTTAAAATAGTTAAAATCAAAGTTTAATAAGTAAATAATTTTTAACATGGGTTTACACATAAGATAAATTCGACTATAAATATTCATTAAAAATATAAAATGATTTCCTACATAATGGTATTTTATTTGTAATTTTTAGACATTATATAATTTAATTTATTTATGACACAAAGATGATGCAGTAATTATCTTATTAATGAAATATTGACATAATTGTTGTTATAAACACCAAAATAAATGTAATTTGAGACATTTTATGCTTTCCACTTATTTTGTTGATTAATATGACATGTTAGTATTGATTTAATCAACTTTGTTAGAACTAATCATTCTGTTATGATTTTCACAAAAATTAATTACTAAATAGTGTCAAAATTGACATAAAATAGTTTTTAAAACAAATATTATATTAGTAATTGCAATTTTATTCCTAAAAATCTATGGTTTGGCCAAATGACTTTGATAAGGTTATATATATTAATAATAAACAACTTGGGGTTCGTTTGGCTGCTTATAGTAAGTTTATTAACCTTATAGTATAAGAACACAAGAAGACACGGTAAAAGTAAAATTATTTAACATAATGTTAAATCAAAATGATAAGGATAAAATAGGAACCTAAACATGTCTAAAATCTATTTGATGAGAGGATTTTGACCCATCCCCGCCTTTGCTTCGAAATAAATCAATTTGGAGCTATTTATAACCGAACTTGACTGTATAATAAAATAATATATTTAGTTTTTCCAAAGGAGCCCCTCTCCTCCCTTATAAAAGGGAACCTCATCCCCCTCTTCCCCACACCACATTGAGCCTTCAATCTCGGCCAACCCCTGACAATTTCTTCTCTCCACTTCCCTATAAACATCTTAGAGGTTCTGGTCTTCTTCAAAGACCTATTTTAGTGCCCTAAAAGGAGGTTTCAAAGAAGCACTTCAAACAAGAGGTAATGTCCGTTACCGATTCTTTCATCTTTATTTCTTATTCCCCTTCTTCTTCTTTAGTTGTTTCATTATGAAGTAATAACATAAGTATTAAGAATATACTAATATGATATTATAAGTATGAAACAACCCTATTTCACCATCTATCCGTCCTACGGAAAAAGAAATTACCGCGCATGCGTACGTACGGAATACCGTCTCCACGCCATGGTGTAATCTATTTTCCACCACCACATTACTTGGATGGGTATAATGGTGTAAATAATGACTATATATGTCTATTATAAAGTGATACTTTTCTGAAATAGTATACATACACTCCAATACAATTCCACGATCATAGGAACGATATCATCACTCGTGCGTACGTACGGAATACCGTCTCCACAATGTGATGCAACTCGTCCTACATGATCATAACTTCATAATGATTATATAAATGAATTGAATTAATGAATATGATATATATTAAACTAATAAAATTATGTAAATGAGGTATCTATAACCTATATAGAAGAATAATAATATATTCGACAAAACACGCAAAAGAACAAAAAGTTATAAACACCCGAATAACAAGTAGCAATGAAATATTACTACTAAGAAGCTAAGAATATGACCATATATGATATCATAAAAATAATTATGATTATTTAATAAGTCAATAACATTATTTAAATCATTATACAGGAGGTTCGGACACGTACAAATCATATCAGACCTAAGGTAAGGGAAATATCACAATCTCATTTTTTCCGAGATTATTTATATTTTGTAATTTACTGGGGTGTATTTTATCATCCAAATCCATGTTTCCTCAATATTTAATGTTTATTTCCTTATACAATAGTTAATATCCAATTTTACCCTTCAGTGATTTTTTAGTAAAAGATATGAAAGGAATCTTTTGTCGTTTTTCGTACGAGATACTTTTTGACTTTTCCGACAAAAGTACAAGAAGAATGTTTTTTTAACTTATACGGAATGAATGGATTTTACAAAAATTATTTCCAAGAAGCATCCTTTACAAGTTTTCAAGTTTATTTGTAATCATCTTCTTTTAGTTTAAAATTGTATGACATATTAAGAAAGGAAAATGTTTTTGATGTAGAAAGGATATTTTCCTCAAGAATGGAGTTCAAGTGTTTTATCAAAATTATTTTCCATCTAAGATATTATAGGGTTCTGTTTCTATCCCTATTATTAAATTGACTTGATTATGTTGTGATGGATATATTTTTATGAATTCTTTTATCTTATATGAATTGTTTTATGATGTCATGATGTTTAAGAATCCCATTTTTTTATTACATGGGTTATGCAATGATGTATGATTTATGATTTTGTGGCACACATAAGAATGGTATAATTATGAGATGGGTGGGACCCATATCTCCCTCCAATGAATTGGGTAGAGATTTTATATCTCATGAGATAGACATGTCTGGAACGGTAGGTTATATCAGTTCAGTGAAACAGGACTGAAACGAGGAGTGAACTGGGTTCAGAAAGGGACTTTGTCCACTAAGATATTATTGGAAATGAGTCTTGACTAATAAGAAATGATTCTTTATGATTATGTGTGTATGAAACAAAGTTTCATGTTTTATGTTATGATTATTGAGATTACATTTCACTACTATGATTTATCCCATGCTATGAAATTATGATCTCTTTTGCAGGTTAAGATTTCCAAAAGTTATGTGCTTATGTATATGATGTGATTGATATTTCCTTTTTTTTACCCTTACTGGGAATTTGAGCTCACCCTTTTGTATGTTTTACTTCCCCAGGTCAAGAAGAAGGTTATTAAGTAGAATATGCCAAAAAGGGACTCTAGATATGATGAAATCAATGGGAGACAAAGTAGATGCTTTACAAACCAGTTGTTTATGTTTCCCAATTTCTAAAGACACTATACCTATATGGTCCTTTCTTGGTTTTGTTATATGTTGTAATAAGTGTGCTTCAATTATGATGTAATAACAATGTATGTAAAGTATGGGTCGTTATAGTTGGTATCAGAGGAAAGGTATAGTCAACCTTTGGAAACTAGGATGTAAAAGCCTTAGTAAGAACCCTAAGGATAAGTCTAAGCCTAGAACACAATCTTAGTGTTTTTGAAATGGCCATGAATAACCTAGGATAAGACCTTAAGTGTGAAATTTTATTCTTGATTATGTGGTTTTCCAATTATAATTAGTTTTTCTCACACTATTCTTCTTGGTTTTAGTCAATGGCTGGAACCCGAAGGAACCGTGTTATTGCGGAACGCGACGAGCAATGCAACGATTGTCGCCCTGAGCAATCAAACGTTATGGGAGCTGGAATGAAAAATCTTGTATCCATGCTCACACAACATTCTCATGCTATGAATCATGCATGACATCCAAATGATCAAAGGAAGGATAAACATTCTGTTGAATCCTTCATGAGACAACGTCCACCTTCATTCAGTGGGTCTACTGATCCATTAGTTGCTGAAAAATTGATTAGTACTAATGAAAAGATATTTTCTGTTATTCAGTGTTATGAGCATGATAAAGTCATCTTAGTAGTGTATCATTTGGAAGGTGATGCTGATCAATGGTGGAATATTATTAAGAATACGAGGCAAAGGGATGAAATTGAGTCCATGGAATGGGACGAGTTCAAGAACTTATTTTTCAATAAGTACTTCCCTCGTATTCTCCGAACAAAGATAGAGAAAGAGTTTCTTGAACTAAAGAAAAAGGATGATGAATCTGTTGGTACCTATGAAGCAACGTTTAGAAGACTTGCAAGGTACGCTTCTGGTATTATTATCCAACCTGAGAGTAAGATCGATTGATTCTTTAGTGGCTTAAAACCAAGTCTTCGAAGGGCCTTAGCCATAAGGGACTTCAATAGCTACGAGAAAATTGTTCGATGTGCTCTCAATGTTGAGATGGAAATTGAAGTAACCCATCAGTCATATGGGTTTGATAAGAGGAGTATAATGGAATTCAATGGAAAATATAAAGAGAACACTAAAAAGAAGATGATCTTTCCCTTATGCTCAAAGTGTGGAAAGAAACATGGAGGGAGTTGTCTTAAAGGGACATGTAAATGTTTCAAATGTGGAAAGGAAGGTCATCGGGCATTTGAATGCCGCGATGATGGGAAGAAGATGTCTAATGATGAAAACAAAGGAAGGTATACACATAATGAACCTACTACACTTCAATGTTTCAAGTGAAAGGAGATGGGACATTATTCCAATAAATGCCCTAATCCAAGGGTTGATGATGATGGTCGACGTCAACAAACTCTTAAGGCCAAAGACAAAGGAAAGTCACATGCAATGTCTATCAGTGATGTAGAGTACGATAACGATGTGGTGAAAGGTACACTTACCATCCAATCTAAAGTAGAAAATGTTTTATTTGATTCTGGATCCACCCACTCCTTTATTTCTGAAGAATTTTCTAAGGGTATCACCGTATTACCTCAACAATTAGATGTTGAGTTTGGTGTGACAACACCTAATGGCACAACAGTCAAATCAAAAGTTTATAATTCTTCTCCAATTGATGTTTGTGGGAAAGTGCTTCCTGAAGATCTTGTGATCCTTCCTATAGTGGAATTTTATGTGGTTCTGGGCATGGATTGGCTTTCTCTACATGGAGCTCATATCAATTTCCAAAGAATGGAAGTCACATATCATATTCCAGATCAATCTATGATCGTCTATCGATGCAAGGATGAACATAACCTTCCATTGGAAATTTCATCCATTTTATGGGTATTGATTCCACTAAATGAAGGTTATTTATCTCAAATGGTTGGTGAGAAACAAATGATTAAGAATATTCCCATTTTACGGGAGTTTGATGATGACTTTCCTGAGGAATTACCGGGTCTTCCACCGAATCGTGAAGTTGATTTTTCAATAGAACTGGTACCGGGTGCTTTGCCAATTTCAAAGATACCTTATAGAATGGCCCCAATTCAGTTGCAGGAATTGAAGAAGCAACTCCAAGAGAATCTTGATAAGGTGTTCATATGCCCTAGTGCGTCACCTTGGGGAGCACCTGTTCTGTTTTTTAAGATGAAAGATGGATCAATGGGACTCTGCATTGATTATCGAGAACTTAACAATATAACTATCAAGAACAAATATCATCTCCTGCGCATTGATGACCTATTTGACCAACTATGCTGAGCTCAATACTTTTCCAAGATTGATCTTTGTTTAGGGTAAAATCAATTAAGGGTCAAATGGGAGGATATACCAAAGACGACTTTCCATACAAGGTATGGACACTATGAATTTATAGTGATGCCATTTCGTCTTACTAATGCCCATGCTATCTTCATGGATCTAATGAATAGAGTCTTTAGAGACTATCTTGATCAGTTTGTGGTAGTCTTTATTGACGATATTCTTGTCTATTTAAAGAGCAAGGAATAACATGAAGATCACTTGAGAATTATATTGAAGACCCAGAGAAAGGAGAAGGTTTATTCAAAATTTACCAAGTGTGAATTTTGACTTCAAAAAGATGCATTTTTGGGTCACATAATCTCAAAAGATGGGATATCTGTGGATCCAACAAAAACAGTGTTTATCGAAAGATGGTCGAGACCAACAACAGTAACCGAGATCCGATGTTTTATTGGTTTGGATGGATATTATCGATGTTTTGTCAATGATTTTTCACGATTTTCTAATCCACTCACATAGTTGACTTAGAAAGGAGTTAAGTTTGTTTGGACGGAGGAATGTGAAGAGAATTTCAAGGAGTTGAAAAGAAGGTTATCCAGTGCACCTGTGCTCACACTGCCTTATAGTGGAGAAAGGTTTTTGATCTACAGTGATGAAACCAAGAAGGGATTGGGGTGTGTTCTTATGAAAATGATATGGTGATAGCTTATGCCTCACGAAAGTTGAAAATACAAGAGCAGAATTACCCAACTCATGATTTGGAGTTAACTACGGTAATCTTTTCATTAAAGATTTGGAGGCATTACCTTTGTGGAGAAAGGTGTGATATTTATACTGATCATAAAATATTAAAGTATATTTTCACATAACAGGAGCTGAATATGCGCCAAAGAAGATGGTTGGAGCTGATTAAGGATTACGACTGCTCAATCCATTACCACCCTGGGAAAGCAAACAAGGTGGCATATGCATTAAGTCGACAAGACCAAGCTATTTTATCCATGATGAGGTTCACAAAAGATCCAATATTTATGGATTTACAAAGTATGGATCTTGGAATTATAATGAAAGGGGAAAATTGTATCTTTCTCAAATGAATGTTCAACCATCTATACATGTGAAGATTAAAGAGGAATAGAAAGAAGATGTCGAGTTACAAAAGAAGGTGAGAAATGTTCCTGAATTCATCCTTGATTGTGATGGGATAATAATGTTTAGGAATCGGGTTTGTGTTCCTCCCATCCCCTAATTAAAGAAGGAGCCACTGGATTAGGCTCATAGTTCTTCATTCTCTATTCATCCTGGAAGCACAAAGATGTATAGGGACCTGAAAGAGTACTTCTGGTGGGATGGCATGAAAAGCTTTGTTGCTGAATATGTCTCTCGATGCTTGGTTTGTCAACAAGTTAATGCTGAGAGACAGAAGTATAAGGGGATGTTACATCCATTACCCATACCAGAATGGAAATGGGAAAACATCACTATGGACATTGTCACAGGACTTTCTAAAACATCCAAAGGCAATAATTCTATCTGGGTCATAGTTGATCGTCTTACAAAATCTGCACACTTCATTGCTATTAGAGAGGATTTCTCTCTGGATCAGCTTGCCAGGATATATGTAAAAGAATTGGTAAGATTTCATGGAGTACCACATTCTATTATATCTGATCGGGATCCGAGATTTACCTAGATGTTCTGGCTAAGTCTTCAGCATACTCTGGATACAAAGTTGAGTTTCAGCACTTCTTATAATCCTCAGACAGACGGTCAATCTGAGAGAACAATTGAAACTCTATAATATATGTTGAGAGCTTGCTCTATGGATTTAAAAGTTGGTTGCAATCAACACCTACATTTGGTGGAATTTTTTTATAACAATAGCTTTAACTCCAGTATTCAGATGGCTCCTTATAAAGCTCTCTATGGAAAGAAATGTAGGACTCCAACTTGCTGGGATGAAGTTGGGGAAAGAAAGCTATTAGGACCCGATCTCATTGATGAAATGGCAGAAAAGGCCAGATTTATTCAACAACACATAAGAGTAGCTCCGAGTCGACAGAAAAGTTATGCCGACAACCGAAGAAAACACATAGAGTTTGAAGTGGGTGATAAAGTGTTCTTACGAATATCTCCCTGGAAGAGGGTTATGATATTTGGAAAGAAGGGGAAGTTGAGCCTTAGATATATCAGTCCTTTCAAAATAATAGATCGTGTTGGGAAGGTATCTTAGCGATTGGCGCTTCAACCGAATCTCTCTCAAGTTCACGATGTGTTCTATGTATCTCTCCTAAGAAAGTACATACCTGATCCTTCACATGTACTCAGCTCAGAAGTTGTACCGCTGGAGCAAGATCTTTCTTATAAAGAACAACCGATAGAGATTCTGGATCATAGCAAATAGTTCCTACGAAACAAGACCAATCGATTGGTGAAAGTTTTATGGAGGAACCACCAATTAGAAGAAGCTACATGGGAGCTTGAGGATATGATGAGGGAGAGGTTTCCTCATCTGTTTGTTACAAAGTGACGAATTTTGAGGGCAAAATTAATTTTAAGGGGGTAGAATGTAACACCTGATAATTTTATGTTATATAAATCATCAAAGGAATATTTTTCTACACACAACACTTTCTTGGCTTGATTTACAAGAAATCGCAACCTTCCTCGATAGCTTGCATCGTACGCAATACCGAGTTTCACTAAACAATGATATGCTAATAAAATAATATTAAAACTAGTCGTTATGAATAGTAATAACCACTTTTTGAAATTTTATAAATTTTATTTTTCAAAATGGACTTCATTTTTGGATTCTTAATATAGAAATTATCCTAGGGTGAAATTTTGGTATTTTTCTAAAAACATTCAATTTTTTATGAATAGTGAAACCACTATGTGATAGTTAAAAAACTGAATTTTTCATAAAACATAATTTTTCCAATTCTGTGAGTGGAATTTAAAAAATCTGAGAGACACGGTTGATGTCAGTAAGTAATATGTGGTTAAATGAGATGAAAATAATTTTTGGTGAATATTAACTTTTTACTTTTATTTACCACGGTTAAAAGAAAATAGGGTATTTAAGGGTAAAAATGATATTATTATTACCCTAAAACATGTAATAATTCTAATTAAAAAGTGTAATTAGACATAAAAAAACCTTAGGAATACAATATGACCATTTATCCCACTTGGATTAGATTAGGACATTTATTTTTAATTTATTTAATAAAGGGTTAAAATAGTTAAAATCAATGTTTAATAAGTAAACCACTTATAATATGGGTTTATACATAAGATAAATTCGACTATAAATATTAATTAGAAAGCTAAAACGATTTAATACATAATGGTATTTTATTTGTAATTTTTATACATTAAATAATTTAATTTATTTATGACACAAAGATGATGCAGTAATTATCGTATTAATGAAATATTGACATAATTGATGTTATAAACACCAAAATAAATGTAATTTGAGACTTTTTATGAATTCCACTAATTTTATAGATTAATATGACATGTTAGTATTTATTTAATTAACTCTTTTCGAACTAATCATTCTGTTATCATTTTCATAACAATTTATTACTAAATAGTGTCAAAATTGACATAAAATAGTTTTTAAAACAAATAATATATTAGTAATTATTATTTAATTCTTAAAAATCTAAGGTTAGGCCAGATGACTTATGTAAGGTTATATATATTAATAATAAACAACATGGGGTATGTTTGGCTGCTTATATAGTAATTTTATTAACCTTATAGTATAAGAACACAAGAAGACACGGTAAAAGTAAAATTATTTAACTTAATGTTAAATCTAAATGATAAGGTTTAAATAGGAAACTAAACTTTTCTAAATTCTAATGTATGAGAGTATTTCGACCCATACCCACCTTATCTTCTAAATAAATCAATTTGGAGCTATTTAAAACCGAACATGACTTTATAATAAAATAATATTTTTAGTTTTTCCAAAGGAGCCCCTCTCTTCGCTTATAAAAGGGCACCTCCTCCCCCTCTTCCTCACACCACATTGAGCCTTCAAGCTTGGCCAACCCCTGACAATTTATTCTCTCCACTTCTCTAGAAAAATCCTATAGGTTCTAGTCTTCTTCAAAAACCTATTTTAGTGCCCTAAAAGGAGGTCTAAAAGAAGCACTTCAAAGAAGAGATAATGTCTGTTACCGATTCTTTCATATTTATTTCTTCTTCCACTTATTTTTCTTTGGTTGTTTAATTCTGAAGTAAGAAAATCAGTATGACTCATATACTGATATGTTATTATATGTATGAAACAAACTTATTTCACCGTCTATCCATCCTACGGAAAAAGAAATCACCGCGTGTGCGTACGTACGAAATACTGTCTCCACGCTGTGGTGTAATATATTTTCCACCACCACCATACTTGGATGGGTATAATGGGGTAAATAATGACTATATATGAATATTATAAAGTGATACAGATTCTGAAATAGTATACATACACTCCAATACAAATACATGATCACAGGAATGATATCATCACTCGTGCGTTCGTACGGAATACAGTCTCCACAATGTGATGCGACTCGGTCTACATGATCATCATTTCATAATGATTATATAAATGAATTTAATGATTTAATATGATATATATTACACTAATACCATTTTTTAAATGAGGTATCTATAACCTAAAGAGAATAATAAGAATTTATTCGACAAAACACACATAAGAACAAAAAGTTATAAACACCCGAATAACAAGTAGCAATGAAATATTACTACTAAGAAGCTAAGAATATGACAATATATGATATCATAAAAATAAGTATGATTCTGTAAGTTATATTGTTTATATTTTGGAATTTACTGGGGTGTATTTTATCATCCACATCCATTTTTCCTCAATATTTAATATTTATATCCTTATACAATAGTTTATATCAAATTTTACCCTTCGTTGAGCTTTTAGTAAAAGATATGAAAGGAATATTTTGTCTATTTTCGTATGAGGTACTTTTTGACTTTTCCGAAAAAAGTAAGAGAAGAATGTTTTTTAACTTATACGGCATGAATGGATTTTAAAAAAATTATTTCCAAGATGCTTCGTTTACATGTTTTCAAGTTTATTTGTAATCATAATCTTTTAGTTTAAAATTGTATGACATGTTAAGAAAGGAAAATGTTTTTGAAGTAGAAAGGATATTTTCCTCAAGAATGGTGTTGAAGTGTTTTATCAAAATTATTTTCCATCTAAGATAATATTGGGTTCTATTTCTATCCCTATTATTACATTGATATGATTATGTTGTGATGGAATTATTTTTATGAATTCTTTTATCTTAAATGAATTGTTTTATGATGTCATGATGTTTAAGAATCCCATTTTTTTATTACATGGGTTATGCAGTGATTTATTATTTATGATTTTGTGGCACACATAAGAATGGTATCATTATGAGATTGGTGGGACCAATATCTAACTCCAATGCATTGGGTAAAGATTTTATATCTCATGAGATAGACATGGCTGAAACCGTAGGTTATACAGGTTTAGTGAAACGGGACTGAAACGAGGAGTGAACTCGGTTCAGAAAGGGACTTTGTCCACTAAGATAGTCTTGGCAATGAGTCTTGACTAATAAGAAATGATTATCTATAATTATGTGTGTATGCGACAAAGTTTCATGTTTTATGTTATGATTATTGGGATTACATTTCACTACTATGACTTATCCCATGCTATGAAATTATGATCTCTTTTGTAGGTTATGATTTCCAAAAGTTATGTGCTTATGTATATGATGTGATTGATATTTCTTTTGTTTACCCTTACTGAGCATTTGAGCTCACCCTTTTTTATGTTTTATTTCCCTAGGTCAGGAAGAAGGTTGTTAAGTAGAATATCCCAAAAAGGGACTCTAGATATGATGAAATAAATGGGAGGCAATGTATATTCTTTATGAACCAGTTGTTTATGTTTCCCAGTTTCTAAATACACTATACCTATACGGTCCTTTATTGGTTTTGTTATATGTTGTAATAAGTGTTCTTCAATTCTTAATTAATAACAATGTATGTAAAGTATGGGTCGTTATAGGTAAAACCCGAAAACACCGCTTTGAGCTAGACTCGAACAGGAACTGGTACACGACAACCGGTCTTCCTGCACTATTGGTTACGGCACTCCTAGGGGATATGATTTGGTAAATTCATAATCTTAGTATGAACCATTGTTAATGGAACAAAGATAAAATAAAATAAAGATTCACATAAGAATATATGATCATGGATAACCTAGATGGGAACCTAGGGGATCACAAGTTAGGGTATACTTTTCTTCTACAAGTTATCCTTATATTATTTAAGTTCCTTTTCATGATTATTGGATAAGTATTCGATCCCCTAATTGTTCTTTGTTTTCATAGTTAATGGCGGGAAATGGAAGAACATGTCCCAACAACCAATGTGATAGGAAATGAGACGATTGACATATTAATATGACAGAGATGATTAGGGGATTAAAATATGATTATTATTTTGGAAGATGTTCACTATTTTGGGGACCCTATATGATCGAGGTAAATAGAATACTACAGTATTTTCATTGAGAAGAAAGGTTGAATTATATTTTGAAGAATCGATGAATTTAAGGTGGACTTATAGTAATTTTGGTTACTTATGGGAATGATTAACCTTTCTTGGCTAAAATATGTTCAGGATAGCTACTTTTGTTATAAGATGTTAGGAGTGGTTGATGTTGTTTGGAGATGAACAATGATGTTCATTTTGGAAGACTATGTTATCAAATCCCTCTTGTATTTGGGTTTCAATCTTTGTTTGGTTTATTTTGAGGAATTTTAAGGACCGTTATTTATGGAATGGTCTATGATGAACTTTTGGTACAACGATGGAACATTGAAGAATTAAAAGTAGTTTCCATTCCTATGGGATTCATTCTTTTTGAAGAGTTATTTTACCTTAACCTTTCTGTTATTGGGATAATGTTTAAAGATATAAGAAATAGATAGTCAATCTTTTGTGGATTATGTGATTCTCTAGAAGCTGATTCTTGTGTTTTGATGAGACCAAGTCATTTTGAATGCTCATCATTTGGAGAAAAGATTATTTTTGGTAGAAATTTATTAATGGATGAAACTATACATGAAGGTAGGTATATTTTCTTATGTTTTTGTTCTATGTAGTAAATGAATTCCTCAAAATTATGAAAAGGAACATAAAACAAAAACATTGTTGGATTACGTTTCATACTGGGTAATCAAAGAACATTTACACACATCATATGTTTGGGATTTTCTTATGGTTAGCTTTCTCCTAATCATGTTTTCTATTACTCTCCCTCAGAACTTGACCCTTTGTTTTCTCCTCCATGTCCATGTTTTCCTACACGGAATCCTAGTGTGGGTTAACATGGATGACCTTTGTACTTCCCTTTCTTTCTTTTAAAGTAATAGTTTTACTGACTCCTTTCCAGTGTGGGACTTTCAATGAAATTTCAAAACCCAATTTTAAAATTTGTGAGGACGCAATTTCTTAAGGGGGGAAGATTGTAATGACCAGAAATTTTGAATAAATCGTGTTTCCTAAATTTATGTGTTATTTTATATTATTTTTATACTCAATAAAATGTTTCATTTGAAAACATGAGTATAATTAAAATGAGACTGTTGGGTTTTGACTGTCACGTGACCATTGGTAAATATGACCGCTGTAAACTAAACGTTTCGATTATTGTCTCTAAATACAAGTAATCTTGGTTAATTATTATAGAAAGAAGATTCAATGGCCTCACCCAGTAGTCTTGGACTGATCATATCCCATCTAAAAGAACTTGGGAAGGAGGTAGCACCACTGGGCTTTGATCTGGACCAAACTGAAGCTGAACTTCATCGTGTGAAGCTAGAATGGAGTCGCCTTTGCGAGAAGTTCAAACTGATAGAAATTACTACTCGTGCGATGTTGGTCAAGCCTCCCTCAGATTCTCTCACCTTAGCACACCTTACACTTAGGTCCTATGCTGGTGTGATAAGATGTTAGGCAAGGAGCCGGTAACTGCCTTGTGTAATCCTTTGTTTTAAATAAAAAATTGGGATTTCTTCTTATGATGAAGTTTATGAATTTTAAAATGACCGGATAAATATTGTATGCATATTTTTGATGAATTTTAGAAAAAGGATATTTTAAAAATGTTTATGTAAACCTTAATTAATTAAAAATGTGTAATGATTTTCGAAAAATGTTCTTCTACAATTATGTTCAATATGTAATTTAGAGTCTAATAAGATCAAATTGATTTTTTGATGAATAGTAAATTATGAATAGTGATTTTATGCTTAGTATTAGTAATGTGACCAAATGGATTAGTAATCTCACTTAATGAAAGTATTAATATAATCTAGGCACCTTGATTAAGTAATGTGATTCAATAAAATAATTAAATAACGGTTTCATAAATTATTATTCATGTATTAGTTTTTTCGGGGGAATAGTGTTTTTTAAATAAAATTAAATTAAATATATTTAGAAAATTATTTTTATAAAATGGAATTCATTTCTGAACTCAGAGCATCGATATTATGTTAAGGTAATTTTTGGGGATTTTTTGGAAAAAATGAATTTTTGGTGAATAGTGTATTTATTTAAAAAAAATTAAAATAATTTAGAAAATTATTTTTATAAAATGGAGTTCATTTTTGAAATCAGTGCATTGATATTTGATGAAGGTGAAATTTTGGTATTTTTCTGAGAATGTTGAATTTTCACTGAATAATAAAAATACAATTTTAGGGTTTCGGTATGTTTAATGACATCATAACTGTGTCATGATGATATCATGAGATATTTTATGAGTTGGCCGACCAAAGGAGAATAATTATTGTATGGGGGCCCTATGTGGCCTAACTCCATGGTAAATACCTTTGGAAAGCACATGGTTTTGAGAAAACCACTTTTGAGGTGTCCCTTGGCGATTAATGCCTTGTCCCCTCGCTTTCCCTATAAATACCAAGACATCCTCTCATCCATTTCGACTCCCCACTCTCACTCAACGAATTTCTGGTCTCATTACCTCCAAAGTAGTCCTCCCATGGTTCCACCAAGCCCTCAAGGTCTGAACCTTTGAGTTTTAAGAGTTACGTTTTAAGGTAAGGGATCCGACCTCTCTCTTTCATTTCAAGAAATCTCTTTTATGTAATTTCTTTAATGATCCATGTTCTTATATTAAAGTATGTTCTTTTATACTACTCTTACTGCCCTTTTCATGTTCATATAATGAGAGATCCCCTCTTGCTCTCATTATTTCGTTTTATGATGTTTTAAGTGGCACCGTTAGGCTGCCAGAATTTTGTAGCGGATTCTTTCTCCCTTCTCATTTTTCAAGATCTATTTTCATGTAAAGTATTTCAAGTTCATTTTTATTTTGTTGGGGTATGATATATAAATTTATCATAATGATATTTTATAATCATATGATTAGAGACACCATTTTATCTCTTCAATTCAATATTTTGATGTTTTAAGCGGCGCCGTTAGACTGCCGAATTTTTAAGTGGTTCTTTCACCTTTCTCTGTTTTCAAATTTCTAATTCCATGTCAAGTCTTGCAAGTTCCTTTTCTATTATGTTTGGGTATGATCTCTAAATATATCATTATTATCTTTTATGTTCATATGATGAAATACCCTATTTGATCTCATCAATTCATTTTTGTTGATGTTTAAGTGGCGCTGTTAGGCTGCCAAATTTCTAAGGGGTTCTTTCACCCTTCTCGTTTTCAAGATCTACTTTCATGTCAAGTCTTTCAAGTTCCTTTTTATTATGTTGGGGTATGATCTCTATATCTATCATACTGATAATTTATGTTTATATGACGAGAGATCCTATTTTATCTCATCAATTCATTTTTGTGGAAGTTTTAGTGGCACCATTAGGCTGCCGAATTTCTAAGGTGTTCTTTCACCCTTCTCATTTTCAAGATTTACATTCATGTCAAGTCTTTCAAGTTACTTTTTATTATGTTTGGGTATGATCTCTATATATATCATTCTGATCATTTATGTTCATATGATGAGAGACCCTATTTGATCTCGTCAATCCATTTTTGGAAGTTTTATGTGACGCCGTTAGGCTGCCGAATTCTCATAAGAGAAATCTTATTTTTGACTTTCTTTCATGTTCTTCGTTTCATATGGTATATCATTAAAATTTCATTACCATGTTCATAAATACTATATATTCTGTTCCCCCACTGTTTTATGTATAATTTTTTAGTGTGTGACCCATGTCCCCTGCCTTTTCAATGTTTTCTAAAACTATGTATCGTAGACGTTATCCTACATAGTTTTCATCTCAAAATGCCTCCCTCTTTATCTAAAAAATATTTTATGTTATTACGTGAATACTCAAAGATCTTATTTCTAAAGGGGTATTCACATATATATCAAAATGTTCTATTTTAAATTCTTGAATTTATATACATGAAACCTGCTTTCCCCTTTCCATGGGTTTAAAGTGAAATAATGATCATGTCTTTAAAGCAGTTTTTAAAACTTTATGATTATGAAATGAAACCCATTTATTTTATGCTATATGGATTGTTTATGAAATGATTAATGATGATATATGTGGCTCACATGATAATAAATACAAGTCAATGGTGCGCCTAGATAGCATTCCAATGCATTGGGTAAAGACTAAATCTCTAGAGATGACTTTTTAGACTGATACCTTGATGAATAACCATAGTAATTTTTAATGACACCTTGGGGATGGACCTAGGTGAAACGAAATGATTGTCAATATTAAATGTTCTAGCCACATCTTCAAGTTATGAAAAACGTTATTTTTATTATGATATATCTCATAATTCCTTTCTCATGCCTTAATGTTCTTTTCATGACATTGTTGATGTATCCCAAGTTCACATGTTAAATGTTTCCTTTTGTTTCCCTTACTGGGCCTTCTGATCACCCTTTATTTTGATGTGTGTCCCCAGGTTTGAGATGCAGTAATGATCCTAGGATGAATATGAGGAGAATCCTTTCATGTGTTTAACATGAATGTTTTCATTTTTTCTTGTTTTATGTTCCTGGTTTCCAAGACACTAAACCTTAAAGATCCTCATTTTTGTAAAATGTAATGAATGTTTATGTGATAAAAGGCGAGATGCTATATGTTATTTATACGTATATCTCCATGGAATATATTCATGAGATTTGGAAAGATGTGAAATATATATCCTAGGTATATCATCCCCTTTGATAGTTTATATTGCATAAGAGTTTTGGAATATCAACGATAACGTCCACCAACCATGTATCACGTACATTATTTATTCCACATAACCCTAATTATGAAGAATATAACAAATCCATCACATGTACTTAATTTAGAAGTTGTATGATAGATAGAATATTTTCATAATTTTTTATATTTAATTCAATTATTTTAATCCCTAAAAAGTGAATAATTTGAGTTAATTACATCAATTTTGAATTTATGATGTGATTTGGGATAAAATTGAAAAACTGCTAAATTTGGAAATATAGACCGATTTTAATCCCTTTGGTAATTCACACATATCTTTTAAAATAGAAACCCAATTGATGTGATTAATTTTTTATTCGGTTCATACATTTATTTTCGTAATCGTTTATTTTTGGACCAGGATTCAATTCGACCATCCATTGGTCCGCAAAATTCAATCTATCTGGACAAATATTTTGGAAGACCACATGGAACCCACCTCAATGAATAACTCATAACTCGGTTTACACACCTCATATTTGGGTGAGTCTAATTTTATTTTAATGAATATTAAATGGGGCGTCCGGATGTTGAAGGGCTTGAAGATTTTCCTCCATTAAGAAGACCCATGGATGCTGAAATTGTGGGGAACGAAAAAGGAAACATTCCTCCGGAATAAATGATTAGTATTAATTTCCCATATCTCGTACCACACATGAATGATAAATATGGAATTTTGTGATGAAACGTAACATAATTTTGAAGATCTTTACAGAAGACATCATTCAACAATTATGCCATTAAAGGGGTCGAACATGGTCAATCTTTCGGTGGAGTGAATCATCAGCAAATCATTAAGAGAGATTTTGAATATATGAAATATGAAGACCAGAGGATGGAACCGCCTTTGGCCTATATAAGTAGGTGTTCACCCATGATTTATGGAGTTCGACACTTATGGTAGAGTGGAGGATCAAGGTCATGCGACTGACATATGAATTTTCTTTCCTTCTCTTTTAAATTTTTGTTTTATTTTCTCATGTTATGCATTAATATTTTAATTAAAGTGTTTCCACCTTCTTTACCACCGTCTTTCTTTTCCAAATTTAATATAATTTCATTCTCTCTCCCTTCATTACATCTTGATCTCTATGCACTTTTCCCTGGAAAGTGACTAACTCGAGGCTTGGACCTGGGGGAGGTTTCATGGTGTTATTTATTATTGTTCTTCAATTCAAATTGTTTTTATTCAATTTGGGGTAGAGGTGGGAGTATTTCACGGGTGTGGCAGTCGTCCACCACGACACTATGACCAAATCCATTTTTTTCCCTTGGTTATTTCATTTTCCCTCCCTTACCTTAGGAAAAACCTTCATACGGTGGAGTTGGGGTTGCTATAAGTGATGAAACGGTATACGGTGGAGCTGGGTCCTTTAGGAATAACATTCTCAGTTGAGGTGTTATCCTATTTGACTATTGGAGGAGGTGTGGTTTGGTGTGCCAGACGCATACTAAAATAAAACACTAATTAAATCACGGGAAAGTAATTCATTAATGAGGTTTCAATAAATTAATTATCAAATTGAATTTAAAAAATAAATAAATAATGAATGAACCCGTTTTATCCAACCCTTGGACCAATTTCTTTCATTAATAATTTAATTTTGTAATTCCATGTTAGTATAAATTTTAATATTTAATTTGACTTTTAAATTTCATTTCTTTTTTAGATTAATTAAATACAGTAAAAATAATTAATTTTGGTGATATAATTTAAGTAAATGAACAACTGAGAAAGATCCTCAGGTGAGACAACCCTAGTCAGCAACTATACAACATTTGGAAAACATAGAAATTGCTTTTCCCACGCCCTACAACAGGTGTGCGTCAAAACTGGCGCTGTTTCGGGGAGCTAATCAGTTGTTTACTTTACTTTATATATTTTCAAATTTTATATATTTTTCAATATTTTTTAAAAAATAATAATAAAACTTTTCCATGATGTATTCAAATTATAATTATTATTCATGGTACGATTACTCATAGGTGCAATATCAAGAACCAAAAGTGGATTATAGAGATCTAAATTCCTTGGTGGATAGGATTAGAAAAACACTGGATGTCTTGGGGAGAAAAATGAAAATAATGCTTGAATATGTTCGAGAAAAAAGTGAGAAACCTGAGCCTGAACTGGTGCAAGAGATTGAGTAAGATATGGAAGAAATTTCCCCACTCGTTTTTTATGTCGAAGAACCTGAGGGGGTAAAAGAAGCTATCCCTGAAGATCAATTCCACCTCCCTCAACCAATGCTAGAGGAGATACATGAAAGATCATTTTCTACTAATTTACAAGAGGGTGATCAAGTGAATTTGGAGAAATTTTGGAGTGCATGGGCAGAAATTGAAATGCAACACGATCTCATAATTCTTTTAAAAGAATAAGAGAACCCACATTTATATCTCTCCTTAGAATTGATTGATAATGAAACTAACCATGTGGTAGAATTTGAAGAAATACTGGAGGATCCCAACTACCAACCTCCATCATGTGAAGATCTAATACAAGAGGCAATTATCACAGAAGAAGTGATTGAACCAAAAGTAGCTCAGGGAGATGATCCTTTCATGAACTCTATCTTTTCTGATTTCATTCAATCTGATTTGAGTATCACTCTATATGACGTTGAATTTTCATATTTGTTCAATCCATGTATCACCTTGGAAGAATATGAAGGAGAAATTGCACCTGTTGAGGAACAGCTGGATCTCCCTAATGCCATTGATTATATGTTTGAGAAAGCCCATGAAGTGATACAAGTGGCTATTCCTGAAGAACAAAATCTATAAGCTGCATACCTTAAAAGGGATGATTTTGAAATTAATTATTTAAATTTAAATTTTGAATATCCCTCTGATTATTCTTTTCATGCAACATATCTGGAGAAACTGCAATATTTTTATGAACATGTTGCACAAGTAGAAACTAAAGAGGAGGATCCATACTTCATCATACCCCTACCAAGCAAGCTATACCACATTTCGAAGGGGGTGGATCGGGTGTACTCTATCTATAGAATTCTCTTCAACAAGAACAAAGAGCTACATGCTGGGAAAAGCTGCATCTGGTGGTTCATGTCAAAAAAGATGCACCCACCATCGCATTTTGGATGAAATCTAGTACTTCCCTCTGGGGGAAGTAAAAGAATCATGGGCCCACAAGGGGGGTCTTACCAAGACTTATCATACCTTTTCTTTCTAGCAATTTAGATTCCAATTTATTTTTATATAAGTAGTTTAGCATACATCCCACTCCCTCCTATATTTTTGAGCTTTAATGACATGATACTTTCACATAATGGAGTAATTCTCTTCTGTAGGTTCATAATGGAAAAGGGAACCCCCAAACAGAAAAAAACCAAGTTTCATTTAAAAAGGGAGTTCACTTTTAATATTTATCATTGAAAATACTAACTTTTTTTATTCTTTAAAATAGATTTGAATTCCCACAAATGAATTATTTTTTTCATGACATATCTAGGAGACATGAGTTTCTTAGGAATCCAGTGATTCCATGTTTTATATTTCAATGTTAATGAGATTGAATCAGTAAAATGGATAATTGGGTAATTAAAGTGAAGCAAGGATATTAATATAAGGACTCGTGATTTGATGGAATTAATTGATTTATGTAAATGAAATTTCCCCACCATTTTTCATGCTTTAAATTTCTGAATTTTATGTGAATTAATTTTTTATTACAAATCATTCCATGAGTGATTGTCTGATATCATATTCCCATTCCCGAGAGGATTTCTAGACCCAATATTTCTTATTTTATCTTGAGCATATATTTGGAGTTACCTTGGGACGTGCCACCTTCTAGAACTTGTATTGAATCTTGTCAAAGCTATGACACTACAAAAACACATAAAAAATGATTGAGGAACTACTTTGGCTAGCCAAATATTTACCTGATACCCACCATTACATTTATCTTTCATGAACCCATAAAAGACACAAATTTCTTTATAGGGTTAAGACATATTAAAAGCCTATTTTTCCTTACCTACCCTCAATTTTAGTATTTTTACATCGAAATTCAAGTTTGAGTTTGGGAGAAGGGCCTTTCATGAGTTTTCATTGGGATATGTATCAGGTTTTGGTGGTGTAAAATGTTTGTCATCATTTTGGGAAATGTATTATTGGAAAATTGTGCATGAGTCATCATTTCATTATGATTCATTCATTTCATCTGGTTCTCCATATAAAAAAAAATTCAAAATAAGGTTGTGTCTTTCTGGAGCTTTAGAAAAAAGAAAATAAATCTGTGCCTTTCTGGAGCATTACAAAAAATGGATAACTTAGATGATATCATTCTTTGTAATCATTTATTAACTCATGACCCATGTCATTAAAAAGGGGTGGTATTGTGTTTCACATTCTCAAAGGAATTTGAGTGAGGTTCATCTTGTCTTTTCACTTAGTTAATCATTCATTGTAATTAAGATTCAAACCTCTTACTTATGGAATTATATTATTTCTATCATTTACCCACAAACCCTAATCCAAAGAGTCATTTGATCCTTTATTGCATGTCCTCATGATTTTATGAGCGTTTTTTCTTTACAAAGTGGAGAAAGTAGTTCCATTAAAAGGCTATAGTTATAGATCATGTTCTCTTGATATGAGCATAACTCAACTATTAATTGTATCATGAGTGATGAGAGAAAAGATTCAGAATAGAGGTAGATCATGATTTGGAATGTCTAATAATAATAAATTGAGAAGCTTGAATGAATGAAAGGATAAGCTTCATAATTTTTCAAAGGGGAAAAGGAAAATGCATAAATTGATTGTTTTTTTCAAAAATGGAAAATTATATTAATAATTTTTGAGGAACATGAAAATTTGATTGTTCATTGATAATAATTTGATTTTATTTCATTGAAATTTAAATATTGGTTACATTAGTACCCTTTGAATTCCTTTTTGAGGTTTTATTCTTAAGGACAAGCATAGTTAAACTATGGGGGAATTTATAGGGATAATATTTTCATAATTTTTTATATTTAATTAAATAATTTAATCCCTTAAAATTGAACAAGTTGAGTTAATTACATCAATTTTGAATTTATGATGTGTTTTGGGCTAAAATTGAAATACTGCTTAATTTAGAAATATTAACAAATTTTAATACCTTTGTTAATTAATGAATATAATTAAAAATATAAAACCAATTGAAGTGATTATATTTTTATTCGGTTCATATATTTATTTTCTTCATCATTTATTTTTGGACAATGATTTAATTAGACCAACCATGGGTTCGAAAATAAAAATCAATGTGGACAAATATTTTGGATGACCGCTTTGACCCCACCTCAATAAATAACTCATAACTAGTTCTACACACCTAATATTGGGGTGATTTTAATTGTATTTTGAATGAATATTAAATGCGGTGTTCATATGTTAGATGGATTGAAGATTTTCCACCATTAAGGCAACCCATGGATGAGGAAATAGTGGGGAAGGAAAAAAGGAAACATTCCTCTGGAATAAATACTCAGTATTAATTGCCCATATCTCATGCCCCACATGGTTGATAAGTCTGAAATTTTTTTATGAAATGTAAAACATATTTTTTAAGATAATTACAGAATAAGTCATTCCACAATTATGCCATTAATGGGGCCGAACATGGTCAATCATTCGGTGGAGTGAATCTGCAGCAAATCTTAAAGAGAGATTTTTATGATCTAAAATTTGAAGACCACAGGATGGAACACCAATTGGCCTATATAAAGAGGAGTTAACCCATGCTATAGGGAGTTCAACACCGACATTGGAGTGGAGGTTCAAGGATATTCTGCTAACTTAGGAATTTTCTTTCCTTCTCTTTTTATTTTCAGTTTTATTATCTCATGTAATGCATTCATATTTTAATTAAACTGTTTCCACCTTTTTTACCACCGTCTTTCTTTTCCAAATTTAATCTAATTTCTTTCTCCCTCCCTTCCTTCCATCGTGATCTCAATTCACTTTTACATGGAAAGTGACTAACTCGAGGCTTAGCCCTGCGGGAGGTTTCATGGTGTTCTTTATTATTGTGCTTCAATTCAAAATATTTTTATTCTATTTGTGGTGGAGGTAGTAATATTGCATCAGTGCGATAGTTGTCCACCACGACACTATTACCAAATATATTTATTTTGCTTGATTATTTCATTTTACCTCCCTTATCTTAGGCAAACCCTTCATACTGTAAATTTGGGGATGCTATAATGGATGAAACGACATATAGTGGAGCTAGGTCCTTTAGGAATAACATTCTTGGTTGAGGTGTTATCCTATTTGACTATTGGAAGAGGTGTGGTTTGGTGTTCCAGATGCATACTAAAATCAAACACAAAATAAATCAAGGGAATTCAATTCATTAATGAGGTTTCAATAAATAAATTATAAAATTGGATTTAATCAATAAATAAATAATGAATGAACCCGTGTTATCCATCCCTAGGACCGAGTTCTTTCTTTAATAATTTCATTCTGTAATTACATGTTAGTATAAATTTTAACATTTAATTTGAATTATAAATTTCATTGAATTCTAAGATTAATTAACAATAGTAAAAAATAATTAGTTTTGGTGATATAGATTAAGTAAATGAACAACTGAGAAAGCTCATCAAGTGAGACGACCCTAGTCAGACACTGTGCTGCATTAGGAAAACATAAAAATTTCTTTTACCATGACCTATGATAGGCGTACGTAATTGTACATATGTAAAGTGATTTATCTTTTGAGGAGAATCCAATGAAGATCTTGGACTAAAGAGATAAAATTTTAATCAACCTGAAAACTCAGCTGGTCAATATACTATAGAGGAACCATTAATATGAATGGGTGACATGGGAATTGGTGGAAGTGGTGAAGGATAAGTAACATCACCAATTTTCACCAAATTATGTAAAAAAAAATTTAGGATGAAATATAAATGTGGAAGAATGTAAAGACCCAAAATATTATCAATGGAATTCACCATCTTCTAATAATTCCATGTAAGTATAAATCACATAGAGAACCAAATAAAAAATGTATTCTCATAAATGAATAATTATAAATTATTAATGAAATAATCATCTATTAATTCCAAAAATTTATTTTAGGGGAATAAATAATAAATATGATAATGACAAATTGAAAATCTAGATCAACTCGATCCATCAAAAAAACTACACTCATGAAAATCCATAAAAATAAAACAAAATTTTAATAATATAATATTGATTATGAAGATGAAAGTATATATATATCCTCAATTTAAATTATTCGAGAATGGAAAATGAATAAAATAATTGTTATTTAAGTAAATTAATGAACCTATAATATTGAAATAGTTACCTAATTGTTGGAATATTAACATGACCATTGGAGGTGTAATATGACTCTTAGGAATAATAATCTAGACATTAGATTAGTAACCTCACATATTAATGTATGAATATATTTTATTTATCTTATAAATGAAAATATGATATATATTTATATCATGGTATAAGTAAAAATGGTTTTAAAAATGATTAATTTAGTGTTAGTGTTTTTGTAAAACATAAATTTTTAATTAGAATTTTATAATTAATATAATTATTTAAAATAAAATTTAATTTTTGAAAATGTATTCCATATTTTAAAAATAAACATAAAAAATAGTTATGTTGAATTTTTGGGTTTTTTTTCTAAAATCGTGTAATTTTTGATGAATTGAGAATATTATAATTTGTTGTATTTAACAAATACATGAATTTTTAAGTAATGCATGACATATGGATGATGTTTAACAAAGTGGTTCAAACACTCATGAACTATTTTCTCTATTTAGTCATAATAATCAACACAATTTATAGTCTTAAACCAAAATAATAAACTAATGAATATAGTAATAAAAACACTCCATTCCTCTCATTATAAATACAACCCTCACGAGCCTTTCTCACGAAACTTCCTTAGCCTTAATGAATCTATATTGTATTACCAATTCCCTTCCCATCCCACTACCCCATGTCAAATACCTACTGGCCTCATCAAATTACAAAACACATACTCTTTAATGACGATTCAAGGAGATTACATTCAAGAGGTAAAATCCTCCTTGATCTTTTAAATTATTTATTTATTCCAACCTAACCTCACCCCCTATCTAAAAAATCATGAATAATCCATTAAAAACATATAATGGAATTATATAGTGTTAAGGGAATATCAATCAAAAAATCTCTTCTCTTCACATTTTATTTTAAAAATGAAAACAACATCTGTGATGTTTTGATTCGCCGACTACAATATTTCGTATTTTATTAAGACCTTCAAGGACGGTCATAAAACCATTTTTTTGATAAATAAGGGTATAATATTTATATTATATCATATTTAATATTTTTAAAAAAATATAAAAAAATAATATTAAATAAAATAATTCTATTTCGTGGTGTTCATGAAAACCTCCAAAATAAACATTTCAATTTTTATTAATGTTTTATCTAATTAATCATTATCATGTCTAATATATATATATATATATAAGGGAAATATTAACATTATATAAGTATATAAATACTATTTCATTTCACGTCTAATGTTTTCCTTCCATTTTGAAAGAACTCCCAAATTTATACTCAATGGAACCGACTATAATATCATGAAACAAACACTCCAAAAACATCAAATTTAAACATGAATACCAATATAAATGGAAAAAAATTAACCTAATAAAATTATATTAAATAAAATATATGTTTGTTAGTTTATCAGTTATTTAATTAATGGATCTAATTTGTTTATACAGAATATTTAGTGCAGGTGTACACCACATTTGGAAATAAGCTATGGGATCTCTCTAAAATTCCATTTTTCCATAGGGTAAAGTTTTCTCTCTCATTAAACAAATTTATTTAATATATATTCTAATATAATTATTCTATATTATATTTATATGTTATGATCTTATTTATCCAAATCAATTCATCTATCTTTTTTAGATAAATATATATTTAAAAATGTTCCCTTATGAATTTCTCCCGATAACCAAGCCTAAATAAAAGTAACTTCTATATTTATTACAAATTTCTGTGTTCACAAAACAACTTGATTTAAGAATCCATTATATTCCAAAAATCACTAATTTTTTGAATATAAATATCTTTTTCCATTCATGTTTTTATGAAAATAATTTTTCCTTTATCCACTTTAAATAATCTTTTTTCACGTCCCTAAAACCACATTTATGTGGCACATTTACAAAGTCACCTAACCACTCTTTTATAAGGTTTACACTTTAGTTAGGCATAATTTATCATAATCTATGCCTGTTTTAATTTCATAATTTATAATAATTATTTAATACCATCTTTTTTTAAACTATTGTGATACACCCTGTTGTTATGCCTTAAGACATGATTACGAGACCCATTTCATCCCATGGGTAATACTTATGATTATTTGTTGTGTTTGATTAATTATGTGGAATACATATGCATGAAAAAGTTATGATTGCTATTACCAAATAGGGATCCAATGCATTGGGTAATTTTTAGTCTCATAAGATGTAATGTATTGTGTTAGGGAGTAAACCTATTCCATTATGTGACTCTGTCCACCTTGTGATATAGTCTCGGACGTTATCCTTGACTCATGTCTATGTCATGTTATATATTACTACCATATTTCTATATTTCCATGATCATTTTATTCCATGTTATGTATGATATTCCTCTATATTTTACTTCATGTTACATGCCTAGTATGTTATCATGTTATTCCATGAACTCATGTGTTCTTCCTCAATTCCAATATTATTCCATTATTGTGATTTTTAGCTCATCCTATTTGTATTTATATTCCCTAGGTTATCTTATGTTGTTGTGGGAGCTTGAATGTATGTAGGATATCATTGAGGAAATTATTTTATATTTTTTGTTTAATTTTATCTTATTATGTAAATAATATTAGACACACAAGACCTCACAATCCAAGGTTTATATTTAATGATTAATTATTCTTAAAATAATTTTATAATATGTGTAAAAGGATAGGGTCAATAGAAGGTTGGTATGGTATTCATGATTTATGATATATCCTATTATTTTTCGGCGATTCATCTATATTCTGATAAAATAAATTATTTCCTTGGTCTTTGTTAATTTTTTGTTGTATTGGAAACCTAAAGAATAGGTTAGCTCTGTCTAAATTACAATGAAATTCATCATCAATCCTACTAGATATTTCTCAAACTAATTTGTAAATAGAATTTATTTGTAATAGAATATAAGATTAAAAATATTAAATTAGGAATTTTCCCATTATTTATATACCCATAACAAAAATAATTTCAACTAAGGTAATTTTTTTAATCATTTTATTCCTTTTTTAGATATTTCTAGAAAAAAATTATTTTTCAATTTTTTTTCAAAACTCATGTGAATAATCAAATAATATTGGATAGAAAATTTTAGAATGAAATACATTCATGGATTTTTATCAGGATAAAAAATATTCCCTATATGATAATGTATAAAATTATTTCAAAACTGGTTCAATTTCACTTTTATGAATCTACCATATAATTACAAGAGTAGTGCATATTTTTCAGAGGAATGTGACATCCCAAATATAAAACATAGAGTCATTTTGATATTGTTTCTACTGATTATAGATTAAATGAGATGGTACATATGATGTTACTAAATTAATGATAATGCTTGACTTCCATGGTACTTTTCATTCCATGATGTAAAGTGTCTCACATATGAATAGATCGATGAGTGGGTTCTAAAATGGATTTTCTACATTAGCAGTGTGAGGATGTTTGAAAAGTTGATCATCCACATGGTTTTCAGTGCCCTTTTGGCCCTAAATCCACATGAGGAACTCAAATAATATAAGAATCCATCTCAATAGTTTTGTATTATCATCATCCATCATCATTAGATCTATTAGAGATATATGATAAGAAACAATAACAATTATATTTTTTAGTAGGTATGATCTCAATTTATCTAGATTGGATATGACTATATGGAAATAATTTTCTAGATTAATGTAATAGATATTTTTTCATCAACTTTTCTTGATGTGTATGTGTTGAATTGAGGGTTTCTATCAATTATTTGTGACAGGGATGTTCCCAAAAATTGATTTGATGCATTATAGACCATCTCAAAAGGAGGATCGTAGTTTGGAGGATGAATCATTGGTGGTGTAATGATCATTCTCTTTAACCCATCAAATTACATCTTCCAAACAAAATCAACATTAAACACAGCTTCTTTTAAGAGTAACCATGATAGTGGTAGTGAAAAATTTCTACAATGTTTATTAAATATTAAATATAAACCAGCATGGCCTAAAAATGTTCTAACATGCTTTTGACAAGTTGGATATGGAAATGAGGTTATTACATTGACCTTTAACATTTTTACTATCATTCAATTCCCTAGGATAATGTGGCATAAAATATTCCTATTTTGAAAATGAAATTAAATTTTAAATATATGAAAAAATATTCTTCTCAACATACATTTTAAAACCATCATTAAATTCTATAATGAATGATCAAAAGAGTAAAAAAATTAGGAAAATCAAATATAAATAGTTAATATAAGTCATCAATATGATCTGAGAAAGTACTCTCTATACACCATTGAAATTTTCCTGCGGTGTCCCATATCCCATGTAAAATCCTCTTGTAGTTGAAATTTATAAAGGGATGGTTAAAGGTAATCATCTCTTCATATTCTGGCTAAATTTCCAACAAGAAGTATCTGAAAAAACTATATAAGAAGATATAATTATATTTTCCAGCTAATAATTAGGGAATTTGATCGATGTATGGTATATAAAAGTGGTCCTTCAAACTAACATGATTCAGATTTATATAATATATACACCCTCTTCAGTTGTATCTCACTCTATAGAGGACTAGATAATTGTGTTCGTTTTTATAGTGACCATTCCAGTTCACATAGGGACAACATGTATGGCATTGACCTAGAATGAATTAGAGATTGGGTAAATGATACCAGATGATAGAATTTATTCTATCTCATTATTTAAAACCTCAATTATTTTAGGATTAAGTCTTCTTTGTGGTTGCCTAAATCATTAGAATTCACATTCAAAAATATTTATGAGAAAGTTATCTAGTGTTTATTCTATATATATCACATAAAATTCATCATATGGATTGGAAATTACTTTTGATATAGTCACCCAGATCTTTTTTTGAGAATGTGATATGTTATTTACAATCATCACTAGTAATTTCCATCCATCCATATGTTAATATAGAATCTAATAATTTGGTAATGGTTTTATCATCATACATAGGGGTTTTTCAAGGGATGATTTTGACTTTAGATTCCCCACTTATATATAATAGATCAAATGTATCATATCAGTCACCTTTAGTAAATAAACAAATCGTAAAAATAAAAAACCTCTTCTAACATGAAATTTGGATTCTCATATTTTTGGGTATTGGTATTTTCAAAAGAATAATGTGTTCCTAATTCCCAGAATTTTCAAATAATACCTCAATAATAAATCATTTCTATACTTTCTTCTCATATTGAGAAAATGAATGATTACGTGGTGATTCATAGCATTATGTATGTCCTTTGTATTTAACAATATCGATGTTCCATTTTATGTATACCTTCATAAACATTAATGAAGGATTTTATTTCTTCAGAAATGACCACCCCAAAATAATGGGTGAGTGAAGTGGTTCTCTATCCTATTAAATGGTAATGACATAAATGTATGATGGAAAATTTAGTCCCCTTACTCCCATGAGAATATATTCTATAAATCCTATGAATCTATTTTCTAACTCTACAACTAATCACGTAGACCTCAATTCAATGATCTCTAAGGATGAACACACTAGTTGATGCATAACATTTATTGACGAAACCAGATCACATAATGAAATAGTAAAAATATACAATAGGGAATAGAGTAATTAATTTACAAGGATATTGAAATCATTGTTGTATTACTAGTGTGATTAGTGCCAAGGAACATATTTCTATGCTGATTCTTTAATTTCCATCAAGTAATATTTTTTATTCCAAACTCCATATAATATTATTTGTATTTTGGGTTTTTTTGTATGGCATCTAGTATTGGGATATTGATATCATCATTTATAGAAGGTTTTCTAAATTTCCCACTGAATTAACACCATTTCACCCATATTCGACTCAATTAATGCAGAAGGGAATGGTTCCTATATATATTTCTTTTCCGTTTGATACTTCTAAGAGTTCATTTTTGGCCAGTAATTTTAGAACCAAGCCTTTACATATTCATTCCACTTATCCTATTATATTTTCTAAATGGATTGTTATTAATAATTCCTCTTATATTAGACATCATTTCTTTGTATATGATGTATATTATCTTTCCCTCTTTATGTTGTGATAATCTTAACATTCTTCCTAGGATTCAGAGTGTTATGGTATGGTAGGTTTCCTAGATATTTGGTCATAAAGTTCAAAAAACATATGAACTAGTCTTTTAGATTATGTATCTTTTCTTCATGTCATACAACCATGGACCATAATTGTTTCTCTTCAGTTGATGGAACAAAAGTGGAAGGATGTTCCTACGCATTATTCAATAAAGGTTGTGGTTTAAAGAAATATTGAAAGGGTGGTGGGTTATGATATTACTACTAATAGAAAGGAGGTTGTGGTGGGAATTGTTTTTGATAGTAGGGGATCATTTTATTATAACCATATCCTAGTTGAGCCTATGGTTGATGCACCCAATTCTTCTTGAATTTTCACGGATTAAAGTCTTCAGTGTAGCTTCTTGTTGCTTATACATCATGGAACTGATATGTAAAATGTGTAGATGAAATAGATAAACCACATAGATGAGATAAATATTTTTTTATACATTTCTACATCATAGAAATTTTCTATACTAACATGGTGAGGCTTTTATCTATCGTTTAAATAAGAGTAGTTAAGTCAAAAAATTTTACCTCATGGATACCACTCATTCCTACACCATTATAGTTAAATTTTAGTGATTTATATTAAATATTCCCAATTTTATTTCAGGAATATGATGGTGACTTATTGATCAGGGGCCTCAAGATGATTTTTCTAGTTTATTTTAAACACTTTTAGCATTCCTTGGTTAATGAAAACAATTACTTGATCCTATTCCATTTAATTATGTGGGAAGCTACAGAAAATCTTATTGAACTCCCCCCAATACTCATAGAGGGTCTCTCTAGAAGATATATTGTTATGTATATGTACTTTATGATTAGGGTTATCCTAGATGTGGGTAAGAATCATTTTGGAATCAAATTTTTAGATATTCTGAATAATTAATTTATCATGGTTTCTACATAGCCCCAACCCTAAACGTTACATAATATAATGTTAAATCATGAATTAAAATTGTGGATCTCTTCAGGATTATAATTTTAGAGAATTTGGCCATTACTATTTCAGAAAAAATGCTACATCGTAGTACCTCTTCCCATTGTTGTGTCTAGTATATATCATTTTTGATTATTGTAGAATTTTGTGTTCCTCATGGGAGAAATATGGTAATATGAAGCCCATAATTGAAAAATGATATAAATTAAAAAAATATCAAATGAAGAAAACAAAAATATGAAACATAGAAGTATTTGGGAAGATAGTTGGTTGATCTGTAGGAAAGGTGAAAGATTGAATGTCATCAATATTTATACAAGGTGTACTATAATAGTTATACATAGGTTTGACATGATACATCAGGTAAACATATGGATTTTATGGTTTTTCCATCGATGGAAAAGCAACAAAAATAAGTGCACTTAGATATCTCAATGACCAGAAGTTACCATAGTCATAATACCTATTCAAAAACATGACCATCAACACCTAACTACTATTACATGTAACCTAATCATAGAACTATCTCTCATGATGTTGACTCTAAACCTTATTAGAGGCTATAACATTCAATCATTATGCATCATGTAGTATTTGATCAATGACACTTTAAAAATGCTGAGTAAAACACATTCCATTTCTCATTCTATGATAGGCCTGTTGGGACTATACAAAAAATCAATTCACACATATATAAAATGTCAACTTTACTAACCTTTTCATCGTCTATTTCCAAAAATCCTTGAAGGTCCCATTTATGTAGTCCACTATATTAGTGGTTATATGGCCATATCTTTTACCAACACCATATGTTAATAACCATTTATCCTTTAAACATTACATCATATAATAATAAAAATATTCAATATCCCATGTAATTTCTTTAGGATTTTGATCAAACATTCCATATTGGGGTTATATTCTTATACCATAAGATAATAATGTATTGTAAAGTAAAATAAATTTTTATTCAAGAACATTATGTTTAGAAAAACATACCCAACTTGATAATCGATTTCATTATTGCCTCATCTCTTATATGCATATGAAAATTACATCCAATTTTTCAACTGCAAAACCAATGATAAGTATTCATATCTCTCTAATAAATCAAATAACTATTAATGAAATATATAATCACTCGATTTCAATCAAATATCAGACAAACAAACTAGATTTTTGTAACATGTATGCGTATACAAGGGAAAAAAATCTCCAATATTAAAAATTCTACATACAAAAATAAAAAAATGTAATTGGTAGTGGAGGATGAAAATTATCCTATGTGGTAGAATTAATTAGAACACATTTATAAATTCCTTAAAGAAAAGTTTCATAGACACAAATGAATTGTTTCCAATATGTGAAAATAATGATACATAAACCGAATGCCCAAAAATCCTATTGAAATTCATCTTTGATTGTGGAACATGATAATTGGGAGATGCATACTAAACTAAATCTAAATGTCAAATAATATGATTATTGAGAAGCAAACATTCTATATGTTGAAAAAACACTCCATACGATTCATCCCAATCATGATGCACTTTTACAATGTCCTTTTGTTTATCATTCCATGTTTTGTTATAGGATATCTTATTGTTAATAAACAATTGTATTCATTCCTAAACAAGAGATATATGAACTTCCTAGAATGTTCATGTCACCTCTAAAATAATTGTTGATATATTATCTACATTGAGTAAAGTGTGATCCTATGACAAGTTGGATGTACACAATTTTGTGTTAATTTTAATTTTTATATCTTCCATCATAGAAAAAAGATATTATATTTTTTCCATAATCTGAATATACATTATTGACCATATTTTTCAAATAAGCATCAATATGTTTCCTTTTAATCATCAATCAAAAATGAGAAATATTACTCTATGTGGTGTTGTTTTATCACATTTTCTATAGAAAACATTACATTTATACTCCTTCCTGACATAGATGGAGATATCAGTTGATATAGATCTATTCCCTATAATTCCATGGAATTTAGTTTCTAGTGTAATGAAATCTTAATTAACATTATATGCACACAACATTAATTTGACTATGTATGACAATGATTTAGGATTATTACCATTAATTGGTGGATGGATATCAATTAGAGGAACCTCAGAAGGTTCATTCCTCACATAACCCTCACCGACATCATAACATGATGCCTCACTAGATACTAGCTAATTAGGTAAACTGTAATTTAGTATATAAGGAGTTCATACATGGATGTCCGCTATATGTCCTTCCTAGTTATGGTCATCATCATCATATTTTTTTTTTCTATCATAGTAATCATTGTAGAATGAAATAATGTAGAGTACCATGTAGGACAGACTACTATAGAGAACACAAAGCATTATTATCTAGTAGAAGTTTTCACCATAAAAATATCAGAAATCAATAAATATAATTACATTTTATCATTACTAAATTGTTAAATGAATAAAAATGATGCATCCATCCAATATTCATGATCGACCGGGGGATACAGAGAGTTCTTGAAGGGTTCAGGGTATTCAAGGTGTCGATATATAATTGAATTAATTTATTGATAAACCTAATATTTTTAGTGACTATGAATCTTTGTGAAACTGACTTCCCTTGGTAAACAATCACAATTATTTGCCACTCATGACGGTGGAAAACTATAGCTAAAACCCTACTTTGTATAAATTATAAGACTATTGAAATATAGTCTCATATAAATGATTACCATGAAATTATGTAATAAATAAAATATTATATACTACTTCATGAATTTTCTAATTTTTTTAAATTGTTTATGATTAAATAATTGACAAGATATTCACACTTTTTCTATGGATTGGTTAATAATTATTTTATAAACCCACCAAAACCCAAGGTAATCCTAGAATATTTAATAGAACATATTTAATCTTCCATAATTCTATTATCAGGCATGGTGTAAAAATAAAAAATCCGAGATAAACACTTATTATCCAACATCCTATTTTTACAATGACACTCACATTCTGGTGAGAAGTTCTATGGGGTTTAGATTCAAATGTTTTTTAGGTATACTGACATGTACATACACAATTAGAGAGGGGGATGACACACAAGTCATAAATAAGGAAAATAAAATTCAATAAATTAGGATTATATTATTGGAAAAATAAGGAATATAATTTCAATCATACATTTGATGACCATTTGAATATTATCCAATTATTACAAAATAAACAATTAGTTACAAAAAATAGTATTAATTTTCAATCATACACCAAATGGTTATCCTATGATTAGCATTCCTTCTAGATTAAAAACATTTTTGTTTCAAATATATATTATGTTTAAATTTTTTTTAACTTTACATATAAATATATTTAATAAATAATATATATATATATACATCTACATATATTCAAATATTGAAGAAAATATTCACTATTACATGGGATAATCTATAACTAAAATCCTGGTCGATATAAATAACCTCACTATTGAAGTAAATTGATTGTGATATTAAAAGAGAATAAAATTTAATAAAACATTATATATTATAATTCCACATCATAAAATGATTAAAAAAATTAATTACTTAGGAATAAATAACTATGAATTGAAATTGGGACTTATTCTACTGATTAATTTATCATTATTTGATAAAATAACAATAACCAAAGTGTAAACTCCTAGAGTCTCTATTATCTCAAAATTATGAAACCATTAGTCTCATTTAAAACAAAAAATCCTCTTTTATAACACCTCTTTTTAAATTCCTCTTGTCAAACACCTTTTTATTACAAAGTTACTCACATTCCTGGGAGGGGGTCTAGGTGTGTATAATACAAAAAATATTTAGGCGGACATAGCGGTTCCTTACATACATAGAGAGGGATGAATCACATGTTATCAACGAGGAAAATAAAATTCAAATATTAAAAATTATATAACAAATTACACAAAAAAATACATGGACTTTCCATTATATGTTGGTGGTTCATCTCAAGATCAGTAATCACTTAATATTTATAACATGGTTTTTGGTATACTTATTATGTTCTATATATTATATAATGTTACAAATAAATTGATTCGATATATAATAAATATCAACCCCTTAGATTCAAATGTTATTACTTTTCAATGTGTGTATATATATTTTTATTTTATAATAATATTTATATAAAATTTTTGTCATTATTCGACTTTCCAAAGATTATGTAATTATATTTTATACTTTTGTACTCAAAAGAAATATTATTTATCCTTAATATAATTTTAATTTATTATTTAAAATTATTATTGATAGTAAATAAAATTAATATGCATTACACTGACATAATAAGAATTATAATATTGTAATGTATGTTATTTTCAAATTTATACAATTATATATATATATATATATATATAAATAATTTTTTTTCATACTTATACTTCCGAAAATTTATGTTATTGTGTTTTAGACATTACTACATGGAGTAATATTTTTTTATTCAATTTATAAATGAAAATTATTATTTATAGTGTGCCACCTTTGTAAAATAACCCAGAACCTACATAGATTCCTTGGCGAGACACATGGCCAATCCAATTACCAATGACTTAGTAATCAAAAAAATCCATATAACAAGGCTAGTACTAACCATGGGATAGTCTTGTACATCGAAATTCTCAAAAAAAACATCCACACTTTCATCAAAATATTTTTATAAACCACTATAATGAACCCCATGTTAATCCATGTTGAAATTAAATCTCACCTATGAACGATAATATGTAACAATTATACCCCCTGATTTTTTATCCCAAAATGTGGCCATTATTGTAGATATCAAAATAAGAAGTCCATTTTTGAATTATCATTGATTCATGGAGCAACTTATTATGGATATCTTTTCCACACTACAATATTACATCAACAATGGACTTTTTTTAACATAATAGATTATTTTGGAGATACATAATCTAAAGTAGTATCTCAACTACTGTAGTTTGGAGATAAATATTGACATCATAAAATTAAATTACATGGGTTTGATCTTGTTGATAACTCCTAAAATATGAAACATGAAATACATCGTGAATCATTATCAAATCAGTTTACATGTCCAAATGATAGATAGTATTTATAATTCCTTTAATGATCTCAAAGTGTCCAAAAACAATTGCTGGGAACTTAACCTGATTATTTGATCAGAAGTGTCCCAACTGAAGTAACAATAAAATGAAAAAATGATCAATAACCTCAATATCAATTACTGAATGATGATGGTCTATATTGGGTTTATGATGACTATGTTTTGGAAATATGTCTTCCAGGTCAACTATATATTTTACTTCATCTTCAAAGAATGTATTGTCCCAAATACGAACCACTCTCCCAACACTTCCCAACAGAAGGGTGATCACATGGTTGATAATAAAAAATATTGACTTGGTAACATCTTAATCAAGAACCAATAACTATTTTTATAGGAAAAATCAACCATAGTATGTTTCTTTTCCCATGAAAAACCCTAATCAACAGACATGGCTAATCATATCCTTAATAACCTGGATAGCTCTCTATATATATCCATTAATATTTGGATGATATTCCATGACATATTTTTACTATGAACGTATAAAAATATGCAAATAATTCCAAAACCATCATGTGAAATTTGGGTTCCTATATTAAATAATTTAGAAGGAACCGTAAAAATCCACAAAACCACTCAGGCATTAAAGTACCTGAGATGTCAGACCTTTATTGTCTCAGTGATAGGGATGAATGATCTGATTTAATGAGTCAATCTATGATCCAAAAAATCACATCATATCACTAGGATTGTATTTTATATAAATGATTAAGTCCATTAAATTATAATTCAATTTCTATTCCAGAAGGGGAATGTTTTTCAATAAACCCACAGTTCCCAGGCACACTACATTAATTCTCTGATATGTATGGCACTATGATACAAATTATTCAATTGAACATATTATCCATGTCCAAAATCTTGACGTCTCATGTCAGGAAACATATTTGTAGTCCAATGGTTTATATAACCACAACACTAGTGTACACTATCAATAAACTCATACCTTAGTAAAATCAATACAAGAAAACTATCCCAGAAGCCCAAAGTAGCACATGGAGTCTGAGAACACATACTAAATTTCTCCCGGATATTAAATATATAATTAAAGAACTCGATCTTGGTTTTAGTAATGTGTATGAGAATAACCTACTCATTAAATGATGATTTAGACTTTACAAAATACCATAACTCTTTCCCGTAATCATCTTCTACTGCCAATCTCATCTAGGATAATAAAATCATTAATGACCACACCTCCATTTATTCCTTAAACCTATAGTTTGTAATTTCCAACATAGAACATTGGGGACCAAATTACCATTCTCAGAACTATAAGTATTATGAAAATAAAATGTAGACTGATACTCTACCCAATAACACTAATATAATTTTGAATCCCTTATGAAAAAATTATACATATGATCATTGTGTTCCGAATACACTATAAACTACTACCCAATTCGATAATGTTTCAACACATTGAGTGTATTCATAATAGCTAAAAACTCATGATATTGTATAGGGATGGTATTCTCATGAGGGATTAACAATAAGGATTCATATAACACCACATATTTTCCCTCTATCAAGTCACACCCCAAAACCATGCATTATATATGGAAGAATACATCGTAACCCAAAAAATATTCTAGAAGAATCATTATTATAGATAATTTCACCCTCACAATCAATTCATAATAATACCTCTTACATTTTTCATTCCACTCAAAACTTGAACCCTTCTAAGTTATAGCTTTTTTTATTCATGTGAGATTGAAAAAATAATGAATAAAAAAACTACAGTATCGTCCATCCCCTAGAAGATTCGGATCTCAAAGAAATTTTTAAGATACTAATAAGACATCACAACTTGTTTCAATTTTGGATCCACTATGTTTGATCTCTCATATATAACATGTACCAAAAAAATAACTTCTTTGATCCAAAACTCACATTTGGAATGATTACTATACATGTGATGATCTGTCAAGGTTTGATGGAATATATACAAATGATCCATGTGAAACCCCTATAACATAGAGGAAAATAAAATATCATCTAAAAAACAACTATAAATGAGTCATGAATAAATGAAATATCTAGTTCATTGATTCTATATATATTCTAAGTTGGCCAATGAGACCGAATGGAATAATAAAAAACTCAAAAATCCTTTACTAAATATTAAATGGTTACTTATGTATATATTCTTAGAAAACTACCAACAAGAGTAACCTTAAAAAAAATTTAACCTTTCAAAAATAATTATCCCATCAGAGTTGATCAAATTGATCATAAATTTTGTGGATATGAAACTTTTTCATATTAGTAACCTGGTTTTGATATTGATTATCCAGGCCATGTTTGAGAATCAAGTATTCCTTCATTGCAAAGTGAAAAAGTGAAGACTATAGTTCCACACAAGGATGAATAAATCCCTTAGACTCTTGGTCTACCATCTAAACATTAAGATCCATTGACAGTGAAGGATCCATATGATAAGATGGAATTTAATTTAGTATCAAACCAGGAAGTAGACCGATGGTAAAATCAACCTTGATTTATGGTGGTACACTACAGAAATCAATTGGAAAGACCCGAGGGTAAACACAAAAAACTGTAGTAAGTAGAATTATCAAATAATTACAAATAACATCAAGGAAAATATCATAAAAATGACATGATATCATCAAAGAATATCGATGAAGAAGCACTGATCTATAAGATCTAGTGTCCCACACACCTCAAAAGAGTGAAGATTCTCTATTAGGAGATAAAAATAAACATGATGGCGATAATAATCAAAATTTTCCAAAACATTTATTATTTAAAAAATACCAATAATCAGGTCAATGATATCAATAGGGAGAACCAAGAAATCGTAGACACTTCATAGTCATTTCTAATTACCCCGCACATGGGAAAATTGGAACCTTATTTGATCCCCTTTCCCATATTTATGGAAGGAACCAAATATAATGACATAATATCAAAATTTAATCCCCAAATGTTAACTATCAATGATAACAAAAATTAATTAGTATCACTTATATAAAAAATACAACTACTATATAAGATGAAATAAATATTGTACCTCAAATAGTAGTGATCCCTACATTAGATTCCTCTGGTGCATGATCTATCACATTAATAATTATATTTTCATATCTAAAACAAGATTTATCACACACATGAATATATACATTGGCATAAGGATAAGACCTACCACCATTGGAGGAATCATAATGAACTTGAGAATAGATGGTGAGAGTTGATCTAACCTTAGAGACTTGGGATATCCTTCAAAAAAAGTTTGTGAGATGGAAAAATTGTCCAAAATGGTGAAACGATTAGGGGACATCTGAATAATTATTCTTGGAATGTCTATGATATCCAAAATGATAAAAAACAACATATTTTTGTCATAATAAATCCCATGAAACTATTCTTGAGGAAGGCATGCTAACATTTTCCTTCCTTTATATTCAAGAAGAAGAAATATAGCTACGAACTACACCATCAAAATATCCATAAAAACATGTTTTCCTAGATATATAAACATATTCAATATTTATTTATTGACAACCTCGACAACGGTTGAATGACATAGAAGACACAACATTGACCAAATATCGACCCTTAGTTCCATATCAAACCTATGATATTTTTTGTAATAATTTATGGATTGTTGCTGGTAAATGATATCCAAATCAAAAAATAAAGGAGAATACATCATAATGTAATTCTCCCCTTTCAATAGTGTAAAAATATATTGGGTATTTCCACATGTTTCATCTATAGATAAAACAGTTATTTGATGAATTTCTTGAAGGATGCACGTGTAAGATCATAATAAAACATATCTTGTACAATAGAGTACAACATATCCATCAGGGTCCCCGAATAATATATGTGTAAAACCCCACCATAGACTCCTCTGATGTTTTTAGAATGTTGATAATATTTTCAATGAACTCAAAAAACTATTTAGATTCTAGGAATTCGTTATCACCATGGAAGATGGATGAATTATGATTTGTAAATTCAGATCCGTTATCAATCCCCATTCCAGGTTTTCGACATCTTCTTGTCCAAGAGGATGAATAATGTGAAATATTGCTTATACTAAATAATTTACCTCCAGAGGGAGGACTCACCTACAAAACCAATCTCATAGCTTACCCACTTTAATTTTGAAGATTTATTTTATGAAGAATTGTCTAAAGAACCCTAGACAATATCCAATCAGGATTATTACAATCACAAACTATCCAATAAACATCCATATATGAAACTGGTTCCTTATGTCATTTGTGTCACTTTTTGGGTATTTTGAGGAACATATAGTCATTACGTTTTTTGGTTCATATCATTATAAGAAATTATTCACTTTTTATAACTATAGTATGAACCATTATTAAACTATTTTACTACATACCACACAATGTATGAAAAATATATGGGTCTCAAGGTAAGGTGGAGTGTTGGAAATATTTATAATCAAATTTTGTTGTCTAATTATTTCCCCATTTAATTTTTACTTTTTAATTTTATATTTACAACTAATCTATTTATTTCTGTGAATAATGTTGTTAGTATCACTTCAGATGAACATATTTTGAAATCTAATTTTCACACCAATAATAGTTTATAGTGTATCTTGAATAAAAAATTTATATGCCACCACAAAAAAATTTCTATAATAAATCTATGACACATGATAATATTGTTCCAATAGAACTATCACCAAAATATTACTCAATAATACTATAAAGTTAGTGAATTTATACATGATATGAAAAAGGTAAAATATGGGAATAAAATATACCATCGATCATTTTTGTACCAAAAACCAAACATGGAAAATAAATCAAATATTAAATTTTCTTAGTTAATATATTGAACAAAATTCATGTTAAAATAAGTAAACCAGTCACTAATTTAATTCCCAAATCATTCATGTTTTTTTATTTTTATAAAATTATAAAAATTTAATTATGTATTAATCACGTCTTAGTTGTTTGAGGATGATAATTAGTGATATTATGATGAAGACAAGGGATAATGTGAATGATTTTTTTAAACATTTTTGTTTTCTGGTGCTCTATATTTCAACAAAAGATGATCACGATTATATGAAAAAATTGAAAATGAAAAAAAAAAAACCAAATGGAATAAATATTTATGATAAAAACCTACTTTCATATAAAAAATTAAAGCCAATATTGAAATGTCCCAACTAATAGATTCCACACCTGAGCTTGTAGTATGTTATGTTTTCCACCGTATGACTGACTATACCTAACCATGGGATGGTTAGTAGCAATAAGAATGAATAAACATATATTGGAATAGATCCTATATAATAAACTTTAACATAAATTTATCTCTAAAACAAAAATAATATCCAATACCACCTATAATATATATTCAAATAAAACATATAATAATTTATACAAGGTAAAAGACTTATCCAATAAAATACAATGATGGAAAACCCCAAAAAAGGATGTTCAATAATCAATAAAAACCCACCAGCTGAAACTAACTCCAAGAAATGAAGATTCCACCATACTATAGGGACTTCGAGAAAAAACAACAACAACTATATCAATTGATGTAAAAAAATCAACCAACATTAATTAGACATACCAATGAATTATAGTTTCACATCCACTAAGGACATCTACTGATTTTCCATGATCTACACAAACACATGTGGTTTGGGAATAATTCTCTTATATATGGGATTATAAACATATATACCAAGATTATATTAAAACATAGAATAATGATCAAATTAATTTTTGGTTTAATCTCATGTAATAGAGAACATATATGATATTCCAAAGGGAATATATATATTCTAATATTAAGAAAAATAATTTTAATAGAAGAATCTAACTCCTCATAAATCATATTTATATTAGAGTGTACCTCATTCCAACTAATGATAAAATTGTAAGTTGTCCCATAAAAATTTATGACAACATATAACAATATGAAATATATAGGGTAAACCATAATGACCATACATGTCTTTAGTAACTCGATGGAATCCTCAAGTGATGATATTCCCTAAGACCCATAAATCCCATAATATTCCACATCTGTCACATTATAATTGTCTATTATAAGTACTAGAAAAGGGGGAACTATGCCTCCTTAGATGTTACAAAATTTGATTGTTTTATCATCCCTCCTTAGATATGTTTATCTCATGTTCAGTATTGTGCATCGTCTGAGTGAGTTACCTGACATATAAGTGGGGGACCCACAAACCATCAGTATGGGAGGGTAACATAGTACACTGTATAAATGAAATAATCTCACCCTAAGGATATTGTGAATCATGAGAGTTTTGATACCATGGATATTATCTAATCATACACCCAAACTCATAGTTTTATCTACATAACTACATAATTCTAGCTTCTCAACACCATGAATATAATCCACAAATGATGGAGATATGTGTAGAATTACATTTTAATTTCAAACTATTATTAGAATATACTACTCATAAATCATAAAATATCACCTATGATAAAGGATATGAATAATTAAGGAATCATCCCACCTCATAACATGTCCCTATATGTTAGATGTCTTGTTGGCCTATTGGGAAGGGATGGTTAGGTCCTAATTCCACCAAATATTTTTAAAGCTATTTTGAATGAAATATAAATAATGGTATATGAAATGTATTTAAAATTTGTTAATTGGATATAAAATATAGTGTATGGTTATGTTTTATTTTTATGGACATGATATGTAACCTCAATACATTGGAAATTTGACTAGACGATTTACTCAACATGTCTCATATAAATATGTCAAGTCACTATTCCAACTCTAAATATATTATCCATAGAATACAAGATGATTAGTTCAAATTATTATATGTTCTAATTATATTTCAAACCCATTTATCCTTATTAGAAAATAAACCATGTGATTAATGTGGTAAATGATTGCTGGGTCTATTTAAATGACATGAAATGTCTGTAAAAACATATTGATGTTCTTATGCTTGAGATACATGGGGTATGACTCGGAGTCACATGGAATTTTATATTTATAGAAATTTTTAACCATAACACCATTATGGATTTAAAAATATGTATCCCTATATATTACATGGAATAGAATAAAAAAATTAAAATCTATATCCCATAGAACACCATAAAACATGTCGTTACCTCTTCCTCTACATGAGAATGCTGTGTAATCCCACTACGCTGCCCATAGGTCCCCCATAAAATTTTGAATTATTATTTTACTGAATTCCTCATAATCATATACCTTATCATCCATCCATTCATCAAACCATACCCCAATATTTTCACAATGCCATTGTCACTATAAGGAACACCAAGAATGTCAAAGAACACAACGAGTCTTTCTGAAGGGTATTCCACCGATGATATTTGATCTCTATGAAAATATTTTATTGATATATTTAAAATGGAATGGTATCATAAAATGTATAATTTTATGCATTTTAATTTTAATTTGAATAATTATCAATCTGTGATTGATCTATTAATTGCAATGTTTAACATTAACCAATAAAAACCACATCATTTGAGATATCATTGAGGTTTGAAAATTTCAACATGACATTATATTTATGTGATTTTTACATTCATTCATAGGGGATAAATAAATAAATAAATAATTTATATTTAATAGCCCTTAAAATTATATCAACTATGAATACCAATAAAATTTAGTCCATGGGTGAGTACCTCATTCAAGGTTCAATGAAGTCAATTTGAGATAAAAATACCTTACTGATTTGTTAACTTTATACCCATAATCCCCCTGAATAAGTGATCCTAAAAACCCTAATATATTTAATGATAAGAATCATAATATACATTACCAGATAATATATACAACACTTATCACACCCACAACTTATTCATTATTTTACTTTATTATTTTCATGATTCTAGATATTTTTCTCGAGGTTCAAGCCAGTTTCCTGAGATAAATTTCTTATTTTTGATGTTTTTTGGAGACATTATGGCATGTTAACTGTTTATTTTAATGGATTGTGGGTTAACAGGGTGGCCTACTATGTATAAGGGTGTTTTTACTTCAATTTAATCCTAGAAATATGAAATGAATGGTTTGACCATTTTATGGTCCTGACCATGATAATATTATAAGTAATCATACAACCTCTTTTGGTGCAAGGGACAAAGTACAAAAATTATATATGATTAAGATAAACTATGTGGTAAGTGTGTGAGGGGCTCTTTAATTTTTTATATAGGTAAATAACATGGTTGGTTCGTGGTTTCCCAAACAGTGTTTCCAAACAATGCAGGTATCATCACTTTATAGTGAGGGTTTGTATAATTGGATCATAGATTTGAAACGATCTATCCAAACTATGGGACATTCCTAGGGAATTAAAAATTTCAAATTACCTATATTAACCACTTAATTTTTAACCCCATTTTGGGTTCTCCTCCACTTTCTTGACCTTTTTGTGCAATGGGAGATCCTATATGTCCTGCCCTATTTGTATTCTAGGGGCTCTTCCATCCAATTTCTGGTCAATCACTAATGGGGTAATTATTATTCCCCCTTATAATTCCTAATTCTTCTTTTATCTAGGTCATTAATGCTTGGGTTCCATCTAGGATGAACCCTAAGACGTATGTTGGATAATTTCGGTTGATTATTTTGTTGTTTGGGTGTCTGGATTTCCATTGGTCTTATTTCTTTCATCCTTGAGAGTTTCGTCACATCCGAACATTATTGAAGTTGGGGTTTCTATCAATTTACTTTTCAACACATTCAATTTTGATGATTTCATATGTCAAAAATAAATTATAAGTTTTTCCATATACATTTAATGTTTTCATATTAATTTTCCTTGTGGTTTCATTTTAGATATTTGATGATAAATATGGTTTCAAAAGATCTCATAAATTATGAATATTTGTATTAATTCACTAATTTTTTGATAAAATGACACATGTATATTAGGGATAAAATATGGGGTTTCAAATTGTTTTTGTAATTTTTTTAGTGGTTTAGATTTCATTTTTAATTTTTTACTGTGGGGTTTGGAAGCCTCATTTTGGTTGGATTGTTTTGTAAAAAATGGTTATAAAGACGTTTTTATACTTTTTTCAAAAACATAATTCAATTTTGGTGTTTTTTAATTGTTCCATTAGATGTGGTCACATACATATGTTCACTAAGTACACAAATGTATGGGATTATAAATAATAATGGAATTATATTACAATTTTTACCTTCAATCTAAGATTTCAAAACACTTTTCATTATTCTATATTCTCATTCTTCCTCCACAGCATCAAAATTGTTCCTCTAAAACCCATATCATTTTCAAAATGTATATGTGGATTAAACTTGATTAAAAAAATGGTTTACAGTGATTTTTTTCTAAATAATGTCTCAATTGTAACAGTAAAATGATGCTTGGTAAGTCAATTTCACAAAGAACTGTTTGGAACATGCGAGCATGTTTCATTATTTCTTAATGTTTTTATAAATTGTTTTTGAAATGAATTAGGTTTAGAGAAATTTGATGACTCATTTTGTACCTTGTGGTGTTTTGGTAAAGTGGTTTTTTAACTCATGTGATGTGATGTCCCAGATAGTACTTTGAAAAGATCTATGTCAAACGTGAACCTCAAATGTGGACCCTTCTATGAGAGGTTCATCATATAGGTGGTGACAATGTTTTGGGTAGACAAGCATGGTGTATATGGGATTCTCATTGATACAAAAGTGTTAGTACATCATAATAATAACATAATAATATCATGGTATTCATGGGTATCATCAAGATGGTCATGTTATTGATTCTTATCAACACCCATTAGATGGGTAGGTACCCCATGGATTTGATGAGAGGTTGGAGGAGATGTTCCATTGGATTTTTTAGTTTAGATTGTACAATTTATTATTTAATATAAAGTGTCTTTATATTATGGAAGGTGAGTATGAATCATGTATGTCCAACAATTTCATATAGGGTTTTTTTGGAAATTACAATGGTTATCTATCTATATGTTCTATTATATTTCTATTTTACTTCGGCTATTAGAAATGATACCATATTATCTCTCTTTTTTAGTTCATGATTATTCATATATTTTATTTCGTTTTTTATTTTCTCATTTTAGAGATTCTTTTGCATGTAAAAACAATGAATTTTGGTCTGTTTCTCCAATTGGTTTAGAGTTTCTTTCATCACAAACACGTGTGGTGGGGGTTTGTAAGTGCTAAGATTTCCCTTGTGGGTTCAAGGGCTTTATTGTTTTTGGTTGGTAATATTCTTACCCCATAATTATTTATGGTTATCCTTGTTTATGTATTATTTATAGTTGATCAGGTGTGACTATTGTAGATAGAAGGTCCCACTGAGGATCTTCATTCAGTTTGGCTTCATTATAGATCTAGATCGAGTGATGGTTCTTCATCAGCTTGGTGAATTTTTTGTTGGAATGTTTTTATGGTGGGTAGAATTTTCACACCCAATCCTTTATATTTCATTTATTTTATCCTTTTCATGATTACAGATCTTTTGATCCAGGTTTAATTCGAGTTCATAGTGACATTCTATTACATTTGTACTATTCAAGAATTTTTTCACTTATCCATGGTTTGTTGCATCATTTGGGGGATAGCCATATGGCATGTTAAGGATGAAGGTTTATTAATCTCAATTGAATTTTGTAAGGACTAAATTTTATGAATTTATCATAGACTAGTCCAAATTGTGAGAGGCCTAAGATTAAACTTGTGGATTCCTTTTTTTGTTTTAGGGAAAGGAGCAAAGATTGGGATCATGAAAGAGAGGATATGAGCAAAGTGTGAAGGAGAATCAAGATTTTTAACAGAGGTGATAAACATGGTTGATTTAAATTTTACCTGACAAGGTGGATAAACCATGCTGGTGTCATCTTCTTCTAGTGAGGGTGTGCATGGATGGCGCACAGTTTCACAAACCACACGTCCCATCTGCATGGCTTTTTAAGTCCCTAAAAGTTTTAAATTATATCTACTTTTCTAATATTATTAACTCTATTGTAGGTTATCCTCCCATTTCCAGTTCTATGAAAACCATGGGAGCTCCAAACATACCCTTCTAATTTGGATTCAAAGTGACATTCCTTCAAATTTTAGGTAGATCACTCTATTAGTTAGTCTTCTTCTCCATTATACTTCTTTATTCTTCTTGTTTCTTAGTTATTATTATTGTTGTTACTTATTGGATGAATCCTAGGGTGATTGTTGGATAATTATTTTTCACTAATTTTATTTTATGTTGTGTAGTTTGTCCCTTAGGCTTACTTCTTTCTTCTATGAAATTTTCATCACATCTGCAGACCATTGAGTTACATGTTTCCATCCATTGTTTCCCTAGAAAAATCCATTTTATTCTTGGTTTCTTCTAAATAATTCATAAATTAGTTACGTTTACATTTGATGTGTTAATATTAATTTTAGTGGTGGTTTCATATTGGAAATTTGGGGATTGATGGGATTTCAAAGTATTACATAAATTACGACTATATATAATTTTACACCATGTATTTTATAAAATTTCACATGGCTCCGAAGGATTGATATTGGTGTTTTAAAATTTCTTTGTCCTTGGTTTTGTTTGATAGTTTATATTTCATTTTGATTTTAATTTTTTGTGTGGTTTGGATTCCCCTTTATGGATGGACGGTGTTGTGAAAAATTCATTCAAATATATTTTTATTCTTATATCAAATGATTCAAGTAATTTGGCAGTGTTCTATGTGTTACATTGGATGTGATCACATCCATACGTTCAATGAGTGATCATATGGATGGTATTAAAAATTAAAATTGATTTACATCATATTTTATACCTTTAATAGAAGATTTCTAAACACTTTTCTTTATTTCCCACTCGCCTTCTTTGTACCCATCTTACAAATGGATCTTCTAAATCACTTATAATTTTATAACTGGATCCATGGTAATTAAATGATTTCAAATGTAATTTATAATGATATTTTCTAAATAATGGCAATATTTTAACAATGGAATGATCGATTAATACAAAATTGGAATAAAGGTGTGTTTTTAACTGACACATGTTTTTTATGTTTCCCTTGTAGTTTTAGAGATGGCTTTGGAAATAAATTTGTTTTATAGGAATATAAGGTTTTGTTCAGTATGTTGTGGTGTTTTGGGAATTTTTTTTGGAAATCATGTCAGGTGACAACCTTCTTGGTACATTGTGGTGTTCTATATGACATGGGTGCCTCTATGGTGGACCCTTTAAGGAGATGATCATCTCTTAGGTGGGATCAATGTTTTGGCTAGAGAACCATGGTGCATATAGTTTTTAGGTTGAGCCAAGCATGTGAGGAACTCCCGAATCACAATGTACTATTGTCATGGGAATCCTATGAGTCATCTAAAGTGTCAAGTGATTGTTTTTTATTGACTCCTGCAAGATAGTTTGGAACCACTGGATTTTCTGAGAGGCCAAATGGGACGTGCCAGTGGATTGGACAGTTTAGAGTGGCCAATAATTAATTAACAATAGAGCTGCACTATATAGTGGAAGGTGAGTCTAAACTGAGTAAATATAGGGATTTCATATATATTGTTTTATAAAATACCATTTCATATATCTTTATATTTTCTTTTACATCTACAATGTACTTTTATTGTTATCTCGGATATATTTTTCTTGGTTTTGGTGTTTCCTTTATTTTAAAAAAATCCCTTTTCTATCCAGTAGTATCTAAAATACTCTAGATTTTTGTTTTGAAAATTATTTTTTAGATAGGAAAACTGTTCTAAAAGAAATATCATGTGTGTTGTTTCTATAAGTTCATTTCATGGAATATTTTTTTTTATTTTGAAATGATAGAAAAATATTTTCTAATTTTAGTTTAAATTAGTGTTTTTGGACTATTTCGTAAAGGAAATGTATGGACACTGTGGTGTATCCCCTTTGATTTGTTTTATGCTAATAGCTTACTTGATCCAATTGGTGCCGGTAGACCTAATCTATTTTATAGGATTTGGATTCTAGTTTAGGTTTTCTTTAGAGAATCTTAGTCTTGTTGTTGGAGTTGACCCATATGTCACAATGAGATCTTGTAAGCTACAATGAGGTTTATTTTTCATTTTTTAGTTTCTATATTTCTTATCCATTACTACAACTACGTAATTTTTGGTTTTTTTATTCAATTTTTTTGGTTGGATTTATTTGTGTCCAGTGTTTCTGGATTCTCCTATATTTTATTTTCACTATGTTTGGTATATTTATTTCAGTTCCATATTTTAAGAAATTTTTTAGACTATTATATCTATGGTGCCCAGTTCTAGTCACCAACCTAAGAGGAATGAGAATTGAACATGGTACATGTCCCAAATCGGGTTGGGAGTAGGGTCATATGGAATCTTGGTCCGGTTTGTGACACCACATAAAAGAAATAGGTGGTGAATATGGCATGTGTCTCCTAGATGTAAATAAATGAAATGGAAATCCCATACCGTATTTATGAAATTCTGTTGTAATCATTCAAAACACATATATATTAAATATATGTTTATAATACTTATATTTCATAATAATATTCATATACACAATACTATATATTATTTTTCTAATGACCTTTTATTACCGGTTTCTTAAAAATTCCATGTTTAAGTCACATTTCTATAAATTACTTCTTTATTTTATATATATTTCCCCATTTATTATTTTTAGACGTATTAAATTGATCATTGATTTACCATATCTATAATTTTTACCATTATACAAATATAATGTATAGAAATTATATATTTTTCCATTGTAACTCATGAAATTTAGTGATAGAATATTAAGTACCCCATTTATGTAGATGGCAGGTTATACGTACGCACGAATGTTTTGACCAATTATATGTAAGATTGATGGAAATTGAATTAAATGATATATCATAATTTCAGCATAATTTTTATGTCATAAAAATCACATGTTTCCATTAGGCATGTCCTTAAAACATTCCATGTGAAGAATTAACCAATAACATTGCTTCATGAGGCAATAGTCCATTGTACACATGAGCGATGTTATCTTATTCCAAAAAAATAGAAATCATGATAGAATGTATGATATAATATTTTTTTTGAAGAATTATAATATCAATAATATCATATATAAAAAATAAATCCATCAATTTTTCCAACTATAATAGGTTGTAATGTAAAAATGAACCACATCGGCTCACGAGGCGGAAGTACGCCATACACACGATGTTGATTTTGTAACCAATTTGTTGGAATTGGAGATATTTTTAGATCATTAACATAAAATAAAAATATCTTCAAATATTTAAGATGTTATAGTTATTATATAATTAGGAAATAATAATTTTTTAAGGAACTGGTGGAAGAAATAATACAAAAACTCTCATTTATGAACGATACCACTTCTTTGGGTATCCTCAAAATATTTTCAAAAAATCCTTTCATAAAATTAAATAAATCCCATAATAAGGAATCTATGAAAACAGGAGATACTTTCAAAAGTCATTAATGTAGGTATTTTATAATCCAAATGGGTTTTTGGGTGTCACTATGTGAAGATAGGGGTGACATTTTATATGTGAGGTGAGTGGAAACCATGTAAATGTCTGAGAGGATTCAATCGTTCCCAAATTTTTATCGTGAACCAGTTATAAAAAATATGACATTATATAACCTAAAAGTTATATTGTGGATATATTTCATGAAAATTGTTGTTGTAAATATTGGAAGGTCAATTTTATACATATATTTTTTTAACAACATGGAAAATACATTTTTTACCTTAACAACCGTAAGAATGATTTTCTATTTTCACTATTGATTTTGAAAAAACATTAAGTTGAAAATATTAGATATTATAGATTATTATGATAAAAATATATAATTATTTTTTGAAATTTAAATTCATAGCTTCTTAAATATTAAATATTAAATTAATTCCGCAGACCCGATGAGAAAAAAGGTTTTTTAATGAAAAAAAGATCAAATGATTAAAAAAATTTATATCATAATTGAATATTAAAATAATTTTAAAGACCTATATTGGATTAATGGATATGAAATTGTAAATTTTTTACATTAAAACAAATTAATATATAATTTTACATTATAAATTATCTCAATGAAAATGAACATTTCAATTAAAATTTATTGTTGTGGACTATTCATGAATAAATAAAATATTTCAGAAATATCCCAAAAACCCACACAAAAGTAGTATTGAAATTATTATTCCAAAAATGATGTGTATTTTACCAATTTGATTCATAAAGTGTTAAATTTTAATTTCAACTTATATTTGGAAAGAACGACTAAACCGTATGTTAGAAAAAAATAAATATTCTTTAGAATGATTTTGATTTTTTTAATGATTGTTATTTTATTTCTAATAAATAGATATCTAATAAATGTTTGTAAGCTATATATTTTCATATTTTTTTTAATCCAACTCATACCCTCAAATTTAATGATTATGAGATATATTATATAATAATTTTTAATAGTACATTGTTATATGGTAATATTCGGCCTTTAAGGTAAATCAATCTATCATTGAAACTCATTATCTCATGTAACACAAGATAACTCAGTAATATGTGAAATGAAATAAATAAAAGAAAATAAATTTTTACAAAAAAATATTTCATAAAAAATGGGGTGTTACATTATACACCCCTAAAAATGATTTTCGCAGAAGAAATTCTTCACTCTGATAAAAAAATTATTGTACTTCTGATTCCTAATATATTCATGTTTCCCCATATCTTCGATAAAGTGGTGGTTTTTTTCTGAAAAAATTAATAAGGTTAGTGGTAAATTTCTTTAGATATTTAATTTTACGATACTTAATCATCACTAGTTGTTCCACATATTAAATATCATTTTCCAATGGAATTAAATGTGAGTTTAGGAAATTTGATTGATTAGGTATTCAATTTCTCACTTGAGATACATAGAACACATGATGGACCAGATAAACTTTTTTTGGAAATTTAAAGGGATAATTTACTTTTCTGATATGATCATAAATTTTAAATGAATATATATACCTAGGGCTTATTGTGTTCTTCTTTATTCCATGAGAAAATTCAAAGGAATTCTGTACCAACATTAAATATTAAATAAAATCCGTAATTATCAGCATAAAATTTATATCAACATTATACAGTCCTTCATTGTTTTTAAATAGATCCAACCATCCCTAATTTATCCTTATCCTACTCATGTCCCAACAACATTCTTTTTATAACATAATTCCTGTACATTGGAGTTCTACACTTCCTTCGGTAAAGGAATTCATAAGGAGCCATCTGAGTGCTCAAGTGGAAGTTATAATTTTATGAAAACCATTCATGTTTAAGTTATTTATCAAAAAAATCAATGTTATCCATAGGAAAAGGTCATAGAGTAACAATTATTCATATTTATAGAAAGTGAAATGTTCTTCCTCTAAAAATAACATTGACACAATAAAAAAACCTATGTGTTTTATTTTTAAAGAGTCATCTAAAAATACATTTAATCTTGATAATATCTCATCACATAAGTCCACTAAAGGGGTGTAAATGACTATGAATCTACGATCAACCTTAAACTCTTAAACTCTTAATGGTTTCTATAACTCTTATGTTAATGTTAAAAGGGAAATCTACATATCCAAAAGTCAATTAAACCTTTATCCCTTAAATAATCACATAACATATACAAATACATTTCCTTTTGAAGCTCGGTATCAACACTATACCGACAAAATATTAAATTTGATTTCATTTTTCCAAAAATATTTTAAATGGTGATAATCACATAAAGATTCACTAAATCATTAAAATTAATATTTTTATAAAGATAATTCATATGTCATCATACATGAAATTAAAAACTAAGGATGGTAATATTAGTCTTCACTAATTATCATGATTCACTTAAATCATCGATATTTAATAATCATTCCCTTTTTCTAACTTCTTTATAGGATCAACGAATTTATCACCATTATTAACCCTTGGATTTGGGAACTTGTTTTCATAACCCAAAAACTTCATTCAAATGAAACAATAAAGTATGATAGGTGAATTCTTTCATACATTCTCATTATTCACTTAATTATCTAACTATTTCCCATCACATCATCATTCATCCACTCAATGACCTTTATTAACACACATCTAACATTTAATAGTTTAGTTAAGAAAATTAACTAAATTTTTATTCCAAAAAATGAGCATAATGGAATTATCATCCTTTTCTTTCTGTTGTTCATTGATTTTCATTTAAATTCCATATTTCTATTCTTATCAAATCCATGAGATTTATATATAATTGCAACCTCAATTTCCACCTGTATAATACATTTAAAAATCTCTTCATAGATCCATAGTCCTATTTGTATTTTCCTTTCAAAATTTCTATTTTTAGTCATTAAGGAATACATAAACCTTACCGTCCTGTTGAAAGATAATTATTGAATAGTACAAAATAATTATTACAAAATTGTTTTGATAGGCACAAAAATATTCATCATCCTTCTACATAAGCACTATATAATCCATGTTGAATTTAGTACAAATAATATAATGAATTTACTTATTAGTAAATGAGATTTTAAACTCATCCCACTTCTTGGAGTAAATTTAGTCTCACTTCCTAGTTTTTTTTAATAAAAATCAATCATTGATCTACCACACCTTTTGGATGGTAGAAAAACCATGTTACATTTTCATGATCTAAAAATAGGAGAAATAAAAATATATTTTCAGTGATACTTATCTATTTCTCAGCAACCTATGGATTAGAAGAACCACTAAAAGATGTAACGAGAAACCTCGTAAATGACTCAACAAAATATTGTTCCATACTTTTCTAATTTGAATTTTCACCATGATTCAGACCTTGAGGATATTGTAATATCATAACAATAAGTGTTTTTATTTCTTCACCCATAACATTTTGTTTCTCATGATAAAAACAATTTTATTTTCCATTTCATTACTCATTAACATGGTTCCTTCAGGTTCAATCCATTGAATTAAACAAAAAACATTTTGTGAGAAAAATTAGTCATAGTGGGGGCACAAATAATCAAATAATTACTTATTAAATGTATAAATCATAACACCATCATTTTAATCTATAACATAATAGTTTTATCCTAGTTTATTCATATTCATTATATATTTTTATCCTTTATTATGTTTTGTATTGATTTTATGAGTGTCCAATGAATATTTCTATGGATTTTCAAACTAGGTGTCCAAATAGGCCTGTTGCCCTGCAATATTTCATGATCTAGTCTAACATAGTGCAATGTTTTTGGTGATTTTACCCCTTGGTACAACTATTTTCAAACCACATCCACTTTTAGAATCCAGATATGGATGTAAATACTTGAAATCCTATTTCTCTATGCTTACCAAACTTCGAGTTCGTTTTCTAAAATAATGAATCATACATAGACTTATCCTTAGATACATTCCTATAAATATCCTAAAAAATAATCTCATGTATCTCACTAATGTATACCCAACATGTTTTCCAAATATTAAAAACTAAATTTCTTTTATACCAATTAGAATGACTTGAGATTATTATAAAATGATATTATGTGAGTCTATGTTAATATTCATTACATTATACTAACACACTCTTGAGGACCAAAATAGTTTATTTATATTGGAGTTTTGGAACAGAATCATCAAATATAGTTATTAATGTTTAATTTTTACTAAAAATACCTTCCCATTCATTACTCTGCAAATATATACCTAAAATAATACCTTTACTCAATACCAAGTGAAGGGAAACATTGAAAAGGGTGGTCATAGATGATCAGTAAGGGTAGACACCGTATATATAAGTGAATGATCATATGAGAGAAAATGATAATAAAAAATGTAATTTAAATAGAATATAACTTATAATTTTCATATAAAACCTATAATAGATCATAAACACGATTCATGGAATAAATATTTTCAATTTATAAAACATGAATCATATGGGAATCAATAAACAAGGTCAATGAGAGCATAACATTGGTGGAAGACATAGAATTTTGGAAGACACATAAGCATAGAAACTCTTATGTCAAGGCTACCCACAAACACATTCATGACATGTTAAGATTGGGCTAACCATCCATATACCATATTCAGGATTTGGATGACCACACATATACCCTCTTTCGAGATTGGATAACCACCCTTGTACACTATGATTGAGGAATGATCTAACCACCCATGTGCACATTGTTTTGGCCCTTTATGACCACCAATGTACCATCCCTTCAGTTCTTTTGATAAGAACCATCGTACCCTCCTTTTTAGTCATTGTAAAACCACTAATTTACTATAATTATTGTTCTTATTAGATCCACTCATGTAACTTATGTTCTCATAAAACATTTAACATTACCAAATTCATTGGAAGTTGATATATGTCCCACCCATCATATAATAAAAATAATACACATGTGTTCGTCGATATCAAAAAAAACATTCATCATATCATATACAATGAAATTTAATGGGATCCATATACATTTAATTGAATCATAACCTATTTAAAAGAGAGACATTTCATAATCATTTAACTATTTCATTTTAGTATTACTAAAGTAATAAAAAGTTGGTTTCATAGCGATTCTATCATGGTACAACTTGTGGAAGAGGGATGAGATTCATAATCATTTTGACATAGGAATCCATTATTAGAAAGAATAAAAATTTTATCCTTGGTTCATATCCCTAGTAAAGAATCGGTAAAACCATTATATACCATCGTAGAAGAAAAATAATTATGAATGATTACATAAGACATTCTTGAGAATAATTACATTCCATTGAAATTAAAATTTTAAAATGTAAAAAATTATGAAAATTAATATCCTTCACAATAACCACAAAAACATATAATATAAAATAAAATAATTATTTAAAACATTTCGTGTAGGAAATATCCTTTCATATTTCAAAAATATACCTTTTAATACATAAACATTTTAAAAATATGCTAAATTTTGAAATAATTTATTTAAAATCTAGATGTTTCCCCAATTTAGAAGAAAATATTTTCATTAAATATAACATTGAAAACATGTAAGGTATGCTTGAAAAAATTTTATAGTTATTATAGTGGTAAAATCTATTCATAAAATTCATGTTAATAATATTGATTCTACACACATATTCAATAAAATCAAAATAGGAATTGTTTAGAAAACTACCTAATTATTCCTTTAAAATCATTTTGTAAAAATTCTATCATCGTTAATATTTTAATTAATAATTTTTTTATGAATGTTAAAGACATTTCTGATAACAATTTTATAAAACATAGTATTAGATGAAAATGGAAATTTAAAATAGAATTATTTTCCATTGAATAATAATAATATAGATTCATCGGTAGTGTATACAAATTATAAATTAAATTGGTGGTGAACATGTAATGTGTATGATTTAATTCAAAAAGTGAGTCAATATCCCTTACCTTATGATTTGTATTTTATCGTACTCATTAAAACATCCTATATAATATATATATATTTTTATTGTAAATCTATTAAATAACCATCTTAATATATATCATAACATATATGATTTTATAATGACCTTTTATTACCATTTTATAATCAATTCTGTGTCACTGTCATGTTTCAGGAATTAATTTATTTGTTCTTTGTATATGTCTGGAGTTGTTATTTTTTGTCCACTTACATTGATTTTCATTTCATTGACTATAGAATGTTAAATAAGATATAAATATAATATATTGTCATCATAAATGTTTTTCGCATTACTAATGGAATTTATTGATAGAAAATGGAATACACCATTAGTATATCACATATGTTGATTAAACCCATCATTAATATCTTCTGTGTAAAGTATGACCAAATTATATTGATTCATGAGGTGGTAGTCCATCAGGCATAAGAGCGCCATTATCATATTCTAAAAAATTTATATCATGGTGGTATTAGTGATATAATAATAATATATTAATAATAATATTAAAAATATCATATATAAATAATAACCCAATAATTATGTCCATTATTGAGAGTTGGTAATGGAAAAATGAATGTCATCGGTTCACGAGGTAGTAGTTCGTCATACAAATGAATGATGATTCTATAACCCATTTTATGGAATTATAGATGGTTTTAAATCATGAAAAAAACTTAGTATATGGATGATATTGATGTCATTAGGTACTAATTTCATAATAACAATTGATTGGGTGGAGGAATAAGTAAAACAATAATCCTCATTGATGAATGTTACATGTGATTCAGGTATCCTCCATAATATTGCACCAAAATAAATATCAGGTTTAATTTATACCTAAAAAAATTTCTTCTATATTGAGAGGAGTAATGTTGGGAAGTTATTTTCTTAGGACTTGGATGAACCAAATAGGCCAGAACGTGGGTGAAAGAGAGGGGGGAGGTGGCCTTTTATAAGTGAGGTGATTAGAAAACATGATAATTTTTTAAATGATACAATAATTCTAATATTTAATCATGAAAAAGGTCTCAAAATGGCCTATTAACAATCCTATAATATATAAGTTATAAATATTGAAAAGAAATGGATTTTGGAAAAAAAGTTAGGTCATTTTATCCTTATCTTCTTTGTTTAAGCCCATGGACAATTGTTTTTTTATTACCAAAACCATGGTAATTATTTCCCACATTTTTCACTAAAAATTTTGATAAAAAATTATGTTGGGATTTTTATTAATTATTAAGTATAATTATTCAAACTATGGAATCCATTTTTTTAATTCAATTCACATAAGTGGAAATTTTCAATTTAAAACTAATCCCATGGACGTTATGTGAAAGATGGGTTTTAAATAAAAAAGATAAAACAATTAGAATTTTTTATATTAAAATTAATTATGGAATAATTAAAATCATAAAATTATAATAATATATATAATTTTTCTAATTTTACATTAATACCAATTCAAAATATAATTTACCATTATAAATTAGTTAAAATAAAATACTTTTTTAATTAAAACTCTATTCTTTTCACTAATCATGAAAATTAAAATATATCAGAAAAATAAAAATATTCATTTTAATTTAATTCCAAAAACTATTATTACAAAAATGATTTTTTTTCAAATTATTTCTATAAATTTCTATAAATTTATTTTAAATGTATGTATACAAGGTGTGACTAACCTGTTGATTAAAAAAACAGTTTCAAGAAAAAATTATTCTCTATAATTTATTATTATTTTATTCATAAAACATATATAGATAATATTTTTGGGTAAATATATATATTTTAATATGGTATTTAATTATATTCATAACCTCTATTTGATGGACTACAAAATATATTAAATAATAATTTTAATAGTATATTGTTTTTTAGTAAAACTATGCCTTGCATATAAATGAAAATAATAATGAAATATCATTTGTTTGTTTAATAAATGATAAATAAGTGTTTTTTATAATTAAATATGTCATATAAATTTATTTTATTCAAAATAATTCATAAAAACTCAGGATTGTACATTTTTCATGGCCCAAATTTGGCTCTCTCACTTCTTAGTTGGTTTTTTCTTCCAATTCCACAGAGAGGTGGTATGTCTATCTATAAATATAACTATTGGGGATCATCTCTATGGGTGTATTATTGGCTATCCTATAATCCCATAAGGATTAATCAAACATTTGGCTCCAATCCTTCCTATTGGGTTTAATATTCTTTACATGAATTTCATTGATTTCGTTATTGGAGACTTCTGCTTAGCTATTTGTTTGGGATTTTATGGTGTTGAAATTTCATGATTTACCAATATTTTTATTTAATTAATCCATGTTACTATTGAAAAAAATTATTTGGTCACTAATGATTTCTTGTTTTACACTAAAACAACTGAATATGTTTACCCTAACAATACAGCAAACATATTTACCATCATCTGACCTCATGGATTTTACAACCATCTATTTGGGAACATGGTATGAAACTCACATAATGTAATAATTAATAAATGAAATTTGGGAAGAACCCTTGAAGTCAATACCCCATAGTTAAAAATATCCCTAGATATTAAATTTATTTTTTTGGCATTTCCTGTTCTTTTGATAAGATTCATGAAAACTATCATTTTTCACATTTTTAAATAACTCAATTGCATCTATAAATAATGTGGTACAATAAATTTCAGAATATATGACATTGTTGGATAAAATTTTGAATTAAAATGTTTCCCCACAATCTAATGTATTAATGAATTTAATATCTGATTTAATTTCTCAATCATACATAAATCATCCAATTATTTGTTCAATGCATATTTTTTCAAAGGAATGACTCATCCCCAATATAAAATTATGATTTAGATTTAGTTTTTTGACTCTTGAGAGTTTAAATGATATTTTACCTAAGCAATGACTAAAATTTTGAAACTTTAATCTTACCATGGTATATATCCTTATATTATTTATTTTTTTTCACTTTAGTGTTGATCATTGGGAGGGTTCTGACATGGAATTTATACATCAACAATGTGAGGAAATGTACAGAGATAGTCAACCATATTATTTTTCAGACCCCCTTTGCCCTTGAACTCTATGTTGAAACCAATAAGAGAAGCATACATATCAACAGTCATGTATTAGTATCATCCTTCGTCATTAAACACCAAAGAGATTCATGATAAGAAATAAACATTACTTCCCAGTAGGTATGATCTGAATTTATCTAGAGAGAAGATGACTCTAAGGAACCCATTTTATGATTCCATGTAATTGATCTACCTATAATCCAATTTTCTAGATTCATATGTCAATACATGTGGATTTCAGTTAATTCATCATGATAGGGAAGTTCACAAATCCTAATTTGAGGCATTTTAGATCAATTAGAAAGGATTTTACTAGTTGTGTATTTTCTTTATTAGTGGGGTAACGATCTTTTTCATTAATTAATATAATTCGTTCTTGTACCCAATATCAATAATAAATATAGTTATATTTAATATGATATTTGAAAGATGTAGATTACTCATACATAAATTTATGTGAAAATCTTCAGTAGAAACCTTCATGGCCAAAAAAATGATGTACAGTTCTTAAGGAACGTTGGATATGGAAATGATTTTATTAATTCATCCTTTGAATTATATACCTAAATTAATTTATCTATGAATATATGGCCTAAAAATATTATTTTTTTTACCATGAAATGACATTTATTTAATTTTAAAATAATATTTTTGTTATTTAATGTTTTTTAGAACATTTTGAAAATTCCATAAGAAATGATCAAGATAATAACAAAAAATACTAAAATCATCAAGAAATATCTCATTTCAGTCCTTAATATGATCTGAGAGAATATTTAACAGGAAACTTGATATGTATATTAGGCATTAAATAACTCAAACAACATTATCTTGTAGGTGAATTTGATAGAGGGAAAGGTGATGGTCATCCTCTCCTACACTTCTAGAGAAATTATTTCATGGATGTATCTTGAGAAACCATCTGAAAAGAAATAATAATTTTTTTACAACTATTATTTATATAATTTTATCGATGAATGTGAAAGTTAACTTGATTTTCCAAAGAACATGATTTATATTTTATTTAATATATAAACACTCTTTAGATGTTGTTCACTCTTATGATGAATAGTTCATTATGTGCATTTTTTTTATTAGTCAAACTGGTTTACTTTGGGACATCATGGATGGGGTCGACCCACTGTGAGTCAAAATGTAGGTAAAACATGTAAGCTGTTAGAAGTATTTCTATCTCACTCATGATGACCTCCAGGATAGTGGGTATAAGTCCTATCTATGGCAATCTAGTTAGTGGGGAATCATATTCTAAAATGATTCTATAATGGTGTACTATGTGGTTGATTCTAGGTATATTGCCTAAAATATATCCTATTTCATCGATATTTCATTTGAGATGGTCAATAAGTGTTTTTTTGTTGGAATGGGATTGGTTTTTGGAAATTATCAATAGTAATTTACCACATTCCATAAGGCATGAATACATTATGTCATTTGGAAATGGTTTTAACTCCATACATGGGGGTTGTTAAAGGGATGTTATTGAGTAGAGTTTACCTAATTATATATCTTGGATATCAAGTAAAATGTTAGTGAATTTTAGTAAATCATCAAAAAAGAAAAATTACATAATTTTATAACATGAAATTTAGATTCTATAATTAATGGTTATTGGTATTTTCAAAATAAAAATTATATTATAATGATATGATTTCATGAAACATGCCTAAATATTCAATCAGTTTTGCACCGTTATCCCGAGAGATCACACTAAGTGAGTGAATACTTGACATATTCATCATTATGAAAATTATGTTGAAGTGAAGTTCACTATCTCCAAAACCCAATATATATGTACCTTCTTTTAGGTTGATGATAGTTTTTCCTGTCTCTAGGAATAGTGGACCAAATATTATGGGTCAGTTTCATAGTGTTTGATCCTCTTCCGTGGATTGGACAAATAAGAATTATAGAAAAATTAGTCATCTTACTATCTTTAGTATATCTTCTATAACTAACTTTGTGTAAACTATTGATATATTTTCTTACTATACAACCAATCTTTTTGGATTAAATTCTATAATCTTCATGGATGAAAATACCGAGTGAGGAATAAAATTTTTGAGGCACCCCAATAATATATTGCATCATTAAAATTTAATGATCCACATTTTTATATGAAAAGGGAAAGTCCTTGGATATTGAATTTTTTTATTGGTAGTTTCATTAGTGTTGATATGATTTTTTAGAAGCTGATTCACCCATATCACTTAAGTATTGTTCTTCTAATTGATAAATCCATATGAAAATTTTCATGTTCTGTGATTTTTTGGAAGGAATCATTCAATTGGATTTTGATATCGTCTTTCTTGATGGATTCCTAAAAATACCCATAAAGTCATTACACATAACCCTTCTTAAAATCATTTAATTTAAAATGAAATATTTCTTGATTATTATTATTTTCCCTTTTTAAATATGCAAGTGAACATTTGGAATTGCATTGATGAACCTTCTCATTACATTTTCATGCTTCTTATACTCCTTTATTTTATTTATGGGTTGATCTTCCTTATTATTCTTATATTCGTTAGCCCTATATTGCTCAGGTGGTTAATGTTCATTTCATATTTGGTTATTTATTAATGATAATATTCCCATTGGAATTTATAATTTTTTGGATGGCATCTTTCTCATGATTTGGCCATGAAGCCCATAAAACTTCTAAACTAGTCTATTAGTTTTTCTATTTTTTCTACACATCAAGCATCCTAGTTCTGTTAATGTTGTAATTAAATTTATGGCATAATTTTGGGAGGATACTCATAAATATTTGTTTATAAGGTGGGTTTTAAACTATTACTGAAATGCTAGAGGGTTCTAATATTTATACTTTTGGAAATGATATTGTGTTGGGAATTGGTTTTGATAGTATGTATTCATTTGATTCTGTCCATATCCCAATTAATCCTAGGGTTTATGTAGATGATTCTAATAGAATGTTCATGGAAGAAAATATGTAGTTAATCTCTCTATTCTCTATAACTTATGGAATTGATTAGTAAAATGAGTAGGTGAGGCACAAAAAACATATAACTAAGATAGATATTTTTTTCCACTTTATTGCATCAAAAAAAGTTTCTATACAAACCTAGTGAGTTTTTCAACCTTAGTTTCAAGAAGGGATAATGAGTCATAAGTTCATAAATTTTGGTTACTCTTGTTCACAGACCTATGTCACCAAATTTCTACGTGTTCTATATAATCTATTCAATCAGAATTATAGAATCTACTGGTGACTTCTCAAATAGGGCCCCTCTAGAGGAGGCATCCAACATGTTGAGATCACACTTGAGTAGTCCTTGGGGGATAAACCCAATAAAAAGAATCTTCATCATTTTTTGATGTGGGAATATAGATTAGAGATTCTAGAACCAATCCTAGTAATCATAATGTGTTTCTATGGTTGGTATTCATATGAAATAAATATCCATACTTATTATAGTTCTCCCTGAAGTGGGGAGAAATAATTACATAAGGTATATTTTTAAATTATCCCATTCGCTAATCTAATCTGTTCAAAGAATTTACCAACCTTTTTTACCTACTCCCTAGAGTGATAATTGGAATTCCCAAAACTAAAATTGGTCTTAAGTTTCTCCTATCATCCTGTAGCATGAGAAAAAATATCATCATTATTGAATATGATAATTTTTTTCTTCTCTTTCAAGTCCATGAATCTACACAATTACTGAAATCATATTGATCTATAATTAAACATCATATTGTGTTTTTGGAAAAAATGAGTTGGTCTTTTTGAATATTTAGTTGACTCATTGATAGATCACACTATGATTTCATGGGACTACCAGAAATAATGTCTAATTTCATGTGTATAAAGAACACTTCTCCTGGATCAGAGATATTTGTTTCATTTATGTTTTCTTTTAATTTAGTTTTCTAATGTTTGGTTTTTTTTATTAAATTTCCAAAAAAAAATCAGTAAAATAGTTTCTTGAACAATGGGTAATTATAGGTGAAAAGAAAAGTATTTGGTTGTTTAGTGGCACAACCCTTCCCAAAACAAGGCCATGTTTGATGCATTCCTATTGTGGGTAATAAAAAAAATTATTACCTTTTTATAGTATTGGATTTATCCTTAAAATATTATATGAATGAGTAATGAACACAGAAAAAGGATTTCAATTTATGTTTATTTATTTAAAAGGAAGTATTAATTAATTTTGTGAAATTAAGAGAATTATGTAGTTTAATTTAATTGATGTTAAAAACATGAGAATGGAGGTAACCTATTTATGTTTTGATAGACCTACTATTGTGTTATAATGGTTTCCAAAAATTAACGCTTTTTTAGGTTGGTTAGTAAGAGAGAGAGGTTCATCTACTGAATCATCTCACGCCATATGCATATGGTTATTATTAGAGTATTTCTATATGAAAACATAATCTAGTCAACCCTCCTTCCAATGTGTGTAGTGTTGTAGAAGTTCTCTTGATTAATTTGGGAGAACCCTATGTAAGACTTTGTTTTCCCCTAATAAAAAATTATTCAAAATTATAATTTTACACATATATTGAAAACCATTGAGCAGTCATAACCTATAAATAATCTATTATACCGTATATATATAAACATTTAGTGGAGGGAAAAATAGATCATCACCAATATAAATTAAAATTAATAGAATAAGAAGCTAGAATAAACACTTTAAGAATATAAATGAGAAATTACGAATTTAAATTAGATAGATGATCGAAAAATTATTTTATTTAATTTAATAAAAACCCAAACCAGGAACATAGGTGAATACTCCCCCATTATTAATAACTAAAATACACTACCCCACCATGGATAAAGTAAACAAGTTGATTTTAGTGAGGGGATACATCATAAGAAATTTAGAATGTAAAGGATAAAACAAAGTAAAAATGTAGTGTAGAAACATTCCATATTATATAGCTTCCCTCAATAATTGATCCAATGTCAAACCCCTTGACCACTTATTTATAATTAATTAAAATAATTTGGCATCTCATTAATTTACCATTAATAGATCTTCACTAAAAATGCTCAACCAAGGTAGTTTAAATGTTTATTCCACCAAAGATTCTTCATAAATAATTATTTCTTATTTCTACCAAAGACATTTTCATTCTATAAATGATTTAAAATGTGTAATTTTTTTGGAAGAATATTTCCTAGACAGTCCCATTCATTGATTTCAGTCCATGTAATTCTTCTAGGTTCAAATACTGAATAACATTCACGATATGTAATGTGTGGTTCCATTCCTCTAATTACTAATTGTTTTCACATCATTAATATTGAATTCTCAACGTGTAATGTGGGAGGATGAAATTTTAATGGCTTATTTCATGAATTATTTTCACACCATGTACTCCATCAATTTATATTTCATGAATAAAATACAAGACGTGTAATGAGCGGTGATGAAATTTTCATGGCATGTACTCTTTCAAGTTACCCATTCTAAATGAATTAGACAGTGTGTGAAGTAGTTTTCAAAATACTTTCGCACAAAATGTGCATGGTTATTCATTTATATTCATAGGAGTTATTCAATGATATTTCCATGGTATTGGTAAATATTCAATCCATATTTAAAAATATAGTGACATTTCATGATACTTCATGGAGAATGCACAGTGTTTACGACGCACTATATTCCTCAATTTTGGTTTGAGTTTGAAATAAATTTTTTTTCTATCCATATATCACCACAAAACATACAATTATAATCAATTAATATTTTAAAAAAATGTGTTTTATATACAAAAATATATTCTAAATATGACTCTCTCAACTCCACATTGCTTAGAACTTTCTTTTCCTCAAGCATGCAATCTCGATAACATTTCAAAAGAACAACATGTTACTTATATTCAAATTGAAAATAAATTAAATAAATTGATTATAAATGGTGGTCTACCTCTAAGGAATCACATAAAACACCAATTGAACATTAGAATCATTAATGTAACTAATCAAGACAACTGTTTTTTTTTACAATTGAGAACTGGTTGGTATTATCCTCTCCTTAATCCAGATGTCCAAAACCATTATTAAAAATCATTTAATGTCATGATTTACCTCACTGTGTATTATTTTCTCCCATAACTTATCTTACAAACTATCATAGAGATTTTCTCATATTATGATCACATTATCATTTTTCATATGATTGCAAATGAACCACTTTATTCACCATGAAAAGACAAAAATCGCATAAAATTGTTAGATGTTTGAAATAATGATTTGGATGTATTGGAGGATTATGGTTGATTATTATTTATGTTCAAAATATAATGTTTAAAAATGATGTTATCTCTAAATAATACTGTATTATAAACAAATAACAGATCAATGACAATATCCACCTTAAAATTAAAACTCCCTATTGAAAAAACATAGAGTAATGTTATGATCAATATAGGTATGATGAAAAAGTTACACCATCATGATTATTTTTCATCTAAAAAATTTATTCACAGAAAAAATATCACCTCCAAAACTAAACCACATCAGATCATTAGATCATCTGTCTGGTCATGGGGATTTATTTATTTACCTAATGCATTACCAATTTTTTAAATGATTTTTTGACTTGAAAAAAATATGTACAATGGATGAAACACAATACAATATAGATTAAAAAAATATAACCCCCATATTATTTCATATTTAACTTATATTCTTCCAAGAAATCATGCACCCAAATACAATTAAATTAAAATAAAATGAAATATAAATAGATAAGGGTATGAAAATATATAAATTTCTTCTAATGAGGATCATTCATAGTGATTTCATTCATGGATTTTATAGGATAAAATAGGATTAATGTCATAGTGGGCCAAAAAATATAGGATTCAAAAAAATATTTATTAACTGTAAATGTATTTTTTCTAGTTATCGAATTAACAAGTTGAAATTAATGTTCTAATAGTTGGAATCCCCCTAAAATTCCCAATAAATATTCTAATGATAATATAAAACGTATTTGGTTCCAAAATACCCTTGATAATATAGCATATGAATTTTTAAAAATCACTCATGGAATGAAAAAACAACAAAAAATCATTCCAAATAAATTTCATAATGTTAAATTTTAAAAATGATAGGGAACTATCATTTACCTGAATGTACTAATTTTATCAAATCATGAGTTTTTAATTCAATATCAATGACTCACCCTAATTATTATGTTCCCCATTTTACTCACTAAAAATCGTTAACAAAAAATTTAAAACATTGAATCTTTAGATTTATATGAAATTGATGTCCCATAGATCAGTCAAGTAGAGTAAGAAATCTAATTTTGGGTATGGTATTTTATTTTAATGGTTAAAAATTGTTCTTAAAGAAAATATATTCAATTTTTAAGATACTGAACAATAATAAAACACCTTTTATAAATGATGCTTTATTTGGTGTTTTCATGTCATGTTCATTTAGTTATTTTCATTATCACTTTCATGAGGTGTATACATTTGAAAAAATTTATTCTATTCAGTTTATCCATTCATGCCTAGAAATCATGTATTGACCATTATAATAATAATAATGTAAACAAATATAGTGTAGGTGAGTTCAATAATGTAATAATAGGACTGAGGATAATGAATTTACTAAATGAAAATCATGGGTTACCTCCTAGTACCACTATGGTTAAATTTTGTTGGATTGATTAAAAATATGAAATTGTTTGTAGAAAATATCTGATGCTACAAGATTCCATCCCCCACACATAATTTATGTGAAGTAATAAAATGAATTTAATTTTAATTTTTATCTAATCATATAATAAATATAATTAATACATTTAATCATGTTTAATGGAATATTGAAAACTGGTAGGTGTTCATTAGTAATCAGGTTGAAGGAGAGTGATCTCCTCCATTGGATCATAAGGTATAATCCCACATATCATCTTTTGAATCATACTATTTATAGTTAATGGGTTTCAATATCTTTTTTTAAATATACACAACCCAAAATTGGTATACATGGATAACTGTAAAGGGACCTTCCCACATTTAATAAATATTACATCGATTCACATTATGTCGGGTCATTTATAACATCAGTTTATTACTATGATTGAAGGTTCTTGGTTGAATTATCTTGTCATGGGATATCCTTGTTCTCTATTTTTATATCTTTTAATTCTCAAAATAATCCCTTATAATATTCCCTTATTCATATAGCTGCAATGTCTTATCTTTACTAGATTTATCAAGGTATAGATTCATCTCTCTTACCATATAGTAGGCATTCTGTTCCAATTCCACAAGGAGGTGGAAAATCATTACATTAATCAATCTATAGGGATCATCCAAAATGGTCAAATTTAAAATTAACTATAAAACTATAATGTTTCATCCAACCTTTGGTTCCAATCCATTATATCAGGTTTAATAGTATTTTATAGAATTATATCGATGTCTATTTTGGTGACTTCCAATTGTTTATTTTTTATAGATGGTATGGTGTTGATGTTTTTTGATGTACCCTATAATTTTTCATAATTTATTCCATATTACTATAATATAAATGATTTTCTTACTCACTAATGAATCCATCATGGTGCTCCAAACATATATAATATGTTTTCCCAAAAAAATCAGAAGAATTTTTAGCTTCATTTGTCCTAGTGTCCATTTTTTCCATCCATTTGGAAGCATAATCTATAGATAATGTAATTAAATAATTAAAAAACTACATTTGGAATGGTCCTAAGGAATTAGTTTCCCCAAAATTCAAAAATTACACCAATGGTATTTTGTTTTTTTGGTTAATTCAAATTTTTTAGAGATGATTCTAGAAAGCTGATAGTTTTCACATTTTTTACACAACTATTGTGATTATTTATAGAATATAGACCAATAAATTCTAGAATATAATAATATAATTGCCATATTATATTATCCAAAATAGGCCCCACAAGATAATGTATGATATAATTTAAAATTTATTCCACTTCTCTCTTAGGAAGACATATTCTAATAACTTGATCATTTCATATATTCCAGAGGAATAGAAATTGCAAATATAATACATAAACATATATTTAAGTGTTTTCAACTCATAAGATTTTAAATGTGATTGTATATAATATGTGACTAAATAATTCACAATTTTTTCATACCATGGTACTTAAACTTCCAGGTTATAACAACAATCACATAGGAGTTGATCATTGAGTTGGTTCTGACATAGATGTTCTGCTTTAGTAGCGTGATGTAGTCTATAGAGATGATCGACCACTTTATTTTATTTTACCTATATATCATTGATCTGTAGGTATAACTAAATTAAGAGAAGCATCCATCCCACCAATCATAGTGTAACATCAGCCTTTTTCATTAGAAACATGAGATCTGCAAGATAAGAATAAATATTTTGTTCCATGTTTGTATAATATGAATTTATCTAGAATGAATAAGACTACATGTAGCTCATTTTTTGGTAGTTTTGTATTTGAATTGTGTTCCATATAATTTTATTTGATGTGTAAGAGATAACATGAGTATTTCCTTCAAATATTTTTAAAAGGGTGGCCCCCACATCTCGATTCTATGTGTTATAGAGTAGCTTAAATGGATAGTCCCTATTTTCTGAAATCATTATTGGTATTATAATTATACTTTTCATTAATTCATCAAACCATTTTATTCATTAAATATCTACATTAATATAAATTTATATAAATATAAACCTTTCTATAGGTAAATATATATTACTAAAATCATTGAAAATTGTTCGACAAAAACATGGATAGCCTAAAAATGATCTAAAATGATTAATATATGTCTGATATGGCAATGATTATTTTTCATAAACCTTTTACTTATATTACTCAATTACATTCTATGAGATTATATGACCTATCACTACTCTTTTATCAACCATGAATTTTCATTTTTTGAGGTTTAGAATAATTATTTTCTAAATGACTATTTTTTAAAATTTTTATAAATTCTCCATGAAATGATCAAAATAATTACCTAAAATATTGAAATCGTTAGAAAATAATACTAGGAAGTCCTCAATATGACATGATAAAATACTCATCACACACCATTACAATATACATGGGGTGTTGCATTGTAAAATATATATATCATCTTGTATAAAAATATGTCAATGGTATAGGTGAAGGTCATCTTCTCATTGTACTATGGTGGAGTTGGTACCTACAAGTGTCATAATAATGATTCAAAAAATCATTAATGATATATTCCTCCTAATATTTCCAAAATTTTATTAGTTAATGGGATTGGGATGTTTTCCTTCTGAGTAAATTGATATATATTTTGATAATCTAAAAAAACTACCCAAATATTTTTCACTCTAATGGGGATTAGTTCATTGTGTTCCTTTTTTATAGTGGTTATATTGGTTTTATTTGGGACAAAATGGATGGTAATGAACCACTGTGAACAGTAGATTCGGTAAATGATGTTAGTTTCTAGATGTTTGTTTATACCTATTTCATAGCAATCTCCATGATGGTGGGATTAATTATCCTTTTTTGGATGTTTAACTGGTTGAAATTAAATTACAAAAATATTCTATTAGAGAATATATTGGGTTTGAATGTTGGTATATCACATAAAATCCATTCTATTTCATGGAGACTGCCTTTGAGAATGCCAATCAGAGATTGTTCTTAGGAATTAGATTGGTTTTTTGAAATAATGAATATTAATTTATCTAATTTTTAAGGTAATAATAAATCATATCATATTTTAATGATGTTAACTACAGACATGGGTGTTTCTTAAGGGATGATATTGAGTGGAGGTTCCCAACTTATAATGATTGGATCTATAAAATCATAATAGTTTCTTTGAGATAATCATTGAAAAAAGAAAAAGTAACATTTTCTACTAAAATGAAATTTGTATTTTTAATATTTTTGGGTGATACAATTTTAAAAGGAAAGATTAATTCCAAATTCCAATATTTTATGAATCATACTTCAATCTTTAATCAGTTATGTACCTTCATCATTAGAGATTTCCTTAAGTTGGTGACTTCTTGACAGATTCTTCATTGTTTCAATTATGGTAGAGTTTACTGTACTATCTCATAGTTACATTATATTTTTACCTTACTGTACATTTATTGTGGGATTTAATGTATTCAAAAATGGACTCCAAAAAATGATGGGTGAGTGGTACAATGATCTATTTTTGTCCTAGTTAAGGATAATGATTTCTGCTTGATAAATATGTCCTCTAACTCTTAAAAGAACATCTTCAACAATTTAAACATGGAGAACCATGGACAAATTTTCCAAAAATACCCCCACATATTTAGGAATCAATTTTTTCATCTATAAGGATGAAATTCAATAGTGATGGATTACATATATTGATGCTCCCAAATCAGAAAACTAATCATAATAATTAATGCACCAATATTTTAGGGAATTGAGAATGTATTTGGATATTTATATATTGTGGAATTGGTGGTTTGGTTTTTTTGATATTCGTCTTAAAAAAATATCCTCTCATGTCTATCTAGTATCCTTCATTTTATTTACAAATCATTAAGAAAATTTACATATTTTTTGAATTTTTACTTGGACTTTAGCAGTGGGATGTTGATCGTGAATTTATAGAGGGTTTCTTTAATTTCCCACTGAATTCAATTCTCTTAACCCTTCTTTAACTGAACTAAGGTAAAATATAATATTTATTTAATATAATTATTTTCCATTTTTTCATATATAATGGAATTTATGGCTTTTCATTCCTAAAACTATTCTGTACATTTCATTTCTGGTTACCATTTTCTCAATTAAGGATGGGTGGATATTTATTATTCTTCCCAGATTCAACATCCATTCTTTTTTATGTTGGCAGAAGTTAATTCCAACATCATGTTATGAGAATTATAATATTCTATTTAGGACTCATAATTTTATGTGTTATTTGTTTTCCTAGGTTTTTGTTAATTATGTCCACAAGAAATCTATACAGATCTGTTGCTTTATCTATCATATCTTCATGTCCATAAACCTTAGACCAAAACAAATTCTATTAATTTTTTGGAACACCGATGGAAATACTCTCTTATTTATTCTACTAGAATGCTGGTGGTGAGAGGTATGATGTCATATTTGGTGATATAATATTACATCTATTAGAAATATTTTGTGGTGGGTATTGTTTTTAATAGTTGAGGTTTGTTTAATTCTATCCATGTCTAGGATGATCATGGGGTTTATATTGTTTACTGGGTTGATTTTTTTGGATGATAATCCCCAACATTTTTCCTTAGGGAACTAATCAGAAAAATGATTAGGCGATGCACATAAACTACATGCCTAAGATTACATTTATTAACCACATGCATTGATCATGGCCATTTATCGTACTAACCTAGTGATTTCATAAAACATGGTTCTAAGTATAGAAGATGTGTATGTTTTTCATACTCATTAGATTCTAATATTTAAAATACCTATATTTTCATATTTTTTATGATATAATTTCAATAATATCAATCACAACTCCTGTATCTACTAGTGCCATATAAATCTGGACTCCTATAGAAGAGGTCTCTATCATGTTGTGATAATGTTTTAGGATTTCATGGTTGATGAACATAAGGAATTGTTGATCCTCCATTTCCTAATGTGGGAATCATGAAAAAAATTTCTTGAACTCATTTTGGAATTAATAGAGGGTCTTTCCAGTTATCTTTTATTTGATGTAAATATCCTTTTGGATTATTGGTCTCCTTGATTTTTGGAAGAATGTTTTTATGTTACACCATTTCATTCATCCCAATTGATAATATCCCATAGTTGTAGAATGTAAAACCATTCCTCTATTACTCCTTCAAGTGAATAGGGGATTCAATCAACTGAAATTGGTCTTCAAGTGCTCCTCTAGTCTGGAAGCATGAGTATACATAGAAAAATTCTTGAATATATTGATTCATGTCATCTCCTATAATTCCATAAAAAATGAAAGAATTTAAATCAAATTAAAATGTAATTTAAAATAATTTTTTCATAGTTTGTGCATTGAGTTTGTTATTTTTAATTTTGAATTGATGCATTCATATATAGGGAAATGTTTGTTTGGGATTTACATCCATAATGTCAAATTCAGAGTGAACTATAATAGTGAAACTTAGTTCTAAGAAGGATTAATTGTTCAATGTTTTTTGTTAGTCTTTCTTAGTTTGGATATGTTTAATTCAATTTTTAGGTTATTTTATTCAAATAGTAACTTTAAAAATGGGTTATTCGTAGTTAAAAGAATTTTCTGTCACTGTATAGTGGAAGTACACCCCAAAATTGTACAATTATTAACACAGTATTATCATGGGGTAGAGAAAACAAATTGTAGTACCTAATTATATCCCAGGGGATTACCTATTGGTTGTCTCTTATGTAGGAGTTCACACAAAAAATAGTTCGTCTATTTTTTTTTACATTATGAAAAGTTTTTTTTGATGAATTTTGAGAAATTAAGAGTAGAAATATTTTTTATTTAATTAATTTGAATTCAATTGATAAAAATAAAAACCAAAGAGGGTTTTTCTAAACATAGTGTCTTGATATCATGGTTTCTATATATTAGAACCTTTTGTTCTACTAAATAATAAGAGAGAGAATCATCTATCCCCCACAACTAGATGGATATGATGATATAATTTTTATCTAAATCCTTAAGCTGGTTTACCCATATTCTTATATGTGTCATTTTGATGTGGTTTCTCTTGATTAGTTACGTAAATCCCTCTCCAATTTTTGTGTTCCCTTATAAACAAATATTTCCAACTTATCATTTTACACATGTTCTAATGATCATCAAGCACTCACAGCCCATCCCTAATACATTCCACTATATAATTATAATAATCAGGTTAAGAGATAAATGTTTCATCAACCAATGAATTAATTATTAACAGAATAAAATGCTAATGCAACCACATTCATAATTCCAAACTAAAATTATGAATTGAAACCTAAAATGGAAATAATAAATAATTACAATTATTTATAAAACAAAAACTCAAAGAGAAGATAGGTATAGACTTCCCATTTCCAAATATCCCAAAACAACTACCCCTACATGGATAAAGATGAATATTTGATTTTGGAATGGAGAAACGTTTTAGTAAATAATGAAAGAAAAAGAGAAAAGTTAGTGGTATCACAGTTCATCAACATATCATTATTCATAGATCCCCTGACTGATTGACTCCCAATAAAACCCCTAACCACTTTATTAAATCATGTAAGAGCTTTTGGGGAGTCATAATTGTCTCATTAATTGTTCTGATTTCATAATGCATCATCATGTGCTGTTTAAATGGTGTATGAAACAATAATACTACTTAATTTAATGTTTTTGTGATGTGTTTGAGACTATCACACCCCCAATGTTTCAAGACATAAAAAGTGAAATATTAATGTTTTCTTAAAAGATTTGATTTTTTATTTCATGACATGTAATTATTTATTTTTCATGTCATAAATTACTTTTACTACATGTAATGTGTAGTTTTATACCTTTTAAATTCAAATGAGTTCACAATGTAAATTGTGGATTCATGTTTTGTAATGTTTGGTGATGAAGTTTTCATATCATGTTCAATGGATATAAATCACTGTATGTACTCCTTCATGTTATACAAATTTAATAACACACTTGAAATATAGATTTCTTTATCAACTCTTTTCACTCTAAATCATCCTGGTTCTCTATTACTAAGCATAGGTGTTAGCCTATAATTTTTACTTCACTGTTATGGTCTTTTAAACAATCTTCAATTGTATAGTGTCAGGATGTGCCACTTCAGGATGTGTTGTTTTGTTTTTATAACCCATGATATTCATATATTTTTGTTTTACTTATGAATAATGGTTTTATCCATCCATAAATCCAAAAAACGTATATACAAGATTTAAATTAATTGAATCAGAAATACATTATGGTTTATATATTAAAATATGTACAAAATATGACCCTATGAATTCCCCCACACATATAACATTATTTTACTCAATCATGAAACCTCAAAAACATTTCAATTGAACAACATGTCAATAATATTCAAATTGTTTTTTAAATTAATTTTTTTAGAAATGGGGGTTAACTATTAATGATTCATAAAAATACATCAATTAAACATCGCACAATTCCATAAAACAAAAAAACAAAAGGGTTTTAATTTTTATTGTTGAGGACTTGTATGTCATTTCTTCGCGTTAATTCATTTATAAAATTTAATCAGTAGAAAAAAATATATGTAACTGATTACATCACAATAAATTCTTTTACCTTATCACTCATGATTCAAATTTATGTCTAGTTATGATCTGATAAAGAATACATGATCCTTTTCTATAGTCATTAAAAGGAACTAATTTTTCTATAATATAAAACAAAAAACACATAAAATCATTAGGGATTTGAATATACAGTTTTTATGAATATGGAGCATAATGCTGGTAGGTATTGATGTTATAAATATTAAGGCTAAAAAATAGGTTATCACAAATGAATACTGCATGTCATCAAATGTAATGTGAAATGAAAATATCCTATATGAAACAAAAAATCATTATCTCTAAAACTCAAGATATTTTCATGATTATTTTAATTATAATGATAGTGTGTCACCTAATTCATTTTTATTAATTTTTCTTTTTCAATGTTTAGCTGAAAAATCTCACATCCCTTACCTACCCACATGTAATTGATAAGTGATTGGTATAATAAGGGTGATTTTTTGTTCTCCCAAAACATAACCCATTTTCATTATTTTTTAGTATAAAAAACAATATATACAATGGATAAAACAAGATTCTTTCCTAATAAACATAATATAACCCCCGTAGTTTTTCATATAAAAGAAGACTTCGGCAAAGACTTTCTATACCCCCACCCATAAAATTTTAGATATCATGTCTAAAAAATAGACTATGGTGTGAATGGATAATAATGGATCATATTGTAGACCATTCCTAGTGAGTTCATTCATAGATTCCATGTGTTAAAAAGGATTAATTTCACATTGGGTCCACAGATGTATTCTAAATAGAAATATTTCTCAGCCATTTTTAATATAGTTATGTATTTGTATAACTTCTCTAAGATCCAATGAATGTTCTAGTAGTTTTAATAAACCATGATCACTCATGAAATATTTTTAAGATAATGTAGAAATTTTTTAGTCTTTGACTCCTCTCAATAATCCATCAAATTAATTTGAGAAAATCACTCCCCGAATTAAATAAAAATTACAAATCAAACAAAATAAAATTTAGATATTCAAATTGTGATAATGGAAGTGAAATGTTATTTACCTATATAAGCTAATTACATCAAATCCTAAGTCATTAATTCAACATCCATGCTTTACTAAAAATATTAAATTTCTTGTGTAACTTATTCAATCTCATTAAATTAGAAATATAAATCATAGCATCATGGGATATTAGTGAAATTCATGACTCCTAGATCAATCAAGTTGAGAATGAAAGCTAGTTGTGATGTATTAAATATATATTCAATGGTCAATAATAGATCTACAAATAAATAATGGTAGTTTTAATAGAAATTTTATGTTAAATAAACCTCCATTTATCAATGATTCTTTTGTTGGGTTGTGCAGTTCATGATCCTTCATTTCTATTATGTTGCGCTTTCATGAAATGTATACATTTCAAAATGTGTATTCTATTTAGTTAGTCAATTATTTCCTCAACATCCTTAACAGACCTGAAAAATCATAATAAATAAATATTGATCAGTCATGTTCAATCGTATGAAAATATGACTAATTTAATAGTGGACTAATGAAAAAAACAAGATTCCTCTCTAAAGATTTTTTTAATGTCATTTTCTTGACTTAAAAATAGAAATATTTTTAAATCAAGTTCATGACTTTAAAAATTACAACAACTATACTTAATTGATATAGTGTAATTAAAATATTTTAAATTGATTTTTCAAGTAGTATATTAAAAATGTAATTACCATTTTTAATAAAGGTTACAGGAATTATGGACCCATGTTTTCATTCATTGGTAATCAAGGTGAATGAGTGTGATCTCGTCCAATGGTTCCTGAGGTATAGTAACATGGAACTTCTTCATCCAAGTATAATTTAAATTGATTGATTTTTATCTTATTTCCATTTCAATATATACAACACCAAAGGTGTATACTTGAATAATAGTAAAGGTACATTCATAGATGGTTTGATGTTTACCTAGCAACAGTTTAGGACTGGATTTATATATCAACTATTGATATCCCAAATTGATGTTTTTGTATAATTATATTATCATGGTCCACCATTAACCTCAAATTATAGATATTTTAAATTTCAAATTCAACCCTCCACATCTACTTTAGCTCTTATAGCTCCAATATCATCTCTTTACAAAAATTATCAATGTCTATATTCACTTATCTTTACACCTAGTATGCTTTTTTCAAATTCCATATCATGGTGGGATCTCTATCTATAAATAAATCAATAGGGTCTCATCCCCATGACTGTGTTATATTATATCTTATAAGCCTATAAGGTATCACCCATCCATTGTATCTCTTCCTTATTGTTAGGTTTGGATGAATTTTAAATAATTCCTTTGATTATTATATTGGAGACTTATTCATGGTGAATTGTTTATGGATTTTAATGACTCGGAATTTTGTCAATGGATTTTCCCTTTTTATAATTATTTCATGTATGTACAAATCACATACATCACATAGATAAGCCAATAAAAACATTTTCATCATAAAATAATAATGATACATTAGTCATCAAATAATTAAATATTAATTCGAAAAAAAATATAATGGGTCAAAAAATAGTTAATATGATAACAATAATGGGAAAATATGGATATTCTCAATCCATTAGAATAACTGTGATAACGAATAAATATATAGAAACATAAGATAATTTTAATAATATAACATGATTTTTTCAGATGAGAGTATATATATAACATTATGAGAAAGTAGAATTCAATGAAAATTCACGAAATAAGTGGTATGTAGAGAAATTATTAAACTTATTCCAGTGGAACAATAACATAACTATAGGAATAGAAGCCAAAACAAGTGAATAATAATATTACCATTTGGAATATTAATCTAAAAAATAGAATGGTAACCACACCTATGAAAGTAAAAATAATGTTTTGGAATCTTATAATTGAAATATGATATATTTATATTATGGTATAATTAAATAAATAATTAAAATATGCTAAATTATGAGTTGGTATCTCTGTTAAATCTAAATATTTATTTATAGTTTTCTAATTAATTTAATGATTTAAATAAAATATTGTATCCCTAAAATGGATTCAATTTTTTAATTAGGCATTTCAAAAAATGGTTAGGAAGGATTTTTTGGTTTATTATAAAATAGTATAGGTTTTATGAATTGTGAAATATGGTAATTTATGATACATAACCAATACATGCATTCTGGAGTCATGGATGATTTATGGATGAAATAAGTACTAATTTATTCAATATATCCTAAAATATTTATTTTATTTAGTCATGGAAATCTTCAATTCTTATATTAGTTAGCCAAAATAAAAAACTAATGAATATAATAATAAAACCCCCCTCTCATCCACTTATAAATACCACCTCTCACAACCCATTATCCCCACACCTCTTAAGCCTTGATGCCTATTGTAATTCTACCCAATTTCTTTCCCAAGAATCATTCCAATGTTCTAATCCTTTTTGTCTCAATATATGACCAATCCCATGTTTTTTAATGATTTTCTTAAGGATATGAAAATCCTGAGTAAAAATACTCTGCTCTCTTTTAAATTCATTCTTTCTTCTCATGTATCCTCACTTCCCCTATCATAAATAGCATGATAACTCAATTATCAGATATATAGTTGAATTTCATAATGTTAATGGATTATATATTATTAAATCTCATCACTTTTTCTTTTATTCTAACAATGAAAACATTATACATAATATTTTGATTTACCACTTTCTTGGACAATGAGTTTGTTTTTTATTATTGCCTTCAAGGATGGTCATAAAACCATTTTATGGTAAAATAATATTATAATATGTACATTATAACTTATTTCATGTTCTTTAACAAATATATTAACATAATATGAAATAATATTATAATAGTTCATTATGGTCATAAAAACCGCCAAAGGGAACTAATCAATTTTCCCGACGATTTTATTTAATGAATCAATATCACATGTGAAATGAATATATATGTGACCATATAAAATTATAATATTGTATTAGTACCCATGATTTTACTTCTGGTGTTTCTCTTCTATTTGAAAGGAACTAACCTAATTATTCTAAAGGGATCTGATCATAAAACCATGTAACAAATGCTCCCCGAATAGTGAAATTAATCATTATAGACCATCAAAATTGACATAAATGAACTAAAACGATTATAATAAATAAAATATTTATGTGTATGTGGCTTAGATTTAACTAATTAATGGATCTAATTTGATTATCTAAAACATCATGTGTAAGTGCAGAACACATTCATTCATAAGTTAAGGGATCTCACCGAACTACTATTTTTCTTTCCAGTTAAAATACCTCTCAAGTAAAAGTAGGGTATTTATTATTACTTATTATATAAATATTATAAATTAATATGTTCTAAAATTATGTATCCAGATCAATTAATTCATATTTAACTAGGAAATATATGTTTTAAAAAAAATTTCTTCCCAATTACTACTAATAACCATGCCCGATTAAAGGGAACTTCTCAGTTTCATACAAATTTTAAAAAACACTCAATACAAAGTTTATGCCACCATTATTTTTCTAAAATCAATATTTTTTTTAGGAATGACTATCTGAGTTAACTAATGTTTTGTAAGAAATATGTTTACCTTTACCATAATTATATACTTCTTTTTATTTCAATAAAACCGCACTTAAGTGGAACATTTATAACATTTCATAAGCAATATTTCTTCTTATCTACACTTTCATTGGACATAATTTATCATAATCCATGTGTATTTTTTATTTTTTAACTTCCCATAATTATTTTATATATTATTTCATGTAAATCATTATGATTATACCTATTTTTATTCCTTGTGACATGATTACGGGTTGAATTTTTCTCCATGGGTGATCATTATGGTTATTCATCATGATTGATTCATTATATGGAACACATATGCATGATCATGTTATTAAGGGTGTACTCCAAAAGCACTATAATGATTTGAGTAATTTTTTGTCTCATGATACAACATGTATGAGATTAAGGATTAAACCTAATCCATTATGTGACTCTGTCTACCATGTGATATATTCTTGGATGCGAGCCTTGAATGTTGTCTATGTCATGTTATGTGTTGCTGACACAATCTTCTATTTTCATGATTATAAGATTCGATGATCTATTTGATATACCAAAACATGTTTATTCATGTCCCATGCCTATAATGTAATCATTTTATGCCTTTCGGTTATGTATTATGATTCTATTCCATGAATATTACCTTATTGGGATTTTTAGCTCATCCATTTTGTCTTTTTTATTTCTGATGTTATCCCTTGAAATTTTAGGAGAGTGAATGGAGTTAATAGATCCTTATTGAAAATATGTTATATTTTATTTACATATATTCTAGTTATATACAAAATATTCCCAATAAAATGGATATAATATCCTTGGTTTGTAATTTATGGTCAATTATGCATAATTTTATTTTATAATATATGTAAGCGGATAGGTTTAATATAGATTGTATCGAAGAAAAATGTTACTATTTTTAGATATTATGGCTTGAAAACATTATTTAGGACCCTATGGATAATTCTATCATATTGGATAAACTAGAATGAATTAGAGGGAATCCAAATTAAAATTTACACTATTCATTTATAATTGTACCCTTCTATGTACAATGTTTCCTTTTATGTGATTATTAGATAAATATTCAAGAAATGATAATTTATATTTATTTTTATTATTTAATGGTGTAATATAGGAGAACCCAATCTAACAATCAATCTGGTAGGAACTGTAATGATTTCTATAATGGTATTTACAACAATATGGTAATGGATTCCTAGAACATTATGACAATACGGGTTCAAATAGATGAAGTTATAATTTATTAGTGGATTAATCAATAACTCCATCTTTCTCTAAAAAAAGAGAAATATTTTATTGACTATTTTATTTAAAAGATGCCACATATCATAAGTTGATGTTATGATCCTGTCATTGGGAAACAATGAAATAACTCCACTAATAAGATATTCCCCATCCATTAATTATCACAAGAAGAAACATTATTATTAGTGATCATAATTTTTGATAGGGAAGATAATCAGTGGTGCATATTGGTTAAAAAACAAATTATAAGAAGGAAATTAATTCCATGGATTGTAAAGGATTCAATAAATTATTTTTCATTAAATATTTCAACAGAAAACAATGTATCTAGATAGGGAGGTAGTTCTAATGATTAAATAAAATGTAATTTGAGTGTATTAGGATCAACAAAGAAAAAATCACAATACTTTCTTAATACACCTCAAGAATTATCATGAACACTAAAATAAAAAGTGCATTACTTCTTTTTTGGGATAAAAATTAGTCTATGAACACCCTGGTGATTCATGACATTGATAGTTGTTTTAAAATTTTATATTGTTCCCTAAAGGATAAAATTGAAATTGGAAACTCTTAGTGGACTCACGAACTCATAGATAAAAAGAGGAAAATGTAGTTTAATGTGGGATTATCAATAGATAAATCCCATAAAGGAAGGGAAACCCAATATTCCATACGTTAAAAGTCTGGGAATATGAATCATATAAATTTCCTTAGGGGGCTAGGAGATTCTTCAAATATGGATGAGAGGTGAATAAAGATAATTTTTACAAATGGGATTCGATGAATACTGCTATTGTGCAAGAACAAATGAAGTATTATACCAACAATCAACTTGTAGAGCATTGTTTTTATACCAAGTAACTTGTTTATTATACAATTGAGTCACCTAATCCAAGTGTTGTGAGAGGAAATCAACAACCAAAAAACCTCTAATATAGCAAGGCTGGGAAAATAATATCACTATTAATGAGGTGGATCGCGATAATAATGTAGTTATTGGTATACTGGTTATTCAATTTATAATTATTAACACGCATTTTGATTTTTTCCTACATATTCTTTCATATTCTGTAATTTAGGTAGATCTATTCAAAAAAACCTAAAAATAAGGAGTGTGATTTTTCTATAAGAATAGATAATGAGAAAATTATTTCATCTAAAGCATATAACTCCTCTCCAGTTGATGTTTGTGGATTGAAACTCCTATAAAATATTTTTTACAAACACTATTAGAGTTTGATTATATATTATGCATGGATTGTCCATCATTATATAAATCCAAGATAAAATTTGGGAAAGAGAGATCACTCTCTACATTTGGAGGCATCCTCCAATTGTATGCAAGTGTAAGGAGGATGATGAATATCCATCATATTTATCATCTCAATTGTTTATATTATTGTATTATGAGTGTGAAGATATGGTTAAAATTTTTGTGATTAAGGATATGATCTTCCTCAAAGACATTCCCATTGTGAGAGACTACATTGATGTGTTCCTTAAATAATTTCATGTTCTTCCACCTAAATAGGAGGTTGAGTTCCCAATTGTTCTCATACTTGGATCTAAGCCTATAGTGAAGGCTCTTTATAGAATATCCAATATTTATTTAGAAGAACAAAATAAGTTGTTTTAATAGAATATATAAAAGGGTTTCATATGCTCAACTACTTCACTATAGGGTGTTCTAGTTCTGTTTTTACAAATAAATATGGATCGATGTGCATCAGTAAAGATTATCATGAGTCCAAAAAAATATTTATAATGAAAAATTATCTACATAAATAGATAGATTAATGGTTAAATTAGATATATGGGGCCATGTATTTCTACATGGTAAACATTCGGTTCATATATCAGTAATTAATGGAGATGAAAGAATATATTCATAAGAATGCCTTTTGTATGATATATGGATACAATGAGTTCATTGTGATTCCCTTCAGACCTAATTATACTCCATTAATTTAAATCAAATCAATGAACATAGTCATTAGAAATTACCTCAAATTTTTTTTGTTATCTTCATAGATTATATTTTGATATAATACATGGGAAAAATGGAACATGATGAGAATTTCAATAATGTAATGAAGAATTTATGATGGGATAATCATTATGCAATGTACAGTACATGTGACTTATGGGTGGAGGATGTATTATTACTTGGATATATTATCACCGACAAAGGAATATCTATGGGACCTTCCATGAACATGGAAATTGAATAGTGGGACAGGAAAACATATAAAATATAGATATGTAGTTTCCATATCTTAACTGAATATTACCGATGGTCTGTGGAGAAATTATATTTATTGTTAAACCAACAATGTAATATGACTCTAAAAAGTGTAATGTTACTCTGGACCAGTGAATATGATGAATTTTTTAATTAGTTAAAATAGATGATTTAATTACACTAGTACTTATAAAACCGACCAGTGGGGTAATCTTTTTGGTATACAATGGTGCTTTAATGAAAAGACAAGGATGAATACTAATTTAAAAGATAAATTGAAATCCTACACCTCATGGAAGTTGAATGTTTTTGAGAAAAAATATTCCATGCATAATATGGTGTCTGAATATCTGATATTTGCTTTGAAAATTAGGTGGGAATGACTTTATCGGGATATGCATGATATATAAACTGATTACCCAAGCCTTAAATATATATTTACATAAAAGGTGCTTAATATTCACCAACAAAGAGGGTTAGATAATATCAAGGATTTATAATACTCATTCCACAACCATACTAGTAATGAAAAAAATATAATGATTCTTTATGAATAAAGGATTCTATATCTTTATCAATGTTTAGAATTCATTACGATACTATATTCTTAGACTTGGAAAAATTTGTACATGTAAATCATTAAGGAATAAATATCATCGAATCATTCTCAAAATATTTATCATCCACCATTTTCAGAGAAGACAAATCATTATCAATCGATAATGTGTAAATTAATTAGAAGGTAGAAGATATAAAAAATTGGAAATAAACATAATTAAAAATTTATTAGTAAGGACTTGAAATATTTAGGTCATGACTATGTGCACCGGTGAATAATTTGATAAAGAATGATATTTTTTATGTTGAAAATAACTCAAATTTCTCAATAAATGAGGGAGAAAAGGATGTACCTAGAACTCCAAGAGGTCTATTGGTGGGAAAATATGAAGAAAGAGATCACTAAGTTTACATAAAAGTTCATGTTATCTAAACAGGTGAAGGATAAAAGAAACAACATTAGGGGGATGATGCAATCAATACACATACCATCTTTGAAGTGGGAAAACCTCACTGTGATGTTTTTCACCGAACATCCAAAGACTTCAATAGAAAATAAGGACGTATAGGTTTATTTGGATCATCATACAATGATATTTAAATTTATTATAATTTTAGAGGATTGATCACATGATCTATATTCATATATATACATCAAAAAGTTATTGGGGCTATATGGAGAACCGTTATCCATTATATCTAATCATGATACAATATTTCCATCCATGTGCTGGAACATTCCCCAACATTATCTAAATATATATTTGAACATTATTAAAACATTCCATTCTAAAATTGATGGAAAATATAATAGTACTCATTACACACATGAGGACTTATTTAGAGTCTCTTCTATAGACATTAGAGAATAATGGGAATACCATATTCCAATGGTCATGTTAACATAAAACCATATTATCCAATGATGAATTTAAATATCCTTATTTGATGTTTTTTTATGGGAAAACATTAAGAACACCGACATCCATGTGTGATGTTAGTGAACGCAGTCTTCTAGGACATGAAATGGGTGTTGAAATGGTATAAAATTAGAAAACTATTCAGAAAAACATCAAGGAATCCCAAAGTTGATAGAAGGGCTATGTATATATTTTTTATGGGACTTATAAAATGAATTTGGAGAAAAGTAATTCATATGTATATCTACATGGAATAGATTAATGAGATTTGGGAAGATATGAAAGCTATGTCTTAGGTATATCGGCACCTTTGAGATTATAGATCATATCAGATTTGTGGAATATCAACAATAACTCCCACCAACCATGTATCACGTATATTATTTCTTTCACAAAACCCTAATTATATAGAATATAATAGATCCCTCGCATGTAATTAATTTATATGTTTTACATATGGAAGTGATATCTCTTTTGAGGAGAATCTGATGAAGATCTTGGACTATACAGATAAACTATTAATCAATAAGAAAACCCACCATGTCCACATATAATGAAGGAACCATAAATATGAAGGGGTGACATGGGAACTGGTGGAAGTGGTGAATGATATGTACCATCATATATTTTCCCAAAATTATGTAAAACAAAATTTTTAGGATGAAATTTGAAGGTGGAATAATGTAACAACACATAATTTTATTAACGGAATTCACCATCCTCTAACAATACAATGTATGTATAAATAACATTGGGAACCAAATAAAAAATTAATTCTCATAAATTAATAATAAAAAATTATCTATAAAATAGCCATCTATTAATTCCAAAAATTTATAGTGCGGCAATAAATAATAAATATGATAAGAAGGAATTCAAAATCTAGATCAGCTCAATCCATCAAAGTAACTGCACTCATGAAAAAAGCTATAGAAATAAAACAAAATGTTAATAATATAATATTTCTTATGAATATTAAATTATATATATAACCTCAATTTAAATTTTAATTGATTGAAAAATGAATAAAATAATTATTGTGTATATAATTTAAAGAACCTATACTATTGAAATATTTACCTAATTGTTGGAATATTTACATAACCATTGGAGGTGAAATATGGAGATTAATAATAGTAATGTAGACATTAAAATAGTAACCCCACATAAAAATGTATAAGTAAATTTTATTTATCTTATAAATGAAACTATGATATATATTTATATCGTGGTATACTTAAATATTGTTCTAAAAATGATTAATTATGTGTTAGTAATTTTGTAAAAAATAAATGATTAATTAAAATTTAATAATTAATATAATTATTTAAAACCAAATTTATTTTCAAAAAATGTATTCCATATTTAAAACATAAACATAAGAAATAGATATTTTGATTTTTTGGGTTTTTGGGTTTTTTCGAAAATAGTGTAATTTTTGATGAATTGAGAATATTATAATTTGTTGTATTTAAAAAAAAATGAGTCATGAATGATGTATGGATGATGTAAGAACCAAGTGGTTGAAACACTAATGAACTATTTTATCTATTTAGTCATAAGAATCAACACTATTTATAGTCATCATCCAAAATAATAAACTAAAGAATATTTTAATGAAAACACACCTTTCCTCCAGTTATAAATACCACCCTCACCACCCTTTCTCATCACACCTCATAAGCATTAATGAATCTCTAATGTATTCCCAATTCCCTTCACATGACTCTACCCCATGTCAAATACCTACTGGCCTCATCAAAATACAAAACCCATGTTCCTTAATGAGGATTCAAGGAGATGAAATTCATGAGGTAAAATCCTCCTTTATCAATTAAAATAATTATTTATTCCACCTTAACCTCACCCCTATCCAAAAAAATCATGAAAAATCCATTAAAAATATAGAGTAGAATTATATGGTTTTAAGGGAATATCCATCACAAAATCTCTAATCTTCAACTTTTATTTTAAAAATGAAAACAACAAACGTGATGTTTCAATTCATCACCTATACTATTTAATTTTTCTTTAACACCTTCATGGATGGTCATAAAACCATTTTTTTTGTAACATCATGATATAATATTTATGTTATAACATATTGCATATTTTTTTTAAAAATATACACATATAATATTAAATAAATCAATTCTATTCTGTTGTGTTCATGAAAACCTCCAAAATAAACTTAACATTTTTCATTAATGTTTTATCTAATTAATCACTATCATGTCATATATATATATATATATATATATGGGAAACATTAACATATATAAGTATATAAATACCATTTCATATTACTTCTGGTGTTTTCCTTCCATTTGACAAGAACTCCCACATTTATACTCAATGGAACTGACTATAAAATCATAACACAAGAACTCCAAAAACAAAAAAATTAAACATTATAACCTATAAAAATGGATATAAATGAACTTAATAAAATTATAATAAATAAAATATATGTTTTTTAGATTATTATTTATTTAATTAATGGATATAGTTTGATTTTACAGAATATTTAGTGCATGTGTAGAACACATTTTGAAATAATCTAAGAGATCCCTCGGAAACATCATTTTTCCATAGGGTCATGTTTTCTCTCTCATTAATCCATTTTTTTCATAAAAATTATAATATAAATATTCAATATTATATTTATATGTTATAAACATATTTATCCAAATCAATTCATCTATCTTTGTCAGAGAAATATATATTTAAACAGGTTCTCTTATAAATTTCTCCCGATAATCAAGCCTAATTAAAGGTAAAATATAAATTTATAACCGATTTTTATGTAAAAAAATAAACTGATTTAAGATGCCAATAGTTTCCTAAAATCACTAATTTTTTCAAGATAAATATCTTTTTTCATTCATGTTTTTATGAAAATAATGTTTCCTTTAACCTCTTTAGATAATCTTTTTTTACTTCCCTAAAACCACGCTTATGTGGAACATTTAAAAAGTCACCTAACCATTATTTTATAATATTTTCACATTAGATGGACATAATTTATCATATTATATGAATTTTTTAATTTTTTAATTTATATTAATGATTTACTCCCCTCTATTTTGTAAACTATTTTGATACACCCTATCGTTATGCCCTATGACATGATTACGAGACCCATTTCATTCCAAGGGTAATAATTATGTTTATTTCTTGGGTTTTATTCATTATGTGGAATAAGAATTCATGAAAAAGTTATGATGGGTGTTCCCAAATAGGGATCCAACACATTGGATAATGTTTAGTCACATAAGATGTCATGTATGGTGTTAGGGAGTAATCCTAATCCATTATGGGACTCTATCCACCATGTGATATAGTCTTGGATGTTATCCATGACCCATGTCTATGTCATGGTATATATTACTTCCACATTGCTATATTTCTATAATAATTTTATTCCATGTTACATATGACATTCTTCTACATTTTAAGTCATGTTAAATGCCTACTATGTTATCTTGTTATTCCATGTACTCATGTGTTCTTCCTCTATTCCATTATTATTCCATTATAGATATTCTTAGCTCATCCTATTTGTATTTATATTCCCCCAAGTTAACCTATGTAGTTGTGGGAGCTTGAATGGATTTAGGATATCATTAGGGGAATAAGTTTATATTTTGGTTTAAATTTCTCTTATTATGTAAATAATATTATACACACAAGAATTTATAATCCAAGTTTTATATTTGATGATAAATTATACTTAAAATAATTTAATAATATGTCTAAAATGATAGGGTGGGTAGATGGGTGGCATGTAATTCATGATTTATGATATACACTATTATTTTTCAGTGATTCATCCATTTTTTTTAAATAAATGAGTTCCTTCGTCATTGATAATTTTTCATTGTATTCCAAAACTAAATCAAAAGATTACTCTTACCAAATTACAATGAAATTTATCAACAACCCTAGTAGATATTTCTCAGACCAATTTTTAAATAGAATTTATACCTAATATAATATAAGATAAAAAATATTACATTAGTATTGGTCACATGATTTCAATACCTATAACAAAAAAAATTTCCACCATGGTAATTTTTATTGAATAATTTCATTACTTTTTGATATGTTTCTAGAAAAAATATATTTTTCAATTTTTTTTCAAATCTCGTGTGAATATTCAAATAATACGGTATAGAAAATTTTAGAATGAAATACATTCATGTATTTTGATAGGGATAAAAAATATTCCATATATGAAAATGTATGGAAGAATTTTAAAACTAGTTCAATTTCACCTTTTGGAAGGTACCATCTAATTGCATAAGTAGTTCATGTTTTTTAGAGGAATGGGTCATCCCTAATATAAAACATAGAGTTAGTTTGATATTTGTTCTATTGTTGATAGATTAAACGAGATGGTACATATGATGTTACTAAATAATTGATAATGTTTGAGTACAATGGTACTTTTAATTCCATGATGTAATGTAGTTCACCTATGAGTAGATCGTTGAGTGGGTTCTAACATGGATTTTCTACATTAGCAGTGTGAGGATATCTGAAAATATGATCATCCACTTGGTTTTTGGTTCCCTTTTGGCCCTTAATCTACATGAGGAACTCATATAATACAAGAATCCATCTCAGTAGTTGTGTATTATCATCATCCTTCATCATTAGATACATGAGGGATATATGATATGAAAAAATAACAATTATAGTTTTTAGTAGGTATGATCTAAATTTATCTAGATTGGATATGACTATAATGAATTCCTTTACTATATTAATGCAATAGATATTTTTTCATCTAATTTCATTGATGTGTAGGTGTTTAATTAAGGATTTATATCAATTATTTGTGAGTGGGAAGTTCCCAAATATTGATTTGATGCATTATAGAGCCTCTCAAAAGGATGATCTTAGTTTGGAAGATGAATTATCAGTGTTGTAAAGATAATTTTTTTTAACCATTAAAATTCCTTCTTCTACTCAAAATCAACATTATACTCATCTTATTTTATGTGTAACCATGATAGAGGTAGAAAAAAATTTCTACAATCATTGGTAAATATTCAATATAAACCAGCATGGCCTAAAAATGTTCTAACATGCTTAAGAAATGTTGGAAATAGAAATGATTTTATTACATCGACCATTAACTTTTATACCACCATTATATTTTATGAGATAATGTGGCATAAATATATTCCTTTTTTTGACAATGAAATGAAATTTTCAAAAGATAAAAAATCTTTTTGTCAACACACATTTTAAAACCTTAATTAAATTCAATACTTAATGATCTAAAGAATCAAATAAATTAGCAACATCAAAGATAAATAGTTCAAATAAGTCATCAATGTGATATGAGAAAGTACTCTCCATACACCATTGAAATTTTCCTACACTGTCACATATCCCATGTAAAATCCTGTTGTAGTTTAAATTTATAAAGTGATGGGTGAAGGTAATCATCTCTTAATATTCTGGTCAAATAGGCAACTGGAAGTATCTTGAAAAAATATATATGAAGAAATAATTTTATTTTCCTGCTAATCATTCTTGAATTTGATCGATGTATGGGATAGAGAAGTGGTCCTTCAAAGTAACATGATCCGGATTTCTATAATATATACACCCCCTTTAGTTGTTTCTCACTCAATTGGGGACATGTTCATTGTGGTAATTTTTTATAGTTTCTATGCTAGTTGACATGGGGAAAATATGGATTCCATTGACCTAGCAAGAATTAGAGATTGGGTAAATGATGCCAGATGCTAGCATTTTTTCAATATCATTATTTAACACCTCCATTATGGTAGGATTATGATTATTTTTTTTGTCTCATTCATTGGAATTCACAATCAAAATGATTTATGAGAGTGTTCATTAGGGTTTATTCATATATATATCACATAAAATCCATCATATTGAATGAAAATTTATTTTGATAAAGTCTACCATATCTTTTTCCTAAGAATATGTTATGTTATTTATAATTGTCACTATTAATTTCCCTCTGTCCATATGTTAAGAATGAATTAAATAATTTGGTAATGGTTTTATCTCCAGAAATAGGGGTTATTCAAGGAATGATATTGAATTTTATATCCCCACTTATATATATTAGATCTAATGTATCATATCAGTCACCTTCATTAAATCTACAAATATTTTAAAAAAAACTTCTTCTAACATGAAATTTGGATTATCATATTTTGGGGTATTGTTATTTTCAAAAGAATAATGTGTTCGTAATTCCCAGAATTTTCAAAGAAAACCATAATAATCAATCAGTTCTATACGTTCTTCATGAGAGATAAATTAATAAAATGAATGATTAATGGATGATTCATCACATTAAGTATGTCCTTTGTATTTAACAATCTCGATGTTCCATTTTACGTTTACTTTCATGGTCATTAATGAGGGATTTTTATGTCTTCAGAAATGACCACCCCAAAATAACGGGTGAGTGAAATGGTGCTCTATCCCATTACATGGTAATGACATAGATGTATTATATGAATTTCAATCCCCTTACTCCCATGAGAACATATTCTACATATCCTATTGGAAAAACTATGGATCTATTTTCTAACTATAACACCAATCAAGTAGACCTCAATTATATGATCTATAAGGATGAACACACAGATTGATGCATAAAATTTATTGAAGCAACCGGATCACATAATGTATTAGTAAAAATATAAAATAGGGAATAGAATAATTAATTTCCAAGGATATAAAAATTATTGTGGTAGTACTAGTGTTATTAGTGCTAAGACACATATTTCTATTCTGATTCTTTAATCTCTATCAAGTAACATTTTTTATTCTCAACTCCTTCTAGTAATTTTTTTATTTTGGTGTTTTTTGTATGGCCTCTAGTAGTGGGATTTGGATATCATCATTTACATATGGTTTCCTAAATTTCATACTTAATTAACTCCATTTCACCCGTACTCGATTCAAGTAATGCATAAGGGAATGTTTCCAAGATATATTTCTTTTCTATTTGATAAATATAATAGTTCATTTCTGGAATTTCATTTTAGAACCAAGAAATTACATATTCATTCCACTTATCCTATTACCTTATTTAAATGGATGGTTATTCATCATTCCTCATATATTAGACATCCTTTTTTTTTATAGGTAGAAGACTTTATTTACCTCTTTATGTTTTGGTAATGATAAAATTATTCTTAGGATTCAATGTTTTATGGTATGGTAGGTTTCCTAGATATTTGGTAATGAAGTCCAAAAGGCATATGAACTAGTCTTTTAGATTATGTATATATTCTTCATGTCATACAAACATATACTATATTTGCTTTTCTTCAGTTGATGGAACACACGTGGAATGATGTTCCTACAAATTAATTCAAAAGGGTTGTGGTTTAACGGAATATTGAAATGGTGGTGGGTTCTGATATTACTACTACTAGAAAGGTGGGTGTGGTGGGAATTGTTTTTGATAGTATAGAATCGTTTCATTCTGACCATATCATAGTTGAGCCTATGGTTGATGCGCCTGATTCTTATGGAATTTTCATGGATGAATGTCATCACTGTATCTTCTTGTTTCCTATACATCATGGAACAAATTAGTAAAATGTGATTATGAAATAGATAAACCACATAATAGAGATAAATATTTTTTCTTACTTTTCTACATCATAACCATTTTTTATACTAACCTGGTTAGGTTTTTATCTATGGTTTCAAGAAGATAAGAGGGGTCAAAAGTTCATACCTCATGGATACCACTCATTCATATAACATTACTTTCATTTTTTTATAATTTATATTAAATATTCATAATTTTATTTCAAGAATATGTCGGTAAGTTATTGATCAGGGGACCTCAAGATGAGTTTTCGAGAACATTTCAATTTTTTTTATCAATACATGGTTGAAGAAAATTATTAATTGATCCTCATTCATTTCATGTTGTGGGAAGCTGCTGAAAAGCTTATTGAACTCCTCCCAATACTCTTAGAGGGTTTCTTTGGATGATAGATTTATTTTGTAAATCTACTTTATGATAAGGGTTATCCACGATGTGGGGAAGAATAATTTTTTGAATCCAATTTTTAGATATTCACAATAATTAATTTGTCAGGGTTATAATATATCCACAAATGTAAATGTTAAATAATATAAAATTAAATCATGAAATAAAATTGTGGATCTATTAAGGTTTAGAATATTAAAGAATTAGGCTATTACTATTTTAGAGAAATGCTACATCATAGTCCCCCTTCCCATTGTTGAGGATAGTCTGTCTCATTTCTGATTATAGTATACTTTGGTGTTCCTCAGTGGGGTGGGATGGTAATATGAAGCACATAATTGAAAAATGATATAAATTAAAAAAATATCAAATGAATAAACCGAAATAAAAAACATAGAAGTATTAGGGAAAATAGTTGGTCAATTTATAGGAAATGTGATATTATAAAAGTCACCAATATTCATCCATTGTTTACTATAATAGTTATACATAGGTCTGACATTATACATCATGATAAAATATGGATTTCATTGTATGCTTATCGATGGACAAGCTACAACGACATGTGCTCTTAGATATCTCAATGCTTGGAAGTTACCATAGTCACAATACCTATTCTCCAACATGACCCTCAACACCAGAGTACTATTACACGTAACCTAATCATAGAACTATATTTCATGAAGTTGACTCTATACCTAGTCAGAGGCTATAACATGAAAGCTTTATGCTTCATGTAATATCTGATCAATGACACTTTAGAAATTCTAAGTAAAACACATTCCATTTCTCATCCTCTTATAGGCATGTTGGGATTATTCAAAATATAAATTAACACATATATAAAATGTATCATTTATTAACCTTATCATCGACTATTTTCAAAAATCCTTGAAGGACCCATTTATGCAGTCCACTATATTTGTGGATAAATGGCCATATCATTAACCAACATCATAAGTTAATAACAATTTATCCTGTGAACATTTAACAATATAATAATAAAAATATCCATTATACCATTTAATTTCAACAAGATATTGATTAAAAATTTCATATTGGGGTTATATGATGATACCATAAGTGAATAATGTATTAAAAAGGATATTAAATTTTCATTCAAAAACATTACATTAAGAATAACATACCCAACTTGATAATCAATTTCATTATTTCCTCATCTATTAAATGCATATGAAAATTACTTTCAATATGTCAACTGCAATACCAATGATAATTATTCATTTCTCTCCATAAAATCAGATCACTATTAATGAACTCTATAATCACTCGATGTCAATCAAATATCAGACAGACAAACTAGTTTTGTGTAACATGTATGCGTATACAAGCCAAAAAATCTTCAATATTCAAAATTATATGTTGTAAAATTTAAAAAAATGTAATTTCTAGTCGAGGATGAAAATTATCCTATGTGGTAGAATTAATAAGAACACATGTATACATTCCAAAATGAAAAGTTCCATAGACTCGAATGAATTATTTATAATATGGGAAAACAGTGATACTTGGACTAAATTCCCAAAAAATCTTGTTGAACTTCATCTTTGATTGAGGAACATGATAAATGGGAGAGACATACTAAACTGCATCTAATTGCCAAGTAATATGATTATTAAGAGACAAAAATTCTATATTTTGTTGATACACTTCATATGATTTATCCCAATCATCATGCACGTTTAATATTTACTTTTGTTTTTCATTCCATGTTTTGTTGTAGGATATATAATAGTTAAACAATTATTGTATTAGTTCCTAAAAATGAGATATAGTAACTTCCTAAAATGCTCATGTCACCTCTAAAATAATTTTTGATATATTATCTACATCATATGAAGGATGATCCTGTGACTAGTTGGATCTACACAATTTTTTTTAATTTTAATTTTGTTATATTCCATCATAGAAATTTTTTTATATATTTTCCACAATCTAAATGTACATTATAAACCATATTTTTCAAACAGGCATAAATATTTTTCCTTTAAATCATCAATCACAAATGAGAAATACTACTCTATGAGGTTCTATTTTATCAACTTTTTATAGGAAACATTAATTTAATACTCATTCCAAATATAGATGGAGTTATCAGTTTATATCGATATATTCTAGATAATTAGATGGAATTTAGTTACTAGTGTAATGAAATCCTAATTAAACTTATATTCACACAACATTATTTTGACTATGTATGCCAATGATTTAGGATTATCACCAATAAGTGGTGGATGCCAATAAATTAGAGTAACCTCAAAAGGATCATTCCTCACATAACCCTCACACACATCATAACATGATGCTGCGGTAGATACTTCCTCATCAGATAAAGATTAATTTAGTATATAAAGAGTCTATACATGGATTTCCCCTACATATCCTTCCAAATTATGACCATAATCATCATATTGTTTTATCATATGAGTCATTGTAGAAGGAAATAAATGGGAGTATTTTCAAGGACATAATACTATAGAGGTCATAAAGAATTGTTATCTAGTAGATGGATTTTCCACAAAAATATCAGAAATCAGAAAATATAATTACAATATACCATTACTACATTGTTTGATGAATAAAAATGATGCATATATCCAATCCTCTTTGTCGAACTGGGGATAAATAGAGTTCTTGAATGTCTAACAGTATTAATGGTGTCAATATTCAATTGAATTAATTTATTGATAAACCTTATATTTTTAATGAATGTGAGTCTTCATGAAAATGACTTCCAATGGTAGACAATCACAATGATTTTCCACTCATGAAGGTGGAAAACTATTGATAAAACCCTACTCGGAATAAATTATAGGACCATCGAAATATTGTCTCGTACACAGGATTATAATTAAAAAATATAATTAATAAAAATATTATATACTACTTCATGAATTTGAAATTTTTTTTAAATTTTTTATGATTAAATAATTAACAAGATCTTCACACTTTTTCTATGGATTAGTTAATAATTATTTTATAAACCGACCAAAACATAAGGCGATCCTAGCATATCTATTAGCTCATATTTAATGTACCAAAAATATATTCTCAATTATGGTGTAAAAATACAAAATCCAAGAGAAGCACTTATTATCAAACATCTTATGTTTACAATGATACCCACATTAAGGTGAGGGGTTCTAGGGGGTTTAGATTTAATGGTTTTTAGGTATACTCACATGTACTTACATAATTAGGGAGGGGGATTACACACAAGTCATAAACAATGAAAAGAAAATTTAATAAATACCGGTTATATTGTTGAAACAAATAAGGAATATAATTTCAATCAAACATTGGTTGACCATTTAAAGATCATCTAATTATTACAAATTAAATAATTATATACAAAAAAATTATATTAATTTTCAATCATACATCGGTCAGTTACCCTATAATCATCAAACATTCTAGATTAAAAACATATTTTTATCAAATATATATTATGTTCAAATTTTTATAACACTACATATAAATATATTTAATAAATTATATATATATATATACATCTATATGTATTCAGATATTCACAAATATATTTCACTGTTACGTGTGATAAGATATAACTAAAATCTTGGTCGATATAAATAACCTCACTATTGAAGTAAATTGATTGTGATATTATAATAATAAAAATAAAAAATTATATATTCTAATTCCACATCATCAAATGATTCAAAAAAATTAATTACTTTTGAATAAATAACTATTAACTGAAATTGAGACTTATTCTACTGATTAATTTATCATTATTTGATAAACTAACCATAACTAAATGGTAAACTCATAGAGTCTCTTTTATCTACAAATTATGTAACCATTAGTTTCATTCAAAACAAAAAATCATCTTGTAGAACATCTCTTTTTAAATTCCTCTTGTCAAATTCCTTTTTATTACAAAGTTACTCGCATGCCTGGGAGAGGGACTAGGTGTATGAAATAGAAAAAATATTTAGGCAAACAAAGTGATTCCTTAAATATTTAGAGAGGGATTAATCACATTTCAACAATGAGGAAAATAACAATCAATTATTAAAAATTATATAATTACTTTCAAAAAAAACATGCACTCTCAATTATAAATTGGTCGTTCATCCCAAGATAATTTATCACATAATATTCATAACATGTTTTTTCATATACTCATTATGTTCTATATTTTATATAATTTACAAAAACATAGATCAGATATATATTAAATATCCACCCTTTTGAGCCAAAAGTTATAACTTTTCAATGTGTGTATAGATATTTATATTTTAAAATAACATTTTTTTAATATTTTTGTCATTATTATACTTTCCAAAACTAATGAAATTATATTTTATAGTTTTGTACTCAAAAAAATATATTTATCATTAATAAAATTTTAATTTATTATGTTAAATTATGATTGATAGTAAATAAAAATAAAATTCATTACACTTACATAACAATCATTATAATACTGTAAAGTATGTTGTTTTCAATTTTATAAAATTAATGTTTTATATATAATTTTTTTCATACTTATACATTCCAAAATTTAAGTTATTATATTTTAGACATTAAGACATGGAATAATAATTTTTTATACAATATATAAATTAAGTTTTTTATTTATAGTGTGATACCTTTGTATAATAACCAAAATCCTACATAGATTCCTTGGCGAGACACATGGTTTGATTAACACTTCCAATCCAATTACCAATGGCTTAGTAATCACACAAATCCATATATCATGGCTAGTATACACTATGGGATAGTCTTGTGCCTATAAATTCTCCAAAAAAAATCCACATTTTCATCCAAATATTTTTATAAACCTCTATAATGACCCCAAAGATAACCCATGTTGAAGTTAAATCGCACCTATAAACGATAAGATGTAATAATTATCCCCCAAATTTTTATCCCCAAATGTTCCCATTATTATAGATATCAAAATAACAAGGCCAATTATACCTCATAAATGATTCTTATTGTAATGTATTATGTCTATCTTATCCACACTACAATATTACATCAACTATGGAAATGTTTTTAACATAATACATTATTTTGGAGATACATAATCTAAAATAGTTTCTCAACTACAGTTGTTTGAAGATCAATATCAACATCATACTATTAAATTGCATAGGGAGGATCTTGTTGATACCTCCTAAAATATGAAACATGAAACACATCACGAATTATTATCAAATGGGTTGCCATGTCCAATTGATATAACATATTTATAATTCCTTTAATGTTCTCAATGTTTCTAGAAAAAATTACTGGAAGCATAACCTGTTTAGTTGATCAGAAGTGTCCCAACTAATGAAATAATAAAAAGGAAAATTGATCAATAACCTCAATATAAATTAGTGAATGGTGATGGTCCGCATAGGATTTATGATGACTATGTTTTGGAAATATGTCTTCCAGGACAACTACAGATTTTACTTCATCTCCTAAGAATGTATTGTACCAAATACAGACCGCTCTCCCAACACTTCCCCGCACAAGGGTGATCTACATGGATGATAATAAATTTATTCATTTTGTTACATCTTAATCAGTAACTGATAACTATTGTTATAGGAAAAATAAACTAGAGTATGTATCTTTTCGCATGAAAAAACAAAATCAACACACACAGCTAATCATATCCTCAATATCATAGATAGATCTCTCTATATATACATAAATATTTTGGATGATATACCATGATATATTTCTACTAGTAAACTATCTAAACATGTACATAATTATAAAAAAATCATGTGAAATTTAGGTCCCTATCCAAAATAATTTTAGAAGGAACCCTAAAAATCCACACAACCTCTCAGGCATACAAGTATCTGAGATATTCTACCTTTTTTGTCTCCTTGATAGGGATGAATGATAGGATTTCATGAGTTATTATTTGATCCCAAAAATCAAATCCTAACACTTGGATTATATTGTATATAAATTATGAAGTCCATTAAATTATCTTCCCATTTCTATACTAGAAAGGGAATGTTTTTCAATAAACCCACATTTCTCAGGTACTCAACGTTAATTCTATAATATGGATGGCACTATGATACAAATTATTCAATTGAACATCTTATCCTTGCCTGAAAATATGGATGTATCATGTTAGTAAACATCTTTGTATCCAAATAGTTTATATACCAATAAGACTAGTGTACACTATCAACCACTCATACCATATTGACATAAGAACAAGAAAACTATCCTAGAAACCCAAATCACAATGTGGAGGTCGAGAACACTTACTTAAAATCTTCCCACTATAAAATATTTAATTAAAAAAATTAGATACTGGCTTTAGTTATGTGCATGAGATGAACATACTCATTAAATGATGATTTAGAATTTACAAAATACAAGAACACCTTCTCGTAATATACTTCTACTGCCAAGCTCATCTAGGTGAATAAAATCATTAAAGACCACACCTCCATTGATTACTTTAGACCTATTATTGATAATTTCCAAATCAGAACATTGGAGACCAAATTACAATTCTCAGAACTATATGTTACCTGAAAATCAAATATAGAATGATACTCTACCCCACACCACTAACATAAGTTTCAATCCCCTAGACATTAATTAAATATCTATTCATTGTGTTCAGAATATACTATAAACTACTACCCAATCTGATAATGTTTCAAAATTTTGAGAGTATTCATAATAGCTATAATCTCATGATATTTTCTAGGGATAGACTTCTCATGAGGGAGTAACAAGAAGGATCCATATAACCCCACATATTTTCCCTACATCATGACACACCCCAAAAACATGACTTATATATGGAAGAAATCATCGTATCCCAAACAAGATTCTACAAGAATCATTAATAGAGATAATGTAACCCTTATAGTAGATTCATAATAATACCTCTTACATTTTTCATTCCACTAATAAATTGAACCCTAATGATTTATATATTTCATAGTGGTGTGATATTGAATAAATCATGAATAAACAAACAATAGTATCCTCTAACCCCAAGAAGATTCAGATCTCAAACAAATTTTTAGGATACTAATAGAACATAAACACTTGTATCAATGTTATATCCACTATGATTCAACTCTCATATATAACATTCCCCCAAAAAAAATCACTTCTAGGCTCCAAAACTAACATTTCGAATTATTACTATACATGTGATGTTCTATCGAGGATTGATTGAATATATACAAATGTTCCATGTGATAATCCGTTAACACAGAGGATAATAAAATATCATCTAAAAAACTATAAATGAGTCAAGAATAGATGAAATATCTAGTTCATCAATTATATATATAATCTATGTGGGTTAGTGAGACCTAATGGTAGAATAGGAAGCTCAAAAATCCTTTACTGAATCTTAAATGTTTACCTAGGTACGTCTGCTTATAAAACTACCAACTGGTGTAACCCTAAATAATGTTTAACATTTAAAAAATAATTATCCCATCAAGGTTGATCAAATAGATTATCAATTTTGTGAATATGCTACTTTTTCATATTGATATCATGGTTAAGAATTTGATTATCCATGCCATGTTTTAGAATCATGTTTGCATTCATTGCAACGAGAACAAGTGAAGCCTATAGTTCCACAAAAGGATGAATAAATACCTTATCCTATTGGTCTACCAATTAAAAATTAATATCCATTGACACTAAAGGATCTATATGATAATATGGCATTGAAAATAGTATCATACTAGGAAGTAGACCAATGGTAATTTCAACCTCTCTTTGTGGTGGCACACTACGAAAATCTATTGGAAAGAACAGGGGGTAACCAAAAATAGCTTTAGTAAGTATAATTATCAAATAATTAAAAAATACATCAAGAAACATATCATAAAAATGACATGATATCATCTAAGAATATGTATGAAGAAGCAATGATATCCAAGAACTAGTTTCCCACTCACCCCAAAAGAGTAAAGATTCCCTATTGGGAGATAAAAAATAAACATGACGGAGATAATAATAAATTTTTTCCATAACATTGATTTTTAAATAAATAAAAATAATCAGGTCAATGATATCAATAGGGAGAACCAAGAAATCATAGACACTTCAAAGTCATCTATAATTACCCAACATATGGGAAAATTGAAATCTTGTTTGAACCTCTTTCCCAAATGTTTGGAAGGAAAAAAAATAATTAAATAATATCCAAATTTAATCCCTATATGTAAACTATAAATGATTATACAAATTAATTAGTATCACATATATCATAAAATACTACTACTATATAAGATGAAATAAACATTGTACCTCTTACACTAGCTAGCCCTGCATTTGATTCCTTTTTTGCTTGATCTATAACATTAATAAGTACATTTTCATCTCCTAAACAACATTTCTCAAACACATGAATATATACCTTAGCCTAAGGATTAGACCCACCACCATTGTAAGAATCATAATAAACTTGAGAACAGTTGGTGAGATTTGATCTAACCTTACATCCTTGATAAATCCTTCCAAAAAGGTTGGTGAGATCGGAAAATTTTCCAAAATGGTGAAACGATCAGGGAACATATGAATAATTATTCATGGAATGAGTAGGATATCCATAATGATAAAAACAACTTACTACTGTCATGACAAATCCCATGAAACCTGTCTAGAGGAAAACATGCTAACAATTTCCTTCCTTTATAGGCTAGAAGAAGAACCCTAGCTAGCAACTACTGCATCAAAACATCCACACAAACATGTCTTCCAAGATATATACACATATTAAATATTCTCTTTATTGATAACATCAATAATGGATGAATGTTATAGAAGGCACAACATTGACAATATACCGGCCCTCAATACCATCTCAAACATATGATATTTTTTTAATAATTTAGGAAACGTTCCTGGTAAATGTTAACCAACTCAAAAAAGAAAGAGGAATACTACATAATAGAATTCTACCCATTCAATAATGTCAAAAATAATTTGGTATGTCAACATGTGTCTTCTATAGATAAAACATTTAGATGATGAATTTCTTGAAGGAAACCCATGTATGATCATCACGAAACATATCTTTCCCAATAGAGTACCACATATACAACAGTGTCCCTCAAGAATATATGTGTAAAACCCAACCATAGAATACTAAGAAGATTTTATAATGTTGATGATATTTTAAATCAACTCAAGAAACTCCTTAGATTCTAGGAATTAATTATCACCATGGAAGATGGTTGAATTATGATTTGTAAATTCAGATCCATTATAAATCCCCATCCCAGGATTTCAACGTTTTCTTGTCCGAGAGGATGAATAATGTGATTTATAGTTTATACTAAATAATTTCTCTCCAGAGGGATGATTCAACTACAAAACCTATCTTATAGCTTCCTCAATTGAATTTTGAAGATTTATTTTATGATGATTTGTCTAATGAACACAAGACAATAACCAATCAGGATAGTTACAATCACAACCTAACTAATAAACATCCTTTTATAAAAACTAGTTCCTTATGTAATTTGTGTCTCATTGTGGGTATTTTGAGGAACATATAGTCATTTTTTTGTTTTGTGCATAATATTATAAGACATTGTTCACTTTTGATAACTATAGTATGAGCCATTATTAAAATATTTTATTATATACCATACTATGTATGATAAATATATGTACCTCTACTTAATGTGGAGTGTTGGACATATTTATATTCAAATTTGATTGTCTAATTTTTTCCCCTTTGAATATTTAATTTTGAATTTAATATTCACAACTAATATATTTTATTTTTTCTTGTGAATAATTTTCTTAATTTCAATTCATATGAATATATTGTTAAATATAATTTTCACAGCAATAATAGTTTCTATTGTATCTCTAATCATAAAATATTATGACCCCACAAAACATTGTTCTCTAATCAAACTATAAACAAGGTTATATTTTTTCAAAAAGAAATATAACCAAAATATTACTCAAAAAGAGAACAATGTTAGTGAATTTAGACATGATATGAAAAATGGTAAAATATAGGAATAAAATATACCAACGATCATTTTCTATAAAAAATTAAACAACTAAAATAAATCAAATATTAAATTTTATATGTTAATTGATTAAAAGAAAATCATGTTAAAACAACTAAACCAGTCACTAATTTAATTCTTGAATCATTCATGTCTTTCTATTTATATTAAAATATAAAAAATAACTTATTTATTAATCACTTCTTCATTGTTTGAGGGAAAAAATTAGTGATATTGTGATGAAGACAAGGGAGAATGTGAATGAATTTTCTAAAGAATTTGTGATAACTGGTGCTCTCTATTTCAACAAAATATGATCACGATTTTATGAAAAATATAAAATTAAAAAAAACAAATAGAATAATTATTTATGATAAAACCTCATTTAATATTAAAAAATTGAAGCCAACATTGAAATTTCCCAACTAATAGATTACACACCCGATCTTCTAGTATGTTATGTGTGACACTGTATGATTGAATATACATAGCCATGGGCTGGTGACTAGCAATAAGAATGAATAAACATACATTGGAATAGATCATCTATAAAAAACTATAACATAAATGCATCTCGAAAACAAAAATACTATCTAATAGCACCTATAATATATAATCAACTAAAACATATAATAATTTATTCAAGGTAAAAGTCTTATCCAAAGAAATACAATGATAGAAAACCCCAAAAAAGGATATTGAATAATCAATGAAAACCCACCAGTTGAAACTAACTCCAAGAAATGAAGATTTCACCATACTATATGGACTTCGAGAACAAACCCCAATAACACCCATCTCCATTGATACCATGGAAAGTAGTCCCGTAAAAGTTTATGTCGACATCCAAAAATATGAAATATCTTGGGGAAACCATAATGTACATACATGTCATTGGTAACTCGATGGAGTCCTCCATGGATGATATTCCCTATAAACCATAAATCCCATAATATTCCACATATGTCACATTATAATGGTATTTTATAAGTACAAGAAATGGGGTACATGTGCCTCCTTAGATGATTCCTAATTTTATAAATTTATCATCCCTCATTATGAATGTTTGTCTCAGGGTAAGCATTGTGCATCAGCTGATTGTGTTACCAAACATATAAGTAGAGGACACATAAAACCATTAGTATGGGAGGGTTACATACTACACTGTATACATGAAATACTCTCATCCTATGGATAGTGTGAAGCATGATTGTTTTGATAACATGGATATTATCTAATAGTTCACCAAAACTCACTATTCTCTCTACACAAGTATAAAAGTCTACCTTCTCAACACCTTGAATATAATCCCCAAATGATGGATATACATGTAGAATTACATTATAATTTTGAACAATTATTAGAATATACTACTCATAAATCCTAAACATTCACCTAGGATAAAGGATATGTATATTTAATGAATCATCCCACTGCATGATGTTTCCCTGTATGTCAGATGTCTTGTTGGCCTCTTGGGAAGGGATGGTTATTTACTCATTCAGCAAAATCATTTTAAAGTCAGTATGAATTACATATTAATAATGTTATATGAAATGTATTTGAAATTTTGTAAATTGGTATAAAATATAGTGAATGGTCATGTTCTATTTTTACGGACATGATATGTAACCAAATTACATTAGAAAATTGACCAGAGGAGTCACTCAGCGTGTCACATAGAAATATGAAAAATCACTATTCCAAATCTACATAGATTATCCATGGAATAAAATATGTTTATTTCAAATTATTATCTTTTATAAATATATTTCAATCACATTGATCCTTATTAGAAAATACACCATGTGATTAATGTGCTAAATGATAGCTGGGTCTGTTTAATTGACATGAAATGTCTGTAAATACATATTGATGTTCTTACGCAAGAGATATATTTGGTATGACTCAGAACCACATGGAATTTAAAATTTATAGAAATTAGTAACCTTAACAGAATTATTGAATTCAATATATGTATCCCTATATACTACATGGATTATAATAATAAAATTAAAATCGAAATCCCATATAACACAATGAAACATGTCCTTACCTCTTCCTCCATATGAGAATATAGTGTAGTCCCACTATGCTGCCCATAGGTCCCCCATAACAATTTTGAATAATTATTTTAATCCATTCTTCATAATCATATACCATATCATCCATCCATTCTTCAAACCACACCCAATATTTTCACATTGTCATTTTAAATACAAGTAACATGAAGAATGTCAAAGAACACAACAAGTCTTTCTGAAGGGTATTCCAATAATGATATCTGATCTCTATGAAAATATTTTAGTGATATATTTATAATTTCATGGTATGATATAATATATAATTTTATTTATTTTAATTTTAAAATGAATAATTATAAATATATGATTGATCTATTATTTACAATGTTTAACTTTATCAAATGAAAACCACATCATTTGAGATACCATTGAGTTTTCAAAATTTCAATATGAGATTATATTGAAGTGCTTATAACATTCATTCATAGGGGATAAAAAAATAATTATTAAATTTATATTTATTATCCCATAAAATTTTACCAGCGGCGAATTCTAGGAAAATTTAGTCCATGGGTGATTACCTCCTTCTAGGTTCGATAGAATAATCCCAAAATTATTTCGGTAAAAAACTAATATTTTTTGTTCATTTTCCCCCATTAACATCCTAAAAATTTAAAACTAAAAGAGGTCACACATATGAATAATAAATGTTTTAATATCCCAGAACAATTTAAATATTTTCGATTAAGATGAAAACAACTGAAGCTACTAAACAAAGAACCTTATTTAATATCCCCACATGACATACAACCCATAATCATGTATATCCATTACACTTATCGAGGTGTTGACCATAAGAGGAACCAAAAATATATATAAAACTTCATCTCCTCAAACCATTCCTCAATTTTGACATGTATAAAATTTTTCAATCTCACATTACATGACGTAAAAAAACATACACTGAATACCATTTTATCCATTGGAAACATAACTTTATTGCACAATGAAAAAACCATAGACCATAGAAAAATCTATAAAAGGCATATTCTGTATTGTAAAATATTAAAGATCATCATTTGAACCACCATTAAATAGAATCACTTAAACCACCACATTAAAATCACAAATCCATATCGAAACCTATTACATGGTGATCAATAGAATGTTTCACTTCGATAACATTAGATCTCATAGGACAAAACAATTCATTTATTCATCTTCTATTGCTACCACATATGGTTAATGTAAATGAATCATAGTCTAAAATAAAAATATAATCAAATAAAATATATTTATCAATCTATTTTTTATAAAATATGAGGTAGACACTGTTAAATATTCAAATATCCATGGTTTATTTTCTATACACCCTTGGAAAGCACATGGAAAATTCGACGGACAAAAAAAACAAAAAAATTGATTCCACCATTATGTATTTAAAATTACCACATAAAAACACCAATTATTTTCTTCTCACAACACCATGGTCAAACACTAACTGGAGATCATTGGCTAAAAACGTTTCATCATAACTCCCAATATGAGGATAAAACACGATTATTCAAAATTATGATTTTTATTATGATCTAACAATCCATTATTCCATACTATACCAACCATTTTTATTGAAATGTGATTTTTCTATTACCAAAAAATAATATATCATACATGTCTATTAAAAAATAATTCACAATATATATTCTTGGATATCACCCATTGACATTGGTTAAAAAAAATACTTGCTGAGGTTATCAACTACCAAAATTTTTTTACTCAACTTTGATGAAAAAATAATACATCCTCATTCTTAATGTAGAATATACCACTATAATATATTCAATATAATTACTTAATGGATGCTTTATTCAAATAAAGATCTCATACATTGAGTGTTTCAATATAATGTTTTTTCTTGAACAATGTTTTATAAGTCTAATATATTCCATTAGTTCTCAACCTTAATCATAGTCCAAACAATGTATAAAATAATAATGACCATCCAAAAAATAATAGGGGATAATTAATTAATGAATTGTATATGTAATTACCAATAAAATCACTATGATTTTAGATATAATTAATGGTACCTGATCATGGGTGCTTGATTATCATAATACTAAGGATATCACTAAGAAAACATAAGATTAATCTTCAGTAACCCTTGGTCATAGTTGTATTACTAATCCAAATGAAATCCTTCATCTAACAACTCTATTAATAACATAGATTCTCTATGATTTTCATATATATTCAATTATAGTAAGATTTATCATTACACGTTATAATAAAAAACGATATGAATTCCAATAACCCTATGAAGTTAATACTAGGATGTTTTCACATATAATATCTATTAGGTAATCAACAATAGATTTAACCAAAAATCCATAGTTAACTATGAATTTTATACTCAACTCATTGATTACTGAATTAATTTATAATTTTCCATGATTGTTGGATATATTAATTTATTTTACCTTGGAATGATCAGAAGATACTCAATTCATTCTATAAGAAGAAAGGCATTGCATATTTTTGATATACTGCAGATATTTAAAAACATTTCCATACTATATTGAAAAATCAAAAATTCGATTTCTTTTAGTAATTGATGCACACCATTAATAAATGTATCCAACCAAAATGGTCGGGTTAGGGGCCCCAATGGAATCTTCTATCCTCAAATGAAAAAATTCAACTGATTAGTGGACCATGATATTGTTAATGGGAATGAGAATCTTTGATGAAGTCCCAAATCAATCATTAAGCCATGTAGATTATGTACTGATAAGAGTAATCTATTAAATGAATCTATCGAGTTTCTGAATATTAAAAGTTTTGATTTAATGAGGATTACGTGATGTTAGTAAAACTAGATGGACAAAACTATCATCCATCACTATATAATTTTCACCATCACATCTATCAATGTAAATTCTTCCTATAATGGTATAGATACATATACTATTAATGTGATTACTATAAATGATGTAATAATTGTGTATATCCTACCAAGACACAAATCCTATTATTTATTAGAAACATCACCTTTCTCAATAATCCTACATGAATCAAATATTAGTGATTTTAAAATAAGAAAATCACTCTTTTTCATTACAATAAACAAATAATTAAATATAGCATAACCCCAAAAATTGAAACTAACCTCAACGTCCTAGAACAATCTCCTATATTGAGAATTGATCTATCCTAAATCATTTTCAAGAGTATCTGAACTAAAATACTCAACATGGCCTCAATAATTTTTAGGTTTTAGTGATGAAGTTGACCTTACATCTTCTAAAATCATACCATCAACAAAATTTATGTATAAAAATATTATAGAAGAAGATAGATCCCAATACATTGTAGTGTAGTATAATTTTGAGATCATCCAATAATTATTTAATTATTCACTAAAATTGAAAGTGTAAATCAAATGAAAGAATCAATATCTAGACCTGTGTGTCTAAAATAGATATTTCTTGCAATTATAAAACTCCAAATATTATTATAAAAACCTATTGTTAGGATCATATTTAATAACCACGAGGTGCTTATCACAAGTGTTCTCATCACATAACCAGCCGACATGTTGTCTTTATTTCCTAAATAGGGACACTCATACACATTATAATGAAATAATTACTAGTAATAAAGTGGGAATGATGTTCCCAATTTAAAAGGAAGAATAATATATATGAATTAATACTTCATTAATTAACTAATCTATGGTGAGGGACTATATAACTAGTATAAATAGGTCATCGAAGATCCTTTTATTAAGATCTACTTGTCTGCTGGTAACATCCATTTTATGACTAGATTCACCCATTATTACTATAGCATAACTGGGTGTTAAATTTCATGAAGTATTTAATAATTGTTTACTAACCACTATATTATTTTGTAACTAATTTACCTAGATTTTATAACTCATACCTTAGAGTTCTATGTGATCTAACAAAAAACAAAGGGAATCTAAAAATGATATGTCAGTTAAAGCACCAAGAATGGTCTCTATATCTTGAAAACAAAAATGAATACATTCATTGCATAAATGATTAAGATTCAAATACCAATCCTCCAAATTCATATAACTCTAAACTGTGTTCCTATTACAATAGGTAAAATGATTCAATAATGACACTACCATACCTAATGAGACCATACATCGGTTGTTATTTAGTTTAGTGTGCCTACCTAACCCATATCAATTAGGACTAGGGGATGTTTACTACCATCATGAAGACATATACATATATAGGAGGACTTATAATATGACAACCAAACACATAAATATATCCCTAAGATAGTAATAATATAATAAAAAACAAAAAATAATCAAAAATAATATATAGTAATGTATGGATGAGAAACTATCTATTTAATTGAATTTTTTAATATTAAAATCCCAAAATTATAATACATAAATATAAGAAAAACCAATAGGTGAAATTAACTCCTGAAAGGGAATATTTAACCACATTTATTGGACACCTAATGAAAAATCTATTAGTACCCACACCCCACTATGTACAACTAGATGAAACTATACATTTTATCTATCAATATTTTCTTACTACAAATATATTAACATAAATTTTTTTATAAGAGATGTCTATAACGACACAATATGTTTGGGAATATGAGCTGTATAGGGTTTAATAGAAATATACTAAGTAAGACTCCTAAAATACGTAGTCTAATTAAAGGATATTTATTTCTCTTAAACCCATGCATGTGGATATAGAGAGGACATTCCATTAAGATTATATAGTATCCAATTCCAATAAAATGTGTAAATGAAACATTAAAAATAAAAACTGCTAACAAAAGGATCATAAATCACTATAAAACAAGATCCAAGAGTATATAGCCTTGTGAATTCTGAATGTGACATCCAGATATAAGTTATACCTTAATGGAAAGCATAATGACGCCATATTCCATTAAAAATCTAAAAAATACCCACATGATGATATTCCAAAAGCACAATAACATTATATTCACCACACATTAATCATGAACACATACTCCCTTAGTAACAATAGCAATGGATCACCCTCCCCTAATTTTATGTCACCTTAGTCAAGAGGGATACTATCCCCCATAGAGTATCCACACTTCACCATAGGTAATATGGATCTTTTGAGAGGGTTACCCACCCTATATGTGGTAGTCCTAAACATAATCATAATGGTTGGGTCACCTGGTATATTGTGTACTAGGAGGACCAATATCTTGGAGATGATATACTACCAATACTGTTCATAACACGAGGTTTATTTGTAATATTCTACCTATAATCATTATCATATTTACAAAACTATAAATCTCTACTACTCATCACTATAAATATAATCCATTTATGTAAGTACTATCATGTTCATCAGTGAAATCAACTCATGATTGTAAAATAATATGTCAAAAATCGACACATGTGTATAAATATGTAATAAATACTATAAAAAACCTAATTCAGGATGTGTCACCATAGAATACTCAATGTTTTAGTCTCAAAGGCGTGGATAGTCATGTATTAATGCTAAATAATCCATGTGAATTATTTATACATGAAATATATACTTTGTTTGTAATACCACACATTGTATGTACACATTTACCATAGTGGGGTTCTATGTAAGGTATTCGGATATATGGAATTAATTTTATACACATGACATGTATGACCAATTGGGATACTTGACCAGTTTTCAAGGTGCATATCGATCAAAAGTCAATATATATTCCTGGAATATCCAAGGAATAAAAATATTTTAGGCCCTCTATGAATTCATGGTAGGTATAACTTGTAACCAATGATATTGTATTTGATGAAATACAGGATGTGTATGATATAGAAGATGATGATTCGGTCCATATATTTATTGTAGAGGTTATATAGATACACGGTGTGGAATAAATTACCAAGATGTATGGTGAGTGTCAAATGGTCAAATTAAAAACAGTAATTATATAATTTCATAACCCCATCACCACAACATGTAGACATTATAGAATGTATTAATCAATAATACATGATGTGCAGTCCGAAATTCTTATTATATATTGTGTATAACTCCCTAAAATCTGATACCACATCTACATCCACCTCACTTATAATTCCACATAAAATTTATATCAACACAGAATCCATTTCACTTTGATGGTAATATTTTCTACCAACCTTCATCATCCAAACATTTTTATCAATCCATTCATTAATATGTAATGAAATACACTTTTCCATTATTGAAACTTGGTGGAACACAAATAGAATAGAAAAATGCGGGGTTTTTTTATCAAGGTATTTCCAACAATTCAATAGAACCATCCTAAATATATTATAATGAAAATTTAATATAGCGGGTCTAGGTGAGGAGGCAACACATTGAGTGTTTTATTTAATTACAAAAAATACAAGGTTAAGGTTTCATAAATTGAATAAAGAGACGACTCATTTACATGGGAAAACACCCTATTTTGGACCCAACAAGGATGTTATAATTCCCATCAGAATTTCAATTATTAATTTGTTAACATCTTAACTCATTGGATATATATTTTATATTTATTAAATTAAAATTATTCCTAAAAATTTTAAAAATATTTAAATTTCTCTAAAATTAATATCATTGGTGAATACCATATTAATTATTTAGTAAAACCATAAATATTTTACATTATTAAATAATAGGATAAAATTAACATTTTACCATATTTAAGGTTCAAGAGTTTAAAAAATTAAAAATAAATTGTGTTTATCACATGAAAAACAAGGGTCTATGGAAATATTAATTCATATATAATAGGGTGTGATGAACCATTCCAAATGATATATAGCAGAAGAACATAATAGATATAGGGTGTTAGAAAATAATGGTTAATTATTTCACAATCTTTCACAGTAGTTGGTGAGGGTGTGTGGGTTATCTATAAAATCATTAGGTCATTTTGTTATTCTGATGGAAGACATGATTTCATTGGGTGATGGATTAGATTGTAAATCTCGGGTTCATCTATTAAATAGTTGCATATATATTTGTAATCTATAAAAATATTTACATCCCATAATTATCTAGTATATATATACACATTATTTTACATAATAATATATACATATTAAAATATAAATATATTTTTTAATGCCCTAAATATTTTATTTTTATTCTTTTGAAATAAATTTGATGTACTCGGTAGCCTATCCTCTACACAACATCGAATCTAGAAGAAAAATTATACATTATAAAAATTATATCCCAGATTTTGGATTGAAATACATGATGGGATAAACTATATTTGGATATATATAGAATTTATTTCCTTAAATTAAAAGTGTTAATTAATTCCAATGAAATAATATGTAAATTATTAGTAACATCATATCATGATTAAGAAACATATTTTTTTGAATAAATTTATTTTATTGTTTTTATGTATCATTATATAATAATTTTTTATCACTATTTAAAACTAGTAAATTTCATTAGTATTAATAATGAAATGTAAAAATAGTTAAAATATGATGAAAACAATTTACAATACATAGGGAAGTTACACAAAAATATAATGATAAAAATGATTTATAAAGTTTTATTAATCACAGTAGATGAAATAATTTTTTAGTAATCTGATATTAAATTAAATTTATTCTTCATTTTCTTCCACCTTCACAAAAATGTGTTTATATTATTTAAATGTTTTATGTTATTCAATGTGTGTCCCTCCTCGAACATATAAAATGGAACCTATTCTCTACTATTATTGAAAAAAATGTTCCATATAGCATGAGAAATACCTAATAACATTACTATATTATTTTAGTCCTCCTGGAGATTTTCGTCTCACCATAATTATATTCTATGATGGATTAATTTATAATCCAATGGGTGTCTCTAAAAGAAGTGGTAATTGTATTTCATGATAGTTTCATAATTTATTTCTTCTTATACTCCAAATTTTATTTATAAATTCTAAACTATTTAAACCAATGTCATCAATATATTATAATCTTATTATGATTATGGTAATTATTTGTTCTTCCACCATTTTAAAAAATTATAAATAGATGTAGTACTCATAAGAATTTTTGGACTACTATTTCAATGATGAGATGTGCTTTATTTTCCATAAAAAACAAAAATTTATGGTTATAATGATGGAATTATAAAATATATATTATATTGGTGATGTTATAAAGGCAATTTAATGTTGAATTATTATTCACCGTTCTTTTTATTCAATCCATAAATAAGTTGAAATATCACTTGTGAGTAGTTGTGAACTACCACCACCATAAAGAGATGTAATTAATTATCATTAAATATTTATATGAATCATTATGAGTTGGTATATAATTAATAATTATGATATTTACATCATGATTAATTTTTTTATATGATATATCAATGATCAAATTGTTAGGACACTTATTTATAGTCCAAAACATAAATGAAAAATAAATTAGTTATTACCTGAAATAATGATGATATTTAATGACTATTAATGAAACCTTATCTATAATTATAAATATATATATATATATTATAAAAGTATAATAAATTAAAATTAATTAAATATAGTATTAAATTTTATTACAAATCATTTCATACTTGAGGTATTAGTTTATGTTATAATCTCACTATTCATCCTTATTGTTTATTCTAAAATTATCGATGGTGAAATTCTATGATCTATCCCTAAAAATATAATCTCATTTAGTATACTATAGTTATTTATAGAGATTACATGTTTTCCATTAATTTTTATCTCTTTAAAAAATAAAATGTCAACAAGATTGTTTTTCTGGTAAATTTAATCTTTTTTATTTGGCTCTAAATAATTTTAATCTACATCCAGATTTTCCATAAAATATTTTAGATAATATATTCACTATTCTATATAAATATTTAAATTCATGTTTACCCTTTTCTGAAATTGTAATAATATTTTAAAATAAATATTCTTATCATTTTACAAATATGTTACCTTTTACTAAGTTGTTGAAAAATGTATTATTTTAACGTAGGCTATATGAATTAATTTTATAGCATTCACAACTACTCATTATATTACTACATCATTTACATGTTTACCTGTTTCATATAAAATAAAATATTTTCCCATAATATTAATTATGTTTTTAAGATTTTAAATATGGGATCTGATAATGAAAATGGTGTTTTTCCCATGAAATTTTCATGTTATATTTTAAAGGACTTTTCGTCTATGAAATTAAAATATGGTTTTACCAATGGTACATTTAGTATATGATCAAATTATATCACAATTGTTCATTACGTTGACATCTTATGATAATAGCGGTCAAATCATGATAAAACCAATTTTTTTATTTTTGTGTTAATCAGGGATAAATGATAATTTTTTATTTATATTATAGAATATATATGAAATGATTTTGAATTTTTTATTTATGGGTTTTTTCTATCCTTATAATAAATTGGGTAATTTTTTATGTTTTGTGAGACCAAAACTAGGTATATGGGTGGTTATACCAAGCCTATAAGAGGTTATGAGATAAATTATCCCAAGAGAAAAAGAGGGAATACTAGAGGATTTAATTAATCCCCAATAGGGTACAAGAGAGGTTATTCATATCCCAAATGATGGTATAAGGATGATTATTCCAAACATGATGTAGGTACAATGGTGGTTATCATAATACAACATGGGAGGAATTTCGTAGTGGGTAACCTTGACTTTCAATTTCCATGATTATGATTATAACACACTTTTTATTCCACTATCTATGATATTATATCATTCTAACTAATTGATCAAATTGATAATGATATATGAATCTTATATAAATCATATCATCCACACTTTCAAATCCATATGTCAAATTATGATCTAAAAATATTGAGAATTATTTGAATGTTTCATAATCATATTCCCATACCCTTATATAAATTTTATTCTTATATATGTTAATTTATTGTTATCTTTTATGCCTATACTTAACTAGAATATGAGATAAAACTATATTAGATTTCCTCTCACCAGTTTATAATTAAATGTTTGATTATGGTATTACTATGAAGTATAATATGTGAGAATAAGATTATTGTAGAGATCATTAATCATTCATGAAATTATATTATTATGTATCTATTATTCAAATAAAATAAACCATTATGGTTTTGAGTCTAGTATAGTAATTAGAAGCATTGAATATTTATATAAAATAATAAAATAATTATATATGATATTATTACATATACACAGTGGGTTTTAGGGAAGGGTTCCGTATTTTTATCGATAATTGAGAGATTAATTTATTTAAATATTGGGGATATATATAAGTATATGATAAAATCTTGAATAACTAATAAATTATATATTTTTTTGTTTTCTAAGAAAAAAATAACATTTACCGGATACTAGAATGGGGATGTGGTAGTGTCCTGGATGAACCTAGGGGTATCAAATCTAAAATTGGTAGATTGGGTAATAGATTTATCCTCACTAGTGAATGATGAGTGAGAAAAAGACATAACATTGGATAGAAAATCCTAATTAATATTATTGGGTTAATTAATATTTTACTATGATTTATAATAACATATTTATGTATATTTTGTCCTGATCTGAACTTGGTTTAACTTTATATGTCATTGGTTGAAATTAATGTTTCTTGGTTTGGAATAAAATATCATGACTATATGATTACTCACTATGAATATTTTTTCTCTAAATATTGTTTTTTTCAATCAATAGTTGAAACTACGAGGAATCATGTTAGTTTTAAATATGTCTAAAAACTGATTTATTTTCTTATTGAGAAACATAATGTTATAAGATTTGGAATGTATTGTCTTTTTTATATTATTAATAAAAATTCACAATCCATGAAACATAATTATCATATAAATGTTAAAATTTGGGAACAGTATATTGTTGATTCCTTTATGAAGAAAAAACCACTTTATTTTAGTGAGTCAAACAATACACTAATTAATAATAAATTGGTTATTATTACTAAAATGATATTTTTTATCCTTCAATGTTATGTCCAAGAAAATTTAATTTTGTCTATTTTGTTTTTAGATGAAAAAATATATCAATATTGCAAATTATTCAAGAACAATGGAAAATAATAAGAAATTAACACTATTGGATGGGATGAGTTAATGATGTTATATACCAATAACAAAATTCCTGAAAACCTTTTTATAAAAGTGGAGAATAAATTCGTTGATCTAAATTAGAAGGATGATAAATCTATTATTATGTATGATTAAAATTTTATAAGACATTAAAGGAATACATTTGTTATTATAATTGTACCGAAAATTAATATTGATCAAATATTTTAATGATTAAAATGAATTCTCATAAGGTATCCATAAGAGAATTATATAGATATGATGAAATCATTAAATTTTTTATAATGGTATAAATAGTGGTTGGATTAACTAATCACTCTCAAGGTTTTGGTATGATAATTATGTTTGGTGTTCAAAGTAAATTATAATAACAAATACTATATAAGGAAGAAGATGAGTCTTCCTTTATTTGTAATGTGTTGAAAAAAACAGGGAGTAAATTATATAAAGGGGGTTATAAAATTCATTATGTGTTTAATGGTTGTTCAATGAGAAATATAATATGAATGTGAATGGAATTGGATAGTTTATTATGTGATTGGAGATAAAGATCCATATAATGAAGCACCCACAAACTAATGTTTCATGTGAAATTAGTATAGGCATTATGTTATCATGTGCTAAAATCTAAGGCATAATAATGATGATCAATGTCAGAAACCTCTTAACACAAGTGACAACGGGAAATATAAATAAATAAATATTTTTTATGTGTGTTATAAGAATGATGTGGTGAATGTTAAACATACATTACACTCTCAAAATCCCAATGACTTATTTGATTTTGGATTCACACATTCTATATGTATGATTAATTTGTTAAGGGTATAAAGTTATATCCTCAATGATTTTATATTGAATTAGAAACGAAGACACCTAAATTTATTACAATCATATCTCAATTCTATGATTGTTCCTCAATATATTTTTGTGGTAACAAGATTCCTACAAATCATATCCCTATCCCTATAGTTAAATATTATTGTATTTTAAGGATGGATTGACTCTATCTATATATATCCCATACCAATTTCTAAAGGAAGGAAGTCAAATTTTATATTCTGAATAGAACATTAACTATTTATTTGGTTCATGAAAAATATGATCATCTAATTGGAATTAAATCCATTTTATCACTATTAATAAATATTAATAAGTTTTATTTATCTTTGATATATGAGGATAAAAATGTTGATGATATTCTTATTGTACAATAGTTGGTAATTTACTTTTATAATAGTTTCATATTCTTCCTCAATATCATGAATAATTGTTTTTAATAGAACACATTTTTAGCACTACACCTATTTCAAAGGATCTGTGTTGAATAAATCCAATTGAGTTATATAAATAATATATGAAAATAACAGATAATATTTATTATGGAATCATTTCACCTTGGTAATCATCCTAGGTTGTACCACTACTTTTTTATAAGTGTAAAAATGGATCAATGTGACTCTCTTTTGATTTTTTAAAACACAAAAAGATAATCACAGAGAATATGTATCATTTACCTTATATTTATTATTTTATTAATCAATAATGATAAGATAAATACTTTTATAAGATTAAATTTCACTATGGACACAATATATTGACTTTCAAAAGTGAAGACACGTGTAAGACCTCATTTCATGCGATGTGTTGAAACTATGATTTCATAGTGATTCTATTCTGACTAAAAAATTTCCCTACTCTCTATATGGATTTAAATAACATAGTATTTTGATATTAACTAAATGAATTTTTGGTAGTAATTATTTATTATATACAAAAATACTCCATGTTTATGTATGAGAATTAATATCACATAGAATTATATTGAATACCCATGGGAAGAGAAAAATATATTCGAATTTAGGTAAGATTTAATTTTGGGTGTAGAAATTTTAATTCAATAACAATATAAATTTAATTGAGTGTATTTTAGTGGTCCCATTAAAGAGTGAAATTATAGATAAATTTTCTATAAAAACCATTATAACTGAGGTCCATAGTTTATTTGGTATTAGATGGGTATCATAAATTTGTTGTTTATAATTAATCTTGAATGTTCAATCCACTAATCAAAATAGTATATAACAGTGTCTGATTCTTTAAGGCTGATGAAGGTGAATATATTTTCAAGGAACTATATAGATGTTTAGTCTGTGCATATATAATTACATTATCATACTATAGAGATACATTTTTCATTTAAAAATTATTATTCAAGGAAGGGATTAAGAATAATATGTGTCGATATTTTCCTTTTAATCCATTAAAATATCAGGGAAAAAATTAAATTATTCATGAATTAATGTTTTTATTGGTAAATTTTCATTGATGATATGAATTAATTATATTTCAAGATAATAGTGTGATATATATATATACTAATCATATAGTTTAAATAATATATTCACCCAAAATATTTAAATATTCATTTTAGAAGATAATTGGAGTTGATTTAAAATTGTGAATACTTAATAATTTATTACCTTATAATGGGATAAAATGTTGCTATTACATTATGTAAAAAGGATAAAACTAACTTATCTACTTTTAGGATCACAAAATATCAAATATTATATGGATATTCAAATTATAGAACTTGAAAACATAATGAAAGGGATGAAATATTAAATTTTTATACTGATTTTCCATCAATCTATTCATGTAAATTTAAATGTGTCACAAAATAAAGATGTAGAGTGATACAATTACGGTGATAACATATGATGTTTTGAGTTTTTAGATAATGATAATATTTATTTATAATCTATTCTTCAAGGAAGAAAAATATATCTATAGATATTTTAAATAGAATTTCCGGTGGTATAATATGAAGAGACATATTGTAGATTATGTATCTCAGTGATATATATGCCAACAAGGTAATTTATATAAGTAAATGTCTATGGGGATGTCACAACCAATACCCATAGTAGTATATTAATGTGAAATAACCCCATATATTTCATCATATGACACCAAAAAAATCATAATAGGATAGTCCCATTTGGATTATAGTTGATCACCTTATAAAGTCAATAAACATCAATTCTCTTATAGAATATTCCCCTCATAATATTCTTACATTAAAAAACATGAATGGTTATATAAATTACCATATTATATTGAATATAATCAATATATGAGGTTTACCTCAATGTTATAGAGAAGTATTCAACATGATATAGAAATAATGTTGTTTTATAGTATGTCCTATAAACCTTATATATATATTCAGTGTTATAGAATTATTCAAAACCAATAGGATATTCTAAGAACATGTTTATGTAGATGTAAAATGTATTTTAGATCAGTACCTTTTTAAATTTGAATTATATCATAAAAATATCCTTCACTATAGCATTCATGTAGTTCCATATAAATCCTTTATGATTGGATGTCTGACATGCTGGGATGAATTTGGAAAAAAATATCAAATTAGAATTGAGATAACTTAGAAAATGGTAGATAAATCCATATCCATTTATCATCACATCAGGGGAATTCAGAGACAATATAATAGTTCTACTAACAATTGTCAGAAAAATCATGATTTCAATATTGGTGAGAAGTTATTCCTAGGAAGTTTTCAATTGAATAATTTATTATATTTTAAATTAATGGATTTATGACCTTTAATAATACTATAATATTAGATATTTATAATTGAAACTGGATGGTATCTTATCACTTAGCCCTATAACCATTACTACCTCAAGTTTATGTTGTGTTTAATGAATATTTTTTAAAAATGTACACACATGATCCCTATAATATAGTATTTTCATATATTGTACCACTATAAAAGTATATTTCACATGATGAAAAAAGTTATAATTATTGGATAGTAGAGATAATATGTGGTGGAATATGAATACTCTCACATAAAATGTTCTCGAGAGGAATCAAAAATTCTTGTAAGATATTTGAGAACCCAAGTATTTGATAAAAAAGATTTATAATTATTTATTCATATGGATTATTGAATTTTAATGATGAACATCATTTAAATGGTGGAATAATATAACACCCAGAAAATTTATTTGTATTCAATTGAAATAAATTTAAAGTGGTCGATAGCTTGATTTATAGAGATCCTTAAGCCATAATAAACCACATTAAATTTTAAAATTTATAACATTATCATTGGATTGATGGGTATTAATATGAATAAAATATTTTAAAATTTTTATGTAGAAATTATTTTCTGAATGAACATATATTTATTAAATCCAATTAAATATTCATTTAATAGTTTATAAAAACATTTTATGAATAGGAAAAAATTAACTATAAAGAAATGAATATTTATTAGTGTTATTTATTTTTAAATAAACATATATATTTATACACTTTAAAATTAATTTTAAAAACATTTATTAATAGTGAATTAATATTCATCCATGTGTTTTTTATATAATTTCTGAGAATGAATATAAAATCATTCGATGATAAAAATAGTTTTTTTCTTCTGAAAACTATTTTTATTTAGACAATGTATTTTTATTATATTAAATTAAATATTCGCAATATATTTTTTATTTTAAAGAATTAGGTATATTATATGCTGAATAAAATATTATTACATTCTAATAATAGGAATTTATTGTTACCAATAGAGATTAAATTTTCTTTTATGCTTAGAAATTCATATCTCTAAAAAAATCCTTTTTACACAGCTATATTAATGTTAATATCATAAAAATTCTAAACAAGAATTTGATAAAATGGAATTTAAATTTGGACACATAATTTGAAAACATCATAATGAGTAAATAATAATTGTTATCTATAATGAATAATGAAAACATAAAAAGTTGTTACCATAGTTACTGATAAAATAGGTCAATAGAGGGGTGTTAAAATAAGAGATAAAAAAATAAATGCAAAAAGACCTGTATAAATATTATTAGTTGAATTTATTTAAAATAAATAGAATCATAACATTTAATTGTTGTTCCGTTTTAACCACTTTAACAAGAAAATGAATTTATATTATTTAAATATTTTATGTAATTCCATGTGTGTCCCACCCATAACATATAAATGAGAACATCTTCTCAATAAATATTCATAATAATAGATACCTATATATCATACATGATATAGTATAATTTTTATATATTCCATACCTTTTTCATGAAATTATTCTATTTCCCTAATACAATCTTATAAAGGTTGTAGGTGTAAGTCACATGATATCTTCCAAATAATAGGTTATCCTTTTTCCCAAATATTTCAATGATAATTTCATTTCTCCATCCTCTAAATATTTTTGATCTATAATAAAATAATTAATATATAATCATTAATATAGCATGATGTTATTATGATTTTGGGATAACCATTTTACAACAACACTTCCATAGATGAGATATGAAAGAATGGCTTGTGCATACCTGTAGACTGAAACATCCACAAACCGATGTGATTTATTTTTCATAACTATTTCACATTAATTGATATAATGATGGGTTATTGGATATATATGGAAATTATGATATTAATATTATTATTTAGAGGTGAATTATTATCTACAATTCTTTATTTCCAACCATGAAATAGTTTTAAAAACTCTCATGCTTACGTAAAGACTACCATCACTATGAAATGATGCAATTCGTTTTTCACCACCAATTTATAAGAATGTATATATATATGTACATAAATATTATATACAATATTTTTATCGCTGTTAATATTATGGATATTATGGAAACTTGATCAATGTTCATCAACTACAAATAGAAAATTAAAACATGAAAAAATGAACAAGTTAATTATAAAAAAAATGATATTGAAATACCATTAATAAAAAAGGTGATAAGATTTTGTTAGTAAAACATATATGGTATATTAATTAAAAATATGGTTTATGTATTGAATTAGAATAAATTTATATATATTATAATGGTGGATATAAGTGCTTATAATGAAATTGAGACTTGAAGAAATCATTTTATAATATAATCAAATTTTTTACTGTGATTGTTTATCCTGAAATTTCTGATGAGGAAATTATTGGATAAATATCTCATAATTTTTATTTGTTTTATTATCAAATGATTATTTCTATATATTATATCTGTTTTATTATTTCCCTTATAAATATTCAAAAATGTGAAATAAGTTTCTTGAGGATAAATATCTTTATTTATCTCTTTGGTCAATGATCATTTCCTTTAATGGCGAGTTTCTCTTTAAAATGGTTTAAATAAAATTATAAATATCCACCAATGATTGAATGAATTCATTTTATACAAAATTTTGAATTTCTATGAAAATAAATAATATAGATCATCCTTTTATTTCCCAAATATGGGGCCTTTTTATACATATATGTGAAGGATATTGGTATTACCATTAACTGCACGATTTGACATTCCCACCATCACGACTACTAATTTTATTAAATATTCAATTATATGTTTTCATGATCATTTAACAAAATACTATTTTAATAATATTAGATATTTTATTCGATTCCAAAAATATATATTCAAATGAAAAGGGTATTTTCTATATAATTAATCAGCCTTGGTCAACCAAGAACATCACCAGAGATGGATCAGAATAAGGAGTGAAGCACATACCTTATTACCATGAGTTGGAGAACAAAGGCAAGTGGGTAAAAGTATAGAACCATGGGAATTATTTTACCCTTAATAATAACACAACATGACTCATGTCTGAAATGCCAATGATGATAATTACTATATAATTTATAAGAAATGATACACAACCTTGAGACATAAAAAAACAAAGACAAATGACTATCATAGAATTTAAAACAAACAAGGACCAAAACCAAATATACATGTAAAAATATTATATATATTATCCAAACAACTAAAAATAAATTATAAACCTGGTGAATAATTTATCACATGTTATTCCATTCCCTTAACTTGTGTCCTTCAAAACCAATTATACAACCACCTAATGACAAAATAGTATGAGATCACAAGAGCTAGGTAAGATACGACAAAAAATATATACAATATATATCAACAAAAATATGATAGTTCTTTTATAAAAAATATTTTTAAATTAGGGAAATAACTTTTCCTCAATTTAATATCTTATATTGTTTTTCATTTAAAGAACATTCCATATTATAATAAACAAACAAAATGAAATTAGAAATATCCAAGGGGGAAAATATATGAATAAAATAGTTGTCAATCATAAATATTAAAATCAATAAATAAATTTTCATATAAAATTAACATTATCATAATTTTTACATACATTACCATGAGATAAATAACAACACAATGGCATACACAACATAGAAAAAAAATTACCCTAGTCGAAAATAGTAAACCATGATTGTTTAGGGGGACCATGGTTACAAAAAAGGACATCCACTAGTAACCATGGGAGAATCGGAACCTCCCCCACTGATAAATAACTACAATTAGGTTAATATATATATATATATCCCAAAACTATAGTAATCCTGATATGTTAATATATTTCCCATTGTTTTCAAATAATAAAATTCATAAGACATTTTTACAAAAATATAAATATAATTTCCATTCCCAAATTTTTATTAAACATTTTATATAGTATATCCACACTAATTCCATGGTTGGAAAACCAATTCAAGTTATAAATAACCTTTAAGATATTTAGAAAACACATCATGTGCATAAAATATAGATTTCCAAGAGAGAAATTTTGATACCCATTATATTTACATGATATGTCAAATATAATTCAAATATGAATTTCATAATAAAAAAACATATATTCACAATAATACAATCATTAAATGGTCTATACCATCGTAAAATGTCACCTACCTTACTAATAGAGGATACATTGATGCCTTCAAATTCAGTTATGAGAATCGAAGTGATTTTGTCCTCAGAACCCTAGGTCTAAGATAAATCTCAACAATTAACCATCTAAACCATATATTGAGTTTTCATAAAACATATAGGGTTTTAATATGTATATAAGATGAGTTATTGGAGGTATATTATGATATAGGAGAAAAAAACCCTAAAACACACAAAACTCAAATAAATCCATCTTGATTGTTGAATATTCCCCTTAGTATCAAGGAGAAAAAAATAGAATATTATGGGGAGACTAATTTTGTGTAATTTAGTGTTATGAATGGTTTATAGGTTACATAAATTATTGGAATCAAGGTAATTCACTATTTTAACAAGTTTGCATTAGTTTGGACTATTGGGAAACATGGTTTGAAAAACAATGAAATAGTCATGTGATAGAAACATTACCTTAAACACTATGTCACACGATTACCAAGGAAGATTCGAATGTTATGAAATACCATGATCAATACATGATAAATCCTATTGAAAAATCAAATAAATATAATGTTTTTGATAGCCACTCGCATGGATAACTATATTATTCTATAACTCTTAAATACACCTTCGGATAAAAAAAGTTAATATCACAAGGTTACTATATGGTTATTACTAATAGATATGTGAAACCATGGCTCCTAGGTTCTTATCATGGAAACATTGGTTCTTGAACGCTCATTTCCTATTTGTTTCTAAAACACCATATGAGATTTAACAGGGTAACATTAAAAAAAATTATAACCCAATGGGTGCTACAATTATTTCCACTATAAAATTTTTCCATCATTAGAAAGGCTCAGGTGCATAAACATAATAATATATAAGTCTATTTCTATATCATCAATTTCCTCTTTTTCCATGTCTAATGGATTTCCCTATGACCCTTCCATTTTACTCAGACCAGTGGGATTATCTTTCCACACAATACCTTATCTGTCGGTATACTATCTGAATATTCCTTTCATCCAATGAGGAATTGAGATCATGATCAGCATCCTTTCTTTCAAACACATGGAAAGGTTCTTTTGAAAACACAAAAATTGGGAGACATGAAACTTTATGTGAGTTAAAATCATGTAAGACTTGAGATCCAACCAGTAATCCACTTTCCATGTCATTCAACAATCATGAATGGGCTAGCAAGCCCTGGTTCCAACATTTCCTTCTTTACAAAATAATAACATCCCAAATGATGTTAAACCATTTAAAAATCCTCATTACCTACTTCAAAAACAAATAAACTAGGGGTGGTCTTCATAATAATTATAATGTCTATGAATTATATCCATGAATTTTTTGAGATAACAATACTATCTTCATCAACAATAGAAATGAATCTGTCGTAAGATAGACTGATCACAAATTATTTCCTAATATAGAAGAGATGATCAAGGATAACCTTATGAAACATCAACCTAGATATACATAATCACAGAATATGAAGATTTTTTTATAGTAATTTAAATCAATTTCACAAGACTGAATAATATTTCAATGAATTGGATGATTCACCTAGTTTGAAAAACAATCTAAATCATTAATATCATTCATGATCCAATCAATAACATTCTACAATCAAAAAAACCCTGAATATATTAATTATAAAAAATTAATACCATATCCACCTCATTGGAATTGATATTATGAAATGATTCAGTGAATCAATGGATGATTACAAAAATCTTATATTTTTCCCCAGTAGGTTTCTATGGTATTAAAATTATGGGTTCCATGGATCCTTTATCTCAGTCCCATTAATAACTAGATATGGTTAAATCAAACTTTTGTGTATGTGGTGCTCTAATTAACCTTTTTAATACAAAGTACATTGTGACAAAAATATTAAATTGAACCTCTATTTCTAGGAAACTAACATTGATATCAAAAATCAATCACAACAACTTACATCCTATGATGATACAAAGAAACATAAAGATAATGAAACCAAAAACCTGATGTATCACAAAAAAAATGTGACATTATATTAATTTAGGACCTAAAATGATGCATTATCATAGAGATATTGATTACATATGTAAGAAACAACTTTCTCACAATCTGAGTAAATAAGAATAATAAAGCCTTTTACACAACCAAGAGATTTTCTATATATCGGTTTAACATGTATCCCCATGGAATTCATTTATTTAGTGCATTGGTAATTCCATACTAAAGGCCTCTATTAGAACACATAATATCCAAATAATTTTGGCAATATCGAGATTAAAGATCTCACGTCACATAGATTATAATTTACATCATATGATCTGATTCTCATAGGTAAATTTTAACATCAATCTTCTCTAATAAATATATATCATAAAATTCTTTCTGATGGTGGATTTGTAACCATGTTTTGATAGCTTGTATATATTTTAGAAACATAGGGTCATCTAGTTATAGATTATTTATATGAAGCCATAATTGGTGAAATCTATAAACCATCACATATTTTGTAACATAAATGCGTATCTAAAATCTCTATTTGGGGCCTTAAAATATAATTTTAGAAAACCAACATGGAATATCAAGTAATATTAGGATAGATTTTATTACCATCACTTCCAACCATTCAAATGATTTTTTTTTAAAATTACCCAACATGAGGCTCTAAAAGAGAATATACCTAACATAGGTATCCCTTCCATTTAGAGTCTATATATAATGGTGAGAAAAAACCAACTATATTGATAAAATATAGAATAAAAATTTAAACAACATTTTCACATATCATCCAAATTAATCCTCATATATTTCAATCCCAAAACAAGAGAAACCAATAAGCCCCCACAAGATACAACCAACAAATATGGGAATACATATTGACAATTTATTTGGAACCAACCGCAAGAATGATCCTTGGATCATCATGTAAAATCCCTCAAAAAACATCAATCATTGTACAATACAAATCACTAATCACACAGGTCTCACATGAATAGAATACAAATCAAATTACAATATTCCTTGATATGAAAGAACAAGGACCTAGTATTGAATTAAAGGAACACATCGATGGTAATTCGGGTTTAGAAATCCAATCCTACTAGTCCCCACTATAAATCTTTTAAAAATATATATATGATGGATCTTTTAGCTATTATAGTTATGATACTAAACATTGTTTCACATGAACACACCCATAATTCACCTTTTCTAGTGAACTATGCCAAATTGAATTGCATATATTTAACTAAAAATATATCCATACAATCAATGTTTTGAAAGTAAAGAGAAATAATAAGGAATGAAGAAACATGATATGATCATTTCTTTTAATGTAGAGGACAAAATAAGATATAAATATCTCTTTTTATTAATATTAACCAATAAACACAACAACCAAGAAACTATAGAGCAAAAACTCAAAGGTATTGGTACACTGACCACATGATTCCCCCAAGAATCAACTACTCTCTAGGGACACATTGGATTTATGAAAATTGATCTTTATTGATTCAAATACTTATAAAAACCCATATAGTTCTATTGTTTTTATATTAGAGAACATTTAGGGAGATGATAAAACATTCCACTCCACTTGTATCCTAAGAAAGTCTTAATATAATAGTATAACACCATTTTATAGGAAATAATCTCACAAAAACCTGTGAACTCTATCAAAGACATAACCAATGCACAACTGATAATACCTTCATATGATCATGTATTTTATATCACATTAGATAAATGATATTGATAAAAAAATGGTCTGGGAAAACATGAAATTCAATAATGCTAGAAAATAGGTTTCAAACATGGTTTAAAATTAACCCAATTATGGATAACAAACCTCTTTTAAAAAAACAACCATTTAAAAAACCTCCAAAATCCACGTAAATGAGAATTATACATAAAAAGTTAATAAATACAAATCTTTCAACAGCATAACTATATTCTAATAGAGAAATATTTCACAACTCATCATTCTCAAGATGAAACATGGTACCTACCATTCCAAGGAATTAAATAGAATTCATTTTTATCTTGAAATAAATAATTCAAGATAGAATTTTTTTAATGGAATGACTATTAATGTTATAAATTAAGGTTTTGCATAAATGATGCAGTTAAATATTGATTTTTCATTCTACCATCATAACCATTTTATCTTTATGATTTTACTTTTTTGAAAATCATGGGATTTTATTTAAAATCAAATTCTTACCAATTAAATATTTATAGTTAAAAGTAAATAATAATGGCATAAGAATGATAAATATAATACTTTTATTTGAAATTTGTAATGATAAATTCTTCAAAATAAAAAAAACATTTTGTGTAAAATCCATTTTTTTCACATAAAACTACTTATATAATGCCTAGGTAAACTAAATCATGTCATAACTATCATGAAATGAAATTCATGATATCATAATATTCCAAGGGATTCCATGATTCCATCCCCATTAATGGGAGTCATTAATTGAGTTTAGTAAGAAAGAATTATATGAAATAAATGTAAATGGATGTGGATTTGAGATCGATCGAGAAACATAGATGATGGACATGTTCGATGTCTACCAAATCCACTAAAATGTTTTCAAATGTCTAGTGTTTAATCACTAACAAGTTTTTCAGTCCTTAATATCCTCAAAACATGAAATCCTCATTATTTTTAATCCCATAATTTATAACAAACTATATGATAACTAACAAAATCTAGTTAATATCATAATCCATCATATCAAATTGTTACTGATTAGAGAAGTTGAGCAGAAATTAATTTCATACTACCTATGATTACTCAATTAGAGTCCTGATAGGTGGTGATCAAGAACCCACTCGATATGTATCCCTTGAGATATGAAAAGTCTAGGAACTAAAATACCCATCACTAAACAAATCCTATGAAGATTTATCACACTTACGATGGGGTAATAACAGTGATACCAATTTCTAATGAACTAACATGGTTCTATCTAAAATATCACTAGTGCTATCATCAAACAAGGATTGTAACACAATCACCATCACCATAAATAGGAGAGAAGCACAAAGAATATAAATTTATAATACAATATGAATAATTTTTCCCTTAAATATCACACACCATGCCTTATGAATAAAAATTCAATGATAATAGTTAAATTACTACATGTAATAATATTTACACAACCATGATACATAATAGGCATAGAAAAATGTATTTTCCTAGATGTAAATTAATTATAGGACAACCATAATTCTCCATTTAACTTCACTCACTTCCACTACAAACAAGAAAGAATGATATATCAATGAAGTGTAGCTATTATTCATCATGACACCCTTACCCTTTCTATTATCCTATAAAACAATGGCTACATCATCTCAATAAAAGTTGGGGTTGAACAATATAGATCCATAATATATCACCGAGAATCAACATATTTTATAACCACATGTATTATTTGGTTCTTTTATAAAATTAAATATTAAAATGTAAAAATAATTTCTTGTGTACATAAATTCAAACATTTCTTTCTTCTCATGAACATGCCACATGCAAATAAACAACAAAATATGATATAACAAGTATACATGAGGAATAAATGATACAAACAAAATGACTTTCATAAATATATATCAATTTCAAATGGGAAATATGAATATCAAAATAACATGAATATAATGTAAACACATATAATAAAGGTGAAAATCACAATAGAAGGGTGTACATAATTTAGATAAATATATAATATTTACTGACATAGATGATATCTATTTTCAAGGAGCATCACTTCTCCAGAATCGCAACCCACTATCCACCGTGGAATCTGGATAATATCCCAGAATAATAAGTAAATATACTAGGTCTTGAATACATAAATTTATCTAGAATACCTCATAGAAATCTAAATTTTCTAATATATTTCCATTTTATTCAAGAAAATAAATTCAAAAAAAATTCAATGAAAAATTTTATTTCATTTAAATGGTCACATTTTTATAAAACAATTTATATTGTGATTAAAAATAGACTCGATGCTTGAAATCCCAATTTGATTTTAAAAAAACATTTAAATAATTTTATTAAATATATCATGTTTATAAAATTAATATTTTAAATAAATATCTTCTTAAAAACACTTTCTATTTCTAATAAGAGCTAATTCCAATTTCAATATCAAATTTACAATAAAGAATGTATTTAAATAATCACATATATGAAAAAATTCCAAGGTATATATCATAGGATTGATAAATATACCTTGAATAAGGATGCGACATGGAAACATAAAATTTATTTGATTTGAAATGAACATATTATTTTTTAAAAATCATCGATAGGTGAGAAACATCCTCAATCATATATCCAATCCTTTTTCGGGTCATTAAATCCATTTATATAGTTGAAAACATGGAAAAGATAACATATCAATGATATATCTATAAAAAGGAATAGAAAACATTCAGTAAACACTCAAAACTCTATGATATCTATATAGATTGATAGAGATTCACCATAGGGTCCCACAAAATAAGACCATATAGAGTTATTGAGAGGTTGGTTTTAGATAATGGGGAATTAAGAGGGGTGTAAGGCTTAGTTAAGATATGGGATCAATGTAATTATCTATTTTAGGATGTTCATATTTGGTTACATAGTTAAGCCACATGGTTGGAAAATCCATTCACCAACCATTAGGTAGATAATTTGCTATGAAAAAAAATCAATTCATTGTATCCTTGGAGGATCATAATGGAAATAAAAAATATTTTCAATCTATATGATATTATATGGAAATAACTAATAAATCAATATCATTTTAATAAGCATTAATATGGTTATAAAAACCATGAATAGACTATGAAAATAACCCTAGAAACAATGGTTTCATATGACATGGTTATTTCCTAGATATTACTAACCATTTTCTTGCCCTGATTACCCAGACACTCAAAATTTTAAACACCCAACTATTTAAAGTATATATATTCTAAAAATATATGATCAAATCTAAAAATTTAAACACTTGTTATCTGTATGGTTAGAAAAACAATTATGAATATTTGTGACATCCTCTGAAAGATCACAGAGATCTATGTAGTTTTTTATGGACACTTTCATAGGTTATAAATTAATATTAAACCATGAATACATTTTTTGTATCTAATAATGAGATATATAATTATTACAACATTGTTAATACTAAACATGGGATTAAACCATGTTCCTGGCCGAATTCCTCAAAAACTCAAAATATTCAACTATGACTCATGAAGGAATCTAAAACATAAAAATATATGAAATACTAAAATATTTAAATAAACCTATGACCTAGAATGTGGCACATTTTGTATATAATATTATACTAATCATTTAGTGGCATATTTATTTATCAAACCATCCATTGATATTATTTCTTCTTCAAAAGTGATATGGTCTAACGATAACATCATTATTCATTCTCTGGGGGGTTTATGATTATGATGACAATTTCTTCATGATTTTTTTATTTATTATTGTAATTGTTATTATTAAATAATAATATTTTTATGATCATTTGGAATACATATGAATGGATTATTATTATATGTTTGGGACCATTATAATGTTATTGTGTATTAGTCCATGATTAATGTTCTGAAATCCCAATTGTGTGCACATAATAGGATATCCCAATCCCAAAATAGGGAAAACATGTGGCCTACCCAATCTTAAAAGATGATCCAATCTAGATTACTCCAAGTCCAAAATATTCTACATGAGATTTTATCCCAATCCCAATAGATTGTACATGGTAGGTTATCCAAATACCGAAATATATACAAGTTTGTTTATCCCATGCCTAACATTTGATGAATTTCATGGAAGATAGAAATAAAATTATATTTCAATGGTTATGAAGATACCACAGTTTTTCTGGTAATGTTTATGAAATATTCACATGCTTTTGATAAGCTCTCACTACTCTTGATATTTTATTACTCTATAATTCATGGTTTATAATATTCTAAAGACATATGTAATGATATTGATATTTTAATTGCTTGGTATGATTTTAAAATGATATGTTTTGAATCTAAAACCCCCATTATCATGTATGTTTATATGTGATTATTGACTGATATCTCGTATTATTATCCTTACTGATCATCTAATCACACTCATTCTTATGTTTCCATTCCTCGAGTAATGTGGAATGGTTTTATGTAGGGTATGACTAAGATGTATAATTTATGGGAAGAATGTTTTGAGAGATGCTGATAATATTTCACTAAATATAATGATTCGGTATAGATTCATCAATGAAAATAATCCATTATAGTTATTGAATGCATATTATTATTATTATTATATTTTTTGAATATTCAAATAAAATGATTTATGACGTATATATGTTATGATTTGGTTGTATCAGTTTTCCACGAAAGCTCCTATACAAAAAAATAATATTTCTTATAATCATATGAATACATATTTACATATAGAAATGTATATATAATAATATATTATACTAACCTACATACTAATTTATTTTTTTATATACATATATATATATATTAATATGAATATTTTATATAGAATTATTGAAATTAAAATTATAAATATATAGATTAAAAAATGAAAAAATTAATAAATATAATTATATATATATATATTTTATTTATACACATAGTATGAAAAATTATATACAAACATACATGAAATAATATATACATGGAGTCAATTTATACAATTAAATACTCTTTATGATCAATAATATAAATTTATGTTACTATTTTATAATGTATATTTAAATGGGTACATACTCATTCAAAAATTAATATTTAATAATTTACAAATTATAATTTTATAAACTCCACATTTACTAAAAATTATATACTTATATATATACACATTGATGTTATTATGGTATACAAATATTCAAAATAATTTACGTACTATGTACACACAGAAAAAAAATTCTTGTATATAATATTTTATAATAATTTAAATACTATATATGTACATATATATTTCAATTCTAATCTACTTGTTTTAATTAATATACATATATTAATATATATATCAAAATATCCCACACAAAATATTTAATAATTAAATTATTTATATTCACACATAAAAAATATTTATTTATATTTATAATCAATATTAATAAATTAATTATTACTATAATAATAAAAAATATCATTGAAAATTGGGAAAATGAGAGGTAGAAATAAATTGGTCTTTTTGAGTTTTTCATTACATCATCTCTTACTCATTAATCTTACTTTAAACTGATGTCCTACAACATTGTAATTTTTATCATAATTTCTAAAAAATATGGTTGATGATAGAGATTTGAATCAAAACAAGGGATGTTGATCCTGATGAAGATCATATTCAAACAAAAAATTATAATACGAATTCCAAAAATAATTATTTATAAATCTTCAATCATAATGATATGTTCTCATTTTTTGACTCCTTAATTGAAGTGGATATTTAAAAATTAAAAAATATAGAGAATGGTTTGTAATGATCTTGCAAATTTATTGAAATTACTTCTCCCTTAATAATGATTCATAATGATCTTGTGAATTTACCAATATAAATCTACTAGGAGTATCATACCAGGTGTGCATCAAGGCCTATTTTCCATACAATTGGTAATGATTGAGTAAAATCCATATGCACCACATTTGGGAATAGTATCCCAAGAAACAATTATTCTAGATCCAAATCTGATTCTATTATCCAAATAAGGATATATTTTCTTATTATACTATTACTCTATAATTTACTGAAAATTATAGTTGTTTTCGTATGTTTAGTCTCATCCTTAAGCATTTCAGAAGGGTTTTATAATCCGATTAAAAAAATAATTATACTTTCCTATAATTCCAAAATTGAAAACCTATGCCTAATATAAATATTAATTTCTGACTTATTACAAAAGGATACACAATAATGTCCTATAATATTTAGTTACCTAGTGTCTTCATGATGTTTGATACACAACATTGACACTTAATCAGGGATAATATGATATTACTAAAAGACACCACAACATGCCCCTAAAATTCCTTTGCTCTTCTAAAACCTCATGAAATAACCAAGTGACAGACAATAGAATGTTTTACACCCCATGATATATGAAATGTTTTAATTTCAAATAAATTTAATTTCTTTGATATCTTGGGTTATATGCAACACCGAGTTTAAAAGAATCTATTATATATTATTAAAATTCTGTTATATAATGTGACAATTATTACCCAGACATTAAATTGGACTATATGAATAATAAAAAATAAATTTTAATAATTATATTCTTTACCCATGTATATAATGAATTCAATGGTTATCAATTGATTATAAATTAAAATCAAATTCATTTGAATGTAAGTAAAAGTTTTTATGGAAAAATATATATATTTATACAATTTGTGTATCTTAAGGAATGGAATAAAAAACTATTGATGACTATTTTTAAGGAAATGTATATATTATATATTCAATTATATATATTTTACCAATAATTTTATGTTTTTTCAAGGAATTACATATGAATTAATTTGAAATTATACTTTAAAAATGTATTTCCTAAAAAAATAGTTTCATCATGTTTCTGAAATTTTTTCTAAATTATATTTTCCCAGTTTAGTAAAATGTATTTCAAAAAATTGAAATAATTATTTAAATTATAATTTCAAAATTATATTAGATTATGTTTTTTAGAACTTGTTATAAAGGATTATTTTTTAAGAAATAGTGAAAATACTCTTTTATTATGAAATGAAATCTCATTTAAAGAATTGAAAATTATTTATTTGATTAAAAGTTGTTTTATATATACAATTATTTTAATCACAATATAAATAATATAATTTATTTCATTTCAATAAAAAATATGATGAGTTTTAATATATAAAATTTATATACATTAGAAAACCTTTTCATTAAAAAATTGATTATCATCAAACTTGTACGATTAATTTTAAATTAAATTAATCAAATTTTGATAAATGAATATTTTTAGATTTATTTGGTTATATTAATAATAATAAAAAATATTATGTTATTTTTTCATCTTTATTTTTTCATAATTAAAAAAAGAAATAATTAATTAAAACAGTAAATATTAAAACAGGTTTACCACATTGATAAACTAAAACAAAGTGTCATGTTTTAAAATTAAAATTTTATAACTCCTATATTGTATAAATATTTCATCTTTATTTTATCCCACATTCTATTATATTTATATTTAGAATAATTTTTTTTAATGGATTTAACAATTTTTATTCTTTTAAGAAATTCAATATTGGATCTCATCCCCCAATTATACAGGGATTCCTACTCTCTTATCCTCTGCACAATATAAGATCTAGTATTTTATAAAATTTCTAACCAAAACACTTTCTAAAATCCCTCCTCATGGCCTTGAGTCCTTTGTTTGATAAATAAAATCATAGGAAGGAATTATGTATAGTCTCCAAGAGATTATCCGAATAAGATGTATTATTCTTAAACATGCATTTTTAATTTCTTCTTCCCACTATATAAAATATTATTCAAATAGGATGAAATAATAAAATAATTTATTTCATATTATTATATTAAATTTTTTAATGTAAAAAATATATCTATCTCATCTTCTATTAAATGTGAACCTAATCAATCGATAGTGTGTACAATGGATTACTACCTTGTTAACTGATGTAATTAAATTTCAATCACCTCCTCTCCTAGATAGGTATAATTAAAAATATAATTATTATATAATAAATTTATGACATTAATATTATCTTATAATAATAATATCAAATATAAAATATACATTGTCACATTCATACACATTGAAAAATGGAAACATCTCTGATGCATATATGTAGACTATCCCCAACAATAATCGATGTGAATAATTATTCATTTTATTTTTATATGGATGGTAAAAAATATATATTTATTGTATATATATGTTATAATTTATATTAAAATTATTTTTGAACGATAATTATTCATTCAATTATTTCATTTAATCCATCAAAAAATGAAAATGGAAGTCATGCATACATACGACCTACTATCACTATTAACGCTGTAATTAATTTATCTATATATATCATTTATAGATTAATATAAATATATAAAATGAATATATATAATATTTAAATAATTTATAAATTTCATGAAATTTATGGAACCAAAATAAATGTATTAAAACCAAAACAACTAAACAAAAACAAACATGAAAAACAAAGTAGTAATCACTTGTAACTATAAAATTAATAAGGAATTTATAACGATTGGGTAATACAAGGTTATAATTAAATAATATATAGTATGATATATATTATTATAGTTCAGGAATTGATATATTAAAACATAAATATATTATACTAGACGTTTGAAGATGTATGACAGAATTTTGAGCTCAGTTAACAGATCTTCATCTCACATTAATTTCTATTTTAAACATGTCATATTCACCACTTGTTTCATAAATGTGATGTATATAATCACCATTTTATTCATTAATTATTATTAATATTAAAATAATTAACATTAACATAGTCATATATATTTTCATTCATGGGTTTTATAATTCCAAGATTAGTTGTAAGTGATTAACATTAGAATTTCATTGTTTATTTGGATTGGCAATGATTAAATTTACAAGGATGTAATTTTATGATATAACTAACCTAAATATCATTTATTATCTTGTATTAGGTTTATTACATTTCATTACATGTTTTCTTTTAATTATACACTCTTAAATAATGCATGATTCCTAGAAAAATACTTTTAGAAAACTAGAAATATTTCTCTAATTGGTTAAAACCTCATTCTATTTTTATTCAATGCATTCAGAAAAGGTTTTCCAGATTTTTTTTACTTTTATATAATCACTATTTAAATACATTTTTACACATATTTTTTGTTGAAATATGGTTTAAATTTAATCTTATTTTTTTTGAATGATGTATTTTTGACTTTTTACAAACAACATGAAATAAATCTTTTTGATGTTTACATCATGAACAAAATTTATCACTATCATGACCCATCAATGATATAAGGATTCCTTTATAAATTTCCTACTTTTTTTTAAAATAAATATATTATGAAAATATTATTTTATTTCATAGTTTTGTAATGTTTTTTCAATGTGGATTGAATATTTTTATCAATAATGTTTTAATGATATTTTAATGTTAAATCTATTTATCAAGGAAAATGATTGTTTATTATTATAGAATAAAGGGGATATGATCCAAGGATACAATACTTATTATTTAATTAGGTGATTTATAATTATGATGAAAATAAATTTATGAACCATGTTCCCTTCCATAGATTATTCTATGATGAAATGATTAAATTATTATTAAGATCATTTTTTCTGCATGCTATAATATGATGAAATTTTTATAAGGCATTCTTTTCATGTATTTTGAAATGGTGAATGTTTAATGATCTTATGGAACAAATATATTTTATTTTCATTACGTGACTGGTGGACCATGAATTATTTATACCTCTAATGCATTGGGTAAACATTGATATCTCATGAGGAAATTAGATTGTGATGGGGAGTGAGCCCTGTTTAGTAAGAGAATTTATTCACTATGATAGTCATTGGAGTGAACCCTTACTAGTATGATGTTCTGGTGAGTAAACCAAATCTACTATTATAGTCTTGGAAATGTCCCCATAGAACTAAGTAAATTTTCATCTTTACTTATCTTTATTTCACATAGCTTTGTATTATGCCAATGTTATGATCTAATGATTCATGTTATTTAATTAAATGATGATTATTGACTTATGAACATCCAATATTAGTAACATGGTTTAAGATTATGATATAATATATGAAGTTCATGGGCTTAAAAATTCTAATATCTTATTCCCCCACACCTATCATATTTTTATATTTATATCTCTTTGTTTTCTGTTACTGAGCAATTGAGATCACACTTATATTTCTTTTATCTAGTATTCAAGGAAATGTAATATTTATGATATGTTTAAGAAGTATCAAGTTATGAATATATTATGTGAGAAGTTTTAGTTCACTAATGAACCGTTTGTTTTTTGTATCCATATTTCTATGGTCCTTAAACCTTTTTGGACCTCATGCATGACTTTGTAAAATGAAATAAATATTGAACTATTTTGATGTAATATCTATGTATTATATTCCTAGGTCAATATTATTTTAATCATTGGAATGCTTTAGTTAACCATTGATTAGTATGATGAGAAATATTTAGTGGTAACCCTCATTACAGTCATATGTATTAGTAAAATTCTCATGTTATATTCAATAATGGAGTGTGGTTTTCCTAGAAAAAACATCCCTTTTATGAAAAAAAAACTAGACGTGGTTTTTTAATAGATATATCTAGGATGAATATCCAATAAGGGTTAGTTGATTATATCTTATCAATCATTCTGGTGCATGGTGATTATGGACAAAATTTGTAAAATGGTTGACACTCCCGAGGTATATTCTATGATAACTTAAAAGTCATTTATGATCAATTATTAAGGATTTGAATAGATCATAATTGTGAATGTCGTATGGAAAACATTATTTATAAATATTTGAAAGGTGTCATGATTTAAACATCCATTGAATGGTTTATCACTGTAATAAAATTTTCTTAATAGTGATGATGAAAATTTTGGCCTTACTAAGGAATTTAAAGTTAGATCATGAAGCTGAGGTGGTGACATGAAAGAAAAGATATTGAAGCATCATACCTGATATTAGTTGTATGAATTAAATTTCTATTAGTAAAATTATCTAGGTTTTTAAATTACTATACTCAAAAATAATATATTGAATTTTCATTGAAAAACACTAATGATATGGTGATCACATCTCAAGACTATGATCATTTTCCAGTGGAATTATTGGAGAATTTTTTTCTTGAAAATCTCATTATACTCCCTCTATTTGAACATGATGTTATCATAGGAATTTAATTTTTTTTGTCTACATAAAATACATATAAATTTCTATATAATAGAGGTAAATGTGTCAAACCAAACCAATATATTGTATTCTATTAGTGTTGTAATATATGTGAACCTCCATGACAAATTGAAAATAATTTGTCAGTCTTGATTCTTATCCAAAATGAATATTTTTATCAACGATGGTGGTGAAAAAAAATTCTAAAATGATAATTATGGGATTGTGTTTTATATATTTCAGGAATAGAAACCAAATATACCAATAAATCATGATATTTAGTTCTCAATAAAAAATATAAATTGTGAAAAATCTATTTTAATGTCTCCATATAGAATTGACCAAATTGAGTAGTATGAATTAAAGAAGAATATCCAAGAAAATATTTACAAGGGATTCATTTATCGAATTTTCCCACGTGGGGTGCATCATATAATTTTTGTATGAGTATATATAGAACTATGAAAAACTACATTGTTTTTTAGAAATTGAACATGACCAAAATAACGAACAATTATTATCTACCCCGTATTGATGACATGCTTGATAAACTATTTGGAGGTCAATACATTTCCAGGATTGGACACTATTCTAGATGTCATCAATTAAGGTTCATGAAGGATGATAATCTAATGAATTTTTTTTACAAGGTACGGACACTATTAATTTATTGTGATTCCATTATTTCATACTAACTCCGAGTATTTTAAAGGATTTTATGAATATATACTTTATTGATTATATTAATCAATTTTTGTTAGTATTTATAGATGATATTGTAATATATTCATTGGTATTTTAATATTTGGAATATTACCTCCATATTGTACTAAAAAACCCAAAGGAATGAGAATATGTATAAAAATATACCATGTGTGAATCTTATCTATATAATTCCTCATTTTTTTTGTTATATACTCATAGTAAATGGTATATTGGTGGATCAATCATAGAATGATTCTGTTGAATATTGGACCAGACCAACCAATATGAATGATATGAATGTCTTTTATGGTTTTTGTATATATTATCGACTCTTTTTATATGATATTTCATGATTGTCTAATCCACACAATAGCTTAACTTAGAGGGGATCTATGTTTATATAGAATCATGAGTGTGGAGATGATTTTATATATCTAAAGATAATTCTTGTTAGTGAACATATTATTTAAATACCATGTATTGGGGATGGTTATATAGTCTATTGTGATTCATCAATTAAAGGATTTGGATGCATAATCATGAATAATTACATCGTTATATCATAGGACTAACAAAATTAAATCTTCATGTGAAACAATTCCCAACTCATAATTTGTAGTAAGCTACATTAATGTTTTTAGTACATATATCGATGCATTATCATTATAGATGAAGGTGTGATATATATAATGGTAATTATATTTTAATGTATAAATTAACATTAAATTAATTGAATCTTCACCATATAAGAAGTTTTATGTTGAAAAAACATTATGAATTATCAAAATAATATAACCACAAAAAAGTGACGAATGTGGATACCACTTTGAGATGAATGGAACATGCAATATTATCTATGTTGATGATATAAATTTATAGTAATTTTATGGATTCATAGTGGATGGATATAGAAATAATTATGGAAGGGTGAATTCTCACCTTTATCAACTGAATATTTAACCTTCAATCCATGTAATGATTAAAGAGGAAAATAAGAAATTTGTGTGAATAAAAATGAATGTGAGAAAATTTCTTATGTTTATCCTTGATTATAATGGAATTATAAGGTTTAGAACTATTTATGTGGCCTGCCCATGCAATATTTTAAGAAGGATCTATTGTATGAATATCATAGTTAGTAAATTTTCATTCATACTAGAAGTATGATGATTTATTGAGATCTGAATGATTATTTATGTTCATATGACATTAAGATAAATATTTTTGAGAAAGTATCTAGGTGACTTTAATGTTATTATATTATTTTTTAGTGACAAAAATCAATTGTTTGATGCAACCATTATCCATAATAGAATTGAAATGGGAATAGATGACCATGGAATTTATTGTTGGAAACACAAAAGTTTCTAAATGGTATAATTCTATTTAGCCAGTATTAGATCATCTTATGAATTCAGAAGACATAAATTACATTTGAGAATATTTTAAATTACATTATATTACCATGATATACATTAATGAGTGTTAATATTTCATGGTGTATCATATTCTATTATATCTGATCAGGATCCAACGTTTTAGTGGAAATTATGGAGATTATTTTAAAAGGATATGTAAATAGAGTTTTGTTTTAATACTGCAGATCATAACTAAATATAGGTTTAGTATAAGAGATCCATTCCGAACATAGAGGACATGTTGATATCTTTTTCTATGTATGTCTAATATGGTATGTATCAACACCTTCATTCAGTCGAGTTTTCTTAAAAAAATAGTTTTCACATGAGTATTAAAATAGCTTCTCCAGAAGACCTGCATAGAATGAAGTGTATAAACATGATGTTATATAATAACAAGATATAAATAAACTTATTGGGACGTGAGTAAGATTATTAAATAGTATATATGGTTAGATCTATTTAGTAATATGTTACAACAACACAACGTTGACATAAAAGTTATGATGATAGTCATTAGGGTGATCTAGAGTAAATTTTTTACACGATTCTTCTTTGATTATATATATATATATATAATATGGTAACGAAATTCAGGGATAATGGAATGTCGATCCCCAATTATATTAGGACAATTAATATTATTGATTGAGTTTGGATAGTATCTTATATTTTGGTACTTCCACTAAAACTCATTAAAGTTCATGATGTGTTCCATGTATTGATCTTGAGTAAGTATAAACCTAACCCTTCACATGTAATGAAATCAATGGTTATAAAACTAGAAAAATATGTCTCTAATAAGGAAAATTTGATAGTGATTTTTTTGTCATAGATATAAAGTTATATGAAACTAGATCATTCACCAGGTAAATGTTTTTCAATGAAACCTCCAATCCAATGAAGCTACATGAGAACTTAAGGATATGGTGTGATAGAAAATTCATTAATTTTCTGTATTAGAGTATCAAAATTTAAAGGGAGAAAATAAATTTAATTTCTGTTGAATGTAACGTACCAATTTTTTTCAAATAATTTTAATTTTTTGGATAGATTCATTACATTCAACATGGAGTTTAAATGAATTAGGCTATATAATTAAATTTTTATATTTAATGTGAATATTGATATAAACATTTTAAATTGACTAATATGAATATGAATAAATACATTTTGAAAATTATGTGGTTTATACGTGAAAAAAATAAAGTCATTGGTGATCAATTGATTACAAATGATAATAAAAATCATATGAAACAAAAGTAATGCCTTTCTAAATTTTTTATGAAAATAATTTGTTTCTCTTCCAAAAAAAATAAATTAATAACTATTTTTGAATGACATAAATGAAAAAATTATATTATATATTTAATATTAAAATTTATCTTTAATATAATATTTTTTCTAGGCATGAGATTAGAATATATAGAGTGTTATCCATTAAAATTTTATATTTTCCTAAAAAGAGTTTTTGTGTTATTTTTCACACTAATCAATAAAATTAATTTTGTTTTCAATTTGAATATATGTATTAATAAATAATGAAAAAAATTATTGAAATCAATATTTAAGTATTATCTTTTAGTGATTTTTTGAGAATTTTCAGAATAATAATAATTTTTTTCTAAATAATGAAAAGTACTGATTTTTTTATAAAAATTGTCTTTTCATTAAAAAATTTTAAAATGATAATTAATTTTCAGAATCATTTTTATATAAAATTAGATATATTATTATATTATTAGTTGAATTTATTTTAGTTGAATCAATTGTAATCTTAATTTTCAAGTAAAATTTTTTTATACTTGGGATGAAATATTTTTTAGAAAACATGTATTCATTATATTTACGAATATATCTATATGTCATATTCTTCCACTTAGAAAAATTTAATTTGGTAAAAATAAATTAATATTTTTAATAATAATTTTTAATATTAGTTAATAAGGTCAAATTAATTTTTTGTTCATAATGAACAGAAAAAGCACCGAAAATTAATTACTGTGGTTAAGTTTAAAATGGGTTTACTCGGGGTTAAGAATAATGGTATGGGGATCATATCCAATTATGCATGACTAAATGAAATTGGATGGAAATATTTATGAATTTTAATAAACTATATTTTAATATTTTTCCATTTTTAATCATTTGGATTGGTAATGACTTTATAATTTTGTATTACATAACGAACATTACTTGTGCCCCAACTTAAAAATAGGCAGAACCACTCATTTCATTTCATTCTATCATGAATTTATTGGTTGTGAAAAAAGTGAATAAAACCATTAATTACATATAACCATGACCTATAGTCATTTTTTCATAAATCCATCCATATATGTCTTTAGGAATATTCCAAAAGAGCTTTCTAGAAGGAGAGGTATAATTCTTAATTGTTAGTTTTGGTTTTATTTCTTCTTCAACCTCCATGAAATGTTTTTAAAATATTATTAAATAATAAAATTATAATATTCCATATAGTATGATTTTTATTTTGTTTATTGAGTAAAATATATCCATCTCATCATCCATTAAATGGGAAACAAAACTGTCAATCAAGTGTACGACGAACTACCACCTCACGAACTGATGTAATTCATTTTCAATTATAACATATCATGAATATACGTGTTAGTGAATTTAATTTTTTATATTTAATATATTTCATAACTATACACGTTATCTTATATTATCACATCTAACTTATTACCTTGAAATCAGTGGAAAATTAAAAACATCGCCCATGCGTACAGGTGGACTAAAGTCTCCACAAAGCAATATGATATAATTTTAAATTAATTTTTATTGGATTATAAAAAGGGGAAATTTAATCAATATATATAGTATTTATGATATTAAAACGGTACTTTAAAGGTAAAAAATTATATAACATTATTTTGTTCCATCATTCAAGGAAATAGAATCAATGATCATCTACATGTATAACCTATAGTCTCCATATATATTGTAATTCATTTTTCTATTTGTATTCATTAAAGATAAATATAAATATGTAAAAATTGAATATATATTATATTTAAATTATGATTTATATTCTGTATACTATATAACTATAATCAAAGTGCATGGAATAAAATAACAAATCGAAAAAAAATTAAAAATGAAGTGATTGTTATCATAAGTAGTGTTTATCTGTACAAAATTTTTAATAAATGGATTAGAAAAGTTTATATTTAAATAAAATATAGTATGTCATATATTATTATTATTATTAAATGTATTTATGTATTATTATTATTATTATAAAATATATTTATATTAAATTATATAAATATTAATGTATTTAATAATGGTTTTATAGAAAATATAAGGATTTACATATATATAAATTTTTGTCTTTCATTTATCAAATTATTCAACAATTACCAATGTGGTAATGAATTAATGATACAATCTCACCGTTTCTCCAGTTTATCTATGATTATGTTGATAATAGTGAAATTTGATGATATATCTCTTGAGAAATCATTGTTTTCCTCTAATATAGTTATTTCTCATGATTAATTGTTTTCTTTTCATCATCCACTTTTTATGACCTCAACATACCACAAGAACATTATTAATAGAAACAATTTTCAATTCTATCTTCGCTTGAAAATATATTCACTTCTATGTCCATGTTTTATAAAAATGAGTTAAGGATCATTTTTAAGATTATATGTTGATTGTTTAAATAATTTTAGACAATTTTTTGAAATTTTTAACGTAATGGATAAAAATTTATCTTCATGTCATTTAATGGATGTTTTAATTCTGAATTTATACCAAAAAAATTAAACAGAGTAATTATTTTAATGTGACCATCATGATTGAATTATCCCTGTATATTACTAATAAATGTTTTAATTCATATATTATAATACTAAAGGGTAAATATTAAGTACTTTTTTTTAATATTTTGTATATTTTTAGTTTTAAATTGATATTTTCAAATTTGAATATCAATTTACAAAAGAATAATTTAAATATATATTATTGATAATTCCATTTAACATTAAAAACAATTATGTATTATTATTATTATTCTATATTGTGATGTTATTTAATGATACCCCTCCATTTTATTTTTATTTTTCATGACTATAAGGAAAATATTTTTACGAAAACCATTCCATTTTAGAGGATTATTGTATTATGAATTGATGAAATTTTTATGAACCCTATTTATTTTCTAGGGGTTATTCCATGACTAAATATTTATGAGGCCTATTTAGTTTTTCACAAGTTATGATATTATTAATGTAATTTTGTCATTCATCCTAATACTATATGATTTTCATTAAATGATATGTGGGACAAAATTTATATCTCCCACTAGTGCATTTGGTATAAATTGATATCTTATTAGATAAACCAGACAACACTGGGGTGTGTAACCAATTTAGTATGGTACTTTTTCTACAATGAGTGTATTGGGAGTGAAAATTAAGTACTAAGATTAGGGGGTGAGGAAAATACTATAAAATAGTACACACAATGATCCTTTACTAATATTTAAATGGGTTTATTTTCTTACTCATATTCCAAAAAACTATGTATTGTGAAACTTTTATGCTATTTTAAGTCATGTTCTCTGATTCATTTATAATTCATGACTTATGATCTTCTATTATTTAGGAAATTATTGAATAAAATGATCTATTATATGTATGGTTTATATTTAGTTATCTTAAACTCATTTTTTTCAAACCAATATTATCATGTCATGTTTATATCTCCCATTTTTCCTTATGTGCATCTTAGCACACCATTTTTATGTTTCATTTTCTTAGGTTATAAATAATTTTATTATGTATAATATGTCTAACAATAGTCATATTTATAAAGAGAAATATGGGATATGATATTGTTCATGTATGAACCTAATTTTTATAAATCCATATTTCTATATTTAATAAACCTTTACAGTCCTCATTTGATTTTTTAAAAAATGATTTCAATATTCATCTATTATGATTAAGTATCTATTTATGAAATGTATCAGGCTCTATATAAAGGGGTTAAGTAAAAATCCTTCTAAGGGAAAACAAAAAAAACATAAGGTGAATAATTATTTTTTTATAAAATGGAATAACATAATGAAATAGAAATGTGAGAATCATAATCATGAACATATATTAATTATATAAGATAACTACATCAAAGAGTTATTAGAATGTAGTGAAAAGATAATAAATGAAATAATAAACCTAATTCAAGGATGAAATACATAAAATAAAAATATAAAGTTCTTAGGATAACATCATATGAACCATTAATGGTACCTTATTAGATAAAATTATTACCTTATTAATTAATTGGATACATAATTACAGGTCCACCCGTCTCATTTATATCATGTATATTCATAAGCGATACACATAGATCATACAACATATGGATTTATTAAATACAATTTATTCCCATTACTTATGTGTGTATGTGTTACATACATGTCTGTCACCAATAAATTAATGATATGATTATATAAGTGAATACCCTTGAGTGGAAATGGGGATGGGTATTGACAATAGAAATGTTATGGCATGGAAAATGAAAAGATAATTTCATCAGCATAATACAATTATTTAAATATCCATGTAAGGGTTTAATGATATATAATAGGTTATCCCATCACTTATAAAAAATAAAAAACATAATAGGGATGTGTATGAATATATTCAAACATGAAAAATTGATATCCCATGGTATAAAAAAAGGATTTTCTTGAATAAAGAGGAGGAGGGGATCATATATCCATAGTATGCACTTCTAAAAGATTATGAGTATATTTTAATGTTTCAGAAAAAAACATGGGTTGTATCTATGTTTGGAAATTTAGAGTAATTTAATGATAAATTTGTTTTGAGTGTAGAGTAATTGGGGGTTGGGTGGGGGTTTTTAGAAAATGAATTGAGAATTATTCATTATTTTCTAATCATTGGTTTTCAACTTTGTAATATTAAATAATAATAATAAAAAACATTCCCTTGGAATTTTACCTTGGTTTATACCATGGAAGAGTAATTTTAAATATTTTAAAAAGCTAATATCTTACTTTTTTGAAATAATATCCTTGGTAATATGGAATTTAGTCTTGTTTATAAACAAATAAATTTAAAAATATAAACTATAATATAGTTTTTAGAGAGTTCATTAAGGAAATATATATTTATTAAATAAATTCAAGACATTTTAATATAAATGGGAAATACTATTGATTGGATTTTCACTATTTAATGAAATTATTACATGAATTTTATGAATTTATGATGTCACAACACATATTATATATTAATACATTATTTAATTTCTACTAAACAATTTGGTTGGATCTACAAATAATTAACAAATCATCATTGGAAAATTTTTACGTGCTAATTAAAAAATATTCTTTTTTAAAAATAATAGATTTATAAATATTGAAATTTAACCTTTTTAATAAAATCCCTCATTTATTGAAAACATATCATTATTAAGACTGTAATTGTTTTCTAAACCTTATAATTATTATGTTAGACATCATTATATTATATTTCTTATTTATATTCCAACAAATTTTATTAAAATTAATATTATTTAATAAATTATTTACTTTATCTATAGAGTATTTCTTAATATAAATTTCTCAAAATAACAATGTTTATATATTCATATGAAAATTTGATGTTAATAAAAAACATGAATCATTAATTAATAAATAAAGGGATGAATATAATCATTATTTTGTTAAAACTATAATATAAAAATCCATATAGTAAGAGTCTTCAAACATAACCCCATAATATATTTTTGTATTCCCTAAGGGGAAGGTATCTAATGGTGACACTTTGTTGGGGTGGTACATGGAACATGGTTTCAGTTGTGATATTGATAATCATCAACAACTCCCTTAAATTATTTCAATCATTAAATAGTTATTGAATCTCGTCATGGGATTAGTTAGGGGAACATATGAATGATGTTATCACCTATATAAACTCTGATAGAATGTCATCATAGGGCAGGATCCTAACAGTTAAGCTAATTACTTTATTCATCCATAGAAATTATACTTTTTCATAACCCTTAATATATACTAATAATAGTGGTAATTCTATTACAGATATGTTTAAATGTTTATGATTCTTATTTTTCATTTCAATCTGATTGGATATAACTTATAATAGTAAAAAATGACCAATGAAATTCAAGTGTTTTTGGAAATTTCATTACATAAAAAAAATAAATTTATTTATTTTAAATAGGAATTTAATTTTAAAAATTTTATTCTTTTCAAAAAGAGCCTCTAATATATTCCAAAAAAACCTCAGATATAATTACATACTCTTGGAATTCAAATTTGATTCTTAAATCTAAATTAATCCAAATCTCTAGGAAGAAAAAATAAAACATTCCTTAATATTTACAAAACATATGATTAAATTTTTTTCAACATTGAAAACCATTTATGTATTTCTATAAAAAATACTCATCCACTTTGAAACACCACAGAACATATACACGACTTACCATTCAACCACATCATTGAAAAATTATAATTTTACCTTTACTATCTATATAACATATATGGATCCATATATATTATCAAACAATCCATATATCATAATCCAAGATTTATCCTTGAAAATAAATGGTCCATTTAAATATATAAATTACACAATATCATTTCCCATACTGGGTAATTAATATTTCTAGTACATCACAATTACACTTTAATATAGTTACCCATTAATTTTCATTACAACATCAAATCTCATCATCATTAAAATATGAAAATATATCATAAACCTCTTGTAAATGTATATTAACAATCATAACATCTTATTCCATCATCAATAATAAATATTACACCACTTCCACAAGAACGATATCATTCCATTTTCACAAAACACGTAAATACACATCTATAACAATGATACTCTAACAAAACCACCACCAACACAATATAGACATACCATATCCTTGTTATCACCACCCAAACCACAAACATGACAAATATTTCCAAAATAGTATATGAAAAACAAAATTTATGCAATTATAATATTATTTATAAATCTTAATTCCAAAAAATATCACATAACCAAAATTTTATTTTTTACTTTGGTCTTAAAACTATTATTAAGAACACCTGGATCTACGTTCAACTAATTTTATAACCATATATAATTAGTTACCCAATTATTAAAGGATTAAGGAAAAATAAATAAACAATAATTATGTTAATCATAGAAAAGTAAAAAAGCATCATAAACCATAAAATATCATATCATTATTCATAAATATTGATCCTTCCTTATGCATTACCACCAATAATATAGTAATAGTTTTACAAGATATAAATTCAATACAATATTTAAGTGATTTTCAAATGAGGAAAGGATATTAAAACAAATAGTTATTGAAATTTTAAAAATTAACCTTGTCAAATATCTATATATTATAATTAATATATATTTTTTAGCCTGGAATCTCAAAATACAAATGTGAATCAAAATTTTATTCACCATAAATTATTTAATCTATATCATTATCTTATTCAGTTAATAATATCTATATACCCAATTAAAACACTGATTTATCCACATTCACACATAATTAATGAAAGGGATGTTTTTAGTTCCCTACCTCCACCAGAGCATCAATGAACTTCAATAAAAAATATCGAAGGAATATTATCAAAATACAAAAGATGTAATGACATGGGAATTCATAATTGATATTACTCTAATGAATAATTATTTTTTATATAATACAATTATTGAATATAGTTTCACTAGATTGGTAATTTGGATACATTATATAATCCATAAAATTTATTATTTTATTGAGAATAATAAACATTAATAGTATAACATTTACATAGTAATCATTTGATTTATATAAATATAGGTTTATGATATATCCAATTGAAACACAAAAAGACAGTGATGGCCTTAACCTGTAGGATCACACCCTATGTAGATAATTTTTCTAATCCTTCATGTGAGACACCATCACTCATCTTTGACCATTACCAATACCATGATGATATCCAACAACAAAATATTGAGAGAATCTATTTATGGGACATGCTCATTCTCATCACGATAATTATCTAAACCATGTATGCTGAACAACCTTATGAAAATATTACCACCATTATTTATACACATAAGGTGTTCAACAATGAAATAAGGTTATATTTTTCAATACCCAAATAATATGAATATATAAATATAATATTTTCAAAAAAATATTATATTTAATCATTATTTTTTTACGTTATAATTGCATAAATTAATGATTATGATAAAAAATATATTTTAGTATGATAAAACAAAAAGTATTTATGTAAAATATCCAATTTAAATTAAAACAATATCTTTAGATAATTTTTAGTATTTTATAAATGAAAGAAATTTTTTCAAAATATTATTATTACATATTTTAAATAATATATATATATGATAATATGATACTATGAAGTGAAAAAGTAAATTTTATAAGGGCTATAACATTGTTATTGTAAAATACTATTATTTATAAATAAACATGAATACCAATTTCAATTTAATTTAAAAAATTAGGAAAAATATTTTGATAAAATAAATATTATATTTGGAATCAATCATTGAAATTATCTAAGGGAATGTTTTTGATAGTTTTCCTAGAAAGTCTAATTTTGTGGGTAAAATAAAATATGGTATCAATATACTATATTTATTATGAAAAAATAAAAAGAAAATAAAAGTTATGTAATAAATTAAATAAAGGGTATCAAGGAACAAATTGAGGTTTCTATTCTAAAATATTTTTCTTGAGTTAATTTGAATAATTTTATAATTACTTTAGGAATCCCAAAAACCTATATTTTATATTAAATATTTAATATCAATTCTTTATAAACAATACTAAATTATACATCACCAAGTGAAATATTTTAATGTGATCAGTTATTGGTCTTATAAAATAACTAAACCACTTATATGTGAAACAACCCTTTGAAAAAACCATAGTAAGGATGGTGGAGTTGATTAAATATTAATTTAGAGTTGAAAAACTATGTTATGAAAATAATGATGAACTCCACTATATTTTCATATATACACCCACACATTCTCCCTTTAAAATTCAATAAAATAACATGGATCATTTACTTAATCTACTCTCAACTCTCTAGATACATCCTAATGTTCTCCCATGCTCTCAAAAACGTCCTGCAATTATTTTGGAATTACCCTCTCAATGTACGGGAGCCTTTCATTCCCATTTTATTCATGTACATTACCTATATAATGCATTTTAATTCTAATTACAATTTATGGGTTTTTTTCACATCACTATTATTTTCCTTAAAATTTAAAATTGATTTTTGATCCCTTTCACTCTCATTAATACCTCTCATGATTAATTATGGACCCCCGTTATTCCTCCAATATTTTCCAAAATTTTTTCCTTACAAATTTTTTATTCAATAACGGTTCTTATATTATGACTTTTAATTCCCATGTTTTCAGGTTTTATGATGTTATTTTATAACTCAAATTTTTTACTTTTTATTTCAAAGTGAATAAATACCCTATTACTTCCCATTAAACCATTTTATTAATCTTGAAGTATTTCCATTATGCCCCCAAAATTTTACTATGATCTTCAATGAAAAATATTGGTGACATGTGTACCCAAACACATTTTCACTTAATGATATTAACCTTTTTTACCAATTATTCATTTATTGTATAATTTAAAGATATTTAACAAACATTCATTTTCCATAGTAACAAATGCGATAAAATGTGATCATATTTCGAATGATCTATGTTGAAAACATATGGATGCATGTGATATAATATAGATGGGTGAGGATAAAATTATATAGCGCTGTAGTGAATTGGTTAATGTTTTAGAATCATCAAAAATTATGTATGAGATTAATAAGTGAACTTAATAAATTATGGGAATTTTTCATCAAGTTATTCCAATGATCATGATATATTGACTAAATTTAGTATCATATTCCCATGTAGATTTATTTTATCATTTTAAATCATGCCCCATTTTTTATGTCTTTGAGCATAACCCATTTTATGCCTATTTGAAATTACAATTTTCTAATACATAATATATACTTCATGTCATTGTTTCTTTATTCCCTTAGTGGGTTTTATATCTCACCCCTTTATAATATATGTCCCTAGGTTATACCATATTATATTAAAAAGGAAGCAATATTATGATCATTCTAAGGAAATATTTAATAATGCCAATGTACCCCTACTTTAGGTTTTTAGGTAATATACATAATTACTAAAATACACTAGGATAATTAATATTCAAGGTTTTATTAGGTGTATTGTTATACAATAAATCATAAAATAATGTGTTATATATATATGGGTTGATATATATTTTATCAAAGATACTTCTTTCAATTTTTTGGATTAGAATATTAAAAATTTATTAAAATCCTTAGGGATAATAATAAATATATACAAAACTTCCCCTTTTTTTGAAAAATAGAGATTATGTTGTTTCTAATGGAAATAAATCCTTGTCTCGATCGTACAAGTTGATGTTGATCTAAAATAGATGTACCTTGGAGTGGTAATCTCAGATAAATATTGTATTTATCTAGTCTCAATTGAGAAATAGTACATGATAATTTTTCTTGATACATGCTTGGTTTGAAACTCCATTGTGATATGATTTGGTAAAATCAATTACTCATTATGAAACATTACTATGGGAACATAATTATTTTAAGACTCCATGATAGAATATATATCATTTATAACATAGATTTAATCCTTGAAATTATTATATTACAAAAATATATTCAATTTATGTATTTCCCATTTAATTTTTTCAGCATCCTATTTACATTTTTTGTAGATTAAAATTACTCATCAATAATTTACAATTTATTCTAGCCTATTGACATAAATAAGAGGAACTGATTTAAAAAACAAATTTATGGAAAATGTGACAACTACCCAGATGAGATTCCCAATCTAATGAGAGGAGGAATGATGAATGTTGTGACGACACCCTCATAGTTGAATCATGTTTTTAATAGGAACCTAAACTAAGACAAATTCCCAAATATACAAAAGAAAGAAAAATTTGTAATCAATAACATTATGGGGCAAAGGCCTCTCATTTTAAATAGATAATATAATCCACTAATCATAAAAAATGGATCACATCCATTGAGAACGTCCTATAAATCCTTCAATCATAAAAAAGACAAGGTTTTTCTGAAATTTTTTCATGTTGGGAGATCACATGATTATAGGTGGACATTGATAAAAAATATGATGACTGAGGAGTAGATCAAAGATATGGGGTTGATAAAATTCAATAAAATGTTTTTCAAAAAATATTTTACTTAAACTCTATAATATAAAATATAAATTGGATTTAATTTCCCTCATAAAACATATGATCAATCTATTGGAGAATATAGATAAAAATTCACAATAATTTCAAGATACACCGCCACAATTTTCATTACCTTGAATTCAATTTTGAAAACTTCTTTAGTGGGATATATACAATTCATTAAAAATAGTTAGTGATTATAGACTATGATGGATATAAAAAAATTGTATGATGTTCTTTGAAATTAAAAATATAGAACATAAAATCTCATGGGTATCATGGTAATATAAAGAGAAAATTGGTTTTTAATTTTGGATGTCTGATAGAAAAATATCATAGTGGAGTGTGGATTGAATCACCTAATAAATTTCCTAAATGGGACAAGGAAATGATTTTGGTTGTGAGATGTAAGGGAACCTATCAATTGAATGTCGATGGGAGAAACCTACTAATGTGATAAAGAAAGGTAATGATCAAATAAATCACTAGCATATTTTTCATTGTTTTCCTTTCATGGAACACAATATCATTAAAAAACAATGAACTACACAAGGGGTTTTCATAAAAATAAATTCCTTTAACATCCATGGTAGAAAGGGAGAGATTATTCAATCACACCCAATGAGGTGGATCCCATAACTGATGTTATAAAAGTATTCTAGATATTCATTAAAAACTAGAAAATGAACTTTTTTTATTCAAGTACTATGTAAATTTCCATATCATGAAATTTTAGTAGAACTTTTCAAATATTGTCAAAAAATCAAAGTAGAGAAATTCTTGGAAATTGAAAATTGTACAATTATTTCATCCCATGTGTATAATTCCTCCACTATCAAAATTTATGGGATATATGTAACCAAAAACATTCTGATACTCCCTTTTATAAAAATTTAATTCAATTCTATATATGAAATTTCATTCCTTATATAGATCCAATAAAAATTTATTATATATGGATGTCACATGCTATATATTGGATTGTCATATGATTCTATACGTGTGAAAGGAAGATAGTGAATCTTTTTTGGAATATGAATATAAATAATGGATATTATTTCCTTATAAGAAATCATATATAGATCAAATAATTAAGACTAAATAAAATATACTCATTGAATACATTCCCCTTATGAAGGAATTTGGTGATGTGTGTCTTAAATTTGTTTCCAGTTTTCCTCCTATCTGAGAGGTTATTGTTTCAATCGATCTTATAAATGGGCCTCTTCCAATATTCAAGACACCACATATAATTGTTATTTTTGACCATGAGAATTTTGAGAATCGTCGTCCATAGAATCTAGATAAATGGATCATTCGATAATTTTCTTTCCATAGGGTACACAAGTCCACATTGTCATGAAGATATATGGGTAAATGTTCCTTTTCATTAATTATCATGTTATCAACAAGATAATGATAATTAACATATATATCCTTCTACAAAATGATGATTTTCTTTATCAGCTTTGTGGATCTTAATACATCTCCATGGTGGATCTTTGATTGAGGTATTTTAATGTAATGGTGATGAAGGAGGATATCTCGAAGTCTAATTTTTGTCAATGTACAGGAATTATGAGTTAATAGTAATTCCATTTAGACTCACTAATTATCAAGAAATATTTATTAATGTGATGAATAGTGTCTTAATATATCATCTCAACATATTGGTGGTATATTTATAGATGAAATTAAACATTAAACCAAAATCAAGGAGGAGAATGAAGTGCATCTGAGCACTATACTAAATACAATATTAAAGGGAATTATTTAAGAATTATACATAAAATGTGAGATATAATTGATGTATGTCTCATTATTAGGGCATATTACCATAATAAATGGGATATATTTTGATCATTATAATATACGATCAATCGAAGCAGGGTCAATGTTGATATCTATGATAGATATACATTGATTTCAAGGATTATAATTGTAATACATACAATTTTGGGAGAAATTTCTCATGAATTTAAAACATTGTTATCAAAGATAACTCAGAAGGTATTCAATGTTTTTTATGATATAATTTTTAGAAATTTTCAAGTTGTAGAAATAGGTATATATCATTAAACATGTACTTATGATATCCCCAATTATGGAATATTTCAAGGTATACAATAATGATTCTATGAAGTGAACAGTCTATGTACAAATATAAAATGAAAGTTTTCTATCCTATTCGTAAAGGAAATTAATATTTCATAAATAGAACTACCCAAAACATGATCTGGTGTTGAATTTGGTAATTTTTTTCATGAAAATATTTCCCCATTTTATCTATTGGGAGAACTGTGAAATCATTACTTATTATAAGAGCCACATGTATATATTAACACAGATACAATTAGATAATAACCATTAAAGATAGTTAGAGATGATCAAGGACTATGCCCTATCAATCTACTACGATACTAGGAATGATAAGAAAGAGGAATATGCACTATTTTTAAAGGATATGAAAATTTTATCATTTATGAGAATTGATATGGATCATTTATTTTTAAACATGAAGAGGATGGATAATGGAATCATGGATGGAGGAACATCATTAATCCTTTCACAAATAACAGTTCAACCATCCCTTTTATATAATATGTAGCATGATCCACATGATGTTGTGAAGCTCATTAGAATGTGGATGAAATAATATAACCTAAATCCTATAAGATCAAAATTGATGAACTAGGAGTTTTTGTATTTTGGTGATGAATATCTGTACTATCAAATCAAGAGGAAATAAAGGAGCTAGTGGATGATTCACATTATTCAAAATTATTCATCCACCTTGAGAGAATGAAGATGTATTGAGGTCTCTATAAACAGTGTTTTTGGGAAAATATGATAAAGGAGATCTTGAAATATACATCATGGTTCTTTTTATATTATTAAGTGAATGATAGAAGGAAAAATGTTCAATGGGGTGATAAAATTATTACCCATACCAAGATGGATATGGGAAAACACCACCATGTAAATTGTCACTCGTCTTATGAATAAATTTAGAGAAAATAATTTTACATGGGTTTATGTGGATCATCTTACAATAACTACTCACTTCATGGAGATTAAAGAAAACTTCTCACTAAGTCATATTTCATGGAAATTTATTAGATTAGTGGGGAGGATATGTAGGAAAAACTATCAATTATATTATACTGATATCCTACATTTACCTCCATGTTCTATAAGAGTCTCCCGCATACTCTAAAAATGACGTTGAACATCAGTTCTTATTATCTCCCACAAAATGGTAGACAATCTTATCATACTATACAGACAGTTGAGGACATATTGAGAGCATGTATGATGAAATTCAAATGAGGATGTGATTAACTTTTCTCTCTGGTCGTGTTCTCATAGAATTTTTTTTCCACTCGTGCATCCAAATAGATCCATGTAAAGCCCTTTATGTGATGAGATATAGAACACTTGGATACTAGGATGAAGCTGGTGACCATAAAATGATGTGTCTGGAAATAACTGGTGAAATAGTATAAAATTTCTAGAAAATTTAACAACACATCAGGGTGGGATAGTGTCTGTATAATAATTTTATGATAATCATCAATGAGACCTATATTTTGAGTTTACAGATAAGTTATTCCCCAATATATCTCCATGGAATAAAGTCATGATATTTTAGAAGAATGGAAACCATAGTCTATGATACATTAATCAATTTGTGATCATTAATCATATCAGAGTGGTGGAATATTGACAATAACTCCCAGAAATCCTAAATAATTTACATTATCTGATATTAATATCCTACTAGAGTATGTAAATACTAGACACAACGTGGGAATTAAATTCAATGGTGGTATTTTTGGATAATGTTCATTAATATGTCAAGAAACAGGTGAAGATCATTGATCATAAAGAAAATGTCATAAGAAATAATAATATTTACTTGTTGAAATTTATATGGAGAAACCACATGTTTGAAAAAGGGACAATTGAACAAGATTAGGTGATGAATCAGAGTAACCCTAATATATTTTAGTTTTTTAAATGAAATTTTCGATGGTGTAATTTATGAAAGGTGGAAGATTTAAACGACCATAAATTTCAAAAACAACATTCCCATTCTAATAAATGAAATTTTTTTTTTTGTAATTATATTATATTATAAAGTAGAACTACAGTGGTTATTTTTTACATTTATATAGATAATAATATTTGAAATTATGTTAATAATAATAACCATTTATAATATAATATCTATAAAATGATAGTATTATTAGTATTAATATAGGGTTATGATTGTAACATCCCAAGAAATTGAAATACACTTTTTATAAAATAAATATATTTTTATTTATATCTCGAAATGCAAAAAACAACAGCCTTAAACAAAATAATATTTATTCAATATTTTGACACATAATCCTAAAATTAAATTATAATTATTTTAGAAAATTTAATTGATAAAATAAAAAAAATTGAATTTGGAATATAATTTTTTTTTTCTAGTGTATTTTTTGGATTCTAATAAGATGTTTCATTTTTTGGTGAATAATGAAAAACACTGAATTTTAATTGTAAACTTCTTTTTGCTATAAATAATTTATATTGTTGAATCATATTTTTATTAGTATTTGAAGTCAAAATTGATAAATTAGAAATATAATTATTCAATACAGGTCATTATAATCATTTTCATGGTGAATTGTGATGTAGGAACAGTGTAAACATTTGAATATTCTCAATTTACTAACCAACATTCTCACCATGTCTGCAGGTTTATTTATAAATTATTTTTTCTAATTTTGTTGGAATAATATAAAAAAAAATTATTCTATATTAATAATAATCATAATTTCTAATTTCTAATAATTTTATCTAATATTTTTAACAAAATTATTAGTGACAATAGTAAAATTTAATTATATAAAATAAGATAAAAGAGAGATTATGTAGTGGTTAAACTTAGAAAATATGGTATAAAATCACCCAAAACACTTCAGAGACATATAATATGGGTATATGCCCACATTATCATGTAATGTATCAATAATGGATCATTATTGAGGCCTAGGGAGAGGAAACAATTGTGGGTTAAATTAACTGTCACAAAAAATAAATGTGTGCCAATCAGTCCATAATAAAAGGCCCTCTCCCCACTCAACTTCATAACAATAAAAAATATCCTAAAAAAACTTCCCAAAAAAACATAAAAAATTCCGTCAAATAAATATATAATGCTGAAATTTATCATAAATAAGACATAATAAGTCATTAGTAAAAACCTAAGGAGGATGCATGAAGATGATGTAATGTTCTTATAAATGTTTTTTTATTTTATATAAACATCCACCTCAGTCAACACCAGTAATACAATGATTATATAATAAATTTAATATATCTATTATAATTAAAAAAAATTATGTTATTGGAACTACCTAAAACAACACAAAAATCCATCAGATGGGTTATGATAACATCATTTGTGTGTGTGGAGAACCACCACCACATGAACTGATATTGTTCGTTCTTCTGTCACCACCATTCGAGGTTAGGAGTAATGAAGTGTTTATAATTTTTAAATGATATTTAGGATAATTATATTTTTTATGCTTCTTGAATTAGTATATTACCCATACCTCCAAGCATTCAATTTCGGGGGAATATGAAATCGTCACTGGTGTGTACGATAGACAACAACCTCATGAAGTGTTGCGATTCATTCAAACATTACATGAAATGTATTCAGGATGATTTTATTAAAAAATTGGGATAAATGTGACATAAAAATAACTTTAAAAGGTTTATATATATATATATATATATATATATCATTTAATAGTCTTTCTTTTAGATTGATAATAAAATGGAAACAACAAAAATGCATTCGTACTACCTACCATATCCATGAATGATGTGTTTTATTTTCTATCACAAAATTTTTGGGATTAATATAAATAAATAGATAATAAATATATATCATATATATATATATATATCATATTTTGATTTCTATATATTATTAAATCATGTAAAAATTATGAGTAATTGAAAAGAACATGGAAAAACATTCTCACAAAGGATGTTATTACCCATATAAATGAAGACATTGAGGAATTTTTAATTATAAGGTGATAAGATTTTTTTAAAATAATTATTTATGATTTTGAATATGATTATTTATTAGGTTTATGTAATTAAAAGGATTATAACCATTATACATGGGGTTAAAGAGAATTCAACAAAATTGAATCATAAGCTAATGAATTTTGTCACAATTTTATTTCACTAAGGGATACTATAATGGTTTTCATAGTATTATTTTATATAGTGTATATACATAGAAATTTACATAAAATTTCATGAATAATTCATTATTAAAGGTAATGTTATTATTTACTTTTAATAATTTCATCCATGTGGATTTTATTTTAAAATTACCATTTTAGAATATTTATTATGAAAACTCAAATAGTATTGTGATCGTTAACTTTATATTATAATAATCACTCTATTACAATCCTTTTTTATTGTAAATTAAATTTTCTTTAAATATTAATATTCATGTGTTAAAGATATTATTATTTCCTATAATGTATATAATTTTTAGAAAATATTTTTTTGGAAAATGATTTTATTTACTTGGGAAATATTGATAAAGAAGTATCCTTTAATTAATATGGATATTTGATTGTAAGTTATATTAGTCAAGAAAGAAATTGATTCTACAATATATGATGAATTATATATACATGGAGTGATGGGTAGGGATCAAAAATTATATAGACCCAAGATGCAATGATGGGTCTCATGAGAAAAATCGGTCAGCCAAATTAAATAGGTTTACAAATGTAGTTTAGAACAATATAGAGGATATATCTTGAGAGTAGGGGTTTTCATATACCAGATACATAAAATACATTAATTATGAATATAATTCATTATTAATTCATTCATTATTACCCATTAGATTTTCCCTATGATATTATCAATAGATGTTTTACACTCTTAGTTTTTTAATTAAATGGCATCTGTTTTTAGTAATTTCCCTTGAATAATTATTATACATAATCTATTCAAGAAATAAATTATTTAAATGTTATGAATTTTTTGTTATTTATATTTTTATATTGTTAATTATTATTTATTCATGATTTATTATACTACAATTGTCACATAATTATCATTTAAACTCATCCTTAATATATTATTTACCCCAGAATATGAAGTTGAATTTTTGGAATTAGAATCAACGATCGTATGATATTAGTTTAGTTATACTTGATTTTAATTTCACAATGTATATTTGGTGTTATGTATTTAACATGTTTTTCCATAAAATTATATTATGACCTTTGAGATTTGAATCTTTTATCTTTGAAAAGGTAATAAATTATGATACTGGAATTGGGATACTGGGGTCGGGGTAGTAATAGTTATTATAAATGGATTTTTATTAGAAACCTTGGAAATTAATTTTAGGGAACAAGATATTGGGGAACATAACCCTATGATTGAATTTGAGGAAGTGTATAGAATAAAATACAAATTATTTGGTACTATAGAGATTATGTTGGTCTTCCTACAAATACAACCTTTTTTGTATACAGTAAGTGGATGTGGTTATGGAACAGATGTACCTAGGGGTAATTACTCTGAAAAGGGAGTGTTGTGTATGACATGAGTGTAAGTTGTGAAATGACAGTGAGACTCACTACATACATGATTTGACACTCCTAGAGGATATTTTTTATAATTCACATTTTATTTGCAAATAATTATGAAATATTTGAATATAAGGATATGTCTAAAGAAAACAATGTTTATGGTTCTATGATTAAAAATGCATTTATTTTTATTTTATGTTATCAGTTACTCAATATTTGGTATTTTACATTGTTATTTTAAATTCATAATTTTATGATCTGATAATGTAAATTCCATTGTTTAGAAATGGATCCCAGAAAGAAGAATGACATTAAAACCCCTTGAAATTATAGATATTCCCCAACCAAGTGAACCAATATAGATATTATTGTAATGGAGAAAAAATATGGATATATTTTTGGATCTTAATCAGGTAATGTAAAATAACCTTGCACAAATGGAGAAAACATTTACATAATAATATTCTCCCATGTAGGATATCTATATGCGATATAATCACCCATCATTTTGTGGGGTTAATAATTCTATTATAGCCTAGAAATTGATAAAGTCTCTGGTAAAGATATTTATCGAATTTGAGTGAGGTGAAATGGAAAGTGTTACACTTGTGGTATATTTTCTCAAAGGATGTGTTGATCAATAGAGTTTAATGATCTAGCGTACTAGTGAGGTAGATAAAGTAGAAAATATATAATGTAATGCTTTTAAGGAGATATATTTCAATAAATTTTTCCCTCATGAGAAAAATATTTTGATAAATAGAAATTTCTTTATCTTAAAGAAAAAGAAATAAGAGAGTGTCATTTATTATGAATCTATCTTTATATGGCCTTTGATTTAAACCAAAAATTACATATGCTATAAAGAGTTCAAGAGTGATCTATTTTTAAAGCACCAAAGAAATGTATCTGAAGGGAGTTGAGGTCCAAAACATTTTTTCCATATGATAAAATATTTTTATGTTACATACAAAAATAATATGTATTTTATATAATCAAATTATTCAATGGGGACCATGATAAAAGAGTCCATCTGTGCACCAGGAAAAAGGTAATGTTTCTAATTTCAATAAGAAAACACATGGTCTTCCACCTAGTATTAAATGTGGAAAAACACCTTTAGAAATTATTGATTGGATTTGAGTATGTTATAAGTGAAGAGAGAAAGGCCACTAAATTTTTTTAATGAAATATGAAGAAGGAAAACAATTCAGTTCAGTGTTTCAATTGTAGGGAGTTGGGGTACTATTCAAATGAATGATATTAGAGTTAAGGAAATCTTAATGAAAAGAGTGCAGTGGGAGATTGATAAACATATGTGATAACTAAATATGATTTATAATTTCTTAATTATGTTTTTTTCGGTACATCAATAATTCATTAATTTTATCCAACTATTTATTTGATTATTGATCATTGAAATCATTTATATATACCCAGATGTATGATAAAATTAGATATTTCCATATTTAATTAATAATGGAGTTGTCAATAAAAAATTCTAAGGTATGTCTCATTTCAACAATGTTTTATCAAAAAATCCCCATTATGACACATAATCCTTATTTCTTTACAGACCTTATGATCTTACATATGGTCGAATTTGATATAATAGTCATTGTTGCATGGGATTCAAAATGTGACGTAAAAATTCATCATAAGAACAAAAAAATAATGATTTTTTTAGAGGATATAAAATTACCTACCATTAGATAGAAGATGTAATCGTGAAAGTTATATGTATATCTACCCAATGTAGCTCTACTAAATGATATTCTCAATGAAGAGGAGAAAAAAATATAGATATGTCGAAGGAAATCATCAATTTGAGGATGTATATATTGTTAGAGAATTAATTGATGTATTTCTTGAGGAATTGCCTATAAACCCTCAGAGCATGAATTTGAGTTTTAAATTTATTTAATCTTAGATTCCATACTAATATTAAAGAGTCCCAAATTAATTGACACCATGGAATTATTTAAATAGATTGGAAAAGTAGAGGATTTGTGTGGAAAGGGATTTATTCCCTGTAATACTTCACCATTAGGATCCCCTATTCTCTTTGTTAAGAAGAAATATGGATCCCTGATTCTATGAATTTGTCATAAGGAAATAAATTACATTATGAGAAAGAACATGTATTATATTATTCATATAAATGAATTATTCAATCAAATTCCTAGAGGCTGACATTTTTCTGATGTTGATCATTGTTTTTATAATCACTAATTGCTAGTAATGAAGGATGACTTTCTAAAAAAAATTCAAAATTTGTATTGGAATTATTTGATTATAGTAACACCATTTGGAATAAATAATTTTCCATATTTTTCATAGATATAGTGAAAATAGTATGTAATATCTCAGATTTTCCATAATATATTCTTAAAAATATGAGGGAATTATTTCGAGACCAGTCTTCGAGAAAGCGTATTGTTCTGAGGCCCGGTGAGCCTGGAACAAATGTTATAATTTAATTTAATAATTAAATTACACACACGTGCAGTTTTCCTGAAAAAAGTGGAATAACTCTCGAACAGGTGCTCGGATCAGAAATCTGAGGGCACAGTTGCATTCAGAACATTGATTTTACCTTAGGCAAGGCCTAACATTAGCCGACGCAGGTCGTTGCTGAAATCTAGTTTTTTGGACGGAACAAAAATAAAATATTTAAGGAAAATATTTTATTCTACAGGGAAATATTTTTTTATCTATTGCAACAGATATCCTTTATAATTTTTTTATTAATGTCTTGAGTAGGGGTCCAGGGTTACAGACCTCACAAACATAAAACCCCTAGAACTCTGGGAAATCTCTGGAGGAAATCCCCAACGCGGCGACGACATTATTGAATGATTTTGCCGGCGACGATAACGCAGCGAACAGATATTCTCCAACGAGCATCATGGATCATGGTAGGGCATTTAATCTCTTATGATTTCTTTCTTGTTCATGATTCCTATGACAATCTCGGACAATTCCACGAACAGATTAGCCCGGAGATCAATCGTATTTTGCAGGATTGGATTTTGCAGTATTTGGGGAAGAACATATTTATTCTGATTTAATCTGTTGATCATTTTTCTTTTTATGTAATGGCAATGAACCTAGATCATCATGAACAACGATATAGGTTCATTTCATATGTTCTTTTTGCAATTGAATTCCTCGTTCTTCGTGGAGACTCCTCGTATTTACCTACGATTGACGTTCTTAGAGGAAATTGACAATTTCACATTTATTTTTTGGTGCAATAATATGATATTGTAGATCCATCCCCGGAACGATGATATGGAGTATCGACTATGGTGGCGACAAATGATTCGGAGCGGATCGAGCGATATGAATTTTTGGAAGTTTATCTTCGGATGGATCTTTTGAGGTTTATAATTTGATCGAAGGATCGAAAACATCTGATTTGGTGTTCGTATGATGGGACGAACCAATAAATGATGTATCGGCACGAAGCGACGAAAGAAATGGAATCCAGAGATCCAACCGAGGCGCACGGAGGAAGATGGCGATTCTGGATAAATCTCGACTACATGGCGTGTAGTATGGACTACAAGGTGTGTGTCCATCGGCAGACTACCTGGTGTGTACTCATGGAGTACACGGGCACGGGTTGGGTACACAGACAAGGACGCGATTTTTATACCCTTCCCTGGCCAGACCTAGATAGATACACGGGATACCCCGTGTACTGGTACACGGGCAGGAAACACGGACGGACACCGTGTATGGGCATACGATCGGGGTACACGGGTGTTTCCCAGTTGACAGGGCAAGGCATGTGCTTTGAAAAGCACACTGTGTATATTCCTTCCTGCACAACATAGATTTCAGACACTGTCCATTTACACAGGCGGTACCCGGAGTCAAAGAACATGGCATGTGATCATACTACACGCCGTGTGGTTGAGTTTTACAAACCTGGACTGGAGACATATACCGTTTACACGGGAACTACCCAAAGTCAAAGAACATAGCATGTGATCATACTACATGTCGTGTAGTTGAGTTTTACACACCTGGACTGGACACATTGTCCGTTTTCACGGGCAGTACTTGGAGTCAAGGAAAACGGAGTGTAACCATACTACATGCCATGTAACCTATTTTACATGGCTTGGCCATTTTTCTTCTGTGACATTTACTAGTTTCCTTAGGGATAATTTCCTTAGTATTTCTCTTGAAGGTTCCTGGTATAATTTCCAACATACATGAGTATGATACCTTCAGCAGGAATTCCTGAATAGTGTTGCTGGAATCCCCTCTGTGAGACATAGAGCTGGATCCTCTATTAATTCCTAGAACCCTAAGTAGAGGTCCTGGTATCGAAATGACCAACATTACCTGAGCATCAATCCTCTTCATAGATGATTAGATCATGCTAAATTGTCAGAATCACCCCCATGACTTGGTTGTGATCATCATCTGACCATCATGTTCTCCGAGTACTTATGGAGTGTGTTCCCCTGGAACGAGTATATTGTATCTCTCTCTTCGTACATAAGAGTGTGTTCTCCCAGTTGTGTGCTTAGTGGAATCTTCGAGTTAGATCTTAATAGTGGTTTTGCGGTAGTCGATCGTGTATGAGTATATCTAGATATTTTTGTTATATGTTCTGAAGACATATACTGTGTAGAGGTGACTGTATCTTTCCTTTATGGCACTTTCTTTTGTTTTATTCTTTTGTGGTTTCGGGGTGTCCTACTGGGTATTGTTATACTCACCCCTGCATGGGATTTTCCTGCACGTGTCGTGTCTTGTGCAGACGAGTAGGCCTTTGATAGGATTCTAGGTGGACCAGTACCAGATGATACTCAGTAATATCAGATAGGCCGAGGTGTGTTCCTACGGCTACAGATTGTAGTCCCAGCACCTTTCATTACAGGTTGGACTTTGATACTGACTCTCTTTTGGTGTGATTGTACTTTTGGCCCAGGGATTAACATTAATGTAATTTAACTTCCTGTTGTAATATGTCGGTTGGGTTTTTAGTGTATGCATGTATTTTTCCTTTTTAGTGTTTTTTACTTTTCAGCTTTGTGGGCATAGAAATGTGTGTGCATTTGTACATGTTTTTAGGAAATTCCTCCCATGTTAGTAGCATGCCTACTTGGTTCTAGTCAGCAACCCCTGGACTATTGGAGGCGGGCCTGGGGAGTTGCAGCTGGGGCCCCACTGGGATGAGTCATGATAGGGTTGTATCAGAGGTGGTCAATTATACCATTTGACCATGATTCTATGATTTGGTTTTGGGAAATTGTGTTAAGTGTTTCGAGCTCGGATTTTAGGCCAAAGACCCCAGGGATGGTGTAGGCGTTCGATGTATCCATACACTAGGACCCTGATAACATTATTTTTTTCTCGGAGCATGAGAACACTATGTGTAGTGGAAAATAATGGTGCATGCATCATATAGGAATGTGTTGTGGTTTCCATGTCCTTCTTGAGTCAGCTCTCCATATATAATCCATTATTGAGATACACCTTGTTTCATTACAGGAAGCGTTCGCGATGCGCACCCGCTTGGATCCAGCAGCTCAATCACGAGGATGACCCCCTTAGTGATGAAGATTGGATACAGGGACCAGATCCCACAGTTTTACCATCGGCTGGTGTGCCAGTTATTCCACCACCTGTGGAGATGTGTTTAGTGCCTCCTGTACTAGTAGAGGAGGAGCGTAGCCTGAGTACACTCCACAAGTTTCAGTGATAGAGACCCTTCATTTTTTGAGTCGAGCCTGACCCTCAGGAAGCAGAGGACTGGCTTGAGGTAGTGACCAGAGTCTTCTGTTTTGTCATGACATCAACATATAAGATGGTGATCCTGGAAGCGAGCCTTCTGCAGTGCTCGGCCAAGAAATGGTGGAGTTTGGTTATTCAGACTCACGACGAGGCGACTCTTACATGGTCAGAGATTGATTATATCTTCAGAGATTAGTTTTCATCGGTCACCCTTAGATAAGTATGTATATAAGAGCATCTTCATCTCCAACAGGGAACCATGACGGTGGATGACTATTCATCTAGGTTTACATACCACTCATGGTTCTCGATAGATATGGTCATAGATCGGTACTTTAGAGCTCGAACTTTTGAGCGGGGCTTGCACAGAGATATATGAGCTATAATCATCCCTATGAGCATTCCAACTTATGTTGGGGTCCTCGAGCAGGCTTTGATGGTAGATAGCTTCTTGGAAGAGAAGAGATAGCCGGTAGTTGTCAGTAGTGGGTGATCTGGAGCAGGGACCTTGGCATCAGGGAGCCGACGCTAGGGACCCAGGTATGGGAGACGTTTTTAGAGGAGATCCCAAGACAGAGGATCTTCCATACATGGTTTGCAGGGCGCATCTAGTTAGCCTCGAGAGTGGCGATGCTACTCATGTGATGGTAGGGGAAATCTCGCTCGAGATTATCCTACCCGCCTTAATAATGACATAAGAGTAGTGGATGGACCACTAAGGTAGAGACAATGTGTAGAGTAGACAGATCCGTGGGGCGGCAGACCTGGTAGAGGAGCTAGGAGTGCAGCTGGAGGTGGTCGGCATTTTGACCCTTTACGACCACTGCTGGGAGGTCCACCCCAGGCTCAGGGAGCTGCTGGAAAGAGGTAGGGACAACTGCAGGTGATAGAGGCGTATGACCCAAGTACTGTCGAAATGATTAGAGGTAGAATCTGTGTCTTTTCTGCTTTGGCTTCCATACTGATACACATAGGTGCTAGTCAATCCTTTCTGGCTACTTATCTTGTTCAAGACCTTGATATTCCAGTTGAGCCATTGACATGACCCTTACGCTTAGAAACACCGACTGGAGAAGATTCAGAGATCACACACCTTTGTAGACAGTGTGACCTGGCCCTTGGCGATGACAGTTTTGGTTGAAACCTTTTGGTTGTAGCATCAAGGCCTTACGATGTCCATCTTGGTATGGATTGGCAATCCATAGTTCATTCCCATATCGACTGTTTTGGGAGAAGGGTGCAGTGTGTCCACAGTGATGGAACAAGGTTCAATTTTTTCAGTGAAAGAGAGACCCATGCAGTGTTGGATGGACCCGTGCATAGGAAGGAACAACCAATTTTGCATCAGCTGGATATCCTAGCCCTTGGCGCATCAGATGTTACGAGTTTCTAGTTTCCAACAGTAGTGGTTGAGTATGAGGAAGTCCTTCCGAAGGATGTCCGCAGACTACCTCCCCAACAGAAAATAGATTTCTTCATTGATTTGCAACCCGGAACGACACTGATATCAGCATCAGCATATCGGATGGCTCCTATAGAGCCTCGCGAGCTGAGAGTGCAGATGGAAGACATGTACAGGAAGGGATTCATGAGTCCCAGTGTTTCACCCTGGACGGCCCCAGTGTTTTTTTCCAAGGGGGAAGAAGGGAGCTTGAGGCTGTGTGTAGATTAACGGCGGTTGAATCAGGTGATCGTGAAGAACCAGTATCCACTACTGAGGATTGATGACCTCTTCGACCAGTTGAGAGGGGCACTATGGTTATTGAAGGTTGATCTACGATCAGGCTATCATCAGTTGCGATTACAAGATGAGGATGTACTGAAGACAACTTTCAGATGTCGCTATGGTCACTATGAGTACTTGGTGATTCCCTTTGGCATGACGAACGACTTGGAAGTGTTCATGGGACTCATGAACAGGATCTTTCATCCCAATCTAGATCAGTTCATAGTGGTCTTCATCGATGATATCCTTGTGTACTCTGTGTTCGAGGGGGAGCACGCAAGACACCTAAGGATGGTTTTGGACACACTCTGAGAGCACTTGTTGTATGGGAAACTCTCTAAGTGTAAGTTCTGGATATCGGAGGACCACATTATGGGACACGTTATCTCAGCAGATGGTGTAATAGTGGATCCAGCCAAGGTGGATGTAGTTCTAGCATGGGAGCCACCCCAGAGCGTGATGGAGGTGCGGAGTTTCCTTGGGTTGGTAGGCCACTATCGGAGATTCATACTTGATTTTCTCCAGGATTTATGCACCCATGACAGCTTTGACCCGAAAGGGTTGCCTTTCATGTGGACCGAAAGATGCCATCAGGCTTTCCCTCAGTTGAGACAGTGTCTGACGAGCGCCTCGATATTGAGATTACTGGAGGGGGTGTAGAGTACGTAGTGTTCTGTGACGCATCAAAAACTGGGGTTGGTTGTGTCATGAAGCAGAGGCAAGTAGTGATTACCTATGGAGAACGCCAGTTGAGGCCCCCTGAGCATAACTACGTGACCCATGATCTTGAGTTGGAAACGGTGGTCTTCGTGTTGACGATGTATTTTCAATACTTGATGGGCGAGTGGTTTACCATCTAAACTGATCACAAAGGTCTCAGATATATCTTATCTTAGAAGGATCTGAATTTGAGACAAAGATGATGGCTTGACTTCCTCCAGGATTACGACTTTGAGATCGTTTACACACCTGGGAAGGGGAACATTGTGGCAGATTCTCTTGGCCGGAAATCCAGTTCATAGTTTATGGATGAGGTGACGAGGAAGTTGGACTCCTTGCAGTTATCCTTCATGGATGGAGATGAGGGATATTGCCTTCAATCTATGGTTATTACCCCTACAATATTACAGCGAGTCAGGGATGCACAACTCAAGGATGCTACCTACAAGACTTTATATAATCAGATATCCACAGGCGACGCCACTGATGGATACTCAAAAGGTGGGGAGCAAGTTGTTCTCATCAGAGGGTGTACATTAGTACCAGTGACGTTACGGGAGGAGGTTCTGAGGGAGTTCCATACCTCTCCTTTGGCGGTGCATCCATGCATGGAAAAGACGTACTGGGACCTCCAACATTAGTTTTGGAATACAAGAATGAAGAGAGTGTGGCCGAGATTGTTTCTCGGTGCCTTACTTGTCAGAAAGTAAAGGAAGAGCACAAGGTGCCAGCAGGATTGACTCAGCCCCTTGAGGTGCCATAATGGATGTGGGACAGGATATCCATGGACTTCCTGATAGGTTTACCATGTACGTCCAGGGAACATGATGCCATTTGGGCGATCATTGATCGACTCACCAAGTCATCCCACTTCCTAGACATACGGGAGCATCGTTCAGTAGATAGACCGGGAAGCCTCTACGTGTAGGAGATAGTATGACATAATGGAATGCCATCCACGATCATCTCAGATTCTTGTGTAGTACAGACATATTTTTGAGTAGCCTTTGTTTTGGCATTTCGAGGATGTAAAAGACCTAAGGTGGGTGTGATGTAATGTCTCGGATTTTCCATACTTTATTCATTAAAATTTATGGGAATTATTTCAAAACCATTCATTGAGACGGGGTATTGTTCCGAGGCTCGGTGAGCCCGGAACAAATGTTGGAATTTATTTTAATTATTAAATTACATACGTTTGTGGTTATCATGAAAAAAGTGGAATAAATCCCAAAAGGGTGATCAGGTCAGAAATCTAAGGGAACTGTTTCGTTTAGAACATCTATTTTACCTTAGGTGAGGCCTAACATCGGTCAGCGCAGGTTGGTGGTGAAATCTTGTTTTTTGGATGTAACAGTAATAAAATATTTAAGAAAAATATTTCATTCTGTAGCGAAATATTTTTAGATCCATTGCAATAGATATCCTTTATTATTTTTTAATAAAGGCTTGCGCAGGGGTCCAGGGTTGCAGACCTCATAACCCATAAACCCCTGGAGGCTCTGGGAAAGCTCTGGAGGAAACCCCCAACGCGGCGACGATGTTCTTGACAGATTTCACCGGCGATGACGACGCAATGACAGGATCTTTTCCAACGAGTGTCGCGGGACCAGGTAGGGCGTTTAATATCTTGTGATTTTTTTCCTGTTCTTGATTCCTATGTCGAAAACGGACTAATCCATGAACAGATTAGCTTATGGATCGATTGTATTTTGCAGGAAGTGATTTTGTGGGATTTGGGGAATAACTTATTTCTTGCGATTTAATTTTTTGATCATTTTGGTTTTGATCTAATGACGAAAAACCCGACTCATCATGAACAACGATCGAGGTTCGTCCCACTTGTTAATTTTGAGATTGAATTCCTCATTTTACATGGAGTCTCCTCGTTCTTCCCTGCATTTGATGTTCTTGGAGGAAATTTACCGTTGCACGTTTGTTTGTTGGCACAATGATACGAGATTGTAGATCAAAACCCGGAATGATGCTATGTAGGTGCAAATGCGGTGGCGATGAATGATTCAGAGTGGATAAAGAGATATTAGTTTTTGGACATTTTTCTTTGGATGGATCGTTTAAGGTTTATAATCCGATCAAAGGATCGAAAACACCTGATTCGTTGTTCGTATGATGGAACGAAACATGATATGAAGTATTAGGATTATAGAACGAGATAAATTGAATCCGTAGATTAAGTCGAGGCGCGCGGAGAAATATGGCGATTCTGGAGAAATCCCAACTACACGGCATGTAGTATGGGCTACATGGCATGTGTTCGTCCGCGGACTACCTAGCGTGTACTTAGAGAGTACATAGGCACAGTTTGGGTATATAGCCAAGGACACAGCGTGAATACCCTTCCTCGGCCAGACCCGGCCAGATACACGGGCTACCCCGTGTACTGGTACACGGGTAGTCCACATGGACAGACACCGTGTACGAGAATTCGGCCAGGGTACACAGGTGTTTCATAGTTCACAGGACACTGTGTGTGCTTTGACTTACACGCCATGTATATGCCTTCCTATATGACTTAGATTTCAGACATGGGAAGTTTACTCAGGCAGTACCCAGAGTCATAGAACACGACGTGTGATCCTACTACATGTCGTGTAGTTAGGTTTTACACACCTGGACTAGAGACACAGACCATTTACACGAGTAGTACACGGAGTCAAAGAACAGGGCGTGTGATCCTACTACATGTCGTGTAGTTGAGTTTTACACACCTAAACTAGAGACACGTTCCATTTACATGATTATTACCCATAGTCAAGGAACAAGGCGTGTAACCATACTACACCCCGTGTTACCTATTTTACATGGCTTGGGCCATTTGACTTCTGGGACATAGACTAGATTCCTTAGGGTTTGTCCCCTCGGTATTTCTCTAGAAGGTTCCTGGTATCATTTCCTACATACAAGAGTATAATCCCTTCAGCATGACTTCCTGAATAGAGTTGTTGGAATCCCCTCTGTGAGACCCATATCTGGATCCTCTATTCATTCCTATAACCTTAAGTAGAGTTCTTGGTATAGATGTGACCAACTATACCTGGGCGCCAATCCTCTGCTTAGTGGATTAGTTTAGACTGAGTTATTAGAATCACCCCATGACTTGGTGGTGATCCTCATCTGAGCATCATGTTCTCAATGTACTTAGGTAGTGTGTTCTCCCGGAACGAGTACTTTGTATCTCTCTCTTTGGACCTAGGACTGTGTTCTCCAAGTTGTGTTCTTAGTGGAATCTTTGAGCTAGGTTTTAATAGTGGTTTTGCGGTTGTTAGTCATGTATGAGTATATTTGTATATTCTTATTATATGTTCTGTAGACATATACGTTATAGAGCTGACTGTATCTTTCCTCTATGGTACTTTCCATTATTGTATTCCATTGTGGTTTTGGGGTGTCCTACTGGGTATTGTTATACTCACACCTGCATGGGATTTTCACACATGTGTCATGTATTGTGCAGATGAGTGAGCCTTTGACATGCTTCTAGGTAAACCAGGACCGGATGGTACTCAGTAAGATCAGACAGGCCGAGGTGTGTTCCAACGGCTACAGATTGCAGTCCCAGCACGTTTATTTACAAGATGGACTTTTTTAAAGACTCTCTTTTTATGGGCTTGTAGTTTTGGCCCATGGTTTAACATTACGGTACTTTACCGTCCTATCGTACTCTGTTGGTTGGGTTTTTAGTGTATGCATGATTTTTTCCTTTTTAGTAGTTTTTAATTTTCATCTTTGTTGGTTTGGAAATGCGTGTTCTTGTATATAGGTTTTTAGGAAGTGCCTCCCATGTTAGTAGCATGTCTACTCGGTGCTAGTCACCGGCCGCTGGCCTATTGGAGGAGGGCTTGGGGATTTGTGGCTCGTGCCCCACTAGGACGGGTCGTGACATGGTATCTAAAAAATATATTGATGTATTTGTTGTTAGGTTAATTGATGATGTTTTAGTGTATTCTAAATGATATGTTGACCTTGAGAATAACTTGTGGATAATTATAGGTATTCATAGAAAAATTGTATTATATGTGAAATTTAAAAATTCTGAATTCTATCTTTCAGTAGTTTCATTTTTTGTCCATATTTTCATAAATGATGGCCTCTCAATTTATCCTACAAATAAAATGGTTGTCAATGAATGGCCATCACCATGGATCTTAACATATATATGTAGTTTCATTGTTATTCAAGGACACTATCAATAGATTTTTCATACCTTTTCATGATTTGATAACATGTTAACCAACCGTATACGTAATGGGGATATGTTTTCATAGACATAAGATTGTGAAAAATGATTTGATGAACTAAATAATATATTAGTCAATGCTATGATCTTGACTCTTACATCTGGAAGTTATGAGTTTGTGATATACATTGATGAAATAAATAATGTACATTTTTTGTGTACTAATGAAAAATGTTGATGTTATTTAATAGGAATTATGGATTTTGAAGACCCATGAACAAAAATACCCAACCCATGATAATGAATTAGGAGTTTTAATCTTCACTTTCATGATATAGAGAAAATATATATCTATGATGAATGATGTGAGATATACATAGATTATCAGATCTTGACATACTTAATTTTTCAAAAAGAGATCAATATGAGACAAAAAATGGCTTGATCTACACAAGGTTTTTGATTTTTCAATACACTACAACATAGGGAAATCATATAAATAAGTATATGCATTGATTAAGAAAGAGAATAGATTTCTATTCGAAATAAGGAATGAGAGGGATACTATGTTAATGTATCTAATAAATATAGACATGGGAATTAAAAAGGAAGGGGATACATCCACCATTTTTAAAATTATTTCAAAACCATATTTATTAGTGAAAATAATGAATTGTCAATATGATTATTATTATTTACAAAAGAAAAATAAACTCGTGAATGAAGATTAATTACCAGTCATCATTTTTGAATATTGTTTTTTGAAATTTAATAATATATTACATATTAAATATATACATGATCTAAAATGATAATTGATGTATGACACTCATAGCCGAAATTGTTTTATCTACCCCGGTAGCAGAAATATGTATATAGTTATGATGGATAATTTTTAGTGGTATAACATTAAATGGGAAATTTATGATTATGTGTTAAAGTGATGGTTCTATTAATAGGTGAGAGATATGAGGAAGAATACTAGAGGAGTTCTGAATAATCTTCCTATCCATGTGTGGATGTGGGATGAAATAATATGGATTTTTTCTTGGGACTACCTAAGAATAATAGAAATAACGATGCTATATGTTTTATCATTGATCACCTAACCAAATCACAACATTTACTTTTTTATGAAAAGATTTATTAGTTGAGTGGATCATAAGGTACTATATTAATGATGTTTTAGGACTTCATGGAAAACTTGTATCAATTGTTTTTAAAAGAGATACCAGTTTCACCTCAAAATTCTAGAATAGTTTTTAAAAGGATCTTGATAATGAGGTTCATTTGAGATATTTATACCACCATCCAACTGATGGATAACCAGAAATAACAATTAAAATAATGGACGAAATTTTAAGCTCATGATCACATCACTATAATGATATGTGGGATTAGAATTTACCTTTGGAAGTGTTTTACATTAATAATAGTTTCCATTAAATCATTCATGTTATGTAGTATGAAAAATTATACGGAAAGTGATTTCACACTTCAATTGTTTGCATGATACTTGTGAGTAGACATAGATTGGCCATGGCATTTTTTATCTGAAAACTACAATGTTAAAGTATATTCATTCTCAAATTAAATAATCTCATTGTAGGAAAGAGTTTTATGGGGATAACTAGAGATAATGTTTTGAATTAAATATGGGAGATCATGTTCTCCAGAGAGTGTCTATATAGTGACCAAAGGATTATGAAGTCACATTGAGATGGGGGTGAATCAGGTGCGACCTAGATTACAAAATTATCATTCACCTTTTTATTCAAACCATTGTCACCTATTAACAACAATAGATTATACACGCAATGATGAAAGTAAATGAAACCTATAACACTGTATTTTTACAATGTTAAATACTATGACCTATGTAATTACAATATTGGTTAGACCCCTTACCACCCCACCATGTATTATTCACTATAATATGTTTATCAATTATAATGGATTAGGTAGAAAATGGTAACACACCCCAAAAATCAATAATCCATTTGATCTTTATTATACCCCCATAAATCGAACTCTTCTGTCTTAGTTGGTTAGACCCCCCAACCATTCAATGGGTTATCCCCCTAGTCTCTCGAGCCTCATCAGCAACTAGTTAAACACCCCAGTCAAATAATTTTTCTTCTAAAATATGATCAACAATAATATAATATCATTTTATCCTACTCTATGATCATGTTGAATCAAACCAGATCATGTACAATTTAAGTACCATTGCACTGATGCTTTCATTGATAAGATAATTCTGATCACTGAATATAATTATCTCCCTTGATACAACACTGCTATGGGTATAATATTTTCCTCTTCTAAATACATGGTATCAGTCAACAATGAAAACTCAAATACAAAAATATTCTACATCACTGATATAAATAATGTCCCATCTTCAACCATAAATAATACTATTCACTGTGGAAATTATTCAATCTATATTTCATCTTCATTATTCATAGAACATAATTAATGTATCTAACATTTCATGTTCATATCATATATTTTCAATTATACGCATACACACTTTCCATACTTCTTTTATGAAAATCTGATTACACACACATCTCTTTGGTTTACTTCTCAAATACTTCTTAACAGCCACATAAGATGTATAAGACCAAAGCACATACACAAACTATCTATATTAAATGAATGAGATCCTTATATAAGAATTTACAATATGAATTGATTATTCATTTTTCCCAGTTCCTTTTTTGCTTAACTGATTTAGAAACTGTAATTTTGGAAAATTCTCCTAGTATGTGATTTTTCACATGCAAAAACCAACTCTCGTTGCATAGTGTATAATTATTTTCATTCATGATCAATGATAAATGTGTATTATATTCATGAATTTTCCTCACAAAATATAATCTAATCATGCATTTTCTACATTGTTCAAATTTCCACACATGTTTAAATCATGATATCTTTGTTCATCTCACAAATAAGGAAAATTTCATATAAATATTGATTTACAATTTGTATTCACTGAATTTAATTCTTTTTTAAATCTCCTTAAATATTTTTTACACATGTGACGTACATGAAGGTTTCTTATTATTCTTGATGAAAATAAATTTTATGGAATCCTTTTTGAGTGAGACACTCACGACGCTCCATTTTATTGGAAACATGACCTTCTCAAAACTCACCAACAAAAAAACTGAATTCATTAGATAGTATAAATTGGAAACAAAGATGTTATAAAACCTTATAGAATCATGGTGGACCATTTATTTTAGAACTATCAGGAATCATAGATAAATAAATCTATTTGAAAATTATTGCCATCACTATAAAAATCATATCTTCTTTAGGCTTCAAAATAAATAATAAATCTTTATTAAATCATGATGTTGATTTATCATGTGATTTTGATCACATTATAGTTATTAGAAATATAAAATGATGATTTGTTGGATGTTATCAATATCTATAAAAAGAGGTACATATATTTGAGGAACATTAATTGGGTGAAGGAATTACTGAAAAAGATGGGTTCTAGAACTTTATTTGTCGACTCAAGAAATTCAATAAAAAGATCACATAGTTGAGAGAAGAACATGTTAATTAGAAGGATATAATGGTTCAACTGAAATTATGATATGATTGTGGTTCATTATTTCTAATCACACATAGAACTAAACTCATACCTATGGATCAATTTATAACACAAATAGTTACATCCTTGGCTTAGAAATCTCTTCTCCCTCAACTAGTACCACAACATACCTATTCTGCAGGTGCACTTCTGCACCCACCTCGATCATTTTGTAGCTCCATATAGTGGATCTCTACCACACCAAGGCCTCATTTAGGCATTCCGTTGAGCTTCCTCAGCTATGTCCTCATACTCAATGACTTAATATTTTTAATGGATTCCCTTATGGTGTTTCTACTTTAGCTAGATGGCGTGGAGGCTAATTTTAATGTATGTGGCATATAAAATGTTCAATAAATTTCTCATAGAGTAGCCAACTCAAAATATTCCTCAAACATCATTAAAAACATCTTCATGAAAAATAAACCACTTTTCATGGTATCTTATTAATATGTTGAAAACTATGTTTCAATATCAAATCACATATGACACAACTTTTTATAAACTACTATATTTCTATTCATTCATCTAATTTAAACATTCATTGAATTTTTTATTTTCTTATGTAATTGAAAACAATTTCAAATTCACTGAATTAATTAACCACTTCAATACCAAACATTGGATATTTTGTCAATACCCATTTCAATTTTAATGGTCAATGACATGTTCTACCATTATTGGTAATACATCCAAAGATATAAGCTTAAAAAATAATTATCATATCAAAAATTTAAATTCATTTAATATCATATTATCACCCAAATCATATTATCTGATTTAATTTTGAGAATGAGGGAATTAATACTAGATTAGAAATGTTATATAATTAGTAATCATTATGTCTATGTGAGCAATGATCTGTGTCAAAAAACAAGAGTAATTTAATTTAGCATCAAAGATTTCAATAACCATCTTTCATATTGTGCCAACCACTGAAACTCTTTTTTAGAAAATTCTAAAAATATTTTCAACTAATCTCCATAATAAATCTCAGTAAAAAGTTTAAAAACATTCTACTACAAAGATGAACTTTCCATTTTTCATCAAGATATAAACCAATTCCTTTCATAATTGGTGAATTTTTATTATATCATAAAAATGTGAGAATGTGATAAACATAAATCAATGATAAAAATATTCAATTTCATGAAATTCTTTTAGATTATATAATTCATACATCTCATGAGCTTCAGATATTCCTATTATTCCATTTGAGATAGAAATATATGATAAATGATTTTTTGTTATCCCCCTCAAGAGTTGTGCACAATAATTCTTCAACATGATTAGCTTTCTTAAATAATAAATTACAAAAGTATTCTGAGATTATATGATATGTTGAAAATTTAAAACATGATAACAGTAGTCTTCATTGATGTACATCATTCCAGATGTTTGATATTAACATTGTTTGTAAATTTAGGTCTCCCCTGAATATATGATTCAATTTCAATAACCTACATGAAAAAAATAAATATATATTGGAATAAGGAAGTTATTGAATAATACTCATTTAGGGTAATGTGGATGAGAGTTTTGTCTATACCTAACAATTTTATTAGATGAAAATGTATTCTTCATAATTGAAAGTAATGAAATTTTTTTCACTCGGCTTGATATATATTTCATGCTCCTTAAAAAAATTTCTATATGATAAAACACTCTTTTGGATCATGATAAATCTTCACTCTGTGTGTAATATCTTTTTCCCAACATTTAATGTCATAGATAAGATCCCACTATTATTTAAAAATTAGTTTTTTACAAATAACAATTTAAATTATATTAATTTAATGTACAAAAATGTTGCACCCATCACGGAAAACATTAGAATTCAAAAAAATACAACTTTAAGGAATATTTTTTGAATCCTCATTAGTAATGTCATTAACCAAATAAATCATGTTGTTTTTCTTCTTATTTGATTCTCTCTTTAGTTTCATCTATCATTATTTAGTATGAATGTTCAGGTATATTTCATAGTGATCGATTATGTTACCTTTATTACCATTATAGAAACACATTTTTTTGTTAGAATGTATTTACATCAATCTTTGAAAAAATCATGGGAGTTGTTTTTTTAACAACCTCCCTCTTATGTTAACATCCCATGATTGACCTATCATCTTCATCTATTTCCTAATTCAATTTCTTTTTTGTAATTTTATTCGAATCAATAGATGGTTTGTTCTAGATTATTACATAACATCACTCATCATAATATTGAAAAATTCTATTGTAACCGTACATTCGATGGGGAACAAGAATTTCCAGACATCTTCACATCAATCATTGATGGTATTGTGGAATCCTATTTTTATTCTCTTATATTTGTCAAAATTTAAATTTTCAATCTGTAATAGTCAAGAATCAACATTAGTATAAATATATTTTTCAGGACAAAAAGTAACCTTCTTCAATGATTGAATTGTAGATTTATCCTTAAAAGTCACAAGATTTTATTAACACTATATTAATTTATTTTAGAAATAAGACTATGATCAGAAGAAACCTTGAAAATACCTATTTTCTCAGCAACTTTGGATGTCTCAACTTGTGTCTCTTTAATATTTCTCAGATTCACTTCTAGTTTAAGAAACTTTATATTGAGAGAAATCTTCTCATTTTCAATATATTTCATGATTTCTTACAACTGAATCTTCATCTTCAAAACCTCATCACGATGCATCATATCTTCCTTAAGTTAATAATTTTCAATCTCCCTGATTCAATCAAATATATCAATCAGTAGAATATTTTTTAAATTTACAGATGTATAATGTGGATTTTTAAATGTTTGAGTAACAGTTATTAAAAAATACCAAATTTTATTTCTAAAAAATAATACTATACAATTCTTAAATATCTCTAGTATATATTTCATTACAAATAGATATTTTTTATACCTTTTATTTCATACATTGTTTGAGAGTGTTGGATATGAAAACCTTTTTATTCAATGCTTCTTCGATATCATTTTCCTCTTCATTTAGCTGTAAATTTTCATCCATAATTTTCATTAAAACTATGATCATTCATGTGACCAATTATATGGGATGTTTCTTTATATGATTTATGATTTTAGAATTGATAATAACATCATCAGAACTTGATCTTGATTCATCAACCTACTTCACTGAACAATTAACACTCTTATTGAATTTAGATACCATTTTATTATCATTCATCATTGAATTATTTTTCATCTTCTTTTACACTATATTATTCCTATTTTTTCTGATTGTATTAAAACATCATCATTTCTAACATCAGATGTTAAGATATGGTTTTACCTTTAATGTTATTTTAAATTTTTTTCAAACTCAAATCTCCAAATTATATACTTATTGTATAATCCATTGGACATGTAGAGTACATCCAATCAGAGGTAGTCTTTAAAATGATACAAATTGAAGTTCCCAAATGATCGTGTAGTAAAACTGAGAGTGCATGGGATTCAAGCGAGACCTATTTTACCTAATTCTTTTTTACCTTTTGGTTAAAACCATTTTATCATATTAAGATGAGGGGATCATGTATTAAATGGAGAAAGTAAATGAAACACATAAAAACATATTTTTACAAGGTTGAATACTAATACAAACATATTTTCCATGTTGGTTTGACCTCCCATCATTAATTATCAACTATAATATTATTATAACTTACAATGGATTAGGATGATAGTAGTAATATAGCTCAGTAATTGATCACCCAGTAGATTCTGGTTATACCCCCAACAATGAAACTCTTATACCTCAGTTGGTTAGACACCCTAACAATTGGACTAGATTTAACATCTTGGTTCCAGAAGCCACCCAAGGGCACCCTCATACCCATTTGGTCACATGGACCCAATCACATTTCCACGAACGCCAGAGGCTACAGACTATCATCGAGGGCCATTGGTGTCATATTTGGGAAACTATTCTCTTGTTGACAGAGTAACATAGCCGATGTTAAACTGATATAGAATAGCGGAAGCAGTAATAATTACATCAATATTTATACAACGGAAGACTAAAATTAATACAGATAGAGAACATATATAGAATGTTGAATGATACATAAGTGTAGGAAAATAGCCAAAAAATTATCAATGATGAATACAATACTAAGCCATGTATAAAGAAAATAAAGTAAAAAACTCCTTAGAATCGCAAACTATTGCTTGGTCCCCTGCTCTCTAGCTCCACAGTAATCATGTACCAGAAGTAGAAGGGTGATTTCCCTTATCTATACCAGCAACAATATAAGCTATTTGGGCCCAAAAGCATGTCAAAAATAGGGTGTGAGAATAAATCCCAGTAGGAAACCTACAAAAGATCTTTTCCAAACAATCAGTGAGTATATATCAGGTAATAAGTAAAAGGAAAAAGTGGCAAGGAATTAATTAGCAGTAACAATCGTACAGTTTCAATGATTTCATGTTCACATATCAAGCAAGAGATAATAAAAGAAGTCAAACCTCTTGGAGTACTCACAACCTAACTCCTCTTGTTCAACCAAACAAGAGCATGAACTTATCTAAACACAATAGTAACTCTAGGGGATGTACTCACAACCTAACCCATTTGGTTCAACCAAACAAGTACAAGAAACCCTATGGTATGTACACACAGTCCAAACCCTCTAGTTCAGCTTAAGCATAGAATCTCTGAGGAATCACTCTCTGTTAATTTCTCCTATAGTCTCGTATCAGTTACTAAATGCACATTGGGGAATCACTTACATCACATTCCCCATGTGGCCTACAATGAAGAACTACAAACACTCTGAGGAAGCAGTTACGTCAATTCCCACTATATTATCACATCGTAACAGTAAAACAGAATCTATGAAGAATCCCTTACATCCATTCACCCTATGTTCTACTACACCTAGATCTCACAGCCTTGTATATGTCAACAAGTACAGCAAATGGTATTGTCCAAATTAAAGCTCAGTAAATACTTTTTTAACAGTAAACTCTATGACAACATATCAGAAGAACAAACACACCAGCCTACAACACTAGGAATGGAAAAAAGGTAAGGCAACCAAACAGGCTAAGTAAGACCAAACAGTCTTAAACAGAACATGCATAGGAAAACACTTCCAAGGTATAACAACTAACCCTACTCACATTCAATTAACTTATATTCCTTCATACAAGCTTAGAAGGTAATTAACATGGCTAAAAAAGTATACACACAATACCCCATTCAAGGGTATTGGGAAAGTTTTCACATATAAATCAATGACTAGCTATGAAAATGCACAAAACACCTACCTTGGTGTTGTAAGATCGCTATACATGAACCTCAAGCCATTAACTGGCCATGACCGCTGTATATCTACAAAAACGTCTTAAATGTTCATCATTGGATAACTTGGGAAAGAGGATGAATTAGCAAATGAATCTCTAGTAGAAGGAATTTCTTACCATGGAAATCCAAACGCAATTGAAGATAGTCGAATCAGATAACATACACTCGATCGGGGGCTCAGAGATGGATCACATCCATATGGGCACTCTCAGATGAACTAGGTTGAGAAGGAGGTATTTATAGATTCAACCCCAGTGCATGTAATGAAAATAAATAAATTACACGACATGTAATTTTTAGGTACCTGGTGTGTACTTACCCTTACCGATCCCCACTTTATGTGGCCTCCAGGTCATGACACCCAACCATGTGCATGTCCATTACATGACCCACAACAGGATACCCGTGGTAACTGAGTACCTGATGTGTACTTATAATGTATACGACTTGTACTTCATAAATTTCAAAAAATTACACTTTTCACAAAAACAATAGAAAGATGAAAATCATACCTAAAAAGAAGATCCAGGTGCTTACAAACATCCCCCCTTAAAGAAATTCATCCCTGAATTTCCCTATTAAGGCTATATAGAAGTAGAACTGTCAAACAGCTACGTCCACTGTGATCACACGTCGGCCTCCCTCTCCATGTCTCATCCTATACTCGCTCGTGATTTTATATGAATCATACTAGAGGAACAGACAGGTCGCTAATGGGTCTGAGAAGTAACGGAAATGATGAGAAATGTGGAAGACATCATGAATAGCTCTGTACCTCAGATGTAACTATAACTGATAGGGAAGCGGCCCACCTCTTTCCAACACCTCAAATCGCCCGATGTACCATGGAAAAAGCGTTCCCTATCTCCTGATCCTCTTCTGTCCCATCCATAGTGTAACACATAAGAACAATAGATCCCTGACCTCGAACTCTAGAGTTCGTCTCCATCAATCAACACATGTATTCTACCAAGACTGTGTAGTATCCATCCTCTTTCTAATCAACTATATCTGTTGGGTGGTCTATAGGACAAGACAAGTTTATAGCATAGCTGCCTCTCCTGCCTCCATGAAACATAAGGGTGATCCTTATGTCCTACTGTACAGAGCCTCATTGTGTGTCATCTGAATAGTTTCTTGAAAACTAGTATTGTAGGAAAACTCCAAAATACGTATTTGCTAGTCCCCAGAACCTCCAAAATCCATGATTCATGCTCAAAGAATGTCCTCAATCACCTATATTGTACGCTCGGACTAGCCATCTATTTGGGGGTGGTATGTTGTTCAGAAAAGTACATGTGTACTCAATGCCTTATATAGCCCCACTTAGACCTGGGAAGTAAAATGGGCATCCCTATCTGAAACAATGGAGTGTGGAACTCCATGAAAACGTATAATATCATGGAGGTACAACCTTCCTTGCTCATCAACACTGAAGTTCTCCTTGATCGACAAGAAATGAGAAACTTTCATGAGTCTATCAAGGATAACCCAAAATGCATCATTTCCTCAAGGTGACCTCAGTAAACCTATCAAGAATTCCATCACGACGTCATTCCACTTCCACTGACAAATGGGTAACAATTGAAAAATCCCTGGTGGTCGCTGATGTTCCATCTTCGCCTGCTAATAGGTGGAACACCTCATCACAAATCCAGCAACATCGCTCATCTACCTTGCCACTAATATAGATAGTTTGAATCATGATACATCTTGGTGACACCGGTATGAACTGACCAAAGTGGGGAATGAAAGTTCCGCATCAGCTCCTCAGGTATGTCTTCTAACACCCGTACACATCCACGAAAACAAAATATCTCAACCTCACCTATTGTCCATCCAGGAATATGTTCCTCTCGTGAAATTCTTTCCTGTCGGACTAGGACATCCGAATCTGATATCTTCCTCATTCTCACTCGATCAATAAGAGTAGAGATAACAACTACAAAATAAAGAAACATATGTCCCTGTCGGTCATGCACCTCCAAATTCATGTCAATGAACAGAGCCATAAGCTGTCACCCTCTAGTAGCCTCTTGAACTTCTTATATCTAAGTCCTCCTGCATATCACATCAACTACTACATTTCCTTTCCCAGGAGTATATGAAAGATCAATGTCAAAATGATGAAGGTACTCAACCCATCTTCCCTATCTCAAATTCAGGTCACATCAAGTTAAGATATACCTGAGACTTTTGTGGTCAGTGAAAACCACAAAATGCTCTCCATGATGTTAATCTATCTAATAGTGTAATGCATTATCAAATTCATCCAGCTCAAGATCGTGCGTTGGGTAATTCCTCTCATGTGGCCTCAACTGTCTAGACTAGTATGAAATGACTCCTTCTCCCTGCCTAAGCACAACTACCATCCCGATACCTGATGCATCACAGTAAATGGTATAGCTCTATCCTAGATTATACAATACTAGTATCACTGTTGAAGTCAACCTCCCTTTCAGATCATGAAAGGACTACTTGGAAGAATCTTCCCACAAGAACATTGGACCCTTTTTAGTCATGCCTGTCAGTGGTGATGCTATGCATGAAAAGTCAAGTATGAAACGTCTGTAATATCCAGAAATCCCTATAAAACTCATAACCTCAAATATGTTCTTCATATTCTCCCAGGAAACTACTACTCTCACATTCTCTGGGTCTACTGATACTCTTGTCTCTAAGATAACATGACCCAAGAAGTGAATATGGTCCTTCCAAAAGTGTCATTTTGAGAGATTATCATATAACTGATGTTCACTCAGTGTACACAAAATGATCACAAGAAGTGTGGCATGGTCATGTAGAGTGTGAGAGTACACCAAGATATCATCCATGAATAGTACCACTAAAGAATCCCAAAATGGATGGAATACTCAGTTCATTAGTCCCATAAAGACCGCAGGCTCGTTTGTGAGACTGAACGGCATAACCACATACTTGTATAGATCATACCTATTCCAAAAGGCTATAAGTGGTATATCATATGGTTTAACACATAATAAATGGTAACCAGACATCGAGTCATTCTTTAAGAACACCCAGGCTCCTCAACGATGATCAAAGAGATCATCAATCCGCGATAAGGGATATCAGTTCTTGGCCGTCAAATGGTTCAACATTCCATATTCCACACAAAGTCTGAGGGGACCATCCACCTTCTTTGAAAATATGATAGGATAACCCCAAGGATACATTCTTTTTCAGATGAAACCATTTTTTGAAAACCTCTCCAATAGCTTCTTGAGCTCCTGTAACTCAGGTGTGGCCATCCTATAAGGAGTAATGGACACTAGTGCGTCCCCTTGCACAAGCTCAATAGAAAACTCTACCTCTTTCTCTTAAGGAAAACCTGAAAATACCTCTAGAAATACATCCCTAAAATTATCCACCGCTGGATGAAACTCCATCTGTGAAGTCCCCCAGTCATCTATATATAGACTACCAATTAGGGTTGTAACTCCTCCAATCCCATGATGTTGGGGTCTTGCTCTTCTTACCTGGACATCCCATTTTCCCTTGTGAAGAAACGATCCACCCTCTGATGATGTGAAACTCACCCTAATAAAATATCAATCGACAACATCTAATAAGGTAACTAATAATCATATTCCAAGAATGATGTCATATCATGTAATCTATAATACACAGAGGTCCCATAAAAACTGTCACCGACAAACCTCAAGAGGGAACTCTTTGCACTGATGTGCACTAGTCATTCTAGTCCCCAATGGAGTGTCTAGAGTCATGAAATCATCATATGATAAATAAATAGCTCTAGGATCTACAGAACAGAAACATATATAAAGCTATGGGAAGTCCATGTATCCAAAAGAGCAGAAGATAAAACCGAGACAACTAGGATCATACCTCTAACTATAGAGGGTCCAAGATCCTGCTCCTACCAGGTCTTCCTCACTACCAAAGTCTAGCTTGTACAGTGGCCCTGCAACCCTACTTGACCACTCTGAGCTAATCCACCATGCTATTGCTGAAGTCCTGGGGATTGAATACCACAACTGCAACCTCCACCTCAACCTGAGTGGCTGGATGAACACCAGTTCCCATACTGGTGAGAAACATGTGCCAATGCTCCCGAACGAGGAGTTATAGAAGAACCTCTATCACCAGCTACTAGTGAAATGGTCTAACCAAATAATTGAAGATGACCCATATTGTCGTAAAATCGACACTCCAATGGGTCACTCAAGAAATGTGGCCTCGTATGACCACTCTTCCCACAATGGTAGCACACCACCTACCTAGAAGAAGAAGTGACTTTCCTACTTGGATCACCGTGTGAAGACTCACTGTGGAGCTTCTTACAGTTTGTAGGAGGGATACTAACTCCAGACGTCAAGCTTCCCGGTCTCACAACTCCAAAATATGTCATATTGCACTCCATGATCTGCCCCTAGTTGACTATAGGCGTGATTGAAGTCAACCTAAAGATGTTCACCTAAAATAGGATTTCATGCCTAATAACAAAATCAAAATACGTTTCCAGAAATAACTCATCACCTACGAGAATATTTATGAAGCGCTACAGCTCAGTGAAGTAAGAAGAATACTCCATAACAGATAGAGTTCCCTTCTGTAGACTCATGAACTCTCGGGCCTGATCATCCCTCAATGTATAAGGATAGAAGATGTAATATAAGTTACACTGAAACTCATCCTAAGCCATGACCTACTAGCATCCCGCCTGTGAAATCACATCCCACCATCTCTTGGTGGAGTCCCGAAGAATATACGTAGCGATATTCACCCTCCTCTCTGGAGGCAACACTAGATGCTCGAAGATAGAAACCATGGCTTCTAACAATGACTCTGCTACCTGAGGTCGTATTTCCCCTAAGAATGGGGGGGATTCTGTTGCTAGAAAACACGCATTAGCTATGACATAAAAGGGGAATGATGTGTCAATCCACGGAAGGTCTTAATGAAAATCACAAATTCATATTGGAACGATGGATCAACACTTGTGTCTGGAATGATGGATGGTGCCAAGACTGGCAGAACTAGAGGATCTGCAGGTAGTCCCTGATCGACCATATCTGATTTCTGATCATTTCCTTGTAACTAGAATACAACTGGAGGACATCTTAGTGGAATGAATTTCCATGTCCAAGCACACACCTTAGGTCAATATGACCATGGACTGAAAAATAGAAGTGAAATAATAGAATATGAGAAAGAAAGAATTCAGGTTTTTCGAAACATAGATACACAGTGTGTATAATGACTACACGGTGTGTTCCCATAAGCTTTCACTTGGAAATTTACTTCTTCCAAAACTGGTCATGTAACACCCCAAACACATGGCATGTTATCCTAACACATGACGTGTACTTGAATAATCCTCTGTTACCTGAGTTTCCTTACATGCGATAAACCATACAGTTCTCCTCGAACAAGACTACACTATGTGTTCGGGACAATGAAAACATGAACTATATGAGCTTCACTGACCCGTGTTGTTAGTAACACGACCAGTTACACAACTAACTCTACACGGCGTGTATGTGACAGACACAACATGTACTAGAAGGTTTCTACCCTTCCTTGTTGTTCATTACACGGTCGGATACATGGTTACAATACCTGTTGTGTCCCAAAAAGACACGGTGTGTATATGAAAAGGCTCAACTGACCAGTGTTGTTAGTCACACGGCCAGTTATACTGTACTACATCATGGCATGTACATCCAGTACATGGCATGTCCTACCATAAAATTCCCACCCTCGTGTCTCAGACCACACAATCTGTGACAGGGTTAGAGACTACACGACATGTACATACTGTACACAACGTGTACATAAGAAAAATTTTTCCTTCCCAAAATGAAGGACACACGAGATGTGTTCTTAACTACACGGCGTGTATTTTGGGGGTTTTAAGATTGTAAGGATCATAAACTATTCCAGAATCTACAAAAACACTAAAACGAACAATAAAGTGAATAATTCAGATCCTTAAGGGCCCATTAATCCCATGAATCGAAGCTCGGAATCATATAAATGCTATAAATTGGAGAAACATGTGCAATGATTCACCAAATTCTGGTCCACGAGGGCCCATAAAACCTCAAGAACCAAATATTGGTGTTCATTCAAACAAAACCTTACAGACACAAAATACATTATCAAAAGCATATATTTTATCAAGGCATTATTACCAAATCATGTATATTTAGATATCATGAGCGAATAACCCTTTGGAATGACATTCTCTCCCTCTCTAGATTTATTCAAGAACCCTGGTTTGTGATTGGAGATTTTAACGCCATTCTTATTCCAAGTGAAAAGATTGGACCATCACACTCTTCTATCTTTTCATGTGAATTCAAAGTTTCTATTAAGGATTGTGATCTTATATAAATTAACCTCACTGGGGCTAAGTACACTTGGTATTGAAAGTATCTCAATAGGGTAGTGGCTAGAAAACTAGACATCGATTTCACCAATTCTGCATCCCTTGATAAATGGGTTTCCATATCTAGTATTACTTTACGTATGATCAACTCTGACCATCACCCCATTATTGACAGTATTTTCTCCAAAGGTTACAAATCTTTTACTCCCTTTAAATTTAACAATGCTTGGGCTACGGACCCAGAATTCTCAAATAAGATAAAAGATTTCTGGTTGGAATGCATCATCAAAATGATACTTTTTCTTGCATTACTAAATTTAAAATCCTGAAGCAATGTCTTAAAGTTTGGTGCAACTCTAAACCAAAACATCTTGATAAGGAAATCTCCACTTTGGAAAATGACCTTATTCGCATTCAATACTCTAACACCGACTCTAATTTTTCTATTGATCCTCAATCTGAAATTACTACATCTTTAAATATCAACTCCCTACTAAATCTCAAAGATAACATGCATAAGAAACTTTTCAAAAACCAAATGGCTTTCAGATGGTGACATGAATACCATGTTCTACAATTCACTCCAACGGGTCAGGAAAGCCTATAGGCCCCATGCCATTATTAGAGTTGATGATACTATTCTTGATACTGAGGATACCACTTCTAATCAAGTTGTCGATTACTTTCATTATTTTTTCAATGGTTGTAATGTTATTTTCCCTAATATTATTCCTAATATGGTCACTATTGAGGACAATGACTATCTCTTAAGCATACCCCTGTATCATGAAATCAAGGACACTATCTTTATCCTCAACCCTGATAGTGCTCCAGGACCTGATGGTTTCAACAATGGTTTTTTCCAACAATACTAAAAAATCATTCATGTGGATGTGTGTAAACTGGTCAAAACCTTTTTCTCCACTGTCATTCTCCCACATAGGATAAATGCTCAATTTCTTAAATTGATTGCAAAAGTGGAAAATGATGGAAATATTCATATTTTCCGTCCTATTGCTCTCATCAACACCATCTTTAAAATTATCACCAAACTCCATTCCAACACCCTGGCCTCCATCTGTAATAAAATTGTTTCATGGAATCAATTTGGCTTCATCAATGGTAGATCTATTCAAGATTGTATATTAACTACCTCGGAATATATTAATATGCTGAATAAAGTCACCAGAGGAGGCAGTGTGTCCATCAAACATGACATCAGGAAGGCGTTTGACACTATAGATTGGAGTTTTATTTTAAAGGTTCTCAAAAACATTGGGTTTAATGACTATTTTACCATGATGATTCGCTCCTTAATCAATTAAGCTTAGATATCTATACTGGTTAATGGGGCTCCTAATGGACTTCTTCAAAGCACTAAGGGGGTTCAGCAATGTGACCCTCTTTCTGCCATCCTTTTTTCTATTTCCGAGGATTACTTATGTAGACATCTCAGAAGACTTGTGAACCCAAACAAGATTAACCCCATTCAGGCTTCTAGAAAATTAAATGTCCCTACCAACCTTTTATGTGCTGATAACATTAATTTGTTCTTAAAAGGTGATAAAATAAATATCCAAAACCTCAAAAGTGCCCTGGCTCACTATGAAGAAGTCTCGGGCCAAGCGATAAGTTGGATCAAATCCTTTGTTTTCATTGGGAAATTTTTTTCCCCCAACAGAAAAAGCTTCATTATTAATTATTTAGGCATCAAGGAAGGAGATTTCCCTTTTACCTATCTTGGGGTTACTATATTTTGGGGAAGAAAAAAATCTAGCTAACTTCACAGTATTGTTGATCAAATTACCAATCAACTTTCATCCTGGAAGGGTAAATCTCTTTCCTTGGATTTCAGAGTTTGTCTTGTCAAATGTACTATTGACTCCAAACTGGTTTACTCGATAATGGTCTACAATTGGCCTGATAGTCTTCATAAGATGATCAATGTTTACATAAAAAATTTTCTTTGGACCAGTAGTACAATTGAAATAAAACTTATGACCATACCCTGGGACACTTGATGTAAACCTCTGGATAAGCGTGGTCTGGGCATAAAAATTCTTATGTTTTTTGAACGAATCTATTCAAGCAAGGATGACTTGGAACTTGATTCATAGAAACTCTGATTCCACTTCATTTCTCAAGACTAGATTCATTACCATGCTTAGACATGGTAATTTGAGTTACATCACTTCATCCATCTGGACATCCGTTAGATGCTCTTTCATTAATATCATGAATAACTCTTGATGGATGGTTAGAACTAATTCCACTATGAATTTCTGGCTGGATAATTGGACTGGTGTTCCCTTAATGTCAATACTGACTCCTACCACTATTCCGGGTAATACCAACTCCTCTATAAAGGATGTTCTTACGTTTCATGACATCACCCTACCAAATGACATTGATCATATCGTTGACAATTATCATTTCTCCAACACCGATGATTTTTTCATTTGGGAACCTGTTTTTAATGGAGTTCTTGACTCCAAAAGATTCTACAAAAACAATTTTAGAAATTTTGATTCTATAATTGTTTGGTTGAAAGCTTTTAGAAAAACATGGATCAATCCCCCAAGACATACTCTTATCTAGCGTATTTCCCATGATAGGGTTCCCACTAATCTGTGCCTGCAATACTTTAGGATTCCCCTTTTATTTAGATGTCATATGTGTAATCAACACCATGCGGATTCTAATCATTTGTTCTTGTATTATTCTATAGCCGCAGCTCTTTGGAATTACACTTTTGACATTTTTGGGAGCATATGGTCACTTCATGACTCCATCAACTCCTAATTGCAATGCTGTGTTAATGGGGTTTTCTCTATGAAAATAAATAATCTTTTTCTGACTGTAGTGGAGGAACTCCTGCATGTGATCTGGTATGATAGAAATAATTTTCTTCATAATAATTACTCATTCAGTCTCACTGCAGGTAAAACGCATATTCTTGTGGCCATCAAGGATGCTGCCTCACATCAGAAGGATCATTGTGACAATTCTATTGGTGATTTTGAGATCCTTCGTCGTCTTAGGACTGTGGGATCTTACAGACATCCTCAATGCACTTTTGAGGTTTTATGGCAAGCTCTGCTTCAAGGATGGATCAAAGTGAATTTTGAAGGAGCCTCGAGAGGAAATCCGAGTCCGGCAGGTTGTGGATCCATTTTTAGAAACTATCTTGGTAGGTGTGTCAGCTGTTTCTTTAGTGGTTGTGGTTTGGCCTCGGTGCTAGAAGTTGAAATGCTGGGAGGGATTCATGCGGTGGACTTTGCCAAACAAATGGGTTGGACCATGGTGTGGATTGAAAGCGACTCAACCACTGTGGTGCAAGCTATCTGGAAAGGGGTGAAGCATCTTTCCTGGCCACTTACTTCTCATTGGATGCAATTCCTTGCTTCTCTCTCAGACCTCAACTACATTGCCACATATGCATACAGTAAAGCGAACATGGAGCTAATAGTCATTCCAAGAAGGGGTTCAACCAAGATATTACATGGGTGGATGATTTTCTTGGTGATTTTCTCCCTCTGTATGAAATGGATTGTAATAAGATTCCGTCATTTATATTTTTGTTACTTATTTTCTTTTTTATGCAATAAATTGTGCCCCAGTCTTTGACTGAGCCTCCACCTTCTTAAAAAATATAAAAAACATCTGAGTCACCCAATGGTGAAAATAAAATCAACTAAAAATAAAAAAACCAGAAAAATTTACAATAATGAGGTATATTGGCTTTTCCCTATACACGGGTTAGCTATTATCGGGCAAAACATATTACCATGTACCTATTTCATCCTATCCCTGAATATAGTCTCCATATAGTAATTCATAAAGAAAATAATTATTCTGATACCACTTTGTAACATCCCGGTTACGGAAGCCACCAGGGGCACTCTGTACATGGTTTGTCACGTGGCCTCAAGCGCATTTCCCCAAACGCCATAGGCTATCGACTAGAAGTGAGGGCCTTGGGAGTGATAGTGGGGAAACAATGACTTCATTGGCAGAGTAACACAGTGGATGTAAAATAGATATAGAATAGTGGAATCAGTAATAATTCCTTCCCACAGTAAACATCGGTAGCCTAGAAGTAATACAACTGGAGCACATATATAAAATGATGCATGATACATATGTCTAGGAAAATAGCCTAACAAGTCAAAAAACTGAATAATTTACTAAGCCATGTACAATGAAAAGATAGGAAAAAAACATCATCCATGCAATCCATATCTTGGTCCCATTCTATGAGATCCAAAGCAATCCAGTACCTGCAGTAGAAGTGCACTTTTCCTTATCTATACATGCAACAATATAATATGTTTGGGCCTAAAGCATGACCCAGACAAGGTTAGAAACTAAATCCCAGTAGGAAACAACCAAAATATATGTGTCTTATAGTCAGTATGTATATAGCTGGTAATAATTAAAAGGAAGAAGCCATGAGGATGTACACACCAGTAACAATCCAGCAGTTTCAATGCATTCAAGTTAACATATCAAGAAAGAGCTAGTCAAGGCTGGTAAACCTCTAGGATTACTCACAACCTTACCCCTCTGGTTCAACCAAACATGAACATGAAAGCTACTAAATACAAATGTAACCTTATGGGAAGTACTCACATCAAACCCCTCTGGTTCAACTGAACACGTACATTCAACCCTCTAGGAAATACACATAGTCTAACCCCTCTAGTTCAGTTTAAGAATAGACTCTATGAGGAATCACTCACTGTCAATTCCTCTTATACACTCTTATTGATAACTAAAGGAACTTTGGGGAATCACTTCCATAAAATTTCCCCATTTGGACCATGTTGAGGAACTACAGACACTCTGAGGAATCACTTATGTCAATTTCTCATATGGTCTCACATCATAACAGTAAAACAGACACTCTTGAGAATCCCTTACATACATTCTCCCTGTGGTCTAATAAACTTGGTTCTCATGTCCCTGTATAAGTGAAGAAGTATGAAAAATCGTATCATACAAATTAAAACTCAGGAACTACTTGGCTAACAATCTATAACAAAAAAGAATGTCAGAAAACCAAACACTCTATCCAAAACACTAGGCATGTAAAACTGGCATGGAAGCCTAACAGGCTAAGCCGGACCAAATGGATGTAAATCGAAAATCCGTGAGAAAACACATCAAAAGCATAGAAAATAACCATATTCTCATTAAATTTACATATATTTTAGCAAAAAATCATAGTAAGAAATTAACAGGGCTAAAACAGTAAACACGCAATACCCCGTTCAGGGGTAATGGGAAATGATTCTCATATAACTCAAAGATTAGCTTCAGAAAGGCACAAAACACCTAGAATGGGGTTGTAAGATCTCAATATGTGAACATAAAGTGTTGAAATGCCAAAGAACACCATATATCTACAAAAACATATAAAATGTTCAATGGAGGATAACATGAGAAAGAGGAGGAATCAGGAAATCAAGCTCTTGAAGATGAAAGAGATTATGATGGCAATCCCAACCCAATCGATGATCATCGAACCAGGGAAAAGATAATCGATTGGGGGCTCAGAGATAGATCACAGTCATGCAGGCCCTCTTGGAAGAAATAAGTTGAGAAGGAGGTGTTTATGTCCATCAAATGTGATTCCAATGTGTTTAATGAAAAATAGTACATGGCATGTACTTTTTAAGTACCCAGCATGTACGTTCACTTTCTGAGCCTAGCTTTAAGCGGCCTCCAGGTCACCACACCCGGCCGTCTTCATGGCCATTACATGTCCTGCACCCAGCTACCCATAGGAACTAAGTACATGGCGTGTACTCATAATGTACACGACATGCACTAAAAGTTTTTCCAGAACTCCCTTTTTTCACAAAAACACCAGAAAAAGTAAAATCATACCAAAAAAGAAGATCTGAGTTCTTTACACTAGATGGACTCCCCTGGCCTCTCCATCCTAATTATAGGGTATATAGAATCTATATTCACATGCGCATTTTTCTTCATGAATATGATCCACTGATAGGATGATTTGTTCATCCTCCTATACGAGCTTGTTGGATCAAACCGTCTCATGTAAAAATCATGTTCCACTTCACTGATGATGGTATTGTTCAAATAATTATAATAACTCAATATAATTAGCCTCCTCATTACATAACTATTTGGGAAAAAATTTATTCATCTTCAGAATAAATGGCCTCACTCAATAATAAAAACTAGAATACAAAAATATTTTGAATCTCTGAGAAAAATAATGTCCAGAAATCACTCTCAAATAATACATCTTATTATTCCAAGTATTCATTTTTTGTAACATGTTAACTATTCATAAAACATCACGCATGTGTGTAAAATTGCATGGTCTTATCATCATTGATAAAAATAGACATACTAACTGTCAACACTTCGTGCATGTAAATTTTGTTAGCAAAACTACCATTTTGTATACTTCTCAATTTCATCTTAATATCCACATAGGATGCATACTTAAAAATAATATACACAAAATATCTATATAATAAGAATGGGTTTCATGCATGTGAATTTAAAATATGCATTGCTTCTTCCTTGTGCACACTTCCTTTTCACACAACTGATATACACAGAGTAATTTTGGAAAAGTTCATATAGTTTTAACTTCTTTACATGCAATAACCAACTCTCACTATAGAACTTATAAATATCTTATTTAATGAAAAAATACAAAGGGGTATTATATTCATGCAAGATCCTTTTCCCAAAATACATTTTATTTACACACCATCTCCTTTGATTAAATTTCAATATAGGTTTAATGAAAAAGATCATGGTTCATGGTAAAACCCATAGAAATATCGTAAGAATATCGAGTTCCAATGTGTCCTCATAAAAAATAATTCTTGATGATGAAACATGAGTGTAGTATTAACATGTCAATGAATTATGGGATTATTATTCTTTATTGGACTAAAAAATTTGTATGAAATCCTTAATGAGGAAGAACATCACGGTGCTCCATTTATCTAGAAATTTGAGCTTCAAAAAACTCACCAACAAGGATACTGAATACCTCATATGATATTTATAGGAAACAAATATCATATCAGATCCTTCTAGAATCATGATGGGGAATTATTTTTAGAACCTCTGATAGTCATGTAAAAATATCTCACTTACAAAATGACAACCATCGTGGGAAAAAACATATTATCTCCATTATTCAAAACATCTGTTAGATCTTCATTAAAAAAATAAAATGATCGTGTAATTTTTGTAACATAAGATCTCATAGAAAGATCAACAAAATGAACTTATGGATGTGTTCAATCTCTATACAATGCGTCATGGATCTTTTTTTAGTAGTACTTGAGTGAAATACGAGTTGGAGAAGATGAATTGCAGAACATGAATAGATAGTTCATGAAATTGATCAATATATTGCATAGTTGAGAGCATCATCAGATGATTGGATGACAGAATGATTTTACCCAAATGATCAGATATTTTTGATTAATTTAGACCAATCCCACATCAAAATAGACTCATAACACATGATCCATTTATAATATAATGTACGACATACTTGTCTTAGAATTCTCAACTCCGTCCTCTAATATCTCCCCATACTGGTTATGTGGGAACACTTCTACAACCAACTCTTCCACTATTCCACCCAACACAGTGGATCTCCCCCACACCACTTCCTCAAATCGGAATTCCCTTAAACTGCCTTGGCTATATCCTCAGGATATCTAGCATATGGGTGGGATCAATTTCCTTTATGGCCCTTCTCCCCTTGCTTCCTACCGTGAAGGAAAAATTTATGTGAGGGCCATATAAAATTTTGACCAAATTTCTCATTGAATATATAAGGCCCGATCCTTAAACATTTTTAATCATGAGTTAATTAAAGAATACACATTGAGGATCTATTCAGTTTTAGATTTCTAGAGAAATAGATAAATAAACTCATGCATTACATTCCACATTTAAACAAGGTGGGTACATCAAAGACAATATTCATTTTTTTCATAAAAGGAATCATATTTAAAAGAAAACATGGATTCATTCTTAAAACATCCTCAAAACTATAATCATATCATATACCTTTCCATTGACCTGTGAAAAACATGTTAAAAAACATGGGATGAGCATAAGAAGCTCAGTTAGGTATATAGAAGTATGGAATGTAAACATTAGACCACGTATACATAAGAATCAATGAAATCATACTTTATTTATAGAATATAAGCACATTAACATAACTTATTAAATCATAAGATTTACTAATAACTCATAGAAAGCATAGGACATAAAGGTAACTTGAGGCATTCATAACATTATTACGTATAGAGTAACCCTCATGGTTACGTTTGGAATACCAATCATAGTATATTCCCTAAATATCTTCAAAAAAACCTTACCGTTTAACCCCTTCAAATTACAAAATGAATTGGAGAGCTATCTCGTGCCCACCCGCCATTATTTTATCATAGAACCACCCAACATAAAAAAAATTCTTAAGAACCATAACATAATCGTATCACATAAAACATGCATAAATGAAACATAACATTTCAACACTTCAATCACAAGATATCAATACAACACATTAATATAATCAAAAAATTATCAAAACCATTTTCAATACTAAAATAAAAGAAAATTAAAACATGGTATTTATTTTTCATTTGAAAAAAAAGTTATGGCTTGTAGAGGAAGCCGAATCTCAAATAATGGTTACAGCGGTAGAGAAGTCGTTTTCGCCACATACGTAAGACCAAAACATTCCATTTTGTCTTTTAGTAAAACCCTTCATATAAACATATCAATTTTGATTAAAATTTAAAGTCAAAGGGGTTTATAAAATGTATAAATGAAAGTTGTGTATAAAACAAAATATGCCTCAATGAAAGGAGATTGAGACGAAGTCCCCTACCTTGTGTCTGACTTGACTTGATCATTCTTTAATCTCCTGAATAATAATCTAAAGTTAATTTCTACTTTCTTAAGAAGCGTTTTAAAGTTTTTAATTCCTTTTTTATTACTTATTTCCATGTTATTAACATTATACAATCATTTAAGTTAATAATGTTCATTTTCTAGATATTTGGTACTTAAGACAAAAATGGACTTCTTATAATTACATGTTGTTCATGTGGTCAATGTTTTATTATATAGAGAATGATATTCATGATTTAGATATCATATATATCATATATATCTAGTATATCTATGCATTTATAATTTTTTATTACATTTAGAGGTAAGAAATGAAATGCACCATTCATTGAGACGGTAAGCCGTACATACGCATGAAATCATAATGATTATGATATAATGGTATATAAAGGTATATAAAGGTATATAAAGGTAAATCATAATGATATAAAGGTATATTATAATTCCATTATGATATCATAAGTAATACCTTTAACTTCATCCTTTATACATTCCAGATATGGCATTAAAGAATCAAATCATTTTGAGGGGACGATAGTCCGCACTTCCTAAAATGAAATTACTGTGTTTAAAAATAATGGAAAACATAAAGGTATGCCATAAATGAAAAATGAATAATTATAAGTAACACATAACCATAATATATATCATATATAGATATAGTGACATCTTAATGGCCACCATGAGAGGTGTTAAAATAATATTGAAAAATCATCGTTTCGTGAGGTAGTAATTCGCCACCCACAAAAACAGTATGTTCTTTAACCATTAGACTGATGTGTGTGTATTTTTAGCTAGAATAATTATCATAAAAACATCCTAGTATATTGAAGATACTAGTTTTGTAACAAAATAAAGGAATAAAAAGATTTTAGGGGGTTGGAGAAGCAAAATAAACCAAAAGAACCTAAGAGAAGACATTACCTTTAATTTGGGAAACTCCCCTTGGTTTGACCAAAAAGGGTTTCTCGAAGAGCATTATACCTATGGTAAGGCTACTATTATTAATAGATGGATGTGGAGAGATAAAATGAGTAGATTTTGGTCGAGCCAATGGCTTGAGAGGTGTGGGTAAGGGGGTAGAGGTGGGGGCCTTTTATAAGAGGGAGGAGGGGCACTCTTGTAAGGTCATGAAATGTTACCTTATTATGAAATGATTTTCGAATATTAATGGTTCCAAAAAAGATATATTTCTAGGATAAGGTGATAATGGTTTGAAATACACCCATCCAATAGGTCTTTGACAAGTTTATGTCTTACATTTTGCAATATCTTTTCATTTTCTTTAAATCGTTCATTAATGAGGTAATCACTACAATATCATGGTGTCATAAATAAGTTTATTTATATAATGTCTAAAAATTATAAAAATAAATACCATGATGTAGGAAAAATTTTTATCTTTACAATTACTATTTATAGTCCAAGAGATCCTTTATTTAGAGAAAATTAAAATTGTTTTACTTAGGTGTTACATACTTTTGTTATACTTTCCTTAAGAAAAATAATACAATAAAAGGTCACTATCACACTAAAGTGATTCCATGGGGTACCAATGTTTGGAACAAGGAATCCCATGGTCGGAAATGACATATCCAATAGAATTAGGACACATTTTGGGGTCATTTTATATTATTATGATATTATTTTATTACCCTTAACTACCCGATTACTAATTAATCACGATAATTAAAGATAATTACAGTGGTTAATATTCATAATGTCCATAGACAAGAGAGTCTTAATTACATAATTTGGACCTTATGATTCACAATATGGAATCCATATTACCAAATTACAATCATAGAAATTGTAGTAATTAATTTAAAAATAATTCATGTTGTCAAAAAAATAGCGGGTTTTTTAGAAACAATATCTATCAAAAGTTTGAGACTTCTTTATGCCCAATTCCAAAGTGAAATTAATTACAATGACCAAAATTGGATTAAATACTAAAAAAATATTCTAATTAATATTTATAACCAATTAAATGGACAATATATCAATATAATTAAATTAGATGAAAAAATGTAGTATTTTTCTCTATTCATTAAAAAAATGAACATTGTCAGAAAAGTACCAAAAATTTATCCAAAGAAAATTTTAATGTCCTAATCCTAAAGAATAAGTTTATTTTGAAAAATAGTGCTTATAAAATTTTCAAATGCTTTAGTTACAAAGGTTTTCCATCAAAAGGCAGTAAAACGATCTTTTAAATAAATATTAAAGTACTTTACATTTAAGATTGGATTTATTCTCATTTTTATCCTCTAAAACACTATCTAATTTATAAATAGACATAGATAAGAAAATCCACAATTCTTTATTTATATGGGATTTTACATCCTTCCCCGTTTAAAAAATTGCATCCCCTCAATTTATTTACTTATCACATAAGTGGGGGTATTTATCCCTCATTGCATTTTCAGATTCACATGTTTCCTCTTCAATCATGTGGTTTTTCGACAAAACCATTATTTGATGAATCACCATATGCTGCAATAATTTCTCCCTGTGGTCAAATATTTGGACCGGTTTTTCGTCAAAATATTGATTCTCCTCCAGCTGAACTACATCTGGACTGAAAACATGAGATGGATCTGACATGTAATTCTTTATCATTGAAACCTGTAAAACATTGTGTACCATTGATAAACTCGAGGGTAAAGACACTCGGTATAAAACTGATCCAACTCTCTCTAGAATTTCATAAGGTCCAATGAACCTTGGACTCAGCTTTCATTTCTTACCGAATCACATCAAACTTTTCCATGGTGAAACATTGAGGAAGACAAGATCACCTACCTCAAAAGAGAGATCATTCATCTTGTTGTCCGCGTAACTTTTCAACCTGCTCTGAACTGTTCTTATGTATTTCTATATCAGCTAAACATTTTCTGCCAACTCTTCTACCAATTCTAAACTCATCAACTTCCTTTCACCCACTTCATCCCAAAAAGCTGGATTTTGACACCGCTTCCCATATAATTCCTCAAATGGTTCCATCTGTATACTGGAATGAATATTGTTATTATAAGAAAACTCAACCAATGAAAGATGTTGGTCCCAACTTCCCTAATAATCCATCTAACAAGCATATAGCATATCCTCTAATGTATAAATTTTTTGTTCATACTACTCATCTGATTGAGGATGAAAATCTGTACTAAAATCTAATTCAGTACCCAACGTCTTCTGAAGGCCTTTCCAAAAGTTAGAAGTAAACCTTGGATCACGATCATATACAATAGAGAGGGTAACTACATGTAACCTGACTATCTCTTTATGATACAAACCCAAAAGTTAATCTTGGGAAAAATTATATCATATTGTAAAGAAATGATCTGATTTAGTAAAGCGATCAATAATAACCCAGATTGCATTATTACCTCGAGTTGTCTTCAGCAATCCCACAATGAAGTCCGTGGATATATTCTCCCATTTCAACTAGGGCACAGTTAAAGGCTGAAGCATCCCTTTTGGTAACTTTTTCTCTACTTTAACATGTTGATAAGTCAAACACTTCATAGTAAAATTAGCAATATCTCTTTTCATTCCATCCCAGCAGTAATACTCGTGAAAATCTTTATATATCATTCTACTGCCAGGATGAACTGAAAACATAGAACAATGAGCTTCACATAACAACTCTCTCTTTAACTTTGAATCACAAGGCACACACAATATCTTCCCAAATCGTAAAACACAATCATTATCAATGTTGAATTCAGGTAACATACTCTTCTGAACCATCTCTACCTTTTTCTGCAACTCACTTTCTTGCTTATGTGGTTTCTTAATTCTGTCTAATATAGAAGATTTAACTAGTACCTGAAACAAAACAGAAGAAAATCTTTCACCAACCACTTATATGCCAATGTTCATCAAATATTTAACCAAATGGTCACATTCCAAACGTAACATGGTTAATGAATCATTACATTTTCGACTCAAGGCATCAGCCACATTATTTTCTTTTCCCGGATGGCAATTAATTGTACAATCATAATCATTGATTAATTCTTGACATCTCCTCTGTCTCATGTTCAATTATTTTTGAGCGAATATATACTTTAAAATTTTGGTATCGGTATATATTTCACACTTTACTCCATACAAATGATTCATCTAAAATTTTAATGTGAAAACAATATCATCTAATTCAAAATCATGTGTATGGTAATTTATATCATGTGTTTTAAACTGATGTGAAGCATAAGCAATTACCTGATCATTCGGCATTAGGACACCACCAAGTCCTTTCAATGAAGCATCACTGTAGATAACAATATCACTATTCATGGAAGGTAGTACCAAAACTGGAGTATTCACCAATCTTCATTTCAATTCCTGAAATCAATCATCACATTATTTTTTTCAGATAATCTAACACCATTTTGAGTTAACTTAGTCATTGGGCTAGAAAACTGTGCAAATTTTTTAACAAACATTTAGTAATATCCTTCCAAACCCAGAAAACTACGAATATCGGTTACATTTGTGGGTCTTGGCCATTCTTAAACAACCTTTGTTTTTGAAGGATAAATAGTTATTCCATCTTTAGAAATAATGTGACCAAGGAAAGAAATTTGTTTCCACCAAAACACACACTCGCTGAATTTCCAATAAAATTTCTTTTCTTTTAAGGTTTTCAAAATAACCCTTAAATGACTTTCATTCTACACTTTACGTTTAGAAAACACCATAATATCATCAATGAAAAAACACAAACATATCAAAGAACACACGGATAATTCTATTCATAAAGTCCATGAATACATCAGGTTCATTGTTTATCCCAAAAGGCATAAATACAAATTTATAATGTCTATATCTTTCACAAAATTCGGTCTTTGGAACATCTGATTCCTTTACCTTCAACAGATGGTACCCCGATCTCATGTCAATCTTTGAAAAATACTAAGCTCCCTGGAACTGATCAAAAAAATCATCAATATGAGGAAAATGATATTTGTTCTTAATAGTGATGTTATTGAAGGCTCAATAATCAATGAAAAGTCTCATTGAACCATATTTATTTTTAACCCATAAGACCGGAGCACCCCATGGTGATGTGATAGGTTGAAGGAAACCTTTCTCTAATAAATCCTGTAATTTTTCTTTCAACTCCAAAAGATAAAATTTAGCCATTTGAAAAGGGGATTTTGAAATTGGCTTAACATCAAGAACAAAGTCAATGGTAAATTCACCTTTTCGATCAAGTATTATTCCAGGAAACTCATCCGAAAAAACATCAGGATACTCATTTACCACTAGGACATCATTAATATAAACGGTTCCTTTGTTTTCAACAATATGATCAAGGTAACATTAATTTACAAATTTTACAAGTTTCTCAGCCTCTTGATATGTTATCAATAGTAAGGGTTCATTCTTTTACACAAACTGAATGGCTTTCTGAAACGAAACTTCATTATCTCTACAATCAATCTTATCATGGTAAACAGATAGCCAATCCATAACTAGGGTAATATCAAACACTACTAAGGATAAAACAATAATGTTTTCAAGTAGGTTCTTTCAATGGATAAGTATTGGAATATTATTATAAATTCTTTTTTCCTCAACATTTCCCCCGGGTGCTTTTACCACAACTTCAATACACATTTATTGAGATGGAATTCCCAATTTACTAGAAAAGTTTTCAGAGATGAATTAATGTGTTGACCTTGAATTAAACAACACATTTTCATAATCAGAAAAAACAAACAATGTACCTGATACCATTTCATTTGATGTCCCAACATATTCTGAAGTAGTTGCAAAGTATTTCACCACACCTTTCTGCTTGTACTCTGACTACTTCCCATCATTCGAGCTCTTTGTTGAACACCCGTTTGCATAATGACCCATCTCATTTCACATTAATCATTTCAGTAGCTGTAAATATAATTTGGTCTTACCATCACCCTAATCTTTTCTAGTGCAATCTCGAGCCTTATTTCCCATCTTACCACATCGGTAGCACTTTCCAGAATTCAAAAGACATTCCCCAGTATGATTTTATCCAAATTTATCACAAATATTAAACTTATTCTTCTTACCATAAGACCTTTTTAAAGGATTATTCCCTTTCTCTTGCCACCTCTGTCTCTTCTTCTGTTGGTTTTTATAGTACACTTGATCATTGAAAAACTCCATTTCCTCCTTTTTAACACATCGAACCAGCTTTTCAAAAAATTTGAACTCGAAAGAAGCTAATTCCCTTAGATATGTTGGATTTAATCCTAAGTAAAAATGATTGATTTTACTATCAAGGTCTCGTATAAAATTTGGAGCATACCTGGCCAATCGAGTGAACTTTTCTTCATAAGCAGCCATTGAGTCGTCCTCTTTCCTCAATTCAAATAATTGTTTATCCGTTTTAAGTTGAACAACCATAGGAAAATATTTCTCAATAAACATAAATTTGAATCCATCCCTGTCAAGAGCATCAATATCATCAGCGTCCCTGATATTTTTAACTATCGACCACCACTGATCTACTTCACCCTCCAAATGCAAAACAACAAGACTATCCATTTGAATGTATGAACACCCCAGGACATCGAAAATCTTCTTCAATTCTTATATCCACCCTTCAGCTAGCATAGGTTTATATGATCCTCTGAATGATGTTGGATGTTTCCTCATGAAGTGTTCCACCACTAACAAGTTCATCTATATTTGATCTGGTTGATCTAGTGCATAGATACCACCAATTATCGCTTCAGTTAACTATGTCATTAGAGCAACAAACTATTCTGTTCCAATTCTGACCATCTCAGGATGCTGATTCGGAAATTCATTTCCTTTTTTATGCCTTTCTAGTATTGCTTCCCGGTTTCCTCTAAGTAAAAACATTCTGAACAAACATGTCATAAATAAAGCAATATGGTAATCTTCAAATGCTATATCATTTAAATTTGACCATAAAAAATAATTTTAGATAATCATTTTAAATAATTCTAACTCCTAAAGTTATCTAAACCATCCTCTGATACCAACTATAATGCCCCAACCATAAACATTTCTTAATCATGAGTTATTTCAAGAATACACGTTGATGATCTTTTCAGGTTTATTGTTTTAGAGAGATAGATAAAAAATCATGCATTACATTCCACATATAAAAAAGGTGGTTACATCAATGATAGCATTCATTTTATTTCATCAAAGGAAACATATTTAAAATAAAACATGGATTATTTTTGACACATCCTCGACACTATCATCACATCATGTAATTTTCTCTTGACCTGTGAAAAACATTTTAAAAAAACATGGGATGAATATTAAAATCTGAGTAAGGGATATATAAGTACAGAAAGTAAACATTATTCCATGAATACATAAGAATAAATGAAATCATACATTATTCATAGAATACATGTACTTTAACATTCCCCATGAAACCATAAGATTTATTAATAACTCATAGAAAACATAGGACATAATGTTAACTTGAGGAATTCATAACATTCGTACGTAGGGAGTAACACTCATGGTTACATTTGGAATACCCATCATAGTATATTCCTAAATATATTCGGAGAAACCTTAGCGTTTAACCCCTTCACATTACCAAATGAATTAGAGAGCTATTTCCGGCTCACCTACTCTTAGTTTATCATAGAACCACCTGAATTCATAAACAATTCCCATGAACCATAACATAATCGTATCACATAAAACATTCATAATGGAAACATAACATTCCACATTTAAATAAAACGGTATAAATACTACACATTGATATAATCAAAAAATTATTCAAACCATTTCAATACCAAAATAAAAGAAAAGTAAAACATGGTATTTATTTTTCATTTTAAAAAAAGTTATGTCTTGTAGAGGAAGCCGAAACTCAAATAATGGTCTCGGTGGCAGAGAAGTCGTTGTCGCCACATACGTAAGGCAAAGACATTCCATTTTTTTGTTTTGTAAAATTCTTTGTCTAAAAAGATTCATTTTGAATAAAAGTAAAATTCAAAGGGGCTAATACACCGTATAAATGAATGTTGTGTATAAAACAAATTATGCCTCAATGAAAGGATATTGAGACGAAGTCCCTTACCTCGTGTCTGACTTGACTCAATCGTTCATTAATCTCCTGAATAATAAACTAATGTTCATTTATACTTTCTTAAGAACAATTTTCTAGTTTACTATTCCTTTAATATCACTTATTTCTATTTTATCAACATTATTCAATCTTTTAAGTTAATAATTTTTGTTTTGTCGATATTTGGTACTTCAGTCAAAAATGGACTTCTTATAATTACATGTTGTTCATGTGGTCAATGGTTTATTATATCCAGAATGATATTAATGATTTAGATATCATATATATAATATATATCCATTATATACATTCATTTATAATATTATATAACATTTAGAGGTAATAAATGAAATGCACTGTTCATAGAGATGGTAAGCCGCACGTACGCATGAACGCTATATTCATTTATATTTGGTAATTAATGGAATGAAATCATATTTATATAAATGTATAATATAATTACCGTATGATATCGTATGTAATACCATTAACTCCATTATTTATACAACCCACATATGACATTAACGAATCAAATCACTTTGAGGGGCGGTAGTCCGCACTTCCTAAAATGAAATTATCACGTTTACCCATAATGGAAACCATAAACGTATGCCATACATGAAAAATGAAGAATCATAAGTAAAACATAAAAATAATATATATCATATATAAATATAGTGACATCTTAATGGCCACCATGAGAGGTGTTAAAAGAAGATTGAACAATCACCGTTTCGTGAGGCAGTAATTCGCCCCCCATAGAAACAATATGTTCTTTAACCATTAGACGGAGGTGTCTACAAGTGTAGCTAGAATCATTCTCATAACAACATCCTAGTATATTGAAGATATTGGTGTTTATAGAAAATAACGGAATAAAAATATTTTAGGGGGTTGTAGAAGCCAAATGAAACAAAAGAACATAAGAGAAGACATTACCTTTAAATCTGGTAACTCCCCTTGAATTTGATAAAAATGGTTTCTTGAAGAGACTTCTGCCTAAGGAAAGGATTATATGAAGAAGAGAGGGATTTGGAGATATGAAACAAGCAGATTTCGGTCGATCCAATGGCTTGAGAGGTGTGGGTATGTGGGTAGATGTGGGGGCCTTTTATAAGAGAGATGAGGGGCACTCTTAGAAGGTCATGAAATGTTACTTTATTATGATATTCTTTTCCGATTTTAAAGGGCCCAAAATGATATATTTAGAGGATAAGGTGATAAGGGTTATAAATACACCCATACAATAGATTTTTGATAAGGGTATGTCTTAGATTTTACATTATCTATTCATTTTATTTAAATTGTTCATTAATGAGGTAATCACTACATTATCATTGTGTCATAAATAAATTTATTTATATATTGTATAAAAATTATAAAAAAATACCATGATATCGGAAATATATTTAGATTTCCAATGAATATTTATAATATATGAGATCATTTATTTAGACAAAATTAAAATTATTTTACTTAGGTGTTACATACTTTTGTTATAAGTTCCATAAAAAATAATATAATAAAAGGTTATTATCTCACTAAATTGATTCCATGGGGCCCCAATGTTTGGAACAAGGCATCCCATGGTCGACCATGACACAAAAAGCAGCATTAGGACACATTTTGGGGTCATTTTATATTATTATGATAGTATTTTATTACCCTTAACTACTCGATTACTAATTAATCATGATAATTAAAGATAATTACCGTCATTACTATTCATAATGTCCAAAAACAAGAGTCTTAATTACATAATTTGGACCTTATGATAACAAATATGGAATCCATTTCACCAAATTACAAACACAAAAAATACTGTAATTAATTTAAAAATAATTCATGTTGTCAAAACAAATAGCAGGATTTTAGAAACAATATTTATCCAAAGTTTGACACTTTTTGATTCCAAATTCAAATGATAAATTAATTACAATGACCATCATTGGATTAAATGGTAAAAATATATTCTTATTAAACTTTAAAACCAATTAAAATGTAAATATATCCATATAATTAAATTAGATAAAAAATGCAGTAATTTTTTCTATTCATTAAAAAAATGAACATTGTTGGAAAAATACCAAAAATTTATCGAAAGTAAATTTCAATGTCCCAATCCGAAAGAAATAGATTATTTTGAAAAATAAAGCTAATAAAATTGTAAAAATATTGATTTAAAAAAAATTCCATCAAAAGGAAGTAAAACAATCATTTTAAAAAATATTAGAGTATTCTATGCTTAAGATTGGATTTATTCTCATATTAAGCCTATAAAACACTATCTAATTTGTAAATAGACATATATACAAAAATCCCTAATTCTTTACTTACATGGGATGTTACAGAATATCCAACAATGAAATATTCCTAAAAAATCATTAAAAAAATTCCCATGAAAACAAAATCATTTATTTAAGTAATTTTATTATAATTTTGTAAAAAATGTATTAAACTAAACTCACTAATGACACATGTTTTTAGGAACTACATACTAGCTTAACAATTATCTAATTTAATAACTTGTTTAATTTGTCATGTTATGAAGCAATTGACAACAATTTCAACTTAATAAAATCACTTTTCCACTTCAGCCTCTATGGGAGAGTATTATATTGTTTGGTAAGAACGTGAAAAAATCCACAGGTACATCAATGTTTTTTAAATTAAGGAAATAATTGATTTTTTTATCATTTTGAAATACCACCTCACCTCTCAAAAGTACATGACTTTTTCTATATATCATTTGCTAAGACTGTTCATGCCATAACCAATGCATGTTATCTCTCCACATGAAATATAATTTCCACTATATAAATCATATTTTGATGTTCCCATCCATATTTTATATATTAGGTAACATTTGTTGTGGAATCAGATGAATTATCTAGTAATGGTACCCTTGGTGAATCACAAAATAGAGGTAACATCATGAGGGACATTGGATATTATAAAGAAGAAATACCCCATATTTATAGAATGTATTTCTCATAAAATTTTGTGGATGTATTTTTTATTAGAGAAGAATATAACAATCCATTACATTAGAATATTTTCCATTTAAAATAAATTTAATCTTGTTGATAGATTGTATTGCATGAATCCTGGGATTATAAAAAAACACAATTTAATCACGTTTTACAAAAATTATTTTAAAATTTAATTTTAATACATTTATTAAAATAATTCGAAAAAACAAAAAGGAAATTTTTAGTCAAAACATCTAAATTATTTTAGGTTTTATTTTATTGATTTTTTGTGCAGTTTATTTTTTTACTAAATAGTGAAACATAATGTGTTTTAATTAAAAATTGAAATTTCACCTGAATAATATATATTTTTAAATTGTATGTTGAAATGGGTGTAAATTATATATTTTTTTAATATATATATATATATCCAATTTAGTTAATTTTAATCAACTTAATGTTAAATTTTGATAAAAAAACTAGTAAAATTTTGAACATTTTTATAATAAAATCCCGCTTTCTTGCGACGTGTGTCAAACAAATCTGTAATTATTTTTCCACTTCTATGGATTGAATATGAAAAAATTAAATTCCATAATTAAAAAAAATTATAATTTATAATATGGTCATATTAATCATTTACCCAAAACATTTGTGAAAAAAGAAAAATTTAATTATTGCAATTGAGTTTAAAATGAGTTTACATATTAGTCAAACATTGAAAATTTGGTTAAAAAATTTACCCAAAACTTTTCTGAAAACCATTTAATTGAATTATATTAACATAATCCCTTTTAGTATCTATAATTTTTGATTATTCGGATTGTGTGAAATGAACAAAATGTTGGTGGATTTTACTCTTTCCAATAAATTACAGCTGTTCCACTCACCATATTATAAAAAGGCCTTCTCCTATATTCTACATGACACACATTCAAACAAATTTTAATTTGTGGATAACTTCCTAATTAAATTTCAAATTTCCCTACCATCATTCTATATACATTATATTCGGAATAAATTCGTCTTAGGATGGAATTAGTGCAAACCTAATTGTGATTCATGAAGAAGAGGTAATGTCCCCCTAAAAGGTTTTTTATTTTATATCCATCTCCACATAATTGAATTAATATTGTAATATTATTATATGATAATATAAGTATATTACATATAAAAAGATGTTTTTATGATAATTTTATTACCCATGACCACACATACATTAATTAAATGGGATACAATGTCATCATTCTTGTTTATGACAGACTACTGCTCTCCAAACAAATTCTTTTAATTATTTCATTATCACCATTCAACTTTGGTAATAATTATGTGTTTATATTAATTATATGATATATTTTAATTTTAGGACAATTTAATACTTATATAATTATATATTACACATATCTTTACACTATCCATTTTGTGGGATTATAATATCATCTCTCGTCTGTACATTAGACTACAGCCTTAGGAAGAGATGTGATTCATTCATGCATTACATGAAATGTATTAGGCAATTGTTTTATAAAAATATTTGATATTTATAAAATAAAAATGAAAATTTAATGATAAAAAATATTTTGTATATATCATTGAATTTTTATTCATTCAATACGACATGAAAATGAAAATAATGATTATGCGTACATACGGTCTATTATCTCCAAGAATAGTGTATTTCATTTTCAATCATCAAATTTTGGGGATTACACTAAATAAATATATAACAAATTTATATGATATTTAAATAGTGGATTAAATTTATAATCTAACTAAATCGTGAATTGTGTAAGAGGAACAAAAAATATCTATTCCAAAATTACTCAAAAAACATAGCAGTTATTACCCAAAATAATGAAAATAATGAGAAGATATTAATGAATAGGTGATAAGATGTAATTAAATAATCGTATATTATATGATTAATTTGATTATTATTCTAGTATAAGTTAAAAAAATGTATAAAACTGCCAATGTTAAGGTTAAAGAGATTTCCACCAAATGTATGATTAATATAAGAGATTTGGTCTCAATGTCATTACATTGATGAATATTGAATTATTTTTCAACTAGTACTTTTATATGGTGTTTATAATTACCATTTCACATGAAATATCATTAATACATATTTATGCAAAGAATTTTTTATTCATCTTATAATCATTTCATCAATGTGAATTTGATTTTAAAATTACAATGTGATAAAAGTTATTGTGATGTCTCACATTCATTTGAGATTGTAAACGTTCTCTTGAAACAATCAGATTATTTTAATAATTTTCATTTGAATTTAAATTCCGCTAAAATTTAAATTTTCTTATGTGATGGATATTATTCGTTCATATACTAGATACCATTATTTATATATGGTGTTTATTTTAAAAATTATTTGATTAACTGGGGAAATATTGTTAAATTTGTATCCGATAATCCATATGGATATTTGACGATAAAGAATATTATTCATGAATTAAATTTACTATTAGAAATATGAAGAATGATTTGTAATTAATGATTTTGGTGGGGCTTATAATTTTTATATCCCCTTAATTCATAGATAAATCTCATCAGAAAATTCAATTGTCCAAATTAAATTGGTTTATATTGGTAGTTTCAATTTTTTAGAGGAAAGAGCTTGATAGTAGTGTATCTGATGTGACTCAAACAATATTTCCATTAATTAAGAATTTTCATCATTGATAAATCATTCATTATTATAAATTGTAATTTTCTATGTTTTTATATACTAATTCACTTTACACTTAGTTAATTGATTAAATTACATGTTTTTCAGTTATTTACCTATCCATAATAATTTAGCCTTGTCTATTCAAGCAATGATGTTTTTTTAAATAAATGTTTCTTCATTTATGTACCATGGAATATTATTTATGCTTATTCATTCATGATTAATTTTTTTGTACATAACCCTTATCGAACATTTGAGATCACCCTTTTTCCCTAGGACATGATGATGAATTCTTGTATTGATATTTGTGGATGATTTGATTTTACATTATTATACTTTATTTTCTTTTCCCAAGGTAAAATGGCTATCATGTGTGTAATATGGTTATCAAAAATATTTAAACTGGTCAGTACTTTGATATTTCAATATTATAATTCGGAAAATGTAATAAATTATAGCACTAGCTCTAGGGTATTGGGTCAATGTTGTTACAATGATAAATCCATTTGATGTAGACAAAGCAAGTGACAACCACAACTAGAAGGATTTTATACTATAATTCAAATTTATCATAGCTTTTTAGGGCGGTCAAATCATTGTGATTTTCACTTGACCAAAAACAAGATGTGGTCTAATAACCAATGTATGACCAAAACTGTTTATGGGTGAATTAATTTCCCATTTATATGAGGTCCAAAAAAAATGTATGTTGAACCACCCCATGAAAATATCACATTTACACACCATAACCTTATGGTGTTTTCTAGTGTAATAAAGGGATATTAAAAAAATCCTTTTGATGAATTTATAAATTTTATTATAAATAATATTTCATAAAAATTAGATAGTAAATATTTTATTTTGAAAATCATTTATATTATAATATAATGAAGTGGAAATGTAATCATTATAAAGGTAAAAAATAATTATTGTAGAATAGTATTTTTCAGTAATTGATCATTTTAATTAAAAAGTAAAAATTCACAATTATAGAGAACTATTTTGATAAAATAAATATTATTTTTTGAATTATATATTTGAAATTCTCCAATTTTGAATTTTTCTGAAATTCGGAGATAGTAGATTCTGCAGTTTAAAATTTAATATTTTATAAATATAAGGTATGTATAATGACATAATAAAATCCCAAAATAGGTGTAATGAATGACATAAAGGGTAAATAAAATATTATTTATGTTTCCCATTTAATATAATGTATAATTATGTTAATTTATTTATTTTATAACCCATTTTAAAATCCTCCAAAAAAATATTATATTTAATGTTTTAAAATAAATTATTTATAATCTTGACCCTCTTTCACATTGAAATTTCTATTTTTTTTGTGAGTATTTCATGGTGAAATAAAATAATTAAAAATATTCTTATTTGTATGAAACCATTGAAAAAACGCATGGTAAGGTTTTAGGATTTCATTAATTTACTATATGAATTCCAGAACCAGTTTTTGGAAAATAATAAAGAACCCCACTTTCATTTCCTATATAAACCAACCAAATAACCCATTTATCTTTACTCAATAAACATGTTGAATGTACATACATGATGGGATATTATTTGACAAATCATACATTAATCCTATATTATTTCAATGTGATTATTGATCCCCTCAAAAGTCATTAATCCATCCCATTATTTATTATGTACCCACGTTATGTTGTCCACATTATCGGTTAACTTTTGCATGAAATTTTTTTATTCAATAATCCTTCTAGAATTTTGTATTTTAATTCCAAAATTTCCATGTTTGCTTATGTTCTTATATATCAATAATAATGTAATTTACTAGTTCCATGTGATTATTTTCCCCTTTATATCTAAATAACCATTTTATGATTCTTTATATATCCTCGTAATGCAGTGGAAATTTTTTGGGGGGTTTCTAAGACAATCTGTTTTGATGTGTATAACCATAACCATTTTCACTATAGTTTATTGACATAATTGTATAAATACATAATTTATCGGGGGAAATATATTTATTTATTCTTAATTCTACAATCATGGGATTATCTTTTTTTAAATATAATCATAATATTAATGATCTATGTGGCACACTTATGTATGAATGTTATATAAAAGAAACAGTTGTTCCTAGAATTCTGTAGAACCACAATTAATTTGTCAATGTTTTTGTTTCGTGATATATAATTCAAGGTATTAGTGAGTACACATAATCCATTACTGTACTATTATCTCTGTGTTATTATTTATTAGTAGTAATCTATGGCCGATGTTTATGATGTCATGTTTATTTTTTCTCAAATTCCCATTTTTAATTTAAGTTAGCATTCTATATCCTGAATCATTGTTCATTCTTATTATTATCAAACATTTTTTGGTCATCATGTAATTATTATTTGTTATCTTTTAATACTTTCTTCATTTTTTGAATTTTCTATTCCCTTAATGGACTTTATTGATCAATCCTTTCTAATGAATGTCCCCAGGATATGTCATGCTATTTTTTGAATGATGGATCACTATGATAATGTTATAAATGATTTAAATAATTCAAATATACCCAATATTTTAATTTTTTTTGTATTTTACCTAATTACCGAAATAAATTTAGCCTCTCGATATTCTTGTTTGTAGTAAGTGTATTCTTATGTAATAAGTCATGAATTAATTTGTAATATAAATATGGGTTGTCATAAATGATCCATAAGAAAGGCCAAAAAATGAATGGAACAATCCAAATCCCCAATTTCATGACCAAAATCCACCAAAAATGAATTGAAACGACGTCACATGTATCTCAAGTGGATGAAAAATAAAAAAAATTATTGATTAAATTATACAATAAAAAGCTGAATTCACATAACAGAGAAATGTGATCCATCACATTAAGGTAGGAATTAATAGTCCCCAAAATTATTATCATGAGATCCCGAGACCCTATTAATGGAACTTAGTATTTGATGAAATTTTACTAATTTTTACGAATATGAATCAACAATTAGCTTCATATTTTAAAATAAATAAGTCATAATGTTGTTTTAATACTATAGATTATGGTATGTTGAAATCAAGTCAATTGAATATTTATAAATAATTCCATATTCCCCCATATCACTCCCATGAATTAAATAGAAAACTATCCTAAATACATAAACAAGTAATAAAGATTAAAAAAATTGAATACACTGAATCTGTAATAATTTATCCTCTATGAGTCATATCTTGAACACTTACCTTTCCATCTCAAAATAAAATTCCATGATTATTCACCTTGAAAAAACATCCATCACTATTGTGAAATCATTCCAATATTTGATGGACCTAGAAAACCATCCATCTAAGAGTCCACATTGATGTGAGTAAATTCATTTTAAAACATCACTTCATATAATATTAATAATAATTACATCATGATTCACCATTCTTTAAATAAACTGACCACATAAAAATAAAAAAAATACAAGATAAATAAAATTACACCAATCATTCAGTACCTATGTCTCACAAAATAAAACATATGCTCAAACAATAACCCCATAATTAAAATTAAAACACTCCAGAAACATATAACTCCTCTTCTTTTTGTAATTGATCATATGTAAATAATTATTTATTTGGTTCAACAAATAATACATGTACAAATTTAATTATAGCATCACTCCATTATAAATCATCCTAATACATCCTCCTGGAACCAACTAAACCTAAAAATAAATAAGGGTTTTAAATGTGTATTAACTTTATCAGTAGATACATATCAATTAATCTATATCATTGAGAAACAAACCTATTTAAAAAATATAAAAAACAAACATCAATATCATGGGAAGATAACATTAAATCAAAACTAACACAATCAAAAACAACTACTCACTAAAACACTAAAATTAATACATAATTGAGGGAAGTGATCATTTAATATGTAAGTATGATCACACCTAAGTGAACAATATTTTAAAAACTCAATTAAAGATTTTAATATATATGTAATTTCATAGAAATAATTTTATTAAGAACTAAAAACTAAATGAGATTGTTCCTATATATTAATACAATAGTAAAAAAGTTTTGTTTGAAGGAAAATGATGGAAAATGATGGTATGAATCACATAAAAATATAAAATAAACTCTCTTAATAACCATCAATAATTTCATAAATAGAAAAATATATCATTAAATTTTATTATGAAGTAATTAATTATAACAATTATGATATGTAATTTCAAGAAAAGGTAAAAAAAATTATAATTAGGTTTCTAGATTTGAGTAAATTAGAATAATTTCTTTCCTATCAATTGTTTTCTTAGGAAACACAATCAAGTTACATAAACACATAGATAAAAAATAATAACCTAATTCTATAATCCAATTTTAATGAAGTTATAATATACTTAATGTAACACCCCAGGTAAATAAAGAATATGAAATTTTCATATTTATCCATATTTGTGAATAATATATTGATATGACTTTAAAGGGAACGCTATGCTCGATGGCGTACCCAACACGCAACAACGAGTTTCATGGGAATCTTACGTTGCACTCTAAAAATAAAATAATATTATTTTAAATGGTAGTTAACATGCATATGTTGTAATGTAGGGAATGGATATAAATAACTAAAATATGATTATATATGTTTTTAAATGTTTTTACATTTATCCAATAAAAGATAAAGGCATAAAATACGGAAAGAATTCAATTTTAGGCGTATATGCCCTAGTTTTTTCTAAAGGTTCACTTATCGCCTTTTGATGGAGAACCATCATTAAATATAGTTTTTTTCACTCTTATAAATTCTATTGGACCAAATAAAACTCTTCTTTATAATCGGGACATCAAAATTTACTTTGTGTAAATTTTTGGTATCGTTTTGATAAAGTTCATTTTTTTATGAATAGTGTAAAATGTGGTATTTTGATTCAAAACCTCTTTTTAATATAATTTATTTATATTATTATATTATATTTTTAATTGGTTTTAAAGTGAAATTAGAATATATTTTTACCATTAAATCCAATAGTGGATGTTGGAATTAATTTCACTTTGAAATCAGACTTAAACTAGTGTCAATCTTTTGATACTTATTGTTTTATAAAAACACGCTATTTGCTCTGACAGTGGGAATTAATTATTAAATTAATTAATGTGACTTATATGTTTTGAATTTTGTAAAATGGACTTCATTTTTGAATTCGGAATATGAAATATATCTTAGGGTGAATTTTTGGGATTTTTCTGAAAAACTTCAATTTTTGATGACTAGTGAAACCACTAAGTGGTACATATAAAAACAGATATTTCCGTTTAAATGAAATTTTGACATCTTTGTGTTTTGAATTTCGAAAATCTGACATACATGGTTGTCATTAAGAAGTATAATGTTGTTCATTGGGATAAAAATAATTTTTTGGTGAATAGTAACTTATTAAGTTTTAATCGCGGTTAGAGGTAATTAGTGTAGTTTAAGGTAAAAATAATGTTTTAATAATATGAAATGAACTTGACACATGTCCTAACATCATTGGATGTGTAATGGCCGACCAATACAAGCCATGGGTAATCTTGGGGACCACGTGGAGCCACTTGGGTTGGGAAATGACAAAAATAACTTTTTATTTAATGTAAAAGTAAAAATGACACGAACATCATATGTTTTATGAAAACAATTTTTACATGGGGTTATAATGATCAGAATTTTGATTATAAATAGTCATTGGAAATATAACAAGAGTTCCTACATCATAGTATTTTTATTATAATTTTTAGACCCTACATATATTAAATTATTTATGACATCATGATGATGCAGCGATGACCTCATTATTTAACGATTTAAATAAAATGGAATGATAATGTACAATCTATGAACTACACATGTCCAAAACTTATTGGATGGGTGTATTTCGAACCCTTAACACCTTATCCACGAATTATATCAATGTGGGATCTTTTGAAACCGAAACACATTTTCAAATAATGTAATATTTCTTACTTTCCAAAAGTGCCCCTCCTCTCCTCTTATAAAAGGCCCCCACCTCTACCTCATTTCACACACTCCTCAAACCTTTTTCTCGGCCAACCCCTGCCCATTTACTCTCTCCACATCCCTCTCCTCATCCTAGATGATTTCCTTTGGGCATAATCCTTTCAAAGTAAGCCTTTAAGCTCAAATCAAAAGGAGTTACACTTTTAAAGGTAATTCATTCTCTAATGTTCATTTGTTTTATTTTGCTTCTCCAACCCCCTAAAATCTTTTTATTTACTTATTTTGTAATAAAACCAGTATCTAAAATATACTAGGATGTTGTTATAATATTTATTCGATCTACACTATCACACAACTACATCAAATGGTTAAAGAACATAGGGTTTCCGTGGATGGTGAAATTCTGCCTCCCGAAAAGATGATTGTTCAATACTCATTTAACACCTTCAAAGGTGGCCATTATGATGTCACTATTTTTATATATGATATATAATATGATTATGTTTTACTTATGCTTCTTTATTTTTCATTTTTGTCTTACCTTTATGGCTTCCATTATGGGTATAAGCGATATCTTCATTTTAGGAAGTGCGGACTACCGCCCCCTCAAAGTGATGTGATTCGTTAATGCCATGCGTGGGATGTATAAAGGATGGATTTAATGTTATTATATATGATGTTATACTGGAATTATTATATACCTCTATATCATTATTATTTCTTTCCATTAAATTATGATATAGAAATGAAAGTAGCGTTCATGTGTACGTACGACTTACCGTCTCCATGAACGGTGCATTTCATTTCTTATCCACAAATTTAATGTACTATTATAAGTACATGTATATAATGTATATATATGATTAATGATAAATCTCAATGATGTATATAATTCTGGAATTAAAATATACATACCTCTCATTTAGTTTTAATTCCATTAATATGACAAAGAAATGAAAGTAGCGTTCATGCGTACGTACGGCTCACCGTCTCCATGAACAGTGCATTTCATTTCTTACCTCTAAATTATTATGTGATATTATAAATGCATGTATATTCTAGAAATATATGATATATATGATATCCAAATAAGGAATTTCAATCTGGATATAATGAACCTTTGACCACCCGAACAACATGTAATTGTAAGAAGTCCACTTTCGACTTAAGAACCAAATATCGACAAAACAATCATTATTAACTTAAATGATTACATAATGTTTATAACATGTCAATAATTGATATAAAAGGAATAATGAACTTGGAAAAGGTTCTTAAGAAAGTATAAATTAACTCAAGTTTATTATTTAGGATGTTAAAGAATGATCGAGTCAAGTGGGACCCGAGGTAAGGGATCCTACTCCTCTCTTTCTTTTTATGTACACGCTTTTATGTCATTCCATATAAGCTCGTCATTCTTGTTATTGGGATGTTATTTTATATCACTCTTACTGTAATTATTATGTTCATATGATGAGAGACCCTATTCTCTCTCATCAATCCTTTTTGGAAGTTTTTTGTGGCGCCATTAGGCTGCCGAGTTTTCGTAAGAGATTTTTCATCTCACATTTATTCCCGTGAGATTTATGCTACATTTGCCACAATTTCCTTTGAGTAGTGTATGTACTGCAATTATTCTACTATTTGTGTAATATAATTTCCTTTATGAGTATTTACATCAATGATTTATTGTCCTTCTTTCATGGGGTGTATGTTTTTAAAGATACCCAAGTTGGTAAGGGAACCTTTCACCCTGCTCTTTTTTTAAAAGACTTATTTTTTTGGGTCTTTTAATTTACATTTTGTTATGTTGGGATGTGATCTCATATATCCTTATTTATGTAAATTTTATGTCCAAGTGATGAGATACATTTATTTATCTCTCATCAACTCATTTTGATGTGATGCCGTTAGGCTGTCAAGGGAACTTTTTAACCCAATTTTGATTTCTTTGGTTTCAACATGTAGTGATTGAATATGTCATCCATTGAATATGTGTGAATGACCTTTTATTGTTTTACACTTAATATCCACTTATATTGGGAGTATTTATATTTGTCACACATATTTTTGAGATTTATTTGTCCTTAATTTAATGATACCTTCTTTATAAGGGATTTCATCACATTTGACATTTCTATTGAGAGTTCATTATTATTATGCACCAATTCACTCTTATATGGTGTATATACTGTCCTTTGGAGTATTATATCATGAATCCATTTATTATCATGATATTATAAAGTTCTGACTAAATGTTATTCCTCAATAATTGTATTCAAGTGTCTCTAATTTTGGTAAAACCCCTTTAACCAAAATATCACTTTAAATGTTTTAATTACTTGTTCTTATTAATATCCATGTTTTCAAAATGGTTTTAAGGATTTATTTATATGGATATTAATGGTTCAAAATTTTAAGCTTCAAGGTGGTATGGGACACTTTGATTCAAAAATCTCTTTATTAAATTTTTTAAATGGTTTGGGAAATGGTTTCTTTTTGAACAGATTCATTATTTCAATATACTAAAATGTTATATTGTGATTGAAATGTGGAAATGTTATGTTTCCTTTATGCATGTTTTATGTGATACATTTATGTTATGGATCTTGAGCATTGTTATGAAAACGGGTGGTTCCGGGATAAACTAAGGGCGGGTGAGCCCGATATAGCTCTCCAATGCATTGGGTAACGCGAAGGAGTGAAACGTTAAGGTTTCTCCGAATAGATTTAGGGAATATATTGTTATGTGTATTCCAAACGTAACCAAGAGGGTTACTTCCAACGTAAGAATGTTATGAATGCCTCAAGTTACCTCTATGTCTTATTCTTTCTATGATTTATTCATCATTTTATATGCCTAGGTTTTATGGGTAAAGTGTGATTTCATTATAATGTATATTTGAACTCATTTTCCTTTCCATATTTTTATAACTCTTACTGAGCTTTTTATGCTCATCCCAAGTTTTTGAAATGTTTTTCATAGGTCAAGGGAAATGTACATGATGTGATGATAGTGTCAAGGATGTGTCAAGAAAGAATCCATGATATATTTTAAATATGTTTCTGTTGATTGGAAGAATGAATGCTGTCTTTTATGTAACCACTTTGTTTAAATGTGGAATGTAATGAAAGTTTCATGATCTAATTCTCTAAAAGTCTAAACCTGAAAAGATCCTCAATGTGTAATCTTGTAATAACTCAAGATTAAGTAATGTTTAAGGCTGGGGCCTTATATTTGGTATCAAAGGTCGGTTTAGATAACTTTATAGGTTAGGGTATTCTCTAAGAATAAGTGACATTACCATAATGGTTAGGATTTCAGAAAGAGTCCTAGTTTTAGATAAATTGAATGAGTAAGTATATATTAGTGTTTAACTTCCTCATTATAACATGATGGTTTTGTTGATATACTCACACTGACATTTCTGTTTTTAGTGAATGGATGAATCTAGCAGGCACCAAAGAGACAATTGGTTTGAAGGAAACTGTGGTGGTTCTTTGATTAAGAGACTGGACGAAATGGGTTATTCAATGAGGAAAGTCGTGGTTGTTCTAAACCAACTATCAAGGAGTCATGATCAACCACTTGAACCTTTGTATTTTCTGTAATGAATCATGTACAAGATGACCAATCGATATGGAAGTTCAGGTAATAATTATAAAGGTAACCATTAGAGTTTATATGATCCTTAATTTTTAGGTAATTATGGGTTATTATATAATATGCTGGAAAATGAAAGGAATGAGATAAAAGTGAGGTTAAAATATGACGATTTTATCTCATTTTGGGGAATGTTTTATGAATTATATAGTTTTGGAAAAAGGACAACACGCAGACCATGTGACTACCCGTCGCGTTGGACAAAGCTGCGGGAATCGAACCCACAACCAAAGTGCGACTGGTATTTATCACCTACCACTAGACTACGTGAAGTCCCTGGTTTGTTTGACTGATTATTTTTAGTTATATGATTTTATGAATTATTAGTAAGTTGATTTTGGGTTATTTATGAAAATTATTAACCTATCATGGAGGATATGTGATTAGGTTAATTACTTTTCAATGCGAGACTTTAGGAGTGACTGATGTTGTTTGGATATAAATGTTACGATTTAACATGGAAGAATATGTGACCAAATCCTTCAAATGTTTGGGTTTCAATCTTAGTTTGGTTTACTTTGAAGGATTTTATGGACAAATTGTTTATCTAATGGTCCTCATTGAACTTTGGGTTTTGTTGGACAAATTTTGAGATTAAGTATAGATTTTCTTTTTATAAACGGTTATCCTTTTTTGGATTATCTGACCTAGTACTATCCTTTTTGGTTTTAGTTTTGGTTAAAGCCTAAAGATATGGGATGTATATAGTTCTCTTTTTTAGATTAGGTGATTCTATAGAAGTTGATTATAGTACTCTTAATGCGAACAAGTCTCCCTAAATACTCGTCTTTTGGAAAAAATATGAGTTTGATTAAGGAATCTAGTAAAAGTTGAAAGTAAACATGATAACTGATTATTCTTCCTTATGAATAAATTCCTCAATAAAAACTAACTTAAAACAAAAATGTTGTCTATTAATTTTTCCTACTGGGGAACCCAACACCGTTTAACCCATCACATGTTTGTGATTTTCTTATTGTTAACTTTCTCCTAAACATGTTTTCTATCACTCTTCATCAGAACAGGACCCTATGTTTTCTCCTCCATGTCCATATTTTCATACATGGAATCCTAGTATGGGTTAACTCAGGTGACCTCTATGCTTATCTTTCTTTATTTTAAAGTGATTGTTTTACCGACTCTTGTTCTGATGTGGGACTTTCAAGGATGTTTCCAAGCTCAATTTTAAAAATTGCGAGGATGCAATTCCCAAAAGGGGGGAAGGATGTAACACCCCAGGTGAAAAAGAATATGACACTTCCATATTTATCCATACTTGTGAATAAAATATTGATATTACATTAAAGGGAACGCTATGCTCGATGGCGTACCCAACACGCAACAACGAGTTTCTTGTGAATCTTACGTTGCACTCTAATAATAAAATAATATTATTTTAAATGGTGGTTAACATGTAGTTGTTGTAATGGAGGTAATGGATAGAAATTACTAAAATATGATTATATATGTTTTTAAATGTTTTTATATTTATCCAATAAAAGATAAAGGCATAAAATACGGACAAAATTCAATTTTAGGCGTATATGCCCTAGTTTTCACTAAAAGTTCACATATCACCTTTTGATGGCGAACCGTCATTAAATATAGTTTTGTTCACTCTTATACACTCTATTGGACCAAATAAAACTCTTCTTTAGAATCAGGACATCAAAATTTACTTTGTGTAAATTTTTGGTATCGTTCCGATAAAGTTCATTTTTTATGAATAGTGTAAAATGTGGTATTTTGATTCAAAACCTCTTTTTAATTTAATTTATTTATATGATTATATTATATTTTTAATTGGTTTTAAAGTGAAATTAGAATATATTTTTACCATTAAATCCAGTAGTGGTCGTTGGAATTAATTTCACTTTGAAATCGGACTTAAACTAGTGTCAATCTTTTGATACTTATTGTTTTATAAAAACACGCTATTTGCTCTGAAAGCGGGAATTAATTATTAAATTAAATAATGTGACTTATATGTTTTTAATTTTTTAAAATGGACTTCATTTTTGAATTCAGAATATCAAATATATCTTAGGGTGAATTTTTGGGATTTTTCTGAAAAACATCAATTTTTGATGAATAGTGAAACCACTAAGTGGTACTTATAAAAACTGATTTTTCCGTTTAAATGAAATTTTTACATCTTTGTGTTTTGAATTTCAAAAATCCGACATACATGGTTTTCATTAAGAAGTAAAATGTGGTTCAATGGGATAAAAATAATTTTTTGGTGAATAGTAACTTATTAAGTTTTAATCGCGATTAGAGGTAATTAGTGTAGTTTAAGGTAAAAATAATGTTTTAATAATATGAAATGAACTTGAAACATGTCCTAACCTCATGGGATGTGTAATTTCCGACCATGAAAAGCCATGGGTCAACTTGGGGACCCCATGGAGCCACAGGGGTTGGGAAATGACATAAATAACTTTTTATTTAATGTAAAAGTAAAAATGACACAAACATCATATGTTTTACAAAAACAATTTTTACATGGGGTTATAAAGATCATAATTTTGATTATAAATAGTAATTGGAAAGATAAAAATGTTTACTACATCATAGTATTTGTTTTATTATTTTTAGACACTATATAAATTAAATTATTTATGACATCATGATGATGCAGCGATGACCTCATTATTTAACGATTTAAATAAAATGGAAAGATAATGTAAAATAAATGAACTACACATGTCCAAAACTTATTGCATGGGTGGATTTAGAACCCTTAACACCTTATCCACGAATTATATAAATGTGGGACCTTTTGAAACCGAAAAACATTTTCAAATAAAGTAATATTTCTTACTTTCAAAAAGTGCCCCTCCTCTCCTCTTATAAAAGGCCCCCACCTCTACCTCATTTCACACACTCATCAAGCCTTTTGATCGGCCAACACATGCCCATTTACTCTCTCCACATCCCTCTCCTCATCCTAGAGGATTTCCTTTGGGCATAATCCTTTCAAAGGAAGCCTTTAGGCTCAAATCAATAGGAGTTACACTTTTAAAGTTATTCATTCTCTCATGTTCATTTGTTTTATTTTGCTTCTCCAACTCCCTAATCTCTTTTTATTTACTTATTTTGTAACAACACCAGTATCTTAAATATACTAGGATTTTGTTATAAGATTTATTCAAGCTACACTCTCACACAACTACATCAAATGGTTAAAGAACATACGGTTTCCGTGGATGGCGAAATTCTGCCTCCCGAAATGATGATTGTTCAATACTCATTTAACACCTTAAAAGGTGGCCATTATGATGTCACTATTTTTATATATGATATATAATATGTTTATGTTTTACTTATTCTTCTGTATTTTTCATTTTTGTCTTACCTTTATGGATTCCATTATGGGTATAAGCGATATCTTCATTTTAGGAAGTGCGGACTACCGCCCCCTCAAAGTGATGTGATTCGTTAATGCCATACGTTGGATGTATAAAGGATGGATTTAATGTTATAATATATGATGTTATACTGGAACTATTTTATACCTCTATATCATTATTATTTCTTTCCATTAATGTATGAGATAGAAATGAAAGTAGTGTTCATGCGTACGTACGGCTTACCGTCTCCATGAACGGTGCATTTCATTTCTTATCCCCAAATGTAATGTACTATTATAAGTACATCTATATAATGGATATATATGATGAATTATACATTTAAATTATGAATATAATTCTGGAATTAAAATATACATACCTCTCATTTAGTTTTAATTCCATTAATATGATAAAGAAATGAAAGTAGCGTTCATGCGTACGTACGGCTTACTGTCTCCATGAACGGTACATTTCATTTCTTACCTCTAAATGATTATGTGATATTATAAATACATTTATATTCTAGATATATATTATATATATGATATCCAAATAAGGAATGTCATTCTGGATATAAAGAACCTTTGACCACTCGAACAACATGTAATTGTAAGAAGTCCACTTTCAACATAAGAACCAAATATCGACAAAACAAACATTATAAACTTAAATGATTACATAATGTTTATAACATGTCAATAATTGATATAAAAGGAATAATGAACTTGGAAAAGGTTCTTAAGAAAGTAGAAATTAACTCAAGTTTATTATTCAGGATGTTAAAGAATGATCGAGTCAAGTCGGACCCGAGGTAAGGGATCCTACTCCTCTCTTGCTTTTTAAGTACACACTTTTATGTCATTCCATCTAAGCTCATCTTTCATGTTATTGGGATTTTATTTTATATCACTCTTACTGTAATTTTTATGTTCATATGATGAGAGACCATATTCTCTCTCATCAATCCTTTTTGGAAGTTTTATGTGGCGTCGTTAGGCTGCCGAGTTTTCGTAAGGGATTTTTCATCTCACATTTATTCCCGTGAGATTTATGCTACATTTTCCACAATTTCCATTGAGTGGTGTATGTACTTCCATTATCCTACTCTTTGTGTAATATAATTTCTTTTATGAGTATTTACATCAACGATTTATTGTCCTTCTTTCATGGGGTGTATGTTTTGAAAGATACCCAATTCGGTAAGGGAACCTTTCACCCTCCTCTTTTTTTTAAAATACTTCTTTTGTGGGGTCTTTTAATTTACATATTGTTATATTGGGATATGTTCTCATATATCCTTATTGATGTAAATTTTATTTCCAAGTGATGATATACATTTTTTTTATCTCTCATCAACTCATTTTGATGTGATGCCGTTAGGCTGTCAAGGGAACTTTTTAACCCAATTTCGATTTCTTTGGGTTCAACATGTAGTCATTGAATATGTCATCCATTGAATATGTGTGAATGAACTTTTATTGTTTTACACATAATATCCACTTATATTGGGTGTATTTATATTTGTCAAACATATTTTGGAGATTGATTTTTCCTTAATTTAAGGATACCTTCTTTATAAGGGATTTCATCACATTTGACATTTATATTGAGAGTTCATTGTTGTTATGAACCAATTCACTCTTATATGGTGTATATACTATCCTTTGGAGTATTATATCATGAATACATTTATTATCATGATATTATCATGTTCTAACTAAATTTTATTCCAAAATTATTGTATTCAAGTGTCTCTAATTTTGGTAAAACCCCTTTAACCAAAATATCGCATTAAATGTTTTAATTATTTGTTCTTATTAATATCCATGTTTTCAAAATTGTTTTAAGGATTTATTTATATGGATATTAATGGTTTAAAATTTTAAGCTTCAAGGTGGTATGGGACACTTTGATTAAAAAATATCTTTATTAAATGTTTTAAATGGTTTCTTTTTGAACGGATTCATTATTTCAATATACTAAAATGTTATATTGTGATTGAAATGTGGAAATGTTATGTTTACTTATGCATGTTTTATGAGATACATTTATGTTATGGTTCATGGGCATTATTATCAAAACGGGTGGTTCCGTGATAAACTAAGGGCGGGTGAGCCCGATAATGCTCTCCAATTCATTTGGGTAACGCGAAGGAGTGAAACGTTAAGGTTTCTCAGAAGAGATTTAGGGAATATACTGTGATGGGTATTCCAAACGTAACCAAGGGGTTTACTTCCTACGTAAGAATGTTATGAATGACTCAAGTTACCTTTATGTATTATGTTTTCTATGATTTATTCATGATTTGATATGCCTAGGTTTTATGGGTAATGTGTGATTTCATTTTAATGTATATATGATCTCATGTTTCCTTTCCATATTTTTATAACTCTTACTGAGCTTTTTATGCTCATCCCATGTTTTTGAAATGTTTTCCACAGGTCAAGGGAAAGGTACATGATGTGATGATAGTGTCAAGGATGTGTCAAGAATGAATCTGTGTTATATTTTAAATATGTTTCCATTGATGGGAAGAATGAATACTGTCTTTTATGTAACCACTTTGTTTAAATGTGGAATGTAATGTAAGTTTCATGATCTAATTCTCTAAAAATCTAAACTTGAAAAGATCCTCAATGTGTAATCTTGTAATAACACATGATTAAGTAAGGTTTAAGGCTAGAGCCTTATACTTAATACAGTAAGTTAAATTAAAATTCATATTATTATTTAATGGAGTATCTTATGATATTATTAATTTCAATAAATCGAGACACATTCACTTGTTAATTATCATATTGATATCCCTCCATCCCAGTTGAATGCCAACAAAAATATGACCACCCTACAAAAAAATTAATAAAATAATTAATAAAATTTGAATAAAATTGATAAAATTGAACTCATATTGTCAATGACCAATTACATTACCCTAAAATGATATCAAGTTATTGAATAAAGAATAGAATGAGTTACATAATCCCAAATATCAATGTCATTATAAAAATAGTGATATCTAAATCAAACTCTGGAATTGTACAATAATGTTCCCATAACTCAGGGTTTCATCCCTACCATTATCACCATCTTCGGTCTAACATTTCTCTGTCATCTTACCTCAATTCATCATCTTCAAAAATGACTTTAATCTCAAACTCTCTAATATCCATTTAATCTCCTATAAGAAACCTAAATCTGATAACCAATATATGAGGTTTAATTTATTATATTCATAAAATATACAATAGATCACATTACTAAGTCATGATCAATATAGTGTTATATAAAAAATAGGATATACATGATTTAAATATTACATTTTAAAAATAAAACACTGTGAATAAACTATCTTACATCCTTATTAATAATTAAAATATTTCATTTACCAATATTTAAGAATGGATAATAATAAAGTGGTGATATTAGATTCACATTAGTTGTTAAATAAAATATAATCTATAATGATTAGATATGTAAACTATAATCTAGAAAAGTGGACAATTATAATGTATACCATTTAATAAAAAACATTAGCATTAAAATATATTTCCATGGAAAATATCAATATAACGATCTCATTGAAAATAAAAACAAAATTTCATATGATATAAATTTATAAGTATAAATTTTATGATATTTTATTCAATGCCAAATTCCATGAAATCGTGAAGGTTACCACCAACGCCTTATGGTAAGACATTTCTCTGAATGAATAAGTGTAAACTATTTTTTAACTATTTTGTAAAATTGGTTATCTCATGAGAGAAATCAATTAATAAAGGTGAAAAATTTACTAGGGACCAAACATCACATACATATTTCCAATGGATTCACTATCTAAATAATCAATAAAATAATATTTAGTCCATATTCCATATTAATAAATACACAACTTTATTGATTCAAGAATACATAATTTCAATACTCACTCAGTCAATGAAATAACATGATGATTAATATTGTTTTACCAACAATTGTATATTTAAATGGTATATGATTAAGAAAATATCCAAATATAATAAATCATATTTATTATATCAATGATACTAAAAATATGGACATTATGAAGAAGAAAATATTGGACTGTAAAAGGGTACATGATCACAAGAAAGTGATTGAACATTAAATAGTTTATTATCTTGAAATAAAAAATAGGTAATAGAATGAAATAAATTAATTATAAATATTGGTTTTAATTATATGAATTTCTTTTAACAAATATATAGTGAAATGGAATTGAAATATTAAAAAGATAATTCTAGAAAACCTTTTATCATTTTTTTAAAAACATTGTAATACATCATTTATAAACATTTTTAATTGGGTAAAAATTATAAATCGAAAAAACAAATTAAAAATTTGAATTAAATTTGAAATGATACTATATTTTTCTGAATAACATTGAAATTTTCAGATAAAATACACTACTTCAATAAAAAATATCATTCAATCAATTAAGAGAAAAATAAAATTTATATTTAATATGAACACAAAAAATTCCTATAAAAATCGAATATATATTTCCATTAAAAATTTAAAATAAATTATAATGGAATATATACAGAATATAATGGACATATTGTATAAAATAACTATTCACATAATATACATTAAAGATAATTTCTTTTCACAAATTTCTAAGAATAAAAAAATGACTTTCGAAAAAAATTTAAAAGGATTCCCTTTCAACTATTTTTAAAAAGTAATTGTTATAAAAAAAATTATTTTTATATAATATAACTTAATAAATAAATAACCAAAATAAAATTTGATTAATATATATATGGAATTGATATTTTTGGGTTGAGTATGAGAAATAAGAATGATTTTTCTTTTATACAGTACTTTTGTTTTTCTTATATAAAATGGAGGAAATTTTCATATAATCAACTGAAAACATAGAAATAAAAATATTATATGAAAATGTAGGGTTTTTATAATTAAATGATAATATAATTGATCAAATGAAAATTTAAATATGATCTACCTGAATAAGAGTTACATTGTTTTATAAACCGTTATAGCATCTATTACAATTGATGAAATAATTTATAAAATAGAAAACATGTATAGAAACATCAATAACCTAAAATAAAGATTAATTAATGATAAAATATATCATAGGAGAAGAACATAATCCATATAAAATAAATTCTGCGAATAATATACAATTGTTATCAATGATTTGGAATTTAGAAGAAATACCCTTACCGTTAACAACTGTATGGTTGGGCATATTATATCCTCCTAAACAATATAGTTATAATAAATTAATTTTTGTTATTATTATTTTTTATTTGTAATACAGGTTTTTATATCATTTATCAATAATTTAAAAACAATTAATTGTATATCTCTTGATTACATCCACCAGTTATGGTTGTTTAATCAATATTTCCTAAACTGAATTGATATATTGACTATGGTAAAAGATGTTATGAAAATATTATATTACATAAATGATGTTAAAAAAATTAATATCATCTATAACCATTTTATTGAATTTTATAAGCATTGAAGGATAAAATTTAAATATGAAATAATTTGTTCACGGATGTGGTAGTCTGAACGTACGCATAATGATGTTTTAATTATTCTTATTATTTTAAAGAAGGAATGTTTATAATGGTTAATCATTAAAAAATTATATTTATACCATAAATATAAATTATATTATTTCAATAATTCTTTATAATCATCCATGAAATTGGAAATGAAAAATGAATCACATCACTCCCGGGGGTGGTATTCTACCCATACACACTGGAAAAGATATCAATTTCCAACAGATGAGAGTAGAGGTAGATAATCATTTATCTAAAAACATTTCAATAATTTTTTAATGATAACAATATCATTATTTTTTTATTTATATAAAAAATATTAAGGATGTATAAGAATAAATAAATTGAAAGGAGTTGGTTATGTTGACTACATTTTCATTGGAATACCTACATTTGATTACAAATTATTCAAAAATTAATTAGAGTTTTTGGATGATATAAAACTATAAGAGGTGTATAATAATTATTTGAGAATATTTGGGATGTTTTTTATATATCTAAGTGGCGGAAGGAGTATGGATTGACAAGGGAATGTTTTTCCCACGTTATCAGAGAGGTGGGTGGAAAACATGTAATTACATGAAACGTTATTAAATAATATATCTATCACCTAATTCATATCACTCAAAGATATCATGGTTTTGATTTTAATAAGGATAACTTAGAATAATAACTAAAAATCCAATTTAATAATTTTTTTATTTTATCTTGAATTTTTATCTCTTTATATTAATCCATTAAACACATCTCACCCTTATGTTTGTTGATAAATACTTAAAGGGATACTATTCATTATACTAAAAATTAAAATCACCAGAATTTTTTTGAAAATGATGACTCCAAGAATGAAATAAATATTTTTAGATTAAATTCAAAAGATTTTGCAAAATTAATTAAAATATATGTTTTCCAAATGAAATGAAACATCATTTTTTGAAACTTTTTTTATTATTTATAAAAAACATTTTAACAAAAATCAAGTATATTTAATATTCATAAAATTTAGTTAGTTTTATTATTATTATAATTATTATTATGTTTATTTAAAATTTATATCATTACAACACCAAATGGAAGAATGGAATCATTATAATAAATAAATAACTAAAAATTTATTTATTTTTTTAGAATAAAATATAACTTTGAGTTTGCATATGTTTCCAATTGTAATATAGTTTTTCAATTCGTTATTATATTCCTTAAATATTTGTTTTTTCAATAATAATTAATTATATATTTTAAAATAATTCTTACATGATAATTATTTCTTAAATTTAACACACTAAATATTTACCAGAGGAAAATTGTATTAGATAGTGTACATAACACAAAACAGAAAAACTTATGTAACCAATGAAACATATTTTATAAAATATAATATCATCAATATATATCAGAAAATGAAACTGTGAGTCTAAATGAATCATAATATATTATACCATTATAACATAGCCATTAAATAGTAGGTTATTAATAGTATAAACTAAATTAGGATAATTTTTCTTATCATTTTATTAAAAATAAAATAATAATCAATTAAAATAGAAATAAATGTTTTTCGAAAATGTATTTTTTTAAGAAGGTTTAGTCACACATGGCACACATAATTTAAAATAAAATAATTTCCAATTTATGAAAATTTATTTTTGACGAAATGTCTTATTTTAAAAAAAATAATATCAAAATCATCTTGGGGTGATTTATAGTATTTTAATGAAATGTTTCGTATTTATTATTAATACTGAAAAATAATAAATTTCAATTCAAAAATGACTTGCTTTTAAATTATTTATAAATTGAAATTATAATATTATTTATTTTTATAGTTAATATTTATTAGTTATATATATATTAATCAAATTTATTCCATTATAATCATTTTCATATTGAATTATTTGGTAAAGACTTTGTAATATTTTAATCATTTTATCATTGAAAACTCACTTCCTCGTCACATCGATGAGATTAATTTTAAAATACTTTTTTACTCTTTTTTAAATGAATTTGGGAAATTATATTCCAAATTTTATTCAAAATAAATTATATTATTTAATATGTTCAAAATAATTTTAAATCAATATGAAGAGTGAAAACATTAAAAATTATTTACTAAGGTTAAGGTATGAATGGATTTACTATGTATTAATCTAAGAATATAAGTGTTAAAATGAACTAATAACTTATTTAAAATCTATTGTATTGATATAGTTTTAACCTATGATGATAAATTTTAGATAATACTTCATATTTACCCATTTATAAAGTGCAATTCGTGGGTAAAAAATTTATTTTTCAAAAATTAAAAGTCTACCACCCTCTTCACTTATAAGGGGATAACCCCTCCCCTCTATGTTGCACACCTTCATTACAATTTGTATCAAAAAAATTATGTATAAATAATTTCCATAATTCCATCCTATTATCATATATTATGTAGTTAGTTAATAAATCCAACCTAGGAAGGCTTTTGATGAAATCCTATGGAGGAAAATTGAAGAAGATGTAAGTATCATCAATGAGTTTTTTATATTATCTATTCTTAAATGTTTATTAATTATTTTTAAACCATTTTTATATAATAACATATATATCTTCAATATAATGTGATACTTTTATAATAAGGTAATTACATACACCTATGCCTACATTATTCCAATTGGTTACTAGATCATCATTTCTGTGTAGGGTGGACCACTTCCATTCGAACTAATGACATTCGTTTTTTCCATTTCCTCCTCTCACAGTTGGTAATGATGATGGATTTAATGTATATATATGATATTCATAATAAACATATACATATAGAGTATTTATTTCATATATTTTCTTTATTTCCAATACATAGGGGATATGATAACATCTCTTGTGTGTATGGTGGACTATCGCCTCACGATATCATGAGACTAATTTTCACTAACACATTACATAGAATATTATAAAGATATTGTTAATTAATATGTTTTATAAATGTGATGTAATTATGGTACTGATTAAATATGTATATTTTTAGAAAGTATATATATCATCTTATTCCTTAAATATTCACTCATATAACTATGAAAACATCATTCGGGTATGTGTGGACTAGCGCCTTTACAAAGCGATGTTACTCTCTTTTTGTCATCACACCACATGGATAAAATATATAAGTATACGTAATGATATAATATGGTATATTTTATATAATTATATTTTTGTGAATATAAAATATTAAATAAATTCATTGCATAATGATAATTTAGTAATAAAGAAATTACTCATGTGTATATGCATCCTACCTTCTCCATGGTTATAATGTAGTCCATTTTTCATAACCATATATGATGATTAATTTTTAGAGTATAATTGATGTAAAAAATATTTTAATTTTGTCATTAGTTTGGTTATGGATATTATGAAACAATTTAATATTAAAAATAAGTTAATCTTTTATTACCATGTACGCACGAGAAAACAAGACAGAAAGATCATATTGGATATTTACACCCAAAACAATGAAAATACTATGAGATTAATAAAAATAAATGATAAGATATTTTAAAAATATCATATAAGATATTATAAATATTAAAACAGTTATATTATAAGATATAAACATGTTAATAACCACAATACGTGAGGTTAATGTACTTTTAACCAATAGTAATAACGATGTAAGGGGTATATTAACTCAGTATCCATTCATTGGGTTGAACATATAATTTATTTATAATGTAATTCTAAGGATATGTGTATAATTAAAATTTATTATTTTAAGTTTTATTTTCACATGTTTTGTTTTAATTTACATTTGAGACACATAATAATTTAATGGATTAATCCCTACGTTAATGATATTATATTTGTAAGTCACGCCATCTCAATTTCAATTGGTTGTGGAATATTGTAATGTTATGAACCAAATTTCATTTATATGGTGTATATACTACCTATTTAAAATTTAATATAATGATTAATTAATAATTCAAAGTATTTTATGTTTCAATTTTAATTATTTTATCCAACGATATTTGAATTAATATATACGTAGTGGAATATAATTTTGTAATTCAATTAAGTTTCATTTAGTTATATTACTTTGTTGAAATATTTAATATTATAAGATTTTGTATGTAATTAATTTTTATTATATTATACTCTATTTACAATTTATTTACATGTATTTGTATTTTATACACATAATCTATACATTGAATAATTATCAGTTGAATTTTATGATCATTTTGTGTGTTTATTTCACAATCTAATTATCATCAAGATTGTTTATTCTTAAATTTATTTGATAGAAATTATTGTATAATTGACTGAGAAACCAAAATAAATTTATCCTATTTTAGTTATTCATGATATTTTAATGTAATTGTACTATTTTACAACTTTTTTTTACTTAAAATAATTGATTATTTGATAAAAAATGATATTTCCTTTCTCCCTTCAGGTAGAAATATGTATTGTTCCAGAACAATATTTTCAAGAATTGTTTTCAAAAATGTTATTGACAGTATCCAAATAAATTATTAATATTATTTTTAAAATGTTTTTATTTTTATCATTTATAATGGGATATTAATTTTTTCAAAGAAAATCAAATTTTTATTTTACAGAAAATGTATAATCAATATTAATTAAGATGTATGACATGAATGGAATTTAAAACCCTAATGGGAACTAAATTTTTTAAGGAATCATTTATGTTTTCCGATGAATATTTTCAATTAATTTATTTTTTCAAATTATTTTATTTCCTTTTCGTTTTTAAAATTCTGTTTTCAAAATGAATAATATATTTTCCATATGAATAATTTTAAAGATATTTTTATTTTATTTATTTTAATCAATGAAAATACCCATTTCATCAAAATTGAATATTTATATATTCCATTTATACCATCCTTATTCACCATCAGTATGATTTATTATAAATATGACCAGTGAAAGTGTTGAAATTAATTTACATGGCTCATTTTTTGTAGTCATTAACATTCGATTGAATTATTCACTTTTCTGTGAAAATTAAATTTCTCATAAATATCCATATTACTCATCATGGATATGTTTATTGCTAAAACCATATATTATTCATACATATGGTTATCTACATTTAATTCTATTTTCTTATATGGTGAAATATTTATATATATTTATTCATTACTCAATACAGAAATTTGATGATAACAGACATTGTTTATGTTTTAAGTAAATTATTATATTTGTGAGGAATTATTTTAATATAAAGACATGATTATGGTCTAGTTATTGATTTCCCCTTGATGCGGTGATATTCTCATGAGACATATCATTTGGCCAATGTTGGAAAAAATACCCAATAATTTTAGTTCTGTTGGAAAAAAATCTGAGTTTGTAACCATTTTATTTAATCCTTCTTTAATATATATCCCGATAGTAGAGGTATAATGTTCCTAATACATTAAATACAATAATAAAAAAATTTCAACATTGATAATTCATTTTATATTATCATCCATAATATTTTTCCTATGATGTCATCCCATTATGATTTTCATTATGAATATTTTCTTTAATGGAATCTATTTTAAGTTATTTACATTCCAATATTGATTATGAATTATCTTATCATGATAGTCGATTTATTTAAATGAAATTTGTGTTTAGTTTTAAAATATTCTATTGTTGATTATGCTTATTTATTGATGATGGCTTCTATTATACTTAACCTACACTGAGCATCTACGATCACCCTAATTTTAATTCCATCCCAAATAATACATGATGTTTACTATAAATGATATATAAGGATATTCTTGAGTATTCAATGATGTTCTCAAAAAAATTATCTTGTAATTATTGTTTTGAAAAGTAATGATTTTTTGGGAATATCAAGTTTACTGATTCTATAAAACTATTAGGTCTATCTAGATGTGATTCCTTTTATCTTATGCCAATTTAATATTATAGACATATTCTTTAGGCTACTAGGTTCTATGTAGATTTATTTGGTATCCTATGATGTTTAATAAAAACATTGGGAAATAAATTTATGAAAACATAGATTAGGGATCAAAACCATGTGCGATAATTTGTCCATAAGTATCTAATATGATCCTAATATTTTATTAATGAAGATATTATTTCATTTTCCTAGTAATAAATTCTTTTATCAATATTACATGTGGATTTGGTGCTGGAACATATGCAAATATTTATAATAACTTCAAAAAGAGTGAATTAGTCCATACTTGATTGTCGCTTGTTTCATGGAAATTAGACTTACTTCACACCTAGTTTGATAATTGTTGTGGATATGACTTTGATAATTCACATATCCTTTAAATCCGTTATGAATGATTTGAATAGATGATCGAGATGAAGGACCTATATTAATAAAAATTTGTCTTAGATTTATAATAAGTCATCGATATTGAAAGGGAAAATGTTTTATGTCTGTAAATGAATGGAATAATGCAAATAATTATTGAGGAATAATTAAGAGTATAATAGAAAAAATACATAACATAATATGGATCGATTTATAATTCATTATCTTAAATGTAGTTAACCAGTTCATTATCTGATTCAATTCCCCCATATGATGGTTGACTCCTAGAATATAGATGGACCCATGTTAAAATAAAATGGTTGATTTATTTATCAGTATACAAAAATTATATTATTGAATAAATTTGACTAATGGTTTATTTGTATCTGATTCATAAATCATATAATGATTCCATTATATTTTATAAGAATATAAGTATGATTCAAAAAAATAGTTTTGGATACATTAATGGGTTAATTATTTAAGATTAATTATATGTAAAAAAAATAAACACCTCATTTTTATTTTATTTCATGGAATCCTACCATGATTAATGATATTTTGTGAGAAAGTTAAAACAGAAATATGTTTTAGTGGAAATGTTTTTTGAGGAATAATTCCTTTACATTTAATAGATATAAGATAAATATTATTAATAACCTTTAGATTTATTAGGAACATTAATGAATTTTTAATAATTATTAAAAAATATTTTTCTTATTTTAGAAATAATAAATAAATAATTTTGAATTGGAAACAATAGTAAAAAATTTATTTATTGGGTAATTTAATTTTTTTGGATGTTAATCATTTATTTTGGAAATTTTATATGAACTATATTAATATAATTTATAAAAATTACAACATGTATCATGGGTGACAACAAGTTCCATCAGTAAAGGCTGTTGGGATTGAACCAATGGCCGAAGGGAGATAAGGGATTATGTCCTACCACTGACCAACATGATGTATTGGTTAATATGTCATTAAATATAGATAAAAAATTAAATTTGTTAATATTAATGACAAAGTAGTTGTGTTAATTTTGATGTGTAGATATTACTTCACTATATTGCACAACGTATGTTAACCATATTGGATTTGGAAAATTGTTAGGGATACCTAGAAAGACCTATAACTCATTATTGGATCTTATGAGCGAATTTTAGTAACAGAAGTATTAAAAAATAATTTTTTCATATTCATTTCTTTGAGTAGGGGATTAATTAGAAATTGGTTAAACCACAACCAAATGATGAAATTTTTCTTATGAAATAAAATTAATTAATTATATTTCCTTATACTTATAGAAAATTAATGAATTAGAAATCATTATGAAATGGATTTAGAAAACAATTATCCTATTACATTCATATATGGTCAATCATGTGTCCTTTAAAAACCCACATATTTATTATTTGGAGAACATTAACTTCCAATTGATCATTCATTTTCTTGTGATCAAGGACCTCAACCACTCTCTATAAATTTTTACACATTTCCTCCATGTCTATATATTAAAGTTCCACAAATTTTCTTTTATATATAAATCTATTTATGTGTTATTATAGAATAAATTTATACTTCCATTTTTCGGTCATTAATATTATGTCATGTTAACACTTTTATGAAGTCGGTTTTTTCAATAATGATACTTTCAAATGAAATACCATTTCTTACCAATATCAAATTTAAATCACGATGATGAAATTTATATAATTTTTAGAAAATATAACACAATGTATTTCTAAATGAAGAAAATTTTATTCATTATTATATGATACAGGCAACACAAATCATAAATAACCCATTAAATATTTTTTATTAAATTAAATATCTTTGATAGCTTGGGTATCATTCAATCCCAACACTAAATAAATAGAAATATAGTACACTGTAATATAATAACCATTAAATTAGAGGTTACTAACACTAAATACTATATTAAAAATCTAATTTTTATCTATTAGTTATAAATAAAATAATAATCATTTAAATTTAAATGAAATATTCTCCAAAAACAATATATTTTTTAAATTGATGTTTAATCACTCCTTTCACAAATAATTGAAAATTAATTTTTACCAAGTTTAGAAACATTATAGGAAAAAATAAAATAAAATTCTCAAATAAGAATATCAATTTTATAATAGGGTGATTTTTTGTTAATTTAATGAAATGTTAATGTATTTCATCAATAGTGAAAAAAATCTGAATTTTAATTTAGAATTCCAATTTTAATTAAATATTTTTAATATAAATTATATTATATATTGGTTTTAAGGAATGAATTGTTGAATTATAAGTAAATTATTCCATTTTTTATCATTAAGACCATTTTCATATATAAATTTTATATAAAAACATTTAAATATTTTGAACATTTTCACTTTGAAAATTTGTTTTCTCATCCCATCAAAAATATTTTTTTAAAATTAAAATTTTCAACATATATGAATAGAATTTGGAAAAACAGATTACATATTTTGAATAAAATTAATTCATATTTTATAATATGTTTATAACAAACTTTTACCAAAATTAAATGTGACAAAAATATAAATTAATTACCATGATTATGTTAAGGAAGGATTTATTGAGGGTTTATCAAAAATGATAATGGTTTAAATGACCAAAAAACTTGTATATAATCTATTTTGAAAAAATTTGTAGACCTTTTAATTTATATGTATCTATAATAATTTTTGGGACTCATCAAGTATTTGTAAATCATGTGTACACCCTTCTTTAAAAAATTAAATGTGTGCCACTCAAAAAACTAATCAAAGGAAACCTTCTCTATTTATACCTCACAACTTCAATTACATTTTTTGTACAAACACCATCCAAGTAAATAAAATGAATACAATATAGTCTTCATAGAAGCTTATTTTTGGATGAAATCCATCCTAGGATGTATTTTAGTGCAAACATGTAGAAGATACCAGAAGAATAAGCAACATTCCTCAAAGAACGTTTTTATTTTATTTCTTTATACACCTTCCTTACTTATTATAATAACATGTTGATATGATAAAATAAGTATCAACAATATATTTATATGTTTGTATAATTATGAAATGACTTAAAATCATTCACACTTCCATCAAATGTTTATGAAATCATCACTCTTATGTATGACTGATTCTTACCTCATAAACCGGTTTCATTCATTTTTCCACTACCACCACTCACGATTAGGAATTATGATGACTATAGAGTATATATATTATTTTTATAACATAATTAATCTTATTCTATCATTATATCATATATTTATTTTTAAATTATTATTCATCAGTGGATATGATGGAGTCTCTCACGTGTACATAAGAACACCACCTCACATAGCAATGTGATCCAGTTATCACTAACAACTTTCATGAAATCAAATAAGGATATTTTATATGAATATATGTGATATATATGATATTGTAATGATATTCATGACATATTTTTCTTTATGAAAAGATAATATGTCATTTTATATCTCAGCATGTCTCCTATTTAAATATTATAACATCATCTGTGTACATCGGGACTACCACCTTAATGAAGATATGTGACTATATTATCATCACCACATTACATAGATGATTCAAATAAGTATATATTAAAAATTATATGTTTTATATATAAAATATGATCATTATTTAAAGAAAAATATCATTTCCACTATTCTATAATAAAAATTCAAAAATTGAAACCATACTCATGAATATGTATGACCCACTGTCTCCATGATTATAATATATCTCATTTATCATAACCATATTTAATGTTTAGTTTTATGTTATGAAACTAACTGGATAACCTGGTACACTAATACCTGATCGAACGATAAAATATCTTGAAAGGAAATACTAATCTCCACAGGATTGCGACTATCATTAGTATTGTGCTATATAAACATGGGAATGATGTTTCCACAAAAAAAAACAGTGGAAATTGATACATTTCAACAGGATAAAAATCCTAGAAAAAGATAGTACCAAAAACAGAATAGGTACATAAAACCCTAAATAGTGATCATGAATGTACTATAAATATAACAAGACAAACACCACATCCCAAAGGAAATGTCACTTAAAGACCCAAGGGATCATAAATAACTACCTCATTTAAGAGGATATTTCCCATAACAAAAACCAAGATGAAAAAAATATAAAAACACCTGAAGAAAAAGTCATGTAGTGAGCTAAAACACCCTGCTGGGTCTCAAAATGTGTTCAATAATATCATTCCATAATAACAATAATAAAAATTAATCATTCAATTATAATCAGAATTGAAAAAAAGTGAATATTAATATTTAAATAAGACACACATTTAATATAAATTGATGAAATAAATTTAAAACATGTCTTAAATAAACACTTTATATAAAACAATTTATATAAATAATTAGTAATGAGAAAATAGTTTCACAGAAAATGGAATTTATAATGAAAATAGTCACAAGTAGCACCATGATCATTTCCTTGAGGTATAATAGTTCAATATTATTGGATCCTCACATATCTCTTACCTGGTATAATAATAATGTTCACACACGTCCCTTGGGTTAAGGATGTGTAAGATGCATGAATATCCCAATGGTGATAAGATCCACCAAACTATATTTTTTATATTTGTAAAGTGTCAATATGTATCATGGGAATTACCATCTTTGCATTGTTGTCTCAAATAACCCACTAAATACCCCAGCCTACATGTGAACAATCAATAAATAGAAAAATTAAAGGGAAATTAGTTCATTAGAAAATATTTCATATTCGCTAAAATTTCTTTTTGAAAATGAAATAACAAATTTCAATCCACAAAATGGGCTTTTTCATCATTTCATGAATTTTTATATTTAAAAATCAATGTTATTTTTTTAGATAAATTTAATGCATTTTACAAAAAAAATTCTTAAAATAATTTATAATTTTCCATTAATTTCAAATCACATCCCAGGCATCAATTATATTGGAGTTGGGGGATTTCCCCTGAAACCATACCATATCAGTTTAGATGTTAATTCACATCAAATTGGGATTTCAAAATTTATTTCACTACAATTTAACTCAACGGGAAATTTTAGGTTTAATCAATTGGCCTTCTTAAATTGATCCAACTAACTCTCATGGAAATACAATGCCCATAATAGGAAATTCCACAAATAATGATGGTTCATAAGGTCTAGGAACATAACCATGAAATAGGAATAAACAAAGTAGAGTTTAGATCCTAAAGACCCAAAATGATCTATCATAATCCACAGAGGGAACAAGAAGTTGGATGATACAGGGGGACCACTTACCCAAAGTGACACATTATGACAAACACAATAATTAATCAAAGAATAAAGTATGCATTGGGAATTGATGTCACCAAAATCACCAAATATTGGCTCTACTATGGGAGGGAAGATATATAGGGTAAAAAAGTAAAACTTATAGGACACCACTCTTAAAAATATGGGATGGTATTTTATATGGTGTGTATCCCAATAACACATTTTTCAATTATCAAGTCCCATATACCTTGAGACAACTCATCACCTTTTTATTAAAAAAATTTCTATGTTTGAATGGTTTCCAAGTGGTACACTATGTATAAAATTTCATTCTATGAATCCATTTCATGGAATCATTTTTGTGATGATTTTATGTTGTGTAACCACATAACAAGACATGTAAATATTTATAAAACTACACAAAACTATATGATTTATGCTGATAATTACAAAAAATTCATGATTTCATCGTTAGAGGTATACTCTTAATCAATGAAATAGGAAGGACAAAGAAAATATGAAAAAATACTTGATAGAGTCATAATTTGATTTTACAGGCTACTGAATATAAGAAAGATTTGTCCCCATAAATCCTATCAAGAATATTATCAATATTACTTGTGGATTTGGTGCTGGAACATATGCAAATATTTATAATAACTTCAAAAAGAGTGAATTAGTCCATACTTGATTGTCGCTTGTTTCATGGAAATTAGACTTACTTCACACCTAGTTTGATAATTGTTGTGGATATGACTTTGATAATTCACATATCCTTTAAATCCGTTATGAATGATTTGAATAGATGATCGAGATGAAGGACCTATATTAATAAAAATCTGTCTTAGATTTATAATAAGTCATCGATATTGAAAGGGAAAATGTTTTATGTCTGTAAATGAATGGAATAATGCAAATAATTATTGAGGAATAATTAAGAGTATAATAGAAAAAATACATAACATAATATGGATCGATTTATAATTCATTATCTTAAATGTAGTTAACCAGTTCATTATCTGATTCAATTCCCCCATATGATGGTTGACTCCTAGAATATAGATGGACCCATGTTAAAATAAAATGGTTGATTTATTTATCAGTATACAAAAATTATATTATTGAATAAATTTGACTAATGGTTTATTTGTATCCGATTCATAAATCATATAATGATTCCATTATATTTTATAAGAATATAAGTCTGATTCAAAAAAATGGTTTTGGATACATTAATGGGTTAATTATTTAAGATTAATTATATGTAAAAAAAATAAACACCTCATTTTTATTTTATTTCATGGAATCCTACCATGATTAATGATATTTTGTGAGAAAGTTAAAACAGAAATATGTTTTAGTGGAAATGTTTTTTGAGGAATAATTCCTTTACATTTAATAGATATAAGATAAATATTATTAATAACCTTTAGATTTATTAGGAACATTAATGAATTTTTAATAATTATTAAAAAATATTTTTCTTATTTTAGAAATAATAAATAAATAATTTTGAATTGGAAACAATAGTAAAAAATTTATTTATTGGGTAATTTAATTTTTTTGGATGTTAATCATTTATTTTGGAAATTTTATATGAACTATATTAATATAATTTATAAAAATTACAACATGTATCATGGGTGACAACAAGTTCCATCAGTAAAGGCTGTTGGGATTGAACCAATGGCCGAAGGGAGATAAGGGATTATGTCCTACCACTGACCAACATGATGTATTGGTTAATATGTCATTAAATATAGATAAAAAATTAAATTTGTTAATATTAATGACAAAGTAGTTGTGTTAATTTTCATGTGTAGATATTACTTCACTATATTGTACAACGTATGTTAACCATATTGGATTTGGAAAATTGTTAGGGATACCTAGAAAGACCTATAACTCATTATTGGATCTTATGAGCGAATTTTAGTAACACAAGTATTAAAAAATAATTTTTTCATATTCATTTCTTTGAGTAGGGGATTAATTAGAAATTGGATAAACCACAACCAAATGATGAAATTTTTCTTATGAAATAAAATTAATTAATTATATTTCCTTATACTTATAGAAAATTAATGAATTAGAAATCATTATGAAATGGATTTAGAAAACAATTATCCTATTACATTCATATATGGTCAATCATGTGTCCTTTAAAAACCCACATATTTATTATTTGGAGAACATTAACTTCCAATTGATCATTCATTTTCTTGTGATCAAGGACCTCAACCACTCTCTATAAATTTTTACACATTTCCTCCATGTCTATATATTAAAGTTCCACAAATTTTCTTTTATATATAAATCTATTTATGTGTTATTATAGAATAAATTTATACTTCCATTTTTCTGTCATTAATATTATGTCATGTTAACACTTTTATGAAGTCGGTTTTTTCAATAATGATACTTTCAAATGAAATACCATTTCTTACCAATATCAAATTTAAATCACGATGATGAAATTTATATAATTTTTAGAAAATATAACACAATGTATTTCTAAATGAAGAAAATTTTATTCATTATAATATGATACAGGCAACACAAATCATAAATAACCCATTAAATATTTTTTATTAAATTAAATATCTTTGATAGCTTGGGTATCATTCAATCCCAACACTAAATAAATAGAAATATAGTACACTGTAATATAATAACCATTAAATTAGAGGTTACTAACAATAAATACTATATTAAAAATCTAATTTTTATCTATTAGTTATAAATAAAATAATAATCATTTAAATTTAAATGAAATATTCTCCAAAAACAATATATTTTTTAAATTGATGTTTAATCACTCCTTTCACAAATAATTGAAAATTAATTTTTACCAAGTTTAGAAACTTTATAGGAAAAAATAAAATAAAATTCTCAAATAAGAATATCAATTTTATAATAGGGTGATTTTTTGTTAATTTAATGAAATGTTAATGTATTTGATCAATAGTGAAAAAAATCTGAATTTTAATTTAGAATTCCAATTTTAATTAAATATTTTTAATATAAATTATATTATATATTGGTTTTAAGGAATGAATTGTTGAATTATAAGTAAATTATTCCATTTTTTATCATTAAGACCATTTTCATATATAAATTTTATATAAAAACATTTAAATCTTTTGAACATTTTCACTTTGAAAATTTGTTTTCTCATCCCATCAAAAATATTTTTTTAAAATTAAAATTTTCAACATATATGAATAGAATTTGGAAAAACAGATTACATATTTTGAATAAAATTAATTCATATTTTATAATATGTTTATAACAAACTTTTACCAAAATTAAATGTGACAAAAATATAAATTAATTACCATGATTATGTTAAGGAAGGATTTATTGAGGGTTTATCAAAAATGATAATGGATTAAATGACCAAAAAACTTGTATATAATCTATTTTGAAAAAATTTGTAGACCTTTTAATTTATATGTATCTATAATAATTTTTGGGACTCATCAAGTATTTGTAAATCATGTGTACACCCTTCTTTAAAAAATTAAATGTGTGCCACTCAAAAAACTAATCAAAGGAAACCTTCTCTATTTATACCTCACAACTTCAATTACATTTTTTGTACAAACACCATCCAAGTAAATAAAATGAATACAATATAGTCTTCATAGAAGCTTAATTTTGGATGAAATCCATCCTAGGATGTATTTTAGTGCAAACATGTAGAAGATACCAGAAGAATAAGCAACATTCCTCAAAGAACGTTCTTATTTTATTTCTTTATACACCTTCCTTACTTATTATAATAACATGTTGATATGATAAAATAAGTATCAACAATATATTTATATGTTTGTATAATTATGAAATGACTTAAAATCATTCACACTTCCATCAAATGTTTATGAAATCATCACTCTTATGTATGACTGATTCTTACCTCATAAACCGGTTTCATTCATTTTTCCACTACCACCACTCACGATTAGGAATTATGATGACTATAGAGTATATATATTATTTTTATAACATAATTAATCTTATTCTATCATTATATCATATATTTATTTTTAAATTATTATTCATCAGTGGATATGATGGAGTCTCTCACGTGTACATAAGAACACCACCTCACATAGCAACGTGATCCAGTTATCACTAACAACTTTCATGAAATCAAATAAGGATATTTTATATGAATATATGTGATATATATGATATTGTAATGATATTCATGACATATTTTTCTTTATGAAAAGATAATATGTCATTTTATATCTCAGCATGTCTCCTATTTAAATATTATAACATCATCTGTGTACATCGGGACTACCACCTTAATGAAGATATGTGACTATATTATCATCACCACATTACATAGATGATTCAAATAAGTATATATTAAAAATTATATGTTTTATATATAAAATATGATCATTATTTAAAGAAAAATATCATTTCCACTATTCTATAATAAAAATTCAAAAATTGAAACCATACTCATGAATATGTATGACCCACTGTCTCCATGATTATAATATATCTCATTTATCATAACCATATTTAATGTTTAGTTTTATGTTATGAAACTAACTGGATAACCTGGTACACTAATACCTGATCGAACGATAAAATATCTTGAAAGGAAATCCTAATCTCCACAGGATTGCGACTATCATTTGTATTGTGCTATATAAACATGGGAATGATGTTTCCACAAAAAAAAACAGTGGAAATTGATACATTTCAACAGGATAAAAATCCTAGAAAAAGATAGTACCAAAAACAGAATAGGTACATAAAACCCTAAATAGTGATCATGAATGTACTATAAATATAACAAGACAAACACCACATCCCAAAGGAAATGTCACTTAAAGACCCAAGGGATCATAAATAACTACCTCATTTAAGAGGATATTTCCCATAACAAAAACCAAGATGAAAAAAAATATAAAAACACCTGAAGAAAAAGTCATGTAGTGAGCTAAAACACCCTGCTGGGTCTCAAAATGTGTTCAATAATATGATTCCATAATAACAATAATAAAAATTAATCATTCAATTATAATCAGAATTGAAAAAAAGTGAATATTAATATTTAAATAAGACACACATTTAATATAAATTGATGAAATAAATTTAAAACATGTCTTAAATAAACAATTTATATAAAACAATTTATATAAATAATTAGTAATGAGAAAATAGTTTCACAGAAAATGGAATTTATAATGAAAATAGTCACAAGTAGCACCATGATCATTTCCTTGAGGTATAATAGTTCAATATTATTGGATCCTCACATATCTCTTACCTGGTATAATAATAATGTTCACACACGTCCCTTGGGTTAAGGATGTGTAAGATGCATGAATATCCCAATGGTGATAAGATCCACCAAACTATATTTTTTATATTTGTAAAGTGTCAATATGTATCATGGGAATTACCATCTTTGCATTGTTGTCTCAAATAACCCACTAAATACCCCAGCCTACATGTGAACAATCAATAAATAGAAAAATTAAAGGGAAATTAGTTCATTACAAAATATTTCATATTCGCTAAAATTTCTTTTTGAAAATGAAATAACAAATTTCAATCCACAATATGGGCTTTTTCATCATTTCATGAATTTTTATATTTAAAAATCAATGTTATTTTTTTAGATAAATTTAATGCATTTTACAAAAAAAATTCTTAAAATAATTTATAATTTTCCATTAATTTCAAATCACATCCCAGGCATCAATTATATTGGAGTTGGGGGATTTCCCCTGAAACCATACCATATCAGTTTAGATGTTAATTCACATCAAATTGGGATTTCAAATTTTATTTCACTACAATTTAACTCAACGGGAAATTTTAGGTTTAATCAATTGGCCTTCTTAAATTGATCCAACTAACTCTCATGGAAATACAATGCCCATAATAGGAAATTCCACAAATAATGATGGTTCATAAGGTCTAGGAACATAACCATGAAATAGGAATAAACAAAGTAGAGTTTAGATCCTAAAGACCCAAAATGATCTATCATAATCCACAGAGGGAACAAGAAGTTGGATGATACAGGGGGACCACTTACCCAAAGTGACACATTATGACAAACACAATAATTAATCAAAGAATAAAGTATGCATTGGGAATTGATGTCACCAAAATCACCAAATATTGGCTCTACTATGGGAGGGAAGATATATAGGGTAAAAAAGTAAAACTTATAAGACACCACTCTTAAAAATATGGGATGGTATTTTACATGGTTTGTATCCCAATAACACATTTTTCAATTATCAAGTCCCATATACCTTGAGACAACTCATCACCTTTTTATTAAAAAAATTTCTATGTTTAAATGGTTTCCAAGTGGTACACTATGTATAAAATTTCATTCTATGAATCCATTTCATGGAATCATTTTTGTGATGATTTTATGTTGTGTAACCACAAAACAAGACATGTAAATATTTATAAAACTACACAAAACTATATGATTTATGCTGATAATTACAAAAAATTCATGATTTCATCGTTAGAGGTATACTCTTAATCAATGAAATAGGAAGGACAAAGAAAATATGAAAAAATACTTGATAGAGTCATAATTTGATTTTACAGGCTACTGAATATAAGAAAGATTTGTCCCCATAAATCCTATCAAGAATCTTTCATATAAGTACATTTGTTTCTGAATCAATAGTCGTGACTAGATTCTTTAGCCAAGGGTAAATCAGTTCAAACATCTAGATCAATTTATCTCAAATAAATATATAGATTAGAAATATACATTCATATAAATGACATATGGAACACATTATGTATTGAAATCAACATTGAAAGAAGTGAGAAATGGGAAGCCACATTCCCAAAATTATCAACAACCACAAAAGGTTTCAAAAACTGAGGATAAATATTACGTTACTACCAATATGTCGATAATCCAACCAATGTTAAACATTTTAGAATACCAGGTCAGCCTTTAAAAAATCCAATAATCTCTATAGAATATTATCATAAGATATATATTTTATATGTTCCATCCACAACCTCTGATGAATAAACTGAATCATTGTTGTTGTCTTATTAACCATGATTATTCCAACCAAGGAAGGTTTAACGATCTTCAAACAAAACCATAATTATTTACATTTTTGTCCAGGAAAGGCCTCAAATGTATACATTCTAATCAACGAATTGTATCTACCGTTATAAAAAATCTCAAATAGTTCCAAATGTTCATCCCAATCCCCACTAAAATCATGGATGCATACATGATGCAGATCCTTATAAATCCTTATTACTCTCTATATATTTCTATCTATATATGGATGGTATGTTATACGATAATGAACATGATATCCTAGTGCCTCCTAAACGCCTGTACAAAATAGATAAGTATAACGGGGAACTATATTAGGGACTATAACAGATGTAAATCATGGAAAATAAAAAATATCTCACATATAAGGATTTCGTATTTGTTCATCATGGGTTGTATCATGAATTTGTATAATATCAGCCAAATTTATTAATATATTTTCCAGAAACCATATTTAATTATTCTTGAAATTTTTATATGGAAACCCAAACACAAAATCCCTAGAGATCTTATCCCACTTCAATGTCAGAACTGGATGTGGATAAATGAAACTCAAAGGACATTGGATCTTTTCCTTGAATTATTGTCAGGAATAATAATGTGAGACAAAATTAGTAATGTAACGTCTCATACCTGGCCACCGGTATTGATACTTCATTTTTCAAATCATCTTTGTTGTTCCTGGGTTCATACCCCACGTTGAATTATGGAAATCCATGATAAAAACATTTCAGAAAATAAAGTGTACAATGTATTAGTTTCTGAAACATCGAACACCCACTATAGAGAATGGAAACATGTAAATGGTTTCCAAACCATAACTGTGTCTATAATTCCATTTAATTCATCACCAATATTTTTTTCCGGAATAACGATTGATAGAATTGAGTAGGTCAATAGACCAATGGGGAAGATAACCTCATTTCTGGTTTCCTAAACACTTATATATAACTATGAAAAAGATAAGACATGTTCTATAATTCTGATGATTATTTCATATCCAGTATTAGAGGTTTCCCAATCAAACTATTTTCAAATTCATTAACATTCACAAGGGTATAGGCAATATAGGAATCAAAATATTGTAGGTACTCCACCCAATACAATTTATGGAGATTAAAATGGTTTTTAGAGAATATATAAATCAATAGACTATGTTCATAATACATGACAATATATTCTATGAAAAGTAAATTATAGAAAGTCATAAGCACATGAATCATAACAACATGTTCATTCTCATGGGTAGGATAATTTTAATCACATAGACTATATGAATGAGAGCTCTAGGAAACAACATGATAACCCTTCAAAAGAGAATAGTCCAAACTAGATCTAGATACATCATAGAATACCACATATCCCAACACAATCTCATGAATATTCAACATTATTGCATTAGTAAAAGAATTTCATCTCAACAAAATAACTCAGACATTACCCATACCAAGAAAAAATCACTCCTTTCTGAGTTAGAGTGGTCATTGGAGAATCCATCACAATGAAATATTTTTTAAATGGTGATAATATCCACCTAAACCTAAGAATCTACAAATATCTAATTTTTTTTGTGTTTGTTCCCATGTCATTATGAAATTTTACATTCACATAATCATATAACTTACCATGTTTTGACATAATGTGTCCCTATAGTTTCACTTCTTAAATCCATAATTTATAACTAAATATCATGCAATAAAGTTAATGATTTAACTTCAATTCTATATGAGCTCTCAAATGAAGCACTTGGCCCTTATCATACAAAGATTAATATTGGATTTTATACACAAATACCACCACAAAAACATAAATATACTCATGGAAAATCATTTCCATTAAATCCAAAATGATAGTAGGAGACTTGGTTAGACCAAATGGCATGACAAGATACTGATTATGTACAATCCTTCTTTATATTGCAATTTTATGAATGTTAGATTTTTTTAATTATCAACTTGTGATATCCAGATCATATAACAATCTTATTGAACCACTTCAAAACTTTAAATTGGTTAAATAGATCATTTATATGTTTAAATTGATACCTTTTTATTACCATTGGTCAATTTATCTTCTATTATTCCACACAAAGGTGATGTACGACATCAAAATTCATAGCATAGAAAATAATCACTGCCCAAGGGAACAAACATGGTTTTATAAAATCATTCTCTATCATATAATCCAATTGAGTAATAATATCATTCATTTCAGCAGGTTCCAGACAGTAAGAAGGAATAGATAATAGTTAAACACCTGTCACAAAATGAATCTGGTCACCACCATTAATGTCACCAAACCCAGCCCATGGAAAGGCCCGAAGGGCGTTACTTATCCCCACAGGGTAGAACATGTTCTCAAGTATCATTTATATAGGATTGGTAAGGATTTACATGAATATATATACATAAAACATCCGAAAATATTTGATAAAATGAATCTGAAAACTTCATACCATCAAGGTTTATACAAAAGTCCAGAACTGAATACATAAGTTCAAATGAAGTACAAAAGGTCCAAAGACACAATTAAACAGCAACAAAACAGCCCCATGGACTCCACATGACAAGGGGCCATCACCCCCAAGTCGTCTACAGAACTCTATCCCAAGGATGGGGACAGACACCCTGAACTGCCATCACCCTTAGCCTTTACATTACCTCAGTCAAACATAACCAATTATTCTTACACCCATGGGGCGTAAGATGGGTGTGAGACTAATCCCAATATGATACCACCCAATGATTTGAAATGGAATTCAATACAATGTTAAAAAGAAAGTAGTTTTAATATGCAAAGAAAAGCAGTGATAAAATCCAAGAAAAGCAACTTTCAATTGATAATAGTTTTCAAGATAAAATATTCAGAATTTTCACAAATTTAAATAGAAATGTGGGATATTGTAAATTAATTACAAAAATCCCCCAATACAAGGGTAAATACTACAAATCCTATGAGCACCAAAAATGGGAACACCCCTAGGCTACTAGATAGTCTCGGGCCCTATGTACCTCGTACCTTGGTGTAAAGTATCCAAGTAACAATCATTTCCCATGCACGAGCCACTAGTAGGGAACATAACAATAACCTATTTGAACCCAAATATCATCCACATAGTTTAGTTAGAGTTGGCGTTATCCGTTTGCTCAGGGAAATTGGAACACAACCCATCTGGTTCACTAGCCGTACTAGTACATATCTGCCCACCTAAGTAATCGGGATTCCACTTTTTGTGATAAAAAAATTTCAGAAAACCACGCACATCCTTTTGAATATAAAACACCACTTCTGGTCACAAACAATAAATGCAGCATATATGCATATTTTATACCATTTAAAACACACAACAAAACATTTTGATTTTCAATAAAACAACTTCTCAAAATATCACATTGTTTTGCATCCAAAGCACTTCAAATTATCCCCTTGAAAACTATGTGCACAATTTTAAGTCACAAAAACAAAAATGGTAGTCAAATAACCATTAATGAAACCAAAAATCAGTTTTCGGGCAGCCCCTATGGGAACAAAGAATTTATATCTTTTAAAACCCCAATTTCCACACAAACATGGCACCAAAAGCCCATTTACCTCCCAACCACCATTTAAACAAAAAAATTCATCAACAAAAAAATAATAAACATTCAATACATGATTTCTAGTCCTAATACAATTCAATAAAATCAACAGAGTAATTATTGGTCATCCCCAAATGAACCAATAAAGGACTTTTATGAAACCTTCCCAATTTCACAAAAAATTGGATGTTAAAATTCATTTTCTTTATAAATGAAACTAAAAACAATTTTTTCAGAAACAATAAAATTAAATAAATATGAAAATACCATGAACACAGAAAAATAATTCACAAAAATTTCATGCACAGTGGAATCACCTACTAAATTATTGAAAACCCTTGAATCCCCATGAAAAAATTAATTCGCACCACTACTGCACCAATAAGGACATAGAACAAACCTAAGCCACAATAATTGGAAAATAAAACCCATGGTTAAACACTAGGTTAGAAATCCTTCCACTGTTCATTTTGGACTTCATGGAAGAGGGAATAAACCCTAATTAAAATAAATGAACCCCTAAGAAATTTGAGAGAGGAAAGAAAGGGACTCACTTACTTGAATTATTCTGAAGTAATCACTCCAAAACAACCGTATCTGAAATTGAAAACAGCCAAAATTATGGGGTAGTTTGAAATATATTTATTAGGTCATTCATTAACTGGAATAGAGGGAATAGAGTATGAATTGAGAGAGTTAAGAAGGGGTGAAGTTACCTCTTCAATTCTGGCCGATTTGAGACACCCTATGAAGTTCTTCCCTAATTCGCGATATCCAAGAGCTCCATGTATGGTGGAAAGGTAATGGGAGTGCGCCTGGTTTTCGTAGGGACGAGTGGAAGGTAGAAACAATGAAAAATTCATTATAATTAATGAGATATAAAAAACTAAAAAACCAATTTAAAACTGGAAAATGGGCTTTCAGGTTGGCCCAATTCTTAAATAAAAACCCAAAAACCACATTGTTATGGATTCCTAAAGGGTCCAAAATCCATTTTTGGTGTTAACAGGTCAGTGGAGGATATTTTATAAGTGGAATGGGTGAAACATATTTAGAAATGAAATATTTATAAAATAATCAAAATTGGTTTCTAAATCTAAAAATGGGCTCTCGATTTGGCCCAAATCATGAAAACTCATCCTTTCCTCCAGAAATGAATGGGATACCCCTAAAACAAAGAATGGATAGATATTAAATTAAATTTACCTTTAAAATATTTTATGTATGTGACAATTCTCCCCACCATGAAAGATTTTTCGCTCCTATAATGTCAATATAAAGCATGATTTGAAAACAGAAATGGGTACTCTTCCTCGACCCATGACTTCCGCTCCAATGTCTCATGAGTATCACTACCATGCTGCCAACGATCCCGTACCAGCGGAATGGAATTTCGTCAAAGAACCTTGGGAGTCCACTATTTTCATCAGTCACTCTACAATAGACATGTTAGGCTATATCTCTAGATCTTCCCAACTCAGCACAGGGGACAGATTCGGGTTGTATTTATTCAATTGAGAGATGTGGAATACATCATGGATGGATGTCAACTGAGAAGGTAAGGCCAACCTGTATGCCACCTTTTCAATATGCTCGGTGATCTCAAAGGGCCCGACATATAGCGACGTCAACTTATCTTGCTTCCGCAATCGACGATGGCCCAGATGAGGGGCCCCTTTCAAGAAAACCCTATCACCCACCGAAAACTCTAGGTCTCTACGCCTCCGGTAAACATATGATCTATGATGACTCTGAGCTAACAATTAACGTTGCCTAATTAATTTTACCTTCTTAGATGTCTCATGCACCAGACTCTGCCCCAGTAGTGAGGTCCCACCTACCTCAACCCTACACAGGGTGGACCGAAAAGGCCGACCATAGAGCACCCCAAAGGGAACCATTCAAATCGAGGATTGGTAAATATTATTATAAGAATACTCAACCAATCCCAAATGGGTATCCCTGGAACCTTCAAAGTCTTGGACACATTCACGGATCATGTCCTCCAAAATAGCATTCTCCTGCTCCGTCTAACCATCTGTCTGAGGATGATATGTTGTAGTCATCTTAATCTGGGACCGCAAGGCCTTCTGAAGGCCTTCTCAAAATCGAGAAGTGAATCGGGGGGTCTCTATCTGAGACAAATACTGATGGTACTCCATGGAGTCTCACCACTTCCGGAAGATACAAATGGCCCAACTTATCCAAATTAGTTCTGTATTTTATCAGAATGAAGTGTGCTTATTTTTTCAGACGATCAATCACCACCCAAATGGAATTCTTACCCTTTGGTGTATGAGGTAATCCCAAAATGAAGTCCATCAAGACCTCATCCCACTTCCAGGTAGGAATGGGTAGTGGTTGTAGAAAACCAGAAGGCCTTTGGTTCTCTTATTTCACCTACTAGCATGTGTAGTATCTCAACACAATTTCCACTATGTCCCGTCTCATAACAGGCCACCAAAACTGCCGACGGACATCATAATTCTTCTTAGAGGCACCCTTATGGATAGCCCACTGAGACTGGTGGCTATCCTGCATCACCACCTTTTGTAGAGATAACTACACAACTAAATGGACCTTGAAGCACAATATGCCATCAAGATATGACATCCAATCAGAGGATGTCTCCCCACCATGAAGAAACTACTTTGACCACTCACAAAGCACATCACTATGCCGTATCCATTGAATCAACTCCAATAGAGAAGGAGTAAACTGGACGCTCATCAAGAATTCCCCTCCACTATGTTCCCTGGTCACCACATGCATCTGAGAAAAGGTCCCCATCAATGTCTACTCATCACTGGACTACCTCAAAGCCTACACTGGAACCCTTCTGCTCAAGGCGTCGACCACTACAGTACCCTTTCCTGGGGTATATACATTGTCTATGTCAGACCCAAGCAAGTACTCGATCCAGCGATGCTACCTCAAGGTGAGGTCCTTCTACAAGAAAATATAAGCCATGCTTTTGTGATAACAGTAGACCACAAACATTACCCAAATGAGTTAGTGACGCCATGTCTTCAAAGCATGCATCACTGCTACAAACTCCAAGTCATGGGTCGGGTAGTTTTTTTTGTGTGGTCGAAGATTGCGAGAGCCATACGTGACCACGTGATCATCCTGCATAAGCAGGCACCCAAGACCCATATCTGAAGCATCAAAATAGACCACATATCCATTTCCATCCTCTGGAAAAATCTGCATGGGGGCGTTATTCAACCGCCTCTTCATCTCCTTGAACGATGACTCACATTCTAGACCCTAAAACAACTTCACACCTTTCCCTTTGAGGTCAGTCATTGTTGAAGAAAGCCGAGATAAATCATGAATGAATCGCCAATAATAACCAATGAATCCAAGAAAACATCTGATCTCAAAAACATTCTTCGGTTGATCCCATGACATGACCACACTAATTTTCTCGGGGTCCACCAAAAATCTGTGCTCTGAGACCACATTCCCCATACATCTCCCCTCCCTGATCTAGAAGTGCTCTTGAAAACTTTCCATAGAGGCGCTGATCCCGTAATGTACCCAAAATGATCCTCAAGTGATGTTTTTGTTCCTCCTCAGAGCTAGAGTATACCAGAATGTCATCCACGAAGACCAAAACAATGGAATCTAGATACTGATGAAACACCCTATTCATGAATGCCAAAAAGACCGCTGGAGCAATGGTCAATCCGAAGGGCATGACGAAATACTCAAAGTGGTCGTACCTTCTTCAAAAGGTTGACTGTGGGATATCTAAGTCTTTCACACGAAGTTGATGATAACTCCAACACATGTCTATTATTGAGAAACACATTCCCCACTCAACTGATCAAACAAAACATCTATTCTGGGAAAAGGGTATTTATTCATAATTGTTACCTTATTCAGTTTCTGGTTGTTAATGCACAACCGAAGGGATCCATAAGCCTTTTTCACGAACAACACAAGAGCGGCCCAAGGAGAGATGCTTGGGAGAATGAATAATTTGGATTCTATGTCGTCCAACAATATCTCTAATTACCTTAGCTTTGTGGGGGTCATGCGATAAGAGGGAAGAGATATCAATTGTTTTCTCGGTGCCAGATCAATCGAAATCTCCACATCCCGCTCTGGGGGAAAACCTAAAAAATCATCGGGGAATATCCCCAGAAACTCATCACTACATGTGGTAGTTTACATTTAGGGGAAAGACCATACTCTATAATGAGAAAATATAACTGGAAGAAAACACTTCACAACTCTGGGAGTGGAGGCCATACGAGACCAGACCGAGGATCCCATTCTTTATGAAAAACATGACGACTCCCATCAGGTGCTGTGAAACTCACATGCCGTTTGTAGAAATCGATGAGTGCCTAGATGTGTACTAGACAGTCCCTCTCGAGTACGAAATTAAAATGGTCCATATCTAAGACCAAGAGGTCCCACATTATATCGACCCCGGACACAGAAAGCGCACATGATGGGCACCTAAGACCCTACTCCTTCTTCATTCCTAGCGGTGTCACCAACTCCATTGTGAATGACATCAAATCAATTGGAAAATTCAACATGCCCTCAAAATAGAGAGAATTGAATGAAACAGAGGCACCAGTATCAAAAAGACCATCAGCTATAGTATATGAGATCAAAACAGTACATCGAACTGTCGATAGTCCTGCCTCTGAACCTACTGTGCCTGATCCACCGCAGAGAGATGTCCGGTCCCTGCCTGAAGATGACCGCTAGTCTGTGGATGTGCCCTGAACTAGATCTACCCAGAAGATGACCCATCCCAACCACCACGACTTCCAAATCGAGATCCCCCAGTCCTCGATGGGTCAGACTGTGATGGAACTCCTCGGAAAGCTACTGACCCATCCCCACTCAGAAGTGGACGTGCCATACAAAAGAAATGTTTCAAATGCCCCATACCTCCACACTGGTAACAAGGCTTCGGAGGAAGTGGACATGCTGGTCAGATGTGCCTGGACTTCCCACACTGGTGGCACATGACCAATCTCGCATTAGAAGCTGCAGAAGAAAACTGCCTGGAAGAGTTTCCTGAACTTCCACGTCCTTTCTTCACAAGATCATCCCGCTTCCTTTTCTTCTCTGAGGAGCTAACACTTCCCACTACTGATACTGAACCATACAAACCATCCCAGCATTTCTAATCAATATCCACCCTTCACTCCTGATCAAAGACCTCAGCGTAGGTCCTCTGCTTAAACAAGAACACCTAGCAGTATATTTCTGGTCGCAATCCTTTCTCAAACCACTGGGCCTTTGCTTGCTCATTAGAGACAATTTCTGGAGCATAACGAACCAACTCAGTGAAACAATTAGAATACTCCATCACAGATAGATTCCCTGAAGACGTTCCATGAACTCTCTAGACAATGCATAATCCATCACCTCATGGAAGTACTGTTCATTAAAGACGGCCTTGAAATCTACCTAGCACATCTACTCATTCTTCCCAGACTGAAGCACTGACTCCCACCACTTATGGTTGGGACCCTCCAAACGAAAGGAGGAAAACATCAACTTGATATCCTCAGGTGTTTCCATGAAATCAAACATACCCTCGATCTCCTCGAGCTATTCTTCGACTTCCTGGGGTTCTGAGCTACCTCGGAAGGTAGGAGGATTGTTTTTCAGAAAATATTGTTCTTTATCTTTTCTATGACCTGTCTCTTCTTCCATAATAGGAATAATAGTAGGATCTGGTCCCTGTCCTAATTATTGGATAGACCGAACCATAGCCTCCACAATCCTCTAATCAATCGTTGTGGGAGAACTCCCTCCAGCTTCCTCATGTGGGAGGGTGGGATCATTCTGGGGAGGCATGTTGCTACAAAATGAAATAGTCACAAAATAATAGTCAACACCACAATTCTGAAACTTGTAATCAAATACATCAAAAATAAATAAACTAAAGACATTTTAGTAATTATTGAAAGAATGATTCCACATTCGACGGACGTCCACATGTGGTGTGCAGCCTACATGTCTCACCTGGAAGTGAAGTCAATCCATAAATTCCAACATCCCCAAGTGACTCATGGTCTTAAATGAGAGGTGCGGGCCAGGAACCCTACTCACAACCAAAACCCTGATCCCTGATAGTCCTAGCTCCTGTCTATCCCGACTCATCCCAAAATAGCAATACAACCCAAAAAACATTAACCTCCTCTGATAACATTTTGTCACAAACCGAATCAGGTCGCCACCATTAACGACACCAAACCCAGACCATGGAAAGGACCAAAGGGAATTCCCTATCCACAAGGTTGGGTACAAGTGCTCGGGTATTATTTATCTTGGTTTGGGAACGATTTAACATGATATTTATAAATAAAACATCCAAAATATTTGATAAAAAGAATCTGAAAAATTCATACCAGTAATGTTTATATAAAAATCCATAACTGAATACATAAGTTCAAATGAAGTAAAAAAGTTCCAAATACATGAAACAGACACAAAACAGCCCCATGGAATCAACATGAAAAGGGGTCATCACCCCCAAGTTGTCTCCACAAATCCGTCCCAAGGATGGGGTCTAACACCATGAACCGCCATCACCCTTAGCCTTTCCTTTACCTGAGTCAAACATAACCAATTCTACTTAAACCCATGTGGTGTAATTAGGGTGTGAGCCAAATCCCAATGGGATATCACCCAATGATTCCAAATAAGAAGAAATACAATGTTAAAAAACAATCATTTTTAATACGCAATGAAAAGCAGTGATAAAATCCTAAAAATGCAACTTTTAATTGATAACAGTTTTCAGGATAAAATTTTTATAATGTTCACAAATTTAAATAGAAATGTGAGATACTATAAAGTAATTCCAAAAAACCCCAACACAAGGGTAAATAACACAAATCAAATGAGCCCCAAAATAGGGAACACCCTTAGGCAACTAGATAGTCTCAGGCCCTACGTACCTCGTACCTCGGTGTAAAGTATCCAAGTCACAATCCTTTCCCATGCACATGCCACTAATAGGGAACATACCCATATCCTAGTGGTCCCCTCATATCTTCCAGTTAGTTTAGTTAGTGTTGTTTTTATCCGTTTTCTCATTGAAATAGGGACACAAACCATCCGGTTTACTAGTCGTACTAGTACATATCCACCCACTTAAGTACCTAGGATTCCCTTTTTGTGTTTAAACAATTTTTGAAAACAACACCCAAACTTTTTCATATAAAACACCACTACTGGTCACAAAAAAACAATATAGTAGCTATACATACTATATATAATTTAAAAAACACAACAAAACATTTTTATTTTCAATAAAACAACCTTTAAAAATATCACATTGCTTTGCACCCAAAGCCCTTCAAATATCCACTTGCACACTATGTTCACAATATTAAGTCACCATAAAAAATAGATGTTAAATAACCTATAATGAATCAAAAAATTAATGTTTGGGGAAGCCCCATGTGAACCAAGAATTTATATCTTTTAAGAACCCCATTTTTACTCAATCATGGAACTTAAAGTCGATTTTCTTCCCAAACACCATTTAAACAAACTTTTACAGCATCAAAAAAATGAAAAAACATTCAAAACATGATTTCCAGTCCTAATACAATTCAATAAAAACATCTATGTAATTATTGGTCAGCCCAAAATGAACCAATAAAAGATGTGTATGAAAAACGCCCAATTTCACAAAAAAAATGGATCTTTAAATTCATATGATTTATAAATTCTACAGAAAACAATTTTTTCAGAAACATTCAAATGCAATAAATATTAAAATACCATGAACAAATCAATCTAATTCACAAAAATTTCATGCAAAATGTAATCACCTACCAAATTAAGGAAAAACCTTGAATCACCGTGCGAAAATTAATTCGCACCGCCACTGCACTAATAAGGAACTTGAACAAACCTAAAACCACAAGAATTAGAAAAAACCCAAGGTTAAACCTTAAGTTCTAAACCCTAGACATGGTTATTTGGGACTTAAAAAAAGAGGGAATAAACCCTGATAAAAACAAATGAATCCTAAGGAATTTGAGAGAGGAAAGAAAGGGACTCACTTATTAGAAGTATTTTGAAGTAATCACTCCAAAAAAATAGTATATGAAATAGAAAATAGAAAATATTAAGGTGTATTTCAAAAGAGATTTAGGAGGTCATTTAGGAAATATAATGTAGGGAAGAGAGTATGAATTGAGAGTGTTTAGAAGGGATGAAGTTAACTCTTCAATTTTGGCTGATTTGAGACACCCTATGAAGTTCTGCCCTAATTCGCAATATCAAGGAGATCCAAGGAGGGGTGAAAGGCAATGTGAGAACACATGGGCTTAGTATGGTCGAGTGGGAAGTAAAAATACTGACAAATTAATTATAATTAATATGATAGTAAACAATTAAAAAAAATTTAAAACAGGAAAATGGGATTTTAGGTTGGCCCAATTCTTGAATAGAAACCCAAATAACACATTGTAATGGATTCTTAAGGGGTCCAAAATTCATTTTCGGTGTTAAATAGTCAGTTGAGGTTATTTTATAAGTGGAATGGGTGAAAAATATTTAAAAATGAAATAGTTGTAAAATAATCAAAATTAGTTTTTAAATATGGAAATGGGCTCTCGATTTGGCCAAAATCATGAAAACTCGCCCTTTTCTCCAGAAATGAATGGGAAACCCATAAAAACAATAATGAATAGTTATTAAATGAAATTTACCTTTAAAATAGTTATGTATGTGACATCACCAGACTCTAAATATGTAAACAATGTACCTCAATTATATGCCACATCCCAATTATGTCAGATAATAAGATTTTGGGAAACTTATTGGAAACTGAAGGGATATTTCTACTCATGTATTCCTCCTTCATATAAAAAAGAAAACAACGATATTAATTTCCCCAAATATTGATAAAAAAGTTCATCTCTACTCTACCTCTATCCCTTTATCCATGAAAGAAAGAACACACTCTATCAATAACAGTAAAGAAGGCCGGTCGAATATAACAATCAATTAATATTTTTTACGCATGATCCAATCGATTCCTAAATGAAATAATGATGTTTCATGTAGAGAGCTGGACAATCCAATGAATCCTCGATATCTGATAATGAGAAAACTTAAGTATGACAATGGATTCCATGATCTCTCCTCATTACAAAGGGTGTTTCATTATCCTAACATAATATAAAAATTCTATAGGATGATTTAGTAGGATCAAAAAATAAGTTAAAATGAATGAGAATTATTCACCATTATCAAATAATGGTGTTGTTAATGATGAATATGCAGTGATGGTACCTCTCAGAGTTGTACGAACAACATCTACTTTCTATAGATACACTTTCACTGCATAAATAGCCTATTTTATAAATGATTGTGGATGGAACCAATTAGATCATGAATAATACGATTTAACCACACTGAATGTTTGTGTTGATGATCTCATGCCACTATGTGGATAAAAATTATAATAATAGAATTTATGCATGAGTCTAGAACGACATGATTAAAAAAAATATTAGGTTCGTCTGTGATTTTATAAAAATAAGAATGCTTTATAAATTATTATTAATTAAATTATCATTAAAAAACACCATTAAAGTTCATGAAGAACACTCATATTGAGAAGAACCATGAGAAACATCATGAATAATATTATTTTTATGTGAACTCACAGAACTATGACTATAAGAAAAAAAGGGTCTCTTTTAAAACATGACATTCAACACAGTTCATGTTCATCCATCACTTCCTTATCCATAACATCAGCATAAGTATTGATATTCATTTTGAACCCCTAATAAAAAATATCCGATCGAAGTACCATATCAAAATATAATTTATTCAACTTCTCATTTGGTATGATCTCAGGTGTACGATGCATAAGATCAGGGAATTAGTTCACATACTCTATCATGATCCTGTCATCCTGCTTACTTTGGTAAAAATCCATAGCCTTATATTGAACCATATAATTTAGATCGAACTTTTATATGAATCCAACATTGAAGTCCTTACACTCTAAAACCTCGTGAATCTTTTCTATAACCATTATATCACCCCCACCTCTTGATATGTAACTAAATATTAAAGGAAACATAGTTTAACTTAATAGCTTCATAAAAGATCTCAAAATATAAGATAACATCTTTATTTTACATCCATTACTAATCCATAGTAGGATCATTAGAGCCATGGAAGGAATATGGTTTCTGATGAAGGGACATATGAGAATTATTCCATGATTCATAACTATGAGGTTCCATAGTTAGATCCTGAATTCAAATTGGTACAGGGGATTGTATAAGATCATGGACACAGAAAAAGCTCAAATAGAATATATTAATTGAGAGGATTTACTCGTTGTAGCTCATTGACACCTTCCTCCAAGATCTTATTCACATGTCTTTTCATGGTAATTATTCTACATATCATTAGGATACCAAGATAAAAAAATCGAATGGTTACTCAGAGTAACAAATCAAATAATAGATACAGTTAAATTAATCTCATCAGATAGGAAGAAAAATATTAAATATCAACTATCACAATCCAAACTCTCGAAACATTTTAGTACTAACCCGCAGGAAGAAATTTCCATACCAATCATGAATAGTTGATGCTCATTACAATAAAATCTGGACAAACATTCAATTGGAACTACATCTCCTGCCTTGAAAATATTTCTCAACTATATATTGACATCAAGGAAATATTGGTAAACTATACCATTGATTCTAAATTATCATGAGCCAACCCATATTCCCTGATACACTAATTCTTGAGCCAACATTATCATTTCCCAAAGGGTGTTCCAGGTCATCATGGGTTGGTGGTTAACACATTTAATCATACTGTCTAAAAATGGGAATAAACATTCCCAACACACATCAGAAGAATCATATTCATATAACTATTCTATAAGAAACCCAAAAGGTACATAAGAACTAAAACCAAATAGGTGTATCAAAATTTTAAATAGTATATCATCATATGTATCATAAGTATAACTGGATAAATTAAATGTCCCAAATGACAAATCACTCCATGATCTAAGGAACGCTAATAACCACCTCCACCAAGAGGCTCTTCCCCATCACTCAAACCTGGTAGTAGAAAATCTAAAAACACCAGATGCTAAAGGTAGAGTGTCTACTAAAAAAATTAGTTGGGTCACACAATTTGTTCCATAATATGATTCAATAAAAATAACAAACCATATCATGATTTTATTTTATGAAAAATTATAATGGAAGTATATTTTCATATTTAATCAGAAATAATTTTCATTTAAAGTTATGGAAAACATTTCAACCATGGATAAAAATTATTTTACATAAAATAGTTTATATAAATCATTAGGTGTGAGAAAAATATTTTACAAACATTGGAATTTATATTCAATATATTCCAATGTTTCACCATAGTCATCTTCCATAATAAATGATAGTTCCAATTTATTTTCCCCCCACACATCTCATACCTATGATCATGAAGATTTTGACAATGATATCTCATGATTAGGCTGTGTAACACCCACAAACATTCTATAGAGAAGAATATCTAACAAATTAGGTTTTTTTAGAGTTGTAATGTGTCAATATGTTTTTTAGGGAATTTCATTTATAGAGTATTTTTCTCTAATAACCCACTAACTAATGAGTCTCGCATGATCAAAATAAATAAATTTAAAAATTTTAGAAAATAATTTCATTCCAAAATACCTAAAGGCCACTCAATTATCATTTTAAAAATTCAAAATCACTTTTCAATTCACTTCATTGGTTTTTAATAATTTCATGACTTTTAAAATAAATCCATTCATTAGTTTTTATCAAATTGTTTTATCATGTCTTATAAAAATATTACTTCAAAAAAATTTCAAATGACACCCCAACATCCAATTTGATTGGAATTTTGGGATTTTCTCCAAAATCCATACCATATATATTTACATTACAATTCAAATCTAATTGGGTTTTAAAAATTCAATTGAAAAAAAATTAAATAATATATATATTTTGAGGTTTAGTCAATTTTCCATACTAAATGGAACCACATACCTGTCATGGATTCACAATTAGCAAAACGAGACATTCAATTGAGGAGAGAAGGAATACATGATCCATGAACTCATCTTAGAAACATGATTAGAAATAATGATGTTTGCATCCATTATACCCATGGTGTTCCATAAAACTCCAATGATGGAAATGAATAGATAAAAGAAAAGGGATACCATATACCTATATAGATTAATTACAACCAAAAAAGGATTTTCAATCCCCGAACAGATGATCTAGAGTTTTTAGATATCACCAAAATTTCCAAGAATTAATCTTGTTTGAGAGGGAAGTATTGAATGATGTTACAAAAAAAAATATTCCAAGACACTAGGTTTAAAATGTTGGTCTTCTATTTTACAAATCCTGTAACCAATTAAACTTTTTGTATTTTTTTTAATCGAATATTGTTTTAAAACCCTAATAATTGTTATTAAATACTAAATTTTATTATTTTCAAGGGGTTTAATCTATACACAATGTGTAACCTTTAACCCTTTGTATTCATTTCATTGATTCATCTACGTGATGATTATATATTATGTAACCTCATTACATGGTGTGTATATCACAAGAATAATATATAAACTATAAGTTTTATGCTGAAAATTAAATAAAATTCTTAGCTTCAACATTATGGGTATCCTCCTAATCAATGAAAAAGGGAATCGAAAGAAAATTTTAAAACATACCTGTCAGAACCATAATTGTGTTTTATGTTTAAAAAGTAATAATTTTGTTTAAATATGATAAATTTTTCATTATTTTTATTCTAGTTGTTATCAAGAAATATATTATGAACATAAACATGAACTTTCATGAAAAAACATGCATTAGAGAATATTGAATTTAACACCTAAAAGAATGAAAATAATGAATGATTTTTAAATAATGGGTGATAACATGTTATAGAAGGGTCATATATGATATTTTAAATATTATAATGGATATATTATATTTTAATAAAATTTATAAAACTCCCATAAAAGAGGTTTATTCATGTTTAGATAAAAGGAACCCTGATGTATGTGGTTTCATAACTCTATTTCCACTCATTGGGTTAAACATTTTCATCTTTGATTATTTCAAGATAATATTATGTTGGAAATGAAATTTTATTATATTATATTGTATCTCAAATTTTTTATGTGGATTTACATTTGATAAACATAATAACCTCATTGATTAATCCCAACATTAGTGATACGATATTTTTAAGAGACCTCATCACAATTTCTCTTGAATGAAGCATATTGTAATGTTGTGCACATAATAAATTTTATATGGTGTATATGAATCCCATTTGATATTTAATATCATGATTAATTATTAATTCATGGCATTTTTATATAAAATTTTAATTATCTCATCTATGGTGATTGGACATAAGAGTTACCAAATGATAATGAATTTCATAAATCAGTTTCTTTTTATTGGGTTATATTACTTCTTCATCATCATTGGAATTAAATGATAACAGGTGTCAGGAATTTTGATTATATATTTTTTATTTAATATTTTATTGGTATTTAAATTTGATAAACATAAATATTTTATTGACAGTTCTCAATTTAATGTGATAATCTTTTAAGGGCTTATTTCATAATTTCATTATCATTGATATTGTTTTTCCATGATATTTAGATGAATGAAATTATTTGATCACATACAAATAAACCAATATAATTTTATCATCATATTGTAATTCATGATATATAAAATTAATAGTACCACTCAACCACTCTTTGGTACATAAATGTTTTTTGAAAATTTTATTAAGAAAATTTTACTCTATTTATCTCTTCGGTCTGAAATATATTTTTTCAAACCCATGTTTTCATTCAATTCTTTAAAAAAGATTTAATGATTTTAAAAATAATTTGTTAAAAACATTTTTACCCATTTTTAACATTGTATAATTTTTTTAATAAATCCTAATGTTGTTTTGAAGACAATGAATTTTTCAATTTTATAGAAAGAGTGAAGGGAATAATTATTTTAACTTTTACAGTATGATTGGAATATTTAGACACAATGAAAAATAATAAGTTTCAATGAATATTTTTTATGTTTGAAATATAAATTTCAAATAATTTTTTAAATGTGTTGTTAACTTTTTGTTATAAAAATTTAATTTCCCTTTAAAAATGATATTTTCCTCACAAATGATTTTAAAGATATATTTATGGTATTTACAGTAATCATTGAAAAAAACCCTATATTATTATTCAAATTTGTATATGTTTTATTTTTTAACAAATTTATTCTTAATTTGAATGGTTTATGATCATTCTGACCAATGAAAGTATTATAATTATTTTCCATGAATCAATTTTTTAGTCATTTACATTTCCTTTAGATATTGAATTTATTATAGACATTAAATTTTCCCTTAATATCGATATTATTTTTCATGGATATTTTTATTTGTCAAAACATATATCATTTCTGTATATGGTGTTACATATTGGAATTTAATTTTTTATCTAGGGAAATATTGATTAATCTGTATTCCGTAATGAATTCTGATATTTGATGATAAGGTGAAATAATCCCGAATTAAATTAGTTATTCAATATATGATGAATGATTTGTACATATAGGCATGGGTGCGTAACATTTATAGATTTCCCCTCGATGCATGTTTATTGTCAGGAGACAAATTAGTTAGAAAACTAGATGGGTTGGAAACTATTATTTTTAATTCATTTTTCTAAAATAGACATGTTATTACCCTATAGTTTTAAGCCATATTGAGGATTGATATCGATGGTAGAGGTATTATTTTTCTGATAAATGAATTCTATAAATGAAGTATTTATTTCATTTAGAATTCAGTTATTATTATTATCCACAGGATTTGCTCTACTATATTATTTTTCCATGAATTTCATTCTCATTAATTTAATAAATGGAAGCTGATTTAATATATTAATATATCCATATTGATTGTGCCTTATCATATAATTATAGTAAATTCATTTAACTGGGATGTATGTTTAGTTAATTACATTTCAATGGTGATTTTGCTTATTATTTCATGATACTTTTTGATGTTCTTAACTCATACTAAGTATCATATCTCTCCCTTATTTAGTTTCTTTACACAGGAATCTCTGAAATATACAATGAATGATATATAATCATATTCTAGAGGGAATAATTTTATTCTCATGAATGAAAATTATTTCATAATTCATGTTTTATAATGTAATGTAATACTTAATATAAATCTAGTTTAACATGAATGGTATATTATTTGGTCTTTTGGGATGTGATTTCTAATATTATATGGAAATGTAATGCAGTAAAATCCAACTATAGTCTACAATGGTTAGGGCCACTAAAATCAATGTTATGGTATTCATAAAATATATATTTTTCAAAATTCACATTAAAACAACCATTATGGATTGATAAAAAATCCACACTAAGATAACATAGAAATTATGGATTCAAAAATGAAATTAATATCATAAAAATAAAATATAATATTTTGGAATTTATATTTTAATAGAAATAATGTTTTTTCCAATTTGATATAGTTTAATTACATTGAAAATAAAAATAACTATAATTAAATCACAAGTGTTACCTTATCCCCATGATAAAAAAACTCCCCTTAATATTTATTCAATGGTATATCATAAAAAATATAGGTAATTCCTCATATGAATTCCATACTGTAAAAAATATAGATTGTTTTTTAATGATTCCTCAAATGTACTTTTTTCATTGGAGTCATTAGAATTCACAATAATGTTTATCTAATTTCAAGAATCTCGATAGGCTCTACATAATAAGATAATTTAAGCTATAATATTGTTTCTTTTTAGATAATTATAATAATTTTTTCATCTATAGTTTCCTTTTCTTCTTGACCTAGTTACCTTTGAGGTTTCATGATTTTCTATTAAATGTCTTTTAAAATAAGAAGTTATAATTACAGTGTATATGCATTGTTTCAGAGACATAGTTATTCAATAAGGAGATATGGAACACATCATTAACCCCATAGATTCTAGATATAACTACCAAACAGAAAGAAAAAACCTATAACATATTCAAATTGAAAAATGTACTAATGTATCAATGAAATAATTTTCCATAATTTCAATACCTTTTGACACTATTTTATGTAGATTAATTTTATAAAACACGATCATGTATTATAAATTTTAGATACACCAATATTTTATTTGAAAATATATTTTATTATGTTTGGGATACATTAATATGTTTTTGATAAGTTTTTACTTTCGTTTTTGATTCCCCATAATTTAATGGGCCTAAAGGAATCCCTTCAATATCTACATCCAAAAAATATGGTGTGTGAAATAATTTCTTGTACAATTCCTCACATGGTTCTATATTAATTATAGAATGGATGTTCTAATTATATGAAAATTCTACCAAATTTGTAAATTGGTCCAAAACACCATGAAATTTCATAGAATCAAAATTTATAATAATTGTTTAAGTATTACATTTATATTTTCCATATATTTGATGATTATATGTAGTTCTAGAATATAGCTCGTTATTGATATCCTTTTGAATTTGTTTCCAAAATTTTGTTTTAATATAAACTATTGATCAGATAAAATGAAATGTGGTATACCATGAATCCTTAGTACATCATTTATATAGATCCTTATGACGTAATCAAGCTATAATGAATATTTATTTATATGAATTATTTTTAAATATTATATTGATTAATTTTGAGACTATGCAAAAATATAATGTGTGATTACGAGGCCTCATGTGTCTAGAAAAAATATTTGAAATATACTAAAATATTAAATAACACGTTTGATCAGTTTTCCTGAAGAAGCAAACTAACATCTAAATGGGTGCTCAGATAAAAAATATAAGGGAACCGTTGATTCTAGAATAGCGGTTTTAACCATGGTGTGACCAAACATTGGTCGATGTAGGCCGTTTTTAGAAAAGTTTTTTCTAGCACAGAAATGAATTAAATAATTTGAATAAAATTAAATTATTTAATTTATCAATGAAATGGTTGTTAAATATTTAAATTGAAAAATTTGGAAAAAACTTAGTGTTATCCTGACAACCCTTTATCACTTGGATATCCATTTGGAGAAAATTGGAGGATTCTTCCCGAGTAGACAATGACAAAATCATGGATCAATATTTAGAGCACACCGATCTAGAAGGATCTTGACAATGATGATGATGCACTGATCATTCTTCATCAGCAACCAATAGAAATCATGTTCATGTGTGTTATTTTGATTTTATATTTCCCATTATAGAACTCTATAATGAACATTGTCCAAAAAATGAACATATTGATCCATGGTTCGATCATATTATGAGATGGTTTATTTTACAGGATTTATTGGGTGTTTTATTTTGAGATTTGTTGGATTAGTTTATCATTGTTACATTAAAGAACCAAGATCGACATCAAAATCGATCAATGTTCATCCCTGTCAATATTTTTTTCTATTTTATACAGTGATTGATGAATTCTTCACATCTCATTTATTCCCTGTGGTTCAATATCCCTTTGAAAAATTAATTTTTTCACATTTCATTATTGAAACAATGATCTGAGACCAAATATCTGAAATTTTTATGACAATATGGAGGTATGATGGTGGTTGTGACAATGTATCAATTTAAACTTGGTTTTAATTTTTGTTCATAGGAATGTATTGCAGAACAACAACAATTCATTTTACCAAAAAATTAAAGGCCTGGATATTACCGATTCAATGATGGCATGAATGAATGACATCATATCTATAGTATCAAGTAGAACCTGCCATTGGAATGGAATCAATAAGATTTGTTGGTGTGAGCGATAAGAAGAATACATGTTTTGTAAAAACATGATACACATGGTGTGTAGTCCTTTACTACACGGTGTGTAGTCCCCTTGGATGAACTTGACATATACTTCGGACAACATCTGGGCATGGGGTGTATTCCATGGTTTTCTTATACGGCGTGTCACCCCCCCACACACACAACACAACCTAGACCATGTACACAGGCTATCCCATGTACTAGTACATGGTCAACGATACCCGAGCTGACGTCTTGTACTGGATCATGACTAGAGTACACTTGCAGACTCTGAATACAAGGACACGATGTATAAACTATTCACATGATAGGTACTCTTCTACGGTACATAGGTTGAGTGATACATGTCTCTTTACATGGGCAGTATCAGGGGTCAAGCGACACAATTTTTTCCCCTTCTATATAATATATACCCCTTCTACATGGAATTAATTTATTGTTCTCCAAATCATATAGAAGATTAATCATGGTTTATTCCCATTATTGTTTCCATGAAGGTTAGTATGAATTTTTCCCTACTCCTAATACTATTATACCATTAGCCGAACATATAGGAATGATTAGTTGGAATCCCCATGAGAGGTGTGGAGTGGTATCCCTTATTCATCATTGTTCTATAGGTAGAGTTACTGGAATCGATATGACCAACATTATGCAAGCATCAATACACTACATAGCATGGCTAATCCAGATTGAGTTGTTGGTGTCACCCCATGTCTATGGCTGTGATCCCCATATGTGTGTCATGTTCTCTTCAGAACTACCCACATATCACTCTAATGGTAGTATCTGAGGAGAATCACCTCTTGGTTGTACTTCATCAGTGTTATCAGACTTAAGACTCTTTTCTCCAAGATAAGTGATTTTTGGAATCTTCTAGCTGGAATCCAAGGGTAGGTAGATTATGATTGTGGATTATCTCTAGATATTTTTTCATTGATTGAATATATCTACATATTCTTGTAATAAGTTTTTTAGATGTATACTTATTTAGAGATGACTAATAATACATTTTTTATATTGATTTTAGGTTTCAGGGTGTCCTACTAAGCTTGGTATACTCAGCCCTTTTATGCAATTTAACCGCACATGTCATGTCATGTGTAGATGATCGACCTTTTGATGAAGTCCTATGAAGACCAAGACTAGACGGAGCTTTATGAGGCAGGAAAATCTATGGTGTGTTCCTATAACATTCATATAATTGTCCTAGTACCATTACATTCATGTTCGACTTATATTTACAAACTCATTGTGGGTGGATTATATATGAACATTTTTAAATCACATCCTATTTAGCTGTCGTTGTATGATTCAACTGTATACATGTTTGTGTTACTTAATGGTTTTTATATTTCTGAAATTTGTGGGATTAGAGATGTGTGAGAGTGTACATGTCCTTAAGAAATGCCTCCCATATTAGTGATATGACTACTCAGTTCTAGTCACATGACACTGGCGTATTGGGGGTAGGCATGGGGAGTTGTAGCATCATCCCCACTAGGATGGGTAGTGATTGAGTGGTATCAAACTGGTCAGTTGTACTTTAGGATTGGGAGTCTATGAAATTTGTTCTGGGAAATAGTGTTAAGTGTTTTGAGGTTATCTTTCAGCCAGGTTATCTATTGTTTGTGTGGTGGCCGAAATATCTATACACCAATACTTTTATCACATGATGTCCACGTCGGTATACGGGGGCACAAATTGCATGGAAAATAATGGTACCTAAATCTTATTGGAATAAGTTCTGAATTCTATGTCCATTCTATGTCATATTGGCAGATATACTCATAGAAAATCATTATCATTGTATAACCTGTTAGATTCAGGATTCTTGTACGGTGTATATCATCTAGGAGTCAGAAGCATGATCATCAAGATGACCCCCTCAATGATGTGGCGTCAATACTATGACCAATTATTGAGATGTTAAATATTGGTAGTTCACTAGCCATACCACAACATATATAGAATCAGACATCACCCGTAGTACAAGAGGATGAGGTGCGAAATCTAACCATGCTTTATGAGTTTCATCAAAATATACCCCTCAGGTTCTGAGAAAAGCTCAAACCAATGGTAAATGATGACTGGATTGAGGTGCTGACCGGAGTTTTCCTTCGATTCATCACACCAATGGATCAAATGTTTGTCCTGGAAGCAAGCCTTTTACATGGATTAGTAATACGATGGTGGATTTTGGTAACCTAGACTCACGATGAGCTGACTCATTCATGTAAATCATTCGAAAACCTCATTGGAGTGGAGTTCCCAACAATTACACTTGGGGTTTTTCATATTTAGGAGCTTCTTCAGCTTTAGTAGGGAATCATGTCAGTATCTGATTATTCATCATAGTTCACTAACCATTCAAGATACTCAATGGATATTGTTTGTGATCAGTACGTAAGGGTTTGGATAATTGAGTGAGGTTTAAATTGATACATCTGAGACATGTTTATCCCTCTGTGCATTACTACTCATTATGGGGTTCTTTATTGGTAATTTATGGTTGAAAACTTATTGGGTGAGTAAATATAGATGGTGATGGTTAGCAGTGGGAAATCAGGATCAATGTCCTTGAAAATAAGGAACCATCATAATTATTTGGGACTTTGACATGGTAGATGTTTCAAGAGGAGATTTAAAGATAGATAATCTATAGTTTATGGCTCAATGAATTGGTTAATCCCTCCTAGAGAGAAGTGGTGTTATTCATGTTACGACAGAGGACATCTCTCTCGTGATTTCCCAACCCACCATACTGCTGACTGAGAGATTCTGGATGGACCGTCGAGGCATATATAGGGATAAGAGAAAGTTTATCCACAGGGTGGAAGACATGGAAGTGGAGCTGGGAGAGAATAAGGATGTGTTTGACCTTTTAAAATATTACCACTAGCACCCACAAGTGGTCCAGGCCAGACAAAGGGAACTGGAGGACATGGGTTGGGATAGATGGATCTGATCATGGTATATGTTCCAGGAGCTCTAGTATTGATTCAAGCTATAATCTATGTCATTAATAATTGAATTGTATTACTAATAGACACAGGTGATATCAATTTCATTCATTAAAATAATCATTCATGTTACATAGATATTCCAGTAAACCATTGACTTAACCCTAATGCTTAGAGACATGTACTAGTGAAGAGTCAATGATCACACACTTATAATGACATTATAACCTGGCTTTTGGAGGTGATATATTTAGTTGGAACCTCATGTTAGTCGAATTGAGGCCCTGCAATGTAATTCTTTGTATGGATTAGATATCTACAATCAAGTCCCAGATTAACTATTTTAGGAGAATGATATTGTGTTTCTATAGTTATGGAATAATGTTCTCATTTATCGGTGAAATGGAATCCCATGAATCATAGAATGGAATTATGAGTAGGAGGGTGAAGCTAATTACTATCAACTGGTTAGCATATCCCTTGATGTAGTGTATGTTATGAGTTTCCCGTTTCCTACATTTTTAGCAGAGTACAAGCATGTATTTCATAAGGATTTTCTTGAAATACCTCCCCCCTAAGAGATATACTTATGCCTTGATTTGAACCCCTAAATGAAAAGGATATCTATGACAACGTATTGGATGGATCCCACAGATATTCATGATATGGGGGGGGGGGGTTGGATGTCATATATAGGCAGGTCTTCATGAGACCTAGTTTTTCACCATAGACTACCCCATTTTTAATTGCCACGATGGAAGACGTGTGCATGGGGTTGTGTGTGGACAGCTAGTGCTTGAATTATGTGACCATGAAGAACATGTATCCACTACCAAGGATCAATTAACTCATAGACCAATTACGAAGGGAATGATGGTCCGTTAATGTTGACCACTAATCAGTCTACCACTTGTTGCACGTAATGTACAAGGATTTTTAAAAGACAACATCACAATGTCTCCATGGTCACTATGAGTAATTAGAAATTCCTTTTTTTTGTGATGAGCGCCCCAAAAATGTTTAGGGTACTCATGAAATGAATACTTAAGACTTAATTATACCTGTTCTTCATGGTGTTAATTGATGATATACTAGTGTACTTAGAATCTGAGGAGGAGCACGTGAGACATTGAAGAATTGTATTGGACATACTCTAATAGGACTGACATTATGAAAAGATATCTGAGTGGTAGTTCTTGATTCAGGTGGTCCACTTTATGGGAAATTTTATCTCAGATGATGGATGGGATGTGTACCCAGTCATGATCGAGGCTGTGTTAGAATTGGAACCAACTAAGTGTATGATATTGGTGTAGAAATTCCTTTGTTTGGTAGGATGTTATCATAGATTCATTATTGATTTATATAGGATATCATCAAATATGTCATATTTGAATTTAATGGGGAATAATTTCTTGTGGACAGGGATGTTCCAACAGTCATTTTAACTGTTTGAGCTGAGTATTATGAGAACTCTGATCTTGATTTTGTCGGAGGAGGGATTCGATTACATATTATTCTATAATTAATCATGTGTCAAGCTTGGGTTTTTCATATTTAGAGGAAAGAAATGTTTTCCTATCGTTTATTCCAGTTGATACCATAGGATCCAAACTACATGACATGTGACCTCAAATTACTAGCAGTAGTCTTTGTGATGAAGATGTAGAGAAAATACTTGATGGGAGAGTTGTTTGTCATATATTATGTCCATAAGAGTATTAGGTATATCTTCTCTCAATAGGATATAATGTTTATATAAAATATATTTCTAGATTTCTTCAAGGACAATGACATTGAGATTTTCTATACTCCTAGTAAGGTGAACATTATAGAAGATTCACTCGACATAAGATTTAGTTCATATTTTTTTAGTGAGGCATCCGAGTGGTTTCCCTCATTGAAATTATCCATTATTAATGGATATTTAGAAACATAACTACAGTCAATGGTTATCACCACACTACTCTTATAGTGTGTTAGGGAGGCATGAATTTAAGATACCATTTCTAAGACCGTACATGCTCAGATATCCAGAGGGAATTATCTTGATTAATTTTTCGAAAGGTGTGGAAAATTTTGTTCATTTCAGAGGATGCACGATGGTTCCAGTGAAGTTGTAGGAGAGGTTTTTGAGGATGTTACATATGCCCCCAATAAAAGTACATCTAATCATGTCTTAGATGTACTAGGACCTCCAATGTTAGTTTTGTTATCTTGGGAAAAATAAAGGAGTTGTAGGGTTTACCTATTTATGTGTTACTTACTAGGATGTGATGGATGAACACGATGTTCCAACAGATTTAACTCAACCCCTTATGAGTACAGAATGGAAGTGGGATGAGATATCTTTAAACATCGTGAAGGGATTACCATGTATGCATAGTGGAAACAACTTTATCTTGGTGATCGTTGACCAACTCGTCATGTCGTCCCACTTCATATATATATAATAGTGGAGTTACATAGAGAACATGTGATGCCTCTATGTTCAGGAGATAATTCAACACCATAGAGTTCCATTAACAAATTTTCTCGATCATGAGCTTCGTTTTTCATCTCATTTGTGGAAGGTTTTATAGGAGGAATTTGGGATATAATTATTATTGAGCATAGCATATCAACCTCCAAACAATGGGTTGATAGAACAGACCATTTAGGTTACGAAGGAAATGCTACATGCTTTCATGTTATAATACTTCAATAGTTAGGATTACCATTTTTTACTGGTGATTTTTTACGAACATCAATAGCTCCCATTCCCCCATAAGAATGTAAGTATTCGAGGCATTGTATGAGAAAACCTACATGTAAATACTTTTTTAGACATATCCAAGTGAGTCAATTCTCATGGGCCAGATGTTTTTTCAAGATACAATAGAAAAAGTTCTTATCATCAAGGAGTGGAATATTATTGCATTGATACATTAGATGTCTTATTATAACAAGAAATAAAGTCCATTAGTGTTCGTGGAAGGATACCGAGTTTTCTTATGGGTTTCACCTTGAAATTAATAATTAATATTTGGTTGGGGAATAAAGATATCTCTAAGGATCATCATCCCCTTCATAATACTATGTAGAGTTGTTTAGGAGGAATACCACATAAGTCTAACCCCACAGTTAGTTTGGGTACATGATGTGTTCGTCGTACTGTATCTAAGGAGGAACTTGCATTAAAAATCGAACAATATCGACTAGGGTGAGATGGTCATTGAGGATGTAGTGACTTTTTGTGATTAATTAATGGAGATATAGGATCCTCAGAAGATGATCCATTATGGGTGATTGATTTCTTTTGTGTATGTTTGGTGCTAGTATAAGAATCCCTATGAGAGAACATGGGAGAGAGAGGCTCATATTATTTATTTGTACCCTCATCTTTTTAGTATCAATTTTTTTGTGATTTTGGTTGACACAAAGACCTTAGGTTAGTATAATTTTATTACTTTAAAATTATGTTTATTATTTTTAAATATAATATAGAATAACTTCTAGAACAGGAACTAAGTAGACGTCCGATTCTGAGGCCCAATGTGCCCAAAAAAAATGATTGAAATATATGAAAATTTTAAATAAAACACACGTTTCATTTTCCATAAATCCTGGAATAACATATGAATGGGTTCCAAAATTAGAAATATGAGGGAACCATTGAGTATTGAATGGAAATTTTACCCAATACACGAACAAGCATTGGTCTATGTGGGTAGTTTGTCGAAGAGTCATCACAAGTGCAGAAATGAATAAAATAATTCGAATAAAATTGTTTAATTTTATTTATTGATGCAATGAATATTTATATATGAAAAAAATTTCTATATAAAAAACCTAGCATTATCCACATATCCTTCGAGCCCATGGAGATCCATTGAGAGAACCTTTGAGGATTCCTCTCAAGAAAATGATGATGAAATCAAGGATCAATAATCAGTGCACTCCGATCATGAAGGATCATTCCAACGATGATGACGTTGTGATCATTCTTCATCAATATGAAATCCAAATCAATGTATGGTGTGTTATTATTATTTTATATATTACATTCTTGAATTCAATGATGAATGCATACCAAACAACACTTATATAAACTATAGTTCCATAGTATTGTGGGATGGGTTATTTTGTAGGATTTATTGGGAGTTTGATTTTGAGATATATTGGTTTCATTTATCATTATATAATCGATGAAAAATGATTGACATGAACATAAATCAATGTTCATACCTCTCAATTTGGTGTGTTCTATACTCCAACAATTCAGGTGTTCTTCAGGTGTTCTTTTTTCTTCCACACAATATGATTTTCCTTTGAGAAATTGATCATTTCACATGCGATTCATGGAACAATGATTTGGAACAATATATCCAGCATTGATACAGATTGATTGAGGTCCGATGGTGGTTGCAGTAGCAGGTCAAATGATTGTTTATGATTATTTCACATTCTTTATCACGTATATAAGAACATTGATGATTTTTTTCAATGAAGATTTAATTCTTGAACATTACCTATTCGGTGATGGCAAGACCTAACTACCTCTGATTTAGAGTTTCATAGAGAACATACCACCAAAATGGAATCTAGAAGATCAACTAGAGTGAGATTGAAAAAGATGATGGGTTCTGGAAATACTTGGTTCACACGGTTTGTATTACTTAACTGCATGGTGTGTTTTCCCATTAGATTAACATAGCATATACAACAAACAATACACATACACAAGTTGCAGTACACAGGATTCTTACATTTCTTGTACTCCCCTTCATTTCATTGATTGGACCACGTACATGGGATACCCTATGTACTAGAAAATGGGAAAGGATACCCGGGCTAATTCCATATACTAGCAAATGGCTGGAGTAAACAGACATACCCCATATATAGGGGCATGGCATGGAACCAAATCACAAGCTGTTCCATCTTCTACACTATATGGGTTGAATGACATGGTCTGTTCTACATGTTAAGTACCTGGGGTTACAGTAAACGGTGTGTTAACCTACTACACATCATGTACCCCTTTCAAGAAAGATTTAATCACTTGTAATCTTCATATTGGAAATGTTTTTTGATGGTTCATTCCCATTTTTGATCCCCATAGGTTGGTATGAATCATTTTCTACTCCTACGATTGTGATTACTTAATTATGACTTCCTAGAGAGTGACGTTGGAATCCCTCCAGAGAGGCATGGAGTGGGATCCTCTATTCATCAACATTCCCTAGGTGAATTTCATGGTATCTATGTGACCAATACTACATATTCTTTTATCCTCTACAGTGTTTGATTAATCTAGATTCACTTGCTGGTATCACCCTAGGGCCCTGACTATGATCCTCATCTATGTATCATGTTCTCTTTAGATATTTCCATGTATATTTCTCATGGTTTTACCTGATGAAGAGTACCTATCATATGGACATCATTACTATTATCTGACTAGAGAGTATGTTCTCCCAGATGAGAGATTCGGGGAATTTTCCACTGGAAGCCTTGGACTGGTAGATTATAGTAGTGGATTAACTCTAGAAATTGTGTCTTAGATTGATTATATATGGATTTTTTATTATATGCCTTGTAGAGATATACCTTTGTTGAGATGACTGTAATTTCTTGTATTCTATTACTTTGTGGTTTTGGTTAATCCTACTGATTATTGTTATACTCACCCCTGCATGGACATTACCGAATCCTGTCATTTCTTATGCTCTGGATCAACCTTTTGATGGAGTCCTAGGTAAACCATGACCATCTAGGTATTCGTGAGAACGGACAGGCTGTGGTGTGTTCTTGTGGTGTTCAGGCCACAATCAAAGTACCTATACATTTAATATGAACTTTTTTTAAACTTTTTCAGTTTGCCTTTAAATTATTATTTTTACTTTAATTTTATTTCTACTATACTTTGGTTATGGGATATAGTTTTATTCATGCATTGTTTACATAGTGGTTTTAATATTTCATCATTTTGTGCACTTGGAAATGCGTGTGTGGGTGTGTGTTTCAGTTCATTGGAAATGCCTCCCATGATAGTGACATGCATACACTGTGCTAGTCTCTAGCCCTAGTCCTATTAGAGGTGGGCCTGTGGAGTCACAACATTGGTCGTAATGGGATGGTTCATGACACAAGTTTTTGTAAATGTTAATATTTGGTAAGATAGTCAATAATAAACCATATGGAGTAATTTATTTTATGAAACATTAGAAAACCTTTGAAAATATCATTCATAATATCATCCCACATCTATATAGAAATATAGAGTGGTTTCATGACTACATTTTTATATTGTCTCTTATTCATTACCAATTTTTAAAATAATCTTCTTGATACATAGTCAGTAATTTCCTTCTTCATATTTACCAACCAAAATTGTTCCATTAAATGTTTTTACATTTTCGTAATACCAGAGGGTCTATATAAATTTGATCTATGAGATTAATCTTATAGTTCCAAATTCCTCTCAGCTATTTATGGAATACATATCCTCTATCTGAATTTCAAAACACTATCATCATAGAAAAGGAATACCAAATTTCAATAATTCATGATAGTTATTTTTTTATAAAATATTATCATAAAGATGTGATCTATTAACCATATACAGTAACGATGTTTTTGAATTTATTTAGAAAATGATTGATTTTCCACCTTCATGAATAATTTTCAAATCAAAAATTACTATGTCCATGGAGATAGGCAATTTTAAAATCCACATTTTCAGTAAAAATCAATGATCATTCAAATGAAATTCATTGACCTCCTTATTTTCATTTCCTCATATGTATTGTAATTAAAAATAAAAATCCTAATGTCTCACTATAATTTTCCTTTTTTGGATGATGACATATTTTTATGAAAATATATATTTCAAACGCGTACGATCCCTATATATCTCACATATTTCACGGTAGATAAAATACATCTATAAATTCAAGAAAAATACTATTTGTTCCACCTCAAGATCAGTGGTTGGATAATTATTTTTATAGATATTTAACCATATTGATGAAAAAAAACTCTATAAGTCTATATAAAGAACCATTGATTTCATTTTTACCCCTTAAGAATTGATTATGTTTTATTTTTTGTGAATACATGTTAATTTTTATAAATGGTATGTTTATATATAATATCGAAGGCATGTGGTAATGGTTTTTGAAAAGTGGAGTTTCTCTACAATATGGTGAAAAATTCCCATATATTTCAATGAAATATTTTATGGTTGATGAAAGTGTTGGGAATATTTTATGATGTTATTTATTTGGTTAATTATGTTTTTTATCCAATTTTTTTCTAAGAAGAAAAAAATAGATATTTTGAAAAATAAATCTATATGGGTTTGCTAGTGATTTTCAAATCCCATAATTGGATATTTGAGTTGGTGAGTAGTGGATTCACTTGTGCCCATGGAGAGAAGATTGCATGAATATAAGCATGTGGGTTGTTGTGGGATAACACTAGGAGGTGAGTCCTATGAGACATGAGTGTTAGTAGTGATTGGAATCACAGATCAAAATAGTTCAATCTCATATAGAGAAGTGAGGAGGTTTTTATTATTTATAATATGTTAGTCTCCAAAAATAAATTTTATGGTGGACTTCCGGGAAGTAGTTACTATTACAAAATATATAACGTGATGCTTATAACAAGGGATATATGATCTAGGTTCTCAATATTGTCCAATCATCAACTACATCATTTTATTCCTCATAGTATGTTCTAATTTACTACGAATCCAAGAGTTCAATTCTACAATGTAATTGATCTCAACAGATCATAAGGTTTTCCACAAGATAAATTCATTCTTCCATGAGTTCAACTAGTGATTGACTGCATGAACTTAATGTGATAGACCGTAAAAATAATTACATATCAACATATTAAATTGTATTCCTTCCATATCATCATTGCGCTATGATGTTAATCATCAATGAGATTCAAACAATAGATGTATAGACCATATGAGAAGTGATCAACAAAATTTTAAGACGACCAACAACAAACAATTGGTCATAAAGTTATTTTCTATTTATTTAAAGATGAATTCGTCCTACGACATGTTAGGTAAGGATATTATATGATAATTCAGATTTCTTCCATTAAGAGTATAATGGATATTTCATGAAGTATAATGATCTTCTATGTTATTTATTTTGTGAGAAATTCACAGAAGTTCAATGAGTTGAGATGAATTGACCATACAACAATTTAGGTTCCATGAATTATCATACTTATACTTCCTTGATGAATAAAATATAATATTTATATAATAATAAGGTTTCAAAAGTATTTATGTAATTTCTTCCACAATCAAGCCATGTTTCCAATATTCAATCCAATTAACTATTATGAATTTAAGCTCATTTCATCCATTTGTGAGATCAATAGAAATAAATTCATCAATACATTTCATGCATCTAAGCTATGATGGAGAAAAAAAAGCAACCTAGATATGAAATTAATATTTCAGAACAAGTAAGATGAATTGTAAAATTCATGGCTTAGATGAAAAATTAATATACATACATACATATCTAGTATAAAAATAATCATGCTGTTTTGGAATTGGAATATGTATAATCCTGGAATGGTATACACCTACTTCAGTAGAGAATCATGAATCATGCATCTCCTAGAAATAATAGAATCATTGTGCTTATATTAATTCTAATCGATATGTAGTTTTATTTTGGAAACAAATACATAACATTCCCATGAACATTCCCATCCATGAATACATGGATCTTGCATCATATTGGTTATATGTATGGAACCTCCAAATAGGGCATGTTCTAGGACGCCCCATTCTCATGTTCAATATGTCAGAGGATAACATTTAGTGTAGTGTAGGTATACCACACACATGGGATGCTATAGACTATGGTACATGTATGTACGCACCACATGCATCTCCATGAAACTATGCAAAGATAAATTATCAAATTCTAGAAATGCACATATATATATATCCCACAATTAGAGAATAATGATATTACTAAAAGCATAAAAGGTGAAAATAAAAGGTCAACCAAAAACTAAAAAATAGTCTAACCTTCTTGAATGGAGTGAATTTCTAAAAAATGAAACTACCAGATGTTCCTCAATGAGGCTCTCCAAAACACCTTCGTCTATCTTTCCCAAAAATCTCTACCTACTTTTGGTCTATATAGGACTCTATTGAAAGGATATTCTTCTAGAAAATACATTACTTGTGTGGGAAAATCATGTGCATGGGTGATTATGGAAATACCTAGTTGCATCACCATATAGTCAAAATAAAATGAGAGTAAAAAAACACAACAATTTACTTGAACCATTAAATAGGGGACCCCAGATAGAGCGAAACTTAATCTCAGCACAAAAAAAGAGTACTGACTATATCTACTCAAATATTATGGAGGTCTCACGCTCTTATATGATAGATGATATTTTCCTCCATCTAAACATATGATATAGGGATCCCTCATCCTAGTTAATCATGAGATTACCGACCCAAAGATAATGTCTCTGTGGGTAGATGAACAACACAATATATAATGGAGAGATATATCTCTACCGGTCTAAGAGTTAATGCAACCCCATAACCATATATGATTGGGAGTATCAATCCTAGTTTCTCTTTGATTCACCAATCCATTCTCTAGTATCATTCATGAATTTCTTAAAGGATCATAAAAATCATAAAACATCATATTCCAACACTATCTTGAGTAGTGGACCCATACCCTGCTACATTACAGGATCACCAAACTATTAGCCCTAAGTGTCTAGGGATCCCACGTCCTAACATGATAGTGATGGATACGAACCACAAACACTCTCTCGAGATCCTCCATGATAAATATACTCAATCCAGAAGCTACTACAGAATTTCATTCGTGAATAATTCTCTGTTTTATCCCTCAAGACACCAAAGAAAATACTATAATGGTACATGTAAAATACTACACCAGATAATCTAGTCATAGGCTTAATTCTGAGTCTTGAATGAGGATATTAACAAAGAAGAAGTCTACAATAATAATACATAATGTTTATGAGGGTCATAATGGAGTGAGAACCTACTAAATAACATAGTCAATTCCTTTTCTGCATGTTTTGGAAAGCCATGTGAGTTTACACAACATGTAAATGATATGCACAAAATGTCTCGATTCACCCAAGCCATAGTCATATCTTCTACCCACATGTCTCATCTAGCCATGTCCTCGATATAGTGTGTACCCTAGGTACATTGTGTTTCCATTCTACATATCCCCTTGGTCATTCCCTTATACTGTGATTGTGTTTGGCACCCCATGTCTATGTACATTGGAAATGTATTTCCTCACTTCTATGTCCTTGGATATAGATTCCATAGACATTTTCCACCACCTAGGATCACTACACTATGTGTACCCATAACACATGGAATGTATTCCCTTACAGTTATTATTCCCCATAAGAGATGAAATTGTTTTCTCTGTCATCCCATTCCCTTTGATAAGAAATCTTCAATGAGAACACCCTACAAGCCACCCGAAACACCATAAATTCTAATGAAACCCATAATTCTACTCCAATAGATCACTAGGATTCATAAAATGGATCTAAAATCGTAATAAATACATTAAATGGGTATTGAGGTTTAAAACTATAATAATCATTCCTCATGGAAAACACTCACGCATTGAGTGAAGAGCCATGATCTGAAGCCACTACACCATGATCTGGGAGTGATGGACTTCAAGATCAATGATAGACAGTAACTCTTCTCCTTATAGAATCCACAATATTTCATTAATGTAATATAGATATCTTATCATACTCTGATGTTCATGTGATAATGGTCATGGGAGAGGATATTAGTTTATTTATAATAGACTAATATCACTAACTCACATGCCAATGTGCCCTCGACAGAGAAACCAACACTAAAAACTAATATGTCACACCTAACCCAAAACCTGAATTTTGGAACTCATCCACATCCTCATATTTTAAATCCTAGAAAAAAATCATATGTTGAAAATCATTTAAAAACAAACTAAATGTGTATGATAAAATATATTTATTATTTTCAATATCACCGCACAAATGCTATTAGGTCCTCAGAGTCCCACACAAACTAATCACATGGATTTCGGAAAATTCCATGATATATTCCACAGTCTTGAAAAAATTATGAGACACTAAATCCCCCCCACCATATGATTATTCCAACATGAAAAGAAAAATCCTAGGTAGAAGGAGTAATTTAGAGATCTCCATTGGTAATCCCATACCCATGAGCTCACAAGAAGGATATATGCTATCCACAAATACACACTTAGGGGATCCACACTTGACACAACAAAGTCAAGATCCACTAGGTAAAAATCATGAAAAAATGTTAGCATGTGTACCCTATTCTATTAAAAGTGGGAAGCACAAATCACTCGTTCCATCTACAATCATATGGTCCAGCGGTACACCACCTTGATAACCATACATAGATACTAACATAAACTTTGAGTTATCACTCACTGTTGGATGAAATGAAACTCGATAACCTCAAGTGTCTCATGTTCAACATTGACGACAAGAACAATATGAACATATGAACCACATAAGGATTCCAAATTGTGCACCATAAGACATATCCGGCCCTCAAACTTCAAAACATCAAATACACCTAACCACACAATGGACAAAAAAGTCAAAAGAACCTATCCAAAACACCTAAACACAATACTCTTTTGGTGGGATTGAATTATCTGCAAGGTTTTTCATGATGTTAATAGGAAAGGTCATAGTGTTTTAAGAATCCCTCCTTCTAATGAGTCCAATAATTTGTCAGAAAACACAATTATTGGGCTCTACTGATCCCCTATGTCACCCAATATGAGCCTTGAGAATAAAGTGGAATGAAAATAGTACATCAAAAAAATTCCAATAATTATATAGAAAGTGGAAAGAACACAGTGTTTACCTCTAATAATCATAAGAACCAATGTTTAATAAAAATATAATTAATTATTTCTCCCTCTACCCTATCCTATAGCTCTCTGAGCTTGGCCAAACCACCTGGGGTTCTGATGACAACATCTTGAAATATCTACCTCCTCTTGATGCTCTCGGTGATCCTCCTTTGTGGTTTACATCTTCCAGAACATCGTGCTCTAAATGATTCCTTTTCTAGAATATCATATCAACCTTATCCCTCTCAACAGTTAAATGAGTTAGAAAATATCATGTAATATGTCCATTAATGTACCAATTATAAAACCACCTCTACTTCGGCTAACCACATTCATAAGACAACTCTAGCATTGCAAGAGAACTTGTCTGAGCCTTGACATGGATATGCCTCTTACAATGAAATATTGTCGACTATCGTTTGATAGTTGTAGTAGATGTATCATACTTGTGATTGATTCTGTAGTATCTATCATCCTGACCATATGCTAGGAATCTATCTATCATTAAAACATTCTCATGTAAAACCATGTAATATGGGTAAAACAAGGTGAACACACCTTCTCATGTTTCTCTTCTGAGGCCCGGATTATAGGTCCATTATCTAATGAAAATATCTTGAATGATATCTATGATGTATCAAAAAAGGTATATGAAACTCTTAGAGTACTCATCGAGGGACATTCTACTATGATGAAGCTACAAAATCTCCTAGATATACACCGAACTTAATGTGTTGTGATAAAACTCTTCACAAAAGATCCGGTTATACTCTACCTAAGTGAGAATCACCTAATCATGGGTTTTTATCTCAAGACAACACCATATATCAGACGAGTCTTGTTAAATTCAAGACAAAAACCCCACTATCTAGTTAGAATTTGTACTCACAAGGAAGAAAATATGGCTGACTTCCTCAAGTGAGTCACTAGCTGCATATGGTTATAGATAAACCTGATACCTCATCAGTTGTTGTCTCTGGAACTCATGTAGTTCACTCAACCTATTCAAATCCTTATCATAATATAACAGTGAACCCTACTACTCGACATGTGGTGGATCAACAAGAGGACCAATTAGAGGTTATTCCTCCCAACCGATGCCATGTAATAAGGCCTCCACATAAAGATGATCATCACCAAAATTTGCTAATAGATTCCTATTTTTCTATCACCATAGAGGCGTCCAAAAATAGAATCATCATATACCATGTTCAATACTATATTTGGGTAGATGATTCAAGAAGGAAATGGAACACATGATCCAGTTATATATGATGTCTGAGCCCTGATTTCACTACATGTAGTGCCCAAATGTACTAAGTCAACAAGAATGTTATCAGAGTCCTGATGAAAGGATACATTGGACATTGCAACAACAATGGAGTCCCTATCTTAAGATATGATGTCAAAACACATAAACACTATCACTATAAACCCACAATCCAATCTAACATCTACACAAACTATATAATATAGTCCCGAAGTTCAATCCCTCTGATACCACTCATTCACAACCCAGTCAATAGGGCTAAAGCTATGACCCCTAGTCCCACCTCCAATATGATTGGGGATGGAATCTAGCACTGATAGACATATATTAAACATGAGGTACAATAGCCTATGTTACATAGATGCACACACAACATACCTATCAATGAAAAAACACATAAATAAAAAACATAAAGAATAAATTATTTCATACATATAACTCATAGTAAATGTGAGTCTATGTACAAAGAATAAATGGGAAAAGTAAAATCCAACACAAAAACTACTAATGAGTATATCCTACTTGGATGCATGGGATTATTTTCAAATGTAACTTTTTGAAATATCTTCATCTAGGATATAGAAATCACAATTTTATGTCTATCCCACTAAGGTATGACAACTTTAGGTCCTCCTGGGACTACATCAAAATTAATTTCAACTTCATAATACACAAAATTTGTCGGGAAAAATGCATGGGATATTATGATAATAACCACTAGGTGCCTAAAATACATAAATTAATAAAAAAGCAACTTATAGGAAGTAGTCTGTTCGACCAAGCCATAGGAGGCTATGTTAGAGAGAAAATTCATATTTATAAAACCATAGATATACATGACTATTAAAATAATTCCATGTGGTGAAAAATAAAAAATATGACACGACATGGAATCCCAAAAAAATGCTAACATAAATGATTCTCAGACTGTATGTACCATGAGGTCCTAAACACGTTTATAGACATGAGATTTAACTCAAGGATAAAATGTAATGCTCATTTATAAGAACAGAGTAAAAAATTATAACCATCACAAATGAAACATTTGACTGATAGAATCCATCAAGAACAACTCTTTAGGTCAAACTATTTTACCCATCACCAGATCTTCTATCAGTGCCACCTTATTCCCACCACATTCTCATAGGAACCCTAAGAATAGAGGCTCTTCCTCACCACTACACACAGTTGATGGAATAAAATCCAGGCTATGCACCATTTGTGTACTTTATAAAGAGATACCAAGGATTGAACCACACCTCACCACCAACCCTCAACCGAGGGAGTACTAACTCCTAAACACCACACGAAACCTCTATAATACTCGTAAAGAGTGGATTGAACCTCATATTGTCGAGGGATAACTACAACCTAACTAGATTTCAAGAATTACTAATGGAGGATCCCACTCCTTCCAACTATTCTACAAAACCAAGGGAGCTCGAACTCTTGTTAAGAACAAACTGCTCGCCAGAACTCAATGAATGGAATGCACTACATAGTAGATAGCAAACCATAACCTAGTGTTTAGTGGAGTTATGACTGTAATAGTATACACATAATTGGGTACCCAAAACCTGACACAATAGGGTTGTACTAACCTCATAGAGGACTCATGCCCTGATATGTTGGGGTTGTAGTGACTCTATCTATCTAATCTCTCGGGGGTCCCGAACCCTAAGTTGTCATATTAGTACAGACACCAAGATTGTGGACTGACACCTTGGTATGATAGGGTAGTATTGACACCTCTATCACCTCATGTGAGGACCGACAACCTAATATTTTTAGGGAGTACTAACATCAACAATAGTAGACCTGCACCTTAGAACAACATGAGAGTGCCATCTCTTGGATAAATTTCACATACTGAGTACGTGCACCCTAGTGTGATGTGGTAGTACTACCTACAGAATTGAAGACCCACAACCTTAAACATAATGGAGTAACAAATCTATATACTCTTGAATATTGAAAAAATGCTTCATAATATGATAGATGAGCTCTATCTCCATCTACACAAATAATAAGGGGAACCCCCACCATTTTCCATAAGGGGTGTACCAACCCCAGGAGAGCTAATCTGTGTGTAGAGTACTGACACCTTGTCTAAATGTGAATTCCATCTCTACAATTTCACAAGATAAGGGAACCCCACACCTTGATATAGCAATGTATTACATATCCTGGTGACTCTATAATATTCCAACCCGGTCTCTTGTATTATTAAACCATAAAAAAAATAATAGACATGCCCATAACGCCTCATGTCACAATTGTTCCATGGATAGGGGACCCACACCCTACTACACCAGGGATAAACCATACAACCAAACCAAAGAGTCCAGGGGGCCTACATTCTAACAAGATAGGGAAATGGTACCAACCCCGACCACTGTCTAGTTATTCTACCTAATCACTTTTCTTCAATCAAGAATTATTATAATAATTCCATGACTGAATAAAAAAATAGAGTATCCCTCATGAAACCATATATGCTACCATCATGTTTTATGTAAGAACATTCTCTAGATAGGCTACTCGCGGGCAAGAATTTGTGTCTCGATGGAGGATATATGAAAGGAGAAAGTATACAATAGTAATTCCCATTATATATGGGGTCAACAAAACATTTTAACCCACCAAAATACTAGGATGTGTCATATGTTTGTTGGATTGGATAACCATGTGAGAAAACACGACGTGTACATGATTTACTATATATGTCTCTCCTAATATGGGACCTATCATTTTATTCATCCCACATGATTTATCAAGACATGTTATTCACATATTATGTACCATAGATACCCAATGTGTTATAAAAACATGGTTTCTTGTTTATGATTTCATTGCTATGACTGTATCCATCTCCCCATGCCCATGTACACTAGTCAGGTTCTTCGACACGACCACGTCACTTAGCACAACTTCCCGAGCCATGTCACCCAAACTATGCTAGAAACATGACATATATCCCATGTACATGATGTTTTTACCCCAATAGTTCATTCTCCAAAAATAATTCGAACACATGGTGTGTTATCCTTCACTACACTCTATGTGATCAGTAATTTAAAATGGGAACTTCATAAGATCTGCCCAAAACTTCATGGTTACCATAAAAAACACATATCTACCCCAAAGGGATCACTAATATTCATATTATGGATTTAAAACCTTAAAAAATGCATCAATGTGGGGGAATAAATACTTCAAACTAAAATCATCATTCCTCATGGAGAAACACCAATGAATCGGGTGCAGATCCATGCATCGAAACCATTATACTATGATTCAGGTGTGATGGTCATCATGATTGATAAATGATAGTAGCTCATATCCTTGGTTCGGACTCTATTTGTCCTTCATTAATGGGGGAGGTCCCATCCTCTCTTTCCATGTGCATGAGAAAGGGTGTGTGGGATAATATTAGTTAATTTTTAATAAACTAATATCACTAAACACTACTTCTATCATGCCCTCAACAATGATCCCAAGGTCGATAAACATTCTATTCTTTCTAGGTAAAAACTCACATTCTAAACACAATATTGGTTTCATATTCTCAATCCAGAACTCCTCAAGGTAATTTATCTAGAAAAATAAATAAATTATTCATGCATGATAAAATGAATCTAATATTTGTAATATCACCACACATAGTCTCTCTAGGATTCCGTATCTGAGGCTGACTCAGTTCCATTATTCAGATGTAATCTCAAAAATACTCTAATAAGTTATATTGAAAAAACCATGTCATTTCATTTTATGGATTATAAGGACGCCACATGGTTTTTTGAATCAATTATGGCGTAAATTTTATCTTCTATTAATGATAATGTACGCATTTAATTGTGGTTCATTAAACAATAACCGTAAAATATTATTTATAATAAAAATCATATAATTAATGAAATGAATATAATGCTATGAATAAATAAAGAAAGACTATGAATAAATAATATGAATTTATGTTCCACGATATGTGGAATTTTGATTTTATTTGGGGCTATCTAAATAAATGATAATTGAAGTGAATACATAATTCAATTTGTTTTATGAAATAATTAATGTAACCATAATATAATTTTCTACATGTAATTATATACTTATTCCTAGGGAAATTGAATAGATGTGAAATTCTGAATCAAAGAATCTGTTTTTCTGAAAATTCAGAATTTATGTGAATCAACATCTACAAAATAATAGAAATTACACTCATTCATTATTTGTGATAAAATATTAACGATGTGGAGTTGAATAATGGTTTTCTATATTTTTTAGTTTGATTGATATTTTATAGAGTTTTGTGAGTATCCATTAGAGTCTTCTTAGAGAATATAAGGTTCTCTATTAGGCAAGTTTCTAAGAGGCCTATGAAATCCATTGTTCACATATCATATAAGTGTTGTTGTGATTTCCATTCAATAAGAATATCTATACATTCTCATGGGAGGTAGCATATTTTACAACATAAATAGTTATATACATGTATATGGATACCCTTGAACATAAATGAATATAATTTTTCTATATGGGATAATAAACACCACACATTGGTGATATAAACTATCAAAGAGATGAAAAAATCATTAATAAATGTGATGTGCATCACTCTTTATTTTTTAACATATTTGATGAGATCATTGATGATAAATTGTAGGGAATACATGTATTGAAAAGATAATATAATTTACTGATTCAACCCTCTATCTTATTTCATCTCATATATATATAATACATTTTTTATTAGTTTGAGAGGTTTGTTTTTAAATTTACGATCTTCTATTTTTCAATCATTTATCAACTAAATTATGTTAATCGTAATATAATTCCTACAATTGATAGAAAGTGTTTTAATTTACTGAATGATTGGATGTTACAGTAGCTTCTCTTAAAGGTTACCCTACTCCTAAACGTTTTTCAATATATATTGTTATTGATAAATGGAATATGGAGGTTGATGGAAAATCCAAAAATTCATCACACTTGTGATGATATAAGAAGTATTTAACTAATATGATAATCTTAAATAATAATGTGAGATATATAAAAACTCTATTAGAATCTATAAATGGAATAAAAATTTAATGGAGGTAAACCTAAAATACACTAGTAAATAATTTTACGAATTAAAATATCAATATTATGGATATATTTATCAATTAATTAAAATAGTTACCATTATCTGGTGTAATTTCAATAGTTTCCATGACCCACATTGTAATAATACTACTCTAATTACATTTATGATAATTCATCCTAATAATCATGATACTAATACCTGATTATTATAATATATATATCTTGAATAATTAACCATTGATGTATTAAATAACACTCTAATGGACTCTAAAAAGAGAAAATGAGTAGATCTCAAAATGAATTGGAAGTGGTAAAATGATATTTATTTTCAACGTATCAATTATATGATAATTGATAATGAGAATGCAATATCATATTGGTAATAGAATATTGAATATTTTGATGAGAAAATATATCATATATAAATATGATTCAATAGCGGAATAGGGGGAATGTATAATGTAAAATTTCAATTTAATTTCATTTAATATTGAATGTTTTGATATGTTTCTAATTTCAGTGCCAATAAGTTCAAAATTGATGATAATAATGAATAAATAAAATAAAATTTCCATCCTATGATGATAAAGCATAGTAAAAGGAGAAGAAAAAATTCACTATAAATTATTTTAGAATAAAATTATAGACTATTAAAGTATTTTTGTTTGACAGTGATGATGATGGGAATAAAGTGTCATAAATTTTTCATAATTTCATTATATATCTAGAATAATAAGGTCATAATTCATAAAATTATGAATAATAAATTGTTAATTAATATATTATTTGTTAATGAGAGTATAACATAGAATATAATATGATAATTGAAATTATGATTTCGTTTAAAAAAGTTCAAAATTGAAGAGTGATAATTCACATCTCATGATTGATTATGATGAACATAAAAATGTTTTACCACGAATGAAAATATTATAGAATATGTGAAAAAACATAATCTTGATAATGAAATAAATATTACTATTATTGTGTATATTTTTTACTATTATAATTGGGGGTAAAGAGGATGATAGATTAAAAAGAATAATGGAATGGTTTGAATGTAGGAGAATATTAGAAAAATGTATCATCAAACCAGCCACTAATGTTAAAGGATTATGTTGTAATTTGTGCAAAACAATATTTATCTTGATATTATTGTTGTTGATAATTATACTCTATTTCAAAAGAATGATGTAATTTATAATGACATTAGAGAAAAATATAAAAATATTTTTCCCAAATAATCATAATAAATTAAATTGTCTAATTAAATTTGGAAAGAGAAAATTTATGGAAAATGGATTTACCATACCCAAACATGCAGAGAAGATATGTACATTAAGGTCTTATGAATAATACACAATATAATATATAAATTCAAAAAAATATAATATTTTACATCCATATTTCTTCTTTTGTGGTTGGAAAATTCAATTTTGTTTTTGTTGTAATTTAGTGTATGGTCATAACTCATATGATAGATACTACAATATGAAACATCATGTTCTAACGAATAAGTATAAACCAATAGGAATAAGTTTCCAATAACTAAATATGTGTAGTTTTATGTATCAATTTCCTGAAAAGAATATTATGATGAAGAAAACCATTTTATGACTATAAATGAATGTGGAAGAAAAATAATGCATTGAAATATATTAACTGATTATATTTATTTTATAATATATTAATATAATAACCATCAATATATATAAATGGATTTGGATTTAACTCTACATGATCATGCAGTAGAAGTTACTTTGGATGTGAAAAAAACTAAAAAACCTCAAATCATGGATGATGGTTTGTTATAAAAACGTATAGTAGAATTAAAAATTCATTAGAATATGGAAATTTTTTTGGTGGATTAGTTACCTTTGTAAATTAAGTAACTTTTAAAGTGAAAGGTATTTGTACCATTATATATTGGAAGAATTATATTAATAATAGATATGTCTTATTGTTTGATGGTTGAAAATAAAAAATAAAAAATTTATGCAATTTTTTTAGGATGGAAATGAATTATTTTTTATGATAAATGGATAAATTTTTATTCAAATAAATGATGTAGTTGTTACATGAAATGTTTATTGAAGTCAATGATATTTTATTCATGTTAGAAAATATAAATATAATTATCACTTGAGTTTGTAGGATGAAAATAACAAATGGAATAAAAGGTTGGGTTATGTTGTCCAAATGAAAAATAATAAATTTATCAAAGAAAAGGTTGTGAAGATATTTATTATTATAAATGGAGAGACTATAAATGTGTTCATGTCATTGAAAAATGGTGTGATTATGAACAAAATGCCGAATAGTGTTGATATTTATAAATATAGATTAGTATTGCTAGTACACGCTGATGTGAGTGGTGCAACATGAAAAATAAACTAAATAGATACAATAACATAATTAATTTTATTGATAGTTTTACCTAAATGTCCAGCATTATATTTATTCCACATAAATCACATTCAATGGAATAATTATAAATTTTTAAGACAATGGATGAGAAAAAAGTATTCTTATCATTAATAATATTATGAATAGATAATGGTATTGAGTATTAAAATAAATAATTATCATAGTATCTTAAAAACAAGTAATTATACATCAGTATAGAACCTATTACAACAACTAATAAAATTGGGTAGCTGAAAGAAATAATAACATCATTATTCATGTGGTAAGATATATTCTTAATAAAAATAATAAATAAATATATTTAAAGAAAAAATATATCACATAAATAGGTAATATTTAAAATATATGTGTCTTTATTAAATATTAAGATAGTTTATCATATGAAATGGGGTTCAAGAAGAAACCCATTGTATAATATTCTATCATGTTTTGAATTCAACAGTTCAAAAAAGGAAATGTAGAACTAGAATAATGTTTTAAGAAAAATAATATGAAATAGTATAAATGGAAAAACATCAAATGGAAATTCATATAAATGTTATATAAATAAGTAATAGATTTTATTAGATTGGTGTGATGTTTTTGTCATTGAAAATAAATAATATTAGATGATTTTTTATGATAAAAAGTTATTATGATGTTGTGGATAATAGATCAATATAAATAAGAGAAAAAAAATAAAACCATAGTAATATATTATATAATTTAAATATACCAGAGCTTAGTAAGGAAAGAAAAAAGTTTATTGGTAATGTTTTATAGTAGTGGAACCATGTAAATTGTAAAAACATAAATTAAGAACAATATCTGGGTATATATGAAAAATGAAATTTCAAGGGAAAAAATCACTACAACCTGCACTCTAATATTGAAATCTTATTTTTTAAGAATATTATGTTTAAAATGACTTGATAGAGGATATAAATTATTAAATATGTTAAATTTATAAAAAATGGGAACATTTTCCATGACCAATAGTGGAAAATATCATTGGAACATATGATTATATACGAACATGTTAAATAAGGATGGAAGTGTTTCAAGAAATAAATTCAATACTATTTGTAAAGGATATTGAAAAGTTGATGTAATTGTTGTTAATGATACATGTTCCCTACATTCATGTATAGATAGTCTATTTATTTATCTCAGAATTTATTCTTATAAAAATTGAAAATAATTCAGATCTATGAAAATTAATATTTTCACATTGATGAATTAATTGAATATGTTTAAATAGAAAAAATGTGGCGGGTTCCTATTTGATGATGATGAAAGAAAGGTTTCAAAACTAAATTTTTCACTACAAGAAAAACCCCAGACAATTAATATTTTAATATGTGTTTATTTATTGATATATTTGATAATTAAAACAAAATGATGTATAATTTTAACATAAACGTTTTTCTTGTTAAATTTTTTTTTGTTTATAAATTTAGAAAAAATATTTCCTTTATATAATTTTGGAATGTGTCTATTTATACTAATTGTTTATAATTTTAAGCTACTAATTAATGTTTTACTCTTCTTATAGTTAACTTATTCCATTAAATAAACATATGTTTTAATTATGAGATAATTTATGATACATTATTTTATTAGACACAGTGGATGAGACTTCTCATTAAATATATCTAGTTAAAATAATGATGATACATTAAAATGTAGTATCAGAGCAACACCTTAGACTAATATATTGGGAATTATAAATATATAATATGAAATTTGAAATGAAATCATACTAATTAAAATAAACATTCCAGTAGTGATATTGTCATTGAATCGTCTGGATCAATCGTCAATATGAGCCCTCCAAAGATAATGATAATAAAAAATAAAAATAAGTGAAAAAATAGGCATCATGATCAAATGTAGAGTACTTATATGTGTAGAGTCTAGAGACTAAAATTCCTTATATGTTAGTCATTTATAGAAAAAAATGTTTACGATTGTTTTTTCAAAACCATTTATGTTTAAAAGAATATAAGTAATGATAAAATGAGCATATTGTCATTGAAATCCGTTCATATATTATACACATACATGATTTATACATATGAATGTATGTTTTATAATTAAATATAATAAAAAGAATAAATATTTAAACTACAAGATGTTGATATTAACATTAATAAATTTATTATACATTAAATTAAGATGCACTTTTTATTAGTTTCCAAAACATTGTTTTTGTGTCTAATTAAAATTTCATGTTATATTATTTATATATAAAATATTTATGGTTTAGTTGGGTATTATCTAAAATTTAATCAATTTGAAAAATGTGATGTTCTACTTAAAGTTCAAGTAAATAGAAAATATTGATAATAATAATAATACTAATGATAAAAATAATGTTATATTATATAGAAAACAATATTAAATTATTAATGGTAAAATAATAATTTAACATATTGTAATTATAAAAAAATAATTATGTTTTGTCTATATGTATATTATATATATATATATAAGTCCAATCATGTACATAAAAATGGGAAAAATGAAAAAAATAAAACAAAAATGTGAAAAAGAAAAAACATCAGGTGTTTCATTCCTCCGGACCTACTCAACACACTAACACCAACCACCTTTAAATGACCACCATATCAACTAACTTTCAACCACTGAAACTAGGCCCTACTATCAACCACTATCGATAGCTTATAGGAACTAGCAAAGCTATCCAATGTCACTTCCTCCCTCGCAGTGCTAGGATTCTTTATGTGCAAGAAAATCGAAGCCCCCATGGGTGTCCCTTTCAATAAATATCATCGTCTTCCACCCTACACTCGGGACCACTTGATTCTGCAAATATTTCTCAACCTCTTCCTCATGCTACGGTTAACCCAAAAAATGCCACCATTACCATATTTTCAAACCCATTCGATTTTCCTTCACCACATGGCATTAACAGTACCTGAACCTCCACATATATGTAAATAAATAATAAAGATAAATACCACTCCTTCGTTATAGAAATATAGGCTGATTCCATTGACATATTTTAGCCTCTTCATGCTAGGGATCAAACATTTCATATAGACATAAACCCTCTCCCTTCACCTGATCTAGGCAGACCAAGGATCAAGCTTCAATTATTTATCTTGGTATGGAGATGTTTTTACTATAATATTATTATTCCTAAATACCCAGTTTAAATATATATATTCTTATATTGGCTAAATGTTTCATTTTTATTTTATATGGATCTATAATTCTCAAATCTAGGATTATTCATTTATTCATGAATTATATATTCAAATTTATTATCATGTAAGGGATTGTTGTCTAACTTTTCATTCCATGAGGCATATGCCATTACCTCGCTTATCATTTTTTTATGTTGTATATACTACCCTTTTTTATATATTATGTCATAAATTTCCGTTATTCTCATCATATTCAATTTTACATTTATTTCATTGGGGAAATATTATTTAAATATTTCAATGTTTTAGGGGAAACATTGGATTGCTTAATTATTTTTTCCTCATGAATGTTTTAATGTCAACATTCCATTTTGTTAATTAGCCTCCTATAATGAAAAATTGTTATTTCTATATTATTAATTCAATGTGTATATTTTATAAGTGATATTATTTTTTTGGTTGTTCCTTATTAGGAATAAATTGGACTGGTAATAATGGGTGGAGCTCCGACATTATATAGATCTGCGATATATAGATAGGTTCTCCTGAGAAAAATAAGATATCCAAATTAAATGGGTTTCTATCCATAGTTTTAAACCATATTGTGAAATTTATTGTTGGAATAGGTTTTTATGTGCATTAGACATGATTTCCATAAATAAAAAATAATTCTCATTTAGTTTTAGTTAGTATTAATCCATGAGATTTTGCGTCGACATATATATGGAAAAAATTCATTTCATTTTTTTAATAAAATGGCATTTGTTTTAGTTACTTACCATTCCATATTGATTTTTCCATATATTTTTTTTTGAATGTATGGTTTTATTAGTCATTTAACTTTCCATGTTAATTTATTTTCATTGATTCATTATTTATTCTTCTTTTCTTACTCTTACTGAGTGTTTGAGAGAACCCATACTATGTTTCCATTCCCAATGTTATTAATTAGAAATCATTAAATAAGATTCAGGGATACAATTTATTTCATATTTTTATGTATCTTGTTTATAATTTTTATTTCCCAATGTTTCATGGGTATCTTGTATGTATCAAATCTTTATAAGACTGCTAAAATGATTAATCTTTCGGGATTTGATTCCTTGTAATCATGCCAATTTAATAAAATAATGAACAAGATCCGAGCTTCCGCGGTCATGGAATTTCTATTGGTGTTAGTGTAATTTTTGTATAAAAATTTTAAACTAGATTTTTAAAACATTGATTGCGGATCACAAACCTAAGATAGATTTTGATGATGAGTAAATAAGAACATCATATAATTTTTGAATGGTAGTGATTACATGGGTATTCCTAGAAATACGTCATTTTCTAGATACTACAAGTTGTCGTGGTTCTAGGATAGATTCACCTAGGAGTAGTTTCTCTGAAATTATGTTCTAGGAAATACTTGGGGTAACCTAGAACATGAAAACGGTCTTTACTATGCATAATGTTTATAAATCCAGTGGATATTCTTAGTATAGTTTATATTTTTCATTACTAACCATCATGAAGGATTTATATATAAGACTACTGAATAACCTCAGATAGACTTACAGTTTCAAATATTAGAGAATTATTATCCACGATATAGGAATCCTATCAGTAATTTTTATGATTATCTAGTTTTATGTATTGATATGTGTTGATCAACCTATGATTACTGATATTATTAAATGGCAGGAACCAGATGGAACTGGGAAAATGTTTTAATTAATGGACTATTTACTAATGAGTAGATAAATATAATGATCACTTGAGTGAAGGAAGTTATGGTCATTACTCTTCATATTTTTCAAATAATGATAAAAAATGTGTACCTTAACAAACTCTCAAACTCACAATGGGAGATATAGAAAGAGTTTACTAAGATTTCGATAAATGGAGACCATGAATGAAATCATATTCAGTTACATATTTTTCAATAATTTGGAATGATTCAACCATGTGAATTTCTTGTAGGGTCAATAAGAAGTTATTAATATGAAAATGATGAAAAAAATTAAGTAACTAAAAATGTACTTTTATTAATGCTAAAGATGTAAATATTGGCCTCCTTATGACATCATCAATAGTTATATTTTCTATGTTTGGAATGAATGGTCTTTATGCAAATTGATGTTCCAATTATAATTCTCGTGATGATAATTAGTTAGGTGGTATGAGTAATGGTTATATTTCTACGAATGATGAAGCTACTGGTGAAATTTGAAAGGAAGAAGGTATTATGTAATAGGATGAGGTAGTCTTGTTAATATCTTATTGATGAAGTATAATAATAAATGTTTTTATGTACATGGATTTAATAACTATTTCATTTGAATATTCTATCAGTGATGTACTGGTTATAAGAATTATGAAATATTTAAGGAATTTGTTATAGTAGTTTTTTGTTACGTATTTGAGATCATGTGATGAATGATACCAAGAAAAGATATTTATTAGAGAGATAAAATTTCCAGAAACCACAGGATTTAGGGAAAACATCCCTTAATAAGTTACTAATGTTGAGTTAACGGTACATAAATGATTAATTTGGAAATGTGATGACAACCTTGGAACCTATTAATGAAAATTCAAAAAGTTGCCAATAAAATCACTAATAGAGTTTACACCACTATTGGATTTAAGATATATATCCAATAACATGTGTCATACATGTTAAATAATGAATAATTCATATTTCTGATTATATTTTATAGTGATTCAAGTTATTACAATATTCCAAGAGGACACGGGGTGCAATTATTCATTGGTTTAAAATGTGTAAATTTAGAGATGGTTCATATTGACTGATAGCTAACGATAAGATCATTTTAGAAATTCAGTGACCTTCCTCCAAAGTGATGTATCATAATCTTTTATAAAATATCACCTTTTAAAAAATGGTTGATCATTGGATGATATTTTAGAGATATATATATTACATCACACAACGATATAAATTTTTCTATGAAATGAATTAGACAAAGTTCAATACATATACAGTTGATAATAATTTGTTTTTATAATTGTATATTTACTTATTGATCAAATTAATTCCTCCAAAGGGTATTGGAATTTTTTTTCCTTAGTACCATCATTTCCAATGAATCGGATAAATCCTTATATATTCATTGATTTATGGACTTTTGATTGTTAACATTCTCCCAACCATTTTCCATCTCACCCTTCCTTATAACATTCTTTGTTATCAATATTTTTTATAATATTCTCTTTTTCTAAAGTGATGTTTTGTTTTAAACTTCCTATTAATTTTTCCTATTAATAAAAAGACGTGTATAAATCCTATTTACAATTTTGGGGTTTTAACAATATTATTGTCAAATATTATTCCCTTGATTTTTGAGATCATGTTTAAATTGTGAGAATAAAATTTAATTTATGTGAGAAGAATGTAACATTACATTAACATAAACTTTTAATATGTGTTTATTTAATTAATTATTTGATAATTTTAAAAAATAATTTATAATTTCAATATAAATGTTTTTCTTTTTAATATCTTATTTTTTTTAAATTTAGAGATAATATTAAAATTATTTTGATTTGAAATATGCACGTATATATTTATTGTTTATAATTAAAATATTTTAATGAATGTTTTAATCTACAAGGAATTATTTTTTTTCTTTTAATAAATATACATTTAAATTATGAGACAATTTACAATATAGTAATTTATTAGACGCAATAGATTAGACTTCTCAATAAATATATCTAGAAAAAATAATAACAATATATTACAATGTAGTAGTAGAAAACCTATTAATACTAAACAATATGTAATTTTAAATATAAAAAAACCATTATAAATAAAATATAACAATGTGAAAATAATGTTCCAATAGTGATATTATAGCTTGCATCGTCTGGATCCATTATTAGTATGACCCATCCAAAGCTGATGATATTAAAAATTCCAAAAATTGAAAAAATAGGAATCATGTTCATGTTAAAATTACTAATATGTATAGAGTGTATATTCAAAAAATTCTTCCATGAGATGAATTTAGAGTGAAATAATGTTTGGGACCATTGGGTCAGAAATGTTTAATTTTGAAAAAATGTTAATTAATAATAAAATGAGGATATGGACGTTAAAATACTTTTATAAAGCACACATATACATGAGTATTTAATTTGAAATTATATTTCATTTTAAAAATGAATAAGAAGAGTTAAAATTTAAATGAAAATATATTGATATTAGAATTAATAAATTTACTAAACATTATCATTATATTAATTTTTTTTCTTTCCAAAACTAATATTAATTATAAAGTTGTCCTATCAAATGAAAAAATATGGAAATATTTTTTATATATAAAATATATATGGTTCATTGGGGTTTGATCTAAAATGTAATCAATTTGGAAATATTGATAATCTAATTCAGGTGAATGTTACACAGAAATGTTAATAACAATAATAATTAATAAATGACAATATTAATTTTTTATTATATAATGAAATAAAATAAATTATTAATATTAAAATAATAATATAATTTCCTAGAATAATACAATTAAATAATTATGTTTTTTATATATATACTTTTTTAAATATAAATATAAATATATATATATATATATATATATATGTTAGGTCAGATAAGCTAATCATTGGAGGTCTAGAGGGGGAAGAATAGACCAGATTAAAAATATTCTCAAAATTGATTAATAAAATTAATATTTAATGGTAATTAATATAGTTATTTAGTAGAATAAAAAGTAATGAACACAAGGATGTTTTTTATAGTAGTTCGGTCCAATGTCATCCTAATTATACTTTTATTCCTCTCTATTCAAAGAGAAATATATGTGCACTAAAAGTGATTTTTTTGTTGGAATGATAACCCAATTACAAGATCCATTTCTAGTGTAGGGATTACCATGACACTAAATTTTTTATGGGTTGTTTCAACCATTATAACTTTACATAGTATATAGGGAGTCACAAATTTAATAGTCTGGAATTTGGATATAGGGAGTCAAAACCCCAAGATCCTGATATTGGAATCTTATACTCACAAGCTGAAGAAAACAAAAAATAATAATTATTTTGTTTATAAAATCATAAATAGAAAAATATTATGTGAGTGAGAGGTGGAAAATAGTGTTACAAACTCCAAAGGAGACGAAAGAGAAGATAAAATATAAAATAAAAGGAACTGGTTCTTGAGATTTGAATTGGCACATATCGTCAAGAAATTTTAGTCAATGAACAGTTAATATGGAACATGATAAAATGAGAAGGTGATGATACAGAGTGTCATATGTTGTTGCAAATTCACAACAGATTCAATGTTCACAACACTTATTTTTTGACGCTCAAAGTATCAAATATGTTAGCCAATGTTATTTATGCATTGAAATTATATCGATCACCAATATGAAATAATGATATATACTGAGAAACAATTCGGTAGTTATAGCAGCTCTGCTTCCTTATAATTTTCAAAATAAATAGATTCAATATTATTCATAAATATTCCTTTAAAATAACATCACTATTTCCTCATTATATCAATAAAATAAATCATAAATAAATGAATATAAAATATTAATTTCTCCAGAATAATAACAACATTGAATCATTTAAAAGTCCCTTTTAAATTTATTCAAACTAATTAATATTTACAACAAACAATTCTTGAAACTAGCAGCAGAAACTATAAATAAATGAAATTTTTTTAATTCAAACAATTTTGAGACCTCCAAATTTATGGGAAAAAGACATTAAAAAATAAATTACATTTTCCAATTTATATATTCTACTATAGATATTAAACAATCTTCAAATATAATCCTTACATATAATGTAAATTTATCTAGTAGAAAAAACCCAAAAAATAATCCATATAAATGTGCATCAAATCATTTTTTACTAAAAAACACATGAAAGACAACATCAAAGGATGGTACAAACCATCCATTGCGAATATAGGGAACACATGTTGCATAGGTTTCACCAATGTAGAGTAGGGTTTGATCAATGTAACATAGGATTCCCTAACATAGCATAGGGTTGCCAATATAGCAAAGGTTTCACCAATATATCATAGAGGTCAAAAAATACATTCTGAATGTAGAGTTCTTGAACCATACTTTGTGAACGTAGGTTTTTCGATTCATAATTTGAGAAACATGGGTTGCCAAACCAAACATGGGTAATGTAGGGTACAAAAAATACTTTTCAAAAGTACGATACAAAAATTAATTGGTCAAAGTAGCCTTTCAGAACTATAATTTCTGAAACAAGGGTACAAACCATACTTTGAGAAATTGGGGTTGTAGAACAATACATTAGTGAATAACTGGACAATATACTATAAAAAATATAAAGAAAAATATATGGGCGCATAGAATCAGATTTAGAAATAGTTCAAGAATACTTATTGGAAGAAAAATATTATTATATTTCTATATAATAATAAATATATTAAAACAAACATATACAGCTCTTAGGACTTTAAAAAACAAAAGAGAAACATTTTAAAACAACTTCTATTTGGAAAACATTATGGCAGAACTTCAGATAAATTAATTTCAATGTAATTTTTTTTAGAATTAGATGAAAACTAATGAAATCAAGACATACATGTTTTATTTCTATAAAATAATGTTTCATGTGAACCTGATATATGTAGAAGTTGTAGTAACAAAAGAACATATATTTTTTTAAAACTAAAAACTATAGAGTTTCTAAAACTATAAAAGAAAATTAAATGAATTTGTAGATAACTAAAAATGAATATCGAAACTTATATATAAACTAATGAAATGTAGAAAAATATCTTATCTCACCAATGAGAAAATAATCACAGAAATAAAAACACAATAGTTTAATAAATCATAGAAATACTGAAAGGGTTTTAAAATAAAATCACATGTAATAAAACAACAGAAAACATGAACATGAAAAAACTCTCTCCCCATGTAATCAAACAAAGGAGAATTCACAGTCCCAAACAATATCCCACTTTTTTTATTACAAATCCAAAACTTTTAAAAAACATAACATTTATAAAAATTAAAACAAATTTTCTCTCCCTATATTCGGTTTTCACCCAAATTATTTCTCCCCATTTTTCTAAATAATAAAAAATTGAAAAAAAAATTCTCCACCTAATTAAATGTAGTAATAAAAAGATAAAAATTCAATATAACAGGATAAAATTTAGTTTTTTCAAACAGAGAAAAGTATAAAGGCTTTGACAAAATATCATCCTGATGTATTTAAAAATGAACAAATTCTATAACAATATCATCCTTGTTCACATGATCTCTAATAAAATTAAATATAAGATTAATTTCTTCGTTCTAGAATGCTATTAAGGGTTTCTAGAAATATAAATCGTAGAACTATTATCACTATAAATTGGAAATTTATTAATATAAACACCAAAATCACATATGGTTTTCTTTATTCATAAATATTTACAACAACTACTAGAAGTAGTGATATACTTAGATTCTATAGTAGATAAAGAATAAGATAATTGTTTGTTATATGACTATGATAATAAAATATTTCCCAAAAAATGAAAAATACCTAATGATATTTTTTCGTTAAATTCAAAAGCCTCCAAAATCACATTTAAAATAAGATTTTAAATCAAAACATTTATATTTTGGATAAAATAAACTAGCATCAACTCTTCGTTTAACATATATAATTGCTATTTTTATATAATTATTATGGAATTCATTATGATCTTCTTTGAAATCTAACACATAAACAAATACTAAACATTATATCATGTCTAGATGAAGTTAAATAAATCATGCTACCCATCATGCCTCAATAAATTTTAAAATCAACAGATTTACCAGATTCATCAATATATATTTTACAATGAATACCAATAACATTTTTTATAGATTTATTATTATCCTGACCAAATCTATAATCCAACATTTTATCATGCATATATTGATTAATAAAAAATCAATATTTTCATTTAGAAAATTGAAGTCCAAGAAAGAATTTTAAATCTCAAATAAAACTCATGTCGTATTTTGAAGACACCAAAGAAGAAAATTCATTACAGATAATTTCACTAGATTATCCAAAAATTGTATCATCGATATAAATTTGAACAATTAAAATATCATTTTAAAGTAGTTTTATACAAATAGTTTGATCATCATCTCTTTTTTGGAAATCTATATTTTATAAAAACAAAACTGTCTTTCATGCCAATCCTGAGATTATTTTTTGATACAATACAATTCAATAGATAATTTAAAAACATGACTAATAAATTATTAATTTTGAAAATAAGGGGGTTGAGAATCATAAATTTAGTCAGTTATAAAACCATTTATGAAATAACTTTTTTACATCCATTTAATATAATTTAAAACATTGAAAAAAATTAAAAATCTAATAAAATTATAATTGCCTTTAACCTGAAAATTGTTGAAAATAATCCTCAATGTCAATTCCTTCTTCTTGAGAGTATACTTTAAAAATATTTCTAGGATTGTTTTTGGAAACCTGTCGAGATTCATCAAGATTGATTCTAAATATCCACTCATTTTGAATTACATGCATATCCTCAGTCATTTCTTCAAAAGTACATAAAATATTTATAATAAAATAATATAATTCATCTTTCCTATAAAAAATATAATTTTCACATTTTAATAATCATTAACATTAGAAAGAATCAAATAAAAAAAATTGGCCTAATAATTTAAAATATAATTTATAGTCATAACCTGAGAAAAAACATTGCCATTTACATTTTCAACTCGATGTTCTTTGGGAATATTCCATGATATTTAATCAGGTTGGGAGGAGGTATGATCCCCCTCAATTGACTCATTCATACCAGGATGAATTTCTTCACTGCAATTAAAACATATAAACCCATCATCAATAACATTATACATAGAAATTAATTTAAATTTATTTTCCACAAACCTAACAACAACATATTATTAAATAATCATAGTTATTTTATTATAAACTCTATAAGATTTATTATTATTAGAATAACCATGAAAAATAACTTCATCACTCTTATCATAAAATCAATTTAAATTATCCTTTTTATTTAAAATAAAAACTATACAACCAAAAACTCTTATATAACCAAATTTTGATTTTTAATTTTTAAATAATATATAATGAATTTTCTTTAACAATGTTTTAATAATAATTATATTTCAAATATAACATGTTATAAAAATATCATTAAGCCAAAAATATCCTTGAAAATTATATTCACATAAGATAGATCGAACCATTTAAATAAGAGTTCTACTTTTCCGTACTATAATATCATTTTTCGGTGGTGTTCATGGAGTTGAAAAATTGAGTATATAGTAATTCTTTTAAAAAAATCAAAATCTAAATTATGAAATTCAACTTTTTTATCACTAAGATTAGAAATTATCAAACAACCTTTTCCATTATGAATTAATTTACAAAAAGCATCATCACTTGGGAAATTATCATTTTTTTGAGAAAAAAAGTATACCCATGTAAATATAGTAAAATGATCAACATTAACTAAGGTATATTTCATTCCAAAATGGATGAAAATTTAATTGGGGCTAAATAAATCATGATTTACTAACTATAAATGTTTATTAGTACATATTTGATGGATTGGTCAAAAAACAATTTTCTGTTGCTTTGCTATCATGAAGCATTAAAAACATGAATATGTGCTATCTTAATATATGGAAGTTGTAACACATTCTACTGTTTTGAGAGCTTATTCAACATTATTCAATTGAAATTACTTAAACATCAATGACAAGTGATGCTATAATATTATACAAATTTAAAGCACTTAAAATTTTGAACAGTTAGTCAAGAAAAATCAATAATATAAATATTAACTTATATATTAGAAAAAAAATAATAAAGAATCATCATTAAATATTAAAATTTATCATTTTGAAATATAAATTCCATTCCATTATCACATAATTCGGTTATAATAATTAAATTATGTTTCAAATATTTAATATAGTAAACTTTTAAAAAATAAAATTTTGAACACCAACGTTACCAAAACCTTCTACACAGCCTATAGAGTTATCTCCAAAAGTAACAGTACCTCCATAACATGTGTTTTATGTGGTAAACATTGATGTGTCTCCAGTAATAGGCCTAGGGAATCCACTTTTCATGTACCGCATGTCTTTCTTGAGAAATCATAGAATTTTTTTTTTTAAAAATAAATAAGTTGATAATTATGGTACACAAGCTACTTTTGGTCCAATAGGATTAGTAAAAAATTCGTCAGGTACCCATATAGAATTTAATCATGTGCTTTAAGGAGCTCTAGATAATAATTACATAGAAATATTGGTTTTTATAATTCCCATATATTTTTTAAATCTAATATAATAACCATTCATATAATGACATTAATGCCACATTAAAAATAATTAAAAGTTGATGTGCAACCATTTTTACTCTTGAAGAACTATGTTTTATACATTTGTGGTAATATCTTATCAAATCCAACACCATCTTAATTTTTATCAGTTTTAGAAAAAAAATTCATCCCATGATATTTTTCATGACCTTTAATAGAAAAATTCAAACTTTTTAAAGAAATTAATTTTTTTTTAAAATTTCATTAAAATCCTAAGAAGATTTTAATTTTTCCCAATCTTTTAAAAGATAAGTTGAAGTAGTGTTTCTTAGCTTTTCATTTTCTTGTTATAGTATATTATTTTTATAAATTAATTTCACATTATTTTCCTTAATCATATTATAAAATTATAAAGATTTAAAATATTTTTTCATAATATTTCAATTTCATTATTTAATTTATAAACATTGGGGTTTTCATAATCACATTACGAATCAGAATATTTACAATAATATTATGATTTATTAGCCTTATACAGTAATGTCATGAAGAAGAAGTTATAATATTTTATTTTATTTATAGATTTTTCACCGGAATATGTTTATTCTCTACAACTCCAGCTAATGGTAAATTCCTTTCTATGGTTATTTTGATATATGACTTTATACTTTAGTATAGGATAATTGGGTTTTGTATTCCCTTTCATTCTGAACTCATAAAATATTACATATGAAACATGATAATTATTATCACTTATCTTATATATCTTCTATTTCCATTTTTGAGGGTTTTTTTTAATATTTTTTAATCTATTTTTTTTTAGTTTTTTACACTCTAGTCACAATCTGAGAAATATTTTTATTTTCACAATCCTATATATCAGAAGAAGAAGATTTTGTAGATACAACATTAAAAATTTTAAAGATACATCATATCTTTTTGTTGAATCCTTAGCATCTCGGATCATAAGTTAAAGTTCATATTGGAGTATTGATCTTATCAATTCATCTATTGTCTACACTTTGGAATTATTTATATAAATAATAGAAAACTTCTTAGCAAGAAATTTCTTTGGTAAATATCATAGGACTCGTTCAACTAGTACTATTTTTCCCACTCTTCTCCAAGTGAATTCATTCCATTCAGAATGCATGTGAATCTGGGTGAAATTTGGTTTACCAATTCATCTTCACCCATCTTAAGGTATTGGTACACATCATGAATCATACCTTGTTTGGTATAGATCACTTTTTCAGAGCCATGTGTAGTGACATTTAGAATATTTTAAATTTCATTATTTTTCATAAAAATAGACACATTGCTAAAAAATTGGTTAATAGTAACATATAAAATATTGATGTAATTTAAGAAATTTCTAGTAGCATCAATTTTGGTATGTTTATTTGGGTCTGCTTTAGGTAGTTTGAACTGTTTTGACGTGATAGACCTGTTCTAAAAGGTCAACTATTTTCGGTAACCATCCATTAAGTATTACTAATAACCATAATCATTTACTTCAATATGTGGTGGTTTTTTCGGAATCCAAGCATCATTTAGGTTCATTCCTACCAACATAGAAGATCTTTTCCATAGACTGTGAGGTTTAAGAAAATGTTATAACATATAAAATAAATACAGACTCTATAGAGAGAAATGTTAATTCCAAAAGAACAATATTTTGATTCAAAATTAAATGTTTTAAATGAAGAATAATATATCTAATCAGTTTTACAATGGATTTCCCTATGATACCAATAGTTAGTTTGGATATGTAATGGTATGTGGTATAGATGGTGGGGGTGGATATACCAGATTAAGAAATATTTATCAAATAAATTTATAAATAAAATAAATTATTAAAGATAATTATTATAGTTAATTAGAATCATACAAATTAAATAATAGAGTTATGTTTTTTTAGTAGTTCAGCCAAATGTTGGCCGACTTCTTCCCTTATAACACTCAACTCAGTGAGATTCATGTGTGCACTAAAAATAATTATTATGTGGGAATAATAACCCAATAACAATATTCAATTCTAGTGGAGGGATAACAATTATATTGACTTTTGTATAGAGATTCACAACCCTTACAACCTGAATTTAGATACAGGGATTTACAACCCGAACTATCATGAATTTTGATACTGGGAGTCAAAAACCATAGATCCTGACATTAGAATCTAGGAGTCACAAACCAAATGAAGACAATAAAAATAAATATTTTGTGTGTAATAAAAGAAATAGAAAAAAAGAGTGCATGATAGGGATTGTAAATACTGTTATAAACTCTGAACCAGACAAAATATAAGATAAAATATTAAAGCATAGGTACTTGTATTTTAGATTTGAATTGGTATGTCACGCCAAGGAAATTATAGTCAATGTAGAATTAATTTAACACTTGAGAGGATAATTAGTCGATGAAACAATGTGTCATTGGTTATTGCAAATGCATAGAAAACTCAAACACACATCACATTCTTTTTGAAAATCATATTAAAAATATGTTAGAATATTTCATTTGTGTCTTCATATTATATCGATAATTTCCATGAAATACTTATATTTATAGAGAAAAAATTTTGAAGTTACAACTTCTCCTCTTCAATAGGATTTTCAAAATAAATATATTTCAGAGCATTCATAAATATCTCAATAAAAATTGCAGCATCATTGCCTCTATATTCTTGTAAAATAAATAGTAAAAAATAAAATTTAAAATAACAATCTATCTTGAATAAAAGAAGTGTTTATTGATTTGAAACTACCATTTAAATTCATTCAAACTAATTAACATTTTGAAAAAATAGTTCCTAAAACTAGTCGCACAATCCATAAATAAATTCAAATATTTAAATTTTAAATAATTTAAAACATCCATATTAATGGAAAAATTACATTGAAAATTCAATTAAATTTTAAAAATTAAATATTCCCTCCAAAGAAATTAAAATTTATTCAATTATAATCATTATAATTAATGTTATTTTATCGAGTATAGAAATCCCCAAAAATAATCTATATAAATGTGGAAGAAATCAATTTCCAGCAAAAACACTCAAAAGGAAGCAAAATAGTAGAGTTAAAGAAGTATCCTACAACCCATACATTGAAAAAGTATGGTACACTTATATAATAGGGTTCAACAATGTAGCATAGGGTTGATCAAAATATCATATCGATCACCAAAGAAGCTAAGGATTAAACCACATTACTTTGGGTTCACCAAGGTAGTGTAGGGTTTAGAAATGTAGCGTAGGGTTCACTCAATACATTGCGAAAGTAGGGTTGTAAAACCATACTTTGTGAAAGTAGGGTTGCCCAACCATACTACATGAATGTATGGTTATTGAACCATACATTGTGAAAGTCGTGTAAAATACCATGCTTTTAGAAATTATGGTAGAATCCATTCTTTGAGAAACTAGGTTTTCTAAACCATACTTTGTAAAAGTTTGTTAATAGTATACCTTGAAAAAATAGGGTTGCCAAACCATAATTTGGAAAAAAACTAGAGGGCATAGTTTAACAAACATCAAAGAATTTTTAAGGGATGTTAGATATAGATTACGAATTTAGTCAATAAGTCTTATTCGATGAAAATATTATTATAGTTCTAAAGAATAAAGAATAAAATAAACTCCAAATCTATAGCTCCAAAAAATATTAAAAAATAAATGAAAAACAATTTAAAAAATAGCTAATTAGAATAATATGTGGTAGAATTTATGATAAATTAATTTCCAAAAAAAAAATATTTTTACACATATGTGAAAACTAATGAAATCTGGAAAAATAAGTTTTATTTCTAAATAATCTAGTTTTATGTGAATCATATATCTATATATGTTTCTATAAAATAAATAAAAAAATATTAAAACTAAATACTGTAGAGTTTTTTAAACTGTAGAAGAAACATAATTGGGTTTTTATAGTACTAAAAATAATTTTTTAAACGTCCTCATAAACTAAGGATATGTAGATAAATATCATAAATATAAAATGATATAAGAATAATTGAAATATAAGCACTGTAGTTTAATAAATCACAAAAATACTAAAAGGTTTAAAAATCACATATAATAAAATAAGAGAAAAAGTCCCCATGAATGATAAAATATTCCCATTTAATAACAAAATATATTGGACATGAAAATAAAATCTCCCCATTTTTACATTCCTAAAAAACCAATGCATTTGAACTAATTTTTTTTTAAAAAATTCAAACTAATTAATTTCTCCTAATTTTCTATTTTCTCTAATTTTATTTCTCCCACATTTTATAAATAATCATTTAGTGAAAAAACTCCTTAAAAATAAATCTAGTAAAAAATAGCTAAAAATACAACATACTAAGATAAAATTAACTTTTTTATAGCTGAGAAGATTATAGAGTCTTTATAAATATATCTACTAGCTGATTTTCAAAAGGTATAAATTATAAAACAATATCAGCATTGTTCACATGATCTCTATTAAATTGAAATATAAAATAAATTTGCTTTGTTATAGAATGGTGTAATGGTATTTTATAAATATAAATTGTAGAATTATTATCACAATAAAAATGTAATCTATCAAGAAAAACATTAAAAAACATAAGTTGTTCTTAATGAATAATCATTGAGCACAACTATAAATTGTGGAGAAATAATTAGCTTCTATAGTAGATAATGAAACAAATAATTGCTTCATAGATGACTAGGACATTAAACTATATCCTAGAAAATGACCCATACCTTATATACTTTCCGGTCAATTATAAAGCCTCCAAAATCAAATTCATAATATGAAGTTAAATTAAGAAAATTATAAGTTGGATAAAATATACCAAAATCAACAATTCTTTAAACATATCTAGTTATTCTTTTATGTCATTTCTACAGATTTCTATAGGATATTATTTAAATCTAGTAGATAAATAATCATTTAATAGAATATCTGCTGTAGATACAGTTAAATAAACCAAGATACATATCATGCCTCTTTGAATTTTAATATCAATAGATTTACTACTTGCATTAATATCTACTTTATAATTAAAACCCATAAAAGATTTCATAGATTTAGTATAATAAAGACCAAATAGATTCACCAATTATTTGTCATACATATATCAATTAAGAAAAATTCTATCTTTTCGTTGAGAAATTTGAAGTCTAAGAATGTTTTTTAATTTTCCTATTAAACTCATGTCAAATTCAGAAGACATCAAAGTAGAATATTCATTATAGTGAATTTCTCAAGATGATCCAAAAACTACTTCATGAACATAAATTTGAACAACTAAAATATCAATAGAATATATTCTAATAAAAATGGTTTCATCAATAATTAATTTAATGGAATAATTATTTAATAAAAACAAAGAAAACATTTCATGCCAAACATGAGGTGATTCTTTAAGACCATACAATTCTTTAGAAATTTAAAGACATGGTTATAAAATTTTTCATTTTCAAAACACGGGGGTTGAAAAAAAAAAAAATTTTGAGTTATAAAACCATATAACATTGATGTTTTTACATCCATTTGATATAATTTAATGCTTTGAAATCAAGGAAAATATAAAAAAAATTAATTCCCTCTAACCAAAAACCGGGTGCAAAAGAATATTAATAGTCTATAACTTTTTTTTAGAATTTTTCTTGTGCATCATCTTTGTATCTACTTTTGAAAACCTATAATGATTCATCCAACTTGGTTCTAAATATCCACTTAATTCAAATTGCATTCCTACCCTCATGAAATGCTACTAATTTCCAAACATTATATATAACAAAATAATTTAATTCATATTTCCTAGAAATAATCTCGTTTCCATTTTTTAAGAATCATAAACATTAAAAGGAACATAATTATAAAAAAAATATGAACTAAAAAATAATTTATAATCGATTTTCTAGTATTAACACCAGAATCAACATTTCAAATTTCATTTTCAACAAGATGATCATTGTGAACCAACCATGATCATGGATCAAGTTGAGATGGATTATTCTTCAACTCAATTGATTTATTTATATATTGATGTATTTATTTTCTAAAATTATTGTCTCTAAACTCATCATCAATAACATTAGAATCATAAAATAATTATACATTTTTTTCATTAAACATAACATGAACATATTCATCAATAATCAGAGTTATATTATTTTAAACTCTATAAGATTTACAATTATTAGAATAACCACGTAAAATAACTGATTAATTATATTATCAAATTTTTCTAGACTATCTATTGAATTTAATATAAAATCTTTACAAAAAAAATCTAAAATAATCAACACTAGGGTTTTTATTTTTAAATGATTTAAAATTATTTTTCAATAAAAATGGTATAATTATATTTATATTTGATATATAACAAGCATATAAAATATCATCACTCCTTATATTTCTAGGAAAATTATATTCACTTAACATAGTTCAATCCATTTCAATAAGGGTTCTAGTTTTCCGTTCTACAAATTCGTTTTTATATGGTTTTCTAGGAGGAGAAAATTTATGAAAAAAATCCACCCCTTTCACAATTGTTTTCAAAATATAAATTATGAAATTCACCTCTTTTATCACTATGAATAGAACTAATCATATATCCTCTTTCATTTTGAACTAATTTATAAAAAGTAATAAATATAGATAACGTATCATTTTTGTGAGAAAGAATGTATACTCATATAAATCTAATATAATCATCAATAGAAACTAATTTATATTTCCCTACATTATAGAAGTAAATTTGAGTGGGTCCAAATAAATCAATATGTACTAATTATAATTTTCTATTAGTACTTATCTTATATATATGTCTAAACAAAATTTGGTATTGTTTCTCTTTCATGAAAGCATTACAAACATTAATATGTTCTTTTCTCAAAGATTGTAGTTGTAACACATTCTCAGGTTTTGAGAGCATATCAAATTTTTGAAATTGACATGACCTTAATGTCATTAACAAATAATGATATCATTTGATAAAGGATTCAAAAAATTAACATGATAAACAATTAGTTTAGAAAAATAAATAATATAAATATTTTCATTTTGGTTAGCATAAATTAATAAAGAATCAACCTTAAAGTATAAACATTTTACATTTTAGAATTAAAATTCCATTACATTTACACATAACTGTGATATACTAATTAAATTATGTTTTTAACCATGAAAAAGTATAACATTTGAAATAAAAGTATAATTTGAAATGCCAGAATTTCCAAAACCATATACTTTTTTGTTGTAATTGTATTAAAAGTAAACGTGCCTCAATCACAAGTGTTTTATGTAGTAAACATTGGTGGGTCTCTTGTCATATTCCTAGATAATCCAATGTATTTGTACCATATGTCATTACTAATAAATCCAAGGAATTTTCCCTAACATATACAATTACTAGACAATTTTGGTACACAATTTACATTGGGTCCAATAAGATTAGTAATAAATTCTTTAGGTACCCATATAAAATTTATAAAACTGTTTTAAGGTAATATAGATAATATAGATGTATAAATAGATGTTTCTATAAATACCAATCATAGTTCAAGTCTATGATATCAATAATTTATTTAATAACCATTCATGACACATTTAAAACATGTAATAGTTGAAGTAAAAACATTTTTACTCTTAATGAACCGTGTTTTACACATTTTGGGTTGTACCCAATCATAACAAAAACCATCTTTATTTTTCTCCAATTTAGAAAAATACATCATATCATGATATTTTTCACAACCTTGAATAAAACCATAAAAACACTGTTTAACACATTAAACTCCTTATTTAAAATTTTCATTAAAATACAGAGCATATTTCTCATTTTCAAAAACTATTGAATGATAAGAATGTGAATTTTTTCTTAATTTTTCGTTTTCATGTAAAACTATTTGATATTTTGGAAATGAGTTTATCATTATTTCCATTAATATTATTTTTTATATCATCATAAATAAAAATATATTTTCATAATCTTTCAATTTTTTTATTTAATTAAAAAAATGGGTTGTCAGAATCAGATTTTGAAATAAAAAATTCATAATAAAAACAAGAATTACTAACCCTATCTTGTGAATCCAGGAAGCAAAAAATAAAATATTTCATTTCATTTCTAGATTTTTTACTGGAATATGATTCATCTATACAAATCCAGCTAATATTTAATTTTTTTCCATATGTTTGTATTTTTCTTTATTCATTATTTAGGAAAATCAGGTTTGATTTTCCCTTTTCTTTATGCACTCCTAACAGGTTACATTTGATGAATTATAATTCATATCATCTTTCTTATCTCTATTTTATTTTTCTATTTTTTAGGTTTTATTTTAAATTGATTTTCGAATCCTTTATACATCATTATTTTTCACAATCCTGTCACCATATATTCCATATCTTCATTTTTACAATCCTATAGACCAGAATATAAAGTTTCAGTAGAAACTACCCCCACAGATTTAAAAGTCACACCATTCCTTTTTTTCTTCTCAATAACTATGTTATTCAATTTGAGTTCATATTGGATTAGTGATACAATCAATTCATCAAGGGTGTGTAATTTGAAATTACTAATTTCATTAATTGAATCACTCTTAGCATGAAATTTATATGGTAATGCTCATAGTAAATTCTCAAATAGTAATATTTTTTCCAAAGATTCTCCATGTGAATTCACACCATTCAAAATGCTTGGGAATCTATGGAAAATTTGGTTGATGGTTTCATCTTCACACATATTATAGTCTTGGTATATAGCATCGATCATTCCACTTAGGTATAGAACAATTTTTTTCTTGCTGAGTTGAGTGACTTATATAATTTTCTGAATTTTTTGGGATTTCTTACAAGCATGCACATGACTAAAAATAATTCTGTTATTTGCACCCTAAAAATAAGTTAAAATCATCATAATTTAAAACATATCTAGTGGCATCAATTAAGGTAAGAGAATATGGGTTAGGTTTAAATATTTTTGATTTTATTAATATTTTCATAACTTTTTGTATACTCGCTTTAGTAAATTTAATGTAAAAGTGAATAATTGGAGTGAGATACTCATCTTTCAATATTAAATATAATTTTTGAGAATTATTTGAAGTAGTCCAATTGGGTAATTTTAATATATCAATTATTAATGTCACCCTATTTATTCAAGTGGAATGGTTATTTTTTAGGCTCCCTCATTCAATATAAAACTGTTCAACAAAAGAGATATTGGGCCAATTCTTCAATTTGATGGGCCATATGGATCGCACAAAAGGGCCCAATTAATTTTTTATAAATTTGGACATCCTATTATGATGGAATCACTAGGCTCAATCCAAATTTCCAAATATTTTTATTATCCACCAATGCTCTGGGGAAAATTCAAGGAGCCATGTAAAAACAATTCAGCGCCCGACTCTAATAACAAGGGGGAAAATGATTCTATTAAGTTCGGCCCACCATTATGTATAGGAAATGAAATCAACACACTAAAATTGACTTTCTTTTCATCTAAACAATAATATGAGATTTGATTTTTCAATGTGAAAGAAAATATATAGGATACTAAATTTTTTCTAAATATCATTCGTATTTTAAGGAATCTTATTATTTAAAAATTCATTCAGATTTTGGCCATCAAAAAAGCATGGCAAGAAATAGACATTTAAAAATTGTTTGTAAGACGCGCCATAAATTTTGATCCATAACACCAAATTCCTCCAAATATTTGGAGGCTACTGATAATATTAATATCTATAACATTTAAGATGAATATTTGTATATATTCTACATTCTGAAATATCAAATTGGAGATACAAGTGGAGGGGTGGTTTTGGAATGAAAATAGTCTACTTCCTTGGGAAATAAATAATTCCCCCTGATCTCATTGAAAGATGATGGAATTTAAGAAGAGAGGATCATAAATTTTCATGAACAAAGACTTTCCAAAGGGTTGGGAGGACCTTCGATATTCATGTTTTCACTTGAGATACCCTTCCTTCTCCCTTTATTTTCATCTTATTTTGTGTTCTTTTTTTGTAATCATGTAAGTCTATTTTCATTACAATAGAATTATAATGCATGTTTCTTCATCATCATCTATTTTTCTAATCCACCTTTTATTAAATAATATTAATGTCCTTAAAATAGTATATGTAGAGTAGAATTCATTATATTTTTCTATTTATCATTAAATCTATTGTGTGTATTTAATTCCCTTCACTGTTTGTGTGTGTGTTCAATGCACAACTTTTTTCGTATCCCTTTCTTTTTTCGAATTATTAATTATTCCTCATAAAAATAAAAAACTAGATTAATAATCATTTCAATTTCTGAGTAAATATATCCATAGGGCGAGTTATAATTTAGGTATACTATGGGATTGAGATCTTTTTCTTGATTAATATTCTTTGAATTAACATTGTGTAAGATGGACTTAACATGTCTTGGATTAATGACTTGTTTTATATAATGAGTGGTTTCTGTAACACCCTGATATTTTATAAGAAATATTCTTTATAATTTCATTGATGTCGTGTGTTTTACGCTACACCGAAAGGAGCTTTCACTACATTCATCCCTTACTCGGCTTGCATTACAAGCAATCAAGACCTTCCACGATAGGGCATGTTGTATGCAGTACCGAGTTTAACAAAACAAAAATATGTTATATAAACTAGCCATTATTAATATTAATACCCACTTTTTGAAATTAAATTTTTCAAAATGGACATCATTTTTGGATTCTGAATATCGAAATTAGGCTAGTTTGAATTTGTGGTATTTTTCTGAAACTTTCAATTTTTGATGAATAGTGAAAACACTAGGTAACTATTTAAAAAACGACTTTTTATATGAATAAATATTTATTCTATTTAAATTTTTTTAAGTTAAAAATAGATACATAATACCTATATAAGTTTAATGTAATTTATTAGAGTCATTTTATAATAATTTTAGAGATATAAAAATTTTATTGAACTATTCACCGTCTCTTACCCACTTCCTAGGAGAGTTTGAAAAATTATATATAACTTAATTTTACCGATTCTGTGAGTGGAATTTCGATAATCTGAGAGAAATGGTTAATATCATGGAGTAAAATGTGGTTCAATAAGATAAAAATAATTTTTGGTGAATAGTAACTTTTTATTTTTATTTACCACGGATAAAAGTTAATATGGTAATTAAGGGTAAAAATGATATTATTATTACCCTAAAACAAGTCCTAATTATATTTGGTAGTGTAGTTAGTCAAAAAACCACCTTAGGGATAAAATATTACCCTTTAGGTCCACATGTATTAGATTAGGACATTTATTATTATTTTATTTAGAGAAGAATTAAATTAGTTAAAATCAATGTTTATTTGCTAAAACATTTTTAATATAGGGTTATATATAAGATAAATTAGACTATAAATATTCATTATAAGTCTAAATTTATTTCATACATAATGGTATTTTATTTATAATTTTTAGACTTTAAAAACTTTAATTTATTTATGACACAATGATGATGCTATAATTACCTTATTAATGAAATATTAACATAATTGATGTTATAAATACACAAATAAATGTAATTTTATACTTTTTATGAATTAAACTAATTTTATAGGTTACTATGACATGTTATTATTGATTTAATGTTCTTTATTAGAACTAATTATTAACATATAAATTTCAAAAAAATCAAGTACCTAATAGTGTCAAAAAGACATAAAATATTTTTTAAAACAAATATTATATTATTAATTGTGATTTTATTCCTAAAAATCTAAGGTTCGGCCAAATGACTTAGATAAGGATTTATATATTAGTAATGAACCAAATGGGGTTATTTTGGCTTGTTATAGTCAGTTTATTAACCATATAGTGTAAGAAAACAAAAAGACATAGTAAATGTTAAATTATTTTACTTAAAGTTAAATCTAAATGATAAGGATAAAATAGTAACCTAAAATTGCCTAAAACATATTGGTTGAGATTATTTCTAACCATACCCACATTAGCTTTTAAATAAATCAATTTGGAACTATTAAAAACTGAATATGACTTTATTATGAAATAATATTTTCAGTTTTCCTAAGGTGCCCATGTCCTCCCTTATTAAAAGGGCACCCCTTCCCTCTTCTCATCCCACCGTTTTGAGCCTTGATGATCGGACAAACCCTACCAATTCCTCTTCTAAACTTCTCTAGTTATATCATAGCAGTTTGGGTCTTCTCAAAATTCCAACTCTAGTGCCATAAGAAAATGTTAAATGGAGGTGCGTCGAGGAATAGGTAATCTCTTCTACCGATTCTTTCAGTTTTTCTTTCTTTTCAACATATTATTCTTTAGTTTTTTCATTATAAAGTAATAAAATCAGTATCAATAATATAATAATATGTTATTATAAATATGAAACAAGTCCCTTTAAACTTCTATACATCCTAAAGAAAACAAAATCACCATGCGTGCGTGCGTACGGAGTACCGTCTCCACGCCGTGGTATAATCAGTTTTTCCACCACCACCTTACCAGGATGGGTATAATGGTGTAAAGAATAACTATATATGGTTATTATAAAATCATAATTATTCTTAGGTATTATATCATCCACTCCAATTCCATTCAATAATAATGGGAACGATATCATCGCTCGTGCGTGCGTACGGATTACCGTCTCCACGACGCGATGAGATTCATTCTCCATGTTAACCATTCAAGAATGACTATAAAGTATATATAATGAATAATAATGAAATATATGACATAAGGAAGCTAATAAATTTATATATATATATATATATGTCATCTACTTAATTCCATTCAAGTCAATAATGAAAGGAAAACAACGTTCATGCGTACGTATAGCCGGCCATCTCCATGAACTGTGTATTTCATTTCATTTATATATCTATTATATATATATATACTGAATATATATGAAATATAAATCATTATTTACATTTTTTAAGTATGTAAATCATGATATATGTAATAATAATATCAAGAACAACAAGCCCATACAAGTATGATAAATAAAACAATTTTATCCAAAACGCTGCTTTAACATGGAATTTACAAAAGAATAAGTAATATAGAATCACAAGTGAACCATATATTATATAATAACAATCAATATGATTATTTAATAAGAAAATTAAATTATTTAAATCATTATATTTGAGGATTAGATACATACAATGCATATCGGACCTAAGGTAAGGGATAATTATTCAAATCTCATTTTTATCTGAGATAGTTTATTCGTAAGTATTTACTGGGGATATATTTATCATCCATGTCCATGTTTTCTCAAAATGTTTTCATAAAATATTTACTATTCTTACATATATTTTTAAATTCATTTTTATCCCTTTTGACTTTTAATATGATGAATGGAAGGAATCTTTCTTTTGTTTACCATACGATGTACTTTTTGACTTTTCCGACAAAAGTACGTGGAGAACATGAACGGATTTTTATGGTTTTTATAACGCCATATTTTCATGAAGCTTACTCTACAAGATTTCATGACTATTTTCAACAAAATACTTTTCTTTTAAAAATTCCTATACTTTTATGAAAAGAAAATGATTTTGAAGAAGAACAGATATTTTCCTCATGAATTCATTTCATGTGTTTTATCAAAACCATTTTCCATATATGATGGAATTATTTAATATGTGTATCTTTCAAATATAATTTCTCTATTATTTACATGGTTTCACATTTCTTATGATGAAATGATATCCATTTTGTTTTTTATGGATTATGATATGTTGTGATGATGTTTATAAAACCCATTTTATAGTTTGGGTAATGATGAATGATTTATGATTATGTTGTGGCACAAGTAAGAATGATTTCGTTATGAGATGGGTGGGACCTATATCTCTCTCCAAGGAATTGTGTGAAGATTTATATCTCATGATATAGACATGGATGGATTGGTAAGTTAATCTGGTTCAGTGATACAGGACTGGAACGAGGAGTTAACTCGATTCAGAAATGGACTTTGTCCACTAAGACGGTCTTGGCAGCAATGTCTTGGCTACTATGGAATTCATTTCATGTGCTTAATGTTATCACACAATTATAGGTTTTATTTGAAAGCTATTTTATCATGATTGATGTTCCATTATGATATATTCCTTACGTACTGCCATGTTTTATGTCATTTCTCAAGATTTCGATGTTTAAACATCATGTTCATGTTTTTATGTTCAAATGTATATGGTTTGTTTTATATTATCCATTCTTCCCCTTACTGAGCATTTGATCCCACCCTTTATATGTTTTATTTTCCCTAGGATATAAAGAAAGGTTTTAGGAAAGAAAACAAAAGGGGAGGATCTTAATGGGAGATGTTGAAGATCTTTCACCATGATTAGAAATTTATGTTCTGAGTTTCCATATACACTAAACTATTACGGTCCTTCAGTGTTTGTTTTTGTTATGTATTAAGTATTCTGCAAAACTAATGTAACGTCCATGTACGTTAATAGTTGGGTCTCTACAGTTGGTATCAGAGGTTTGGTTTAGTCAACCTTTGGAAATTAAAATGCTAGAACTTTAGTGAGATCCCTAGATATATTTATAAGGTATGTCTAGGTATTTCCCTAAGGTTAAGTATAAGTATAGGTTATAGTCCTGGAATTATGGTAACGATATTAGAATTAAACATAAGATGTTAGATATTGAAGTTACTCCCCCTTGACTATTATTTTGGCCTCTAACACTATTCTTTTTGGGTTTTAGAAAATGTCTGGAAATAAGAAGATTCACAATAATGGGGGATATGATGGACAATGGAATGATATTCTTCATGAGAAACCAAATGAAATTGGATCTGGAAGTCCACATATGATTTTATTCCTAATCATAAATCACATAATATGATGAATAAACTCAATTTTGGTAAGAATCTCGACTTAACTAATAAGAGAAAGATGGAGTTTCATGATGATCATAGAGGAAATAATGTTCAATTTTCCACATGTAGATAATGTTGGAAGAGGCATAATGGGGAATGTTTCAAAGGAACTAGAAGATTCTTTCAGTGTAACAGCCCGAGATTTTATGAAAAATATTCTTTTTATTTTATTAATGTCTTGTGTTGTACGCTACACCAAAAGGAGCTTGCACAACACACATCCTTGACTTGCCTTGCATTACACGCAATCGCGACCTTCCTCGATTGCGTGTGTAATACGCAATACCGAGTTTCACTAAACAACGATATGCTATTAAAATGTTATTAAAACTAGCCGTTATGAATAGTAATAACCACTTTTTGAAATTTTGTAAATTTTATTTTTCAAAATGGATTTCATTTTTGGATTCGGAGTATCGAATTTAGCCTAAGGTGAAATTTTGGTACATTTCGGATTACTTTCATATTCTGAGGAATAGTGAAAATTACTAAATTTTAATTAAAAACAACTTTTTTTAATCGAAATTATTAATAGTGATAAATTATTAATTTGAGTGGTTTTAAAGTATATTTAGAATATATTTTTACAATTTAATACAATATTGGTCATTGGTTGTAATTTCACATTTAAACCAGACATAATCAAGTGTCAATCTTTTGATAGATATTGTTTCTTAAAAACACGCTATTTGTTTTAACAGCGGGATTTAATTATAAAATTAATTAATGCAACTTTTGTGTTATGAATTTGGTAAAATAGACTTCATTTTTGAATTCGGAATATGAAATATAGCTTAGGATGAAATTTTGGCATTGTTCTGAAAAACATCAATTTTTGATGAATAGTGAAACTACTAAGTGGTAGGTTAAAAACTGAATTTTGCATAAAACATAATTTTACCGCTTCTGTGAATGGAATTTCGAAAATCCGAGAGACACGGTTAATATCAAGGACTAAAATGTGGTTCAATGAGATGAAAATAATTTTTTGGTGAATAGTAACTTTTTACTTTTTTTACCGCGGTTAATAGTAAATAGGGTAACTAAGGGTAAATATGATATTAATATTACCCTAACACATGTCCTAATCCTATTGGACAAGTGTATTTCGACCAAAAACAAACTTAGGAATAAAATATGACCATTTAGGCCCTCTTGGATTAGATTAGGACATTTATTATTAATTTATTTAAAGAAGGGTTAAAATAGTTAAAATCAAAGTTTAATAAGTAAATCATTTTCAATATGGGGTTATACATAAGATAAATTCGATTGTAAATATTCATTAGAAAGCTAAAAGGATTTAATACATGATTGTATTTTATTTGTAATTTTTAGACATCAAATAATTTAATTTATTTATGACACAACGATGATGCAGTAATTATCTTTTTAATGAAATATTGACATAATTGATGTTATAAGCACCAAAATAAATGTAATTTGAGATTTTTTATGAATTCCACTAATTTTATAGGTTACTATGATATATTAATGTTGATTTAAGCAACTTGGTTCGAACATTTAATTCTGTTATGACTTTCACAAAAATCATATATCAAATAGTGTCAAAATTGACACAAAATAGTTTTTAAATCAAATATTATATTACTAATTGTTATTTTATTCCTAAAAATCTAAGGTTCGGCCAAATGACTTAGATAAGGATATATATATTAATAATAAACAATTTGGCGTTCTTTTGGCATGTTATAGTAAGTGTATTAACCATATAGTGAAAGAAAACAAAAAGACACTGTAAAAGTTAAATTATTTAACTTGGAGTTAAATCTAATTGATAAGGTTTAAAATAATATCCAAACATGTCTAAATTTGATTGGTTGATGAGATTACAACCCTATCGCATCTAATCTTCGAATATGAGTCATTTTTGGAGGTTTTTAAGTGGGGATTATAAATTAATATTTTTAAGAATTCCTAAGGTGCCCCTCTCCTCCCCTATAAAAGGACACCTCCTCCCCCTCCACCTCACACCAATTTGAGCACTCAAACTCGGCCAACCCCTGCCAAAATCTCTTCTCCACTTCCCTAGAAACATCCTAGAGGTTCTGGTCTTACTCAAAGACTAATTTTAGTTCCCTAAGAGGAGTTCTCCAAAAGGCGCTTCAAAGAAGAGGTAATTACCGTTACCAATTCTTTCATCTTTATTTCTTCTTCCACTTCTTCTTCTTAGGTTGTTTCATTATGAAGTAATAACATCAGTATCACTCATATACTGATATGTTATTATAAGTATGAAACAACCCTATTTCACCATCTATCCATCCTACAGAAAAAGAAATCACCGCGCGTGCGTACGTACGGAATACCGTCTCCACACCGTGGTGTAATCTATTTTCCACCACCACCTTACATGGATGGGTATAATGGTGTAAAGAATAACTATACATATTTATTACAACATCATATTGATTCTGATATATTGTATAATTCACTCCAATTTAATTCAATATTTATAAGAAATGATATCATCGCTCGTGCGTACGTACGGACTACCGTCTCCACGACGCGATGAGATTCATTCTCCATGTTAACCATTTAAGAATGATTATAAAGTATATATAAGAAATAATAATGAAATATATTACATTATAAAGCTACTGGATTTATGTATATATATACATATGTATGTCATCTACTTACTTCCATTTCAAGACAATAAGGAAAGGAAAACAGCGTTCATGCGTACGTACGGACTACCGTCTCCATGAACGGTGTTTTTCATTTTATTTATCTACCTATTATATATATATATATACTTAATATATATGATATATAAATCATATTTTATATTCTGGAAGTAAGTAAATCATGATATAAGTAATGATGATGTCAAGAACAACAAGTCAAAACACCTACGATAAATGAAACAATTTTACCCAAAACGCTTCTTTAACATGGAATTTACAAAATAACGGGTAATATAATGTCATAAGTGAACCATATATGATATAATAACAATGAATATGATTCTTTAATAAGTCAATAACATGATTTAAACCATTATACAGGAGCTTCGGACACATACAAAGCTAATCGGACCTAAGGTAAGGGAAATATCACAATCTCATTTTTATCCGAGATTGTTTATTCGTAAGTATTTACTGGGGTGTATTTTATCATCCACATCCATGTTCCCTCAATATGTAATATTGTTTCCATCCACTTAAAATATTTTAAATCCAATTTTACCCTTAGGTGAGTTTTTAGTAAAGAATATGAAAGGAATCTTTTGTCGTTTTTTTTATATACGAGGTACTTTTTGACTTTTCCGACAAAAGTACGAAGAATGTTTTTTTTAACTTATACGGCACAGATGGATTTATACTGTTTTATAAAGCCTTATTTTCATGAAGCTTCCTCTAAAAGATTTCATGACTATTTTCAATAAAATCTTTTTCTTTTAAAATTGCATGATGTTTTGTGAAAAGAAATTGATTTTGAAGAAAAAAGGATATTTTCCTGAAGAATTCATTTCAAGTGTTTTATCAAAATTATTTTCCATCTAAGATAATAAAGGGTTCTGTTTCTGTCCATATTTTTACATTTATTTGACTATGTTGTGATGGAATTATGTTTATGAATTCCTTTATCTTATATGAATGGTTTTATGATGTCATGTTGTTTAAGAATCCCATTTTTATTACATGGGTTATGCAATGATGTATGATTTATGATTTTGTGGCACACATAAGAAAGGATTCATTATAAGATGGGTGGGACCTATATCTCCCTCCAATGCATTGGGTAAAGATTTTATATCTCATGAGATAGACATGGCTGGAACGGAAGGTTATTTCGGTTCAGTGATACAGGACTGAAACGAGGAGTGAACTCGGTTCAGAAAGGGACTTTTCCACTAAGATAGTCTTGGCAATGAGTCATGACTAACAAGAAATGATTTCCATGATTATGTGTGAATGCCACAAAGTTTCAAGTTTTATGTTATGATTATGGGGATCTCATTTTCACTTCTATGATTTATTCCATGATAAGATATTATGATCTCTTTTGCAGGTTTTGATTTTCAAAAAGATATGATATGATTTTTATTTCCTTTATTTTCCCTTGCTGAGCATTTGAGCTCACCCTTTTATGTTTTCTTTTCCCCAGGATATAAAGAAAGGTTTTAGGTAAAAAAAAGTATGACCTTTATGGGAGATATTGAAGAACTTTCACCACGATTAGAAGATTACGTTCCGAGTTTCCAAAGACACTAAACTATTACGATCCTTTAGTGTGTGTTTTTGTTATGTACTAAGTATTCCGCAAATGTAATTTAATGTCCATGTACGTCAAGCTTCAGGTCTCTACTGTTGGTATCAGAGGAAAGGTTTAGTCAACCTTTGGAAACTAGGATGCGAAAACGTTAGTAAGATCCCTAGAGATATTTCTAAGGTATGTCTAAGGATGTCCCTAGGGATAAGTATACGTATAGGTTATAGTAATAGAATTACGCTAACGATAATAGAATTAAACCTAAGATGTTAGATATTAAGGGTACTCCCCCTTTACTATGTTGTTTTCCCTAGCATTATTTTGCCTCTCACACTATTCTTTTTGGGTTTTAGAAAATGGCTGGAAACAAGATGATTCCTGATAATGGAGGATATGATGGACAATGGAATGATATTCTTCATGAGAAACCAAATGAAATGGGATTTGGAAGTCCAAAAATCATTATTATGCCGAATCAGCAATCTCATAATATGATCAATAAAGTAAAATTTGGTAAGTTTCCTGACTCAGCTAAATAGAGAAAGATGGAGTTTCATGATGACCATAGAGGAAAGAAAGTTAAATTTCCCTCATGTAAATCATGTGGGAAGAGGCATCAAGGAGAATGTTTCAAGGGAACTGGAAGATGCTTTGGGTGTGGAAAAGAAGGACACAAAGCAAGTAAGTGCAAAGGAAAAGGGTCGGTTAACACCATGGATGAGGATAATGGTATTGCTATGACATCAAAAATGGTTAAGTGTTTTAAATGTGGAATGTATGGGCATTATGCAAACAAATGCCCTAAGGGAAAGAATCATGAAGAGAATCAGTATGTTCATATGGGTAGTATTTATGTGGATGATGATGATGAGACTACAAATGATATGTGAGATGAAAGAATTTTTGAAGCTCGGTCAATGGTTTGATAATGTAGTGGAATGATTACATGTTTATCATGTGTAATTTTGGAATAAAGAGACATCTATGGATTGTTACACTGTTGTCTTTCCTTGTGTTTTGAAAGTGTATGATTAATGTTACCAGTATCCATGAAATGTTATTCAGATATTTTTGGAATGTAGATGATATGCGCATAATGAAGGGATAAGGAGAAAATTAAATGTTTGATAGTATTCATGAGCTCATGATTGATATAAGGACTAAGTGATATCATGGTTTGAGTATATAGAATTTTGAGGATTTCGGTATGTGAAAAGTGTTAACTTTTAACTGCATTCAAGTTTTCACTAAGGTTCAATGGGTATTCAAGAGAGTACGAGATTAAGGCCTTTGAATGTTTGGAATGTGACCAACAAGATATATCTTATGATATATGGGGATCAACGATGGTATTAAATCTCTGGTAATCGTTTTCACTATGTTATGAGAATGGACTGCAGTATTATGGATAAGCCTAAATATTGGAATGGATTATGTTGGACATAAGTTAGTATTGTTTAAGGGTATAAGTTTTTTCGATATTATTGATGGGATGTTATAGTAACGTAGTTTTAGAAAAAGGGACAACCTGCAGGACGGGCGACAGCCCATCGCTTCGGACAAGGCTGTGGGAATCGAACCCACAACCGAAGTGCGACTGGCCTTTATCGCCTACCACTGACCTACAGGAAGTCCCTGTTTAGTAGAAACTAGTTTTATTATATTAAGCAGTATGATATATGAAGTATAAGTCCATTTTAGGAACCATATGTGATTAATCTCACTATAGAATGACTTATGTATATTTAATAACTTTTTCTAACCTTTTGTTTGAGACAGATGGAATGACCCATCATTCTATCACATAATCTGCTAACACTTCACAAATAAAAAATTCAACTTCATTTATTTAAGAGATGAAGTATAAATTGTTCAAGGCACGAACAAAAGTGAGATTGTACCAAAATAAAGTAAGTATTTATTCTAAGCAAATTTTCAACTTTAGGGAAATGATCTTGAAATCCAAAAATGATTGTCCTAGTGATCTTATACCTGATGAATCAGATGGTACCTTATATCATCACAAATCTATGGATTTGTGATTACTGGCTTTTCCATAGCCATGTTCTCTACCACTCTCCATCAGAACATGATGGTTAGATTTCTCTTCCATATCCATATTTTCACCTATGTGGAAACCCAGGGATTAGTTTATTTGGGTAATCGTTACATTTCATACTTTAGTTTTTAAAGCCAAGTTTTGGTATTCCCTTTTACGATGTGGGTTTCTATTAAAGAAACTTTCGAATAGTAAACCATTTATAACCCCGACGAATTTCGAGGGCGAAATTCATTTTAAGGGGGGTAGAATGTAACAGCCCGAGATTTTATGAAAAATATTCTTTTTATTTTATTAATGTCTTGTGTTGTACGCTACACCAAAAGGAGATTGCACAACACACATCCTTGACTTTCCTTGCATTACACGCAATCGCGACCTTCATCGATAGCGTGTGTAATACGCAATACCGAGTTTCACTAAACAACGATATGCTATTAAAATGTTATTAAAACTAGCCGTTATGAATAGTAATAACCACTTTTTGAAATTTTGTAAATTTTATTTTTCAAAATGGATTTCATTTTTGGATTCGGAGTATCGAATTTAGCCTAAGGTGAAATTTTGGTACATTTCGGATAACTTTCATATTCTGAGGAATAGTGAAAATTACTAAATTTTAATTAAAAACAACTTTTTTAATCGAAATTATTAATAGTGATAAATTATTAATTTGAGTGGTTTTAAAGTATATTTAGAATATATTTTTACAATTTAATACAATGTTGGTCATTGGTTGTAATTTCACATTTAAACCAGACATAATCAAGTGTCAATCATTTGATAGATATTGTTTCTTAAAAACACGCTATTTGTTTTAACAGCGGGATTTAATTATAAAATTAATTAATGCAACTTTTGTGTTATGAATTTGGTAAAATAGACTTCATTTTTGAATTCGGAATATGAAATATAGCTTAGGATGAAATTTTGGCATTGTTCTGAAAAACATCAATTTTTGATGAATAGTGAAACTACTAAGTGGTAGGTTAAAAACTAAATTTTGCATAAAACATAATTTTACCGCTTCTGTGAATGGAATTTCGAAAATCCGAGAGACACGGTTAATATCAAGGACTAAAATGTGGTTCAATGAGATGAAAATAATTTTTTGGTGAATAGTAACTTTTTACTTTTTTTACCGCTGTTAATAGTAAATAGGGTAACTAAGGGTAAATATGATATTAATATTACCCTAACACATGTCCTAATCCTATTGGACAAGTGTATTTCGACCAAAGACAAACTTAGGAATAAAGTATGACCATTTAGGCACACTTGGATTAGATTAGGACATTTATTATTAATTTATTTAAAGAAGGGTTAAAATAGTTAAAATCAAAGTTTAATAAGTAAATCATTTTTAATATGGGGTTATACATAAGATAAATTCGATTGTAAATATTCATTAGAAATCTAAAAGGATTTCCTACATGATGGTAGTTTATTTGTAATTTTTAGACATCAAATAATTTAATTTATTTATGACACAACGATGATGCAGTAATTATCTTTTTAATGAAATATTGACATAATTGATGTTATAAGCACCAAAATAAATGTAATTTGAGATTTTTTATGAATTCCACTAATTTTCTAGGTTACTATGATATATTAATGTTGATTTAATCAACTTGGTTCGAACATTTAATTCTGTTATGACTTTCACAAAAATCATATATCAAATAGTGTCAAAATTGACACAAAATAGTTTTTAAATCAAATATTATATTACTAATTGTTATTTTATTCCTAAAAATCTACGGTTCGGCCAAATGACTTAGATAAAGATATATATATTAATAATAAACAATTTGGGGTTCGTTTGGCATGTTATAGTAAGTGTATTAACCATATAGTGAAAGAAAACAAAAAGACACGGTAAAAGTTAAATTATTTAACTTAGAGTTAAATCTAATTGATAAGGTTTAAAATAATATCCAAACATTTCTAAATTTGATTGGTTGATGAGATTACAACCCTATCTCATCTAATCTTCGAATATGAGTCATTTTTGGAAGTTTTTAAGTGGGTTTAGATTTATTATAAATTAATAATTTTAAGAATTCCTAAGGTGCCCCTCTCCTCCCCTATAAAAGGACTCCTCCTCCCCCTCCTCCTCACACCAATTTGAGCACTCAAGCTCGGCCAACCCCTGCCAAAATCTCTTCTCCACTTCCCTAGAAACATCCTAGAGGTTCTGGTCTTACTCAAAGACCAATTTTAGTTCCCTAAGAGGAGTTCTCCAAAAGGCGCTTCAAAGAAGAGGTAATTACCGTTACCAATTCTTTCATCTTTATTTCTTCTTCCACTTCTTCTTCTTAGGTTGTTTCATTATGAAGTAATAACATCAGTATCACTCATATACTGATATGTTATTATAAGTATGAAACAACCCTATTTCACCATCTATCCATCCTACAGAAAAAGAAATCACCGCGCGTGCGTACGTACGGAATACCGTCTCCACGCCGTGGTGTAATCTATTTTCCACCACCACCTTACATGGATGGGTATAATGGTGTAAAGAATAACTATACATAGTTATTACAACATCATATTGATTCTGATATATTGTATAATTCACTCCAATTCAATTCAATATTTATAAGAAATGATATCATCGCTCGTGCGTACGTACGGACTACCGTCTCCACGACGCGATGAGATTCATTCTCCATGTTAACCATTTAAGAATGATTATAAAGTATATATAAGAAATAATAATGAAATATATTACATTATAAAGCTACTGTATTTATGTATATATATACATATGTATGTCATCTACTTACTTCCATTTCAAGACAATAAGGAAAGGAAAACAGCGTTCATGCGTACGTACGGACTACCGTCTCCATGAACGGTGTTTTTCATTTTATTTATCCACCTATTATATATATATATATACTGAATATATATGATATATAAATCATATTTTATATTCTGGAAGTAAGTAAATCATGATATAAGTAATGATGATGTCAAGAACAACAAGTCAAAACACCTACGATAAATGAAACGATTTTACCCAAAACGCTTCTTTAACATGGAATTTACAAAAGAACGGGTAATATAATGTCATAAGTGAACCATATATGATATCATAACAATGAATATGATTCTGTAATAAGTCAATAACATGATTTAAATCATTATACAGGAGGTTCGGACACTTACAAAGCAAGTCGGACCTAAGGTAAGGGAAATATCACAATCTCATTTTTATCCGAGATTGTTTATTCGTAAGTATTTACTGGGGTGTATTTTATCATCCACATCCATGTTCCCTCAATATGTAATATTGTTTCCATCCACTTACAATATTTTAAATCCAATTTTACCCTTAGGTGAGTTTTTAGTAAAGAATATGAAAGGAATCTTTTGTCGTTTTTTTTATATACGAGGTACTTTTTGACTTTTCCGACAAAAGTACGAAGAATGTTTTTTTTAACTTATACGGCAAAAACGGATTTATACTGTTTTATAAAGCCTTATTTTCATGAAGCTTCCTCTAAAAGATTTCATGACTATTTTCAATAAAATCTTTTTCTTTTAAAATTGCATGATGTTTTGTGAAAAGAAATTGATTTTGAAGAAAAAAGGATATTTTCCTCAAGAATTCATTTCAAGTGTTTTATCAAAATTATTTTCCATCTAAGATAATAAAGGGTTCTGTTTCTATCCATATTTTTACATTTATTTGACTATGTTGTGATGGAATTATGTTTATGAATTCCTTTATCTTATATGAATGGTTTTATGATGTCATGTTGTTTAAGAATCCCATTTTTATTACATGGGTTATGCAATGATGTATGATTTATGATTTTGTGGCACACATAAGAAAGGATTCATTATAAGATGGGTGGGACCTATATCTCCCTCCAATGCATTGGGTAAAGATTTTATATCTCATGAGATAGACATGGCTGGAACGGAAGGTTATTTCGGTTCAGTGATACAGGACTGAAACGAGGAGTGAACTCGGTTCAGAAAGGGACTTTGTCCACTAAGATAGTCTTGGCAATGAGTCATGACTAACAAGAAATGATTTCCATGATTATGTGTGAATGCCACAAAGTTTCAAGTTTTATGTTATGATTATGGGGATCTCATTTTCACTTCTATGATTTATTCCATGATAAGATATTATGATCTCTTTTGCAGGTTTTGATTTTCAAAAAGATATGATATGATTTTTATTTCCTTTATTTTCCCTTGCTGAGCATTTGAGCTCACCCTTTTATGTTTTCTTTTCCCCAGGATATAAAAAAAGGTTTTAGGTAAAAAAAAAGGGATGACCTTTATGGGAGATATTGAAGAACTTTCACCACGATTAGAAGATTACGTTCTGAGTTTCCAAAGACACTAAACTATTACGATCCTTTAGTGTCTGTTTTTGTTATGTACTAAGTATTCCGCAAATGTAATGTAATTTCCATGTACGTCAAGCTTCGGGTCTCTACATTCAGTGTGGAAAAGAAGGAAAAAAAGAAAGTAATTGTAAAAGAAAAGGTTCAGTTAATACCATGGACAATGATAATGGTATTTAGAAGACTTCAACAATGGTTAATTGTTTTAAATGTGGAATGTACGAGCATTATGTAAACCAATGCCCTAAGGGAAAATCTAATAAATAGAATCAGCATGGTCATATGGGGAGTATTTATGTGGATGATGATGAAGAGACTGCAAATGATATATGAGATGGATGAAATGATGAAGCTCAGTCAGTGTTTTAAGAAGGTAGTGTAATGATTGTATGTTTATTAAGAATAATGTATGGTACTATGAAATAAATAAAAATCTATGGATTTTTACACTATTTCCTTTGCTTGAGTTTTGAAATTATATTTTTAATGGTACCAGTAACCATGAAAGGTTTTTCAGATATTTTTGGAAAGAACCTAATATTTGCATAATGAAGGGATAAGGCGATAATGAAATGTTTGATAGTATTAATGAGCTAATGACTATTATAAGGAAAAAGTGATATCATTGTTTGATTATATTGAATTTTTGGGATTTTGGTATATGGAAAGAGTTACCTTGTAACAAAATTTATGTTTTCAATATGGTTTAAGAGAATACATGATTAAGGTATTCAAATGTTTGTAATGTGACCAACAAGATATATCAAATGATATATGTGGGATAAATGATGGTATTCACATTCTCGGTAGATGACATTTCTAGTAATTGTTTTCTTTATACTATGAACTTTGACAAAAGTATTTTAAATAAGCCTAAAGTTTTGAATGAATTATGTTAGACATAAGAAAATATTGTTTAAGGCTAGAAATTTTTTCTATTTTATTATAGGAATGTTATTATAATTTTAGTAAAATGGACAACCTGTAGGACGAGTGACAACCCGTCGCGTCGGACAGGGCTGTGGGAATCGAACACACACCCGAAGTGCGACATACATTTATTTCCTACCACTAGCCTAGAGGAAGTACCTGGTTAGTAGAAAATAGTTTTATTAAGTATTATGATTGATGAAGTATAAGTCCATTTTTGGAATCATATACGATTAACCTCACCATAGAAGGACTTATGTATATTTGATAACTTTTGCTAACCTTTTGTTTGAGACATATGGAATGACCCATCATTCTATCACATTATCTTCTAACACTTCACGAATGAAAAATTCACCTTCATTTCATTATGTGATGAAGTAGAAATTTTTAAAGGCACGAACAACGGTGAGATTATACCGAAATAAAGTAAGTATTTCTTCTAATTCAAATTCTTCATCTTTAGGGAAATCATCTTGAAAACCAAAAATGTTGTCCTAGTGCCCATATATCTGATGAATCCGATGGTACCTTAGATCATCACAAATTTATGGCTTTGTGATTGTTGGATTTTTCATAGCCATGTTCTCTTCCACTCTCCATCCGAACATGATGGTAAGATTTCTATTCCATAACCATATTTTCACTTATGTCCTCCTATGTTGAAACCTAGTGGTTAGTTAATTTGGGTAACCGTTATGTTTCATAAATTAGTTTCTAGAGATAAGTTATGGTATTATTTTTTATGATGTAGGTTTCTATTAAAGAAACATTAGAGTAGTAAACCATTTATAACCCCGATGAATTTTGAGGAAGAAGTTCATTTAAAGGGGGGTAGAATGTAACACTCCGTGATTTTATGAAAAATATTATTTTTAATTTCATTGATGTCTTTTGTTTTATGCTACCCAAAAAGGATCTTTCACTACACGCATCCCTTAGCTATCTTTCATTACATGCAATTGCGACCTTCCACGATAGCGTATGTTGTACGCAATATCGAGTTTCACTAAACAACAATATGTTATATAATCTACCCGTTATTAATAGTAATACCCACTTCTTGAAATTTTATTTTTCAAAATGGAATTCATTTTTGGATTCAGAATATCGAAATTATCCTAGGGTGATTATTTGGTATTTTTCTGAAAACTTTCAATTTTTGATGAATAGTGAAAACACGGGGTTACTATTTAAAAACTGACTTTTTATATAACTAATTATTTATTTTATTTAAATTTATATTAGGTTAAAATTTATACATAATACCTATATATGTTAAATGTAATTCATTGGAGTCATTTTATAATAATTTTAGATATATAAAAATTTTATTGAAATTTTCACCGTGTTTTACCCACCTCCGAGGAGAGTTTGAAAATTTACATAAAACATACTTTTACTGCTTATGTGAGTGGAATTTTGAAAATACGAGATACACAGTTAATATAAATTAGTAAAATGTGGGTCAATAAGATAAAAATAATTTTTGGCAAATAGTAACTTTTTTACTTTTATTTACCACAGTTAAAAGTAAATATGGTAATTAAGCATAAAAGACAAATTATTATTACACTAACACATGTCCTAATTCTACTGGGTAAGTTTAGCTCGATCAAAAACAAAAATTGGGATAAAATATTACCCTTTAGGTCCACATGGATTAGATTAGGACATTTATTATTATTTTATTTAAAGAAGAATTAAAATATATAAAATCAATGTTTAATAACTAAAACATTTTTAATATAGGTTTATACATAAGATAAATTCGACCATAAATATTAATTAGAAATTTAAAAAGATTTCCTACATAATTTTATTTTGTTTATAATTTTTAGACATTATATAATTTAATTTATTTATGACACAATGATGATTCTATAATTACTTTATTAATGAAATATTAACATAATTGATGTTATAAATATCAAAATAAATGTAATTTTGGACTATTTTTGAATTACACTAAATTTATAGGTTACAATGACATGTTAGTATTGATTTAATTAAATTTGTTCTAACTAATAATGCTGTTATGATTTTCACAAAAATCAGGTACCAAATAGTTTCAAAATTGACATATAATAGTTTCTAAAACAAAATATTATATTATTAATTGTAATTTTATTCCTAAAAATATAAGGTTCATCCAAATGAATTATATGAATATATATATTAATAATGAACCTCTTTGGGTTCTTTGGGATTGTTATAGTAAGTTTATTAACCACATAGTGTAAGAAAACAAAAAGACACGGTAAATGATAAATTATTTAACTTAAAGATAAATCTAAATGATAAGGATACAATAGTAAACTAAAATGTTCTAAAACCAATTAGTTGAGAGGATTTCGACCCATACCCACATTATCTTCTAAATAAATCAATTTGGAGCTATTAAAAACCGAATATGACTTTATTATAAAATAATATTTTAAGTTTTCCTAAGGTTCCCCTCTCCTCCCTTATAAAAAGGGCACCCCTTCCCTCTTCTCTTAACACCCTTTTGAGCCTTCAGGATTGGAAACACCCTTCCAATTCCTCTTCTAAAACTCTCTAGTTATATCATATATGTTATGGTCTTCTCAATAGTCAATCTCTAGTTCCCTAAGAAGATGTTTAAAGGAGGTGCGTTGAGGAAGAGGTAATCTCTTCTACCGATTCTTTCATGTTTTCTTCCATCTTCAACTTCTTCATCTTTAATTGTTTCATTATAAAGTAATAACATCAGTATCAATAATATACTGATATGTTATTATAAATACGAAACAACCGTATTTAACCTTCTATCCATCCTATGCAATATAAATTCACCGCGCGTGCATACGTACGGAATACCGTCTCCATTAACAGTGTATTTCATTTCATTCATCTATCTATTATATATATATATATATACTGAATATATATGATATATAAATCATTGTTGAAATTATTTAGGTAAGTTAATCATTATATAAGTAACAATTATATCATGAACAACAGGTCCAAACAGGTACGATAAATAAAACGATTTTACCCAAAACGCTGCTTTAACATGGAATTTACAAAATAACGGGTAATATAAAATCATAAGTATACAATATAAGATTTAATAACAATTAATATGATTCTGTAATAAGTAAATGAAATTATTTAAATCATTATACAGGAGGTTCGGATATGTACGAAGCATATCAGACTAAAGGTAAGTGATCAATATTCCAATCTCATTCTTATCTGAGATTGTTTATTCGTAAGTATTTACTGGGGTTATATTTATCATCCATGTCCCTGTTTTCTCAAAATGTTTTCATAAAATTTTTACTATTATTAAATATATTTTTAAAGTAATTTTTACTCCTTTTTGACTTTTACTACGATGAATGGAAGGAATCTTTCTCTTTTTTACCATACGATGTACTTTTTGACTTTTCCAACAAAAGTACAAGGAGAACATGAACAGATTTTTACGGTTTTCATAATGCCATATTTTCATGAAACATAATCTACAAGATTTCATGAATATATTCAACAAAAATCATTTCTTTTAAAATTTCATGGAATTTTGTGAAAAGAAAATGATTTTGAATAAGAAATAATATTTTCTTAAAAATTCATTTCAAGTGTTTTATCATAACCATTTTCCATATAAGATGGCATTATTTCATATGTGTATGTTTCAAGTATAATTTCAATATGATTTACATGGTTTCACTTTTCTTATATTGAAATGATATCCATTTTTTTGTATGTATTATGTTATGATGGGATGATGTTTATGTAACCCATTTTATACTTTGGGTAATGATGAATGATTTATGCTTATGTTGTGGCACAAGTAATAATGATTTCGTTATGAGATGGGAGGGACCTATATCTCCCTCCAATGCATTGGGTAAAGATTTATATCTCATCAGATAGACTTGGCTGGAATAGAAAGTTAATGTGGTTCTGTGATATAGGACTGGAACGAGGAATGAACTCAATTTAGAAAGGGACTTTGTCCACTAAGATGGTCTTGACAGCAATACCATGGCTACTATGGAAATCATATCATGTGCTTAATGTTTTTCCACAATTACATGTTTTATTTCCAAGCTATTTTATCATGATTGATGTTCTATTATGATCTATGCCTTACGTACTGCCATGTTTTATTTCATTTATCAAGATTTCGATGATTAAACAATATGTTCAGGTTTTTATGTTCAAATGTATATGGTTTCTTTTATTTTCTCCATTCTTACCCTTATTGAGAATTTGTGATCACCCATTATATGTTTTCTTTTCCCCATGATATAAAGAATGGTTTCAGGAAAGAAAACAAAATGGAAAGATATTTATGGTAGATTTTTAAGATCTTTCACCATGACTAGAAGATTATGTTTCGAGTTTCCAAAGACACTAAACTATCATGGTCCTTTGGTGTTTTTTTGTAAGGTATTAAGTATTCAAAAAATGGAATTTAATGTCCATGTAGATCAAGCTTTGGGTCTCTATAGTCTCCATGGATTATTGGTACCATAAATACACCACCATAAACAAGATAAGATTAATATTAGAACCATAAGTTATGTTAGGTATTGTATTAATGCCTTAACACATAGGAATTCCAATCAACGTCAACTTGTGAAATGTGTGTTAATTTAATGCAGAATAAAGTAAGGCTCAATGATTTCACAAGCCTAACTAACTTATGATGAACTAAACACAATATTTATCAAATGTTTAAATAAATATTAATAAATAAATAAATTCAATTAATATCAGTAGAAAACCCCCCAAAAAAATTTCAATCAACTAAAATAATCGATTATTATAAGGTATCGTCATTGGGGATTCGACCCGAGTGCTGCTATGCACATTAGTAATGTACAAGATCCTTGAACAGTCAATAGGCCACAATCATCCACACTTTCAAATGACACCGTTTCCAAGGATGATTCATTAAGTAGTCATTCATTTTTTGTTGTGGTAAGAAAAAAATTTAAACAATATTTTTAAAAAAATGAAAAAAATCAATAGAAAAAAACATGCCTTGTCAAAAAAATAATAAATGAAAAAATACTCATCTTCCTATATCTTAAAAAATGACTATGAATTACCTATAGCCTCCAAAATAATTCCATTGATTATTTGACCTCAAATTGATTGAACACTTCACCAGCATACGAGGACAATTAGGGATAATCAAAACCTTCTCCTATAAGTTGAATTATATATGGTTAATCCTAGGGAACAACCCCTTAATGAACATTTTCTCCGTATACGAATAACCTACCCATTAGTTTTCAATATCCAAACATAAACGATGAATTTGAACTCAAATCAGGTTTTAATCATCTTCTACCTCATTTCCATGGGCTAGCTGGTGAGGATCTATATCTCCACCTTAAAGTGTTCCAGGTGGTGTGCTCTACCATGAATCCTCATGGGGTATCTGAGGAAGAAATCAGACAATGAGAAATACCTTTTTCGATAGATGACACTGGCAAGTCATGTATATACTACCTCCCTCCTGGTTCTATAATCTCATAGATTTACATGAACCATGTTTTCTTAGATAAATAATTTTTTTCTGCTTCTCATACTATTTCTATCCGAAATGAAATTATTGGTATCCATAAATTCCCTAATGAGTCACTCCATGAGTATTGGGAGAGGTTAAAAATGCTTGTGGGAACTTTTCCACACCACCAAATCCCTGACCAACTCTTGATTGAATACTTATTTGAGGGGTTATTGGATATGGAGATAACTCATATTGATGCAGGAAGTGATCATTCTCTTTTTAATAAAAATCATGAAACTACAAAAGATCTCATATGAAACATGGAAGTAAACACAAAACAATTATATAATCGAGCACATGATAAAGTCAAACAAGCCCATGATAGTCAATAGATATATCCAAACAAGATGATCGAGTGGATGAGTGAACTTACAGGTCTTGGGAGACAACTAGATTTGGAATCAAAATACCCAACCTCATATTTTCCACAATCTTTTTTCCCTAGTCCTATCAATAACAATATAATCTATAGCTCTTTATCTCATCCAACTGACACATATCCACATCATCAAGAGGATCCCATTAATTCATCAGGACTAATGGATCTCAATACCATATATTCTCATAGGAACACCAACCCTCAAAAATCCGGTCAGTTCATTAGAAACATCAACCAACACCAATCTGAGCCCTTCTATTCTCCATATAACCCTAGCATGAGATATGGTAATACCATTTCTAATTCCCCAAAATTCCATCTTCAAAACCCAATCCACTTACAAAATGGACATTGTGTTGGTATCTTCCAAAAACCTTACCCTTTTTATCCTCATCCTTAAAAGATAAATCCTCATATTTCTCCTCACAAATTCCACTATCCTAATAAGCCTTCCCAATTCCCAAACTAATACAATTTAATTCCCAGGAACCAAAATCAAGTAAATCCCAATCCAAGACGAGAAACTTATTCCATGAAACCATTGGAATGTGCAGTGTAAGATCATTCCTATTTCACCCATTCCAACCATTAAAATATTAAAACCCAAATTGATTAAGTTACATCCCACCTGAGATAGAAACAACAATCAAATTACTCCCAACACCCAGCTCAACCATTTCCCAACCCCAGTAGTAAATTATGTGAAATTTAACTAAGATTAAGAAAGAAAATTGATATTCCTCATGATGCATCCTCCAAAACCACTTTGATTGATGACCAAAAAAATTAAAAGAAATTAACATGAAAAGGAATCTAAATACATCCCTCACCTGCATATATTCATCTTAGGAATCTAATTCCTTTTCCTCTAGCAGTTTCAATGCCAAGAAAGTCCATTGAACTCAATCCTGAAATGATCAACATATTGAGATTTGTTGAAGTAAACATACCCCTCTTAGATTCCATTAAATAAATTACCATGAATGACATGTTTCATATGGATTTGTGTACCCATAAGTATAATATTAGGACCTTTGAACTTTTTTGAACCTAAGAGGCCATAGCCATAATGTGCAATGATCCGAGGACCCTTATAGTTCCATTCCAAATAGGAAGTTAAGGCATCAATGATGCACTCAAATACTTACGTGACTCAATAAATTTCATGCCTAAATCTATTTTCTCCAACCATGGTCTAGGTCCCTTTCCTCCAACAGGTTTTTGAATTCAGTTAGCTAATCGAAGCACAGCGAGTCCGGATGGAATAATTGAGGATTTCCATATCTGGGTAAATGATATTATCTCCGCAGCTAATTTCTATGTCATTAACATGTAAGGTGGGAAAAAATCTTCTTCCTATCCTTTAATTATAGGAATATCATTCCTAATGATTGTGAGAACCAATATTTATGTCCATTTAGGAATGTTATCCAGGGAATTTGGTGACCAACAAGTCATGTTCAACATTTTCCATGCCACATGATACCCATCTGAGGATCCCTCTGAATTATCAATTGATGTATCTTAGGACACATTTGATAATCATTTAAACCCCATTCCATTTTGTTCATCTTGTTATATTGAGATAGGAGCATGTTATATTTGTATCATGATTAATCATGTTATAAATGGTGAGGTTTATGTGGAACTCTCATTAATAGACTCCATCAATCTAGAAGATATTGAAAACTCTCTTGAATCCCACATCAAATTTGATATATAATGCTCCACATTAGACAATATTAATGGAAATAAATCAAAACCAACTAAAATCCCATCCTCCATTTTTGAGTTATCTAACCCACAAATGAAAGATGAGACTAATTTGAAACCTCTTTCAGAACACCTAATATATGAATTCCTTTTCAATGATCACTCTTATCCTGTAATATATCCACCTCAATTAAAAAAAATAAGGCGACCAAACATGTAACGGTGTTAATGAAAAATAAAAGGGCCTTACGTTGGAATTTAAATGACAATCAGGAATCAACACTGCTAGTTTCATGCATCACATTCATCTTGGGGATTCATCCAAACCAATTAGACAACCACAAAAAAGATTCAATCCAATCATTCATGAGGTATTAATTAAAGAGATCACATATCTTCTTCAAGAAGGTATTATCTATCCAATTTATGATAGTTAATGGGTTAGTCCAATTAATGTTGTACCTAAGAAGGGTGGGATAACTATTGTCACAAATGATCATGGTGAGGTAGTCATAACTCAAGTGAAGATCAAATGGCATGTGTGCATCGACTATATGAAATTGAATGTTGAAATAAGAAAAGATCAGTATCCTCTTCAATTCCTTAATCATATGATAGAACAATTGGTGGGAATGTCACACTACTACTGTCACGATGGATACATGAGTTACTTCAAAATCCTACTTGTGCTTCATGGCCAATAAAATAGTACATTCACTTACCCCATTGGAACATATGAATATAGGAGAATAACTATTGTCCTCTGTAATGATTCTACAACATTCTTATGTTTTATGATGAGTATCATTTCTGAATTTTTTGAACACTACATAGAAGTCTTCACAGATGAATTTACAATTTATTGCGATTCATTTGAATATTGCTTGAATTCACTTTATAATGTCCATCAAAAGTGTGTCAAGTGTAACATTGTTTTAAATTTTGAAAAATTTCACTTCATGGTTGCATATGGGATTATTCTAGGTTATATAGTTTCGAAAGATGGTATTTAATTTTATCCTATCAAAATTGAATTGATCCAATCACTTATTCAACCCACCTCTATTCGAAACATTCGTTCATTCATCTATAATTCTTGTTTCTATCGGCGATTCAACCATAAAATCTGTAGTATTTCACTCCCACTCACTAGATTTCTCCGAAATTATCTCACTTTTAATTTCGATGATGTATGCAAGAGATACTTAATTGAACTCAAAACTTCTCTTAAATCTGCCCTGATAATCCAATCCCCATATTGGTCCTTACCCTTTTAGTTGATGTGTGATGCTTCTGATAGAGTAGCTGGGGCTATTTTTGGCCGATGAAAATAAAAAATTCCACATGTCATCATTTATACCTCAATAACATTGGATGAAACCCAATGTCACTATACTGTGATTTAAAAGTAACTTTTACCAGTGGTTTTGTCTTAGATAAATATTGTAACTATCTCTTAGGTTCCCATGTCATCATCTTCACATACCATTCTACTATAATGTTCTTACTCAAGAATTGTGATTCCAAACCAAGGATAATAAGACATATCCTAATGCTATAATAGTTTATACTTGAAATAAAAGAAAGACCATGAAAAGTAAACCATATGGATGATCAAATGAGTATAATTTATAATTTCTCACATTCTTAAATAATTGATCCACAAATTCTAACTATGAACTATTCATCTCTCACTCAAAAAATAGCATGGTATGCCCCAATATTAAATTACATGGTTTCTAGGGTTTCCCAAAACATTTTTCAAAATAACAAAAAATGATGTTGAAATGTGATTAAAAATACTATTATTGTGAAAAAAATAATCATTGTAAAACTAGACAGACATGGTAACCAAACGATGTGTGGATGAAAATGAACATTATTATATATTTTAATTCCTTCAGGCAATGCCTAGTGGTGTCCACATTAATCCATAAAGGACCCCTTGAATGGTCCTAGACACTGGATTCTTTTAGCCTTTACTCTTCAATGACTCAACTATGTTCTGTCAATCATCTCCCATGTGTCAAAAGTTTGGCAAAATTTAAAAAATAATTGAAATTACCAAAAATCCATTAATATTATGTGAGATCTTTGATGTTTGGTGAATCAATTTCATGGGACCATTCACCCTTATAATGGGTTATAATTCATAATTCTTTCTATAGATTATTTTTCTAGGTGGTTTGAGGCCAAACCCACTTCATATGATGATTCAGATACTATTTGTGAGTTCTTAATTACACTCATCATTCAACGATTTGGCACACCATGTTCCTTGATATGTGGCTTTGGAACCCTTTTTTGTAATAGAACCATGGAATTTATTTTGAAAAAGAATGGGGTTGTACATAAAACATCAATTGCATATCACCGCCAAAAAAATGGCCTAGATGAACATTATAATATATAAGTGAAAACAGTGCTTGAGAGAATTGTAAAAACCAGAAACTCTGAATGGACTGAAATACATGGTGATGCAATTTGGGTATATCGAACAACCTATAAAACACTAATTGTGATGTCTCATTTTATGCTAGTTTTTGGTAAAGCATGTCACTTACTAGTTGAAATCCCACATAAGTCATTTTGGGCTATGAAAAATTGTAATTTTGATTGTGCAAAATTTGGTCAAAAATGATTATTGCAGTTTATTGAATAGGAAGATCTTCGACATGATTACTATGAGAATTCCAAATTTTTACAATGAAAATTATATGGTACTCCATGACAATCACATCCTGAGAAAGGTATTTCGTGAATGTGATACGGTATTTATATTCAATTCTAGATTTCAGATTCTCCCATGTAAGATTAATTCTCTAAGGGATGGTACTTTTATTGATTCTCATGTTTACGCATTTGGTGTAGTGAAAGTCTAAGACCCATTTTCAAATAGGACATTCACAGTTAACAGAAATTGGTTAAAACATAACCGTAAAATGACACAGAATCTTGGAACAAATATAACATCCCTCAGATCCACAGTAGACCCACCACTAGATGGTGATAGAAACCCAACAAATCCAATCTAGTGTATCCTTTTCCCCTTTAACTCTTTTTCCTCTCTAATTCCTCCTTTCCCTCTCTACCACATTCTTCTTCTTCCTTTGTTTTTCATTTTTTATCACATTCATAATGTAACTGTTTTTTCATTCTCCTTTTTCATTTATGTGGGTTTGTATTTTAAAAAAATACTAGAAAAACTAAAATAAATAAATAAAAGAAAATAAAAACCAAATAAGAGTCATACATACTAAATATATTGTTTTGAAATATTGTCCAACCATTTGGTGGAGTCAAACGACATGTTTTCATCTAAATTGTTTTCTATTTTCACATTGAATTTGGATGATGGATCTTATGACAAAACAAAAAAAATTTGAACACATATTTTTTGATTAGGAAAATGAACTTCTCAAAGAGTGAGTAACAACATTAGCTTTCATTCCAAGGCCTCCTATGGCCTTCATTGCAAAATGTGAGTTTTTAATCCACATTTGTGAGTCTTTAGTTTGTGGACCTTTGAGTTCAATTTAAAATTTTAGTATACATAAATATGATAGAGGCACATTATAAACCTCATTATCATCAAAATAGCTAAATAGAACATCTTTAACCATACATTAATCCTCCTTTTGAAATCCCCTTTGATCCTATGAAAACCGTTTCTTCGATTCCCACATTACAAGCCCAATACGTTATCCCACCCAATAGCAACATGTATTTTCATTGCACAATATTTTTGAAATTTACGTTTGGGGGGAATGATGTTTATTTTGGGTACCCATTGTCGATTTCACCATGTTATCATAAGCTTTAGGGAAGGAAACCATTTCAGTGTGTGGGAGAGATTTCATTTATTATGGTTTGGGAATGTATATGTTTTTATCTTGTTCAAATGTCATTGAAAAGTGTTCAAAAAAATTATGAAAAAAATTAAAATGGGTTGTGTTTGGAGATGGTAAAAAATAACTCTTTCTCACCCTTGGATCTTGTTATAGCTATTAAAAAAGTGTCTTTAGAATATCAAACAGGTTTTGGGAGATTAGGGTGATATCGGTTTGATGTTTAACATTTGGAAAAAAGAGAGATAAAAAATAACACTTATGTCATTGGGAGAAGTTTGGTGTTTTGTAAGTATTTCATATTGTCATCCCTATAGAAACCCGACTCCAGAATCATAGAGTAGGTGCATTATTTTATTGTTTTTTCATGATTACAAGGAAACATGTCCAAAAATACCAATTAGTTTAGATGTCTTGCAAAATAGATTACATACATGAACATTATATTACACATTTGAAAATGAAACACAAGATAAATGATCCTCTGATAATGCCATTAATATCTAGATTAACATGACTTTTCTATAATAGAAAACATCTTTGGAATCCTGGGAAAATAAAACATAATAAAGGGGTGAGCTCAGATTCTCAGTAAGGATACCAATATAGATAAAGAATTCATAAATAATAAAAAAAATAATGGGAATATATAAGACTACAACACAAGACTTTTAAACCTAAACATCATCATAATATGGAAATTATAAATCAAATAATACAATTTACTTATTCACATGGATAATATACTAGTCAAATAATAACATATAATTCCAATAGCCAATTTTATAATGATGGAATGCATAATTCCAGAATTAATATCCACATAGTAAAGGCCTCATGCCAAGACTATATATAAGATTTTGTCAAGGCCTTGTGCTAAGACACTAGATTGTTTCACGAGACCTATCATTTCATTTAGGAGCTATAGTGGGCTCCCCATGTCACTTACTAAGTCCAATGGATTCCTCATATGAAAATTTTTAAACATAACATAAACATTTATATTAAAACTAGCATACTAAGTGTTAATACATTAACCATAAACCATGAATGCTATAAAAAATTGCACACTCATAGTCAAGCATATCATAACACATTAAATAGAATATTGAATATTGTATTTATAATAAATCAAACTAAATCAAGAATAATATCCCAAAATTATGTTGATTTAGTATAAGATGATTATTAAAATCATTGAGATAAATATTAATTTTTAATGAAATCATTTAAAAGTACCAAAATTCATAAAGGAAGACATTTAAAGATATTTTTTTGTATAAAAATATCCCATGCCACTTTGAAACTACTCAATGGAACTAACATTTTAAAACATTCATGTCCATATAAATAAATCCTTAAAACAATTTGGAAATCATGCTCATTATTGAGAATGATTTATAAGAATAAATATTTTAAACATTTAGAAAGATGTTTTAGTAAATGAGTAACATAAATGAATCATTTTTGAAATGTATTTTATGAAACATGGACATGGATAATAAAAATGTTGCATAAAATACTTACACATAATTAATCTTGGATAATAATAATATTTTGGAATTAACCCTCACCATGCACTTTCCTTTGGTGGAGGGTATATTTAACCTCTTATATAATGACCATAGTAAGTTATTAAATTAAAGAAGAACAATATTCAAATTTAATATTTCATAATTTATTTATTTATGACTTTATACTACTTGTTGAATAATAATATCAATGTTAAATTAACATTTTGAGGAATAATTTCTTTCTTTATCGTACGTGTTTTATCTTGTTATTAATGATCATGTCATTTAGATCACAATTTAAATAATTCAAGAATATAAAACATGATTTATTATCATACATGTATATATATATATATAATATAAATATGTATAATAGATAGATATATGAAATAGAAAACACCATTTATGGAGACATTAGTTCGTACGTACGCATAAATTTTGTTTCCGTTTTCATATCATATTTAACAGAAATAAGTGAATAAGATATATGTAAGTACACACACACAAACACACACACACACACACACACATATATATATATATATATATCTACTATAATTATTATTTAATATATTACATACTTATTAATAATATATATTTTTATAATCATTGTTAAATGGTGAACGTGGAAATGAATCTCATCGCCTTTGTTGAGATAGTAATCCATACATGCGTACGAGAGACAATTTCATAATATTGATGATGAAATCGTATGAAATAGGATGGTATATCATATATAAAAAACCATAACATGTTATATATAAATTTTACATTATTTATACTAAATATTATACCTATCCAAATAATATTGTATTGAATAACAACTACACCACGACGTGGATACGGTAAGTGGTATGTACGCATGTATGGTGAAATTGTCATTCATATGATGGATATAACAAATAATATGGTTTTAAAATTTTTATAATAACATAACAATGTATCGAAGATACAATATTTATTATTTTAAAATGGAAAAAACAAATAAAGAAGATATGGAAGAAGAAAATAACTTGAAAGATGTGATGAAATATTTACCTCTTCTTCGGGTTAATCATTTGGATTTGAAGAAAAGGGATCTTTAGGTTGGCTTTATGTTCATACTATGTCCTCTAGGATTATGGTAGGACAGTTGGAAGGATATTTGGTCTGGTTTTGTTTAAGGAAAATGGCTTTGGAGATGTGATTTTGAGAGAAGGGGAAGTCCCCTTTTATAAGAAGGTTAACAGTCACTTTATGAAAAGTATAAAGTGTAAATTTATTATAAAATAATATTCATTTGATAATTGCTCAAAATTAATTTATTTTAAGACTTAGGTTGTTATGGGTCTAAATAATATCAACTAATAGGTTTTAGATATCTTTAGGTTTCTAATTTAACCTTATCTTTTAGATTTATCTCATTGTTAAATAGTTTAACTTTTACCTTGTTTTCTTGTATTCTTATATTATATGGTTAATAAAAATACAATAAACTTTTATCAGAACATAAAATTTTAAATAAATGACATATATAATATTATTTATGCCTTTGGCCGAATAATAAATTGTTAGGAATATTATATCAACCAATAATATAGTATTTAAAAAAATTAATTTATGTCAATTTCGAGACTATTTGTTATTTTTTTTGTGAAAGTAATAACAACCTTATCAATTATAAAAAACTTATCTAATCAACCCTAACTTGTTATATTGACCTATAAATTAAATTTAATTCATCAAATGTCTCAAATTACATTTATTTGGATAATTATAACATCAATTATTTTAGCATTTCATTAAAAAGTAAATTACTGCCTCATCACTATGTAATAAATAAATTTAATTATTTAATCCCTAAAAATAACTAATAAAATAACATAATATAGGAAATATTTTTATCTTTATAATGAATATTTACAGTAGAATTTATCTTATGTATAACCCCATATTAAAAATGGTTTAGTTAATAAACTTTTAATTTAACACTTTTAACTCTACTTTAAATAAAATATTAATAAATGTCTTAATCTAATAAAAATGGACCTAATGGATAATATTTTATTCTTATGGTTTTTTGGGTAGAAATAAACATATCCAATAGAATTAGTACATGTGTTAGGGTAATAATAATATCATTTTTACCTTTAATTACCCTATTTACTTTTAACATTGCTAAATAAAAGTAAAAAATATAATAATCACCAAAAAAAATTCTTCCTATTGAAAAAAAATTTAATTATTGATATCAAATTAATCTCTCTTATTTTTTATATTAAATTCATAGAAATGGTAAAATTATGTTTTATGCAAATTGACAAATGCTCCTTTGAAGTTGGTAAAAGACAGTAAAATGGTCAATAAAATTTTCATTTATATACACTTATTACAAAATGTCACCAATGAATTAAATTGAAATAATATAGGTATTATGTATCTATTTTGACCTAAAAGAAATTTATTTAAAATAAATAATTATTAAAATAAAAATATGAATTCAATCAATAACATTGTTTTTCACTATTCATCAAAAATAGAATGTTTTCAGAAAAATACTAAACGTTAATCATAATGTAGTTATGATAGTATGAATTTCAAAATGAAGTTTATTTTACCAAATTTAAAAAATAGAAGATGAATTTATAAATTTAAAATTCATTCTTGTTTAAAAAAACAATAAAGCGGGTTTTTAAAAAGTAAACACTATCAAATGATTGACATGTGTTTTTGTCAAATTTAAATATGAAATTACATATAATAACCAAATTTCTATATAATGATAGAAATATAATCTAATTATACTTCAAAACCCTTCATATGTATAATTTAACACTATCAATCATTTTGATTAAAAACAATGTTTTTAGTTAAAATTTAGTATTTTTCACTATTCACCCAAATATGAAAGTTATCAGAAAAACTCCAAAACGTTTTTGAAACTAAATTATTATGTCTTGATTCTAAATAAGTTGTTTATTTTGTCAAATTGAAGATATAATAGTGTTAAATATTGGACTTAAAATGGGTTATCCATTAAAAGGCGGTAAAATTGTATTTTTTTGAAAAAAAATACTATTTTATGAAAAAATTAATTTGTTCTTAGATTTTGTCATAGAATCACATAATATAGATTCTATAATTATAAGGAGTATTTAATATTCAAAATCTAGTTACTACTATTCATAACCTCTTTTTGAACGACATGTTTGGTAAGTTGTGGTGTGCTCAAACTCAGGTTTTCCTGTAACACAAGCTATTGAATTACACTAATGAGATAACGTACTATGAAAAAATGGGGATTTAAAATCTCCCATACTTATATAAATTTCATCCTCACAATTTAAAATTGTTCTTAGAAAATAAAATGTTACGAATAGAAAAACACCTTTGTGGAAAACCCATATAAAAAATTGGGTGAATAAAATTTAGTATTAATAAGAGGGAAATAGAAATGAAAAGGTCACCACAAAATTTTGATCTCGATTAAGGGAACACAAGTGGAAATTAGAGACACGTAATCAGATGAAAAACATAAATATTTATAGGGAGTGATTGAGGTCATCAATCACAAACATGTGTAAAATTTATGTCCTCAAAGCCAACAATCTATGATAATTTAAAATATCATCGGTTCATCAAAACATAAGGTATTATGATAACAAAATTTTGATTTTATGATCCCTTACCTAATGTTAATGAATTAATTTATTGATAGAATAATAGGGAAAAATTATTGACATGTAGAGTATCATCCTTCAACTATTTCCTACAACAAACTCATCTTTCTCTCCAAAAGATAATAAAATTCAAAAATATACTATTTATCATAATCGTATAGGGTTCCAAAAATAGTGAGTATTTAATTTATTTGTTAGACTATTAAATAAACTACATTATACAATCTAGTACATCACGTTGGATAGTGGTAGGTGATGTACCCTTGTCACACTTCAGTTGCGGGCTCAAGTCTCACGGCCTTGCCGGATGCAAAGGGCAGTTGCCTAACATTCATGTTGTACTTTTTTTGACAATCCAAAAATAATCTTAAGAAATTATTTAAACATAACAACATTATCTATTTTAAAATCTAATTTATTCCTAACTTTATACTTATTCAAAATAGTAATGTCAACTCTCACAATCTAAAATTTATAAGGAAGGTAAACACAATGAATATCTTTTTTTCATAATAATAATAATATGTGAGAACCTTCATCTGTATTCTTTTGAACATGGTAACACCCTGAATTACCATTAAACAATATTGATTACATTCATGCTCCCTTATTCATTATTTAATACACGATATACTCTTTATATAAAAAAATTTTGTAAACTCCAATAATGAGGGAATAGACAAACAATTATTCAGTTCCAAGGATGTTAATAATATCAAATATAATATATCCAAATCAATCATCTCTTATTCCAAAATCAATACCTCAGTATCATGACCATTTTAAATTTGTATCTTTCCATCAACCATGTATTTTCCAAAAATTATAACATGCTATTGAGTCACTTTTCTTAGTACCGTATAATCTCAAATCCTCAATGAAATAGTACTGCAGTACAATCCTTATTTATTTCCATAATTCATATAACCAGTACATCATTGATTCAACACTCAAATGAAATAATTCGATAACAACATCCTAATAATACTATTCATTCATCTACATCATTGGTAGTATCATAACATGATTATTATCCAATAGCATCATTTTGAGCATAAACCGATGATTTGGAAATTGATTCACGTAGTGTCCCAACTCCTTGCAGATGAAGCATTGTACCTTTGAAACCTTTTTGTTACCCTTGAAATCACGTACTTGGTGTCCTTTTTCACAACACTTATAACAAACTCTCATTCCAATCAAGAATTTACTAAGCTAATTATTCCCATAGTTTTCACATATGATAAAATCCTTCTTTCCCTTATTCCATGTATCCATCATTATTTCATCCATCATTTTCTTCTCTGTATTTCCTTCGAAACCGTAGGACTTAGAGAATTAATTACTTATGATATCAACAAATGATACAATTTATTCAAATGATGAGAATATGTGGGGTAATATTTCCCATTTAAATGTTGCTATAATACCATGAATGATATGGTCCTTCTTAAACATCATATTAAGTGTATTGCTGGAATTATCATTCCTTCTAATAGGAACCATTCTAAACAATGGAATACACTAGGTTAGTTTAGAAATAATAATTCATGATTCCAAACCTGTAAAATACCTAACATAAATTTAAAACATTACGCATATAATATATAATCATAAAACATTTTCTTTGAAGATGTATTTACTCATAAATCATTCTTTATGGGTTGTAATTAAAATTTTAATTATCCTAAGCATATCTCCCTGTAGTGTTGTAACCAAGAGTGCAGCATGGCCTGTTGTCGTGAACTAGGACACCCCAGGTTAAGCCCAAAACTCCTTGTCAGAGTTTTCAATCATAGTTACATCTGTTCCAAAGCTGCCTCTACCTTCTCATATCCAGACATGGATGTATTTCTTTTAAAATACAAAAAATATCTACATTACCAAAATTCTAGGAAGTTATTCTATACTAATATTCAAAGTCTATCTTAGGGATTGTTCTCTAATTAGATTTTATTTAATCTATTTCCAAATATGTTTCTAAACTTCCTCTAATACCAACTGTAACACCCAGACCCCAGAAGCTTGGAGTCAGTGCATTATTTTAATACATTGACATGATTAAAAAGAAACATGTCCCAAAAGATCTACCCGTTAATCCAGCTTGTAAAATAGATTACATACATGAATCTTATATTAAACATTATAAAATGAATCACAACATAAATTATACTTTGAGAACTCCATTAATCCTCTAGATTAACCCTTCTTATCAGTATTGAAACACTTTTTAGAATCCTGGGAAAATAAAAACGTAAAATAAAATAAAATTCTTAAGCATCTAACCTGACAAAACGTGAAAAAGAATCTCCAAAGTCTATACATCATCCTTGAGAGTATCCTTGATGAAATGTCTAGTTTTGTTTTATGAAAATCTTTCCAGATTAATCCATTTTGTCTCTAAATAACCACTTAGTTCCAATTACCTTCTTATCCTCAAGCAATTATATTGAAGTCCAAAAATTATTTTTAACATACAATTTTAATTCATATTCTATAATAAAAATCTATTTTTCATATTTTAATGCAACATTAACATTAAAAGAAACAAAATTATACAATAAAGAAGAATTTTAATAATAATTTAAAATATAATTTCTAGTATTAACAATGAAATCAACATTTATAATCGCATATTAACAGCATGATCTTTTTCAATATTCCATGATCTTAGATGAGGTTTAGGAGCCGTATGCTCCCCCTAAATTGATTCATTGTTATTTTGAGGAATTTAATCAACAAAATTAATATATATAAACTCATTATCAATAACATTAGAATTATAAATTAATTTACCATTATTTTAATTATACATAATAATAACATATTCTTCAATGGCCATTGCAATTTTCTTATAAACTCTATAATATTTACAATTATTATAATAACCAAAAAAAATACATTGATCACAGTTAGCTTCAATTTTTTCTAAATAATTTTTTTTAGTTTAAAATAAAAACATTACAACCAAATCCAATAATAAGAAAAAACATTTGTTTTTTTATTTTTAAATATTTTATAGGGTTTTTTCATTAACAAATGTCTAATAAAATTTCTATTTGAAATATAACAACCATAAAAACAGATTCACCCCAATTATATGGAAGCAAATTATATTCACTTAACATAGTTCAATCCATTTTAATAGGTGTTCCATTTTTCTATTCTACAACACCATTTTTAGATGGAGTTAATAGATATTTATTTAGAAAATATCAATTCATTTCATCAAATATTTCAAAATATAAATTATGAAACGCCCCTTCATTGTCACTAAGAATATAAATAATCATACCACCTTTTTTATTTTGAACTAATTTACAAAAAAATAGTAAATCTAGATAATGTATAAATTTTATGAGTAATAATGTATAACCATGTTAATCTAGTATAATCATCAAAAATAACTTAGGTATCTCTCTTTCCACCATGGTTGGAAATTTGAGTGGGTCCAAATAAATGAATATGTATGAACTATAATTTTCTATTTTTAATTATCTAATTAATATGTCTAAATGAACGTTTTTGTTGCTTCCTTTTCAAGGAAGTATCACAAATATTAAGATATTATTTCTTTAAGGAGGCTAGTTGTAACACAATATCATATTTTGAGAGATTATGCAATATTATAAAATTGACCTGACCTATATGTCGATTCCACAGGATTCTATCATTCTTTACATCATTCAACCACATAACATGTGCAATAGTTTGTTTAGAAAAATATATAATATAAATATAATCTTTTTCATTAGCATAAAATAATAGAAAATCATCTTTCAAAACAAATAATTTATCATTTTGAAATTTAACTTCCATTCAATATCTACATAATAATGATATAGTAATTAAATTTTGTTTTAATCATTCAATGTATAAATCTTTAGAAATAAAAGTATAATTTTCAAAACCAACATTACCAAAACGTTTATCTTTTCCTTTAGTATTGTATTTAATGTAATAGTACCTCCATAACATGTGTTTTATTTGGTAAAAAATGAAGTGTCATCAGAAATATTACTAGAGAATTTAATCTTCATGTACCATATGTCATTCTTGAGACATCCTAATTATTTTCCTACAAAAATAAACTACCTGAAAATTTTGGTACCCAAGAAACTTTGAGTCCAATATGGTTATTAATTAATTTTTTGGTACCCACATAGATTTTAAAAAAAAATGTGTTGAAGGTTCGATAGATTATAAGGATTTATAAATATTAGTTTTTTGAAATTCAAATTGATTGATTAAATATATGAGAAAAATAACTTTCCTAATGACCTTTCATGACAAATTTAAAACAAGTAACATTTGAATACAACCAATTTTAATGTTAACGAATTATGTTATATATATTTGGGGTAATATCCTATAATATCCAAAACCGTATCTATTTTTATATATTTTAGGCAAAGTCATCATCTCATGATAATTTTCATGACTCTAAATAAAATAAGACAAAATTTATTTAAGACATTCATCTTCATTTTTAAAAATTTCATCCAAATCCTGAGCAGATTTAAATTTTTCATTACCTTCTAAATGATAGGTAGAAGAAATGTTTCTTAATTTTATTATTTTCTTGTAAAAGTATTGGATTTTTAGAAATTATTTTCTCATTATTTTCATTATGATTATTATATAAATCAGCAAATTTGAAAATACCTTTTATTGATAATTATATTTAAATATTAAATTCCAAAACTTTTTAGATTTCATAATAACATTAATGATAAGAATTTTAGGAATAAAAAAAGAATTAGTAAACATATCCAGTGATTCCATGAATCACAGGTTAGGAGAATCTTTTTGATTTTCAAATTTCTTCACTAGAACCTGATTCTTCTAGACACCTCCAGAATGTGGTCAATGTCTTTCTATTTTTTTTTTTGAGTTTGTACTTATTCATTAGTTTAGGAAAATAACGTCTAATAAACCCTTTCTTTATGCATGCATAAAAGGATAGATTTGAATAATTATAATTCATATCTTCATTCTTATCTCCCTTATATTTTTATTTTTTAGGGTTTCTTTTGAACCAATTTTTGAATCCTTTCTATTTCATTTATTGGAACAATCCAGTCATAATCTAAGACATATGTTCCTTTTCCAAATCATATATATTATAATTAAATATGTCAGTATAAAAAATATGAATAGATATAAATTCTACAAATTTCCATTTTGTTGTCTCCTCACTATTTATTTTCTTCAATTCAAGTTATTATTGGAGTAGTGATCCAGTAAATTCATCCAAGGTGTGATATTTGAAATTTTTTATTTTATCAATGGAAAAATTTTTGGCATTAAATTTATTTGGTAAACACATTTCACTCTTTCAACTAGTATTGGGTTTTCTATAGCTTCTCCAAGTGTATTAATTCAATTCACAATGCTTGTGAATATGTGGAACATTTGTTTTAGAGTTTCATCTTCAACCATTATAATTTTTTGGTACTCAACATGAAGAATTCCAAGTTTGGAACAAATAAATTTTTAATATCCATGGAGATTTAATTGTATAATCTTACAAATTTCATGATATATCTTACACATGTACAAAAATCAAAATAGTTTTATTAATAGTTCAATATGAAATATTGAAAACTTTTTAATTTAAAAAATATAATGTAGCATTAATTTTTCTACGAGTATCTAGGTCACCTTTAGGTAGTGTGTACTATTGCAACAAGATAGTTTAGTGATCAATGATCAACTATTTGAGGTAAGCCTTCATTGAAGATCTTCAATAAACATAATCATTTATGTCAATGTGTGGTAAATTTTGCAGAATCCATGTATCATTAAAGTTCAATCCTTCCATCATATAAGATATATTCCTTAGAGTGTGAGGTCTAAGAAAATGTTAGAAAAAATAAAATCACATATTACTCTATAGAGGGATTTTATAGTTCAAAAAAGGTATAATATATTGATACAAATTAAAATGTATCAAAAAAACAATAATGCAGCTAATCAATTATACAATAGATCTCCATTTGATTACAATTTTTAGTTATAAAGTCTATTTGATAGATGGTATAGAGGTGGGGTGTTGAATTTCCCAGATTAAAAAAATTAATCAGATAAATTAATTAAAAATATAATTATTAATGTTAATTATTATGGTTAATTATCATTAGAAAAAGTTAACAACAAAAGGATGTTTTTTGTAGTTTGGTCCAAAGTGGTCCTAATTTGACTCTTATACCTATCTACTAGGTGAGATATATGTGTGCAATTAAAATTATTTTGATGGTGGAATAATAACACAATTTAGAAAAATACTTTTCTAATGGTCACATAACCATGACACTAAATTTTGTATGGGTAGTCACAAACCTTATAACTAGAATTTAGATATAGGGAGTTAAAACCCAAATAGTCCTAGCTTCATAATCAAGTAGTCACAACCCATAGATACTGAGTTTAGAATCCAGGAGTCACAACTCAATGAAAATAAATATCAAATAATTATTTTATATGTAAAAGGATAAATAAAAAATAGTGTGTGAGTGAGAGATGAGAAATACTATTATAGATATAGAAATAGATTAAAGAGATGATAAAATATATATTCACAAGTACTTATTCTTGATATTTTTATTGGCATGACTCATCAATGAAATAGTAGTCAAAGAATAATTAATTCTACACTTGAGAGAATGAGTAGATGATGAAATAGAGAGTCGTCGGATTTAGCATATGCAAATAATATTAAATGTTCACACCACATTCTTTTTGAAAATCCAAGTATCAAATATGTTATCACATGTATTTTTTTATTGATATTATGTTAAAAAACTAAAAGAAATAATGATATATACATAGAAAATATTTAGTGGTTATATTTTTAATTATTCCTTAGGATTTTCAAAAAAAAAATAGGGTCAAGAGAAATCAGAAATAAATACATAAAAATCCCAGCACCATTTCTTCTTTATTCCTAAAAAATAAATATTAAATAAAATAATTTAAAACAATAATATATGCAAAATAATAGCATCCATGACTGACTTAAAACACACATTTTAGTAAATTTAATCTAATTTAAATTTGGAAAAAAATATTCTCAAAAATGAGTAGAAAAATCTATAAATATATTAAATATTTAAACATAAAAAAATTGAAACCCCCAAATTTATGGGAAAAATATGTTGAAACTTATATTAAACTTTCCACTTTAAAAATTTCACCATATTAATTGAGACCATTTATATTAAAAATAACTAAATCAATATAATAATGTTTCATGAGAAATCAATTACTATAGAATTTTCATAAATACAAATACATAATTTTTTAGAATTGAAAATTGTAGAGTTTCTATAACTACAAAAGTAAATTAATTTAATTTTTATAGTACTAAATAAACCTTTTCAAAATTCCTCATAAACTAATTAAGGGTAGATAATTATCTTATTTATCAAAAACTATAAGAATCATAGAAATTGAAACAATGTATTTTATGAAATAAAAAAACTATAATAAGGTTTTAAAACAAAATTCACATGTACTATAATAACAAAAAACATTAACAAGAAATTTATTTCTACCCATATAATTTAAAATAGGTAATTAACATGAAAAAACATCATATATATATATGTACTCTTGATCTTGTATTAAAAATTTCCTAAAACGAAAAAAGAAAAATACAAAAAAATGTGAAGAAGAAAAGACACCACACATCTCCCTCCTCAGGCCCGGTTCGACCCACCAATAATGACCCAACCATATCTATTGCCCAATCTACTCTTTAATGAACAATTACACAGATCCCTACTATGATCCACCATCGATAGCTAACCATAACCACCACATTCATTCGATATCATCGACTCCATTATGGCGCTTTGATTCTCCCCCCCCCCCATGAAATGTCGATATTCCATATGTGTCCCTTTCAATCCATATCGTCTTCTTTAACACAACACTCACAACCACTCGATTACCGCAATATATATCAACCTATCACACAAGCTATGTGTATCCTGAAAAAAACTAGAATTATCATCTTCTCAAACCCATTCTATTATCATTCACCATAGGAAATCAAAAATTCAAAAAGCTCAAAATATATATACAAAAACAATTTTAATAAACCCCTCTATCTCATTTCTAGAAGCCAATCTAATTACATTTCATGGTTTTCCCCTCTTTCCCTTGCTGATCAAACACATCATGCAGACATAAATCCAATTCTTACACTCGATTCAGGCAGACCAAGGATCTACCATAGGTTCATTTCAAGACTAGAGAAATTTTGAATTATAATATTATTATTCAAAAAATCATTCATTATATATATATTCTTATGTTGGATAAATATTTATGGATGATTTTATATATAGAAATATTTATCAATTCTTGGATCATTCATTTATTTAAGAGTACTGTTTTCAAATTAATTATCATGTAAGGGATTATTTTGTCACTTTTCATTCCATGAGGTATATTCCATTCCATTACTTACCTCATTTGTGTGTGGTATCAACAACCCATTTTGATATATTATGTCATGAAGTCAAATTAGTTTCATGATATTAAATTTTTCATTTAACTCATGGGGGAATAATTGTTCAAATATTTTTGTGTGGTATGTGATACTTTAGAATGTTTAAATATTTTTTTCCCTAAGAATGTATTAATGTCCACAACCCTTATTGTTACTTATCCTCCTCTGAGGATTTTTTTTCTAATTTTTTATTCTTTATTCAATGCATAAATATGATAAGTCATGTTATATTTTTGGTTATTCTATGTGATCTAGGCTTGGGACTGGTAATGATAGGTGGATACATAACCTTATATATATCATTGGTGCATCAATAGGTTCCCTTGTGACAAATAAGTTGTCCAAATTAAATGGGTTTCTATCCATTTTTTAAACCTATTTGGGATATGTTCTTCCAAATATTAGTTTTTATGGGAATTAGACATGACATCCTTTAATAAATCATTGTCCTCATTTAGTTTCATTGGTTATACCTCAATGAGATTTTGTGTCAACAAATATATAGATCCATTTCATTTCAATTATTAATTGTCATGAGTTTTGACATCATACCATGCCATATTGATTTTGACTTATCTAGTAAATTTAATGGTATGTTTTATCATTCATTTAACATAACATTTTAATTTTTTAATATTGATTAATTATTTCTTCCACTTTATACAGCCATAATGAGCATTTGTGCCCACCCTTAATATGTTTCTTTTCTCTTGGTTATAAAGAATATATCATTGAATAATCATTAAAGGAATAATTTTCTTTTATTTTTTATGTATCATGTTTTTTAATTTCTATTTCCCAATGTATTATAGGTATAATGTATGTAATATGGATTTCCAAGATAGTTAAACTTATCGGTCCACTAGTATTTGATTCCTTGTAATCATGCCAATGTAATAAAATAAAGCACCAACTCTAGAATTTTGTGGCCAAAGAATTACAATCTATTGGAATAAACATGGACTAAGGGATTGATAATTAATTCATAATATGTACTTGTTAATAATGTAATTCAATATTGGATTTGTTAACATCTATTTCTATACAAGGAAGATAAATACTACATTATTATTTGTGATTTATTTTATGTTTATATTTTCCATACATGGTATAATGAAAAGGATATTTAACATTAGTTATTAAACATAGTAAAACAATTATATATAACATCATGGTGAAAAGAGATTTCTCTTCAAGTTACAAATAACCAATGTTGATGACCATCTCATTTGACAATAAAAATAAGCTAATGACTACAATTTTGATTATAATGATTGAATTAATATCTTTTTTCATCCCTATATAAGTGTTAAATGTAATAAGAAATATTAATAATGTTAAAATATTGAATAATAGGGGGTTTAGATAACTCATATGAAGTCTCTTGTATTTAACGACATCCATTCATGAAAATGTGTTCACTATTAAACCTTAGAATATATTATAATAAAATTCAAATAAACTTCATATGTTTTAAGACAAGAAAATACATATATATGTTTGAAATAAAGAAAAATATATCATTATATAATTAATATGGACTAAGTCACAAGCATTAATCAATTCTAAATGTCACGGAGTAATTTATGATCGAATGTACAATTCAAGTTGAGTATTCATTGTTGGTAATAAATGACTTCAATGGAACTCAATGAAATATCCTAAAGTGACACTGAGATCAAATGAGTCTGAATATATATTACAAATAGGCAAAAAATCATATGATGTGTATGAATATACAAAATAAAGTTGTTCATTAACATGATGAATATCAACTTATTATATATTGTGATAATCAAAACATCATAAATCACTCTAAAAATCAAGATCTTAATTTTAGATGTAAACACATTCTGTATAATATATCATTCAATAAAAGAAGAAGGATTCTAATGTTACATTTATTTTGTATATTTTTCAATCCAATGAACATGTATATGATATTTTATCCAAACCCCTCCCAACTATATAATTTAAAAAGACAGGGCTAGAAACGGTGGTGCATCTCACACCCAGATATTAATGAATGACATTTTGAGTATCATGATATTTCTTTTATTTTATCCCTTGAACGTGTGTTAAATTTATAAGGAGATATATTTTCTATATTTAAAACCAATATTCTCATACATTTATATTACCACTTCTTATATGAATATTTATACATTGCACAAACACATGTGTGAGGACTCTTATAGTTTAGTGTCCTTGAAAACTGGGTACAAAACCATCCTATGTGGGGAAATAACTTAAACTAATACCATAATTATATTCCAAGTTATAAATATTCAATAAAATAACATACTAAATAAAATTAAAGATAACATGGGGAACGAAAACATTAGAATATGTGTTCTTAGATTCTTATTAATGGAAACACGGGTGATACAAAATCACAACACGAATAAAACTGTGTGAGAACATGGGAATAATATATTAATACCACACACAACAAATAAAATACTACAATCATGAGTCATGATATTAATATTTTGAGTTCAAAATATAAGAAGAATAAGGATTTCAAAAAAATGATCAAAGAGAGAATAATATTGGAAGAAGACAAAAATTTGTGGCATATACATAATCCTAGAAAATATCATATCAACGATACCCACCATGACCTTGATAACATATTGGGGTTGGGATTACCTTGCATTTATATACTTTGGTCATGGGATAACCACTCGTGTGCCATATTTCAGGATTTGGATAACCTCCCATGAACGATATTTCAGGTTTGGGATTACCTCCCTTATACCCATTGAGTTCATATAACATTAATCATTAACCAATTCATTGAAAGGGGATATGGGTCCCACCCAACACCTAATGAAATTACTTTGTATCTGTGCCTAAATATTTTAAACAATTCATCATATAAAAACTCATAAAATCCTATGTTTTAAATAAATATTTCTTCATATCACAACCTATGGGAAAGAGCCATGTTTGATAATAATATAATTATTTCATCACCTCATATATCGTGGAAGAAGATGTGGGTTTCATATTAATTTTATCATGGTATAAATAGTGGATGATAACTGAGTTTCATAAACATAATTTATAGATAATCCATTAATAGAACATATTATAATGATATCCTTGGTCATATCACCAAAAAATCATACCTTTCATCAAATTATGTCATCTTATATGGAGAGTTATTTTGAATTATCCTTAGGAAAATTTAACGAGTGATTATAAATTTAATTAAAATAATTTTTAAACTTAAAATTAATAAAACATATTTAAAATATTTTTTATTTTAAATGATCCTTGAAAACATAAAAATTATTCTTCTTGTAAAACAATAGTATGGATTGATGGAAATTCTATTCATGTCATACATATTAAATCAATTATTCATTTAATTTTTTAGATAAAATCTAAATGGAAATTGGTTTGAAAAAGAAATGAATATTACTTTGAAAAAAATAACTTACAAAACATGATATAAAAATTCTTTTATAAATAATTTTAAGAGTTTTAAAATCATTATGGAGTGCTTTTCATCCGAAAATATGGGGTTTAAATAAAAATGTGTTTTTGAAAAAAGAAGTTAATAACGTCAAGTTTTAGTAAAAATGTTATATTAGACTATTTATTACATAAACAGTTTAAAACTAATGGAAATTATTATTTATATTACTAAAACTTATTAGAATAAAATTTATAAGTTACATTTTATATGGATCATAATATTTCATTATTAGAATAATAACAAAAAACAATCTCGATAAATGATGAGATTGTACCATAAACCCATTACCAATTTGGTAACATTGAATCAAAAGCCCTATGAATTAAAAAAAATAAATTAATCATAAAATTTCATGATAATAAATAAATTTATAAAATAATATGTTAATGGTGCCGTATATAGACACTAGAAAGAAGATATTTGTATGACATAGCATATGTCTCAATTAGGGAAAATGAAGACAAAAATACCTTACCGCATTTGTATCATGAAAATTGTAAACCCCATGAATGATATATCCTGAAAATTATACATATATAAAAATAATTTTCATTATAGTTAATAGAAAACATTTTCATGAGTAGTATATAAAACACATAAATGATACATGTGATGATTATGAAATTTTTCTCATAGAAAATAAAATTGAGATGGAGATCTCTAAACGATTTAGAAATATTCATAATATCAATCCCCCAAAAACATTAACATTAAAGGAGATATTAAATGTAACTAAATTATAAATATTCATAATATAACATGTAATAGGGGTTTCATATACACTACAATATATAACTGACTTGTGATTTTTTTTATATCTCCCAAAAATAAAAGAGAGACAAGAAATCTCTTTCCATAAGCATGCATATCCTTAAAACTCATTTAAACCTAATTTATAAAAAATATATCTTTATTATATATATATCACACAACCATACTTATATATATATATATCATACAATATATTATTTACTTATGTACTTTTATTACAAATTAATTAAAAATTCCATGCAAAATTTATGTTTTGGGTAATAACTTCTTCGATTTTGGAATATGTTTTGATTTTTTAATTTTGGTACTCTTACATTGATCATTGATAAATTATCTCTATAATAATAAGTGTTACATAATTATCATATTTATACCACAATAACACTTAATTGAACAATAATTAAATCTTTTTTGAGAAATGAATTATGTGCCGATCATTGAGTTGGTAGGATGTATGTATACATAAATAATGTTTCATTTTTTAAAATATCATTATGGAAACGAGATAAGTAATATAATATCATTTCAGATTATCAAAATATCCAAAAATACTATATAATTTCATTATATATACTTCTAAATATCATCCACATAGCATGTCAATGAAATGAGAGTCTCATCATTTCGTAATGCGACAATCCATATGTATAAAAAATACAATATCATATTTTGATGAGTGAAAAGGTAAAAAATAAACCAATATATCATATTTTATAATGAAAAATATTTAATTAATATCATAGTTATGTCATTTATATGAAATATATTTATCCTTGTTCTCTTCCATGTAAAATGTTAGTTGAAAACAGATCACATCGTTTCACCTGGTGGTGGTCTGCCGTACACATGAGAAAAATTAACATGTATTTTAAAGAATGTCAAGTAATCAAAAGGAATATATGATATATTGTATCTTGTTTTATAATTATGTTATAATTATTATACTTAACTACTATATATCCATCATCATATCTAATCGTGAGTGGTGTTAATTGAAAAAAATGACATTGGTTTGTGAGGTTGTAATTTTTTATACACATGAACAATGATAATGTAATCCATTTGGTGGATGTTGAGATTTTTGTAGGTAATTAAAATTTCATAAAAACAAATAAGTATATGGAAGATACTAAGGTTACTATATCTGTTTGTTTTATTAATAATTAACATATGTTAAGGAAAAAAATAAAATAAAACACTCATTGAAGAACACTACCACTTATTTAGGATTCATCCTTATGTTTTTCATAGAAAAACATCCTAGGTTATATTTTTGAAAAAAAATAAGGCTTCAATGATGAGTTGATGTAACATGAGAAGTTACGTGGGTAAGTAATTTTCAATAATTTTTTTTAAAGAAGTTGTGAAGAGGAGAGGATAGGGGAGGCCTCTTATAATTGATGTGAGTTAAATATTTGTAATTTTTTAAAAGAAAATGGTGTACCCACATTTTTGACAGTACAAAATTGTAAAATTTGAAGTACTAAAAATAATATGAAATTATAATAATTTAATATGTCCATAAAATATATTTTAGAAATGTTTTTAGGACATAGAAACCTTTATCATTTTAATTTATCCTTAGGTAAATCTATTTGCAGCTTATCCAAGGTAATTAATTTTTAATGTCTTCACAAATTAACTTTAGTAAAGAAATATTATTATGTTTTTTTTATTAAAAATTAATCTAAAACCAAATATTGAAACCATTTTTTCAAATGGAATTTTTGGATCAAGAGTATGATAGATATGATACTGATTGTAGTATCCAACTATAGTGTAGATACTCAATATACAAGAGGGTAGGTGAATTGTATAGTTTAAAATTTTCTTAAGGAAATTTTTTCTAATAAAAATCAGAAAACCTCTAATAATAAATCACCTTCTCATAAAAATATAATGTTCTTTATTATAATGATTAAGAAACTTTACTTATAATTAGATTCTACCACAAGGCAAATAGAATCTCTTATAATCAGATATACAAGTTAGAATGTTTATTCAAAAAGAAAACATCCAAACTCTTACAAAAAATATGAAATTTATAATCTTCTTTTAACCCAAAGGGAAGGGTATCCAATAACCTTGAATAAAGGTCCCTTGATTAATTCTTACAAGAAATTTTGTCTTACCCAAACCCGGGTAAGCCGTCAATCCGAAGATTTGTATCTATGTTGCTATCCCCACATGCCCTCGATTTGTAAGGAAATTGGAACATATGACTTCAAAACACGATGTCAATGATTTTAAATAAATCAAAGAACTCTACAATGTAATTCTACACAAAGCAATGTTTGAACAAGCTAGTCAAACATTATTCATGAATCCTGAGAGTTTATATAAGCCTCTCTCTCTAGAATCACTTCAACATCATGTATGCTCTGGAATGATCAACTTGTCCATCAAATGGTTCTGAGATCTTTCAAATGAGCTCCTACTTATAGGCACAACTACAATGGTCGGATCCCTCCTCCAATGGTCATATTTTTCAATGAATTTCGGTGGGACCTGTACACGAGTAACACAAAAAATGGTATGTTAGTAAATGAATGCAAGACATTGTTTTATAAGATAAAGAAAGAATATTGTTACATAAGTAAATTCATTTTTTGGATTGTAAGAAAAAATGAATGTTCAGAGTCTAAAAAAACTATTCAGAGTCTATATATGGATATTCAGATACTGTTTATCTGAGTAATTTGGAACATGAATTGTATAGAATTCTAGATTCTGAATTTCAAGGTAAATTGGAATCCAGATTCACAAGAATTTGGAAACTGGACTCGGAAGAGTTCGGAATCCAAATTCAGAGTTTTTGGAGTCAGAACTCATAAGAGTTCAGAGTCTAAATTCAAAGAGTTTGGAGTCAGAACTCATAAGTGTTCGGAGTCTAAATTCAGAGAACTCGAAGTTAGTACTCGTAAGAGTTCAGAGTCAGAATTTAGATAACTCAGAGTCAGTACTTATAAGAGTTCGTAGTCTGAAATTAGTGAACTTGGAGTATGTAATCATAAGAGATAGGAGATTGAATTCAGAGAACTCGAAGTCAGAACTCATAAGAGTTGGAATTATGAATTCAGAGAACTCAGAGTAAGAACTCATAAGATTTCGGAGGCTGAATTCAGAGAACTATGAGTTAGAGCTCATAAGAATTCGGAGACTGAATTCAGAGTACTCAGAGTCAGTACTTATAAGTGTTCAGATTCTAAATTCATAGAACATAGAACCTAAATTCAGATCCTGAAAATAGAATTCTCTTTTTCTAAGTATTATTTGATTCTGAGGTTTTGGATACAAAACTAAATTTTATACATAGATAAAATGAACAATGAAAAACATGGTAATGATATATTTCCTTGGGAAAGAAAAATTTTCATTATAAAAGTAAAACATATGGTAGAAATAATTTTTCATTATGATAATTTGTTTGTGATTTTAAAAACAAGAACAAATGGTAAATTCATAATGAAACCTTATTGACTCAAAAATCTCCCCGATCATGAAAGAATGGAAAAGTCATAAAGAATCCTTATTGACTCAATCACCTCCCCCTTTTTGGAAAGCACAAACATCCTTACAAAAAATAATATAAGGACTTATAAAATATTTTTCTAGTCTTTCAAAATAAAACTTATATCCCTTAACACATGTTCCATGATGAACATGACTAACATCCCCTTGAGATTTGGAACACTAAAGATCTGATTCTAGATTTATGGAATGAGATTTTTTTTATTATCTTAAATTTGGAAAGATTTTTAATGAAAACTTCCCAATAGATAAACTCCCCCTTACATAGGGATATTTATTATTTTCATAGAATTATTTTTTCCTTTATCCCCCTTTTGATTTTCAAAAATGAATTTTATAGAATGGAAAAGAAATTATGGTACTTGAAATATTTGACAACACATCCAAATGTCAAGAAACCAAATATTTCCTTATGATAGGAAGAAAAAAAATTTACATGGAAAGAAAATGTAACAAAAGATCAGATTTAAGAAAGATCATAATTATTTTTCCATGGGAATAAGCTTATTCACTATAGTCTTATGATTCTTGAGCTCCTTATGATATTCCTCTCATCTTTTAAGAATCTATTCCTGATCCTCAGCTTTCTTTTCTAAGGATTTGATTCTAACTTCCTGTTCCTTAAGAGCCTCTTCCTGAACCTTCAAGAATTCTTCCTGCATGATAATATTTTCATCAATTTCAATACAAATATCCCTTTCTCTCTTATTGCTTTCGGAAACATAATACAATTTCTCATTCAGATCCTTCACTTCATGAATTCGAGAATTTTTCTCTAGAGTTAGCTTTTATTAAAAACTACTTTTGAGGTACCTGATCTTTCTATATTCAGTGTCAAGTTTCTCATTGACACTATCTTGGAACTCATCAAGATTTATCATGTCCTATATGGTTTTACTTGACCAACTGGTCATGTTACTGCATGATATTTTGTGGGATTCATAGTTAATGAAAAAAATTCTTGAAATTAGTTTCATGCTTCACCCACTTATCCATAACCATGGATACTGAATCAGATTTCTGATTCATGGTGTGTTTAAGAATCTGACATCTAGTGACAATTCTTGGAAAGATCGGAATAGTCCCAACAAGTTTCTTCACCTATTGAACAATGAAATAATGTCCATGTGAGGATGATTCTGAATTTTAAACTTTGTTTGGTGAACCCTATTTATTTTGTTCATCATCTTTGTATTTGATGATCCACCAGTTTCCTTCTTCCTTACAACTGATTTGGTAGGTCTCTCAAATACCACATGTTTTCCCTTATCACTTCTCGGAATGACTTCCTCATCTGTAGATTTGTCTTCACTGTCAGATAAGGGAACAACTCTGTCTTCATCAATGTCTTCTTTCTCAGCAATGGCCTTAGCTTCCATAGGATGAATGATTTCATGATTAGAACATTCTTCTTCAGACAAATTATTCACATTTTCTACATCCTTCTCTTCATCATTATCTTCATCCTTTCCAAGTGTAGAATGTTTTGATGATTCGGCTTGAGATGTTCGGATTGAAAAAAATTTGGATGGACTTTCCCCGTCATGAATGTCTTCCACTTTTTTAATAAAATTTTATGTTTTGCCACTTCATTCATAATCATCCACTTCTTGTGATACTTATTCTTCTTCTCTTTATTTCAGTTCTTCTGGAGTGACAATCTTTTTACCTAGAGTCTCAGGTAATACTTCTACAAATATTGATTTTTCTTCAGTAGGGTCTAGTCCAATCATGAGCTCCCCTTCATTTATGTTCTCTTTATCTTCCCTCTATTTTTCTACTACCTCATGTAGACAGGATTTTTTTCTTAGGCTTTGGAGGTGTGGATTGGACTTCCTTATATTTTAGGGGTTTCTATTCCTCTTCTACTTCCTTCATCTTCCTTTTCTTTACATACTTTCTAGATGATTCTGGCTCTTCTTATTTCTTCAGAACAACATCAGCTTCTTCCACCGGTAGGTCATAAAATTCTCGAGAGTCCTTAGAAATGATTTTTTTTCATCCTCATCAAAGTATCATCACTGACTATCATGGATTTCCAATTCCATGGATTTGAACTAAAAGTAATTTAGAAAGATTATAGTCATAGAACAATCAACATAGAAAGAATGGCCAGATACATTATTATTTGAGTCTTAATGTTTCCATTCTAAATATTCTCAATCATAACGAGAATATGCCTAACCATATTGATCTTCCATTGGTTTACCAAAAAATCTAGAATGTACATGTCACTATTTTTCAATGTGTCTTTGTCACCTTTTCTCAGAATCATAAATCCTTGAACCAAAAATTCAAGGATCAGATTATTTGTGGAGAGGTGAGAAATCTTCGGAGTCTTGACATCTGTAAGACCTAGACACTTTATATCTTTCACCATTAAAATGCGTCTTTGAACTTTTGGCGATTTATGGGAACATAACTCAGCTTCCACTTCGTATGGTATACCAATCAAACTTTCTATCTTAGTATATGAAAGAGCATAAGTCTTTATATATAATTTGAAGGAAAAATTCTCTCTACAATCTTCCTGGAATAAACTGAGTAATTCATAATACCCACCAATAAAACCTTGATACACTATGTCTTGATCACCTGGGTTTGATATGCAAACACTCTCCCATCCATTTAGATTATTGTTCTTCGAGATTATAGAATCATAATTGTTGAAAAATTTTGGATTCACCACCTCTATATATATACCATCAACTCTGAAATTGTCTTGATAGTAGACATATCATTCTGAGAGGATTCTTTTACAGACATTCGTAATTGAGAAACTCTTAAAAAGTTTGGAATGGGATTAAGTGGAGGGTCAGAACATCATCACGCAAGAACTTGAGATCGATGTGGTAAAAACATCGGGGGGGTGTCCTTTATATAGGTGTTTGATATGACGTTTCATCTTCCATATCCAATCCAATGTATGAAAATCCATCTGATCAGATCTGACGGTTAATATGATAGCCACAAAGAAATCTTAAATACGATCATTTGAGGTTTTTTAATAAAAAATTCATATTTAAGGAAAAATAGAATCCAAATATTTTAAAAACAAAAGAAACTACCAGTAAATAAAATATGATTAAAAAAACTCAGGAATGTAAACATACATTTCAGATTTCTAGGAAGATCATTTGTATTGAGGAGAATTTTTCATGAAGAACGTAAGATTCCGGAAAAAAAAATTGACTATGAAAAACATCATTATGAAAAATATAAGTATGAAAGACTTCCATACGAAAAATCCAGTACGGATATTTTAAGAACTAAAATCCTCAATATGAAAATTTCAATACGAAAATATTATGAACTAAAATATTCATTACGAATATTTTATTACCAAATTTTTAAGAGCTAAAATCTTTATTATGAAAATTCTATTACGATAATTTTAATAACTAAAAACTTCATTATGAAAATTTCATTATAAAAATTGTATGAACTAAATACTTCATCACAAAAATATAATTACAGAAATTTTAAGAAATAAAATCTTCATTATAAAAAATTTTAAACTATGAAAAATTTTGACTAAAAAAATTTTAAAACGAAAATATTTAACTATGAAATAATTTTAGAACTAACACGAAAATGTACCCCCCTATGAAAATGAGTTTATTACTATAAGGATATTGGTTTAATAAAAAATTTAACAAGGAAGATTACCTTATGGTTATCATTCCTATCGTCTGTTTAATGTATTCAAATCCATCTGAGAGTAAATCATTTTTCAAAATATCAGCAATTTGATCTTCTGTTCTGATAAATTGAATGAATTTTATCCCCACATTCTGTCTGATCACTAATATAATGATTCTAATATCAAGGTTTTTTTTCACAAGAGTGGCGTTCTGGAGTTTTTCTTAGGGAAATGGCACTACTATTATGACACAAAATATCTGTTTTGGTAAAACTCATACCTTTGTCTATGAGTGTGTATTGCATCCACAACACTTGAGCACAACAACATACAAACGCTACATATTCAACATCAGTAGTGGAAAGCGCTACTGTGTTGCTTCTTGCATGACCAAAAAACTATTGAATCTCTTAAGAAATTATAATTTCCAGATGTACTCATTATATATATTCTACATCCACCGAAGTCAGCATCTGAAAAAAAAAATTTAAATAAAATCATTTCCAGAAGTATAAAATTCCTAAATCTGAGGTTTCCTTTAAGTAGTGAAAAACTCCTTCCACTAAATTTAAATAATATTCCTTATAATTGTATTGATATCATGCATATATGCATACTCAAAACATTTTTTCTGGATGACTAGCTTTCAAGTAAAGTAAACTTCATATCATACCCCTAAAAGACGTTTGATCTACTAGTTTCCCAACATCATCAAGATCAAGTGTGTTTGAGGTACCAATTGGAGTACAAATACACTTACTATTATCAAATCCATAATTTTTAATATGATATCTAACATAATTATGATGGGATATAAATATTCCTTCTGGTTTTTGAGAAATTTGGAAACCAAGGAAAAATGATTACTCAACCATCATAATAATTTCAAACTCAGATTTCATTAGATCCTCAATGGAATTAGTTAAGGATTGTTGAGTTGAGGAAAATATAATGTCATCAACATAAATATTAATAATAAAACAGTTTTTGTATCATTCATTATAATAATGGTTGGATATGCCTTTCCCGTAACATAATTATTTTGAAGAAAAAATCATGTAATAATATCATACCAGGCTCGAGGGGTTTCGTATGTCCATTCAAAGCATTGGTAAGTTTATAAAAATGTTCAGGATGTTTTGTATCTTCAAAACCATTAGGTTGTTCAACAAAAACATCCTCTTGTACAAAACCATTAAGGAAAGCACATTTCACATCCATTTGAAGAAGTTTGAAATTGAAGAATGATGAAAACGCATGTAGAATACGAATAGATTCAAGTCTAGCTATTAAAGCATATGTTTCTTTATAGACTATTCCTTCTTGTTGATTATAGCCTTTAGCAACCAATATATCTTTATTTCATACTATCATTCCATTTTCATCACACTTATTTCTAAAAACCCATTTTACTCCAACAATAGAAGTTTACATAGGCCTTTCAACCATAGTCCAGACTATATTCGTTTAGAATTCATTTGGATCATCTTTCATAGCTTTTATCCAATCATCATCACCTAAAGCTTCATCAGTTATTTTTGGTTCTAAATGGGAATGGAATTCTAGATGTTCTACTTCATTCCTTAATGATAATCTGGCGCTTATAGGTTGATTTACATCAAAAATTATACTATCACTAGGATGATTATAAATAAACAACTCATTTGGGTTTTGTAAAACTATTTTATCCACATAAGGTAAGAAATATTCTGGGGTAAATGCTTCAGAAACATTTTCATGGACACTTACCTTATCAAGAAGGATCTTCTACAAATGATTGATAGTCAGTTTTTGAAAAAACATCAGAGGATATAGGTTGAGGTTGTTTAAAAACAAAAGGACCAGTTTCATCAAATTTGACATGTACTTTCTCTTCAACAGTACATGATTTTTTATTAAAAATACTATATGCCTTAGATGTTGTTGAGCAGATTAAGTAAATTCATTCGTTAGATTTTGGTGCAAATTTGGGTAAATTATCTTTAGTATTCAGAATGAATACCTTGCATCCAAAAACCTTGAAGTATGAATGTGTAGGTTTTCCACCATTCCATAAGTCAAAAGGGGTTTTATTAAGAAAAGGTATAATAAAAACATGGTTTATAGTGTAATAAGTAGTACTTATAGCTTTTTCCCAAAAATGTTTGGCTATAAAATATTTAATCAACATGGTTCATTCTATCTCATGAAAAATTATATTTCTTCATTAAACAATACCATTCTGTTTAGGTGTTCTAGGTGCTGAGAAGCTATGAGTAATGCCTTTTCTACTAAAAAGGTTTCAAAAAAAGAATTTTGAAATTCTTCTCCATGATAAGTATCAATAGTTATCAATGGAAGGTTTTTATAATTTTTAACATGGGCTCTAAAACTTTCTAAATAAAGAAAACCTTCAGATTTCATTTTTAGAAAATATACCCACATAAATCTATTGTAATCATCTACTAGAACAAGTTCATAATAGTTTCCTCTAATTCGTCCAGTTTTTGTTGGATAAAAATGATCCATATTCAGTAACTATAATTTATTAGTGGTTGAGACTTCACCGATACATTAAAAACTTGATTTATGTTCCTTTCCATATTGAAAAGTATCACAAACATTTGAATAATCAAATCTATGATTTGTTAGCTCTTTAACTAATCTTTTCTTAGAGTGTTTTCATAGGATCCTATGGTTACAGAGTCTTAGCCTTCTATTCCATAACCAATAATGATCCTCTATTACACTAAGGAAAGGTACGTCTTGGTTCCTATAGTCATCTATGTTTAGTGTGTAAACATTCTCTTGCCTATTAGAAGAATGAATAAACACTTCCTTGGAATTGTGTACAAAGAACATGTGATTCCTAAAATTCACAAGGTAATCTTCATCACATAATTGACTTATGCTAATGAGGTTATGCTTAAGACCCTTAACAACTAAAATTTTTCAAATGGACATTTTTTCAAGAGGAACGATGTTACGTATACCAATAATTTCTCCCTTAGCATTATATCCAAAAGTTACATTTCCTCCTTTTGTCTTGATTATCATTTCAAAGTAATTTTTGTTACCAGTAATATGCCGAAAACATCCACTATCCATATACTATGTATTTCTATTGGTACATTCAATATTTTTTGAAAATAATAATGTCAGACTTCCGAAATCCAATCTTTCTTGGATCTAGTATTTCTAGACAATAAATTTTTTTGGTATCCACATTTTTTTAGAAAAATAATTATTGTGAAACCCAATATATTTAACATTATTCAAAGAAAATTTTCCATCCAATGCCCACCACTTTGACATTTAGTATAGAAAGGGGTTATGGATGGAATACAATAGTTTTTTTTAAAATAGGTTTTCTGTGAGTATAACTAACTCTAGTAGTATTTCCTTGAGGTTTGATTTGAGAACATCTTGTCAAAATTTTCTTTACCATAATTACAGTTTGCAAGAAGTTTCTTAAGGGAATATATTTTGTATTTTACTCTTATAACTACATTCCTATCCTTAGAAATTATTTCCTTAGAGTTATATTTATCCTTAGATACATTTATTTTTAAAATAGCATTCTTAAGATCCTTATAATCTTTTTCCTTTTCAGAATTTACTTCTTTATGGTCTTTAAAATGTTTTTCTAGAAGCTCATCCTTATCTTTAAGATCTATAGAGAGGTATGCAATCTCTTTTGTAAGAACATATTCTCTAGTATTTTCCTTGCCTAAGTTCCTAGAAATTGTACAATTTTTTTCTTCAAACAACTTCGAAAATCTAGATACTTCTTCATAAGAATGTATTTCTTCAATATATGAAGATGGAGTATCTTTATTAGAAGTAATATCTTTAGAATAGTATTTATTATGAAGAGATATATTTTTTAAAGCCTCAGAAGAGCATACCTTGTTCATAAGACATGTATTTGGGAATGAAGTATTAGTAATGAATTTGATATTTGCCTATGCTGATGATTCATATTTAGAAGATTAGATTCTCAAAGACTATCCATAGCTATCAGTCCATGTATCGTTTTCTTTATGACTTTTCTTGTGCTTCGAACGAATGAACTTCTTATTTTTTCTCTCCGAATTCCTCAACTTCTCTTCCTTCATTTTCAATAGAGGAAAATCAGGTCTGATATGGCCTTTTGGTCTACTATCATAAAATGTAACTTCCCCATATTTATTTTCTTGGTAATATCTCTTCTTCATCTATTTTTTATAGTACTTTTGAGGTACTATCTGGTTCATTCTCCTAGAAAGACTAGCTAATTCGTTCTCAGATATTTCTGTATCACTAGATTCTGACTGAATAATATCTTTCTTTAACTTTGATCTTGTTACAGTTTCTAGAGTTTTGGATTTCATATGTTTTGATGTATTTATAAAATCGACTCATACATTCCCATTATCCTTTTTCATATTATCAGCATCTCTCTTCATTCTAGTCTCATACTGAAGAAGAGTTCCAAATAGCTCATCTAAGGAAATCTGGGTGACTTTACTCCTCTCATCAATTGTTTTCCTCTTGGATTCATACTCATTTGGCATAATTTTTATGATCTTATCTACAAGGGCCTTATTATCCAAACATTTTTCACCCATAGACTTTAATCATTTCACGATAGTGATAAATATTTGTTGAACTTTTCTTATAGGTTCTCCATAAGAAATGTTAAATCCATTGTATTCCACTCTCAACATAGCTCTTCTTGTCTCTATAAATTTAGAAGTACCAAAATTTATAACTTCAACTTTCTTCCAGATACTATTTTCATCTTCACATGATAATATTTGACTGTAGATATTCCTTGTCATGGAATATAGAAATGTATTTCTAACTTTGTAATTTTATTGATATTCTAATTTCTCCTGATTAGTAAAATCTCTCAATTACTTATAAGGAATCTTATAGTATCCTATCCATATAAGGTATTTATCAACTCGAGTGTTAGTAACAAAATTATTTATCTTATCTCTCCAGTACTCATAATAATTTCCATAAAAAATAGGTCTTGTAGGATTTAGATTATCGATAGAAGCAACACTTAATCCTTCCATCTTAAGGAAAATCATTTCACACAAACATGTTAGTAATATATGTTTGTAAACAAACGAAAATATCCCTCTGCAAGGACAAATTGAATTAGAGTATCTCTTAGTAAATTATGAATCTGATCATTGTGGGTCCGAAAAAATGTTTCTGAAAAAATGAAGAAGAAGATTTCACTTATGAGTTATTCATTAGATTAATTCAAATTGAACCTAAACTCTGAACCCAATTTTTTGATTGGTTTAGGGTACAAGGTAAACACATCTGATACCAATAATTGGATTGGTTCAGGGTAAAAGGTAACCGCATCTGATACCAATTGTTGGATTGGTTTAGGGTACAAGGTAACCACCTCTGATACCAGTAGTGGGATTTGTTCAGGGTGCAAGGAAACCACATCTGATACCAATTTTTGGATTGATAATATGATATATATGATATTGATTGTATTATTAGACTATAGTGTAGATAATCAATATACAATTGGGTGTGAATTGTATACTTCAAAATTTTCTTATGGGAATTTTGTGTAAACCAAATTCACAACACCTCTAACAAGAAATCACCTTCTCAGATATATATAACATTTTTATGTATAAAGCCTATGAAACTTTTTTGACAATGAGATTCTACCAAAAATCATATATAATCTCTTATATTCTTATATACACATTAGAAATCTTATACAAAAAAACATCCAAACTCTTACAAAATAGCACAAATTTACAATCTTCTTTTAACCCAAAGAGAAGGGTATCTATCAACCTTGGATAATGGTCCCTTGTTTTATACATACAAGAAAGTCGGTCTTACCCAAACCTGGGTAATCCCTCAATCCGAATATTGGTATCTATCTTTCTATCTACGAAAGCCCTCGATTGGTACGTAAATTGGCACCTCTGACATCACAACCTGATGTCTTTGATTTTAAGAAAATCACAACCCTACACAAAGCAATTCTGCATGAAGGAAAGTTTGATCAAGCTGTTCAAACATTTTTCATGAAGCCTGAGAGTTTATACGAGCCCCTAATTCTAGAATCACATTAACAAAATGTAATCTCAGGAATTATCAACTTGTCCATCCAAAGGTTATGATCTCTTTCAAATGAGCACTTATTTATAGTCAAAACTCCAAAGGTCTGCTCCCTCCCCCAATGGTCATATTTTTCCTTGAATTTCATAGGGACATATACACATGTCACCCAAACAACTTTCAGTTAGTAACTGAATGTATGACATCATTTTATAAGAGTATGCAAGAATATTTTTACATAAGAAAATTCGTTTTTCAGAGTGTAAACAAAAATGAATGTTCGGGGTCTAACGAAAAACTATTCGGTGTCTAAGAAAAAAATATTCGGTGTCTTTAATATATGGATATTCAGATTCTATTTATCAGAGGAATTTGGAACCTGAATTTTATAGAATTATAGAGACTGAATTTCAAGTTAAATTGGAATATGGATTGACAAGAATTCGGAACCTGATCTCAGAAGAGTTCAGAGTCTGAATTAAGAGAGTTCTGAGTAAGAACTCATAAAAGTTCATATTCAGAATTCAAAGAGTTTAGAGTCAGAACTCCTAAGAGTTCGAAGTCTGAATTCAGAGAACATGGAGTTAGAACGCATAAGAGTTCGAAGTCTAAATTTAGAGAACTTCGTGTCAGTACTCTTAATAGTTTGGAGTCTTAATTCAGAGAACTCGAAGTCAGTACTCATAAGAGTTCAGAGTCTGAATTCAGATAACTAGGAGCCTGAACTCATAAGAGTTTGGAGTCTAAATTCAGAGAACTCAGAGTTAAAACTCATAAGTGATCGGAGTATGAATTCAGAGAACTTTGAGTCAGAACTCATAAGAGTTCAGAGTATAAATTCAGGGAACTCAGAGTCAGTACTCAAAAGAGTTCAGAGTCTGAATTCAGTGAACTCGATACCTGAATTCGGATTCTGAAAACAGAATGCTCTATGTCTAAGTATTATATGATTCTGAGGTTTTTGAAAGAAAACTGAAATTTATACATAGAAATAATGAACTTTGATGAACATGGTAATGAAAAATTTCCTTGGGGAAGGAAAATTTTCCTTATTAAAGTAAAACATAGGGTAGAAAAATAAATTCCTTAAGATAAGGTGTTTGGGATTTTCAAAACATGAATAAAAGTGAAAGTCATAAAGAATCCTTACTGACTCAACAATATCCCCAATCATGAATTATTGGGAAATTCAGATGGGAACCTTATTGACTCAATGTGAATACCCATGAATAAAAAATAATATTAAATTAATCCCTAAAAAGTGATGTGAAATAATGTTTTCAAAGATAAAATGATCAAAAGTTGTCCTTGTTTTTTATTTCAAAATTAAATATGAAAATTATTTGCATGAAAAAAATTGGATTAATATATATATATTTGAACTAATTATTTATTTAAAATAAATTAAAAATATATTTTAACTTCCTAAATAATTTAAATGAAATGAATTTTTTAAATTTAAATGCAGTATTTTTCACAATTCATCAAAGTATTAAACTTTTTTGAAAATTATAATAAAAACACAATCAGATAATATTGAGATTATTAATTTAAAAATGAAATTTATTTCTTAAAAAAACCTTGAATTTTCCATGGACTTTTTTTAATTAATGTGTATATAAATGTAATAAAACTGACTTTTAGAAAAATACCATTTTAAACATAAAATTTAATTTATTCATATATCTTGCCTATAAAATAAATAATATTAAAGTAACCCATATTATTAAATATATAATAATTAATTTTAATATTACTTATTCAAGTAATGTTAAATTTTTAATATGTTGATTAAAAAATTATTTTGTGCATAAAAATAGTTTTTTAGAAAATGATTTCCCTTATTTCAAAAAATAATTATATTAATTTCTAATAAATTGTTGAAAAAATAATTCACTTTACATACATATGTAGAACATGTATTTTAATACATTATTTAATCCTTTTCATACCCTACATTTCAATGGTTGGTGAAAACTATCATATTAAATAAAAATATTTTATTAGTATGATATGTTTTGTTTAAACTCGTTGTAGAGTGTATCACAAGAAACCATAAATATTTCATGCAACAAAAGAAAAAATTAGAGTTTTGTGTTACATAAGATGAATCCAATTTTGCTTGTTACAAATAATATTTAAAATATTAAATTAATTAAATAGAAATTATTTTAGAAAAATATTTGGGGGTTACTTCTAATCCACCTTAGAATAAATTTTGACCTCAAAATTCGTCTCATTGGAACATATAAATGAGGTTAATTCTACCTTATTAAATCAATAGGTTCCCAAATAGTTTACTAATGCTAGTGGAATAACAAAAATAAATTTACCATGTGAGTGATCTTTTATCATAGAAATTTCATTGCATGATCGAGAATCTCAAAATGTTTTCCTTATAAAAAGGATCATAACCCGACACTACGACCTATGTTTTCAGTTCATGAGAAGGACAAGGTAAGTACTTCCTTTGGAGAGTTAATTTTATACATCTTGAACCTGAGAGATGTTTGGTGGAAGAAATAAAATTAAAATATACATTCCCTATATGATCATATATTTCATAGGGGCTGATATAAAATGGGAATAGCATGCCCTTATTTCTTCAGTGAAGAAATTCAATGAAGCAAATTCTAACCAACGTCAAATTTCAGATCAATTATTTAATTATTTTCTCGAAAATTTATCGATATTTTTTCATTCAGGTTGTAAAATACGACTAAACTTCACTTCAAAATAATTATCTATAACGTATCCCCATATCTTTCGTTTTTCAACTACATTCCAATATATTTGATTTCTACATTTCATTACATAATAGTATATAAAAGGATCAATATGAATGGTTGAGTGAAATATATTATTCGATGAAATATAATATTGATGATGGTTTTAATTCCAACCACCATTGTAATGAATTTAATAAAATCTTATCATATCCTACAGGGTATTAATTATTCTCCTGGACTGGGCATCTATAGTCCTGAAAATAAACTCTATATCAAGATATTTCTGTAGACATCACCAAAAAATTGAAATTAAAAATCAGATCCAAATAAAATACAATTGATTCTTGTACACTATGAATCCTTACAACTTCCTTAATATAAATTGTTTAATGTTAATAAAGAGATAATTCTTATTTAATATTGATGAAGTGTGATGACTTTGTAATGTGATTGACTCCCACCCATAATTAGATCATCCTTTTTTATAAGATAAACCCTAAAGATACATTTTCCATAATATCACATATCCAAAAAGATGTAAATTAATTCATCATTAAATTAATTTGTTAATAAAACATATAATATTCCAAATGGTTTTGTTGATATAAATGTACCTTAAAATATCATTAATATTGATAAAATCACCTCAAATAAACCCTCAAAAGGGGATTCAATTACTTTGAACTTTTGATCAACCATGAGATCATAAACCCATTATAGTATCTATATCACATAAGTGAATATTACCTAGAGATATATATTCTTTCAAATTATAATTAATCCATTATTCCTTAAATATGTTCTTTTCTTAAACAAGAGAATTTCTGTTGGATTCATGGATTCCAATTTATATTAATATAATATCAAATGTGATTTCATTATTCCATAATCCATAGAGAGGGAGATAAAAAATGATCAATTTCACATGATATTTTACTAAAGGATAAACAATAATATTTTGATATGACTTATTCACACAAAATCCAAAATGTAATTTCCAATATGGGAGTTCATGAAATGTATTACCTAATCATCATGATTCACATCAACCTTTTTGATCTAATATCCTTTCCCTTTTTCCCCTTGTCTTCATATTTTGATATATATCGGCATCCCCATTATCACATGGATTGGGTAATTTATTCACATAATGATACTCATTTCATTTGAAACACTAGAGTGTTTTTCATTTATTATATGTATCCTTAAATATTAAAATATAACCTGTTATCTTATTATAATCACATTACAATTCCACTTCCCAGTGACCTTCCCTTCCATACATAAAACATTTAATAGTACCCTTATGTAAATATCCTTCAGGGTTATTACCACACATTGAGCATAAAGAAAAACTAATCTACTAAACTCAATATTTTTTATATTTTCCATTGAATTATTTTTTTTCTTATTATAAACAATGATAGTGATATGTAACTCCAACATCCATTTCTACATCGATCACATAAAACAGTCCATTCATAGATACCAAAGTATCATATGGTTACTATATAGAAACCATCCCTTTCATAAAATACTATTACATCATTTTATTGATGAAAAACATAATAGTATTACACATAGAGAATCCAATGGTTTATTGTCTTTGGAAAACAAGGACTATATATATCAATTACAACATCAAGCATAAACATTTATTTAATTCCTTCATCTGTATCTTCTTATTGGTACATGAACTCTCCTTAGTACATGTTGTAACCTAAGGATATACATCAAAAGGGATGAGATAAAATCCTAGTAATAGGATATATATGATATATATATCATGGGGTGAGTGTAATCATAACATAGGAAAAAGATCATGAACATTAGAGGAATCATTAATCAAATACATGAAATGTGTAAATGCATAAAAAATGAAACATCTGGCCTAAGTGGTTAACTACAACACATAGTTTTGAACAATGTTAGAATCATGTTCCCACATCATTTCACTTATACTCATTAGATTCATCACATTACCAAAAGCATTGTATCAATGTATAATTCTGGGCCCAACCCTCCCATTCAAACATTAACATTGTGCTATATAATTCCTGGTGCACCTGTCATATCATTACAATTTCATTATCACACATTCCACATAGAACATATATAAAAAATTTAAAATAACAAACCAAAGTAATGTAATGGCTTTCATCTAATATCATAATTTTAATAAACATTGGGTTCCCAAAACAAATAAGTAATATCATATTTGATAAAAGAACCATCAACCTTGAGTGAGAAGTTAAGGGTGTGTTTTTGAAGGAAGACTTTTTTGGAAAAAAATGTGTTTCAAATAAAATCCAGTGGATAAAATATATATCCTAGAATAATTATGATAGTGATGAAAAATTTATTTTAATTGAGTAACCATACCAAAAATGGAGTTAAATAGGGAGAAAACAATGAATGAATGATGGGTTTGAAGATTTCCCCTTAGCTTATATTTGAAAACTTCCTTCTCTTTAATGTCCAGTACAATCACATTAAATTCATTAATTAAAATTAAAATAACCTTTTGTAAATGAATATGGTTCAATATTAATTCATTATTTTATTTTATGAGCCTCTAGATGATTTATAAAGTTTAAAAACATTGTTCGGGAATGTTCGTTTTTATAGTTTTCCTGAGAGGATCACTTGCATTCATAAATGGAAGTTCTTGTAGAACATTGGTAAACATACATAATTGATATTAATTGCTATCAATGATATTACAAGAGTTTAAATGATCTTATAATGAATTATTTAATATACTATTTGGATGAGTCATTAGATAAAATTTAATGATGATCATTATTGGTTAATTTGGGTGGATTTTTTGTCACAATGAATGTGTTTTTTTATCACTTAGTGTCATGTAAATTAGTTATTTATTGAAAATATAAGTGGATATAACATACACTTTGAAATATTATTTCAACCATTTATCATTTTATAGGCATCCCTGAATGATTTTATGGGAAAAAAGGAAGTGAATCACCTATGATTTAGGTAAATTAATGCACCACAAGGAATGATTTCATTTTATTAACAAAGAGAGGGAGGGAGGAGTATAATGTATAATATTACATTAACATGATATAATAATATTATATAATATATATTGATGTTATCATGAAATTTTTATAAGAGTGTTTGAATATGAGAGAAGAAAAGAAAAAAAATTGAAAGGAAACAAATGAATAAAAATAGAGATATGAATTACGTCTTGAATCCTCCTCTTGAGATCCTCCATAAGGAACATAGGATTGGACTCTTGATGATACTAGATGATCTTAAATGTGGGAGAGGTGCATTGAATTTTTTTTAAATCATTTTAGAAAAGGATTTAAGCTTGAGAGGTGTGGGGAAATCAGTGTATGAATGGTGGTATTTATAGCGGAGGGGAGAGGGGATTTCTCAAAATAAAATTCATGAATTTATTATTTCCCCACAAGACAAGGAATAGTGAGTTTTTCATGACAAATAATAGTAATTGTATAATGTAAAAGCGAAACATTTGGGTTTACATCATCAGAACGTCATCCATTACTCTATAATTAGCTTATTTATCTTATTTTGTAAATTATGTTATTTCACTATTCATAAAAAATTAATGTATTTCCGGAAAATACAAAAAATTCACCCTAATGTGGGAAAATTTTGAATAATGGTCACATAAAACTTTGTAGTTCATTATTTTTTGATTTCATGTGATTATATAAATTATTTCAAGAATGGAATTTCCATTTATAAAACATTAGGTCGTTAAATTCTTCCCCCTTATGAAATTTCTCCCTCGAAATTTCTCTTTAGATAAACTTGTGACGGTACTTATAATTCATCACCTCTTCTGGTTCTCACGTTGTTTCTAAAAGTTATGGTTCCTCCATAACACTTTGATAGGGTTGTTCGTCCGGTTTGTATGAACCTTATCTCTCCAGTACAGAATCATTATTGGATGCTCCTCATAGGAGGGATTATCTTCCAGCTATACCACCTCTAAGTTCAATACATATGAAGGATCACGTAGTACTTCCTCGGGAGTGATACATGATACAAATCAAGAAAATGAGCTATATTAATTGAAATTGCAAGCCGATAGGCCACAGATCCTATGCGATCAAGGATCTCAAAGGGACCAATGTACCTTGGAATTAGCTTCTATTTCATTTCAAACCACATGACTCTCCTACATGGTGAAATTTAGAGGAATAAATTTTATCCAATGTCGAACTACATGTCCCATCAAAGGCAGTAAACATAGATTGTTTACCAACTTTGGGAAGATATTATGTGGTTCTGTATGACTTGTACCTTCTTTGTCATCTCTTGCACAAGTTCGTGTACAAGCAGCATCCTTTCTCCAACATTATCACAATAGGTTGGAGTTCTGAATCGTTTTCTATACAAAGCATCAAATAGAGAAAATGAATAATTGATTGGAAGCTATTTTTGTATGAGAACACATCCAATGGAATATTTTTTACCATCCACATTTGAATTCTAGATAGTAGGAATTAGCATATATTCATGTTTTCGAACAGTCCTTTCAAATTGGCAATCAGTTTTTGGATGATAAGCTATGTTGAAATTTAATTTAGTACTCAATTAATGTTGAATACTCCTTTAGAATTTATATGTTAACCTTGGATCATGTTCAGAGCCAATCGAGAGTGGAACACCATGCAGTCTCACCACTTATTTAACATATATCATTGCAAGTTGTTCAAGTGATAGGTTTTACCGAATAGCAACAATATGGGTAGTCTTGGTGAGTCGTTCAACCACAAATCATATTGGATTATTTCCTTTAGATGTATTTGGGAGAACCATGAGAAATTCCATTGCGACATTCTCCCATTTCCACATGGGTATACACAATGGATGCATCATCCCATTACACTTTTTTCTCTCAGATTTTACTTTCTCACATTCCATGTACATTGAGATATATTCTACGATCTCTTTCTTCATGATCCTCCTTGTACGGAAGGCAGTCTTCTAAATATATTCCCTCCTCACATTTAGTTGATGATATCCAGAATAAAGATCCATCTTTGAGAATTATTGATCTCCTCTAAACTGATCGAAGAAGTATTCAATTTTTGGAAGATGATACTTGTTCATTATAGTGATCTTGTTGAATTATTGATATTTGATACACATCCAAATTATTCCATCAATCATTTTCATAACGATCACTGGCGCACCACAAGGTGACTCACTAGGGAATATGAACCCTTTATCCAGATGATCTTGCAACTGCTTTTTTAACTCCACCATTTCGATTGGTTCTATCCAATAGGGACTCATTGAGATGGGAGTAGATTAAGGTATGATTTCTATCGATATCTCTACCTCTCGATCTAGGGAAATTCTGGGTAACTATTTGGAAAATGCATCACCATATTTAATCATGATGGGAATTCCCATAAGGTTGGTATTATCATTTAACTCAACCATTTGTTCAGGTTATGCTTCTTTATAGGGAATCAACACCCACACCATTGATGGTTTTTTTTCATAGATGATTAGAATATTCCTTGAATTTTTAGAAGTTCATGGGATGGTTTGGAATATGGAAAGTTATTTCCTTTTTCGAACAGTTGATATGTTCAATATATAATGAAATCCAATCCATTCCAATTATAGCATCTAATTCCACCAAGGGAAGTATTCCAAGATTTTTTGGAAGAATATTCCCACATATGCCAATAGTAGAAGAGTCAAACACTTGTATTTCAATGAGTGCGTGACAAGGTATTTTTTTAGATATGTATACTTTACTGTTTTGGGACATCAATTCTATAGTTCTAGAAAACTAGCAAGACATATAAGAATGCATAGAACCAGAATCAATATTTTTTCCCATTCGTTAGTGAATATGTAGTCTACCATGACCTACTTCATTATCATGCTCCACTTTTATAGTAGTGATTGAATAATCCTTCCATCGTTCCATTGGAGTTGGTGGCTGCTGACGCAGATTACCCTTGAGAACTCGAGGTTTAGTGCACTGGCTTGCATTGTGCCCTTGCTCCCCATAGTTGTAGCATTGAACCATGGGTGGTTCTCTCCATTCATCTACTATATTCTCCTTTTTTCTCATGTGTTTTTGACATTCTTGAGAATGGTGTCTTTCTTTCCCACAGATGAGGCATTACTCTATCACTTTAAGGTAGTTCCCCAAGTGTAACTTCCCACCATTTTTTAATATTGGTCATTGAGTTTTCTTTCCACCTTTTTCATTATATCTACTGGCTGGAAACTCAATCTTTCATTTCTTGTCACCATATCCATGGGACCGTTCTCTAAAAACCATCTAATCATTGAGAGCACATCTACCAAATTCTTCAGAACTATCAATGTCTCTAATTGCAAGAGCCTTTCTACGGGGTGGTTTTAATTCATTAAATAATATATCAATTTTTCTATCATTGTTGTTAACAAAACCCAAAGCGTTCCATGCATTTCATGAGAAATTATCTTGGTTGGTTGTGACATGTTCTCCTTCATTTTTCATTATCTCTATGAATTCTCTCTCAATCTTTTTTTGAAGAGTTCCTGGAAAATGCTTGTTATGAAATATTATCTTATGGTCTTCCCATTCCACCTCATCAATTTCCTCTCATAGCTTGGTGTCCTTAATCAAATCCCACCATTTATTGGCCTTTCTATCCAGATGATAAACATCTGGAGTCACCTTATCTATCTCAGAATAGTGGAGAACATCAAAGATATTCTCCAAAGAGGTGACCACTATTAGGAAACTGCTGGATTAGAAGATTTACTTTAAGTCGTTGGTTTTTGACGCATAAAACACTCAATAGATAGTATCTCCCTCATTGGCGGTGGAGGATGTTCTCTTTAATTATGTTTACTATTTATAACCTAAGATAGTTGGATAATTATCACCATGAATTTTCTAACTCCACCTCCCAATTCATTTGGGATGTCGTTTGGGAAATCATTGCATTATCCCTCACATGAGTTGTTGGCTAGGATTCTCCCGGTTCATACCATTTTATAAAATAAAAATGTTCAGAAAAAAATAGAATTCAATAAGTCTTGAATAACATATTTTTTGCACTATTTATAATAAAATGATAACATATGGGATCCCTATGTAAATATTTGTTTGTGCATATTTGTTCTTAGTCTCATGCTAGAGGCTTTATCTAGGGTTCACTAATCCTAATTCCCAAATTAACTAAACCAATCATCTGATACAAACTATTTTTACCCATCCTTTTATTACATTACAGTTACAACTTTTCAATTATAAAAAACAGAATAATATTACACATAGAGGATACAAAGGTTTAGTGTCTTTGGAAAACTATGACCATGCATAACTATTACAACATCAAGCATACACATTTATTTAATTCCTTTTCCTCTAGCTACATATTGGCACATGACCTCTCCTTAGTACATGTAGTCATATAAGGATATACATAAAAATGGGTGATATAAAATCCTAGTGAGAATATGGATAATAAAAATATAGAATGTGGTTATCATAATAATATCACAGGAAAAACATCACGGACATGAGAGGAATCATTAATAAAATACTTGAAATGTGGCAATGCCAAAAAAAATTAAACATCCTATCTTAGTGGCTAACTACCACAAATAGTTGTGAAAAATGATAGAAAAATGTTCACACATCATTTCACTTTTACTCAAGTGATTCATCAATTTACCCAAGGCATTAGAGTGATGTATAATTTCAGGCGCACCCATCCCATTGAAACATTCGTATTGAGAAATATAATTTTGGGCACATGATTCACATCATAACATTATCATTATCATTCATGCCACATAGAACATATATATAGAAATGAACATAACTAACCCATGACATGGAATGGGTTTTATCTCATAAATAAACATTCATTAACATTCGGTTCCCAAACAAAGAGTGAATAACATACTTGATACAAGTACCATAAACCATGAGTGAGAAGTAAATTGTCTGTTCATGAAAGAAGTGTTATTTCGGAAACAAAATGTGTTTGAAATAAAATTAAATGGATAACATTTAAATTCGTGAATATTTATGATAATTATGAACAAATTATTTTTAAGGATTAACCATAACAAAAATTGAGTGAAAGAGGGAGAACCCGAAAAATGAAAGTTGGGTTCGAGAATTTCCCCTTAACTTCAATATTAACACTTCCTTATCTTTAATGTCCTACCTAATCATATTATATTAATTAATTAACAATTATAAAATTTTAAGCACATGAATATTTTTAATTATGGTTTAATTATGTTTTTATGTGCCTATGGATGAGTTATATTGTTTAAAAACATTATCCAGGAATGTTCGTTTTTAGGGTTTTCTAGAGTGGTTCACTTGTAATCATAAATTAATGTTCTTTTAGAAAATGAGTAAACAAACATAACTAATATTAAATGTTATTAATGATATTAGAGAAGTTTAAATGATCTTATAATTATTTATGTTATATAACATGTGGATGAATCATTATGTAAACATTAATGACGAACATTTTTGGTTAATTTGGGTGGTTTTTTATCACAAAGAATATGTTTTATTTTATCACTTATTTTCATATAAATAAGATTGTTCCAGAACATAATAATGGATAACGAATACACATTGAAATATTATTTCAACTTTTTTATGGTTTTATGCGCATCCTTGAATTATTTGACGGAAAAAAGGAAGTGAATCACCATTGATTTAGGTAAATTAACACATCACGGGGAACAATTTCTTTTTATTAAACAATAGAGAGAGGGGGAGTATAATGAATAATCAGACATTAACAAGATATCATACCATTATATCATACATATTGGAGTTACCATAAAATTTTGATATGATAAGATGAATATGAGAGAAGAAAATTAAGTACATTTAATAGGGAAATTAAGGAAAATAAAGAGAGGAATTACCTCTTGAATCATACTCATGAGATCCTCCATAAGGAACCTAGGATTGGACTTTTTATGAGACTAGAAGTTCATGGATGTGAGAGAGGGTCTGGGGAATATTTTTGGCCAGAGTTTAGACTAGGCTTGAATCTTGGGAGGTGTGGGGAAGTGAAGGTCTGAAGGGTGATATTTATAGTGGATCGGAGAGGGGATTTCTCAATATAAAATTTATTAATTTATTATTTGTCCACAAGACATGGAATATTGAGTCCTTTATGACCATGAATACTAATTATATTATGTGACCCCAATTCAATTAGTCTTACATCTGCAGAACATCATTCATGACCCTATAATTAACTTATTTATCTTATCTTGTAAATTATGGTATTTCACTATTCAAAAAAATTCAATTATTTTAGCAAAATCCAAAAATTAACCCTAACCAGCTTTTCACATGTAGAATCCAAAAATGAATTCCATTTTTCAATAATAAAGTTCTAAATATTTTTAATTTAATAATTAATTAAAGTCATTATATATTATTAAAAAACCAGTTTTATATGATTCATTTACTTATTCTAAAATATATGTACATCATACATTCACATTGATATTAATTTTTTATGATCATAGCTAAAGTTACTATTCATTAGGTTATATGACTATTCATAAGGGTATGTTACTATTCTTTAGTTTAGTTTACTATTGATAAAATGTTATGTTTTTCTTATTAGCCTCCAAACATCTAACCGATCACAACCATGTATGTCATATTTTCAAAATTCAAAACATATAAGTGAAAAAATTATGTTTAATGGTTACATAGCACATAATAGTTCATTATTTTGTGATTTCATGTGATTATATTAAATATTTCTATTAATGGAATTTACCTTTAGAAAACATTGGGTTGTTACATAACACCCTTCATGGACTAGGTTTTAATCCAATGATGATTTAATAAACCTTAATTTCAAGTAAGATGATAACACTGAAAGTGTATATTATAATTCATGTAAAATTTTCCTCGTAGGTTCTAACAGATGAAAAATCCTTTTAAATTAGCTCAATGAACAACTTCAACATCATTATATGATGTATAAGAGGAATGTACTTATTTAATAATAAGTTTATGAAATTTCCCCAATCCATGGGGTCATTTTCATCACGTTACCTCATATTCGTGGTAAGAGATCACTATTTATCAACATCACCTTCCAAATGGTTCACATCCTAAATGAATTTCCCATGCTCTAATACCTAAAGGAAAAAAATTATATTTTAGTGGGGTTGATATAATTATCAGAATCTAGTGGATTATAAGACCCAATGAATGAAGGTGGATGTTTCCTCATTACAAATTTATAATAAATTTTTTCATTACATTAGTTTCTAGTATGTCCATCTTGATTGATATCCATATAATGTTATGTAATCATATAACCAATATTTTTCATTCTATGTACCATATCATTCCATCACTAAAAATAAAATTAATTTAATTATCTTTCATACTATGCATTATTATTTTTATTTGGGTCCCAAAAATCAACAAAAAATATAAATCATAGTTTGAGAAACACTAACCAATGTTTAGAACCACATAATTGAGAAAAATCCTTTATAGTGTGTCCATATTATGTCACATTCATTTAAATATATATAACCATCAGCATAATCTATTCAATTCATGGTAATTATATATTAATATTGTTCATTATGGTTTTTAATGATTCAATGAATTTCCAAATCATATCCCCTAGGAGGGTCTATCTAATTTCACCACAAGGCCCATTTTCATAATCCTTGTGATAATGAAACAAATGTAAATGAGCCCTTTTCATAGTTATTACTACTAGGTATCTATTCTCTATATCCATATCTACATTTAGTATCCACATTGGGATGTAATTTCATGGAAATAACATTCTCCATATATTTCCAAAATTACAAGTCATTTTCATGTACTCTGAATCATCCATAGACTTATTGTAAAACAAAGGGGATACTTAGACTAATCCTTAGAGATACATATCCTTTGAAATATCCCTTGGGATCCTAATAATGTTTTATCATCATATTAGAAAAAAGGATAACTAATCCATTGCACTCATACAAAATTTTGTTTTCCATGATTCTTATATACAAATATTTCAACTTTGTAGAAGAATATTGAATAAATTACCCCAACATATTCCTAAGGAATTTAATAGATTAGTGACTTTGGGTATAGGTTACCCAATCTTCTATTTTGTTGAATGATCTTCAACTTCTCCCTTAAATATATTTCCCTTTAGTAATCTTCAAAAGAATAACGTATATTAATCATTTTTGTATAACATGGTGAAATCAATCATATGGAAGGGTGTGGTCAAATTCTTAGAAAGTGTAAATAAGGGATATGGATAATCATAACACAAACATAAGTGTGTGATAACTTGAGAATAATATTTAAAAACCATAACCATCAAATAAAAGATCATAATCTAGAGTCATATCATAAACATTGGAAATTAAAAAGACATTAATCATAATGAAATAAAAGACCACTATCCAATAGAGTATAATAATATATTAAGACATAGATTTGTGGAATATACAATATCAAATAAAACATTAAGTCAAAGTAATTTACCATGTCATTAATACCATATTAGGATTTTGATATCCCCTCTTGTACCAACATAAGGCTTGGGATAACCTCACATGTTCCCTTTATCAGACTTGGGATATCCTCTTATATACCCTCATTTAGACATGGTAAAATCTCACATGTACCCATTTAGTTCATATAACATTAATCATTAGCCAATTAATTTAAGGAATATATAAGACCCACCTGTCATCTAATGAAAAACATATATATTTGTTAGGCAAGATCATAAAACATTTATCTTATCATAACTGATTACATGAAAGGGGTCTCAAGAACATTTCAACATATCAACACATGTGGAATATATGCATGATTTATAATAATTCTATCATTTAATCATATCATAACCCATGTAAAAAGAAGTGGGTTTCATAAGAATTTTATCATGTTAAAAATCATGGAAAATATATGAGTTCCATAAATATATTTTCATGATAAAACATTCAGAGAAAGAATAATAATGATTTCCTTGGATCATATACCCAGAAAAGCATATGTAACATCATTTTATGTAATATTAGATGATGAATGATTTTTAATTTTTACATGGAACATTTATCGAGGAAAATATGTTTTCCATGAATTTTTTTTAAAAAAAAAATTCATAAAAAAATTTGAAAAATACTTTTCATTATTAAAAATCATGAATAAATATAATGTAATATTAAAAAAAAATAATGGTTACAATAGAAGAAAATTATTTTCAAGTCACAAGTAGTAAAAAAATATTTCTTTCAAATTTTTGGTAAAAGGAAATGGTCATTGTTTGGATAATGGAATGAATATTATTTTAAAATGATTTTAAAAAAAAATTAATTGATAAAAATTTCTATAGTAAGTCACTTGGGGAGTGTTAAAAACAATTAATTTTAAAAAATATGTTTAGAATAATTTTTTCCCATAAGAACGAAATAACTATTTTTTTCTTATAAACATAAAATAAATTTATTGAGTATATAATTATAGTAAATGAAAGGAACAAATTATTGTCTATAAATAACAATATTTGAAGAAAACATATATATTCATGATGTACTATTGAAATAAAACCCCTTACCAGATTAGAATAGTTTAAATCATAATCCCCATGAAAGAGATATCCTAAATTAGATATATTAATATAAAAAATATTATGTTTTAGAGTATTATATTATATTGATTGATAGTATATAAACCACCTAAAATGTCACACACATGAAATTTGATAAAGTTATGTTTCATTTAATTTACATTCTTTCTTTGTTTTTTCGTTTTGCATGGATTTTTTATGGAAATGGCGGGTTTTCAAAATTTGGGCCAACCCGAGAGCCCATTTCCAGATTTAAAAATAAATAATGTTTCTTTAATAAATCCTTAGTTTTTCAACCTTTTTCAACCATTAAACTTCCTAAATGACATTAATTTATCTATTCAAACCACCAAAGAAATTTAGTCCCCATAAAAATTAAGTATCATCTTGGATTTGGTTGATAAAATTAGGTATTGGGCCAACCTGAAAGCACAGTTACTATTTTATAATGTTTTTTTAATTCTTTCATAAAATATTTATTTTTTATTATTTTTTAGTGATTCTACCTCTCACATGTTCCCACTGAACCCAGACGTGCCCCCATATTCTTTTTCACCTCTTTGAGGCTCAAACGCATTGCGAATTATAGACGAACATCATGATCTCCAAAAAACATCCAGATTTCTCAAGTAAGTTTGTTCTCTTCCTTCCTCCTCCATTTGTCTTAGGATTTCTTCTTTTTTTGTTGAATCCCAAAATTTACAGAAGCTAGGGTTTCATACCTAGTTTTTACTTTTGAGTTTCTTGGTCCAATCATATGGTTTTAGGTTCAATCTTACTCCCTTGTGGTGCGGTGGAGTTGCGGTTGAAGTGATGCACAAAGATTTGGGAGGTTTGACCCTTTCGGTAGGTGATTTCATATGTAGGTATTGTATACTGAGTTTTATTTCTATATTTATGTTTCCATTATGTTCCTCCTTCATTATTGTGATTGCGAAAATGGATTTGGGTAGCATTTTCATAGTTGTTAATTTTTAAGTGCCAATGTTTTGTGAAAATGGGTGTTTTACTTGTGCAACCAATGTTGTGCTACTTAGTGTTGTTTTATAATTCATGGATTTGATTTATAAAATTATTTTGATGATAATTTTTTGTTTTGGTATAATATTGGTCTCCATTACGTTTTAAATGTTGGATTTTAGATGAATTTAATGTGCAAAATTTGATTAATTTCATTGAAATTGCATTATGGAAATTATAAGTGGTTTATTGAGTTATATAAAAGGTGAAAAGAATGTGAAGATAATGTTTTGAATGTGTGTGACCAGAACAGATATTTTTATGTGAAAACAGATTTTGGTATCATTTGGTAATTATTTTAGCACAAGACGGGAAACCTGAGTAACTTGGTGGGCTAACATGTACTGGTACGCTAGAGAACATAGGGGTTTTGACCATGGTTCATTTAGAAAGTCTGACATGTATAACACTAAAAAACTATAATGGAGATGATTGGAGACCGCTATGTTATGGGTATGCTCCCTACTAGTGCCTCGTGCACGAGAATGAATTTTATTATGGTTACTTTCACCGAGGTACAATGTACTTGGGGCTTACAACTAACTAGTACCTAGGGGTGTTCCTATGATTGATTCTCGTGGCCTTTTTGGCATTTATCATTTCCTTATAGAATTTAGGGTTTTTAAAACTAGTATCTTTCATATTTTATTCAAATGAAATCATTCATTAATGTTATCCCCATTTAATGTTATTTTCATTCCAAAGTTTTACTTTTAGAAATAAATGCTACCATTTTCTGTTTATAACTCTTGCAAGATTTTTATTTCATAATGCCTATCACATGGAATCCTTGGGTGATATATTATTGGGATTAGTCTCACACCCTACTTACACATTTGGGTGTATGTAGGCTTGATCATTTTTGACACAGGAAAATCCAAGTCCATGGGCGATGGCAGTTCGGGTTGCTAGTTTCTCTCAATGGTGTGGTGTTGTGGAGACGGATCGTGGGTGATGACCCCTTATTGTGTGGAGTCTCACGGGATATTTTTTCTTCTACTTTTATACACCTTTTTACCTCTTGTGTCTTGTATAAACCCTTATACTATGTTCTGAAATATTATTAACTCTTTTTTGGCATCATTTTTCAGATTTGTTTTGTTGTTTGTTTTTTGTTATTTTATGAATCCAAACACGGGTAAATCATTCCCAAATGAATTTTTATGATACTCGAGCACTTTATCCAGCCCGTGGGGATAGAGAACAACCTTCGTGTCTTTCCATGAGCCTGGTTTGGTGCTGGATTGATGGCGAACAGATTTTGTTCGTGACAAAATGGTATCAGAGGAGGTTAACGTTTTTTTGGTTATATTTCCATTTTCGGATGATTCAGGAAAGATAGGAGCTAGGACTGTCAGTGCTCGGGGTTTTGGTTGTGAGTAGGTGTCTGACACACACCTCTCATGGTAGACCCTGAGTCACCAAGGGAAGATAAAATTTACGGATTGACTTCACCTCCAGGTGAGACGTGTAGGCTGCAGACCACATTTGGACATCAGGCGGATGTGGAGTAGTTTCCTCTTTTATTAATGAAATGTGTTTAGTTTATTTATATTTGATGTATTTGATTACAATTTTCATAATTTTGGTATTGATTATTGTTTTCTGACTTTTGCATTTTGTAGCAACAGGCCTCCCCAGAAAGCTCCCAGGCACCCACAAGAGGAAGTTGGAGAGAGTTCTCCCAAACCGATTGATCTGAGGCTTGTGGAGGCTATGGTTCGGGTTATCCAAGCTTTGGGACAGGGACCATATCCTTCTCTTATACCTATTAGGGCAGAAGAGGCAGGTCCTAGAAAAGAAAAAGAACAATAGATTTTAAAAAACAAGCCTCTTACCTTCCGAGGTAGCTCAGAACCATAGGAAGTATATGAATGGCTCGAGAGGATCAAGCATATGTTTGAGTTATTGTAGACAGACGAGGAGCTCAGGGTGAAGTGTGAATCCTTTTTGTTGGAGGGTCATAGCCATTAGTGGTGGGAGTCAGTGCTTCAGGCTGGGAAGAATGAGAAAATGCACTAGGGAGATTTCAAGGCTGTCTTCAATGAACAATACTGCCCAAAGGTGTTGGCTTACGTTAAGTCTAGGGAGTTCATTGAACTTCTTCATGGGAAACTATCTGTGATGGGGTATGCCAATCCTTTTTTCTATGTCGGTTCGGTATGCTCCATAAATTGTCTCTAATGAGCAAGTGAGGGCCCAAAGGGCTGAGAAAGTCTTGCGACCAGAGATATACTCCCGAGTGTTATTTTTATAGCTGAGGACCTATGCGTACATCGTTGATCAGGCGTGCATGGTGGAGATTGATAGGAATGACAGGGCTGGTTTCTATGGTTCAATATCAGCAGTGGTAAGTTGCAGCTCCTCCGAGAAGAAAACGAAGTGGGAGGATAATGTGATGAAAGGAGGAGGTAGTTTAGGGCACTCTTCCAGGTAGTTTTCGTCAGCGGATTCTAATTAGAAATCGTCTGTGTGCCACTACTGTGGGAAGCCTGAGCTCATTCATCCAGAAGGCTCTCATTTTTTGAATTCCTGTTTCCAGTGTGGAGGTATGGGACACGTGGAATGCTTTTGCGAGATAGCGCATCCACTTCATAGTGGGGCAGGATCCATGGCTCCCAGAGGAGTGCCATCATAGTATGAGTCGTCAAGGACTGGGGGATCTCGATTTGGAAGTCATGGTGGTAGGGTAGGGTCATCTACTGGGAAGATCTAGTTCAGGGAATAGCCATAGACTAGTGGTCGTCTTCAGTCAGAGACAATACATCTCCATGCGGTGGATTAGGCACCAGCAGGATCAGAGGCGGGATTGTCGATAGTTCGAGGTACCTTTTTGATCGCATCTTCTATAGATTCTGCACTTTTTTATATTGGTGCCTCTATTTCATTTATTATACCCATTTTGTGTACATGCAGGATTTTCCATCTGATTTGATATCTTTTGTGATGGAGTTGATGACACAGCTATGAAAGAAGAAGGAGCAGGGTCTCAGGTGCCCATCACGTGTGCTTTCTGTGTCAGGGGTTGAGATGGAGTGGGACCTCTTGTTCTTAGATATGGACCTTTTTGAGGTCATAATCGGGATTTATTGGCTAGTACAATTCTTGGCACACATCAATTTCTACAGAGGGAATGTGAGTTTCACGGCTCCTGATTGGAGTTGTTAGGTTTTTTGTGGAGAATGAGATCATCTGTCAGGTCGCACGAGGCCTCCACTCCAAGAGATGTGAAGTGTTATATTCCAGTTATCTTTTATCGTTCTATAGGATGGTATTTACCCTGAATGTACACTACCTCATGTAGTGAATGAGTTCCCAACGTTATTCTCGGAGGATTTTTCTAGTTTTCCCCCAGAGCGGGATGTGGAGTTTTCGATTGATCTGGCGCCGGGAACACAGCCGATATCTCTTCCCTCATATCGGATGGCCCCCACCGAGATGACGGAATTAAATATATAGCTGGATGACCTAGAATACAATGTATTCATTCTCCCATGTGTCACTCCTTGGGCTGCTCATGTGTTGTTCGCGAAAAAGGCTGATGGATCCCTCCGGTTGTGCATTGAGTACAAGAAGATGAATCACGTAACACTTAAGAATAAATACCCTTTTCCCAGAATAGATTATTTTTTTGATAAGTTGAAGGAGTAAAAGTGGTTCTCAATGATAGACCTGTGTTTGGGGTATCATCAACTTCGGGTAAAATAGTATTATATCCCAAAGACAACCTTTCGAAGTAGGTACATCCACTTTGAGTATTTGGTCATGCCCATCAGATGGACTAATGCTCCTGCAGTCTTTATGGAACTCATAAATAGGGTGTTTCATTAGTATGTCAATTCCTTTTATGTGGTGTTTGTGGATGACAACATGTAATACTCTATCTATGAGGAGGAACATGAACAACACTTGAGGATCATTTTGGGTACATTACAAGATCACCGCCTCTATGAAAAGTTGTCAAAGTGCACTTTCTAGACCAGGGAGGTGATATTTCTAGGGCATGTGATCCTAGAGCATGGAGTTTCAGTGGACCCTAAGAAAAATAGTCCGGTCATGTCATGGGAGTAACTGAAGAATGTGTTTGAGATCAGGCGTTTCCTTGTCCTGGCTAGTTATTACAGGTGATTCGTTTAGGATTTCCCTCGCCTTGCTTCACTGATGATCACGCTCACCCAGAAAGGGGTGAAATTTGTATGGGGTCCAGAATGTCAGGAATCATTTGAGTAGATGAGGAGGTAGTTGACTACCACCACCGTACTGATTTTTCTCGAGGATGGAATGGTATATGTTGTCTATTGTGATTCATCGAGTATGGATCTTGGATGCATGCTTATGTTGGATGGTCACATGGTAGAATATGGATCTCTTCAACCCTGACCACACGAAAAGAACTACCCCACTCATGACTTGGAGTTGGCAGTGGTGATGCATGCATTGAAGACTTGGAGTCACTACCTCTTTGGGGAGAAGTTTTTTGTCTACTCTTATCACCAAATCATAGCCTATATCTTCTCACAGAAGGACCACAACATGAGGTAGCATCACTGGATCGATTACTAGCTGAGGTTTGACTTTGACATTGTCTATACCCCAGGAAATGGTAATGTGGTGGTTGACGCTTTGAGCAGAAGAGTTCCAATGTAGGCTTTGCGGAAGTCTAGTAATGAGTGGAAAATGATGGGGATCCTTTCTTAGATGGATGTAGAGACCATGTAACACATTAGAGGGGTATTCTTGGTGAGCGTCCAGTTGACACCATATCTATTGGAGTTGATTTAGTGGGAACAACCCAGTGATGAGATTTTCTAGTAATCGAGACAGATTCTTCATGGTGGGGAGACATCTTGTGATTGGTCTTCTTCCATCAAGGATATCTTGTGTTTAAAGGGTCGTTCAGTGGTTCTTCTATCTATGAGGAAGGTGGTAATGCAGGATAGCCACTAGTCATAGTGGGCCATACACCCTGCTTCCACCAAGATGTATTATGAGGTTCATCAACAGTTCTATTGGCTAGGTATGAGACGAGACATTGCTGTAATTGTATCAAGATTATATACTTGTCAGTAGGTGAAAGAGGAACATCAGAAGACCTCTGGTTTTCTTCAGCCATTACCCATTACTAATTGTAAGTGGGATGAGGTTTCCGCGTATTTCATTTTTGGATTAACTCCTACACCTCGAGGTAAGAATGCTATTAGGGCAGTGATTGATCGTCTGACAAAATCATCCCACTTCATTCATATTCAAGATACTATTAAAGTGGATGAGTTGGGCTAGTTTTATATTCAGGAGGTGTAAGGCTTCATGGTGTTCCATCAGTAGTTGTCTCAGATAGATACTCATGCTTAACCTCTCGGTTTTTTGGAGGCCTTAATAAGGGCTTGGGGTCCAAAATTATGATGAGCACAACATTCCATCCTCAGACAGATGGTCAAACAGAGCAGGAAAATCAGATCCCAGAAGACATGATTTGTGAATGTGTCTTGGACTTATGTGGTTCAGGGGATAACTATTTGGGATAGTTTTAGTTTTCTTATAATAACAACTACATATCCTCGATTAGAATGGCTCCCTTTGAGGCTCTCTAATGTCAGCCTTGCCGGTCCCCTCTGTGTTGGGCTGAGGTTGGTGAGACATTGTTGTTGGGTCTGAGTCTTGTGCAGGAGACATCTGAGAAAGAGAAGTTGATCATGAAGCATTTTTTGACAAATTAGAGTCTCCAAAAATCATATGCTGATAAGAGGCGTTGAGATCTAGAGTATTTTGTGGGTGATCAGGTATTTCTGAAAGTGGCCCCTCTTCTGGGTCACTGCCTCTTGGGGAAGCATGGAATGTTTACGCCGAGGTATGTTTGACCTTTTGATATCACCATGCATATTGGTAAGTTTAAATAGAGGTTTGATATTTCTTCTCAGTTGAAAAACATCCATGATGTTTTCCATGTCACCTAGTTGAGGAAATACAACTCAGATCCATCCCATGTGCTGAATTGGGAGGAGTTGGATATAGAGCATGATTTATCTATTTTTGAGCAACCGGTGCAAATAGTGGAATTATAAGAGAATTTTCTTAGGGGAAAGTATATTCCACTGGTCTGAGTTCTTTGTCAGCATGGGAGTGATACACATGATACATGTATACGAAAGTCATGGGTTGAGGAAGAGTACCCAAACCAGTTTTCAGATCAAGAATTTGGTTGTCATTCCAGGGTGGAAAGTCTTTCATGGTGGGGAGAATTGTCACATAAATGACATATGATAAAGATATTTTTTATTTAATTTACATTCTTTCTTTATTTTGGGGGTTTTCCATTCATTTTTGATGGAAATGGTGGGTTTTCAAAATTTTGGCCAACCCGAGAGCCCATTTCCAGTTTTAAAAATAAAATTTGTTTCTTTAATAACTCCTTTGTTTTTCAACCTTTTTCACCAATTCAACATCAAAAGAACATCATTTATATATTTAAACCACCAATGAAATTTTGGCCTCTTAAAAATTCATTATCATCTTGGATTAGGGTGCTAAAATTAGGTATTAGGCCAACCCGAAAGACAATTTCATGTTTTAAAATGTTTTTTTACGTTTTTCATAAAATATTCATTTTTTAATTTTTTTGGTGATTCCACCTCTCACATGTTCCCACGGAACCCATATGAACTCCCATATTCGTTTTACCCTTTTTGATGCTAATAATAATCGCGAATTAGGGCCGGACTTCTTGATCTCTAAAAAACGCCCAGATTTCTCAATTAAGTTGGTTCTCTTCCTTCCTCCTCCCTTATGATTAGGGTTTCTTCTTTTTTTATTTAATACCCAAATTTCTAGATGCTAGGGCTTAGTAAATAGGGTTTTATTTTTGAGTTTCTTTGTCCAATACTGTAGTTTTATGTTCAATATTACTCCCTTGTGGTGCGGCGGAGGTGCGGTTGAAGTGACACAAAAGGATTTGGTGGTTTTGACCATATTGGTAGTTGATTTCATATATAGGTATTTTAGAATGAGTTGGAATATATTATTTCTGTTTTTATTATGTTCTTACTTCATTATTTTTATTCAAAAATATTATTTCGGTAGAATTTTCAAAGCGGTTGATTTTTAAGTGCCAATTTTTTGTGAAAATGGGTCTTTTACATGTGCAACTCATGTTGTGCCTCTTGGTATTGTTTTATAATTCAGGGATTAGATTTATAAAATTGTATTGATGCTGAAATTTCTGGTTTGGTATAATATTGTTTTCCATTCAGTTTTAAAGGTGGGATTTTATATGAATTTAATGTGAAAATTTTGGTTACTTTTATTGAAATTGTTTTATGGAAATTATAAGTGGTTTATTGAGTTATATAAAAGGTGAAAAGAATGTATAGATACTATTTTGAATGTGTGTGACCAGAAATTATATTTATATGTGAAAATTGATTTTGGTAGGATGTGGTAACTATTTGAGCACAAGACGGGAAACTCGGGTAACTAGGTGAGCTAACGTGTACTAGTATGCTAGTGAACGGAGGGGTTTTGACCATGGTTCACTTAGAAATTCTGACCTGGATAACACTAAAAAACTATAAGGGGGATTATTGGAGACCGCTAGGTTATGGTTAGGCTACCTACTAGTGTCTCGTTCATGAGAACGAATTTTATTATGGTCACTTTCACCGAGGTACGAGGTACTTGAGGCTCACAACTTACTAGTACCTAGTGGTGTTCCTATGCCTGGTGCTCGTGGAATTTTTGTAATTTATCCATTCCTTATGTTATTTTGGGATATTAAAACTATTATCTTTCATGTATTATTCAAATGCACTCATTATTTAAAATTATCCCCATTGAATGTTATTTCATTTAAAAATATCACTTTTAGTAATAAATGCTACCATTTTCTATTTATAACTCTTGCAAGATTTTAATTTTATAATACCTATCACTTGGAATACTTGTGTGATATCCTTTTGGGTTTAGTCTCACACCCTAATTAAACCTTTTTGTGTATGTAGACATGATCATTTTTGACATAGGCAAAGTCAAGGCATTGGGAGATGGCGGTTCGGGTTGCTAGTTTCTCTCAATGGTGCGGTGTTGTGGAGACGCCGTATAGGTGATGACCCCTTGTCATGTGGAGTCACATGGGAAATTTTTTTCTTCTAATTTTATACACCTTTGGACGTCTTGTGTCATGTTTAAACAATTATCCTCAGTTCTGAATTTTTATTAAGTCTTGTTTCGAATAATTTTTCAGATTAGGTTTGTTGTTTGTTTTTGGTTATTTTATGAATCCAAACTAAGGTAAATCTTTCCCAAATGAATTTTTATGATACCTGGGGACTTGTTTCAACCCGTGGGGATAGGGAATTACCTTTGGGTCTTTCCATGTTCTAGGTTTGGTGCTGGTTTGATGGCGACCAGATTCTGTTCGTGACATAAAATAAACTTGTGGTTAATATTGTGTTTGTTTTAGAAAAAAAGTTAGACTAAAATCCTTTACCACATTAGTAATATTTTGAATTGTAATATATAAAATTAAATAATATAAAATGAAAATTTAGTATCAATAATAGAATTATATTGTTGCTATAACATGTAAAATTGTATGCATATACACAAAAAAATTATATGTGTGTTGAATTTCGAAATATATCCCGTAAATAAACTAGAGACTTGAAATCCCTTACCATAAGTCTTGACATACATCATAATAAATGAAAAAACTAGTATAATAAATATAATATTACTATAAATATATCAGATACCCTGAATTTTAATTAAAATACCATATATGATTTACTTATGTCTTTATATTGCTAGTTTATTTATAATTATTGGTTGATGTTGTGTTTTAGTTAATATCTGCTTTGTTTTTCATATATGTTTCGATTAGATATTTATTCCATCTTATTATTATCAAAATTACATTATATATAAAAAAATTATCATTAAATAATTAAGATATTTATACATAAATTATAATTCTAAAACCAATAAAAAAATATTTTTTTGTGAATAATGAATATTATGATCATAGGGATGGTTGACCATCTGTAATCATCAGTAACATTTCAATTTTTCAATGATCATAATGTAAAGGAGGTAAGTAATATATTATCAATAAATATTTATTTTAATATCATTAATTTCATTTTATTCATTTAAATATACTTAAATATATATCATATATATATAGTGTTTTTATGAAAATATTGTCACATAACTACATGAAGGCAGTAATCAATATGTATACGAACAACAGTATCATCATTTAGTTAGTGAAAATAGAAAAAATAAAATTATATTTTATATTATTAAATTAAAAAATATTCCTTTAATATAGAAAATATTCCATTAATAAAGCATATATTTATTTATATTATATTCTATATAATGTGTTAGTGGAAAACAGATCATATTGCTTCATGAGGTGGTAGTCTGTCGTACAGATGGGAAACACTATTATATCCCCTACGTAATGGAATGTTAATTTGTATGTTTGATATAATGTCTAAATAGGTATAATTATTTTTTACATAACGTATATATGCCTTATATCAATCTTTATACCCAAACTTGAGATGTGGTAATGGAAAAAATAATAACATTAGTTTGTGTGACCATAGTCTTCCATACACACAAATGAAGACTTTAAATCCCTTTTGATAGATGTAGAGGTGTTTTGGGTAATTAAAAGAATGTAAACACATTTATTTATATTAAATATAATGAGGTTTTTATATCATCGTGGTTGAATAATAATTTAAGTAGGTGGTTGATGAAATTAAAAAATACTCATTGAAGAACATTTCCTATCTTCATATATCCTCTCTAGGTTTTCACCAAAATCAGTATTATTTTGTATTTCTAGAAAAAATAATTCTTTTTGGATGATAATATAGACTTTTTTATGTTCTTTATGTAGGTATAGGATGATCAAAAATGGATTTAATATGTGATGAGGAGAGGATAGTGGGTGGTTTTTTAAAAGTAGTGTGAGTAGAACTCTTGTAAATTTTGAAATGAAAAAGGGGAACCCACGTTTTAAACATTGAATAAGAATAAACAAATGGTGTATTATAAAAATATATAAATTTAATTTTGACTTATTCCATTAAAATTGATTTTACACTGGTTTTTAGGTTATTTTAAACCATATCGATTTGGTTTTACCATAGTAAAGCCATTTTAACCTTAGTCGTGGTAATTAATGAAAACAATTTTCTATTTTTTTTAGTAAATAACACCATGATACTATCAGATAATATAAATTTTTATTCTTTCAAATATAAAATTCACTTTTCTAATTTAAATTAATTGTTTTATAAAATTTTAATTCAAAATTAATACCATAAACATGATATGAATGTTGGTTTTAAAAGTGAAAGTGTTCAAATGTTTATAAGGTTTTTATTTCAATATTCATTATTAAAGTGATTAAAATTAAAAAAAAATATTAACACATTTATAAAAGAAACAATTTAAATTTTAAACATATTTAAAATATAGCTCATCGTTTTAAATAATTTAATGAAAAATGCATTTTTCATTAAAAATTATTTAATTTTATCTATTAATAAAAAAATAATCATTTATGAAAAAAAATCATCATAAGATAATCATTACATGATGATTTAAAAAATGAACATTATTTTTTTAAATAATTATTATAAATATTTCAATAAGAATATTTTATAAACTTTCGTAATATTGTGAAGAAACTATTTTTTTAGAATAATATAATTGTTAGGAATAAAATTGAATTTATTATTATCACATGTCTTGAAAACACACAAGATGGATATTAAATATTTTAGTCAATATATAATCTATCAATTTAAATTTAATAAATCCCCATTGTTTTTTATTTTATTAATGTAAAACTCATTTGTGTTCATTAAAATAGTTATTCAAAAATATGTTTCTAATATTTCCAAATATTTTTTCGTTTCAATTCTAAATAATTTGTTAACAAAAAATTCATTTAATATACCTGTTTATCCCCTATAAATTAATAATTTATCTAATCATATACAAACCCTCCATTACAATGTCTATTTAATAACTATCATATTAAATAATATCATATTATAGTTTATTAATGTTGGCATAGCGTGTATCACAACTGAAACTAAGTGTTTCATATAATGCAATATAAACTCAATATTAAGCTTTTCCAAAGATAACGCCAGTTTTTTATATAACATTAAATATCGAAATTAATAAATTTATTTTAAAACTATATTACAAAAAATATCAGTGCGTTACAATTTTCCCCACTTAAAATGAATTTTCCCTCAAATGTCATCACATTGGATCCAAAACCAAGGATAATTCTACCTCACCACATCACTACGATCCTAGAAAGAATACTAATGTTGTTGATTTCTCCCTGAAACATCACCCATGTGATTGGTTTTGTTCCATTTCACTATCTCATTATGATCCCGAAACTCAACTAATTGTTATTTATAAGAATGATCGTTCTCCATTGGTATGACCTCTGAGTTCAACACATATGAAGTATCAGGTATTTGATTCCTAAATATAGATAAATATAAGAAATCATTATCTTGATATATTTTCATTGAAAACACCGAACTATAATCAACTATCATGATATGATCAAGTATTTAAATCGGATGAATGTAACAAAGGATTACCATGCCTTAATTTTATCTATAGATAAATTCATTGAAATACATTCTCACCAACCTCAAATTATATATCACATAGATTACTATCTACATAATATCATTTTAAACCTTTTCTATTTTCTTTTTTTAATTTCTATAACCTTCCCTTTAATTTCATTAGCTAGCATAGGTCCCAAAAGCATTCTTTTTGGATATTTATTCTTTTATAATAGAGTTATACACTTCATTCCATATAGGGATTTATAAGAAGTAAAATTATTGATCGAGTGAAATCTATTTTTTAAGAGAGCTCAACATGAAGATGGTGTTGACCACAATCATGTTTTAAATATATCAAACAAGATATTACAATATCTATTTATGTTTCAATTGTTCTCTTAGACTAACAATATGTTGTGTTGAAGATAAAATTTCTATCAAGATCTTATTGAAGAATTCAAAAAGAAATTTAGGCAAAAATTTGAACAGAATAAAAAACAATTGAATGTTTTACTCTATAAAACCTTTCCAATAAATTGATATATATTATAGTAATTTAATCAAGAGATATTTCATCAATTATAGTGATGAAGTGTGCTGAATATTTATGGATATTGAATACAATCGATAATTACCTCAAAAATAAATGATAATATCAACCCCAAAAGTTACAAAACACATTAACCATATGTACAAAAATGTAAATAAATTCCTTCCTAAATAGAATTGTCTAAAAAACATATAAAAAAACAAAGGGTTTTATTTCCATAAATGTCCCTTATATATATCCTCAGTCATGAAAAAATCACTTCACATAAAACCACAAAAGTGATGTAAATTATATTGAGATTACATTCAACCATAAACTTTTTGACATGTAATTATATCTATAACTCATTATTTAATCATAAATTGATATATATATATGCCTACAAAATATTAATCACCATTTATTCCATAAATAATCCCTTATGTTATACAAAAACATTTCCATTGGAATCTTGAGATAAATTATGTACCAATATAATATAAAATATGATTTTTGTAATTCCATAATCTATATAGGTGGAGATAAAAATTGACCCAAATCACATGATATTTCCATAATGGAAGAAGAGTCATAAATTATTATTAATTGTTCATAAAAAATCAAAAATGAAATTCCCAACTAGGTAGTGGATGATATCTACGGCCAAATAATCATGATTCACTTCTATCATTGATATTGAAAATGATTAAAATTTAAAAAATTTCTTCATAGGATTTTTTGGAATATAATATTTATTATCCCTTTGATTAGGACATTTATCCTCTGAATAACCATAGTACTAGAATTTGAATCAATATAGTGTTGGTAGTGTATTCTATGTATCATTTCCCCTATTTTCATAAATTGATAACTTATTTCCATTACATTATCATTTTACTACCTGATGGCCTTCTCTTCCAAACATAAAACTTTTACCTCTCTCTTCAATACAATTATTTTTCATATTTATTCACTCACTTTGAGCAAAAGGGTATTTTTACCATATTCTCTCTATGTTTTTAAGATAATCGTTTGAATTCTAATTTTCACTACTAATTTGGACTAGGATATTAGTATATAACTCCAACCTCCAATTATACCTTTATAATACATCAAAAAATAATTTCATATATTCTAGTGTTCATTACAGATAACACTATCAATTAACTATGTTTAAAGACATAGAAGATTCAATAAAACCTACATTTAGGTAGGATGATAATACAAAAAAATATAGTTTTTATTTCCTCTAAAATTTTCAGTATTGGTACCAACAAAACTATTGTCATTTTTCATTATGATGAGGAACTACTTCTCCATATTTTTACGAATAATACAAGGTATTTACATTGGGGAAAATATTTTCTTGAACTCATCCAAAAACATGGAGTAAATATCATCTTATAACTTCATATTATTGATAGGGGTCCACCATTCATCTTTTTAAACTTCCAATCAATATATATCCTAAATAACTATCTCATTCGTCGAACATCGGTGGATGGATAATATATTTTTAGTGGTTTTGATCTATTTCTAGGCTACTAGTAGATTATTAGACCCCATAAATGTGGGTGGATGTTTCCTCCTGATGTACACGATAGAATATTGTTCTCTCATAGGCTCATTTGGATTTCTATAATGATTCATAGGTTTAGATAGTTTGTGTTCCTAGCAATGATATTTCTTCTTCATGACTCCGTAATATTCAATTTCTCAGGAGTAAAATCATTGAATTTTGCATCACAATTTTCATTAACCTGGTTCCCTTTAGTTACAATAATTGAATAAAAATCAGTATCATAATGTTAGAAAACTAATCATAGTGGGAAACCACATAATAATAAAAAATCACATATAGGGTGTCAAAATCATGATACCCTCTTTTAAATCTAGGAAACCTTAGGCTTAATTATGGCCATCCAAGTTCATTACCTATTTAAATCACTCTAGATTGTTCACAAATCGTTTGTTATTTTCTAAAGGATAATCTATTGGAATGTCAAACTAGGTGTATACTAAGCCCATTTTCACATGCCAAACGATGATTGAGTCTAAATCAATGCACCCTTTTGTGAGTTATTACCCCAAGGTACATTTGTGCCAAATACATGTCCATATGTAGTAAGCAGGAAGGGATTTACTTTCTTTGAAATCCATTTCTCTCTCATTTAAAATTATTCTAGGAAATTTTTCCATTATTTGAATCATCCGTTGACTTATCCTAAGAGACATACCTAAACATGTCCTTAGAAATATACATAGGGACCACACTAATTTTTTTCATCATAGTTTTCAAAGGTCTACTAAACCATTACTAGGATACCAAATATAGTGACCAAGGATATTCATACATATGTTTTACATCATTCCAAATTAATTTTCAATACATTACACAAACACACACTTGAAGACCAGAATAGTTTAGTTTCCTTGTTTATAGGGTTCTCAGTCATCTAATTTGGTGAAATGTCTTCAACATATCCCCTAAATAGATTCCACTTTAGTACTCTTTAAAAAGAAAACATAATTGAAATAAATATTCCTTAATTGGATATTATAAACATAATAATGGGTGACCTAAGATGATAGATAAGTTTAGAAAAGGGAGAAATATATGCAAAACACGAACATAAGGGGATCAGAACATTATCATAACATATGAAAACCATACCATACTTATCAAAGATTAAAATATCAAGTCATTGATTAAGGAGTGGATGTTCATATGACCTGTATCATAATGAAATCAAATAAAATTAGCAAAATGATAATAATAATAGAATAAGACAAATATTTTTAGTTTATAAATAATCGCTAAAATTCATAGGTCAAGTCTACCCTCCGTGGAATTCATAAAAAATTAGGATTTGGATAACCATAACTATACCTTATTGAGGAAGAGAATATCCTCACATATAACCCCATTGTTCTTGGGATAAAAACATATATAATATGTTTTTGTTAGGGTAACCTCACATGTACACTTTGAGCACGTATAACATTAATAATTTTCCAATCCATTGAAGGGAGACATAGGTCACACCTATCCCATAATGAAAATCATACATATGCCTATCATAGTATAATAAATAATTACTCACACCCTAAAAAATTGAAGAAATGGGTTTCATTAAAAAATATCATTTCATAATATGATAAAGAAATATAGGTTTCATAAAAGTTTTATTGTTCCATCACAACATACCACATGGAAAAAGGAGCGGGATTCAAAATAAATGTTTCATGATATGACCCATTTATGATAAATGAGTTTCATAAAAAAAATTTCATGATAAAACATTCATATAAATAATAATGGAGTATTTGGTTAATATCCGTAGTGAATTATAAGTTACCTAAAATGATTTCTCCTTAGATGGAGAATAAGTTTAAAATATCATGTGGAAAATTTGTTGAGAAAAATAAAGTTACATTGAAAATAAAATTTAGAAAATATTAAATTATATAACAATTTTAAAATAATTTGTAGTTGAAAATTATATTGAAAAAATATATAGAAGTCTTCAAAGAAATAATTTTCAGGATGAAGAAAAACTTTTCCGATTCCATAAACATTAAAATAATTATCCCATACACATTTAGGTAAAATTCAAATGGGTATTATTTCAAAATTGATGTGATGATTCATTTCAAAAAATATTTTTATATGTTATAAATGAGAAAATTGTATTTAATGATTCATATAATGAGTTTTGGAATAATTATTGAATTTTTTTTTATATAACATCTTTTTTGATGAAAAATGAGATTTCAACAAATGATAGAAAATAAGATGATTTTTCATGAAAAACTATTTTGAAATATATATTGTATTAAGAGAGGAAAACTAGAGGAAAACATTCCATAACCTAGAATTGCAATATTATAATAAACTTCATGAGTTTATTGAGATATGGATCATAAAATTTTATCTTTACAAGTATAGTCCATAATAATATAGATACACTATGAGATTATACCATAAAACAATTAAAAATTTTATAACATCGAATCGCAATAACCATGAAAAATAATATTAAATGAAAAATTATTTATTTATAATAAATAAATTCATGACATAAAATTTAAATGGGTCTGTATATACACCTCATTAAAGATGATGGGTGCATAATATAACATACCATTCAATGAAGGAAAATTAAGACAAAAATCTATTATCACATTGTTATATTTTAAATTTCAAACCCCATTAAAGATAGATACTAAAATTGATATGTAAAAAAAATTATATTTTCTATAGTAATCTTAAAATGATTTCATTAGCAGTATATATACCTCTTAAAATAAACATTTAGTGAATATCGAATTTGTATCTAAGAAAATTAATATGTGATAGAAATCCTGAACCATGTTAGTAATATTTTGAATAATGATCAATATTAATGAATAAAATCTAATGAAAATTTATATATCATTAAAAGATTATGTTTTTTGAAAAATCATTTAAAAGGGGTATTATATACACCACAAAAAAATAATTGAGTACTGAATTTGTACATGCCTCCTAAAAATAAAAGAGAAACTAAATATTCTTTACTATAAGTCCTGACTTCCTTTGTACTCATTAAAACATAATTTATAATAAATATAACATTATTATACGTATATTATAGAACAATAATTATATTTATCATACCATATATTATCTACTTGTTTATTTTTTTACTTGTTTATTAACAATTTGTTATCAAATTCAAATTTCATGTAATAACTACTTTGTATTTCATATATTTATTACTTTTTCATTTTCTACCCTCTTACATTGATCATGGATTAATTAACCATGAATAATAATAATGTCATAAATAGCATATATATTCATATGTAATATTTTTAATAACAATCATTAATTAATGTTTTTAGAAATACAGTATGTTACGATCGTGGATACGGTAGATCATACGTATGCATAATAACATTTCAGTTTTCAATGATAATTATACAACAAAGTCATGTAATATATTATCTTTGTATAATTATTATTATATAATAAATAAATTATTTTTTATCTCAATATTCTAATAAATATAATCCAGCCGTTGTGATGAAAAATGAATGTCACATAGCTTCATGAAGGTGGTAATCCACACATTCATGAATGACGTTATAATCATTCAGTGGGTGAATAGATAAGATATAAATTGATAAATATAATTTTTCATAATTATAAATAACTCATAATTTTTGTGATTATTTAATATATTTCATGTATTTTTATTCTTATTATCTTCCATTAAACGTGGTGGTCAAAAATTAATCACATCGCTCCGTAAGGGTATAGTCTGTTGCAGACATGACCGATGTTATCGTATCTCATATAGAACAGAAATTAGAAAGGTATGTATGTTATAATGACTCCTGAGATAAAGTTTTGTTACAAATATCATATATATATATATATATATATATATATTTAACTATATAATCTATATCCATAATCAATCTCAATTGTGAGATGTTAATTGAAAAATAAATGACATCAATTCATGGGGTGATAGTCTTTCGTACACTGGAATGATGATTCTAAAACCTATATGATAGATGTGGATATATTCCAGTCGTGAACATTATATAAAAACAACTCAGTATATTTACGATATTATAGTTTCAATATCATCATATTTTAACATTAATTGATGGAGGTGGAGGAATAAATATAATAAAAAGGATATTGGAAGAACGTTACAACTTCTTCAGGTATCATCCTTAGGTATAAAAAGAAAATACATCTTTGTTTGTCAAAATTTAATCCTTATTAGATGAATTTATGGATATTGTGATGTAATTTGTGTATGTATTGGATAAACCAAAAAGGGTTTAATTGGAAAAAGAGGTGAGTAGAGAGGTGGCATTTTATAAGTGATGCTAATGGAACACTTGTAATATTTTGATATGAAAAATATTTTCTGATGTTTATAAAATGAATAAAATAAATAAAATTATGTATTATTGGGAATACATTATAAGATAGAAATATTTCAATATAATAGATTCTCAATACTAAAAAATTACCCTATACCCACAGTCTCATGAACGGTGGGCTCCCGAGGGGTTAGAATATCCCCTGAGCTATACCCATGGATAACGTAACTGTTGCTATATGTCCAGTCCACCCTATCACTCACCATTCCACTGTGTCATTCACCAATACCCATCTTATTAGAACTGTGGGTATATCGTTCGCCAAAAAATGCGGTTGAGGGATTCGATCCTTGGACAACTTGTTTATTCTTGTTAAGCTTAACCACTAGACCATTTTTATTACTAGTATATAGATATATATTTAGTTATATTTCTTAATATAATCCATGGATGTATGTATCACACTGTTGTAATTTGTGTTCTCGTGAAAATTATTATGTGCCCCGCAATTTTTTTTCATGCCATAAAGCGGGAATGCTATACCTATAGTTTTGGAGAACCCTGGTTATAGGTCTACAAAATACAACACTATACCCATGTTTGTCATAAAAAGATGGGTATATTTCATGAAAAAATACCCTATACCCACATTTTGGCTAAATCCATGGGTATAGATGAGAATATACCCACGGATTTGAAGAAACCATGGGTATAGGTTCTCATACTATACCTATACCGACAATTTTGGTAAAACCGTCTGTATATATTCCCATTAAATATGTATACCCACAGTTTTTAGAAAACTCTGGGTATAAGGGTACATATACCTATGGTTTTGGAAAAAACTATGGGTATAGTTCCACATTTTAGTGGTGTTTAAACAAATTTTTAGGTCAATTTAACCCTTATCGTTCTAGTTGAACCCATGATAAACCCATTTTTACCTTAACTATAGTAATTAATTTGTACTATTTTCGCTAGTAATTTTTCTCTAAAATTTATTTAACATTATTAGATAATTTGAATTATTAGGATTTAAAATATTTAATCCAATTATTCAAATTCCATTAAAACAAGTGTAAAATTTTAATTTAAAATTAATCATACAGATTCCATATGAAATAGGTTTTTAATGAGAAAATATTCAAAGGTTTACAATGTATTCATATCAATATTAATTATGAAATTTTATGTAACAAACTAAATTGTATTAATAGTTATATATTTTAACTAATTATAATTTATATCAAATTTTAAAAATAATTTTATTTTACATTATAAATAAGTTAAATATAAATTAAAGTTTTTATAAAATTCAGTATTATTAACTTTTCATTAAAAAATTTATAATTTCAGAAAGTTCTCAAAAAATAACACAAAGATAAATTTTACACTCTTAATTTAAAATATTATATTTATTTTGACAAACAAATTTTCTGAATGTGTGAAAAAATAGTTTTTAATTAAGTGTGTAAAATTGTGATAAAATGACTTTTTAGGAAAATATTTTTTTAAAGCATAAAATTATATATAATTTTTTCTCTTATATAAAAATCACATACGGGAAAAAATGAATATTTTATAAAAAAAATATAAATTAATTAGAATTATATACCCAAAGAGATTTGTTTAATTTATTGTTGTTCGACATGATTTTGTTAAAAAAATCAAAAAAAGATTTTGTTTATTTTTAAATGGTTTTCATTTTTAATTACAATTATTTTTTCTACATTGAATTCATTATATACAAGTTTACACTAGATATTATAAAAAATTAGATAATTATATTCATTTTTTTTATTTTAACAGCTAGGAGATAACTAACTTATTATATTATAATATCTTAATAAAATGTTAGGTATCTTTTAAACTATGAATTGTGTATATCACATGTTATACTCAGTTTTGTTGGTAATAGAAGATAGGATCAGTAATTTTTATAAAAAAATATATCAAAAATCTATTTTTTATTTGAAAAAAATATTTCATAATATCTTTGTGTGTTTACTTATATTTTTTATGAAGTATTTTATATTTTATATTCAGTTGTGTTGGAATGTTATAATATATGAATATATTTATTTGAGAAGTAATGTTATTATAGTCAGTATTGATGATTTATTTAATAAATATTTATTTCTATAAATTCATTTCACATGTAGACTAATATATTCATAAATCATAATTATTTTTCTCTGTGAAAATTGAGTTGGGACTTTACAGTTATTCACCTCAGCCTATTATAAAGAAGTGAATGATTTTTATGACAAATATGTATTAAAAAAATCAAATTTGTTAGAATTTATAATCATATTTGATAGAAAATTATTCATTTGTTTCACATACATGTTAATTATGATGTTCTATGAGTTTCTATATAATTTTAAAGACATGTACTAAGAGTATTGGAGATGTGAAATTTGTATACAACATGGTGATGAAAATATAGAGAATGACATGAGATAATTTATTTTTGAGAGACATTGTTTTGAAAATATAATGTGGTTTTAATTTAAATTCATGATGATCTTAATAGAAAAGGAATATTAAGATTTCTAAATGAGATTTTTTGGAAAATCTATTTATAAGTGTTTCTTAATGAAATTCCAATCCCATGCTAGGATAGATGAGGAACTGTATTGGGTATTAAACAACACACATAGAGGGTATAAAACATGAATAGAATTAGTGGTGGTGGTAGTTTAAGAGTTTAGGGAGGCAAAAACCATGAGAACATAATATAATTAGTGAAAGATAGTCCAGAGAAGACCAAGTTACTAAGATCTACAGAATTGACATTGTTCCAATTATGATTAAAAACCAATGACAAATTTGATATGTGACCTTAGAGTTGTGGTAAAAGTTACCATGATTACGATGTTATGAATATAACAAGGTCTATTTGATCTTCTCAATCATTACAATTTTTTCATCCTACGACGTCATCTTTTTTTAATTACCAATGAACAATGCAGGAAACTTTTGTGTATTCTGATCTACTATTGTATTTGAGATCAAGTGAAATTGAGGTTTTTTATAGGATTAAATTTTTTACCCTATGTTAATTGGGGATTGAGAGAAAGAAATATATTTTGCTGGATCTAAGATGAATAATGGATTGGCCTCTTGTAGAGGATTCCATATGTGATCTATCATTATTCGGTTATGAAGAGAATAATTGATGATCATCACATAATGAATGTATTGGTTGGGTGAGTAGTGATCTACTAGATATAAATAAGACATTCCACGACATATTATTAGTGATATTTTTCTGCATATACAAAAATATGAATTCATTCTTCCAAATTAAGTGTATATATTTATTTTTTTAATAAAAATTACTTCTATGATGAAGAGATTTGATATTCCATGAAATGTATATATATATATTTAATGCTTCCAGGATAATTGAAAATATATTATATCAGTTTATAGAGATCGACCATTATACCATAGTGCATATGTGAATTACCATTATCCTGCTTCCATAATGAAGAAAATATGCCTTTAACGAACTGATATATATTTTCAATTATTCATGAAGCATTTACCTTGATTATGTTGAATTCTCATATATTAAATCCTCGCAACTAATGATAATTTATGATCGATTCAAACAATTGTAAGATCAAAATTGTTGAATACACCATTTCTATACATGAATTTAAGATTAGATAATGATAAATGGAGCCTAATGTATAGATTTTTTAGAGATATATGTTAATTGGAAGTATTCAGATAATGTAATAGTGAGTTTTTAAATAATCATACATGAATACAAATATAGTAAATTAAGGATGACAAATGTCTTTTTATTGAACTGGATATCCACCATGACTGATTCACACATATTACATAGGGGAATCATGAAACATGTACTTCCTTAAATGGAATTTAATGTGGAATTTGGGTTTTTATAATTCTAGATGCATTAATATTCTATGAAATCATAATTCATACATTTACCAAGAATTCGACCATCCATGAATATGACGAGAATTATAAATATGGGATCTATGGAGCATAACATTGTCACCTAAAATTTTGACAATAACTTTTCAATATTCTATGATTTTAAAAGGAAACACTATATGCTTAATCAAATTATTAAATACTATGTGACCTTTATAAACAATCAATTAAACATAATTTTTTCACTTTTGTTCTTGGAATTTCCAAAAACGGACATACACAGTTTCTATAAGATTGTTTTTGGGAATCTAATAGAACAAAAATATTTTTTGGGGGAAAGTAACCTACCCTTAGGAATAATAATGTACCCTAATAAATAGTAACTAGAACCTTATCAATAGTAATGTACCATTATGAATACTAAATTCACCGTTGAAATTATAAATAATATTTATCTATATTATAAGTGTCAAAATTATATAATTATATCATAATATAAGTTAAAAAATATTTTAAAAATTATTGATTAAGTGTTGTTATTTTTTTAATTCAATAATATTTAATTACAAATATATGATAAATTTTATAATTAAAAAGAAAAATTATTTCCATTATTTTTTTTAAAAAATAATTTTTATTATATATGATTATAATATAATTGTAAGAGAATGTAAGTAATTTTTCAATGTTTTATAAATGTATTTTTAATTTTAATATTATACTTTTTAAGGAAATTAAGATTTTATTTAAAAATAAAATTAATCAAGATTAAAAATTATTTTCAAAAAATGGATTAAATTTTTGAATTTTACATAATGAAAAATCATTAGGGTAACTTTTTGTGTTTTTTAGGAAATTCATGATTTTTTTATGAATATTAAAATACGATAAATTGCAATAAATGCTAAATACTTATTTTAATGCATCATAGGTGATGGAAGGATGATGTAGGACCAGCTGTTTCGAACTCACCTAAAATTATTACTATTCTGGGTAACATGAATCCTAGCTATTCAAGTAATAGAGAAAAAATATATAAATAATAACTAAAATAATGTAAAATCCATTCTTTCCCCCACTATAAATACCCCTATCATTATCCTCTTCTTCTCACAGTTCTAAAGATTTTAGACTTGTCTATGTTCTTACCAATATCATTGCCACGGCTATTTCACTTGTCCAATCCTTTCTGGTCTCACCAAAAGTACAAAATCAAAGTGCTTAAGGAGGGTCTCAAGGATAAGAGATAAAGAGGTAATAATCATCTTCTTTAATCTTGTGTTTTCATTTATATTAATTGTGTTTTCTTAAAATCTCTTATCATACACCAATTTAGGAGGAACAAATATCTAGTATTACATATATTCTATATTTTATCATTCTAATGTAAATTTCATCAACTTACTCCATCTTATCCCCCTCTTATAAAAACATCATTCTGGATGTGTTGTTTTTTCAAAATCATAGGTGATGTGCTTGGAATTTCCATTAATTTATTCAAATAAATTTTGCCAACCCATTTCAATGGTTGAAAATTAATGTTATGTGTATTATGTGACCTATTTTATGTTCTATAATGAACATTTATTCATGAAATTAATATATATATATAATTAATGTAGTTATTGATTCTCAAAGAACTCGAAAAATGATCTAAATGGATATCACTAAAGATTTAACTAATGATTCATCATCATACCATATAAAATAATCATTTATGGAATAATTTAATATTATGTAAATATGTTAATACAATTTAGTTCCAATTCTATAATTTCATTTCCATACTACATGAAAATCAAATTAAAATCAGCCAAGGAAATTATGTGATGAACGCACCCATAATAATGCAATGAAGAAAATACTAATAATTAAAGGGTAAAATATTGTTCTAAACTGATCATATAATGTGTTATAAACATGAATATGTTTCTTTAATATATTAATAACTCTATTTTATCCTCTATAAAAATGTTTTAAACACTATTGATGTAAGATGAACCTAAACTAACGGAATTCATAACCCAATTTCAATTCTTTTGGTTAACCATCTCCATTTTTCATTATGTGATATTGAGATTATTTGTGTGGTGAATTTTTGTTTATATAATGTCGTATTATGTGTATTAATAGTTTATACACATATCAATTCCATTCTATTAGTTCTAAATCTAATTAAATTTATAAGAGACTTTCCTTTTCAAATCCTTTTAAAATTCTCATTACTGAAATTCAAAATGATTGTTTATATGGAATGAGTAGTTCTTATAATTTCATGATACATTATTATTACGATTTTTCCATTATATTTTTACATGGTAGTTTTTTATGAATTTTATTTCAGTATTATGTGTGTGTTTCTAATATTTTAAAAGTGATTTGTTTAATTAAAAAGTGAATTTTGAACACATTAAGGTGTTTTTCTCTAGGGTTCAAAGAGGTTATCAGGGGTTTTATTCATGATATGTTCCATAGACATAGTTATATTGATTTGATCCAATTAATGATAAATATATATTGTGTTTATCTCATTGTATCTCAATATATGTTTGGTCGATCCAATTATTGCTCAAGATATGTTGGTTTGTGCCCATTATAGCTCAAGATATGATGGGTGAGCCTCATTATAGCTCTCCAATTCATTGGGTAAATTGTATATGGAAGTCAGCCAAATTGATTTTCCATCTGTAGGGGTTCCTATAGGAGTAATATAGTAAATATTTCCCAAGAAAACTATATGATAATTATATGCAGGTTTATGAGTTTTCACAAAAATTGGGATTTAAAGGGTTTTCATGTTTCCACTGGACTAATGGTTTTTCATTCATTCTGTACCATACTAAACTTTTTATGTACCGATCCCTTATTTCAACAAAAATAACATGATTCCTTATATGTTAAGAGGACATTTAAGGTGCTACTATAGATGAATCCAATTAGATATATTGCAACAATTTTTGTAACCCCTGACATAATATATATATGTTGTTGTTTAATTCTCTTGAACGTAGACCATAAAAGGTCCTCATTTGTATAATGTACTATGTTCTTATCAGTTATCTATTAGTCAAGAAAAAAATCCACAGCATGTTTTATTACTGATTCCAGAAGTGTGGGTTTAAAGTTTTAAAGTTGGTATATGAGGAACGGTGTAGACAACATAGGAGATTAGACGTTGTCGTTTTAAAAAAATAGTTATATTATTTACTTTTGAAATTTCATTTAAATAAGTACACATAAGAAAATATTTTTTCATATTTATAAGAATTTAAATTTATAATATAAATATAATGAATTATTTATGAGGGTGCAATTCATTTAGGGGGTGTGATTGTAACATCACATGATTTTAAAAAGAATCACTATGTCCTTAAATAAATTACTAAATAATATGTGACCATTATAAACTATTCATTTAACATAATTTTTATTATTTTGTGTTTTAAATTTCAAAAAATGTACACAAACAGTTGTAATCAGTATTTGTTTTGAATCTAATCGAACAAACATAATTTTTGATGAATAGTAACCTACCATTGTGATTAGTAATGCACCCTTATGAATAGTAAATTGAACCTTATGAATAGTAAGGTACCCATATGAATATTAAATTGACAAAAGAAATTATAAATAAAATTTTTCCATCTTATAAGTGTGAATATGATATAATTATTTCAAAATATACGTAAATAAAAAATTAAAAAATTATTGTTTAATTGTTGGTATTTTTGTGAGTCCTATATATTTCATTTAAAATTTATGGTTAATTGAATAATTTATATGATAATTTATTTTCATAAAATTTTTTCATAAATAATTATTTTCTTGAATTATTATTCTAATATTTTTTAAGAAAACGTATTTAGTTTTTTAATGTTTTAGATAATAATGTTTTAATTTTAAAACTCTATTTCCATGAAAATTATGATTTTATTTAAAAATTAAATTATTCATATTCAGAAAATAATTTAAAAAAAAATAGTTCATTTTTTAATTCTAAAAATAAATAAATGTTTCAGGTTAATATTTGATATTATTTTTTAATTATTGAATTTTTATGAATAGTAAACTTTGATAAATTACAATAAATACTAAATACTTTTTTGATTACATAATAGGAGATGAATGGATAGTGTAAGACAACTTGTTTTGAACACACATGAATTTATTACTATTTTTGGTGACATTAATAAATAATATACATAGTCTTGAGCATAAATATTAAAATAATGATTAATATAATGTAAAATCCCTTTTCCCTTCCACTACATATACCACCCTCATTACCCACTTCCTATAAAACTTGTCCAACATTTAAAATTTCTATTTTCTCCCCAATATCTATTCCATGGAACATCCCCTTCTCCAAAACCTGTTGTCATCATAGAAATTCCATAACCATAGGAATTAAAGAGGATCTTAAGGAGAAGAGATCAAGAGGCAAGAATCCCCTTCTTTCTTTTTGTGTTTTCATTTCAATTTCATATATTTTCTTGTACTTTCTAATATTCCCCTAATGTATGAGGAATGTAAACTCCAATATTAACTACATTCTTAATTTTTATCATTTTATTGGAAAATTAATCAACTTACTTTATCTCCTTCCCCTCATGTAAAAACATCGTTCGTGATCTTTCGTTTTACCAAAATCACGGGTGATGTGCTTGAAATTTCTTTACATCGATAAAATATATTTGTAAAAACATTTTAATGGTTCAAATAGAATTAAATGTGTATTATCTAACCTATGTAATGTTCTAGAATTGACTTTTATGCATTAAAGTAATTTATATAATGAAACCAGTTTGTGATTATCAAAGAACTGCAAAAAATGATCTAAACGTATATCACTAAATATTTAACTAATGATTAATCCTCATACTATGTAAAAAAATGAGTTAGGAATCATTAAATATACTAGAAACATATGAATACTGTCTCATTTAACTTTTAAAATTTTATTTTCATATAACAAGAAAATCATATACAAACCTGTCGTGTAAATCATGTAAAGAACGCACTTAGAACAATGGAAAGAACAAAATACTAATAATTAAAATGTAAAATGTTTTTTTGAAATGATCATATAACGTATTATAAACAATTATATTTTTATTTAAGTTATTAATAACACTATTTTAACCATGATAAAGGTCATTTAATAATTTTTCAAGACAGATGATCTTGAGGTAAGGGAATTATTACACTAGTTTCCATTCTTTGGGTTAAACTTCTCCTTTATTCATTATGTGGTATTGCGATTATTTGGGTGATGATTTTTTTTATATTATTATTTGTTAACTCTTATATATAGTGTATACACATATCCATTCCATTCTATTAATTCTCACTCCAATTATTTTTAAGGGACTTTACATTGAAATAATTTGAAAAGTCTCATTTATGAAATTCAAAAATATTTTTTATATGGCATGATTAGTTCTACAAATTTCAAAATGATTTATTACAATTATTTTTCCATTATATTTTTACATAGATTTTTTACGAATATGATAACATTATTATGTCTATTGGTTTCATATATTAAAAGTGATTTGTTTTATGAAAAATGATATTTTGAAAACATTATGTGTTTTCATCTAGTGTTCAAATGAGTTTTCCAATGTTTTATTCATGTTGTGATAGTTGGTCATAGTTATATTGGGAGGATCCCATTAAAACTAATTATATGTTGGTTTTATCCCTATATATCTCAATATATGTTGGGGTGAGACAATTATAGCTGATGATATGTTGGGTTCAGCCCATTATAGCTCAATATACGATATGCGATCCCCATTATAGATCTCTAATGCATTGGGTAATCTAGAGAAGGATGTTGACCGAATGGTTATTCCATGTGTAAGGGTGACTATAAGAGTGATATGTTAAATATGTCCCAAGGAAACTACATGATGTTTCTTTGAATGGTTATTATTTTCAAGAAAAGGGGTTTTAAAAATTTTTCATGTTACCACTAGACCAATAGTTTATCATTATTTATGTTCCTTACTAAGCTATTTGTACACATACCATGTTTTTAAAATTTTTCCATAGGATTCCTTAGATTTTCAAAGGATAATTATCGTGCTATTGTAGATAAATCCAATTAGTTATACTGTATTTATTTTTCTAAACTGTAATTCATAATATGTAAGTAGTTGTCTAATTATCTATAACCTAGACCATAAAGGGTCCTCATTTGTATAATATATTTTTTATTTTTCAATTATCAATTATTCAAATATATATATATATATATATATATATCAATTTTTAGTTCTTAATAAAAAATTAAGGGTTCAGAGTTTTACAAATTATGTGATAGATTTTATGATTTTATAATGGGGAAGGTGGCATGCTTGTTTGGTTTAAAATAATATTCCCTATCAGATATTTTTATAACCTAAAACAAATTACTAATGAGATGAAAATACTGGTGAAAATAAATAGAATTTTAATATGAATGAATTTAGTGATGTTAAATATTTTTTTCTATGAATTTATAATATTAAATTGAGATCATATGATAAAAGGGGACACAATAAGGAATTATTGATATGGGTTTTATGAAGGAATTTATTCCATTTTCTTAACATACCATATATAATTATCGACTAATTCAACAAGAGATATATTTCAATATAAAATCATAATTAATGACTAAATATTTTTGAATAGACTATTTTAAATAGATATTTACATCCATGAATTAAACTAAAATATATTCATGTATGATCTAGGACTAAATATTCACTTGTTTGAGATGGATATTGTTCTTCATAAATTTATATGCATTGTAATTTTTCTAAGTCTTGATGGTGGATATTATATAAAATTGGGGGGAAAAGAATATATTGATCTGTGAAGAATACACTTGTGAGTTATTTTACTAATATATGATAAATAGGTTGCTAGGGTTTCTATTAAAGGGGTATATGTATTCCTCATCTATTAGAGACATCATCATGTAATATTTACATTAACAAACCCTTCTCTATGGATATCCATGAAAATAAAACAATATTATTTCATGTGGTATAAAAAATTTCGTACACTGTGGAAGGAGTCACCCATTGGGAGGTGACCCTTTTTAAAATACATTTTATGATTTACTATTTATTTGTATTACTTCACTAGTGGGATCTCTTCTAAATAAGTAGTAGGTATTACATGTGTTGAAAAAATAAATATATCCATTGATTCAACCCACTATCATGCATACCATACTGGTGTATAAATTTCATGTTATTTCATTGTTTCATCATTATATATCTAAAAATCCTTTTTTAATAGTTTTGTAAATATATTTTTTTCACCAATATTCTTTTTATGTCATAAAAACATTATATATTACTTCTCTCCATATGAAATCAATATCATTACACTTGGTTAATGAGTTAAATAATCATTGTATTATTTTTTGAAAAAGTTATGATAGTAGATAGTAAATACAGGTAAACTATATAACACATTTATGTTTATTTTTATAGAAAATTCATGAATAATTTTTTCATAGTGGGATCAACTAATATTCCATCCATTGAAAAAATATAGAAAAAATATAACTCCTTGAATCTAAAATTAAATCATACAGAATTTCCCATATATCTTATTTCATCTAAGAGTTTTAAGAATTATTCTAAAATGGATTATATGACCTTAATACACCTTATATTATACAATTATATCACCAAAAAATAAAACAAATAATAATCAAGATAATAATTGATATCTCTTTTCTTCAAGTCCAGAATGATTGTTGGTATATTAGTCAAAATAATTTCATTATTTATATTACTCTTGTGTAAGGCCCAATTTAAAATATCATCCTTCTTTCCTAAAATATATGATTCCATGAATAAATATCAATCATATAAATATATTGATCTTTTTATTTTGATAAAATAATTCAATAGTATGAGTCAAATAAAGCATGTTATTTAATATAATCAAATTGATTTTCCTTATTACCCAACAACATAAACCCATATCATTATAGTAGATGAATAATATATAAATGGTACCTTTTTTCCTAAAATTAATTATCTTGATATCCCTTGTCACTATAATATTTAGAAACTACCATTACAATTAAAAATTTACATGAATATTACTTTACAAAAATATCACATTGTGGAAATACAATATTTAATATATTCTTCTTTGATGAATTTCATTTTAATTATTTACTCCACTAAAAAATATTTTCATTTATTTCCTATAAAATCATAAGACCTATAATATTATTCCTCTACAATTATGGAAAATTATAGTATCTCATCATATGATTATTTTTTTTGAATAATAGTTTCATTTAGTGGTTAATATTAATCCCATTACTAAAATGGCTAATGATACATTCCAGTTTAAGAACATGTTATGTTTCATACCATTCTAATGATGTGAATCCATCTTCATAGAGAATAATAATTTAATATTCCTTGTTCATAATTCTCATGATCATTCGTTCCATTTCTACTCGTCATTATCATAGAAAATATTTATCAAATAATATATCATAAAGATTTATCCATTCAATAATTTCCATTTCTTCATATTATTTTTCAATAAATAATAATAGAAACCATTTACCAAAAATTTTCATCAAATAGTATACATAAAGAATTAACATTTACATTTTGTTGGTTCCCAAATATAGAATAATATTTTGATGGACATGATCCATATCAGAAAAAAAAATAGATTATAAATTCTATTAATAGAGTGAGGATTATTTAACATAATGAATTCAAGAATAAGTGCATCACACTATAAAATAACTTGTAACTCAATTTATGATAGGTACCTATCATAATATGGGACAGTTTCTAAAATATGGTCATCAACTACTCTAGAAAAACACACATTGTATTGGTTTTGTAATGGCCCGAACCTCTCCGGTCCATTATTTTGTGAAAATGTGGTACTAGACGTGTTTCAGGAAGTCAAGGTGACTTATGGGTGGGTTTAGGTGGACTTTTGAGGAATGTTAAAGGGTAATAGATTTCTCATGGTTGGTGCACGGTTAGCCAAAACCGTGTGGCCAAACCATGCAAGGCTGGTCTTGGAGGTAGTGGCTAATGCATGGTTAGCACATGGGTTGTCTATCCATGTAGACTAACCGTGCGAGGAGTGATTGTCGAGGCCGAATCTAACACACAGTTAGTGCACGATTTGTTAAACCGTGCGGACTAACTGGGCGGGCACTTATTGTTAGATCTTAATATTGTGGATCTAACTCGATTTGCCTTTAATCACCTCGTTTAAGCCCATAGTCACCCATAACTCGGGGTTACCCTTCCTTGGAGGTGGAGGAACCTCTCCCAATCATTTTGGAGGTGATCTGGAGGCTTCTCTTTGCGAATCAAAGCCAGTTTCTCAAGGTATGTGATCCTTTTGTTTGGTTTCTTAGATCTACCTAGATTTGATCCTCCTCTTATCTCTTCTTCTTAGATCTATGCCTGTTATGTGTAGATCTAGGTGTGTGTATGTCGTTTGTGATGATCTTGGGCCTTGGTTGTGTTAGGAGAGGAGATCTACGGAGGATTCATGGGGAATCGACTAGTTTTCATCGGCGTTCATCGACCGTTGTGGTTTTCCCCGAAAACCCTTGAGGTAGGGGATTTGTGGCTTCTCTAATTGGTCATGTGAAATCATAGAGTTATCATGATTTATCCCATTGGATCACAATAATATTGACCTAATTGAATACTTGATCTGGATTAAGAAATTGCATTGAACTCATGTTGTTGTCTCATGTTTCCTAGATAGTGTGATATTTATGCCTTGCTTGTTAGCATGTTGTTCCTGATGAATTTGATAAAGAAAGTAAAGCTAAAATTAATTGAAAATTAATTGGCTGAAAATAAAGTGGCATCAAAAATATTCTGGTTATTTTGGTAATGTTATATTGATTAAGTTGGTATAGTAAGCATGGTTAATCCTTGTGATATCTTACTGTTTTCGTTCATTATGTTGGAACCAACGAATTGAATATCATAATTCAAGATGGATTTATGAAATTGATTGATTGGATTCCCTGAAGGGTTTAGAGTTACCCTCTTATTGTGATTATGGATAAAAGCCCATTTGATGTTATTGTTGGTGTTTTATGTTTGAAGGCTAGATGCCCTGTTAAAGTGACAAGAGCCCATTTGTTGTAATGATTGTTTTCCTGCTACTTATGCTATGTTGTGACCCTGGAAGGGGTGCTGTGTTATCTGGTGTTGTGATGTGACCCTGGAGGGGTCTTGTGATATGTGGTGGCTGGGAGTCCTTGTGGTTGTGGCAGCAGATGATGCCTAGAGTGGAAAGATGCATCAGTTTATACATGTGGGTGTCCGGGAGGACACCGTGGATGATGCAATGGGATGGTTTTGATTGTTGGATGTTTTTGATCCTTGGTTGTTTATCTGATTTACATTTCTTCACTGCTCAAGGCGTCTTGTTTTTCTTACCCTTTTTCTAAAAGGGGCAATGATGCATGGGGTATGACACATGCTTACCAATTTTAGCATCTTGATGGATAATGGGACAACACTCTTTCTATAGGCGGCAAAGACTTGACGGGTAGTATATCTACTCACCGTGTTGAGCCCCCTTGTGTTTAGTAGCTTCAGATGCTTTTCTAGAATTCCTGGGAATATGGGAAAGTAATTCTAAAATTAAATTTTGATTAAATGGTGATAATCCACGGGTATGGAGATGCTGGTATTTAATGGTGATGTTGTAACATTAAAAGAACAGTAAATTTTGAATGTGATGCCAAGAAAGTTTAAATGTGGTTTTTGTTCATGGTTAATTAATGTCCAAAGAATTAATTAACGTAAAGTGGAATTAATGAAAAAGGGAATGAAGTAACCTAATAAAGGTCATTAATTGGTTGTGTGCTTATAGGATGCCGAGACTTAGAAATAGTAGCCCGGAGTCTGAGAGACATTAGCTGTAGTTGGGGCTAAGACTAGGTTATTCCCATAGTGTGGTTTTGAGTTATATATATACTGTAACTTTTGTGTTTCTATACAATACTCCACCCTGTCGGTAAGGGAAACTAACTCCCCGGGGATTCTAAGCCCGGGGGGAGTTTTCCCAAACATTCTGATGGGAGGGTGAATTGCTGACTACCCCCTTTGACCCCGCTCTCTTCTTATGGTAGATACTAGTGCCATTGGCACAACGGTTAGTTTTCCCCATATATGTGTGTAGAAGGCTATAATGGCTTACGGTTACTTCCACGCATATATTCTAGATGTAGTATCCTATGGACTACTATCGGTGTAACGTGTATAGGCTGTGATGGCTTGAGGATCCTTACGTGGTGTATGGGATGTAATGGCTTGAGGTACAATACCCAACATATGATACACGTTATGCGGGCTTTAGTGGCTCCCGATCCTACCTGGTTACATTTGGTTGTGGGGATGGTGTGGTGCTTAGCCCAGGTTTCTGTGGTCAGGCCTTTGTGGTGCACGTGGTGCAGATTGTGGTGGTTAGCCCAAGTTTATATGGGTAAGCCTTTGGAGAGAGATGCACATGATGTTTGTCTTTGGGGAAAAGCGTCAAACTAGTGGGGAAGTAGTAGTGGGGTACCCTTTATATTCTCTACTATATTCTATATTCTTATATGCGTTACGTGGAGAGAGTAGCCATGGTGAGGTTGGGATCATAGTATACCCATTAGGTGAGAAGTTAGTTTCACTGTTGTTCAATGTGCTTTTTCATGATTTCCTTACTTTTTAATGAGAGGATTCGGGGAGGATACTACTGAGTATGCTCTTATAATCACCCTACGTATATATATACTATTTTTGAGGTCACATGAAGCAGGATAAAGATCATGCTGGTTACTACTAGCTTGTGGTTATATGAGCTGTTCGGGCTTGTGATCACTGCTGATTTTCTTTCATTTGGGTACTAGTAGTTTTCCCTTTTCGGTTGTAGTACTTTTTCATGACATTACATATGCACTTTGGTTTTTCTTTTATAATTTATATCTAAGTTGGAGTTTGTTGGTGTCCATCTTATCTCTCTCTTTTGCATGTGTTCTCTTATTGTGTAAGGCCTCCCATTTGTGTGTTTATTATTCCCTCAATGCTAGTTGGCAACCCAGGGCCTACTGGAGGAGGGACTCAGGGGTCATTATCTCCCTTTTCACATTGCCGGCCCTAGAGGGTTACACATTGTGGAAATGGGGTCTTGACAGAGTGGTATCAAAGGCCTGGTTGAGGGATAGGATGGAGTTTGGAGTTAGACACATGTGAGGTTGCATGGGTTGGTAGGGCAATGGTGTCATTCATGTTTAGAAAGTGGGGTAAACACTGGAGGATTGTATAGACATAGGCGTTTAGGGCCTCCTATGATTTGTTTCGCTGACCTTTAAATTTACAATGGCTACTAAATAGGGTGATACTGGTTACAGGGTAGAGACCTACAAAGGATCATGCATCATTCTTCTTTGTGCCTGTGTTTGAATGGGTATACCTTGGGATAGGTTAACCTAAAACAAATGAAAGAAAACAATTAATTAATTAATGTTGAGTCTTCCATATTCCAGGCTTCAGAGCTCAAATTGTTTTTTAATTTGCAGGTATGGCTCCAGGTCGAAGTCCTCATCAGGTTTTCGTAGAAGTCGTTTAGCAGGTTGTTCCAGTAGGTCTCGGCAGGGTTGACGTTGACAATGACGACGCTTAGAGAAAGACACTCCGGGAGTTTCAGTGCCAGAGTCTACAGAAGTATTAGGGCTCCATTTCAGATGCAATCATGGAAGACTGGTTGGAGGAGGTCGATATAGGATTCAATTCGATCCGTGCTCAAAAGGAGCTCTGGGTGTCCTTGGTTATGACAATGCAGCGTGGAGCAGTAAGGAAGTGGTGGTTGTTTTTCATCGAGGAACGTGAGGAGTCAAAGATCTCATGGGAGGAGTTCCGAGACAAGTCTAGATCCGAGTTCCTTTCTTTGACTCTGAAGGCGTCTAGTCACCAAGAGCTTCTTACCCTTCGGTAGGGGAGCTCCAGTGTTCGATAGTTTGGAATCCATTTCAGGAACCTTCTACGATATTCTTTAGACCTGTTACCAGATGAGGAGGCCAGGGCGAGGCATTTCGAGGAGGATTTGCATCTAAAGATACAGCTCTGTGTCACCTCATTTATGCTGAAGACATATCTTGAGGTGTTGGCGAGGGTATTGGTTGTTGAGTGGCCTTTGGCAAGGACCAGATCATCACGAGAGGGGAATCATCATGATTCCTCATGAAGTAGATATGTGGTCCAGGGTTAACAGTTTTCAGGGCAGAAGAGTTTTCATTCAGCAGGGGTTTGGTCCCAGCCCTTCAAATCGAGTTTCTCCCGAGTCCACAACTCTCAAGCTTATGCTAAGGGATCAAGCGCTTGTTTTTCTTGTGTCGGTCATCATGCACAGGGCACTCCGCTCCAGGTTCCTCTGTTCAGGCAGTTCCATCCAAGGCAGCTGTAGCAGGTTGCACTAGCTTTTGATCAGCAGAGGGGAGATGGGGCGGGCAGAGGACATCCCCATGATGATCCCCGTCCTCATAGAGCAGAGCGCGGCCGCAATGGTGGTCATCATCAGGTTCAAAGAGGTTGTGCACGAGGCCGTGGTCAGCATCATGCTCTAGATTTTCCATCTCTAGATGATCTAGATGTTGTTCAACGTGCCCTTTTCTTGTTTTCGACAATGGTTTATGCCTTGTTTAATTTAGTAGCGAAACACTACTTCATATCACCTACCCTTGTCCATGTGTCGGGACTTGTGGTAGAGAGGGTTCCAGTGCCCTTGGCATTGACTACACTAGTTGGAGGTTGAGATAGCATGTTTGAAGTATGTAGAGACTGTGAGATACTGTTGGGGAAACACCGCTCTTAGGGAGATTTCTTATGTTTACGAATACAACCATATGATATAATCCTCGACATGGATTGGTTGTATTAGGTGCAGGATATCATGGATTTCTTCAGGAAGAAGGTCATATTAATCAGTGCACATGGAGAGCAGGTGGTGTTCGATGGTGAGAGAGATCTTCAGAAGGGTCATAGGTGTGTTCCATTCTTATCAACCATGGCAACTGAGATGATGTTTAGTTCTTCAAAGGATCGGCATTCGGCGTTTCCTAGGGTCGTAGAGGAGTACCCTTATGTTTTTTCAGAAGAGGATGTAGCATTATCCCATTGGCGAGAGATCGAGTTTGGGATCGAGCTACAACCAGACGCATCTCCTATATCTATGTCTCCATATAGGATGGCCCCTTATGAGTAATGAGAGCTATGTATATAGCTTGATGGTCTGTTGCAGTGTGGTTTTGTTCGACCAAGTGTGTCACCATGGGGTGTACCAGTTCTATTTGTGAATAATGCCAATGACAGTTTCAGATTGTGTGTCGATTATTGTCGCTTAAAAAAGTGACAATAAAGAACCACTATCCTCTTCTGCGGAGTTATTATTTATTCAATCAAATGAAAGGTGAAAGTTGGTTCTCAAAGATCGACTTGCGGACATGATATCATCAGATGCATGTGAAGGATGAATATATTTCGAAGACAGCTTTCCGTTGTCGTCATGGGAATTATGTGTTCATTGTAATGTTGTTAGGCATGATGAATTATCCTATTGTGTTCATGGGATTGATGAATGTAGTGTTCTGTGAGTTCATGGACAAGTTCGTTGTAGTTTTCATCGATGACAACCTTGCGTAATCCACATCTGAATAGGAGCATTAATAGCATCTACGAGATGTTTTGGGAGTTCTTCGCCGACATCAACTATTCAGAAAGTTGTCGAAGTGTGTGTTTTGGGCTCTAGTAGTCCTTTTCTTGGGGCATGTTGTGTCCCAACAAGGAGTAGCTAGGGATCCATCGACGATAGAAGCTTTTGTGTCTTGGGAAGCCCCCAAGACAATGTAAGAGGTGCGAAGTTTCCTTAGTCTGGCATGATACTACAGGAGGTTCGTAGCCAATTTCTCCCGAGTTGAAACTCCTATGACAGCTATGATTAGGAAAGATCAGGCTTTCATATGGACTGATCATTGTTTGGTGGATTTCAAGTATCTAAAAAGGAAGTTGGTAAGTTCTCCAGTCCTTTATCTTCCAGCTGAGGGACATCAGTTTGATGTTTTCTGCGATGCTTCACATCTAGGGTTAGGATGTGTCCCCATGAACTAGAGGTCAGTTGTTTCTTATGGGTCTTGGCAGTTGAATCCCCTTGAACGTAACTATGCCACCAATGATCGTGATTTGGCAGGCGTAGTGTTTTCTCTGTTGTTGTGGAGACATTACCTCTTTGGTGAACGCTTTGTGGACTTCACCGACCATAAGTGTTTGAGGTATATTTTGTCTCAGTGTGACTTGAACTTGAAACGATGATGGTGGATGGATTTCTTGCAGTAATATGACTTTGATATATCGTATACACCTAGAAAAGGGAATGTTGTAGCTGATGCGCTGAGCCGAAAGTCACGTAGTGATTCTGTGCGTGAATCTAGTGATTCCTGGAGAGTAATGGAGGAACATTCAGCTTTTCATCTTTACATGGGGGAAGTTGGGGCGTAGATGTTGTCTTTTCAAGATTATAGTACAATCATCCCTGATACAGAGGGTGGAAGAGTCGCAGTTAGGGGATCTAGAGGTGGATGTTTGGAGAGACCGAGTTGTTTATGGTGAGGCCCCTTATGGTTGGTCTGAAGATGAACAACATAGAGTGTTATATCATGGATGGCATTTTTTTCCCTTGGCGATGCACGAGACAGTCCTCAGAGAGTTTCATGCTTCTCCTTTAGTGGTTCATCCGGGTTTGAAAAAAATATACCGATCCTTGATGAGTCAGATTTGGTGGCCTGGGCTGAGGTGTGCGGTTGCAGTGTCTGTGTCTCGATGTTTCATCTTCTAGAATGTGAAGGACGAACACCGTGTTCCTAGTGGTCTTCCCCAGCCATTAGAGATTCCTCAGTGGAAGTGGGAGGACATCGCAGCGGAATTTTTTATTGGTTTACCATGAGCTATGGGAGGAAATTATGTTATATTGGTTGTGGTGGATCGTTTAACATAATTGGCCCACTTCATAGAAATCAATGAGTCAAACATAGTGGAAGTTTTGTCGAGGTAGTATCTGGAGGAGGTGGTGATACATCATGGAGTCCCATGGATGATCATTTCTGATCGAGATCCTCGTTTTACCTCCAGGGTGTGGAGGGGTCTCCAACATGCTTTTGGTTCTCAACTATGCCTTAGCATATATTTTCACCCTCAACGGATGGTCAGAAAGAGCGAACCATCCAGACTCTGGAAGACATGTTACGCTCTTGTGTTCTTGATTTTGGAGGTTCATGGTTGAGGCACTTACCCTTGGTGGAGTTCGCTTACAATAATATTTTTCACTCAACCATCGGTATGGCGCCGTTTGCAGCCTTGTATGGCCAGCCTTGTCATTCTCCATTGTGCTGGACTGGGGTCGGAGAGTCAACAATTATCAGACTGGAACTAGTGAAGAATACAACAGAGATGGTTCAGGTGAATCATGAGAGGATTAAGACAGCGCAAGATAGTCAGAAATCATATGCCGATCAAAGACGGTGTCCCTTAGAGTTTGATGTAGGGGATTATGTGTTTTTGAAGTTGACTCCCCGTCGTGGGTAGCGGAGGTTTGGTCGTGGGAGTAAGATTTCTCCCCCCCATTGTTGGGCCATTCGAGGTGTTAGCTCGTGTTAGAGCTGTGGCTTATCGAGTAGCGCTTCCCCCTATGATGAGTCGGATACATGATATTTTCCATGTATCACAGCTATGTCGTTATCATCATGATGACTCCCGCATCATTGTTTTGGGAGATATCGAGGTTGATGATGATTCCACCATTGAGGAGTGACCTATGGAGAGCCAAGACCGCAAGGAGAAGGTGTTGTGCGGGCGATCCATCCCTTTAGTTTGTGTATTTTGGCGAAACGATAGCTTGGAAGTGAGTACATGGGAACGTGAGCCACAGATATGCATTCAGTAACCACAGTTGTTTGATGTTTAACTATTTTCATGTATCATTGTATCTTATGTGGTTGTGGAACTTTCATGTCTCTAAGATGAAATCCTTTGTTGCTTTGGTGGATTGATCTCTTTTGAAAGGTATCTCGGTGGGTGGTTGTTCAGACCCTGTTTCTTTTTCACTTTATGTGGGTTTTGGATTCTTGAGGACGATAATGTTTTGAGAAGTATCTGATGTAATGGCCCAGACCTCTCCGGTCCATTCAATTGTGAAAATGTCATAGTGGAGGTGTTTCGGGAAGTCAAGGTGACATGGGGGTGAATTTGGGTGGACTTTTGAGGAATGTTAAAGGGTAATAGATTTCTCACAGTAGGCGCATGAATTTCCTAAACCGTGTGTCCAAACCGTGCAAGGATGGTCTTGGAGGCATTGGATAATGCACGGTTAGAGCATGGTTTGTCTAACCATGCGGACTAACCGTCCGAGGAGTAATTATCGAGGAAGAAGCTAATGCATGGTTTGTCACGACCCGTCCTCGGTGCCCGTGCCGTGACTACCCCAATCCCGCCTTCCATAGGCCAGGGGCTGGCAACTAGCACCAAGGTGTAAATCCCGTAAAAAGGGAAGGAATTGCCTTTGAAAAGTAAACAAGAACCACAGAGTAAGAAAGATGAAAAGTAAACACTAAGTAAAAACTGTAACAAGCTGTGCTGATAGTGAAAGGGGGCGGAAATACAAGCCCAACTGTAAAGTACAACTGAAAGGGGAAAATAGCAATTGAAAAGAAAATCTGCAGCGTCGATCCGTCCTCTGGAAGTCCCACCTGAAGGGTGGGTATAGATAGCCTCCACAGCTCCTCGGTCCAGCCGTCCGCTCCGAGTACGTCCCGCCCAATGGTCCACCTCCAGGTACTCGTCCTGCTTCGCAAGCCACCACCACGATCAACGCTGTCTGTCGTCTGCAACCAACACAACGAAGTGCGGGCATAGCCCGTGCAGGGGTGAGTATAAGCTACTCAGTAGGGACCCCGAGACCCCTGAAGGTCTCCCAGAATCCACAAAAGATAATCCACAAAGGAAAGATACAATCAAGAAGTAACATCCGACGAGGCTTAGGTATATGCCCATACATATACCTAAGTCATCAATTCCCGTTCGGCTCCAACATCCGAGCCCAAGCACAACCCAGTCCACACAGGAAAGCAAAACGTATACCCACACAGGATAGCACAACACAATCCACGAAGGAGAGAAATGTAATCCACATAGGATAGCTCAACACAAATCCACAAAGGAGAGTAAACAGTAAATCCACACAGGATAGTTCAACACAATCCACAATGGAGAGTAACACAAGATTCAGCTCACACAGGTGTACTTCTTGTATGAAGATAAAGATGATCACGGATCCATCTAAGTTGTCGGACCCACAAAGGATTGAAAGGTACTAACACCCGCAAAGACCCACACAGGATCGGGCCCAAACAGGACCTGTAGGTGCTGGCTCACACAGAACCACTGAGCGCTGACCCACACAGGATCAGATCGACAAAGGATCTGTAGCACTGATCCACGTAGGATCGATGAGTGTAGTAGTCTTCGCAGTCCACTGAGGATCCCTGCACAGTCGTCGTCGGAGTCCACTGAGGATCTCTGCACAGTCGTCGTCGCAGTCCACTGAGGATCTCTGCACAGTCGTCGTCGCAGTCGCAGCCAGCACTAGGGTTCCCTCACACAACAAGCTCGTTCGAGAGGGTCCGCTCCACGAGCCGAGAGGCTGATACATCAACTGACACAATGTCCGAGGTCGATGTATCCAAAAGATCTGTATCGTCAACAGGAACTCAACGTCGCTGACGGCGTGTCAACCAGACGCCCGGACTGAGAGTTATTGGATTTTCGTCCCAGTTTCCCGGTTGGTTTTTAAGGCAAAACCATCCCGACCGTACTCCACCTGCGTCCAAACATCGGGCAGAGTGATCCAAAAGACCGAAAACGTCAGGTCTGACAGTTATTGGCTTTTCGTCCCAGGGGCCTGGTTGGTTTTTAAGGCAAAACCATCCCGACCGTACTCCACCTGTGTCCAAATCGTGTTGCCGCTAAAGGCGCGCCCTTCGAAGTCATGTAGCTCATGTTATGGGAAAAAGACCGAAAACGTCCGGAGACGAGGGGCCTTGGCCCGGGCCGACCCGGGCCGACCCCCCTGGGTCGGCTGATCCGGGTCCACCCGACCCGGTCCGACTCGTCTGTACCCGGTCCGGTCCGGCCAGGGCACGGCCCGGCCCGGCCGGGCGTGGGAGCCGCGTGGCGCCACCCCCGCAGGATGAGGATGTCGCGGCCCTCGAGGGGCCGCGCTGGGCATCAGCGGACGCGGCTTCTGCCGCGTCCCGTGCGGGCGAGCCGGACCCGGGTGGCCGCGGGTCCTCCAGCCGCCGGCGACCCGCGCCGCAGGAGACTTTCGCGGGCTGCCGGAGTTGCTCCGATGGTCCGTTTTCCATCCCATCTGCGCCGCTGCTCCTCCCGGGACCCGTTCTTCTCTGCGGAATCATCAAATTTCCTTTGCGGCACGTTCCTTCGTCGCCCGCCAAATCCGCACAACAATAAGGAACAGCGGAGGGTTGTCGGGCCGTGTTTGTTTGGCCATCACCCTCCGCGTTAGATAATAAAATTTGGGAGGATTTAATCGACACATTGAAAAATAAACAAGAACAATTTTTTTAAATTAAGATTGTTTTTAAGAACCGGGTTCTTCATTTTGAATGGAAAACGATCAAGGGAATGTCAAACATTCAAATAAAACCCCTACCTCATCAAGTGTCGCACACGTCTTCTTCGCGGGATTGATCACCGCGGAAGGATGTGATCGTCGTGTCGCGGAAGGCGTCGCGTCGTCGCAGAAGGGTGTCGTGTCGACGAACTCCGAGGTTCAAGAACAAAAAGATTTAATTAATAATAATTAAATCTGTGTGTTGTTAAAAACCACAAAGGATTTTTAATAGAAACCTGAAATCTCTTACCTCAAAAAGATGATCGAAGATTTCATTGCGGATGAAGGAACATCGCAGAAGAACTTCGCGGAAGAGGAAACGTCGGCGTCGCGGCACACAGCGTCACGTCGTTGATTTCCGCGGTTTCGGCATTCTTCGTCGGAGGCCGGCGTTCATGGCGTTCTTCGCGTTCTTCTCGTTTTTCGCATTCTCCGTGAAGAAGGGTGAAGGCACAAGAATTTCTGTCAAAAGCCTCTCAACGTGTAATCCTCAAGATGTCGGTGTTGGTATTATTTTATTATTACGCCAACGGATTTCAAACCGGTTAAGAAACAAAAAAATTAATTCATAGAATTAATTCAACGAAGAAAACCTCCCAATTAAATGGTGTGTTAAGAAATTAAGAAAACGCGTCAGTTGACTTTAATAATGACGGGTTTTCGCGGGTGCGTTACTTAGCGGAAAAGAAACGGTGGGGCTCGTGCGGGCCCCACCATAAAAATATCCTACCAAGAGGGTAAGATATTTTTGGATAGCACCCTATTCGCATCAACTCAGCTTAAGCAACATTAAGTGGCTTCAAGTGGCTTCCATGTGGCTTAAGTGAAATAAAATAAAGTTTCTCGAACAATTTATTTTATTTCTTAATTTTAATCCCAAAAATTAAAACCCACACCCGTGCAAATGAAACTCCGGAAGAGGCGTTTCTAAGAAAATATCGGCGCTGCGATTTCATCGGTGCCCTCTGAATTTGATTCCGAGCACCGGTTCAAAAGTTAGAAAAACTCACTCGTCCGTTCACTGAACGTACCCATGTCAATCTTCAGAAAAAGATTCCGGGAACACCGGGCCTCGGAATCAGGTGCCGTCAGAAACTGGGTTCTTGTAAAATTCCAAAGAAAATTAAGAAAAAAATTTCCTTGAAATTTATAAGTCTTCACATTACTCCCACCTCAGGGCTTTACATCCCCGTAAAGATACATCATAAACTAGGGAAACAAATGTGGGTACTGAGCACGCATCTGAGCCTCCTGCTCCCAAGTGCTCTCCTGGAGGTTCCCATGCAGCCATCTGATGAGCACTAGAGGAATCGATTGTCCATGTAGGACCAGCTCCTGTCAATCCCCGATCTCTACTGAGACCTCCGCAAAAGTCTCCCAATCATAAATGTCCAGCTCCCCATAGTCAATGATATGCGTTGGGTCGTGCACGTATCTCCTCAGCTGAGATACGTGGATGACGTTGTGCACCCGGTGCAACTGAGGTGGTTGAGCCAGGAGATAAGACACCTCTCCAATCCTGCTGATGACCTGGAAAAGTCCGATGAAGCGTGGAGACAACTTGCCACATCATCCAAATCTACATAAACCATGTCGAGATGAGACCCGCAAGAAGACGTGGTCGCCATCCTCGAACTCTAGTGGCCTCCGCCTCCTGTCAGCATATGACTTCTGCCGGCTCTGAGCTGTCCTCATCCACTCCAGGATGACCTGGACCCTCTCTGTCGTGGCCCGGACCATCTCTGGTCCCATGAGTGATGACTCACAAGGCTCTGTCCAGCACAAAGGAGATCTACAAGGTCTGCCATACAACGCCTAGTATAGTTCCATCCCGATGGTGGAGTTGTAGTAGTTGTTGTATGCGAACTCCAACAAGGGTATGTAGTCCTCCTAGCTGCGACCAAAGTCGAGGACACATGCGCGGAGCATGTCCTCAAGTGTCTGAATGGTCCTCTCCGTCTGACCATCCGTCTGGGGGTGAAAGGCGGTGCTCAGATGTAGCCGCATCCCGAATGTCTCCTGCAACCCCTTCCATAGCCGGGAAGTAAAGCAAGCGTCTCGATCCGAGACGATAGACGATGGCACACTGTGAAGACGTACAATCTCCAGAACGTAGAGACGCCCCAAGCTCTCCACTGAGACCTGCTCTCTGATGGGTAAGAAGTGTGCCGACTTGGTGAGTTGGTCAACAGTCACCCAAATGGAGTCGTGACCTCGGGAAGTGTGTGGAAGTCGAGTAACGAAGTACATAGATATCCCATCCCACTTCCACTCTGGGACCTCCAAGGGCTATACCAAGCCTGCTAGTACCTGATGTTCTGCCTTCACCTGCTGACAGGTAAGGCATCGAGAAACGAACTCTTCCACAACCTTCTTCATGCCCGGCCACTAGTGCTCTGGTCTGAGGTCCTGGTACATCTTCGCCACTCTAGGATGTACCGCCAAATGAGAAGTGTGAAACTCTCTGAGCACCTCCTCCCGTAAAGCAACTGGTACCAAGGTACATCCTCTGAAAAGGACGTCGTGCTCTGATCCAAGGGAGAAACCATTAGGTGCCTGCCCCGCGGATATATGTGTATGCCGTGTCTCACAGTCGGCGTCCCCACGCTGTGCCTCTCTGACCCGCTGTAGAATTTGAGGAGAGACTGTGAGAGACTGAAGGAAGGATGCTCTGTCCCTATCCACGAAGGATATCTGCAAGGCAGCTAGCTGCTCTGTTGCCTCCTCAAGTAGCTGAATGCACGTACTCCTACTGAGGGAATCGGCTACTACGTTCCCCTTTCCAAGAGTATAGAATATCTCAAAGTCATAGACCTGGAGGAACTCGAGCCATCGCCGCTGTCTCAGGTTCAGGTCCTTCTGAGAGAAGATGTACCTGAGACTCTGGTGGTCAGAAAAGACTGTAAAGCGCTCACCCATCAGATAGTGCCGCCAAGTCTTCAGTGCGAAGACCACTACTGCTAACTCCAGGTCATGCGTGGCATAGTTCTACTCATGCGGCCTCAACTGACGTGATCCATAGGCATTCACGACCCTCTCCTGCATCAGGAAACATCCGAGTCCGGTCCTTGATGCATCGCAGTAGACTACGTATCCAACTCCCTCCTCAGGCAACCTCAAGATAGGTGCGCTGGTCAATCTCTGCCTCAACTCCTGGAAGCTCTGCTGACATCTGCCTGACCACACAAAGGGTTTCCCCATATTTTTCAATGATGATAGTTGCTTCGCAACTCTGGAGAAGTCCGACACAAATCTCCGATAGTATACAGCTAGTCCCAAGAAACTCTGCACCTCTGTCACGTTCCTGGGTGGCTCCCAAGCTAGCACTGCTTCGATCTTCAAGGGATCCACAACAACTCCCGCCTCAGAAATGACGTGCCCCGAGAAGTGGACCTCACGTAACCAGAACTGGAACATTGAGAGATTTCCATAAAGCTAGTGCTCTCGTAGTGTGTCTAGTACAACCCGTAAGTGGTAGGCGTGCTCCTCCTTAGTGGTCGAGTACCCCATAATGTCGTCAATGAAGACCACAAAAAATTGATCGAGGTATGGCTGGAAGATCCTATTCATGAGGCTCATGAACACTTCTGGGGCATTGGTTACACCGAATGACATAACCATGAACTCATAGTGGACATACCGACACCTAAAGGCCGTCTTCTACACGTCCTCGTCTCAAACTCTGAGCTAATGATAGCCTGACCTGAGGTCTATCTTTGAGAACCACCGTGATCCCTTGAGCTGATTGAAGAGGTCATTAATCCTCGGTAGCAGATACTTGTTCCTCCCTGTCACCTGGTTTAGGCGACAATAGTCGACACACAGTCGCAAGCTCTCGCCCGCCTTCTTGGTGAACAATATCGGGGAAGCCCAGGGTGAAACACTGGGTCAGATGAACCCCTTGCCCTGCAAGTCCTCCAACTGTACCCGCAGCTCTTGAAGCTTAGCGGGGGCCATCCGATACACTAGAGTGGATATCGGGGTTGTCCCGGGGTAAAGATCAATATAAAAGTCTACCTCTCTGCGAGGAGTTAGCCCTGGAACATCGTCGGGAAAGACGTCCGCGTACTGATCCACCACTGTAGGAAAACTAGGACTTCGCACGTCAACTGCTCCTAGGATGAGGCTAGCCAATTGATGAGTGATGGGCAGTCCCCTCCTCTGCGAGAGTCCCTCCTGTGCTACAATGGCTCCCTTCTCGCTGGTGAAGGTGAACCTGCTCCCGTCGGTGCGCACAGATCACACCTTGGTCCTAAAACAGTCAATCTGAGCATGGACTGTAGATAACCAATCCATGCCCAAGATGACATCGTAAGGCCTCTACACTGCTACAAGAAGATCCCAGCTGAAGTTCTCGCCTCCTAGAGTAAGCTCACACTGCCGGTACCAGTGCGTAATCATCGAGTCTACTCCCGTAGGGGTCTCTAGCCGTAAGGATCGAGCCAACGGCTCTGTGGGAATCTTCGAGCTCCGAACAAGGGCATCGACTATGAAAGAGTGACTCGCACTTGTGTCTATAAGAACTGAAGCAAGGGTGGAATAGACACATATTGTACCTCGAATCATCTTTGGGGCACCGTGGAATAGGCCTCCGCTTCCTGGAACTGTTCCTGTCTCTGCCCGCCAGCTCCCTGTGGTCGGGGCGGACCTCCCGGTGGTGGTGGTGGCAGAGCCTCAAAGCGTCGCCCACCACCTGCTGCTCGGCCAGCTCCCCTGCCTCGTCCGCCTCCTCCCTTTGGACCGCCATGGTCGACCCTCTGCCTCTGCCTGGGTGGCCCCTCCACCGTCTGCTGCTCCTCGGTACGGCGGGTCGGGCAGTCACGAGCCATGTGGCCCTACCCGTCGCACGTGTAGCACTGTCTGCCTCTCAAAAGACTGGTTCCGCGCTGTGTGCCCCACACTGCTGAGCCAGTGTCCTGAGGTCGTCAACGAGAGGGTATGGTTTGCCTAGAACCCCGAGTCATCCGTCGGCTACCTGGTGCCGAAGACTCCGCTACCTGCCGCCATACTGTAGGTCTCGCTGTAGAAGTAGACTCAGCAAGAAGGCTCTCGATCAGAAGGGCTCGCTCCAGTACTCCTGCCTGGGTCAGGATGCTGATGGATATCAGCGATGCCCTGATCTCGTGTCTCAAACCCTGCTCAAAGGTCCGGGCCCGGAATAATGGGTCTCGTACCATATCTGTCGAGTAGCGAGAAAGATAGTTAAACCTCGTCGCGTACTGGGTGACCATCAAGTTGCCCTGCCGCAGTTGAAGAAGCTCCTGAATTCACACCGCACAGAGGGTGGCCGGGACGAACTCTGAGCGGAAGAGGCTCTCGAAGTCCGTCCAGAGAATAGATTCGTCATCGTGCACCTGTAGAATCAAGCGCCACCATCGGCCCGCTGCTGCGTGCAGTAGGCTCGTCCCGAGGATGACCATGAGGTCTGCTGGTGTCCTCAATAGCCTGAAAACTCATACGACCGCCTCCAGCCAGCCCTCGGCTGCCTGGGGGTCAGTCTCCCCACGATACCTGAGTGGTCGCTGGCACTGGAACTCGTGCAGAGCTCCGAGGCGACGTGCATCGTCAGCGGTCGATGCTGGAAGCATCGGGGGCTCCGTGGGTAAAGGTACCGCCGGTGCCTCTACTGTCAACGGGCGTTGTACCGAGGCCTCGTCCCTCGACGGGCTGTCGTCCCACTCTACTCTCGGAACCCTATCTGGCTGTCATCGTGGGGCCATCCTGAAAGGGAAACAAGTGCGCCACGGTTAGAACAGTATACCTGGTGAGCTGACACAAGTAATCACAAAGAAAACTTGAAACACTCATGCAATCAATGTTTTCGTGCATTAAGTCGGAAATCTGAAGTCAGGGTCCTGGGGTACGGATACGTCGGCCGCCGCCCCAACACTGGACTCCCTGGACTATCAACCACACCCAATACTCTGAAAACTATTTCTTCACATAGAAGAAAGATCGGATTCTGTGGTAGAACCGACCACCTCTGATACCAATTTGTCGCGACCCGTCCTCGGGGCCCATGCCGTGACTACCCCAAGCCCGCCTTCCATAGGCCAGGGGCTGGCGACTAGCACCAAGGCGTAAATGCTGGAAAAAGGGAACGAATTGCCTTTGAAAAGTAAACAAGCACCACAGAGTAAGAAAGCGGAAATGTAAACACTAAGTAAAAACTGTAATAAGCTCTGCTGAAAGTGAAAGGGGCCGGAAATACAAGCCCAACTGTAAAGTACAACTGAAAGGGGAAAACAACAACTGAAAAGAAAAGTTGCAGCGTCGAGTCATCCTCTGGAAGTCCCACCTGAAGGGTGGGTACAGATAGCCTCCACAACTCCTCGGTCCAGCCATCTGCTCCGAGTACGTCCCGCCCAATGGTCCACCTCCAGGTGTCATCCTGCTCCGCAAGCCTCCACCACGATCAGCGTTGTCCGTCGTCTGCAACCAACACAATGAAGTGCGGGCATAGCCCGTGCAGGGGTGAGTATAAGCTAATCAGTAGGGACCTCGAGACCCCCGAAGGTCTCCCAGAATCTACAAAGGATAATCCCCAAAGGAAAGATACAATCACGAAGTAACATCTTACACGGCTTAGGTATATTCCCATACATATACCTAAGTCATCAATTCCTGTTCGGCTCCAACATCCGATCCCAAGCACAACCTAGTCCACACAAGAAAGAAAAACGTATACCCACACAGGATAACACAACACTATCTCTGAAGGAGAGCAATGTAATCCACATATGATAGCTGAACACAAATCCACAAAGGAGAGTAAACAGTAAATCCACATAGGATAGTTCAACACAATCCAAAAAAAGAGAGTAACACAAGATTTAGCTAACACAGGTATACTTATTTATGACTATAAAGACGATCACTGATCCATCTAAATCATCGGACCCACAAAGGATCGAAAGGTACTAACCCCCGCAATGACCCACACAGGATCGGGCCCACACATGACCTGTAGGCGCTGGCTCACAAAGAACCGCTGAGCGCTGACCCACACAGGATCGGATCTACACAGGATCTGTAGCATTGATCCACATAGGATCGCTGAGTGCAGTAGTCATCGCAGCCCACTGATGATCCATGCACATTCGTCATCGCAGTCCCCTGAGGATCTCTGCACAGTCCTCGTCGCAGTCCACTGAGGATCTCTGCATAGTTATCGTCGCAGTCGCAGCCAGCACTAGGGTTCCCGCACACAACAAGCTCGTTCGGGAGGGTCCGCTCCACGAGCCGAGAGGCTGATACATCAACTGACACAATGTCCGAGGTTGATGTATCCAAAAGTTCTGTATCGTCAACAGGAACTCAACGTCACAGACGACACGTCAACCGGACGCCCGGTCTGAGAGTTATTGGCTTTTTCGTCCCAGGGCCCTGGTTTGTTTTTAAGGCAAAACCAACTCGACCGTCCTCCACCTGTGTCCAAACCTCAGGCGGAGTGAGCCAAAATATCTGTCTCACTTAGAGGAATTCAGCAAAGTAACGGCACGTCAATAGGACGTCTGAAGCTCAAGATATTAGCGTTTCCGCTCCGAGGGCCCGGTTGGTTTCTTGTACGAACCAACCCGACCGAACCCAAAGTATTCCAAAACCTTGAGTGAGATATGCCGAAACGACCGTCTCTATCCAAGGATCGTGTTTCTGCTGACAGCGCGTTGTTCGGAGGCTCGTAGCTCATGTTACGGGAAAAAGACCGAAAACGTCCGGAGACGGGGGGGTCTGGGCCCGGGCCGACCCAACCCGACCCCCCTGGGTCGGCCGAACCGGGTCGACCCGACCAGGTCCGACCCGGCTGGACCCAGTACGGTCCGGCCTGGGCGCGGCCCGGCCCAGCCGGCCCGGCTCAGCTCGGCCGAGCGTCCGAGTGTGGGAGCCGCGGGGCGCCGCCCCCAGGGGATGAGGATGCCGCGACCCTCGAGGGGTTGCGCTGGGCATCAGCGGACGAGGCTTCAGCTGCGGCGGCCCTGTCCGGTGGCGGGTCGGGGCACCGCCGGAGACTTCCGCAGGCCACCGGAGTTGCTCCGGTGGTCCGTTTTCCTTCTCGTCTGCGCCGCTACTCCTCCTGGGACACGTTCTTCTATGAGGAATCATCAAATTTCCTTTGCGGCACGTTCCATCGTCGCCCGCCAAATCCGCACAACAACGAAGAACGGTGGAGGGTTGTCGGGCCGTGTTTGTTTGGCCCGCACCCTCAGTGTTAGATAATAACAGTTGGGAGGATTTAATCGACACATAGAAAAATAACCAAGAACAATTTTATTAAATTAAGATTGTTCTTATGAACCGGGTTCTTCATTTTGAATGGAAAACGATCACGGGAATGTAAAACATTCAAATAAAATCCCTACCTCGTCAAGTGTCGCATGCGCGTTCATCACAGAATTGTTCGCCGCGGAAGGAGGCGATCGTCGCGTCGCGGAAGGCATCCCGTCGTCGCGAAAGGGTGTCGCGTTGACGAACTCTGAGGTTCAAGAAAAAAAATATTTAATTAATAATAATTAAATCCATGCGTTGTTAAAAACCACAAAGGAGTTTTAAACGAATCCCGAAATTTCTTACCTCAAATTGATGATCGAAGATTTCATAGTGGATGAAGGAACGTCGCAGAAGAACGTCGCGGAAGAGGAAACGTCGGCGTCGTAGCACACGGAGTTGCATCGTCGATTTCCGCGGTTTCGGAGTTCTTCATCGGAGGACGGCATTCTTCACGTTCTTCGCGTTCTTTGCGTTCTTCGTGAAGAAGGGTGAAGGCAAACAAATTTCCGTCAAAAGCCTCTCAACGTGAAATCCTCAAGATATCGGTGTTGGTCTTATTTTATTATTACGCCAACGGATTTCAAACCGGTTAAGAAACAAAAAAATCAATTCATATAATTAATTCAACGAAGAAAACCGCCCAATTACATGGTGCGTTAAGAAATTAAGAAAACACGTATGTTGACTTTCATAATGACGGGTGTTCGCTGGTGCGTTACTTAGCGGAAAAGAAACGGTGGGGCTCGTGCGGGCCCCACCTTAAAAATATCCTACCAAGAGGGTAGGATATTTTTGGATAGCACCCTATCCGTATCAACTCAGCTTTAACATCTTTAAGTGGCTTCAAGTGGCTTCTAAATGGCTTATGTGAAATAAAATAAAGTTTGTCGAACAATTTATTTTATTTTTAACTTTAAGCCCAAAAAATAAAAACCACACCCGAGCAAACGCAACTCCGGAAGAGGCGTTTCTAAGCAAATACCGGGGTTACGATTTCATCGGTGCCCTCAGAATTTGATTCCAAGCACCGGTTCAAAAGTTAGAAAAACCCGCTCATCCGTTCACTGAACGTACCTGAGTCAAACTTCGGAAAATGATTACGGGCACACCGGGCCTCGGAATCAGGTGCCGTCAGAAACTGCGTTCTTGTAAAATTCAAGGAAAATTAAGAAAAATATTTCCTTGAAATTTACGGGTCTTTAAATGGGTAGCGCACAATTTGTTAAACCGTGCTGACTAACCGTGCGGGCACATAGAAGTTAGATCCTAAAATTGTGGATCTAACATGGTTTGCCATTAATCAACTTGTTTAAGCTCCTAATCGGCCATATCTCGGGATTACCCTTCCTTGTAAGCGGAATAACCTCTCCCAAGCATTTTAGAGGTGATCTGGAGGCTTCTATTCACGAATCGAAGCCGGTTTCTCAAGGAATGTGATTATTTGGTTTGGTTTCTTAGATCTACCTAGATATGCTCCTCCTCTTCTCCCGTCTTCTTAGATCTATTCCCGTTATGGGGAGATCTAGGTGTGTGTATGTCGTTTGTGATGAGATTTGGCCTTGGTTGTGTTAGAAGAGGAGATCTAAGGATGTTTCGTGGATAATAAACTCGGTTTCTTGGGCATTCATCGACCATTGTGGTTTTCCTCAAAAACCAATGAGGTAGGGGATTTGTGTCTTATCAAATTCATCATGTGTAATCATAGAGTTAGCATGATTTATCCATTTGGTTCAAAATGAAATTGACCCAGTTAAATACTTGAACCGTATTAAGAAATTGCATTGAATGTATGTTTTTGTCACTTGTTTACTAGATAGTGTGATATCTCTTCCATGATTGTTAGCATGTTTTTCTTGATGAATTTGATAAAGAATGTAATGCCGGAATTAATTGATAATTAATTATCTAAAAATATAGAGGCATGAAAAAGAATCTGGTTCTTGTGGTAATTTGATATTGATTAAGTTGTCATAGTAAGCATGTTTAATCCTTGTGATAGCTTACTAGTTTTGTTCATTATGATTGAACAAAAAAAATGAATATGTTAATTCATGATGGATTTATGAACATGATTGATTGGATTCCATGAAGGATTCAGAGTTACCCTCTTGTTTTGAATTTGGGCTAAATGTCCATTTGATGTGATTATTGGTGTTTGTTGTTTGAAGTCCGGATTTCTTGTTAATGGTCCAAGATCCCATTTGTTGTAATTATTTTTGTACTACTATATGTGTTGTGTTGTGACCCTGGAAGGGGTGCTGTGATATTTGGTGTTGTGATGTGACCCTAGAGGGGTCCTGTGATATGTGGAGGCTGGGAGGCCTTGTGGTTGTGGCAGCAGATGATGCCTAGAGTGGAATGATGCATCAGTTTATGCATGTGGGTGTCAGGGAGGACATTGTGGATGATGGAATAGGATGGTTGTGATTGTTAGATGTTGTTGATCCTTGGTTGTTTATTTGCTTTACTTTTCCCCACTGCTTAGGGAGACTGGTTTTTCTTACCCTTCTTCTGAAAGGGGTGAAGACGTACGAGGTATGCCACGTGCTTTCCATGTTTATCCTCTTGAGGGAGAATGGGCCTATGCAGTTTCTATATGCGGAAAATACTCGATGGGTAGTATATCTACTAACCGTGTTGAGCCCCCATGTGTTTAGTTGTATAGGATGATTTTATAGAATGCCTGGGAATATGGGAGTGTAATTCTAAAATGAAAGGTTGATTAAATAGGGATAATCCATGGGGATGGATATGCTGGTATTAAATGGTGATGTTGTAACTTTAAAGGAATAGTAAATTTTGAATGTGATTCCAAGAATGTTTAAATGTGGTTTTTGTTCATGGATAATTAATGTGCAAAGAATTAATTAACGTAAAGTGGAATTGATGAAAAATGGAATGAAGTATCCTAATTATGTTCATTAACTTGTTGTGTGCTTATAAGATGCATAGTCTTATAAATAGAAGCCCGGAGTCCGAGAGACGTTGGCTGTAGTTGAGGCTAAGACTAGGTTATGCCCATAGTGTGGTTGTGAGTTATATATATTCTATAATTTTTTGTGTTTCTATATGCTAATCCACCCCGTCGATAAGGTTAACTGAAACCCCTGGGATTCTGAGCTTTGGGGGGTGTTTTCCCCAACATTCAGATGGGAGGGTGAATGGCTGACTACCCCCTTTGACCCCGCACTCTTCTCTCGGTAGATACTAGTGTTGTTGGCACAACAGTTAGTTTTCCCCAAATATGTGTGTAGAGGGCTGTAATGGCTTGCATTTATATCCACACATATATTCTGGATATAGTATCTTATGGACTACTATAGGTGTAACATGTATAGGTTGTGATGTCTTGAGGATCCTTAGGCAGTGTATGGGTTGTAATGGCTTGAGGTACAATACCTGATGAATGATACATTTTATGTGGGTTTTGGTGGATCCTAGAACCTACCTGGTTACTTTTGTTCATGAGGATGGTTTGATTCTTAGCCCAGGTGTCTGATGGTAAGCCTTTATGGTGCACTTGGTGCAGATTGTGGAGCTTATCCCAAATTTATATGGGTAAGAATTTGGAGAGAGATGCACAAGATGTATGTCGTTGGGACAAAGAGGCAAACCAATGGGGAAGTAGTTGTGGGTTACCCTTGATATTTTTTATTATATGCTATAATCTTGTATGAATTATTTGGAGAGTGTAGCCATGGTGAGGTTGGGAACATAGTATACCTGTTAGTTGATGAGTTAGTTTCACTATTGTTCGCTGTGCTTTAGCATGATTTCCTTACTTTGGCATGAGAGAAATCAAGGAGAATCCTACTGAGTATGCTGTTATACTCACCCTATGTATATATAAACTATTTTCAGGTCACTTGGAGAAGGTTGTAGATCAGTCTGGGTACTACTAGCTTGTGGTTGCAGGAGCTGTACGGGCTTGGGATCGCTACTGATTTACTTTCTTTTGGGTACTTTCATTTTTCCCTTTTCGGTTGTAGTACTTTTACATGACATTACATATTCACTTGGGGTTTTCATTTATACTTTAGTTCGGAGTTGGAGTTGGTTGGTTTCTATCTTATCTCTCTATTCTACATGTGTTCTCTTATAGGGTAATGCCTCCCATTTGTGTGTTTATTATTCCCTCGGTTCTAGTCGCCAACTCGGGGCCTACTACAGGAGGGACTCGAGGGTCATTATCTCCCTTTTCACAATGCCGACCCAAGAGGGGTACACATTGTGGGGAGGGGGTCGTGACAGGTTTTCTCATTAGTGAAATCATTAAATTGGCTACAAGTCATGATATGATTTCCCACACTTCATCTTACACCATATCAATATAATGTAATTCTTACATTAGATTATAACATCGTGATTAATTTTACATAGAATCAAATTCCCTTTGACTATAAATGTTTTTAAATATTATATATGATTATCATTATTCGCTTTCTTGTTGTGTTATTATAAAATATACATCCTAGGGGTCATACCAAACATTATCATATACCAAATTAATCAACCCAAAATCATTGTAATACTTTTTTTTCATTACCGTACTCTATTAGAATAAGTTAAATTGGATCATGTCACAACAGGATGGTTAAATTAAATGATATGGAAAACTACATACATAAATTATATTTATATTGTATTGGAAAAATATATAATAACTTTTAGTGTGGAAAATTCATATCAATCATCAGAATTGGAGATATTCCTAAATCAAGGAAATAAATCCACATATAAAACAATTCTTCTGCAATGTGGTCATTTTCATACAACATTACTCATTTGTGCACATCTGTTGACTTTTTCACACAGGTCACCTAAATGATAAATGAGAAATAAAATACATATGGTTATAAGGATGTGTGAAAGTACCTTAAAATAAAGGGGTAATTATGCAAAAAACATTCTAAAAAATCATTAAACCCCATGAAATGAAGAGTTTTCAAATTTAGGTGATGTAAAATGAAATAATTCATCCAATGGAAAATTTATAATCTTCACACAATTACTAGTTCAATGAGTTATCCCCCAGTTCCATGGAACTGTAATAATTGAAAGAACTTATAGCGTAAGGGAAAATATGATAATAAATAGAGAACCACAAAATATTTTGGGGTTGTTCATATATTAGTTGAATTGTTTATCTCTTGTTTCTGCAACCCTCAATTTTCCACACCATGCAAAACTAGAACCTTCAATGGATTATTATTGGTAGAGATATTTCACTTAAACCCTCACTAGAACTCTACAACACTTCAATATATGATATATATCACATTACATAAGTTCCCTTGATGAGAAAAATGGTTAGATTAATATGCGGTTATATCACACAATTCTATGATTCATGAAATAAAAAAAAGAAACATGGAACTATCTCTCCTAAATCCGTTCCACATACTTATAGTAGATCCCATGGATCAAAGAACATGAAATATGGGAATCACTCCAATGTTTCAAAAAACAACCTATAGATCCTCTACCTGATGTCTCATTCAACAAAACATAGTTTTGAATAATTTGATTAAGAAGGTTCCCAACACCAATCGAAACTGAAATTATTTTTCAAAACCATTTCCATATAAATAGTATTATCACCTATCATGCTTAAAACATTTATTACAAGAATAGAATTCATATCCTCAATACCTTATACTATTTACTATAGGAACCCTAAACATGTGGTCGAGTCAAGCTGAACAACATTAGATATTTCCAATACTTCTTCTCTCGAAAATATCCTATATAGTGAACACATGAGAAAGAATGATTTAACCATCATGGGAAACAATAAACATTATCAATATATAAGGAGACGTTGGATCTCTATAGACTTCTCTCCTCACACCATGTCATTTAATGGGATGATCCAATTGTAATCCTCATCAATCAGATAAGATGAAGGACTTTAAATTTCATTTCATAATGTCCTAGTCGAATGATGTCAAACTGCATTCAAACATCCTTAGAAGAAAATATTAAATTGTGGCCTTACTGATGTTTTTATGTTTTGGTTTAGATCTTCAATATATTTTCATAGACATTAAAATATTTATAATGAATAATAATTCATCCCTAGATGATTTTATTAAATATATTTTATTTCTATGTTTAGATTCATATTTTTTTGACATAGAATACAAAATTTTTGTATCTAGAATAAAAATGTTAAATAGAATAATTTATTTATTTATTTTATCTTTGGAATCAAATATTCATAATCCACGATTGTTTTCTCTTGAAATTATATTTTAGGAATATCATTAATGAAATCATAATTTGTATTTTAATCGTTAATTCCATGATTTTAATTATCATTATCCATTTATATTTACTTTTAATAAGTAATTTTTATTCCATCCAATTTTATGGGAGAATTTTATATGAATTTATTTTTAAAAATATTATTCAATTTATTATAGCTCCATGTAATTGAATTTTGAATGTTACAGTGCCATGAATGATGATTTATTATGTTTCATTGAAACATTGTTAATTTTATAAGGAATAATGTCATAACTGATTTGACATAGATTTATGTACGTGGATTTGAATGACATTCACATAGGTATTTTGGTAGCACCAACATAACCAATCTTGGGAATCAACTATGTATCCAATTTCATCTATTAACTTTACATATCCTAATTCTGCAGTATATTTATATCCACATATCCAATTTTTAAAATAAAGTATATATTTAGGTTTTTACAAGAATAATTTTGTATTTATATTCATATGTAACCATGAATTTTATTTTTATCTAGAATCATAATCAAATAGATTTTTTTTATCATTCTAGCGTTTCATCATGATTATTTTGGGTAGAAGATTATGATGATGCAGTTATGAATGATGATAACATTTGATATTTTTTGTAAATGGGGGAAGTAAAACTATGTACAAATCAATCCCAATGGTCACTATGAATGTTTTTTTCTAAATACCACAACACACCCATATATATAGTAAAATGATATTTGGGAATACATATGCTTCATGAAGAATATTTGACAAATATGATAGGTTACTATTGAAAATAGATGAACTAGGGTCATCATGAGATTGACATGAGTGAGATATCATCATGATGAGAACTGAATCAATATCTAGGAAGAATTTACAACCATGTAAATATAGTATATTACCAAATCAATAAGCTCAAATAAACTAGATAAATGAATATTAGTTGTACTCTGATCTCATGTGATTGTGAATACAGTACAAAAATTTGGAAGGCCGACCAAGTTTCATTAAATCAATAAAACTCATGATGATAGAAAATGTGTAAATGAAGGGGTTAATTTTTGATTGAAGGGTTAATTGAGCATGAGTCCATGTTTGATGATTTATTTTTGATATGGGTATAGTTATTCAAAATAATTCATAGGTGAGTTTTATGTGGAGTTAATTTTAGGGGATTGGTCACAGTTTTTTGGGATGATACTGAATAAAGTAAGAATAGTCGTGTTTATTTTTTTCCATTCATATATATTTGATTAAATGAATAGTTGACTCGATAATATTAGTCTGTGGGAGCTTTCCCAAGTGGTTGTTTATAATTATTTGATAGCATAGTAAACCAAAGGGTTTAGATCTTGAGGTATTTTCTAAAAGTTCATTATTAAATGAATTATTTTTCTATTAGAACAGTGGAGTTAGACTATGATAACATCCCCAAAGGGACAATTTTTAAAAATTTAAGGTTTATAAAGTATCATACAAGCCAAAGAACAATATTAGATCCAGAATTAAATGTTTTGTTTAGATGGTCTTATGATACTTCTATTCTGGATACTTTACATGAGGGATACAAAGCATAGACTAGAACCTAGGGATTCTGTTTTAATGAATGAATAATAAATATAAATGTAATGAAATTTATAACTGAAGGATTGTTTAATTTTGAGTACTTCCATGTTTTTTACTTCATTCATGCATATTACCTACTGTAGATATATTGACTTAATGTTAGGCGTAGTTCTTTTGGTGGATGCCTACTAGGATTTTCCTCACACCCAATTTGGGTCATTTTTTTGACCCTAAAAAAAATACGATTGTAGGTATAGATAAAGGAAATATCCTTTATTCAATAGCTACTTGATTTCTATTGGATCATGAGAGTATGGGACCAAGATGAGGCTTGTGATGCTTCTAAAGTTTACTTGTTTATTTTTCACCTAGGTTTATTTGTTTCTTTGAAGTATCGTGACATGTTGGTATTTTTTCATAGATACTTATACCACAAATCACACACACACACACACACACATATATATATATATATTAGATATAGTTGGATTTAATTTTAGTATTACAATATTTATTATTGTTTGGTTTTATTTCTTCCACTATTATTTAACATTTATATTCTACTATATATACTCTTCCAATGTGGTAATGGTTTCCCCAATATCACACCTTGGACCTCACTACTAGTCAACAGCCTTTGGCATTTTTGGGAATGCACCTGAGGTCATCTGACCAATCGGGTTCGGGGAACCATTGGGTAGCACTCTGATCATGGACATTACAATGTTATATCAGAGGGATTATTTTTTAAATTTTCTAACTATTTGGGGGAAATAAAGTTGGATATGATGTAATAGGTAGATGGTAATAAGATGTGCCAGAATCTTTCTAACCAATGTACATGGAAAATCCATGTTACATTGAATATTGCAATTTTTATGGTTTTTGAATTATTATAGTTGATTTGATTTCACCATTGGGTGATTTAGTTGTTTTTTATTTTTATTATTTATATCATTGTGGTTCCTATTCTATTGAAACCGATTGAGATAAGGGTATTTTATCTCATTATTTCTATAGGCACTGCTAAAGATCACATGTCATGCATTCTTGTCATTCGATTTAGGGTGTGTTACTGATTTCATGATGTCGTGATAGATCTTGTGCAAGATATGCATGATGTTTTGATATATGATGTGATGGAAATACCTACAACTTGGATAGGGTATTGGTATATTTAAATTTTTATTTGGATTGATTCTATGCATTGGTCCCTGATGTGTTATGGGCCCTATTAGATCAGAATTTGGTGGATCATGATTGAGATTTAATTGAATTCAGTTAAGATGTGATTTTAATAAGGATTGTAATATTTGATTAGTGGGGGGTATCGTCCTTCAAAGACCATAACATTGAATGCCTTGGAAATATTCAATGATTTTGGGGGTTCTAGGGAATTCTCATATGCATACTATCCGAAAAACCCATAAAACATGGCATGAGATGTTATGAACACATTCCATGTGTTCTTTTGTTCAAGAAGAAATTACAATTTCATAGGTATACCCCATGTACCATATGTACACCCCCTATAGTTTTTGACCATTTCAATGACAGTGTGAGAAGAGACATGAAGTTGGTAATCATTTAGTAGAACATGTTGTGTACTTAAAGTACATTCCATGCTATAGTTGATCGTGTATCGGTCCATGTGACTAATAACAAGGGTATATGGATCTTTTTGTACAATTTATTCCTCTTGTGAAATACGTTGTGTGTTTGGGGTGTTACATGACCAAGTTGGTAGAGGTACACACCCATGATAAGGCTTAATGAGAACATGTTTCATAGTGTTTCTACATGCTGTGAAACCATCTTTTGTAAAACTAGAATATTTTCCTTCACCATTTCTGTTCTTCCACTTCTGAGTTTTAGTTTTGTTAATCACGTAATAATCTGTGCGCTTGACCATAAAAAGTCATTCCACCATGACTTCCTCCAGTTGTATTCCAGATACAGGGTGATGATTAGACATTGATAATGGTAGATCACAGACTACAAGAAGATCCACCCCCTGTGTATGTCTTAGAACAAGTTGTTATACTGAACGAAAAAGCTGATGTACAGTTCCCTAAAGGCATAATGAGGATGATACTGAATTTTCAGGGAGCACCAATTCTTGTCCCAACTATGGAATGGTTGACGTCGATGTTCTAGCAGCAGCATCCTCCCACCTTTTCAGGGGATGGAGGACCACAATCTACAGATTTATGGTCGGGGGACATTTTTTCTATCTTCAAGATTTTGGAGACACCTCCAGAGAGGAGGGTGAATATCATTACTTAAATGCTATGGGATTCCCCCAGGAGATGGTGGGATGTTATCTCATAGGCGGGACATCATCAGGATATGTATTATGAAGAGTTTTAGAGGAACTATTATGATTAAATCTACCCCGAGACATTGAGGGCTGACTGAGAATAAGATTTTATGTATTTGGAGCCAGGATATCTTTTAGGGATGGATTATTATTCTCGGTTTAACGTTATTCATCACTTCACACCTGTTTCGGGAGGTGATGAGTTATCACTAGCAAATCGATTTAATTATGGTATTAAGTACGACATCTGATCGCAGGTGAATTATTTCAGGTTGACATTTGGGACTACTATAGTAAAACATGTGATGATTATCGAGCACAATTTGTGGGAGTTTGGAGCTACAATCTAGGGCGGTTCAGCATCCATAGTCTGTACCCGTTCAATCGATAGTAGGAAGAAACACATAGGTCTTTCTCACAATGGTTATTCTAGTATCCAAGTAGTCTGCTACCAGTGCAGATAGAATGGGTACATAAGACTGTAATGCCCAAGTGCCCCACTTGAGTACCGATCTGGTGACAATATGGTTCATATTCAGTGTTTTTGTGGGATTTTTTCACAAGTAATGAGTGAGAGGGTTTCTGTTATGAATTCCTGGACATGAGCGGGGCCACCATTTTTTCATAAATTTGGGAATTGGATATTTATAGGACGTTCAGGCCAATTAGGTGGTCATGGATGTGGAATCTAGAAGATAGTTTGGTAGTGACAATAGGGTGGATCAGCTCAGGGTAGCCATGTATGGTCGCTGGGCTGCAGTATATGTCATACTTTTTTAATGGAGATGACCCAATAGGAGGAGGATCCCATACCCACTACGATTAGAGTTACAATTCTAGAAGCCACAGTTTTATCCTTTTCCCTTTTGTATATGTAGGATTCCCATTATTTTATATCAATTTAGGTTCTGGAGAGTCTTGGACTCAGTATCATTAGTAATGATGATGTTATGATGATAGATACTGCATTGGGGTTTAGGATGGCTACTGTACATCATTTCAAGGAGTTACCTCTTAAGGTTGGTGGGTGTCACTTCATATGGGAACATTAACTATTAGAGATGATAGGATTCGATTTAATTTTCCAAATAGAATGGTTGTTCCCCTTTCCGGCCTTTTCGGACTACTATCACTGCAAGGTGATTTTCATGTCACCAGAGAGTTGAATTTTTCTATAAAAGGGAGAATTGGACTTCCAGACATGTAGAGCTGGACCCGAGCATCATTTTTTGAGAGGAATAATAGCCTAGAATTCGAGTTTTTATCTGGATAAATAGTGGACTTCACATATGAAATTTATTCTAGTGGTGTTTCATTTTAGATATGTCTTTCATGATGTCTTTATAGGTTTTCCTCTGGAGTGATAGGTGGATTTCAATATTGATCTTTTTCTAAGAGAGACACCTGTGTCCATTCCTCCATATAAGATGTCTAAAAAATAGGTACAGTATCTCTGAATGAAGGTAGAGGAGTTGGAGGCAAAGGGTTTCATCTGACCAAGTACTTCTCTTTTGGGTTTGTTGTCCTATTTGTGAATAAGGTGGATAATACCCTCATACTTTTTATTAGATTATCGCAAGCTAAACTAGTTTATGGTCAAGAATCAATATCCCTTACCATGAAATGATGATCTATTTGATCAGCTTTGAGGATACTTGGCGTTCTCGATGATTTACTTGAGATCTGGTTATCATAAATTGCACGTATACCATCAGATATATCTCTTACATAATTTCAGAGTATGTAGGGATATACGAGTATTTGGTTATGTTGTTTGGTCTCATGAACATGAGAAAAGTTTTTATAGAACCGAGGAACCAAGTGATTCATCCCAAATGCATCTCTAAAAAGATTATCATAGGTTAAATTTCATTTATTTTTAATTAAACTTTAAGGTGAATAAAATATATTTTTCATTAAACATATGTGTCGTTAAACCTCAGTTCATTGACCCATTGTATGTTCATTTTTACCCATTTTGGGGAGAAAAACAAAGATGCGTAATTTGTGTAATTTTTCAAAGATAAACATATGGAGTATTTGACATATGTTAAATGAAAATTATATTTAATTAAACATTGACGGGAGTAAAACATATTTTTCATTAAACACACCTTTCATTAAACATCTTTTAATTCCATAATAATATAATACACGTATTTTAAAATTTTATGGGAATACCAAATATGTGTAATTTGTTTATTTTTTGTGTAATTTTTTAATTATTCATTTGATTATAATAGTATTTAACAAACGACATGTGTTATGCATGTTTTTTACTTATAATAGTATGTTAAATTTTTTTAAATGAAAATATAGGTTATATGGGGTTATCATTAGTTTCATTTTCATTATGTGCGACATGGTTATTGTTGAATAATTTAATATAATTCTGAATTGTGTAATATTTATTTATATAGTGCTATCATTTTATGATTGACACATCAATATAAAAGTTTATTAATAAATGATTAATGAAATGATGATGTATTTTTATGGTTTACCAAACAGAATGTGTATGTTTTTTTACTTATCATTATTTCATGTTTGAATTGAACATATGTCCAATGTTACTGAAATGTTACTGAGGCGCATTTTCCAATATATTATTGATTGTATTTCTTATTTTATTTGAAAATATGTTCAATGGTACTGAAATGTTAACGTGGTGCATCTTACATTATGTTATCGACTATATATAATGTCGTAAACGTTATAGAGGTTCTCTTCCAATATGTTATAGACTATATTTTATATTTTAATTGAAACATTGTTCAACTTTATGGAGGTGTTTTATCCAATATGTTATATACTGTTATCAGTTGATAAATAAATGATTGAGGATATCATAATACATTTATTGGCTGTATGAAAAATAATAAGTCTCATAATAGGTTTATTATAATTTTTACACCGTAAAATCATGATATCCTCCATCATATATTAACCGATTTATAATAGTATATAACATATAGGATGATTCAACTCCATAATGTTGAAAATGGGTTCTATTACAATATGAAATAAAGTCGATAAAATATTGGAAACTACACCTCTCTAATGATTAAAATATGAAATATATTCTATAACTTATTGTAAAATTCACCACAATAAAATTTATGTAACGTTGATGATAGGTTCAATTAAAATATGAAATATAGTCTATGATGTATTTTAAAATTCACCTTAGTAACATTTCGGTAATTTTGAACATTACTTTAATTCTAATATTAAATAATGATAAGTATAAAAAACAAACATATTTTGTTTGGTACAAAACAAAAATACATCATTATATCCAAAATAATATATTCTTCAAATTTTATGTTGATGTTTCAATAATAAAATGATAACACTAGTTCACATAATAGTAATGCACCTTATGACAACACTATATAACCTAATATTACTCCATTCGTTTATATATTAAAGTATTTACTAATAACATGAAGGAAAATAAAGAAAATTCACAAATTGATAACCCCATATAACCTATGTTTTCATTTAAAAAATAATATATAGTTTAATAAATAAAAAACATGTTTCCTACATCTTGTTCATTGAAAATCATAATAATAGACAAAATAATTTAAAAATTACACAAATTATGAAAAATACAAAAATTGCACATATTTTTTATTCCACTAAATTTGTAATATAGTGGTATTAAATTATTATGGAATTAAAATAGGATTAATGAAACTTTTGTTTAGTGAAAATATTTTTTATTCTTTCTTGAGAACATGGTTGAATTTCAAAGATGATCTATTATAATTATAGTCCTCATGTCCAAAGTGAAATATAGTTAACACTATATCTGTTTAGGTTATATATCTAAGGTGGTTGATATGGGCTTCGAAAATTATATATAAGAAAATTAATAATAAATGAAACACATTACGAAATTGAGATATCAAAGGCATAGGATTAAGAGAATAATTTTTGAGAGAGATGGATGAGTAAAGATGCTACATCATTCAAATTAGAGTAGTATTTAAGGCTTCTCATGGTCCTCAAACAAGATTTTCTATGAATTATAGTCGTAGTACATATTGATTTTATCTGGTGATTATTTTCCATGATTAATTTTGATCTTTAATTTAATATAATTTCTCCAAAATTATGATCATTAAATACTTGATTGATATTTGATGATAGAATTTTCATTCATTCAATTTTATTCTACTTTTACTCATTCATTGATTGACAAATTATCCATTAGAGTGTCATTTTTTGCATGTGAATATTGTTATCCCAATCATTTAATGAGTGTTAGGTTCATTCTTGTTGGTTATACTTCTTAATTATCAATCGATAATTCTAAGACTAATAGAATCTCAATTTTATATTACTGTTCAATGAACATTGAGGGATTTGAATTTATATTATTGAAAGGAGTATGATAACTAATATCATAGAAGATTATCATTACAATTAAAAAATAATGGCACATACTAAGAGATATTTTTATCTATGTGATTAGGGATTTTGTGGAGAGGAAGTATTTAAGAGTTATGATGAAAGGATAAACTCAAAAAATCCCTAGGAAAGAACAATGTTTAATTTCATATATTATTTCCACATCTCACACTATTGGTTTTTCAATGTTATTTTCACTATACTTAGTATATTGTTTGAACTCTATTTTTTCAATTCATATTTGATAATAAATTAAAATGTAATTTTTTTTGTATAAAATAATATTTAAATACATTTAAAATGTTTATAAAACTCATAACAGTATAAATACATAGGGGAAACATCAATAAAAAACCTTGGGTGATGCCTAATGAAAATATTTTTGAGATACATGAATTAGGATTTAGGGAAAAATTAATATCCTAAAACATTAAATGGGTCCATTTTAGGGGATTCTACATATGGTTTTGAGAAGAAATTAACAAATAATTAAAAAATATACATAATTTACAATAAAATATAGAACATGTCCCAGTATTAGAAGATATTGTTGGATATTTTTCTAAAACAAATATGAATTTTTTTATAAATTAAATGATAATAAATTCAAAAACATTATAAAACACTATAAAATAATTAATTAAACATATCTTGGAACCCATATTTAATAAATTAGAGGAGATTTCACATTTTTATCATACAGTTCAATGTAATAGAGTTTATCCTCCCCTGTATGGAAAATGAAATTTAGGAAGCTGAGGATGAAATTTCTCAACATCCAAGTCCTAGAATTATTAATTTTACAAAAGTGTTGGTTGAATAAAATTTTATGTAAACTAATTTACATACGAGAGATTTCAATATTTCTGACACATTCTATTTTAATTTTATTAATCAGTTAAAATAACACAACCACCATATTATAACATTGTTGAATGGTATCATTATTTCTGTGACTATTATGTGATTAAAATTTATGTGGAAGAAAGTACTACATGTGGAAAAGACAAGAAAAAGATAGAGCCTATTTTAAAATATGATGGACTAGAGGATGTATTTTTATGAAAGAATTCAGACTCAGAAATAGGAAAATGGTATATCAGGATTAAATTGATGTATAATTATTTACCTAATGGGGTTTTCTATAAAATATGTTTTGTGACTAGAAGAAATCTAAACATCTTTTATAATAGAATAAGTGGCACCATATAATACGCATTTATCACCCAATAAAAATATTTATGACAATATGAGAGGGTTGTATACCAATATTTTTTCCAAGGGTACCATGACATATGATAAATGTTAAAGGGTTATGGGAAACAAAATATATGGTGTTTCATACCACAAATCTTCATCCACAGTTAGATTAGTGATATATAATATATTTGTATATTAAAAAATAGTGAACCTCTTGGTGGTTTTACTAGATATTTATCATCCCATTAATTAAATTTATTGTTTCATTTATTTATACATTATTAATTCAATAATTTTTTAAAATATTATTCTATTACAGCTGTGAAATTAATTGGGAAACAACTCTTAAACTTCCTCAAAGTTCATTTTGATGAAAATATGGAAATATCTTATTCAATGGTTTTCCACAGGGTGTTGAGTTTTTTCACCATTATGAATCATTTAGTTTATAATTTCCATCATTCTTTTGTATTATTTTAAATCTAAAATGATTATGTTATTATACAAGCTAAATAACATTGAATCATAAATCTATTGTTTTCTGAAATCTGGTTATTTATTTTTTTGATTTTGAATTTATTCTATAAATTTTTATTATTTTTGCTTCATTTGGAAATTCATGTTTAATAAATTCAAGAACATAAAATAATGGAATGAATGAATTTGTTAGATTGTATTTTAAAAAATTATAAAGAAAATTCATTGTCAAATCTGTTATTAGATTAAATTGTTCAGAATTTCAAACCTTCAATATTAACTACATTTCTCTATAAATTTAGAATTTAAATTTCCAAAAGGTTTCATTTATAATAATATTTGAATGATAATATTTCTAGTTAAATGTGATGGTTACATCCAATAAAATAATTATTTTAGAATGTATATCAGTTCAATGTCTTACAATATATTCATTACATGGTTTTTTATCCATTTGAAAACTCCCTTAGATATGTACAAGTAAATATAATATACTTTTCTTATGATTTATTGAACTGGTTTCCAATGAAAATCATTTCTAAATGGCATGTGTTATTAATTTTTTAGGATGTGTGTAAATATAAATTGTTTTTTATTATGACTCCTTGTTAATGATTCTAGTATATCTAATTGCAAAATATTTTCAATGTCTAAATTGAATATACATGTTTATCGACCTTGGATTCAACATTGGTGGTAATTTTGAGTTTCAGTGTGGAATAAAGGATTATTAAAATGTAATAATATGTATAAAACTGTGATTCAGAAAAAAAACACCTTGATTTGTTTTATAATTTGTATTTTTTATGTTTCGGTTATGATTCATTAGTAGGAGATAATTTCTTCTCTAAAATAAATGTTCTGATTCTACCTTAAATAGATTAATATTTATAACCTTATGGATTTAACTAGTTATATATTTTTTATATTTCTCTTAAAAAATTATATTAAAATTTTGGTCTGACATTATACAATCATCATTGACCTTGAACTTTTGTTCTTTGAATTTAACTCTTAAGAAATTCATCCATCTATACTATAAAAAGAAAATCCTAACCCTTGTCGAACCAATATTCCTTAATTATTTAATTATTTTATTCAATAATATTTTTAGGGGTTATTTATACTTCCTTGATAATTTTTGAGATATTATAATATAAAATATTTTACAAATATTAAAGATTTTAATTATTTCTATCATTTTCAACATGAGGTAAAAATGAATTTTTAATTTTAGATGGACACAAGTTGAAAAATGATAAATTCAAATTATAATGGGAAGTAACATTTTAGATTTATAGTGTCTATCGAGAACATATTTATTGACATAAGATCTTTGTTTCATTCTTGATAATTATTTTGGAGATTAATTTTATTCCACGGAATTTTAATAATTCTTCTCTTGAGGGTATGTAGAGTCTAAATGTAAGGGAAATTGAGGCGTTTATTTTTTTGATAGATTTTTTTGAAATCATTTAATAAAAACTATAATATTTTGATAAAAAAAATATTCTCTAATTTTGGATATTTTTAATATTTATCATTTGTGTAACTGAGATTCATGTTGTATAAATTTTCTTATAAAATGTGTGTTCATAGAATAGAAAATTTAAATTGATTGTTATATTTTTATTTTTATTTAATATATATTATTTTAAGAATAAAATAGTTATAATAATGGAGTGTTATAATGTGTAATTATATTTTTGGAATAAATTCAATGATGTTAAAAAATTTTAAGATAATCTTTATTTCATTAATATTAATATTCATTAATATATTTGATAAATATTGAATTTGGGATTTTTATATCCTTGAATTATACTAGAAATTGTCATGTGAATTTACTTAATTAGATTTCAAATTTAATTAAAGGTCTAAATAATATAATATTTAATGATACAGTCCCATGTACATGAATTTCACTATTTCCCATGACAAATAGGTGATATTCTAATGAATAATCCCGTATAAGATTTTCAGCAGATTGTCGCATGCTAATATGATGCTTATCTACATAGATTTTTGAGTAGTGCACATAAAAAATATTTTTATTATCATTTATATATCCATTTTCATCCATAAAATCACACATCTATTATCTATAGTATATTCGAAACCACATATCTATTTTTTCAGTAGTTGATCCATGTTTTCTTTTTTCGAGTTTAACTGTGTGACTTTTCTACCATGATTTCATATATATATATATATATATATATATATATTTACCTAGATCCACAACCATTTAACCAATTAATAAAATTTGTTTCTATTTATCAGATTGGATGTTTCGATTCTTATTAAACAAGATCCAAAAAAACCAGACATCATATTTGGTATTTGGTTTTTTGAGACTGATTATTTCAAGTTGATGTTTATATTGAAGTTCAAGATGAACCCATCTCTGATGATTCATATAATAAATAGGTAGTTGATCCATAAACCAATAGATCCCATGAATCCAAATGGACATCTTAAAATAATAATGTGTACACCAAAATTTATAATAATAGAATGTTGATTCCAATAAAATATCTTCAATGAAACTTTAACTGGAATGAGAGGAAGAGGATGTCCGAAGATGAATCATGTTCAACACATGATTGGGTTATGGACGATCTCATCTTCCTAAATATTGTATATAGATCAATTAATAAGTAATAAACATTCTTGGTTTTCATGTTATTTATCATATAAGCCCAATTAATCCATATCTATGAAGAGTTACTCAAGCTAGAGCTTAGGAAATTTGGTAACAATATGTGAATTATGTATTATAAGAACTCAGTGTTCAGTTTAAGTGATTGTCTTAGTTTTGGTTGTTTTAGATGAGATTGTATTAGGGATGAATAATTTATTTGAGTGTCGAGTGTCATGGTTTGACTATTGTTGTGTATTTTAATAGCCTGAGTTTGAGTATGAATGTGGTTTCTATAAATTTGAAAACATATTATCAATTAATGATCATGTGCATGTGGCTGAATTTGATAGCTATTATGTTATTGTTATAGTTGCGGTGAAAAAGTGGTAGGTAGTTAACAATACCTCATATCATATATATATATATAATATGAGTAACATAAGGGTTTTGGGTTTTTAATTACATGTGAGGGAAAAAATAAATATATCTTGAACAAGGTCAGAAACTGGGAAATCCCAAGATATATATCAAGGGATGCATTTTCAAGAGTTGTAGATAAGTAGATATAGTTCATCTGTTGAAGAAAAATAATAATGAATCTTTTTCTATTCCTTGAACATGATTGAACACGATTTATAGTGGTTGTACCAACTCATAATTTTTTTATTCATTTATTATTTCAATTATCTTTATTAATACAATATATTCTCTCTAGAATTATGATCATTGAATAATCAATTGATGTTTGAGTTTGACATTTTTGATAAATTTATTTTCATCATTATTCCATTCTATAACATACACATTACCAATCAATGTTTTTTTATCGAGTGTATATTTTTTACACAATCTATTTAATTTATTGTGGATTAATCTCATCATTTACACTTCTCAATTTTTATCAATAATTGTGATCATAAAAAACGCTCTATTTCTTCATGGTTCTCTATTATCATTGATTTCATTATTATTGATAATATTAAATGTAAAAAATCTCTATAATTAATCATTAAATAATTTGATATTCCTGATTCCCATGCCATCATTATCAAGATTCATAAAGCAGTAAATCCAAGGGATGATAATTTAACATTATGTATAGAGTTATTCCAAGTGAAAATAAAATCTAATTAGATTTATTGAGAGTTTTAATACTTATAAGAGGCCATTTATAATCCATAATGTAATAAAACATTTTAGAATATATGGTGTTCTTAAAAGGAAAAATTGTTCAAGTCTTGTATAATGCATTCCCTTTCCAAGAAGAGTGTTGATTATTTAGTTGATCTACTATTTTGGAGAATTAATTAATTTTTTTCTATACTCAAAATAGTGGGACATAATGTTAGTTTAAGTGAAAAACCCCTCTTTTCTTTCCTTGTAATTCATGATATAAATAAATATAGAAACCATAAACCATTTCTTAACGAAAATAAAGGATTTATTCATGTATATTTCCTGACTTGAAATAATTAATAATAGGAGATGGTATCCTTATGATTTTGAAAATTTCATTTCCACTAGTAAAAATAAAATAATACCATTTACATAAATTAGATGATAATGAACAACAAGTATTCCTGGGTCCTGAATGGGATTATATTTACGTTGATCCACAAAATGCGTGAGAATTATGGTTAAATAATCCTCAACAATAGAGAAGGGCATGGATGATAGGGTTCACCTATCAAACCCCATTTTAGGAATTATAATAACCTTTTTAAGATCCATTGGAGATAAATTAGATGTGATGTGACTTGTAAAGTGTTTTAATTATATTTAAAAAAAATTTCATTATAACAAAATCCATGATGAAATTTGCATCTGATGCTCTTGTCCATATTATCAAATTTCATTTCAGAATTTTTTTTAATATAAATGATAATAAATCTATTTGATATCCTTAGGATATCAATTCATTCATATGGAATATAGAAACAATCTTGAATGTTTCTACCTTGAAAAACTAAGCTAATTCCATGTGACTGAATTGTTAGCAATTGTGGAAAATATATCAATAAGAAGTATGGAAATTATCTATTACAGTGTGTTAATAAGTGATATAGGTCTAAAAAGATATATCTTAGAGGAATTAAATAAATTGGGAATAAAGGATGGAATCTCGGAATTAAATCTGTGTAGAATATTTCACTTGGAGAAGAATTATTTATCAAATTTACACATGTCTCGATGTATGATCTCCCAATATTGCTAAAAAAGATAGAAAAAACATTATGCCTCATATCACTACAATGATTCTACCTAAATACAATATAATTGATTTCAAAATAAAGTGGTACAAATGAAAGGATATTTTATCCATTATTTGTAACAATTTATGGATAGATATTATAAATTAATTACTTATTTAGTTTAGTCCGATTGATGATATTTCGATAATAATAAGTAATATGTTCAACAATTTTTTCAACATTATCAATAATATTGTCTCCATACTTTTGAATTGTAATAGGTCAACAACATTTCCTATAACATTAGATAAAATTGTAAATCATTGTGTTTGCATCTCTATCTTGAATCCATTTTATTTTAAAACTATATTATTGAATTTTATCCTTTATATAAAGAATAGACTTTAACTTGGTAGTACACTCTATTTCCAACTAAAAATCAGAAAGATGAGTTTTAATTTGTTGATGAATCATGAATTTTAGTAAGTTTAGATTCATGATAGGTAATTTCAAAGTTTATTTGTTTGTATATAATTTTAAAACAACCCCTGTGATTATGTGTTGTGAGATTTAGATTCATGATACAAGAAGAATAATCAGTTCCAAAATTCATATAATTTCAAAACACTTTTGTAATGTCACCACAATCAAGATGGTATTACCATGCATTAATAAATTTGAATGGGAGGATACGTATTGATATTTTAATGGATAAAATAACCAAAACATGATGATGATTGTAATTTAATAATTCTAGGATATTTTTAGAAATAATATCCCACCAATCAAGGGTTTGTTCATTAAGGAGGGATTTGTCATGCTTACTAACCATGAATATGTTGTAATTCCTTCTATACGAAGTGTATTTAGCTCCAAATTATTAGTTTCAATCATATTATTATCTTCAATGAAATATTTAAACTCCCTTGTATACATGGAAGAAAGATACAAACACATATTTTTACTCAGAGAAAAAATATTATTAAATTAACCAATAATAATATAAAGATCTTGTATTCAGCTATATAGAAATACAAATTATAACAATGTCATTAACTATCTTGGTATATATTCTGAGTATAGATGGAGGAGTAAAACTGGTTAGAATTATCAAAAACTACACCACAAGTGAACACCTTGTATTCAATGTTAAACGAAGAAGCCCTGTTTATTGAAGAATAAGAAAACATCCAAAGAGAGTCAATAAAAGAATTATTGGTCTTATCACTAATAAATGAATATCATATATATTAAAACCTAGAAAACAACAGGTGGAATTAATACTAGTCTTAGAAATCGATAATATATTGGGATAATGTGTATGAATAAATATAATTAACAAACTGAGTGTGTCAGGTTTTCTACTCCTTGATAATTTCAAAAAATGATATTCATTTAATCATTTATTTTTGATTGGAACCCACCTTCTTTTTACATCAGCAGATCTTATTCATTACATATTTTATATTAAGAATATTCATTTTTCAATAAGAATAGTAGTATCAGCACTCTGTTTGTGTATAATGGTGGAAGAAAAAAATTTCATGCTACCTAAATCTACCCTTGTAATTATTGTAGTCATGTGATCATCACTACAAACAATTCCAGTGATCATGTACCAAGGAATATTATACATATCTGGATTGGAATATTTCATTAAATAATCCTATATGGATTGAAATATTTTGGGAACAAGAATATTATCTTGTTTTGTAGATTGTGATTAATCTCATAATCCTTAATTAGTGATCTTCTTAGACTTATTTTTAGGAAGATTGAATTTGATATGTGTACCATCATATTTTTGATGAGTTAATAATCTAATATTAAATATACTTAGTGGTTCATTTATCATAAATATAACCCTATTAAGTTGGTTCATACATGCCATCTGGTATGATTTTTTTTATTTTTTCATCATAATATAGGATATGCAGAAGAATAGATTTTATTATGTCATTCAAAGTTGGATTTGAGGAATCTAATGTATTCAGCAGTTCATATACCCCAGAGTTTCAATGTATATGTCTTTCATTTTTTGTACTAATATTTGAAACATAGTGAAAAAGATGAATATACATGTTATGATTTGATCCTTCAATAATATCATTAAGTTGGGTGTAATAGATGTGCATCCAAATATCTTGAGCAATATCACTGACAATGATATCCTCTTAGGATTCCTTCCACTATCTTCTACCAAAACAACCAAAGTCATTCCATGATCATACAATGATATAGCAGTGATGTCATATTTATCATCCATTTTCCAAAATCATTATTTTATAAAGGTTCACTATTCTCAGTGACATGGGCCTTTCCTTTTATTAGTTTTTTTGATCTCATTACAACCATTATCATGGGGTAGTTCCACCTTATTTTTAACTAACCTACAAGTAGAGATGGAGTGAACAATCATTCTTCATACCTCACATAATGGAGTTTTTTACTCATAGTAATGCTTTATATCATATTTATTATCATTATAACCGAGTCTTAAGACATATGGTTTGTTTTAATCTAAATAAGAATCTACCAAAATTCAATCATATAGTATTTACTCCACATTTAATGTGTTCTGGTCAATATTTAATTGTATTCTTATATATGAAGAATGATCATTTAGGATATTCATGTTCTAAAAAATGGATTAAACCATGAATCATAACATAGATTTGTGTCGAAGTTTTTCTTTGGGTGATGGGATTAAATGAGATGTCACATTCTGATAGACCCAAAAAACTATGGGTAATTTAAGGTTTAAAAACATAAAAGATAAATTTATTTCATCTTGAGATCCAAGAATAGTGTGTTAAAAATCACATCCAATTAGAACAATTTCTCAATTTCTGTTTCCCAAATATTGAGGTATTTGGGAATTCTGATATGCAATAAGCCATTTTTTACCCCCAATTTATATTTAAATTGAACCTGAAAATAGAAATCATACATACATTTAGAATTTTAATAAGGGCATGATGGACATAAGTTAATCAAAAACCTCTATCATCTAATTTCTTATTAAGGGGAAGATTTATAAAGCTGCATTATATAGATCTTCACTTTTTAGCACTTATGTGATGGATATTGCCTTATATATTGAGAAGGGTTCATGATTCGCATCACCATCAATATTTATGTTATCCATTGATAGGTGCTTTTCCAATGATGCATCAAGAACCATATTCTATAAGGATCATTCCCATTCAAGGTTAAAATTGTCCCTAATATGAGAAAAGATCTATATGATCGATGAGAAACTATTAACATTATTGAGAAAATCATGGTGAAATACATGGAAATAAATCACTTGTAGAGGTTCCATACACCTATCTCCACTGAAATAGGGAATATAATTACATTATTTCGTTAGATTGGGGAAAAAATACTCCAGGAAAATTCGATAAATTTCTGGGTCAACAAAGGATATGACTGAATCTCCATATCACTACACAAACTCTTGTGCAATAATTATACAATATTATGAACCTTTTAACTAATCATTTGAGTATTAGTCCTTATGTGGGTATTTTATTGACAAAACTTCTAATGAGTTGGAAATTATTTTTCACACTGTATTAAAAAATTCAAAATAAATGTATCCAAATAAGTGAACAATTTTTATAAATAAAACTTCAGATTATTGGGGAGGGGAAGGGTAAACATTCCACACCCCAAAACATAATACTAGGAAAAATGTTATAGATATCAAAACTTGTAGTGGTCTCTAAATGCATATGAAATCTAGGAACGACCACAAATATTACCAAAACTAAAATATGGATGAAACTGAAACCCACACCACTACAGAGAGTAATATTAAAATATCTAGAATCCACATTTAACAGTACTACAAAAGCGATGTTAATCATAGGGAAGATAAGGGGGTCCCCTTTAATAGTGATAACAAAGCACTCATAAAGGGTGTCCATTATACGCACTAAAAAATTGTTGGAACCCCCCCTATATGTTCTATATTAGAATAGATATATGACACCCTATATACACAATTTTTCAGCACTATTAAAGGACCAATTTATCAGCGCTTTAATTAGTGATGATAAATCAGGCCTTTAATAGTGCTCGAAATAGAACTAAGAATGGCCTAACTACCTGTGATGTACTTTTTATATTATAACACAACCAACACCTACAAAAAATAGCACATGCACAAAACAACACCTGCACAAAACATCATATACAAGAAAAATGCACCCAAGTGTTTAAAAAATGCTATATACATTTCAAAAAGTGTTTTATATAATTACATTTAGAATTATCTATCACGCACATGAAAACATTAAAGTTTCATAATTTGACATCTACGATCCCCTCTCAAAAATGTCTTCCCATTGTATTAGATTCCAAACAAATCATCCCAACTCAATAAAAATATCCCACCTATATAAGAAAACTAATATTATGTTTTTAATACTATAAATAAATAAATTAATCATTTATATGAAAGAATACATTAATAAGATGTTAATACTTTAAAAAAAAAGACACATTTAGAGTTATATCGGTCACACCATGCCCCGTATAGAGGTGAAGTTGATTCCTACACAACATTAATGAGTTATGAATAGTATTCCTCAAATATAAAAACAATCCATGTTGGTTTACTCAGTTTTGAGTATAACTTTTTTTCCTTCACTAGAATAAATATAAAATTTAAATGAAATGTTTGGATTTATAAAGGGAACACCATTCAACGTATTGAGGTGTGTTTGATTCCTAGATGTCACAAATGACTCATAGATCATTGTTCTTATGTATCAAAACAATATTACTGTGTTTTCATGGTTTTTATTATGTCAGTTTTGCTTTTTAATAAAATATCATTTCAAACTAGAAAGACATATTTTGGGTCACACGGGTTACATCGTCAGTCATTCTAGAGTAAGAGTTCTTCATTCATGTCACAGAGAACATAAAAATTGTTGTCCTAAATTATGAATAAAATCAGAGGGTGTTTTCTTCGTCTTTAGTAAGTGACACATTTTGAGCTAAAATTTAAAATTTAAACTAATAATGGACACTTTTAGACATTTTGGTCACACTGTGTATAAGGCCTCATCCTTAAACATTACTTATTATTGAATTAAATGAATAATTCACATTTGGGATCTTTTCAGGTTTAGAGTTTTAGAGAATTAGGAAATAAATTTTACATCTCAAAAGATTACAAAGTAGACTAAGTTTCCATAAAATAAAAACTCTTAAAAAAACATGTCTAGTTTCATGTTTTAGATAGCATTACTTTCCCTTGATCCCATCCTTGACCCTATTCCACATTATGTCCTATGAAAAAAATATCAAAAAAACTTGGGGTGAGCATAAAAAGCTCAGTAAGGGATACAGGAAGAATGAAAACTGTTAGTTTTTCAAGCATTAAGTAAACAATGTATACTTTATCAAATTAATACCTTCACTTTCATGAAGTAGTAAAAACTATTCACTGAATAAAATATCATTACTTACCCTTTTGTAACCAAAGGATTACCATAAAACCCATATAAATAACACATAACATATAATGGTAACCTGGGACATAAACATACTTAAATGGAAAAACCATATGGTCGACTTCCACACATACTTAATGGAATAGCCATATGGCCAACTTCCACACCCAATGCATTGGAGATTATAACGTAACCACCCGTCCTGGTATTCACGGCACCACCCATCATATTTTTTATCACGTAACCTCTCGTCAAATGTCCAAGTACCATTATAAAATCATAAGACATAAAAAAACATAATGGAAAGAAAAAACATTCACACTTTGATCACAATATATCACTCAAATATATTGAAATAAATAATCCATTATAAAAACCATTTTCAGTACCAAAATACATAAAAGAGTATATGGTATTTATTTCATTTAAAAACATCACGGCTTGTTGAGGAATCCGAAGACCAAATAATACTCACAGTGGCAGAAAAGGTCGTTATCACTGCGTACTTTAAAAAAAACATTCCTTTTTGTCATTTAGTAAAACGATTCATAGAAAAAGATTCCTTTTGTATAAAAATAAAAGTAAAAGATGTTTATACACTGTATAAAATATAGTTGTGTATAAAATGAAAGATGCCTCAATGAAAGGAGATTGAGACGAAGTCCCTTACCTCGGGTCCGACTTGACTCGATCGTTCTTTAACGTCCTGAATAATAAACTTTAGTTAATTTATAATTCCTTAAGAACCTTTTTCAAGCTTATTATTCCTTTTATATAACTTATTTCCATGTTATAAACATTATGTAATCATTATGTTAATAATGTTTGTTTTGTCGATATTTGGTTCTTAAGTCGAAAGTGGACTTTACAATTACATGTTGTTCATGTGGTCAAAGTTTCTTTATATCCAGAATGATATTCATGATACGTATATCATATATATCATATATATCTAGCATATACATGTATTTATATTAAAAGATAATTATTTAGAGGTAAGAAATGAAATTCACAGTTCATGGAGATGGTAAGCCATACGTACGCATGAACGCTACTTTCATTTCTTTGTCATATTAATGGAATTAAAACTAAATGAGAGGTATGTATATTTTAATTCCAAAATTATATTCATAATTTATATGTATCATTCATCATATATATCAATTATATACATGTACTTATAATAGTACATTACATTTGGGTATAATAAATGAAATGCACTATTCATGGAGATGGTAAGTCGTACGTACGCATGAACACTACTTTCATTTCTATCTCATACTTTAATGGAATGAAATAATAATTATGTAGAGTTATATTATAATTCTAGTATAACATCATATATAATAAATTTAAAACCATCCTTTATACTTCCCACATATGGCATTAACGAATCACATCACTATGAGGTGGCGGTAGTCCGCACTTCCTAAAATGAAATTATTATGTTTACCCACAATGGAAACCATTAAGGTATACCAAAAATGAAAAATAAAGAAGCATAATGAAAACATAAACATAATATATATCATATATAAATAGAGTGACATCTTAATGGCCACCATTATAGGTGTTTAAAAGAATATTGAACAATCATCGTTTCGTGAGGCATAAATTCACCAACCACAGAAACAGTATGTTCTTTAACCATTATATGTAGATGTCTGTAAGTGTAGCTCGAAATATTCATATAAAAAAATCCTAGTATATTTACGATACTGTAGTTTTTAAAAAAGAAATGAATAAAAATAGTTTAGTTGGTTGGAGAAGCAAAATAAAAAAAAGAACACAAGTGAACACAATACCTTAAAATCGGGTAAATCTATTAGATTTGAGCTCAAAGGCTTCCTTGGGAAGACTTCTGCCCATTGTGAGGATTAAAAGAGTAAGAGAGGGATGTTTAGAGACAAGATGGTCAGGGTTAGGCCGAGCCAAAGGCTTTTTATGTGTGGGTAAGGTGGGAGAGGTGGGGGCCTTTTATAAGAGGAGAGGAGGGGCACTCTTGGAATGTAAGGAAATGTTACTTTATTATACAATGAGTTTCATATTTTAATGGTACCACATTGATGTGTTTAGAGGATAATGTGACAAGGGTTAGACATCAACCCATCCAATAGGATTTGGTCATGTGTTGGTCTTATATTTTACATTATCTTTCCATTTTATTTAAATCGTTAAATAATGAGGTAATCATTGCATCATCATGGTGTCATAAATAATTTAATTTATTTAATGTCTAAAAATTATAAAAAAAACTATGATGTAGGAAATCTTTGTAGCTTACCAATGAATATTTATAGTAAAAACTCTGACTTGTATAACCCCATGTAAAAATTATTTTAGTAAAACAACTCATGTTTGTGACATTTTTATTTTAACATTAAATAAAAAAATATTAATGTCATTTTCCAACTAATGTGGCTCCATGGGGTCACCAAGATGACCCATGGATTGTCTTGGTCGGACATGACACATACAATAATTCTAAGACATGTGTCAAGTTCATTTGATATTATTAAAACATTATTTTTACCTTAAACTACACTAATTACCTCTAATCGCGATAAAAACTTAAAAGTTACTATTCACCAAAAAAATTATTTTAATCCCATTGAACCACATTTTACTTCTTAATGACAACCATGTATGTCGGATTTTTGATATTCAAAAAAAAATGAAGTGGTAAAATTTCATTTAAACGAAAAATCAGGTTTTATATGTACCACTTAGTGGTTTCATGATTCATCAAAAATTAACGTTTTTCAGAAAAATACCAAAAATTCACCATAAGCTATATTTGATATTATGAATTCAAAAATATAGTCTGTTTTACAAAATTAAAAACATATAAGTTTCATTAATTAATTTAATAATTATTTCTCATTGTCAGAGAAAATAGCGTGTTTTCATGAAACAATAAGTATCAAAAGATTAACACTAGTTTAACTCCGATTTCAAAGTGAAATTAATTTCAACGTCCACTATTGGATTTAATGTTAAAAATATATTCCAATTTCACTTGAAAACAAATTCTAATGATAATCAAATCATAAAAAAAATTAGATTAAAAAGAGGCTTTGAATTAAAATACAACATATTTCACTGTTCATTAAAAAATGAACTTTATCGGAAAAATACCAAATATTTAAAGAAAGTAAATTTTGATGTCCCGATTCTAAAAAATAGTTTTATTTGGTCCAATAGAATTTAAAAAAGTGACCAAAAATATATTTAATGATGGTTCTCCATCAAAAGGTGATAAGTGAACCTTTAGTGAAAATTAGTGTATAAAAGCCTAAAATTGAATTCTTTTCATATTTTAAGCCTTTATCTTTTATTGGATAAATGTAAAAACATTTAAAAACATATATAATCATATTTTAGTTATTTCTATCCATTCCCTTCTATACAACAGCTATGTGTTAACTACAATTTAAAATAATATTATTTTATTACTTGTGTGCAACGTAAGATTTCAATGTAACTCATTGTTGCGTATCAGGTATGCTATCGAACATAAAAACACTTTTAATGTAAAATTAATATTTAATTCATAAATATTAATAAATATGAAAATGTTTTATTTATTATTTACCTGGGATGTTACATCCTTCCCCCCTTTTGGGAATTACGTCCTCGCAATTTTATTCACTTATCAAAATAAGTGGGGGTATTTATCCCTCATAGCATTTTCAGATTCCCTCGTTTCCTCTTCAACAATATGGTTTTTACACAAAACCATTACCTGGTGAATTACCGTATTTCGCAACACTTGCTCTCTTCAGTCATGAATCTGGACTAGTTTTTCTTCATAAGATAGGTTCTCCTCTGGCTGAACTATCTCTTGACTCAAAACATGAGATGGATCTAGCGTATACTTCCTCAACATCGAAACATGAAAATCATTGTGTACTTGAGATAAACTCGGAGGTAAAGACACTCGGTAAGCAACTGATCTATCTTTCTCTATAATTTCATATAGTCTAATAAACATTGGACTCAACTTTCCTTTCTTACCAAATCTCATCACACTTTTCCATGGAGAAACCTTGAGAAAAACATGATCACCTACCTCGATTGATAGATCCTTCCTCTTGTTATCCGCATAACTCTTTTGCCTGCTCTGAGCTGTTCTCATGTGCTTCTGAATCAACTGAACTCTTTCTACCAACTCTTCTATCAATTCTGGTCCCATCAACTTCCTTTCACCCACTTCATCCCAAAAAGCGGGAGTTCGACACTGCTTCCCATATAATGCCTCAAATGGTGCCATCTATATACTAGAATGAAAAATGATATTATATGAATACTAAACCAAAGAAAGATGTTGGTCCCAACATCCCTGATAATCCATCGAACAAGCTCGTATCATATCCTCCAAGGTCTAAATTTTTCATTCTGACTGCCCATCGGATTGCAGATGAAAAGCAGTACTAAAATTTAATTCAGTACCCAACTACTTCTGAAGGCCTTTCCAAAAGTTAGAAGTAAACCTGGGATCACGATCGGACACAATGGAGAGAGGAACTCCATGTAACCTAACTATCTCATTAAAATAAAAATGGGAAAGTTGATCTAGTGAAAAAGTATCTCGTATAGCAAGGAAATGAGAAGATATAGTCAAGTGATCAACAATAATGCATATTTCATTATTACCTCGAGATGTCCTCGGTAATCCCACAACAAAGTCCATGTATATGTTTTCCCATTTCCACTCTGGCACTGGTAAAGGTTGAAGTATCCCTTTCGGTAACTACAGCTCTACTTTAACCTACTGAAAAGTCAAACACTTCACAGTAAAATTAGCAATATCTCTTTTCATTCCATCCCACTAGTAATACTCCAACCGATCTCTGTACATCTTAGTACTGCTAGGATGAACTGAAAATGGGGAACTATGAGCCTCACATAACAACTCATTCTTCAACTGTGAATCACCAGGGACACATAATCTCCTCCCAAACCTCAAAACACAATCATTATCAATGTTGAATTTAGTCAACTTACCCTTCTGAACCAGCTCTAACTTTTTCTGAAACTCACTATCATTCTTCTGTGCTTGCTTGATTCTGTTTGATAGGGATGATTTCACTGATACCTGAAACAAAACAGAAGAACTTCCTTCACCAACAACTTCTATGCCAAAGTTCATAAAATCAAAAAATAAAGGATCTCATTCCAAACATAGCATGGTTAATGAAGAATTATTTTTTCGACTGAAAGCATCATCCACTTTATTTGCTTTTCCGGATGGTAATGAATTGTACAATCATAATCCTTGATTAATTCCAGCCATCTCCTCTGTCTCATTATCAATTCATAATGAGTGAATATATACTTTAAACTTTTGTGATCAGTATATATTTCACACTTTACTCCATGCAAATGATGCCTCCAAAATTTTAAAGAAAAAACAACAGCAGCTAATTCCAAATCATGTTTAGGGTAATTTACCTCATGAGTTTTCAACTGTTGTGAAGCATAAGCAATTTCCTGATCATTCTGCATAAGGACTCATCCATGTCCCTTCAACGAAGCATCACTGTATATAACAAACTCACCATTCTTGGAAGGAAGTGCCAAAACTGGAGCATTCACCAATCTTCTTTTTAACTTCTAAAAACAATCATCACATTCTTTTGTCCAGATAATCTAACACCCTTCCGAGTTATCTTTGTCATTGGACTAGATAACTGTGAAATATTTTCAACAAACCTTTTGTAGTAACCTGCCAAACCAAGGAAACTATGGATCTTGGTTACATTTGTGGGTCTTGGCCATTCTTCAACAACTTTTGTTTTAGTAGGGTCAATAGTTATCCCATTTTTAGAAACAACGTGACCAAGGAAAGAAATTTGTTGTAACCAAAACTCACACTTTCTGAATTTTCCATATAGTTTTTTTCTTTTAATGTTTGCAAGATAACCCTTAGATGACTTTCTTTCTCCTCTTTACCTTTTGAATAAACCATAATATAGTCAGTAAACACAACCACCATTTATCACCTGAGTCAACTGAGCCAACACAGCAACAAACTTTTCAATTCTTATTCTGACCATCTCAGGATGCCGATTTAGAAGTTCATTTCCATATGTGTACCTTCATAGCACAACATCCATGTTTCCTCTTCGGAACACCATTCTGAATAAACATGTCTTAGATGAAGCAACATGGTAATCTTCAAATTCTATATCATTTCAATTTGACCAAAAAAAAATTTTGGGTAATCATTTAATATAATTCTAACTTCTAAAGTTATCTAAACCGACCTCTGATACCAAATATAAGGCCTCGGCCTTAAACATTACTTAATATTGAATTAAATGAATAATTCACATTGAGTATCTTTCCAGGTTTAGAGTTTTAGAGAATTAAGACATAACTGTTACATCTCAAAAGATTACAAAGTAGACTAAGTTTCTATAAAATAAAAACTCTTAAAAAGAAACATGTCTAGTTCCATGTTTTAGATAGCATCACTTTCCCTTGATCCCGTCCTTGACCATATTCTACATTAAGTCCTATGATAAACATTTCAAAAAAAAACATGGGGTGAGCATAAAAAGATCAGTAAGGGACACACAAAGATTGAAAACTGTTAGTTTTTCAAACATCAAGTAAACCATATATACTTTATCAAAGTAATACCTTCACCTTCATGAAGTAGTAAAACTCTTCACTAAATAAAATATCATTACTTACCCTTTTGTAACCAAAGGATTACCATAAAACCCATATAAATAACACATAACATATAATGGTAACTTGGGACATAAACATACTTAAATGGAATAACCATACGGTCGACTTCCACACATACTTAATAAAATAGACATACGGCCGACTTTCATACCCAATCCATTGGAGGTTATAATGTAACCACCTGTCCTGGTATTCACGGCACCACCTTTCATATGGTTTATCACGTAACCACCTGTCAAATTTCCAAGTACAATTATAAAATCACAAGACATAAAACAAACATAATGGAAAGAAAACATTTCTGCACTTTGATCACAATATATCACTCAAATATATTGACATGAAAAATCCATTATAAAAACCATTTTCAATATCAAAATACATAAAAGAGTGTATGGTATTTATTTCATTTAAAAACATCACGGCTTGTTGAGGAAGCCAAAGACCAAATAATACTCGCGGCTGTGGAAAAGGTCGTTGTCACCATGTACGTTAAAAGAAACATTCATTTTTGTCATTTAGTAAAACGATTCATAGAAAAAGCTTCATTTTTTATAAAAGTAAAATTAAAAGGGGTTTATACACCGTATAAAATATAGTTGTGTATAAAACGAAATATGCCTCAATGAATGGAGATTGAGACAAAGTCCCTTACCTCGGGTCTGACTTGACTTGATCCTTCATTAACGTCCTGAATAATAAATTTGAATTAATTTATACTTTCTTAAGAACATTTTTCAAGCTTATTATTACTTTTATATCACTTATTTCCATGTTATAAACATTATTTAATCATTATGTTAATAATTTTTGTTTTTTCGATTTTTGGTTTTTAAGTCGAAAGTGAGCTTCTTACAATTACATGTTTTTCATGTGGTCAAAGGCTCATTATATCCAGAATGATATTCATGATTTGGATATCATATATATCATATATATCTAGAATATACATATATTTATAATATCACATAATAATATAGAGGGAAGAAATGAAATTCACCGTTCATGGAGACGGTAAGCCATATGTACGCATGAACGCTACTTTCATTTCGTTGTTATATTAATGGAATTAAAACTAAATGAGAGATATGTATATTTTAATTATAGTATTATATTAATCATTTAGATGTATAATTCATCATATATATCCATTATATACATGTACTTATAATAGTACATTACATTTGGGGATAAGAAATTAAATGCACTATTCATGGAGACGGTAAGCCATACGTACGCATGAACGCTACTTTCATTTCTATCTCATACTTTAATGGAAATTAATAATAATGATATATAGGTATATTATAATTCCAGTATAAAATCATATATAATAACTTTAAATACATCCTTTATACATCCCACATATGGCATTAACGAATCACATCACTTTGAGGGGGCGGTAGTCCGCATTTCCTAAAATGAAATTATCGTGTTTACCCACAATGGAAACCATAAAGGTATAACACAAATGAAAAATAAAGAAGAATAATGAAAACATAAAAATAATATATATCATATATAAATATAGTGACATCTTAATGGCCACCATTATAGGTGTTTAAAAGAAGATTTAACAATCATCATTTCGTGAGGCAGAAATTCGCCAACCATAGAAACATTATGTTCATTAACCATTAGATGTAGATGTGTGTAAGTGTAGCTCAAAATCTTCTTATAACAACATTCTAGTATACTGAAGATACTGTAGTTGTTACAAAAGTAATTAATAAAAAGAGTTTAGGGGGTTGGAGAAGCAAAATAAAACAAAAGAACACAAGTGAACACATTACTTTAATATCGGGTAACTCTCTTAGATTTGAGCTCAAAGGATTCCTTGGGAAGACTTCTGCCCAATGTGAGGCTTCAAGAGTAAGAGAGGGATGTTTAGAGACAAAATGGGCAGGGTTTGGCCGAGCCAAAGGCTTTGGAAGTGTGGGTAAGGTGGTAGAGGTGGGGGCCTTTTATAAGAGGAGAGGAGGGGCACTCTTCGAATGTAAAGAAATGTTACTTTATTATAGAATGTGTTTCAGATTTTAATGGTCCCAAATTGATGTGTTTCGAGGATAAGGTGTCAAGGGTTCTAAATCCACACATCCAATAGGTTTTTGGACATTTTTAGGTCTTAGATGTTACATTATCTTTCAATTTTATTTAAATCGTTAAATAATGAGGTAATCACGACATCATCATGGTGTCATAAATAATTTAATTTATTTAATGTCTTAAAATTATAAAAAAACTACTATGATGTAGGAAATATTTTTAGCTTTCCAATTACTATTTATAGTAAAATATATGACTTTTATAACCCCATGTAACAATTTTTTTAGTAAAACAACTCATTTTGTGACATTTTTATTTTAACATTAAATAAAAAGATATTAATGTCATTTTCCAACTAAAGTGGCTTCATGTGGTCCCCAAGTTGACCCATGGATTTTCTTGGTCGGCCATGACACATAAAATAAGGCTAGGACATGTGTCAAGTTCATTTGATATTATTAAAACATTATTTTTACCTTAAACTACACTAATTACCTCTACTCGCGATTAAAAACATAAAAGTTACTATTCACCAAAAATTATTTTAATCCCATTGAACTGCATTTTACTTCTTAATGAAAACCATGTATGTTGGATTTTGGAAATTCAAAATACAGAAGTTGTAAAATTTAATTTAAATGAAAAATCAGTTTTTAGAAGTACCACTTAGTGGTTTCACTATTCATCAAAAATTGATGTTTTTCAGAAAATTACCAAAAATTCACCCTAAGCTATATTTGATATTTCGAATTCAAAATTGAAGTCTATTTTACAAAATTAAAAACATATATGTTGAATTAATTGAATTAATAATTAATTCCTACTGTCAGAGCAAATAGCGCGTTTCCATGAAACAATAAGTATCAAAAGATTGACACTAGTTTAAGTCTGATTTCAATGTGAAATTAATTCCAACAACCACTATTGGATTTAATGGTAAAAATATATTCTAATTTCACTTTAAAACCAATTCTAATGATAATATAATCATATAAATAAATTAGATTAAAAAGAGGTTTTGAATTAAAATACAACATTTTTTACTATTCATTTAATAAAATGAACTTTATCAGAAAAATTCCAAAAAATTACACAAAGTATATATTGATGTCCCGATTCTAAAAAAGCGTTTTATTTGGTCCAATAGAATGTATAAAAGTGACCAAAACTATATTTAATGACGTTTCTCCATCAAAAGGTGATAAGTGAACCTTTAGTGAAAATTAGGGTTGAAAAGCCTAAAATTGAATTCTTTTCATATTTTAAACCTTTATCATTTATTGGATAAATGTAATAACATTTAAAAACATATATAATCATATTTTAGTTATTTCTATCCATTCCCTCCAATACAACGGCTATGTGTTAACTGCCATTTAAAATAATATTATTTTATTAGTAGTGTGCAACGTTAGATTTCAATGAAACTATTTGTCGCGTATCGGGTACGCTATCGAACATAGCAACCCTATTAATGTACAATTAATATTTAATTCGTAAATATTAATAAATATGAAAATTTTTTATTCATTATTTACCTGGGATGTTACAATGTGTATCAGATTGTGGTGCAATTCATTATTACATGTCACAAATGACTCATTGATCATTTTACTAAAATATCAATGAAATAAGAATGTGTTTTCCCAGTATTCAGTACATCACATGATCATTTTACTTAAATTAATGCCAATTTTAAATAAAAATACATTTTGATTTATATTGGTCACATCGTTCAACATCTTGAGGTTTGGTTGATTCATACACATCACAAATGACATATGGATCCTTTTTCTAAAGTATGAAACGAATCTGAATGAGTTTTATCAATTTTTAGTATGCTAGTTGTGTTTTTTACTAAAATATAATTTCAGAAAAAAACATGAACTTGGAGTCATACCAGTCACATCGTGAAACATTTTTATGTGAGACTACATCATACATGTCACAACGGACATGAAAATTACTGTCTTAAATTATGAAGACAATTTGAGGGAATTTTCATGGATTTTGTTGAGTGACATGTTTTGAGAAAAAATATTAATTTTAAACTTATAATAGAAATTTTTAGTCATACTCATCACGTTGTGCATCAGATTGAGGTTTGGTTGATTATTACACATCAAAAATGAACAATAGACTATTTTTATAATGTATCGAAATAATAAGAATGATTTTTGTTGATTTTCAACAGTTAACATATTTTTAATTAAATTAGTGTCAATTCTAAATAAAAACAAATTTGTAATTATACCGGTCACATTGTCCTTTGGATTGAGGTGTCATTGATTTCAACGCATAATAAATGAATTATTAACATTTTTTCTAAATTATCAAAACAATATTAATGAATTTTTCTCTATTGTTAGTATTTCACTTGTGTTTTTTTACTAAACTGACATTTCAAACCATAAACATGAATTTTGTGTCATATTGGTTGCATCGTGTATTAGTATGAAGTGAGACTCGTCAAACGCATCACAAAAAACATAGAAATCACTTTCCTAAATTATGATGAAAAACATTGGGCATTTTCATGTTTTTTTGTGATTGTAATGTATTGACCAAAAATGAGAATTTTAAACTGAAAACAAACCCTTTTAGTCATACTAGCCACATCATGCTTTAGATTGAGGTTAGGTTGATTACTATACATCAAATATAACTAAAAATTCATTTTTCTAAAGTGTCAAAATTATCCAAATACATTTTCTTCGTTTTCAATATGTCACATGTTCTTTTTTTGTAAATTAAATACAATTTTAATTGAAAACACATTTGGATTTATACAGTTAAAATTTTACATCATATTGAGGAGTGGTTGATTCCTACACATCACAAATGACTATGGGAACATTTTTCTAATGCATCAAAAAAAAAATCCAAATTTGGTTTCTCAATTTTGAGTATGTTAGTTGTGTTTTTTAACATAATTATCATTTCAAACTAGAAACACGCTTTTTGAGTCATACTGGTTGCTACATGAATCTGTTGGACATTAAAAAACGTCATACACATCACTAAGGACATAGAAATCATTTTCTTAAATTATGAATACAATCATAAATCATTTTTTTTTGTTTTCAGGGAGTGACACATTTTGAGAAAAATTGAAAATTTTAAACTGATTAAAGAATATATTATTCATTCATATCACACTGTGCATCATAATGAGGTGAAGAGAATTCCTAAACATCACAAATGACTCATGGATCATATTCCTAAAGTATTAGAATAATTAGAAAGAATTTTCTATGTTATTTGTATGTCGCCTTTTGTTCTTTACTTAAATTAATATCATTTATCAGTAAAGATAAACATTTGGATTTATACAATTCACATCGTGCATTGTATTTAGGTGGGGTTTGTTCCAAAACGTCATAAATGACTCATGGATCATTTTCCAAAATTATGAAAAGAATTTGAATTATTTTTCTCAGTTTTCAATATTTTAGTTGTGTTTTTTATTAAAATATCATTTCAAACTAGAACCATGCATTTTGAGTCATATTGGTCACATCATGCTTTGGTTTTATATGCGACTACTTAATAAACATACCAAAGGACTTATGAATTGCAATCCAAAATTATGATGACAATAAGAGCATGCTTTCTTGGTTTTCTGTGAGCAAAATATTTTAAGTCAAAATGTCAATTTTGAACTAATAATAGAAAAATTTAGTCATACCGCTCACACCATGTGTCAGACTGAGACGGGGATGACTCCTAAACATAAAACATTACCTATAGACTGTTTTTATAATGTATCAGAATAATGAGGATGAGTTTGACCAGTTCTCAATATGTTAATTTTTCTTTTTTACTTAAATTGACGTCAATTTAAAAAAATTAGACACTCTGAGACATACATGACACATCATGAAATAATATGTCATCTATTTGATTTATTTTTCAAAATGTAAATAACATATTGAGAGTGATACACAACCCATAAATGTATAAAGAATCACCCAACATGAAAAATGAAATCCACCTTCATAAGAAGAAAAATTATTAATTATGTGACTCACACTACAAGGAAGTAAAGTAAACAAAAATATGAAATAATCCACTAATTTTGCTAAAGTCACATATTCATTATATTAGTTTACAATCTCTAATCTAGTATGCTGCCCATTCATTTCTAAAAATTTCTACATCATCTTATGAATATGATCCTTTATGACAGTTAGTGTAGTACTAAAAAAATATAAATACAAATTTATTAATAAATATTTTAAATGAAATAGTAATTATCTTCATAATTACCTCTCCTGGGATGACAATTTTTTTATGAAATATGATCTCTTTCATAAATTTAATTACATAATAACCACAACCATTTCTATTTGTTTGTTTCAACAACTATAGAAACATAGATAAAAATAAGAAAATATTTTTATATTTTTATTTTGAAATATAATCTTATATACCATGATTCATATCCCTTATAGTACTTGTGATGATCCTTGTCCTTTTCCCTTTGCGTCAAACCATGATGTAGATGATATTGATGAACCAACCTATCATAACATAGTCCTCAGTCAAAGATAATATAAATTATATTCCTATATTTTTAGTTCTAAAATATTTTATGTAGAGTATTACAATCTGACAAATATCATCATTTGTGGTTAGTTTGTTTGATATCCATTCATTGAATCCAATAAATAAATTTTTGAAGTATCCAAATTGATCGCAATGAGAATCTAATACCGATAAAAACATAAAATGAATTAAGTAATGAATGAAATTTAAATATATTTTATATGATTAAATTATATAGTTGTACCCAAAAATAGTTTGTATTAAGAAGTTCATGTAATATGTAATTTTTCTAATAAACAATTTGGGCAGTTCATCCACTATTTAACCCTTTTCAGTGAATTATTTTTGTATAGGTGATGTGGGGACTAATGAGTCCAAATTTTTATTCATGGGGAAATCCCTTCAATTTTTTTCATTTACCTCTTTAAAAAATATGAAATTTATTTATTCATACTTAATATAGTATATCATATTTTGGAAAATCAAATCTAGAAAAAATACCTCATGTGTATATTTACAATGGGTCCTCCTAGCCAATCATGCTCCATGATTTCACTTACATTATCAACATTGAGAAAACATGGATCTTCCCCTGCGTACATATTTTCATCAATAACAATTGTGTGAGTACCACCATCTTTCAACTTTGTAATCACATGATCCCGTAATGATAATAATTGTGGATATTAAATGAGTGGTTTTATGATTATTTTGGCTGATTGTTTCGATTGGTTGGATGATCATTGATATAGAATTGTGTTGTTATTTATTTCACCCCATTCCCCATTTCTTTATTTAATTACATTAATCTGTTCAGAACTTTTTTCATTAATGTTTTTATGATTATCTTGAAAAATAAATTCTGAATGAAACCTCCTTTTTGATTTTTTTACAAGATATTAATACCATGTGATGAATGTTCCAGGAGATTGTTTAACCCTATGAATATTATATTCTTCAATTGGAATATGTATCTTGGATCTCAGTTAATGGGATACATTAATCAAAACTATAACATGAACTGTTGAAATTGGTATTCTATGTCGCATGTCATTCTAGATATTGAACACCATTAACCTCAATACAAGGTAATGGGAGGGTTTTGATAGATATAAATCATAGTAATTTTTACCACTTAGAATATCTATATGAGAAAGGTATTAGTGTTTATCTAATTCAAAATTCATAGAAACATTTTTGAGAACATTTAATACATCAGATAAGATAGGTTTTTTAGTATAATATCTCACCTCAAATATGGTGGGGGTGGGGTGGGATCTTCATGTGTGGGTTGGTCATCAGTTGCTCCTTCTATTTTACCCCCATTAAATTTGTTATCATCTCTCTCTTCAATTGCATTTATTCTTCAAGGATAGAAACACATTCTTTAATTATTTTCATTTCTTCAATTTGATCATTATTATATTTTTTATTCTCAAAATATGTTTGGGGTGTCACCCCAAAACCCAGACCTCTGACATGACCGTACTATTCTATTTGCATCAAGGGAACCGAATGTATGTCTTCATCTAGTGTGTGTGTTATTGATTTCGGTGACTATTTAATATAGAAAATATAGTAAAATAAGTAATAATTTTTTTTATAGTGATTTAATGAAAAAAATATTGATTATGTCATACTAACACATGTATTATAGTATATTTAAAATATGTACAAATTATTTTCAACTGAAGCTTACCAAATCCTTCCTTTATAGTAGGTGTAACTTGGTTTTGATGATCGTTCATTATTTTCATCACATAGTGGTTCTTTCATAAATAAAAAACTATCAAACAAAGAGATTAATATATGTATCATTGAAAAAAATACCACCAAACAAAATTTACCTAAAATGTCTAATATTCACCATGGCTAGTGAATGTATCCCAAACTACTTGGGTTATCAGGTGTTCAAAAAGAAGTTGTGGGTGAAATTTTATTTTCTCTTCAAAATATTTAAGATGATATCTGCTTAAAAATGATTGAAAGGCTATGTGAACATTTCTAGAAACCTATAATACATAGTCCTTATGTGATTCAACAACTATAAATTTAATCTAAATGTGATAATGAATAGAAATTAAATCTTTCATTATTTTATTTTTTAGTAAAATAAAGAAATGATATCATACTGTTACCATAATATCTACCCACATCAGTTTCTAATGCCTGGTGAAAACATGGTTCCATTACTACAAATCCATCATAAAACATTGATGAGTGATTATTATAATGTATCTATTGATCATGGCCTAGTTGGGGTTAACGTGATGGCCCCTCTTATTCCAGCTGACCTCGTATTTGATGCCTTTCACTTTTTCCTAAAGGATTTTTTCTAACACCGTCAAACTACAACGATCTTGTTTTTTCTTTCTTTCCAGTGTTTCATTTCCTTCAATTTCCTCAGTTTCAACATCATCAATATGTTCTTCTGGAGATCTAACATAGACATGTGTAGATTGTGGCTGTACTGTTTCACTGGTAGCAGTAGGAAGTTGAGTAACCTATTGTACATCTCTAAATGAAGTAGCAGAAGGTCCAGAGATCTGTTGTTCCTTGGGATTGGGAGAATCATCATGCACATAAGTCATTATCTATAGTAGTGGTTTTACATTTAATTTATATTACATAAAATAAATAGTGAATAGATAATAACAAATTGTAACATGATGTTTATTATAATAAAAATATAACCTCATTGTTGAAAATAAATATTAACGATGAATGGATTTGACCACTATATCAACTATATAAATATTTTAATTGTGGTGTACTTTAACATACAAAACATCATCTAAATTGGGAACACTGTGAAATGATTACAACATTCCAATGAATGGGTCATCCTCTATTGAATATTTATATGACCCTTTAGTGGTTTCATTCGATAACAGAACAATTGACATGGTTTGGTTTGCAATATGTAAAACATAAATACTTATATTTCCTATAATTTATTTATAAATGGTTATTCATTATACCCTTCTTTACTAAAATCAACTTTAACGAATCATAATTCATCTATTTTAGGAACAATCCTATTATCAACCCACTTCCATTGTAAAACTAGTACATATAATTTCATATAATCCATATCCCATTTTATTTTGAAGTAGTAAAACTATGAAATATTAAAAGAAATTTGATTTCTATCCCTAACATTGGAAACATGCATCGATTTCGCCATAGGTGTAACACTACTATTCTTCTTGGAATTTCCATCATCTTGTTCATTAGTATAGAATGTATAACCATTTATTACATTAACATTTTAATATAGTACATACACACTTGTTCCTCCAGATATCCATCAAATTTATTCAAAAATTGAGTCCAGAATTTATTCTGACTCGTTATATATATGTCCCCAAAATCATCCTTTAAAATATCAATAATGTGTATTAGATATCTAATTTTTAGATAATTATTGATTCAAATGACTATGAATTTATTTGTGTGTTTTAACATATGGTTTAATGTGGAAAATGTTATAAAAATGTAAATGTTATCTTGATCTCAATCTACAACATTGACTGTGACAACATCTCTTCCAGAAAGTTCTTCACCAGTAATCCACCCTGTTTGTCATTATTTCGGTAGAACAATGATTTCCACACTAGATAGGTATTCAGTATATAATTGAATGGATTATTCAACAATATATCTATCCATAATACAACCCTTTGGATGACCTTTATTTTTGACATACCCTTTCAAAATCTTTATATATTGTTCAATGGTGTACATCCATCTATAATATATAGGACCACATAGTTTACTATTTCTCACCATATGGGTCATCAAATAGACCATCATATCATAGAATTATCTCGAGAATAACATTTCAATTTCACATAATATGATAGAATTTTATCTTTCCATACTCACCTATTTTTCAAGGGTCTATAACTTCCCTGCATATAGCTTTGAATATAAAATAGATCCTCATAAATGATTGATGTACATTCCTAGGGAAAATTCAATGTTATGCTACATGAATTAGATCTTTCATAAAAAAATCACAGTCATGTGATTTCAAACCCTTTAACTTTAAATCAATCATTGACACAATGATCTTGGTATTTTATGAGTACCCATATGGAACCTTTTTATCAATCATCAAGTTGAAAACCCGATATCTCACTTATCTGGATAGAGTGTATGAAGTAGGTGGAAGAAATGATATTTGTTCACCCATCACTATTTAAAACTCATCTCATATTATCATGTCAACAATGACCATCCCTGCCTTAATACCATCATTTTATTCATGAGAAATTAGAAACATTATGATGTCACTATCACATATTTTTTTTAATAATAATAACATCATGAAAATGTCTGATGTGCAGACAGTTCAAGTATGGTAATTCCAAAAAAATTATACCTTTTTTAAACTAGGTTTTGTATGTATTTTTGAATATGTTTTTCCATAATTAGAGTCCGCATATTTCACTTTATCAAATAATTGATGACATGTGACTGGAGACAATTTTATATATTCTTCTAAAACTACTAGAAAAGGATATCATCCAAGATCAATACATATTCCATCAGGGTAGGAATTTTTCATGACCTAGAATCACGGTTTTAGATGAAAATTTCTTATTAATTGATTGTGTACCTTTTACTCAAATAGGACAACCTTGAGATACGTTAATGTTATATCCTAAAAAAAATTTATAAGAAGGAATGTCATTTATCATCCTATAAAACATGGATCTCAATGTAAAGTCTTCATTTATGTGATCATCATACAACATAACACCTAAAATTTACAATAATTTAAAATCATTGATCAATAGTTCCAAATGAACATCAATATCATTACCCGGTTGAATTGGTTTGGTTATAACCATAGATAATAGGATGGATTTTTGTTTCATAAATAACCACTATGGTAAGTTATAATCTACCAGCATAACCATCCATGTAATATGATTGGAAATTTTAAAACCAAAAGTATTCACTCCATTTATAGGTAATACAAGATGACAGTTTCTCAGATGATTTGCAAATTCAGGATACTCGTGTTCAATTCTCATATACAGAGGGGACTTCGTTAGGGATATAGTTTCCCATCTTTATTTATTTTATCTACCTGCCATGCCAATTTCATTACATTGTGCTCACATCTATATAGTATCCTAATATATGGAATGATTGTAAAGAACCATAAAACCTTCATAGAAATAGATTCATCATTTTTATATTTATAAGAACCACACATTGAGATCCTAAAAAAAATGGTCTTTGAGAAATAGTATACGTTTATCCAGGAAAGATTCTATTCTTTCAGAGATCATACCCATTGAGGTTAACATTCATTGGGAATCGTATGTTCAGCTCAAGAGATCATTATATTCTTGAAGGATGTCATCAGGAAGAGAAATTAGTTTTTTAAAACAAGAGTCACTCTATCCATTTCATACTTTAAAATTTTACAGCTTTAGTATGGATGAAAATACTGTATATTTATTCTAACTAGCATATACTGGTGTCTTTTCACAACTCTTTAACTTCTAAAACATTTTCGAGAAATCACACAGTTCATCTTCAACTTCTTCTGTCATTTCCACAATATGATGACCATTATCATTCACATCTTTAATAATATCTTCAATATAGTATTATTACTTGTTCAAATTTGTAATCATATCATATGATCCATAAAACGCAGTGTTATCCCAGCCACTACTAACATTCATTTATTCACTATTTTTATTCTGACATTTATAACATTGATCTATTCTATGATATATCATGTTTTCTTCCAAATCCTCTAGATTAATTTTTCATGAATATCCACTTCATAAAAATAGACAAAGGATTTGAGAAGGTTCAGATGCATGATCTTTTGCAATCACGATGAAATCCTTAACAACATCTTCATACTCTTTTTTCAAATGATTGGCATCCATCTTTTATTTTTTGATATCAATCCTATTTTATTTAGTAATATTATTATTTAACAAAATAAACTCACATAACATTAATTTTATGTCTTAATTTACAAATTCTATAAAAATAGACACATAATATATTATGGATTGTCTACGTTTGAATGTCTTTTGATAACTATTTATAAAATCACACATGAATTCCCATTAGAAAAACCAACCATTTACAGAAATTCATTTTTAAAATAACACACCCATTTTAAAATAAATCAATCAGTTCCAAACTCTCTTTTACAAAACCACAATTACTTATATAAATAATTAAAGGAAACTTCATGACCCAATAATCTTAATCATTTAAAATGAGTTAAAATCCTCTATGAAACAATTTAAAAAACATGAATCATTTTAAAAAAGACACTTATGCAATTTCACAATGAAATAAATACCAATATATGAACACTAAATAAATATACAAATAAAACAACTTGATTCATCCCAAATCATTCAGTGTTGTAGGATTCCATCACATTATTCCAAAGTTTGGTGTCATAATAATAATTTCCAAAAGAATTTGATATTGTGCTCCCCATTATTTGATATCCCTTATCCATGGTTACATTTTCTAGTTATATCAATTATCCTTCACCACAACACTGGATTCCCAACAGATATGTTCCATAGTCAATAACTACACTAGAAACTATAAAACCATCATGTTTTATCACACACTATTTGAGATGGGTTCTTAATTCCCCCTTACATCAATGTGGTCCTTCTCGGAGATCCTGCATTAATGATGGCACCTTTTCTACCATTGAATAAATTCCACATGGATCCAGTCATCCTGTTTTTTTCATATGGTTCTCTGGTGTTGGACTTCCCTAATGAGGCCTTCTTAGTGAAATAATCCTTCCTCTATTAGACTATGGTTTTACATTTTTTCCAATAAATTCTTCCACTCTCATATTTTCATAATGATGTTGTTTCATTGGGATTTTCTTCAACATATTGTGTTCCTATCATCAACCAGAAAACCTTTTTCATATTTCTCTCATCATAGGATATTTTTTTTAAATCTTGGACATGTAGTACCAAATAGGATGACTCTTGGAAGTTTACGGTCATCTGATGGGCTTTCGGTTTTCATTCTAGGTGTGGCATCCCTCAATAAATGGTATAGTTCAACCTCCTAGGTCACCCTTTTCAATTTAAAAATCCATCATATTTTCATTTCACAATCCATCCATATTCCAAAAAATAAGGTTCTTTAGGTTTATACACTCAAATAATGACATGAGTTCATTATTTTTTGGTTTTTAATGGCCTTAATAATAAGGGTTTTTCTAGTGATAGTTTTACATGGTTGAATAATGAGAAAGGTTCTAGTAAAACCTGGTGTTGTCTTGACTAATGCTTTGCTATCTTATCTTCCATCTTAGCCTATACTATTTCCAAGGGTACCCACGTCCCTTGATATCAATCTAATAACACACCTCTTATTGTTACACTACCTAGATGAGTGATCAGTGGTGATCGATTTCACCTTTCTACGTTATAGACCTATGTGCCATACTACCAAAAAGTGGGTCACTTGTAATGGAATTGACTAGTGCAAGGATGTATTGGACCATTATTAAAAATAATATAAGATATATTAATTATGAGAATCCTTCATGGATTATTGGTAATCACATCTGCTTTCATGAAATATACTTTCTCTCTTATGAGGTGGAATGTCTATAGTCTGCCATTGAAGAAAATTGGGATGCAGATGCATTCAATCAACATTATACCGAAATTATTTCCTTTTAGATAATATTTTGGAACGTGAATGTATGTTTCAAGATAAAACTATAGTTAGCTGGATCAAATAAGGTTAAAAAAACACAAAAATCATCCGGTCATGTGTCCAAGAAAGGATACGGAAAATTTGAATGAATATCTTGTATAATGATGGATCTTTTTTGGATAAATGAAATGTGGTTGGTGTGATGGACAAGTATCATAATATGAATCTCATAGATGGTCCAGATCCTTGCATTCAAAGAGGCTTTCCTCGGATCTCCTCAAATATTTTTGAGTACTTTCCTCGAATGGTCTCAACTTATGAAAACTATCATTTATTAACTTTGCAAAATGAATTAAGTATTTAAGATGCAGTGAATGGCCTCATCCCTGATAGTTCACATGGACATGATAACTTCCTAGGATCAAACTTATAGCCTCTTGGGACATGGTCATAAAGGAACTTTTTGATTTGTTTCATGTATTGCAGTGACGAGTTCATCTCCAGATACTTTCTTCTATCACAAATAATTTTCTTATACAAAAGAACAACGCTCCATGATTTTTCCAAAACTACCCCTACCCCCATTATCATGTGAAAAGTATCTTATAAGTTCATTTATAGTGACATTAATAAAATAATTTTACTGCAACTTCCTTCATTGGTTTCTGATGAGCATAATGGGACTATTGATGGAGGTTCAATACATATGGAGATCAGACTCTCAAAATAGATGATAAGGGATATCAACTTGAAGTATATAGTAACATATTTGGTCATAAAGCTTCACAGATTCAAATACTAAGAAAGGATAGAGTGGAAAATTATTCTAACAGTTCTGTCTTTCATGGGCTTCCCCATGTGGGCTTCAGACCACATATATAGGTGTTATAGCTCTCCTTGGATTAATATTCCCTTCATGGTAAAATTTCGTGGAATATAAAAATCTACCCAAGGTCAATGAAAATGTGATCTATTATCTCATAATCAGTTCATTATGATGTATGATTCCCATAACCAATACATCAACATAGGTCTCCATGTTCTATAGTTTCTTAAATTGTCAATGAAATCATATACTCATTGCTTTATCCCACCTAATGTATGTGGATGAAAGTATCCTTTTTATCAATTCATTTAAAGGACTATTTGTGGAATTAATGAAATTCATGAGGTGTACATTATACGGAGTTTCTAGTTGATAAATGATTAGAATGGTAGTATCTACCTCCAATAATGGTGAACAGAATGTCACACTCAATACCTGAAATAAATATTGTAATGCATTATAATAGAATTTAGATGGACAATCTCAGTGTCCATAAATCCACTTCTAGAGTTCTTATCCACCACTTCAACAAATTATTGGAAAAGATCAAAAAATGTGTTAATAATTTACTGAATTTTTCTCCTTTCATGATGGACATATTAATTTGGCCAATTTTTTTATAACCTCTATTACAAGTCATAATATCTCTACCCACCATGTTCTTAAAGATGTTATCTCCATCACCCAATAAAACTTTCATGCATTATATGGGATTCACACTCAGATAGAAGTAATCACTAGAAGACATTTCCCCTGATGATTCAGGCTGTTATGGTGGTGGTAATTAATATTACTTGTGTGTCATGTGACGTTCATGGTTTTCGTGAAAAATTATCATTCGATGTACTTATGGGATTGTAATTGTATGGAATACTCATGAAAAAGAGTTATATAAATAATATTGTTTCTATCATTAGAAACCCCTCCCCTAGTGGCTCTCGATCCAACCGAATATAAAATTCTCCTAGAGCTACTCCTAGTGGATAGTTGTAAGAGGATAAATCATATTCTGTAATCAAATACTGAGTGGAATTTTCTTGGGTTTTTTAGGGTGTCTGACACGAGACATAAAATTTAGAAAAACTCATTGTCATATGTATTTCAACCAGATCATCCCCATAAATGAGAAATGTAGCCTATCTGATCTCATAAGGCTGAATAACGATGTTGATAAATCTATTTTTTCTAGATCACCTTATGGAGCATTTTGAGGAGTGACATTTGTTGGATTTTATCTCGAACCACTAAATGATCTAGTTGGGCTGCTACCCTCTGGTACAATGAAATCACTCCCAGGAAAAACATTCTGGTTTGGCCCAACCATAGTAATGATATTTCTATTAATGATAATTTCAGGAGCATCATCATAATAATGGAATCATTCTTCCTTTTTTACGACACTCTCTGTGATGAGTACTTAGATAACCTTTTCTTCTAAAGTGACTGGTCTTGGGTGATTTGTATCACCTTTTGAAAGCTCACTATTTTCTACTCTCAGTTATCATCATGAATTTTTTTTCATGTGGTCCATGTTAAAATGGGAGGTTTGGGATCATATATCAGATGGACATCTTCTAAAAGGGTTATTTCTAGACAAATAGTTACTCAGGTATGTGGTTCAACAAGAAAAAGTAAATCATAACAAATGATTTAATAATATGGGAAAATCCCATTATTATAATAATGCTCACATAAAAACTATTTCATAACATGAATCATGTAACATTCACAATTCAAGGACACATTTAAGGTACACAACAACGATTCCAACCAACATCAAATTCTCTTAATGAGAAAACAAAAACCACCATCGACCATGAATTTTAGTAGTGTGTTAAACCGGAACAATTCACGACATCACCATGATAATAAAATTGTGATAACATGTTAAAGAACTCACCATGGAGGTGTGGATCAGTGCATAGTGGAGGGGAGTTAATGGAGGAGGAGTGGCATGCGGAATATGAGTCATCTTGTATAGGAGAGGCACACAGCGTATGAGAGCTGAAAAACAGAGGATTTCTCATACTGAAGAGAGGATGGCAGTAGAGGAGAGGTGCATGGAAAAGGATATGTGTATGGCAGATTAGTCCTCTAGTAGAGGAGAGGCATGCAAAAGAGGAGGGGTGCATGGTAGAAGAGAAGGATGATGTAAAAGTGGGTTCGCGGTTAAGGGATTTGTGGTGGCAGAGGAGTAAGCAGGACGGGAGGAAGAGTATAAGAAGAAGAAGAAGGCATCGACCATAGGGGTCAACATCCACAAGTGATTAAGGGTGCGTAGAATGATGGGAATGTTATGGTTTGATTATAAAACCTTGTGAAACCATTAACAATGCTAGATAAAATGTACAATACAAGTGTGTTTTATTAGTGCCAAAATAGAAAGTGCTGATAAAACAAGCCTTTATGAGTGAAAAAAATATAGCACTAATAAACACACCTTTTACAAACAATTTATTATCACTGATAATGATATAATGTTCAATTTTAATTTATATTAATATATATATTGATAAAATAATATATATAATAAATATATTTATTTATTTATAATTACAACTATAAAGAAATAAATATATTTATAACTATAAATTAATTATTTAAATAATGACGAAATTTTAAGTAATATACTTATTATATTTATAAACATTGAAATATATATAATAAATGTATTAATTATATATATTTATAAAATTATAGATATACATAACGATATTTATTGTAATTTTATAATTATTTATATAAATATATATATGATTAATTATTTAAATGAATATATATTTTATTATGATTTTAATTATAAATGGTTATATATTAATTTATTTAAATAATAATAAAATTATAAAAAATTAATATTTATAATTTATATATATATTTATTAATATATTTATTTATTTTATTTATTTTATTTTTATAATTATTTAACTATAAATGTATTTATAAATAATATTTTATTTATTTTTTCAATATTTTTATATATTATAAATGTATTTATAAATATATTTATTTAATAACATATAACAATATATATTAAAATAACAAATATATTTTTTATAAATTAAAATTTATTTAAATAAATTTATATTTATTTAAATTTATATCTAACAAGTTAATATATATTTATTTGTGATTAGAATTTCTAATATATAAATATTTATTTATAGTTTTAATTATAAACATATATATATTAATAATTATGAAATTATAATAAATATATTTATAAATTTCTTAAATATATAAAAATATATTTATTATAATTTCTAATTATTTAAATATATATAAATTTATTTAGAATTATATTAATAACTATTTGTATCTTTTTATAAATATTTTTATGTTAATATATATAATTAATATATTTATTATTATTTTTTAAGTATTTAAATATATCTATACTAATTTATGAATTATAATTAAAAATATTTGTATTTATTTATAAATATTTTTATATATTTATTAATATATTGCTCTAATTATATTATAAATTTATATGTAGTATAATGAATATATGAATTATAATGTCATAATTATTTAAATAAATATATCTATTTCTAGTTACATTTATAACTATAAATAAATATATTTATAAATATTAGTATATAATTATAAAATTGTATATATATAATTATAATATATGTATTTATTTTAATTTTGAAATTATATTAATATATATATATATAGTTTTAATTATAATTAAAAATAAATATATTTAAAGAAGAATTATATATAATTAAATTTTAATAAGTAGACACATAATAAATATATTTATTATAAAAATATATTTCATATAATTTTATAAATATTTTTAGGAGATAATAGAATATATGGGTAACATGAATTAATTACATACCATGTAAAATATCAATAGTAAAAAACTAGCCATCAAAGGAAAAAATGAATAATAAGAAAAATGTAATGTATAAATTTACATTTAGGATGATACATAACATATATGTAGATGAATGATAAATATATTTATTGACCAGATTCATTAGAAACACATATATATTAAACAATTATAATATAAATATATATATTTTAAAATATTTTTCATATATTATTGCAAATAAAAAATATTCAATATATTGAATTTAATCAATATAATAAATATAATGAATCTAATGAATCTAATAAATCTAATAAATCAAATAAATTAATTTATCTAACAAATATAATAAACATATAAATAATAAATCTATAATATATCGAATAAATATAATAAATATAATAAATATATTTATTATTTAATAAAATTTATAATTATGTTATAATTATATATATATATTTATTTATTTATAATCTTAGATATAATTTTTTAAGAACATTATATAAATATTCTTGAATTATTAAAGAAATTATTTATAAACATGCATTTTTATTTAATGTATACAAATAAAAATTATTTTTGAATATAAATATAATAATTTTGAATAAATTGTTATTAATCTTTTTTATCAGTGCTAAACATAGCCCTAATAATGGTATGCTTTATCAGTGCTATGAAAAGCGATAATAAATTTATACACAATATCAATGCTTTTTATAGCCATGATATATGATATATTTATTAGCGCTTTTAGATAGCGCTAATAATAGCATCCTGTAACGCCAACCCTAGAAGCCCAGATTTAGTGCATTATTACATATATTAGGCATGATCACAAATGATCTAGTCTCGAAAGACTGATTATTATAGTATCTTTGAAAGTACTAGATACATTCATAAGGTTCACATTACATCATAAAATGAAAAACAACAACAACATTGTTTCCATAGACAACACTAAGATCTCTTAGACGATCCCTGTTGGTCGGTCATAATATACATCATCGCATACTGGGAAAAATAAAACATAGAAAAACAGTGAGCTCAGATGCTCAGTAAGGATAACAATATAGCGGAAATATTCATAAATAATCACAAACATTTATGGAAATGTATAAAACAAAAACAAAAACCTCTTCACCATAAACACAATCTTAATAATTTAAATATAAATCAAAATAATTCCATTTAAAACTCACATTTATATTGTACTCGTCAAATAATCACATGCAATATCAATAGCCATTTTCATAATGATGGAATTCATAATGCCAGATTTCATAACCACATAGTTAGGGCCTTGTGCCATGACTACAAATACAATTTTGTCAAGGCCTTGTTCCAATACCCTAGTTATTCTTTTGAGACTTACAGATGCATCGATGAGCTATAGCAGGATCCACCTATAACTTACTAACTCCGATACATTCCTCATATGAAATGGTTTAAACATAACATAAACATTTGTATAAAAATCAGCATACTAAATGTCAACAATTTATCCTTAAACAATGATTCGTATAAAAATAACACATCCACTGTCAAACATATCACAAAACCTTTAATACAATATGATGTTTTGTATCATAATACATCAACTTCATATAATCTTAAAATCTATCAAAATATGTTGACATATATGAGATCATATCCTTTTGTAGAGAAATATATCTTTCTATTTTGAAATCATTTAAAAGTCATATAGTTATATACGAAATCATTTACCTTGAGAATATTCATATAAGCATGTAGAGGATGGTTCAATGATGTTACAACGACAGAAAATAGTTGCACAATCCGTATAAGTTAAAAAAAACATTCTTACCCTAATTTTGTCGAAAAGGCCATAAGGTACCTTGTTTGAAAAACAAAGGAAAGATTCCATTCAACCCACTTATAAAATTTAAAATAAGGTTATAAATTACTTTAAACCATTTTCAAGTAAATATTACAAAATTTTGGAATAGATTTTTAAGAAACATGGATGTGGATGATAAAGAGGTCCCAGTAGATACTTACATAAAAATAACCTCACATAATAAAAAGATTTTAGAATTTACCCTTACCTTGTATATTTCCTTGGTCCATGGTAGGTTAACCTCATGTATAATGGTGAAATAATTGTTATTAACTTATATGAGAAACATATAAATTAATATGATATCATATATGATCTTCCAATATTGATTTGTTAATGATAGTTTAGTTGTATCAACGTTTCTGTTGTTAACTGATTCATTTTCCTTTATATGTGAAGTTATGTAAGCAATGATTGTTATGGATAGAGATAATATGATTCATATCATGATTTTTTTTACGTTATTTAAATATTATTTTTAATCATCACATTAAAATTATTCTTGAATGATTACGATGGGGAATGAATATGATCGTGTTCGTGGAGATGGTAATCCGTACGTACGCACGAGTGACAATATCATTCATTTGATGTTAATGTAATATATAATTGGATGGTATATCATATATATAGAATCACGATATTGTTATATCTATTATTTACATCAATTATACATCATTATTATACCGATCCAAATAATTATGTCTTGAATATCAACTACAACACGACATGGAGACGGTAAGTCGTACGTACACACGTATGGTGACATATTATTCATAAGATGTATAACATAATGAATATGGTTGTACCATTTTTATAACAACATCCCAGAATATGTAAGATAATGAGTTATTATTTTATAATGTAAATGAAAAAGAGAGAAAATGTGGATGAAGAAAAAACATGAAAGAGGTGATTAGATATTTATCTTTTCTTCGGGTTCTTCCTTTTGATTTGATAAAAATGGCTCCTTAAGATTTCATTCTGACTAAAGGATGGCCTCTAGGATAAAGGGAGAACATTTGAGTTGATAGTTGGGTAGGGGTTGTCCAAGCCAAATGGCATTGAAGGTGTGAATTCGAGATAATGGGAAGTCCCTTTTATAAGAGGGGTGAGAGGCACCTTAGGAAAAGATTGAAATATTATTATATAATAAAATCATTTTTAGTTTTTAATGGCTCAAAAATGAATTATTTAAAGGATATGGTAGATATGGGTCAAAAACCACTATATTAATACGTTTTAGTCGAGTTTGGGTCTCTATATTAACCTTATCTTTTATATTTAACTCTTAGTTAAATAGTTTGACATTACCATGTCTCTTTGTATTTTTAAATTATATGGTTAGTAAACATACTATAAACATCCAAGAAAAACATAAGTTGTTCATTAATGAAATATATAATATAATTTAATCCCCTTGAAAGAACCTACGATTTTCAGCAACATATTACCGATTAATAATATAATATATTTTTTAAAAATAAATTTATGTCAATTTTGACACTTTTTGTATTTTCTTTTTTCTAAAATCATTACAGCATTATTACTTCCAAAAAATTCATATAATAAACCCTAAAATGTCATATTAACCTAGAAAAGTATTTTAATTAATAAAAAGTCTTAGATAACAATATTTGGGTATTTGTAATATCATATATTTTAATATTTCATTAATAAAGTAATTACTGCATCATCATTGTGTCATAAATATATTAAATTATTTAATTTCTAAAAATTATAAATAAAATATCATTATTTAGAAAATCAATTTAGATTTATAATGAATATTTATAATCGAATTTATCTTATGTATGACTCTATATTAAAAATCGTTTAGTTATTAAAAATCACATTTAACACTTTTAACTCTTCTTTGAATTAAATAATAATAAATGTCATAATCTAATCCAAGTGGACCTAAAGGATCATATTTTATTCCAAAGGTTTTTTGGTCAAATTAAACTTTTCCAATAGAATTAGGACATGAGTTAAGGTAATTATAATATCATTTTTACCCTTGACTACCCAATTTACATTTAACCACGGTAAATAAAAGTCAAATTTTACTATTCATCAAAAATTATTTTCATCTCATTGAACAACATTTTACTTACTAATATCAACCGTGTCTCTCAGATTTTTGAAATTTAACTCAGAGAAGCAATAATATTATGCTTTATGTAAATATGAAAATGCTCTTAGGAGGTGGTTAAAAGACAGTAAAAAGTTTAATACATTCTTATATATATAAAATTATTATAAACTAAATCCAATGAATTACATTGAACCTATATAAGTATTATGTATCTATTCTGACCTAAAATAAATTTAAATAAAATAAATAATTATTTAAATAAAAATTACTCATTGTTTTTTACTATTCATCAAAAATTGAATGTTTTCAGAAAAATACCTAAAATTCACCCTAATCAAATTTCGATATTCCAATAAAAATAGAAGTCCATTTTAAAAGATAAAATTTATAAATTTTTATAAATTAGGTATTATTATTACTTACGGATAGTTTTATTGGTTATGGTGTTATAGAACACGAAATTGCATGCAAGAAACACTATTTTATTATTCAAAGAGAAGCGTACCATGGATGCATGGGGTGTTACATTCTACCGTCCTTCAAAAACACTTATCCTCAAAATTTCTAAAATATTACTACATAAAAAGACTTGGGTGGTTCTTCATCATAAGTTCCTCTGGTTCCCATGATGCCTCTACCATCTTATGGTTTCTCTATAAAACTTTTACCAGAGGAGTCATCCGGTTTCTCAGCACATTCTCTCTTATATTAAGAACCTTGAAAATATCTTCCCTTCTTACTAAAATTCATAACAGCCTTCCATAGAGATACGTTCAAGAAAACATGATCTCATATCTGAAATTAAAAATCTTTCCATCAGTTATTGGAATAGCTCTTTGGCCTACTTTGAGCTGCTTTGATGTGTGTTTGGAAGACATTCACCTTTTCCATCGTTTCCTCCACACGTTCTGGCCCTATGAGTTTTCTTTCACAAACATTATCCCAAGAGGTTGGTGTGCGACATCGCGTTCCATATTACGCTTCATATGGTGCCATCTGAATACAATAATGGAAGCTATTGTTATAGGAAAATTCTACCAGAGGTAAATATTTATCCCATATACCTTGAAGGTCACGTGACCATGATCTTAACATGTATTTTATGGTTTGAATAGTCCGTTCTGATTGTCTATCGGTTTGGGGGTGGTCGGAAGTGCTGAAATGAAGATCAGTATCTAGGGATTTCTGAAACATAATCCAGAATCTTTATGTAAAATGTGGATCACGATCATAAATAATAGATAGGGGTACTCTATGAAGTCTCACAACTTTATTAATATATAGTTTTGCTAGACATTCAAGTGGTAAATCTCCTCCTATAGAATTAAAATTTGCTGACTTTGTAAGACGATCAATAATGACCCATATTGTATCATTCCATCTAAGAGTCCTTTGTTGTCCCCTTACAAAGTCCATCGTAATATTATCCCATTTCCACTCAGGTACGTGAAGAGGTTGCATGACTCTTCCATGTTGTTGCCTTCCAGCTTTCACTTGTTGACAAACCATACATCTTGACACAAAATTGGCAATTTCCCTCTTCACGTTATCACACCAAAAATGTTCTTTAAAGACCATATACATCGTAGAACTACATGTGTGTATAGAGAAATTAGATCTATGAGTACCATAAAACAATTCTTTTTTTTAGATCAGGTATTTTAGGTACACAAATTCACTTCCCAAATTTCAAAAATTCCATATTCATACACAATGTTAATTAATCTCCCATCATTCATAGCTTTAATAGTCTTCTGAAACTCTTTATCATCAGTCTGAGAACACTTTACCCTTTTTAGTAATGATGATTTAGCATCCTATTGAAAATGTTATAATGTTTCACCTTCCATTGTTATCCCTATTTCCAACATTACTAGATCCTTGTATATAAGATCCTTTTCAAATCTCATCTGGTTCAGAACTACATGATCCTTTCTTCTCAATGCATCTCCCACCTTATTTTCTTTCTGCAGGTGGTAGTGTATGGTGGAGTCATAATCTTTGAGTCGTTCAAGCCATATTCTTTGCCTCATGTTGAGTTATTTCTATGAGAAAATATACTTAAATCTCTTGTGATCGATATATATCTCATATTTTTCACTGTAGAGATAATGTCTCAACATCACCAATGCATATATTACTGCACCGAACAGAAGATCATTAGTAGGATAGTTTTCATCATGAATTTTTAGATGCGGTGATAGATAGGCAATAACTCTATCATTCTTCATAAGGACGCAACCAAGTCTTTTCAATGATGAATCACTATATATTTACAAAACCATCATTCCACGATGGTAGAGTCCAGATAGGATCATTGACTAATCTTCTATTAAATTTTTTAAAACATTCTTCACACTCTTTTGTCCAACTGAATTTAACCCCTTTACGTGTGATCTTTGTTAATGGGTTGCCCAAACATGAAAACTTCTAGACAAAACGCTTCTAATAACCTACTAAACCAAAAAAACATGGTAGCTCAGTTATACTCATTGGTGATGGCCATTCTTGGATTTCCTTGGTCTTCAAAGGATCAATAAAGATTCCATCCTTAGAGAAAATTTGGATAAGAAAAGAAATCTCCTAATTCCAGAATTCACACTTGCAAAACATCCCATATAATTCATGTCTTTTATGTGTCTTTAGAATAACGAGAATGTGATTTACATGATCTTCATATATTTTGAAGTATACCAAAATATCATCAATAAATACCACTAAAAATTCCTCAATATATTCCTCGCAAACACTATTCATTAGATCCATGAAGATAGTGGGTGAATTAGTCAATCCAAAAGACATTATAGTAAACACTCAATGCCCATACCGGGTTCGAATTGCTATTTTTGGAATGTCTTCCTTCTTCACACAAAATTGATGATATCTATATCGAAGGTCAATCATTGATATGTATTGAGATCCATGAAGTTGGTTGAATAAACCATCAATACATGGTAGGGGATACTTTTTATTTATTGTTGTAACATTGATCTCCCTGTAGTCAATGCACTATCTCATAGATCCATCTTTATTCATAAGAAATAGAACTAGGGCTCCCCATGGAGAATCACTTGTGAGAATAAATCCACTATTACTCAATTCCTCTTGTTGTTTCTTTAGTTCCAATAATTCCACAGTGGCCATTCTATAAGGGGTTTTTGATATGGGTCTTGAACCATGAATTAAGTCAATGGAAAACTCAATTTCTCATTCTGGAGGATGTCCAGGTAAATCTTCTAGAAACACATCAACATATTCTTGAAGATTAGGTACATCCTCTATTTGAAAATTATTTTTTTCACCCACAATTATTTCATTCCCCTCCACCCCAATAATTGAATTTAGTTAAGCTACTAGGGTTGGATATAGAAAAGAATTAGGTGGTGATGTTTATGCACTAATGATAAGGTACTCCTTTTCATCATCAAAATGTGTAACCTCATTTTTCTTACAATAATTTTTCGAATCGCGATCCGAAAGCCAATCCATACTAAGGATTATATCAAATTCAATCAGGGGTAAAACGATGAGATCAGCAGATAAAGAACTAATTTATGTCCTAATGGGAATTGATTCGAAAAAATTTATTGCAATGATACATCCCATTGCTATTTTGACTGACATCTCCCTGGTTAAGTCAAATTGAAAATATATAATCTTCATAGAAAGCTGGGAAGATATGAATCAATGCGATGATCTAGAATCAAAAAAATCATTGGCTAAACTTGAGGAAACCATAAAATTAGCTACCATTATGTCTTTTGGAGCTTCAACCTCAACTATAGTGATAACATAATGTTGGCCTTTATCCCTTTGTATTTTCTTATTTATGTTCCCCGGATGCTTAGGACAATCATTTTTATAATGTCCCCTTTTTCTATAATTATAGCATTCAACATTAACAACCTCTTTATTCACCATGAAATCACGAGCATTGTGGCCTTTTTCATGACACATATAACAAAATCCCATTCCCTTCAGAAAAGTACCAGGGTGTTTCTTCCAACATTTACTATAGGATGGATATTCAACTTTTCCATTCATCCCCTAATTTCCATTTCAAGTGTGTTCAGTAGATCTCTTCTTCACTTTCTTATCTTTAATGTCTTCAGATATAGATAATTATTTTTCTGTCTTGATAGAAATTGAGACAATATCACCCTACGATAAGAAGGATTATGGGACAAATGCTCAACAAAGAAATAGTTTTAACCCATAAAAGAAACGATCAGTCTTACTTCTTAGGTTACGTATATAATTTTTAGCATGCATCACTAACCATGTAAAGTTAGCTTTATACATTGGGACATTCTCATCCTCCTTTTTACTCAGACTCAGAAATTGTCTTTCCGTATCCGCTCGATGGTCATGAGGATATTATTTTTCTAATAAAATCATTGTAAACTCCCTCTATTACATATTTGTTACTTCATTGTCTTCTTTTCAATTTTGAATCAATGACCACCATTGATCTGCCTCCCCCGTGAGGTGAAAAACTGCCATGAAATATTTTTCCCGTTTCGCTACTCACCAAAGCATGAAATATTTTCTCTAAGGAATTTTTACATTGATCAGCTACTAATGGATTTGTTACCCCATTGAATATTGGTGGTTGTTTCCTCATGAAGAGATCTAACATTGATCCTCGATGATGCAGATCAGGGTTCTCCAAATGGGTTATGTTATTATTCATAACCTGAGTGAGTTGTCCCAGTGTACTGATAAGCTGATCAACATATGTTGAATCTCCAACTTCAATATAATTATCTTCAGCAGGAGTTAAATCCCTACATACATTGAGTTCATTGATACTGTTTCCATTCCTCCCACTAGGTTCCATTTCTAAAAAATGGCATACACTAGATTAGTTTATGAATCACAATACATAATTCCAAAATTATAACATACATAACATAAATTGAAAATTTTATGGATATAATCCATAATCATAAAAAATGCTTTCTTTAAGGAGGTGTATACTCAGAAATCCTTCATAATGGTTTTTAAAGAAAATATCAATTATCTAAAGCATATCCCCCGGGAGTGTTATAACCACGAGTGCAGCAAGGCCTATTGTCGTGCACCAATTCTCATTCGAGTCTAGCTCAAAGTAATGTTTTCAGGTTTTAACCCTAGGTACATCTATGATAGAGCAGCATCTACTAGCTCATATCTAGACAGGGATGTATTAGTTGAAAAAAATCATAAAATATCTACAATACCAAAATTATATAAAGTTATTCTATAATAATCATCAAATTCTATCTTAGGATAATGTGCTATAATCAATGTTTTTCTGAATCAATCATCCAAGGATTGTAATAAACTTCCTTTGATGCCAACTATAACACCCTGAACCTAGTATCCTATAGTCGTTCATTTTTTATTAATCATTGGCATGATCATAAAATATCATGTCTCGAAAGATCGATTAGTTTAGTAGTCATGGAAGTACTAGATACATTAATAAGGTTTACATTACAATATAAAATGGAAAACTACAACATAATTGTTTCCATAAACAACACTGAGATACCATAGACTATCCCTGGATGTCAGTCATAATATAATTATTCATTTCTTAGGAAAAATAAAACATAGAAAGTGGTGAGATTAGATGCTCATTAAGCATATAATTGTAGCGAAAACTTTCATAAATAAGAATAATCATTTATGGTAATGTAAAAAACTAAAACAATAGCGTTTTCAACATAATCTTAATCATAATAATTAAAATATAAATCAAAATAATTCCATTTACACACTCACATTTATATTCTATTGGTCAAATAATCACATGCAATATCAATAGCCACTTTCAAAATGATGGAATGAAAAATGCCATATTTCATAACCACATGGTCAAGGCCTTGTGCCAAGACTACAAATAATTTTATGTGAATCCCTTGTTCCAAGACACTAGTTTGTCTCCTGAGACCTACCTATGCATTGAGGGGCTATAGAAGGCTCCACACGTCAATTACTAAGTCCAATGCATTCCTCGTATGAAAAGGTTTAAACATAATAGAAAATATTGTAAAAAAACTAGCATTCAAAATGATTATAATTTATCCATAAAAAATGAATGGTATAAAAATAACACATCCACAGTAAAAAATATCACAAAAACATCAATACAACATGGATATTTTGTATCATAATAAACCAACTTCTAATAAACTAAAAATCCATCAAAGGATGTTGACATAGATGAAATCATAACCGTTTTTAGGGAAATATCTCTTTCTATTTTTAAGTAATTTAAAAGTAATATAATTATAAAAAGAAAATTTTATTTAGAAAATATTCATGTATGCTTATAAAGGAATCTTTGACCATGTTATATTGACGGAAAATAGTCGCACTCACTATATAAGTTAAAAAAAATTCTTACATTAATTTTGTCGAAAATGTCATAAGGTGCCTTGTTTGGAAAACAACAGACTTATTCCTATAAACCCATTTATAAAAAGTTAAACAAGGTTATAAATGACATTAAACTATAGTCTAGTAAATAGTACAACTGTTTTGGAATACATATTTAAAAAACATGGATGTGGATAATAAAGAGGTCACAATAAATACTTACGTAAAAACAACCTCAGATAATAAAGAGATTGTAGAATTAACCCTTACCATGTAATTTTCCATGGACAAGGGTAGGTTAACCTCATGTATAATGGTGAAATAATTGTTATTAAATTATAAAATTACCATATTCATTAATATTATTTCGTATAAGATCATAAAATATGTATTTGTTAATGATATTTTAGTAGTATCATCATTTTAGTTGTTAACTGATTCATTTTCCTTTATATGATTAGTTACATAAACCCTGATTGTTATAGATAGATTGTATTTGATTCAGATCCAAAATTATATTATCTTATTTAAATACTATTTTTAATCAGCACAGGAAAATTATTCTTGAATTATTATGATGGGGAATGAATCTTGCCATGTTCATGTAGATGGTATTCCATACGTACGCACGAGCAATAATATCATTGTTTTTATATTAAAATCATATATAATTCGATGGTATATCATATATAAACTATCACTAACATGTAATATCTATTATTTACATCAGTTATACATCATTTTTATACCCATCCAAATAATAATGTCTTGAATAACAACTACACCACGATGTGGAGACAATAAGTCGTACGTACGCACAAATGGTGAGATGTTATTCATACGATGGATAACATAATGAATATGGTTGTACCATTTTTATAATAATATCATAGTAAATAGAAGATTCAATAGTTATTATTTATAATTGAAGAAAAATAATGAATAAGTGGAAAATAAAAAAACATGAATGAGGCGATGAGATATTTACCACTTCTTGTGCTTCATCCTTCAAATTTGAACAAAAGGGCTACATAGGTTGGTTTTCTATCTAAATTAATCCCTCTAGGATGAAGGGAGGATTATTAAGATGATATTTGGGCAGGGTTTGGCCAAACAAAATATCATTGAAGTTGTGAATTTGAGGGAAGGGGATGTTCCCTTTTATAAGAGGGGTGTGGGGCACCTTAGGAAAAGATTGAAATATTATTTTATAATAAAATCATGTTCGGTTTATAATTTATCGAAAATGAATTATTTAAACTATTTAACTCTTAGTTAAATAGTTTGACATTTACCATGTCTCTTTGTATTTTTATATTATATGGTTAATAAACCTACTATTAACTTCCAAACGAAGCCCAAGTGGTAAATTAATGAAATATATAATATTATTTAATCCCTTTGGATGATCCTTAAATTTTTAGAAATAGAATAACAATTAATAATATAATATTTCTTATAAAGACACTTTTTTGCCAATTTTGACAGTATTTGGTATTTTTTTTTCTAAATTCATAACAGAATTATTACTTAGAAAAAAATTTATTTAATAAACGATAACATAAAATATTAACAAATAAAATTATCTTAATTCATAAAAAGTCTCAAATTAAATTTAATTGTGTATTTATAATATCAATTATTTTAATATTTCATTAATAAGGTAATTACTGCATCATCATTGTGTCATATATAAATTCAATTATTTAATGTCTAGAAATAATAAATAAAATATCATTATTTATGAAATTATTTAATCTTTCTAAGGAATATTAATAATCAGATTTATTTTATCTATAACCCTATAGAAAATGGTTTAGATATTAAACATTTATTTTTACACTTTTAACTATTTTTTTGAATTAAATAATAATAAATGTCCTAATCTAATTCAAGTGGACCTAAAGGATCATATTTTATTCCTAATGTTTTTTGGCCAAATTACACTAATCTAATGGAATTAAGACATGTTATAGGGTAATTATAATATCATTTTTACCCTTGATTATACTATTATCTTTTAACCGTCGTAAATAAAAGTCAAAAGATACTATTCACCAAAACTTATTTTAATCACATTGAAGGAAATTTTACTTACTGATATCCACCGTGTCTCTAGGATTTTTGAAATTCAATTTACAGAAGCAATAAAATTAACTTTTATGTAAATTTACAAATGCTCATATTTGGTGGATAAAAGACGGTAAAAAGTTCAATAAAATGTTTATATATCTAAAATTATTATAAACTGACTCCAATGAATTACATTGAACTTATATAGGTATTATTTATCTATTTTAACCTAAAAAAATTTAAATAAAATAAATAATTATTTAAATAAAATTTCGGTTTTAAACTACAACTCAGTATTTTTCACTATTCATCAAACATTGAATGTTTTCAAAAAAATACCAAAAATTCACCCTATGCTAATTTCGATACTTCAAATCCAAAACTGAAGTCCATTTTGAAAGATAGAATTTATAAAATCTCAAAAAGTTGGTATTTCAATTCATAACGGCTAGTTTGATTGGTTGTAGTGTGTTAGAACTAGAAGTTTCATAAAATAGATGTTATTGTATTACTCAAAGAGAAGCATACCATGGAAGTTTGGAGTGTTAAACATCCCCTTTATCAAAACTTTATTTTTAGCACTTATAAAACTAGGTGCTTCCCTTTCCCCATTTTTCGGTAGTATCAATACCATGAAAATAATCAATCTAGTAATCTGGACAGCCCCACTAGGATTCCATTAAAAACTATTATATATACTAAAAATAATAACAAAAAATGAAAATAAAATACATAAATAGAAAAAACAAATCATGAATGATAATTTTTAGTAAAATAAAAAATATTTAGGGATTTTCTACAAATATTTTTTTCCAAAAGAGATGAATAATTGAAAATATATATACATAACTATTCGAATTTATTAATATTATGTATAAATCAAACCTTGAAATAACATTCATTGAGGACTTAATTAAGTTATAATAATATCTTAAATCAACCAAGAAAATATTTTCAATAAATAAAAACATGTATGAATTTGGAAAATATAATATGATAGTTGAATGTAGTGCTATATTACAAAATAGAATACCTCTAAAACATCAGTATATAATGAGATTGTTCATTCCTCTAACATTTGGTGATAAAGGATGATGGTTAAATTGAATATGTGATCTTAGAGAAATCATAAATAGGATTCTATTTTACTAGTTTCAAAATATGAGGTAAGGTGATCCACAACCCACCTCCACTATTTTACAACATACAAATTGATTCACTACTCACCCAGTTTATAGGGTGGAATCTTGTTTTTTGTAATTTTCTATATTTGATAGAAAATATATGAAAGTGGTACCTATTATTCTTTGTAGTCCCATTGTATCCATATGTGGAGCCATCATTTATGTGTCAAATGGAAATTAATTTTTAATTTGGGTGAATAGATAGAAAATTTTAATTTTTAAAAAAATGAATACCCAACCAAGAACAAATATGTTCTTGAGATGATATTTTAGAAGGATAATAATCTATTAACTTGAAGGAAGTGGGTTTATTAAAAATTATATAATTAATTAGTTGTTCACATAATATCCCTAAAAAATAAGTAATGAAAACTATTTCTCGAGCGGAGAAGGATCCTTTAGATGAGTTTGAATGGAAAATATAATATCACTTAGATGATTTTTCCATTGAACACATTTTTCCCCAATCATAGAATTTTAATGAGAGGAGTAGTTTTCATGGAAAATTAGTATTGGACACGAATCATTCTACAATTCCTAATTTATGATGCAACATGTGAACATTGGACTTTCTATTTCTATGTGTGTTGTATCTTGTCAATAAGAACCCAGTTTTTATATCAATCCCATACTTGGATCATTGAAATATTATTTCCTAGTTATGTTCTGTACACCACCTATTATCATCACATCTAGTTTAAAGGAAAATTAATAAGAAGTTTTTTTGGAAATCTAAAATAATTTGTAATCAATAAAAGCCTAGTCTATCAATGATGTTAAGGCTATAAAATAGTCCATGGTTGAGCCATGCCAATGTTTTGATTAAAAAGGGGATATAGAGTTACAAAAAATGAGAAAAATGAACAAGTTCAAGTTTGGACATAAAAAATATAGAGTCTACAATAAATACAAGGGAAACAATGATGCAACTATGAATGTAAAATCCCCAATACCATTTTGAACCAAATATTAGTAAGTATGGATGGTAATGATTTTATTCGATTTCCCAATAAATATTATGGATATAACCAGTTTGTTTTATCTTTATAGGATTCAGATAATACCAATTAAAATTATATATCTGTGATATTTTTATAGTTAATAAATCAATTTACATTTATTGGTAACACATTAACTTTTATAATATTCATGATGGTTTTTTCTCTAATATGGATGAATGAATAATTTATGTTTTGATGGATAATATTTCATTTGTTGGAGGTGACTTTGAAACTATTTAAAAAAATTAGAAATTGTTTATGAGAGATCCCTAGAAACAATCCTTATCTTAAACTAGAAAAGATCCAATTCAGGGTAATTAAGTGAATATTAAAGGGTCATAAGGATTCAGAAATTGTGATTGAGTTTGTAAATTCCAAAATAATGATAATAAATGAGTTTTTCCTCTAAAATTGTTGAATAAATAAAGATTTTAATGTATATACAAGTTTCTACAAGATATTAATTAGATATTTGTCAAAAAATAAAAGGAAATTTTGTTCAATACATGTTTAGGATATTCTATTTTATTTTGATGATAAATTCCTAGAGTCTATTTAATTTTTCATAGAGAAACTCACAACATCACTCGTGATCATAGCATCAGATATATAGATTTATTTTTAGGTTACCTTTGATGTTAGTGATGTGGTTGTAGGTTTAGTTTTTGGATGAGTTCAAATATAGGAGACTGAATATTTTTTATTATACTATAAATGTTTTATATGATTCCCAAATGAAATATACCACAATGAAAATGGATTTTTCTACAATCATATTATCTTTAGAAAAGTTTTTTAACGGCTTTTTTGGTTCAATGGTCATTATTCTCATTGCGCATTCCATTATTATATATTTACTAGACAATAAATACTAATTTTTTTTGAGATGATAACAATTTTTCCAACAACTATTTTGGGTTACGGAATACCCAAGATGAATAACCTAAAGAGAATATCCCCACTTTCAATGGTGAGCGATATTTGACTAATTCAGAGAGATAATATTCATGGTATGATGATTATTCAAACATTATTGATGTACGACATATGAAAAATAGAAATTACCAAAAACAAATAAACAAATTAATTTCTATGTGGATGTAATATTTTTGTAAGAACCTCTCCAATTTGGTTTATGTGAAGATATAATTATTAATATATGTGTGTTAGAGGTGGAAATTCATCCAAATATTGAGAGCTTTAACTCATCCCTATTGGGTGGACATCCTGGGAGTGAAGGAACATCCCAAAAGGTTATACTAGATTGTATCTAATATCCCACCCTGTTGAATGTTTCCTGGAGACTTTTGATAGGTTATAAAATATGATAAAGGCATGGAAATATTGGTAGAAGGCATGAGATTCTGCAAAATGAAATTATTGAAGAATAAGATTTTAATATCTGGGGTTTGGACATTTTGAGACCATTTTCATCATATTATGGGAATAAATACATACTAGTGGATATATACTATGTGTACATATAAGTGAAGTTATATTCCATCCAAAATAATGTTTCTTTATTGTTATTAAATTCATGAAGAAAAATATATTTTTTATGATTTTGGGTTCATGAGGACTACATCATAGAAAATGGTACCCATTTCAAGAATAAAATGATCATGAATTTAACTGAGATGTATTGGTGTGTTAAAATAATAAGAACTGCCTATTACTCACTATCTAGTGGGTAGAATGAAATTTGAAACATAAATATTAAATAAATTATTGATAACATAGTGTATAGTTATTAGAATGATGGGGTGAATTAGATGAATCATTATGGGCCTAAAATCCTACCATAAACACTCGAATATGGATGTCCATGTATAAAATTAACCTTGAAAAGAAACGGTTTCTTCCTATGGATTTCCATCATAAGTTTTATTCACAAATATTTGACCTAAACTATGATATTATGTTTGTTACGGAGAGAATATTACTAGAGCTAAGTCAACATGAAGTAATTATGAGAAAATATTATAATAATGAATAAAATTATAAAGATAAGGATATAACCCCTCATGTATATACCATTGACCAAATGATTATCATGAAATATGGTCAAATATGATTTCTACCCTAAATGCATCCTAGAGGTTGACCAGGGTTATCTCTCTTGGATAAATTGTTGGGCATTCTAAATATACTAAAAATTATGTAATTTGGCTTTGATTTTTTAAATTTAAAACAATGGGAGATATTTTATTGGGTTTGAAAAAATTGTATATACAAATGAGAAATGAAAATTAAGAAAAAATGAATTATATAAATGAAAATGGACCTAATGATAATTTTCATTAAGATCAATCATCATTCTATTTTTAGAGTCATGTATATCAATGACTAGGTTCAATATTGTTATCATATTAATCTTAAAATGTTCCCTTTGGCATGAATCCATTAATCCACACAAGATAACCTCATCTCGACCATTCATTACATGTGTTATCAAAGAATAATGTGTATGAATCATTTCTTAATCAACTGAACGAACTCACTCACACTAAAAGAAGGAACCACATACCATTCATCCAATTGAACCACACAACTCCACTGTTATAAAGTGTTCCCCAAATGTATTGAGGCTTTGAAGTGTTACAGTTAGAAGAGTGTGATGGTGTTAGTATATTAAGGAGTAATAATATCCTCCTCAACAATTAAAATATGATTTTAATTTTGAATTAGAGTAGATACAGATTAAGAATTAAATGTATAAACTCATTATCATTACTGTGATTTCACTTTGGACTAAACACAATGGGTTATCTCTCCATGATCGTAGAGATCAACATCACCATGACTTTTAAGGCTCAAGAAATACAATGAAATAGGGTGGGAAAATAATATCATAATGCAATTATATTGAGAATAAAATGAATAATTAATTTGAAAATATAGAAATAAATGAAATTAAAACACAAAGAATACCAACATCATGGAGGTTTAATATAGTCATCATGAAGAGAATATTTAGAATAGGTGAGGGAAAGAGATATTTATATTGGTGGTGATATTGTTGTGGCCTTCATTGTTTATAATTTATTTCATTGGATAGATAATGGACTTCAGCTATATGGATGTTATGTCTCACATTGAATATTTGAGATTAATTATGCTGACATGACATCTTCCATTAGTCAGATACAAATTTCCCCAATGCAACGTGGTGGTAGTTTTTTGTCCCGATAATTGGGCCTTAGCCTGGTATTCAAATTTCTGGATGATTCTGGATGTTACACTAAAGAGAAAAATATAGTAAAAGGCACACACATATATATAATTAAAATATCAATTCCTAAATATTTTTATTAAATAAATATTAAATAAAATAATTACATATGTATAATGTTGTTATTATTATTATTTGAATTTATATATACTTACTATTTATTTCATATTAATAAAAATAAATAATTATTACTATTATATACATATATATTAATATATATATATGTGTGTGTGTTTAGTATTTATATTTATATTTTTTTCATTATTTATATTTATATAGTTTTTTAGTTTTTTTTTATTTTATGTTTTCAGTTTAAATAGGAGGAAGGGGGATCAAGAATTTTTGGTTGTTCTTGAGTGGCTTTAGTGGTGGTATTCCTCACTAGAGCTGTGACAATAGTCATCTGGGATTGGTTATTCATGAGTCCACTTGTGGCATATAAAATATCAAACAGAATGGTGGAGGTCATGATTTTATCCTCATATCCATCCTTATTGGTGGAAGGTGGTTCTTACAGCCACATGCGGCAGTGGGTGAAAATAATATAAAAAAGATTCATCATGTTTTCAAGGCTATTTCTATTAATGTGGTAGTGGTTCAATTTCATACTTCATCATGATTCCTCTTCTTATCGATGATATTTTTGGAAATGGTGAGATCATGTTTGTTTGGATTTTGGATTTGAATCATCTATTATAGCCGAAATCTTATTTTGGTGTATGGGATCGTGATTCTAGTTGATGGAGGAGTTATGTTTTGTTTTAGGGACTTCTAATATCATGAATGGATTAGTTTCAGGAATTTTTTTTGGTTGGGGTGGGTGATGTCCCAGTATAATTTGAATATTTATATACCAACCCCAGTTTTGATGGTTAAGGCTTCGTTGAATGTCATCATGTTCTCTGACAATCTTCATAGAATTTTAGTGATTGAATGGACTATTGAATGGGCTCCAGCACACCAGACATCATATTTTATTGGTTTCATAATATGACACACCATGTGGTATCCACACAATACCCCTATACTCCTTCTATATTACAAACATTCATATTTTTTATGAACCGATGACGAAAACCTCAAGGATATCAAGACCAACCACAATTAAGGAATCTTATTTTCAATTCTAGTGAATTTATGCCCCTAAAAATGAAGAATCCCCAAAAACATATCTTGTTATAAAATATTCAATATAAAAATTTAAGGGGGATGTTTAGATTAAAAATGTATATTTAGTTGATATTTACACATAAACCATTAGTGGTTCCTTACCTATTTCTTGCACTGTATATAAATATTGTGAAGGGGGGTAAGTGTCTTAATGTTTGGAAATATAACTGACTAGAAATTTAAAAAATAAATGTTCATATCATTTGTAAAATACCATAATACTCACATATTTATCATCAAATTCATTTGTTATAGGCCGTATCATCTTGTAAACCTTCATAGATTACTTGGTTGGATGACCATTCAAGACAATCAAACATCCTAGAACTCTATAGTAGCTGGATAAGGCTTAATCACATTAGCTTAGTGTTGAGCCTATGTAATCAAAACCTATGATTTTAAATAATTAAGATAGCTCAACAAGAACTAGTGATTCTTTGACACCTCATCTGACTATTCATTGAATGTGTCATCTAGTAGAGTGACCCCTTAGAACAAGTGATATTCCCATCGACAGAATGTGTTCTGTTCTCACACACCTCACCAGTATGGTTCTATAACTCTAATTTCTCAATGAAATTTATTTTTCAATGGAGTTACATGAAGCTCTCATCGAGATCCATAATATATCTCCCTTGATTGAGACAATTGAATCTTCTACTAAGCCCTACATCATTGAGGAAGATGAATAAGAATACTTCTAAAAAATTATCTCATTACCTAAGTGGATGAAGGTGACACTATTCAGTAGGTCATAACCCCAATATAAATTTAAGGAAGGATCAATGGAATGAAAATTTTTCTATTCCTCATAGATACAAGATCCAGTATCAATCTCATATAAATATAGACACTCCCAAATCTTTCTCTCATTAAAGCATATTTGACCCCATCAAACATAACAATTTAGGGACACATAAAGGGAAAGTTGATGCAACACGAAAAGACTGAACCTGAGAAATATTTAGGTGAATTTATTGTAAAAAATAAGTTCAATTTTTTCTAATTTGACATTACCTACAACACCATATAAGGATGACCCTAGATCCATATTAAAAAATTTGTCCCCTATTCAAAACAATAGTTCCTCTAATAGTCCATCGATGGTAGAGTAAGAGAGTTCCATGGTGATTCTTCCTAATTCATCTAGCATTAATACAACATCCTATATTATTCATACAATATAATAATTGGTAAAAAAACCAATGTCGATGAGGTTGGGTGAATACATTCCCTCATTGAATTAATAGGCATGTAAGTGGATCATTGGGATTATATGAAGGATAACATAATCAAATAAACCATCTAGATTTATATAACAACCCCATATATTAGACACAATTTCAATAACCTCAAGAAGATATTATTATTCTATATTACATTTTATTAAATCACATGACTAGATTGGTAGAATCCATAAAGTTGTACATCCATTTTATTGTGAGAGGTCTGCCCTTTGGTCAATGAACTATTATAGAATCATAGATTTTGGATAGCATGGATGACTCAACGAAAGGAAAATATTTATAACATATTTGAGACACTATAAATCAAATATGTGTTGAGAATATATGGGGTTCAACAATGAAATTGAATAAAAATATTTCATCATTAATTTATACATGAATAATTTGAATAGTCGTTCCATTATAAAATAATCTTCTATGACATTAGTAAAATTTAAATAAAAACCCTATAAAAGAGAAAAAATGAATTGAAACATTAAATAAAATTAATGAATATGAATTAATGGTATATTATTTCAATGGGGTATCATATATAACATGAAAGATAAATTATTAAAATAATATAAAATATTCCCAATGGAGTGGAATTTAAACAAAAAACCACATCCTTCGATTCCATCATATACAAAAAAAGTGTATCATGTAGAATAAAATATATAAAATGAATAAATACATTATTAAGAAAAACAATTCACATATCATTTATTTTTTAACCGACATTTAGAATAATATTACATTTATTTGTTGTATCATGTACTATTACATCGACCCTAAAATGTTTTTTATGTACATCCTTCCAAAACTACTTTGGTGCATTGACTAAGGTCAAAGGTGTAATGTAATTATACAATTATATAATATTTTATAATAATTTAATTTATATTATTTTCATTTATTTTATATAATTTTATAATTATCCATTCATTAAATTATAGGATAAATAATTGATATGTTCATGTAGGTATTTCTTTTCACCTTCAAAAGATGATGAAGTTTATTTCCAAAAGGTTGAAAATAAATAACTATATTATGAATATAATTTTGAGAATCATATTAATATATGTTAAATATAATATATATTCATTAAATATACATATTTTATCATCCATTTAAAGATAAAATGAAAAACCAATGACATCGCTTCGTGGAGGTGGCAGTCTACATGTTTTTATGACCGGTTCCATTGTTTTCCAATGGTTAAAAGAATAGATAGATAAATGTTTTTATAAAATTAAAACCATTATTTATATAGAATATAATAACTATATAATATAATTATGTATAAAATAAATTTAAATGAATTATAAGAATATATAAATTGAAAGGATTTGGTTAAGTCAACTACCTCTTCATTGAGAAACCTCCACATCCTTACGCATTACTCATTCTTGAATTGCTCTTCTAGAAAGTCCACAAGCTCAAATAAATATATCTACATGTTGATAAGATATTTGGATTTGAGAATTATTAAGATAAGAGGCTAGTGAAGTGTATATTATTGATGGGATGAGCTTCCCATTTTATAAGTGTGTTGGGTGGAAAACATTTGAATATATGAAACATTGTTACACCATATATGTTTTACTATGTCAATATTATTAATATTGGATTATAATCATAGATTATAATTAAATATTATAAAATTAACCATTAAATGTCAATAAAGAATGTGTTTTTTGTTATCCCATATACTTATCAATCTATTTTAAACAATTTAACCCCATTTACCCTTAAACAAGGTGATGAAATATTACCAAGTTTAATAGTCATTTTGATAGAAAAATTAAACATATAAAATGATTTAGGAATTATAATTCAAAATAAAGAAACCATGTTATCAAATTCAATTACTGAAAGTTGAATAAATTAATTTTAATATAAGTTTTAAATACGCAATGGAAAAAAAATTTACGGGAATAAGTTTTTGGACATAAAAGTTATTTTACAGTAAACAAATAACGTTAAATCCCAAATATTATTTTTTTCAACTATTTGGAAAATAATTTTATTTGATATTTATATAAATAAAAAACTGAATATTTCCTTCTGAACACTAAATTAAATACAAATAATCAAAAATAACATTTTATTATATCAAATATAATCATGGTTCCCCAAATTCAATCATTCTTTTCAATATTAAATGTAATGTTATTATTTTTTATTCTACTCCATAATCATATAATTACAAAATTCAATGTTGTAACATATTTTTAGGTGATCTTGATATCATAATGATTCCATCAGGGTAACCTTAACCCTAAAACCCCTATTTATCACTATTCACTAATAGTGAATTGTTTTCAGAAAAATTATAAAAAGATAGTATATAATAATTTTGAAATTCTTGATTCATATGGGATTCAAACTAACACTCATTTTGAGTTAATTTGAAAAATACTTAAAATTATAAGAAGTCACTTGGAATTTAACTATGAGTTTAAACAAATTTTTTTGGATGAATGGATGAGAGGTTGGGCTCATCACACACTTTTAAGGGAGGGATTATTGAACACCATGGGACTATCATGCCCCAAACCAGAAAACTTCTCCAACCATGATATGAATCAGACATTGGAAGGGTTCTAAGTGTGTTCCTGATTCCCATGGGTTGGATACAACTACCTAGGCACCCAGAAACAAACAAAATAATTTATTTTACAAACCGGAAACAAGATAAATGGCATAAATATTGTTAAAGAAAAAATAAATAAATATTCCATAGTGAAAAAGAATAATAACAGAAGTGATAAAACAAATATTGAAATTCAAAACCATGATGAATAACCAAAATAAATAAAAATTAATTTACAAAACCTTATTACAATAGATACACCATGTGACATAGGGAAAACCCCATAGTATCACCAAAAACTAACCATTTCTAGCTAAAAATACCTCACCATATCACTCTAGTTACCTTCCCATTAATGCATATGAAAAAAAATTCCGCACACCCCTGACGGATTATTTAGGGTCAGAGATAAACATTATCTATAATATCCAACCAAAGATATTCATATTATATCGATTTAGAATAATCCAATATTGCAATATAATAAAAACATGAAATGATAAAATGATATTAGTATTTTTATCAAAATCATGGAAAATAATTCCCATTTTCATATTTATATTACAAATCTAGATAATATAATATCAATTAATATTTTAAATAAATCATAATAATTTTAAAAAATCATTCATCAAATCATATCAAATCCAAAATAGTTAAATTCCAAACATAATGTATATCTAACCTTGGATAAAAATGGTTCTGGATAACTAGTTTACTCATACCGCCAATAAAATTATTTCAAAACAAAAAGTCCCTGGATTCAAAAAATATATGAACTAGAGAGTTAGGAACACCCTATAAGAGGAATCCCATTACGATTTCATGATCATCTTCTTAGAGAAAATTAATTTAGAATCCATGAAAAGAGGAACACCAAAAAAAGTGCAAAAACTTATGGTGACAATGGACAATGAAGAAATATAAACACCCACTAGATATCCCTGTCTCCATTATGTAGCCCATATAAATCAGTTTCAAAATGGCGTATCACATTTGAAAAGATTATTTTTAAACATTCCTTTCCAATCAAAAATCATTCATGTAAAACCACTTTTGCAAAAATATTTATAATGCTTTGAAAATAATAAATCATTTATATAAATAGCAGGAAAATAAAATTTTATTTAAAAACAAATTACATAGTCATTTCATGAAAATAAAGCATCATTTCAGTTATTATATAAAAAATCAATATGAAAACTAAAAGGATTTATGGTTTATCATACATATTAAAATGATGGAACCGCGAACCTCAAACTTTAGTCGCACATCCATCTCAATGGGATCCACAAACATGAAAGAAATGAAACACTAGATAAATTGAGGGGAGGCTCCAAACATTGACATTATAATCTAATAAGTGAATTCTCCAAGAAAATTATCATTAGATAATACAGATCAACACAGACCTCAAATATCACACGAACCACAACACAACCAAAAAGAGATCCGACTACTAGGATACAGACACATTATGAATCTATAATAGATTGAGAAAGATAATATCATAATTAATAGATTTAAAAATTGAATCTTATAATCACTAAAAATTCTATTAGAAATAGAGAGATCATAGAGAATTTTATCAAACATATTGATATATGTGAAACAAATTGATCAAGGATCAAAACTCAAAGAGTATATAATTTAAGGGTCCTATTATTATAAAGGAATGAATCTAGAGAACCATTGGTCATATATGGACTAAAAAAGATTGATTAAGCTGTCTATTAGGGGGTTAAATGAATTGATTGTCTTAAAACACCATTACATTTCTGACCCATCCTCTGATAACCAGGATACTCGTAGTGGCCAAATAGCTATTGGATGGAATTTATATGCACTAACAAAGGAAAATTCCTCTAAATATACCACTTATTAAACATTCAAACATCCAAATATCAAAACATAACAACTTCAAAAATAATTTGGGATGTTCATAAACCTAAATATTACAATACAACCAACCATATGACCTTTTATCAAAATAAAATAAGTAATTGGTGAATTTTCTATTAAAGTTTTTTCCACTGATCCAAAAAAAATAATAACTGATGTGAGCAATTTTCATTCAAAAAAACCTCAATCAATATTTTTCCCTAAAAATGTTGCACAGTGGTGACCACATGGCTGTCTCTCGAGGAGGTTGCAATCAAGTTGAAAAATTGTAACTTTTGTTAATTTTGCAGAAATGAAAATGGGAATATAATTAAGAGTTTAAAAATAATTTTTTGTAAATAATAAAGAGAAATAATTTTAAATGAAAGATAATGTGTAATAAAAAACAGGATAAAAACTGCAGATGTATGCATGCTTCACCATCTCAGACACTCCCCTCTTCCTTGTATATAAAAAATATCGAATATTTTAAATTCCTAAATGTACTCCCAAGGACCCCCCAAGTCTAAACTAATTTGAATAGATAATAAATTAAGACACTAATATGATTTTGGTCCCTCTTATATAAGTGAATCAATTACTTTAAGGCCTCCAACAAATTGATCCTAATTTAATTCAATATGGTCGATGGCATGGACTCCCCAACAAATTTTTAATAGCGAAATCAATTGATCTACTTTATAAACAGACAAACGATAAAAAAATTTGTTGAAAATATATTTATGAAATAAAACAACCATATTTATTCAAAATTATAGATTAAATAGAAATTCATAATGATATTACACATTAAAATCGAAACACGGAAGAGAGTGTTCGTCGAGTGTCATCGTCCGCATCCACATATTGCTTAGCCTTACATCACTTTAGAAGCCTTAATATTTTATACATAATCCTAAAAGAATGAAATATTCTTAATTATCTCAATCTCCACCTTCCTATTTTCTCTCTCAAGCTATCTCCCTTTTTGATAGATTGTGTGGAGATGAATGGAATGATTTGGGAGGTAGGAGCTCCTCTCCTTTTATAGGGATATTTCATCCTCCAAAATTTGTCACATTTCTGACCCATTAAGTGTATGATTCACATGTGTAACCAATAATGAATTTTTTTCATTAAATTTTTACCTATTCCCCCACAAAATTTCAGATTAATTGGGAACCGGATGATGGAGTAATGATTTTTGTATAAGTGGTTTTTTAATGTATTTTCAAGAATGTTTCCTTCAAATATATGTCATTCAATTGAAACCATATTTTATGGAAAACACCATTAAATTATTTTTGTGAAATTCAACTACAGTCCTCTTCTATATCCAAGTGTAATCCTCAAATTTGTTGTTATGCATGGCGAATTCTGTTTCCATTATGATGGTGGGTTCTACGATGTACGCCCAGAAAAATAATCATTTTCGTTGATTTTGTAAGGCCAATAGATCTTCCAATCAGCTCCTGATCCAGAAGAAAAAGTTGTTGGAAATAAAATAAGAATTCCCAAAAAATTATAATAAAAATATCTAGTAATATATTTTATGATAAATATCCAAAATAACCCTGTGATAAAAGAATGTTAAAAATCTAGAATTATACAATTTAAACTATTTATCCCAAAACAAACTATAAATCCAAAATTATTGAAAATAAGAGAAAAATTGTAAATTAGTGGGGTTTAAATCATTTAAATAGATATGAAAAGTTGTGCAAATATTATATCTATCTATTCCACTACACATGGAAATAGAACTCCTTGATAGGTGAGCACTGAATCAAAGAAAACTCATAACGTGTACCGATGGAGTTTACCAATATACAATAAAGAATAAAATAGATATCATGTCTCATTAAAAAATTATTTAAAATTATCAATTCAAATCATCCAATACATTTCCACTGCATCTCTGTTCCCATTCAAACAACAAACTTATCTCACATTCATTTTCTCTTTGCACACAATATATATTTGGGATAAGGATTTTCTCATCCAAATCATGAAAGAATTACCATAATCTTGATAAATTTATACATCTCCACCCCATGTGATCCAATAACATGTGGTTATCATGAAATCATTACGAGGTATTTCTATGGCTTTGGGTTTGTAGGATTTAAATGTGAAAAATGATTTGGCTGAAAAGGGCTGGTTTGGCTCTTTTTGAAGCAAAAAATGCATGATTCTAATTTTCACTCAAGTATGTTCTCCTCCAAATTGTCCTTTGAATAAAAAAAATGGTCATTACTTTTCCATCATATTCTATAAATATTTCAGCATTAAATATGGTATTTTTTAATGCTCCAAATATGGTACATCTTAATATCATTTCAAGCTCTATAAAGGAACAACACCATTTCATTTGTTATCCACAGATATGAACTACCCTCAGAAAATATATTCCTACATCAAAAATATGTCTTCAATGTTTGAATGTTCTCCCAAAGCAACAAAAAAAGAGGTATCACATCCTGAGTCATCTTCCCCCCAAACATACGTTCAACGAGATCAAGCATTTTTTCTTCCAAAGCAGGATGGAAATGGAAATTTCTCTTGTAATGTGGCTAACCTAACATGCTATACATGGATACTAAGGGCACTAAAAAGATCAATTGTTCACGGAAGGGAAACATAAAAAGTATAATCATGAGAAGGGTGATCCAATATTCAAACAAATGCCTCATTAATTCAAATCATAAGTATCTCAGCCCTAGAGTTTTGATATAAATAAATCATGTTCTGGTTTAAACAAGCATGAATTGGTCCCCTGAAGAAAGAGGTGAATGTGAAGGAGTTGAAGCAATGTTTCTAGAGGCATCACAAGAATGAGAATTTAAATTTTCATGTCAGTGATACGTGTCATGAGATTTATAAATCCATGTTATTTTCAAGAATTTTCCATATTTTTGAACTTTGAACAATACAATATTCATCATTCATTTATGTTTAGTTTCAATGGATCAATTGGTTCACTCATTATCATGTGATTCAAAATATCAGTAAATTTGAAAACTATTTTTAAAATAGAAATAATTTTAAAAGAAAAGGTAAAAACCTTGAAAAATAATCACCCCAAAAATTGAAATAAAATTTGAAAAAAATTCAAATGAAAGCTCATAAAAATCTAATCTACCAGCATTGTACCTCCCCTCACCCCAATAATATTCTATAAAATTAAATGATTCTGTAGAAAATTTATTTGCGCATTAAATTGATGAAATAAAATACATAGCAAAAATAAATGAGAAAGAATGACAGAACCTGGCATTAATTGTGTTCTGTATTATGAAGTTGAATCTCCCCTAGAAGATATTGAAAAATATCTCTATAAATCTTCAACCTATGACCATTGATAGTGAATGATGTCCTTTTTTTGGATCCTTAATTTTTATTTCACCAAAAAGAAAAAGTTGAGTAATAATGAAAGTGTCGGACCATCTAGAATGCAATTTATCTGGGACGATTCTCAATCTATCATCGAACATCAGAAGATTGTCTCCCTACTTGATCTTTTTGTTGAAAATCATCCCATCAAGGAAATCTTTACTTCTATTTTTTTATAACTTGTATCCTTGTATTGATTATTTATAATCTCCTCTTGCCCCAGTAAACAATATTTTTTTCTAACCCAGCTGAAAACAGGTTCATGTTTCATGTTTTTACAGCCCAAAAAGATTTGTTATCTAACTCAACTAGAATATTGAAATCTTTTCCATAGACTAATATATGTGTTGAAATTCCAATGGGGGTTTTTCAAGAAGTTTTTTTGGCCAAGAGTGCATTATCATGTCTCAAACTCCAATCCTTTCTATATGGGTTCACTATTTTTTCTATAATTTGTTTGATCTCCCATTTGGAAAACTCACCCATGTTATTTTTTTGAGGATTATAGGGCATATATAAACTATTATTAACACCTTATTTCTTCTAAAGTGATTCCAAATTACTTTTACAAAAATGGGTAAATCGATTTTTAATGAGAAAATTTAGAAATCTGAACCTTGAAAACAGATTTCCTTTCACAAATTTGGACAAAATAATTTCATCATTAGTTCGGGTGGGGATATCCTCTACCCACTTGGGAAAATAATTGATAGAAATCAATATGTTGATATATCAAAAAGAATTTGGAAAAGGCCCTATAAAATCAATTCCCCATACATAAAATAAATCAAAACAAATGTTTTTTGTGGCATCTCATTCTACTTAGAAATTTTCCTTCGAATTGAAAAATTTTATATGTTTTGGAAAATTCAAATGAATCCCTAAAAATAGTGGGCAAATAAAATCTAGAATCATGAAATTTTTGTGATGTTCTTTATGGTCCAATGTATCCTCCACAATTTAATGTGTGGTAGAATCATAATTTGGATTGAAATTCAGAGTTCAGAATACATATTCGTATCATTTAATCATTACCAATGTGCATATGAATGGATCATCCAAAATTTATTTCTTTAAATCAATCACATGTATAACAATTTTTTTATTTGGAAAACCAGTGGGGATGTTCATAAGAAGCCAAATGGTTCACATGATTTTCAATCCACGGTCTTTCACATTGACTAGAAAATAAATCCTCATCTAGAAAGGTTTCATTAATTGGTGGACACATCATAAATTTTATATTTTAAATAGATGGTATCCTGCTCAAATTGTCATAAAAAAGTTTCAGAAATCTATTCTATATTTTATTTCAACATCACACTCCTATAACAGCAAGATATATCATTGAAGTTCTGGTATTGAATCATGTATCTCAATCAAGAATCTGATTGCAAAATGAATAGTGAAAACAATCACCTTGGAGCCTAATAGATAACATATAAATTTGTCTTCATAAAATACTACAACTAGTTGTTCTTTTTTAATTATTCTGTAGTTTTATTGGGCTTGAACTGGAGTTTATGAGGGATATGCAGTCACATGATATTTTTTCTGTCAATTGACTCAACACTCCCCCAAGTGAAATTTCAGATGCATGAATCATGATTTCTAATGGAATGTCCCATTTAGGTTGTTTATCAATGGGAGGTGTTATCTGTTATTGATTCATCTCATTAAATGAATTTATGAAATTCTCATCAACGTCAAATGGGGAATCTTTTTGGAACAATATTGACAATGGAAGTGAAATCTTAATGAAATCTTTATTGAATCTCTTAAAAAAGCTAGCATGCCCATGGAAATATCTCACATATCTCATAGTTTTTTAAGATGGAAATGAAGAAATGACCTCAACATAGGATTTATCAACAAGAATTCAATCACGGGACACAACATGTTCATGAAATATCCATTTACCAACCATAAAATGGAATTTTTCATTATTTAGAACGTGGTTCTATTCAAATCATGATTCGAGGACATGTACCAAGCATTTAAAACAACTTTCAAAAGAAGATACATAAACTATGAAGCCGTCCATAATAACATCCATTCCCGTTTCCAAATATTTAGGGAAAATTCTTATCATATAAATTTGAAAAGTTCCTAGTGCAATAAATAAACCAAAGGGCATCCTTCTGAATGAAAATGTTACATAAGGGAATGTGAAAGTTGTTATCTCTTGATCCTCTGGTAAAATGTGAATTTTAAAATATTCAGAGAATCCATCAAGAAAAAAATAGTGGGTTTTCCTAACTAGTCATTCAAGGACATGATCAAGGAATGGTAATGGGAAGTGGTCTTTCTATGTAACAAAATTGAGTTTCCAATAATCAAAGCACATTATCCATATATTAGGAAGCTTTATGGGGACAAGGCCACAAAATTAATTCCATGATATTGTAAAGACACCTTTTTGAGGAACTATATGGAATGGACTTACGCATTGACAATCAGATATGGGAATAATAATTCCAGCTACCAATTGGGTGGTGACTTATTTCTTCATAGCCTCTAAAATTACTGGCTTCTTACTTCTTTGAAATTGAATCTTTGTTCTATCATTCTCCTCCAATATAATTATGTGAATAAAAACTAAGGGATTGATTCCTTTTAGATCTGAGAGAGTCCATCTTATTGCATCCCTTTGGGACTTGAAAACTTAAAAAATTTGGGTTTCCTGGACTTTTGACCAATATTTTGAGGTGATTACAGGGAATTCTTCAATATGACATTTGAAGGAAAACATGAGGATCTATAGAAGGGGTTTCAATATTACCTCATGTGGGGTGGTTTCATTGATCACATGGAACTACTCAAAAGTCATATTGTTTAGTGAAGCTTCATGTTAACCCTGGTGAACTTCTTCCATGATCTCAAGACTATTTTCATGTGAAAAATAGGAATCCTCTCATGGGATACTACTAACAGGTATATTGGTTTCTAGAAATTCATCTTCATCAATGATTAAATATTTAGTATTAACATCCCACGACTCTTCACAATCCAAAATTTCAACCTCCTATTGATCCAATTATGTATAAGATAAATTTCTATCATTTTCAAAATAATTTTTTATATCATCACATAAAAAATCAGGTAACATTCTAGAGGAAAAACAATCAATAATGTTTACATGGGGGTTTAACGATCCTCAACAGGGTGTTTTATTGAATGAAAATGTATAAATGAACAACATCTCCTCCAAATTCTACTGAAAGTCTTTCGTTGTGAACATTGATGATCTCTTTTCCCATTTATAGAAATAGTATTTCCAGTATAAGTGGAGAATGTGTGCTGAACCGATCATCTTCCATATCCATAACATATAAGTCAACCAGAAAAATCATGTCTCTCACTTGAACAATAACATTTTCTATAAATCTAGCAGGTTTGGTTGTACTTTGGTTGGAATGTTGAATGATAATTACATAGGGTTTCAAGTCTCCAACATGAAGATATGAGTAGGCATAATATGGCATGATATTGATGGATTCCAATAGATCAGGCATCACATATTTTAATTGACGCTTCCAAATGGTACAATGAATGGTAAATGTTTCAGGGTCTTTACACCCGATAGGCAGGGCATGCATAATCATGGATGAAACATTCTTTCCTATGTTTACTTTTTCACCTCCTTTGATGTTATTTTTGGTGGTACACATTTCATTGAAAAATGTAACATACCTTGGAATTTGTTTCATTGTATCGAGAAAAGGAATATTGACAAGAAATTTCGTGAATGTTTCCAAAACATTCTTATCCATTTCATTTTCATCACATGAATTTTGTGGTGGTTCACACCATGTATAATGTAGTAGAGGTTTGAATATTTATGGGGTATTATGAGTATGGTTTGGAGAATCATATGGACCAATCATCCTCTTGGAGTCAATCTTTGTTCTCTCAAAAATGATTTCTTTTCAGGACTTTGTGTTTATATCAACATTAGATTTTTCATCATTTTTTTCAAGGGTAGGATTTTCTTCAACAGTGTCAGTAGCATGCTTCATGTTCATAATTTGAGATTTGTTCAATTTTGTTTCCACTCCAATATTTAATTACACTAACATTTTTCATCCCATTATTCCACAGATTTACTTATGGTTGTGATGGTAAACCACCACTCATTGTATTTCGTATGAAATTAATACCAGAGGCATGGTGACCCACATTAGTCATCAAGGTATTAATTTTTTTCTCTTGTTGTTTTGAAAATTCTTTTAGTTCCCTCATTTCCTCTTATTATTTCCGCATTGCTTCTTCAAGGATCGCATAATGGTTCTGAGTGGAAGTGGTAGGCTGAATGTTACTTCTAGAATGAGCATTTTTTCTCTTATTGGAAAATCTTGGTGGAGAATTAATTGATTATCCTTGGAAGAAAACTCTTGGTTGTTATGGATGGAAAATCGTTCACTTGAGTTTTTGTTGCATCCCTGATTGAAATGTTGGTTGTTTTTAAATGTCCTTTGTCAGTTTGATTGAAATTGTCTTCAAAGAAAAGCTGCATTGCAGTTCTAAAGAGGCTCTTCTATTTGCGGGCCTTGGTCACTAAAATATTCATTCGTAGAACAAATCCCATAGTGGACTTGTTGTTGGAATGCTAATTTAGGTTTGGGATGGGTTGGTGGGGTGTTAGAAAACATCATTGACCTCACCATGGTGGTAAGATCAAATAGTTGACTTGCAATTGTGTTGTTTTCAGGATTAGTTGTAGGGAATTAATGTGAAACTCTGACAGGATGAAGGATTCTTATTCCAAATTGCTGGGAATTCATGGCCATGTTTAAGATTAGAATCCTAGCGGAAAATGGTTTCTTATAAACTATATCTCCTCCCACAATAGCAATGATCATACTTCTATCAGTGACACACAATCCTTCATAAAATTTGTTCATGAGAAGTTGGTCACTAATTTTATGATGGGTTCCACGAAAACAGAGATGTTTGAACCGTTCCCAATATTTTTGCAGTGTTTCTCCTTGAGTCAGCCTAAATCCAAAAATCCCTTTTCAATTAGAGGTAATTTTGGATGTAGGGAAATATTTTTCATGGAATTGTTTTTAATTCATTCAAATTTCTAATCAAGGATGAGTGTGTATAGAAAAAACATTCCATAGAAACTCCATCTAGAGAAAAAGGAAATGAACACATCTTTATTTTATCCACATCAACTCCATGAGGTTTCATGTTGACACAAAGGTAGCTGAATTATTAGAGGAGTTTGTGTTGGTCTTCAACAAGAAACCCATTTAATTTGGGAAGCTGGTGGATAAAACCGGAGATGATTTGAAATCCAGAATGGGAATCAAGGTACTCTATAGGATTCTATTGATTTTCTTCAAAGGCTCAAGCCAATTAATTCAAAGTTCGATTTTCAGACATTTGTATTTTAGTTTCATCCATGTCCCTCTTAGGTGTGTGGGTGGAATATTCACAACAAGAAATAGGCATATTAGTAAATCTAACCCTATTTTGAAAAGTTCTATCTATTTCAGGATCCAAAGGTAATAAGTTCAGGTTAGAACATCAGGTCATGCAAGAAAGAAATAAAATAAACTCTAGAATCCTCTATAGAAACGACGCCAGTAGATGTGAGTGATTTTGTGTGAAAAAAAAACTCATTAAATATATTTCTGTTATAAGATAGCACAGTATTGACCACAAGGTTGTCTCTTGAGGAGGTTTCAATCATGTTGAAAATTTTTAACTTTTATTACTTTTGCAGAAATGAAAATGGGGATATAATTAACTATTTGAAATTATAATTTGAATTAAATTATAAAGTGAAATAATTTTAAATTAATGGTAAATAGGTTTTTAAATCAGGATAAAAACAGTGGCCATAGACAAGCATCACCATCTCAAACACTCCCCTATTCAATGTATATAAAAAAATATCCCATAATTTAAATTTCAAAATGAACCCATAAGGACCCCCATGTGTATACTCAAATCAAATAAACATAATATAAAGTCTTTAATATGAATGTGGTCCTGCCTATAGAAGTGACTCAATAACTTAATGACCACAAAGTAATTGAACCTAATTGAATTCGTTATTCTCAATGGTAAGAACTCACCAATGAATTTTAAACAGAGAAATCAATAGATCTACATTATAAATGAAATAATGATCAAAAAGGAATTTTTGGAAATATATTTAAAAATTAAAACAACCAAATTTATTAAAAAATATTGGTTTAATGGAAATTCAAAAAGAGAATACACATTAAAATGGAAACTCGGAAGACAGTGTCTGTCAAGTGTCATTGTCCACAACCACTTGCCACTTAGCCTTGTATCACAGGAGAAGCATTCATATATTCTATTTAAATCTCAATGGATGGAATATTATTACGGATATCAATATCCACATTCATCTTTTCTCTCTCAAGACATCTCCATTTGTGATGGATGGTGTGATGATGAATGGAATGATTTGTAGGTAGGCTCTCCTCTCCTTTTATAGGATGACTCCATCCCCAACATTTCTCAAATTTTTTACCACTTAATAAGATGATTCACGCATTTACCCTTTCATAGATGTTGTTCATAAATATATTGGTAATTCATCCTCAAAATTCCAGATTAATTAGGTTCCATTTGATGGAGTTCTTAATTTTTTATTGGAGGTTTATTTTTCTAGTTGCAGGTTCTAGGAAGCTTCCTTCAAATATATGTCATTCAATGGCCACCACACTAAATTAAAAACTCCATGAAAATAATTTTGTGAATTCACCTTTGAGACCTATTCCATTTCCATGTATAATTACTTCATTTGGAGGTGTGTAGGCTGAATTGTTATTCCATTATGAAGGTGGGGTCCACGCAGTCTACCAGAAAAAAATCATCATCTTAAATGATTTTTAGGCTAGTAGATGCTCCAATCATCTCCTGGTCCAGATGACAGAGTTTCAATAAATAAAATAATTATTCCAAATAAGTTAGAATAATATCTTTTTGGAATATATTTTGTGACAAATGACCAAAATACCCCTGTGATAATTTTAAAAAAAAATCCAGAATTATGGAATTGAAACATTTTATCCCAAAACACAATCAAAAACCAAAATTGTTTCAAATAAGATCAAATTGGTAAATTGGTGAGGTTTAAATAATTTAAATAGGCATGGAAAAAAGTGGAAATATTATCTCCATCAATCAATTTATATTTATCATTATAATATGATCTATACATTTATAAATCCTTTAATAAATGAATATATTTCACGTACATGCTACTCAACTGATTGTCAATGATATCTATATGAAAGTTTTGAACTAAAATTCTTAGTAAAAAACATCATCAATATCTTAAATTAGTGCCAATAATTCCTAATGAGAAATGAATAGTCCACAGTGCTCAGTGATATTAAATTTTCAAATATATATTTGATCCAAGGTCCTTAGTTTCTCAAGACGAATGAGGCCTAACTAGGAACAAGCCAATGAAAAACCGTGTCACCAGGTGAAAAATTCAAAAGAAAAAATTGACAATTTTTATAAGATTCATGGTGAGCATGGTATGTCACCATGTGATAACATACATATAAGATCCTCATTCATATCTCTTGAATGATATATAGACCAATGAAAGAGGCATCACCCACCTCTGACAAACAAAGTGGTGACCAATATGGCAGTGTAAAAAAACATCAAAGGGACCCATTCTAATCAAAAAATGGCACCTTACCAATTTTATATGTCTATTCCATGATCCAAAAAAAGTTAACGAATATGATGAAATAATATCTTCCATAATTTTTATTTGATTTTTTATATGGACAATTGCCTATATATAGTTAGTTTTATAAAACATAACCTATGTTCCCATCACTACTTGGATTATTTTATAGAACCGGGTGGTCATCTAGGGATTCTTGTTTGAGACAATTGAAGAAGTAAACCCATACAACCTTCTAGTCTTCATCAGGTACAACATACCCAGAACTTCAACTGTGGTGGAATCCCTATTTAAAATAATTATTACTGAAAAAGAAAACTATAAATCACCAACCATATAACAATATTTTCGATTGGATTCCATAGTAATATAACTATAAAGACCATGTATAGTAGATCAAATTAATATTCATACACCATAAGTTGATAGTGTTGACCAGAATACTTTTGGTTCTCCTACCCAATTTGTTGGTTGGTGATATAATGATACACAAAATTCATGAGTTATAATTCACACATGACCACTATAAATGTCATATCCAATAATAATAAGTCTTCATAGTGATATGAATAATTAACCATTATGAAATATTAAAATCATAAGAAAACATTTCTAAAAGATAAATTGGAAAGAAACTATATATTATAGAGAAGAATTATATCACAAGGGTAATATTAAATAGATATGATATCCCCACTATATATGGATTACTTAATTCCTATGAAGCCATAATAATTTTTATTTTCCAATGGAATATAATAAAGGATAGATGATAAAAAATGAACACTAGTCATAACTATACCTAAGACATCCTCTTACACATCTTTATGAAACTTATAAAAAATTCCCATAATGTTTATTACTTAACATACAATTCTAGGATATCATGGGAAGGATATTTATTACTGTGAACTTATGAATAAACATTCTCCCCCTTAATGGTGTAGGTGATATAAAAGATAAAGATCAAGATGTATTCCCACCATAATCTCTACCTGAGGATTAATTACATTAAAGGAAAGTTATAATAATGTATATTCTAATTAGAAAATACAATAAACCATGATATAAAAATTTAATATCACTAAAACAGAAAAACATGAATACTAGTGGAACGATCCTGGTCATGAGTGATGTAATATTTCTCATACGGATGATATTTATGAAAGACACACTCCTCTGCATGATCATCCAACATAAAAAACATGCCACGACATCACCAAAAGCATTGAAAATATTAATAGAACTCATAAATTATCTTAAAATTAGTATCCATGATATATGACTAAATATATTTAGATGATTATACCCTGATCCAAGATATGTTTTCCAAAAAAACCTAGGCCCCTGAATTTAATAATGATGTTCATTGATATAGGGAAAATGAATCATTTCCTTAATATTTATCTTGTTCTACATCTGATTGAAAACATAGATACAGAGGGAATTATTAGTTTTCTAGTAAAAGAGAATAGGGGATTCCAAAATCAAAAACTAGGGTGAAAAAATACTTTATCTAACATATAATCCATTTGGATATTGAGATATTTCATGTTATAGGGTGACATGAGATAATAGGGTCTTGGAATTATCTATATAAATATAACCATATTTATTGAGAACTATACCTCCATTTCTAGAGAATATAGGAATTTCAAATAAAACAATGCAAGGAATATCATAAACTCCCAAGGGTATATCAATATGAGTGGGGAAATCATCTAGATCATCATATATAATATAAAATACTTCTATGATTGATGTGAGATGACCATGCAAGACTGAAACTCAGATCACACACTCATTGAAACATCATCATAATACAAATGAAAACATATAACAAAACACACTGATTAAAATGATAAATAATATATCAAGTAGAAACAAATCAATCCATCATAATTATGATGTTGAAAATATCTACATCAAGAAGAATAATATTTTAGACTGACCGACATCAACTATTAATAGAGAACATAAAAGAAATAGAACATGTTCTCTTTCATCATGCTTAGAGGCATCACCATCTCCATAATAAAGAACACAAGCTCAATTAAATGTTTAAAAAAATACAATAAATTTGTATATATGAAATATTATGAGGATACTGTACCAATAGAGAAGTTTCATTAGAATATAAAACAAAATGGTACCTCTTAATGTATTTGGTACGTCATTAACATCCTATGAAAAATTTTCTAGTGCGTGAAATTACATTACATTAGAGTAATCTAGCTAGAGACATTCTGAATTTAATGATTCTTACTATTCAATTGTGAAATTTAGGGTTGAAGATCCCTAACTATTTTGGGGAATATAGAGATCCTAAAATAACTTCTTCATATAGAATCGATGAACACAAGCACTATAGTTTTATTGATTTTTTGGGAAATATCATTAGATGTTACCTACCATTTCACATAGGTTTTATGTAAAGAACACACTAATAGACACTAATAATGGAGTAAAAATATAACACTTATGATAAATACCTCTAACAACATTCACTCTATCATGTGACATCCACATCATCCCTTTGCACCAATGGAACTACCACTTGGGGGGAAGGTTAGACCCAACCAAACAGCTATTTTACTCCATATCATTATTTTCTATCATAAACCTATCTTTCACATTTGTTTATGTGGGAAACTGCATCAAATATACCCAAATTCAGCTAATAGAGTCCATGAAATTTAGTTATTTTTGATCACTTTGCATTCATTCATCACTAACTCATGTGGAAAAATCATCAAACACAGTAAAAAAGTTGGTGTAATTTGTCACCAGATGAACTCCATTATGAAAAGGGAAGAACAATATTTAACGTTACATAAGAAAATAATATGAAAAAAACATATAAGATAATTGATTCATGAAGAAATTTCAATCCAATCCCATATACTAATTTACTAGAACCTTAGAGTTTTTCCACCTCATTCTTGGACGCTCATGAATAAAATACACAAACTTCATCGTAACATATCTAGGAGTCTATTTAAAGTAAACTACATATTGAGCATGTATAACAATTCATACACCTCTTGAGGGTTTAAAAAATAGTAACTCTCTTTTTTGATCCATATATACTCATACTTCGAGTTTCACATCTATAACATGGTTATGAATATGATGTATATTATATTTCAGGACAAAAACAACCTGCATGATATCATCTGGGATATTATAAAAAGAATTAGTTTCATTTGATGATTATTTCCCCCTAAATCCTCATGAGCTACCAATAGAAGAAGTCTTATAGGCAAGTTTCTACATACGAAAATAAGGTGATTTGATAAATAAATGAAACAATCATATTTTAAAATCAAAATAACATTAGAATAAATTGATATTTAGATTAAAAAATTACAATGGATACACACAACCAAACACCCCATATTGAGTTGTGTATCATTAGAAAAAGAGTCGGCTACACACTCAACAAAACCTCTCTCTTATGTCTTATAAATCATATATAATTTTCTACCAACATCCCCCTAATGAGAAAAAATGTTATATAATACCAAAATGTCATGAACCACCCTAGAAATACAATCTATCATGTCTCTAGAGCAGACCATGATAGTACATGAAGGGAATTTCTAGTCCCCATTGTATTGGGACATGAATCTAAGAATCCAAAAATAGATAGATGAAATGATTTTCCAATCCTGAAACAAGAAACATAGAATAGATATTGGGAATCATAACAACAATGAAATATGTGATTGTAAAATGGAACAATTGTGGTAGAAATATAACCATGGTATTAAGTCAAAAGAATTATACATATCCAAAATAAACCAATATAAAATAATAACCAAATTAATTTTATCTACACCGTGTTATATATGGAAAATATCCCACCTTGTCACCACCACCTACTCATACCTATCTGAAAAAATAATAGCTTCTCACCACAACATGTTTCAATTTTTTGAATAAGGGAAAACAATGTCTATAGACCCACAATGGAGATTATAGTGTGCGAGGTAAAAAGTTATTATAGGATACTAATGAATTTTCCAAACAAAAATACTATTTTAAATAATAATATATTCATAATATTTGAAAATATGTCATGGAAAAATATTTTTCAGGTTTGTAACAAAATATCGGTAAAAAGTTCCCCCTTTTGATATTTTTATAAAAAATAAACATAATAATGATTCAAATAACATTTAAAATTTGAAATATTGAAATTATTAATGAATTATTCATATCATATAAATGAATAAATAGTATAAATCAAAACACAATGGAAATTTGTATAAGGATAACATAGTTAACGTATAATAATGGATGTCATATACCATGGAATAATAAATACTAGTGTGCACATCATGTACCTAGAGAAAAATAATTAACAATATAGGGATATTGGAATAACCCTTAATGTCAGTCCCTTATATTTTCATGATAATGTTCAAAAGGATAATGAATTAATGATCTAGTAATGGTGGAATAACCTAGAAAGTGAACATTATTATGGTGTCAAAGGAAATATACCAACACTAATGCCACTCCAAGATACCCAAAGATCACATGCAATGAAAATGAAAAATTGATTTCAAAAGTAATCATCACATTTTGTTGGGTAATTTATGAAAAATACTTTTGCATCCAGAAAAATTATATGAAAAATTTTACATAACAATTCGTAATGCTTTTAAAAGAATCATTATTTTACTGAATCAATTTGAAAACACATCTTTTATTAGAATCCAATTTAATCATGTATAAAAAAATCATGGAACATTCAAGAAATAAAATAGAAAATAATATTGAAATCATAGAGATTTCATGTTTAATCAAATATAGGTTAGTAATGGGGGAAACCTACCTCAAATTTCTATTAAATGAAAAAATTGTATATTGACACCGAATGTAATGGAATAACTATCGTAGTTGATATGACTCCCAAAAAATTTATTTTCACATTTTAGTGTCAAATTAAAAATGAAAAACAAAAATTGGGGCATAAGCGAACTATGATTTTTAATGACACTATTATCGATTAAATACATGTTATTGAAACCATCCCAAATATCAATTTGGTGATTGTTACCTTTGTGCGAATGATCTATTTAACATCATGTTAAAAAATGTGTAAATTATTGGTCCTCAATTTTCCTATTTTTAAATTTTGATGATTTAATTTATTTATACAATTAGTTAAATTAGATTTTATCACCAGACAGGGAGAGGTTTGTGAATTAATGTTGATATTGAATCTCATAGTGGCATCATAGGTTCCCTAGATGGACATCAACCAATAACCACATAGTCCAGTTTATATTCAATGTGGGAAATATCTTCAGGTTCATACCTCAATAAGGCATCATATCTATCTCATTATGAATAGGTATATATGCCCAGATATTTTGCTAATATGCATGGTGTATACACCTAAATAAAAGGAACACAATGGTTTAACAGTAATTATTCTAATAGAACAATCATCATAGATCTTCCAAACAAATTAATCATTGTCTAGGTTAAAAATAAGAGACAAAAGAAGAACATTTACACTACCTGAGAGTGTACTACTAGAGCTTAATGGGGGTTATGAAATGAGGCTACCCTAAAGAGATTCATTTTTCAAAAAATATGAAAAATATATATATTTATTTGATTACACATTATTTAGTATGAAATACCTAAACTAGTATGTGCCCTTGGTAAAGGTGTGTTTTAAGGAATACATGATATGGGATTCCCATATGTGATAACCAATCAGAATATATCAACTCGATGTAAATTAAAGAACCTTCAGGTCATGAACTAAGGGGATCCTGAAATGTGATAATGAAGAGAAACATAAGGACATGAAGTATATTAAGGATTGACTAGGGCTTAGACATATAGGGGTGGTCATACTTGGTATCAAAATGGGATATGTCAACTTTAGGTATTGATCTAGGTTAGATGATTATTTCAACTCAAGGTAAATAATGAAAATATGGAGAATATATCGACATAAATTAAATAATGAAATCCTAAATGAGAATCTAAACTTTTGGTAAATTTATGGTTCTTACGAATACGAGCTTCCTGAAATTACATAACATAGCCAATGACTCAAATAAAGGCTAGGAGTATTGGGGTTTATACCTAATAAAAACCCCAATTAAATTATTCCAGGAGGATAATCTATGTTTTGACTCATGAATCATGATGAAACCAAAAATAGGAATCCCAATATAGGTCATACAAATGTATCTACAAAGAGATATATTGGCGTGAGGCAATGGGATAAGGATTCCATAAAGAGGAATATCGACTTGAGAAAATATGATAAAACAAAATAGAGGCATTATAACATAAGTTTTATGAAGGCATTGTTGGGGATTGTAGTTAATTAGATGCTACATTCATATATTCATTCTTTCTATAATTATTGATAAATAAATAGGACCATGAAAGGCCATATTTCACATTCATGTAGGGAAAAGAGGCCCTTATATGGAATAAAACGGAGAAATCCCAATTCATCTATATGTTTTAGAATGTAATATTTTAATGAATGTGTTAGGAGACAATGTGACAATAAGGGGGTTATTAAAAAATATATTTGGGTACCTAAACTAAGGAATATAACGGAGAACTTTTGATCAAAGGCCACATAAGTACATAGTAGGGAAAATATTGGCATGAATACAGTCACAATAAAATTGTCATGCAAAGCCGTATAAATTGGACTACATATGAATGGTAACCTTATGGTTTCTCATAACCAATGGTTCAAATGATTTTTTTTTCAAAAATAATTTCATAATGAAGATGGTGTAGGTCTAATGGAATATGATCCTTTTCAAATAAAGGTATCACATAACTAGGGTAACATTATAAGGAGAGACCACATTACCTTCCAATAATCAAAAATACTGTCAAACCCAGAGCATAACAAGTCACATGAAATCGGGAGCAAGAATCTTAGTCACATAATCTAATTATCACATTATAGTGTCACTTGACTAGGGTGAATTATCCATGTCATGCGAATAAGGCCACAAGAGGGTATCACATGACACCACTCAACCGGAATGAACTATGATGGGATTCTCTAGCTAATTATACTTGATAGAGTGTGAGTTCCATGCACAAGTCTGCATAATGGTGTCAGATAACTATAGATGCCCGAATCAGCATATATGATGGAATCACATGAAAATTAATAATTTAGTGTGTAGTAAGTATGGTGGAAAATTCTAATATTAGGATGAAAATAAATTATGAATCAATTTTAGAAAAATATGAGGAAATAATGGATGTGATGTCTTACAGCAGAACAAATAAAATTAGTAAGGACACATGATTTTTGATATGAAAAAACCCTATAATGAGGAGGACTAAAAACCCACAGAGTAATTCCAAAAATATCCTCTATTAATCAAAGATTAAAAAATCCATGTAATTCCTAAATGTGAATTATAAATGTCATCATAAAAAAAACTTTGTAAAAACACCAACCTAATACACCTCCATATTCTCTATGGAAAACATCTCAATCAAAATAAAATTCTCAATTATCTAGATATGGAAAAATTTCACAATTCTATTAATGAAACCCCTCTACCACATGGATCTTTATCTAAACATGTTCCTGATTCACACTATCTGGTGATAGTTGATAGATTTTACCCTCTCTATTAATTTCATCATAATGATGTATCTCTAATTTTCAATCGGGACACTCTATTGGATCATTCCAATAAAGTGTAAAGTTAAAACATTATTTCAATCAACAATCAATTCACAAATTATTCCAACATTTTCCATGTCGATGTGTTGTATATGATATCATAAACACGGTATCCCATCAAATCATAGATATATTATTGACTCTTTTTTATCCACCACTGATGTTCTACAAGAGCTACTAAAAATATGAAAACCCCTTTCTCCATGATCTCAGTGGGATAAATATTGAGAATATATATCTCTATGTAAAATACTAGATGCTTCCCAATTAAATTTATTCAATGATACCTTTTTTAATATACAAAAAATATATATAACAAAAATTATTAAATTTAGAAATCACCATATATATTCCATGTTTTGAATAAAAAACATCTCTCATCTAAATAAATATAAAAGATATTTCTTCATATTTGAAACACATATATCTTAATATGTGTGAAAGGGAAAATGATATATCAAATTTAAAAACCCATCTTATCATAAATTTGGAATGAATAATATGTTTAATCATATCAATTTCCCCCTTTATTACGTAAATAGAGATACAAACCATTAAACTATATAGGATTGATATTCTATTGGATTCTCACCAAATGTCATCCTATATAGAAAACTGATGATTCCATTTAAAAAATCTAAAAAACTAGACATCTCCCCTTACAAAATAAATCCAAACACAGATGTATTTTTATAGCATAATATGCAGTATAGTATTATAAAATACCAAAAATAACAATATATGGATCTCGAATAATTTTTATTACCTCACAATTTGGATAATTTGTAGGAAAAATATCCCCTCCCCAACTGAAAATTCTCAGCATCTAGTAGATCAACATGATCATCAACTTTTAATTCTTATTTCAGTAGTTACACTTTCTGAAGAAATGATTTTGGTGTTATACCAAAAAGTACCTCTTTGAAAATTATTTTCCAAACCCTATTCTGAATCGTGCTCCATCGATCAACTTTAAAACATCCAAAATTATCAAAACATTGCAAGAGGGAACCCTCACATATAATACCACTTGTTTGGTGAGAATCCTAGCCCCATGAAAAAATTTCATCAATTTTTTTGTTTAACAAATTTTATGAAATAATGGATGTAAAATCACAAGGCCAAAAAAGTATTAAAATTATTCATGTTGGATTTTTCTGCCTATCAAGATCTAACCATCATGATGTAATGCGAAACATCAATTGGAACACACTTCCTAGTAACCAAAATAATAAATAATTTCGATATATGACCACAATCAACAATCTCATCACTTATGATTCACACATGTTTCATGTCAATGCGCTTCACATGGTACCAAAACAAAACCTCACATTACATCCTAGATCCACCATGGATTCATTTTTCTACATATCAATATATCTACATGGGATACAAAAAATGTTACAAACCCATTCCCCATGTTCTCAGTAGACTACATCTATACCTGTTGTATTTGTATTCACCTCCAGATGCATCACCTTTTAAGGAATCCAATGTTACTTATTTAATATTTAGATATGATAGAAAATATTATATCACTAATTTCATTATATCAATGTTTCTTCTATGTTTGGAATCAAACACATATCTCATCTATGTCGATATATAATATATATATTCCCATGAGAAACACATTCATCTTTATCTGTGTGATAGGATAAATGTTATATATAATTAAAATCCCATATTATTTAAAATATGGAAACACCCATGGGATAAATCCTATCAATGATTCCATGATATTAAATGATTAAATGTAGTGCGAATTCTATAATTGGCATCCTATGAGTACCTATACTCTCCCTCATCTATCATGGTCCATATATCCTCAATTTAGTCTACTAAATGTATAATTTTTGGGTTTTTTAAAAGAAACTTGTTATGATATTGTCATGTAATTTCATGGAACAAGAGTCGTATGTATAGGGATGATGTACTAAGGGGATACAAAACAAATCAGTAGTGTCTTGTGTACATCATGTAAGCAATTCTACATGATGTTGATGGTGAATTTCAATGCACCACATGACAAACATAAAATTCATGATGGCCGATCCAATGATAAAATCCTAAAAATATTTTCACTTGAAATCTTTGGATTTTGATGCTTTCGCATCCCAAGTTTTATCTCATGATAATGTGTGATCATCAAAATATCTCATCATTGAAGAACTCTATTGTAGTTAATCACAATAAGAGTCAAGGAAAAAAGATAACACATTAATCTAGGGGTGTCATAAAATGAATAGATCTTATGAGATCATTTATTTATGTACTACCTCACCGTATAGTCTATTTGATGATAATATTGGGGTTTCACGATCAATTTTACCAATGTGATTCAAATGCATTATATTTTTTTCATTAAAAAGGTATGTTCATTGGATAAACACATGAATGAAAGAGGTAAATTCTATACATAGTGGTTCAACTATCGATCATGGATCACCCCATTTGTAGAAGTATATGGTCCTACCATATTGATATATTTCTAAGGATTAATTTGAGTTTTATAGGAAACCCTTGATGATAGGATGAAGAGGATCAATAGGTTTGATTCTTCCATGCATATTTATTTTAATCAGTGGATATAATTTTATTCATATTATTTTGAAAAGAGGAACTACACCATGGATCTTGTGATTCTGATATTGAAGGAGTGATCAGATTGGAAAGTATTTATTATACATGATATGGAGAAGACTGACTATAAACTATAACGTAGTATTCTGTGGGATTTCATTGGAAAAACTCTATATTGTTACCTTATCTACATTTTATGCCTATGATACAACACTTCTTCCTCTCTATGTGTGCATGCGCAAGAACTACTCCCCACCTCAATGATTGGGCACTTGTTATAGTTCATTTGAATTGTTGAGGAAAATTATATATGATGTGTTGAACTATAAGGATGTATTTCATGGCTGGACCAATAAATTATTTTAAGACACGCTCATCAGAGATATAATTTTTTTTGTAATATTTGTGATCAAATTAATACATAGAACAACATATACAATATCACAATTTTCACCTCCAAACATATTCAAATACTCAAAAAATCCTTTCTTAAAAAATAAATTAATTTTCCATGGGATTATATAAAATAAAATAATCAATTAAAAATATAATTAAATATATTTATTAGTCTTAGAAAAATCCTCCCATATAATTGGTTTAATTAAGAAATATATGAATTAATAAAATAAAAATTGAAAATAGTTGTTGTAAAATGTTGTTCACAAGGTTCTTATAATATCATTTTCATAGGGGTAACAAGTTACCACCTAGATATTTGGAAGGGAATTAAAAACAAAACATAAATATGTTATAGAGTCATAGAGTATGAAATAAACCACCAATAAAATGGTGTGGTGAACCCAACCTCCCATCCTCTCAACTAAAAATATTCCTTAGAGCTAATCAGAAAATATGTTTAAACCAACATGAATCCATCAACTCTAAAAGAGGTCAATCGGTTATACAATCATATGTATGATTATGATGTTGTGGGTTTCATACTTGTTTCATCTTTTGGCATTCAATTATTCCTATAATACATAAAAATCACTAAATGTTCCAATGAATTCCAAGGCCATTAGACATGATAAATACCATATAAAATTTAATGCCCAAATCATTTTTTTCAAGGAAAAACCACTTTTTGGGGGAGTGTGAATCTTACTAGGAATCATGAAGAAAAATGACAATGATCAAAATTGACCACCCAATTACAAGGAAACTAGAAAAAAATAAGAATAAGAAATAATGAACATGAAAAACATCTGATCCCATGCACAACAATGAACAAAGATGGCCACTAGCCTAAGGGTGCATATCTATATTTCCATGCCTGATTATGTATAATTATCTCCTTATTCATTTTATTAGATAATTGTGGTGGAAAGGAGAAGAGGCTTAGATTAGGGTATTTAGGGGTCACCTGATAATATTTATTAGCCTGCACAAGGACCTCCGAAGAAGATATTTAGATATTAGTTGGGTTCTTTATTTTATTCATTGTCGCTTGAACATCTGAACCCAATTTCATAGTAAAAGGATAAGGAAAAAGTTAATACATACTCCTAGGACACTTTAAAACTAAAGAAACCATAATATCATGATTTTGATTGGAATCTATGTCACCCTGAGATCCCACAACCTCTTCACTAGGAGGAGCAACTTGTTCCTCTTCCTATGTAGATATATCATTTTCTATTCCACGTTTCTCAAATTTATTCTGTCATTGAGAGATTCTTTTGCATGAGAGTTACTTTACTAGAAAAGATGTTAAATGGTTGTTTTGGAAAATTATAATAGTCTTTCTATGGATGCAACCTCCTGAGATGTTTGGTGAATCCCTATGAGTCCATGATGTTCTTCTTGCCCGTCCAGGTAGAGGATCGAATGTAATCATCATTTTATTCTACTTTTCTACTCCCGAATGACCATGTAAATGAGTCAGAATACATATCAGCTTCAAATCCATCCAATGTCTCTCCCTGAGAACTAAAACATTCATGACTTACATCCTCAGAATTCGCTCCTTTAAATGTAATTAGGTCTCCATCACTAAATACTACAAACCCATCCAGGTTACATCTATTTCCCTTGAGCATCTTGCTATACTAGCCCATGCCCATATTGAAAACTATATAGGCCCTCATTTCCCCTATCTATACAATTATAAAAACTCATTCCGACCACATGTATCGTTTCTGTCGACCTTTCAGGTCTTGTCTCAGATAATTTCGCTCATAGTCTCATGGCTGAGGGGAGCGATTGAATCCAAACATCCACGTAAGAAGAAGGATTGACATCACATCATTCATTTATCTCTATAACAACCATCCCCTTTCCATTTTCATCCTCTTTTTTATTAGTGAAATATTCATTCAGAAGATTTGATTCAAGCATAGTGACTCCCCCATGATGACATCTTATTGCTGAATGTCATTAGAGGAAGCATGACGAACAATAGTGAGTCCATGACCCATAAATAATCAGCTGTATATATCTATATTGTCCCTCAATAACGATAGAAATGATGTCCAAAAGAGGTTTTGATATATCAACCTCAACACATAAATAATCGGTTGTTTTGAATGTATGAATCTTTTGAGAATTCTATAGGGGAAATTGGGAAGGACATACTTGTATTAGAAAAACCGGGAACCCTTGGGGAAAACACGATACCTGGGAATGCATAGAGAGACTCTAGAATGGTAAAAAAATGATGGGAAGGTCTAGTGAAGAGTGGTCGAATATATGAGACCTCCTCCCCCTTGGGAGGGGAAGGAATCATGGGACTAACAAGGGCAGGTGGGAACCTTAGAGAAGCATGAGGTTGAGCATTATGCATGTCATGACTTGAATAATCATTAATATTTTCTAAATTTGTATTAAACTACCTATGAACCAATCATAAATCTTGAATGACATGGAAACCATGTCCTTGAGACCTTGATACATGTTGTCACAAATATAGAGCCTCCAACTCTAGGTAGAGAAAATTTGTTCATGGAGTACCATCTCAATATCTTCATCCCATATTTCGATGCATTGCTTAAAATACTCTAGAGAATGAATACCTCTAGATAATCTTACACATTATTGGAGTCATTGAAGAATATGTAAAATGTTTTAACATCCAATAACATTAGGAGTATATCAAAAATTTACAACAAAACAATCTTTCATTATCATACATTGGTGGATAAATACACTCTTGTTTCATGAAAAAAAACCTTAGATCTACCTAGGAGTGATCTTAACCACCATCGACAACATCATTTACATTCAATGCCAATTTTTCAAGAAAATAAAAATAATTCCATTACTTCTTATTCCATCCATAATTTTATAATAAAGGAGATGTGCCATTAGTGGACACCAAAAATGACACAGTAGAGAAATTCCATGTCACGGGTACTACCAATATCTCTGAGGCCAATCTATGTATCTCAATAGTAGAACTAACCCAATTCTAGATCACTTTTATCTAGTTTCCTTATTCACCATTATAATTATATGTTCTGATTGTAGAATACATGGGAGGTTAAAATCCCATATGATTTTGGTATTTTTTTCATTTTTTGAATTGGATTGATATCTAATATAAATAAATGATTTGGAACATAACATGATTATATATTTTTTTAGGGTAATCTTAATTCATGTCACATGTTTCAGAAAATTAAATATCATAATTTTTCACCAGCTTATGACATAAGCCATGATACTTTTGAAAAGGATAAATTTTTGGACACATTCACAATATTTCCACCGATCGATAGTGATGAAGCCATCTAAATATAATATAATATACAAAATCATTAAGATAATGTAATTTAAATTTATTATAATAAAATTGAGTTTCTCAAGGGAATCATATACACCTACTATTTACAATATAGTTAAGTCCTCATAATTCCATCAATGCATCCTCTTTAATAATTACGGACGGTTCGACTCAGAATGGTTGAATTACAGAACATAATCAAATTGTGATCACATCAACTGTACAAATTTACCATAATTCAAATTCATTAACCAGTGTTCTAAAAATTTATAGGATCTCATCTTTTAGTTAAATATTATCATCCAAATATAAACTAGTTTTCTATATCCCAATAATTAGTAGATTCCCTCATTATCTGAATAGATTCTATTTAAGGACAATATACACTAGTATAACTGTAGATGAAGCGGTTTCCTGAGAGGGTGTATTTTTCTTTTCCTCCACAAAATTTCCTTAATACATATCTTCATCTATTGATAGAAATTGATGTTTGTGAGAGGCACGTAAACCATCTATATTTATAGTGTAGTTCAATATTGTGAACTCCAAAATAATAAGAGAATATCATGATTATATGATTCATGATGACCCCAGATGAACATACATTTTCATTGGATTGTATCATTATATATGGGTATATTTAATGTAGGTGATACTGCTTTCATAAATTCAGTTTCCAGTTTAGCTCAATGACTAGAAAAATGAGAATCTATAACCTCTATGGATTCGTTATGAAAATGAATAAAGGATGAGTAATATTCACTGTAATATATATTGGTATGATGAAATCATTGGATATATATATTTCCTTTGAACAATTCCTAGAAATATATTTTTAAAACAAGTATATGGAGTTTTTAACTAATACCATAACATTTTGGTAAAATGGTTTTTTACATAAATACATAGATATTTCAAAAATATAGATGATTTTACTCAAAAAATCATGGGAAATTCTAATCATTTCCCATAATGATAGCCAAAAATTCCAAAGAATATATCAAATATATTTTTAACCACATACCATAAATGTTGAGGTTGAAAATCCTTGATGGTGGGATAAATAAAATATATTTCTATAAAAATGATCATCTCCCAAGATAAATAATGTTTTCCATGGAGAATAACCAGATCACATCGATAGTGGAAAAAAAGCCTAATGATATAGGGAATGAGGATCACCCAAATTAGTACCCATAACATTGTAATTTGGGGAATATAATCCATGAATACATTTTCATTTTTAATATAGTAAAAATATAATTGATGATTTTTAGGTTTCATTGGATGATATAAAAAAATATAAAAAATATGTTTCAGCAACCCTCGCTAAAGAATAAAAATTGAAGTTTTATGTATCATCCCGTAAAACAATACAATGGTCACTTTCTTATCAAATGATATAGTGGGATCCTACCAACCAAACATGATAATCAACTGATGAAGTTTATTGTTTCACATATTCTTACTTAAATATCATATCAACTAGATCTGATGAATTTACGCTGGGATCTAGTGTATTTACTCTTGATGGGGTTGATTTTACCCTTTTGTAATCATTCTGGAAATATATGTTTTACCCTTCTTTTGGCCACCAATATTGGTGAATATGAGATCAATGATACCATGAAAACCAATATTGATGTAATTATAAATTATGTCAATGTTTTTCATATACAATGTTGATAGATTTTATCCCTAATTTCAATATAAATCAAATCTCAGGGGTCCACATTATGACTCATATCACTATCCACCCATCATACAATCTAAAATGGAATGAATGTCATCATTTCATATACCAAGAAAACCCTTGTGTAAGAAAGGAATAATTAAACTATGGAATACAACACAAATATCCAATGAGATAATGATTACCTCTACTTTTAAATTGTTGGAATGATTCAAAGATATTTTACCTACAATGAAAAACTAGATCCCCCATATAGAGGATGTCTATTAAGTTGTGTTCCAAAAAAATAGGGCTGGGAGAATGTATATATTATTTTACGCCTTCTGGGGAGAGTAATGTAAATCGGTCCACCTAAACACATCTCATATGTGCAAGGGAATTTCAATTTATTCAACACCCTTAACATATTCATTTTAGACAGCTTTCTTGATAAATTGTTTCCTTAGAGTCTCTATGTGAGTTTGTGACCTAAAATCTATGGGAGATATAATTAGTGTCTTGGACCATCAATGATATAAAATCTTCCTCGGAATAGTTCAAGACCAGGAAACCACATCCCAGATCCCAAAGTCAGACATGTGGTTACTCCCACAGAGTCATTTGTGATAAAAATAGGAATAAATGTTGGAAAGCACATCTTAATGAAAAAAATAAAGGCTTATTTTTTATAACTAGAACATGTGTCAAAATGTATTTCTAATTCCATGAATAATGATTTGGTCACACAAAAATGAAATAATAAATGAGAAGTTTAGGATTTTATAAGACATTATAATTACTACATATACAATCGATTTATAGACAATACAATTATAATTTTCTATACCATTAAGAACTAGCTTTAGGTGAAGAAAAATTAAAGAATATTAGATAAAAAAATACTTGAAACTCAACTTCATTCATATGATAAGTCAGAACAAAACACACAATATGTGAAAAATAATACAGTATTCCCACTATTCTATGATAGATTAATTAATTTATATTCCCTTAAGAAAAAAATGTGGCCATAGATTTTTGATATTTTCTAGAGAAAGATCGTATCAAGCCCCCAATGATCATGATACTTGATAAGGATAACTTGAATTTATAATCAAATTATTTTCCATATCACCAGATAGGGGTGAAAAGATTTGAAGGATTATTTTCAAAAATGTATTTTCCCCAAAACTAAGAAAATGAAAGATAAATCTAGTTAGAGGATCTTGAGAAACATGTGTCATGCCTGATAATACTCTTTTCTCTATAAGAAAAGTATACCTCATTGGGATTAATAATAGAATAACATGTTCACCTAATTGTTTTAAAATAAAAAAGTCATGTCATGGTCAAATGATGTTAAACTATATGATATATTACACATCCCTATTAGAATTTGAAATATATAGAACCAAAAACATGACCATATGACATTGAACTACATGGTACATGTTTTGTTCATAAAGAAATAAACTATATGACATGTTGTTACATGATTTAGGGATATAAATTCTAATGAACCAATGTGTTTACCACATGATGCTAAACTACACGGTGAATATCCAAATCACATGATATTAAACATTATGACATATTAGTTTACATTTCATGAAATTAAAGACCATTTCATAATGTACTCACTACATGGGATTAAAGAATGTAGTCACGGTCCTTATTGAAAGACCCTAAATTAGATGAATCATCAATCCATGATGTAAAAATGCCAAAATTAAAAAAAAAATCCTTTTTGTATAATTTTAAATTTCATATCCTGAAATCACTATGAGGGGACAACCTTCCATTTTATGATTATGTTAATCATTATAGATGGTTCCAGTATACTAGTTTACAAGCATATTATATGTATTCTACAACAAATGTACATTGAGACAATGTCCTCTCACCTCATAATGGAACCAATACCATAACCACAACAAGTTTACTTTCATATGGACCTCTTAATTAGAAATTCAATACAATAAGATATATCTACACAGAAAATTAAATGACCCATCCATATATAAGAGTCAGATAAAAAAATGGTTCATTTATAAGAAATATTTTTGTCTTGTTTTTCGTACCATGGGATGCACAATAACCGATGGATCTATAATTTTAGGACTAAGAATGAATTTTACCCACTTTCAACCAGATCCCTCTATGAGAGAAAAAATCATGTGGGGGTTTATATTCAAATTATCACACATTCCTATTTGGTTTAATCTACTTCCCAATTGATTGTTGTTTCACATGATGAGCAAGGATATTTTAATATTAAAATACCTAGAGGTCTATTCAAACTAGTGATATTTATATAAATTATATTCAATGTTATGGAATTTTATTCATATCATATGATGTTATAATTCATGAAATGGGGACTCCATAATGTCTATATCATCCAATCTTGTGAGTGTGTACTCATAATTTTCTTTCATTATAACATATCCAAAACCCCATTCAATAGAAATTGGCATAACTTTTTTGTGTGCTCAAATCCTTTATGAATATTCCATTTTAAATTAACAATATTCATGCCCCGAATATATGAGATTATACCAAACCATTACACAAGAAAATATTCATATATCTGAATTCTATAACCTTAGGTAATTCTACATGGTTCTTCCTAGTAGAAATAATTTTAATAGGGTATGACTACTATAATGGGACCTAGTAGGCTTATATGGTGAATAAAAAAGATTACTGGAGGTTTTGAGGAAACCCATAGATGATGTCTAGGCCCTAGAGGGAAGGTATCCCATAACCACATGAGTTATTTTCCTTACTACATACGACACTGATTCAACCATTAATAATGGTCGACCTACCCACACCATTATTAATGTCTCATTAACTTATATATTCCTTGGTATTCATTTAAAAATCTCATAACTTATTTATTCATGTTGAATGAAATAACCATGAGGTTACAATATTTTACATTGTTCCCATAATCAATGAATGATTATATCATTTTATTGAAATAGCTTTGAAATTTGGGGTATGTAGCTTTCATGGAGATCTAAATGCTTGAAGATAGTCATTCATCATTTAAATCCCGCCCTATTAATTATGTTCAACCATAAACATCATCGAACCATTTGGTAATGACATATAATCATAAACAACATCCCATGATAGTATTGGTATGTGATGTTAAAATAAAAGACATATGGTTCATCCTATATGACCATAAACAAATTAGAGTGAGCCATGTTAGGGGACCCATCGAATGCATGAGAGATAGATCCAATTTATTATATTAAAAATATTTCCCAAATCCATAAATCTATGATCGGTATGAATGATCCATTACAATGGAAACCTTGATATTTTGTCCTTGGTATAAATTGGGGATCTTCTACAAATTCCATTTGAAAAAGTTCACAGAATATGGGATTACCACTCCACTTTGTATGAGTTATATCTTCAAATGGAAACCATGAAATTTACTTTAGATCAATGTATATGGATATAAAATCCAACTATAATTTTATAGACTCCTAATATAAAAACCAAATGTCATCCCCTATATGAATATAAGGTAGATCTATGATGGAGGTCATTTAAAGAATGACATGTTCCTTCATTCCAATATTCATTAGATATATAGTGATGTGTGGATCCCCCTTATATGAATAACTAAATATTATAACAATAAATAATCCCCTATATTTAAACATGATTAATATAGGAACAATGTCAATTTATAAACTATATATGACTTCATACTATAAAATCTGAATACATATTGACATCTAAGATACTGAATCCTATAAACAAAAATAATTTTTCATTGATATTAGGTGATTTTAATTTTGTAAAAAGATCAATTGAACTTACCTTGTATGGTTATGAATAGTGGAATGTAACCAAAAATCTAAACTCTATGAAATAAAACTGCATAAAATTTTTTTGATCATACAATAACTTAAGTTAAATGGTTAGAATTTTTCGAGATATGCTAAAATATAAAATTAACTCCTCTCCTTGATGTGGAATTGATCTGTATTGGGGACACCACTGATTTATTTGGAAAAATTTAATCTAAATTATAGGGATCATGGTAATCATATAAAACCATTATGATTGGGTTCAAACGAACTAATTATCCCTAGGCTTCTAAGAGATTATAATCATCACAGTAATGTAATCCAGGACTACACCAATGGTACCTATGCAATGTTTAGGCCATTTCTAAAATTTGACAAAAATTTCTTCCCCCCATATGTGAGCTACATAAGAATGAAAATTTTTCCATCAATTAACTATGTGTGGAATAACTCTGATTCATATATTATATGTCAGGATTACCTAATTTTATAATTTATTATAACATAATTATTTTAAAAAGAATATATATTATGTTTCCCCATTTTCACATGATAATTTAAAATTACCTCATCCTTTCTTGGTTCTTGTCCCCTCGCTCATTTTATTTTCGGAAACACTCTTTAACCAAAATAAACAAAATGTTGTTACACTAACAATGTGGACTAGTATCATCATGAACAGTTAAAATTTCACAGTAGAATGACATTAATATATATATAGATCATGTAATAATAGAATGAAATTAAACTATATTGCATCTAAGTCCTAGTGAATAGAAATTAAACTACACAACACTAATATACTCATTGTTTGAATTTCAATTACATATCCACATTCCCCAATGAATAGAATTAAATAATGTGATGGGTTCCCTCTTTAAAAAAACATAAATGAATCAGAATGGAAGATTCCATGTGGCCACATTCTTCCTTAATCGATCATGTGATCCATGTAGATTTCCTTAGAATATGGTCGAACCATTACATATATAATTAATGCGTCATATTCATTAAATATGAGATATATCAATTAAATGGATCCATATAATAAAGTAACTATGAGCATGACTGATTCAAATCACACTAGGATATGTAGTTATTTACATTGAATCTACAATGGACCCAACCACCATACTCATAATCCGAATATGATAGAATACCCCCTACCAATATATATGAGTTATATTATTGTAGGGCACATTATATCTACGAGTTACATGTGGATTGATTCTTATTAATACATGATATATAGTGATGCCCATTTCTCATATCCTAATAGAAGTCTCAATGTCAAAAAATTACTCCCCTCGATAAATGAGTCATATTTCAAACGAGATATTATTTTAAATTAAATGTATGCTTTGATTAGAGAACTTTAAAGATATATAGACTCACCTGAGTATATTTTATTGGTACTAGGCACATGTTCATCATTAAAATAACCATCCCTAAGGTTTTCTATATTTAAAATAATGTCACCTTCATTTGGATGTATGATAGTAGGATTCCCCTAGAAATAAACTCATTTACCAGTACAGGAGCCCTTCACCTTAGAATTATAATAAAAAGGTGGGGATCATGAACCTATGTTATATTAAATGAAATATGTGTGAGTTGAATCTTGAGAATTTTTTATATGTATAAAAAAATTGATAATTACTACTAATCCATGTATCATAATTTATAAGCACTTAACTTATCAATGGTGGATGGAAACTTCTTTTAGGAATAAATTCCAATTTTCATTATAAATAAACCAGATCTATGTAAAGTATAATTATTCAAGAGACTAAAATAGGTTTATTCCTATTTTTATAGGACATGTAGTGAGATCCAGATCTCCACTATCATGGAAAAAACATAAGTGATCCTCTGAAAATGGAAATTCAGTATTTTAAATCCCCCTCTCACCATGGTTTGTTGTATTCCATTCACATAATAAATAACCATGTAATAAAATGAGAAATAATATTCCTATCCACTATAATGATCCCAATATATGTAATGTAATTTATCTTAATGAACTACATATATATATTTCCTATCTATATATGATATGTAGTTATAACCAGATGTTTTATCCCACGCCCACAAATAAATTTAAAAAGGAATACTAATTTTTCCATAGTATTTGAGCATTTTTGTAGTACTCTATTTCCCCAATAGTAGTGGACTAAATTGAGGCTAAATTATGTTTCCCGACATGCGAGCTAGAATTATTTAGTGGAGTCACTAAAACACTTGTTTTTTTCTTTATAAAGATCCCCATCACTTTATATGATTTCAATATAGCTAGGGTTCTATATAAGTACTATATATATATTGATTCCTATTATCAAAGGATATATACTTACATGAATATCACATATATTTGTACAATATTTAATTTAAGAATATATATATTCCCTTAGGTAAATAAATTAAATCTATAAATGGGATTTTCCATGGACATTTATATGTGTATCTTTATTATTATCATTACAACATAAATAACACTGCTGATATGGGTCCAACCACAAAAATCATAAAATCCCCTAAATAATTTTGTTTCCTAATATAATAACTTGTAATTAATTATGGGTTTCATACATTCATAGTTCTATGATGAGTTTTTTAACCTCTCTTGATAATAGAGATTGGTGAAAAATTATAAATAAGGGATTCAAGCATCCTATATATGAGAAGGATCCACAAAAGATAATTCTATGTGTTGTCCATTATCATACATCATTATCCAACACACAATGTGTTATTCTGAAAAAACCAATTGATTATAACATATAATTGAATCAAGTTTTCTTAGAGGTTTGGGTTACCATATTTTTAATGCATATAAGCATCAATACTAAATATGGGAAGGAACACACTGTGCATAATGGAAGACTGTATGAATCTAAATAGGGTCTAGTAATAAAGGACCAAATTATTTATGTATGAGAAATATATATATATATATAATTCCCCAGGTATATATATATTTAGTAATAAACATATTCTAGGATAAAGATTCCCCCTCCATTCACAACGACCAAGACATATGTCAATAAACATTACGACATTCATCATGGACGTGTGAAATTAAACTAAATAGAATAAGGCCCTCTCCATATAAACCAAAACTACATAATACCAGAGTCTATATCTCCTAGTGTTAAACAACACAATAGATTCCTCCCTGATCCATGATTTTAAACAACAATGTATATAATAAAATATTACTATTTATCAAGGACCAAAATATATTGAAAATAATATAACAATGTTTGGGATACATTAACAGCATATCTTAAACCCCACAATACATAAATAAATCCTGATACAGTTAGTGTATTATGTCACCAAAAACTATCCATTGCTATTAGATATGTTAATATTGGGATTTAATGGTCCCTAAAGATATGTTTTCATTTAATCCCTACATTATAAATTACTTATGGTCCCCCAAAATTTCAAACATATATATATTCACATTGAAAAAAATAACACTAGTCCCCATGATCCCTGAAAACATGGTTATATATTATACCACCCCAAAGTGATTCATGGTGTTCCCAACATTTGTTTACATGTTAAAAACTCCAGATATTATAACCTTGAGCTATGATTTATAACATATCTATAACTCAATGGAAGGTAATTTCAAAATTATCAACCTTAGTAATCCAAATTTGGTTGTTATGCCACACTTTCCCTTTTTTCATTGTTATATGTATCATGAATGTACAATTGTTTTCACGTTGATGAATATTATATGAATGAAAACTACATAGTTTTATAGAATATATTATAAAACACTAAACTATTAGGGAAATAGACATAAAATATGTTAGACTGAAAACATACGAAGGGAGGTATGAGAAAAATTCATGTATCCACTACCAAATCTTCACTCATCAAGATCATAGGGAAAAGTTAGAGTGAAAATAAAATATATAGAAAAATATTATGGGGAATATATTTTTACCCAAGAAAATGATTATCCATGATTATTTGAAATTTCAAGGTTAGGAAATAATTTTATTAATTATTTATCTCAAAACAACTTTTAGATAACAAGCTCACAACACATAGGTAAAAAATATAGAGCACCAGTGATATCCATTGATTTAATTATCATAATAACATACATTGTTCCCTAGTTGTTTGAATCCACAAAAATCTATAGCGGCTCTTGGAAATAGTGTCTCTCGTATCAAGGGGTGTCTTATTAACTATTCATGTAAGCCCCATGCTCCGTCTTGTATATGATCCCCAACCTATTTACCATAGGACCCTTTGATTTTAAAATAGTCCCCAAATCCCAATATACCCTAACGACATCACCAAAGATCTCATCACCCTCGAGTGGTTCACAGGTATCCAATACGTGTATGTCCTATATCATCACCCATAATTAAAATTCATTTATTCTGATATACACATCCCATAATACAACTATTCATGTACATTCATCATCCTTGATGTTATGTCACCATATAATATAATCATTATTGTGGAAATTTTGTGGTAACTCAATCTTAAATATTTTGATGGTCCCCAAAGACTGACCCTAAAACACACAATATATAGTTTTTGATATATAATAACAAATCAAATTCATTTCTTCCTAAAGAATGATATACTAAAAATAAGCACTCTATTTATAGAATGACTCACTCACCAATTGTTGAATGAAATGTCTATAGGGTTTTAAACCATCATGGATAACCTTTTCCCAATAACATAATTCATTTCTAATGAGTTTGAATATTTTCAATCCACCATTGACCTTTGTATTAAGAATATGTGGATTTATGGTACTATATTATTTTATATGTACATAATCACATTGATGGATCCTATATATTATCCAATGTTCTATCCACTATAGGAATATTCATCTCTTAAAATGTTCCTCAAATTCATGTTTTCCCTAACAACGTAATAGTTGATGTTTTCAACCAAATGTGATTCATGAGTAACCCTAGAATATTGGCACCATCTCACAATAATTGATTCAATATCCTTAAGTATTTATTTACATTAATAATTATAAATCCACTAATTCTGATTCAATAACATCAGTGTTTCTAGAAACATTAATAAATTCTCATTTTCAATGACCCCCTTCATATGTTGAGCACATGATCCCCATAAAATATTCAAGGGCCCTTGTTATGGTATATATCCATCTTTCATTGAATCAGTTATTTATTATGCACATAATTCCCACTTTTAATCTGATATTCCAACCATCATCTATTAACCAAACGAGTTATATACATGATATTTTTTATTCTAATCCCAGTTAGCCTTGAAAAAAAAAACAAATCACCCAGTGTGATTTGTGAACATCACATGAATTTTATCCTATCTCATAATACCTTATTCAATGCCATTGAGGTAAGATTTATCATTTAAATAAATATATCTATCAATACACAATGATTTTCTATAGAACACAGTCAAATATATTAGAAATTATACTTCAATGACACATACTCAAAGATATATATCCCTAAATTAAAAGAAAATATTGTCTATGATATAAAACAATAAACTTCATCATTAAAAGGATAAAATAGTTTGAAAAAAAGCATCAAAAAAATATTAGTCCAACTAAGAAGTACCTAAACTAGGAATTAAATGAGACACAACACCTTCCAGGTTAAAACTCCACCAAGGGTACCCTATGAATAAGTAGAGTATCAGAGTCACTCATCAATTTGATAAGAATGTTTTTGAGAATATTAAAAATGTAAAATGTATAAAACATTCCAACTCAATAACCTATAAATGTTTTAATAATAAATTTTGACTCCATGAATGATAATAATTAACCTCAATTGAATAGTAAAATGATTGGGTAAAAATCATTGATACATTGAGTATAAGTAGATTTATCTACTCTTAATAAATTTATGTTATTCCCTCTTAGGACACTAACCTAGGACGAAATTAAAGATCATATCTATTCCCATATAAAATTTTTAGGGTGTCTTTTATACTCATAACATGAAAAAAACATGGGATTGATCTTATTTTAAATCATTGGGATTAGTGTAGCTAGTCGTATGTGGCGCCAATATTTTTCATAAGAATCAAATTCATGAAATTTCCTCACAAGAGCACGGGTAACTACCCATAATTCCATGGTATATTTTTGATACACCCTATTCTATTGAGTAAATATATATCTTTAGTAGATTTCATAAAAAGTTTCTTCTAATATGAACATATGTTGAAAATTATAACCACAAATGAGTTATCATGATCTCTAAAGGACTCCCTTTATAATATATATATGTTTTCTGGATTATGTTCTTGATGGATACATAGAAAAAACCATATCTCTTATCATTGATCCAAGATTTTCTTTCATTCCAATTTCATTTCCCATCCTATAATTTTTTTCTTTAGCATTTTAGGATATCCATTCCTACAGAAGATTATTTAGCATGGAAAACCAAATATATAATGTCATTATTCTCCTCATAGAAACACATTAATGCATAATTACAAGACTCTTATATTAGAAGGTACTCTGTTTTTGATACAATACAAAATCCCATTAGGTATTTATGGATGCTGAAAAGTTCTCTTTATTTACATTTTAATTTAATTAATTTTATTATATATGATTCAAATACTATGTGGGAGGGGATTTGGTGGAACATATAAATGTATTCCATGAAATTTTATGTAATATATTTGTGAATATATAATCCAATGAAAAAAAATTTGATTGCATGAGCTTACTAAATATCAAATCATCCATGAAAATGTAATTTAAACACATTTGAGTAAAAAACAATAAATAGAAATTTTTAAGTAATATAATAAAATTCAAAGAAACAAATCTAATTAATTATCTTTTAATCAAATTCATTACATAATGTATCCTAAATATACTATATTTTCTTGAGAAAGATATACATACATACAATGCCTATGTGTTTGTTGTTACATTTATATCCTCAAATAAGACCCAAAACATCAAAATATAACATCATAATCATCCTAGTGGACTACTAATTGGGCAATAGATACCTAGAAATAAAATCCAAGATCATGCACACTTTATCCTCTATTAAGTAATATCACGAGTGAATTTATATGTTCATCCTTACAATCATAATAAATAAACTCTTACATAATAATGTCAAGGAACACATCTTAATAACACTATTTTGAATGGAAATGATGTTTCTTATAATAATGATTGGTCAGTCTTGTGACAAAACATAATAATAGTGCTATAATGAGATGATCTAGAGGAATAGACAATTTTATTTCAACATCAACCTCCTATAACAACTCCCTGACATAGAGTTCCAACACTTGACAAATGAAGATGAACAATTATTACTATTTGAAACTCAACCGAACATCATCACATGAATCATCTTTAATTTTCATGTGAAAAAATTACTAATTAATCACTTATATAATTTATTCAACCCATAAATTAATGTTAAAAATGTAAATTCACAAAATTAAACTACAAACCATAAATATAGGAAGAAAAAATAACATAGAATGAATTATATTAACTCCTCTATAAATAAAATAAAATAAAACTTACTAATCCCCTATGAATAAATACTTTCATCATCCATTATTAACGTTATTTATTCCCCTAAACAAAAAATATACATGATTACTTCACACATTATCGACCAAAAAACAATTAAGAATGAAATGAAAATATTTTATTCTTCCCACGAATAATTTTCACTAAACAATAATTATGATTATGAAAATCATTTGAAAACCTTCACAATATTTTTTATTCAAATTAAAAATAACATCAAATTGATTTCATCACATTGATATATTATTTTAGAATAAATATTTCATCCACTGCATGAATAAATAACATAAAAAATATTTTACTAACAATGTTTAATAATAAATATTTTGAAATAAACTCAAAAATATTAAATGAAAACCCACCAACCACATTTAATATTCTTGAAAAATTATTACCAAAAATTCATGCAATCATTTAATCATGTAATGATAATATTATCAATTATCTAAACATGTCGTATTATTCATTGCAAAGACTATAATATCATTATTTTAAAATTTAATGTATTTTTTTAATATATTTCATTACAAATTATATAGGATTGAATATATAATAAATTATTAAAATTTCACTAACAATAATGAATATATTAATAGTTTTATAGATTGAAACATTAATATTTTTCATGATTTTTAATTGATCATTATTTCAAATATCTATCATTCCAAAAAAAGAGAAATAAAAAACACACTAGCCATATTAACTAATATATCACATTAAATATTACTATTTAAAGACATATATGTCCTAAACTAACAAGGATATTATTAATTTAAGAAATCACAATTTAACTATTTTATTCTGTAAATGATTGTTAATATAATCTATATCACCATGAATATTATCTAAATTATAAAAATACATTTACCTCTCATGAGATGTAGAATTTATTAAAATAGATGGATTAAATCAATTAATCTTAGAATGAAATTATAGCCCTTATATCATGAACATGACATAAATTATTTAGGACTCACCGAGATAAACTCACAATTAATAAATTTTATGAAATGATTTCAAAAACAAGAATTTTTTTAACAATTATATGGATTCTATTATTAATTAAACAATTACGGAAAATAAATGTTATTAAAATATTTATTTATAAAAAAAATTAAAATTCTTAATTCTAATTAAATAATATTAACATGTAAAAACCAAAAACATATGTTAAATAATGTCCTTGTATATTCCAAAAAATATGGAATATATTGAGTGCAACAAAAATAATCTATGTCAAATAAAATCACTGAACAAATCAAATAATTTACAATGAGGATCACAAGAACTCCATTCACATATGTAGAAGCTAAACTGATATCACAATAATTGATATAACCCAAAATCTCATAAAATACACCTCATTTTATAATACAACCATAATGAAAACAATATTTTATATATACTACACCTAAGACACTATAATGAAAGTTTTATTACCATACAAATAATGTTTAGAAAACATGAGGTACTTTAATCTAATCATTGGGTAAAACACATGTTAGTTTCATATATGGTTAAAATATTATTTTCATAAGATATGTTTATATTATATTTTTCCCAACCATTCCCATATAGTCCTCAAAAGATATTAAAAACAATATAAATTTCATGCCAAATAAAAATTTTATATACTACTCTATCACTACCTTCCACTATTTGTAGACATCCTGGGATAATAATGAAGATATGACTAGCCAATGAATCCATCATCCAATATCCCTTTGTATAAATATTATCACTTTTGGAATTAAAAAATAAAAATAATGGTATTCCCCATATACATTCAAGAAATATAATTAATATACCACCAATAAATAACAAATAATATGGAATAGAATCAATATATCATAACATTATTTAATTAATTGCATAAAAATAAAAATAAAAATGAAATATTTAATGATAAAACTTTTGTAACCAACTTAAAACACATGACACAAACTACTTGAGACAAAAATTTCTATCCATGTCTCCACATCCATAAAAACCATGATATATATATATATAAAGGTTTGAACAAACACAAATTCAAAGAGGGATCATCCCAAATATATTCTCTGAAAAATATATATAATGATTACTGAGTCCTTAGATAAAAATAATTGAAAAACTCTCACTTATGATTGATAAAATATCACCCAACCTCACTAATTCACATTCACCCAATATCATATCAGTGTATAGTGAGTAAATATTAGAAGAACATATCAAGAAGATACCATTAAACCATATTACCATATTTTATTATCTCTCAAACATAGAATTGTTTTTGATTTATCCTTTAATAACCTATTTATTAACTAACTCATATAATTATGTTCCATATTACAATCACAACCATATATCCACCACCACATTCTAGTTCAAAAATAAAAACCATAATCTCATCAAAATTGGATATCAAGAAAATGAAGTACATAAACCTTATTCCATCTTCCAATAATGAATATACCCCACTTTATATAACAACAAAACTATAAAAATATAGTAATTAATACATACATACATGCAAACAAATATATATACAATATAACCTCAAGATATTAAAGCCCATATATATTTAACAACATTAATCCAGTATAGTATATACTATGACCAAATGGAATGTAGAAAAGGGGGAGCTCATAGAACACTTCTCCAAATAGAAAAAATATTGTTGTACCCCATAATAGTTGGTTATGAATATAAAATAACATAACAATTCAATCATATAATAATCCACAAAATCCATTCCTAAGGAAAACATCATTAATAAAATTAAATTTATTAGTATAAATTTCCATTAGTTGATCATCCTACCTAACTTTAATCGATAACTAATTCCACAATACGACAGGTCCACACACATCAACACAAAATAATCACAAAATATAAATACAAAATAATATTTAATAAAAAAAAATCTAAATTTTATATATACAGTAAAAAATAAATTTCATTTATCTATCCATATAAATTGTAAAAAAATTAAATATTCAATAGGGATGATTTATCCCATCATTAAGATATTTCATTTAAATAATCAATTTTCCAAACACAATTACCCATGTTCATTATTTATGTATATTATAAATTGTAAACCCATCAACCCATTTCCCTTTTTATTATTTACTAATTAATTTATACATTTAAGAATAAGACCCTGCTACATGGAAACTAAATCATAAACCTCACTAACCTCTCATAACACCACTTCAACCATTACTCTATCCCAATTCATTAACAAGAAAAACCATTACATCCCTACCAACACATACACATCCATTACTATCCCATGAAAATATGCATTCCATAAACAAAATAGTGAGATGATAATAAAAAAACCACTTGGACTACCATAATGTGGCACCCCCATACCAACCACCACATCAATGAACAATTTCAACACTGTCACCAATATTAATAAATAATATGAAACTATTATATTAACTGTAATATTTTCAATAAAACTATAAAAAACCATCCTTAATCATTTATTTATTGAATACTTTTGGCCAAAACCAATTAATGATAATTATTTATTTTCCATTCTGCCAATTTATTTACAATTCTTACAAGTGTAATAAATCATGAATGGGTTTTGGGATCACAACAACAACATGAAACAATGAGAAAATATTTAAAACCACCCAAAAAACATATAAAATATAAAAATATCTAATAATAATTAAATAATGTCTTTCAATCTTCATTAACATAACATGGAAATAATATTTTAGTTACCTATATGACTGATTTATTTCAATTAATAAATAATTATTTTTTTATGAAATGTTATTTAAAAACATCAAAAAATGCTGAATTTCACCCTAGTGAATATCAATAGAGGATCTTAAATAAATAATTAATAACAACTTATATAGAAAGCACATATTAATCACCTTTATATATCTATTAATTTTTTAATATGATTAACTATCTTGGTAAGAATATTTTAACAATTAAACCATTTAGAATAACATGGTTTATCTACAATCACATATAATTTGTGAATGATATGTTTTTAATCTTAAGAATAAACCATATATTCAAGGAAATTTCATAAGTTAATGTTTAATGATGATGATCTTGATATTAAAGACACATAAGGAAAGAACTCAACTCTTATGGAACACATTTTATCATTGTGATTAGTACATAAATAAACCATCAAAAAAGAAATGTGTTCATATCAATTTAAAGATAATAGAACATGAGAAGAATGATGTGAAATAAAATGATTAAAAAAATCTCACATTAGATTATAAATTATTCATTACCTAATTCAATGAAATAAAGTACAATTTAATAATAATAAAATTATCTAATAATAATACTAAGGGAAAACATTGTGTAGGATTATAGTGTAATTTCATTGAATAAAAAGTAATACATGAATTAATATTTTATAAAATAAAAGGAATTATCAGAACACATTTTTAAGGGTTATAATACAATGGTATCATGATAAATGAATATGACAAAATTATTTATGAAATATACCTTATCACTCTATTAAATCTCATAGAAAAAATGGATCTAAAAATATAACCATCAGTGAATGTCAAGACTGAACAAAGGCAGTCATGGCCTAATTCATTATAAACTGAGAATCAATGTTCAAATCCTTACCTTTACATATAAACCTAATACAACTAAAAAACACACACAATAGAATTTCCATTAGCAAGATACAATGATTCCAAAATAGGAATAACTATTGAAAAATATCACTTATGTATTGAGGAAATAGAGAGTATAGACTGATAGAAATATCACTCAAATATAACTAAAAAGTGACACATCAAGAAATGACGCACCAAAATATGAATGATCCTAGCATTACAAAAACATCCTACATAAAAATAACAATAAAGAAAATATATTATCTAATATCTATACCACAATTAATAAGAACACAATAGAACGTTATCTATAAAGACCCAAAAAAAAATATTGATATAGATTTTCTTATATAACCATATAATCATGATACAATAATTACTAATCATTATCTATTAAATAAAATAAAATAATATTTTGTCATAAAAATGACACTTTCTTCCCGAATAACCTCCTAACATATTGTAAAATATTTTATCTCCCATAAAAAATTATTTTAAATTTTCATGAAAGACATATAACATAAAAATAGACAAATAATATAAATAAAAAACATATTTTAGTTGAAATAATATATACTCAAAAATATTTTTGATATAAATTTCTTTTTTTATTAATGAAATGGGTTTCAATGTCAACTATTGTGGGAAAAAAATATTATTATTGAAATAAATTTCAATTTTACATCCTTTCAGAAATATCCAATGAGTTATCTGAATTTTTATGTAAAATATGGATATTAATTAGGGGAATAATGAATAATATTATATTTAAAATGATTAAATGGATCATGCATGGTGAAATTTTTTATATTTTGATTCATAATAGAGAAACTAGAAGTGATTATCATAAAATCACTTTTCAAAAAACATAATAAATTTCATGATAATAGTTTATTCTATTTGATAAATAAATTTTTATTTTCAATGAATGATTATGGATATTCATCATATCCATATTACATTATTTTAGACCCATTGGTTTCTAAAGAATAACTTGAGGTTGTGTTAATTATTATTATATTTATAGGATGATAATGTATATTTATGCTAATAAATATTGTTTACAATAGGTTTGTTTTATTGTGTTTGATATGTTTTGGTGATAAAAATATGATGAATTTAAAATGTTGATTTCAGTATAATGAATTATTTTTTATTATAGTCTAGGATATTTTTTGAATGTCAAAAAATTTTATGCAACAGAGGTCTCAGAGTGTTATATGCTTCTAATTCACAAAAGTATATATAAATCTTTTGGAAGTTGTAGTTGTATGAATATGGTGTGGTGATGGAGTTATGCATGGATTGAAGAGGTGTTGGAACTATTATAATGAATCATGACATTAAAAAGCAATAAATCTGAGTTTAGTTGCAATTACTTCACATGTTTTACATTTTTACAGTCTTTTAGGATTAAATTATTGGATATTTTAGAAAATAATTACACAAAAATGTGTTAACATCTAATTAGAGTACTTTTGTTTCAAAAAATTACGGATTTAATTATAAACCATAGATTACATCAAGACACATAATCTATGCTTATGAAGGGTCACCATAATAGAAATTTTAGACATGATTATTTTTTTTACTCAACCATAGATCTTGTCAAAGAAGAATTTAAAACATTAAATGAGATAAATAAGTATCAGCTAGGGATATAAAAATAATTCCATATTATTTTTGTCTACTGAAATACATGAAACCCCATAAATATGAAACCTTTTTTCAAATTAAAACATTTAATTTATTAATAAAAATGTTACAAATTTGAAAACAATAATTTATTTATAGAAAAAAAAATTATGTACACATTATATATATTTATAAATCCTTCAAAATATGTTGAGGTAGAGGATAACTCATGAAAATATTCCCTTCATTTAATCCTTTCACATATAACTGTTCAAAAATGTTCCTTACGTTATTATATCGTATGATTTCCATTAAACTTTTTATTGAAGCATAATATAGGAAGCATGAAGCATCAAATCATAAAATATGTTCAATTTTATTTCAACCAATTAAGAAATATTGAATCCTAGTTAATTCCATAGGTGTACTTAACAGATTAATCTAACTCATTATATATAATAAAAGCTATATCAATACCTAATTTTTTGAGATCCAGTTTGACCTCACAAACCATCATTTGAAATAATATGATGAATAATCAAATGAAATATATATGAGGTACCATACAAAAAATAAATTAATTTATATTATTCCAATTTTCTTTCCTAGGAAACCCTGAAAACTCATTTTAATTCTTACGAAAAATAGATTACATTTTGTCAAATTTTTTATGAGAAATATCCTTTATCATTCAAGAATTTATTAAAAAAATAATTCATATAAAATTTATAGTATTATATTAATTTAAAATACTATGGAATAATTTAAATAAATATTGATAATGAGAAATTACAATGATGTACATAAGGGGAGTTGAAACCACATCAATCTCAGATAATTAATGAAAAAAATCAACATATTAGTACATGCACCCAAAAAAACTAAATATGTGGTGAACATGATATTAGTCTCAAATAAAGGAAATTATGATTATAAATATCTTAGCTTAAGATATATCTAACTATATATATGCTATAACTCATAAATAATAAAAAATTTGTCTTATAATTTATTTAGAACATTGTCCATGTTCATTCAATTTGAAATATTTTATATAATTCATTTTTGAACATGTTTTATTTAGTTTTTAATATTATTATGTTCACACCTGATGTTTTGAGGAAATTCTATTTACAACCACAATACAATATTGTATTGTTTTCTATGGTTAATGGTTTTTTGGATACATTAAATAAATATTATGACAACTATTATAATTATCACCTTTATACATTTTATATTGTTTTTAAATATACCATTTATTGTGTTAATGATAATTGATCCACATTGTTCATAGAGATTGTAGTCGGAACATATTAATCAAAAACATTTTCATTTTTCTATAGGGTAGAAAATAAAAAATGATTATAATATTTTTTTCAATAATAAGAAATATTTAATAATTTTAATATTTATTCATTATTTTAATCTTTATTATTATCCCTATATGGTTTAAATTAATAACTTATAACAAGGTGCTGTGGAGGTGGTCTTCTACAAATAAAAATATGTGATGAATTTATTTCTTGTAAGATGTAATAAGAGATTAAAAATGGTTGTAAAAACTCATAATAACATTTAAATATATATAATGTTGTGTTGGTATTATTTATCATTGTTAAAAAATAGTTTATGAAGGTATATTAAAAATTCTAAATGATTCTTATAGTGAATAGTTATACATATTATTTGGGAAACCACTTCTATCATGCACCATAATCCATCTAATTTTGGAATTTTTGTGAAAAATGACCAATAAGACATGGGGAGTGATATTTGGAGGATATTTACATATAGATTTACTATGATAGAGTGAAAAATTGGTTTTAGTAGTATTGGAGTTGGGGAACCCTTTTATAAATGTGGGGAGTGATGCACTACTAATTTTTATAAACATATAAATATTCGACAAAATCTTTAATAATGGTGAAGTAGCTAAAAAATATCCAATTCTGATTCTATGGTGATAATTGAGTAACTCTAATAAGACAATAATATTTAAGATGAATGTTTTTGTGCATATCATAATGTATTAACCATAATTTAATTAATTTATCATTTATCATGGTGACACATCTTTATAATAATTACTTTTCATAATGAATAAAAAATTAATAGACCTAATTAATAAATTTGAAATACTGATAAAAAAACTGAATCCAACTTTATTTACCAAATTTGTATAAGTGGAATAAAAAAAAATTAATATACTTGTGAAAAACATAATGATAAACTGATTTTTTTTATTTTTTTAATTAAGTATAAAAATCAACATTTTCAAAAATAAAATATATTATAAATTCATTTAAAATTATTCATTATAGTTTATTTAAAACATATCATATTTTACACAAAAATCAAATAAATTATAGATTTTTGTTTTTTATATAACATTATTTATTGAAAATAAATGATAGATGTGTTGAAACAAGAAAATTTTACTGCCACTATAAAATCCATATTTTATGAAAAACAAAAATGTTGATATCAATAATTTGTTTTGATGACATACAAAATTATTTGATTTATTCATATATACCAAATAATTCCTTAAATAGAAATTTTTCATAAAACCATGTAAAACAAGGACACAAAAATTGTTAAAAACTTTTATTTTTTATTAAAAAAATATAGAAATCAACTTATGAAACATTATTTAAAATTAATCCAAATAATTAATAATTATAACTCATAATATTGATTTATTTACTATAATTCCAAGGGATTCAAATTATTACCACTTTAAAAAATTATGTCATTGTAATATTATTGTTTACTCAAACTATTTGGGTTATTCATCCCTCAGTACATATTTTTATTCCCATATTTTCCCTCAATAATGTGAACCTTCATTGAACAATTTAATGGGTGATTCATATTATTTCATAGTCCTTAATATCTATGATCTATAATATAGAGTAGAAATTTTTAATAATAAATTTTATATTCCAACTGTAACACCCAAGGGCTCACCCCATGGGATGCATTAGTTACATATTCCATGAAAAGAAACCTGAAATATATCATGAACCAAAGATAAATAATAGGTGAGGCTGTGTGATAATAAAATGACCTAATATAATCTATAACATCGAAGGGTCCAATGAACCAAAAAACTTAACATTATCTTTTTACTATAATGGACTACTCTCTTCAATAGGGATACATAAAGGAAAATGAGACTACCTACATAAAAAAGAATTTTTATCGTACGATTATATACAATAATTATCATTATTTAGTGAGGTTTCCTCGTATGGTATAGACTCATAAATACATTATTTACAATCTCTTATACTATATTTTGTCACATAAAATACCTATCATAATGTTCATCTAAAAATTCTAAGTTTAAAACTTTTTTTATATAATTATTCAGAAGATTACTTCTATATAATAGAAAAAATTATTATTATAAAAGTTACCACTAATGAATTCTGTTGACCCCAACATCCACAATAATAAAATTATACATCCTGAATAATATCTTCTAATGTATGAATTTTTTTGTTATAACTGACCATTATATAAATGAATAAATGCTACACTAAAATTTAATTTTGTACCCAACAACATTTGAATTCAATTACATAAATTTGAAATAAATATATGGTATCATGATGAGATAAAATAGTGAGATGGACTGTATGTAATAGGAATATATCATTATGATAACTAATATAAATTTTATCTTATGACCATGTTTCATAAATTGGAATAATATATAGTGATTTAGTCAATTAACCTAAAATAACCCAATGAAAAATAATCAGTATATGTACAGTTGGTATTCCCAACAAAAAATACATGAATATATTATTTCATTTCCATTCATGTAATTCAAAAGGGTTAATAAACCAATTAAGTAAATATATTTCATCATTAACCAATTAACAATTCAAATATTTAATTTTAAAGTTAGAAATAAGTTTTTTCATGATTTCCAACCAATAATATTGCCAATGTTTTCTATTTTTAAGGACCTAACCATAAACATTGTATATTTTTGCTACATTATACTAGAATTAACATTCATATATTTCTAATTTTCCATTTTTAAGGAATTCACCATAAAAAGTACATGATTTTTTATTTTCAAATATTCATATCATTCAATAACTTATTCCATTCCATTACCCATCCGTAATCTCAATGAAAAAAACATTTTATAACACGATATGAGAACACAATGATAAGTAACTGACATAAAAAGAGAAAAATAAAAGGTGGCTCCATCAATACATATAAAAATTTTACTTTTTAATAAAAAACAATAGGAGTAAAATAAACATTTTCTAACCCAATAAATTTCATTTTCTGAACAATTATTTTTGTAAAATTATTTTTATGAAAAAAATAAAGGAAGAATAAAACTCATAATATTTTATTTGAAAACATGAACGTTCAAAGAAATTATATCTACGATGTTAAACTTTTCATGACCTAAATGTAGCCTATTGTTCCCTTTAATCCTAATATCACGTTCTTCTCATCTGAAATCATAAGTAATATATAAAGAAACCCATATAAAAAATTTATAAAACATGTAGTTTAATAGGGTAATAATATAAATATCACACATTAAATCATTGTTATAATTAAATAACTATATGGATGACTTCCACACCTAATGCATTGTAGGCCTATCCCGGACCCACTTATACTTTCGTTGTCACAAACCCACCCATAATTTTTTTTAATGTAACCATTTATCTATTATTTATAATTGAACAACTAATCATAAAAAAATTACTATGAAACAAAAAATAATGAAATCTATCATTGCATCATTACATTGTTAAAATTTTACATATTAAAATACACTTTCAATTTTGATGATTATTATTTAAACACTATAAAATTTTAAAAAAATCATTATCATTGAATGAAAACATATAAACTTTTGAAGCAATCATCAAATCATTAAGGCATAATGATAGAAGGAAATTACATTTATTATATATAAGGTATAAAAACCTTCCTTTCATACTTTTATTGATATATTCACTATGTTACTCATTTGGAAAATAATTTTTTTCCTTTTATTGTGTTTTATAAAAAATGCAGGGTTAAGAGTGACATTAAACTATAAAAATATAATAGAAAAAATAATTAAAATTTTCTAGAAAATATAGATATAGAAGGAAAAAATTTTGAAACGGTTACATTAAAAGAATATTTTTTAAAACATATTCCCTTACCTTGTGGTGGATTCGTCACATATGTTCATTATCTTCCTCTTCTTTTGAAAGTATACTTTTATTTACATAATAACCCCCAAATATTGTTTTTTGAAAAATGACATCTAGAATGAGGTGTGGAATTTTAGGAACATGTTTTCATAGTTCATGGCAGAAAAAAATGGTATTTTAACAATGAAGGAAAGAGATGAAGATGTGAATTTTATTAGATAGGGGAGGGGAACACTTAGAATTTCTCAAAGTATAAATTTTAAATTAAATTAATGATTAAATAAAAATAGCTCCAAACTAATTTATTTCTAATATATAACTGTTATGGGTCTAAATCCTATCATAGAATTATTTTTGGACATGATTTGGATACATTTGAAAAAATATCATTTGTTTTATCCCCTCATCAACCCTTCTTAATATTATCATCCCAACGTGTACTATTGATATTTTTCGGTTCAATATAGTTGAAATAAATATAAAAAGGACCATAAAATTAACTTATTGGATAATTAAACAATATACTATAAAAGTGGTTTAATACTGTGATTTCTTAAATTTAAAATTATTTAGAAAATTATTATTTTTTATAAAATATCATTGATTACAATGTTAGAACTATTTATTAGTATAAATTTAATAATATCAATAAAATAAGTAAATTTAGATAAAAATATATTATTATATCCTATAAAAGTTATGGTTATACAGATAATATAGGTATCACATTATTTATCTTCCATTATATTACTTTTATAATATTTTTATTTTTTATTTGATTTTTTTCATTAATTGAAAAATTATTGCATGAACATTGTGTTGACATTTAAAGTAATTATATTTGACATAATAATTAAAAATAAATTACCATGATTAAAATAAATAATTATAATTTAAAAAAATATATTTATAGCTGAACATATGTTCAATTCAGACCAATGGTAAAAATATAATATCTATTAAAAACATTTTTGTGGCATTTATTACATTTTTTTGAAATAAAATATTATAAATGTCATAATATCATCTATATGGAACCAAAAGGTCACATCATTGACCGCTAAATTATTTTCACCAATATATACTAATCCAATAAAATTTATAGATGTGCAATGTTAGTTTTACTGTTAATATAATTTTATTGTTTATCCTTAATTACCTGACTTACCCTTTACTTTGGTATGAAAAATTACAATGATTGAAATCCATATTATTAATATTTTATAATGAAATATTTACTGAATCTAGATGCACTAATTTAAAACATGGAATCCATTTTTTATAATTCAATACATATAAGTGGAAGATTAATATTTAAAATTAAACAGTTAAAACACAAAGAAAAATAGTTTTTTTTTAATATTTCTTATTAAGTTAAAAATGTTATAATACTAATCCAAATATATAATTACTTTTAAAAACCATAATTATTTTGGTCTAAATAAAAATAAACTACTAAAATATTAAAACTAATCTAAAATATATTTTAACTTTGTAACTACTCTAATTGATTATAAATTTTTTTTAAAAATAATATTTTCATTATTCATTGAAAAATTAATATTATCAGAATAATTTCCAAAAAATTTCCTAAGATAAAAATTAAATTATTAATTCAAAAAATAAAGTCAATATTTCAAATAAATTTCTAAAATTTACAAAATATTAAATAAATAAAACACATTTTTGAAGATAACATATTTCTTGATAAAATTTGAATATTCTAAAAATCAAATATTTATATAAAATGAATTAATAAATAGAATAACAACCAGTAGGATAATTATATATTTCATTATATGGATAATATTATTCTTCCCTTTTTATTTAACTATGAGTTTATAATAATCACATTTAAATAATAATAATTTTTTCTTCATTTATTCTTGGTGTTGCACTTATTGTATACAATCTGATAGTGTATTTACTTTATAAAATATTAAGATATTATAGTAACACCCTTTTATAAATTTTGTCCTAAATTTATTAATTTTGGCTTAGTAACTAGGCTTTGAATTCTGAAAATGCATTTTTTGAAAACATACATTACAAAAGGGATAATAAAACTACCTCTTAAAAGGAGTGAAATGAATGTTCAATGTTCATGTAGAATAACACCTAGTAGCTTTCCAATAATCTGAATATAAGTTGTAAGATAAAATATATATATTGAATAAAAACAAACATCCCATGATTTTTTTAGAGTGATCGATAACATGGGACTGTTAAAGATAAACCTCAAAAACTATACATCATTGATGGGTTAAATGATGATTGATTACACTATAAGAAAAAAATGAATAACATTTTTGTATTGAAAATACAATTCTTATAGATTATGAATTATTTAAATTTATATACTATGAACATAATGATATATACTCACATAAAAAGTATAATTTCATCAATTAATCATTTTACACCACAATGTCATCCTTTTTTCTAAACGATTAGTACTCAAGATGAGTACTTATAATAGATGCACTAGAATTAGCTTTCATTGATCAAAAAATACACAAAATAATAAAAATATATTCCGTATACATTTAGGAATTAACCAAACTCAAAATATTTAACAAAATTAAATATAATTTCCAAAATGCATAAACCTTCATATAAAGAAAAACATCCTCAATATCTATAATTTAATATTAATAACCATAGTTTGACATTGATATTTCAAACTAATAAATATCCTTAAAATTCCTCAAAAATATTACAAACTATTATTAGAACCCAAAATTCTATTGGAATTGATCACATATTTTTCTAGGAAAATTTTAGTATTTATCTTTCTAAATGAGTACAATCAATCTTAATATCTTATAAAAAAATTTGATTCTCAAATCATATAATATACTAGTTATTATTGTAATTTATATGAATAAAAATAATTTTACTAAGACACAAAAAATAATAAACCATTTCGAAAGATAATTCATCGATTATTACACAAATAAAATCCCATAGTATTATATATAAAATAATACTATGACACACCCAAAAATTAATGTCACCTTCTTCCGAGATAACATTAATAACTTAATCACAAAATCAATTTCATATATGATAGATATTTATATTATAAAACAGTTGTTTCCAAAAAGAAATTAATCAGTTTTTATCATATAATTTAAATAAATAAAAAACATTACATATGAACCAATACATCATGTAGGATAATGGCCGATGATGCACCAATTATGGCCTTTTCTTGTAGGTTCATGCCATGTAACCTTTCTGATTGTAGCAGGATATCGCTCACCCTATTTTCTGTACATTATCTAAAACAATATTAATATAATATTTATAACCTTCCAAAAAATGTAACAAAAATCATAAAAACAACCATAATATATTCAATATCAATGAATTGTTTTAACATCAATAGTTATCCCATATATTTTATTTTTTATACAATTTTTTTAATAATCCATATTTTCCTCAAAATAAAAACTCCTATAAGCACTAATGGAAATTAGTTACATAAAAAATTATGTCAAAAAAACAATGTCTTTCATCCTCAAATAAACTTCTTTCCCACACTGATGTTAAGTGTTAAATATACCTCAAAAAATTATAAAATATAAATAAAAGTATAGAAATGCAATATCATCATTAAAAGAGTACTAATGCTTTAAAACATGTGATCATCCTTAAATATTCCACTTAATCACAATTATTAAATTTAGACACTCAAATAATTAAACATTCTTCATGATAACATACCCATTATTTTTTATAGTTCTACTTATTCTTTTATTCCTATAAAAAAATATATAAATAATGCCTTATGATCCGACAATGTCAAATAATAAGAGAGGAAATTATCTATAAATTTCATATGTAATTTTAATTTTAATCAAAATTAACTATTATATAATTTGGATCATATAAATATATATTTTTATGGTCTTAATACTCCCACTTTTGAGTCTCTCCCATCTAACATCTATTTAAAAAATGACCATTCTCCCAACATTTCAACATTTCAATTGATACCTCAAGAAAAAAAAACATTACCATACTTGTAGTAAATTAAATACTTTCATTTTTCCTTGGATAATAAATATTTGATGACATTCATTACCATATATTAATCATCATACTATTATTTTAGGACACTTTACTATGTGATATTTTACACATTGATGCAACATATATATTTTAATATATTTACCACTATGATCATGATGACCTGAACATTTATTGGACATCATTTAAACCATACTTTATTCATTAGAAAACCCATCATGGTTAATGTTTTTAATTGTTAATCCTCGCATGTGGTTAATAATAACCACAATATCTCTCACTATATATTAAAATCCGTTCAGTTTCTTGTCTAAAAAATCACTAGTTTTTCCTTAACATCCATTTTTTACATGTCTTCCTAGTGAATCCAAAAATTTACCTTTTTGATTATTGTTTTTATGTTCATATCAATAAAATAATAATGTACAGTTATTAGAGGAGTAAAATCACCATGAAAACATTATTAATGTTATCTTAAAAAAATTATTTAGACAAAATAATTATGATACTCAATAACATATGAACTATAGTGGTTATAAAGATATGTAACATATAATGAAATTACGTCTTACACTATAATGTTATCTAAATCCAGGTCAAATACCAACTGTAAGGTCCCCACCCTAAACATGGAATATTTTAATGATTTTAAAATAGAATTCATATTCTTACATTATCAATGATATGTTACATTTAGAGTTATATAGAGTTAGTTAATTTTCATTACATAATAATTCCATATATTACAATTTTGATGCTTCAAGTATTTATCTATTTTTAATAATATAAAAAAATTAAATGTAATATGTGATTATTATTTCTAAAAAAAACTTCATGACATTTAACTTGAATTATTCTTTCTAATTTCCCAATAATAGGTCCTATAATTTTTTTTAAATATACGATGAGAACAAGATGCTTAGTAAGGGATATAAAAGGAAAGCACTAAACTACTATTCAATGATTGCAAAAAAGAACTTTTTTGAAATAAACATTATGATAAACATTTTCACTTCATTACCAAGAAATCACATTCTCTACATGAATTTTGTCCTAAAAATTTTCATAAGAAACTATACATGAAAAATTTAATTCTTAATTATATATTAGATATATTGAAATACTAATATTAAATTTTTAAAAATGAAAATATTTTCACCACAAAAAAGTATAAAATGATTGTCCTTAAATATAAGTTTATTATATTAACATAAGAAATAATTTGATTCCTTCAAAATCCCATTAAAATCATTGATAAATCATATAGTTTACATGGGAGATCATTTCTATATCATAATACATCTACTTAATCATATTAAAGTACCATACAATCGACATGCATAACAAATAAATTAGAGGGATATTCCAAACCCACCTGTCCTTGGATTATCACAGAACCACCTGTCATTGGTTAAAAAAAATAACTACCAATCATTGGTTCATAATTAATATTTATATTATCATAATAACTCACACGAAAAATAAATCATGAAATAATTTATTTCATCATTACAATCATAAAAATTCATGGGGAAAAAAAATATTCCATTTTGAAATAACATATATAATAACATTCCATGTATAATGGAAAAAATTATCATTGATAAGAAACATGTTAAATTGTAAAGGAAGCTTCAAATTATTGAGATTACGTAACAGAGAGAAGTTTTGTTCATCATATATAATTCATGAAAATTACATTCATACTTTTGTCGAAAAAGTCACCATTTTTCACATATAGAAAATGTAAAAAATTAATCCTTTCGAACCATTTTATGAAAAATCATATATGTTTAAAAATAAAATTATATAATCATAAAAGAATAATAAATACCATTTTGAAAATATTTTATATGAATGAAAAGATAACAGTTACAGAAAAAATTAAAATTTTATTATTTTAATGAAAGTTCAATATGTTGTGTCTGGCTCATCATGTATGTTCTACATCGTCCTCTTATTTGGAATGTCTCCATTTATTTACATCTTAATCCCTGTAATCTTTATTACCTATAGTAATAAATAACAATAAAATGAGGTTTATATTTTTCGGGAATGGATTTGAGTAGCTATTGGAAAATAATAATGGATTTTGAAATGTGAATGAATTTTTAGAAGAGGTTCCATTTTATATTAGCAGGGAGGGGAATTATTGGATTTTCTAAGAATATTAAATTAATATAAATTATTTTTTCCTTCCAAATGTATAAAATCTGTTTTATTTTAAACATATATGGATTATTTATTGAAATCATCTTGTAATATAATTTTTTTATATGTTTAGATAACATTTTTACTCTAATAATTTGGTTTTAACACCTCGTTAACCATTTCCAAAGTTACCATTGACCTTGAAATTTTAATCATTGATAGTAAAAATTGTTAACATAAATGGAAAAGGACAATAAATATACCATGTTTTATATTATCAACCATATTGAATATTCTTTTCATAAAATCATATTTTTAGGAATTTATATTACTTAAATAATTTTATTTACACCAAAATATCATGAATATTAATTCTTTAAATATCCATTTCATTGATTTTAATAACATCAATAAAACCAGAAAAATAATTATTTTTTATATCCCTATCATAATATGGTAATCTATAAATGTATAAGATCACATCATTTATCTCAAATTATATTTCTTGTAATATTTTTAATATCATTTGATTTATTTCTTGGTTAACGTGATAAATATTGCATCATTATTTTGAAAGAAATTATGGAAATTATTTAATAACCAAGAATAAAAAATGTATTACCATGATAATGATAATCCTTTTAGATTTAAATAGACTATTAATAAATTTACATATCTTCTATTTATCCCCGTGTTAAGATTATTATAGATATCAAAACAATGAATGTGACATATTTGGAATTTCTTGAATTAAATTATTCTAAAGGTTATAATCATGTTAAAATGGAATAAAAATTACATTTCTTAATATCATTATATTTAATATTTAATCACCCAATAAAACGTAGGAATGTATTAAGGTAAAATAATTTTCCTTTTCATTTTGTTTTTAACAATTAATTATATGATTTACAATTAATCTTGGTTACAGAAATTACTATGAAAATAATTAATTTTATAAAAACTAAAATGAATTTTTTAGTAAAATAAGACCAAAATATTTAGATTATTTAATCCATATTTCAAAATTTAAAATATATAAGCGGAAGAATTAAATTTAAAATTAAACTGAAAAAACACAATGAAGAAATATTTTAATAAATGTGTCCTTTTTAAATATAAAATGTTATTATACTACTTTAAAGTAGAAAATTTTGTTGAAAACCCTATGATTTGTACAATATTAATTAATTGGAAATAAATAATTTTTTTAAAATATATAAAATATAATTTTACATAGTAAATACACAAAAAAGAAATATTTTTTATATAAAATCAATATTTTTCTATATTTATTGAAAAGTCAATATCTTCATAAAATTTTAAAAAAATAATTAAAATATAATTTTGAAATGAGTAATTAAAAAATGACATTAATTTTCTTAAATAATTTTTTATTCATTCTAATAACTAAACAATTAAAATCTATTTTTGAGAAAAAAAAAATTTAGAATAATAAACTAACTCTACTAAAAGTAATGAATTTATTTCAAATAAATTAATTATTATTTTAAAATGGTTTGGAATATTGAATTTATTTTATAATCTGGTTAATAATATCCCTTACCACCATTTTAACATATTGGTTATAATGATCACATTTAAATAGTAATTTTAGTTTGTTAATGCATACTGTTTCATATCTTGTACATTACTGAAAAACATATTTCATTTTATAATATTGCAGCATTTCATATATATATGATACTACTATTAGGATAGACAGAAAATGGTGAGTATTATGATTTAGCATCCAATTCTCTCTTGAAATAGGAATCCTTTGGAACACATAACATGTTCCTTAAATTTATGACACCTTATTTCTAAAAAATACACTATGAGAAAATACTTTTACTAATCAATTTTACACATTCATTCAAACGAAGAACATCCATCAGTAACTTCAATATTAATTCTGTTAAACACAAATACATGATTCCAAATAGAATATGTTTATGTTAACAAAATATTCTTGTCAATAATTATTGAATAATTATCAAAAGGATCGTGTTCTAGACCTAACATATTTACTAAATAATTATATTTTCATACTATGGCCATTACTACCCTATATTCATTACCTGGATGATATTGAATTATATCATCATAATCATTAATTAGTTATAACCATATTACATACTCTCATGATACATATTTTGGATAAAAACATCATTTATAAATCATGATCAATATATATTTCACATTTCTCAATGAAAATAATATTCCTATATATTTTTCAAGAGAAAACAACTACGACCTTATTGGCGGTATGTGTAAAATAATTAATCTCATTTGTTTTATATAAATGATAGGAAAACATTATGACCTATTCATTATTCAATAATACAAAACTAGTTACCATCAAAGAAGCATTATTTAAAATACAAAATTCCCCCTTTCTATTTAGATAAGATAACCCCAAATCATTAACTAATATTCTATTGAATTTTTTGATGCACTTTTTAAAATCCATTTTATATTTGAATTCACCTAATTTTTTTGTTAACATACTTACTGAGATTGAAAATTGAGAAAACATGTCTCTAAAATGTCTGTAAAAACCATCAAATAAGAGGAAAAGAATTCTCAATATAATTTGTTGGAATTGTAAAGTCTTCCTCCACTTAAGTATTTAGTGGGAAAATACTAATGAAATATTTAGAAACAATATTCCCAGAGGAGTTAAATTTTCTACAATAATAATTAATATTTATTAAATTTTATATAAAATATCATTTATTTTAATGGTTTTAAAACAATCCCCAAATGTTACACAAGATGTTAATTTCATTTTAAGTATAATTGAATGCAATCATTAAAAAAATGAAATTTATCTAAATTGTTCATAGAATGTTTTTTCATTTTATCCAAAAATATAATGGGTGAATTTTATAACCAAGTAATAATCAAAAAAATTATATAATTTCTATATATAGTATGAAATTACATCTTTAAAATATTCTCCTCCTTCACCTTTTCTATATATTGTCTATCATGGTATCAGCCTTCAAACAACAATAATACCCCTATAGCTAAGAAGAAAATCAATATTTTAATGAAATAGATATACTTTAATTATATTGATTTTATTAAAGACTATAATCATCATAATGTATTTTATAAATATCGAATATATTGAATAAAAAATATGATCTCCCAATTATGATGTGTTACTGTGGATAAAACCCTTATCCTGAAATTCATATAATAGAATTTTCAATAATAACAGTAACACCCCATATAAATGAAGAATAAGATATTTTTATATTTTTTAATATTTTTGAATTAAATATTAATTTTAGCTTAAAGAGGTTTCTATATTCAATAGCTAACCCAATACGCAACAACATGTTTCTTTGGAATCTTACATTGCACACTAATAATATATTCTTATTATTTTAAACGATATTCAACACCTAGCCGTTGTTTTAGTTGGAATGAAAAAAAACTAACTACAATATGATTATACATGTCTTTTAAATATATTTACATTTATCAAATAAAAGTTAGAGTCTTAAAAAGTGAATGAATCTAATTTTAAGCATAATTTTCATTAAAAGACCGATTTATCGCCTTTTAATAGTGAACCCTTATAAAATCTAGTTATGGTTACTTTAATACATTATATATGACCAAATATAATCCTTCATTAAAATGGGGACATCAAAATTTACTTTGTGAATTTTTTTGGAATTCTTCCGATAAAGTTCATTTTTTAATGAATAGTGAAAATATAGTATTATAATTCAATGGTTCCCTTTAATATACATTATTTATATGGATTTATTATATTTTTAATTGGTTTTAAAGTTAAATTAAAATAACTTTTTACCATTCAATCCAATTTTGGTCATTGGAATTCATTTCAGTTTAAAATTGGACATAAACAAGTATCAATCTTTTAATAGTTATTGTTTCTTAAAAACACGCTATTTGTTTTAACTGCAGAAATTAATTTTTAAATTAATTAATGCCACTTCTATGTTTTGAATTTGGAAAAATATACATCAATTTTGAATTCGGAATATCAAATAATTCTTATGATGAATTTTTGGTAATTTTCTGAAAAATATCAATTTTTGGTGAATAGTGAAACCACTTAGTGGTAGTTAAAAAACTGACCTTTTCATTTAAATGAAATTTTACCACTTCTGTGAATTTAATTTAAAAAATCCGACATACATGGGTGTTATCAAGAAGTAAAATTTGGTTCATTAAGATGAAAATAATTATTTTTGAATAGTAACTCTTGACTTTTATTTACCGCGGTTAAAGGTAAATAGGGTAATTCATGGTTAAAAGAATATTACAATAATTCAAAATTACCTTAACACATGTCCAAACATTTTTGGTTGAGTCAGTTACGACCATTAGAATATTTGGGTCTATTTTCGGACTCTTTTAAGCCACTTAGTTGTGATAATGAAAATTTAGAATAATTAACTTAATGAAAAGACAAAAATGACAAAAGCAAATATCTTTTAGTAAATTAATTTTTTAGAGGGGTCATATAAATTATCTGTTCAACTATAAATATTCATTGGAAATATAAAACGATTTCCTACATCATGGAATTCTTTTTTAATTTTTCAACATAAAATAAATTAAATTATTTATGAGACAATAATGATGCACTATTTAAATCATTCATAAATGATTTAAATAAATAACATTATAATGATTAAAATATTATCCAAAACATGTCCAATTCTGATTAGATGATTTTATTTCAAATATTAGTCATCTTATCATGGACCGCAATGATTTTTGGACCATTAGAAATAGAATGTCATTATATTATGAAATAACATTTTCACTCTTTCCTAAAGAGTCCCTCCTCTCCCTTATAAAAAGGGCCACTTTTAACCAATTCTTCACAACTATAAAGCCTTTTGGCTCATCTAAACTCTACCCAATTAATCTCTCTACATCCCTATCCTCTTACTTGAGGCCTCAACTTAGGAATAAGGCTCTTCAAGAAGTCCATTGGTTCAAACCAAATTGTGTTACCCAAATTAAATGTAACAATTTCTCTTAGATAGTTTTCTTTTATTTTGCTTCTCCATCCCCAAAAATCTTTTTATTTACATTCTTTTGTAACAACACTAGTATAATCAATATACTAGGATGTTTTTATGAGATGTATTCTAACTACACTTACACACACCTCCATATAATGGATGAAGAACATAATGTTTCTGTGGATGGAAAACTAACGACTCACGAAACGATGATTGTTCAATTACATCTTAATGCCACTCATGGTGGCCATTATGATGGAACATTATTTATATATGATATATATTATTATTATGATTTCCTTATTCTTCTGTACTTCTCAATTATAACAATCCATTATGGCTTCCATAGTGGGAAATATGAGAATCACATTAGAGGAAGTGCAGACTACCGCCCCCACAAAGTGATGTGATTCGTTAATTCCCTATGTGGGATTGATAAAGGATAGAGTTAATGATATTATATATTATATTATACTGGAATTATAATATACCTATGTATCATTATATTTTAATCCCATTAAAATAAGAAAAAAATGAAAGTAGCGTTCATTCGTACGTACGACTTACCGTCTCCATGAAAGGTGAATTTTATTTCTTACCTCCAAATGTTATGTAATATTATAAATAAATGTATATACTGGATATATATGATATATATGATATCTAAATCACGAATACCTTTCTGGATACAATGATATGTAATGTATTAGTTATGCCCTAATTCTGTAAAACCCTAATCCTGAAAAGATCCTCAATGTGAATTATTCCTTTAATTCAATATTATGTAAGGTTTAAGGATGGATCTTTACAGATGGTATCAGAGGACGATTTAGATAAAATTAAGAGTTAGGGTATTGTTAAAGTTATAGCCATAAAGTAATTTATGTTAATATTGACATCATATAGCTTTTCTATATTACAATGTTGCTTCGCCTAAGATATTTTTGTGTTCAGAATGGTTTTCCGCAGAGGAAACATGGCAGCTATGTTGGGACCACATCAGGAGGAAGACAACATTCCATATAAACAACCTGAGATGGTCAGAATCAGAATAGAATAGTTTGTTGCAGTCATGGAACAATTAAATCAGGCTATAAATGTTGGTGGTATCCATGTACGAGATCATCCGGATCAACCATAGAGGAACATTTCAGTAGTAGAACATTTCATGAGGCAACATCCCCCATCATTCAAAGGATCATCTAATCTGGTCCTAGATTAAGGGTGGATTAATGAACTTTAAAAGATTTTCGATGACATGGGATGTTCAAAACATCAAATTTTTAATCTCGTTGTTTACCGTTTTGAAGGTGAATCTGATTAGTGGTGGTCGATGGTGAAAAATATCAGGGATAGTGAGGAGATTAATTCTCTTGATTGGGATGAATTCAAAGGTAAGTTTCTTGAGAAATATTTTCCTAAGGTGGTTCATCATAGGATTGAAAAAAAATTCCTGGAATTGAGGTAGGAGGATGAATCAGTGGCTTCTTATGAAGAAAAATTCACTCGACTGGAAACATATGCCCCAAATTTCATACGAGCTCCTGATAGTAAAATCAACTATTTTTACTAAGTATTAAATCCAATGTATCGAAGAGATTTAGCTTCTCATGAGTTCAAAAGTTATTAAATTTTTTTTGTTGTGTGGAGAAGGTGGAAATGGTGTTTGCTGATGATCATGTATTCTTTGAAAAACAACAAAATAAGAGGTTTAGGTGGCATATGAAAGGAAAGAATTCTTCAGAAAAGTCTGATGGTAAGAAACTTAAATTTACCGTTTGTGAAAATTGTGTTAAAAATCATGCTGGGGAATATATTTTGAATTTGGGTAAGTGCTACTAATGTGGTAAAATAGGACATAAGGCTCGTAATTACACTGAAAAAGATCAGGGTAATGGTAAGACAAAATCCAAATTACAGTCAATAAAATATTTTAAGTGGAATGAAATGAGTAATTATGAAAATGAGTGTTCAACAAAGAACTCAATCGAAGGAAATCAGCCAGACTACAAGCAGAATGGGGTGGTGAAATTCATTGCAACTACTTCATTAGATGTAGGGCTATCAAAGGAAGTAGTATCAGGTAAATTTGTTGTTTTGTTATGATTATGCCAGTGTGTTGTTTGATTCAGGGTCTACACATTCATTCATTTCTGAAAAGGTTTCTAGTAAATTGGGAATTCCATCTCATGATATGAATACTGAAATTAAGGTAAAAACACCTGGAGGAAATGTTGAGACAAAAATAAAACATAAGAACATTCTTTTCCATGTGTGTGGAAAGAATCTACCTGCAAAAATTAGTTTATAATGTATGTTTCTCAAAAAATAACAGTGAGGGAAAAATCTATTACTTTAGGTCTAATTTCATTTGTATTTATTTGAACCTTATTTAAATTTTTTTAAATAATATTATAAATTATTTCAAGAAATTTATTCATATATATGATATATATGATCATATTTTCACTATTTTGTTAATATAATTTCATTATTACTCTTCTTTCAGGTGTTAACTACTTTATTTTCCAATATAATATACGCTCAAGTTCTTATTAAAAGGATATAAATCTACCATTTCAAGAATTATATTAATGAAAACATATATCATATTTATTAATTATATAAATTTATATATTGATTCTATAATGGTGATCTTGGAGAATGGATTTCATAGTGTCGCAGGGAAGTTAGGCCTTCCAAATTCCTGATGGACGATACTATTCTATTAATATTGAAATGAAATGGAATGCGATGGTGTATATTTTTTTTCCAAGATTCAATATATTGTTATAATAATAATAAATAATTGTTATTATATACATACACACAGACATGTAATGTGGTGATTAAATGAAAATCACACCACAACATAGAGACAGTAGGTCGTACATACACACACCTGAGGATATCATATTTAATAAGAAAGATAAAAAGTGGAATATGATTTTTCCCAAATAAAAAAAATCAGCATAAAGATTATACTTGATTTACTAAATAATAATGGAACCAAAATATGAGGTGGAATATGAAGAAGAAATAATTTTGAGAGAATCAGAAAAGATGATTACCTCTTCCTTATAAACCACCTTTGGATCTCCCCATAGGGACACTAGGGTTGTCTATTTTGGAAGAACATCACCTATATGTTTTATAAGGGGAATATTTTTAGGGAAATGGGGATTTTATGAATGATCATGAATCCTAAATGTGTTGTGTAGATATTATGTATGGGTTCGCCTTTGTAATTTATGTGAGATGAACTTTTGGAATCTACAAAAATTATAATTTATAATAAAATCTATCTCAATCAAAATACCACTAAAATGAATTGTATTAGAGCTAAAGAGGTTTCTTTTTAGAATGATTTTCAGTTTTTGTACATGGATTAACCCTTGATTTTGATAACATATCAGGAAGTTGAAAAACTGGTAAAAGATGGAAATGAATGATACTTTGAACATATTGTTGAAAACAAAAGAACTCTTCAAATTAATGATGTGCCAGTGGTAAATGAGTACCTTGATGTTTTTCCTGATGAGTTTCTAGGTATTATACCAGATCGGGAAGTTGAATTTACTGTTTACCTAGTTACTGATGCTAAGGAAATTTCAAAACCCCCTTATAGAATGGCTCAAATTAATCTTTTAGAGTTAATGAAGCAATTGCAAGAGTTATTAGATAATGGTTTTAGTCGACCTAGAACATCACCATGGGGTGTTCCTGTCTTGTTTGTTAAAAATAAATATGGTTCAATGAGACTTTTCATTGATTATAGAGCATTGAATAACATCATTGTAAGGAATAAGTACCCTTTTCTACATATCGATGATTTGTTTGAGCAGCTCCAGGGAGCTCAGTATTTTTCGATGATTGACTTGAGGTCGGGGTACCATCAGCTGAATGTAAAGGAAGAAGATGTTCTGAAGACCGCGTTTTGTACTAGATATGGCCATTATGTATTTGTAGTTATGCCTTTTGGGTTAACCAATGCACCTGCTGTATTCATGGATTTTATGAATAGAATTTTCTAGGAGTTCTTGGATAAGATTGTGGTTGTGTTCATTGATGATATTTTGGTTTATTAAAAAATTAAAGAGGATCTTGAAATTCATTTAAGGGTTGTCTTACAAACTATAAAAGAAATAAAATTGTTTGGTAAATTCAGAAAGTGTGAGTTTTAGTTACAACAAATTTCTTTCCATGGTCACATTGTTTCAAAAATTGGGATAATTGTTGATCCTGCAAAAACAAAAGTTGTTGAATAATGTCCAATACCCAAAAATATAACTGAGATCCGTAGTTTTCTGGGTTTGGCAGGTTATTACTGGAGGTTTGTTGAAAATTTTGCATGGTTAGCTAGTCCAATGACTAAGTTAAATCGAAAATTTGTTAAGTTCATCTGGACAAAAGAATGTGATGATTGTTGTTAGGAATTGAACAGAAGATCGGCGAATGCTCCAGTTTCAGCAATACCTTCCAAAAATGGTGATTTTGTTATCTACAGTGATGCTTCTTTGAATGGACTGGGTTGTGTCCTACTGCAAAATGATCAGATAATTGCTTATTCTTTACGTCAGTTGAAACCACATGAGTTAAATACCTTACACATGATTTGGAATTAGCAGCTGTTTTTTTTTGCTTTAAAAATTTGGGGGCATCATTTGTATAAAGTAAAATGTGAAATATATACTAATCACAAAGGTTTGAATAATATATTCACATAGAAAGAATTGAACATGAGACAGAGGAGATGGTTTGAATTAATCAAGGATTATGATTACACGATCCATTACCATTCATGAAAACCAAATGAAGTGGTTGATGCTCTGAGTCGAAAAAGTAATTCTTTATTAGCCATGTTACGTTTGGAACAAGATCTTTTGGTTTTTGATTTGTTGAAATTTGGCATAGAAGTTGTTGGTGTAGGGAATTCTTCTGTTTTGTTTCAGGGGTCAGTGAGATCATCTCTATCAGATTGAATAGAGAAAGCGCAGAAAGAAGACAGTGATTTGCAGAAAAAGGTACAGTTGGTTCAGAAGGGTAAGTTGCCTGAATTTAATATTGATAATGATTGTTTTTTGAGGTTTGGAAAGAGATTATGTGTGCATTGTGATTCACAGTTATAGAATGAGTTGTTATGTAATGCTCATAGTTCTCCGTTTTCAGTTCATCCTAGTAGTACTAATATGTACAATGATCTTCATGAGTATTACGGGTGGGATGGAATGAAAAAAGATATTTCTGATTTTACTGTGAAGTCTTTGACTTGTCATCAGGTTAAAGCAGAGCGACAATTACCTAAAGGAATGATTCAGCCTCTACCGGTGCCAGAGTGGAAATGGAAAAATATATCCATGGACTTTGTTGTGGGATTACCAAATACATCTCATGGAAATAATGAAATCTAGGTTATAGTTGACTGATTGACTAAATCTGCTCATTTCCTTCCCATTAGAGATACTTTGTCTCTAAAACAACTTTATCGATTGTATGTCAAAGTGATAGTTAGGTTGTATGGAGTTCCTCTTTCCATTTTATATGATCATGATCCCAGGTTTACTTCTAACTTTTGGAAAGGCCTTCAGAAATCATTGGGAACTGAATTAAATTTATTACAGCTTTTCATCCTCAATAAGATGGGAAATCAGAATGAACAATTCAGACCTTTAAAGATATGTTACGTGCTTGTTCGATGTACTATCACGTATGTTAGGACCAACATCTTTCTTTGGTTGAATTTTCTTATAATAACAGTTTTCATTCTAGTATACAGATGGCTCTATTTGAGGCATTATATGGAAAGCGTTGTTGAACTCCAGCTTCTTGGGATGACGTAGGTGAAAAGAAACTTATGGGACCAGAATTAGAAGAAGTAAGGGCAAAGAAAGATCAGTTGATTCAGAAGCACATTAAAACAACTCACAGCAGACAGAAATGTTATGTAGATAACAGGAGGAAGGATCTTTCGTTTGAGGTAGGTGATCATGTCTTTCTCAATGTTTCTCAATGGAAAAGTGTTATGCGTTTTGGTAAGAAGGGAACGTTGAGTCCAAGGTTCATTGGACCTTATGAAATTCTAGAGAAAGTTGGATCTGATGCGTATAGAGTGGCTTTACATCTATGTTTATTCCAGGTACACAATGTTTTTCATGTTTCGATGCTGCCAAAGTGTATGCCAGATCCATCTCATGTTTTGAACCCAGTGGTACTTCAGTTGGAAGAGAATCTCTCTTATGAAGAACAACCAGTCCAGATTCTTTACCGTAGAGAACAAGTTTTGGGGAATAAGGTAATTCAGCAAGTAAAGGTTGTGTGGAAAAACCATATGGTTGAAGAGGCAACATGTGAATCTTAAAATGAAATGAGGGATAAATACCCCCACTTATTTTGATAAGTGAATAAAAATTAAGAGGATCCAATTTCCAAAAGGGGGGAAGGGTGTAACATCCTAGGTAAATGAAGAATAATATATTTTTATAATTATTAATATTTGTTAATTAAATATTAATTTTAGCTTAAAGATATTTCTATGTTCGGTAGTGTACCCAATATGCAAAAACAGGTTTCTTTGGAATCTTACGTTGCACACTAATAATATAATATTATTATTTTAAACGGTAGTAAAATCTTAGCCATTATGTAGGTGGGAATGAACAAAACTAACTACAATATGATTATACTTGTTTGTTAAATATATTTCCATTTATCAAGTAAAAGTTAGGGGCTTAAAAAGTGAATGAATCCAATTTTAAGAATACTTTTCATTAAAAGGCTGATTTATCGCCTTTTAATGGAGAAACCTTTTTAAATCTAGATTTGGTCACTTTAATAAATTCTATATGTCCAAATAAAATCCTTCATTATAATGGGGACATCAAAATTTTCTTTGTGCAATTTTTTGGAATTCTTCTGATAAAGTTCATTTTTTAATGAATAGTGAAAAATATTGTATATTAATTCAAAAGTGCCTTTTAATATAAGTTATTTATATGTTTAGATTATCTTTTTAATTGGTTTTAAATTGAAAATAAAATATATTTTTACCATTTAATCCAATGTTCATCATTGGAATTAATTTCACTTTGAAATTGGATATAAAGATGTATCAATCTTTTGATAGTTATTGTTTCTTAAAAAACGCTATTTGTTTTAACATCGAAAATTAATTTTAAATTAATTAATGCCACTTATATGTTTTGAATTTGGAAAAATAGATATCAATTTTCAATACAGAATATCAAATAATGTTTCGGCTGAATTTTTGGTATTTTTATGAAAAACTTCAATTTTTTTTGAATAATGAAACCACTTAGTGGTAGTTAAAAAACTGACTTTTTCATTTAAATGAAATTTTACCACTTCTGTGAATTGAATTTTAAAAATCTGACATACATGGTTGTTATCAAGAAGTAAAATTAGGATCATTACGATGAAAATATTTTTTGATGAATAGTAACTCTTGACTTTTATTTACCGCGGTTAATGGTAAATAGGGTAATTCATGGTTAAAAGAATATTATAATAATTCAAAATTACCATAAAACATGTCCAAACCATATTGGTTGAGTCATTTATGACCATTACCATATTTTGGTCGATTTTAGAACCCCTTTAAGTCACTTGGGTGTGATAATGACAATTTAGAATAATTAACTTAAAGAAAAGACAAAAATGACAAGAGAAAGTATATTTTAGTAAATTAATTTTTATAAGGGGTTATATAAATTATCTGTTCAACTATAAATATTAATAGGAAATATAAAACGATTTCCTACATAATGGTATTTGTTTTATAATTTTTAGACATTAAATAAATTAAATTATTTATGACACAATAATGATGCAGTATTTACCTCATTAATAAATGATTTAAATAAATAAGTTTATAATGATTAAAATATTATCCAAAACATGTCCAATTCAGATTTGAGGATTTTATTTCGAATATGATTCATCTTATCTTCTACCTCAATGATTTTGGGACCATTAGAAACCAAAAAACAGTATATTATAAAATAATTTTTTCCCTCTTTCATAAAGATCCCTCCTCTCCCTTTTAAAAAAAGATCACTTCTAACCAATTACTCACACCTCTCAAACATTTTTTTCTCGCCCAAAATCTTCTTGATTAATCTCCATACATCCTTCTCCTCTTCCTTGAAGCCTAAAAATAGGAATAAGGATCTTCAAGAATTCTTTGTGGTTCAAATCAAAGTGAGTTACCCAAATTAATGGTAACTCTTTCTCTTAAATTGTTTTCTTTTATTTTGCTTCTCCAACCCCTAAAATCTTTTTATTTACATTCTTTTGTAACACCACCATTATCCTAAGTATAATATGATGTTGTTATGAGATGTATTCTAACTACACTTACACACACCTCCAAATAATGGATGAAGAACATAATGTTTCTGTGGATGGTAAACTAACGCCTCACGAAACGATGATTGTTCAATTACATCTTACCGCCTCTCATGGTGGCCATTATGATGGCACTGTATTTATATATGATATATATTATGTTTATTATTTCCTTATGCTTCTATAATTCTCAATTATATAATGCCTTTATGGCTTCCATATTAGGTAAATACGATAATCTCATTTGAGGAAGTGCGGACTACCGCCCCCTCAAAGTGATGTGATTCGTTAATGACCTATGTGGGATGTATAAAGGATAGAGTTAATGATATTATATATTATATTATACTTGAATTATAATATACATTTGTATCATTATATTTTAATTCCATTAAAATAAGAAATAGAAATTAATGTATCGTTCATGCGTACGTACGACTTATCGTCTCCATGAATGGTGCATTTCATTTCTTACCTCCAAATGTTATGTACTATTATAAATAGATGTTTATACTGGATATATATGATATATATGATATCTAAATCACGAATACCATTCTAGATATAATGAACTATTGACCACATGGACAACTTGTAAATAAATGGTGCTCATTTTTGACTCAAGTACCAAATATCGACAAAATGAACATTATTAACTAAAATGATTACATAATGTTTATAACATGGTAATAATTGATATGAAAGGAATAATAAACTTGAAAAAGGTTATTAAGAAATTATAAATTAACTTTACCTTATTATTCAGGAGATTAAAGAACGAACGGGTCAAGTTGGACAAGAGGTAATGGACTTCGTCTCAATCTTCTTTCATTGAGGCATTTTTTGTTTTATACATGACATTATTTTATACGGTGTATAAACCCCTTTGAATTTTCATATTATTTAAATAGAATCGTTTTATACAAATATTTTTATTAAATGACAATAAGGAATGTTTTTTAACGTAAGCGGTGACAACGACCTTTCTGCCACCGCAAGTATTATTTGATCTTTGGCTTCCTTAACAAGCAAGAATGTTTTTTAGGAAACATAAATACCATATAATCTTTTTACGTATTTTGGTATTTAAAATGATTTTTGAGAATGGATTTATTATTTCAATATCTTGAAATGATATTTTATTATTTCAATGTTAAAAAGTTATCTTTCCTTTATGCTTATGTTATGTGTTATGATCATGTTATGGTTTGTGGGCATTATTTACGTATACGGGTGGTTCCGTGAAAAACCTAGGGTAGGTGAGCCCGAGCTAGCTCTCCAATGCATTGGGTAATGTGATAGAGGTAAACGCGAATGTTACTCTTAATAGATTAAGGAAATATACTGTGATGGGTATTACAAAGTAACTCTCTATGTAGCTGTGATAGATGCAATGTAAGTATGATATGGATGCGACAAGTTACCTTTATGATTTATGATTTATATGTTTCGTTCATAAATCTTATTATTTCATGAGGTGAGTAAAATATTTCATGTTTTGAATGTATTTATGAACAAATGTTTTCATTCTTTGATTTATAAACCTTACTGATCTTTTTATGCTCATCCCACGTTTGAAATGTTTTCACAGGACTTAAAGATTAATAGGGTCAAGGATGGGATCAAGGAAAAGCCATTCAGTATAAAACATGGATCTAGACATGACTCTTTTTTTAAGAGTTTATTTTTTGTAAAAAAAATAGAAACTGTGTAGAAATGTCTACTTTGAAATTTTTGAGATTTAATGTAATAGTTATGTCCTAATTCCCTAAAACTCTAAACCTGAAAAGATCCTAAATTTTAATTATTCATTTAATTAAATATTATGTAATTTTTAAGGCTGAGTACTTACAATAACTATCCAATTGAATAAACTCAATAGTAGAATTTTGAAAAAAATAGCATTAGGAACTAATTCAATATTAAACTCGACATCATGATAAGAATAACATCACAGAAATATTCACAAAAATATATCCATATACTCAAATACTAATAGCACATAATAATTTATTAAATACCATTATTTCAAGAATATGTTAAATTTAAATTTCACTTACATAATTTATCAATTTATAATATTCATAAAAATTTATTAAATCTATCACCATTAAATTTTATTTTAAAAGAAGAATAAGCTTCATAAAATTCATAGAAAAGATCAATTAGGTTTATATGAACCCACAATTACTATAAATGTAGACATTATTATATTGGAAATAAATTAGAGGTATGAATTATAATAAATAAATTAAAGTAATATGTATAAAAGTTTTAAATAAGTTGAATTTATCTATTAATTCATAATTAATATTAACTCAATTTTTATTAATGACAGTTTTTTAAAAAAAACTATGTATTATTAAAAACAATTTAGTTGAACTTCATGAATAAATATTATAAATAATTTATACATTTTTTCAATAAATAATTTTTTACAAAATTAATTTTTTTTTTCAGAAAATCTTATCAATATTATAATAGAGATAATTTTTTTGGAGTTTTAAAAAATATTTTTTATATTAATAAGGAAAATTATGCTATTTGTAACTTTTATTTGATTCCATTAAATCAAATAAATTAATATTACCATTATGTTTTTGATTTTAAATAAATGTTACAAAATTAAAATTTATTTATATATAATCTAATTAACAATATCATTTTCATTATTACACTTCATTTTTGTATAACATGAGTTTTGTTCGTAAAAATCGATTTTTCTATAAATTGTTCTTATATGCGAAATGTGATTTATCTTAATTATCTAGAAAAACTAATATTTATAATGAATTTAATGATTATTACATAATATAATTTCAATTAAAATTTTTAGTATTCATGTAATAGTTTTTAAATGGAAATAAATGTAAATAAATTATGTTTCATACAGAAAATATTGTTTTTCCCCAAAAACACATTACATTTCATTTTGCACAATTATTTTACTATAAATATTTGACACATATTCCAATTTAATACTTAAAAATAGATTATATATTTTTCATAAGAATAAATAATATAATTTAAAATGGTATATTAATTTTTTTGGTCAATAAAAATATTTGTTTACCATGATTAAAGTTTATACTGATTTACAGGGGGGTGGTTTAAAATAGAATATATAGGTAAAAATTACAAAAAAAATATAATCTCTATTACACCTATATATTAAAATAATTACTCTTTCAACATTCAAAAATATTGTAATTAATAGTAAAATGTATTGAATAATAATTTAATCTATCTAAAAATATCATGTATATCCCCTCACCCTCTTGAAAAAGGATCCACTTCTCATATCATCTTCACAATTCATGAGGCTACTTCATAAAAAAATACCAAACCAAATCCAATAATAAAATACATCCCTAAAAACTATAAAATCATTTTATTTCAAAATAAAATCGTTCAAAGGATTAATGAGTAAGCCAAAGGAGTTTTTTGAAGAAGTGGTGTATCTCTATAACATGTGTTTTTTATTTTATTTTTTTATATACATACTTTATATATTTAATAATAATTATAATTTAGTATCATAACAATATCACACATTCCAGTAATTTTTTATGTGATTTCTGAAACCTCTTTTCATCTTCTTCTTTGTCCCATGGGAAACGAAAGCATCATTCATGCATAAATACTGAAAACCACCTAGTGAACTGATGTATTTATTTTATTATCACCATCATTCATGGATAATTATTATAAATAACTAAATATATATAAAAATAAAAATCTAATCTATATCACATGTGGCATGATCTAATGATCTCAATCAACCAATGTAATATATTTGATTAAATTTAATCTCTTCGATAGCTTTTGTAGCTCTTACCCAAAGGCTAAGTGAAACATAATATAGTGTACCATTATTACTAAACCATTAAATTTATTGGAGTTAATAATAATATATAATTATAAAAATTATAGTTATCTATTTATTATAAATAATATAAGGAACAATTAAAAGAAAAATAATTTTTTTAAAGAAATTATATTTTTCTAAAAGACGACATAATCTTGCTACACACACATAACATGAAATAAATAATAACCATATATAGAAAATTAATTTTACTATATTAAATTCATCTTCTTAAATCATAATATAAATATTTTCATAGGGAAAATATTTTTATTTATGAAATATTACATTTTTTAATAAATAGTGAAAAATAATGAATTTTAATTGAAATTTCATTTTGAATTAAATTATTTGTAAATTTAAATTTTATATTTAATTGGTTTTAATGAAAAGTATGTTTAATTAAATATATATATTATTATTTTATTATAGTGGAATGATTTTAATAATGAATACTAATATAAAAACATTTTAACCTTTTAAGAATTTTGTCATTGAAAACTCGCTTTCATTTTATGACTATGAGATTAATTTTAAATTAAATTTAACCAATTCTGTGAATGAAATATTTAAAAATCCATCCATATTGGTAATATTCATAAATTATATTATCAATTATAGTTATATAAATATTTCCAAATTTAGTAATAAAAATATAGAAAATTATTTTCTTCTATTGAGGTAAAAATTGATTTACTAGAGGTTAACCTTAGATGATAAGGGTAAAAAAACAGATAAATTTTCAGAAAATCAATTTTATCGACATATTTTGAATTTATAAATTCTATGTATTTATAATAATAAAATATTCATTACTTTTCTATGTGAAATACATGGGTATTCATTTTGTAATCAAAATTTAAAATTTTTCCACTCACCTCACTTATAAAAGGGAACCTCTTCCTCATCACATTTACACGTTCAAACCATTTTTGTTTAGAAAATACCAAAAAAAAAACTTAAATAACATGTAATATTATCTTAGAATCATTAGGTGTGGTGGATAAACAACTATTTATGGCATTTTTTTCAAACCTAAGGAGGATACCTGATGATGTTGTATAGTGCTTCAATGAGCATATCGATTTCATTTATCTCAACTCCACATTAAATACTATTTAAAACATTATATTATAAAATAAATATTATCTCCCATATAATGAAACATTTTTATGATTATTTTATGACCTAAACCTACAAAACAATTATAAAATGGTTTGCAATATCATCATTCGTTTGTATAGGAGACTGACGCCTCATGAACCCTTGTGATTCGTTTTTTCATTACAGTGGATCAGGATTATGAATGAAGATGGATAATATATATATATTATTTATAACCTAACAATACCTAATTAATACATATATATTAATATTGTTTATTTTTACATTCTATTCCATTGTATATAATATAATGTCGTTTGTGTGTACGCCGAACTACCACTTCAGGAAGTGATATGATTCACTTTTAAAAAATGCATTACATGGTAGGTAATGTGCATAATGGTAATGAATATTAGTTATATAAATGACATAATAATGGTAATTATGAAATATTTATCATTATAAAAATACAATATATCATTTTATTTTTCGCAGTTTCAATCTCTTAAAGATGACATCATTGTTCGTGTACGTGTGGCCTGCCACCTTTACAAAGCGATGTCTGTATATTTTCATCACAAACCCACATGGATGATATATATGTATATTTAACGAAGTTGTATTTTATTTAATATATTATTAATATTATGGAAATAATAAATATTTCTTAAATCCTCCCTATTATTATCATTAAAAATGGGAATGTTACCTATATATACGTACAACGTACCGTCTCAATGATCACAAAATATGTTATTTATAAAAAAATAGGATTTCTGTTAACAGAATAATTGATGTTTTAATATTATAATTATATCATAATTATATTTATGGAAATTTTTAAACAATATAATATTCACATAAAATATATCTTTCAGGAAAAAGAACTAATGAGAAAATAAGGCAATTAAGACCCAAAAATGAAAATAATAAAAAATTATTAGAGAACAGTTCATATGATGTTATGAAAGGAAATATATGATATTATATATATTAGTACATAATTATTATAAGTTAATCACATGTTTTATGCCACTATATATGAGTTTTAAGGATGTTCAACTCGAATGATACATGATGTAAGGTATATCGTCTCAATTTCCCGTCCATGAGACATATTATTTTGTTATTCACATAATTTAATTTATATGGAATATATAATTCATCTTGAGATGTAATATATTTATTTCTCAATACACCTTGTAATTTTAGTTATAAATTTGAATTATTTCATTGAATGGGGTTTTAAATATGAATTACTAATCGGTAATAAATTTCATAACCCAATTCTTTTCATTGGGTTATAGTACATCTCCATCACCATTGAAATTATATATATTTGTGTGAAGTGAATTATTATTATTTTATATTTTATATACACTTTTTATGTTTATATATAGTTGTTACACATAATTGATTCATTTATTAATCTTTAATTCAACACTATGAAAATTTTAATGGTTTTATTCATAATCTCATTCTAATATTGATTTTTATTCATGAATTTTAGTTGAAGAAAATTATTTTATAATTTTATAAAAAAACGTTTTATTTTTATATACTATATTTACTAATTATATTTTCTATTAACAAAACTAATTTTCAGATCTTTTTTACATAAAATTATTAATAAAATGTTTGAAGAAAATATGACAACATTTCTCTCTCAGGTCGACAATCCATATTATTCGAAAACAATGTGTTCTAAAAATGATTTCAAAATTGTTTTTAATGTTTTAAAAATAATTTATTAAATATATTATTACCCGTTTTTACCTTTTACAATGAAATTAATGGAATATTCATGTTGTTTTCCAAACAAGCCTTGTTTTGTTAATTCGAAAAAACAAAAAGAAATCGTTATTTTGACGTGATATATATGTATGAAATTTATTCCCATACAAACAAATATAATTATATAAATTCTCATTTATATGATTAAAATTATATCTTTTAATAATATTATTTAAAAAATTCTTTTTGGAATATTTGTTTTATAATGTGATTTAAAAAATGAATCTTATATTTTTATAATATGGGTTTTTAATGAAATGTTATGGTATTTATATTAGTTAGTGATAAAAATAATTAATTTTAAAAATAATCAAGTGGGGAGATGAGGTATATATACCATCATTAATTTTCCTCATGATGTTTTATTATAATTTTGTTAAGGGATTGTAATGGAATTCACTTCCTTGAATTAATTTGGTTGCCATTATCAATCTCATTATTTATTCCTATTCATCTATAAATTAAATTTCCCATAAATATCATTATTAATGATCGTGAAAACCATTATTTCATAATCCATATATAATATATACATATGGTGTTCTAAATTGAATGTAATTTGTTTATATGGGGAATTATTGTTAAATTTATATTCATTTATTAGTAAATATATTAGATAATAAGGAACGTTTAAAAATAATTAAATCTACAATTAAATTTATATGTAATAATCTTGGCCTAAAGTAATGGGTGGTCCCCAAAATTATATATCCCTAGAATGAATCAATTGATCTCATGAGACTAATTATTAACCAAGTATCAAATAGGTTTTTACCTATTGTTCTAAACCACATTGTGAAACCTCTTAATGGTAGAGGTATCATGATTCTCGAAATCATGAAATCCAATAATTATGTATTTTCATAATTTATAAATTATTTATTAGTAAGAATGATATTTCCACAATTATTTTTTCTAAAAATGTATTTAATTCTCATTTTATTTATTAAAATGAATTTTTTCTGTTATTTACATTTTTATATTAATTTTATCATATCTAAATATGATAACCAAGAAATTGATAAAATAGAATTTTTGTTTTATTATTTACTCTACCATTTGATTTTTCAATGTTGAATAATTATAACATCAACTATACATAGCCCTTACTAGTCATTTGAGCTCACACTTATTATTTTCCGTTCCCCAGGATAACATGATGTGTACTATGATTGATATAAAATGATATTCTAGAGGAAAAAATGTTATTTAAAATAATATTTTTTTGAAATTTTATTTTTAAATTAAATAGGGGACACACGTATGTATATAGTCAACCTAGACTAATAAACTATTAGATATTTTAGTATTAAATTCACTATATTTTATTCTAATGTAATAAAACATACACATCCTTTCGATAATGGAGTTTTGGTTTCTATAATTGGAATTATAAGAATGTATTGTAGAGTTCTAATCTCTGGATGCTACAAGTGGATGTCTCTCTAGAATAATTGTACCTTGGGGTATGTAATCTGAAAAGGGAACATTTCGATTGAGCCACCCAACACCTATTGCATGAAAAAAGGCCCAATTGTGAACCTTGTTTGAGTAACCCAATTAATTTTCATAGGATAATTGAAATTTTCATAAAAACAATTATGTAGGATTTCAATTGAGGAATGACCTAAGTAAAACCTAAGGAATTTTTAATTAAAATAATGTATATCAATGGAATTGAAAATATTTTTTGTGTGGAAGATAAGTGAATAAAGAAGAAAACTTACCTACTAAAATGATTGTTACAATGAAAAAAAATAAATGAAACCCTATGGGTCCATTTATATTATAATTTTTTAAATTTGTATAACATGGGAATTGTACATGTTAATTTTCTATTATAAAGGTTTACACCTAACCAATGAATGACCCATGATGATATAAAATAGAACACATATTAATTTATTCCTAACCAGGAATTAAATATTAAAATTATTTTACTAATGATATTATTGTTAGAAGAATAATGAAACAAGGAGTCCAATGGCAGGAAGACCCTTAACCCCAACTCTTTCAATTGACCACCAATTCCACTCATTCTGTCTACACCTCAAGAAGACAATGGATCTGATGGAAATAACATATCACATGTTTGAAACATAATATATATTGGTCCTAGACCACAAGGGACATGAGAGGAGGAGCATTGGTTCATGAATATTTGGGCTCCATCATTTTTTTCAATTGATTCCCACCTGGGCTGTGATTATTCTTTACAAATGGAGTCTCCTTCCTTTCTCTCTGGTCTCACCCTTTTCTATCAATGGGTCATCACTATTTCGGAAGAAGAAAATAATTTTTTTGATCACTTATAACTCACTTCATAGTATTGGTTCTATCCCATGGCCAATCACCTAAACTATCATGATATTTTGATGCCTTCTCTCTAATGTCACCTGACTAATAAACACATGGAATAGGGGAAATAAGGTGGATGATCATCTTTCATCTTCTATAGATCAAGGCTCCAATGTTTCATTCAATGTTATTTATTTACCTTTGAATAAAAATATATGATTATGATTATTATTTTTAATTTTAGAGTAATATATGTTTTAATTAACACAAAATTTATCGATACCATCACTATATTATGAGTTTAAGATTTATCATATGTTCAATGTCTTAAACACCCCTTTTTATGGATCATGTGATGGGATTATTCTATTATTAAGGATATAATGAGAAAAATTAATGGAATGTATATATTTTATAGGGAAATATATTTTAAAAATAATTAAATTATATGTATTATTCATTATTTTAACGGTATTGATAGCCTTTATGGTTAATATAATCATTAAAAAAATTATAATAATAGTCAAATAAATTATTACACATTTTGGAGAAATAGGATGTATGAAAAATGATATTAAAGAGGTTAATTAAAGATTAATTTTATTTAAAGTATGCCTATCATATTTTTTTGGGACTTTAAATGAATTATACTAACATAGTTTCAGAAAACGGATTGCCTACATGATGGGTAAAAACCCATCATGTTCAGTAAGGTCGTGGGGCTTGAACCCACAACTGAAGGATGATAATTATTAAACTCCCACCACTGGATTATGTTATATCATCATTTATATGTATTTAGTTAAATAATTTGAAAAATAAATATTAATTATGAACCGTTTGTGTTATAGTTGAGGTTTTTATATTAAGGTATTATATTATATTAATTATGCTACATATATTGCTTTTGAAAATTATTTTGGAAAGACAAAAAGACTATTAAAAACATTATAGATCTTATGACCTGTTAAAAAATGAATTTTAGTGATTCAGGCATAAATTTTTTTAATTTTTTAAATTAATGGAGTAAGTGTTGAATTGGATGTTTATCAAATCACAACAAGTTGATGAAATTGTTCTTATATAATTGAAAAATATCATGTAAGTATATTTCCATATATTTATATAAAATAAAATAAATCCCAAAATTATGAAAAATTATATTAAAAAAACACTTAACCAACTACATTCACAATCTATGTATCATATGCTATTTTAAATCACCATATATTTATAGTTTTTAGATCTCTATATTTTCGTCAATCATTCACTATAATGTGATAAATGACCTCTATAATTCTCTATAATTTTTTTCCTTTTATTCTATGTACATATAATCACATTCCATAAATGATATATTAATTAGAAAAATAGTTACTTGTTATTCCATATATAATGTTAACATCCATTTCTGTCCTAGTGAGAGGATATTTTTTAACCATTTCACAACGTGTGGTTTTCAACAATGTTATTCCAAAAATGACAAACCCAAGATTACTAAGATGAAATTTAAATTGTAAGGATATAATTTATTTAATATAGAGTGAATTTAACACCATAAAATCGTAAAATGGGATCATTATATATTATAGTTTAGGTTACATGAATCATTATGGTGAAAAACCCATGAAATATTTTTCTTCAAATTTATTCTCTTTGACAACATGAAAAACATGCATCCACGAGTCAAAATTTACCAAAACATATAATAACATTATGACCAATATATTAAATTTTATGTATGAATAATACTAAATAAATTATGAAAATTATTTTATATATTGATTATATATTAAATAACAATCATTTCAAATAAAATGATTTTTTTGTGGAAAAAACAATATTTATCTAAAATTTAGTTCAATCACGATATACAATGAAGATTTAAAATTAATTATTAACACATTAAATAAATAATTGTAAAAATAAATATTTTGAAAAAATCATTTCAATATTTTCTTATGTTTACTTTTTGTATTTTTTGGAAATATTTCATTTTTGATTAGTAGTGAAAAAAATTTTATTTTAATACCTCATTTTCATTTCATTTATTTATAAATTTAAATTTTATTTTTAATTAGTATTAAAGAATAATTAGTTCAATTATATATCTTTGGGTCCAATTTAGTCCTTGTAATTATTTATATATTGAGTTTTTATATAGAAACATTAATATATTTTGAATATTTCTTATTTTAATACCCGCTTTCTCATAACATCTCCATGATTTATAAGAAATTAAAATTTTAAACATATAGTAATTGGATTTTTTTCAAAATGGATTTTATATTTTCGATTAGAATTTTTTATATTATATATTATATTAAACAATATTTTGGGTCAAAAGGTATATTGAAAATAGTAAAAATTATTTTCTTCAATTAAGGTAAAATTTTCATTTAAAATGTGATAAAATAAAAAAATGGTTTAAAATAACCTATAAACATGAATAAAATATTTTTCTAGAAATAATTATTCCCTGAAATTTTCAATTCTCTATTAAATTATATTTGGGATCCTTTTTTCATTTGAAAAAAGTGGTGACATCATTTTCCTTTCAAAAGGTACAAGTATACCACTCATATCACATATAAAAGGCCTCCCCCTCTCCTCTCTTATTTACACCTTCAATACAAATTGGATATGAAAATACAATCTGAAATAAGTTCCCAAAGAATATCCAGTCATCCATAAAGTCTTATTTTGGGTATAAATCCAACATATAAAGAGGTGTGGTGCAATGCTATGTTTGGTACCTAAAGAAGTGGTAACATTCCTCAACAAACATTTTAATTATATTTATTCTTCCTCCTCCTTAAATTATTATAAATACATGATAATATAATAAACTAATTTTCTTACAAAAATTTATATATTTTTTGATATTTTAATGAACTAAAACCATCCCCACTTCCATCAAATAGGTTATGAAGATATTTTCTGTGTCTACGGTAGGTAACCTCCATGAAAACATATGTCATTTATTTTTCCATGACCACCTATCACTGTTCGGTATGGTGATAGATCTAATTTATTTAATTTATATTTATGGCGTAATTAAATCTATATTATCCTTATTTCATATATTCTTTTTTATTTAAATTCTATTGGGTATACGGCAACATCGATATAAGGACCCAGCCTTAAACCTTAATTAATCTTGAGTTATTACAAGATTACACATTGAGGATCTTTTCGGGTTTAGAGTTTTAGAAAATTAGATCATAAAACTTGCATTACATTCCACATATAAACAAAGTGGTTACATAAAGATAATATTATTCATTCCCATCAATGGAAAAATATTTAAAATAAAACATGGATTCTTTTTTGACACTTCCTTGACACTATCATCATATCATGTATCTTTCCCTTGACCTGTGAAAATCATTTCAAAAAACGTGGGATGATCATAAAAAGCTCAGTATTGGTTATAAAAACACGGAAAGGAAACATGGGTACATATATACATAAGGATGAAATCATACTTTACACATAAAACATAAGCACTTTAACATACCTCATCAAATCATGAATAAATCATAGAAATCATAAGACATAAAGGTAACTTGAGGCATTCATAACATTCTTATGTAGGGAGTAACCCTCTTGGTTACGTTTGGAATACCCATCACAGTATATTCCCTAAAATCTCTTCGGAGAAACCTTAACATTTCACTCCATCGTGTTACCCAATGCATTGGACAGCTATATCAGGCTCACCCGCCCTTAGTTTATCACGGAACCACCCGTTTTCAAAATAATGCCCAAAAACCTTAACATAATCATATCACATAAAACATGCATAAAGGAAACATAACATTACCACATTTCAATCACAAGATATCAATACAACACATTGATATAAAATCATTATGAAAACCATTTTCGATACCAAAATAAATGAAAAGTAAAACATGGTATTTATTTTTCTTTTAAAAGGAAGGTATGGCTTGTAGAGGAAGCCGAAACTCAAATAACGGTCACGACGGCGGAGAAGTCGTTGTCGCCGCATACGTACGACAAAAACATTCCCTTTTTTCGTTTAATAGACGCTTCTTATAAAAAATATTCCTTTTGAATAAACGTAAAAGTATAAGGGGTTTATACACCGTATAAAAGAAAGTTGTGTATAAAATAATATATGCCTCAATGAAAGGAGATCGGGACGAAGTCTCATACCTAGTATCCGACTTGACTCGACCGTTCTTTAATCTCCTGAATAATAAACTTGAGTCAATCTCTACTTGCATATGAACATTTTTCAAGTTCATTATTCCTTTTATACCGTGTTATGAACATCATGTAATCATTTAAGTTAATAATGTTCATTTTGTCGGTATTTGGTTCTTAAGTCAAAAATAGACTTCTTACACTTACATGTTGTTAATTTGGTCAAAGGTTAATTATATCCAGATTGATATTAATGATTTTGATAACATATATAACATATATATTCATCATATACATGTATTTATAATATTACATCATATTTATAGGTAAGAAATGAAATGCACCGTTCATGGAGACGGTAAGTCATACGTACGCATGAACGCTACATCCATTTCTATTTCATATTTTCATTAATGGAATCATAATGATATTAGAGTATATTTTAATTCCAGTATAATAACATATATAATATCATTAACTTTATCCTTTACCCATCCCACATATGGTATTAACGAATCAAATCACTTTCCGGGGGCGGTAGTCCGCACTTCCTAAAATGAAGATATCGTGTTTACCCATAATGGAAACCATAAAGGTATGCCCAAAATGAAAAATAAAAGAATCTTAATGAGAACATAAACATATTATATATCATATATAAAAATAGTGACATCATAATGGCCACCTTTGAAGGTGTTAAATGAGTATTGAACAATCATCGTTTCGAGAGGCAGAATTTCACCATCCACGGAAACCGTATGTTCATTAACCATTTGATGTAGTTGTGTGATAGTGTAGCTCAAATAAATATTATAACAACATCATAGCATATTGAAGATACTGGTGTTGTTACAAAATAAGTAAATAAAAATAGTTTAGGTGGTTGGAGAAGCAAAATAAAACAAATGAACATGAGAGAATGAATTACCTTTAAATGTGTAACTCCTTTTGATTTAAGCCTAAAGTATTCCTTTGAAAGGATTATGCCCAAAGGGAATCCCCTAGGATGAGGAGAGGTATGTGGAGAGAGTAAATGGGCAGGGGTTGGCCGAGCCAAAGGCTTGAGGAGTGTGTGAAATGAGGTAGAGGTGGGGGCCTTTTATAAGAGGAGAGGAGGGGTACTTTTGGAAAGTAAAGATATGTTACTTTATTTTAAAAAGAGTTTCGGATTCAAAAGGACACATATTGCTATATTTCGAGTATAAGGTGATAAGTCTTCGAAATCCACTCATCCAATTGGATTTGGCCATGTGTAGGTTTTAGATTTTTAATTATCTTTCCATTTTATTTAAATCGTTAAACAATGAGGTCATCGCTGCATCATCATGATGTGATAAATAATTTAATTTATTTAAAGTCTAAAAATTATAAAAAAAAATACTATGATGTAGGAAATCGTTTTATCTTTCCAATTACTATTTATAATCAAAAATATGATCTTTATAACCCCATGTAAAAATTGTTTTCGTAAAACATATTATGTTTGTGTCATTTTTACTTTTATTTTAAATAAAAAGTTATTTATGTCATTTCCCAACCAAAGTGGCTCCATGGTGTCCCCAAGATGACCCATGACTTGTCTTGGTCGGCCATGACACAACCAATGAGGGTAGGACATGTGTCAAGCTCATCTTATTTTATTAAATTACTATTTTTACCTTAAACTACACTAATTACCACTAATCACGATTAAAACTTAATAAGTTACTATTCACCAAAAAATTATTTTAATCTCATTAAACCACATGTTACTTCTTAATGACAACCATGTATGTCAGATTTTTGAAATTCAAAACACAATGATGGAAAAATTTCATTTAAATGGAAAATCAGTTTTTATAAGTACCACTTAGTGGTTTCACTATTCATCAAAAATTGAAGTTTTTTAGAAAATTACCAAACATTCACCCTAAGATATATTTGATATTCCGAATTCAAAAATGAAGTATATTTTAAAAAATTCAAAACATATAAGTCACATTAATTAATTTAATAATGAATTCCCGCTGTCAGAGGAAATAGCGTGTTTTTATGAAACAATAATTATCAAAAGATTGACACCAATTTAAGTCCAATTTCAAAGTGAAATTGATCCCAATGACAACCATTGGATTAAATGGTAAAAATATATTCTAATTTCACTTCAAAACAAATTCAAAAGAAAATATAATAATATAAATAAATTAGATTAAAAAGGAGTTTTGATGTAAAATGCAGTATTTTTCACTATTCATTAAAAAAATGAACATTGTCAGAAAAATACCAAAAATTCACAAAAAGTAAATTTTGATGTCCCAATCATAACGAATAAGTTTATTTTGACAATAATAGTTTATAAAATTGTCAAACAATAGGTTTAAAAAGGGTTTTCCATCATAAGGCAGTAAAACAATCTTTTAAGAATATTAGTGTATTCCATGCTTAAGATTGGATTTATTTTCATTTTAAGCCTCTAAAACACTATCTTAATCATTAATAGACATAGATAAAAATATATATTATTCATTACTTACTTGGGATGTTACAATCGATCATGTATATGGCATACTATCATCTAGCAATGTAATCTGATTCTTCTTTCATTAATTATATACATGGAACATATTAGGAATATTTTTTATAAATATATGTGATATAAATGAAACAAATATGATATTTAGTGAATATAAATCATTAAAAAAATAATATATCATTTCGTTTCTTTAATTTTCACTCACTAAATGATTTTACAATCATTCATGTATATGTGGACTACTGTCTTCTCGAAGTAATATGAATCTCTTTTCAAAACAACAACACATGGATAAAAAATATAATAATAATTAAGTAAAAACATGGTATTTATTATATTATTAAAATTCAATAATGATAAAAAATTACTTACAAACATTGAAAAATTATTGCTGAAAATAGAATTTTTACCCATGTGAAATTATGACATGTCATCTCCAGGATTGCAATTTACATCATTTATCAAAGACATATTTTAGTATTGGTATTAAATGTATAAATTTTGAATAAATTTGATAATTATTTAATAATAATTATTATATTTATTATTAAAGAAAACAATATGCATAATAACACATGATTTCATGGAAATGCATGAATGAGAGAACAAGACAATTAACACCCAAAATTAATGAAAATAACAAAATATTATTAACAAATAGGTCATAGGATGTCACAAAAAGATCATAAATGATATTTTAAATAATAAAATGGTTGTTATATAATTTAATACCAAGTCTAAACCCACTATAAATTATTTTGAATCACATTCAACCAAAAGGGTGCATGAGTTAAGTGACATCATCCCAATTTCATTTTGTTAAGGCATATTGATATTTTTTGCACATAATTTATTTTATATGGTGTATATTCTAATTATTTGACATTTAATATAATTATTAATTAATCCATCATTGTCTATTATGGTTTAATCTTATTTTTTATCTTATGGGATTTGACATAACGCATAACATGTTGTAAGAAATTTCATAACTCAATTTCTTTTAATTGGGATAAATTACTTCTTTATCATAATTGGTATACAATGACAGTGTATGGAATTAAATATTTGAATCATATGTTATATTTAAAATTTTTATGTGAATTTATGGTGGATATAAAAAAACAATTCACTCTTTACTCCTTACATTAATGTTATGATCAGTGTAAGGGTTTATTTCACAATCTCATTCTAATATGAATTCATTTTTACTAAATTTCAATTGAAGAAAATTATTTTACCATTACCATATAATACAATTTAATTTTAATCTTATCTATTTATTCATGATATTTTGAAGCAATAGTAATAATTTAAACTCTTTTTTAATTAAAATAAATGAGAAAAAAGTTTTCCAGAAAATCTGATTTTATTTCCCCCTTTCGTAGGAAATCCATTTTCATCCAAAACCATGTGTTTCTAAAAAAAAATTATAATTTTTTTATTTTTTTTATGAATGTATTATTAATGATATTTATTTTGATGTTTTACTATTTATACATTTTTTAAATATCATGCTCCTATCATTTTCAAAATAAGGCTCGTTTGACATTTACCAAAAATGTTAAATGAATCCTTATTTTAACATACTCATCATGTATATAATTTCCTACCATAATTCCCCCATAAAATTCTTATAGAACCTTTTTTATGATTTGAATGGTATTTTCAATTAAATTTATGTTCATATTGCTTTTTGGAAATTTATTCTAAAAGGCTATTTTGATGATGAGAATTATATTATCCTCCAGAATGTTTTTAATAATATTATTTAGTATTTATATTCATTAGTGAAAACAAACTTCCTTTTACAAATACTAAAAGTTTAATTTCTATTATTTATACCTTCCTTATTATTCCTCTAGATGGTTTGAGATTATTTTTACACTGTATATTATTAATATTCAATTTATTTATTCTACTTTTAGTCACTAACATTCCATTTAGTTATCCATTTCTTATAGAAATTAAATTTCCCAAAAATATATAATTTATATATCATGGATAATTTTAATTCATAAACTATATACCTTTTCACCATATGTTTTTATACAAGGAATCTTATTTATTGTATTTGGAAATATAGATAAATCTCTATTCTTTATTCAATAGAGATATTTAATGATATTGAACATTGTTGATGAATTAAACCAATTACATGATATATATGGAATGAATTAGTCATGAAGTGATTTGTGGGGCTCAGAATTATATATCTCTTTGATGCATCATAATTTATAATGAGAAAAATTAAAAATATATAATTAAATGGGGTTCTACCTTTAGTTGTAACGTGTCTTTTGAATTATCTTGATGGTAGAGGTATCATAGTGTCTGGGATCATAAATACTAATAAATAATTATTTTCTTCAATAAGAATTTAGTTATTATTATCCATTCCATTTTCTCAATGTTATTATCTCTTTATGCATTTCAGTATTAGTTAATTGATTAAATGGAATGTGTTTTATTTTTTTACCTATTGATATTGATTATACCTTTTATAATTATGATATACATGTTATTGATTAAATGAAATGTGTGTTTTTCATTTAAATTACAATATTTATTATTTGTTACTAATTTCGGATATAATTAATTGTACCAATTTTTTACTGAGAATATGAGCTCACGCTAATTTTATTTCTTTTCCCTAGGGTTCCATGAATTGTACATTGATTGATGTTCAAATATATTCTATAGGGAATAATGTTATTCTAGAAAAAATAGGTTTTTTTCAAATTTAATATGGTATTTAATTATTTTTTCTCTTTATTTTGACTTCTGAAATATTCAGTCCTATGGGATATGGTTCCTTTATTTTTATGATAATGTAATAAATTAACCACTAGCTCTGTGCTTCTGGGGTTGGGTTCCCTAAAATTATTATAATGGATATAATTTTTATATAATATATAATATATTTACAAAATATTTATTACTCTAGAAATGTAATATAACATTTACCTTATATCCCTTCAACCTCTTTAAAGTGAAATTGTCTCTACGTAATACATATAGACTACCACCCCAAAAAGTGATATGATTCATTATCAATATATTACATTCATAAATGATTCTAAATATGTATATATGAATATATAAGAAATTTATACAATCAATAAAATTCAATTAATTATTTAAACATAAAACATATACAAGGTCCAAAACTAATAAACAGTAACACATATGAAAAATAAAGCAAATTAACTGAAAAATGATTATTTAAATAAAAAATTATTTTTAAAATTTTGATCCAATGTTTTTATTGGGTCATAAATGATATTTCATGTATCTATTTTTTATGGTATAGAATTATAATATATTTATCTTTATTATAAATTTTATTAAATAAATTATGATGTATATTGGATAATATGTTATGGTTTATTTAATAATCTCATCATTATTTTGGGATGTTTATGTTTATGTTTCTATTTAGGGAATTATTTAATTTTTCTATAATAAAACCCATTAAAATTATTATTAAATATAAATTTATTGAAATTAAATTATTCCAAGGATATTTTTACTATTCTTTAATGATTGATTAATTAATTTTTTCCCATGTTATACATTCAATAATTTTTTTAAAATATATATTATTTTCATTATTAAAATTAGAAACTTTTTAGAAATCTTGTGAAAATAATCAAAGTTATATGATAAACTTCATGAAAGATCATACCAATTACAATACCATAATTTTCTTTCCAAAAACATTTATAATTTTATATGTTTCTTTCTAATTTTTCCCTAATATTTAAAGTTTTTTAAAATTTTAAATATTAAATTTCAAAGTGATATTAATATTTTACTCAAGAAATATTCATGTGATATTTTATTATATTTTCATCGATATCTATATAATTTATAAAATATTATGAAATAATTGTGTTTTAATGTAATAATATACACATCTATATTACTATAGGGGGATTTATCTCATTTTGACTTGGAAAATTATTGACATTTCTTATGCTCATCTTTCTAGTATATATAAATATTTATTATTAAATAAATATTAATATGTTGTATTAGTTATTTATAAGATGAATTCATATGAAATATTATATGATTGAATAGGCTCGAAATTATACACCTCTTGAATTATTAGATAGTCTCTTGAGACAAAGAACCTTGGGTTCATGGCATATAGATTAGCTATTTATGTATTATGTATTTTCATGTAGCCTTAATGGACTGTTTAAGATGTGTTAATATCTCTATTACATCATTATGAAATCTATTATTTATATACATTTAAATATGTGAAAAGAAATTTTTTAGGGATAAATATCATGCTCGTATGACTATACATATATATCTACCATAGAATAATTTACTACTACTTCTTTATTCATGACCTATTTATTATATGATAGCTTATATTGTTTTAATTCCATTACTGAGCATCTGATTTCACCATTTTATTTTTATTCATTTAAACATGATATATGGTAGTGTGTTATGATTAATATGAAAGGATATTTTTGGGAGAATATTAATATTTAAAATTAAAATACTATATTATATTTTATATTATAAGTTGTAATGTGAAATTATAAAATGTATATTTTTTTCCAGGACTACAAAACTATTTCATGCCTCAAGAAATAATCACTTGTATCTAGTTCAAATGTAATTATTTAAACATTATATCCAAACCAGTAGGGTTAGTAATGTAAATTTTATTAAGATAATGTTTAGTAAAATAATTGGGAATTAGATTTAGGAAATCATATATTAGGGAATAAAAAAAAGATAATATTTCAGTGTAATCCTAATTGTAGGATAATATCATAATGTTAATGTAAAGTAAATATTTTGTTTTTTTCCTAAAACATAAATCCATAGATGGATAATATATAGTTTATGTGACTATGAAATAGGTGCACCTAAGAGTAATAACCTATAAATGAGAAGATTTTTTATTACCTCTACCGTCACTAGTGAACAATGAGTGGGACTAATATTACACACATGTTTTGATACACATATGGGATATTATATTTCTAATTTAACCTTTTTTTAAAAACTATTATGAATTATTTGAAAATAATTTTTTTAGGATACCAAGCTTATGATTATGAGAATTTATTTGTATAAATTTTCTATTTATATTATGTATTTCACTATATTTGTAAGCATACACTATAATTAATAATTTAAATTTAAATATAACTTATATAATTGAATATAAATGATTTCAATTGGTTGGAATAGAAAATTTTCCTACACCCATAATCTGTGTAATGATTTTCATTCATTGAAAAAATATAATATTATATTTGGATTTGTAATGATTATAATGGTATTAGGGAATTCTGTTACTATGAGTCCTGGATCTATGGATAAACTTATTTCTTCACCACAAGATTATATGAATTTGGACTATTTAATAAAGATAAATCTTCTAACAATTAATTAACCAAACTAATATATTAAGTGATGAATAGTAGAATGAGTCCTATGAATATTTATTTCGTGAGAGGAGCTAATAAATAGTGGGAGTTGAATTAATATTCAACAGAGTATGTGGAAATAAAGGGTCTAAAATGGGATATTTCAATGAGATATTAATTGAAAAATAATTTATTTATTACTAAAAAAGTAGATTTTGAAATTTTATTTTTATATTTTGGAGAATGGGATGAGGAATAAATTGATACATATGAACTAAAAATTTAAATATTATCATGTAATACTGATGAAAATATCATTAATCATGAGGGAATGATTAATAGTATCGTTGGTGGGGTGAATCAAGGAATTTAATGTTTGTTAGTCTCTATTGTTTAATTATAGGTTGATATGGTATCAAGCCTCTACATAGAAAATAATTAAATACCCAACTCATTTTTTTATGAGGAACAAAATAGGAAAATGTAATGATCGATTTCACTGTAATTTTTAATATACGAAATATAAAAATATGAAAGAGTAGAATTCCCAACATGTAATAATTATGGAAATAAACACTGAGTTATATATTTTATGTGAATTCAAGTATTCAAAAATTATGGAGAGAAATTTCATTTGACACATTACTGAATAGATAGAAAGAAACAATGAATTTTCTATGTTTAAACTATAAGAATATGGGTTCTATGTAAATTAATTCCACAGTCACAAAGTGGATTTCTCTAAAAAAAGAATGTGGGATAAATTCCTAGATTATTCAATTTCTGTAACTAAATTTTAAATCCCTTATATTCTTATATCAATTAGAGTGATCATAAACTCACATTTATCGAATCCTTCATTAGATTTCAGATGAGTGTAACTTCGTATATTAGGTATTATATTTAACCATACTATAACATCATAAGGGAGGAGTTTCTATTCAAAACACATAATGGGAATATGGGTGAAATTATAATATAACATGTGGTCTCTAATATCGTTCAAAAATATTTTCTAGTTTCAAATAATATTGTTATTTCAATATTTGACTTTGATATAATATTGTTTTTTGGGGGGTGAATGATTTTATGGATTTATTAATACATAAAGAAGAAGAAAACAATTATGATTAAGTAATTGTATTATATTTAATGGTTGATTTATTGTATCATTTCTATGTCTTCTATAAATTTTTTACATTATGTAATTAATTAATTCATCACATGATGTTTTATTTTTTTAGTATGTCCATAACTTCTTATATCAATATATTTTCTATATATGAATCATTATATGAATTCTATAAATTCCGAATGTTAATCTCTATATTCCATTTCAGGTTATGTTTTAATAGATTACAAGTATTTATAATCATTTATAATCATGTCTTAGTTAATAGTGTTTTCATAATATTAAATTTTGATATGAGAGATTTGAGAGCTCTAATGCATTATTGGCATGCATTCATAGAGATTTGGAACCAGATGTTCCTTAAATATTCATTCTTATTAGACATATTTAGTTATTACTTATCATGGGGTTTACAATCTCTTATGAGTTGGACCTATATTTAAATCTATCATCAATGACTAAGTGAATATCTATTTTTATTATAAATTATAATATGAGAAATAGTGATAATACTCTTCTAGAAATCCTAACACTTTTTTCAATGATGAAAAAGATGCGGGATGAAAAAACCCTATTGTACTTATGGTTAATATGAGATGTAAGAAAAAGGCAAAGGGGACCACAAATTATTTCATATCAATAAATCCTCATAACCATATTTCCATGAAAAGTAAGATCTAATTGAGAATAATGGAAATGTATGTAGTATGTTTTTTATGTTGAATGTTAGTCTATTTGATAGAGAAATTCAACAATTTAAAAATAAAAGAGATGCTTTGAAGAAATTATTTAAAGAATTAAATTATTAAATATCCACACATCATGTATAAGATACACCTTTTTAGTCATACATCCATGATTAGATGTGGAAACCGTGCAGATTTCCAAATATATATTAGGGAGTTATAGATTTATGGGCATCCTATTATGAGAGGCTGGAAGCTATAACCAATATATATTAATGAATTCCATTATCCACTAGAATGGTCTTGGTGTTAATATATTATTATTATGTAATAACTATTCATGAAAAAAATTGTATTTCATTCATAGATATAGATTGCTTTATTTTTATTTTCATTAAATAAAGGATGATTTTTTTTAAATACAACATAAATTATTTTATGAAACATTTAATTAATGATCTTTATAGGTTAAAATTAAAAACCAATTATTAGGAATTGGTAACCTTCCAACATCTCATAATGTATTTTAGAGCCCTCTATGGCATCACTATGTTGCTCATGTAAATGATAATTATTTTAAATATCTCAATAATGATAGTTACCTAGACTATTTTCTCATAAAATCACATGGTACAAGTAATACTTGTTTATAAAGATAATTTATGAAGACAAATTTTGGTGGAAAATGATGAAGAGAGATAAAAAAAAATATATAATTTTTATACAGTGATGTGCCTAGACCATATCTAGAAGAATCTATAGGTGTTTATTATAACTTCATTAATTATAATGGTGATTTTTATAGATATAGATATAAAACATAATGATTCAAATGTATAGATGATTAAAAATTCAAATTATTTATTAAGGATGTAGAGAATATAATTGAGATATAGATATAAAAGTTTCAATATCATAAATTTTTTGAATATAATAATATATAATTTATCAATTTTCTATAGCATTGTGAGATTTTATCCCTATCCAGTCCTCCATATATATAAGAGATGAATAGTATTAGAGAATGGAGTAAATATACCATCATTAAAATGGTGTGGTTGATGATGATTCATTTTTGTATTCAATTATAAATTTATGGACAATAATCACACACTACATCATACAAAATAAACTATGAACCAACAAAAGTGATATTTAGTATACCATTAATGTTATGGAGTGGAAATGAAATGATTCTATAATATATTCATGCATGGTGTTCTGGGGTATTTTTTATATGAAACTGTAAAGAAATTGTTCACTCTAAGGAAAAAGGTTTATATTTATATTGAATCCTAATTAAAAAAGGTGATACTAATAGTATGTGAATGTTAGAATAATTGATGTTTTTATTTAGGGGGAGCAGATTCTCAACAATAATAAGTGGATTAATATCATATTTGATGAATTCAATGATCAAGATAAACATGATTTGGTGTAAGAATAAGTTTCATAGGTCTACATGGAATATGTTAATGAAACAAAAGTAACACATAGAAACACCAAATATGATATTGATATATAAACAGATGGTTTTATATTCCATGAATATTGTGTCTCATTATTTATTGAGATATGATGTTTCTATTTCCAATAACAAGACATATCATAGTTTAGATTATGAAATGTGGAAAGAATCCATGAATTCATATATGTATTTTATTTATTAAAATCATTTTTAGGTTTCGGTCACTTCTACATATTATATAAATCATGATGGGTGAAAATTGGTATTTAAGAGAAAATTAAAAATGGGTGTTAATATGGTTTACTATAAAGAAAGGATTGTGGATTAATGTTTTAAAAAAGATCAAGAAATTGATAATAATGAAAACTTTTCTTTATTTTCCATGATTAAATCAACTATAATTCTATATGTCCTTGTGGATTTCAATGATTATGAAATTTGTAAGATGGATGTAAAAAAATATTTTATTAATTGAAAACATCATGAAGATATCTATATTAAAAAACAAGAATGATTTTTAATCTAGGAAATTATAGTAAGATATTTAATTTTCATAGATTAGTTATTGGTTTAATGAAGAAACATATGTTATGGGACTATCTGTTTGATGAATCCAACAGAAAATTTGGTTTCATAAAGGTAAATGTGATCCATATGTTTGTAAATGGTTTTGTGGGACTATTTTCTTGTTAATAGTAGAATATTTTTATAGACATGATACTTACTAGAAGTTATATTCATTTCATATTGTCTGTTGTGGACTTGTTATACAAGTGATTCTCGGTGATGGACTTAGGTGAAGTAAAATGTAACCTTTTAATCAAGATCATTCATCGTATATATAAATGGATACATGGACTATATCAAATTACATATATTTACATGATATAAAAAAATATTTATATTTGAATAATCCAAGAGGGGAATAGTTCAAATGTCATATGTTTTTTATATATCATATAAAATGTGTCATCAAAGGAAACAACATAAAGAATGAGATTATAACAATGATTCCATAAGCATAAATTATATGATCTTCCATGTGTTCTATGTTATATACTATGCATAATGTTTCTACACATTTAGTATGTTTTTTCGATATCAATATATTCTAGATGACTATCAATGACTATCTGATTAAACTCTTCATAAAAATCTATATCATTCTAAAGATAAGATACTTCTATATTAATGAAACTAGAATCTGGTCGTGAATTTATATACTAATGCTAGTTTATGAATAGATTTAAATGATCTAATGTCATAGCCAAGATATGTCTTCAGTCTCAATGGATGGGATCTGAGCTAAAAAAGTATAAATAAACCCATTTATTCTGATTCTAAAGTGTATTATATGTATATAATTACTTATGATATAACCAAAGTATCCATTTGGACTCAAAACATCATATAATAGAATGATGCAGTTCCCAGTGGTAGATATCTTCTCACATTTGTGTATGTTAATATTGTAGCAGTGGCTCTCATAAAGAGCCTAGATCAGACCAATGGATAAATCACATATTCCATACATATTTCTTATTAAGGTATTATTATCAAATTGGATATGTTTTTACAAGTAGATTTTTATTTATTAAAATGTGATGGATCTCAGAAAAATATCCTTATATTAGCTCATGAAAGAACAACTTATGAGAGACAAAAGAGTGAATGTTGTTAGAAGTTGGATCTTCTGAAAGTGATAGTATATTGGGGTTAATTCCATATAATAAACTTATGTTTAAATTATGATGACCTGTATTAATATATTTTAATATTTTTAAAATATTTTATCATATAATGACCTTTTATACATGTGTATAAATATATAATAAATTCCCCAGATTAAATGTCTCTCGGAAATTTTATACGAGTTACAAGTAATAATAAGAACATAAAAGTACATCGATATTATTCATAAATATATATTATAAAACTAGATGATACTGTTTATGATACACAAATGATAAAATCTATAATAGGTGGAGACTCATAGGACGTGTATAAATTTTTTTCTTAGTGAACTTCTAGAGTAATCATCAGTATAGAAAAGCATTATAAAAATACATTACAATTAAAAATGAAAATTTATATGTCTGATTTTAAATTTCTATTTATCGTATAGTGTATTTATCTCTATAATTTATTATTATTATTAATATACGTCTCATTTATAATAATTTTTTATATTTGAAAACCATGATTTCATATGTTTATAGTGATTTAGGATACATTGGTGGTGTCTTGAGTGATGTTGTACTAATGAATAATGTGAGGAAGGATTTATCCATTTTATCTGTAATGGATGATTATATATTATCCCCATTTATTGGAATTTAAATTCCTTATTATGTAAAGGTCTATGATGGTCATATTTTATTGTACGTATTCAAATTTTTAATTAATTTGAAATCTAGTATATTGTTTTATGAGCCCGATATGTAACCTGCTTGATTTGATTTATCAAGATAATGGGAATATGTTTCAAAATGTATGCTCATAGGAGGTTTAATTTCATTAATCTATTATTTTATTTATCTATTGGAACATAGGTTTTATCCCATATGATAACCGTTTAATTTAGGTATTTTATCCAAATTTCACCATGAAAGGTTTCAAAAGGATCAAATCGTAAGTGTATTTACTACCTCAAATATATTCTATTTGAATATGACATGTCGAATAAATTTTATTACCTTATATTGTTTAATAAATATTCATGCTATATTGATCACAATTATTCAATAACAAATTTTTCTAAAGAATATATATATGAGTTGAATTTATAATAAGATTTTATTTACATGGTAATGATTTATTTAATTATGTTAATTTAAAATAATTACTTATTGTGATTTTTAACTAGTAAAAATAAATATTTAATCAAATACATGAATAATTAATATATATTTATTAACATTTCAGTTAATATATTGATTATATATATTTATAGTTTTATAATTCTTTTGTATTTATTTATTTTTCATAAATAAATGTTATTGAAAGACCATTAAATAATGAATAGGATTGGTGGAAAGAGATTAATGACTTGGTGAGACATTTCAGAATAAATATGATTTTAATACATTGTTATTAAATTATTATAGAAGAAAATATTTATTTTATTAATGATTTTAGGGCATCTCATTTAAATTGTTATATCATTATTATTATTTTTAAATAGATTCCCCCAAAAATTAAAATATAATGAGGGACTTTTTGTGTGTTTATTTCATAATCTTAACAGTATATAAACAAATTACTATAATTTGGTTAGGGCATTAGTTTTATTCCATTGGTTGGTAGAAAAAATATAAAAATACCCATTCAATCCCAAGAGATGCCTCCTATATAATTTAATGCAGAATGAAGGGAAATTATCCACCTCCACACAAATAGTATTTATCCATTAATGGATTCGTTTTAGAAAAAATTTAAACATCATAAGAATTAGAATTATCTTCACTAGCACTTGTAAAATTTTATTGGAATGATAAGATGTTTATAGATCATGTGTGGACATCACTAGAGGGAATATCCCATCGATTACATTGATGAAATGATGATATAACAAGAGTGTTCAACCATATATTCGATGAATAATGAATTAAACTAAAGTTTATTCATAATTTATTTAAAGTAATAGTAATTTTTTGTCAATGAATCATCTCTATGTGGATTTTATAGACTCCTTTTTATCTAGTTTTGAAGTGAAATCATAATATTTTGATGGGGAAATTTTATGTACTATCCCATATGATTCTACTATTATCCAAAAATGTAATATAAGGTGTATTTTATATGTATTTGGAATATCAAATCATGATTAAATTTAATTCTTGGTATTTAATGTTAAATGTCATGTTCTATAAATTAACAACTTTTTATTCAAATTTATTCCATTGTAATAAGGGTTTACTTTAAAATATACTTTTGATATGGAATTATTTAGGATTAAATTTGTAATTGGTTAATAGTGTTATTTATTTATTATACGACCCATTTATTTTACTTCATTTTATATAATTCACTGGGTATTACAATTTTCTTTAAACTTTACCTTCCTAGAAATAAAAATTTTCTAAAATAAAGTTTCTTTGAAAAGATTCCACTTTTTCTCCATTTTTGATGGTATTCATTATCCGCTATATCCATGATATTAAATATTGTTTTAGAAAAAAATAACCACTAAATTTTTTTAAAATGGAAGTACCATTTATATTATTTTGAAATTATTAATTAGGTGTTGTTCAATTGTTTTTCATAACAAAAACATTTTAGTTACGAAAAATTGATAAAAAAATGTATTCCATTCTTCATTTAGAGAATGTATAAATTTTTTCCATCATGTAACTTATTTATCATGAATATTTTTTTATATTTAATAATGTTATTTCAAAGATAATGGAACTCCCATTTTCATGTGAATTTTTATTTTTTATAGGTTAAAAATGAAAAGGATTATTTCTAATTTTTTGCAATGTATATTTATAAGGATTTAATAAAAGTACTTATCACATCTATAATGATAATAAAATTTTGGTACGGTATGGAGTGTTTTTTAAAAGAAATTGAATCTATATCAGGATACGAAACACATGATTTATGATAAGATAAATATTCACCAAGTTGTAAAACACCCAAAAAATATTGGTTGAGTGTTAACTCAATGTTCACATAGAGCACAACTAATATGGATAAATTAAAAACTGGTTTTACACTCATAAGAGACATGAATTCTATATGAAACTTGTTTATTGTATAATATAATCATGTACTTTAATGTATGATCCATTTCAGTATTCAACATAGTTTTTTCTACCATATACACCATAATATATACATTCTGAACTAAATTAATATTACAATGGCATATATTTTATATAATTTTTGAATATTAATGTTTTCTTTACAAGATTAAATACCTATATTTTTTTATTAAATTTAATTATTTAAATTGTATTATATTTTTCATTCAATATATTAGAAATTAATTGGTCATATAAATGTGATGAGTTTAAATTGGTTATTGATTGTTTTCAAAAGACACACACAAAAGTGATTATCATTATGTATTATAGTCATAAAAAGGAAAATTTATTATAAAAGGAAATAAATTTATAAATAATGTGTTAGAAAAATGACATAATGTTTAGATTCATTATTTCATTCTATGTTTCTCTGATGGTAAGATCATGAATATCATGAATAGTGAATTTCATTCATTATGAATTCCATTATTATTATCTATGTGATTACTTTATTTTTTATTTTATGTATGTATTTTGAGATAAATATATTAATTAAATTTCATGTGTAATCATTATCCACCCATACATATTGAATATTATATATTTATTTAAGATTGCGTCCAATTTACACTACCCGTATTGAGCATCATATCACATCATATTAAATTGTTTCCTTCCCCATTGATATAAATAATGAACTGTTGACTGATTTTCAAGGATTAAAAAAATCATGTTATTTTTTAAATTTACAATGTAATATTATTGGAATTTACATGTCTTGTTTTTGGAAATTTCTTATCATATTTATCCTTCGTGATTCAACCAATTCTCTCTTTTACAAATGTAATAAAGTAGACATCGACTTTGGTTAACCAGAGTAGGGTTTCCAAAAGATGGTTTCAATTTTTTTAAAATGATCCTTGGGAACCCTATTTTAGAAGAATGAAAGTCGTAAAAGAAATAAGATAAACAAAAAATTTTATTGGGTGTATTACATTATATAAGTATTCATAATTATTTGATATAATCATGTGTATTCAATTAGATAGTAGTGGTTTCTACTAGAGGGAATGAAAAATTTATCCATGTTTGTAATCAATATAGGGATTTAAATATTTTTTAATGTAAAAAACATTAGTGTTGGAGTTGAGTAGATAATGATTATATTATGGAAACCATCTTAGGTTATGACTAATAATGTTACCCGTATAAATAAACATGGTTCTGTCAAAACATCGTGAAATGAGGTTAGGAAATAATATATAGAAAAATTATTTAATTTAATATAATAAAAATTCAATTAGTAGATGAGACATTGATCAAGTACCTTTAAAACATATTATTATCAATAATAATTAATGAAAATGATAATGTTGTTTTTTAAATATATTTTATAAAAGGATATTGAGATCAATTTGTGTTATTGAGAAACAAATACTATGGAGGAATGAGATTTTCAAAGTCTGAAATAATGATATTTTAAGCAGATAATGTTTGATAAATAGTTTACTCAAGAACAAATAGCATTATTATAATAATGTTTTTTTATTTGAAATAGATCGATGTTGAAATAATTTCAATATGTGAGGACTTCATTATTAGATGTTCAAGGAATGTCACAAACTTCATATATAATCCAAAATTTTATAATGAACATATATTTTATGGGGTTAATCCATGATATACAAGTATTTTAGTTTTAGAGGAATTTTATATATATGACTATTTGATATCATATTCCAATAAAGAAGAAAATAAAATATCCAAGTAATATATTTTAAAAAGAAATCATGCGATATATTGGATTGTTGAGCACCATGAAAATGTAAATGAAGATGTATAAGGAATGTGTAGAACATAAATTATGATTCAATTTTGGAATGAAATATCTTATTAATTGTATAAATGTATTGGGAGTTTTATAAAATTATAGCTATGATAGATATTAGAATCTTGATTTTGAAGACATGAATGATTCCACTTATATCCATTTCTTTAACTATACAAACATGGAAATCTGTTTCAGCCACATCCCCAAAAATAATGAATCAATTTAAAAATGTCAATATGGTATATATAGATGTTATATTAGTATAATATTAAATAATTTAAGAGAAATGGAATAAAATCTAAATCATTCATAATAATCATAGAGGAAATTATTTATTTATGAAACATATCATGTCTGAATTTTGGATTGAGAATGTATCTTTTGATGAAAATATTTTCTATAATGTTATAATATTTATTGATTTTTCTTAGACAAGAAAAATTATCACAAAATTATATAGCCATTACTGTTTGAATGTGATTTGAAGCAAGAGTTATTATATGTAATTCATTTGATTATTTTATTATGTTTTGTCCAATATTAGTATAAAATATTTAACTATAGGTGTGATTATTATTTTCTAATATTAAAATATTAATATTTTATTAGATTTTATATGTTATTGAGAAATAGGTTTTTTAGTTACACTAATAAATTTTGGTTATAGTAATTAGATATAATATATATGAACAAAATCATATAATATAATATATAAAATTAAGGACACTATCCTTTAATGGATCTAATGAAGCCTTAGGATTTGATTTTGGTGAACTTAGAATGAAAATTTCATTATATTCATGAGATGAAATAGATAAAATAAAATGCATTGAAATACCCCATCAGATGAAATACCACTTATGGAATTGAATGAAGTCAAATATTTATATTTTATTATATTACCAACATCACATTTAATGGAATATAAATCTATAATTTTTGTGTTGAAAGTGTGACCAAATTAATATGGTAATCCTCTAGAAACAAATTCACACATGGATGTATTATAATGTTACACACTTTTTTTATAATATTCTTAGTAATAATATTATATAAACTAATAAAAATGGTAGAATCAATTATTGTGTCATGATATACTCAAAATGTATTAATATTTTTATAAATAAATATTAGTAATAAGGGGAGGATATAACATTTTCATATATTTGTTTCATAATTTTACACACAGTATTATTTAAAAATAATCTTCTGAAAATTATCCAATAGATTAAAAATCACGTTAGTAAAAATTCTAATGACATGATATACTAAAACATCATTAAATATTTGAAGAAGAAATTTCAGTAATGAGGGGAGACTGTACCATGGTAATAATTTTTTTATGTATTATGTTCGATATATTGTTATAAAAACAACACCAAGCTCTATATAATCAATATATACTATAGAAATATTATTATTTAAATATTCTTGTTATATCCTAGCCATTGAATATGATGGTTTGAATATGGGTAATAAAAATATAAAAACTAAAAAATATATCTATGATATATGAATAAATTTTTCTTACTAGTACCTCATAAATAAATACCCAATACTGAATTATAATAATAAAGATGTATGAATATATGAATAGTGAATGTTTATAAGCGTTATTTATTCTTAAAAATCGGGTTTTCATTATATATTTTTCTAAGTTTAATACTGAATGTAAAAAATTATATAAATTTTATATGATAAAAGTATTTTCATTTTCTATATCATCATATTAATATTATCTTAGGGTTATTGTGGTGAGGTTTTTAAGAAATATTCAATTTTTGGGTTAATAGTAAAAAATACCATTTTTATAAATACCACAACTTTTCTAATATAAATAAAATATTTAAATTAAATAAAAATATATTTAGATTTTTTCTTCATAAAAAAATATATAAAAATAAAATAATTTATTCGTAAATATTACTTTTAATTTTGAAACCCATGATTTTGTTTTTGTTACCCAAGATATTTGATAATATAGTATAAAAGTATTTTTATATAATTAAATGTAATTTTTTTGTTGAAATATGTCATTTAGTTTTGTATGGATATAATTGTTTAATAACCATCATTTATTTAATAATAAATCAAAATAATGTTTCAAAAGTAACATATAACTTTTTTTTTGTATAAATTTATTTATATGCAAAAAAGAAATTTTCTGAAAAATGGGGTTTCATTACACTTAATGAACATTAATTTAAATAAATATAATCTAATTATAGAAAGTGAATTAGATAATATTTTTCATATATTTGGAATCATTATGATATAATTTTTTATATATTCAATTACTTTTTTTGGTCATAATGATTATCAACATTGAAAAGCATTTATTACCACGGTTAAGGGTAAAATGATTTTAAAAGGTTAATATAATTGAATTCAGCATCATGATAACAAGAATAATCTTCATAAATATAATTGGATGGTTTTAATTTTAACTTTACTCTATAAAATTGAAAATATGTTAATTTGGGTCCCCATGACATGATTAGGTCATATATTATATAATAATGATTCATGTTTTTAAATTTCTTCCACAACCATACCATATAAATGGGAAACTCAACCCATTACTCCAATCATCATAAAAAACATATATAAACCAATAAATTGATAAATATTACCAAGAATCATTATCACAATCCTAGAGGTTTTATTCTTTTGAAAATACCACTTTTAATGGATTAACATGTAAAACAGTAGAGGTTTCCCAAAGACGTACACTTTTAACCGAAACCTTTCAAGTTATCTTCTAATATACCACCTTAATATTTTTGGAATACATAAAAATAAAATGACATTACTATCATAAATATAATTAATTTATATTACTCTAATAGAACAATGATAATCTATCTATTAACTATTTTTTGGAAAATGAAAACTCCACTTATGTTTATGTGTGTACTATAACCACTATAAAGCGATGTGTTTCATTTTTTATCACCACCTCAAATGGGTTTTTATAAATATGTATTTCATAGATATATATGATTTAAAATAAATAATAATTATTCAATAGTGAAATATTTTTTTCATTATACTTATAGTCCCATCATATAGAAGACGATAATGCCACTTGTGAGTATGTGTAGACTACGACTTGCACAGAGTGATGTGAACAATTTTTTATTTATAATTTACATGGATAATAATAAATATGGATTTATTTAATATATATGTTATAAATTTTATAATTTTTTTTAATAATTATTCATTATAATTTATTGCATTCCACCCACTAGTGCAATGAAGATGTTGTCATGCCTATGTGTGAACTTCCACCACTGTGAAACCTTTTTTTTTGAGTTTTTTATTACATATTTTCCTAGATGATTATAAAAATCAATATAATAAATAAAAAATATTGTCCTCATGTTTTTAATATTATTAATATTACTTATCCATTTCACAAAACCATTAAGAATGGTAACATAAAAACAGTTTTTTATATATTTATCAAACAACATTAGAATGACAAAATTAGAAACATATATACAATTAATATATGTAAAATGAATATAAGAGGACCATAAAAATAGATTATAAATGAAAAGTATCATAATATAGTATTTAATAAATTTTAATTCTCTATTTAGGAGGATATAATGTATCCAACAATCCTATAATCCAAGGAAAAATTTTCTCACCAAAAATATCCATTTTCAAGGAAGCTTTTGTATTATTAAATTTTTTCATGTAAATGGTGTATATTATACCAAAATTAAATAAATATTCGTAATCCTATTTGAATTTATATAACTAATGTAAAATTTCATGTTATATCCTTTAAATTATTTTAATTCCGAAGATATCAAATTTGTTTGGGTTCATTATTCAATTTCATTTTTAATTTGGATTTATATTGTTTTAATATTCATTAGGTTAGTTAAATGGTATTTTTCTATTAAACCCCATTTATTTACATCACGTATGTTTTCATCTAGGGTTTTATCATTTTCTCCCTATTCATAGATATCAAAATGATAGAAGGATTGTTATTTCATAATAGATACTCGTATTTCTTTATTTTATAAATAAAAAATTTTCCTCCATATAAATGTTATTTAAAATTATTTCATTGATGGTTTTATCTTCAATAAATTTTTAAAAATAGTATTTTATAGTACCTTTTAATTTCAGTACAATTTAAAAATGGAATATTTTGAGATGTTTTTTCATATGAACATCTTTTATCATGTTACAGAACTGTGTGTAAATGTTTTCATTTTAACTTATATGAGCTGAAAATATTTAAAACTATCTGGTGTATTTAATTTAAAGAATCTTCTTTTTTACAAATCAATGTATTTATAAATAGTATAATATTTATATTATCCATGTAATTTTTAAATGAAAATTCTTTTTGATAAGAGAGGATATTTTATCATTTTGTTCCATGTATATTTGGATGGATTTAATAAAAGTATTCTTTATCTATTTAAACATTATAAAATATTGGTAGAGTTGAAATTTGGTTTTAATTAGAAATTAAATGAATGTATAGATTTAAAAATATTTTAATAAATGCCAAGTATTTATGAACAAATGGATTAAAAATAGAGAAATAATAGTTAGGTATTAACTTTATTATCAATCGGTGCACATCTAGGGGAAACAATTTACCAACTTTGACACTCCCATGGGATATGATTTGGATATACCAACATATTTTTAGAAAACCATAATTAATGATTTCAAAATATGTTTTTTTCCTTCTTAATTCTAGGTATAATATTTTTAGTAACAGAGATGGTTTGTACTGAATAAAGATTACTAATAATGTTATTTCATTTATTGAAGATTTATTGATGTTTCACATCATTGATTCCAGGTTGATATTTGATGATTTATATGATATATTGATTTTTTATTGTACTATTTTTTATCTTTATGATTAAATTAGTACTTATATATAAGTCATGGGTATAGCCCATTTATAGATATCCCATTGATGCATCAATATTTTTTATGATACAAACAATAATATGTATTTCTTTTTGTATAATCAGTTATAAAATGACAATGTCATGAAATATGATCTTGAAAGAATACAATTTTTTCCATATTTACCTGATGTTCTGATTCAAGTTTTTATAGAACAATGATTTGATAAGAATGTATAACATTTTAAATTTTTAATCATTGGTAATTATGTGTATGATTAACCATGTCACTCTAATTTTGATGTTGGTCATGGATGTGTTTTTTTATCATGTTGATAATTAAATTGAATGTTATTTTATTATCCACCCTTAAATACTGATTATTCCTTATATATTCGTGATAAAATTTTATAATATGTTTCCCTCCACTGAGCGTTAAGTATCTACCCAATTTTTTGTTTTTAATTCCCTAGTATATAAAGAAGGGATATTTGATACAATGATATCATTTATTATATGATTTCATTTTATAATATAATATATATTTTTTAAATGAATTTCGTTTTCCATAAATTCATACTTAATTGACCCTCGGGGATGTTGCCCATTTTATATTGTACAAAATTCATAAATTAAACACAATAATTATAAAATATTATTTCTGGTTTCTACAAATGATATAATTTTTTTGATAGGTTTGACTAGTTTCTACCAATTTTTGTGATAAGAACCAATAAATTTGAAAGAAAATGTTCACTCCTTGACTCACCCCACACTTTATAGGGTCTGTTGAGTTATAATAATTTTAATTAGATCCATTTTTTCATGTTTTGGAAATGTTAGAGGAACATTAGTATAGATAAAATAATAAATTGAAAATGGGTATCTCTTTTCCACATTAACCAATATCTATTATATAGAACCATTATGAGGTTATATTTCCAATCACAGGAGCTTGAATTTATCTCCTTTATTATTCTAGGTGTACATTTTTGTAATGAATCGTCACTATCCATGGATAATGTGGTAATGAAGATACTCAATGGATATATATAAATTCTACGAATGATATATCTTGTTACTTATAAAATAAAATATATATCTATAAATTGGTATATTGTTAATCCAATGGTAGGTATATATCGAACAAAATTTAAATTCTTTATGAGAATGACCTTGTCATTAAAGAAGGTAAAATTCATATTCTACTCCATAGGTTTTCTAACATTTAAATTTTATATGATGAAAATAATGATATATTCATTTACCTATTGATTGAGTTTGTCAGAGCTATTCTGGATTTCATATGTGAGATAAATTATATCAATATCATATTGAAGATATTATGGTGATTACCACCTCCAAGCAATCTAATGCTTTCATCAAATAAACTAATTTTAAAAGCCATTCTATCCAAAGATGATCAATTAATCATCTTTCTAAGAATTAAATTAATGTTATATTATAAGAAATGTAAACAATAATATGTATAATGATGCAATTCAAAATAATGGAAATTATCTATCTCGTTAAGAAAGAGATGGGGAGAAATATATGTTTGATTAATTCATTTATCTCATTTATGTGAAGGTCAATAGAGGAAAATTTATATATTTAGGAAACCTACCTATGTAATGATTTCGATAAATTGAATATGATCATATTATAGAAATACTACCGACAAGATTTAATGATTATGAAATAGAAACAGAAGTTATTGATATCCAAAATGGGGATTTCTTCTACAAAAAGGATCCAAAATTTTGTGTTAATTCTAAATGAAATTTCATTTAATTTGATTTTTTACAATAGTAGAAGATGATAATGACAAGTATATTGATGAAGATGAAACAAAACATAAATATTATATAATGGAAGCCATTATGGTAAAAGTCTAAAAAATATGATATAAACAATATATACACATAAAATAAAATATTAATAAACATAAATAAGTATTACATGTAAAGTTGGAACCAAATGGATATATAAAAGTCTCTATATTTAAACAATTAACAAAAAAAATGGTTAATAGAACATTGAGCATGTATTCAAAACATGTATATCTAATCATGATGATATTGATATAATTGGTATGAAAATAGAAGTTCAATTAGTTTTTAATGTGATTTATGAAGAACTAGTTGACATGAAATTAATATATATAGAGCATTTTAAAGTTAATGATGAATATAATAGATATTTAAAATATAAAATATATTTTAATCTCATAAATAATATGTTTTCACTCCATGATGTTAGATTTTTCCAAAAATAAAATTCTGTTATACTTAGAAGACTTTACACGTAGAGATGTTTGCAAATGAAGTACTATTAAAAGGGGGCATTGAGGCTCAGATGATTTTTAGAATGTTTTATGATATTAAATTCACAAATCCATGAATTAAAATGGAATTAATGGTGATTCTAATAAAACTATAGTATTTATTATAATGGATCAAATTAAATGGATGTTGTAGGCTATTCACTATGTTTACATTGCCAAGACACCAATTTTTTTGGAAAATTATTACCCATAACAATGATAAACTTATATTTTGAAATAATATATGTTGTTTTAGAGTTATTAAACTATAAAAGAGTAGTAAATGTGCTGGGTATATGAATAGGAATGAAATTTATAAGGTGATTCCCTATAGTAAAGGCCAATTTTTTTAGTTATTGTGATCCGAACTTGTCGTACTATATATAGGAAGGTGGTTATCTAAATAGGGAATATCACAGATTGCATTAAATTATATAGTGACCATTTCTATCACTATAATGATGTTATACTTTATTTGATAGTTTTTCTACTATTCTAATTATTTCATGGAGCCAATTTATTTACAGTGAGATGAAATTAAAATAACACCCAAGGATCTCAAAGGAATGTAAATATTAGGCATTACAACATAATTTTATTGGTAAAAATATGTTACTAACTAAAATAATATGATTAATGTGATTACACTATCAGTTTTAAATATAAATATAATATGATATCTCATGACTGAACACAATTAGAAATTTCCTACACAGAAAAAATAGAGAAAAGAACAACCATGAAAAAATTTCTTTTATTGAAACAAAAATAACACCATAATGTTTTATAATATATTTTCATTCAATATGTATAGGAATATTGTAAGAATATAATATGAGAAGGGAATAGTCGATGGAGTGGTGCATTTCAATAACAACTGATAATTAAAAACCAGTGGAATAATAATAATAAATTAAGTTGAATGATCAAAAAAATATAAAATATCTATTTTGGGATGGATTATGACCCAATATCTAAGGAATGTGTTAAATATATCACTCATCAAAAATATATATTTAAAAATAAGTAAATGTTTATGATAAACAAATTCTAGGACCCCCCAAATGAAATCATGAGGCTCAATGTTAATCTATATCCGGTGTTGAAAATCAACATATTTCATATCCTTATAAGAATAGAATAACATTTAGCCTCATAGGATAGTGTAATGTTACTAATATAGGAAGGATAATTTATCAAAAATAATTTCCATTAGGGAAATTCGAAATGCATTATTAGTTTGTGAAAAAGGTGATATTTCTATATTGTTAATTCTAGTTCAAAAACTATAATAAAATAAAAAGATAAGGGCCATTAATCTCATGGATCTAATGAATACTGATTTTTATATCCCAATTAATATATCAGTGACACATATAGAAGTGTATATTACAATCCTTATTATTGATTATAGTAGAATGTATCGTATGATGGAGATATAGAGAATTAGGTATTGAATAATGTTAATTCATAGAAAAATGATAAGAAAAAATGGGACCAGACATATAATGGAGATCATGTGATTAGATAATGGAAGGAAAAAAATTTCAATTGAATCTGGGAACTACATTGAGAGACACAATAATAAACTGAATTCTTCCTCTGTATAAAATGCTCAATATAAGGTATTTTTCAAATAATGATATCAATATGTGAACAATTTGGATAATACATTTGTCATCAAATTTTTCATCTTCTCTATGTATTAAAAGTATGGTGTACATGTTATAGACAACAAAACTAGTAGGATCCTTTCCCAAATGAATGAGAAGAAATAATATTAAAATCCCCCATAAAGGATTCTATTACTGAGTCATTTCCTATATTTATTTATAGTTTTTATATATAGAACAATGAATGATGTCAATGCAGGTATGAAGATGTGGAAGATGATGAATGTTCTTTGGGTAATCGATAATTAATATGGTTAATTCAATTCCAGTACAAAAAATATTTATGAAGAATTTTGGTAGTTAAATATTTAGTGACATGTTTTGGGAAGGGGAGGAAGTCATAACACATGTGGTTATACAAATCACTCTAACTGAATGAGAAACAATGTAGATCTAACATATATATGAATAATGAATAGTAAAGAATTTATAATGTGTTATTATGATATTAATGATGGAACCAAAACATCTACCGAAGATGTGATGTAAAAATTGGGCATTTAATCAGTGAATAAAGAACTATATAAAAAAATCCAACATGGGAACTATTAAAGAATCCCAAATAATACAATGTGATAAGAAAATATTGATATTCATAAATTAATTGGATATGCATGGAAATAAGATAAAAATCTTGGAACTTTCAGATTGTAATGGATATAAAAAAATAATAGGGTCAATGATAATAATAAAATTTCACAAATGGATCAACATGTGTCAATCCTTCCCTTCATGGAAATGGTAATTAGAATTGATTTCATGTCATGAACCATCACTATTTAATTGGACATGCCACCTAATCTAGCTTATAACACGACCTCTAACACACCTCCTAATACACAAGATATTGTTGATGAGTGGGGACAATATAAATTGATATCAGGGGAGAGAGACTATTCCTCTTATAACAAAGGCAGTTATAGAATATAACATCATTAAAGTTATTTGTCTTCATGAATTATGTTGTAATATTAAATATAATAGTATTATGTAATTTATAATGAAAAATGAAATAGTATGATTTATCTTTATTCATAAAGGTATTTATTAAATTAACAATATTCAAATTTTATTATTTAAAAATGAATGTTTAAAATTTATTTTTTAATTTAAAAAGAAAAAAAATCATCTTAGGATAAATTTTTTAGAATTTTCTATAGAGATTATTTTTTAAATGAATATTGAAGATAACTAATTGATACTAAAAATGTATTTAATGTTAAAGAATTTATAATGTAACATTCTAACTTGGATTAGTATTAATAACAAATTTTTAAATTTTAATTATCCAAAAAACAATTATTTTTATTAAAATTAATAATAAAATTTTTATTTGTAGAAAAATATTTTCAAACTGAAGTGGAATTATTTTTAGAAAAAATATTTTTTATTATGTTTTGCAAGTTTAATATTAAATTAAATTATTCAACATATCTAAACTGAGTTTTAAAAAATGTACCTCATATTTTAAATCAATAGATCAAATCATGATTAATATATCCATTATAATTTTTTAAATTATAAACATTAACCTTAGTAAATTTGGTCACCACTGTAAAGGGAAAGTCAAAAAATTAATGTCAAAAATAAAATGATAAGGCCAAAAATGAATCCATAAAACATGAAAAAAATTTCATTGGATGTGAATATCTTATCCATAATATTCAACATGTTTTAATATATTTCCTTTTTCCATTTTACCATGATTTTGACAATTATATTATATTATATAATGAAAATTAAAAAATTTCATTCTTGTTATTCTTGAGATAGGTATAAATAGATGATGTTTATTTGTTATAAATAATATTTTTTAATAAATATTATATTATTTTAGTTTTTTTTAATTTTTTATTATATTTAATGATGAAATAATCTCTTAAATGGTCATGCATTACTGATATAGTGGTTGTGCATGGAGAATAAAAAACCATAATGTTATTCTAATATTTTTTAAAAATAATAACATATTAATGGGTTATAGTATCCAATTAAATTAATAAATAATTCCACCATATTTTTTGTGATTGTATTTTTTATATTTTATTTAAATATTTTTATTTTTTTTCAATGTCAAATTAATTGAGATGTTTCAAAAAGGACATTAATGATAATTTTTAATAAAATATACATCATTAAATGATTTATAATTACTAAAATACTTCTAAAATAATAATTATTAGGATATGTTTTGAAATATCAATCATAGTCTAGTTATGGACTTCTTGTCCTTATATAGTTATATATTTACACTAAAGTGTAAAAAACATTATTATCATGATTATCATCAAAAGGGTTAACAGTTTTTAAAATAAAAAGGTAAGTAAAAAACCCTAAATTAATCTAAATATAATTTTATGAGAGTTTTTTACTCATTATATTAATATATTCCAATTATATAAACTTGAACCATATTTACCACTACAATAATTTATATTAATTTATCACCTTAGAAAATTCATAAAGAGATCCTCCACGAGCATATAATAGGGAACCACATTTTCTATTTAATTCACCATTATAAATGTTTTTGGTTCAAAAAACACCTACCCAAAAACATTCTCTAAACCCATCCCCACATTTTAGATTCCATGGTTTGACTATAAAACCTACTTCTGAAATCTATTGGTGTAAACATTAAGTTGTTGTTTGATGATGTAGTAATGTTCTATACCTATATTTTTTGTTTTATTTTTAATTCCTAGAAATAATTAAAATATAATTCAAAAATATTGATAAATTAACAAGTATATCAAAAGTAATCTGATATTTTATTGTGTTAATGTAATAAACCACCTCAATAACCCCTTTAATAAAATTGGTAATTGAAACCACCATTCAGGTTTGTGACGGTCTAGCACCACTGTAATCGATAATCTTTTTATCCACCAAGACCGCTAAAAACTAAATATAATGATGGAATTAATATATATGTCTATATAAATGAAACTAATGAAATATTTATCATCATATAAAATTATTATAACATATATAATTTTACTAATTTCTATTTTTAAGAAACAAAAAAAATGTTTTTGCGTACATGTGGATTTCCACTTATATAATGTGATCTGATTCATCTTTCATCATCACATCACATGGATTATATATATATATATGTGGATAAATAAGTTTATTAAATTTAATAATATATTATATTTTACATAATTCTAATTAGTTGAGGATAAAATAATTCCAACATTCTTTCCATAAGGATTGATTAAAAATGGAAATGTTACTCTTACATACGTGGGACATACCATCTTGATGACTGTAACATAGTTCATTTTTCATTATTGTAATTAATGATTTGTTCAAATTTATAATTTATGTATATATATGTTATTTATTTTTAGAATATTACTCTTTTTTGGTGTAATAATTACTAATCTAATCGTAGTCAACCTGTGTAATTCATTTTTCGACAAATGAGCAGAATATCATCACAATGTACTATGTGAAATTAATTGTTTCAGTAATGAAAGATATCATGATATTAAGTAAAATTAAATTAATCTGAGGATATATATTGAGATGGATGTCTCAAATCTTCCAATTGAGTGGGTTTGGATCTCGGTTAGTGAGGAGTTCCGTTGCAGCAAAGCTGTTGTTTTTGAATCTAGGGTTAATCACTGCTCTGTATGTCCTAGGTTGGGTCATGGGGCTACTCTATTTCATTGCACTAAACATGGGAGGATCATTGGGGTGTATGAGATCACAGACTCTGGTCCTTCTCTTGTTGTACCGGTGCTGTAAAATCATGTAAGCATGTCACCTACTGAACTGAAGGTCAGTGATGTGTTTGACCAGATGAAGTGTGATATTCGTTTGGCCATTCCATGTGGTGATTATGTTGTGTCAACAATGGGTAGTCCTTCATATGTAAAAGAGAATACCGGTGATGCTGCTTTGCTGAATGGGGACCTGCTGTTTGGACTAGCTAAGGAGACACTGGCCAAATGAGGTGTTGGTAGTGGAAAATGGGTAGCAGTTCACCTAGATGGAGGTCAATCTCCCTCATCCTTCGCAGAGGTAAATATTGTTTGAAGGGGGGGCTAGAGAATTGGTCATCTTTCATAACCTTGATGTGCAATTTCTTAGGCTTATTTTAGGTTGCTAAAGGAGTATCAGATTTCTAATGTGTATGAGCCACTGTCCCTGGCGGCCCTTTTTCACAAGGCCTCAAAGACGATTGAGGTGAAAAATAGGTTCTTGTGATTGGATGATGCAAGGAAAGAAAATGAATATCCCGAAGGATGGAATATGGTAATTCCCAGGTGGAAACGTAAGGAGGTCGGGAGTAGACATTCAGAAGAGGATGAATTGAGTGACAAAGATGGGGGCCAAGTGAACAAGAGGGGGTATCTTGGACTATTGAAAACTATGAGAAATAGGCATTGGTTCTATCCAGTTCATGGTAATGGAAAAAATAAAACCTCCTAACTAGATCCTTTTTTGCTAAAAAACAAGGGTATGAAGTCCAAATCGTGCAAAGATTATTTGGCCACTCCAAAGACTGTAGTTACCATATTGGCAGGCAAGGAGAAATGCAATGTCATAGAGGATATTCCAGGGGTTTCATTCGTGAAAATAGAAGTTGTTTCAGTTTCCGGTAAGACCCCTACATTGACTAATTCAATGGTTGGTGTTTCTTCTATGCATGGAGCTAAAAATCAATAATGTTGATTGGTGGATCCTTTAGTGATCAGGATGGGTGAGTCTTCGACCGTAGGAGGGAAGTATTTTTCAGTTTAAAAAAACTCATGGGACCTCATCATGTCCTCTGAGGAAGATATAAGGGAAGGGGTTCTGCTCATTCATGCCTCAGAGGAGGATGCTGAAAATATGAATGGAAGATCAATTCAAGTGGGTGTAAGAATTGAGCAGGCCGCTAGGATCGCCAAACAACAATAAATATTGACTAGAGGTTTTAATGAAAGTAATATTACTATGGAGGAGTTATTACATGTTTGGGACAAGTTGGCCTCTCATATTGAAGTGATCATTAACAAAAATCCAGGAAAAAAGGTAAGTGAACTGTCCTGGAAATTATTCAGGGTATTCACATCCAATATTTTCATGTTGGTCTCCTATAGTTCTGTTTTCTAGTTTTGTTCTTGATGTTCTATTATCTTGCTTGGTTCCAACTATTTTCCATAAAAGTGGGTTTTAATAAAAAAATTAAACTGCCGAGAAATAATGTAATTATAATGGAAATCATAATTTTATTTGGAAATTCCTTCAATGGTATATTTTTATGTATTTTATAGGTATTTTTTGACAAAAGGGAAAAATGAATATTCTATTTTAATATATAAATTGAAAATAAATTATCCAAAAACCATATCTGTTATTTAATGTTATACTAATATTTATATAATCCATGTTTCCATTAATAAAATACTAACATTTTCTTTTTTTTAATATTCTAATAATGGTTTTTAAATGGAATAGATATTCTGTTATCCATATTTATTTTCATTGCGGGTGGAAATATTATTTTTGTTTGTTTAATGATAAAAATGTTTGATTTAATATTTTATTACTATGTTACTATAATAGTTAATTTTTTATGATTATGGAGTGTTCAATTACTAATATTTTGTGAGTGATTACATTGTTAACTAATGATGGGTTGTTCCATTTTAAACCATGGACAGGGGGATAGTTATTTCACAATAATGCATTGGGTAGGGATATCGAATGTATTGGTTACTTAATTTGTCAGAGTGGTATGTAAATTTTTTTCCTAATGAAATATAAATTATTTATGTATTAATTCTATTGTTTTTTTGAGAATATTATTATTTTACATGGTAAGATAATGATATTATGTAAAATAGAATTTTTATTAAACATTATAAGGGTAAAAAGTATAACTCTCTAAAATAAATTTCTTATGTTTATCATGGATTCAATGGAAACTTGATGAGTATAATTTATTCCTTCCATATTTATTATTAAATGTTTTATGAGAATATTTGTGATGAATTATTTAGTTATAAGTCAATAAATTGTATTATAAGCACAATGATTAGTTATAGAGAAAGTAATTTTTTAAGTATTCTTTGACTGCTAAGTTTCTTTATTTATTTTATTACCCATACATAGACTATTTTCTCATGAAAAAATTTAAAAATGTTATCCATAGTTTTTAAGGATGATTAGGAATAAGGAAGATGTCATGAATAAAATCATTAATATTTTCATTGAAAAGAAAACATGAATATTTTTTAACTTTTTGAATTAAAGGATAAAAGACAATAAGTGGAGTGTCAAACATGTATTTTAATATATTGGCGTGTCATACTTATGATTTAATTATATAAAACAATACCACAAATTATCTTTGAAATAAAATAATGTGAATTTTAGATTAAGTAAACATTATTATTTAATTATTAAGGTCAGGCCTTTATATTTTGTATCAAAGAAACATTTATATTACATTTGATATTAGGATAATGGTAATGGAAGACCCATTAATGATTATAAATTATAGTTATGTTGAAATTTTATATCATTTAATGATTATTATGATTATTTAACTAAACTATTCAAGTTCAGAATGGTTTTACACTAAGTAAATAGATGAACATATGATGGGTGTAAATAATGTGGATGACATTCTACTAAATCAACATCTTGGAATGGTTGGAATTTGAATAGAGTATTTTATTGTAGAATTGGAATAGTGGAAACTCAATATAAATTGTTGGTGTATCCATGTTAGAGAGAAACCATGTAATGTCCCAAACCCACACTACGTTACCCAATGATAAAAATTTAATCTTTAAAATTTGAGATTTTTTATCGATAAATGTGTCCCAATTTATTCCATCCAAACATCAGTTATGTAGAATTAAATATTTAATTACTTATATATCCATGGAAATTTTATGTTTATAGTTTTATACAGTTTAAAAAACCATTAACAACCTGTAATTATAAATAACTAGTTCAAAAAAATATATATCATCACCCAATATACCCTATTTGTCATATTCCAAATTATCTATTAAACATTTACAATATAATTCATCACATATAAATCCATTATAGACACAAATAATTTATCATAATTATTCATAACATGGTAAAATTGAATGATAAAATTAATTTCATAAATGATTACTAAGGGTATACCTACGAATTAAAAACTGAATGTCAACTGTTATGATAAGATGACCTTAGTGTTTTGATTATATAATCAATGAGTGATAGTATAACATACTATAACTCATACCCATAAATACTAGGATAATTAATTTGGAATCATGGATTAAAGCATTAACATAAGATAAAGTCCCAAAATTAGCATTCACAAGCCATTTGATATCATTAATGATCAAAATAATCCTTAAAAACTCATAGAAAGAATAAATATAAATGTTGGTATTTGGATACATCATGCCCATATCAAAATTAAAAATCACTCTTACAAATGGTATATCCATATAGTATACTTCTATACTCAATGCATCGAAGAGATATAAGGGACCCACCCATCCATGTTTTATAATAAAACCACCTGTCCTTTCTTTATCACCTAACCACCCGAATAAGGATTATAATGGAACCACCTATCAGTATAAAAACATCACAAGAAAAAAATATAAAAAATTTATACATGGCCTTTATTACATTATAAAATACTTTGAAACATCCATCATTGCATTAACCTATGGTAATAAATCGAGTTCCATGAAAATATCTTTTATGTAATGAATATCCATATAGAGTTATAATCAGGACAATATTGGTAAAAAAACCCAAAATAGTAAAAGTAACATCATGGGGTTTTTACCTTATTGATTTTAAATACCATTAAAATACTATTTAATTTTTCGTAGGGGATAACCTTTTCCCTTTAATCAATTTTTAAATCAAAAAACTGAACTCATATTAAAGAAACCATTTTCATTGAAAATATCCTTCTAAACATGTATGGAAATCATTAAATCAATTAGGCATCATGACTGTGTAATATATGATATCATCACGTTAACATTATAAATAGACATTCATTTTTATCTTTTTTAATAGAGAGTCGAAATAGACATGTTTAAAAAATGATATGATATTTTTTTTTTAAAAACTATTAAATGAATCTAAAATATCATAGAAAATATCAATATGAAATCTTTTATGCAATGAAATTTATATTTTGAAATAAATTTTATAAAATAGGGATATGGTGGAGAAATATAATGGATCATAATGAATATACAAGATTGATAGTACATGAAAACAACATTCATGATGTTTCTTTATCAATACGGGGTGAAATGGAAACCAAACATACAAAAATAATTAATAACCATAGGAGAATAATATATATGGGTCAATAAAACAATAACATGGGATATCCCCCAATTTAACCCTATACATAAACAATCCCAAAATAAAAATATGTTGTACCTTAAATCCTTTCCCACTTTTGTAACATTTCATTAATAAGCCCCATTAAAGAATAATTTCTAATGAAAAATTAAATAACATGATCATAAGTTAATTTATGATATATGTTGTGAATGTGGAATTATTTACTCTAAATAAATTAATTTTGGTTCATAACATCCACATTAATCCCAAATATGGGGAATTGAAGATGAATAACCCATATAGTGAGAATATCATTGAATAGAGAATTAATTAATGAAGAGATTATTTAAAACAATTATTAATAAACATAAAATAATTAAATTAATTATTGAACAAATTGATATAAATTATCACACAATAAACACTTAAAAAATTTATTAAAGAATAATTCTTACCTAATAAAGGGAAATTAATTTCTAATACCCATTACAACAGAGAAACATTCATGTCAAATCACATATGATAAATTATTCCAAATGGAAGAATAAAATATTATAAATTATGAATGATTCATGATATAATATTTAATGTTGTTATTATATACTTCATATAGAATACATTTGGTTCATAACAATAAAATATTCATCGATGATGTAAAATTGAGACGGAATACCTTACCTTGAGTTTAAAAATTCCATATATGTCCTTAAACTACTATATAATAAAATAAAGTAATTTATGTTCTTATTTAATGAATTTTTAATCATTTATTGAAATATAAATAGTTATTTTATATATTTATCACACTAGCATTTATAATTATCTTACAAATTTAGCCTACATTTGTTTTTTTATGGTGTTATGTCCATAATTTCAAAACGACTTTAACACATTGACTATCTTCAAAGGGTTCATTATCTAATCACCACTATAAAAATAATAATTAAATAAATTTATTTTTTATACATTAATTTTACCATTAAAATAAACCATTTAAAATGTTATTGAATAATTAATTACATTTAAATCATATAGGTGGTTGGTTATAGGTATGCATGAGTAATGATTCCAATTCTCATTGATCATTATAGAAGGAAGGTATGTATTATTTTACCCTTACAGAATAATATTAATATCATAAATATCACATTTTTTATTTCAATATACTTATATATGTCATCCATGTGAATGGGTGATGAAAATTGAATCACATCACTTCATGGATGTGGTAGACCATGCATATGCATAAACTACATTAGAATTTTTTAATGAATATAATTTTCTAAAAGTAAATGATATATTATCATTTAATAATAAATAATATTTCATGAATAGCATATATATATGCATTAATTAATTCATTATATCCATAAATTAGAATTGATGGTAGAAAGAAAATTACATTAATCAGCACAGCGGTAGTCTCCCATAAAAAAAGATAGATTCCAAAACATTTTGATGGAGGATGGATATAGAAATAGAAGATGAAATTATCAAAATAAAATATATGTATGTGTACGATTATGATGATAATTTATCATCATGGTTATGTATTATTTCAAGTATATGAGATAATAAAAAAACTAAAATCACTTGTATAAAAATGATACAACTTCCATCGAATAACATAATTAAATGAAACTTTAATACACATATGATTTTTATTATACCCAAACTAATACCTCTATAATGTGGATATGGATTAAATGAGTGCATTTAGACTGGAATTGGATAATCCAAATTTTCTATGATTTGTTTATTAAATAGAATTAGAGACACCATTTTATAAGAGATGGGAGGGAAACTATCATGACCCCCTCTATCCAAATATACCCCTACATGGATAGAAATGAATAAAGGAGATAGTTTCCCCTAAGTCCCACTTTTAGTAGGTACTAGTGTGATAACTAACACCAATGGTATATAGTCTAACAAAATGGGAGTCATTTCCCTTGGTAAATAAAACATGATCAGGAGATAAGATGGTCCACTACAAAACTACTCCATGTGATATATAAAAACAAATCTGGAATCCACCACACATGCATACTTAAAATAAAAATTTTAAAAATAAAATGAGAAATCCAATGTAAGTATCAAAGGAAATGCTATGATGCGACCCAACAACTATCCTGATGTCCAATCTAGTATAGTCTATCATGGTCCACGTAATCATCCTAGAAATAAAAAAAATAGTTATATATGTAGGGTGAGCATACAAGTATACTCAGCAAAAAAAAAAATTCTATTGTGAATTAGTGAATGAATAATACTAAGGCTATAGTGAGGAAACATGAAAACCCAATATCACCAAACAAGGTATACTAGACACCCCAAACTTAATAAGTAACACACACCGAGTAATTCATGTCATGTAATGTAATATAGTAAGTACATTAATGATTAGGTACCCTTCACCACTGCCCATGAGTTTAGCTGCTCTTGCCTAATGAAAAATGTCCTCATGCTCCCACCCCTTCTGAAAGAACCAAGTCACCACCCGTATTCACACACCTAGGCACCACAGACCAAATAACATTTTATCAGTGGATCCACGTGCCACATAACATCTCACCCACATAGATCTGGTCCACAAACAAATTCTTGTCTCATAACTGGATACACGAGCCACATCACATCTCACACACAGGTAGCTGGGACACAATCACACCATTCCCCATCACCATGGCCAAAATACACATCATATATCATTATGAGGACACCTTTTATGGCCCAGATAGATAGCACAAACTTGGACCTTACAAACCACAACATTCTAGAAGACACATGCGCTATCACTTCCTTGAAGATGGAGTAATGAAGTTCCAATGGCCAGCCCTCCATCCTTCCACCAGGATGTTTAGGAAATAATCCCACACCCATTGTGATGGGGTTGTTCAGCATGTAGTGCTCAACTATTGTGGGGTATGTGTAGATATCACAATTCAAATACAAGTAATACAAATATGACACCAATTACTCTAGCCCAAACTATGTATTTCCAACTGACAACCAACTCAAAACACCAACTCTACAGCTACCTCTAAATGCACAACCACACAATGGGGCACAAACTCATTTCATTCCCCCATCCAAATCATTTAACCAATTTCCATTATTTATTAATTAGTAATTTATTCATGCCATCAACACCCACGAAAATACAAGATGAAAATCACAACAAATAAAACATCTAAAGTCATAGAGAGAAAGAAGAACCAAGTTAAACTAACCCACTATATATTTCCCCGCTGTTTAATAATGATTAATGATGAAACATATATTGTTACCAAGACATAGGGTGAATAGTTCTACATGATAGTCATGGAGAAACTCTTGGTGAATTTCTGATATAATCCACTACCATCATAATTCATCAAAGTCATAACACCCAATCTATCCTCTCAATAGATCAAACACCCCCTCCCCCACCGCTAAAAACCACACCCAGTGACACATCTCATCACAACTACAACACAACAATCATAGTCCCCACTGTGTGACCACATCTATCCATTCAAAAATCAATCAATATCTCGAATTGATATTGAACACACCTCCTAAACCAACCATTATCACATAGTAATTATTCTAAAACCATCACCACACAAACCATATAATGAACAATTTACTAACATAATAAGGAATACCTTAATTAATTCCACTTGTTAATTAAGGGGTTATAACATAACAATATTTTTATAGGACATCCATTTATTTAACCGAATATATGTGGTAGATAAATTTTATATACATTGTTAGTCAACAGAGAACCAACAACAAGAATTCAAAATACATCACAAGTATGAAAACAAAGACACCCAATAGACATGATTTTCAGTGGGTGATTAACATATATAATTCACAATAATAGCGAAACCCATGAAATATAAACCTGTATCACATTCCCTAGCCATTTTTTATTGAGTTTAAAGTGATTTAATTATCATTATTGGATGTTTATTTAGCTATATTTATGAAGGAATCAATTGTACACCCACCCCGTATGATTCTCAACTACGAGGGGAAAATGAACAATAAATGGAATAAGAAGTGAATAACACCTTATTATTACACCAATAGAGGGTCACATATGTAGTAGGAAACTCCAATGGAAACACACACCATCTAGTCAAACACAAATTCATGAATCCTAAGGGAAGAAATTATCAATTCATCTCTTACTAGGGAAAAATATAGAAGAATACAAGTGGAAGATATATCAGCTTTTAGAAAAACTAACAGAGTGGCAGTTAAGATACTCATGGTATTTCCCATTAATGGAAGATGTAGTCGAGATAACATGATACGACTAATTGGAATCTCCCATAAAATTATTAATTTAAATATATTACTAATATCACATGAATTGACCCTAAATCCACATAAATAAGTTATTAAACTCATATTACATTATAGAAAATGTTAAAGCGGAGAAAATGTAGTAAGCTGGAAACATTTTTCACAACCCACACATAGACGACTCACCGGTGTGAGTCGCCATTGAAAGTCACCAGTGTGAGTAACCATTTAGTGAACTACTCATGGGAGTCACCTGTGTGAGGTAACGTTCAGTGAGATATCAGTGCGAGTCATCGATGCGAGTCACCTGTGTGAGTCCCTGTTGTGAGCCACCATCACGAGTGACCATCGCAAGTCAACGATGTAAGACACACTTGTGACCTACCATTATTGACTTGCTATCAGAACAGTCCATCAGTGACTCACTATCTTGACCTATAATTATTGAAATAACATTACTACCTACTGTCAATGACTCACCAACGTGACCTACCATTGAGGGCTATAATTGGAAACTAGAAATTTTTTAAAAGTGTTAGAATAATTTTCCATGACACCCTAGAAAACCTCAAGCACTATAGTTTCAAAAAGTAATGGATCGGAGAGGTTCGAGCCATTACATAAAATACCTCCCATTCTATTCTAACCCTTAAGATTTCAAAACCAACCCCAGAATTAAAAAGGGGGTCTGGACACCCCCCCCCCCATGAGATACCTCTCAAGGATATTGCTACGCTTGAAACACTACTACTAACTAAACACATCAAAGATTAATGATAAACCACCCTATGTTGTTCAAAAGCTGGTTTATTGACCCATCATTTACATACATGGTTATTACATCATTATTTAAGCATACTTATTAAAAAATATAATAAAAACATGAAAGGACCTTATAGGTATAATGTTATTAGAAATTGGGAAACATAAACAATTGGTTCATAAATCATCTACATTGTCTCCAATTTATTTCATCATATCTAGAGTCCCTTTTCGCATATCCTACTTAATATCCTTCTTCCCGAACTGGGGAAAATAAAACAAACAAAAGGGTGAGATCAATTTCTCAGTAAGGGTAAACAAAAGAAATATCAATCATATCATATTCATAAGAACATAACCTTTTGAAAATCTTAAACTACTAAATAGATCATAATATCATAACATGGGATAAATCATAGTAGTGAAATGTAATCCCAATAATAATAAGATAAAATATGTGGAATACACACATAATCATATAAAATCATTACTTATTAGTCAAGACTCATTTCCAAGATCATCTTGTCGGAAAAAGTCCATTTCTGAACCAAGTTCACTCCCCGTTCCAGTCCTGTATCACTGAACCGGATTAACTTTTCGTTCCATCCATGTCTATCTTATTAGATATAAATATTTACTCAATGCATTGGAGGGATATATAGGTACTAACCATCTCATAATGATACAATTCTTATGTGTTCCACAAAATCATAAATCCTATATCATGGCATAACCCTTGTAGTAAAAATGGGATTCTTACACTTCATGCCATCATAACATAATCCGTGTAACATAAAAGGACATCATAAAATTAATTCCATCATAACATAAACAAATCAATGTAAAAATAGGGATAGAAACATTACCTTATATTATCATAGATGGAAAATAATTTTGATAAATCATTTGTACTCCATTCTTGAGGAAAATATCCTTTTAACTTCAAAAACATTTTTCCTTTCTTAACTTGTCATAAAATTTTAAACAAAAAAAGTTAATTAAAAATAAAAATGAAAAATCTTAATGGAAGCTTCATGGAAATAAATTTCTAAGAATCCATTCATGCCGTATAAGTTATAGAAACACATTCTTCTCGTACTTTGGCCGGAAAAGTCAAAAATTACCTCGTACTAAAAAGAATAAATGATTCATTTCATATCTTTTACTAAAAACTCACAGAAGGGTAAAATTGAATTTAAAAATTTGTAGTAGGATATAAATAATATTAAATATTGAGGAAACATGGATGTGGATGAAAATACACCCCAGTAAATACCAAAGTATTAACAATCTCAGATAAATATGAAACTGTGGGATTTTCCCTTACCTTATGTCTGATTTGCTTCGTACATGTCCGAACCTTCTGTATAATGATTTAAATAATGTTATTGACTTATTCCAGAATCATATGCATTAGTATGATATCATATATGGTCATATTAATATCTTTTCATTTGTAATATTTCATTGATACTTGTTATTCGGGTGTTTATTGCTTTTTGTTCTTATGGGTGTTTTGTCGAATAAATTCTTATTCTTATTTTTAGGATATTGATACCTCATTTAAAAAATGGTATTAGTGTATTATATATCATATTTATTCATTAAATTCATTTATATAATCAATTTTCAATGAAGATCATGTAGAACGAGTCGCATCACATCGTAGAGACGGTAGGTCATACGTACACACGAGCGATGATATCGTTCTAGTGATCATGGAATTGTATTGAAGTGTATGTATACTATTTTAGAATCAATATAACATTAAAATAATAATATATAGCTATTCTTTACACCATTATACCCATCCATGTAAGGTGGTGGTGGAAAATAGATTACACCACGGCGTGGATACGGTATTTCGTACAAACGCACGCACGGTGATTTTGTTTTCCATAGGATGGATAAAAGGCGAAATAGGGTTGTTTAATATTTATAAAAACATATAATTATATGATTGATTCTTATGTTATTAATTAATAATGAAAAAACTAAATAATAATAAGTAGACGAAGAAATAAATTTGAAAGTATCGGTAACCGACATTTCCTCTTCTTTGAAGCGCCTCTTCTTAACCTCCTCTTAGGGCACTAAAGATGGTATTTTAAGAAAACCATGTCCTATACGATGTTTCTATGGAAGTTTAGAAGTAAACTTTTCAGGTTTTGGCTGATCTTGAAGGCTCAATGTGGTGTGAGGAGGAGAGGGAGGAGGTACCATTTTATAAGGGAGGAGAGGGGCACCTTAGGAAAAATATGAAATTTTATTTTATAATAAAGACATATTCTATTTTTAATAGCTCAAAATTTATATATCTCAAGGATATGGTGGGGAGGGGTCTAATTACTCTAAACAAATAGATTTTAGACATGTTTTGGTTACTATTTTAACCATATCATTAAGATTTAACTCTAAGTTAAATAATTTAACTTTTACAGTATCTTCTTGTTTTATTACACTACATGGTTAATAAACATAATATAACAAGACAAAGGAAACCCAAGTAGTTCATTATTAATATATATAACCTTATCTAATTAATTTGTCTGACCCTTATATTTTTAGGAATAAAATAACAATTAATAATATAATATTCATTTTAAAAACTATTTTATGTAAATTTTGACACTATTTGGTAATTGATTTTTAAGAAAATCATAACAGCATGATTAGTTCTAAAAGAGTTAATTAAATCAATACTAATATGTCATAGTAACCTATAAAATTATTGTAATTCCTAAAAAGTCTCAAATTACATTTATTTGGGTATTTATAATATCAATTGTGTTAATATTACCTTAATAAGGTTATTACTTCATCATCATTGTGTCATAAATAAATTAAATTATTTAATGTATAAAAATTATAAATAAAATACCATTATGTAGGAAATATTTCTATATTCTAATGAATATATATAGTCTAATTTATCTTTTTTATAACCCTATATAAAAAATGATTTAGTTATTAAACATTGATTTTAAGTATTTTAACTCTTCTTTAAATAAAATATTACTAAATGTCCAAATATAATCCAAGTGGACCTAAATGGTCATATGTTATTAGTATGGTCTTTTTAGTTGAATTAAACTTATCTAATATAATTAGGACATGTGTTAGGGTAATAATAATACCATTTTGACACTTAATTACCCTATTTACTTTTAACTATGGTAAATAAAAGTAAAAAAGTTAGTATTCACCAATGATTATTTTTATCTTATTGAACCACATTTTACTCCTTCATATTAACGATGTATCTCGGATTTTTGAAATTCAACTCACAGAAGGGTAAAAATAATTTTTATGTATAATTACAAATGCTCTTGAAGGTGGGTAAAAGACGGTGAAAAGTTCAATAAAAAATTTTATAAATCTAAAATTATTATAAAATGACTCCAATGAATTACATTGAAATTATATAGGTATTATGTATCAATTATGACCAAAAATAAATTTAAATAAATAATTATTTAAATAAAAATACGGTTTTTTAATAGTAGCCCAGTGTTTTCACTATTCATAAAAAATTGAAAGTTTTCAGAAAAATACCAAAACTTCACCATAGGCTAATTTTGATATTTCTAATCCAAAAATGAATTCCATTTTGAATGAAGAAATTTATTAAATTTCATAAATTGGGTATTACTATTAATAATGGCTAGTATTAATAATATTTTAATAGCATATCGTTGTTTAGTGAAACTCGGTATTGCATACAACACAAGCTATCAAGGAAGGTTTCTCTTGCGTGTAACGCAAGCCAAGGCAATGTTGTGTGTAATGAAAGATTAATTTATATAACATTATAAATAAAAAAATTATTTCTCATAAAATATCAGGTGTTACATTCTACCCCCCTTAAAATGAATTTCACCCTTGAAATTCATCACATTGTAACAAATAGATGAGGATACCACTCCCTCATAATATCCTCAAGTTCCCATGTAGCTTCTTCTAATTGGTGGTTCTTCCAAAAATCTTTCACCAAATAAGTGGTCTTGTTTTGTAGAACTTTTTCACTACAATCCAGAATCTCTATTGGTTGTTCTTTATAAGAATGATCTTTCTCCAGCAGTACAACTTCTAAGCTGAGTACATGTGAAGGATCGAGTATGTACTTTCTCAGGAGAGATACACGGAACACATCGCGAACTTGAGAGGGATTTGGTGGAAGCGCCAATCAGTAAGCTACCTTCCCAACAAAATCTAGTATTTCATAATGACCGATATATCTAGGGCTCAACATTCCCTTGTTTCCAAATCTCATTACTCTCTTCCAAGGAGAAATTCGTAAAAACACTTTTACAACCACTTCAAACTCTAGGTATTTTTTACGATTGTCGGCATAAATTTTTTGCCGGCTCTGAGCTGCTGTTATGTGTTGTTGAATAGATTAGACCTTTTCTGCCATCTCATCTACAAGATCAGGTCCTAATATCTTTCTTTCCCCAAATTCATCCCAGCAAGTTGGAGTTCTGCATTTCTTTCTATAGAGAGCTTCATAAAGATCCATCTGAATACAATAGTGAAAACAAAATTTATATGAAAATTCCACCAAAGGTAGCTGTTGATCCCAACCACCATTGAAATCCATAGAATAATCTCTTAACATTTCTTCTAGATTTTGAATTGTTCTCTCAGACTTACCGTCTGTATGAGGATGATAAGAACTATTGAAACTCAACTCTGTATCTAAAATATGCTAAAGACTTTGCAAAACATTGAGGTAAACCTCAGATCCCGATTAGAGATAATGGAAATTGGTACTCCATGAAATCATACCAATTCCTTTACATATATCCTGGCAAGCTGATACAGAGATAAATCTTCTCTAATAGAAATTAAGTGTGCCAACTTCGTAAGACGATCAACTATGACCCAGATAGCATTATTGCCTTGGGATGTTTTAGGAAGTCTGGAGACAAAGTCCACAATGATGGTTTCCCATATCCATTCGTGTATGGGTAATGGTTGTAACTTCCCCTTATACATCTGCCTCTCAACTTTAACTTGCTGACAAACCAAGCATCGAGTGACATATTCAGCAACCTCTCTTTTCATGCCATCCCACCAGAAGTACTCTTTTAGGTCCATATACATCTTCATTATTCCTAGATGAATAGAGAATGAATAACTATGAGCTTCATCCAATATTTCGTTCCTTAATTCTTGGATTGGAGGAACAAAAACCTGATTCATGAACCTTATTATTTCATCACAATCAAAGTGAAATTCAGGAATATTTCTCACCTTCTTTTGTAACTCTACATCTTCTTTCTGTTCCTCTTTAATATTCACATGTATAGATGGTTGAACATTCCTTTGATAATGATATGATTTTCCCCCTTCCATTATAATTCTAAGATACACCCCTTGTAAATCCTTAAATATTGGATCTTTTGTGATCCTCATCATGTATAATCTAACGTGGTCTTGTCAACATAATGCATCTACCACCTTGATTGGTTTCCCTGGGTGATAATGTATTGAGCAGTCGTAGGCCTTAATCAACTCCAACCATCTTCTTTGGTGCATATTCAGCTCCATTTTTGTGAAAATATACATTAAACATTATTGATCAGTATAAATATCACACCATTAACCATAAATATGATTCCTCCAAATCATTAATTCAAAGATTACCGTAGCTAATTCCAAATCATGAGTTGTGTAATTTTTCTCATGAATTTTCAACTGTCGAGAGGCATAAGATATCACCATATCATTTTTCATGAGAACACACCCCATCCCCTTCTTGGATGCATCCCTGTAGATCACAATCCTTTCTCCACTACAAGGTAGTCTGAGCACTGGTGCACTGGATAATCTTCTTTTTAACTCCTTGAAATTATCTTCACATTCCTCCGTCCAAACGAACTAAACTCATTTTCAAGTCAACCTGGTGAGTGGGTTAGATAATATTGAAAAATCATTCACAAAATTCCGATAATATCCATCCAAACCAAGAAAACCTCATATCTAAGTTACTTTTTTTGGTCCCAGCCATCTTTCAATAAACTCTGTTTTTGCTGGATCCACATATATCCCCTCTTTTGAGATTATGTGACCCAAAAATGAAACTTTTTGAAGCCAAAATTCACACTTGGTAAATTTGGAATAAAGATTCTCCTTTCTCTAGTTCTTCAATTCGATTCTCAAGTGATCATTATGCTATTCTTTTCTCATTAAATATACACTATTATTGTATAAAAAGACTACCAAAAACTGATCATGATAGTCTCTAAAGAATCTATTCATTAGATCCCTGAAGATAGCAGGGGAATTAGAAAGACCAAATGGCATAACTATAAATTCATAGCTTCCATACATTGTACGGAAATCCGTCTTTTGTATACCCTCCATTTTGAACCTTAATTGATGATACCCTGAATGAAGATCAATATTGGAAAACTATTGAGCTCCACGTAGTTTCTCAAATAAGTATTAAATTCATGGGAGAGGTTATTTGTTCTTGATAGTGATCTTGTTAAGTTCTCGATAATTAATGCATAGTCTCATTGATCCATCTTTCTTCTTAACAGACAAAATAGGTTATCCACAAGGTGACGCACTAGGGTGTATGAATCCCTTATCGATATTTTCTTGGAGTTGATTCTTCAATTCCTACTACTCAATTGGGGCCATTCTATAAGGTGTCTTTGAAATAGGCATAGCACCTGATATGAGTTCTATTGAAAACTCAACCTCATGATTTGGTGTAAGACCTTGAAATTCCTCCAGAAAGACATCATCAAACTCATGTACAATGGGTATATTTTTAATCGTGAGTTTCTCACCAACCATTTGACATAAATAACCTTAATTTATTGGAATCAAGACCCATATGATAGAAGAAATTTCCACCGGATGGTTATGTTCATCCTTGTATTGATAGAGGATCAGAAATTGATCTGGAATTTGAAATGTGACTTCCCTTATTTTGAAATTGAAATGAGATCCATATAAGGAAAGTCAATCCATAACATGAATCAAATAAAATTCCATTATAGGAAGGATCACAAGATTTTCAGGAAGTACATTCCCAAAAACTTCAATCAGAGAAGAATTGTAAACATTTGATGTGACTGTTGTGCCATTAGGGGTTGTCACAGCTAACCCAATAGTTAATTGTTGAGGTATTAAGTAAATAAACTTAGAAAATTCATTAGAAATAAAAGAGTGGGTGGATCCAGAATCAAATAAAACATTTTCTACAATAGAGTGGATGGTAAGTGTACCTTTCACCACTTCGTTATCATACTCCACATCGCCGATAGAAATTTCATGTGACTTTCTTTTCCTTTGGCCATAAGAGTTTGTTGACATCGATCATCATCAACAACCCTTGCATTAGGGAATTGACTAGAATAATGCCCCATTTCCTCTCTCTTGAAACATTGAAGTCTAGGAGGTGCACTCTGTGTAGCCTTTTCTTTGTTCTCATCATTAGACATATTCGTCCCATTATTTCGATATTTAACTTCCTGTTGACCTTATTTTCCACATTTGAAACATCTACTTGTCCCTTTAAGAAAACTCCCTCCATGTTTCGTTCCACACATTGAGCATAAGGAAAAACTCATCTTTTTTTAGTGTGCTCTTTAGATTTTCCTTTTAATTCCATTTTCCTCTTCTTATCAAATGCATATGACAGATGGGTTACTCCAATCTCCATCTCAACCTTGAGAGCACGTCAAATGATTTCCTCATATCGGTTGAAGTCCCTTATGGCTAACACCCTTCGAAGACATGGTTTTACGCCACTAATGAATAGATCGATCTTACTCTCATGTTGGATTAAAATTCTGGAAGCTTACCTTGCAAGACTTGTAAAATTTTCTTCGTAGGTACCAACAGATTCATCATCCCATTGCTTCAGATCAAGAAACACCTTATCCATCATTATTCGAAGAAAATGAGGTAAGTACTTATTAAAAATAAGTTCTTGAACTCATCACATTCCATGTACTCAATTTCATCTCTTGGCCTCGTATTCTTGATACGATTCCACCATTGATCAGCTTTACCTTCCAAACGATATACTACTAAGATGACTTTATCATGTTCAGAATATTGAAGAACTGAAAATATCTTTTCAGTAGTACTGATCCATTGTTCAACAACTAATGGATTAGTAGACCTGCTGAATGAGGGTGGATGCTGCCTCATGAAGGATTCACCATAATTTTGCTCTTTCCTTCCTCGTTTAGAAGTCCTACATGATTCATAGCGTGAGAATGTTGTGTGAGCATGGATATAAGATTTTTAATTCCAGCTCCCATAACATTTGGTTGCTCAGGGGGCATTCATTTCATTGCCCTTCAGATTCCACATAAACACGGTTCCTTTGGGTTCCAGCCATTGACTAAAACCAAGAAGAACAGTGTGAGAAACAGTAATTATAATCGGAAAACATTATAATCATGAATAAAATTTCACACTTAAGGTCTTATCATAGGTTGTTCATTTCCATTTCTAAAACACTAAGATTGTGTTCTATGCTTAGATATATCCTTAGGGTTCTTACTAAGGATTTCACATCCTAGTTTCCAAAGGCTGACTATAACCTCCCTCTGATACCATCTATAACAACCCATACTTTACATACATGGTTATTACTTCAGAATTGAAGCATACTTATTACAACATATAACAAAACCATGTAAGGGCCTTATAGGTATCATGTATTTAGAAACTTGGAAACATAAACAACTGGTTCATAAATCATCTACATTGTCTCCCATTTATTTCATCATATCTAGAGTCCCTTTTGGAATATCCAACTTAATATCCTTCTTCATGACCTGAGGAAAATAAATCATACAAAAGGGTGAGCTCAAATGCTCAGTAAGGGTAAACAAAAGAAATATAAATCATATCATATTCATAAGGACATAAAATTTTGAAAATCATAACCTGCAAAGAGATCATAATATCATAACATGGGATAAATAATAGTAGTGAAATGTAATCCCAATAATAATGACATGAAAATTTGTGGAATACACACATAATCACATAAAATCATTTCTTATTAGTCAAGACTCATTTCCAAGCCCATCTTAGCGGACAAAGTCCATTTCTGAACCGAGTTCACTCCTTATTACAGTCATGTATCACTGAACTGGATAAACTTGTCATTCCAGCCATGTCTATCTCATGAGATATAAATCATTACCCAATGAATTCTAGGGAGGTATAGGTCCCACCCATCTCATAATGATACCATTCTTATGTGTGCCACAAAATAATAAATCATATATCATATCATTACCCATGTAGTAAAAATGGGATTCATAATCTTCATGCCATCATAACATAATCCATGTAAGATAAAAGGACATCATAAAATTAATTTAATCATAACATAATCAAATAAATGTAAAAATATGGATAGAAGCAGAACCCAATATTATCTTAGATGGAAAATAATTTTGATAAATAACTTTAACTCCATTCATGAGGAAATTATCCTTTCTACTTCAACAACATTTTTCCTTTCATAACATGTAATAACTTTTTAAAATAAAAGAAGTTAATTAAAATTAAAATTGCAAACATGTAAAGGAATATTCATGGAAATAATGTTCTAAAAATACATTCATGCTGAATAAGTTAATGAAAAATATTCTTCACATACATTGGCTGGAAAAGTCAAAAAGTACCTCGTACTAAAAACGAAAAAAAGATTCCTTTCATATATTTTACTAAAAACTCACCGTAAGGTAAAATTAGATTTAAAAATTTGTAGTAGGATATAAATAATATTAAATGTTGAGTAAACATGGATTTTGATGATAAATACACCCTGGTAAATAACAAAGTATAATCAATCTCGGATAAAAGTAAGATTGTGAGATTTTCCCTCACCTTAGGTCTGATTAGCTTTATATGTGTTCGAACCTCCTGTATAATGATTTAAATAATGTTATAGACATATTATATAATCTTAATCATTGTTATTATATCATATATGGTCATATTCTTAGCTTCATATTAGTAATATTTCATTGCTACTTGTTATTCGGGTGCTTATTGCTTTTTGTTCTTATGCTTGATTTGTAGAATAAATTCTTATTCTTATTTTTTAGGTTATAGATACCTCATTTAAAGAATGGTATTAGTGTAATATATATCATATTTATTAATTCAATTCATTTATATAATCATTATGCAATGAAGATCATGTAAAACGAGTCACGTTATATCGTGGAGACGGTAGGTCGTAAATACGCACGAGCGATGATATCGTTCCCATGATTTTGGAATTGTATTTTAGTGTATGTATAAAATTTAAGAATCAATATCACATTAAAATAATAATATATAGTTATTATTTACACCATTATACCCATATAAGTATGGTGGTGGTGGGAAACAAATTACACCACGGTGTGGAGACGGTATTTCGTACGTACGCACGCCGGGTGATTTCATTTTCCGTAGGATGGATAGAAGGAGAAATAGGGTTGTTTAATATTTATAATAAAATATATGTATATTATTTATTCTGAAGTTATTACTTCATAATGAAACAACAAAAGAAGAAGAAGTGGATGAATAAATAAAGTTGAAAGAATCGGTAATGGACATTACCTCATCTTTGAAGCACCTCTTCTTAACCTACTCTTAAGGCACTAAAGATGGTATTTAAAGAAGAACAGGACCCCTATGATGTTTCTAGGGATGTGTAGAAGAGACAATGGTAGGGTTTGTCTGAACATGAAGGCTCAATGTGGTGTGAGGAGGAGAGGGAGGATGTGCCCTTTTATAAGGGAAGAGAGGGGCACATTAGGAAAAACATAAAATATTATTTTATAATAAAGTCATATTCATATTTAAATAGATCCAAATTGATTTATTACAAAGATAAGGTGGGGATGGGTCGCAATACTCTCAACCAATAGATGTTATACATGTTTAGGTAACTATTTTAACCTTATCATTGAGATTTTACTCTAAGATAAATAATTTAACTTTTACCATGTCTTCTTGTTTTCTTACACTATATGGTTAATAAAAATACTATAACAAGAAAAAAAACCCAAAGTGGTTAATTATTAACATATATTACCTTATTTAATTCATTTTTCCTAACCTTATAATATTAGAAATAAAAAAATTAATAATATAATATTTTTTTTACAAACTGTTTTATGTCAATTTTGAGATTATTTGGTAATGGAATTTAATTAAAATCATAACAACATTAATAGTTAGAATAAAGTTAATTAAATCAATAATAATATGTCATATTAACTAATAAAATTAGTTTAATTTATTAAAATCCTCAAATTACATTTATTTTGGTATTTATATTATCAATTATATTAATAGTTCATTTATAAGGTAATAACTGCATCATCATTGTGTCATAAATAAATTAAATTATATAAAGTCTAATAATTATAAATAAAATTCTATTATGTAAGAAATATTTTTATCTTTCTAATTAACATTTATAGTCTAATTTATCTTATTTATAACCCTATATTAAAAATGTTTTTGTTATTAAACATTGATTTTAACTATTTTAACTATTCTTTAAATAAAATAATATTAAATTTATTAATCTAATCCAAGTGGAACTAAATGGACATATTTTATTCCTAAGGTTTCTTTTGGTCGAATAAATCTTATCCAATAGAATTTGGACATGTGTTAGGCTAATAAAAATAGCATTTTTACCATTATTTACCCTATATACTTTTAACCGTGGTAAATAAAACTAATAATTTTCTATTCACAAAAAATTATTAATATCTTATTGAAACAGATTTTACTCCTTGATATTAACCATGTCTCTTGTATTATTTTAAAATAAACTCACAAAAGTGGAAAAAATAATGTTTTATGTATAATTAAAAATTCTCTTTGGATGTGGGAAAAAGACGGTGAAAATTTCAATAACAATTTTTATATATCTAAAATTATAATAAAATTACTCCAAAGAATTACATTGAAATTATATAGGTATTATGAATCAATTTTTACCTAAAATAAATTTAAATAAATAATTATATAAATATAAATTTGGTTTTTAAATAGTAACCTAGTGTTTTCATTATTCATCAAAAATTGAATGTTTTCAGAAAAATTCCAAAAATTCACCCTATGCTAATTTCGATATTCCGAATCCAAAAATGATGTCCATTTTGAAAGATAAAATTTCTAAATTTTCAAAAAGTGGGTATTACTATTCATAACGGCTAGTTTTAATAGTATTTTAAAAGAATATCGTTATTTAGTGAATCTCGGTAATGCGTACAATGCAAGCTATCGCGGAAGGTTGCTCTTGCGTGTAACGCATGCCAAGACAATATTGTGTATAGAGAAAGATACCTTTATATAACATTATACATAAAAAGAAAATATTTCTCATAAAATCTATGGTGTTATAGCTGGTGTGAAACCTTGACGTCCAAAAATACATCATCTAACATCTACAACCCCAACAGACCACAAGCCACACCAAACATGTACCAACGTCACACTGTTTGTATATACAAATTAGTCAATTCCTTCATCGATGTCAAGATACTATCTGATCTGGGAAGAACTAACTCACTTGCATGGGTTTAATCATTTCATTGTTAATGTCTCGTGATTATGAATCAGGTCCTCTTCTTTTCTTATGTCTACACCTAATAAAAAATTCCACCACAGAAATCATAAGGCAAAGAGAACAACTCATTATATAAAACAAGGGTGAAACATTACCACACAAGAAAAAACATAGCAAAAGCAATACAAAAAATAACACCGAGTATTGGGAATTCATCTGAGATTATCACTCACAAGTAACCTCCTCCTGGTCACCATGAATCCACATCACATGAGCAAAAGGAATGGTTCACCCATGTCACACCTTCTCCTGACGATCATGGATCTTTAATGGTTGCACCACTTATGTTTTCTGTTATTTTCGATATCCAACTCTCCCCAGTCAATGAAATGGGGGTAATCATGAAGATACCAAAGGAGTATAAATATGTGAAAGACATCATGGATAATCTCCAACAACAGAAATAATCATCATTGGTATTCCTCTTTGCCCACTCGCCCTTACACCTCAAAGTGTCTAATGAACCTAGGATAACGATTACTACATCTTCAAATCCTTTGTTTCCCACATCAGGTATAATCCTTCAATAAAAAGTGATCCCTAACCTTGGAAACCAATTTCCTCCTCCTATGGTCACAATACAACTTCTACCAAACCTACACCACTTCCTCCCATAAACAAGTTGTGCCTTCTCTATCATGCTCTGCACTACCTAGGGATCAAGAACAACTATCTCCAAAACCTCTGTCCATCCCAAAGATTAACGAGACGAACTCACGTAAAATGACTCAAACAATGTCCTGAAAATTGAAGTGTTATAGATATTTTTGTATGGGAACTCTACCAAGGGTAATTGTTACACCCAATATCCTTCAAACTCTAAGATTCACGGAAACAACTTATCCTACATTGTCTGGATGGTCCTTTCTATCTACCCCTATTTGAGAGAGAAAGGTAGTGTGGAGGTGTAGCTAAGTTCCCAAATCATGCTACAATTCCCCCTGGACACATATGGAAAAAATTTATCCCAATCCTAGAAAATGGATCTCAGAATCCCATACAGCCACACAACCTCATCCATATACCTCTTTGTTATTGAATCTAGTACACCCAATTATTTAATCTATATGAAGTGATCCAATTTTGTCAGCTGGTCCACTACTATGGAGATAGCATCATAGCCTCCCTATTCTCTAGGTATGCCTATAACAAAATCAATTGATATTTCATCCCACATCCACTCAAGGACATCTATGGGATGAAACAAACCACCATGACCATATTTCTCATCCTTCACTAGGTGGAACACTAAGAATCTCCCCACAAACTCCACCACATCGCATTTAATCACCGGCCAAAAAAACTGCATCCTAAAGCCAAATCACATCTTGGTAACTCTTGCGTGTACTGCTATGGGTAACCTATGAATCTCAAGGAGGAACCCCTCATGTATCACAAACAAAACAAACAACCTCCCATAAAACAACATCTGATTTTGAGCATCCTTCGATCATCCCTCCAGAGCATCACCATGTTCAATGCGATCACACATCACCTCCACCTCTAAGTAACTCCACGGATACTCCATAACCTACTACAATAGATAATATTACACCATCATCTGAAACAAACAGCCTCTTTTGATGTCCACGCTTACATCCAAGTGCAGGCCTGTCAACTCCTCTATTACCTTGCAAAAATCTGCAAATTCTAAAAAAATCTCCTTTTATGAATTCATGCTATATGAATAGGCCACAACATTACCCTTTACAAAGGATTATTAGATGTCAGAATCATTGCCCTAAAGAAACTATATCCACCTCTACATTCATTAGTTCATATCTCACTGATAAAATATATACCTCAAAATCTTGTGATACTCGAATACCACAAAGTGCTTCCCAATAAGGTAACACCACAAAAACATCAGTGCAAAAATGACCACATCCTTCTCCATATCATGGGTGGCATAGTTATGTTCATGAGTATTTTACTTCCAATAACCATAATAGAACCATTATTATTGCTACATCAAGACACATCTCAATCCCAGAGAGTATGCATCACAAAACACCTCAAAAATCACCCCTTCCTCTAGAAACCAGAGCACTGACCAACTTCCCCTTCAGAATTCCAAACTTTACCACACACTGTTCACTAAACACAAAATCCTAGTCTTTCCAGATCAAAGTTATAAATGGAGTTACAAATCGGGATAAATTATGTTCAAGCATCGGGTAATAGCCCACTAGACAATGAAAAACGAAAACCTCTACCACATTCTTGGGTGTTGCCTATGAAAAAATGCTCTGAACATCAAGGGGTCCACTACAACACCCTTACGTGAAAACACATTCTTAAGAAACTGCACCTCTAATTTGAAAAACATTCACATGGAAAAAATTACATTGGGCTAGTGCTGTCAATGAAACTGTAATGTAATTCTAGGAAGCCCAAAATTATCCTCCTATGACTTCAAGTAGATCAAGTTTTCATTGATGAATATGATAAAAATGGGTCTAGAAACACAAAAAAGACATATTTCATAAGCCTCGTGAGCAAAACTGAAACATTCTTAACACTGAATGACATCACCACGAAGTCAATATTCCCATACCAACACTAGAATGAATTGTTTACGAAATCTCCCTAAGTCAATAAACAACCTCAAAAAACCATCTTCTTTCTTCGCAAACAAGAATGGATCACCCCACAATGACACAATGGGGAGGATAAATCCCACCATCACCAGGTCAACAATCGGAATCCTCATCTCCCGTAACATATAGTGTTCTCTCTGTTATGGATCCATTGAAATCTAAGAAACACAAGGCTATAATTCTATCCTGAAATCAACATCACATCGAGGGGGTAGAATCCCAACCTCATTGGATAAAATATCCATGAACATCCCAATGAATATTTGAACTTCAAACATATCAGTATCTATTAATTTACCTAAAAACATTTCCCACAATGAAATATGGAGCTTCACATGGTCCATGCCACCCTAAAAACCCTGCGCTCCAATGGAAACCACAATCTATCCATCCTTGTCCGATAACTCAACTATTCTCTAGAAGTAGTTAATAATAGTGTGAATGGAATAAAACTAGTTGATCCTGATCATATGGTTGCATCTATAGTAAGACAATATCACCATAGGGAATGATGGGTCCCTATAAATAGTCTGCATCCCTGACACACATCAAAAAAACTGTTCTAACCTCTAATTGGAGTACTCATTAATAGGGTTAAGAGAAGCATCTATATGACTTGTCCCAAGAACATCATAGAGAGTGTAAAAAAGAGTAGTGTGAATATCTTAAATAAAAAAAAGAATATGAAAGGGTACTGAACAAATTGATCATACTTATGACTATTGTAAGAACCTAGTTTTTGGCTATAAAGGACTTTGGAATATTCTTGATGTTATTCCTGAGCAGCGCCTTCAGACGACGTGCGATTCTGAACCCCGGTGTGGCTGAAATTAAATTTTCAGTGCCTTCACACCGGGCACACCTAATAAATGGGATAACTCCTAAACCAAGCTTCGGATAAGAAATCTGAATGTACAGATGGGTCTAGAATGGGGTTTTTACCCTAGGAATGACTAAAGCATGTCGGCGCGGGACGTTTGGACCCCTCACCCGCAATCGAAAAGTTAACGGATAAATTAAATAATTAATTTATTCGTTTAATGGTTAAGCTCATTTATATCTTAAACAGATGATCATATTGGAAAAACGAGGGCACCATTGAGTTCGGAGCGTGCCGTTTACCCTAGGAGGGGTGTAACATCCACGGGCGTGGCCAGTTGATGAAAAATGGCCCCAGGGTCATTTTTGTAATTTAGTGGCCCATGGCGTTGATTTTATAACTTTTGAATGGGGCCTCAGATTTAAATTCCTAGACCACTGTTGCGCTCAGAGCATGGTTTTTAGCCTAGGGGAGGCTTAATCCCGGCCCCGTCAGGAGTTTGGGTACGGGGCCGCAGGAGGGTGTTTAAGTTAATTAATTTATTTAATTAACCTAACCCCTCCTTCTCTTCTCCATCAATTCCACCTCCCCTGGAAAGATTATACCCGCTCCTCCTCCACTCCATTGAGTCAGCTTCGGTGAGGTGACTCCGGTGAGGAGTGGCCACTCCGGCGGGTCAACGACATAGCATCGGGCTACACCCAAGAGGTAGGAGGTTTGTTTCTGTTTATAAATTACCGAAATCATTGAGCTTAAATCAACAAATAAAAATTTTATTTTCCTATTGAGAGAATCCCATATTAGTGTATAGACCAATTTGATCTTCCCAACAGTTCTTTCAGATCAAAATTTGGAGTCCCGGGGCACCCGGGGTGGCCCCGTGGAGTTTCCGGGGCAAACACCAAATTCCGGGGGTTTTGGCGTTTTCTGGATGGTTTTCGGACAACCGAGCGGCTGCGGCCTAGGGTGGTGTCGGTTCGGCCTTCCAAGTGGTGTTCAGTGGGACTGGAAGGCGGTGGTCTCGACTGTGGCAGGCGGCGACGGCTCCTCAGCACGGTGTTCCAGGACGGCGGCTTGTGCGGCTCAGGCGGCGCGGCAGGCCGAGCTCTCCGGTACGAGGCCGCGACCGGGGTCGTGGGCTGACCCTAGTGGACAAAGACCCGCAAAACAAGGGTCTCCACGTGGGGCTACGGACCTGCCACTCTGTACAGGTGGGTGACGGTGGGTCGCGTCCAGCGGGCCACGGTGGAGTGGACCGGACCTACGACTGGGCCGCGGGCTCAGCAGGCCGGCCGGTCCAACCGAAGGGGGTTTCCCCTTCTCTCTTTGGACGCCCGTATCACTAGCTACAAGAATTCGTTTTTCATGACGTATGCAGAATCATGGACCTCATGTCGAGGAAGTCATTTTGTGAAGGATTTAGAGGTTTTTAACTTCCGAGACGAGGGGCTCGGTGGCACGACGCGTACGTTATGTGATTCAGCGTGTTTCCCGAGGATCTTGTTTTGGGTGGCACAAAAACATCCGGAGTCCGTTTTGAGCTCCGTTAGTGGCATTACGACCCTAGGACTGAGGCACATATTTGTTGTATGGATTCGGGCCCCAAATCCAGAGTTGATGCATTTTCCCCACGGCTCGACCATCGAGCTGCTGGCATGGTTTAGCAACTATTTCATCGGACAACTGTTCGGGGCGTGCAAGAAGTTGTCATTGGGTGTTTTTATGAGGGGATTGCAATGGTGTAATCCACCCGCTCTAATTATTCATGCTAGTGTAGGCCCCGCGAGGGCCGTTCCGGGAGTTGATGGTGATTTCCAGCTTTATCACCGGGTGTCTGTTTTGGACAAGTGAATAGTCCATATTGTATACTTTTTGAGAGGATCGCAATAGTGCGATCTTTTCATGGCGCTCTGGGTTCGGGATGCGGGTCCCACGTATCGTTGCTCGTGTACGATGCGCCGAATTGCAACTTTTTCTCTGAATATCCATTCCACTCAAGTGAGTAGTCCTTTTGACGTGTTTTCCCGTGGGGATTGCAATTGTGTGATGCACCCGAATGTTTTCGGGGCTGAGGCTCAGGATCAAAAGACACTCTTTAGGTGTAAAGTGGTGTTGGTGACTTTTTCTTCAGATATTCATTGGAGGTGAGTAAGTGTTTGAACCTTCATGTTTTCCCTCGAGGATTACAATGGTGTAATCCATTCAGTCGAGCGGAGCCTCTTATGTGATCTTATTAAATGTGGAAATATGAATGTTCCCCGGTGGCGGTTCTACTACTGTGTTTGTAGCGGACCCTTGGTATGTGATCACGTTCACTCCTGGGAGAGTGATGTTATTGTTTAACGAGATGTGGTTGGTTATGCCTCAGCCATTGAGATGGCAAGTTGGAGTTGTTACATTACGCTTTCGCGCTGACGTTGGGTGTCGTGTGCACTTTATCCTTTGGGCTAGAGACGTTGTATACACTGGGAGTATACAGGAACGCTGGGAGTTATATGTGGATGATGGTACCTGAGAACATCTGTGCGCTTTTTTGAAGTTTATTTGGGTCCACACATCATGTGGGCCCCATGTGAGTGTCGTCTTCTACTTTTCGTACCTTTGACCTCTCTCATCATAGAGGGTCCTCTTGTTCATGATGGTTTAGACGAGCATGTTTGATTAGTTTCCCCTGGTTTTGTGCTGGATTTGGTTGGTTTCACGATACCCACTCTGAGTTCTGTTAGCCAGTGTTGTATCATCCAGTAAGGATGGCCAGAGCAGTTTTGGGTTTACCCTCAAGTAGAGACTGGGCAGTGGGTTGCTCGTCAACTTCTTCATGTTTACCCTCCTGTAGAGACTGGGCATTGTGCTGCTCACGACTTCTAGAGTTTACCCTCTAGAAGAGACTGGGCAGTGGGTCACCCGACGACAACATAGGGTATACCGTCTAGTAGAGACTGGGCAGTGGATCACCCGACGACTTGAGGGTCCACCCTCTAGCAGGGCTGGGCAGTAGGTTTCCCATTGTCTTGTTCCAGGTCTACCCTCCATCAGGGCTGGGCAGCGGGTCGCTTGATGATGTATTAGGTTTTACCCTCTAGTAGGGCTAGGCAGTGGGTCACCCGATATCTTATTATGAATTAATGTTCAGTAGGGGTGGGCAGTGGCTCACCCGTTGGCATTTCAGACTCAGTCATTTCTACTAGGATAGTCTGTGGCATTTCTCTGTGACTACTAGAGTGGGACCCTTGCTTGTATGGGTCAGTGATGTGATAGTTCTTCCTTTGAGAATATTTCTAGATTGTATGGCAGTGACATGGTGTAGTTGACCTTCCCCCAGAACTCTCAAGAACGAGGGGTGTTTTCCCTACTAAGACGCATCCTTTTGACGTTACCTAAAACCGTGTGGGAAGGTCATTACCTCCCAAAGAAGATAGTGTCGAGGTGCGGTGATTTGAGCCCCTTGGCTTGCAGTTTGGGGCAGGCATGTGGGATGCTAGGCATCGATGATGTTTTCTTTTGGGAATGTTGGCTACTCACTTTCTAGGGCTAAGCTACGGGATGGAGATCCCCTTACAATCTTTTTAGGTTTTCATGGAAGAGCATATATATATATATACCTTGTTCCATTACCCACTCATTGGGTTTTGGTTACTCTTCATCCAGGCGAGGCGAAGACGCGCGGGGTATGCCACGTGTTTTCTGCATATATCTTCTCATGGTTAGACGAGTCTACTCTCCTGATATAGGTAGTGACGACTCGACGAGAATTTCATATTCTCACCATTTCCAGGTCCTTGTGTCCAGACGAGTCTACCTCCTTTCTCTTGTTGGGATGAGATGGACTCTTGTAAAGACCCATAAATTTCATGGAATTTTTTTCATAATGTTCTTTGGAATTTTACAAGAACGCAGTTTCTGACAGCACGGGATTCTGAGGCTCGGTTTGCCCGGAATCATTTTCCGAAGTTTGGCTCGGGTACGTTCTGTGATCGAACGAGCGGGTTTTTCTATCTTTTGAACCGGTGCTCGGAATTGAATTCTGAGGGCATCGATGGAATTGCAGCACCTGTATTTGCCTAGAAATGCCTCTTCCATTGTTGCGTTTGCTCGGGTGTGGTTTTTAATTTTTCGGCTTTAAGTTAAGGAATAAAATAATGTGGTACGACAACTTTATTTTATTTCACTTAAAGCCGCATAAAAGCCACTTTAAGCTGCTTAAGCTGAGTTGAAGCAGATAGGGTGGAACCCAAAAATATCCTACCCTCTTGGTAGGATATTTGTGAGGTGGGGCCCGCACGAGCCCCACCATTTGTTTTCCGCTAAGTAACGCACCCGTGAAAACCCCTATTAATTGAAAGTCAACTAGGGCATTTCCTAATCTATTAAATGCTCCTTTTAATTGGGTGGTTTTATTCGTTGAATTAATTCTATGAATTAATGGGTCGTTAATTAACTTAGTTTTTTTCATTTGTTGGAATATAATAAAATAAGACCAACATACTGCTTCTTGTGTGTTGTTCGTTGAGAGGATTTGACATAACCTTAAGTCCTTCAACCTCCTTCGCGAAAAACGCGAAGAACGCGAAGAACACGAACAACGCGAAGATCACGAAGAACATGAAGAACGCTGGCCTTCGATGAAAGACGATGAAGAACGCCAAACCCTCAGAGATCGACGACGCAACGTCGTGTTCCGCGATGCCAACGATTCTCCTCATGCGACGTTCATCTTCGACGTTCCTTCATCCGCGACAAATCTTCGAATATCTTGTTGAGGTATGAGTTTACGAATCTTTTAATTCCTTTGTGGATTTTATTCTTGACATGGATTTAATTCGTGTAAATTAAATCTGTGTGTTTTCTTTACCCCTCGGAGATCGCCGACGCGACGTTGTATACCACGACGACGCGACGCCCTTCCGCAACTCGATGATCCTCTTCTTCCGTAACGATCAATTCTGCGAAGAATACATTCTTGACGATGAAGGAGAGGTAGGGGTTTGTTTCTTTAAATCTTGGTGATTTGTTTTCCTGGTTGATGTATGATTATTGTGAGAATATTTCTTTAAAACTGCTAACGCTGTGGGTGCGGACTAACGAACAAGTCTGAACCCACCGCACTTTTTCGTTCTTGAAGCGCGAAATAGCGGACAATGACAATTGGGGCCGCAATGGTGATTTGAGGGCCTGTCGGTGAAGAATGGGACCCAGGAGGAGCTACGGCGTAGACAGAAGTGGAATCGGACCACCAGAGCAACTCCGGTGGCACGCGGAATCCACCGGTGGCGCGGGTTGCCGGCGCGGCGGCGCCTAGGCGCACCACCGGATTGAGCTACCACGGCAGAAGCCGCGGAGGTGGCGGCCGACTAGACCCGTGACTACGCGGGTCCGGCAACACATGGGATGCAGCAAAGCCGCGTCCGCTGACCAATCGCGACCCCCACGCGGGCCGCAACTCCTCTTCCCGCGGGGACAGCACGCCCCGCAGTCCCCTTGCTCGGCCGCTCGTCTGAGCCGAGCCGAGCCGACCCGACCGGCCGGGTCGCACCCAGGCCGGGCCGGGTCGCACCAAACCGGGTCGGACCGGGCCCAGACCCCCCGTTTCCGGACCTTTTCGGTCTTTTGCTCATAACATGAGCTACGGGCCTCCGAATGACGCGCTGTCAGCGGCGATGTGATCCTTGGATCGAGACGGTTGTTTTCGTATATTTCACTCAAGGTTTCGGAATACTTTGGGTTCAGCCGGGTTGGTTCATACACGAAACCAACCAGGCCCTCGGAGCGGAAACACTAATATCTTGAGCTTCGGACGTCCGATTGATGTGGCGTCGGCTTTGTTGTATTCCTCTATTTGAGATGGATCTGTTGGATTACTCCACGTGAGGTTTGGACGCAGGTGGAGTACGGTCGCGTTGGTTTTTCCTTAAAAACCAACCGAGCCCCTAGGACGAAAAAGCCAATAACTCTCAGACCGGGCGTCTGATTGACGCGCCGTCTGCGACGTTGAGTTCATGTTGGCGATACGGAACTTCTGGATACATAAACTCTGGACTATGTGTCAGTTAATGTATCAGCCTCTCAGCTCGTGGAGCGGACCCTTCAGAACGAGCTTGCTATGTGCGGGAACCCTATAGCTGGCTGCGACTGCTACTGTGACGACGACGACTGTGCAGAGATCCTCAGTGGATTCGACGGTGACGACTACAACACTCAGCGATCCATTTTGGATCAGTGCTACCGATCATGTGTGGGTCTGATCCTGTGTGGGTCCGCGCTCTGCGGTCCTGTGTGGGCCAGCGCCTACAAGTCCTGTGTGGGCCTGATCCTGTGTGGGTCTTTGCGGGGGTTAGTTTCCTATCTATCCTTTGTGGGTCAGATCCTTTTTGGGTCATTGCGGGGTTAGTACCTATCGATCCTTTATGGGTCCGACGACTCAGATGGATTAGTGATCATCTCTATCGTCATTTGAAGAAGTATACCTGTGTGAGCTGAATCCTGTTCTACTTTCCTTTGTGGATTGTTTTGTGCTATCCCATGTGGATTTACGTTTGCTTTCCTTTGTGGATTGTGTTGTGCAATCCTGTGTTGATTTACGTTTTTCATTCCTGTGTGGACTATGTTGTACATGAGCTCGGATGTTGGAGCCGAGCGAGAATTGATGACTTAGGAATATGTATGGGAGTATACCTAAGTCGTTTCGGATGTTACTTCGTGATTGTATCTTTCCATTGTGGTTTATACTTTGTGGATTTTGGGAGACCTTCGGGGGTCTCGGGGACCCTAATGAGTAGGTTATACTCGCCGCTACACAGGTTATGCCCGCACTACGTTATGTTGGTTGCAGACGACGGACATCGCTGATCGTGGTGGAGGATTGTTGAGCAGGACTGTACAAGGAGGTGGACCACTGGGCGGGACGTACTCGGAGCGGTTGGCTGGACCCAAGGAGCAGTGGAGGATTTCTATACCCACAATTCATTTTGGACATCAAGAGGACGGCTCGACGCTGGGGCTTTACTTTTCAGTTGATGTTTTCCCCTTTCGAGTTGTACTTTACTTTCAGTTTGGGTTTGTATTCTAGCCCACTTACTTTACCACACTTACTATTGTACCAGTTTTTATTTAGTGTTTACTTTTTCCGCTTTCTTACTCTGTGGTGATTGTTTACTTTACAAAGGAAATTCCTTCCCTTTACCAGGATTTACGCCTTGGTGCTAGTCGCCAGCACCAGGCCTATGGAAGGCGGGCTTGGGGTAGTCACGACACGGGCCCTGAGGTCGGGTCGTGACAACTATCTACTGTTACTCTTACTGCACTCTTGGTTGTACTCCTCTACATTCCTTGTTCGATCTACTGCTCACCCTTCGGTACCTTCTTTGTTACTCCCTCGAGACTTCAGGGTATCCTACTGAGTATTTCAATACTCAGCCCTGCATGGGCTTTGTCCGCACTAGTTGTGCCCTTGGAGGTGACTGATAGGTTGGTCGTGACTTCAGTGGAGCTTAGGAGTTCGGGAGCTTGGGCCGTGTGAGGTGGTCGGAGTCGGGTTCCAGGTGGGGGACCCTTCCAGCTGTTTTTCTTTTGTTCACATGTTTCCAGGTTCTGGCACTTTTCTGGTTGGGCGCGTGTTTTTCCCCTTTTCTTTTCAGTTTACCATCAGTACATGTCTGTACTATTTAGAGGTCAATGCAATTTTGTGGTTTATTTATAGAAGTTTCCATTTTCTTTACTTGTCTTTTCTTTTACTCTAGACTTTTTCATTGAGTGTGCTACGTGTGTGTGTGTGTGTTTATAGATACTCAGGAAAAGGCATCCACGAGATGTTTATCCTTCGGTGCTTGTCGCCAGCCCCTAGCCTTTGGAGGCGGGTTTGGGGTTTGTGTGGCTCGAGCCCGGGTAGGTTCGGGTCCTGAAAAAGTGGTATTATAGGTGGTTCGTTCCTTGGGACATTTTTTGCATGCCCCTAAAAAGGAATTGGTTGGGATTTAGGGAAACATTGCTAACATGTCTCAAGAGCGGCTCTCTGGCCAGAGAGTCCAGTGATAATGCGGCGACTGACGTATCTATTCCCCGGGACCTTGATGTCCTACTTGTCTACTCGGCGTACTTAGAAACTCATTGCAAGGAAATTTTTTTATGCATAACATAGGATTGAATCTTTGATTGTACTTCATGAGTCATCTCCACATTTTTGTTCTTATTTTTATATACTTTTATGCTCATCTGACTGCGGCACTCCTTGATAATATTCAGGATGTATCCGCAATGATAGCCAGCCAGAATACCAGCTTTGGTTCGTGACGACAAACTTGTGATCTATGAGGCCTCAGTCCAGGACTCATCATCCAAGCCCCTTTCTCTAGGTGGGTCGATAGCATCACCCCAACCTGTTGAGTAGTATACAGCTTCAACAGAGCAGGGTGAGCTTGAGCGTAGGTTGAGCGTGCTCTGCGAGTTCCAGCGGTAAAGACTGATGAGGTTCAGTGGTGAGCCAGACACTCAGGCAGCAGATGTTGGCTAGAGATAGTGGTTCTCCTTTTCAGGCTTGTGCAGACACTAACAGTTCTTATGGTGGCTTTGGCCACCAACCTTTTCTGCGGAGCAGCTTGACGTTCGTGGAGTCTGGTGACTTAGTTTCTTGACGAGTTGTCACTTTCAGGGGGCGACTTTCAGTTGTTGTTTTGTTAGGAGTTTTTACCCTCCTACTTACACTCCTTTCGGATTCAGGAGCTCCTATAGTTTCAGTAGGGAGGGATGACGGTGGCCGAGTACGCAACTAGTTTCGCAGACCGTGCACGCTATTACCTGGACTTGGTCCATGACTGCAACTTCCGAGCGTGGAAGATTGAGAAAGGTCTCTGTCAATAGATTCATGTTGTCATAGTACCTTTGGTCATTTCCACATATTTCGGGGTGCTAGATTAGGCGCTAGTGACCGAGAGCTTCCAGTCACGTTCTATGGTTGGTAGTGGCAGCAGGAACGTTGGAGCCGTGACGTATGCCGTGGCTAATGGGCGTCGGAAAGTAAAACCTCGACGCAGGTGGTTTTTTGACAACCGGACTCAGGGGGTGTGGTTTTACACCATAGTGGCGCCGGATGGCACCAGTGTACCCTAAAAGGAGTCGGTGCTATGATTTTGATGGGTGAGGTCACTTGGAAAAGGACTGCTCGACTAGGCATGTAGAGAGCTTCGGGCTGGCAGAAAGTACACCACCACGACAGAGGCAGCGTCCTGATCGTAGTAGTACCCAGAGAGGTGGTGCTAGCAGAGGAGCGGTAGGAGCTGGTAGTGGGGGGTGACATTACGAGGTCTTCCAATCACCAGTAGGCGGTCCACGTCAGGCTCCGGGAGCTGACAGTTGGGACCGCAGACAGTCGCGAGGTTTGGATGTCTACGATCATACAGAGCATGAAGTGATAAGAGGTACGCTCTACAGCTCTTGTACTTTTTTCTATATAATTTTTAGTCTCTGTTTGTGGAATGATTTTTCTCGCTTCTCCTTGTTTGAGTTATCACCAGGGTGGCGGGGGAGTCGGAGTAACCCTGTGTTGGTAAGTTAAAAGGCTTAGGACCTTTCTCTTTAGTCGATGGTGTTGGCTCCTTCAAATCCGAGCATGTAAGAGGGTATTGGTTGTGGGACATCGACTATGAAATCTTGCATAACTGGATATCCTTGTGTATTTCACCATATGGATATTCTGAAGGAGGGAATCACTAGGCTTGTCCCAGGTTCTAGCGGTGATTCCAGTTGCGGCGTGCGACGTAGGGGTTTGGTCGGGGAGGTGAATGACCCCTGAGAGCCATCAGGTCATTTGAGATAGTGAAAAGGGATGGATAGGTTCCCTATTGCCATTCCCTAACCCCAATGTTAGGAGTGGGTGCACGACGTCTCCCATGAGACTCACCTGAGAAGAAGTGTGCATGCTCTTATGTAGGGAATCGTATAGGGAAGACCTCGTGTGAACAGATAAAATCTTTTAGTCTATGTGTAGTGGCGCAGAACTGTGCATGAGTTATTCTGGGTAAGGGAGAGCCAGGTGTGGGCTTAGTGCCCTGAGTTGTTCCCTAGTTATGCTTTTTGGGGACGAAATTCATGATGGAGTGAATGATTTAAGAACCCGGTTTTTGTCTATAAAGGACTTTGTAATATTATTCATGTTATTCTAAATCAGCACCTTCAAATGATGTGTGATTCCGAGCACCGGTGTGGCCGGAATTAAATTTTCAGTGTGTTCACACTAGGCATGCCAAATAAATAGAATAACTCCTAAAAAGAGATCCAGATCAAAAATTCAATTGTACAGATGGGTCCGGATTTGGGTTTTTACCCTTGGAATGACATAAAGCATTAGGCGCGGGACGTTTAGACCCCACGCCTTCTATCGGAACGTGAAACTGATAAATTAAATAATTAATTCATTCATTTAATGTTTAAGCTCTTGTATCTCTTAAACGGTTGCTCGGATTGGAAAAACTAGGGTGTCGTTGAGTTCAGAGCGTGGCATTTACCCTAGGAGGGGTGTACCTTTCGCGGCCGCAGCCCGTCTATGAAAAATGGACCTAGGGTCTTTTCATAATTTAGCATCCCATGGCGTTGTTTTTATAAATTTTAAACAAGGCCTCAGATTAAAATTACGAGATATCCATTGCGGTCATAGTTTGGTTTTTAGCCTAGGTGAAGCTTAATCCTGACCCCATCGGATGTTCTGGTACGGGGCCGCGGGAGGGTGATTAAGTTAATTAATTTATTTAATTAACCAGACCTCCCCATCTTTTCTCCCTCATTGCCCCCTCCCCTGGAAAGCTTATCCTCCCTCCTCCTCCTCTCTAGAAAGGGGGATCCGGCGAGGCGACTCCAGCGAGGTGCGGCAACTCCGGTGGGTCAACGAAGAAGCATCGGGCTACCCCCAAGAGGTAGGAGGTTTTGTTTCCATTTTTAAATTTACGCAAACATTGAGCTTAAATCATCATGTCAAAATGCTGATTTCCTATCACGAGAACCTTATATTAGGGTAGATCCTGATTTGATCTTCCCAACTGTTCTTTCAGATTGAAATTTGGAGTCCCGGGGCGCCCGGGGTGGCCCCGGGGAGTTTCCCGACCAAACACCCTATTCCTTGGGTTTTTGCGTTTTCCTGCGAGTTTCCAGCCAACCGGGTGGCAGAAGCCTGGGGTTGTGGTAGTCCAGCATTCCCGGTGGTGGTCGGCATGACTGGCAGGCAGTGGGCTCAACAGCAGCAGGCGGCGGCGGCTCCTCAGCGCGGCGGTCCGGGACGACGGCGCGGGCAGCTCAAGCAGTGCGGCGAGCCGAGATAGCTGGTACGAGGCGAAGACCGGGTTCGTGCCACGACCCCGGTGGGCAGAGTCATGACAAATGTGGGTCTCTGCGTGGGGCTATGGAACGGCCACTCTAGCCGGTCGGGTGACGTTGGGCAGCGGCGGAGTGGACCGGACCCACGACTGGGTCGCGGACCGGCCCAAGCAGGGCGGACCGGCCGGACTGGGCCGGTCGGGCCCAAGGGGTTTTCCCATTCTATCTTCGGACACCTGTATATTTTGCTACAGGCGTCCATTTTGCATGCCATCTATGGAAGAGTGGACCTCACGTCGAGGCAGACATTTTTTTGAAGGTTTGGGAGGTTTTTAACTTCCAAGACGAGGGGTTCGATGGCACGACGTGAACGTTAAGTGCTTCACCGTGTTTCCCGAGGATCTTGTTTTGGGTGGCACAGACACATCCAGTGTCCATTTTGAGCGTCATCTGTGGCATTGCAAAACTAGAAACGAGCCGTATATTCCTATTATGGTTTCGAGCCCCAAAACTAGGGTTAAGGTATGGGCCCCACGACCCGTCCTTCGAGCTGCGAGCAGCATTTTGCAACTTTCTCATCGGATGTCCGTTTGGGGCGTGCGAGCAGTCGTATTTGTGTGTTTTTTCAAGGGGATTGAAATGGTGCAATCCAACCACTCTAATTCCGCACGCTGGTGTAGGGCCCACCAGGGCTGTTTCGGGAGGTGACGGTGATTTCCAGCTTTATCACCAGGTGTCCGTTTTGGACAAGTGAATATTCCATCTTGTGTACTTTTTCAAGAGGATCACAACAATGCGATCCGTTTGTGGCACTTCGAGATTAGGATGTGGGTCCCACATAGCACCGCTCATGTGCGGTGCACCGGAATGCATATTTTTTTCCGAATATCCATTCCAATCAAGTGATTAGTCCTTTTGACGTGTTTTCCCCAGGGGATCACAATGGTGCGATGCGCCCAACTGTTTTCGGGGCCGAGGCTCGGGATCACGGTACGTCGTTCGGGTGTAAAGCGGTGTTGGCGACTTTTCCATTGGATATTCATTGGAGGCGAGTAAGTAGTTGATCACGTATGTTTATCTACGAGGATTACAAAGGTGTAATCTATTCAGGTGAGCGAAGCCTCTTACACGATCTTAATAAATGTGGAAATATTAAGGTGCCCTAGTGGTGGATCTTCTACTGTGTTTTTAGCGGACCACTGACGTTTGATCATGTTCACTCCTGGGAGAGTGATGTTGGTGTTTAAAGCGATATGGTTGGCCATTCCTTAGACGTTGAGGTGGAAAGTCGGAGTTTTTATGTAAGGCCTTCGCGTTGACGTTGGGTGTCATGTGCACGTTAGCCATCAGGCATGAGACGTGGTATAATATGTCAATATACAGGAAAGCTGGTAGTTACATGTGGATGTTGGTATCTTAGAATGTTTGTGCTCTTGTATGGAGTTGACATGGAGCCACATGTCGTGTGGGCCTCTTGAACATTACATGTTATGCTTTTGGTACCTTTGACCTCTCGCGACATATAGGGTCCTCCTATTCAGGATGTTTTAGAAAAGCAGGGTTGAGTAGTTTCCCCTTCTTTTATGCTGGAGTTGGGCGGTTTCACGATACCCACTCCGAGTTCTATTGGCCATTGTTGTACCATCAAGTAAGGATGGCTAGAGTAGTTCTGGGTTTACCCTCCATTAAAGACTGGGCAGTGGGTTGCTCATCAACTTCTGTTGGCTTACCCTCTAGTAGAGACTGGGCAGTGGGTTGCTCACTGACTTCTAGGATTTACCCTCCAGTAGAAACTAGGCAGTGGGTCACACGACGACCACATAGGTTTTACCCTCCAGAATAGACTGGGCAGTGGGTCACCCGATGACTTAAGGGTCTACCCTTCAGCAGGGCTGGGTAGTGGGTCGCCCGTCTTCTTGTTCCAGGTCTACCCTCCAGCAGGGCTGGGCAGTGGGTTTCCTATCAACTTCATCTAGGTCTACCCTCCAGCAGGGCTGGGCATTGGGTTTCCTGATGATGTATTAAGGTTTATCTTCCAGCAAGAATGGGAAGTGGGTCTCCTGATGATGTATTAGTGTTTACCCTCTAGCAGGGCTGGGTAGTGGGTCACTTGATATCTTATTATGAATTACCCTATACTAGGGTTGGGCAGTGGGTCACCCGTTGGCATTTCAGACATAGTCCTTTCTACTGGGCTAGTCTGTGGCTTTTCTCCGTGACTACCAGAGCGGGACCCTTGGTTGTATGGGTCAGTGATGTGACAACTTTTCCTTCAAGAAGACCTCTCGATTTTATGACAATGAAGAGGTGTAGTTGAATTTCCCCCAGAACACTCAAGAACGATGGGTGCTATCCCCATCGATATGCATCCATGTGATGCGACTTACAACCGTGAGGGCGAGCCAGTGCCGCCCAAAGCAGATAGTGTCGAGGTGTGGTGATTTGTGCCCCTTAACTTGTAGTTCGGGGCAGGCATGTGGGATGTTGTGCATTGATGATGTTTACTTTTGGGACTGTTGGCTACTCACTTTCTTGGGCTGAGCTACGGGACATAGATCCAGATTCGATCATGTTTGTGTTTCTTGTTAGAGCATATATATGTGTATATAACTTGTTCCAGTCCGCACTCCATGGGTTTTGGTTACTATTCTTCCAGGAGAGGAAAAGACATGCGAGGTATGCCACGTTCTTTCCGCATCTAACTTCTCGTGGTTGGACGAGTCTACTCTCCTGTTATAGGTAGCAAAGACTCGACAACAAGTTCATCGTCTCACCGTTTCTAGCTCCTTGTGTCTGGACGAGTCTAGCTCCTTTCTCTTGATGGCTTCAGTTGGACTCTATATTGTTACTCTTACATCTCTCTCTGTTGTACTCCTCTACATTCCTTGTTTGGTCTACTGCTCACCCTTTGGTACCTCCTTTGTTCCTCCCTTGAGATTTTGGGGTATCCTACTGAGTATTTTTATACTCACCCCTACATAGTCATTGACCACACTTGGTGTGCCCTTGCAGGAGACAGACATGTTGGTCGTGACTTCAGTGGTGCTTAGGAGTTTGGGATTTTGGATCGCGTGAGGTGGTCAGAGTCGGGTTCCAGGTGGGGGACCCTTCCAGCTGATTTTCTTTTGTTCACCAGTTACCGGGTTGTGGCACTTTTCTGGTTGGATGCGTGTTTTTACCCTTTTATTTTCAGTTTACCTTCAGGACTTGTCTGTACTATTTAGAGTTCGATGTACTTTTGTGGTTTATTTATTGTAGTTTCCCTTTTCTTTACATGTATTTTATTTTACTCTACACTATTTCATTGAGTGTTCTGAATCTGTGAGTGTGTACAAGTACTTAGGAAAGCCCACTCCATGTTGTTTAGCCTTTGGCGCTTGTCGCCAGCCCCTGGACTATGGAGGTGGGCATGGGGTAGTTGCGGCTTGAGCCTGAGTAGGGTCGGGTCGTGACAACTATCTATGGCCCTGCTGGAACTGCTGCCTCTATGGCTTGTAACTCACCATGCCTAGCTCCTCTACCTCCCAACGAATGAACACCTCTTCATCCATGCTCATTTCGTAGTCACTGAGCATGAGGAATAGACTAGGTCTAATCCATACCTAATCTATATCCCCTTGGTGGAGCCTAAGCACGATGTCCTTGCTTATAAAATGTCTTGGCTAGAAACTACTATTGCAGCTCACACTGATCCAATCTAGCTCCACTGTAACGAGATCGAATGATCACTGGTAAATGACTCTGATGTAATTTTGGGAATCCATAGTATAAAATCCATCATCTCATGTTCACTATAATGGCATCAGAACTAATAGAACTAGATGTTCTAAAAGGATACTATTTGGGTCGACTCCCTGCTGGTCGAAACCTCGATGGCCATGGTGCCTGAAACCTTCTACTAGTAACCATTAACTTTGAATAACTCTATTGTATCCCCTCTCATGGTAGACTTCCACACTTTTCTATCCCCTTAATCACCTCCACCTTTTATTGGACCTCAAATTACATCAAAAATTTAAAGGGTCGTACCGCGTACTTGATAGAAGGATGAAGTGCCTCCTCTAAGTGTCTCGCATGATAATCCTACTCTAAAAATATAGTGTGGGTGTAGGATATCCTTGAACATAATCCCCATGTCTCATACCAACATACTCCCCTACTGTATGGAGTGTAACGCATGCATCTAATCATCCTTCATGGTGGATAAATGGAATTATTCAAAGAACTACTTCTTGAAATCAAACCATAGAATGAAATCATCCTTCCTCTCCCCCGTTTACAATGTCCACCACTGATGCGCAACTACTCGCATCTGGCTTACTGTTAAAGGAACGCAGTACTCTATTGGTGCTTGAATCAAACTGAAAGTAATAAAAAAATCCTCAAGCCAGATCTCTATCTCGATTTCTGAAGCATTGCCCTCTTACTTTCCCAATGCATACTATGTGAATGCTTGTAGGGACCTCGATCATTGGTCATCCTCCTCCATATGATCAACCCTCCATTATTCAACTAGATCAGTATGTTGGGAATCAACTATCGGTGCCACATGTGGATGATGAACGTTTTCCATTATGGAAAAGGATAAACAATGAATTCCTTAGACTGAGTAGTATCGAATTTTATTTAAGATTCATTTTATCGCATTTTATACATTTTGTTATCCTTATAAAATTCCACAAAAAACTATCAAAATAAGAAGACAAGTAATAATGATTTTTGAATCATTCCTAGGGTCTCTACCCTATAAATGTTGTAGCCTCAATTAGTCGTTCAGTAGGATCAATGTTTTCGTATCAGATCATAGTGGACCTAAAATCTAGTGTCCTAACTACTCTACCCTGGACTATGTCACGCACTAAGGTCACCTAAAACTATTTCCCAACCAACCCATTCAATCTTAAATTTTCCTAACTCTAAATTATATCCTATATCTCAACCATCATCATTGATACCATATTTTCATGACCCCTCCCTCAATAGATACCCCTCCTAGGCTGGAAATGAAGAAGGGGACATAGTGCCCCAAAGTCCCAACTCTAGTAGGACCTGATGTGGCCACCAACACCAAGGAAATACAATCTCACAGAATGTGTGGCATTTTCATTTATAAAGAAAACAATATTGTTAGATAAGATGGTCCAATCCAAATCAACACCATGTGCTATATATAAATAAATCCAAAATACATCCAATATGAATGTTTAAAATAAAACTGTAACATATACAATGAAAAATAAAATGTATGTACTAAAAGTATGTATAAGAAGCACCCCAACAAAAATCCCAACATCTGATCTATTAATGTATAGAACATTACACATAATCCTCATGGAAACTTGATAATAGTGTAATATACATAGGATGAGAATAAAATTATACTCAGATAGAAAACCAAAGTTGCTCATGCATAGTGGATGAAGCATACCAATGCTCTTGTGAGGAAACAATAGAACCTAAAAACACCTAACAAGGTATACTATCCACCCCAAACTCACCAAGGCACAGACACCATGCAACGCATGTCATGTATAGTAATATAGTAATGACATCAATGATTTGGAACCCTACACCACTTACCACTAGGTTAGCCGCTCTTTCCTAATGACAAACATCATCACGCTCCCACTCTTCTGAAAGAACGAAATCACAACCATCACACACAAACACGGGCCCCTATAACTACATCTCACCTCATCGCTGGAACCACGAGCCACATATCATTTCACCAGTAGACAACTGGTCCATAAACCACATATTGTTTCATCATTAGATCCAAGTGCTACATCATATACCACTCGCAAACTCCTAGGCCACAACCACACATTTTCCCATTACCAGGTGTATGAGCCACATTACATATCATCCCTTATATACTTGAAAGAAACTCACCGGAACACACCTATGCCTCTCAAACCACAACTTTCTTGATGAAACTAGGGTTATCACTGCTTGGAAGACGGAGTAGGTAAGAGTGGGTGGAAAACCATCCATCCTAGAATAAGGATGTTTGGGAAAGACACTGTCGCCCATGACTATGGGAGTCTTTAAGAAATAGTTTTCCACTAGAGTGGGATGTGTATAAAAATATCAAGGAATGTAAAATAATACATATATGTTAAAAATAACTCATGGACAACCATTGTATTTCAAAAAATCAACCAACTCATAAAACTACCTATGATACTACCTATAAATTTACAACCACAAAATAATCCAAAAACTCAATTTATACCCCCATACAAATAATTTAACCAGTAAATATTCATTATCAAATAATAATTTATTCATCCCATCACTACTCATGAATATACTATATGAAAATCACAATAAAAAACTTATCAAAAGTCAAATAGAAAACAAATAACCATGGTAAAATAACCCACATCAAATTTATGCTTTATTTAACAGCCATTCACGATGTGAAATATACAAGTCCTATGACATAGGGTTAGAATTCAACATACTTCTCATGGTGATACTTTGGGATAATTACCCATACCAACCACTACCATAATCATTTTCAATGTTATAATTCCCAATCCATCATATCAATAGAGCAAAACCCCAACTCGTAGCCACACCCAAAAACTCATCTCATCACAACTACAACAAACTCGTAATAGCCCCCATAATGAAACCACATCCATCCATTCCAAAATCAATTAATCTCCCAACCTTATATTCCAATACACCTCTTGAACAACCCTCCCACAAACAGTCGTTCTTCCAACCATTGAACCACACAAACAATACATGAAAAAAATTATTGTTTTAATAAGGAAACCTTTACATAAATCCACTTGTTAATTTACTAGTTATCAAAAAATAATATGGTCGTGCGGCATCCATTTAATTAATTGAATATATGTTTTAAGTAAATTTTATATAAATATCATTCAAAAGAGAACCAATGAGAAGAATAAACAAGCCATCACAGGTGTTCAAAAAAAGACCCCCAATGACCATGATTTTTAGTGGAAAATTAGCACATAAAAATCCAAATAATAATGAAACTATTGAAATGGAAACTTGAATCACATTCCCTATCCCATTTTTATTGAGTTTAATCAAATAAATAATCTATATTGGATTTGGATTCAACTATATTATTTTAGGAAAAAATCATACTCCCATAATGCATGATTCAAAACTAATAGGGATTAAGGAGATCTACTTGGAATAAGTACTGATCAACAATTCTTATTTCACCAAAGAAGGGGCACATCTGTATTAGTAAACACCATGGAAAACACAAAACAACTGGTGCTGCACAAACACACAACTCCTTCGGGATGAATGGATCAAGGCACATCATACTAGGGGAATAACAATAAGGGGGAACAATGATGGAAGATATATCTGTATTTAAAAAAATAAAAGATCAGAGGTTAATATATGCTATAGATTTTTCATTAAAAGTGGATTCAGTCAAGAAAAAATGATTCGACTAATTAAAATCACACAGACTATTATGAATTTAAATATATTACTCATAAAATTTGAAACATAACCAAATCCACATAAATATGGTAATAAACTCAAATTACGTCAAAGATAATATTTAATGGGTGAAACTATATGAAGTAGGAAACAATATTCACAAACCACCTTTGGACGACAAAACAGTTTGAGTAACCATTTCAAGTTATTGGTTCAAGTCACTATTAGGGGAGCTACTGGTGCAATTTCACCAGTGTGAGCTACCATTTTTCATGCTACCAATGTGAGTCACCTTTGTGAACTACCATCATGATGCACAAGGGTGATACACCATTGTGGCCTACATCATTGTCTCACCATCAGGACCTAAGGTTCATGATTCAATATCACGGCCTTCTATCAATGACTCACCATCATGACATACCATCAGTTACTCACCGTCATGACCTATATTTGCGAGCTATCATTGGATAATAGAAATTTTTATAGTGTGTAGGAATAATCCACCTTCACCCCAACAACCCCCCACACACTATATTTTCGCAAACTAATGGACTGGAGTGGTCTAGGCCATTAGATGTAATTTTAATATTTTTTAAAATATTAAATTAATATAATTTATTTTTCATTTCTTAATGGATCAAGACTGATTTAATTAGAATATATAATATTTATTGGTATAAAAACTATCAAATAAAAAATTACACCTATTTTGACTATATTTTTACAATTATATTTGGGTGTTAACCCCTCCTTAATGATTTTAAACATTCCCATAATAGTAGGTTCGTTCAATGCTTGACGGTCATTTTAATTAAATTTAATTGGAAAAAATCTCATAAATAAACAATTATTGATATTTTTATCAATATCATATTCACATCGGTGAATTTATGACCATGTAATTTTATGTTATTTAATAAAATATTAGTTATTATAAAATATCAATAATTCCAATTTCATAACTATTAAGAAAATTGACGTTGATTACATAATGAAAACATTTATTCTTTTACAAAATATTATATGAAAAAAATTAAGGTTTACCATTAAAATTTGTGGATCACATTAATTTCACAAATTAATGAAATTAACATTTTGTTATTACCTTGTTCAAAATATTATAGTTATTAAATACAAGATGGTGACATTTTTTTTAATTCATTACATAAAATGTTATAATGGTCATAATCACTCCAAATTGAAAAAATCCAATATAGCTGAATATTGGATGAGTATTAATGAAATTGAATTATATAATGAAATTATGTGAAGCATTATAGTAATTATACTGTTATTATACTGTTATTTTTACCCTTAATCACTTGATTTACACTTTACCATGGTAACACAAATTACTAAGGTCAATATTCATAATTTCTAAAAATAAAAAGAAAATATTTAATTAATTTTTGACCTCTATATTCTAAATAAATATTCTATTTTTTTATTTATTTCATGGTTGTCGTTGAATTTATTTTAAAAATAAAAGGCAAACCAAAATAAAAAGTTGTTCCTATTAAAAGGAAATCTTTTTATATAAATTATTTTATTCAAAATTAAAATATAAAATTCCTAAAAAAGAAATAGTGTTTGATTATATTTAAAAAATAAAAAATTAATGTTTCAAACAAATAAAAATTATAATATATACTAATAAATACATTTTTAAAAGATACAATTTTTAATAAAATTATGTATTTTTCACCATACAGGGGAAAACCAATCATTTAAGAAAAATAAAAAAATATCCCCAAAAGATATTTTTGATATGTTTATCTAAAAAATGATATTTATTTAATAATATAAAATTATTGTAATTTCTTGTGTCTAATAATAATATTCACACATAAAAAAAACCGTTTTTGAAGAAAATATATTTCTTGTGAAAAATATGTACTTTCTAAAAAATGGGTTCTTATTTAGTAATCCTTATTCAATAAATTTTTATTTAAGATGCAGTTTATATATATTTCAATATCTATTTAATATTATCAATACCTTCTAATTTAGTATTTGGGGTGTCATTCACACATTTCAATAATAGTATATAATGATTCATCTACACTTGATGTTGCATATTTTATTCACCATTGAACATAGTAATTTTTAAAACTCACATTTTATAATATCGCCCCACTAATAAATCATTTCCTCAAAATTATATCTCAGTATCGATAACCAGTGGGTTTATTTCCAAAATAAATATGATAGAATACAACATAATAAAAAGGGATAACAAACCATCTACATAAAAATGGAGAAATGGAAGTAATAAGGTGAAAATTAGTGGTGTTATAAAATAAAAACATGGAATAAAAACTAAGGATAATAGATTAATAGAGAATGATATAGAACATGGTAATAATAATTTATACTATCTCAGAAAATTAAATCTATGATAGACTAAAATGTAACTATCTATCGTTACTAAAATTAAACGGATAACATTATTTATTCAAGATAATTTCCCTAAATTTTAAAAATTACATTAATATATGGAAATGTGATTACTTTATAAGTATAATATTATAAATGAATCAATTTCAACAACAATATAATCTTTTTATCCAAATAATGATTATTCAAGGAAAAATTTCCATTTGTAAATCACTAATGTCAACATCAAATGGATCACATGATATACAAAAAAGTATAACATGAGATGCATATAATCATTATGAATTAACCATAAAAACAATAGTTAGGGAAAAGTAAGATAATTATGAAAATAAATAAACATTAAAATGATGTAATACAAAATTGATATCCAATGGATAAAAAATAGCATTCAATTTATAATTTAAATAATATTATAAACATGTATCCTTAAAAATTTTCACAATATTCTTAACTAAGTTCCAAAACAAAAAATCAGATGTACTTGACCACATATTCTTTAGAGATTAGTTAATATTTGTCTTATATGCTCGTTAGTTACTCAAATTTTAATATACCAAAACATTATTATCATATAATTATAAATTCTAAAACATATGATAATTAATTTAATAAATAAACTACATCACCATTAAAAACATTAAAATCATGTATGCTTGATAAAAAATAGTACAACATTTATTCCTATAAATAACCTCTCCCATCAGTAATCATATAAACCCTAATGGTTGTCAATACCATTAGGATTATTTTGAAAAAATGTAAATATATCCCTTCCTAAATGTATACTTCATATTGAAAATATGGTCTATATATTCAAGAAACGAACAAATCATCTCCCAAAATATCATTAATCATAGTAAAATACCATCACCTATAAAAGGGGTATCTAAATCATTTATGTTGGGATGAAACTAAAACATACGAAATAATTATGTTATACATACCTATAAAGACAACCTCACATTAAAATATCACAAAATCCAATGTATTCTAACCCCTTCACCGATAAAAACTATAACCCAACAATACCCACACTCCAAAATTCATTGCTACAAACATTAGATACAAATTTCTGTATTTGGTACAAATATATTTGAACAAACTTCATCCATAAAGTACGTACAAAATATATATGAAATATTGGACCACTTAAATTACTAATGACCATTTAGTATTATATTTTTATAGAGTTAGGAATAAGTATTAACAACATTAATTTATTAAAAAATGTGTCATAAAAGTATACATATTATCAGACAATACCCATTTTTACTAAATACATATAAAGAATTAAAAATTTCGTATAAACTAATTCACATGTTAAAACATTCCCAACTCAAATAATTTATCATTATTCCTAATCACATACAAAAAAGTAAACATAAAATTGGTGATCTCAAATGTTCACTACGGGTAAACACAAGCATTAACAATTTAATTTCAACAATGATCATAAGATAAATTTCAGGGTATCATGATAAAATCAATGTTTATGATAAATACATAAGATAACTCATACCCTTCAACACTTGGATCCAAAATCTTGAATCATTGAATAAAACATTAATATATCAAAAAGTTCATTGAATCAATATTCAATATCTATGTGACCTAAATATTGATTAATATAGTGAATAAAAACTCATAACAGGTACAATGAAAATGTGTTTGTATCAGAATACATAATTTCCATAACATATAAAATCACACAAACATATGGAATAAACATATTGTCAACATTTATATCTAATGCATTGGAAGGGTATCATGTACCCAACTATAATTGGTTTACCATGAAAACAATCCTCCTCTGTATATCACGAAGCCACCAGCCCTTGGTTTATAATTGAACAACCAATCAAAATAAACAATTCCTATGAACCATTTAATAAAAAAAATTCATATATCTTTTATTTCATCATAGAACTCAATGAAATATAAAATAATCTTTTATATCATGGAAATAACATGGGATATATGAGAATCTATTTGATGAGATCATAATCCATCCATAGTAATCATGAGGATGTATCAATAAAAAATAACCCCAATGGAGTACATGTTGTTGGAACCACATTGTGTATAAGGTTGTATTTGTTGTCAATAATTGTCAATGAAGATCAAAATGAAGGAGATCAAGAAGTACTCCATGGAAGTTGATGAATGAGAATTCAGACGATTGATGTTCTGATCATAAGTTCAAAGAACATGTGTCAAAGGTGATATATTGTTTTCAACAATGATGAATGTGAGAGACGATTTTTGTACTGATCATAAGTTCAAAGAACATGTGTCAAAGGTGATACATTGTTTACAACAACGAAGAATGTGAGGTGTAATCCATCTGAGGATGATTAATGAAGAATGAGGTTTTTGGATGAAGTCCCTGAAATTCCTCATTATTTCATGAGAACCATGGGTTTTTGATGAAGACCATGAAATTAATCATGATTGCATGAGAACCATGCAAGAGGCTTCTTGACGAATGTAATCATATGGTTTGCATGAAGTAGATCATAACGGTTGATGAAGAAGACAATGTGCAAATGAGTGGAATTCTAAGATGGTCGTACGGGGATTGGAATTCTGAGATAGCAATGCACATCACATTGTCATAGAATATGATGATTCTAAAGCTATGCCTTCAAAGAATACATATCACAATATTGTATTTTTTGATAAAAGCAGAAGAGTTGTTGAAGGATACAGATCACCAAGAAGAAGTGTTGTTGAGGTGATCATGCTTGATGACAAAGCAAACAAACGACATACAAATTTGTTAACAAATGAGATTCCATGGTGGCATGTCGAGTTCAAGGACTGTGGATAATGATCTATGTTTTATTCAAGGAACATCGACAAAGGAATGGATGATCTAGAGGCAGACAAAAAGAGCAGATACAAGGTGGCGCCATTTCACAGTGTTTGCCAGATTTTTGGGACTAAAAATTGTCAAATAAAGAAGAGTGATTTTGGAAAAGGGACTTGCATGCCGTACACATTAAGGAGATTAAACTTGCACGCCATGTGTTATTGAGGATCAGAACATCAAAATATGGAAAAGGGATAAGGGTCTTGCAAGTGTTGGTTAGGTCGCGCATGTGGACTTGCGTGCCGTGAAAGAACATGCATGTCGGTAGCTAGGAGGATTCGAACTTACGTACCTATTGTTTTCCAAGAACAGAACTTCAAAATATGGCTAAGGAAAGAAGGCCGCGCAAGTATTGGTCGGGTCGCGCAAGTGAGTAGCGCGACAGAGGCTAGGGGAGTTGAGCTGCGCGCCGAGACTTGCAGGCCAAGGAGTGTCTGGCGCGCTGACCGCGCAGGGGGTCTAGTTTTCCTATAAATACAAGTCGACCCCTCCTCATTTCTTACAAAGTCCAAAACTTAGAAAAATCAGAGCTCCTGCCGCGTAGGTGTGGAAGTCGCGCAAGTATTGTGTGGTCGCGCAGGTGGACTTGCGCGCCATTATCTGAAGCTGCGCGCTGATTGTTGGATGTGCGCCCAAGGCAGTTTGGGAGAGAAAGGAAGTAAGTCATGTAGGTTAGAAGATGAAGAAGGAAGTGTCGCACAGGTGATTTGGTGATACTTGCGCACCATTTTGGACCTGCGCGCCGGAGACTTGTGTGCCGTAGTGATACTTGCGCGCTGTATTGGGACTTGCGCACCTAGCTCAGAGAATCATGCTAGGTATTGCAGAAGCCCTCCGGTCTGTTTGGAGCTGCACGAATGCCGGGAGATTACCCGATACATTCGGTGCAAAGTGAGATTGAAAAATAAATCTAAATGATACATGCATGATCTCATGCATACATGGTGAACAGATTCTGATGATGAAAAGTAAGCTAAGAATCATTTATTGAGCAATCACATAAGTGATTGTGATTCAGGCAAACGAAGACAAGGGGATCTAGTACATTCAGTCATTGCACTAAAGAAGAAGGATTGAACTAAAAAGAGCATCTAAACTGAACCCTGATGCAAGAAAAGTCTCATGCAAAACAGGAGACAAAGAACTTCAATGCACATCTATTGAAGATACCTTCACGTCTATAAACTGAGTGAGACTTCACCAAGGGCGGTGAGCCAGGGGGAGTCAACGGGGGTGACCAGAGGGAAGCAGTGAGCTATCCTTGAACCTTTCTAAAGGAAACGAGCCTGGGACATAGTGACTGTGACTGAACCATTGTAATCCACAACTAGTGAAGATTAGTGGAATTTGGTGTGACCAGAAACTTTTCGGTGTATGCTCCTTGAACGTAGCCCTTAGTGGTGAACCAAGTAAAATTGCTATGTTGTCTCTCTGCATGTGAATGTTTCATTGATGATCATATCCATCATACAAGTTTAAGTAGTTCCTACCAATGTGGGAACATGATCCACAACTTTAAGAAGAAAAAGTTGACACCCTGATTCACCCCTCCCCTCTCAGGGTGTCCAGAGGTCCTACAAGTGGTATCAGAGGAAGGTTGACGTATGTTGGATATTCTACAGTAATTATATTTAGAAGGGGATTTGAGTTTCTTTCCTAATTTCAACAAGAAGAGCAGTCTTGATGAGGATTCAGTCATTTCTGAGCAGAAGTCTACATCTATCAAGACAATGAAAAACAGGAAAAGGAAAGAGAAGAAGCAGCTGAAGAAGTCCCACATATCCAAAGACGTTTTAGGGTCTTGTTCTCCATGCCATTCCAATAATAAAGAAATATCAGGCTTGGAATGTATCGAGCAGGTGGCTCAGAATTCTTCCAGAGGAAAGGATGTCATCCCTAATTCAAGCTTTAAGGAAAAACTCAAAATATATCTGCATGATATTCATGAAGAAAGGGTTTCAATTATTTGTAGCCTATTCCAATCTATGCAGGTTGAGATCACTTGATTAGAAAGGTAGCAGACAATATGGAAAAGGGGTTAGAATGAAAATTTATGGAAGGTATGAAGCTCACCAAATAGGTGGAAGTGTTTGAAGAAAAAGAGGAAGTAAATAAGACTCTAAATGAAATGATTCATGCACTTGAAGCTGAGCTGAAGAAGAGCAATGAAGTCAAGAGTTTTTGTTTCGAAGAAACTTCAATGAAATTTAGGGAACATGACTCTTTGTTACAAAACGAAGTTAATATGCATGAAGATGAGGTTGAAAGTTTGAATAAGACTTGTGATGAGAAGATGATCATGATTGAAGATCAGAAGATCATCCTCAATATTGAGGGTCAAAAATTGGAATCCCAGTTGACCAAGATTGAGAATTCACATCTTGAGACTTCAAAAAAGAATGAAATGAGTGATTTTTGTACTCAATGTTCGTTGGAGGAATATAAAGCTGAAATACCTCTAACATGTGACAAGAAGATTATGAAAACTCTTGATTATTCACATCATGAATCAGTTTCTACTGGTACTGAATGATCATTGGAGGATTCTATTGTCGAAAGACCTCCAAAATGTGATAAGAAGATCATGACCTCACTGATTGATCTATCACAAGCAACTAAGAAAGTAAAGGTACCATCCAAACCATCTATTACTCATGTTTCTAGATACATTCCCACAATCAGTGCAGGTTGGATGAAAAATTCAAAACAAGTATGGATAAGGAAAGGTGAGGAGAAGAAACCTACCACCATGGCTAGGGTGGATAGGAAGAAAAACGTGAAATATGGTTCCCCAGATAGAGAAAAACACATCTGGAAGAAGGCCCAACTTCCTTTTATAGAAGATAAAAAGAAGGGAAGGTTTGTGGGTAACTGTTGGTGTTGCAGCAGATTTGGGCACTGTGAACTGGATTGTTTTTATAATCCCTTACATGGAAAAGCACAGGGAAAGCCTATATCTAAGGGAAGGATGCTAGAGAAGAAGAAGCAACATCTGTAGGTCCAGAAGCATCATTTTACAGCAAACAGATATAGAATACTTTATAACATCTGTGATGTATGTTGTGGAAGTGGTCACAAGAATGGTACATGGGTATGTCAATAAATATCCAGAGCTGATAGGAATAGAAGACCACACAAGACAGCTAAGAAGGAAGAATATTCCATGAAAACAAATCAAAATAATAGTTTGAACACACATTTCCCCAAGAATATCTCAAGTAGGGAATCTGAGAAGACCAAGGGTTTTAGATCCATGAAATTGAAGGTTCATTCATCCAAAAGAAGCACTAAGTGGGATGAAACTCAGATGAACCCATGTGGAAGACCAAACCAGCTGCAACCGTTCCAAATGACATATTGGTCATCTGGCCCGAAGATTTGAAAAAATGTGGAAACATGAAGATGAAAAGGCCAAGGTTGGTGACAATGGAAAAGAAAAAATTTCACTTGATGAAGACACAGTGCATGAGAGATTTCAAACTAAGAGAAACACACATGTCAAAGAAGATCTGTGTGAGAGTTGCAAGAAATCTGGTCACACTGCAAAAGGTTTCCTAACCATAATACCAAAGCAAGAAGCAGTCCTTAAGAGGAGTAAGAATGTATCATTCATGATGGCTATTGAGCAGAACAATTCCTCACACAAAGTAGAAGAGAATGTGAAGAAATCTATGCCACATCAACAGATGTCAGAACATATGTTCAAATGTGCAGGCATGAAGACTAGAGTGAACAGAGGAACTTGGTTGAGAAAAGAACCTCAATCATACAGAACATGTTGATGAAGCAAGGGGGAACCACCTTATTCCCTTATTCATTTGTGTATTGTATTTGTGCTAATAATTTAGGGAATTAAAGGTGAAGCATTCTCTCAGGGGGAGAACCCGAGATGTAGTGAATGTTGTCAACTCATGAAAGCCAAGATAAAGAAGTTTCCATCCTTAGTAGATTCTTCAATTGATATTCAATGATTAATATGATGAAGGATCACTCTTGACGAAGATGATGAGAAGTGTTTCCCTTACGGGGGAGAAAAATTAAGAAGCTTCCAATATCACTGTTTCAATCAATATCAACTCCAGCTGGTATCAAAAGCAGTTACTTTGCAAATTTTTTGAAGAGCATGTCATTTGATAAGGTATGTCATTTCTCCATCTCTTAACCTTGGAAACTCAGATCATTTTACAAAGGGGGTGTAACTGAATTGATCAGTGACATAAAAACAATGGAAGTGCCCCAAGGCCATTAATCCTGCCGACTGCACTTGAATGTTTTTGATCTGTTTGCTGATGTGAGTGCAGGAGTTTCAGGTTGATTATTCCCTATCACATTTGATTTTCTTCTTCCTGAAATAAAAGTGGTAAAACCTTGAAGACAAAATATATGAGTTCTCATCTCATTTTGGTATCATGATCTGTGAATAATGGACATCCATGTTGACTAAATCAAATCATCTTGTTTTCTACAATGAGAATTACTCAAGTAGACTTAGAGAGTAATGATTAATGAAACATTGATTATGTAGGGATTGATACCCTCCTTACCATGCGCTTTGTATTTCTTGTCAATAAGGGGGAGAGAAAGTGAAATGAACGTTTGAAAAGAAAAGTTTATTGAAGAGAAGATTCTCATTTTGACAATGACAAATTCATTTCAGAAGATGTATAAGGTATTGACAACAAAATACAATGGGGGGATTGTTGGAACAACTTTGTATATAAGGTTATATTTTTTGTCAATAATATTCAATGAAGATCAAAATTAAGGACATCAAGAAGTACTCCGACGAAGTGGAGGAATGAGAGTTCAGATGATTATTGTACTGATCATAAGTTCAAAGAACATGTGTCAAAGGTGATAAATTGTTTAAAACAATGAAGAATGTGAGAGACGATTGTTGTACTGATCATAAGTTCAAAGAATACGTGTCAAAGGTGATACATTGTTTTCAACAATGAATAATGTGAGGTGTAATCCATCTGAGGATGATTAAAGAAGAATGAGGTTTTTGGATGAAGTCCATTCAATTCCTCCTTATTGCATGAGAACCATGGGTTTTTGATAAAGACCATGCAATTAATAATGATTGCATGAGAACCATGGAAGATACTTCTTGATGAATTGAATCATATGGTTTGCATGATGTAGATCATGACTGTTGATGAAGAAGACAATGTGCAAATGAGTGGAATTCTAAGATGGTCGTACGAGGATTGGAATTCTGAGATAGCCATGCACTTCAAATTGTCAAAGAATATGATGATGCTAAAGCTATTCCATCAAAGAATATATATCACAATATTCGATTTTGTGATAAAAGAAGAAGAGTTGTTGAAGGGTACAGATCACCAAGAAGAAGTGTTGTTGAGGTGATCGTGCTTGTTGACAAAGAAAACAAACGACATACCAATTTGTTGACAAAGGAGATTCCATGGTGGCATGTCGAGTTCAAGGACTGTGGAAAATGATCCATGTTTTATTCAAGGAACATCGACAAAGGAATGGATGATTTGGAGGCAGACAAAAAGAGCAGATACAAGGTGGCGCCATTTCGCAGTGTTTGCCAAATATTTGGGCCTGAAAATCAACAAATGAAGAAGAGTGATTTTGGAAAAGGAACCTGCGCTCTGTACAATTTAAGGAGAGGAAACATGCGCGCCATGTGTTTTTGAGGATCAGAACATCAAAATATGGCAAAGGGTTAAGAGTCGCGCAAGTTTTGGTTATGTCGCGCAAGTGGACTTGCGCGCCGTGAAAGAACATGCGCGCCGATATCTAGGAGGATTTGAACTTATGTGCCTATTGTTTTCCATGAACAGAACTTCAAAATATGGATATGGAAATAAGGTCGTGCAAGTATTGGTCAGGTCGTGCAAGTGAGTTGCATGACAGAGGCTAGGGGAGATGAGTTGCGCGCCGAGACTTGCGCGCCAAGGAGTGATTTGCACGCTGACCGCGCAGGGGGTCCAGTTTGCATATAAATACAGGTCGACCCCTCCTCATCTCTTACGGATTTAAACACATAGAAAAATCATAGATCCCGTCTCGCAGGTGTGGATGTTGCGCAAGTATTGTGTGGTCGCACAGGTGGACTTGCGCACCATTATCTGAAGCTGTGCGCCGGTTTTCGGCTGCGCACCCAAGGCAGTTTGGGAGAGAAAGGAAGTAAGTTGCGCAGGTTAGAAGTTGAGGAAGGCAGTGTCACACAGGTGGTTTGGTGATACTTGCGCACCATTTTGGACCAGTGTGCCGGAGACTAGTGCGCTATAGTGAGACTTGTGCGCTGTATTGGGACTTGCACGCCTGGCTTGGAGAATCGCGCCAGGTATTACTGAAGCCTGCCGGTCTGTTTAGAGCTTCACAAATGCCGGGAGATTACCCGATACATTCAGCGCAATGTGAGATTGAAAAATAAATCTAAATGATACATGCATGATCTCATGCATACTTTCTGAACATATTCTGACAATGAAAAGTAAGTCGAGCATCATTTATTGAGCAATCACATAAGTGATTGTGATTCAGGCAAATGAAGACAAGGGGATCTAGTGCATTCAGTCATTGCACTAAAGAAGATGGATTGAACTAAAAAGATCATCAACTCTGAACCCTGATGCAAGCAAAGTCTCATGCTCAACAGGAGACAAAGAACTTCAATGCACAACTTTTGAAGAGACCTTCACGTCTATAAACTGAGTGAGATTTCACCAAGGGCAGTGAGCCAAGGGGAGTCAACGGGAGTGACCTGAGGGAAGCAGTAAGCTATCCCTGAACCTCTGTAAATGCAGTGAGCCTGGGACATAGTGACTGTGCCCAAACCATTGTAATCCACAACTAATGAAGATTAGTGGAATTTGGTTCGACCGGCAACTTGTCGGCGTATGCTCCTTGGACGTAGCCCTTAGTGGTGAACTAAGTAAAATTGTTGTGTTATCTCTTTTCATGTGAATGATTCATTGATGATCATATCCATCATACAGGTTTAAGTACTTCATACCAACGTGGGAACAAGATCCACAACTTTATGATTCAAAATTTGACACCCTGATTCACCCCTCCCCTCTCAGGGTGTCCCGGGGTCCTACACAGGTAACATCAAGCGTTGATGATATTCATTAATTGAAAATCTATTAAAATATCTATAATTTTTTTGGGAAATACCATTTTGAAATTGAAAATATCATTCAAAAACTAAAAATATAACAAATATTAATGTAACCATTTTAATTGAAAATTACGATATATAATTGTAATTGAATATTTGAAGTGATGAGGATACATGATGGTAAGAAAAAAATTTCATGACATAAATTCTATAAATATAAATTCTTTTTTAAAAATTTGAATGGAAATTCAAAAGAGACTCATATGAAAATGATTATAAAATTTCTTTTTAAGACATTATAAAATAATTTGAAATATCATATAAAATAATTTTACAAAAAAAATACTTAATATGATCATTCTGATAATCATTTTTGAAAATATTCATTTCTAAGGGAAATCATCACAATCTAAAATATGGTACAAATAGATAGAACATAGAAAAAAATTTCATGATGTTTCTTTATTAATGAGGTTGGAAATAGAATGAAAAAATTTTATATATAAACATAAAGTGAGGAAAATATTAGATATTTGGCTCAAGAAAAAATATTTCGTAATTTCTTCAGAAGGAACAATTAACATAAATATTAAAGAATATAAAATAAATTCAACATAAAGCCTTTTCCAATTTAGTAAAATTTCAATAATAATCTCTATGAAATAATAATTTTAAAGAAATATTAAATATCATAAACATATGGAGATACAAGATATTAAAATTCACAGGAGAAGTATATACACCTCATAAATGATGTTGGTTCCATTAAATCAACATATTCCTCAATGAGAAATAATTTGAAGAAAATAACCCTTAAAAAGATAATATCATTAAGTTAATAATTAGTAAATATATATTTTATTTTTAACAAATATAAATCCAAAAAATAGGAGCTATTAGTAAATAAAATAATTCATATTTCAAATCAAATATTATCGGGGAATAAAACATTCAATTAATAAGAGTTATAACCCAACGATATAAAATTGAGATGACAAACCTTTTACCACTTTATAACATTCATGTGAAATAAACATAGATAAAATATTTAAAAATGAAAATAAAAACATCATTATGTATAAATGATTCATTATACAACATGTAATTTGTGTGTATATACACCATATAAATGATATAATGTGAATAACAAAAAAATATTCCTCAATGGAAGAAAATTCAGTCAAAATCCCTTACATCGCATTGAGAAAATTCATGCATATACATTAACACATTTATAATTTAAAAAACATTTATTTACTTGTATATGAACATTTTACTTGTTTTTTACATTATTTTTAAACAATTTATTTCATTTAAAAAAATGAAATTTTTTATTTCTTAATTTGTTAAGCCCACGTTGTGTGCTTTGAGGATTTTAGGTTCAAAATTTCAAAATGACATTGACATGTTGACCATTTTCATAGGGTTCATTGATTCATCATATCTAGAAAAAAAATTATTTAGATAAATATAATATTTATACATTACATATACCTTCAAAACCAATATACATTATAAACCAATAATTTAATATAGCTATGATAAATGAATTATGAGTATTTTTGAGGATATCACCTATTCCACATAAATTTTTACTATATTCATTAATGATATTATCATGCAATTTTATAGTTAGTTATCATGAATTTTTTCTATTATAAAATTAAATTATATTTATTAAATTATATAATTCAATATTATAATTATTATTATCATGAAATATTGTAACATTATAATATGTAATATTTTCATTATTACTAAACATATATGTAAATATAAAATAAAAAATATTTAAAAAGATAGCATAAAATGTCATAATAATTATTTCTATATTATAATTAAATTATTTATTATTCAATATAAAAATGTTTGGAAAAAATATATTGAAATATAAATAAATTGTGAATATTGAGTTATTCTTTCACAGAAACCCATACTATTAATAAAATCACCAATGCATCTTAAACTATGATGTTCTATTATGATCTTATACATCAATACTGGTGTGGTCACACAAATGAATATAATGATATTATTGTTAAATATTATAATATAATATCAATGATTCTAATATTTATTTTTTAAATTTTATTAATATTATAACAATATCATCAATAATTATATTAACTAGCAATATTATAGTTATTAGACATGGAAAATTACTATTTTTTAAATTTCCATAATATAATAACGGATTCAATGTCAAATGCAATATTATAACTACCATTGACAAGAAATATTACGACATTTAAAAATGTTACATTATAATTATTACTAAAATTATATGTGAAGTGAATATATTATGTTCATGAAAAATCTTCCGCACAATATCATTATAACAATTGAAAAACTAACATGATATTATTTTTTATAAAATTTAAAAAACCACACTGAAAATACTATAAAATATAAAAAATTTAAAACACGCGTACTTCCAATGAGATCATAAATGAATCATTCAATAAAATTCTATTAATTAATTCATTTAATAAGAGATATTACAATTATTCAGTATGATATTTATTATTTCTATTACAACAAATTATTGTAGTCAATACTATGTAACAAGAAGAAATGTAATTATTGTTAATATGATATATTGTAACAATAAAAGAAGAAATATTCTAATTAATACTAAAAATATACGCAAAAAGGAAATATTATATTAATATGAAAAGCTTCATAAAATAACATAAAAATGATTATTTTAATGATATGAATGTATTTTTATACAGTATAAACTAAATGTTGGGAAAAATAGAATTAAATTTACAAAAAAAGATGAAACATAAGAACTTCTTACGATGCCACCCATGCTATTATTATTCTCAGTCAGGAATGCATAACAAATGAATCATAATGGAATCTTGTGCATTAATAATGGTTTGATCACACTATATAATATATATAAGCAATTGTTAAAATTTTTGAATGAAATATAAAAGATATTAATATTCCTTGTTTTTAAATAATTATTATTAAAAAAATTAATTCAATTATATTGAAATATTAAAAAAAATCATGAAAAATTATTATTTCTAATATAGAACTATATATAATTTGATACAATATATCATGCAGTATTTTACCTATTGTTAACATGAAATAGTATAACATTATAACATATAATATTTTAATAATTACTAAAATTTTATATAAACATATACATTATATTCAATAGAAAATATTATATATAATAACATTATTATTATTATACTGACATGTGATTCATTTTAATACATTGAAAATACATGATTAGAAAAAATGATGAAATATACAAAAAAGGTGCAACACAAGTAATTTCCCTTATTTCACCCATGCAACATTCATTATTATGTATTAATTAATGAAATTATCCAACAATATCATAATTTTTTAAAAGGAAAAAAATATTCTATATGTTATAACATTATATAACATCATTTATAATATAACATTAATTGTTATAAATATTTTTATCTTGAGATATTTTAACATTATAACATGAAATATTATAAATGTCACAAAATTAATATATAAACATCAAAGTGTATGTTCATTAAAAATGATTACATACTATATCATAAAAATTATCGTTACACTGATATGTAATTATTTTTATTATAATTTGAAGAAAATGCATAAATAATACAATAAAATATTAAAAAAATCAACATGAGTACTTCCTATGAGGTCACCCATCATAGAACTACTCTCACCAAGTCACACATAACAACAGTGTACTAATGGGATTTGGTGCATTAATGCTAGCGTGATCTCAAACAAAAATATGTAGAAATTATTGTTAAATATTTCGATATACTATCATGGAATCTAGTATTTCATGTTTCTATATTATTACTCTTATTAAAACAACATCAAATAATGAAATTATTAGTAAATATATATTAATTTTCATGAAAATTGACTATTTCTATTCAAACATTATACAATAGTTGTTTGAATATAATATATTGTACAATAATTATCATTAACTAATAAAATTATAACATTATAATAAGTATATTATAATAATTACTAAAACTATATATAATTATGAATTATTACTTTCTTTAGAAAATCATATGTACAATATCAAAATAATAATTCATAGAATGGAACATAATATTTTTCAATGTAGGATTCAATGTTACTTTTTATATAATAAAAAAATGCTCTGAATATTCAATGAAATATAAAAAAAAGGGAATCATGAGTACCTTCCTGGAAGTTCCCCTTGAGTTATTCATTATTAATATATTCATTATTGCAATTATCATGAAATATTTTAAATATCCAATATGAAAATTATTATAACTATATTAACATTAGACTATATTTGTTACAATTTAACATGGAATATTAATATTATTTTTAACAAGATATATTATATCATTATGAAGTGGGATATTATAATTGTTACTAAAATATATGTAAATATTGAATTATATATTCATAAAAATAGATTAAAAAATATCATTATAAATATTTTCATATTGAAATGTAATTTTTTTTCAGATAGTGTAAATAAACTATGGTAAAATAGAATGTAATTTAAGGAAGTGTGAAACACGATTACTTCCCAAGTGTAAACAAATCGAAATTCTACTCCGACCCAGTCATGATTAACTTCTAAATAGTAATGGAATAAGGTGCATTAATACATGTTTTATTTCACAACATAATATACTGATCCTCCTGTTAAATATTTTAATGGTCTATTAATGATTATAAGATTACATGATTCAATTTAGTTAAGATTGAAAACAAAATTTAATAAAACAACTCTCATGAAATATTATAATTAGATAACATGATAAATTAATATTTCTATTATAACAATACACAAAAGTTGTTACAATATAAAATTCAACATATTAATTATTTTTTATCATGAAATTTTACAACATTATAACAAGAAATATTAATATATTTTATAAAATATTTGGTAAACACAAAAATAAAATAACAATTTCATATCAAAAGGGAACATATAACATCACAATAATTATTATTATTATACATATATGAAATTTATTATTCAATTTAAGTAATATCTCATAAAATAGAATAAAATATACAAAAAATTGTGTAACACGATTAATCTTTTGACACAATTAAATTATTGGTACAAGATAACATACAATAATATAATTAACATTAACATGATATAATATAGACGTATAATGAGCAGTATTATATTAGTTTTCTAAATACTATCTGGACCTAAAATACTATATTCATTATAAATTTATACATAGAAAATCAATATAATTATTACTATACAGAAATTGATTCATTTTTTATAAAATTTATACAAAATCATGAATAAATAAAATAAAATAAAAATAAAATTGGTTCTTTACAAGCACCTACTAAGAGATAACACACAAAATATTAAATATTATTATATTCATTCAAATCATTCTCAAATAATATTATATTTATTCAATATGAAATTTATTATTTCTATTATATCATTAGACGGTACTTGTTACAAAATAACATGAAATGATAATATAATTTTTAATAGGATATATTGTTACATTATAAAATTCAGTATTACAAATATAACTAAAAAAATTAAATATTAAATACTATCTTAAATATATTTTTAAATAAAATATCATAATAATTATTCATATACAAACACTATTTTTCCAAAATGTGTAAATAAAATCTTTGAAAATTTAACCAAATATAAAAAAAGGGTTCCATATATGTACTTCATAGGAGGACACCCATAATTGTTCTACTCTCATCTATAAATGATTAATTGACTAGTTCTAATGGAATCCATTTCATTAATACCTGTGTGATCATACTATATGCTCTGTATATGCTTATTTAAAATATTTGAATGAACTATCAATAATTATAATATTATATGGTCATGTTAATTGTTATCATAAAATAAAATTAATGACTTCTACTATCATCAAATTTTATAAATTTTAACCTGATTAATTATTATTTATGTTATAATAGTATATTGAAATGTTTATGATATAGAAGTTAATAGTATAATAATAATTGAAATGAAATGTAAACATGAAAAATTATATTCATTAAAATATTTATGTATAATATCATAAAAATATTTATTCTAATGACATGAAATAAAATTTTATACAATAAATAAATCATATAAAACACAATGAAATATAAAAAATGGTGCAATAAGAGTACTATTATGTAGGTTTCTAAGGAATCATTAATTTTTATTATATGCATAAATGAAATTAATTGACCAACTCGAATGTTGAATGGTACTCGTCTTTGATGTCATGTGTGGAAGGGGTGTGGTAAAAATATAAGGATTCACTTCATTGGCCCATGTAGTAGGTATTTATTTTATGGAAAGTCATTAATTATTTCCAACATGATGATTGAAGACCTAGAGGGAGGATTTCCTCGACACAGATGGGTGTGGTGGTACTGTTGTAGAATCCGGTGTTGAAGAAGGTGATATCTCCTGATGCGAGGATAGTGGCTTGACAGACTCATGTCAGGGAGGGTTCACAAAGGCAGAAAATAAGTGGAGGGGGAAAATTATTTGTGAATGTTGGGGATGATATTTAGACATTTGTGCGGTTGAGTCAAGGGTGGGAGAAGGAAAATGTGGTGTTAGTGACTGGAATTCATAACACAAGCATGGGGTTCGATCGTCGAAGGATGTAACGTGTGGTTAAACAACTAGTGGTTCTGGGCTATGTAATTTGATCATTTATGTGACGTGATCCTCATCGATGATTGGGAGGGCTTCTGACAACATTCAGATATGGGAGTTTTGGAATTGAACCAAGAACCAAATGCAGTCCAAGTAGGTGGCAGTGGTGTAGTGTAGTAGCCATAGGCATTTGTCCTATAATGAAAATGATTAATGTGTGACTATGTTTTAGAGACAATATATTTTCATGTAGGCATTTTATGTATTCATTCGAATATTTATGAATCCAGATGTTTTGAAGAAGTGTGATTTAAGGTCTTTGTGATCCGATAATTAATTTTATAAAAATATTAAATATATTTTCTATGCCCACATAATTTTCCAAATGAAGTAGAATATATCATATATAGAATGTCAAATATGAAATAAGAGACCACTATTGAATTTGTAATGTGGATTTTACCCTAGGTGTGACATAATTCTGGTCATCATGGGTCCCTCGGTGGGGATTTCATTCATGGTTTCATTTGAAAAATTAATTAAATCAATTAATTTATTTAATAACGAAAACTCAAATAACTCATATATGGAGACTTTGATGGTAAATCTAAGTCCGTCGTTGAGTTTGGATTGTGTTGTTCACCATAGGAGGTACCTAATGTCGGTCGTTGTAGGATGTTTAAATGAGGAAATCGTTGGTGGGTATATTTAACTAAGATAAATAAAAGTTTAATTTAATTTTTATATTAGAAAACCAACTTAAATCATATATAAATACCATCATATGAAAATTTTCAAATGGTTTTCCACATTACCACTATTTGATTAAAGAGGAGGAGAGCATCCTTCATTGGAGGATCACGTCTAGATGATGAACGAGGATCAGATTGGAGTGAATCAAAATGTATCAAATGCGTAATATCATCATCATCGTTAGTGAATGTGATCACCACCAAAAATTGATCCATGATTGAGGTAAGACTCAACAATTTTCATTTCCATCCCTTTGATAAAAACATTGTAGCATGAATCATTATTTTCTTTTAATTAGGGGATTATATTTTTTCACCTGAGGCATGTAATCCAATTAAATTAATTTAATTACTTTTATTTTTTTCCAAGCCATGATACTCACCCCAGTTCCCCACTATTTAATTTTTAACCAAAAACTTTTGGTCAAAGATTTTTATCACTTTTTTATTGATTTCCCCCCCAACATTCCTCACATTATTCATTTTTTGACCACGGGGTCATGATTCGACATTTCGGAGGCAGGTTCAGGTGTGATCAAACCTCCATATTCATGGTTGTAGAATAAATTGAATGCAATTTTATTGTTCATGGATGGATTAATAAACGAGCAAGATGGGTTTTTTTTGAATGGATAGGATCAGTACCGTCGGTGTAGGGTTTTGTGATCGTAGGTGATTTAATATTGAATCAATGATCCTTATTTTCCTGGTAGACACACGATGATGATGTGTAGTGTGACAGAATATTTTCTAAGAAGGGGATGTGTGTGACATCTCAAGGGGCGACTAATCGGTGTGGAAAAATTGTTGATATACTTGGATCTCAGATTAAGTGGTTAAATGTGGTGAACCCATCGACAGTAATTATTATTTCATAATAATAATAATAACATTTAAAGACATATTATTTTGTTAATTAAATTTAATTGTTTTTATTGATCATGAGGAGCGCCATTTGAAATTGTTTTCAAATTATTAAATTAGATTAATTAATGAGGGTGATTAGTATCACATGATAATTTTTTAATTATAAATTTGTGAAATAATAGAAATCATTTAAAAATTATGAGATTATAATAGAAAATGATATTTGGTTTAAAATTAAGTATAGAAAATGTTTACTGATTTTGTAGTTAATGAAGGATGTGCAAACCCACTTAAGAATTATGTGTTCCCTTTTTTCTATTATCAATATTATTTTATAATTAAATGAAAATGAAATAAAATAATAAGAGGAAATAAGAGGAGTAGTTTCCATTGAGAGGATTGTTGCACCGTATGAAAATGTAGGTGAAAGAGAAGTGTGCATATCCATTTATTTTGCGTTAAAAATATTAATAATAATTTTAAAATATCTTTTTTTAATTTCTCGTTATAAAACCATAATCAATCCATAACTTCATCAATAAAAATCAAATTGAAGAACTGTCGGTGGTAGTGTAACCTAGTAATTTTGATGGTCTTATTTAGAACTAATACAAGATATATTTTTCAAACACATGAGTCATGTGAATGAAATACACAAGAAAAAAATTATTATTAATTTAGAATCATTTTTCAGATCTATCATCTTCATATTATGTTCAAATAAAAAAACCATAGTGCATTTCATCCCAAACATTAAGGAAGAGGGTTTGAAACTTATATATGGTATTTGATCCAGGTTTATGGTTTGGGCCCACAAATCACCATTCATACATTATATAGTGAAATGAATCTTCTTCACTGAGTGTCCAATATTTTAAAGTTAGTATCCTAACCCTTGAATTTTTCTATGAGGATCACAAAAGTGTAATTCTATTTTCCATTCAGGTCCTCTTTCATAATCATATCATTGATATTACATTTTTTCCTTCAATACGATGAAAGGACGTATGTGTTCATTAGGAATTTGGTCAAAAATTGTAGTGTAATAACGATACACCCCATGTAGTATTACATATCCAGCAATACATGTGATGGAAAGGACACATCCCAACAACCAAGTGGTACCACACATCGTGTGGCGCACTTACATATTTTTTTCTCTTATATAAATATTCATGCTTATGTATCTCATTCATTTGAACTAGGATTTTCCTATATCAGTAGCCTGTGAAATGTTTTTTCCTTGTATAAAATGGTATTTTTTTCTAATAAAAATTTCAAGATATGATGTTCAATATTTAAAGCACAACACCTCATAATGTAGACTTCAGTGAAGACTTTGATCACACAAGATAACTATAGACTATCATGTGGTATCGTCCAGTAGTGTAGGGAAGTGGATTTCCTCAATTCATTCTGAGTGTTACCCTCAATAAGGGATAGGAAGTGGTGTTTCTTTATTTTTTCTGTGTGGTATCCTCCTTTATAGTTGGACAGTGAAGTTTATCAATGACCATTATGGTTCGAACTTTCTAGAAAGGCTGGGAAATGGAATTCTTTAATGATTTCTAATTGGTACCATCTATAAAGGTTGTGTGGTGGAGTTATGAGATTACCTTACCATGTGGTACTATAACATTCACTACTTAGGATCCCCTAAAATGGTGCTGCGAACTGGGTTTCCATATGACATCAAATGTGCCTCCCCATATTCCATATGTTTCTGACTAGTTGTGTGGGTCAAATGGGTCTGGGGGTGACTGTAACCTCTTCACTAGAGTAATACACGTTATAAAATATGTGAAATAAAGGAAATAATAAGTAATAAACCATAAATATGAATTACCAACCATTCCCCAAAAAGGGTAAGACAAATTCCAAACAATAAATATGGTATGTCATACAAGAAATTATAAAAGCAAAGAAAACCCAAAATAATGTAAAATAACTCAATCTGTAAAATGGGTCTTATCTCAATGTATGTATCCTCATCCATACACATCTGATGCACGATTAAACTCCCTCACATATGGATCTTGCTCTTATCTTGACTTGTGACCAAGAAAATTTCATGGGTACCTAATGACAGCATGAGTAGGGTTTGATAACTACATAGTGGCAAACTAACAATGGTGTCTACAAAATATACAATCTAAACAGATAGTGCATGCATGCACTAAAAAAATAACAAGGTAAAAAAAGACATTTAGATTTCCATTTCTTAACAACATATTCTTAAATTATTATCAAATTTTGATACATTGGTTTGTCAATTACATCAATTATAAAATGGCCTAATTGGTCAATTACTACATACAAATAATGAAGTCAATATACCTATCTCATAATGGATAACATTCCATAAAAAATTTCATCACACATACCTTGGAGCTACAGTCCATACAGTCTCATCCATTGGAACTGTTAGGGGAATTGTGCCTCAGTACCACTCCCTAACCTGAGAATCCAAGTGGTTGGGTTTAAAAACATAGTCTAACTAGTCTCGTGTGAATATATTATCTTGTTAATACCCCACAAACAACCAAGTCATTTACACATTCTAATTTATACATTTTCCAGATATAACATATCAAAACCCATAAAAACCAATTCATATAACACTTACAATTTACAAATCAAAAAATTCATCATCAATCCATAACCCATTAACACATTTTCCATTCTCTTATAATTGAATACATAACCATGTTTACCTTATCACACATTAAAAAAATTATTATACACAACAAATACCATACATGAAACAGGTTACCACATTTATAAATTACATACATTTTCTCATTTACACATTTCAATTATTATCTCATAATCCATTTGAAACATTCACATTAATGAAATTTACACATTATCTCTCCATTCCAAACAATCCGTTATTCCATTATCAATGTATATACAAAACAGTAAATGTACCCTTTTCAACTCAAACGAATATATCAACTGTTTCTTAATGGGGTCTAATTATTCAATAGTCAATTACATTCTTAACATTACCATTTTCTAAATTATGATATGTTGGAACACCCCATGGGTAGACCTAAACTGGTCTTGTCAACTTTAATGCATTCCACATGGATCATAAGATGTTCAAATCATCATATATACACATATTTCACCAAATAATTTTTATCTAATCAAATTCTCACCGTGAGAGAACTAATTACACAACCACACATGCACAAATATTCCCTAAGACTAAAAAATATAACTTATGGGCCTCATACCTTGAACTCATAGATCAAATAATTCTAAACATTATCATGTCATTCATATCCAATAACCCTTTGAAGCTCTAACTTATGAATCGATTAAAAAAATTTGTATTTAGGGCTTCATAATAATTTGAATGAAACTATAATCCCCAATCTGAATAAAAGATACAAGAGTAGGGTTATAAATTCCCATTGATTTGACTAACAACAAACAAATAAACAAATTTCCTAGAATGAAAGGAGATCCACATTCGTAATGATTTGGGGTTTTAGGTTCATCACTGGGGTTAAATAGGGTAGAATGGGAACGAAATTGGGCCAGACACCATAAATTTTAAAGGCATTAAATGGAAAAATATACTTTTTATGAGGCACATTTTGTGTCCATATGTTTTTTCAAACAACTTACCAACCATGTGTTATCATCCATCCAATATGGGTTCAGGTTTCTCTATTACCTATGGATTCCACACTGTTGTAGAAACCATGATCTAACCATGGAATATTGCTATATATTTTTTCACACGGTTTGGCTTACCCCTTTGCATGGTTTACTTTAACCTTCACACCTCCTTATGGATTTCATGGTTTGGGAACATTATTAACTATATTCTTGCACCAACCAAGAAACATGCACATGATGGCATGGTTTCCCTTTTCATTCATGTCTTGAACCATCAAAACTCATAAGAGGCCCCATACACTCCTAGTAAACATTCTACCAGCCAAAATTTGATATATAAAGCAAAAATTAAACAAATAAATACCTCCACGGTTTATGAGATCTTACAACATACCCTCCTTATAAAGTAACATCATCGATCATCACATCAATGCATCCCTATGATTCTGATGTAAGGAGATCAGGGCACTGTGCCAGGATTTCAGACTCTCTGCAGAGTATTTTCTTGAACATTACTATGTAGTCACAATTTGTGAACCAAATGTATGGTCTTTCATTACAAGACATTGTCAGTATGATCAATCATACAAATCATATTCCCCTCACAATACACAGTGGCCTCGAGCTCAACATCCTCAACATCAATCACATGTTATGGGTGAGGGTGATAATGCCAATGTTTTGATATATGAAAAACATACTACATAGCACTATACCAATATGGAAGATAAAATCAGTAATGTGGATATCTGATTTAATCAAAAATTTAAAATATTCTCACATACCTAGTCTCAAACAAACTGTGTTTTAGAATTCAATGGTGACCCAACCTCAGGGACCCCCAAATAAACACATATTCACCCATCATAAAATCAAGTGGTCTACCACGCTGATCCACATATGACTTATTCCAAATAAGATCCATTTTCTAATGTTTCCATGTAATATAAACTTGTTCTAATATCCCCTGTATGATAATTGGTCCCAAAAACTATGTTTAACCAGACTCTATTCAACAAAACCAATAACTAAACAGTTTATCCCAGAGTTCCTTATTCAATTCCATCTGAATCATATCCTAGAAACTATTTTTGCAGGAAAAATCAACTTGAACCAATTACTTTTCCCATGATCCACCAATTTATAGGACAGAAGCCCTCAACGTGTCCTCTCATACTGGAATTGTAAACACCAATAACAAATCTATCAGCACATGAAATGATGTACTAAAAAACAACAGGGTACTAAGACCCTTATATAATCATTTCCATATGTGAAAGATAAAATATGGATCCTGAACCACAACTATTATCTATGGTAGTCCATGAAACCACACTATTTCACAAATAGAAAACTCACCCAACTAATCCATGATGAAATTGTCATGAATCTGTAAGAAATTATCCACCATGGTTTACTGATCTTCAACAACCCATATCTCATCAATCTATTGAGGTTTCCTTGGATGACCAAATATGAAATCCATAATTACATCATTATACTTACATTTTAGAATGGGAAATGGTTGTAACAAACCACTTGGTCACTGATCCTCATCCATTACATGATGAAAGGTATGGCATTACACCCTGAAACTTGAAAATTCATTCTTCACTATTAGGAAAGAATAATGCCTATGAATATCACAATACATTTTTGTAAAATTTGGATTCACTTCGAAAATCAATTTGTAAAAGTAATTTATCAAATGTTCTCACATATATTTTGGAAAAGAAACATGGAATCCAACATAAAGGATCCAATCATCTCAAATAATCAATTCAAAAGTCAATTCCACAACATTACAAATTTTCCCCAAAGTTAGGAACTCTGGATTTCTAATATGCCTCTCTTTGATATTGGTCAAATGAATAGACTCAACTAAAAAGGATTCATGGGTTATCTAAATATGTTGGTAATGCACCTCTATATGCATTTAACCAAACAACTCCATTATCTTCAACTAGAATCTGGATTCATTGACTGCCTAATTTTGAGTCTGATGACCAACAAAATATGAAACAAAATTCCCTTTTACTAGTCTTTCCACCAACTCATAATCAATCGACTGTATTTACTCGTCACATATTATCTTTAATAGTATTTACCATGCCGAGATATTATGTACTTTAGGATTTTATAATCATCATACATAGTGAATTATTCTCCCAACAAGTTATACTGCCATTAATTTAAAGTTTCATCCACCGTGACCAGCTCAAGATCATGTGTAGAGTAATTAGGTTCCTTGTGTTTCAAATATTGACCCATACACCATGAACCAATCATTATACATCAACACAGTACTATGTACAAAACCTAATGCATCAAAAATAGGGAATACTCCTTACCTAGTTCCAGTAGAATAAAAATTAGTGTGTTAGTAAAATGATTCTTCAATTCCTTAAAAGCATTTCTCACATGAAATAGACCTTTCAAACAATATTCCAATCTTAGTAAAACCAAAATGTGTCACTAAAACATTGAAAAATTATTTGATTATGATTCTATAATATTTCACCAGTACTAGGAAACATTAGACATAATAAATATTATAGGGCTTATCCTAGGACACCACTAAATATACAATATCTGGATCAACTTACACACCTTCCTCTAAGATGATGTGTCCTAGGAAATGAACCCATTCAAACTAGAAATTACACTTTTACATAATGACTTATATAATATTCTCCCTTAGTGTACTCAGGATGATGTAAAGTTGTTTGGAATGAAAATCATGAGTCATTGTGTACACTAATATATAATCAAAATAGATAATTATGAACTACTCGAAGTATAGGTGGAATATTTGACTCATTAGGGCCATAAATATTTTTATCACATTTGATAACCAAAATGACATCACAAAAAACTCAAACAACATGTACCTTCTTGTGAAGGGAGTTTGCGGTACATCAAAAGTTTTTACCCTCACCTGATGATATACCAAGCATTATTCACTCTTAGAGAATGCTAAATAACCACCCAATTGGTATAAAATTGATCAATTTTAGGAATAGGGTATTGGTTATTAACCATAATCTGGTTTATATTTCTATAGTTGACACATAACTGAAATGATCCATCAGCCATTCATGAAAGAAATTGAAATCCCAATGGTGATGTGCTAGTTTGGATGAACCATTTACGCACAAACTCCCCCCTAAACATTTTTTTATTACCCTAGAGGTCAACAAGTTCCATTCTATACGGTAGAATATAAATGGGTTCTACCTCCAGTAGCAAATCTATTATGAAGTCAACATTTCTCTTGGTTAGAAGCCCTAAAAAGTCCTCAAGATCAATATAGAGGCCCTAATTTTTCTTACATTACTATCACATTATATTAATGATAGATAACATAAAATAATTAGGAATCCTGGATTCAATGTATTAGTGTCTTGGTAAAACATGGTCCATACAAAGCATTTAAAAATAAAACATAAATATTTATTTAATTCCTTATTCTCTAGCTTCTTATTATCACTTGTGTTCACCTTAGTATAAGTAATAATTCAAGGCTATTCATAACAAATGGTGAGATAAAAGCCCAGTAAGAGGATAGATATTAAGATGAAATAATATAAAATAGGGTTAGAATAATCATAACACATCATTATAATCATGATAGGAATCATTAGATAAAGGCATGGAATGTGGCAGTGCATAAAAATGAAACACCATCTCTTAGTGGTCAACTACCACACATAGCTATAAAGAAAGATAGCATCAAGTTCATTCATATTTTATGTTTGTCATTAGAAACATCACTTTACCCATTTAATTGGAGTGAAAAATAATTCTAGGAACACCCATCACATCATAACACTTACATTTCGGTATATAAATTTGGGGGCACCCATCACATCAAAACATTTACATTATCATGCATTCCACATAAAGGGTATTTCAATATTGGACATATAATGACGCATGGAAATGAATTATTTTCATTTCATAAATCCTATATTCATAAAATTTGGGTTCCCAATTTAAATAGGTAGTAACATACATGATATATGAATCAAAAAACATCAGTGAAGATGCAAAAAACTCAAGATGTAAAAGGTGTGTTTTTTTGAATGAAAAGTTCTTTTGGGAAACATTATGCTTGTCATAAACACAAGTAGAAAAAATTTGTATCCTAGAAAATATATGATAATGATGAATAAATAATATTTATGGAATATCCATAATAAAAATGGGTTGAATGATGGAAAAACCAAAGAATGAGAGATGGGTTATAGAATTCCCCTCACATTTTGTCTAAATAATTTATTCACATTAATATCATATCTAATCAAAATATATTCAATAAATAACAATTATAGAAAATTTTATGGATTAATATGATTCATTATTTTCTTATATAGATATCTTATGGGCCTTTGGATTCATTTTAGAGTTTAATTTCATCGTTCTGGAGTGTTCATTTTCATAGCCTTCATGACCTGTTCACTTGTATACTTGAATTGAAGTTCATATAAATAGTAGATAACTATCTAGAATTTTCATTATATATTTTTAATGATCTTATAGAATTTTAAATGTTCTTACAAATAATTTGGTTATATTTTATGATTATGAATCATTAGATTCATGCTAATGATGCTCATTTAAGGTTAATTTTGGTGATTTTTTAGTCACACCGAACTCCCTTTTTTTATCATTTAGTATTATGTATATTAGTTAGATACATAAAATTAAAAGGGTTATGACATAAAAAATAAATTATATTTTCGACAAATTTTTTTAATTAACATCATTAAAGTCTTTAAAGAAAAATGAATGTGCATCACCCACAAAATCAGTAAATTGACACATCACATGCGTCAATTTCATTTTCTGAATAAATGAGAGAATGGGAAGACTTTAAAGACAGATATTCCATTAAAATGAGATAATTAGAGTATAATTTAGGTATTGTCATTATCATCCCAATAGGATGAGTGTATTTTAGGAGAATATAAAAAATTAAATAAAATTGAAAAGAAATTAAAAGTAAAAGGAGGAGTATTTTACCTCGTGGATTTATCCCCCTAGATAACCTCCTCAGGGAAAATGTTTTGGTATTTTGATGAAACCATGGCCTCTTCAGAATGTGGGATTTTATAGGGATGAGTATTTGGGAGGATTTAGCCTTGAATAAAAGATTGATAGTTTTGAGGAGAAGAGGGGGAGAGCGGTGGTATTTATTGTGAGGGAGAGGGGTGATATCTTATTATTATATTTGTTCTATCCATTTGTTAACATGTGGAATTAAAAACTGAACTCAATTTTATGAAAATAATTTTACAGATATTATTAATTTAATATTTAATTTGAATCATCAATTACATTGAAAATATAAATTTCGAAATTTCAATGGATTCAATAACGTTTAAAAACTAATAAAGGTATCAAAAAAATTTCATGAAATCATATGACATCAAAATATTAATTTATGAATTCAATAATGAAAATTCATTTTTTTTAATTATTAAAATAATTATATAAATGAAAATAAATATTTATCTCTAATAAAAATACCAACACATAGTAACTAATTTTTGAAACATTTATTTATTTAATCTATTAAAAAATCCTATCATTATTAAATATATAAGACCCCTATATTTTATTAATGATTTCAGGGGAGATGATACTATTAATTTGGATAGTTTACTATTCGTATGGGTCATATTAAAATTGCTAGGTAATGTTACTATTTAATTGTTATAGGTTCTTTAACTTATTTATATAAATGTTATTTAATTAAATTTTAATTTATAATGATTTTATTATGCTCTCTAAATGATATAATCTTAATAATACTATATGAAATTACTCTAATTATAGTGAAATTGAATTTATATAATTTTGGGTTGTTACATTCTTCCCCCTTTTGAAATTTCACCCTTAAAATATCGTTTTACATAAACATGTGATGGAACTTATCCTTCATCACATCCTTCAGTTCCCATGTTACTTCTTCATTCTTATGGTTCCATCACCACATATTGAAATGGTGGGTTGTCTTCTTTCATGGAACCTTATTTCATCAGTCCATAATATCTACCAGCTACTCCTCATAAGAGAGATCATCTACCACATATACTACCTCTGATTGTATTAAATGTGATGGATCATATATGTACATCCTTAGGAGTGATATGTGAAATAAATCATGAACCTGAGCCATATTTGGTGGAAGTGAAATCTCATAGGCCATAGATCCTATGAGATCAATGATCTCAAATTGTCTAATGTTCATTGGGATTAAAATCCATTTCATTACAAACTAAATGACTCCATTCCATGCTGTTATTCTAAGGATGACATTAACTCTAACATCGGACCCCATGTCCATTTGGTGGTTTTTAGTGTATCTATTTTTTAGACTATGAGATGCTTTGATATGTTTTTGAATGGCTTCAACCTTCTATTTCATCTCCTGTATAAGATCGGTTCTGATTATCATTCCTTCACTATCTTAATCCCAATATGTTGTAGTTTTACATAAATTTCTATACAAAGCATCATATAGATCAATTTGAATACTTGAGTGGATGTTTTTTTAATAAGAACGTGACCAATGGAATATTCTGATCCAATACACCATTTAATTCAAATAAAGAGGTGCTAAGCATATCTTTCAGTATCTAAATAGTACTTTCATATTGGCCATCAGTTTGGGGGGTGATAGTTCAAGATGAAATTTAATTCAGCCCACAAATCATGTTGGAGACTCCTCATGAATTTAGATATAAACCTGAGATAACTATCAGAGATAATTGAGAGTGGAACCCCATACAATATCACCAATTCCATCACATATATCTTTGCACGTTGTTCAAGAAATATATCTTCCTGAATTGTTATAAAGTTGGAAGTATTGATGAGTTCTTCCACCAAGACCATATCACATTATTTCCTTTGGATTTATTTGGGAAACCTGTGACAAAGCCTATATATAAAATTCTCCAGTTTTCATATGGGTATATGAAATATTTGAATCATCCTGTTGGACTTATGTCTCTCCACTTTAACTTTCTAACATACAAAACTCCTTAAGATATAATCCCAAATATTCTTCTTCATCTTTTCCTAACAGATGTGTTCTCTAAGATCATGATACATCCCGATACTTCCAGGATTGATAAATAAATATCTTCTATGTGAATTATCCAAATTCTCCTTATTTATCCCAGGTGACGAGGGTACACAGATCCACATTCCAAATTGGATCACACCATCATCATCATTATTAAACTCATGTATCTTCCCTTCTATTACTGCATTCAACATCTGTTGTAACTCTGGATCATCCCTTTGCAGCTTCTTAATATTCTCTTAGATAGATGGTTGGGAAATAATTTGGGAAAGGTAATATTTATTCCATTCCATTATGATTTTCAAGTCTATCCATTCAATATCCATGAAGATAGGGTCTTTCTCAATCTGCAACATGGATAGTGTAGCTGCTGATTTTCTATTAAGAGCCTGAGATACCTTGTTTTCTATTATAGGATGATAGTGAATAGAGCCATAGTATCCCTTGATTAGTCATAACCATATTCATTGTCACATTCTGAGATACATTATTGTGAATATATACTATAGGTTGGTTTGACCAGTATATATGCCACACTTTTAACCGTAGAGGTAGTGTTTTTATATTATAAAGGAAAAAATCACAATTTTTAGCTGTATATCATGTGTCGAGTAGTTCCTCTAATGGATAATCCACTCTCGGGAAGCATAAGCTATAACTTTATCATTTTTCATCAGTAAAAAACCCATGAATATCATGGAATGATCCCTATATATGACATAAATTAATCCACTTTTTGGTAATGTGACTACAGGTGCAGTGATCATCCTTTTATATAGCTCATTGATGCATTCTTCTCATTCCTTCATCCAAACATACAATACCCCATTCATTGATAAATTAGTTAGAAGGCTGTTCAATCATGAAAAATTTATAACAAAATTTCAATATTACCCAAATATGAAAAATAATACTACATATTTATATTACACTAAAGGGCCTGGGAGATTTCTCAGTTGCCTTTTTTTGAAGGGTCCACAGAAATTCCTTCACATGTGATTGTGTGTCCCAGGAATGACTTACTACATCCAGATTTCATTGTTGGTGAGCATGGATTACAACATATCCAACCTTAATATTTCCAAATCAAAGTTTTAATTTGTAAATTTTCCTCCTTTTTCTTGGAGTAGATGAGAATATCATTGATAAACACTACCTCAAATTTGTCATGGTAATACATAAATACATTATTAATCAAATCCCTGAAGATTGTAGGGCAATTAGTATGTCTGAAGGGAATCACCAAAAAAATAATAGTGCCAATAAATTTTATTGAAGGTAGTCTTAAAAATATCTTCCTTCTTCACATTTAGGTGATGATATCCAGATGTAAGATCCACCATTGAGAAGTAATTAGATCCTCACAACTAATCGAACAAGTTTCCAATAATTGGAAGATGGTACTTTTTTTATCTTGTTGAGTTCCCAAAAATCGGTACATAGCTACATTGATACATCCTTCTTCATGAAAATGTGCACTTTCACACCCCAAGATGATGCACTAGGTAGTATGACCCCGTTGTCCCAATACGCTTGTAGATACATCATTAAATCCTTTAGTTATATAGGATAAATCCTATATGAACACAATGAGATAAGAGTAGCTCTAGGTATGAGTTATATTGATAAATCTGCCTCAAAATAAATGGTAACACTAGATAACTCTATAGAAAATACATCAAATTATTCCCTAACAATGGGAATTTACCTTAGTTTGATACATTCCTCTTACTCAACAATTTGAGCAATGTATTCTTTTTTATAGGGAATCAAAAACCAAAACATTTAAGTATTTTCAAAAAGAGATTGATGATCTTACTTGTATTTTATATAGGAGTGTGAGATGGTTTGTAATATGAAAATATATTTAAATTTCCCAATAGTTTATATGTCCACCATAAAACGAGATCCAATACATTCCCATGGTCAAATTACACCAATAGACGTATCACAAGATTTGTTGGAATAATATTCCCACATATACCAACTGGTGAAGAGTCCAATACATTGTTTGGAATGATTTAACCACTTGGTCTTTTTACGGGTATCTCTAATTCATGTTTTCAAGGTTATTTATGAATATTTTGGGAAAACAGGAAAGATATAAAGGAATGCATAGAACTATAATAAAATAAGAAATTTTCCATTCTTCAGTGGATGTGAAGTGTAACTTGTAAAACATTATTTTATTTATCTACTTCCACAGTAGTGATGGAATAATCCTTCCCTTTATACTTGGTATTTTGTTTCTGGTGATAGTGATTACCCTATGTTAATCATGTTTTAGTGCATTAGCTTGCATAGTGAACCTACTACATATAGTTAAAGCATTGGACTATGGATAGTCCTCTCCTTTCCTCCACCACATTGTCTGGATTCCTCAAATATTTTCTACATTCATGAGTATAGTGTCCTTAGAATTTCCTCATCCATTTGATGTAGTTCCCATGATGCTTCTCCCATCATTTTTTACATGTCGGTGGCTGAGTTTTCGTTCGATCATTCTCATTATATCCTTTATCAGGAAACTGTATATTTCAATTATTATCACCATAGCAATGGGACCATTCTTTAAACATTATATAAACTTTGATAAGTCATTGGAAGTCTTCTTCATAACTATAAAAGTTTCAAATTCCAGGATCCTTTATAATGAGTGGGTTTAAACCCCTAATGAATCTATCAATTTTTATATCAAAACCCAAGGCATACCTTAAAATCCTTGTAAAATTCAGCTAGTAGGCCATGACAGAGTCTAATTCATTTTTCATGAACTCTAAAAATTTTCAATCTATCTTTGTATGAATAGTTCTAGGTAAATACATATTCAGAAAAATTATCTTCAAATATTCCCTCTCAATATCTTCAATTTTTTCCCTCGTCTTGGTTTTCTTAATCAATACTTACCATTGATGTACCTCTACATCTAAATAGTAAATGGATATAGTCAAATTATTTATCACATAAAAATGAATCACAAAATATATCTTCTATATTTAGTTTACCTACTATTCCAAAACTAATGGATTGGAAGATTCTCTAAACATCAGTGATTTCTCCCACATAAAACACTCAATATCTAGTTTATCCCTGTAATGTGAAGGAGAACATTTCAAATTATTTAGATTATAATTCAAAACCTGAGAAAAATGTGTAATAATAACCATGAAAATATGATATCTACCCACTAAATCATTAGGTATTTCATTCTTGAAATAGTTTCATCTTCTCTCACACGAGTTATTGGCCTATTTTCTACTACTTCCCACCATTTTGTAAAATAGAAAATATTAGAATAAAAAATAAGTCAATAAGTCCTAAATTATTTAGTCCTTTATGAATGTATGTATAAATAATTATCTTATGGGATCCCTATGCTTTTAAAAACTTGTTGTGTGCTTACATTTATATAGTCTCATAATAAGGGTTTTCACTATGGTTCTCTAATCCTAATTCCCAAATTAACTAAATCGTGATTTGATACCTACTATAGAGACCCTAATTTTTTACATTACTATTACATAATTTCAATTATAAATAACATAATATCATTAAAAACTATGATTTAATCTTTTAGTGTCTTTTGGATTCTAGGTCCATACATAACCCTTACAAAATAGAAAATAATCATTTATTTAATCCTTGTTCTCAAGCTTCTTATTTTCCCTCTTGGTCATCATGGTTAATGTAATCATCCAAGGATATTCCTCAAAAAAGTGGTTAGATAAAATATCAATAAGATGATAGACATGAACATGAAACAATATAACATATTTTAATCATAATCATAACATCATCATCATAATCATGAAAGGAAGAATTATATAAAGTCATGGATTGTGGATATTCATTAAAATCAAACATCATGTTTTATTTTTCAACTTCCACACATAGTTGTGAATAAATATAGCATAATTTTCATGAATATTTAACTTTTATCATGAGATACAATATATTAACCTATTAATCGGATCTCTACATATTTCAAGGAACAACTGTCACATCATAGAATATACATTTTCATACATAATTTTGGGCCCACCCATCACATCGTAACATTTACATTAATATGCATGACACAAAGAGCATATATAAATAATTTACAAAATATAAAACATGGAAATGAATGTGTTTAATTTCATAAGTAATACATTCATAAACTCTAGGTTTTCAAATGAAATAGGTATTGTTATTCATGATATATAAATCAACAAACTTGATTGAAGATAAAACAATCTCATAAAGCAAAAGGTGAAGAAGAGTGCATTTAGAAAACAATGTGTTCATTATAAACTCACGTATAAAACATGAATATCCTAGAAAATTTTTTATAATGATTATTTAAATATATTTATGTAATACCATAATATAAATGTAGTAAAATAGGGGAAAACCAAAGAAATAGATTTGGGTTCGAGAATTCCCCTTAACCTTTGTTTGAATGATTTCATCATTTTAATATCGTATATAATTGCATTAGATTCATTCCTTAACCATTTAATAAATATTAGTACATTAATTTTATTCACTAAGTTTTTATTACGTTATTTTTTGAGATTTTTGATGAGTCATAGAGTTTAATTTCATCGTTAGGGAGTGTTCTTTTTCATAGTTTTCAGGATCGGTTCCCTTGTATACATGAAAGGATGTTCTTGTAAAATGAAGATAAATATAAATAATTTTCATTTTATTTTATTAATGTTATTACATAAGATTAATTTATTTTACAGAAAATTATTTTTATAGTATAAGGATTAATCATTACATAAATTTGAATGATGATCGTTTTAGGTTAATTTTAGAGGTTTGTCAATCACAATGAACTCATTTTTATTAACAATTTAGTATTATGAATATAAAATAGTTCAAGAAAAAAACGGTTATAAAATACACATTGAAATATATTTTCAACCAATTAATGGTTTTATAACATACATGAAGGCATTAAAGGAAAATGAAAGTGCCTCTCCCATGATGTCCGTAAATGGACACATCATGGGCAACAATTTATTTTTTCGAATAAAATAGAGAGAGGGAGGAGTCTTGTGATTGATCTAAAATTAAAATGTTAAAATTAAATTATATTAATGGAACTTGTGTTATCATTACATTAGGTTGATGGTATGTGAGGATAAGATAAGAAAATAAATTAAATTGAAATGGAATTAAACGAAAAAGGAAGAGTATTTTACCGATTGCATTTATCATCCTTGAGAACCTACAAAGGAGAAGAAGAGTATTTGTTAGAATGAAAGCATATCTCAATTATATAGTGGTTTATGGAGAAGAAGAGTTGAGTGGTTGTATTTATAGTGTAGGAGAGGGGTTTTTTCTCATTATTATATTTAATATTTATTTATTTTGTCAAGTGAATATGAATAGTTTGAGCCTTGTGAATAAATATATAAAAATAATGAAATGAAATTCATGATTTTGGGCTTACATCAGCATTACATAACCATGGAAATAATAATTACTATATTTACCTTATTCTCTAAATTATCATATTTTACTATTCACAAAAAAATCAGGAATTTTTTGAAAAATTCAAAAAATATACTCTAAATTTTTTTAGAAATGTATATTCCAAAAATGAACTCTTATTTAAAAAATTATTTTTTCTAAATATAATTATTGTAATTTTTTTTAAATCATCATTTACATGGAAACACAAATTTTCAATCTATAACTGATGTTTTAACAGTTTGATTATTTACTAAAGGTCTCATAATATTATCTAAAAATCATAAGACATTAAAACACTAATTTAGAAAATTAATTTTTGATGATATATTTTAATTTAAATTATTTAATTAATTTTAAACTTTAAATTATATATTAAAGACCTATAGAAATACCAACACTTAATTAATAATTTCATAAATAATTATTTATTTTTATTATGATATAATCGTATCATTATTTTATTTATAAGATGCCAAAATCTTATATATGATTTTGTGGGTGACTTTACAATGGATTTGGCCTATTTATTATTCATAAGGGTTATATTAATATTCATATGGTCATGTTACAATTTCATCAGTATAGGTTCCTTAAATTCTTAAGATAATTTTTATTTCATTAATTATTCATTTATAAAGATTTTATTATGGTCTCTATGTAATTTTATGTTATTTAAACTATTTGAAATTATAATAATAAGGAAAAAAATAATTGATAAAATATTGTTTCATTAAAAAAGACACCTTGGAATTGATCTACCAAAGGTGGGAAGCCAAGAATCCCCATTCCAACATCATCAGACATAAGAAAAGCAATTTGGTAGGTGAGATCATGCAATTGTCGAAAGATTTACCCTATATGGCCTTTTCTACTATCACATTCCTAAAGATGGTTATAATCAACTCCATCATTTAATGGGAATGTTACCCTATAATGGTAAAAATTAATATGGTAATGGTACAACAACAACCAATCCATGCCCAAAATTAGATCAAAATCTAACATCTAAATTGCAACCAAGTTCCACAGAAAATGGTACCCACAAAATTTAAGAGCACGTCCTTTTTAGTGGATGTTATTTTCTTCTCGCACCCCTAGTAAGGTATAAATAAACAAAACCCCAAACCCAAATTCATCTACAATTCACAAAAACACCACAAAATTAGAAAAAATAAATGTATGTGTGGAACTTGAATCAACTGATGATCTAGAAAGTGTGGAAGCTACAAATATCATACAGCAAATAACCGAGGTTCTATCCACTCCACCATTAGGTGTAGACTAAACTACATTTATCTAACCAAACAGTGAAGCCGAGGCACCAACATGAGTTCCTGGAGCTCTACTACCTTACTGATATGAATGCTCTCACCCTGGCATACCTTCTCTTCCACCTCTACCAATATGAATAATAGTGATCCAACTGACCATCTGATATGGAGTAATCGACCCCCTACCCACACTCAGAATCAACCTCGACTTTACATCTATGCCCGGCTGTTGAGTATTTTGAATGAACCTATGCACATGTCCCAACCTTCCATACGGCCACCACTCAACTAGTGTTCGGGGACACTAACTGCGCATATTACCTGACTAATGACACCGATAGTATAAAACTCAATCATTAACATGGGAGGACAGTTACTTTTTCCGACTACACTATCCATCATCATCCTGGTGAAATGTCCAAAAGAAACATCCTACTATCGGAATCGACACTATCAGACCACATAATTGTGGGTACATGTCCACTACTAGATGCCTCATTGATACCCCCTACTGAAATAAGGGTCTAATTTACCACATAATCAAACATATTTAAGTGAGTGATATTCACATTATATCTTATGTCATTCGTAATTCCATATAATAATCGTACCTCCATAACTACCACATCCCATTCAAATACTATAATTACTCTTCAAAAGTCAATGAAATAGCTATATTAATTTATCACTTACATAGTCCCATTGGTCAAACACATAAACTTTGAAACCCACTCCTACCCCAAACTATATGTATAGAAATTGTTTTGATCATTTTCCTAAAATTCTTTCCATAACATTCATTCTGTAGGATTAATATAAACCAATATTTCCACCAGGGCTTTTTCTACCCTCACAACATATATTGAATCTCTTCTTTGAAGGAGTATCCAAGTGTTTGACAGTCATCTAGGTGGACTATATCCAAAACATGATGTCCTCTAGTGCACCCTCTCTATTAATGTTCAAAGGTTGTTTCATGTGATACTCTCTAGTTAATTCAAACATGCTCAGAAATACCCACCTTATTTATTATTCCATCATCTATATAAAACAAACCATGTTATCACAATAATTCATCTCTATATTACACTAGATCACTAGGCCTTCTTGAACCACTACTGGAGGAGTTTTCTCAGTGAAATCCTTTTATCATCCAACCGGTATAAGATTTCATGGTTTTATTTCTCTATAATTCCAAATACACATCTCAAAACATTACATAAAACACTACAAAATGAGGCCTCTCTGTAACTGTAATTATCAAATTTTTCATACACTATCCCAACAAAAATCATTACATATAAAACTAGACTCTCATCAATTCCCACTAAGGGTTATGTGCAACATAGGGTAAATGAATAAACATGATAACAAACATATATTATACAATCTTTTAATAATTTTTCAATGCTCAGATGATGAATATTAACTCTTAGTCACATATCCTATTTCAAAACAAGTTACAACCAACATTTAAACTCATTTCCAACCCTTCATGGAAGATATTTTGTTAACCATTTTTTAACATTATTTTCATTTACCCATTAAAATATTTTTTATTAGACAAAATTTTTATTAAATTTTTCACAAAAATTTATTTCATTCCTCACTTCATGTCCCACTCATCCATCTAGTGTGTTACTTTTATTATGCATTACATATATACCCCTAGGTGCCTATTATGATGTCTGAATGAAAAATCTCATTCCATTTAATATATGAGAAAAGATATCATAAACTATCACATCACACAAAAAGTACACCACCCAATTGTAAAGTATCATTCAACTATGACAACACGTATCAGGAATAATAATTTTCACCCTGGGAACATGGGTTATCTGTAATACACCGGTTAACTACTCTAATACATGAGATAAATTCCAAGGATGATCACTTTCAAATATCTTGTCTTCCAACCGAAATAGTGAGGGATAGAAAATAACAGATCTAATATATCTTTGTAGAATCCCTGATCATGAATACACTAAATGGTTTCCTTGATTTATGTCTCAACACGTCCTCCAGAGTGCATTCCCATATGCAAGTGGTTTAAAAATAACTTCAGTGGTTTAATGGGTTATTTTGGGTGACTATACACTCATAAGAAGTGTATGAGAAAACAAATAACATGTGAAATAATGAAAATAATAAGAAAAAAAAACTAGAAACATTCATTACCAACCATTCTCAAAACTGGGTACATACACAACTAAATGATAAATATGTCATGTCACGATAAGAGTGATAATATTGAAGGAAACCAAAAATAAAGAAAAAATTTTGAATACACTAAATGCTTCTAGACTCCAAGATTGGATCCTCATCTATTCATATCCCAAGACCAAATCAAATCCCTAGTATAAGTTCATTTCCCTTATCCTGACATGCAACAATGAAATCTACTTGGGTACCCAGCAACCGCCCAATTTTGGTGTGAGTAAAACTTAGTAGGCCACCACTTATGGTGTTTATAATTTATCATGACTAAATTTAAATTTCATGTAAATACTAAACACAAAAAATGAATCAAAATACAAATATATTTATATTAATTAACTAAAATTCACTTAATCCATTTCCATCACTACTTTCATGGGTTAGACAAATACCTCATTTATACAGTGGCATATGTAAGTAAATTACTATGTAAAAGGAAATATTTCAGGTTCCCAGTAACACTAGGGATAAAATACCATATACAATTTCAACAAACATAACCTAGAGTGTCAGTCCATTCAATCTCATCTAATGCACCCATTAGGGGTATAGAGCCTTAGCCCGACTCCCTATCATGTGCATTCTAGGGGTTGTGTTTAGAGACTAAGTCCATCCCGCCCCATGGGTATAGATCCTCAATTCAATACCCCACAAACCCAAAATTCATTCTACACATGATTATTTATTAATTTAGCACATATAACATATCAAAATCTATTAGAAACAAATATATATAACATTTAAAAATTAAATTTCATGCAACATATAATTCTCTATCAGTAATTGACCCATTAATTAATTAACCATTCAAATAGAATATCCCTTTAATATCATTTTCCATTTTAACAACATAACTTATTTATTTACAATAAAATCTAATATGTTAAATTTTCTCAAACATTCAACAATCACAAATTTTTTTCCATATACATATTTTAATTAAATATCACAATCAATTGGAAAATTTTCAATTAATCCAACAAACCCATTTTCTCTACTTTACAAACAATCCCTTATTTCATTATCAAAGTCTAGAAAAACTATCAATGTCCACATTTTAATCCAAAAAACATATCAACAAATTCTTCATGGGATTTACTTTACCACAACACTATTCCATGATTAACAATACAATTTTACATATTCGAGATTGTTGGAATGCACCATGGGTGGCCCTAAATCAGTTACGTCAACCTCAATGCATCCCGTGGGATCTGGAGGGGTTTAATACATCATTTAGCCACATATTTTACAAAATAAATTTCAATACACCATATTAATGTTAATATAGAAACAATATCACAACAACAGATGCAAAAAATCAATCCTAATACTATGGTACATAACTTATAGACCACCTACCATGAATCTATAAAAAACACACACTTAACAATGGTTTATGGTCCAAAATCAAGAACCCTTTTTATAGAAAACGTAATATTATCTAGTAAAAGAGGGTTTTATTCCTTTATAATATGAATAATGAAACCAAAATCCCTAATCTGGAAAATAAAATAAATAAGAGAGTTAGAAATTCTGAGATCTTTGGTCCAAACCAAATGACACTCCAAATGGCCTAAAATCGAACTTAATCCACCCTAGGGATGATTTGTGGGTTTGGGATCATCACTATGGTTGTAAGGGGCATATAAGGGATGAACGTCGTGAAATTAACCATAAATTCCTATGGTTTGAAATTGGTAAAAATACTCTTTTAATGAGGCGCACAGTTATACCGCATGGTTTTCGAAACTGTGCACATGATTTTTTCCAAGAGAGGTCCATATCATACAGTTACATGTGGATTCCTCATGGTTTGAGGAATTTTGTGCCAACATACAAAATTAATTTATCCATGTTTTCATGGTTTGGCCTTCCCTCTTGAAATTTTTTTAACCATTCACCCATTCTCATAGATACCATAGTATGGGTTCACTATTAATGCTATCCAAGTTCAAACCATTCAACATGCATGGGATAAACCATTTTTCCTTTTTTATTTAGGTCCTAAATTCGTCGAACACACCTAAGTTTCATAATTCCCCTAGTTAAAATTAAATTATCCAAAATAAGTTATTTAAACTAAAATTTAAACAAGGGCATACCTCCATGAAGTTTTAGATGTTACAGGTACCCTCTAGTAGGCTTGGGTAGTAGAGATCCTCGATAAAATTTCTGAACAGTACCCTCTAGCTGGTATGGTGAGAGGATCTCCTCTATATCCTTTTCTGAAGAACCCTCAAACAGGGCTGAGCAGTAGTGTTCCTTGATGACCTATTCATGTTGTATCCTGCAACAAGGTTGGGAATGGAGTTCCTTGAAACATTCTAAGTGGTTCCCTTCTGTGGGTCTAAGTATTGGAGTTTCTCGATGATCCTTCAAACTGGTTCCCCCCACTAGGGATGGGTAGTGGAGTTCCTCTATAAAATTTCTCATTGGTACCCTCTTTCCCAACAAGGGAGTGATGTTCCTGAATGACCTCACTGATCAATACACTCTATAAGGTTTATGTAGTGGAGTTCCTCGATGACCTTTTCGAGCAGCACCCTCCAGTAGGAATGGTAAATGGGTATTATCATAATATATCAATCTGGTTTCCTCTTGTTGAAGAAGATAATGGTCTCCATAAATATTGTTTGTGTCACTTGACTGTGCGACACAATGACTAGTAAGGGTTAGACTTGGAACGATAGGTCTGGGAAGATGCACGAGATGTTGGGAATCAATGACGATATTTTGTAACTATTAGTTACTCCTATTCTTTTGCTAGTATGTTGGAAGAATATCCCCTTACACCCTCCTTTTGGATTTTATTAATAAGAATATATATATTATACTTTATCAAAATAATTGTTTTGGATACACTCATTTAATGAGAGGCCATGGGAGGTGGGGCATGGAACATGATTTTTGTCCTTATTTTCACATTGTAGGATGAGTCCACTCTCCTGATATAGTGGGTGAATAATCTTTTTGTTTGTTACATACTCACCATGTAGGGATCCTCTTGATAGGATGAGGTTACATCGTCTATTGGTTTTGGGTTGAGTTGTTCTCTTTTAATGTACATTACACCTACTGTCATTATTTCACATTGTATCTCTTATAACGTCCCTTAAGCATTCATTTAATCCTTCTAAGTATGTATATACACATCCATAAATGAGATTTTCCATCACTAGATGTAACATATGTAGATCAAGGACAATTTGACCATGACTATATAGGATCATATGGATTCATGGCACTTTGGACCATGTACGGTGGTCGCGGCTTGTGATTCATGAGAAAGGCTCACTTTGTAGATTAATTTTCTAGTTTTGTCTGGTTGGGACATATTTTTGGTTGGGCATGTATTTTTCACCATTACATTTTTGTTTTTACAATCAATATCTTATGAACCCAAGAAGATATGCATGCATGGTTTACTTTATTGTTGTGTTTCATCTTTTACTCATTCCTACAATTCTTTTCATAAATATGTATATCTATGTTTATAAATGTGGATTAGAGAAATACTTCCTAATTTAGTTGTGCATTCATGGCTTATCTCCACCCCTAGAAAACAGATGTAGAATTGGGGTATTTTCTATTATATCCTTTACATGGGATGGATCATGAAATATTTGTATTAGAAAAAATATATTTCCTTGTGATGTTGTCCCGAATAGTCCCCTTACGATTATTTGGTTGGGTTTTCATGTAACAATGCCATAGAGTCTCATGTTTGGATCATATGATTTAAAATATAATAATGGTGTGGGGGACCAACATATATATTCACCATTACCTTGAATACCATCTTCCAATGTGTAATACCAAGCCATTGGATGCATGAATCAATGGTACAAGAATCCTATAGGATTCAGTCATTGTATATCCTTCCAGAGTCATCTCCTGGGTTTTGTTATATATTAATATTTTCATTTGACTGTGTTACATCTCAATATTTTTTGAGATACCTCAGTTATGGTAGATAGCACGGTTATCAACATTCAGATCATGATGATGTTCCGATGAGAAATTACACATCAGCTCAGATTCCATCCTATAATATATTTTTGCCATGGTGGGCTGGTTGAAACACCCCTGACATTCTTTCAAATAATAGTACTATCACATAATGTTGATGATGCATGAAATCTTATCTCATTCCATTCCTATGCTAGAATCCATTAAGTATCCACAATGGGATAAATCATCGGGTATTAATGGATTGGCTTGAGATGGTGATCCAAAGTTCATGTACTTATTCTGATCCCTGCATATCGAATAGAAGCACTCAAAACTAGTTCTCTTCATAGAGAAGCAGTTAGTTCTGATGGTACTAGAAGATCAATCAACCCTAATGACTGTGAATTTCAGGTTCTAATGATTGGGATCACCTAGGTATAATGTTGATCCAGATCCCCTTCTTAGATGGATGAGGTAAGGTACAATCTCATGGTTTTGATATGTCTCTTGGTTTTAATTCATTTTGATCATAATCCTTAGTGTGAGACTTCTATAGGGTGATGTCGGTGTCAGTGGATCATTGTGTTGTTGAATCTCTATGTGGTGTCAGACATGAATGTAATAGTGACACATACCCCATCGAGATTAATTCATCTGACATGATCTATAATCATGAGGGAAAGTTAGTATATCACAAAAAATTATGGTTTTAATGACGAACCAATTCTCATTGGATTGAGTGTACCACAAGTCATTACTAGGCATTAAGAGATATCCTGAGGTGCCAAAGGATGGAAATTAATGCTGGAGGGTTTTAAAGACAAGTGGGGGACGATTTACCCTTATAAGAAAAAACCCATAATCCATCCATAACCAAACATTCACTATATGATGCATGAACAAATTAAAGACCAATAAACACATTATTTATATCAAACTACACTAAAGTAAAAAATAGCAAAAGACCAATATACACATCATAGTACATAGCAGATGAACAACTCAAGACTCTCAAAAGACAACGAAACTCCATGCTCTACATGCTCCATGTTCCACAACATCTCCCCAGCATCACCACAAGCCCCTAGAAATAAGATGCATTACCTTTACCTCTTTTTAGAATACAAAATCTGAAAAAGAAACAACAAGATAAATCATTGGTGTGTATACAACTCAGTAGGATTTCCCCAATTAATTCCTTACTCACACCACTAGGATAGAAGAGTAAGCCACATTTATATAAAAACATTTTACATAAAAAATTTACTCAAAAGAAGTATATAACTAAATATAAATTGTTTCCAAAACCATTAATAAGAAAAGGAATTGCAAGAGTTATTGAATCCAATTTTTCAGTAATTTATTTCTCCAGAAAAATAACCAAACAAGCTTAAGAACCATTTCACAAACATCCCTTTTTGGCATAACCAACAATTTACCAACCCATGAAACCATCCATGCATGCTTCATTGTGACAGTTCCATACTCATGAGCGACATCTCCTCGATCTACCAAGTCGTCATAGGGTAATTGTTTCCCATGTCCCATTACACGATTGGCACCTAGTACAAAGTCATATTTCAATCATGACTTTTACATATAGTTACCATTGTTCCATTAAAGCATTGGCACCGAGCACAAGGTCATATTTCAACCAAGCCTCATACATGTAACATGAACACACACCACACATTACCAATGGTCATGCCAAAAACAATAATTCAATAAAAACTACTTTTTATTGAAAACCATTTCAATAAAAACCATTTCAATTCCCAGCCATTTCAATAAAACTCACTTTTTACTGAAATACAAATCCATCAATGTCATTTAAATCCCAAAATAGTTTCAATTCCAAACTATTTCAATAAAACTCAATTTTTATTGAAATCCAAATCCATCAAAGTAATTTCAAAACTCAAACCATTTTAATAAAACACCCTTTTTATTGAAAACCCATTTTCTCATCATACGATTTACAATTTCAACAATCATAATTTCTAATAAACATTTTAAATTGAAGAAGCCAAATCATATTGGACAAAAATTCACTAAGATTTCACAATTATATCAAAACCATAAATCATCATTAATGTTTATTTATTCAAGGATTTTCAAAATAAAAACCATTCAAATAAACCATTTTGAAACAATCTCAATAAATTCTAACAAGAGGAGTCAAATGTGAACCCTCATACCTCAATGGATTTGATGAAAACCACAACGATCAAAGAATAATCAAGAAACCCTGGTCAATTCTCCAAAAACCCTCCTTAGATCACTTCTCCTAGCGAGATCAAGAACAAATCTCATCATATGTGGCATCCAAACACATAGATCTACCCATAATCGGAGTAGATCTAAGAAACCGAGAGAATAGGATAAGTAGATCTAAGTAGATATAAGAAACCGATCAAGAATGATGGAGAACAATCACATACCCCAAGAATTTGGCTTTGATTCGGCTAGAGAAGCCTTTGGATCATCTCTAGAATGATGGGAGAACCTTATATGACCTTAGGAAAAGAAAAATTCTATGTTAGGGATGATTGGAAGGAAAAAAGCCACATAGTGGAAACAAACATGAGATCCACATTTATAGGATCTCATTTAAGTAGAGGCACGGTTTTCCCACACTGTTAGACAAACCGTGCACTGACTATGCATTAGCCACTAACTCGACAAAACCTTCCTTCATGTTTTGGACACACTGTTAGAAAAATCGGGCACTGCCCGTGAAAATTCTACTTCCTCCAAGACCAACTACGCATGGTTTGGCCGCACGGTTTAGACAACCTGGGCACCGCCCGTGTGACATCCCCTTTGTCTCAAAACATCATTCCATGCTCTCCTGACTCTCCCATTAGTCACCCTTAACATAAAAACAATTAAAATAATCATGTAAGGGTAACATGACAGAAACTGGGGGTATAATAATATCCCCACTTTTGGTCTTTATGTCCTCGGAATGTAGAAAAGCTTTATCCAACTAAAAGATTTCTGGCTACTGCTCTTTCATTTCATTTTCACATTCCGATGTCTCTTCATGAATCTGACCATGCAACCATAAAACACTCACTAGAGCGATGCTTTTTCCTTGAAAAACAATCTATTGCCTATCCACAATCCGTACCAGGATATGTATTAATGAAGAATCTGGCTCTAGGTAAACGTGATCCCATCTGATCACATGGTCAGGTTCAGGTTGACACATTTTCAACTGAGATACATGGAACTCATTATGCACCAAACTAAACCATGGTGGTATTTCCAATTGATATTCCAACTCTCCAACTCATTCTAGTATCTCAAAATGGCAATTGTATCTTGGAGATAACTTTCCCTACATCCTGAAATGATGACGTCCAAGCCATGGAGAGATCTTCAAGAAGACATGATCACCCCTGAAGAATGAAAACGGTATTCGATGTTGATCTTCATATGATTTCTTGATGGCTCTGGGAATTCTTCACTCTCTTTTAAATAAAATTGATATTTTCTGTTGCCTCTTGGACAAGGCTTGGTCTATCTAGTGATGTTTCACCCATTTCCACCCAGCATAGAGGAAAATGACAAGGACGCTCATACACTACTTCAAACGAAGCCATGCGTATCAAGGATTGATATATGTTATTGTATGAGAACTCTACTGAGGGTATATGATCATCCCATGAGCCACAAAAATCAATTAAACAAGACTGCAACATGTCTTTGAATGTTTGTATCGTCAGATCAGATTTCCCATCTGTTTGGGGATGATACGTTGTGCTCATAGTCAACTGAGTTCCACGGGCTTGCTATAATGATTTCCCGAAATGAGATGCAAACCTTGGATCTCAGTCTGAGTCTATAGACACATGTACACCATGCCTCTTTACTACTTATTGGATATAGATTTTTCAATGACCCTCCACCGTATTGGATTCACAAATAGGGATGGAATGGGCCGACCTGGTCAGAAGATCCACTATCTCCGAAATGGTATCGTGTTTCTGAACCATTCTTGGAAGACCTAAAAAAATCCATTGCTATCTGATGTCATTTCCACACTGGGATAGGAAAATATTGTAACATACTAGCTGTTTGATGATTCTCTGATTTAACCTGGTGATAGTTTAAGCACCGTGAGACGAACTCTACCACCTTTCTTTTCATGTCGCTCCACCAAAACTGCCCCTTCAATTCCCTATACATCTTCTGTTTACCTTGGTGGTAGGAATATTGGAGTTTTTCATGACAAACCATAGGTGCATTCATCTAATATCTGAAACACAAATCTGATCCCCCATCAAGTTTGCAGCCATCAATGGTCTGCCCACAATTGAGTTTTGATCTTAAAACCAACCATTTTGCATCAGATGTTTGTTCTTCTTTGATCATATTTACTAAATTAGATACATGTTTAGCTGAGAAGAAAATAGAGACATCACCTCAGTCTTCACATTCCACATGCATGTCGGCTAAGACCGATAACCACTGCCATTTTTCGGAAGCTTCTTTCTCTAACTGAGCATAAGACTTTCTAATCAGTGCCTCTACCACTGAATTCCCTTTTTCTGGTGTGTACATCATTTCAATGTCAAAAATCTGGAGATACTCTATCCATATACCTTGCCTCAGATTCAAATCACTCTATGAGAAAATGTGTTTCAAGATTTAGTGATCCATAAACACAGTAAATCTCACACCAAAGAGATAATGTCTCCATGTTTTCAATGCATGGACAACTACAACCAACTCCAAATCATGTGTTGGGGAATTTTTCTCATTTACCCTCGACTGCCTTAAAACCTAAAAAACAACATGATCTATTTTCACGAGAACACAATCCAACATTGATCCTAAAGAATCACAATACACCACATACCCCTTTCCTGATTCTATAAAGATCAATATAGGTGCCGATTTAATCCAGAATTTCAGTTTCGGGAAAGACTTATAACATTCTTATATCCATTGGAATAGAGCATTCTTCTTTTTCAGATCTGTAATTGGTGAATCTATTCAAGTGAAATCACACACAAAGTGTCGGTATTAACCAACTTGACCAAGAAAACTTTGTATCTCTAACTCATTATTCGGTGGTTTCCAAAAGATAATAGCTTCTAATTTTTCTGGATCAACAGAAATGCCTTTCTCAGAAAATGACATGGCCAAGGAAATGTACTTCTCGTACCCAAAAATCAATCTTTGATAATTTTTCATACAAAGGGAGATCTCTAAAAATTTGTACCTCTAAATCTAGATGCACCTCATCATCATCCCTTGTCTTTGAATACACTAAAATATCATCCACACAGACTACAACAATAGAATCCAGATATCGCTAAAATATACAATTCATCAAATCCATGAATACCGCTGGTGAATTCGATAGACCGAATGTCATGACTACATATTCATAGTGGCAATATCTACTTCTGAAAGTTGTCATTGGAATATCCTCCATCTGAACCCACAATTGGTGATATCCTGATCACAAGTCAATCTTATTGAACCAATGAGTTCCCCTTAATTGATTGAACAAGTCATCAATGTGTGGAAGTGGATATCTATTAATTATTGTAACATTGTTAAGCATACGATAATCAATACCCAGACGAAGAGTTCCACCTGATTTCTTCAAAAACAACACTGGTGCTTCCCATAGAGAAGTACTTGGTCAAATGGAACCATTGTTTTCTAGCTCCTCTAATAGCACATTCAATTCATGTAACTCTATTGGTCCCATCCTATACGATGGAAGGGATGTATGACTAGTTCCCAGAAGGAGATCAGACATAAAATACACTTCCCTTAGAGGAGGTAACCCTGAGAAGTTCTTGGGAAAGTTATCTGGGAATTGATCCACAACAGGAGGAAAACTATTTTCCATAATCTCTTCCATTGATTCTAGAGTAAGTGAAACCAGTTGGTGAGAGATAATTCCCACCATTGGTGCCAAAACACTCTTTTCACCTTTCTTTAACATCCTCTCTCCTCTGATGAGATGGTTGATTTCATCATCAGTCATGAAATTCACCGTTCTCCCATAATAGTATACATGAGCCTTAATCATTGTCAACCAATCCATAACCCAGATTACATCATAAACATCCATGTCCAACATTGATAATCTCATTTGAACTCAACTCCATCAACAGTTATAGCACATTATCTACACACAAAGGCTTGATGTTCTATTTCACCAAGAGGAGCATTCAATATCAAAGCAGAAGCCATCACTTCCAGTTTTAAACATAGAAAGTCTACAACACGAGAATTAATACAGGAATGTGATACTACAGTTTCAAAAAAAAATAACAATGGTATAATTAAAATTAATCGTACATCTGAATATAGTTGGTCCTTCATATTCATCGACAATCATCTGCTCAGCTCCATATTATTGTTTTGTCACTGCGTAGTTCTCCTTGTTTCCTTGTTGAAATTTACCTAGTTGAGGAGTCATGGAATTTCGAGAATCACAATGGCTTGCTTTGTTATGCTGATGATACTAAATCTGATTTCCTTGTCCTATCAATGCATAAGATGCTTGCGACCCGTGGAAAGTGTCATTTTCACCCAGCATCAGAGTATTTCTACAATAACTCAGCAGATTCCCCATTTTCATGGATTTGGGACTTGATTTAGGTTGCTCCGTACGCTCACGCTTTATGTGTTCATTAGACCCATGTTGAAAGCAATGTGCTTTGCACTAGGGTTGTGGAGGAAGGTTCACTGATACCGCCATCGGGTTTTGATTCTCACTCGCACTGTGGAAATAAGTATCCCTTTTCCTCTTGTTCCTAGCGGTTGAGTTCCCACCATTTCCCCTAGGTATCATCATTCCTCTTCTTATTGATCTTGAGATATGAAATTCATCAACATTTGCTCTATTCACCATCTCTATATAATCCGTAATATAGAGAACCAAAATCATTGATAGAATCTCTTGCCTTAGCCCTGATTCGAAGATGTGTGCCTTCAATGGTGCACTTTCCATAACCTCTAGTGCAATATAGAATAAATTCATGAATATAGACACATACTATATGATAGAGAGACTCTCTGGTTTCAGGGTGAATAAGTCTGTCATTTTCTAGTTATTGAACGTGTGAGGATATCATTGTTTGTTGAACAATTCTTCAAAATCCTCCCATGTCTGTCCTTCATCCAATTGAGCTTGCACCGCTAAATCCCATGATTAACGTGAATTGTACTCGAGCATATATGTCACCAAATTTACATTCAACTCTACTAGCGTGTCAATGAAATTGAAGATATGATTCATCCAACATAACCACACCTTCGCCTTCTCGGGTTCAGCATCACCCTGAAAGTTTGGTGGATTCTACTTCATGAACTGAATGGTTTGATCCACATGCATTGGTTCATTTCTCGAGTTCCATGTATCCACAGCCTAAAAATCTTGGACGATACTATGAACCCACTCTTGCTTCATAGGTGGTTCAGGTGAAACAACATTCTCCACAGCTTCTTCGGGTTGGTTCCGACGACACCTACCAGGTGCCATTTTCTAAACCAACAACAACATCCCTTTGATACCATTTGTAATGACCCACCAATTCGCATTGTCTTGAGTATACCATGAGTCATTAATAAGCCGTAAGCAACATTCCAAAGGCTCCAAAGGTTGGAAATAAATTCCAATGTGTTTCAAGAACAAGTGTGGGACAATTGACCCTTTTAAGATATAAACCTATAAACCAACCATAACCAAATATTCACTAAATGATGCATGAATAAATGAATGGCCAACGAACACTTAATTTATATCAATATACATCAAAGTACACAAGAACAGAAGACCAAACTAAGAATCAAATTATACAGTAGATGAACATCTCAAGACTCTCAAAAGACACAGAAACTCAATGCTCCACATGCTCCAAGATCCACAACATATCCAAAGAATCACCACAAGCCACTAAAAATAAGATGTTTTACCTTTACTTGTGTCCCTGAATACAAAATCTGCAAAAGCACCAACATGCCAAAGTAGGAGTGAGTATAAAACTCAGAAGGTTTTCCCAAATTAATTACCTACCCACGCCACTAGGATAGAAGAGTTAGCCATATTTAAATAAAAACAGTTTATATAAAACATATTCTAAAAAGTAGTTTATAAAAAAATATAAATAGTTTCCAAAACCATTCATAACAAAAGGAATTCATTGAGGAATTTAAACCAATTTTACATCAAGTTATTTTCCCAGAAAAATAACCAAACAAGATTAAGAACCATTTCACAAACATCCCATTTTGGTATACCCAATCATTTCCCAACCCATGCAACCATCCATGCATGCTTCATTATGATAGTTCCGTACACATGAGTGGTGTCTCGTCGATCTACCAAGTCGTAACATGGTAATTGTTTCTCATGTCACATTACACCTTTGGCACCGAGTACAAGGTCATATATCAACCAAGCCTTGTACATGCAACATGAACACACACCACACATTCCCAACGGTCATGCCAAAACACACTTTCAATAAAAACAGTTTTTATTGGAACCCATTTCCATCAAATCCATTTCAATTCCAAACCATTTCAATAAAACTCACATTTTAATGAAAACCAAATCCATCAAAGTCATTTCTATCTCAAACCATTTAAATTTTAAACCGTTCAATAAAACTCCCTTTTTATTGAAAACCAAATCCATCAAAGTCATTTCAATCTCAACTCATTTCAAAAAAATGCCCTTTAGTATAAACCCCATTATATCATCAAAACATTTACCATTTCAGAAACTATAATTAAAAATCATCATTGTAAATTTATGAAGCCAAATCACTTTGCACAATAATTCACCAAGATTTCACAATTACATCAAAATGATAAATCATTACTAAAGAAGATTTGTTCCATGCTTTTCAAAGTAAAAACCATTCAAATAAAGCAATTTGAAATGAAGCCATTCAATTCTAACAAAAAGAATTGAATGTGAATCCTCCTACCTCAGTGTATTTGAAGAAAACCACAATGGTCTATGAACACTCAAGAAACTTGGGATGATTCTCCAAAAACCCATCATAGATAACTTTTCCTAACAAGATCAAGACCAAATAAAATCATATTTCCAATCCACTCACTCATATCTCCCCATAACAGGCATATATCTAAGAATACAACAGAAGAGGAGAAGTATATCTATGTAGATCTAAGAAATCGATCTAGAACAATGAAGAACAATCACATAACTCAAGAATCTGGCTTTGATTCACCAATAGAAGCCTTTATATCACCTCATGATCAATCAATGAACCTCCTATGACCATAGGAGAATAAAAATCCAGAGTTATGGCCACTTAGGAAGAAAAACGAGAACCTTAGATGCAAAAATGGGTGAGATCCACCTTTATAGGATCTCATTTATGTAGTCGCATGGTTTTCCCGCACGTTTAGACAAACTGTGCGCTAACATTGCCTTGGCCACTACCTCGACATACCCTTCACACAAGGTTTGGCCGCATGGTTAGACAAATTGTGTGCCACCCATGAAAAAGCTACTGCCTCCATGACCAACTACGCACAGTTTGGCCGCACGATTTAGACAACATGTGTGCCACCCATGCAACTACCCCTTTTTCTTGAAAATCATTCCAAGCTCTTCGGATCTCCCATTCATCAAACATTACTTAAAAACCATTAAAAGTATCATGTATGGGTTATATTCCGAAAACTGGGGTTACAAAAATACTATTGAGATGTTGTGGATGAGTTACTTTTGAATGTGTATTTCATGTCTTTATATTGTGCTATGGTGTCAGGTTAGGCCCTTGTCGAGGTAAATATATGTCCAATGGAATTTAAAGCTTCCTCCTGTAAGAGAATGGGGCTTAGTGGTGCACGTGTAGTTCATGGTATGACATGAGTCTTCAATGATCCAACTACAGATTTTTCACTGAATCATAAACCACATCTACTTAGATGTATCCCCTATATGAGACCTAAAAATACCTTTGGTGGACTTTTTTTCTAGACCATTGTGCATAAGGATCCCGTAGATCGGATATTTGAACACATGTTTCATCTGATGGTGTGACTTAACTCTGAAAAGAGTGAGTGAGAGAGAGATATTCTCTCATGAAATCATTCCATAGCAGATGTGAGACCCTACAATGTTTTCCCCAGTATTGACTAGTCATTGACCATCCATTACATGTTGATTTCTACCAGGTAGTATGGTGGTTATATGGTTTTATATGATGGATTTTTCCTCCATGATGAGGAGTGATACCTACATGAAGTAGGATGAGATCATTCATAGGAGGTTATAGCCAATTGAAGAGTTAGTTAGTATTAACTTTGGAATAGTTGATGTAATGAGATGTTTGAACCATCAAAACATAGTTATGTATAATACTATTCTAGGTTTTCCTCCCCACCATGAGATGAACCTCAATATTCACTTACACTAGGGATGATCCGATATTTGTTCATGTATATCATATGACTGTGGGTATCTATGAGAGATAGTGGTGTAGATAGAGGAGACTAAAAAGTGGGGTCTTCGTAAGACCTAGTGTGATTCTCTAGGAAACTAGGGGTCATTCCCCTAATATGAGGATGAGATCTTGCGGTCTGGTGTGGATGGACATTTCCCCGAACCAGGTGAATGTCAGAGATTATTATACACCCCATATTATAGAAAACCTCTTCACCCAGTGGATAAAGGTAGAGTGGATTTCGTTATTTGGAATCAAAATAGGTTATCACAAACACTTGGTATGAGAGATGAATAAACCAATCATGGATTCATAGATCCATTTTATTTTCATTGAGTTTATATTAATACCCTTTGGTGTGTTTAATTATACAAATTATTTCACATTACTTATGATTCAGATCATTAACATTCATTGGATCGATATGTGGTAGTCTTTTAGGAATGAACTCTCATGTCACAATTTCATAGTTGGAGCACATGGGACATCAAAGGATGATGCTTGAAATTTTTTTAGAGTGTTATTTATAAGATAGTTCTCATGGATTTATTTCTATATTCGAAGTTAAACTCTTCGGGATATGTCTTCTTAAACATGGAGTGATAGCAAACACAACAATTGTTTAAACCGATGTGAGCTTTATGACCACTTAATATGTGGCCATGGTAGAAAATGAACACAAATATATTTTCCATCCAATGGTTTCAAGCATGGAGAAAAAGTTATTTTAATTTTTTTAGTTGTTCCATATGGGTGAGGAATGTTCCTCATACTCCAAATCGATGGTTGTTACCCCTTCTCTTCATTAGCGAGTTTTGGGAGGCACAACAAGGGTTTATCAATAAAGATATCATAAATTAAATGATATCATGAGAAGATCCACCATATTTATTTTCTAATGAAGGGAATTATGTAATCTATTTTCATGAAAGTGTGATGATTATGGTAAACATATAAGAGGTGGTTATGATGGAGTTTCACACTTATCATTTGCATGTACATCCCAGTGTTTGGAAGTTGAATGGATGATCCAGAGAAAGAATCAGTATCCCCATTGGATTTTTAGGCGAAAATCACTAAATAATGGAGTAATATAGAGACTTTGATTTTTCCATGTAAGACTTTGGGATATTCCTAGAAATGTTTTTAGATATAGGATTTGAGATGTATTGTAATTTTAAGGCCTGTTGAGCCTAGAATTAATTTTTAAATTATTATAAATATATTTTTTTATGTAGACACAGTTTTCTAAAAAATATTAATATCTCATAAACGGAGTCCCAAATTGGAAATTTGAGACCATCTTTTAATACTAAACATGGGTTTTACCCTAGGCATGATCGAATGTAGATCGGAGTAGTAAATTCGGATAGGGAAAACATTGGAGGGTGTATTATGTAAATTAATTAATATAATTTATCTATTTAATAACCCTTACCTAATTAACTCACATATATAGACTCGGATGGAAAATCTGATACCACCGCTGAGATAAAATTGTGGTCTTTACCTTAATCACGATCTAAATATAATCTGCGTGTGAACGTTGAGATGAGGAGTCTTTTGGCAGTTATTTTTAATTAAAATAAATAATCAAAATTAGTTATTTTTTATATTAAACTACCCTATTAAATCCAATATAAATACCCAAAAATTAATATTTTTAATGTTCTTGTTATATAACCCTTATAGGATAAAATTGTAAGAGAGCATACTTTATTCTGAATCGAGACCTAATGACACCTGGTGATCAAATCTGGGTGAATCAACTAGTGGAAGACACAACAACACATCTTCTTCCCTTTTGTATGTGTTCTCTAGAAATGATCAATCTATAATCAATGTAGGACTCATCAATTCAGTATTTTCTCACGTTGATTAAAATATTAAAGCATGGATTAATATCTTCTTTTGATTATTTATTTCATGCTCTTCAAATGATCCCATTGATGAGTTAAATTTTCAAAATTCATCTTCATTTTTTCCAGGACATGTTTCTCACCTCGGTTCCCCACTATTAAATTGTTGGCCATGAATTTTTGGAAAATATTATTTATCACCTTTTTTATATGGGGTTTTCCACCACCATTCACTGCATTTTTTGTTATTGGACTGTAGGGCCACAATTTGACATTACTAAGGTGGGTTCGAGTGTCATCGAGCCCCATGATTCATGGTGTTAGAATGAATGAAACATGAATAAAAATTTCATAGATGGATTGATAAATTAGTGGGGTGGTGTTTGTGAGTGGATTATATCGGTACTACGGGTGCAGGTTTTTTCGTCGAAGGTGGTTCGTGATCAGATCAGGGATTCCCATTTTCCAAGATGATGCATAGTGAAAACATGTGGTGTGACATAATCAGTTCCAAGAGGGGTTCATGTTTGTGGTCTCATGGTAGAGACTACTCGGTGTGGACATGATGGTGGGTGGACTCATATCTCCAATGATTTTGTCCAACATGGTCAATTTTGAGAGTGTTATTATTATTGGTGAACATTATTAATTATATTAAAAATGGTTTGCGTGGTAAATTAATTGAAATGTTTTAAAATTAGTTTGATGAAACAATTTGGAAACTAATTTAAAATAATTAAAATAGAATAATAAAATATGGTGTTTATTATGATATGATAACATTGATATTATTAAATGTGAAATAAATGAATAATTGTTTTTTGAAATATTATGTGTTATCAAAATTAAATGATATTTAATATTGTATTATTTATAATGAAACTGTAAATATTTTAGAGTAGTTGAAGGGATGAAAAGAATTTCTTTTTGGAAGTATCAATATTATTTTGTAATAATATTAAAATGAAATAAAATAAATAACTGAAATTATAGGAGTATATTCCTAGGAGCGCCCTAGGGGACCACATGAAATCCCAGGAGAAATTCCATTGTGAATTTCATTTTTATTGGGTTATAAAAATATTAATATTTTTATAAAAAATTTAAATTATTTATTTTTGGTTATAAAACATTAATCCACCCATAAAATCTTTAAATAACATCACATTGACAAAATAACAGTGATTGTGTGAACATGGAATTCATATTGTCATTTTAATACTGATGTAGATTACCTTTTTTAGACTTATGCGTCATATCAATGAAATGACCAATAATAACTAAATAATTATTAATGTAAAATACTTTATCTAATTTAACTTCTTCATATGGTGTTATAATGACAAATTGTTAGATGAATTGTGACTATGAAATTGAGTCTGATGTTTTGACACCAATATCAATTATGTTATTTGAGTTCTAGGACCAAGATGATGAAGCACTCTTCATGTGTTATATAGTGAAATTTAATATGTTTATCGGGTGTTGTATTTGGGAATGTGAATATTCTCACACATGTTTTTTATTATGAATTCAATATAGATATTAATTTGGACATTCAAATATATATTCCAAGTCATACTAAATAATTTTTTTTCGGTTTTATGATGAGTCTCATGTGATCGTAATTATTTTGGTTAAGAAAAGTTCTGCAGTACCCTTAAAAGACATGTAGTATTACATGGCTGGAAATCCAAATGCTGGAAAGAACACGTCCCAATAGCATAGTGGGACCACACGCACTATGGATCGGTTACATTCTGTTTAATTATTTTTGAATCTCCAACCATTCATATATACTTCGTTTAAAATTGTATTTTGTTCGACGAGTATCATATCTTGAGTGTTTTTACGCAATGAATTTGATGGTTCAAAAATATGAAGATTTTATGATATTATATAGATTTTTTGAGAATAAATCCTTGAGAGTCAGTTCCCAATGACATCAGTGATCACATTGGATCACAAGTGACTATCAAGTGGTACCCTCAAGAGGGGTTTGGGAGTGTAGTTACTCCATGATTATTGAGTTGTACACTCTAACATGGATAGTTCGTGGAGTTTAAAGATTCTTTCTGAGTGGTACACTATGAAAATGATGGGTAGTGATGTCCCACAATAATTTATTTGTTGGTGCCTCTAGCAATGTTGGGTAGTGGAATTCATTGAAGCTTTTTATGTGGTATACGCTAGTAAGTCGGAGAAGTCTTGTTCCTTGATGTTTTTTAAATGTTACCCTCAGTAGGGATTGGAAGTGGAGTTTATAGATTACCTTCTTGAGTTATACCCTTTAGCAAGGGTTGGAAGTGTAGTTCCTCAATTCTTTCTGTGGGGTACCCTCCAATAGGGATATACAATGCAGTTACACGATAAAATTTCAATAGGGTACCCACTAGTAGGGCTAGGCAGGTGAGTTATTCTATGAGAATTCCAAAGGGTATCCTACAAATGGGATGTGAAGTGGACTTCCATGATAACCCATCTAAGTGGTACCCTTCAGCAAGGCTGGGTCGTGGCGTTTTGTGACTATCATTCCAAGAGGTACCCTAAAGAATGTTTTCGAAGTGGAGATTCTTAATGAACATTCCATGTGTTACCATCCATCCGAGCTAGGAAATGGAGTTCCTCGACAAATTATCTGTGGTATTCACCAGTTGGGTTTGGTAATTGGATTTTTTTGAGGAAAAATCAATGCGGTACCCTCCAGCATGGCTCGACTGGGGATTACATCAATGATGTTTCCAAGGAGTACATTTCTGTAAGGTTGGGCAATGGGGATCCTCAAGGAACTTTCTAAGTAGTACCCTCCAGTAGCGCTGGGAAGTAGTGTTACTCGATGACTATTCTGAGTGGTAGCCTTCTACATTACGTGTAGTTGAGTTTCTTAGAGACTATTAGAGTGGGACCCTCTTATTGTACTAGGGGATGTGATCCCTACCTAGTTTTTGTGTCACCTAGATGGTTCGGTAGAGTTACTAAGTATTTTTGCACTAGGATGGATACTTCTAGTTAGACACGTGAGATGCATGGAATCATTGATGGAATGTTGGAAATATTGGCTACTCATCTTCTTGGGTTGAGATGTGATATATAGATCCTCATAATCTCTCATTTGGGATTCATTTAATGAATATATGTATATATTTATATATATATATATATATATATATATATATTATTTTGTATCCATAACATGGATTTGATTACATCTCGGTGATGATAGGGGATGATGAGAGGGGTACGTATGATGCTTTTTGTACTAAGCTTCTCTTGGTTGGGAGATTATACTATAATTATATAGGTGTTTAATACTCAATGTGTAGTAAATATAATCATCATTTATGTCCCATAGTTTTCTAACTCAGTTACTTCTACTCTTGGTTTGGGTTGAGCTCTTCTCTTTTAGTGTACCATGTATCTATTATATTTCCTTTGCATTGTATCTCTTACTACTCAGCCTTCACCTTTTAGGACTTCCTACTGGTAATATTTATACTCACCCTTGAATGGAATTTACCAAAATGTGACATGTCTTATGAAGACGATGGATAGAATGATCGTTAGTATAGAAGAGCATAAGGATACAAGGTGCTTTGGTCCACATATGGTGGTCACAACATGTGATTTTAGAGCTAGGCTCTCTTAGTAGTTTACATTTCCTATTTTTTAGGATGGTACATATTTCTTGTTGGGAATTTATTTTTACCCATTATTTTGTGTTTATACTATCATATAATTTTTCACTCTCAATGTTATGCATGCATAGTTTAATTTATAGATGTGATGTTTCTTTTACTCATTCCCATGACGATGTCGCATCGAGATGGCTATGTGTGTGCATTCAGGTACTTAAGGAATGGCCTTCCTGAGATAGTTTTTTTCAGTTTTTATCCCCACCCCTAGAAAATAGAGGTGGGATTGGTGTAGTCTTAGTTCAACCCCCCATCTCAGCTTTCGCCATGAGAAATGTCCTATCTTGTACTAGACCATCGGGTTGATAACTATGCACTTTTGAGCCATGAATATTAGTGTTTATGAGCCTATAAATATTTTGGATAAATAAAAAGCGTTAGAAACTAGGTTTTCCCTAGGAGGGGGGGATATGACATGTTCTCATGGCTAACTGGTGTCTGTGTGTTTTATTGTGATTTTACCCCCAAATACCTTATATATAAATATGAAATTATCATGAAATTATATAATTATTTAACATGGACAATGATGGATCTCTTTTAACACTAAATAATAGATGATATAATATAACCTATAGTGTTATAACTATTATTAACGAGAACTTTTATAATAATATGACCTGAAATATTATTACTATTACTAAAATTCAATATAAAACTGAAAAATTATATTTATTAAAAATTATATTGTACTATATATCAAAGAGTACTATTATACCGACATGTAATTCAATTTTAAAAAATGTAAATAATATTGGTTAAAAAAATATGATGATATTTTTATAAAAGGGTGAAACATGTGTATTTACCTAGAGGAAAACTATGCTAGTATTACTCTCCCAAAGGCATGCATTAAGGAAAAGTGCTATTGCGATTCGACGAATTAAAGAAGGTGTGATCATACCAAAAAATTATGAGACATTTATGTTATATATTTGAATGTACTATTAATGATTCTAAAATTTCATTTTGTAATTTAATAACATTTATAATAATTACATTAAATGTTGTTGTTATTATTCAAAATTATTATTTATGAACAATTAAAATTACTATTAAATTCTTATTTATATACAATTATTTTTATAATTTAACATCTAATATTAAAATTATTATTAATAAAAAATATAAAAACATTATAATATGTGATATTATAATATTATAAAGAATCCATGTAAATTATAAATATTAAATTCATTAATAATATTAAGTAAAGTAACATAATAATAGTTATTAAACTAACATGAAATATTTTTTATATATAAGTGTGAAATGCATGTACCTACCAAGAGGTCACATATACAACATTTAATAATAATATAATAATTATGCTTATTATTAAGTAAATAATATATATATTCAACATGTAAATTAGTATTTATATTATTACAATTTTTCATAGTTGTTTCAATATATCATGCATTACTATATATATTACAAGATGTTGGGGGTAAATTTAGAACAAAACACACAAAATACATTACGCTGATAGGGATAGATAGATAGTTCATAGACCCCCCCCCACAATGGAAATGATATGACTAGTATTATTATTTATTTATTATATGGTTTGCATACTAATTTAAAAATGTACACTATATGACAGTCTTATCCTTTGGCTAGCACAATTACACTCATCGTAGTGCGCAAGCTCATGTTTGTTTTTATCCCATAAGCCTGTGATGTCTAAACCACCGTCTATTTCAAATGTTTCCCATCATCCAACAAACCATCTCCACCCCTTCCATTGTCATCACACACCCCAGATACAAACCCCTCAAACTGGGCCACTATCTTTAATTCTAATTACCAATCTAGGATTTCCTTTCATCAGCATGCGTGTGTATCCTAATAACCATACCAAGAAAAATAGCTGCTTGGTCCACCGAACAGGAGGTCCTCCTACATACCAAATTGACCTCAATCACCGAACTACAAATGGACCAATCTTTCCACTTTCACCATTTCTCATTATCACCCTACACTATAAATAATTATAGTTTAAATGGATTGAAATATTCATGTAGGTTGAAATAAAATTACATACCAAGAGGTAATATATCCTTGTATTACTCAATATTATTCACTCTTAACTGCTGAGTTTTAATTGTATTTGATGAATTAATACTAATTTGATCGCACACTGTAATATATAGAAAATATTGTTATTAAATACTTGAATGAACTATAAATATTGCTAAAATTTCATGTTTCTAATTACTAATTATTAAAACATAGCATTCAATAATTTAATTATATTGTATGGTTATAATTATTTATCATGAACTATTATTTTTTCAATTAAAACTTTATATAGTTATTTTAAAAATATTGAATGAAATTTCATCATTATAGTTAATAACAATTAATGTAACATTTTGACATGAAATATTATAATAATTACAACAATTTTTTGAAAACATGAGATATTAATTTCATTAAAATATTATACATATTAAATCATAAAAATTATTATTAAATTAACATGTAATTACTTTTTATACAATTTCATCAAAAGCTAAAAAATTACAATGAAATATATAAAAAATGAAAAACATATTACATTAAAAATTATTACATCTTTTATAACACTATATAAAAGTTATTATAATATAACCTTCCATATTATAATTATTTTTAATAAGATGTATTGTAATATTATAACAAAAATAATATTATTCTTTCTAAAATGACGCGTAAAACTAAAATATTATATTCTTGAAAAATGATTATGTATATAACATAATTGTTATTATTATATTGAAATGAATTTCTTTTAATATGACATAAAAAAAGATAAGAAAATATAATGAAATATACCAAATAAAGCGCAATATGAGTATATACTAGTAGCTCACACATCCACATAATACACTCGAGAAAGCATGCTTAACAATGATGTTTAAATAGGATCTAGTACATTAATTCTAGTGTGATCACAAAAAAATCTTATTATTGGTAGATATTTGAATTCACCATCATAGATACTAATATCTCATGTCACTATTTAATTAATCTTAGAAAATTCACATTATATAATTTAGTTATCTTGCTATATTATAATTAATTATGGATATAGAGAGATTATGTGTCTTGAATAGAGAGTTTATCCACAAATATCTTTGGGATATTACTCTATCCATCATAAGATAACACCACTCTTCTAAAGATGATGCATTGATAATGAGATTGTTGGAAACTATGAGATGTTCTTAGTATCTGGATTCAGGCATAATCAGGTTAATTTTGGCAATGCTATTGATGGGGAAGAAACAAGAAGCGTTATGTTCAACTTTGGAAGGATGAGGGAATGTGATCACCACCATGATAGATGTGATGAATGGGTGTGGATAGCTGAAAAAAATAAAATATTATCCTTTATAATCTACTCACTTTATAATAGCCCAACATAATAGGCTTAAATAGGACCTGGTGGTGGCAATCGATATTGGTGAAACGATGTAGCAGATGGGAGGCAAAATTCATTAAATGGGTTATTAATTTTTAATTTTTTTGAAAAAGGGTTATGGTTAGTAGTAGTTGTTAAAAATGGGTCTAGAGATGCGTCAACCCCATTGACTCATCTGTGCTCGGCAAGATGAGTGAACATGGTTGAAACATTTTGTGTAATGTCTCTAAAGAATGACTGAACCCCATTCACTCTACCTACATAATTTTTTTAATTTATAAATATTACAATATATGTATATATAATTCAATATTAAAATAAATATTCATAATAAATTTCAATATTAATGAATTCTATTTAAATATAAATAAATATTACATAAAAAATCATCATTATTAATAAAATAAAAATAATATATTTATTAAATATTTATTAATATTAAAAAAATGTATAAAAAATTTAAAAATAATAATATTCATTTATTAAATATTCATAATGCAAATAAATATAAATAAATATAGATTAAATATTGAATAAATATTAATAAATACTAATGGATATAAAAAAATGTAAATAAATATTAATAAATAACAATATGTAATAAAAAATTCTAATTAATATTAATTAATTATTATCAAATATTTATAAATATTGTCAATTATTAATAATCATTCAAATATTCTAGAAAAATAAAAAACATTACTGTTTATTACAAAATCATTATAAATATTCAATAAATATTTATAAATATTAATTAAATTTTTAAAAATATTAATAATATTAATAAACATTAATCAAATATTCACAAAAAGAATTAAAATATAATTAAAAAATCATAAATACTAAATAATATTAATTAAATATCAATAAATTCTAATAAATATCATTAAATATTATTAAATATTAATAAATATTTATTAAATATTCTTATATATAAATAAAATACTAAAAAATATTAATAAATATTATTGAAATAATATTTTGTATTTATAAATATAATAAATATAAATTAATAATTAATAATAATAATCAATATTTGTAAATATTAATTAAATTTTCTGAAATACTAATATATGCTAACTAAATATCAATAATTTTTTATAAATTTCAATATTAAATTATTTTGATGATTATTTAATTAATAGTTAATTAGTACGTATTAAATTTTTTGATATTAATTCATATTATAAATATTTATTAAAATTTTATTAATATTTATGAATATTTATTTAACATTTATTAAGATTTTTAAATGAATACTAATTTTCATAAGTATTTTTTTAATATTTATGAATAATTATTATTAATTTTCAATATTTATAAATATTTTTGAATATTTAATTAAAATTTATTATATTGTTTTCATATTAATGAATGTTAATAATATTTATAAATAATTAATTAATATTTATGAATAATTATGGAATATTTATTAATTTTTTAATAAATACTAATATTTATTTATGTTTTTAGTATTTATGAATATTTATTAATCATTTTCCATATTTATAAAAATTTAGAATATTTAATTAATATATAGTAATGTTTTATTATAACAATTTCATATTTATTAATAATTATTTAAAATTATTTATATCCATTAGTATTTGTTAATATTTATTTAATATTTATTAATATTTATTAATATTTATTTGTGTTCTGAAAATTTATGAATATTAATTAAATGTTTAATAATATTTTTTAATATTTTTTAATATTTGTTAATATTAATAAATAATTAATTAAGATTTAATTGATATATTATTAATATTAATGAATTTTTTATTATTGACTATTTATATTTAATTAGTTTTTAATAAAATTTGTTAATATTTAATATCATTTATTATATTTTAATTAATATTTACAATATTTATAGATATTAAAAATTATTTCAATACTATTTATTAATATTTGTTAGTATTTTATTTATATATAAGAATAATCAATTATTATAAATTTATATTTATTGATATTTATTGGAATTTATTGATATTTAATTAATATTTATTATTATTTATGAATATTTAATTATTTATTATTATTTTTTAAATATTGGATTAATGTTTATTAATATTAATAATATGTATAAAAAATTGGTTAATATTTATAAATATTTATTGAATATTTTTTACGATTTTATAATAAATACTAATATTTATTAATTTATTTAATGTTTATCATTAATTATTAATAATTGTTGATAATTATAAATATTTTTGGATTTTTAATTAATATTTATTAGTAATTTATTATTACTTATTATTATTTATTAATATTTATTTATATTTTTTATATAAATTTAAATTTATTAATATTTATTTAACAGATAATCTATATTTTTTAATATTTCATGTATTATGAATATTTAGGAATATTTATTAAATGTCTATTATTATTTTTAATGTTTTTTAATATTTATTAAATTATTAAATATTATAAAAAATTTAATTAAGATTTTATAGTTATTTTATTAATATTGATTAATATTTAATTAATATTTAATTAGTATTTATTAATATTGAATTTTTTATTAATAATTATTTTAATATTTAATTATGTATACATATATAGTAATATTTATTAATTAAAAAAAGATTATGTAGAAAGAGTGAAGGGGGTTCACTCTTCCTTTATAAACTTTACAAAAGATACGTCAACCTCGTTCACTCACCTTGCCTAGTGCAGATGAGTCAACGGGGTTGACGCATCTTGTAACACCCGAGACTTTTATGTTATATAAATTATCAAAGGAATCTTTTTCTACACAACACTTGCTTGACTTGCTTTACACGCAATCGCGACCTTCCTCGATAGCTTGCGTCGTACGCAATACCGAGTTTCACTAAACAACAATATGCTATTAAAATTAGCTGTTATGAATAGTAATAACCACTTTTTGAAATTTTATAAATTTTATTTTTCAAAATGGACTTCATTTTTGGACTCAGAATATCGAAATTAGCCTAGGGTGAAATTTTGGTATTTTTCTGAAAACTTTCAATTTTTGATGAATAGTGAAACCACTAAGTGGTAGGTTAAAAACTGAATTTTGCATAAAACTTAATTTTACCGCTTCTGTGAATGGAATTTCGAAAATCCGAGAGACACGGTTAATATCAAGGACTAAAATGTGGTTCAATGAGATGAAAATAATTTTTTGGTGAATAGTAACTTTTTACGCTTTTTACCGCGGTTAATAGTAAATAGGGTAACTAAGGGTAAATATGATATTAATATTACCCTAACACATGTCCTAATTCTATTGGACAAGTGTAATTCGACCAAAAACAAACTTAGGAATAAAATATGACCATTTAGGCCCACTTGGATTAGATTAGGACATTTATTATTAATTTATTTAAAGAAGGGTTAAAGTAGTTAAAATCAAAGTTTAATAAGTAAATCATTTTTAATATGGGGTTATACATAAGATAAATTCAATTGTAAAGATTCATTAGAAAGCTAAAAAGATTTCCTACATGATGATATTTTATTTGTAATTTTTAGACATTAAATAAGTTAATTTATTTATGACATAATGATGATGCAGTAATTATCTTATTAATGAAATATTGACATATTTGATGTTATAAACACCAAAATAAATGTAATTTGAGACTTTTTATGAATTCCACTAATTTTCTAGGTTACTATGATATATTAGTGTTGATTTAATCAACTTGGTTCGAACATATAATTCTTTTATGACTTTCAAACAAATCATATATCAAATAGTGTCAAAATTGACACAAAATAGTTTTTAAAGCAAATATTATATTATTAATTGTTATTTTATTCCTAAAAATCTAAGGTTCGGCCAAATGACTTAGATAAGGATATATATATTAATAATAAACAATTTGGGGTTCGTTTGGCATGTTATAGTAAGTGTATTAACCATATAGTGAAGGAAAACAAAAAGACACGGTAAAAGTTAAAATAATTAACTTAGAGTTAAATCTAATTGATAAGGTTAAAATAATACCCTAAACTTGTCTAAATCCTATTGGTTGATAGGATTTCGACCCATCCCCACTTTATCTTCTAAATAAGACCCTTTGGAACCATTATAAACCGATTTTGACTTTAATATAAAATAATATTTTGAGATATTCCTAAGGTGCCCCTCTCCTCCCTTATAAAAGGGCACCTCCTCCCCCTCCTCCTCACACCAAATTGAGCACTCAATCTCGGCCAACCCCTGCCATTTTCTCCTCTCCACTTCCCTAGAATAATCCTAGAGGCCCTGGTCTTCTCCAATGACCAATCTTAGTTCCTTAAGTGGAGGATTCAAAGAAGCGTTCCAAAGAAGAGGTAATATCCATTACCGATCTTTTCAATTTCTTTCTTCTTCAACTTCTTCTTCTTTAGTTGTTTCATTATAAAGTAATAAAATCAGTATTACTTACATACTGATATGTTATTATAAATATTCACCTTCTATCCATCCTACGGAAAAATGAAATCACCACGCGTGCGTACGTACGGAATACCGTCTCCACGCCGTGGTGTAATCTATTTTCCACCATCACCTTACAAGGATGGGTATAATGGTGTAATGAGTAACTACATATGATTATTATGAAGTAATATTGATACTAAAATAATATATATTTACTCCAATACAATTCCACGATCATAGGAACGATATCATCACTCGTGCGTACGTACGGAATACCGTCTCCACGATGTGATGCGACTCGTTCTACATGATCTTCATTTCATAATGATTATATAAATGAATTGAATAAATGAATATGGTATATACTACACTAATACCATTCTGGAAATGAATTATCTATAACCTAAAGATAAGAATAAGAATTTATTCGACAAAACACGCATAAGAACAAAAAGTTATAAAGACCCGAGTAACAAGTAACAATGAAATATTACTAACAAGAAGCTAATAATATGACCATATATGATATCATATAAATATGTATGATTCTGGAATAAGTCAATAACATTATTTAAACCATTATACAGGAGCTTCGGACACGTACAAAGCTAATCGGACCTAAGGTAAGGAAAATATCACAATCTCATTTTTATCCGAGATTGTTTTTTCGTAAGTAATTACTGGGGTGTATTTTATCATCCACATCCATGTTCCCTCAATATGTAATATTGTTTCCATCCACTTACAATAGTTTAAATCCAATTTTACCCTTCGGTAAGTTTTTTGTAAAAGATATGAAAGGAATCTTTTGTCATTTTTCGTACGAGGTACTTTTTGACTTTTCCGACAAAAGTACGAAGAATGTTTTTTTTAACTTATACGGCATGAATGGATTCTTAAAACATTATTTCCAAGAATCTTACTTTACAAGTTTTCATGTTTATTTTTAATCAACTTCTTTTATTTTAAAGTTGTATGACATGTTATGAAAGGAAAATTGTTTTTGAAGAAGAAAGGATATTTTCCTCAAGAATGGAGTTCAAGTGTTTTATCAAAATTATTTTCCATCTAAGATGATAAAGGGTTCTGTTTTTATCCCTATTATTACATTGATTTGATCATGTTGTGATGGAATTATTTTTATGAATTCCTTTATCTTATATGAATTGATTTATGATGTCATGATGTTTCAAGAATCCCATTTTTTGTTATATGTGTTATGCGATGATGTATGATTATGTGGCACACATAAGAAAGGATTAATTATAAGATCGGTGGGACCTATATCTCCCTCCAATGCATTGGGTAAAGATTTTATATCTCATGAGATAGACATGGCTGGAACGGAAGGTTATTTCGGTTCAGTGATACAGGACCGAAACGAGGAGTGAACTCGGTTCAGAAAGGGACTTTTTCCACTAAGATAGTCTTGGCAATGAGTCATGACTAACAAGAAATGATTTTCCATGATTATGTGTGCATGCCACAAAGTTTCAAGTTTTATGTTATGATTTTGGGGATCTCATTTTCACTTCTATGATTTATTCCATGTTAAGATATTATGATCTCTTTTGCAGGTTTTGATTTTCAAAAAGATATGATATGATTTTTATTTCCTTTATTTGCCCTTGCTGAGCATTTGAGCTCACCCTTTTATGTTTTCTTTTCCCCAGGTCAGGAAGATGTATATTAAGTAGAATATGCTAAAAGGGACCCTAGATATGATGAAATAAATGGGAGACACTGTAGAAGATTTATGAACCAGTTGTTTATGTTTCCCAGTTTCTAAAGACACTATACCTATACGGTCCTTTGTGGTTTTGTCATATGTTGTAATAAGTGTGCTTCAATTTTGAAGTATTAACAATGTATGTAAAGTATGGGTCGTTATAGTTGGTATCAGAGGAAAGGTATAGTCAACCTTTGGAAACTAGGATGTGAAAGCCTTAGTAAGAACCCTAAGAATAAGTCTAATCATAGAACACAATCTTAGAAATGGAAATGAATAACCTAGGATAAGACCATAAGCATGAAAATTTTATTCTTGAATTATGTGGTTTCCTATTATAATTAGTGTTGCTCACACTATTCTTCTTGGTTTTAGTCAATGGATGGAACCCGAAGGAACCGTGTTAATGCGGAATGCGATGGGCAATGCAATGATTGTCCCCCTGAGCAACCAAACGATATGGGAGCTGGAATGCAAAATCTTGTAGCCATGCTCACACAACTTTCTCAAGCTATGAATCATGCAGGATTTCCAAACAAGCAAAGGAGGGAGCAACATTCTGTTGAATCCTTCATGAGGCAGCGTCCACCTTCTTTCAGCGGGTCTACTGATCCATTAGTTGCTGAACAATGGATTAGTACTACTGAAAATATATTTTCAGTTCTTCAATGTTCTGAACATGATAAAGTCATCCTAGCAGTGTACCGTTTGGAAGGAGATGCTGATCAATGGTGGAATCTTGTTAAGAATACGAGGCAAAGGGATGAAATTGAGTCTATGGAATGGGACTAGTTCAAGAACTTATTTTTAAATAAGTACTTCCCTCGTATTCTCCGAACAAAGATGGAGAAAGAGTTTTTGAACTGAAGCAGAGGGATGATGAATCTATTAGTACCTATGAAGCAAATTTTACAAGACTTGCAAGGTACGCTTCTGGTATTATTATCCAACCTGAGAGTAAGATCGATCGATTCTTTAGTGGCTTAAAACCAAGTCTTCGAAGGGCGTTAGCCATAAGGGACTTCAATAGCTACGAGGAAATTGTTCGATGTGCTCTCAAAGTCGAGATGGAGATTGGAGTAACCCATCAGTCACATGGGTTTGATAAGAAGAGGAAGATGGAATTCAAAGGAAACTCTAAAGAGAACACTGAAAAGAAGATGAACTTTCCATTATGCTCAAAGTGTGGAAAGAAACATGGAGGGAGTTGTCTTAAAGGGACAAGTAAATGTTTTAAATGTGGAATGGAAGGTCATCGGGCATTTGAATGCCGTGATAATGGGAAGAAGATGTCTAATGATGCAAACAAAGGAAGGGATACACAGAATGAACCTACTACACTTCAATGTTTCAAGTGCAAGGAGATGGGGCATTATGCCAATCAATGCCCAAATCCAAGGGTTGATGATGATGGTCGACGTCAACAAAATCTTAAGGCTAAAGACAAAGGAAAGTCACATGCAATTTCTATCAGCGATGTGGAGTATGATAACGATGTGGTGAAAGGTACACATACCATCCACTCTAAAGTAGAAAATGTTTTATTTGATTCTGGATCCACCCACTCTTTTATTTCTGAAGACTTTTCTAAGGGTATCACCATATTACCTCAACAATTAGATGTTGAGTTAGCCGTGACAACACCTAATGGCACATCAATCGCATCAAAAGTTTATAATTCTTCTCCGATCGAAGTTTGTGGGAAAGTGCTTCCTGCAAATCTTGTGATCCTTCCTTTAGTGGAATTTGATGTGATTCTTGGCATGGATTGGCTTTCTCTACATGGAGCTCATATCAATTGCCAAAGAAGGGAAGTCACATTTCATATTCGAGATCAATCTACGATCGTCTATCAATGCAAGGATGAACATAACCTTCCAGTGGAAATTTCTTCCATCTTATGGGTATTGATTCCACTAAATGAAGGTTATTTATCTCAAATGGTTGGTGAGAAACTCACGATTAAGAATATGCCCATTGTACGGGAGTTTGATGATGTCTTTCTGGAGGAATTGCCGGGTCTTCCACCAAATCGTGAAGTTGAGTTTTCAATAGAACTCGTACCGGGTGCTTTGCCTATTTCAAAGACACCTTATAGAATGTCCCCAATTGAGTTGCAGGAATTGAAGAAGCAACTCCAAGAGAATCTTGATAAGGGATTCATACGCCCTAGTGCGTCACCTTGGGGAGCACCTGTTCTATTTGTTAAGAAGAAAGATGGATCAATGAGACTCTGCATTGATTATCGAGAACTTAACAAGATCACTATCAAGAACAAATATCCTCTCCCACGCATTGATGACTTATTTGACCAACTACGCGGAGATCAATACTTTTCCAAGATTGATCTTCGTTCAGGGTATCATCAATTAAGGGTCAAAAGGGAGGATATACCAATGACGGCTTTACGTACAAGGTATGGACACTATGAATTTATAGTGATGCCATTTGGTCTTACTAATTCCCCTGCTATCTTCATGGATCTAATGAATAGAGTCTTTAGAGACTATCTTGATCAATTTGTGGTAGTCTTTATAGACGATATTCTTGTCTATTCAAAGAGCAAGGAAGAGCATGAAGATCACTTGAGAATTATATTGAAGACCCTGAGAAAGGAGAAGCTTTATGCCAAATTTACCAAGTGTGAATTTTGGCTTCAAAAAGTTGCATTTTGGGGTCATATAATCTCAAAAGAGGGGATATCTGTGGATCCAGCAAAAACAGAGGTTATCGAAAGATGGTCGAGACCAACCACAGTAACTGAGATCCGAAGTTTTCTTGGTTTGGCTGGATATTATCGACGTTTTGTAAAAGATTTTTCACGATTATCTAATCCACTCACCAAGTTGACTCGGAAAGGAGTTAAGTTTGTCTGGACAGAGGAATGTGAAGAGAATTTCAAGGAGTTGAAAAGAAGGTTATCCAGTGCACCTGTGCTCACACTGCCTTGTAGTGGAGAAAGGTTTGTGATCTACAGTGATGCATCCAAGAAGGGATTGGGGTGTGTTCTTATGCAAAATGATATGGTGATAGCTTATGCCTCACGACAGTTGAAAATCCATGAGCAAAATTACCCAACACATGATTTGGAGTTGGCTGCGGTAATCTTTGCATTAATGATTTGGAGGCATTACCTTTATGGTGAAAGGTGTGATATTTATACTGATCATAAAAGTTTAAAGTATATTTTCACACAAAAGGAGTTGAATATACGTCAAAGAAGATGGTTGGAGCTGATTAAGGATTATGACTGCTCAATCCATTACCACTCTGGGAAAGCAAACAAGGTGGCAGATGCATTAAGTCGACAAGACCATGCTAGTTTATCCATGATGAGGATCACAAAAGATCCAATATTTATGGATTTACAAAGGATGGATCTTGGAATTATAATGGAAGGGGAAAAATCTTATCTTTCTCAAATGAATGTTCAACCATCTATACATGTGAAGATTAAAGAAGCATAGAAAGAAGATGTTGAGTTACAAAAGAAGGCGAGAAATGTTCCTGAATTCAACCATGATTGTGATGGGATAATAAAGTTCAGGAATCGGGTTTGTGTTCCTCCCATCCCCGAATTAAAGAAGGAGCTGCTGGATGAGGCTCATAGTTCTTCATTCTCTATTCATCCTGGAAGCACGAAGATGTATAGGGACCTGAAAGAGTACTTCTGGTGGGATGGCATGAAAAGAGATGTTGCTGAATTTGTCTCTCGATGCTTGGTTTGTCGACAAGTTAAAGCTGAGAGACAGAAGTCTAAGGGGATGTTACAACCATTACCCATACCCGAATGGAAATGGGAAAACGTCACTATGGACTTTGTCACAGGACTTCCTAAAACATCCAAAGGCAATAATGCTATTTGGGTCATAGTTGATCGTCTTACAAAGTCTGCACACTTCATTCCTATTAGAGAGGATTTCTCTCTAGATCAGCTTGCCAGGATATATGTAAAGGAAGTGGTAAGATTACATGGAGTACGACTTTCTATTATATCTGATCGGGATCCGAGATTTACCTCGAAGTTCTGGCGAAGTCTTCAGCGTACTCTGGATACAGAGTTGAGTTTCAGCACTGCTTATCATCCCCAGACAGACGGTCAATCTGAGAGAACAATTCAAACCCTAGAAGATATGTTGAGAGCTTGCTCTATGGATTTCAAAGGAGGTTGGGATCAACACCTACCTTTGGTAGAATTTTCTTATAATAATAGCTTTCACTCCAGTATTCAGATGGCTCCTTATGAAGCTATCTATGGAAAGAAATGCAGGACTCCAACTTGCTGGGATGAAGTTGGGGAAAGAAAGCTATTAGGACCTGATCTCGTTGATGAAATGGCAGAAAAGGTCAGATCTAATCAACAACACATAAGAGCAGCTCAGAGTCGACAGAAAAGCTATGCCGACAACCGAAGAAAAGACCTAGAGTTTGAAGTGGGTGATAAAGTGTTCTTACGAATATCTCCCTGGAAGAGGGTTATGAGATTTGGAAAGAAGGGGAAGTTGAGCCCTAGATATATTGGTCCTTTCGAAATACTGGATCGTGTTGGGAAGGTAGCTTACCGATTGGCGCTTCCACCGAATCTCTATCAAGTTCACGATGTGTTCCATGTATCTCTCCTGAGAAAGTACATACCAGATCCTTCACATGTACTCAACTCAGAAGTTGTACCGCTGGAGCAAGATCTTTCTTATGAAGAACAGCCGATAGAGATTCTGGATCGTAGCAAAAAAGTCCTACGAAACAAGACCACTCGCTTGGTGAATGTTTTATGGAGGAACCACCAACTTGAAGAAGCTACATGGGAGCATGAGGATATGATGAGGGAAAAGTATCCTCATCTGTTTGTTACAAAGTGACGAATTTCGAGGGCAAAATTCTTTTTAAGGGGGGTAGAATGTAACACCCGAGACTTTTATGTTATATAAATTATCAAAGGAATCATTTTCTACACAACACTTGCTTGACTTGCTTTACACGCAATCGCGACCTTCCTCGATAGCTTGCGTCGTACGCAATACCGAGTTTCACTAAACAACAATATGCTATTAAAACTAGCCGTTATGAATAGTAATAACCACTTTTTGAAATTTTATAAATTTTATTTTTCAAAATGGACTTCATTTTTGGACTCAGAATATCGAAATTAGCCTAGGGTGAAATTTTGGTATTTTTCTGAAAACTTTCAATTTTTGATGAATAGTGAAACCACTAAGTGGTAGATTAAAAACTGAATTTTGCATAAAACTTAATTTTACCGCTTCTGTGAATGGAATTTCAAAAATCCGAGAGACACGGTTAATATCAAGGACTAAAATGTGGTTCAATGAGATGAAAATAATTTTTTGGTGAATAGTAACTTTTTACGATTTTTACCGCGGTTAATAGTAAATAGGGTAACTAAGGGTAAATATGATATTAATATTACCCTAACACATGTCCTAATTGTATTGGACAAGTTTAATTCGACCAAAAACAAACTTAGGAATAAAATATGACCATTTAGGCCCACATGGATTAGATTAGGACATTTATTATTAATTTATTTAAAGAAGGGTTAAAATAGTTAAAATCAAAGTTTAATAAGTAAATCATTTTTAATATGGGGTTATACATAAGATAAATTCAATTGTAAATATTAATTAGAAAGCTAAAAAGATTTCCTACATGATGATATTTTATTTGTAATTTTTAGACATTAAATAATTTAATTTATTTATGACATAATGATGATGCAGTAATTATCTTATTAATGAAATATTGACATTATTGATGTTATAAACACCACAATAAATGTAATTTGAGACTTTTTATGAATTCCACTAATTTTCTAGGTTACTATGATATATTAGTGTTGATTTAATCAACTTGGTTCGAACATATAATTCTGTTATGACTTTCAAACAAATCATATATCAAATAGTGTCAAAATTGACACAAAATAGTTTTTAAATCAAATATTATATTATTAATTGTTATTTTATTCCTAAAAATCTAAGGATCGGCCAAATGACTTACATAAGGATATATATATTAATAATAAACAATTTGGGGTTCTTTTGGCATGTTATAGTAAGTGTATTAACCATATAGTGAAGGAAAACAAAAAGACACGGTAAAAGATAAAATAATTAACTTAGAGTTAAATCTAATTGATAAGGTTAAAATAATACCCTAAACTTGTCTAAATCCTATTGGTTGATAGGATTTCGACCCATCCCCACTTTATCTTCGAAATAAGACCCTTTGGAACCATTATAAACCGATTTTGACTTTAATATAAAATAATATTTTGAGATATTCCTAAGGTGCCCCTCTCCTCCCTTATAAAAGGGAACCTCCTCCCCCTCCTCCTCACACCAAATTGAGCACTCAAGCTCGGCCAACCCCTGCCATTTTCTCCTCTCCACTTCCCTATAATAATCCTAGAGGTCCTGTTCTTCTCCAAAGACCAATCTTAGTTCCTTAAGTGGAGGATTCAAAGAAGCGTTCCAAAGAAGAGGTAATATCCATTACCGATCTTTTCAATTTTTTCTTCTTCAACTTCTTCTTCTTTAGTTGTTTCATGATAAAGTAATAACAACAGTATTACTTACATACTGATATGTTATTATAAATATTCACCTTCTATCCATCCTACGGAAAAATGAAATCACCACGCGTGCGTACGTACGGAATACCGTCTCCACGCCGTGGTGTAATCTATTTTCCACCATCACCTTAAAAGGATGGGTATAATGGTGTAATGAGTAACTACATATGATTATTATAAAGTAATATTGATACTGAAATAATATATATATACTCCAATACAATTCCACGATCATAGGAACGATATCATCACTCGTGCGTACGTACGGAATACCGTCTCCACGATGTGATGCGACTCGTTCTACATGATCTTCATTTCATAATGATTATATAAATGAATTGAATAAATGAATATGGTATATACTACACTAATACCATTCTGGAAATGAATTATCTATAACCTAAAGATAAGAATAAGAATTTATTCGACAAAACACGCATAAGAACAAAAAGTTATAAAGACCCGAGTAACAAATAACAATGAAATATTACTAACAAGAAGCTAATAATATGACCATATATGATATCATATAAATATGTATGATTCTGGAATAAGTCAATAACATTATTTAAACCATTATACAGGAGCTTCGGACACGTACAAAGCTAATCGGACCTAAGGTAAGGAAAATATCACAATCTCATTTTTATCCGAGATTGTTTATTCGTAAGTAATTACTGGGGTGTATTTTATCATCCACATCCATGTTCCCTCAATATGTAATATTGTTTCCATCCACTTACAATAGTTTAAATCCAATTTTACCCTTCGGTAAGTTTTTTGTAAAAGATATGACATGAATCTTTTGTCATTTTTCGTACGAGGTACTTTTTGACTTTTCCGACAAAAGTACGAAGAATGTTTTTTTTAACTTATACGGCATGAATGGATTCTTAAAACATTATTTCCAAGAAGCTTCCTTTACAAGTTTTAAAGTTTATTTTTAATCAACTTCTTTTATTTTAAAGTTGTATGACATGTTATGAAAGGAAAAATGTTTTTGAAGAAGAAAGGATATTTTCCTCAAGAATGGAGTTCAAGTGTTTTATCAAAATTATTTTCCATCTAAGATAATAAAGGGTTCTGTTTTTATCCCTATTATTACATTGATTTGATCATGTTGTGATGGAATTATTTTTATGAATTCCTTTATCTTATATGAATTGATTTATGATGTCATGATGTTTCAAGAATCCCATTTTTTGTTATATGTGTTATGCGATGATGTATGATTATGTGGCACACATAAGAAAGGATTCATTATAAGATGGGTGGGACCTATATCTCCCTCCAATGCATTGGGTAAAGATTTTATATCTCATGAGATAGACATGGCTGGAACGGAAGGTTATTTCGGTTCAGTGATACAGGACTGAAACGAGGAGTGAACTCGGTTCAGAAAGGGACTTTGTACACTAAGATAGTCTTGGCAATGAGTCATGACTAACAAGAAATGATTTTCCATGATTATGTGTGCATGCCACAAAGTTTCAAGTTTTATGTTATGATTTTGGGGATCTCATTTTTTACTTCTATGATTTATTCCATGTTAAGATATTATGATCTCTTTTGCAGGTTTTGATTTTCAAAAAGATATGATATGATTTTTATTTCCTTTATTTGCCCTTGCAGAGCATTTGAGCTCACCCTTTTATGTTTTCTTTTCCCCAGGTCAGGAAGATGGATATTAAGTAGAATATGCTAAAAGGGACCCTAGATATGATGAAATAAATGGGAGACACTGTAGAAGATTTATGAACCAGTTGTTTATGTTTCCCAGTTTCTAAAGACACTATACCTATACGGTCCTTTGTGGTTTTGTCATATGTTGTAATAAGTGTGCTTCAATTTTGAAGTATTAACAATGTATGTAAAGTATGGGTCGTTATACATCTCCTGACACATTTTTAAAAATACAGCAAACCCTAACCCTTTTGTAAAATAATATAAAAACAAAAACCCTTTTAAAAAAAATTTCCAGGATGGGAGATACAATTAGAAGATCGTGGCATGGTTTTAAGAAGACCCTATGGCTTATGGGGATGGTGAGTATGACAAAGATGAACTTAGTGGGCATGCCGTGTTCGATTTTGAGGGATCAAGATCCTTGGAAAAAACATGTATAGTGATGATGTAGGGCTGTTGGAGGGTATGTACCTCATGTAGACTACGACACAAATACTGCCTCCGTTATGAGACTTATGATTGAAAAAGTCCCAATAAGATGCAGTTTTTTCAAAAGGGGACTTGCCTAGCAGTTGGCATAATGATTATAGAAGGAAAACACATTTAATTGAATGGGAAGGATATTCATTTTGATGGAAGGATTGGTGAAAAGGGTTTTGAGTTTCCATTGTGTAGACGGATTTGGACCTTGGTAGTGGCTGCATTGATTTCAAATGGTGGAGAGAGATGGCTCCTTTCTGTAAACTGATGATGGACATTCCCAAAAAATTATTGGGGATAAGATCGAGTGTAGCCAATGATAGAGTTCAAGCACATTTTTTCAACATCCTTATCATTGGATAACCTCGACCTTGGTATGAGGGGGTCAGCTTGTGGTGTGGATGGGTGATAAAATTGAGATGTGGATGGGAAATGACCTTTGTAACATCCCTATATTTTGTGAAAAAAATTTCCTACAAATTCAATACTTTATATTTTTTTTAATTAATGAAACAATTATTTTTTCTTGTGTTACATGAAACACTAATTCTATATTGCATTCCATGACACACTGTGTGTTACATGTGATGTACAGTACACAGAGATTAAATAAAACATAACATACAATCATAATATTATAATTTAATATGATAGTTATCTCCTAGGAATTTTAAAGGAGTGTATGAATATTATTAACATAATTATAATAATATATGGTCTACAGATGTATATATAATGATTTTTTGGTCACAAATTAAATACAAATGATAATAAAAACCACGTGAAGAAAATTGTATAATTTTATGAAAAACTATTTCATTCAAAAACACTAGTTTTACCATAATATATTAGTCGAATAATTTAATGTGAATTGTTTTAATTAAATTTTAATATTATTTACTTAATAAATGTTTTTAAATTCTTAATATTTGTTTTTAGTAAAGAAATAGGAATGAATAAAATTTTACAGGTGACACTTTATTTTTATAAAAATAATTATTGTGGAATTTTGGATATAGATTTGAAATATAATTTTCAAAAAATTAATAATTTTATAGACAAATTAAATATAATTTTTTAAATAATCATTTTAAAATCATATTCAGGTTATGTTTTTTTATTTTCTAGAAAAGAATAATTTTTTTGACAATGATTGAAAAATAATGAAATTTAATTGGTGACTACTATTTCATTAACATTATCTAAAATGATAATTTGTATATTAAATTGGTTTTAAGATTTAATTAGTTCAATAATACTTCTATTAATCTAATTTAGTCATTGAAATCATTTTTATATTGAATTTTAATAAAATAATACTTCTAACATTTTAAATATTTTCTCTTTCAAAACCCCCTTTCTCATCCTCTCAATGGGATATAATTTAAAATTACTATTTCCCCTTATATGAACTGAATTTTGTAAAATAGATTAAATATTTTTAATTATAATAACCTATAAAACTAATATATTCAAACAAAAATATTTACAATACATAATAGCAATCACAGTAAAAATTATTTACCCTGTTTGTGGTAAAAATTGGATTATCAGTGGTTAAACAAAATTGATATAGGTCAAAATGACCTAAAAATACCTAAAGACTATATTATAGCCATATTTAGTCCCTATAATGTCTAGATCTTGAGGATAATAAAATTCCATGAATTTGGAAGGAGAAACATATGGGTATACTAAATGTGTTCCGCCCACAACCCTTATAAAAGTCCACAACCTCTCCTATCTTCTTTACACTTTCAATACCTTTTGATTCAGCCATTCCCAAAGCAAATTACATCCCAAATCCCCCCTCTAAAACTATATTTACAACCCTTATATTTTAACATATGAAAATTAATATAATTATCATAAATGATACACAGAACTAACATACCATTTGTTACACAGAACAACTATTTTCTTCGATAACTTTCATTACACGCAAGTCTAGGTCTTACCAAACAATAATATACAATTAATATTTTTATTTAATATGATATCTAATACCTATAAATTGATGTGATGGGTATTAATTTTATTTGAAAATGATGAAAACATTTAAGATTTATTGTTTTAGTAGTATTCTATTGATTATAAATAAATAAACTCATTTGAATGAAAAATGAATGTTTTTAAAAAAACAAATTTTCACTAAAAGATAGTCTAGTCATTCTTGTAACACATAATATGAAATTATTTATTCCATATTGATAATATTTATTTTATAATATATACTTCATTTTTTGAGGTTTAATACCATAATTTCATGAGGGTGAGGTTTTTGTAATTTTTTTGAAATACTTTTTTTCATGAAGATTAGTGGAAAATAATAGATGTTAAATAAAAACTTCACCTTCATCTAAATAAATTTTAATGAAAATTTTTAATTTAAATTGAAAAAAAATCTAAATAGTTTAATAATAAATTTATTAATCCTTTATATTTCTTTGGAACTATTATGATAATAAATTTTGATATAATTAAATAATAACTTTTAATCAATTTCACATTAAAAACCCACATTCACATCACATCAATGTGTTTAATTGTATTTTAAATTATGCCATAGATTTAATTTTAGTATCTCGAAATGGATTTCATATTTTTAATAATAATAACTTATAGTTTCCCAAAATAACATCTTATTTTTTTATCAGAATGATATCTAAAAACTACATCTATTAATTAGAGTGACTAAGGTTCTCGCGGGGCATGAGTGAGTTGGTTACTAGTGGTGGCTTCCTAAACCTAAGGTTCCCGGTTCAATTCCATGTAAGGAAAGGTGTAATATATTCCATTATAACCACAAATGGGCCCCTCTATACTGATGGGAAATAGACTAATCCCATTTAAGTCCTTCTTGGGTTAGGGACGTGTTGTGGGCTGGTTATGTAAGGATACAACTAAACATGTGTTAATCATTAATACGTTTAGCACAAGATCCACATCCTGATTTTTGAGGAATAAGAATGTGAATCCAAGAGACTTGAGTTCAAATCCTAGCGGAGGCATAATATCAAGTTACTATATCAGTACTGTAGATGGTACACTAGCGGGCACAGTGTCGGTATCGTAGTTGGTATTTTCCAGTACTTTAGCAGTTGGGAACTATTCATCTGTTTTTGTTTTTGAGCCTTCAGTTTGGTCCTTAGGTAATCCAAGGTCTTATGGCCACCCATGGACTTTGATATATTAAGTATTTCATGCCACATCAAGCCTTTAGGCAACCTCAAGGCCTACGGGCCACAATAAGGCTTTTGGGCCAAATAAAAGTGTACACAATGGACCAGACAGAATCTATAAAAAAAAGACTCCAAATGGGGATTAAGAGCAGGCCCATTCACAAGAGAATAAGAATATGGTATTGGGTGAAATAAAGGGTATGGAATTCCCATTGGGACCAACCTCTGCATGCACATTAAGACTAGCAGAATAGCCTGGCTATGTTTGAGAGATAACATCACGATATAGAAGCTGGTGAGGAGGAGTTCCAAGTAGTTATAGTCAGGATATTTCTTTTAAGTCTTATGTTTTATGTTACCTATAAGACTAAAAGCTTTTTAAAAGTTCCCCCTCATCCCTAGATACAGGGTTGATCATAAACCAACTAAAATAATTCCTTTGGGCCATTCAGGTGAATTACAGTTACTAAGTTAAAAATAAGTTTAGATTGTGGTTAAACAGAAAATATTTTTTTTAAATGACTGAAAATCATATTAAAACCCATTTATCTTAAAATATTTAGTCCTTTATTAGTAAAGGCTCCATTTTTGAGTTATTTTGGAAACTATAACATGAAATTAACCTATATAATATGTTATATAATTGAAAAGACAAAAAATGACCCTTCTGGCCTTTAATATCAATAATTCATTGTGATACGAAAAAATAATTCCTCTTTGTTTTATATATTATATATAAATAGAAATGAATTTTGACATAGATTAATTTAGTTATACTTTTTAGATATGTAATAATTACATATAATCCTTATGATATTCAAATGAATTAATTATTTAGTTAACACTGAACTAAAACGATGATTCTAAAATTATAAAATGTAATGTAAATGGAATGAATTATTTTCCTCAATTAATATTTTTGATTAATATATCATTTTAAACATGTTTGAACATAATATATTATAATTAAATCATATTATTGATTTTATTAATTTCAAATTAAATAAATAATTCCATAATTGACATTATTATAAGATTATATGAAATGATATTTTATTAAATGGCTTAAAATTTTTAAAAATACTACATGCATTCAAGTAAGAATTTTTTTAATAAATTTAATATATAATAAATTAATGGAAAAAAATTTCTTTTATTATTAATATATTGGAACCTTAATAATAAATACATTGTTACCACACTTATTGTTAAGGTTGTGGTTTTTGCGTAACATGTGCTTTTGTTAAAAGAAATTTCCAATGCAAGAAGGTTTTAAATTTGTAACTAAAATATAATATATATAATTAGTGGCTCTATATATTTGAATAATTATCACTTTAAATTATTCCTAAAAGATAAATTAACAAGGTAATAAATCTAATAACCGAGTTAAAGAAAGGTACAATTCAATAAAATTACTGACTAAAGAAAAAATAATAAAAAATAATTTTTGTGGTGAGAGTTTGGATAGAACTTATTGTCTCTAAAATACATTAATTTTAAATTTATTAAGAACACTAGGTAAGAGAGACCTGCCAATAGTGAATTTTTTTTTGTATTTATAAGAATTCCACTCTTCATCAACTCTTAATGAGAACTCACTCGCCACATTTTCCACACCTCTTAATCAAATTTCACTTAAAAAAATAAAAAATCTATTACCAAAATATTATTTTTCATAATATAATCCCTTTTTTGTATGAAATGAAACCTATGAAGGGTTTAGTAAAAACTAATGGAGGATTCCCAATGAAAAGGAAATGTTCTAAAACATGAATCTTTATTTTGTTTCCTTCTCAAGCTCTTTCAATTATTCTTATACCAGGAAAATATAATAACAATAATTTCTTTTATATGTAATTTTACTTTTATGTAATTTTTTCATCCTAAAACCACAAATAATTCTATCTAATGTGTTACAAAATCATCATTCAAGTGTACAGAGGACTACTGCCTCCCGAAATGATGTCATTCGTTTTTCCATAACCACATATCCAAATTGGGTATAATGATGGGTATAAATCATATATATGATATTTATAAGATATGCATACCTATGTGGTAATTGTATAATATATAAAATTAATAAAATATAAAAATTAATGGAAATGATATAATCGTTTGTGTCAATGGTGGACTACTGCCTCACAATGTGGTGTGATTGATTTTCACAGACTCATAACATGAATGTTAATAAGGATAAAGAGAATGAATATATGTGGAATAAATAAAATTTTATAATATTAATGACATATTTATAGTTTTTTCATTATAATATAAAATTTTATATTTATAATTTCTCTCACTGGAAAATTGATAACATCATTCTTGGACATGTGGACTGCTTCTCTTTAAACAAGATGTGAATGATTTTTTATCACCACCTAAATTAAAATATATATATAACATATATAATGAAGAATTATTATATTTTCGATAAACTTATAATTATTTATGATAATTGTTATTTACCTTTTATCCATAATGATCATTGAAAAATGGAAATGTTACGCATGCATAGATACAGTCTACAATCTCCATGATCACAAAATCATTTCATTTTTCATAACCATCGTTAATAATTTTTTTAAATGTATAAATCATATATTTACAAGATAATTATATCTTTAAAAATAGTCAAATATTTATAAATATTGAAATGTTTTATAAAATTCAATCTCTTAATGATAATCATTGACAGATATGTTGAATGTGGTTAAAACAATCGGCATAAACATAATTGATCATGTAATTGTATATAACATGTTAATAAGTTAAATAAAATAATAATTAAATTAAAAAAGTTTCAAAATATTGTAAATAAATATAAATTTTTTACTATTCCATCATATAAGGACACAAATGACAAATCATACTAATGGTAAGGGACTTCATCTCAATTTACTTTCATTCTAGAATTTTTTTGATATTAGGATCATATTTTGTTTTATAAGGTGCCTATATATATCATTTGACATTTAATATCATGAAATAAAATATTTCAACTATACTTAATGTTTTTTTATTCTATAATTTATGGTGCATTATAATTCATGTGTTTCCCATGTGATATGTTAATTTTTATTTAGAAAATAATCTTTTAATGATTCCCTTTAACTACCTTTCCGTTCCATGTCATTGTTTTAGAAATGATTTTAATAATTATTTTATATGGATGAATATGATATATAATTTAAATATAATTCCTATAAAAATTATTTCAATGGTTTATAGATGTATCTACTTGCATTTTTTGTATATATTGTTTTGAAAAAAACAAAAGAGATTTTATATTCTAAATGTACATGGAAACAGTAAATTTTATTCCAATTTGAATATTAATTTATTTATAAATTCCATTTAAACAATAAATATTTTTCATAAATGAAAAAAATAATCCTTATTTTTTGAGTATTTTGGGGTTCAAAATAGTTTTCAAAGTAAATTGTTTTTTCTTAATGATAATGTGTTTTTAATAGAAAATTATTTTTTTCTAAAATTGTTTCCAATATGGGTTTAAAAGTGTTTTTAAAAGGGAATTGTGATGGTTTTTTTATTCTGGAAATGGTACTTGTGAATTATATGAAATTGATGGGACTAATATTGCTTATATAATGGTCTGATCCCTGTTATAGCTCACAGGTGACCCAAATATAGCTTATATGAATGGTTGACCCCCACTACAGTTCACGGGTGAGCCTCAAATATATTATACGAAGGTGATTCTAATTATATCTCTCTAATGAATTGGATAATGAATATATTAGATTCATAATTTATGGTTATTACAAATAAATTGGTTTTGAGTTGATTTATGGGTATGGTGATCTATGTCACTGAAAATGAGTTTTAATTACTTTTTATGAGTTATAAAGGATTTAACTGATAAAAACATGTGTCAATTGTTTGAGTGTAATTTTTTTAATTCATGATACTATAGAAAAGAGACTTAATGGAAAATATGTAATGGTTTTTTTAATTTTTTACTAAACTAATATTTACATTCTTTTTTATCCATCCAATAGATTTGATTCTCAAGCCATGTTTTTAAAATATTTTTCAAAGGAAGAAGTCGATTTTATATTCATCCATATTTTCCCCAGAAATAAATTATTTTTTTTTAAATTTTTTATATTATGAAAAAAATATTTTAATTAAAAGTTTCCACATTTTATTTCATGTTTTTTATATGTTTGATGAATGGAAAAAATCTCTAAAATAGTAAAAATGAAAGTATTTTAAAATATTAGAGAATGAATTCTTGACATAAATGTGTAGATTGTGAACAATTTATATCTAATTCCATATAGCTATTATCAAATGAAACATGTAGTTAAAAATTAAAAAAAATATTTTTATATGAGGATATAAGAAGAGTTATGGATACCATCATTGGTCTATAATATTAAGGATGATGATAATTTCAATGTCTTTGAATTCCCATTGAGGTTTAAAGATAGGATTTTTAGGGGAAACAATAATAGGCCAAAGTATTTGGTTTAAAGTTATGTATTCATTTTAATATTAGGGAAATTAGATTTATGTAATTTATTACCTTTAGAGTTTATATGATATTGTATATTGAAAATAATAAGTATTATTATATAGATAACCACACGATTAAATTATAATTTGGTGACTATGTTGTTAATGTTACATAAAAATATGATCACCATATTTGTTGGATTTAAATATTAAATTCCTAAGAGAACATTTCAGGTTAAAAAACAAGTAATTTTAAGGTTATTGAAATTTTATGCGGTGTAGGATTAAAGAATAACATAGTTTCAACAATGGATAACATTGTTGAATTTTAAAGAATATTTTACCATATGAGGGTTTATTAATTTTAGGAATTATATTATCATGTGATAAAAAATTTGGTTTTTGATAATGTATAATGATTAGAGGAATACCTGTTTATTCTTTTTGGCATTATATGGTACCATAAAAGTTTATTTTAGTGCCTCAGGAAATAAAAATTCATCTTAAATATACATCCTTTAGAGAAAAATATGAGGTAGTGGTGGAAAATTATTAATGATGAAAATATATAGATAATTTAATTATATTTTAATTTTTCCTTTCTCTATATAATAATTTAAATACTCAACTATATGAAACCGTTCTTCAAAAAATGTATTTTTAAATTCATAATAATAGATTAGTGAGTTGAAGATTAAATTGGGAGTAATCAATTTACCATAGAGGATGTACCACCCTTAGAGTTTAAAATAAGAGAATAATTTTTAGTGGAATAATTTATAAGAAATAGTGTCTTATCATGTGTTTCAGAAAACCCAGATTTTCTTTGATATCTAGAGTTGTACTCTAAACAATGTTTTAATGCACAACAATATATTATGATTATTAATGTTCAATATGATAGTTATCTCCTAGACATTTTAATACCATGTCTGAATAAGAATAAATATAAAAAATATTGTTTTTATTTTATATTATTTATCAATTGATTATAAATAAAATAAAATCATTTAAAAGAAAAAGGTTTTTTTGGAATTCCTTTTTTTCTTAAAGAATACTTAATCATTCCTACAAAGATACATTAAAAGTAATCATTAAAAATTTCAGGATATTTATATGAAAAAATTTACTTAATTTTTAAATTTGGAATTTGAAAATTATCATAGGATGAATTATTTTTTATGAAATATATCATTTTTGTGAAATAGTAAATAATATAGTATTCTAATAAAAAACTACCTTTTCAAATAAATAATTTGTAATAGTAAATTATATTTTTAGTTGGTTATAAAGTCAAAATAGATAAATTATAAATATATTCTACCAATATATGTTATTTTAATCGTTTTAATAATTTATTTCTATATAAAAACATTATAATCATTTGATCATTTTCACATTTAAAACCCACATTCTCACCCCATCCACATGATTTATTTTAAATCTAATTCTACCACAAATGTGATTTGAATTTTTTAAAATTAATTAAATTTTTTTAATTGCATTAATTTTTCAAATATAATAATTTAAATATCATTTTGAATGTAATTATAATTGAAAACAATTAAATTAATTATAGTGATTATGGTAAAAACGAGTTTACATTGTGGTTAAACTTATAATATATGTAGTATAATGACTAAAAACATTGCCAACAATGCTTTAATAGTGATGTTTTTACAATTTTCACCTTAGTATTGATGTTTACAAATTATTGGGAAATGAATTTGGTAAAAGTAACCTATACAATAAGTTATGTAAATAAAAAGACAAAAATTAACCTTCACATCAATTAATATTTATAATGCTTTAGGATAGGGAAAAACATATTAGATTCTACTATACATGATATTTATATTGATTAATGAGTTATTTAACCGTAATAATATATCAATAAGTTTTTATAAATGATATAATTACTTAATATTTTAGTTATATGAAGACAATTTTTATATTTATATAATAATTAATGGAAAATGATGCTGAAATGTATTGAAGGTAAATTAAATTGAATGAATTATTATATTAAATTAATTTTCATGGTTAAAATAAAATTTTACAATATTATTAAATAAATTTATTAATATTAATTAATTTATATGATATTATTAAATTAAAATTAACTAAATAAATCCAAAACTATCATTAATGATTATTTATAACAAATTAAATTTTATGAAATGATTTAAAATTGCAAAAAAATTGCATATTATGAAAATATACTTTTTAATAACTAATAATTAAAAATATGTTCCATTAATTTACCAATTTGTATGACTTTATTAGGTTAGAAAAAAAAGGAATCATTGTAAAAATAGAAAAAGATAAAATTGAGAAAATGTAATGACAAGGGAACAAAATGATAAACAATATTTTATTTCAATGAACTTTTTATGTGGATAAATAATAATTTCCTTCTAATATATTATTTTAAAATTATTGAAACACATTTTTTAAAGGAGACCACCCAATAGTTACTACTATAATGTATTTAAAAGAATGGCACACCTCCTAAACTATAAGAGTTCATGAAATCTACACAATTCTCCATATCTATCAATCTATATTTTTTAACTGAAACCTACCATAATGACTCCCCAACATATCTATTATCTTATTAAAATAATCATCCTCATATGAATACAGACTAGTATCGGTTTATGGAATACCACATGATAATACCAGATGAATAAGTAATGTTTTTCAAGAAGAATCATTATTTTTTTCCTTTATCCACCTCCATCAATTTTCAATTATTTCATGATAATATAATAAATTTAGTAATTAATATATTATATTTCTGTTTGTGTTATTGGTTATACCTAAAACAACACAAACATCCATCAAATGAGTTACAAAATAATCATTCAATTCTCTGGAAGACTTCCACATTAGAAAACTGTATCACTCATTTCTCCCTTACCACATATCATAGTTTGGTATTACGATTTCTCTAATGATTATCTATGAAATATATGATTTTATTTTTAATATAGAGTCTTCATATCATATATAGAATTTTTATATTACCATATTCTTGAGATACGATTGTTTTATTCGTGCATGTGGTAGATTACTGACTCAGGAAGCAATGCGATTCTTTTACAAACATGTGTTACATGGAATCTAATTTGGGTAAATATAATCAATATTTGTTATATAAATGAAATATTATGATAAAAATTAAATATTTATCATTATTTAAGTATAATTTAACCTTATATTTCTTAAATATTCACTCACAAAAAAAGTGATAGCATCTTTCATGGATGTGTGGACAACTGCCTCAATGAGATGAGACACATTTTTTTCATAAACATATAAACAAAATGATATATATACGTATATATAATGAAATTTTATAGAATTTAATTCTTAATAATAATTATTGGATGTTAAATTGTACTTAACTTCATTCCACGAGGATCATTAAAAACGGAAGCATTACTCATGCCTACGTACATCCTACCATCTTTATGACTGTAAAATTAGTTCATTTTCATATCCAACATTCATGAAAAAATTTATTAGTAAATTTTTTTATACAAATGATTATTATTTTGGGATTATTATTTTATATTTTTATATAATTATCTATTTTACCATTTTCAAACAATCAAATTCATTTTCTGACATATAAGCCATATATGGTAAAAAATCAGACTCTAAATTATTTGATTATGTATTTTCATATGTCATTTAAATAAGTATAATAACAATAATAATAAATAAGGAAAATAATATCAATATAAAAATTAAAATAATTTTATTATTTCATTATATAAAAACACACATGAAAAATCATACTAAATGTTAAGGTATTCCTGTCAATTTCCTTTTATTGAGGAATTTTTTTATATTATGAACCTATATTATATTATAAAGTGTATAAACAGCCCCTTTGTCTGGTCATATAATAAATTTACTTATTATCATATTATTTATATTTATTTTTCGCTCTAATTAATTAGTGGGTTTTATGATTCAAGTGTTTCCAATGTTATAGGATTCATTTATTAAATTATATAAACTTCAAATGTTTTCCCCACAAACACATTTTTTTTAATGTCCATGTGTTAAAAATTGTTTTATTTATGATTTTATTTGTAAATAAAGTATTTTTAAATTATATATTATTTCTATTAAAATGTTTTCAATTTATTTAAAAATTTAATCATTTCAATTATCTTATATGGAACAATTTAAAGAATGACAAAAGGGATGTTCAATTCATATCATGCATTAGGAGAATGACTTTTTCCCTTGTGTTATTATTCTTTGATATATAGATTCCATTAAAATATTATATATTTGATTAATTGAAAAATAATATTTCATATCTTCGGGTATTTTGTTATTGAAAATGGTTTCATTGAAATGGTGTTATTAGGGTTGAAAATGGGGATTTAAATGAAAATGGTATTTTTTCGAAATTAGTTATTCATATGAATATAAATGAGTTTAAAAGGAGTATTATAATGAAATAATATTGTTCATGATATGGTACTGGATCATTATGTAAAATGGTTGATCTATATAAATCTTATAAAATGGGTTGATCCCTATTATAGCTTATGTGTGTGAAACTTATGTGATATAAGAAGGGTTCAGAACTATTATACATCATAAAAGAATGTTAATCCTAGTATAAATTATACAATGGTTTAATCCACATTACAGCTCACTAGTTATCCGAATATATATTATATGAAGGGTGATCCCCATTATAGCATTATAATTCATCAAGTAAGGATTATATTGGAATTCATTCATATAAATATTGTAATTAAAGGAGTTTTTAATGGGTTTTATCAATATAATGCTCTGAGTCACCAAAAAGGAGTTTTAATTACATTCCATGGGTTTTAATGTAATTATATGATAAAAATAGTTGTTTTTTTGAATTGACAATATTTAATTTCATTATCAAAAAATAAATTTTTTTTAAAGGTAATTTTATCTTTTGTTTTAATTTTTTTACGTATTTAATAGTTTCATTTCTTTTTATAATTTTTATTGATTGTTATTGGTCATCCAATATTATTAAAATAGTTTTCACCACGTTTAAGGATTGGTAATGGAAGGAAAGAAGACATCATTAATTTCATATATTATTTAAGTGAAATGAAACCATTTTTTATGTTAAAATATCTATATCATGAGGAAAAAATACTAATCATAATTTTTCACTTTGAATGTGGTGTCTTTCTTATGTATGAATTATGGACTAATTCTCTACAACTCATAACCTGAAAATATATTCTAAAGTAAGATAATGAATTCATATCTTCAAAAGGATTATTATGTAATGTTTAATGATGGGTCATTATAATGTAAGCCCTAGTTTAGTATGATTTAAAATTTATTATGGATTTTTTGATAAATATAAGGATGTTTCTCGAAGGACATGTATTGCTTTTAAATGATTATAATTATTTAATTTCATTCCTTACATCCTACAATTATTACTAAACAATTTAGATATAAAAACCACAGAAAATCCAAAATATGATATATTTTTTCATAACTGTAGTTACCTACATCCATCTCTAATTCCATCCAATATGTTATGAAATCATCGTTCGTGTGTTCGGAGGACTATCGATAAGCAAACCAATATTATTCAGGTTTCTATTACCACGACTCATGATCAGATATAATTACACTTTTAAAAAATATATATATATATATATTAATGTAACAACATAATTATACTACATGTGTTGTTATATCATATTTACACTTTTACTTTCTATTTAATATGAGACATTGTACAGTCCCTCATGCGTATGACGGACTACCATCTCATGAAGCGATGTGATTCGTTTTTCACTAACACATTATATGGATGATAATAAGGATAAATATATATTATATAATATAAATAATCATGATTTTTAAACATATTTATAATTATGAATAGTAAATATATCATTATCTTTGTTACATTTTCAACCACTGAAATATGAAAAAATCAGTCATGTATGTCTGGACTACCACATTCATGGAGGGATGCAACTCTCTATTCATCACCACACCACATTAATGACATGTATAAGTATATTTTATAAAATATTATAGTATTTAGGATATTATGACCTTTATTTAATGATAATATATTACGTAACTCGTTTCCCATTATAATCATTGAAAAATGAAAACATTACTCAAGCTTACGTTCGACCGAACATCTATACGATCGAAACAAACTTCATTTCTCAAGAAAAAAATTCATGATTTCTTTTAAACGTATAATTGAGATATGAATATGATAATTATTTCATTATTATTATTTAGGATTATAAGGATCTATGAATAATTTAATGTGACCTAAAATACAAAACCAGGATAAGTATGAAAAACCAAACAATTATTACCAGAAACAGTAATTAAAAATTGAATTGTTAGTAAACAAGTCATGAAGGAAAATAAATAATTTTTATATGGTTTATATATATAATTATAGTTCATTATTAGTTTTATTATAAGATTATATGTATTATATATGATGTTCTAATGTGTTTGAAAGAAGTTGAGACTTAAGGTAATGGATTTCGATTATGACTTTTATTTCAGGGAGATATATGGAAAAATATAAACTTATTTCTTTTTATTGGTGTATATACTCAGCCAATAAGATGTTATATCATGAATCTCATAATATTAATGATTTTAAATTTTTAATTTCATTTTTCCATTTATTTGGGATTTGGATTCAAAATATTTCTAAGCATTAGTGGATATCATTCTCACTTTCTTCTATGATAACACACATGAAATATTCACCACTTTTTTATAATATGTGGTAAATATAATGTACATGAATGTATTTTATATTTATTTTAATGACAACTATTTTTATTTATAAATCCATTTTTTAGCTCTCTTTTATAGGGTTTTTGGTTAAAAATAAGCATAATCAATAATGGATCTTTTCCGTATTTTTTCTTCTCTGAGACATATGTTATTCTATTCATCAATCTTTATTATGTGGTGTACATGTAGCCCATTTTAAATGTAATATAATGAATTTTATTATTATAATTATATTATATGTTTAATTTAATGTTATTATTTTATGGGTATTATGATTCAATGTTAATATATTTGTTTGTTTTTTATGTTGCGACATCATCATTTATCATGAATGATCATGATTATGCTTCTAATGATGAAATACTATGATCAACCTCTCACTATAATCCATAATTCAATAATAATAACGTGATTAATTATATTTTTAATTAACATTATTATTTTCCAACACATTTTTATATTAAATAATCGAGATAAATATTTTCTCAATTATCATCTTTATTTATCTCTTCAGTTGAGATATCATTTTTCTTCCGAATCCATGTGTGACTTATATTAAAAATATTATGAATTTAATCATCATGTCAATTTCTAAATTTTATATGTTATTCTTTTAACAAAAATGTAATGGTAAACATTATTTTAACGTGTAAAGAATTAACTGAAATTCCTATTTAGATTTCTGTTATTTTCACTGAATATTCCATTTCACATTTTTCGTGGATATTTTGAATGAAATATAGTTTCAAAATGAATGAATATTTTCCCAATATGGATATAATATTTTTCCGGAAAAATTTATTATATTCTTTTTAAAGCATCATTGATATTCTTTCAATGATATTTTCATACGAAATAAAATTAAATTTTTTTATGTATGAAAAACAAATTCAATATCGATACTTTATTTTATTCATGAAATGTGTGAAATCATTTCAAAATATTTATTCATATATATCTATGATTGTTTTTAATGAAAATAATTTGAAAAATGATTTATGAATTTCTATGTAAGAAATTAATTTTTAATGAAATGTTATTTTTATCAAGAAATATTCCATGTGATTAATATTTAAAAATAATTCCAAATATAATATGACATCATTTTATATAATTATTTCATTAATAAGGATATAAACCATGGGTATCATTATCATTTATACTCTGAATGGTATGTGATGACATGATATTTATGAAACCCATTACTCTTCCACAAGTAATAAATTGATAAATGTCTTATGAAAATCATATCACTTCCATGTTTTTTGACATGATAAAATATTTTTTAAACCCAATACATATCATAGGTTATTATATGATTATATTTTAAAATAATTATAAAACATGTATCATTTCCATAGGCTATGATATGAATAAAGGATTATAAAAACAATTTATTTTAATGGGGTATGATATGATGACTGTTTTATACTGTTGTGATTAGAATATAAATTATATTCATTATCATATGCATAGAACTGATTTATCCCTCTATTTAATTAGGTAATAATTTATATTAGATGAGGTATATAGGACTGAAACGAAGAGTGATCTCCATTTAGTAAGGTACATTGTCTATTAGGATATTTTAGGGAGTGAACCTTGACTTCTGTCATGCATTTGAGAGCGAACCCAATGTACTAAGACATCCATGTAATTATGTCTTTATTAATGTAGAAATTATTTTCCGTTTTAATCTTTATGCTAAAATTAAATTTCTTTTTCCAATGTTATGCTCCCATAGACATTTATTAATTTCTTTATTATGAACATCTTATGAAGTGTGAATCATTATTCCAGGACTCATGATATAAATTTTTGATATATAGGTAATGGTTGTAATTTTTCATTCCCATGATATCATACCCGTATATTCATGTAATGCTTACATATTTCCCTAGTATACTCTTATGGATCATTTGAGTTCACCCTTCGTTTGTTTTAATATTCCCAAGTAATAAGGAAATATTTTACGTATGGTATGTTAGTGAAGAGTACTAGCGGTCTTTTTTATGGAAGATTTTAAATTTATTTTAAAAAATTAGAATATTTTGTATATAATATATAGATAAATTTCAATATTATATCCCTTAAAAAAAGTTGTTTAATTAATTTAATATGCATCTAAATGGAAGTAATATTTTTTATAATAATCAGAAGTCTCTATTTTTTGTATTATAGGGATTGTTTAGTTATCATTTTGAATCTACGATGATTAGTTATTTCACTAGGTATATTTCCCTGGATGTGTCTAATGATTTCTATAAGGATAATTCTAATAATGAAAAAATATATATGAAAATATTATATAATTTTGGTAATGGAAAGGGATACTGGTTTCTATGAAATTAAATATCTTGTTTTTTACTAAATGTATATGTGTCACTAGAGTTTATGAAGTTTGTGGTAATAACTCAGATATGATTTCATTTAGAACCACTCTATCATCACCATGTGCTTGAAAATCGTTCGACATAGTGGGTTTTATAGTCATAGGGGATATTCATGGGAAATTCAAAACCACTTTCCAAACCATAATCAAGTATTCACATACATGATAACTATGAATTTAGGAGTATAGATATAATGTTTTATAGATTAAAATTCATATTTGTAAATTTAGTTTTTATATAGGTTTTTTCATTATTATATGGTTTCTAAATATTATATGTGTTTCTCACATAATTTTTTTTGTCAATGTTAGGAACCAAAAGGAATAGAGTTAACATTAAATGTAATAGATAATTTACGATGAACATCAAAATGGTATTGTTTCTAGAGTGAAGGATGTTGTGGTTATTCTTAATGAGATACCACTAAACATGATTAATAATGTGTACATTAATCAACACACAAACTCTTCAATGAAGAGTATGATTGATTTCAATGAGAGTTTTACTTTTAGAGATAATGGATAAAATAATATCCAATGTTATATATGTTGAGAATAATGAATTAATTACTCAAAGGAATGTATCAGAGGGGAGACAAGATGATTATGGTGTGGTATAGGATTACACAAAGTATTAAATTTAAAAGAAGAAAATGAAATGTTTAGTTAAAATCGTGGTTTAGAATAACGGTATCCCAAAAGAATCATTGACCAATTAATGAATTAAATATTTAATGTTATGGAATTAATCAAATAAATTCCCTAATTGGATGTCCCTTGAAAAGAATCAGCTTGGTTATAGGAGTAATGATATTTTTATTGATAATGAAGAGAATATGATTTAAATACTAAAGGAAAGTTGTTTTAAGGAATAAGATAATTAATCACATTCAATGTTTTAAGGTGAAGGGGAATAATTCAAATATATATATTATAATAAATCAAATAAGAAATATATACGTATTTATTAGTATAAATAATTCCTTATATATTTTCAAAATAATATGTGGAATGGTGTTGATTATCTGGAAAATATATTTGATGTGAAGGTTATATTTTAGGGATAAAACATGATTAAGTGATGTTAATCAATAATATCGTCATGATTTTGAAAAAATTGTGTTGAGTTTTGAGAATGCGATGACTGATATGAATGCTGTAATTTGGATAATATTGATGACATAGGAACTAATTATTAATTTTTGGACAATGGTGTTTTTTTATCATTGAAAAAATTAATATATCTAGTTATTTTAATGAATTTATAGATTAATATGTTCGTTATAAAAAGATTGATGAAAAATGTTTTTTTATATGATTTAATTTTAATTGAGGTTATTAAATTATTTCAATAGAATATATGATGATGGTATTCACATGATTGGTATGTGACTGCCAAGAGCTACATATTGAAATATGGGTGATCAATGTTAGGTAGATGTTGAGAAATATTGTCACCTTATTCATATATGTTTTAATATTTTTTGTTATAAAGATAATCATTTATATAATGGTATAATTTAAACATTGAATGAGTTTTTATATATTAAAATATTTTGTCCCAATATGAATATTTAACAACATTTTATAAACAATTGAATACTTTTTTCAATTGTATATAGAAGGAATGTATTGTCACTAATTTTTGGTTCTTATTTAGATCTTCAGACATGTAATATAATTATTATAGATTTATAGATTGTGTGAAAATTGATTAAATCATAGCTAAATGATGAAACTATTACTATGAAATAAAAAAATATTATGTATGTAAATATTAATTTGTTTCTATTCTATTTGTAAAATGAATTATCCAACATTAGAAATTTTATATTGAAATAAAATTTTCACTTTTTATCATAATATTTACCATTAATAAGCCTTTTCAGGCCTCTTTGGTTTTTTTAGTCGTTAACCATAACTATATTAAACACATTCATGTCATCAATAAGCTAAAATCCTATTACTGATTTGATAGTTACATCTATAAACATGTCTTACTTTTTCATTATTTTTAACAAGGTATAGTATAGAATGAATTAGGAGGATAGCGTTGATGGTGAAGTCACATATTTCAGATTCTCAACTTTAACTAGTGATTTATACAACATCCTGGTAAGTAAAGCACCATGTAATATGGATACTTAACATGTAGCAAGGTTTCACTTCATGATATTTTAAATTAAATATAATTTTTTATGAAAATGTCTAAGGGGTTTTTTTGGTGATTATATAATTTATCAACTTCATAACGTGTAATGTGGTGTCATATCAGGAAATTCCTATATTGGTTATAAGAAGGCATCCCACATTAAGCTCTCATATTCCACCTCTCACTTTTCATTGCTCTCAACCTAAATCCTTCCCTTGTTGATATTGGATCCCTCCATCCCTTCCATGTCCTTTCATTTGGATATTGACCATCATTGCATCATGGTGTGAATTTTCCAGGTAAGCATTATCAATTTTTATTCTTATCTTTCTTCTTCTCTTATATGGGGTTCAAAAGATCATCTATAAATTAATTGATCTATACTCCATGTTTATATATATCATTTTTAGGTTGAGTATAGTAGTCTACGACGCCTTTGTTATCATTGACGGATATTGATGTAGGTGTTGAGTTTAAAAAAAGTATGTGATTCTAGTTTGACTGAAAAAATGGATTACCATCAAATTTCATCATTTAATTCGGATGTGGATTTAATTTCAATTGTTTGAAAGGTCATTCAATTGCTATTAATTAAAACCCAATTTCTATTAATTAGTAGTTTGGAATTTTCTATTTCATGAAATTAAAAACAAAACCAAAATTGTGTTGAATTGGGATGTGTTTACAAATGGATTGAAATGGTTTAAATTGAATTTCTATATTTAATTATTATAACTAAAATGATTGAATTTATATTGAATTGATTTTAAACTCTTAAATGATGAAGATGGATTAAAATTTATTGATAAAATGATAGTGGTTTTAACTTGATAGGAAGAAATATTTTTTTAAAACATGTTTTGCTTTTATATTTAATATTAGAATTTTGAATATGGGAATGGGATTAAAATTTATTTTTTAGTAGTCTTAAAATCAATTTCCCTTAACTAATTTTGAAATACAATATTTAATCATTATGTAGTTTTTGAGTTATTTGGACACACTCTATGAATGAAATACATTCTAAGATATAAATGAATTAGATCATATTCCTTAGGTGATGTTGATGATCCCCCTTTGACCGGTTTCTAGTGGTCATGTGTGTACACATATTGTCTTAATCACCTAATGAGTGTGTAATCCTATATATTGGAATATACATTCCTTTTTTGTAGGATGACCATGTTGCTCACTTGTTTATATATGAGATACAAATTTATTCCAATGTTGCTAAAATATTATACATGTCTTCTGAATTCTTATAAACTATTTTATATAAAATTGTTTCAATTAATAATTTTTTTTAAATATTCCATCACATGTAAATAAAATCAGTTTCTTTTGATATTTTCAATCATTTGAACAATATAGAATGATTTGATAAAAATATGATTTTAAATTCAAAATCTATTTATTTAAAAATAGAAATAATTATGTTGGTTAATTAATTATTGGATACTAATATGGAAAACATGCTGAGACACAACTAGGATTTTTATCTCACACCATTCTTCTACCATCAAGAGTTTGTATATTATTTTCTTCTATATTAGTGAAAGGGTAATGGATCATTTGGAGGGGAATATATCTTTTGAAACATGTTTGTGTTGATTTATATCTTTATAGAGTTGGAATTTTTTCCCTTTTTTGTTACGTGAGTTGCAGTACATTATGAATTTTTATTTTTTAGGATATATAGTAAATTACTATATATAGAGTTTCTTTGAATATGTATAATATATTTTTCATATTAATTCATAATTTTTAGTGGGAATATATTTCCCACATTAATTTTTTATAGTGCCATGTTCTATTCACCAACTTGTGGGGATCAAGAATTCAAATGGGGATATGTTAGGTCTGGATCAGTTACTAGGATCCCAAGGTACCTAGGCCGGTTAATGGAAATGTGGTATCATATCTCTCGGTGAAACTTTTTTCTTAAAGTTAGTATGAATTTGTGAAAACGATTTGGGACTATAGAGGTAGTTTTAATTGAGTTCATGTCCAGTTCGTACAGTAATGAACCTTAATTCACCAGGGGTGGTTGGGGAAAGATGTGTTGCGGATTAGTTCTAGACTATTCCTAGTTATTATTTGGATATATTGAAAGACAAATATTTTTTTCCAATGTGTGGATTATTTCCATTGTTGTGCAATTTTATTATTAATCTGATGTCTTCCATATTGTCCACTGATGTTGTGTGGAAACATGACTCAGGGAAGATGTGTGAATTAGATGCTAGAATTGAAAACTAGTGAAACACATTGAGAGGATCTGGATGTGGATCTGAATATTTTTTAGGTGATCTTGTTTATTGTCTATGATTTGGGACATGCTCCACCACCACCAACAATTCAGTATCTAGCTATGCAACCATTGGGGGACTTTCATTGTGGCCATTCTCAAGAGTTCCTTCACCAGAAGCAATGAGTTTTTAAATAATCCACTAATCCTAAACATTCTAAGGAATGGTTATCTAGTATAGAACATTTAATTGAGTTCTTGGAGACCCCAATCAAGATCAAGTTTAAGAGTTACAGCTTTTTTTGGAGGGGTCGAGATGGTGATGGTGGTAAATTATGCTAACAGGGAAGAAACATGAGGTATTAGAGTGAAAGGACTTCAATGTCTTTTTTACTGACTAGTTCTATCTAGATTAAATGTTGTTGGACAAAGATATATAGTTTTTCTAGCTGGAGTAGGCCAACAGAATGGTGACCAACTATTCAAATTGATTTAGTGTTCTTTTTTATAATGCAACTGAGATTATATCTAATGAAAGGATTAAGGCTCAATGGTTTGAATTGGTAATTTGATCTAATATTAATTCTCAAGTTATATTGGTGAAGTTATGCCCTTATTCTGAAGTTCTATATAGGTCGATGATGGTTGAGATTGACCCAGATGGTATGTTTTGGTTAAATAGTGTTACTATTTCTCCTAGTGATAACACGACTTTGTCCAATGGAAATAAGAAGCATGATGAATCTCATATTGGTTCTCAATAGAATAGTTGTTAAAAAACTCTTGTGGTTCCTATTATAAGACCATTTATATGATACCATTTTGGTTATCTAGGGAATTAAAAGAGTTTTTCCACTATGGAACTAATGAGTTGTGTCTCTAATGGATGTTTAGGGTACTTTTAGAAGTCCTGCAACAACTTTTATACTATGCATAGTGGCTTGGGTTGATCATCACCTCCAAAAACAATGTGGGAATCATATGCATCACATACAAAAGGGTTCATGTCATATGAATCATGATTGAATCATCTTCATCTAGTGAAATAGACTATTAAGGAAGTGATTATGGGTCCATCGACTATAATAGTTACCATTACTAAAGATTATTAATTACTGACTACTCTTTTTGATACAGGTATATCTCTCTCTTTTATTTCAACCCACACTATTAATATTATAAATATTCCTACAGAGCATTTATCATATGTGAAGTATATTGATACACCCCTTGTATCGATGTGAGTGAAGGGACTCCATAGTACCTCATTCACTTTCTCTTTAGTCTATGTTGAGCTTACATGATAATTTTTGGTTCTCGGCATGAGACCTATTTGCATATTTTTTAGGATTGATTGGCTCATTTTTATCAAATCCTAGATCAATTACTATCCTTGAGGGGTCAATTTTACTACACTTGATAAATATTTCTATATTCTTATTCGATAATGGGACCAGAGGTTGAGCAGGCTCATAAAATCATATCTAGTTTTGTGTAAAGTTATACCCAGTTTTACTTTTGACTTGGATTGACAATCCATGAGTGGTAACCACCCTCCAGTTGTTTCTAAGTTTCCCAATGTGTATTAATTTGAGTTATCTTATCTCCCACCAGTAAGGGATGTAGAGTTCTATATTTATTTGATGTATGGTACTGAAGAAATTTTTATTCCCTCTTACAAAATATATCTAGCAGAAATGAATGAATTCAGTCTCTTATTACATGAAATTTTATAGAAAGGCACTATACTCTTGAGTGTGTCACCAAGGGAGGCACATGTTCTCTTTTCCAAGATGGTTGGTGGTTCAATTCACCTATGTGTGGATTAACAAAAAAATCAATCCTATAATGGTGAAGAAAAAGTATCCATTGGAAAATATTAATGATCTATTTGATAATTTGAAAGCGACATGGTGGTTTTCGAAGAATGATATTTGTTCTGGTAGTCATAATATGAGAACAAAATAATCTCACATTTAGAAACCCACTGTTCAGTGTTGGTACAGTCATTATGAGTAAATTGTTATGCCCTTTTCATTCACTAATGCTTCTTTAGTCTTTATGATGTTAGTGGAAATTTTTTCTATGAGTATCTTGATAATGTTTTGATTGTATATGTGGTTTATATCCTTGAATACCATAAGATGGAGAGGGGTCTTATGAATCATCTAAGAATAGATCTGTGTTTGTAGAGAATTCACCGAATATATTCCATGATATCCAAATGTTATTTCTGGATTTAATAAGTGTGGTTATTTTGTAACATGGTGCCAGAACATTGTATTTCCATTTATCATAAGAAGTTTATGGATATTTTAAATTGTAGAAAACCATAGAATATATTTGAGATTCATAACTGGTTAGGCATAGCTAGATATTATCCCTGGTTCATGAAGGACTTATGAAATATTTATTCTCCAAAGACTTCACTAACTCATATAGGGGTAATGTTTACATGTGATGATAAATTTCAAAATTATTTGGACCATATAAGGAATCGTTTAACATGTCACTAACCAACCCGGAACGACCCTGAACCGGTCACCCGAGCCAGTCCACGACATAGCTGAAAGGGTATTCCTGATCCCCCTGGGCTGGAAACTAGTACCAGGTATCAAGAGTAAACAGGTGGGAACAATTTTTCCCAAAAAAAAATAAATTTAGCAGTGGAAATGAATATAATAAAAGAAAATAATGGAAGAGAAACCAACAATGCTACAAACCTGACCACGACCAGAACTCCATGTGACCCCGTGGGTCACTCTCTAATACCACATCCAACATCTCTCATTGTGAACAACTGAATATGGAACCTAAAACAGAACTAAAAACTAGAAAACACTATAGGCATGAGTATTAAAACTTAGTAGGTTTGTCTGGTAAATCTATTCCCAAAGCACTACCATTTAATAAATAATTTGTCAATTCCAGGTTTGAACTAAATTATATAAAATATTGGATTCCACATAGAATTTCATTTCCAAAACAAGTAACAGTCCATTTCACTTTTTAATATAAAAATAAGTTTAGTGTTTTAAAGAAACAGGTGCATTTCATTTTATAATATTTTTGCGAACAATTTATAAATCCAAATTTTAGTAGTTAGTAAAAAGGGAAAACCACACAACATGAAACACACAATAAGGGAAATGGAAAAAGGTGGCACATAAGGGCAGCTTCCAAACTAGACCTCTTAATCAACTGTCACATTCAAATAAACACTAAAGGAAACATGGGTCGAACCTAGGAGATTGTGAACAATCCTGAATGTACTATACATCTGACTCATCCTGAAGGCATGCCCTAAATTGATGATGTCATAATTCCCTACAGCTCGGCAAAGCCCTACATGTCCTAACCGAGGGGCCCAATCCACATAGCAGCAATAACTCAATATTCCCCTTCTATGGGGCCACTAACCATTGTGTAATCTAAACTAGTGCAGCAGTAGTTCACTGAAGATTCACTCACTATGCCATGTTCCCATGTCAACACAGGAAATAAAAAGAGGGGTGAGTCAACAATTCCAATCAAGTAACCAGTCACAATGCACAAAGATCATGCTCAACAACTCACACAATCACCATATACAATAGGATCACCCCTGAGTCACATCCAAGAATGTTTTTCTAAAATAATTCAATTTATTAAAGAGCCAAACTAGATTTAAACATCCTATGAAAATCACTCATCTTTCAAAAGAAACCAACACTTTTTCATCAAAAGTAAAACCATTTTTAAAATATACCCTCGCACTCTACTTTTATTAGGTGCCACACAGGCCCTAACCAACTTCGAATAAAAACACCATTTCTCAAGAGAAACCAGAATGTTTGCTCACGTGTCGAAAGAAAATTTTTGACATCAAACTAAAACCACACGTGAGAGTACATGATATATTTTCAAAGGCCATAGGGGCATTCTTATACTATTGTGCATCAACTCATTAGGAATGCAATTCAAGTTCCAGGCAATAAACAAAACCAGTTTCATTTACATCAATATTTAATCATAAAATAATTATCTAACAATATTTACAATTTATCAAAAATTAATGAAATAACAAGAAATTAATAAATTCTAAATTTATAGGTGAGTGTAGTGGGTGAACTACCTCATATCTTTTTCCAAACATAGTGGCACGTCACGCCTCGCACAGACGCACAAACACGTGCAGGCCGATGACTGAAGTATCACGAGTCTTCCTCACCGACATGCTGCAACAACTGCACAACTAAAATGCATAAACACAGACTCAAAACAATTCAAATGAACAAATTGGCCAAACACCAACTCAACATGCTTCCAAAACACAACTCACACCATCTAAATAATTTGATAAATCACTAATATATTTATTAAATTATTTGAAGAAAACCCAAAAATACTTCACACAAAAATACACATAAAATCCCTCTTTTGAAACCAAACGTACACCAAGACCTATTTTACACCCGAATCTGCATCACATGAATGACTCGATAATTTATTTAAACACCTCAATGAAAATTATCAAACTAATTAGAAATCAATTTCAAGGGTGAGCAACAAGGAGACCACACCAAAACCTGTTCAAAAACATATTTTATGATTCTTCGCTCATCGACGCTAAACTAAAACAAACACTGCAAGGTTTGTAACATATAAATAAACAATTCATCATGGATGATCATAGAAAATATGCACATACCATATATACATGTCAAATTAAATTAAAAACATGATCTGCATCAAAAAAACTAACTAATATACATATAAAAAATTAATTTAAGAAGAAAAATAAATAATAAAACAATGGTCAAACGCATAAACACCTACCTCAAATGAAGTACGGACACAACAATGCTTCCACGGAATGACGAACAATCCCCATACAAAACCAACCACACACTCTAATCGACGAGAAAAATGTGTGAAATACAAACCAAGGAAATTAGGTGTGGTTAAATTGAGAAAAACATCAATAATAATGTAAAATATACCTCGAACAGAAGAGGAGAGGGTTTCGGTTGCTGTGGGTGGAGAAAAAAGATTACTGACCGGTGCTGGGATCACCGGAAAATGTTGGGAGGTCGCCGGAATAGGGCAGGGGGTGCCGAAACGGTGCCAGACAATGGAGGCAGGTCGTGCGGTGGTGTAGGAGCAGGGTGCTGGTGGCTGGGTCGCCGGAGGAGGCGGTCGGCGGGAAGGCGGGGTCGCCAGAGGTCGGGAGGCTGGGACAAGGGGACGCCAGAGGCGGCGGGACGGCGCGGTGGGGTCCCCGGAGTATGAGGAGAGTGGTGGAGGCCAGTGGTCTCTCGGAGGATGGGGGCCGAGCGGGGGCCAGGAGTCGCGCAGAGACTCAGAGTCGAGCGGAGGCCTGGAGTCGCGCAGAAGCCGGTGCGGGGGCGGGGGACGCCGAAGGTCGTGTGGGATGGCGGGGAGCGGTGAAGGCCAGGGCTCACCGGTGGATGTAACTGGAGGGGTGTGAGGAGTTCCAGGTCAGGCGCGCTGTTCCGCGCAGAAGAGGAAAATCGGGGGGTGTCGTGGCCCTCCCCTAGGGTTTCAACCCCATTTTTTAAATTATTTCTTATAATAATAATATTATTATTATTGTTATTATTAATAATAAAACTAATAATAATAATAATAATAATAATAATATAAATAATAATTATAACAATATAAATTAGAATAATATACAACCAAACCAACAATAATAATAATAAATATAAATAAAAATATTATTATTAACAAAAATTTTTTAAACATAATCCATTTCATTATCAAATTCTAAAAACTGGGTAACCACGAGCTTAATGCACTTCTTGAAAAAAAAAAGACACATGCAAATTGCGCACCTCAACGCAGTCCACTTCGTCTCCTACATAAGCACCTGGGGAGACCGCGTGGTTACCACTAACCATGCGGTGCCTGAGCCCGGGTCTGAAACCATGTAAAAATAGTGAACGAAGAAGATTTTAATCCGGGATCTAACCCAGACCTTGGCGTGGGAACCCACGGCCAATAATTAATAAAATAAAGTAAAAAATAATTAAAAATTCCAGGTGTGACAATTCTCCCCACCACAGACAGTTTCTTCCCCAAGAATGTTGCACAGCCGAACAATGGACCAAACAAGAATCCATGCCCAAACAAAACTAGAAGAAACCACAACATAAGAGAATGAGAGTACATGAGAGGGTTCTCCTTGCCACAAGAACTTAACTAGTGTGGAAATTTAAACACTCAAACATACCTCTTAGGGAAAGGGTGGCGATGCAGGAACTCCCAACCGATCCATCCTAACCTCTATAGCATGAGAGAAACAACACCTCCGCCAAAACAGGGATCTCTCGACTCAAACGAAAGAAATACCAAACACTAGAGAAAAACCTTTGAATAGAAATTAACCCAAGAAGTAAATTCGATCATTACTATAAAGGTCGATCCTTCCATAGGCACATACACCTTCAAATGAACACAGTCAAATTGAGATTAACCCAGAAAAGGATCAAAAACAATTTTTTTAAAAAAAAGTACGATTCAGAGAATCATAAATCAGAAAACCAGACTGCTTGGATTACAATGAACACTTACATTTTAAATTCATGATGAAACAATGGACATACAACAATTCCCATAAAATAATCAGTGGAAGAATGAGAACGGAAGGACTTTAAATGTTTCGTTGGAAACATGGAACACCAAAACCCAAACTATGGCTTCACACCCCTGACAATCCCTGACTGCGTACGAGCTTCACCCCATGAACTGTGGTTGGGAATCTAAAGGTTTAAGCATCTCCAGCCTCATAGTCATGCACATAAATATTCTGGTCACAATTTCTTTCCCATGTGATTCTTCCTTCAAAGATTCTCTAGATGATCTAGACACCTGCAATGATGTCACATCTTCGGAAGGGCGTGACATGGCAACTCGTATGCCCTAAACGTCCATACTGACGATACACAATTAGACATTCCGACAAAAAAGAAGTTAGAGACACTACACGGAACTCTTTAGAAACAAATTTACCTCACAAAATCTGATCGTCATATGAGGGACCTTCACGAGAAACTAGATACGGTGGATTGCCAACCATTTTCACTCCAGAGACCAACTCATCTAAGAAAAACACTTGCACAAACTTCTAAAAAGTGATGCTCAAAAAAGGGGGTACTCTCTCCTTGATCTCTAGATGAAGACACCTGATGACGGGAGAAGTCTTCATCCCGTCCTACGACACTACCCCCGGAAAAAGAGACACACGACCCTTGATATGTTTAACAAACGCTTTCACTGTCTACTAGCCATATTGAACATGCATGAGCTCTCCCATTTTCTTCATCTTCACCTCTACATGTATAAACCATTGAATGAAGACGTCTTTAAAGACATTCCACATCATCCCATCTTGCAGTAATGGCGGGGCAAACAACTCCTACTCGTCTAGATATGGACCTTCGAACAGACCCAAAAACATCATGCACTATTACAACATCAGGAGTTCCCAATATCTTGATGATACGCTCAACATCTTCAAGACACTCCACTTTCTCTAACAGAATCCAACCACCATAAAGGATAGACAATGTCTGAGAATGACCAAAAACTGGGCATGACTCATCAAAACACTGGGGACCTTTCTAGGCGGCATTTCTGAAAAACATATATAACACCAATCCGAAACCAATATCAATCGAAGCAACATCAATAAATCACCCTCATCCAAAAACAACAATCTTAAAAAAATAAACAACCACAAACACAACCCAAAATTCTCTGTCTGAAATTCCAGTTCCATTTTAGATTCCAAAACTACCGTGTTTTTTTTTCAAAACTATTTTCTTTCAAAACAACTTTTTAAATGCCAAATCCACTTTTCAAACCAAAATCAAATTCCAAAACCATTTTCCTCTATAAAATCCAATTTAAAAAAAACAATGTCTTTCCTTTAATTTCAAACACACCCAGGTAATCCCATGAACCGTTGCACATGTCTTCATCTAATTTAATTCATATGCACCAAAACACACTTTCCATACATTCTCTCACATGTGAAAACCTTCATAAGGATTGCCTGAGGATTCACCCCAAACCATTCTCGACCACTTTCCATGCAAACACGAGTTCTCCAAACCAAAATATTTTATTTTTAAAACCGATTTCAATAATTAAAATTCTTTTAAAAGAAATCGGTCCTATTTTCAAAAACCCGTTTTCATTTCAAAAAAATGCACTTACACAAACCAGAAAAAAAATGACACTCAACTAACATCAATCCACCAGAGTGAAGGACTAGTGGTCACACTTAACCTGGAGACATGGTAGTGGGCCATTCCCCAAGTAAGCATCAACAACATGGAGGAATTCAAACCGTGTACCAGGACTCTACATGGGTCACTACTCCATGTGACATCACGATGTAACATCAATTTACCTCTAATGTTATCCCTTAAACCAAAACAAATCAGAACTAGACAAGAACTCAATTCCCATACTACCCCTAGCGACTCGAGGTTTAGATCGGGTGATGGTTCATGATGTCCTTTCTGTACCTCTCTCTCGAGTCCCAACAGTCCTAATATTTATCTACCAGACATCCCAAATCACAAGGCCCTCCTCATATGCAATTTTGTCATGAACCAACCCGGAACGACCCTGAACATTTCACATGAGCTGGTTCGGGACATGGCCTGAAGGGCATTCCCAATCCCCATGGGCTGGAAACTAGTTTTGGGCTTCAAGAGTAAACAGGTGGGAATGATTTTTCCCAAAAGAAAATAAATTAAGCTGTGGAAATGAATAGAAAAAAAGCAAATAAAGGAAGATCAACCAACAACGATACTAACCATACCACGACCAAAACATCATGTGACCACATGATTCATTCTCCAATACGACATCCAACATCCCTCAAGGAGAACAACTGAAGCTGGAACCTGCAACATGACTAAAAACATGAAAACACGATAGGCATGTGTATTAAAACTCAATATGTTTTCCCGGTAAATCTATTCCCAAAGCACTACCATTTAATAAAGAATTTATCACTTCTAGGTTTGAACTAAATTATATAAAATATTGGTTTCCACACACACTTTCATTTCTAAAACAAGAAATAGTCCATAGCCTTTTTTAATATAAAAACAAGTTTACTGTTTGAAAGAAACCAGTGCATTTAATTTTAAAAATATTTTTGGATACAATTTAGAGATCCAAATTTAGGTTATTAGTAAAAAGGGAAAACCACACAACATGAAACTCACACTAAGGAAAATGGAAAAAGTGGCACATAAGGGCCAGATACCAAACTAGACCTCTCAATCATCTGCCACATTCAAATAAACACTAAAGGAAACATGGGTCGAACCTAGGAGATCATGAACAATATAGAACATTCTATAAATATGACTCATTCTGAAGGCATGCCCCAACTCGATGACGTCATAACATCCTAACACACGACATCGCACTAAATCTAACTGAGGGGTCAAATCCCCAAAGCATTAATAACTTAGAATACCCCTATTATGGGGCAACTTGCATGTGCGTAATCTAAACTAGTGCATCAATCATTCTCAGAATATTCACTCACTATGCCAGGTTCCCATGTCAACACAAGCAATAAAAAGAGGGGTGAGTCAACAATGCCAATAAAGTAACCAATCAGAATTCACAAACATCATTCTCAACAACTCACACAATCACCGTATACCACCAGATCACCCCTAAGTCACATCAAATAATTTTTTTCCAAAATAATTCATTTTATTAAAGTTTCAAACTGACATTAAGCATCCTTTGAAAATCACCCATCTTTCAAAAGAAACCAACACATTCACATCACAAGTAAATCCATTTTTCAAATATACCCACAAAATTTACTTTTATTAGGTGCCAAACAGGCCTTAAGAAACTTTAAAGAAATACACCATTTCTCATGAGAAACCATAATGTTTTCTTACATGTCGAATGAAAACGTTTGACATCAAACTACAACCACATGTGAGAGTACATGAAATTTTTTCAAAGGCCAATGCGGAATTAGTTTACTATTGTGCATCAACTCATCATGAAAGTAATTCACGTTCCATGCATTAATGAAAACAAGTTTCATTTATGGAAATATTTAATCCTAAAATAATTATCTAACAATATATATCATTTATCCAAAATTAATGAAATAAAAATAAATTAATAAATTATAAATTTAAATATGAGTGCAGTGGGGGACCTACCTCTGACCGTTGTCCAAACATAGTGGCATTTCACGCCTTGCACAGACACACAAACATGTGCAAGCCGACGACCGAAGTACAGCGGCTCTTCCTCACTGAAACGCTGCAACAACCGCACAACTAAGATGAATAAACACAGACTCAAAACAATTCAAATGAACTAACGCGACAAACAACTCGACATGATTCCAAAATTGAACTCGCACCATCTAAATAATTCAATACGTCACTAAACTGTTTATTAAATCACTTCGAAAAAACCAAAAAGACTTCACACCAAAATACACATAAAAACCCCCTTTTGAAACCAAACGTACAGTAAGAAGTATTTCACACCCAAATATGCATCACATGAATGACTCGATAATTAATTTAAATAGATCAAACATCATTATCAATCTAATTTTCAATTAATTTCAAGAGTGTGCAACAAGGCGAACACACCAAAACCTGTTCAAAAACATCTTTTATGACACTTCGCACATCGATGCTAAACCAAAACAAAAACTGCATGTTTTGTGACATGTAAATAAACAATTCAACATGGTTGATCAACGAAAACACGCACATACAATATATACATATCAAATCCAATTAAAAACATGATTTTTATCAACAAAACTAATTAATATACATATATTAAATTAATTTATAATGAAAAATAATTTATAAAAAATCGTCAAATACATAACCACCTACCTCAAACGTTGTACGAACACAGAAATGCTTCCACGAAAAGATGGACAACCCCTAAAAAAACCAACCACACACTCTAATCGATGACAAAAATGCATGAAATACAAACAAAGGCAATTAGGTGTGGCTAAATTGAGAAAAACACCAAAAATTAAGTGAAATATACCTCGACCAGAAGAGGAGAGGGTTTCAGGTGCTGTGGGTGGAGACCGGAGGTCGCTGGATGGAGGTGGGATCACCGAAAAATGGTGGGAGGTCGCCAGAACAAGTAAGGCAGTGCCAAAACGGCGCTGGACAATAAAGGCGGGTCGTACGTGGGTGTAGGAGTAGGGCGCCAGAGGCCAGGTCACTGGAGGAGGCGGCCAGTGGGCAGGCGGGGTCGCGAGAGGTCAGGAGGTGGGGACATGGGGACACCGGAGGTGGCATGATGGCGTGGTGGGGCTGCCAGAGCGGGAGGAGAGGGGTGGAGGCTGAGGGTCGCATGGAGGCCGGGGCTCGCCCGAAGGCCTTGAGTCGTGCGAAGGCTCGGATTTTCATAGAGGTCGGGAGTCGCACGGAGGCCAGTGTGGGAGTGGGGGACGACAGAGGGTGTGCAGGCAGGAGGGGAGTGGCAAATGTTGGAGCTCGCAGGGGGCTGCAGCTAGAGGGGATGTGAGGGGTGTCGGGTCAGGTGCGTTGCTCCGCGCAGAAGAGGAAAATGGGGGGGGGGGTGTCGCAGACCTCCCCTAGGGGTTCAACCCCCCTTTTTTAAAATTATTTCTTATAATAATAATAATAATAATAATAATCATCATCATCATAATAATATAAATAATAATTACTAATATATAAATATTAATAATATAAAACCAAAACAATAATAATAAAACTAAATGAAAAAAATATTATTATTATTAACAAACATTTTTTTAAAACTTAATCTATTTAATTATCAAATTTTATAAATTGGGTAACCACAATCTAACACATGTCATGAAAAAAACACGCACGCAAATTGCATACCTCAACGTGGTCCATTTGGGCACCCATACAAGCACCTGGGGAGACCGCGCTGTTACAGCTAATCATGTGGTGCCCGAGTATGGGTCTGAAAACAAGAAAAAATATTGAACGAAAAAGATTTTAATCTGGGACCCAACCAGGACCTTTTTGCGAGAACTCGGGGCCAATAATAAATAAATAAAGTACAAAAAGAAATAAAAAGTCCAGGTTTCACATAACAACTTAGCTGGTGTTAAATCTTCCTAATGTCAGGAACAACTATGTGGTCTTCTCTGATTCATCGAGTTAAATCTCAAACAACATTCTTATGATATGAAATCATGTCCTTACTTATCGATCTCATTAAATGAGTCATCATGATAATAATATTCCTACAAATAACCTTGATCTTTCATCTTTAATTTACATTCATACGAGTTGAATAATTACCTTTATTGAGTGTTTTTATAATGTTTTTTGATAATAAGAGCCTATGTTATATCTTCTCAAAAAATTATTTAAATATCTTCCATAGGCATTGGGCGAAATACCTACAGTCTTTCAATTTCAACATCACATATACCTCATGGAATAAGAATTCCATTTCAGATACATTGAGCATGAAACATCCGACCCAAGAAGTGAAGGAATATTTAGATGAGTGGAATTTGATGTATCTTTTTTCCTAGTTTTATATTGTAGTTTAGGATAAAGGTTATAATGTTTATTTAGATAGAGATAAGTGGATGTATTCACTTCTAAAGTTAAATATTCAGTATCAATATCATGATGATAAATTCTGTAGCATTATAGAATATATTTATGGTGGGGAGACAATTTCCTATTGGTCATTCTCCAAAGAGGTTATTTTGTGTTATACGAATCATTTCATATTATTGTTAGCAGAAAAGAATGATGTTATGGTGGGTTTTCATACTTCCCAGTGGTTTTTGCACCCAGGAACAACAATGATGTTATATGATGTACATTGGTATTTCTAGAGTCAAGGTATATTATGGTATATTGATGGGTTTTCACTCATTTCTGAAAATTCCAATAGTTTAAGGATGAGAACCAGAAGACTTTGGGTTTGTTGTAGCCACTGAAATTCCAAACATAGAGGTGGAATAAGATCTTTACGGAGTTTTTGGTTGGGTTTCCTTATACCCAGAGAATGAAAATTGCAATATGGGTTGTGATATATAGGACATCCATGATGGATCACATTATACCCGTTCATGATACAACAATGATGATGAGATGATAGATCACTATGTGAAATAGATTATCCATTTTCATAGAGTTTCATATACAATAGTCGGTAATAAAGATCCTCGGTTCACTTCCTTACTTTTGAGAGGCCTTCAAGAGGCTTAAAGATCTCATGTTTATTTGACCACATCCAACCAATTGTAGTCAGATGGTGAGAAATTAAGAGCTTTATATATTCTTGGGGATTTTATTTCATTTGGGTAATTTTGTTTAGAAGGTCTCTGGATGATCATTTAGGGTAGTTTATGTTTTTTTATTAAAATAGTTACCCTTTCATGGCTAGAATGTCCTTTTTTGTGGACTCGTATGACAATACATTTAAATATGCATTGTGTTGGTCAGATATTGCAGATGGTTCTATTGTTGATACATGTTTGGTGAATGAGACGATATCATACATTCCATTGATTATTCATATATTTTTGATGAAAAATATTTGTTACATATTTTTTGGTAATTGTTATCATAGATCATTGGAAGTATAAGTTGGTGACTATGTGTTCTGGAAATTATCACCTAGGTTGGATCATCGATGTCTTTGGAGGTAAGGGAGGTTTTCATATCATTTTGTGTGACCATTAGAGGTAGTTAAGCATGTTGGGAAAGAGGATTACCTTATTGATCTTGCACCATAGATGACATCGACGTGTAACATGTTAAATATATCGTAGATAAGAGTTTATCTCTTTAATCCATTTCATGTTTTGAGATGGGGTGATCTTGAGATTGAACCTCATTTATCATGGATGGAATAGCGAGTCATCATAGTTGATTATCCATCCAAGTTACTTCATCGGATGAAAATATATTTGGTTCATATTTCATTGTATCATGGTTTTGATGATCATGAGATTAGGGAATATAAATCTCTAATGAGAGAGTATCATCCTATTCATTTTCACATTGAATCTTTTTTACCGGCTTTCTGGGGACATAATTTTTTTATGGTGGGAAGATTTAACAACCATTAACTATTTGAAAGGAATGTCTTTAGTCATGTATCAATTTTTCATTTTCGTTTACTGGGTCAGGTTACGAATAATTTCAGAGGATACCATTGATGGTGAAGTCACATAATTGTTATATTTGCAACATTAACTGGTTTTTTCGGTTGCATGTTGGAGAGTTTCAGGTTGTTTCATATAGTCACATTTTTTCTAACATGGTTTCATCTAATGGAATTCATAAATAAAAATATATTCATCTTATTGTAATGTTCATCGATTTTTTAGTGATTATATAATTTATTCATTTCCCAAGGAGTAATGGGGTTTCACAAAGTGAAATTCTCCATGTACCAGATATATATAGGCAGCACAGCTAAAACTCTATTTTTCCCCATCTCATGTTTCATTGATATCGACCTAAATCCTTCCCCGGGCATTCTTCGAGCCCTCCATCCTTTTTGGATCATTTTGGTTTGGTGATTGAATGTCGTCGTGCTGTTGTGTGAATTCCCAAGTAATCCTTCTCCCTTTTCTAGGTCATATTCTTTTTCTCCTCAATATGTTTTAAAATATCATCTTGAAATTGATGGGTATAAACTCTATGTAGATGGATATCATTTCTTGGTTGAGTTTCATTGTTTTAGGGGATTTTTTCTCAGTGGAATGTTTCATTGTGGGTGTAATGTTTCAAGAAAAATATAGGTTGATCTGTTCTGAATGACCTAATTGATTGACCTTGAATTGATTGATTTATTTCATTTGTTGATTTAAATTTAATTTTGGAAATTTAATTCAATTAGATTTGACTATATCTCAATTTTGGGGAATTGGGATGCTTGAAATGGTTTTAGTATAAAAGAGGGAAAACTCACCCAATTACATTGTATTGGGTTGTGTTTGAAAATGGATTAAAATGGTTTCAATTGAATTGCAGAATATAACTATTGAAAAATAAATGATGGGATTTTGATAAATTGTTTTAATGCTATTATATTGATAAAATGGGAAAAATTGATTGAAGCCATATGGTTTTATCTTGTTAAAAAGTAATCTTTTTTATTAAAATATTTTTTGTTTTAAATAGAAAATAAACATTTGGAATAGTGGAAATGGTTTTATTAGTATTTTAAGAATTCATTCAATAAATTTCACATCATTGATTTTGTAAGAGAACATATAGTCCTTAGGTAGTTTGTGATTTATTTTCACACAATCTATAATTACACAACATTTTAAAACATAAATGAAATGGGTTACAGTGTGTAATAAATAGTGAGGAGGCCCTTTTGACTAGGGTCTAATTGATATGTTTTTACACGTATCGTCATGATCAATTAGAGAGTCTGAAGTCCTATAGCATAGAAATCACATAACTATTTGGTATATGATTATGTTTATCACGTGATTATATTTGATATATAAATCTATTTCAATGTTTTTAAACTCTTTTGCAAGCCTTTGATTTTATATAAACTATTTTATATAAGAATGTTGTATTTAATGTATTATTTACTAAATATTCAATCACTTATAATATAGATCCTTTTCTTAAATTAATTTCCATTATTTGAATTATATATCATTATTTGTTAAAAATATTTTTTGACATGGAAAACCTATTTATTTATAAATTTAATGAATTACTTTGGTTAATTTATTATTGGAAAAAATATGGAATCATTGGCAAGATTGTATTGGTATGTTTAGCACACACCCTAATTATTCCCTTGGGTGTTTGTATATTATATCCTTCAAGGTTTGAGCAAGGGTAAAGGATCTCATGGAGGTTGATCTAGTTGTTGTAAAATAAACAGAGTGACTTGTTTCCTTATGGACATGGGACATTTTCCTCAATTTTGGAACATGGGTTTCAGTATATTGGGATTGTTTATTTTTATTGACATCTAAATAATTACTCCAAATAGAGTTTATTTTGATATTCATATTGACATTATTCTTTTACATACTATTGTTTTATGAAAAAATCGTTCCCACTATCTATTTTCAAGATTCAAGGTGCTGGTCTTTGACTCGTGGGGATTAGGAATGCACTTTTGGCTATGTTATAACCTACTCAATTATCAGGCTACAAGGGTACACGGTTGGGTTTATGACAAATGATCTTTATCACACTATATGATGATTTATATATTTCTTCCATATCTATATATTCATATCATACATATGTTCAGAAAATTGGAATCCTAGAATGTGTTATTCTAGATTTGTTCCCCACACACCCTTCTATATTTCAAGAGGATATTTGATTAATTCTTTTTACAATTTTGGATTCTATGATATAATTTCAAAATGATTAATCTTTGGTGTGTAAGTCAAATTTTGAGGGAAAAATCCATTTTAAGGGGTGTAGAATGTATCACCCTGTGATTTTGAGAATTTATTCTTTCAAATAAATTAAATATTTTTGATATAGTTTTTTAACGAAAATTATATTTTAGGATTCCTCACATGAAAGATGTATCTTAGTTTATGTTTCACAAAACATTGATTGTAACATGGAATACACGTTACATGGAGTTCATAATAAATGTATCATTACATTAAAATATTATTATTCAATAAGATAGTTATCATATAGGCATTGGAATGGTTGGTCTGTATAGGAATATATATATATTTATTTATTTATTTGTTTATATGAAAATATATAAGGTAATAATTTATATAATATTAATTCTTGGAAACCTATTAATTATAAATGAAAAAATAATCTATTTGAAAATAATGAGAATTAATTTATAAAATTTTATTTTATGAACAAAATGTACTTTACCTAACTAGAATATAAAAACCATTATTATTTAATTATTTTAATTATTTTTACACATCATACAATAAAAAATATTTTTATCACTCATCTTAGGAGTTTTATATATCAGAGATAAAAATAAATTCAATTTATGTTTAAAAAATAATGATTTTCTAAAAAGCGGCATTGTTTCCTTTATTCAAACATAATTTTAAAGTAATATTTCAAAAAGTTATTTAATTTATTTAATAAAATAGATTCCATTATTTAAATCTATGTTTCAAAATTATCTTATTGTGATTTTTTTATAATTTTAAGAAAGGAATAATTTTTTGATGAATTGTTAAAAGTACTATATTTTTATTCAATAATGCATTATATTTTATATAATTTATAAATAAAAACTAAATTCTACATTTTTTCAAAAAAAATTATTTAATTATATATATATATATATATATATATATTATAATTTAGGTAATTTGGATAATTTATATATTGTATTTTCATATAAAAACATTGTAAAAAATTGATCATTTATTTTTTTGAAAACCAAATTTCTCATCACATATATGTCATTAATACTAATTTTTTTTTAAAATTATAAGAAATGAACTAGGGAATATTTACTACATAATTAAAATTATCATAAATTATATTATTTAGTGTGTTCCTTTTTTTAGAAAAATTAATATTACAATAAATTATTTAACGTTGTTATTGAAAAATGGGATTATCAAGGTTTTATACTAAAAAGATATGGGTTAAAATGACATCATATATAGATTCTGTTTATTGTCCATATATAGACCGTATAATGTATAAGAATATAAAATAATCATTTTTGTTTTCTTTTTAAATGATAAAAATTTTATTCTTGCTTTTTTTTCAAACACGAACTATTATGCCACTCACCTCACTTATAATATGCCACCCCTTACACTCTCTTCTTGAAACCATCAAAACCATTTAATTTTGAATATAACTACCCAAATAAGAAACAAAAATAAATAATATCAAAATATTATCCTTTTTATGAGAATAAATCAATCCTTTTAATGATTTTGGTACAAACCATATGAGGTTACCCAAATAATAAGTAACGTTATTAGATGAAAATTTTTATATTAATATTTCATCCGCCTACTAAATTATTATTAAATAATAATAATATAGTATCAAAATTTTATTCAATATATTAAAGTGTTTTTTATTCAGTGTTAATTACATCTATCCCACTCTAATCCAATCAAATGGGTCGCGAAATCATGGTTCATGTGTACAGTAGAATACTACAACACATATCGATGTCATTACTTTTTCTACTAACAATTATCATGGATGGATATAATGAATGATATTATATATATATATATATATATAATATTTATAAAAATTTTATACGTACGGATTCATTATATCACATATACATTTTTATATTTTATTCCATATTGGACATAATAACCTAGCTCGTGTGTACGACATACTACTTGTTTGTGAAGTGATGTGATTCATTTTTCAATAACTCTTTACATGGATGATAATGATGACAATTAGATGTGATATACATGAAATAATTATGATATTACTTTTATATTTAAAATTCTTATAAAATTGTACAATATTTTTTTTATTTCATTTTCAGTCATTGAATATAATAACATCATTCTTGTTAGTGTGGAATACCTTTTTTACGAAGATATGTCACCCTTTTTGCATCACCACACAACATTGATGGGTTGTATAAGTATATTTAAAAAATAATAATGTATTTTTAATATTTTTACAATTATAAAAATATATTATATTTCTTATCTCCATTCAAGTAATAACCATTGAAAAATGGAAGTGTTACTAGTTTGCATGTGTGACCCACCGTCTCCATGATTGCAATGTACTTCATTTACCAAAACATTATTTCAAGATATGGGTTAAAAGAATAATTGTTATAAAAATATGATAAAAATTTGATTATTATTACTCTAACTATGATGGAACCATGATCAGTGTAATAAGATCGAAAATAAAAAATCAAAACATACATGAAAATCAAAGAAGTTATTACCCAAAACCGGTCAATAACAAGTAATTGATAACAAAAGGGTCAGAAAAGGAACTAAGTAAATAATTTATTCTTTGATATGTATAATTATATTTATTAAATTTATTTATTATAATTTTATATTTATTATACTGAATTTTGGAATTTTTAAGAATTAATTTGAGGAAAACGGTTATTGATATATATTTTACCATAAATTTCATGGGGACTTATAGAAATTAAAGACTCGTTTATATTGTGTGGTGTGTGTAATAAATCATTAAATTGTTATATCATGAATATCCTACATTTAGTGATATTAAATGTATAATTTTATAATATTATTTATTGGGACTTATAATTGAAAATATTCTCAATGTGATATGGGATAACCTTCTCAGTTTTTACATCTGTCAGATACATGCCATTTTCACCACTTGATACTTATCTGTGGTGTATATATAATCCATTAATTTATTTTATATTAAATTAATTTTACATTATATTTATATATATATATATACATATTAAGATATTTATTTATTGGGTTTTATGGTTCAATATACACTAAAGTGGCAAGGGAACTTTGTCACAATTTGCCTCATTTGAGACAGATGTTATATTATGCACCTTTACTATTTATAATGTGTGTGTATATATATATACTTTTACATGTAATATAATGAATTTTTTTGTTAAAATTTTATTATTATTTTCATTTAATGCAATGTTTTCATGGTACATACAATTCAATGTTACAAAATTTGTTTGGCTCTGATGTGCCAATCTATTAGTTCATCAAATTTCTCATGATTATGATTCAAATGATCAAATATTATAATATACCACTCAATAAGGTCATGAATTATCTTATCATATATATATTATCGATATTTTTACAAAAGAGTACCTTTTTTAAATTATGTTATACATAACATTAAATATAAAATGTATTTAAGAAATCTATTCCATATTCATCTCTTTGGTTAAAAACTTATTTTATTCCAAAACCATTATTTCTATAAAAAATTACACAATTAAAACGACTTATTCATAATATTTTTACCCATGGATGAATCGTTTTAAAGAACTATGAATGAAGTATTTGTGTCATTTTACAAAATATCTATTTTTTCTTTTACCATAATTTTTAATAGAATCTTTCTTTTGATGTCTATGCCATGAATATAAATTTACACCCTTATCAGTGTTAGTTTCTTTGATGCTTCCTTTTTAATTTTTATAGTTTTTTTTCTAAATTACAATGGTTTAAATAAATTAAAAAAATGTTTTGTCAATGTGTTATGGATATTTTTTGTAAGAATATTTTCAAATTACTTTTAAACAAAACATTATATATTGTCAGTTTTAATATCAGGGGAAATGATTTAAAAATGATTCAGGTTTTTAATATGTTTTCAGAGTGGGGAGGATATTTTCCTCAAAAAAATATTTTAGATTATTTTAAAATAATCTTTTAAATTTGTCGATGATTATTTTCAATGAAAATAATTTCCAAAGAGTTTAATGAAATTTTATTTATTAATGGTATTTTCAATGAAATGTTATTTTTATCATGAAATGTACCATGTGATTTATCGTTCAAAATCATTTTCCATGTATGATGATATCCATTGATATAACCTTTTCTTTACTAGTGATATGAACCAGTGATACCATTATTATACATATGCTAAATAAATATGATGATAAGATGTTTATGAAACCTATTCATAATAAGTTTGTCACACCATGATGAATTGTTTAAAAAAACATATTTCTCTTCCATGGGTCATCACATGATAAAATATTTTTGAAAAATGATTCAGTACATGGGTTATGCTAAGATGAAATATTGAAATGATTTGGATTATATCTTTTTTCTATAACATTTGATATGAATTTGTGTTTAAGAGTCTTATTTAATTTTATGGGTTATGATATGTTTGATGATTTATGATCATATGGTACATATATGTTGGAATTTAATTAGGTGATGAATGAGACCTATAGATCCCTTAAATTAATTGGGTAAAAATTTATATCTCATTAGATATACAAGAATGAAATGAGGAGTGGACCTCATTCAGTAAGGGACATTGTCTACTATGGTGGTCTTGGGAGTGATCCATGACTTCCATGATGGTTTGATGAGAAAACTCATTCTACTATTATTTCCTTTTCAGTGATCAATTAATAATATATGAATTATTTTGTATTCTTACCTGTATTACATAATTCCATGTCTTATGCCAATTTTATGATTTTATGGTTGATGTTATATGATTTCCTTATGAATCATTCTTATGAACAACAAATATTTATGACATTCCACAATATAGTGACACTTTTTTTTAATGATCTGAATGTTTCCAAACAATGTCAAATTAAGATCTAAAAAATTGACTATATAATGTTCACACATTGATTCACCCTAACCCTCTAAGAATGTCTTCAGTTATAAAAATCTCTTTTAGTGACATGTTTTTGTGCACATTCCATGTTTGATGGAGTTTATTTTGGAAAAATAAATAATTGAAAAAGGGTAACTTTATTCAACATTATCCACTGTAAAATATATATAAGTATTATGAGGTTATATTTCCAATATATTTAGGATTATGTTCTCTATTTTACTATTCTTGGGATAAAATTTGATAATTAATTAGTACTATTGATTATTGTTGCAGACATTAAGAGAGTTTATGTAGTTACAGAATCTAAAAATTCTATATCAGGATATATATTAAATAAAATCAATATGAAGTTAATAAGGTGATTCATCTCCATTCTATTGATGAATATATTTTCCCTCAATTTTATGAGTGAAAGGCGGGTGAAACAAGCTTTAATTAACTACCCTTTTAACATGTTTGTTGAATTTAAATTGCTGTTTAATGCAAATTATAATAGTTTTTGAAGCCATCTAACTGTTTTTGTTTGGGATATTATTCTTATTAGATGTGAAATAAAGGAAACCATAATATTTATATGATCTTAGAGTTATTTACATCAATATAGAATATGATGGTTTCAGACCATAATGGAATGGATATAGGCACTCTATCCTAAGATGATATATTAATCAGCCAATTTTTATTAAATTTATCTTATTTTAGAAAATAAAAATCCTAGAAAGGTAAATTGATGAAATTAAAATACATTTAAATGATCATCATCACTAAGGATGGAGGTGGAGAGGAATATATGTATGAGTAATTCTATTCTCACATTTCTATGATGGTTAATAGATGAAAATATATATTTTTAGTCAATTTATGTTCATAATAATTTCAATAAATAAAATTAAAAATTATTTTAGCAAGGTTCCTATTAATATTTAATGTTGATTGGGTAGAATAATAAGTTATAAAAATTTATAAGGGGGATTCCCTCTTAAAAACGTATCTATATAGAGATTAATTCTAAATTAATTTGCATAGAATGTGATTTTTGATTATAGAAGAAAATGATAATGAAGAATATCTAGAGGAAGATGAATAAAAACTCAAATATTATATATATTACTCTATGATGGTAAAAGGTGAATATAGTAGTTATAGAAATTACAAATAAATAAAAGATAAAATTTATAAACATATCTGAGTAATATATATGACGATGGACCTGAGGGATCACTACAAGATTCTATATTAAAATAATGTAAAATATAATGGTAAGTGTAATATAAAATAATATTGTAAATATGTGGATATGTTCAATATTAAATTTATTGAATTGAAATGTAATTATTTGACCAACCAGTATTTTGATTAAGTCTAAAGATGTAGTGAACGTTATGTAGATAATTAAGGAATAGGGTATGGTTACTAATGAAATTAATTCATTATTAAATTTTCAAAAAAAAATCTATAATCCCCTAAAGATTATGTTTTTACATTGACATGTAAGAATTAATGAAAATTAAAATCCAGTTATGCCTCGAATAAGATACAATTTGTGATGTTTACAAATTAAGAATGATTAAAAGAGTAATGGGAGACGCGGATGGTTTAGTTTTGTTCCATGATGTTTTTTAAATGTTACCCTCAGTAGGGATTGGAAGTAGAGTTTATAGATTACCTTTTTGAGTTATACCCTTTAGCAAGGGTTGGAAGTGGAGTTCCTCAATTCTTTCTATGGGGTACCCTCCAATAGGGATATACAATGCCGTTACATGATAAAATTTCAACAGTGTACCCACTAGTAGGGCTAGGTAGGTGAGTTATTCGATGACCTTTCCAAATGGTATCCTACAAATGGGATGTGAAGTGGAGTTCCACGATAACCCATCTAAGTGGTACCCTTCAGCAAGGCTGGGTCGTGGCGTTTTGTGACGATCATTCCAAGAGGTACCCTAAAGAATGTTTTCGAAGTGGATATTCTTAATGAACATTCCAAGTGGTACAATCCATCCGAGCTAGGAAATGGAGTTCCTCGACAAATTATCTATGGTATTCACCGGTTGGGTTTGGTAAATGGATTTTTTTTTTGAGGAAAAATCAATGCGGTACCCTCCAGCAAGGCTTGACTGGGGAGTACATCAATGATGTTTCCTAGGATTACATTACTGTAAGGATGGGCAATGGAGATCCTGAAGGAACATTATAAGTAGTACCCTCCAGTAGCGCTGGGAAGTAGAGTTACTCAATGACTATTCTGAGCGGTAGCCTTCTACAATATGTGTAGTTGAGTTTCTTAGAGATTATTAGAGTGGGACCCTCTTATTGTACTAGGGGATGTGATCCCTACCTAGTTTTTGTGTCACCTAGATGGTTCAGTAGAGTTACTAAGTATTTTTGCACTTGGATGGATACTTCTAGTTAGACACATGAGATGCATGGAATCATTGATGGAATGTTAGAAGTATTGGCTACTCATCTTCTTGGGTTGAGCTGTGATATATAGATCCTCATAATCTCTCATTTGGGATTCATTTAATGAATATATATATATATATATATTATTTTGTATCCATAACATGGATTTGATTACATCTCGGTGAGGATAGGGGATGATGAGAGGGGTACGTATGATGCTTTCTGTACTAAGCTTCTCTTGGTTGGGAGATTATACTATATTTATATAGGTGTTTAATACTCAATGTGTAGTAAATCTACTCATCATTTCTATCCCATAGTTTTCTAACTCGTTTACTTTTACTCTTGGTTTGGGTTGAGCTCTTCTCTTTTAGTGTACCATGTATCTATTATATTTCCTTTGCGTTGTATCTCTTACTACTCTCCCTTCACCTTTTAGGACTTCCAACTGGTAATATTTATACTCACCCTTGAATGGAATTTACCAAAACGTGACATGTCTTATGAAGACGATGGATCGGATGATCGTTAGTATAGAAGAGCATAGGGATACAAGGTGCTTTGGTCCACATATGGTGGTCACAACATGTGATTTTAGAGCTAGGCTCTCTTAGTAGTTTACATTTCCTGTTTTTTATGATGGTACATATTTCATGTTGGGAATTTATTTTTACCCATTATTTTGTGTTTATAATATAATATAATTTTTCACTATCAAAGTTATGCAGGCATAGTTTAATTTGTAGATGTGATGTTTCTTTTACTCATTCCCATGACGATGTCGCATCGACATGGCTATGTGTGTGCATTCAGGTACTTAAGAATGGACTTCCTGAGATAGTTTTTTTCGGTTTTTATCACCACCCCTGGAAAATAGAGGTGGGATTGGTGTTGTCTTGGTTCAACCCCCATCTCGTCTTTGGTCTTGAGAAATTTCTTATCTTGTACTAGACCATTGGGTTGATAACTATGCACTTTTGATCCATGAATATTAGTGTTTATGAGCATATAAATATTTTGGATAAATAAAAAGGGTTAGCGACTGGGTTTTCCCTGGGAGGGGGGGATATGACATGTTCTCATGGCTAACTGGTGTGTGTGTGTTTTATTTTGATTTTACCCCCAAATACATTATATATAAAAATGAAATTATAATGAAATAATATAATTATTTAACATGGACAATGATGACTCACTTTTAACACTAAATAATAGATGATATAATATAACCTACAGTGTTATAACTATTATTAACGAGAAATTTTATAATAACATGACATGAAATATTATTACTATTACTAAAATTTAATATAAAACTGAAATATTATATTTATTAAATATTATAAAGTACTATATATCAAAGAGTACTTTTATACCGACATGCAATTCAATTTTAAAAAATGTAAACAATATTTGTTAAAAAAATATGATGATATTTTTATAAAAGGGTGAAACATGTGTATTTCCCTAGAGGAAAACTATACTAGTATTACTCTCCCAAAGGCATGCATTAAGGAAAAGTGCTATTGGGATTCGACGAATTAAAGAAGGTGTGATCATACCAAAAAATTATGAGACATTTATGTTATATATTTGAATGTACTATTAATGATTCTAAAATTTCATTTTGTAATTTAATAACATTTGTAATAATTACATTAAATATTGTTGTTATCATTCAAGATTATTATTTATGAACAAATAAAATTACTATTAAAATCTTATTTATATACAATTATTGTTATAATTTAACATCTAATATTAAAATTATTATTAATAAGAAATATTAAAACATTATTATATGTGATATTATAATATTACAAAGAATCCATGTAAACTATAAATATTAAATTCATTAATAATATAAACTAAAGTAACATAATAATAGTTATTAAACTGACTTGAAATATTTATTTATATAAAAGCGTGAAATGCATGTACCTACCAAGAGGTCACATATACAACATTTCATAATAATATAATCATTATGTCAATTATTAAGAAAATAATATAAATATTCAACATGTAAATTATTATTTATATTATTACAATTTTTCATAGTTATTTCAATATATCATGCATTACTATATATATTACAAGATGTTGGGGGTAAATTTAGAACAAAACAAACAAAATACATTATGATGATAGGGATAGATAGATAGTTCATAGAACCCCCCCCCCCCACAATGGAAATGATATGACTAGTATTATTATTTATTTATTATATGGTTTGCAAAATAATTTAAAAATGTACACTATATGACACTCTTATCCTTTGGCTAGCACAATTACACTCATCATAGTGCACAAGCTCATGTTTGTTTTTATCCCATAAGCCCGTGATGTCTAAACCACAGTCTATTTTCAAATGCTTCCCATCATCCAACAAACTATCTCCACCCCTTCCATTGTCAACACACACCCCAGATACAAACCCCTCAAACTGGGCCACTATCTTTGATTCTAATTTCCAATATAGGATTGCCTTTCATCAGCATGCGTGTGTATCCTAATAATCAGACCAAGTAAAATAGCTACCTGGTCCACCGAACAGGAGGTCCTCCTACATACCAAATTGACCTCAATCACCGAACTACAAATGGACCAATCTTTCCACTTTCACCATTTCTCATTATCACCCTACACTATAAATAATTATAGTTTAAATGGATTGAAATATTCAAGTAGGGTGAAACAAAATTACATACCAAGAGGTAATATATCCTTGTATTACTCAATCCTATTCACTCTTAACTATTGAGTTTTAATTGTATTTGATGAATTAATACTAATTTGATCACACACTGTTATATATAGAAAATATTGTTATTAAATACTTGAATTAACTATAAATAATGCTAAAATTTCATGTTTCTAATTACTAATTATTAAAACATAGCACTAAATAATTTAATTATATTTTATGGTTATAATTATTTATCATGAACTGTTATTTTTTCAATTATAACATTATATAGTTATTTTAAAAATATTGAATGAAATATTATCATTATAGTTAATAATAAATAATGTAACATTTTGACATGAAATATTATAATAATTACTAATTTTTTTTGAAAACATTAGATATTAATTTCATTAAAATGGTATACATATTAAATCATAAAAATTATTATTAAATTAACATGTAATTAATTTTTATACAATTTAATCAAAACATAAAAAATTACAATGAAATATATAAAAAATGAAAGACATATTACATTAAAAATTATTATATCTTTTATAACACTATATAAAAGTTATTATAATATAACCTTCCATATTATAATTATTTTTAATAAGATGTATTGTAATATTATAACAAGAATAATATTATTCATTCTAAAATGACGCGTAAAACTAAAATATTATATTCTTGTAAAATGATTATGTATATAACATAATTGTTATTATTATATTGAAAAGAAATTCTTTTAATATGACATAATAAAAGATAAGAAAATATAATGAAATATACCAAATAAAGTGTAATATGAGTATATACTAGTAGCTCACACATCCACGTAATACACTCGAGAAAACATGCTTAACTATGATGGTTTAATAGGATCTAGTACATTAATTCAAGTGTGATAAAAAAAATGATATTATTGGTAGATATTTGAATTTACCATCATAGATAATAATATTTCATATCACTATTTAATTAATCATAAAAATTTCACATTATATAATTAATTTATCTTGCTATATTATAATTAATTATGGATATAGAGAGATTATGTTTCTTGAATAGAGAGTTTATCCACCAATATCTTTGGGATATTACTCTATCCATCATAAGATAACACCACTCATCTAACGATGATGCATTGATAACGAGATTGTTGGAAACTATGAGATGTTCTTAGTATGTGGATTTCGGCATAATCAGGATAATTTTGGCTATGTTATTGATGGGGAAGAAGCTGGAAGCGTTCTGTTCAACTTTGGAAGGATGAGGGAATGCGATCACCACCATGATAGATGTGATGAATGGGTGTGGATAGCCGAAAAAAATAAAATATTATCCTTTATAATCTACTCACTTTATAATAGCCCAACACAATAGGCTTAAATAGGACCTGGTGGTGGGAATTGATATTGGTTAAACGATGTAGCAGATGGGAGGCAAAATTCATTAAATGGGTTATTAATTTTTAATTTTTTTTGCAAAAGGGTTAGGGTTGGTAGTAATTTTTAAAAATGGGTCTGGAGATGCGTCAACCCTGTTGACTCATCTGCGCTCGACAAGATGAGTGAACAGGGTTGAAACATTTTGTGTAATGTCTCTAAAGAATGAGTGAACCCCATTCACTCTACCTACATAATTTTTTTAATTAATAAATATTACAATATATGTATATATAATTCAATATTAAAATAAATATTCATAATAAATTTCAATATTAATTAATTCTAATTAAATATAAATAAATATTACATAAAAATTCATCATTATTAATAAAATAAAAATAATATATTTATTAAATTTTTATTAATATTAAAAAAATGTATAAAATAATTAAAAAATAATAATATTCATTTATTTAATATTCATAATGCAAATAAATATAAATAAATATAGATTAAATATTGAATAATTATTAATAAATACTAATGGATATAAAAAAATGTAAAAAAATATTAATAAATAACAATATGTAATAAAAAAATTCTAATAAATATTAATTAATTATTATCAAATATTTATAAATATTTTTAATTATTAATAATCATTCAAATATTCTAAAAAAATAAAAAACATTATTGTTTACTACAAAATCATTATAAATATTCAACAAATATTTATAAATATTAATTAAAATTTTAAAAATATTAATAATATTAATAAACATTAATCAAATATTCACAAAAAGAATTAAAATATAATTAAAAATTTAGAAATCCTAAAAAATATTAATTAAATATAAATAAATTATAATAAAAATCATTAAATATTAATAAATATTAATAAATATTAATTAAATATTCTTATATATAAATAAAATACTAAAAAATATTAATAAATATTATTGAAATAATATTCAGTATTTATAAATATAATAAATATAAATTAATAATTAATAATAATAATCAATATTTGTAAATATTAATTAAATTTTCTGAAATATAAATATATGCTAACTAAATATCAATAATTTTTTATAAATTTTAATATTTAATTATTTTTAGGATTATTTAATTAATATTTATTTAATACGTATTAAAATTATTGATATTAATTCGTATTATAAATATTTATTATAATTTTATTAATATTTATGAATATTTATTTAACATTTAATAAGATTTTTTAATGAATACTAATATTCATAAGTATTTTTTTAATATTTATGAATAATTATTATTAATTTTTAATATTTATATATATTTGTGAATATTTAATTAAAATTTATTATATTGTTTTAATATTAATGAATGTTAATAATATTTATAAAAAATTAATTAATATTTATGAATATTTATGGAATATTTATTAATTTTTTAATAAATACTAATATTTATTTATGTTTTTAGTATTTATGAATATTTATTAATAATTTGCCATATTTATACAAATTTAGAATATTTAATTAATATTTAGTAATGTTTTATTATTACATTTTCATATTTATTAATAATTATTTACAGTTATTTATATACATTAGTATTTATTAATATTTATTTAATATTTATTAATATTTATTAATATTTATTTATGTTCTGAAAATTTATGAATATTAATTAAATGTTTAATAATATTTTTTAAGATTTTTTAATATTTTTTAATATTAATTAATAATTAATTAAGATTGAATTGATATATTATTAATATTAATAAATTTTTTATTATTGACTATTTATATTTAATTAGTTTTTAATAAAATTTGTTAATATTTAATATCATTTATTTAATTTTAATTAATATTTATAATATTTATAAATATTAAAAATTATTTCAATACTATTTATTAATATTTGTAAGTATTTTATTTATATATAAGAATATTTAATTATTATAAATTTATATTTATTGATATTTATTGGAATTTATTGATATTTAATTAATATTTATTAATATTTATGAATATTTAATAATTTATTTTTATTTTTTAAATATTGGTTTAATGTTTATTAATATTAATGATATGTATAAAAAATTAGTTAATATTTATAAATATTTATTGAATATTTTGTACGATTTTATAATAAATACTAATATTTATTAATTTCTTTACTGTTTATCATTAATTATTAATAATTGTTGATAATTATAAATATTTTTGGATTTTTAATTAATATTTATTAGTAATTTATTATTACTTATTATTATTTATTAATATTTATTTACAATTTTTATATAAATTTAAATTTATTAATATTTATTTAACAGATAATCTATATTTTTTAATATTTCATGTATTATGAATATTTAGGAATATTTATTTAATGTCTATTATTATTTTTTAATGTTTTTTAATATTTATTAAATTATTAAATATTAATAAAAAATTAATTAAGATTTTATAGTTATTTTATTAATATTGATTAATATTAAATTAATATTTAATTTATATTTAATTAGTATTTATTAATATTGAATTTTTTATTAATAATTATTTTAATATTTAATTATGTATACATATATAGTAATATTTATTAATTAAAAAAAGATTGTGTAGAAAGAGTGAAGGGGGTTCACTCATCCTTTATAAACATTACATAAGATACGTCAACCTCGTTCACTCATCTTGCCTAGTGCAGATGAGTCAACGGGGTTGACGCATCTCCTGACACATTTTTAAAAATACTGCAAACCCTAACCCTTTTGTAAAATAATATAAAAACAAAAACCCTTTTAAAAAAAATTTCCGGGATGGGAGATACAATTAGAAGATCGTGGCATGGTTTTAAGAAGACCGTATGGCTTATGGGGATGGTGAGTATGTCAAAGATGAACTTAGTGGGCATGCCGGGTTCGATTTTGAGGGATCAAGATCCTTGGAAACAACATGTATAGTGATGATGTAGGGCTATTGGAGGGTATATACCTCATGTAGACTACGACACAATTATTGCCTCTGTTATGAGACTTATGATTGCAAAAGTCCCAGTAAGATGCAGTTTTTTCAAAAGGGGACTTGCCTAGCAGTTGGAATAACGATTATAGAAGGAAAACACATTTAATTGAATGGGAAGGATATTCACTTTGATGGAAGGATTGGTGAAAAGGGTTTTGAGTTGCCATTGTGTAGACGGATTTTGACCTTGGTAGTGGCTACATTGATTTCAAATGGTGGAGAGAGATGGCTCCTTTCTGTAAACTGATGACGGACATTCCCAAAAAATTATTGTGGATAGAATCGGGTGTAGCCAATGATAGAGTTCACACACATTTTTTCAACATCCTTATCATTGGATAACCTCGACCTTGGTATGTGGGGGTCAGCTTGTGGTGTGGATGGGTGATGAAATTGAGATGTGGATGGGAAATGACCATTGTAACATCCCTATATTTTGTGAAAACAATTTCCTACAAATTCAATACTTTATATATTATTTAATTAATGAAACAATTATTTTTTCTTGTGTTACATGAAACACTAATTGTATATTGCATTTCATGACACATTGTGTGTTACATGTGATATACAATACACAGAGATTAAATAAAACATAACATACAATCATAATATTATAATTTAATATGATAGTTCTCACCTAGGAATTTTAAAGGAGTATATGAATATTATTAACCTAATTATGATAATATATGGTCTACACATGTATATATAATGATTTTTTGGTCACAAATTAAATACAAATGAAAATAAAAACCACGTGAAGAAAATTGTATAATTTTATGAAAAACTATTTCATTCACAAAAACTACTTTTACCATAATATATTAGTCAAATAATTTAATGTGAATTGTTTTAATTAAATTTTATTATTATTTATTTAACAAATGTTTTTACATTCTTAATATGTGTTTTTAGTAAAGAAATAGGAATGAATAAAATTCTATAGTTGACACATTATTTTTATAAAAAGAATTATTGTGGAATTTTGGATATAGATTTGAAATATAATTTTCAAAAAATTAATAATTTTATAGACAAAATAAATATAATTTTTTAAATAATAATTTAAAATAATATTCAGGTTATGTTTTTTTATTTTCTAGAAAAGAATAATTTTTTTGACAATGATTGAAAAATAATGAAATTTAATTGGTGACTACTATTTCGTTAACATTATCTAAAATGATAATTTTTATATTAAATTGGTTTTAAGATTTAATTAGTTCAATAATACTTCTATTAATTTAATTTAGTCATTGAAATCATTTTTATATTGAATTTTAATAAAATAATACTTCTAAATTTTTGAATATTTTCTCTTTGAAAACCCCCTTTCTCATCCTCTCAATGGGATATAACATAAAATTACTATTTCCCCTTATATGAACTGAATTTTGTAAAATAGATTAAATATTTTTAATTAGAATAACCTATAAAACTAATAAATTCAAACAAAATTATTTACAATACATAATAGCAATCACAGTAAAAATTATTTACCATGTTTGTGGTAAAAATTGGATTATCAGTGGTTAAACAAAATTGATATAGGTCAAAATGACCTAAAAATATCTAAAGACTATATAATAGCCATATTAAGTCCCTATAATGTCTAGAGCTTGAGGATAATACTATTCCATGCATTTGGAAGGAGAAACATATGGGTATACAAAATGTGTTCCGCCCACAACCCTTATAAAAGTCCACAACCTCTCCTATCTTCTTTACACTTTCAACACCTTTTGATTCAGCTATTCCCAAAGAAAATTACATCCCAAATCCCCCCCTCTAAAACTAGATTTACAACCCTTATATTTTTACATATTAAAATTAATATAATTATCATAAATGATACACAGAACTAACATACCTTTTGTTACACAGAACTACTATTTTCATCGATAACTTTCATTACACGTAAGTCTAGGTCTTACCAAACAATAATATACAATTAATATTTTTATTTAATATGATATTTAATACCTATAAATTGATGTGATGGGTATTAATTTTATTACAAAATGATGAAAACATATAAGATTAATTGTTTTAGTAGTATTCTATTGATTATAAATAAATAAACTCATTTTAATGAAAAATGAATGTTTTTAAAAAAACAATTTTTCACTAAAAGATAGTTTAGTCATTCTTGGAACACATAATATAACATTATTTATTCCATATTGATAATAATTATTTTATAATATATACTTCATTTTTTACAGTTTAATACCATAATTTCATGAGGGTGAGTATTTTGAAATTTTTTTTGAAATACTTTTTTTCATGAAGATTAGTGGAAAATAATAGATGTTAAATGAAAACTTCACCTTCATCTAAATAAATTTTAATGAAATTTTTTTATTTAAATTGAAAAAAAATCAAAATAGTTTAATAATAAATTTATTAATCCTTTATATGTCTTTGGAACTATTATGATAATAAATTTTGATATAATGAAATAATAACTTTTAATCATTTTAACATTAAAAACCCACATTCACATCACATCAATGGGTTTAATTTTATTTTAAATTATGCCATATATTTAATTTTAGTATCTCGAAATGGATTTCATATTTTTAATAATAATAATTTATATTTTCCCATAATATCATCTTAGTTTTTTATCAGAATGATATCTAAAAACTACATCTATTAATTAGAGTGACTAAGGTGCTCGCGGGGCACGAGTGAGTTGGTTACTAGTGGTGGCGTCCTGAGCCTAAGGTTCCAGGTTCAATTCCATGTAAGGAAAGGTGTAATATATTCCATTATAACCAAAAATGGGCCCTTCTACACTGATGGGAAATAGACTAATCCCATTTATGTCCTTCTTGGGTTGGGGACGTGTTGTGCGCTGGTTATGTAAGGATACAACTAAACATGTATTAATCATTAACACGTTTAGCACAAGACCATCATCCCAATTTTTGAGGAATAAGAATGTGAATCCAAGAGACTTGAGTTAAAATCCTAGATGAGGCATAATATCAAGGTACTATATCATATACTGTAGCTGGTACAGTAGCGGGCACAGTGTCAGTATCGTAGTTGGTATTTTCCAGTACTTTAGCAGTTGGGAACTATTCATCTGTTTTTGTTTTTGAGCCATCAGTTTGGTCCTCAGGTAATCCAAGGTCTTATGGCCACCCATGGACTTTTATATATAAAGTATTTCATGCCACATCAAGCCTTCAGGAAACCTCATGGCCTACGGGCCACAATAAGGCTTTTGGTCCAAATAAAAGTGTACACAATGGACCAGACAGAATCTATAAAAAGAATACTCCAAATAGGGATTAAGAGCAGGCCCATTCACAAGAGAATAAGAATATGGTATTGGGTGAAATAAAGGGTATCGAATTCCCATTGGGACCAACCTCTACATTCACATTAAGACTAGCAGAATAGCTTGGCTATGTTAGAGAGCTAACATCACGATATAGAAGCTGGTGAGGAGGAGTTCAATGTAGTTATAGTCAGGATATTTCTTTTAAGTCTTATGTTTTATGTTACCTATAAGACTACAAGCTTTGTAAAAGTTCCCCCTCATCCCTAGATAGGGGGATGATCATAAACCAACTAAAATAAGTCCTTTGGTCCATTCAGGTGAATTACAGTGACTATGTTAAAAATAAGTTTACATTGTGGTTAAACAAAATTTTTTTTTTAAAATGACTGAAAATCATATTAAAACCCATTTCTCTTAAAATATTTAGTCCTTTATTAGTAAAGGCTCCATTTTTGAGTTATTTTGGAAACTATAACATTAAATTAACCTATATAATATGTTATATAATTGAAAAGACAAAAAATGACCCTACTTGCCTTTAATATCAATAATTCAATGTGATACGAAAAAATAATTCCTCTTTGTTTTATATATTATATATAAAAAGAAATGAATTTTGACATAGATTAATTTAGTTATAATTTTTAGAGATGAAATAATTACATATAATCCTTATGATATTCAAATGAATTAATTATTTAGTTAACAGTGAACTAAAACGATGATTCTAAAATTATAAAAAGTAATGAAAAAGGAATGAATTATTTTCCTCAATTAATATTTTTGATTAATATATCATTTTAAACATGTTTGAACATAATATATTATAATTCAATCATATTATGAATTTGTTTAATTTCAAATTAAATAAATAATGCCATAATTTACATTATTATATGATTATATGAAATGATATTTTATTAAATGGCTTAAAACTTTTCAAAATACTACATGAATTCAAGTAAGAAATTTTTTTTAATAAATTTTATATAAAATTAGTTAATGGAAAAAATTTTCTTTTATTATTAATATATTGGAACCTTAATAATAAATACATTGTTACCACACTTATTGTTAACGTTGCGGTTTTTTGCGTAACATGTGCTTCTGTTAAAAGAAATTTCCAATGCAAGAAGGTTTTTATTTTGGAACTAAAATATAACATATATAATTAGTGGCTCTATATATTTGAATAATTATCACTTTAAATTATTCCTAATAGATAAATTAACAAGGTAATAAATCTAATAACCGAGTTAAAAAAGGTACAATTCAATAAAATTACCGACTAAGGAAAAAATAATAAAAAATAATTTTTGTGTTGAAAGTTTGGATAGACCTTATTGTCTCTAAAGTACATTACTTGTCAATTTATTAAGAACACTAGGTAATATAGACCTCCTAATAGTGAATATTGGTTTTGTATTTATAAGGATTCCACTCTTCATCAACACTTAATGGGAACTCACTCCCCACATTTTCTACACCTCTCAATCAATTTTCTCTTAAAAAAATAAAAAATCTATTACCAAAATATTATTTTTCATAATATAATCCCTTTTTTGTATGAAATGAAACCTATGAAGGGTTTATTAAAATCTAATGGATGATTCCCAATGAAAAGGAAATGTTCTAAAACATGAATCTTTATTTTTTTTTCCTTCTCAAGCTCTTTCAATTATTAATAAACCATGAAAATATAATAACAATAATGTCTTCTATATGTAATTTTACATTTATGTAATATTTTCAACCTAAAACCACAAAAATTCTATCTAATGTGTTACAAAATCATCATTAATGTGTACAGAGGACTACTGCCTCCCAAAATGATGTCATTCGTTTTTCTATAACCACATATTCAAATTGGGTATAATGATGGGTATAAATCATATATATGTTATTTATAAGATATGTATACCTATGTGGTAATTATATAATATATACAATTAATTAAATATAATAATTAATGGAAATGATATAATTGTTTGTGTCAATGGTGGACTACTGCCTCACAATGTGGTGTGATTGATTTTCACAGACTCATAACATGAATGTTAATAAGGATAAATAGAATGAATATATGTGGAATAAATAAAATTTTATAATATTAATGACATATTTATAGTTTTTTTATTATAATATAAAATTTTATATTTATAATTTCTCTCACTGGAAAATTGATAACATCATTCATGGACATGTGGACTGCTTCACTTTAAACAAGATGTGAATGATTTTTTATCACCACCTAAATTAATATATATATATATATATATATATAACATATATAATAAAGAATTATTATATTTTTGATAAACTTATAATTATTTATGATAATTGTTATTTACCTTTTATCCATAATGATCATTGAAAAATGGAAATATTACGCATGCATAGAGATAGTCTACAATCTCTATGATCACAACATCATTTCATTTTTCATAACCATCATACATAATTTTTTTTAATGTATAAATCATATATTAACAAGATAATTATATCTTTAAATATATTCAAATATTTATAAATATTGAAATGTTTTATAAAATCCAATCTCTTATAGATAATCATTGACACATATGTTGAATGTGGTTAACACAATCGACATAAACATAATTGATCATGTAATTGTATATAACATGTTAATAAGTTAAACAAAATAATAATTAAATTAAAAATGTTTCAAAATATTGTAAATAAATATAAATTGTTTACTATTCCATCATATAATGACACAAATGACAAATCATACTAATGGTAAGGGACTTCATCTCAATTTACTTTCATTCTGGAATTTTATTGATATTAGGATCATATTTTGTTTTATAAGGTGCCTATATATATCATTTGACATTTAATATCATGAAATAAAATATTTCAATTATACTAAATGTTTTGTTTTATTTTATAATTTATGGTGCATTATAATTCATGTTTTTCCCATGTGATATGTTAATTTTTATTTAGAAAATAATCTTTTAATGTTTCCCTTTAACTACCTTTCTGTTCCATATCATTGTTTTAGAAATGATTTTAATAATTATTTTATATGGATGAACATGATATATAAATTAAATATAATTCCTATAAAAATTATTTCAATGGTTTATAGAATGTATCTATTTACATTTTTTTGTATATATTGTTTTGAAAAAAAACAAAAGAGATTTTATATTCTAAATTTACATGGAAACAGTACATTTTATACCAATTTGAATATTAATTTATTTATAAATTCCTTTCAAACAATAAATGATTTTCATAAATGAAAAAAATAATCCCTATTTTTTGAGTATTTTGGGGTTGAAAATATTTTGCAAAGTAAATTGTTTTTTCTGAATGATAATGGGTTTTTAATAGAAAATTATTTTTTTCTAAAATTGTTTCCAATATGGGTTTAAAAGTGTTTTTAAAAGGGAATTATGATGGTTTTTTTTATTCTGGAAATGGTACTTGTGAATTATATGAAATTGATGGGACTAATATTGCTTATATAATGGTCTGATCCCTGTTATAGCTCACAGGTGACCCAAATATAGCTTATATGAATTATTGACCGCCACTACAGTTCACGGGTGAGCCTCAAATATATTATATGAAGGTGATTCTAATTATATCTCTCAAATGAATTGGATAATGAATATATTAGATTCATAATTCATGGTTTTTACAAATAAATTGGTTTTGAGTTGATTTATGGGTATGGTGATCTTTGTCACTGAAAATGAGTTTTCATTACTTGTTATGAGTTATAAAGGATTTAACTGATAAAAACTTGTGTCAATTTTTCGAGTGTAATTGTTTTAATTCATCCTACTATAGAAAAGAGACTTAATGGAAAATATGTAATGGTTTTTTTAATTTTTTACTAAACTAATATTTACATTCCTTTTTATCCATCCAATAGATTTGATTCTCATGCCATGTTTTTAAAATATTTTTCAAAGGAAGAAGTTGAGTTTATATTCATCCATATTTTCCCCAGAAATAAATTATTTTTATTCTAAATTTTTTATATTATGAAAAAAATATTGTAATCAAAAGTTTCCACATTTTATTTCCTATTTTTTATATGTTTTATGAATGGAAAAAGTCTCTAAAATAGTAAACATGAAAATATTTTAAAATATTAGAGAATGAATTCTTGACATAAATGTGTAGATTATGAACAATTTAGATCTAATTCCATATAGCTGTTATCAAATGAAACATGTAGTTAAAAATTAAAAAAAATATTTTCATATGAGGATATAAGAAGAGTTATGGATGCCATCATTAGTCTATAATATTAAGGATGATCATAATTTCAATGTCTTTGAATTCCCATTGAGGTTTAAAGATATGATTTATAGGGGAAACAAAAATAGGCCAAAGTATTTGGTTTAAAGTTATGTATTCATTTTAATATTAGGGAAATTAGATTTATGTAATTTTTTACCTTTAGAGTTTATATGATCTTTTATATTGAAAATAATAAGTATTATTATATAGATAACCACGCGATTAAAATATAATTTGGTGACTATGTTGTTAATGTTACATAAAAATATGATCACCATATTTGTTGGATTTAAATATTAAATTCCTAAGAGAACATTTCATGTTAAAAAACAAGTAATTTTAAGGTTATTGAAATTTTATGGGGTGTAGGATTAAAGAATAACATAGTTTCAATAATGGATAACATTGTTGAATTTTAAAGAATATTTTACCATATGAGGGTTTATTAATATTTGTAATTATATTATCATGTGATAAAAAATTTGGTTTTTGATAATGTATAATGATTAGAGGAACATCTGTTTATGCTTTTTGGCATTATATGGTACCATAAAAGTTTATTTTAGTGCCTCAGCAAATAAAAATTCATCTTGAATATACATCCTTTAGAGAAAAAGATGAGGTAGTGTTGGAAAATGATTAATAACGAAAATATATAGATAATTTAATTATATTTTAATTTTCCCTTACTCTATATAAAAATTTAAATACTCAACTGTATGAAACAGTTCTTGAAAAAATGTATTTTTAAATTCCTAATAATAGATTAGTGAGTTGAAGATTAAATTGGGAGTAATTAATTTACCATAGAGGATGTACCACCCTTAGAGTTTAAAATAAGAGAATAATTTTTAGTGGAATAGTTTATAAGAAACAGTGTCTTATCATGTGTTTCAGAAAACCCAGATTTTCATTGATATCTAGAGTTATACTCTAAACAATGTTTTAATGCAAAACAATATATTATGATTATTATTGTTCAATATGATAGTTATCTCATAGACATTTTAATACCATGTCTGAATAAGAATAAATATAAAAAATATTGTTTTTATTTTATATTATTTATCAATTGATTATAAATAAAAAAAATTCATTTAAATGAAAAAGCTTTTTTTGGATTCATTTTTTTCTTAAAGAATACTTAATCATTCCTGCAAAGATACATTAAAAGTAATCATTAAAAAATTCAGGATTTTTATATGAAAAAATTTACTTAATTTTTAAATTTGGAATTTTAGAATTATCATAGGATGAATTATTTTTTATGAAATATATCATTTTTGTTAAATAGTAAATAATATAGTATTCTAATAAAAAACTGCCTTTTCAAATAAATAATTTGTAATAGTAAATTATATTTTTAGTTGGTTATAAAGTCAAAATAGATAAATTATAAATATATTATACCAATATATATAATTTTAAACCTCTTAATAATTAATTTCTATATAAAAACATTAAAATCATTTGATCATTTTCACATTTAAAACCCACATTCTCACCCCATCTACATGATTTATTTTAAATCTAATTCTACCACATATGTGAGTTGAATTTTTAAAATTTCATTAATTTTTTTTAATTCCATTAATTTATAAAATAGAATTTTTTAAATATCGTTTTTAATGTAATTATAATTGAAAACAATTAAAATTAATTATAGTGATTATGGTGAAAACGAGTTTACATTGTAGTTAAACTTATAATATAAGTAGTATAATGACTAAAAACACTGCCAACAATGCTTTTATAGTGATATTTTTACAATTTTCACCTTAGTATTGATGTTTACGAATTATTGGGAAATCAATTTGGTAAAAGTAACCTATACAATAAGTTATGTAAATAAAAAGGCAAAAATTAACCTTCACATCAATTAATATTTATAATGCCTTAGGATAGGGAAAAACATAATAGGTTCTACTATACATGATATTTATATTGATTAATGAGTTCTTTAACCGTAATAATTTATCAATAAGTTTCTATAAATGATATAATTACTTAATATTTTAGTTATATGAAGACAATTTTTATATTTATATGATAATTAATGTAAAATGATGCTGAAATGTATTGAAGGTAAATTAAATTGAATGAATTATTATATTAAATTAATTTTCATGGTTAAAATTAAATTTTACAATATTATGAAATAAATTTATTAATATTAATTAATTTATATGATATTATTAAATTAAAATTAACTAAATAAAGCCAAAACTATCATTAATGATTATTTATAACAAATAAAATTTTATGAAATGATTTAAAATTGCAAAAAAAATCGCATATTATGAAAGTATAATTTTTAATAACTAATAATTAAAAATATGTTCCATTAATTTACCAATTTATATTCTAAAATGCACATATTTACCCCTAAATAATAGAAACATTGTTGGTTTAGTTATTGTTAAAGTATTATTTTTTGCACATTACATACAGTTCTGTTAAAATTAATATCCAACACACATTAGAATTTTATTTTATAAATTATTTACCATAATTATAATAATTTTCCTATATATTTTAATATGAACTAATTTAATTTAATCTTACTGTATGAATTTATTAGGTTAGAAAAAAAGGAATCATTGTAAAAATAGAAAAAGATAAAACTGAGAAAATGTAATGACTAGGGAACAAAATGATAAACAATATTTTATTTCAAGGAATTTTTTATGTGGATAAATAATAATTTCCTTCTACTATATTATTTTAAAATTATTGAAACACATTTTTTAAAGGATACCACCCAATAGTTACTACTATAATGTATTTAAAAGAATGGAACACCTCCTAAACTACAAGAGTTCATGAAATCTCCACAATTCTCCATACCTATCAATGTATATTTTTCAACTGAAACCTACCATAATGACTCCCCAACATATCTATTATCTTATTCAAATAATCATCCTCATATGAATCTAGACTAGTATTGGTTTATGGAATACCACATGATAATACCCGATGAATAAGTAATGTTTGTCAAGAAGAATCATTATTTTTTTCCTTTATCCACCTCCATCAATTTTCTATTATTTCATGATAATATAATAAATTTAGTAATTAATATATTATATTTCTTCTGTGTTATTGGTTATACCTAAAACAACACAAACATCCATCAAATGTGTTACAAAATAATCATTCAATTCTCTGGAAGACTTCCACATTAGAAAACTGTATCACTCATTTTTCCCTTACCACATATCATATTTTGGTATTACGATTTATCTAATGATTATCGATGAAGTTTATGATTTTATTTTTAATATAGAGTCTTCATATCATATATAGAATTTTTATATTTCCATATTCTTGAGATACGATTGTTTTATTCGTGCATGTGGTAGATTACTCCCTCAGGAAGCAATGCTATTCTTTTACAAACATGTGTTACATGGAATCTAATTTGGTTAAATATAATCAATATTTGTTATATAAATGAAATATTATGATAAAAAATAAATATTTATCATTATTTAAGTTTAATTTAAACTTATATTTCTTAAATATTCACTCACAAAAAAAGTGATTGAATCTTTCGTGGACGTGTGGACAACTGCCTCAATGAGACGTGACACATTTTTTTTCATCAACATATAAACAAAATGATATATATACGTATAAATAATGAAATTTTATGGAATTAAATTCTTAATAATAATTATTGGATGTTAAATTTTACTTAACTTCATTCCACGAGGATTATTAAAAACGGAAGCATTACTCATGCCTACGTACATCCTACCATATCTATGACTGTAAAATTAGTTCATTTTTCATATCCAACATTCATGAAAAAATTTATTAATAAATTTTTTTATACATATGATTATTATTTTGGTATTATTAATTTATATTTTTATATAATTATCTATTTTACCATTTTAAACCAATCAAATTCATTTTCTGACATATAAGCCATATTTGGTAAAAAATCAGACTTAAAATTATTTGATTATGTATTTTTATATATCATTTAAAGAAGTTTAATAACATTAACAATAAATATGGAAAATAATATCAATAAAAAAATTAAAACAATTTTATTATTTCATTATATAAAAACACACATGACAAATCATACTAAATGTTAACGTATTCATGTCAATTTCCTTTTATTGAGGAATTTTTTTATGTTATGCACCTATATTATATTATAAGGTGTATAAATAACCCCTTTGTCTGGTCATATAATAAATTTATTTATTATCATATTATTTATTTTTATTTTTCTCTCTAATTAATTAGTGGGTTTTCTGATTCAAGTGTTTTCAATGTTATAGGATTCATTTATTAAATTATATAAACTTCTAATTTTTCCCACACAAAAACATTTTTTATTTAATGTCCGTGTGTTAAAAATTGTTTTATTTATTATTTTATTTGTAAATAAAGTATTTTTAAATTATATATTATTTCTATTAAATTTTTTTCAATTTATTTAAAAATTTAATCATTTCAATTATCTTATATAGAAAATTTTAAAGAATGACCAATGTGATGTTAAATTCATATCATACATTAGGAGAATGACTTTTTCCATTGTGTTATTATTATTTGATATATAGATTCCATTAAAAGATTATATGTTTGATTAATTGAAAAATAATATTTCATATTTTCAGGTATTTTGGTTTTGAAAATGGGTTTTCATTGAAATGGTGTTATTAGGGTTGAAAATGGGGATTTAAATAAAAATTGTATTTTTTCGAAATTAGTTATTCATATGAATTTAAGTGAGTTTAAAAGGGGTATTATAATGAAATAATGTTGTTCATGATATGGTACTGGATCATTATGTAAAATGGTTGATCTATATAAATCTTATAAAATGGATTGATCCCCATTATAGCTCATGTGTGTGAAACTTATGTGATATAAGAAGGTTTCAGACCTATTATATATCATAAAAGAATGTTAAACCTAGTATAAATTATACAATGGTTTGATCCACATTACAGCTCACTAGTGGTCCTAATATATATTATATGTAGGGTGTGCCCCATTATAGCATTATAATTCATAAATTAAGTATTATATTGGAATTAATTCATATAAATATTGTAATTAAATGGGTTTTTAATGGGTTTTATCAATAAAATGCTCTGAGTCACCAAAAAGGAGTTTTAATTGCATTCTATGGGTTTTAATCTAATTATATGATAAAAATAGTCGTTTTTTTCAAATGAAAATATTTAATTTCATTATCAAAAAATAAATTTTTTTAAATGTAATTTTATCTTCTCTTTAAATTTTTTTACGTATTTAATAGTTTCATTTCTTTTTATAATTTTTATTGATTGTTATTGGTTATCCAATATGTTTAAAATAGTTTTCACCACGTTTAATGATTGGTAATGGAAGGAAAGAAGACATCATTAATTTCATATATTATTTAAGTGAATTGAAACCATTATTTATGTTCAAATATTTATATTATGAGGAAAAACATACTAATCATAATTGTTCACTTTGAATGTGGTGTCTTTCTTATGTATGAGTTATGGACTAATTCTCTAAAACTCATAACCTGAAAATATATTCTAAAGTAAGATAATGAATTCTACCTTCAAACTGATTGTTATGTAATGTTTAATGATGGGTCATTATAATATAAGCCCTAGTTTAGTATGATTTAAAACTTATTATGGATTTTTCGATAAATATAAGGATGTTTCTCAAAGGACATGTATTGATTTTCAACGATTCTAATTATTTAATTTCATTCCTTACATCATACAATTATTACTGAACAATCTAGATATAAAAACCTCATAAAATCCAAAATATGATATATATTTTCATAACTGTAGTTACATACATCCATCTCTAATTCCATCCAATATGTTATGAAATCATCTTTCGTGTGTTCGGAGGACTATCGATAAGAAAACCAATATTATTCAGGTTTCTATTACCACGACTCATGATCAGATATAATTACACTTTTAAGATATATATATATATATATATATATTTATGTAACAACATAATTATACTACATGTGTTGTTATATCATATTTACACTTTTACTTTCGATTTAATATGAGACATTGTACAGTCCCTCATGCGTATGACGGACTACCATCTCATGAAGCGATGTGATTCGTTTTTCACTAACACATTATAAGGATGATAATAAGGATAAATATATATTATATAATATAAATAATCATGATTTTTTAACATATTTATCATTATGAATAGTAAATATATCATTATCTTTGTTATATTTTCAACCACTGAAATATGAAAAAATCAGTCATGTATGTCTGGACTACCACATTCATGGAGGGATGCAACTCTTTATTCATCACCACACCACATGAATGACATGCATAAGTATATTTTATAAAATATTATAGTATTTAGGATATTATGACCTTTATTTAATGATAATATATTACGTAACTCGTTTCCCATTATAATCATTTAAAAATGAAAACATTACTCAAGCTTACGTTCGACCGAACATCTATACGATCGAAACAAAATTAATTTCTCAAGAAAAAATTTCATGATTTCTTTTAAACATATAATTGAAATATGAATATGATAATTATTTCATTATTATTATTTAGGATTATAAGGATCTATGAATAATGTAAAGTGACCTAAAATACAAAACCACGATAAGCATGAAAAACCAAGCAATTATTATCAGAAACAGGAATTAAAAATTGAATTGTTAGTAAACAAGTCATGAATGAAAATAAATAATTTTTATATGGTTTGTATATATAATTATAGTTCATTAATAGTTTTATTATAAGATTATATGTATTATATATGATTTTTTAATGTGTTTGAAGGATGTTGAGACTTAAGGTAAGGGATTTCTATTATGACTTTTATTTCAGGGATATATATGGAAAAATATACACTTATTTCTTTTTATTGGTGTATATACTCAGCCATTGAGATGTTATATCACGAATCTCATAATATTAATGATATTAAATTTTAAATTTCATTTTTTCATTTATTTGGGATTTTGATTCAAAATATTTTTAAGCATTAGTGGATTTCATTCTCACTTTCTTCTATGATAACACACCTGAAATATTCACCACTTTTTTATAATATGTTTCAAATATAATGTACATGAATGTATTTTATATTTATTTTAATGATAACTATTTTTATTTATAAATACTTTTTTATAGCTCTTTTTTATAGGGTTTTTGGTTAAAAATAAGCATAATCAATGATGGATCTTTTCCATATTTTTTCTTCTCCGTGACATATGTTATTCTATTCACCAATCTTTATTATGTGGTGTACATGTAGCCCATTTTGAATGTAATATAATGACTTTTATTATTATAATTATATTATATTTTTAATTTAATGTTATTATTTTATGGGGATTATGATTCAATGTTACTATATTTGTTTGTTTTTTATGTTGCGACATCATCATTTATCATGAATGATCATGATTATGCTTCCAATGATGAAATACTATGATCAACCTCTCACCATAATCCATAATTCAATAATAATAACGTGACTAATTATATTTTTAATTAACATTGCTATTTTCCAACACATTTTTATATTAAATAATCGAGATAAATATTTTCTCAATTATCATCTTTATTTATCTATTCAGTTGAGATATCATTTTTCTTCCAAATCGATGGTTTCTAAAAATGATTTTATCACTATTAAAATTATTTATTTATGAAATATCCAACCATGTGTGACTTATATTAAAAATATTATAAATTTAATCATCTTGTCGATATCTAAATTGTATATGTTATTCTTTTAACAAAAATGTAATGGTAAACATTTTTTTAACGTGTAAAGAATTAACTGAAATTCCTATTGAGATTCCTGTTATTTTCATTGAATATTCCATTTTACATTTTTCCTGGATATTTTGAATGAAATATAGTTTCAAAATGAATGAAAATTTTCCCTATATGGATATAATATTTTTCCGGAAAAATTTATTATATTCTTTTTAAAGCATCATTGATATTCTTTCAATGATATTTTCATACGAAATAAAATTAAATTTTTTTTATGTTTGAAAAACAAATTCAATGTTGATAGTTTATTTTATTCATGAAATGTGTGAAATCATTTCAAAATATTTATTCATATATATCAATGATTATTTTTAATGAAAATAATTTGAAAAATGTTTTATGAATTTCTATGTAAGAAATTAATTTTCTATGAAATATTATTTTTATCAAGAAATATTCCATGTGATTAATATTTAAAAATAATTCCATATATAATATGACATCAATTTATATAATTATTTCGTTAATAGGGATATAAACCATGGGTATCATTTTCATTTATACTCTGAATGGTATGTGATGACATGATATTTATGAAACCCATTACTCTTCCACAAGTAATAAATTGATAAATGTCTTATGAAAATCATATCACTTCCATGTTTTATGACATGATAAAATATTTTTTAAACCCACTACATATCATAGGTTATTATATGATTATATTTTAAAATAATTATAAAACATGTATCATTTCCATAGGCTATGATATGAATAAAGGATTATAAAAACAATTTCTTTTAATGGGGTATGATATGATGACTGTTTTATACTGTTGTGATTAGAATATAAATTATATTCATTATCATATGCATGGAACTGATTTATCCCTCTATTTCATTGGGTAATAATTTATATTAGATGAGGTATATAGGACTGAAATGAAGAGTGATAATCATTTAGTAAGGTACATTGTCTATTAGGATATTTTAGGGAGTGAACCTTGACTCTTGTCAAGCATTTGGGAGTGAACCCAATGTACTAAGACATCCTTGTAATTAAGTCTTTAATAATATAGATATTATTTTCCGTGCTAATTTTTATGCTAAAATTCAATTTCTTGTTCCAATGTTATGCTCCCATAGACATTTATTAATTTCTTTATTATGAACATCTTATGAAGTGTGAATCATTATTCCATGACTCATGATATAAATTTTTGATATATAGGTAATGGTTGTCATTTTTCATTCCCATGATATCATACCCTTATATTCATGTAATGCTTACATATTTCCCTAGTATACCCTTATGGATCATTTGAGTTCACCCTTCATTTGTTTTATATTCCCAAGTAATAAGGAAATATTTTACGTATTGTATGTTAGTGAAGAGTACTAGAGGTGTTTTTTATGGAATATTTTGAATTTATTTTAAAAAATTAGAATATTTTGTATATAATCTACAGATAAATTTCAATATTATATCCCTTAAAAAAACTTGTTTAATTAATTTAATATGCATCTAAATGGATGTAATATTTTTTTATAATAATCACAAGTTTCTATTTTTTGTATTATAGGGATGGTTTAGTTATCATTTTGAAACTACGATGATTAGTTATTTCACTAGGTATATTTCCCTGGATGTGTCTAATGATTTCTATAAGGATAATTCTAATAATGAAAAAATATATAGGAAAATATTATATAATTTTGGTAACGGAAAGGGATACTAGTTTCTATGAAATTAAATATCTTGTTTTTTACTAAATGTATATGTGTCACTAGAGTTTAAGAAGATTGTGGTAATAACTCAGATATGATTTCATTTAGAACCACTCTATCATCACCAGGTGCTTGAAAATCGTTCGACATAGTGGGTTTTATAGTCATAGGGGATATTCATGGTAAATTCAAAACCACTTTCCAAACCATCATCAAGTATTCACATACATGATAACTATGAATTTAGGAGTATAAATATAATGTTTTATAGATTAAAATTTATATTTGTTAATTCAGTTATTATATAAGTTTTTTCATAATTATATGGTTTCTAAATATTATATGTGTTGCTCACACAATTTTTTTAGTCAATGTTAGGAACCAAAAGGAATAGAGTAAACATTAAATGCAATAGATAATTTCTGATGAACATCAAAATAGTATTGTTACTAGAGTGAAGGATGTTGTGGTTATTCATAATGAGATATCACTGAACATGATTAATAATGTGTACATTAATCAACACACAAACTCATCAATGAAGAGTAAGATTGATTTCAATGAGAGTTTTACTTTTAGAGATAATGGATAAAATAATATCCAATGTTATATATGTTGAGAATAATGAATTAATTAATCAAAGGAATGTATCAGAGGGGAGACAAGATGATTTTGGTGTGGTATAGGATTACAAAAATTATTCAATTTAAAAGAATAAAATGAAATGTTTAGTTAAAATCGTGGTTTAGAATAACGGTATCCCTAAAGAATCATTGACCAATTAATGAATTAAATATGTAATGTTATGGAATTAATCAAATAAATTCCGTAATTGGAAGGCCCTTGAAAAGAATCATCTTGGTTATAGGAGTAATCATATTTTTATTGATAATGAAGAGAATATGATTTAAATACTAAATGAAAGTTATTTTAAGGAATAAGATAATTAATCACATTCAATTTTTTTAGGTGAAGGGGAATAATTCATATATATATATATATTATAATAAATCAAAGAATAAATATATTAGTATTTATTAGTATAAATAATTCATTATATATTTCCAAAAAAATATGTTGAATGATGTTGATTATCTAGAAAATATATTTGATGTGAAGGTTATATTATAGGGATAAAACATGATTAAGTGATGTTAATCAATAATATCGTCATGATTTTGAAAAAATTGTGTTGTGTTTGGAGAATGAGATGACTGATATGAATGCTGTAATTTGGATAGTATTGATGACATAGGAAATAATTATTAATTTTTGGACAATGGTGTTTTTTTATCATTGAAAAAATTAATATATCTAGTTATTTTAATTAATTTATAGATTAATTTGTTCGTTATAAAAAATGATGAAAAATGTTGGTTTTTGATATGATTTAATTTTAATTGAGGTTATTTAATTATTTCAATAGAATATATGATGATGGTATTCACATGATTGTTATGTGACTGCCAAGAGCTACATATTGAAATATGGGTTATCAATGTTAGGTGTATGTTGAGAAATATTGTCACCTTATTCATATATGTTTTAATATTTTTTTTATAAAGTTAATCATTTATATAATGGTATAATATAAACATTGAATGAGTTTTTATATATTAAAATATTTTGTCCCAATATGAATATTTAACAACATTTTATAAACAATTGAAGCCTTTTTTCAATTGTATATAGAAGGAATTTATTGTCATTAATTTTTGGTTCTTATTTAGATCTTCAAACATGTAATATTATTATTATAGATTTATAGATTGTGTGTAAATTGATTAAATCATATCCAAATGGTGAAACTATTACTATGAAATAAAAAAATATTATGTATGTAAATATTAATTTGTTTCTATTCTATTTGTAAAATGAATTATCCAACATTAGAAAAATTATATTGAAATAAAAGTTTCACTTTTTATCATAATATTTACCATCAATAAGCCTTTTCAGGCCTCTTTGGTTTTTTTAGTCGTTAACCATAACTATATTAAACACATTCATGTCATCAATAAGCTAAAATACTATTAATAATTTGATAGTTACATCTATAAACATGTCTTTCTTATTCATTCTTTTTAACAAGGTATAGTATAGAATGAATTATGAGGATATCGTTGATGGTGAAGTCACATATTTCAGACTCTCAACTTTAACTAGTGATTTATACAACATCTTGTAGTGTAACACACCATGTAATATGGATACTTAACATGTAGCAAGGTTTCACTTCATGATATATTAAATTAAATATAATTTTTTATGAAAATGTATATGGGGTTTTTTTGGTGACTATATAATTTATCAATTTCATAACGTGTAATGTGGTGTCACATCAGGAAATTCCTATATTGGTTATAAGAAGGCATCACACATTAAAATCTTATATTCCACCTCTCACTTTTCATTGCTCTGCACCTAAATCCTTCCCTTGTTGATCTTGGATCCCTCCAGCCCTTCCATGTCCTTTCATTTGGATATTGATCATCATTGCATCATGGTGTGAATTTTCCAGGTAAGCATTATCAATTTTTATTCTTATCTTTCTTCTTCTCTTATATGGGGTTCAAAAGATCATCTATAAATTAATGGATCTATACTCCATGTTTAAATATATCATTTCTAGGTTGAGTATAGTAGTCTATGTCGCCTTTGTTATCATTGACAGATATTGATGTAGGTGTTGAGTTTAAAAAAAAGTATGTGATTCCATTTTGACTGAAAAAATGGATTACCATCAAATTTCATGATTTATTTTGGATGTGGATTTAATTTCAATTGTTTTAAAGGTCATTCAATTGGTATTAATTAAAACCCAATTTATATTAATTAGTAGTTTGGAATTTTCTATTTCAAGAAATTAAAAACAAAACCAAAATTGCGTTGAATTGGGATGTGTTTACAAATGGATTGAAATGATTTAAATTGAATTTCTATATTTAATTATTGTAACTAAAATGATTGAATTTATTTTGAATTGATTTCCAACTCTTAAATGATGAATATGGATTAAAATTTATTGATAAAAATATAGTGGTTTTAACTTGTTATTAAGAAATTTTTTTTAAAACATGTTTTGCTTTTATCTTTAATATTAGAATTTTGAATATGGGAATGGGATTAAAATTTATTTTTTAGTAGTCTTAAAATAAATTTCCCTTAACTAATTTTGAAATAGAATATTTAATCATTATGTAGTTTTTGAGTTATTTGGACACACTCTATGAATGAAATACATTCTAAAATATAAATAAATTAGGTCATATTCCTTAGGCGATGTTGATGATCCCCCTTTGACCGGTTTCTAGTTGTCATGTGTGTACACATATTGTCTTAATCACCTAATGAGTGTGTAATCCTATAAATTGGAATATACATACCTTTTTGTAGGATGACCATGTTTCTCACTTTTTTATATATGAGATACAAATTTATTCCAATGTTGCTAAAATATTATATATGTCTGCTGAATTTATATAAACTATTTTATAAAAAATTGTTTCAATTAATAATTTTTTTTCAAAATATTCCATCACATGTAAATAAAATCAGTTTCTTATGATATTTTCTATCATTTGAACAATATTAAATTATTTGATAAAAATATGATTTTAAATTCAAAACCTATTTATTTAAAAATAGAAATAATTATGTTGGTTAATTAATTATTGGATACTAATATGGAAAATATGATGAGACCCAACTAGGATTTTTATCTCACACCCTTCTTTTACCATCCAGAGTTTGTATATTATCTTATTCTAGATTAGTGAAAGGGTAATGGATCATTTGGATGGGAATATATATTTTGAAACAAGTTTGTGTTGATTTATATCTTTATAGAGTTGGAATTTTTTTTCCTTTTTTGGTACGTGGGTTGCAGTACATTATGAATTTTAATTATTTTTAGATATCTAGTAAATTACTATATATAGAGTTTCTTTGAATATGTATAATATATATTTCATATTAATTCATAATTTTTAGTGGGAATATATTTCCCACATTAATTTTTTATAGTGCCATGTTCTATTCACCAACTTGTGGGGATCTAGAATTCAAATGGGGATATGTTAGGTCTGGATCAGTTACTAGGATCCCAAGTTACCTAGGCTGGTTAATGGAAATGTGGTATCATATCTCTAGGTGAAACTTTTTTCTTAAAGTCAGTATGAATTTATGAAAACGTTTTGGGACTATAGAGGTAGTTTTAATTGAGTTCATGTCTAGTTCGTATAGTAATGAACCTTAATTCACCAGGGGTGGTTGGGGAAAGACGTGTTGCGGATTAGTTCTAGACTATTCCTAGTTATTATTTGGATATATTGAATGTCAAATACGTTTTTTCCAATGTGTGGATTATTTCCATTGTTGTAAAATTTTAGTATTAATCTGATGTCTTCCATATTGTCCACTGATGTTGTGTGGCAACATGACTCAGGGAAGATGTGTGAATTAGATACTAGAATTGAAAACTAGTGAAACACATTGAGCGGATCTGGATGTGGATCTGAATATTGTTTAGGTGATCTTGTTTATTGTCTATGATTTGGGACATGCTCCACCACCAACAACAATTCAGTATCTAGCTATGGAACCATTGGGGGACTTTCATTGTGTCCATTCTCAAGAGTTCCTTCACCAGAAGCAATGAGTTTTTAATTGATCCACTAATCCTAAACATGGTAAGAAATGGTTATCTAGTATAGAACATTTAATTGAGTTCTTGGAGACCCCAATCAAGATCATGTTTAAGAGTTTCAACTTTTTTTGGAGGGGCCAAGATGGTGATGGTGGGAAATGATGCTAACAGGGAAGAAACATGAGGTATTAGAGTGAAAGGACTTAAATGTCTTTTTCACTAACTAGTTCTATCTAGATTAAATGGTGTTGGACAAAGATATATAGTTTTTCTAGCTAGAGTAGGCCAACAGAATGGTGACCAACTATTCAAATTGATTTAGTGTGCTTTTTTAGTATGCAACTGAGATTATATCTAACGAAAGGATTAAGGCTCAATGGTTTTAATTGGTAATTTGATCTAATATTAATTCTCAAGTAATATTGGTGAAGTTACGCCCTTATTCTGATGTTCTATATAGGTCGATGATGGTTGATATTGACCCAGATGGTATGTTTCGGTTAAATAGTGTTACTATTTCTCCTAGTGATAACACGACATTGTCCAATAGAAATAGGAAGCATGATGAATCTCATATTGGTTCTCAATAGAATAGTTGTTAAAAAACACTTGTGGTTCCTATTATAAGACCATTTATATGACACCATTGAGGTTTTCTATGGAATTAAAAGAGGTTTTCCACTATGGAACTAATGAGTTGTGGCTCTAATTGATGTTTAGGGTACTTTTAGAAGTCCAGAAACAACTTTTATACTATGCATAGTGGAATGGGTTGATCATCACCTCCAAAAACAATGTGGGAATCATATGCATCACATACAAAATGGTTCATGTCATATGAATCATGATTGAATCATCTTCATCTAGTGAAATAGGCTCTTAAGGAAGTGATTATGGGTCCATCGACTAAAAGAGTTACCATTACTAAAGATTATTAATTAGTGACCACTCTATTTGATACAGGTATATCTCTCTCTTTTAATTCAACACACACTATTAATATTATAAATATTCCTACAGAGCATTTATCATATGTGAAGGATATTTCTACACCCCTTGTATCGATGTGAGTGAAGGGACTCCATAGTACCTCATTCACTTTCTCTTTAGTCTATGTTGAGCTTACATGATAATTTTTGGTTCTCGACATGAAACCGATTTGCATATTTTTTAGGATTGATTGGCTCATTGTTAACAAATACTAGATCAATTACTATCTATGAGGGGTCAATTTTACTACACATGATGGATTTTTCTTATATTATTATTGGATAATGGGACCCGAGGTTGAGCAGGCTCAGAAAATCATATCTATATTTGGGTAAAGTTATATCCAAGTTTACTTTTGACTTGGATTGACAATCCTTGAGTGGTAACCACCCTCCAGTTTTTTCTAAGTTTCTAAATGTGTTTTCTTTAGAGTTATCTTATCTCCCACCAGTAAGGGATGTAGAGTTCTCTATTTATTTGATGTATGGTACTGAAGAAATTTTTATTCCCTATTACAAAATATCTCTAGCAAAAATGAATGAATTCAGTCTCTTATTACATGAAATTTTATAGAAAGGCACTATACTCTTGAGTGTGTCACCAAGGGTGGAACATGTTCTCTTTTCCAAGATGGTTGGTTGCTCAATTCACCTATGTGTGGATTAACAAAAAAATCAATCCTCTAATGGTGAAGAAGAAGTATCCATTGGAAAATTTTAATGATCTATTTGATAATTTGAAAGAGGCATGGTGGATTTCGAAGAATGATATTTGGCCTGGTAGTCATAATATGAGAACAAAATAATCTCAAATTTAGAAACCCATTGTTCAGTGTTGGTACAGTCATTATGAGTAAATTGTTTTTCCCTTTTCATTCACTAATGATTCTTTAGTTTTTATGGAGTTAGTGAAAATTATTTTCTATGAGTATCTTGATAATGTTTTGATTGTATATGTGGTTTATATCCTTGAATACCATAAGATAGAGAGGGGTCTTATGAATCATCTAAGAATAGATTAGTGTTTGTAGAGAATTCACTGAATATATTCCATGATATCCAAATGTTATTTCTGGATTTAATATGTGTGGTTATTTGGTAACATGGTGCTAGAACATTGTATTTCCATTTATCATAAGAAGTTTATGGATATTTTAAATTGTAAAAAACCACATAATATATTTGAGATTTAGAACTGGTTAGGAATAGCTAGATATTATCCCTGGTTCGTGAAGGACTTATGAAATATTTATTCTCCAAAGACTTCACTAAATCATATAGGGGTAATGTTTACATGTGATGATAAATTTCAAAATTATTTTGATCATATAAGGAATTGTTTAACATGTCACTAACCAACCCGGAATGACCCTGAACCGGTCACCCAAGCCAGTCCACGACATGGCCGAAAGGGCATTCCTGATCCCCCAAGGCTGGAAACTAGTAGCAGGTATCAAGAGTAAACAGGTGGGAACAATTTGGCCCAAAAAAAAATAAATTAAGCAGTGGAAATGAATAGAATAAAAGAAAATAACGGAAGATAAACCAACAACGCTACAAACCTGACCATGACTAGAAATCCATGTGACCCCGTGGGTCACTCTCTAATACCACAACCAACATCTCTCAAGGCAAACAACTGAAGATGGAACCTACAACAGAACTAAAAACTAGAAAACACTATAGGCGTGAGTATTAAAACATAGTAGGTTTGTCTGGTAAATCTATTCCCAAAGCACTACCATTTAATAAATAATTTATCAATTCCAGGTTTGAACTAAATTATATAAAATATTGTATTCCACATAGAATTTCATTTCTAAAACAATTAACAGTCCATTTCACTTTTTAATATAAAAATAAGTTTAGTGTTTGAAAGAAACAGGTGCATTTCATTTTATAATATTTTTGCGAACAATTTATAAATCCAAATTTTAGTAGTTAGTAAAAAGGGAAAACCACACAACATGCAACACACAATAAGGGAAATGAAAAAAGGTGGCACATAAGGGCAGCTACCAAACTAGACCTCTCAATCAACTGCCACATTCAAATAAACACTAAAGGAAACATGGGTCGAACCTAGAAGATCATGAACAATCCAGAATGTACTATACATCTGACTCATCCTGAAGGCATGCCCTAAATCAATGACGTCATAATTCCCTACAGCTCGGCATAGCCCTACATGTCCTAACCGAGGGGCCCAATCCAAATAGCAGCAATAACTCAGTATTCCCCTTCTATGGGGCCACTAGCCATTGTGTAATCTAAACGAGTGCAGCAATAGTTCACTGAAGATTCACTCACTATGACATGTTCCCATGTCAACACAGGAAATAAAAAGAGGGGTGAGTCAACAATTCCAATCAAGTAACCAGTCACAATGCACAAAGATCATGCTCAACAACTCACACAATCACCATATACAATAAGATCACCCCTGAGTCACATCCAAGAATGTTTTTCTAAAATAATTCAGTTTTTTAAACAGCCAAACTAGATTTAAACATCCTTTGAATATCACTCATCTTTGAAAAGAAACCAACACTTTTTCATCACAAGTAAAACCATTTTTAAAATATACCCTCGCACTCTACTTTTATTAGGTGCCACACAGGCCCTAACAAACTTGGAAGAAAAACACCATTTCTCAAAAGAAACCAGAATGTTTGCTCACGTGTCGAAAGAAAATGTGTGACATCAAACTAAAACCACACGTGAGAGTACATGAAATATTTTCAAAGGCCATAGGGTAATTCTTATACAATTGTGCATCAACTCATTAGAAATGTAATTCACGTTCCATGCAATAAACAAAACCAGTTTCATTTACATCAATATTTAATCCTAAAATAATTATCTAACAATATTTACAATATATCAAAAATTAATGAAATAACAAGAAATTAATAAATTCTAAATTTAAAGGTGAGTGCAGTGGGTGAACTACCTCGGCTCTTTTTCCAAACATTGTGGCACGTCACGCCTCGCACAGACGCACAAACACGCGCAAGCCAAGCACCGAAGTATCACGAGTCTTCCTCACCGACACGCTGCAACAACTGCACAACTAAAATGCATAAACATAGACTCAAAACCATCCAAACGAACAAACTGCCCAAACACCAACTAAACATGCTTCCAAAACACAACTCACACCATCTAAATAATTTAATGAATCACTAATCTATTTATTAAATTATTTCAAGAAAAACCAAAAATACTTCACACAAAAATATACATAAAATCCCTCTTTTGAAACCAAACGTACACCAAGAAATATTTTACACCTGAAAAAACTACACCAAGAAATATCAATCGAAGCAACATCAATAAATCACCCTCATCCAAAAACTACAATCATAAAAAAAATTAACAACCACAAACACAACCCAAAATTCTCTGTCTGAAATTCCAGTTCCATTTTAGATTCCAAAACTACCCTGTTTTTTTCAAACCTATTTTCTTTAAAAACCACTTTTCAAACCAAAATCAAATTCCAAAACCATTTTCCTCTTTAAAATCCAATTTAAAAAAAAGAATTTCAAGCCTTTAATTTCAAACACACCCAGGTAATCCCATGAACTGTTGCCCATGTCTTCATCCAATTTCATTCATATGCACCAAAACACATTTTCCATACATTCTCTCACATGTGAAAACCTTCATAAGGAGTGCCTAAGGATTCACCCCAAACCATTCTCGACCACTTTCCATGAAAACACGAGTTCTCCAAACCAAAATATTTTATTTTTAAAACCCATTTCAAAAATTAAAATTATTTTAAAAGAAATCGGTCCTATTTTCAAAAACACATTTTCATTTCAAAAAAAATGAACTTACACCAACCAGAACAATAATGACACTCCAATGACATCAATCCACCAGAGTGAAGGACTAGTGGTCACACTTAACCTGGAGAAATGGTAGTGGTCCATGCCCCATGTAAGCATCAACAACTTGGAGGAATTCAAACCATGTACCAGGACTCTACATGGGTCACTACTCCATGTGACATCACGATGTAACATCAATTTACCTCTGTTGTTATCCCTTAATTCAAAACAAATCAGAACTAGACAAGAACTCAATTCCCATACTAACCCTGGAGACTCGAGGTTCAGATTGGGTGATGGTTCATGATGTCCTTCCTGTACCTCTCCCTCGAGTCCCAACAGTTTTAATCTCCATCTACCAGACATCCCAAATCACAAGGGCCTCCTCAGATGCAATTTTGTCACGAACCAACCTGGAACGACCCTGAACAGGTCACACGAGCTGGTCCGGGACATGGCCCGAAGGGAATTCCCAATCTCCATGGGCTGGAAACTAGTTTTGGGCTTCATGAGTAAACAGGTGGGAATGATTTTTCCCAAAAGAAAATAAATTATGCTGCGGAAATGAATAGAAAAAAAAAAGAAAATAAAAGAAGATCAACCAACAACGCTACTAACCATACCACGACCAAAACACTATGTGACCACATGATTCATTCTCCAATACGACAACCAACATCTCTCAAGGATAACAACTGAAGCTGGAACCTGCAACAGGACTAAAAACATTAAAACACTATAGGCATGTGTATTAAAACTCTGTATGTTTTCCCAGTAAATCTATTCCCAAAGCACTACCATTTAATAAAGAATTTATCACTTCCAGGTTTGAACTAAATTATATAAAATATTGGTTTCCAAACACACTTTCATTTCTAAAACAAGAAATAGTCCATTGCCCTTTTTAATATAAAAACAAGTTTAGTGTTTGAAAGAAACCAGTGCATTTAATTTTAAAAATATTTTTGGATACAAATTAGAAATCCAAATTAAGTTATTAGTAAAAAGGGAAAACCACACAACATGAAACTCACAATAAGGAAAATGGAAAAAGTGGAACATAATGTCCAGATACCAAACTAGACCTCTCAATCATCTGCCACATTCAAATAAACACTAAAGGAAACGTGGGTCGAACCGAGGAGATCATGAACAATACAGAACGTACTATAAATATGACTCATTCTGAAGGCATGCCCCAACTCGATGACGTCATAACGTCCTAACACACGACATAGCACTACATAGCCTAACTGAGGGGCCCAATCCCCAAAGAATTAATAACATAGTATTCCCCTACTATGGGGAAACTTGCATGTGCGTAATCAAAACTAGTGCATCAATCATTCTCAGAAGATTCAATCACTATGCCAGGTTCCCATGTCAACACAAGCAATAAAAAGAGGGGTGAGTCAACAATGACAATAAAGTAACCAATCAGAATTCACAAACATCATGCTCAACAACTCACACAATCACCGTATACAACCAGATCACCCCTGAGTCACATCAAATAATGTTTTTCCAAAATAATTCATTTTATTAAAGATTCAAACTGACATTAAACATCCTTTGAAAATCACCCATCTTTCAAAAGAAACCAACACATTCACATCACAAGTAAATCCATTTTTCAAATATACCCACACAATTTACTTTTATTAGGTGCCAAACAAGCCTTAAGAAACATCGAAGAAATACACCATTTCTCATGAGATACCAGAATGTTTGCTTACATGTCGAATGAAAACGTTTGACATCAAACTAAAACCACATGTGAGAGTACATGAAATTTGTTCAAAGGCCAATGGGGAATTAGTTTAATATTGTGCATCAACTCATCATGAAAGCAATTCAAGTTCCATGCATTAATGAAAACAAGTTTCATTTACGTCAATATTTAGTCCTAAAATAATTATCTAACAATATATATCATTTATCCAAAATTAATGAAATAAAAATAAATTAATAAATTATAAATTTAAATATGAGTGCAGTGGGGGACCTACCTCGAACTGTTTTCCAAACATAGTGGCATGTCACGCGTTGCACAGATGCACAAACATGTGCAAGCCGACGACCGAAGTACAGCGGGTCTTCCTCACTGACACGCTGCAACAACCGCACAACTAAGACGAATAAACACAGACTCAGAACAATTCAAATGAACAAACGCGACAAACAACTCGACATGCTTCCAAAATAGAACTCGCACCATCTAAATAATTCAATAAGTCACTAAACTGTTTATTAAATCATTTCAAAAAAACCAAAAAGACTTCACACCAAAATGCACATAAAATCCCCCTTTTGAAACCAGATGTACACCAATAAGTATTTCACACCCGAATCTGCATCACATGAATGACTCGATAATTTATTTAAATAGCTCAAAGATCATTATCAAACTAATTTTCAATAAATTTCAAGAGTGTGCAACAAGGCGAACACACCAAAACCTGTTCAAAAACATCTTTTATGACACTTCACACATCAATGCTAAACCAAAACAAAAACTGCAAGTTTTGTGACATGTAAATAAACAATTAAACAAGGTTGATCAAAGAAAACACGCACATACCATATATACATATCATCTTCAATTAAAAAAATGATTTTTATCAAAAAAATAATTAATATACATATATTAAATTAATTTATTAAGAAAAATAATTCATAAAAAATCATCAAATGCATAACCACCTACCTCAAACGTTGTACGGACACAAAAACACTTCCACAAAAAGATGGAAAACCCCCAAAAAAACCAACCACACAATCTAATCGACGAAAAAAATGAACGAAATAGAAACAAAGGCAATTAGGTGTGGCTAAATTGAGAAAAACTCCAAAAATTAAGTGAAATATACCTCGACCAGAATAGGAGAGGGTTTCAGGTGATATGGGTAGAGACCAGAGGTCGCTGGCTGGTGGGGGGATCACCGAAAAATGGTGGGAGGTCGCCAGAACAAGGAAGGCAGTGCCGGAACGACGCTGGACAACGAAGGCGGGTCGTACGTTGGTGCAGGAGTAGGGCGCCATAGGCCAGGTCACTGGAGGAGGCGGCCGGTGGGCAGGTGGGGTCGTGAGTGGTCAGGAGGTGGGGACGAGGGGACACCGGAGGTGGCAGGATGGCATGGTAGGGCTGCCGGAGCGAGAGGAGAGCGGTGGAGGCTGAGGGTCGCATGGAGGCCGGGGGTCGCCCGGAGGCCTTGAGTCATACGAAGGCTTGGATTTTCATAGAGGTCGGAGTCGCGTGGAGGCCAGTGTGGGAGCGGGGGATGACGGAGGGTGTGCGGGCAGGCGGGGAGTGGCGAAAGCTGGAGCTCGCTGGTGGTTGCAGTTGGAGGGGTTGTGATGGGTGTCGGGTCAGGCGCGTTGCTCCGCGCAGAAGAGGAAAACGGGGGGGGGGGGGGGGTGTCGCGGACCTCCCCTAGGGGCTCAACCCCCCTTTTTTAAAATTATTTCTTATAATAATAATAATAATCATCATCGTAATCATCATCATCATCATCATAATATAAATAATAATTACTAATATATAAATAAGAATAATATAAAACCAAAACAATAATAATAAAACTAAATAACAAAAATATTATTATTGTTAACAAACATTTTTTTAAAACTTAATCCATTTAATTATCAAATTTTGAAAATTGGGTAACCACGAGCTAACACATGTCATGAAAAAAAACATGCACGCAAATTGCATACCTCAACGAGGACCACTTGGGCACCCACACAAGCAACTGGGGAGACCGCGATGTTACAGCTAATCATGTGGTGCCCGAGCATGGGTCTGAAAACAAGTAAAAATAGTGAACGACAATGATTTTAATCCGGGACCCAACCAGGACCTTTTTGCGAGAACTCGAGGCCAATAATTAATAAATAAAGTACAAAAAGAATTAAAAAGTCCATGTTTCACATAACAACTTAGCTGGTGTTAAATCATCCTGATGTCAGGAAAAACTATGTGGTCTTTTCTGATTCATCAAGTTAAATCTCAAACAACGTTCTTATGAAATGAAATCATGTCCTTACTTATCGATCTCATTAAATGAGTCATCATGATAATAATATCCCTACCAATATACTTGATCTTTCATCTTTAATTTACATTCATACGAGTTGAATAATTAGCTTTATTGACTTTTTTTATAATGTTTTTTGATAATAAGAGCCTATGTTATATCTTCTCAAAAACTTATTTAAATATCTTCCATAGGAATTGGGTGAAATACCTACAGTCTTTCAATTTCAACATCACATATACCTCATGGAATAGGAATTCCATTTCAGATACATTGAGCATGAAACATCCGACCCAAGAAGTGAAGGAATATTTAGATGAGTGGAATTTGATGTATCTTTTTTCCTAGTTTTATATTGGAGTGTAGGATAAAGGTTCTAATGTTTATTTAGATAGAGATAAGTGGATGTATTCTCATCTAAAGTTGAATATTCAGTATCAATATCATGATGATAAATTTTGTAGCATTATAGAATATATTTATGGTGGGGAGACAATTTCCTATTGGTCATTCTCCAAAGAGTTTATTTTGTGTTATAAGAATCATTTCATAGTTTTGTTAGCAGTGAATAACAATGTTATGGTGGGTTTTCATACTTCCCAGTGGTTTTTGCACCCAGGAACAACAATGATGTTCTTTGATGTACAGTGGTATTTCTTGTGTCAAGGTATATTATGGTATATTGATGGGTTTGTCACTCATTTCTGAAAAATCCAATAGTTGAAGGATGAGCACCAGAAGCCTTTGGGTTCGTTTTAGCCACTTAAATTCCAAACATAGAGGTGGAATAAGATCTTTACGGAGTTTTTGGTTGGGTTTCCTTATACCCAGAGAATGAAAATTGCAATATGGGTTGTGATCTATAGGACAACCATGATGGATCACATTATACCCATTCGTGATACAACAATGATGATGATATGATAGATCACTATGTGAAAAATATTATCCATTTTCATAGAGTTTCATATACAATAGTCGGTAATAAAGATCCTCGGTTCACTTCGATACTTTTGAGAGGCCTTCAAGAGGCTTAGAGATCTCATGTTTATTTGACCACATCCAACCAATTGTAGTCAGATGGTGAGAAATTAAGAGCTTTATATATTCTTGGGGATTTTATTTCATTTGGGTAATTTTGTTTAGAAGGACTCTGGATGATCATTTAGGGTAGGTTATGTTTTTTTATTAAAATAGTTACCATTTCATGGCTAGAATGGCCTTTTTTGTGGACTCGTATGACAATACATTTAAATTTGCATTGTGTTGGTCAGATATTGCGGATGCTTCTATTGTTGAAACATGTTTGGTGAATGAGACGATATCATATATTCCATTGATTATTCATATATTTTTGATGAAAAATATTTTTTACATATTTTATTGTAATTGTTATCATAGACCATTGGAAGTATAAGTTGGTGACTATGTGTTCTTGAAATTATCACCTACGATGGTTCATCGATGTGTTTGGAGGTAAGGGAGGTTTTCATATCATTTTATGTGACCATTAGAGGTAGTTAAGCATGCTGGGAAAGAGGATTACCTTAATGAACTTGCACCATAGATGACATCGACATGTAACATGTTAAATATATCGTATATAAGAGTTTATATCTTTAATCCATTTCATGTTTTGAGATGGGGTGATCTTGAGATTGAAACTCATTTATCATGGATGGAATAGCGAGTCATCATAGTTGATTCTGCAGCCAAGGTACTTCATGGGATGAAAATATATTTGGTTTATATTTCATTGTATCATGGTTTTGATGATCCTGAGATTAGGGAATATAAAGCACTAATGAGATAGTATCGTCCTATTCATTTTCACATTGAATCTTTTTTACAGGCATTCTGGGGACATAATTTTTTTATGGTGGGATGATTTAACAACCATTACCTATCTGAAAGGTATGTCTTTAGTCATGTATCAATTTTTCATTTTCGTTTACTAGGTCAGGTTATGAAGAATCTGAGAGGATACCATTGATGGTGAAGTCACATAATTGTTATATTTTCAACATTAACTTGTTTTTTCGGTTGCATGTTGGAGAGTTTCAGGTTGATTCATATAGTCACATTATGTCTAACATGGTTTCATGTAATGGAATTCATCAATAAAAATAAATTCATTTTATTGAAATGTTGATCGATTTTTTAGTGATTATATAATTTATTCATTTCAAAAGGGGTAATGTGGTTTCACAAAGTGAAATTCTCCATGTACCAGTTATATATAGGCAGCATGGATAAAACTCTAATTTTCCCCTTCTCATGTTTCATTGATATCGACCTAAATCCTTCCCCAGGAATTCTTCGAGCCCTCCATACTTTTTGGATCATTTTGGTTTGGTGATTGAATGTCGTCGTGTTGTGTGAATTCCCAAGTAATCCTTCTCCCTTTTCTAGGCCATATTCTTTTTCTACTCAATAGGTTTTAAAATAACCTCTTGAAATTGATGGGTCTAAACTCTATGTAGATTGATATCATTTCTTGGTTGAGTTTCATTGTTTTGGGGGATTTTTTCTTAGTGGAATGTTTCATTGTGGGTGTAATGTTTCAAGAAAAATATAGGTTGATCTGTTCCGAATGACCTAATTGATTGACCTTGAATTGATTGATTTATTTCAATTGTTGATTTATATTTTATTTTGGAAATTTAATTCAATTAGATTTGACTATATCCCAATTTTGGGGAATTTGGATGCTTGAAATGGTTTTGTTATAAAAGAGGGAAAACTCACCCAATTACATTGTATTGGGCTGTGTTTGAAAATGGATTAAAATGGTTTCAATTGAATTGCAGAATATAACTATTGAAAAATAATTGATGGAATTTTGATAAATTGTTTTAATGATATTATATTGATAAAATGGGAAAAAATTTGATTGAAGCCATATGGTTTTATCTTGTTAAAAAGTAATCTTTTTATTAAAATGTTTTTTGATTTAAATAGAAAATAAACATTTGGAATAGTGGAAATGGTTTTATTAGTATTTTAAGAATTCATTTAATAAATTTCCCATCATTGATTGTGTAAGAGAACATATAGTCCTTCGGTAGTTTGTGGGTTATTTTCACACAATCTATAATTACACAACGTTCTAAAACATAAATGCAATGGGTTATAGTGTGTAAAAAATAGTGAGGAGGCCCTTTTGACTAGTGTCTAATTGATATGTTTTTACACGTATCGTCATGATCAATTAGAGAGTGTGAAGTCCTATAGCATATAAATCACATAACTATTTGGTATATTATTAAGTTTATCACATGATTATATTTGATATATAAATCTATTTCAATATTGTTAAACTCTTTTACAAGCCTTTTGAATTTATATAAACTATTTTATATAGGAATGTTTTATTTAGTGTATTATTTACTAAATATTCAATCACTTCTAATGTAGATCCTTTTCTTAAATTAATTTCCATTATTTAAATTATATAACATTATTTGTTAAAAATATTTTTTGACATGAAAAACCTATTTATTTATAAATTTAATGAATTACTTGGGTTAATTTTTATTGGAAAAAATATAGAATCATTGGTAAGACTGTATTGGTATGTTTAGCACACACCCTAATTATTCCCTTGGGTATTTTTATTTTATATCCTTCAAGGTTTGAGAAAGGGTAATGGATCGCATGGAGGTGGATCTAGTTGTTGTAAAATAAACATAGTGACTTGTTTCCTTATGGACATGGGACATTTTCCTCAATTTTGGAACATGGGTTTCAGTATATTGGGATTGTTTATTTTTTATTGACATCTCAAGAATTACTCCAAATAGAGTTTATTTTGATATTCATATTGACATTATTCTTTTACATACTATTGTTTTATGAAAAAATCATTCCCACTATCTATTTTCAAGATTCAAGGTGCTGGTCTTTGACTCGTGGGGATCAACAATGCACTTTTGGCTATGTTATAACCTACTCAATTATCAGGATAAAAGGGTACACAGGTGGGTTTATGAAAAATGATCTTTATCACACTATATGATTATTTATATATTTCTTCCATATCTATATCTTCATATCATACATATGTTCAGAAAATTGGAATCCTAGAATGTGTTATTCTAGATTTGTTCCCCACACTCCCTTCTATATTTCAAGAGGATATTTGATTAACTCTTTTTACAATGTTGGTTTCTATGATATAATTTCAAAATGATTAATATTTGGTGTGTTAGTCAAATTTTGAGGAAAACATCCATTTTAAGGGGTGTAGAATGTATCACCCTGTGATTTTGAGAATTTATTCTTTCAAATAAATTAAATATTTTTGAAATAGTTTTTTAACAAAAACTATATTTTAGGTTTCCTCACATGAAAGATGTATCTTAGTTTATGTTTCACAAAACATTGATTGTATCATGGAATACACGTTACATGGAGTTCATAAGAAATGTATCATTACATTAAAATATTATTTTTCAATAAGATAATTATCATATAGGCATTGGAATGGTTGGTCTGTATAGAAATATATATATATATATATTTATTTATTTATTTATATGAAAATATATGAGGTAATAATTTATATAATATTAATTCTTGGAAACCTATTAATTATAAATAAAAAAATAATCTATTTGAAAATAATGAGAATTAATTTATAAAATTTTATTTTATGAACAAAATGTACTTTACCTAACTAAAATATAAAAAGCATTATTATTTTATTATTTTAATGATTTTTACACATTATACAATAAAAAATATTTTTATCCGTCATCTTAGGTGATTTATATATCTGAGATAAAAATAAATTCAATTTATGTTTAAAAAATAATGATTTTCTAAAAAGCGGCATTGTTTCCTTTATTCAAACATAATTTTAAAGTAATATTTAAAAAAGTTATTTAATTTATTTAATAAAATAGATTTCATTATTTAAATCTATGTTTCAAAATTATCTTAGTGTGATTTTTTTATAATTTTTTGAAAGGAATAGTTTTTTGATGAATTGTTAAAAATACTATATTTTTATTCAATAATGCATTATATTTTATATTATTTATAAATAAAAACTATATTCTACATTTTGTCAAAAAAATTATTTAATTATATATATATATATATTATATAATTTGGATAATTTGGATAATTTATATATTGTATTTTCATATAAAAAAATTGTAAAAAATTGATAAATTGTTTTTTTGAAAACCCACTTTCTCATCACATATACGCCATTAATACTAAATTTTATTTTTAAAATTATATGAAATGAACTAGGGAAAATTTACTACATAATTAAAATTATCATCAATTATATTATTTAGTGTGTTCCTTTTTTTAGAAAAATTAATATTACAATAAATTATTTAACGTTGTTATTGAAAAATGGGACTATCAAGGTTTTATACTAAAAAGATATGGGTTAAAATGACATCATATATAGATTCGGTTTATTGTCCATATTTATACCGTATAATGTATAAGAATATAAAATAATCATTTTTTTTGTCTTTTTAAATGATAAAAATTTTATTCCTGCTTTTTTTCAAACACGAACTATTATGCCACTCACCTCACTTATAATATGCCACCCCTTACACTATCTTCATGAAACCATCAAAACCATTTAATTTTGAAGATAACTACCCAAATAAGATACAAAAATAAATAATATCAAAAAATTATCCTTTTAATGAGAATAAATCAATCCTTTTAATGATTTTTGTACAAACCATATGAGGTTACCCAAATAATAAGTAACGTTATTAGATGAAAATTTTTGTATTAATATTTCATCCACCTACTAAATTATTATTAAATAAAAATAATATAGTATCAAAAATTTCTTCAATATATTAAAGTGTTTTTTATTCAGTGTTAATTACATCTATCCCACTCTAATCCAATCAAATGGGTCGCGAAATCATGGTTCATGTGTACAGCAGAATACTACCACACATATCGATGTCATTACTTTTTCTACTAACACTTCTCATGGGTGGCTATAATGAATGATATTATATATATATATATGATATTTATAAAATTTTTATACCTACGAATTCATTATATCACATATATATTTTTATATTTTATTCTATATTGGACACAATAACCTAGCTCGTGTGTACGACATACTACTTCTTCGTGAAGTGATGTGATTCATTTTCCAATAACTCTTTACATGGATGATAATTATGACAATTAGATGTGATATACAAGAAATAATTATGATATTACTTTTATATTTAAAATTCTTATAAATTTGTACAATATTTTTTTTATTTCTTTTTTAGTCATTGAATATAACAACATCATTCTTGTTAGTGTGGACTACCTTTTTTTAGGAAGATATGTCACCCTCTTTGCATCACCACACAACATTGATGGGTTGTATAAGTATATTTAAAAATAATAATAATGTATTTTTAATATTTCTACATTTATAAAAATATATTATATTTCTTATCTCTATTCCAGTAATAAGCATTGAAAAATGGAAGTGTTACTAGTTTGCATGTGTGACCCACTGTCTCCATGATTGCAATGTACTTCATTTACCAAAACATTATTTCAAGATATGGGTTAAAAGAATAATTATTATAAAAATATGATAAAAATTGTATTATTATTACTCTAACTATGATGGAACCACGATCAGTGTAATAAGATCGAAAATAAAAAATCAAAACATACATGAAAATCAAAGAAGTTATTACTCAAAATCGGTCAATAACATGTAATTGATAACAAAAGGGTTAGAAAAGGAAATAAGTAAATATTTTATTTTATGATATGTATAATTATATTTATTAAATTTATTTATTATAATTTTATATTTATTATACTGAATTTTCGAATTTTTAAGAATGAATTTGAGACAAATGGTTATTGATATATATTTTACCATAAATTTCATGGGGACTTATAAAAATTAAAGACTCGTTTATATTGTGTGGTGTGTGTAATAAATCATTAAAATGTTATATCATGAATATCCTACATTTAGTGATATTAAATGTAGAATTTTATAATATTATTTATTGGGACTTATAATTGAAAATATTCTTAATGTGATATGGGATTACCTTCTCAGTTTTTACATCTGTCAGATACATGCCATTTTCACCACTTGATACTTATCTGTGGTGTATATATAATCCATTAATTTATTTTATATTAAATTATATTTAAATTATATTTATTTATTTATATATATACATATTAAGATATTTATTTATTGGGTTTTATGGTTCAATATACACTAAAGTGGGAAGGGAACTTTATCACAATTTGCCTCATTTGAGACATATGTTATATTATTCACCTTTACTATTTATAATGTGTATATATATTTATCCTTTTACATGTAATATAATGAATTTTTTTGTTAAATTTTTATTATTATTTTCATTTAATGTAATGTTTTCATGGTACTTACTATTCAATGTTACAAAATTTGTTTGGCTCTGATGTGCCAATCTATTAGTTCATCAAAATTTCTCATGATTATGATTCAAATTATCAAATATTATAATATACCACTCAAGAAGGTCATGAATTATCTTATCATATATATATTATCGATATTTTTACAAAATAGTACCTTTTTTAAATTATGTTATACATAACATTAAATATAAAATGTATTTAAGAAATCTATTCCATATTCATATCTTTGGTTAAAAACTTATTTTATTCCAAAACCATTATTTCTAAAAAAAATAAATTTTTTTACACAATTAAAACGACTTATTCAGAATATTTTTACCCATGAATGAATTGTTTTAAAGAACTGTGAATGAAATATTTGTGTCTTTTTACCAAAATATCTATTTTTTCTATTAACATAATTTTTAATAGAATCTTTCTTTTGATGTCTATGCAAATAATTTAAATTTTCACCCTTATCAGTGTTAGTTTCTTTGATGCTTCCTTTTTAATTTTTATAGTTTTTTTAAATTACAATGGTTTAAATAAATTAAAAAAAATATTTTCTCAATGTGTTATGGATATTTTTTGTAAGAATATTTTCAAATTACTTTTTAACAAAACATTATATATTGTCAGATTTATTATCAGGGGAAATGATTTAAAAATGATTCAGGTTTTTAAAATGTTTTCAGAGTGGGAAGGATATTTTCCTCAAAAAAATATTTTAGATTATTTTAAAATAATCTTTTAAATTTGTCGATGATTATTTTCAATGAAAAAAATTTCCAAATAGTTTAATGAAATTTTATTTATTTATGCTTTTTTCAATGAAATGTTATTTTTATCATGAAATGTACCAAGTGATTTATCGTTCAAAATAATTTTCCATATATGATGACATCCATTGATATAACCTTTTCTTTACTAGTGATATGAACCAATGATACCATTATTATACATATGCTAAATAAATATGATGATAAGATGTTTATGAAACCTATTCATAATCAGTTTGTCACACCATGATGAATTGTTTAAAAAAACATATTTCTCTTCCACGGGTCATCACATGATAAAATATTTTTGAAAAATGATTCCGTACATGGGTTATGCTAAGATGAAATATTGAAATGATTTGGATTATATCTTTCTTCTATATCATTTGATATGAATTTGTGTTTAAGAGTCTTATTTAATTTTATGGGTTATGATATGTTTGATGATTAATGATCACATGGTACATATATGTTGGAATTTAATTAGGTGATGAATGAGACCTATAGATCCCTTAAATTAATTGGGTAAAAATTTATATCTCATTAGATATACAAGAATTAAATGAGGAGTGGACCTCATTCAGTAAGGGACATTGTCTACTATGGTGGTCTTGGGAGTGATCCATGACTGCCATGATGGTTTGATGAGAAAACTCATTCTACTCTTATTTCCTTTTTAGTGATCAATTAATAATATAGGAATTATTTTTTATTCTTACGTGTATTCCATAATTCCATGTATTATGCCAATTTAATGCTTTTATGGTTGATGTTATATGATTTCCTTATGATTCATTCTTATGAACAACAAATATTTATGACATTCCACATTATAGTGACACTTCTTTTAATGTTTTGAATGTTTCCAAACAATGTGAAATTAAGATCTTAAAAATTGACTATATAATGTTCACAAATTGATTCACCCTAACCCTCTAAGAATGTCTTCATTTATAAAAATTTCTTTTAGTGACATGGTTTTGTGCACATGCCATGTTTGATGGAGTTTATTTTGTAGAACTAAATAATTGAAAAAGGGTAACTTTATTCAACATTATCCACTATAAAGTATATATAAGTATTATGAGGTTATATTTCCAATATATTTAGGATTATGTTATCTATTTTACTATTCGTGGGATAAAATTTGATAATTAATTAGTATTATTGATTATTATTGCAGACATTAAGAGTGTTTATGCAGTTATAGAATCTAAAAATTCTATATCAAGATATATATTAAATAAAACCTATATGAAGGTAATAAGGTGATTCATCTCTATCCTATTGATGAATATATTTTCCCTCAATTTTAAGAGTGAAAGGCGGGTGAAACAAGCTTTAATTCACTACCCTTTTAACATGTTTGTTGAATTTAAATTGTTGTTTAATGCAAATTATAATAGTTTTTGAAGCCATATAACTGTTTTTGTTTGAGATATTATTCCTATTAGATATGAAATAAAGTAAACCATAATATTTAGATGATCTTAGGGTGATTTACATATATATAGAATATGATGGTTTCAGACCATAATGTAATGGATATAGCCACTCTATCCTAAGATGATATATTAATCAGCCCAAATTTTATTAAATTTATCTTATTTTAGAAAATAAAAATCCTAGAAAGGTAAATTGATGAAATTAAAAGACATTTAAATGATCATCATCACTAAGGATGGAGGTGGAGAGGAATATATGTATGATTAATTCTATTCTCATATTTCTATGATGGTTAATAGATGAAAATATATATTTTTAGTCAATTTATGTTCATAATGATTTCAATAAATAAAATTTAAAAATATTTTATCAAGGTTCCTATTAATATTTAATGTTGATAGGGGTGAATAATAAGTTATAAAAATTTATAAGGGGGATTCCCTCTTCAAAACGTATCTATATAGAGATTAATTCTAAATTAAATTGCATAGAATGTGATTTTTGACTATAGAAGAAAATGATAATGAAGAATATCTAGAGTAAGATGAATAAAAACTAAAATATTATATAGATTACTCTATGATGGTAAAAGGTGAATACAGTGGTTATAAAAATTACAAATCAATAAAAGATAAAATTTATAAACATTTCTGAGTAATATATATGACGATGGACCTGAGGGATCACTACAAGATTCTATATTAAAATAAAGAAAAATATAATGGTTAGTGTAATATAAAATAATAATGTAAATATGTGGATAAGTTCAATATTAAATTTATTTAATTGAAATGTAATTATTTGACCAACCAGTATTCTGATTAATTCTAAAGATGTAGTGAACATTATGTAGATAATTAAGGAATAGGGTATGGTTACTAATGAAATTAATTCATTTTTAAATTTTAAAAAAAAATCTATAATCCCCTAAATATTATGTTTTTACATTGACATGTAAGAATAAATGAAAATTAAAATCCAGTTATGCCTCGAATAAAATACAATTTGTGATGTTTAAAAATTAATAATGATTAAAAGAGTAATGGGAGACTCGGATGGTTTAGTTTACATAGAATGATATCAATAACTAAAATATGTGGGCTAAAATGGAATTAGATGTGATTATATAAAACCCATAGTATCTAAAACATTTGATCATAACAAAGATAACATGAGTGTTTTTAATACATTTTTATCATTAAGACAACATTTATCTTCATAATGAATACTCTAAACAATAAAAAATGGTGAATTGGAAATAATAAACTACATTTATGGGTGATTTAACTATCAAAGAGATATATAGGATTATGGTACATTGAGAAGACTAAAAATTATAAGGGATTTACCTAGGTGAAATATCATGTTTTTTGTAATCTTTACCCAAATAAGTTCTAAATTAAAGAGATTCATTTCTATCTGAATGTGGAATCACTTTAATGATAGAAATCAATTATGAGATCTTATCCTCCAGCATATTTAAGATATTTATTTGGTTATTATTATTTTTATTATTATATTTTTTCATTGAGAAAATTTTAATAGAAATAGAGGATTCGAAAATTCTCACTATAGATGTAAAATAAAAAAGAATACTTGTAATCCCTAACTAATTTTATTGATAAAAGTAAATATTTACTAATAAAGGATTTTTAATATATTTAAATTATTATTTTTTAAAATAAAGTGAATATACTAGTTCATTAATCAATTCAACTCAAAATATCATTGAGGGGAAAAATAAGAGTGGCATGTATAATCAATCAAAATTTCTTTCAATGATTTTAAAACCACATTATTTTCATTGATAATGGATGATCATACCATAGGTGTGGGAAAATATGACATTTTTAATGCATAAATGGAGGGTTGAAGGAGTTGTTCCTTTAAAATAATATCATTGAAAATCAATGGAAATTTTAATACTATATTAGTTTGATATGTTCTTTAGAAAATAAAATTTCTATATGTGGAGTGATTGTAACCCAAAATTCAAAATTTTAATTATTTTTTTATTTAAATTAGGATACTACAGACATGTTGGATGGATAATAAAAAAATTCATAATCCCCCTATTGAAAATCATGAGGATCAGTGTTAATGCATATCTAGAGGAGAAAAAATAAATCCAGAATTTACATATATTTTATGAAGAGAATAACATGAAACATCAAGTGATATGAAAAATTCATCAATAGGGTGTGGATAATTTATCAAAAATAAATGCAATCAAGGCTATTAAAAATGTTAAATAATTTCGTGGAAAAAAATGTGATATTTACATATGGGAAATGATAGTTCAAAATATATCTCAAAATAATAAGTATGTTACTCTAATCTTGTAGACCTGGTGCATATTGATGACATTATCATAATGAATATATCAGTTAAATGTAGATAACATTATTTGGATATTTTATTAATTATTATAGTATAATGGATTTTGTAATTTCCCAATATAGAATGATCAAAGTGGTAGACTACATTCACAGCTACATGAGAAGAGTAGAAAATTAGACCAGATGCATAATATTGATATTGTTATTGGCCACTGGATCTGAATACAAATCCACTAAATACGATAACTAAAATATAAAACATGATATTAAACATGTAATTTCATCAACATGAACTTCACAACATATTAAATTTTCTAAATGATGATATTATTATGTGAATAATAAGGATAAAGAATTTCTCATAAAATTGAACCTCTTCTATTATTATTAGATGAATGTAGTCCAAGTTCTAGTATACATAAAAAATACAAAGAGTATTATACCAAGGAATGTGGTAAAACCATATTAAAATAATCATTAATGGAATCCATTGATGAATAAATTTTGTTTTTTGAAGCAGATTACATATATGAATCAAATAATGGAATCAATGTAGGTATATAGATGTGGAAGACCATTTAGTGTTTTCGTGAACATAAAAAGACAGTGTTTTATAAAATTTTTAATAATATAATAACCAAAATCGATAAACAAATTAACTAAAATTTTAATATGTAAATTGAAATGAATAATTTGGTGAGAAAAATTATTATAAATCATGTGATGAAGAGGTGGAAGTTGATATAACACCTATGGTTATTCGTTGCACAAAAAATCTTGAATATAATAAGGATGATTCAATATAATAGATGATTAAAACATAAACTCAACACATACATAAAAGAAATAATTGGGAGGGTATAAATTTATCCATATAAGATAATCAGAGATAATATAGCACAAATAGAGAAATAAAGAATAAATAATGAAGAATGTGTTATTGTGTTGTCAATATGCGATCCAAAATAACTTAATGAACAAGTAAAAGATGAATTACATTAAATATCCTTGAATAAATAACTGAATCAAATAAAATAACATGATAACTAGTAGAGAGAATAAAACACTAAAATGTTATTAGGAATAAATTTAAATTCTAAAATCAATCATATACTCATTTAAAAGCGATAAAATACAAGTATAATTTATATTATAAAGGATATGAGACAATTAATGGGGTCAATGATAAAGAATAATTTTTATTATGGGATATAGATGTGAAAATATACCACTTATTGGAAATAAAATATTTAAAAGGATTCATGGTACAAACCAGATGAGGTCAGTTGGACACATCACCAGATCTGCCCGTAAATGGCCAGTAGATCACCTCATTGCACACGAGTGGATCTCAACTAGCAGTGATGGAATAAAAGGATAATGTCGGGGGACTATTCCTTAAATAACATAAATAAATAATAAATAAATAATATTATATATATATTAGGATTGTTTATTTTTATACTATTATTCACTAAAAAGATGTTGAGTATTTTTTAATCAATTTTAAAATAGTTTTATTAAACTCTTTTCCTATAAGGTTTTATTTAAATGATTAATTTTCAAATTTGTTAATGTCAACAAAAAAATTTAAATTCCAACTAATTATTATGAGTTTCAATATAATATCATGATTGTTTTTTTATAATTTTCTAAAAATTTCATTTCTTCAACGAATAATGAAAAATGTTCATTTTTAATGAAAACAATATTTAATTTTCAAATATTTACAATATAAAATTATATATTTTATTTTTGAGAAAAATTGATTTTTTAATTATGATTTCGAGTAATACAAATATGGTCCCAGTAATTAATTGTATTCATGATGTCAGAATAATATCTATTTTAATACTATAAAATGAATTTATCTAATAAACTATTTTTTTATATTTTACTTGTTTAATTATAAATTTAATTCTTCCACATGTCTAAAACATTATTTACAGAATGTATTAAATATGTGAAATTAGTATATATTAATTGGATAAATAGGTCCCTTTTCTTTTTAGTCTTTATGAGTATTAATATTAATAATATTTGCATCCATGATAAAGGTTAAATATTATTATTATGGTTTTAAATTATAACGAAAAAAACAGACCAATGCACATTAAAAAAGTTTAATTTGTTATTATCTTACTTATATAATTATCCAAAAATAAAATATTTGTACTTTTGATAACATTTCTCATGGTTTTTTAACTTGATATTATTTTATATAGATAAATGTCAAAAATAACATTCTACTTGTTTTATTAACTATAGATTCATGACATAGGGATAAAAGGAGGATATTATTAGTTATAAATATTTATTTGAAATATATATTAATTTTTTATTGATGTAAATTTATTTTTAATATTTTGGGTTGAATTAATCATATTATATACATATAAAACACATACCCCATTCTAGTTCAGGATGTAGAAATTTCATCAATATTATTTTAAATTTTATAAATAGAATATTGTTTTACTGAGTTTTCAGTATCCCACGAATTATTCAGATAATTATTACATATTTGGGTTATTTTTTATTTTTAAATATTATTTAATGGTGTTTTTTTGTTTGTAATGTCAAAGTAAATGAAGAGTTTCAAAAATGAAATTAATGTTATTTTCTAATTTCAAATATTATACTAAATGATTTCATGATGCTAAAAATAATATGATAAACAAATTGATTATTAAATGGTTATAAATATCAACCATGGTCAATTTATATTACTTTATTCCTTTTATAGTAAATATATTGACCCTAAAAAAGTAAAAAAGGTTATCATCATGGTAATCTTTAAGAGGGTTATCATGGGATTATATCCAAATGATATATGTATGAACACCTCTTAAATATTACAAACTATTAATTTATCATATTATTAAAAAAATTATATTCTTATATTATACTTATTTCAGTGTAGATCCATTTTTACCGAATTATTAATTTATATTAAATTAATACTTTAGGAAATTCCAAAAGAGAGATTCCCAAAATTTTTATAATGGGATATACTATCCTATTTTAATTTAACATTGCAAAAAATATCCACTAAAAAACAACAAAAATAAATAACATACATAAATCCATAGATATTAGAGTCCCTGGATTGTGTAGATATCCTTTAAAGGCAGGATTTTGGTGTAAACCATAAAATTATGTCCCATAAACATGTGTAGTTCACCACCGATCATTATTGTATAATTTATTCTTCCACCTGCATAAAATATTATTAAACATCGCCGATAAGAAAAAATATGTATCTCAAATACATTTTCATTTTATTTTGTTAACGTAATAACCATCATTAATGTCATCTTCCTTCAAAGTTGAAAACAGAACCATTTTTTGTGAGGACTATATTGTACAGGCTCGTGAACCAATGTAATTAATATTCCATCACCACCTCTCAAAGCCTCTTATAATGATAAAATTAATATATATATATATATATATTATACTAATTAAATATTAATAATTTTCAAAAACAAAAATAACATCAATCTATTTTATAGTTCATTTATTTAAAAATTATAACAACTTTCTTGTATATGTGTGGAGTACCACCTCCCATATGCATTGTGATTCATTTTTTATCCTCACATAACATAAATTATTTTGGATGATAAAGAACACACATGATGAGTTAGACATAATGTGTGGGATAATTTTCTGAAAACATTATTTGGAAGTGATTTAATTTTTTATTCTAAAAATATTTTCTTCCATGTATATATTCATAAGAAATTTATATTTTTTTATATTGGAATTAAATTATTATAGAGGATATTTAATATCTTTTTTAATTTATTAAAATTGTAATCAATGTTTTTATTTTAACATAATCTTAATAGAAAATTTTTCCAAAATAAACAATTGACTGATATATTTAAAAGTATATAATGATAATGACATTTCTATACAACTTATACATTACTTGATGTTTGGATATCATTATAACAGTTCATATTTCATTCATATAAATACCATTAATTATAATATTCTCAATATTTTAGAAAATTAACTTAAATTGAAATGATAATTAAATATCTTGAATTATTTTGTATGGGATAAAATAGTATATTTTTTAGTGTAATGATGAAAATTCCACATGTTATGTTATATTTATATGTGATGGAATTTTGAATTATTTTATAATTATGGTTGGTTCATTTATAAATCATGTAAATGTCAATATATTTATAACTATGGATCGGTGGTTCCATTATATTCCAATGGCACAAGGTTTTGTTATTTATCTCTAATACATTTGCTAAGGAAGTCAACTGTATTCATTATCTTCTTTGTTGGAGTTATAAAAAATGATTTCAAATGATACCTACATGATTTATCTATTCTTGATATAATTGTTTTTGGAAAAATTATTATTTCAAAGGATAATCAATTGAGGTTATGATTAAAGGAATGTATATGCTACATTGTAAGGGATAAGATGATAACACTATGAAAAAACATTATTATGTTTATAATTATTTAAAAATATACATTTTATAGATTTATTTTTTACATTAAAAATTATCATGAAATATTTTTTGGGAATCATTAAAAGGATAATTTGATTTATTTTTTTGAAAATGAATATTTTGAGCACAATATTTTTTTGGAAGAGAAATTTATTTAGTAATGATGAACTAATGGGTTTATATCATTTTTTATGTTCCTTAATAAAAAAATTTCTCATCAATTTTTTTCAATGTTTTTCATAGGTTTTAGGGATGATTATTAAAAAAGAATATGTATTGTTGAAAATCATAGAGATTTACCATGAAATTAAATCATTTTTTATTTTATATGATTTGATTTATGAAAAAACAAATACTTAGAGGAGTTTCCAAGATGTATTTTATGTCATTGTTATGTAATAGTTATGGCCTAATTTTCTAACAATAAAATCTCTAATAGATCCTTTAAATATAATATAGTGAATTCCAATCTATGGGAACTTTATTTTGTAATGATTAAATATAAGAACATATTTTTAGTAGCTGAGAAAATGTTTAGATAACAATATATTTTTGGATAATGTCAATGGAATTCACATGAAACATTCTATTTTATGATTATGTTAAAAAGATATAGAATTTTAATGTTACCATTATTTACATCTATGATTTGTCTATTCAGAATGGTTTTACATATATTAATCTGATAAAATAAAGTAGGAATGCATCAAGAGGTTGATATTCTAAAAAATCAAAAAGATATAATTCTTTAAATTATAATCGAGTAGTTCATTAAAATGATAAACTGATTAAAATTGGCTATAAATGTTCTTCTTACCCATGCGTGAGAGACACTATTTAATAGACCAAGCCCTTCACTACAAAATATAGTTCTAAAAATATAATATTTTCCTTTTGGATTTTATAAAGATAAATGTGACCCAATGTTTTCCAAAAAAAATCTACAACATCAAAAGAATATTTCGGATCACTGATATAAAAAAAAACCATTTTAGTTTACAATATAATAGTGTTAGGGAAAACTCAAAAGAACATGGAATCATAAATAACTAGTTCAAAAAAATATAAATTATCTCCAACAATACCCAACATTTTATATTCAATATTATTTATACATAATATACCCCAAATATTATTACATAAGAAGCATTTTTAGGATGAATTCATTGATCATCATATTTCTCTACCTATGAAAAAGGAATCATTAAAAGGAATATCTAAAGTCCTCAGTATGGTTGAACACAATAATTAACAATTGAATTTATTTAATGATCAAAAGATTAAAATAATTGTATAATGATATAATAATATTTTTTTTAGAATTAAATAAGTTAACTCAAACATATAAATACTTGGATAATGATTCATGAAACATGGAATAAAACAGTAGCATAAGAAAAACATCATATAATTAATAGTCACAATACAAGTTATATGAATATTGATCAAATGAGTACTTCAACACTCACAATATTTATAAATAAAACACGTTGGTATCTTGAGGCTTCATTTCCATATCATAGTTACAACCACTCAAAAAAATAAAATATCTATATGGATGACTTCCATAACCATTGAATTATAGGGACATCGTGGACCCGCCCACCCATCATTTGTCTATCACTAAACCATACATCTTTATTTTATCATGTAACTAAGAACCACTGGTTTATAATTTTACCACCCCTAATTTTAAATTATTACCCAGAACAACAACTTTAATAATGTATATAAAGCTCGCATTTCATCATGAAACTTCATGAAACATACATTATTCCATTAACCTATAGAAAAAATTGGATACATGATTATCTTTTTCAAATAATCATAATCTATCTAGTGAATTAATGAGGGTGAACTCAATAAAAAATAATCCCAATTATTTACTAGTAACATACATTTTGTTAACCAAATATGAATGAAAATACAATAAAAAATAATTAATTTTTTTAGGAATTACCAATTTCTATTTGAAAATATCTTTAAAAATATCACACATATTAAAGGAACCAATTTAATTGAGAATAAATTTGTTAATAATTACAAGAATATTCAAGTCATTGAGGTATCATGACAATGGTATAATGAATTCATGACATAAAAGTTAAAAATAAAAATAATATTTAATCACAATGAAAAAAGAGTCAAAATAGACCTGTATAGAGAATTATATGATATTTAATATTAAATACACTTTAAAAACATATTTTATCAAAGAAATTTAATTTTGGAAATAAGTTGTCCATATAACTGATAATTTTGAATAATTGTTTTTAAAACATCGATATGTAAGGGAATGAAACATGTTCTAAAAGAATATACATGACTTATATCTGTTAATAAAAACCATCCAGTTGGGTTTTATCAATAAGTGATGAAATAGTGTCCAATAATGAAATGAAAATTAATAATCCTATTATAATAATAGATATGTGGTTAAATAAACAATTATTGTGTTATTTTTTTACAAATTATCATAAATAGAAAAAATCCATATAAGAAAATGGATTGTAATATAAATTCATTTCTACATTACTAAAATTTCTGTCATAAGCCTCCTGAAAGAATAATTTCAAATCATACATTAAATATCATGAACATAATGAGATTAATGATATAAAATTTTAATGTCGAATTATATACACATCATATATGTTTTTGGGTTTAAAATATCAATATATGTCCCAATGAAATGTACTTCTTGATGAATAACAGTAAAAAGTTCTTTTCATTAAATAAAGAACTAATAAATGGACTGATTATGTTAAAAAAAATAATTACACAGAAATAAGTGGAAATATAGATTAAATCAAATTTTCAAATCCATTATCACATATTGATGACATAACACTGTCAATGAAGAATACTTATATCCCATCGAATGAAAATCGAGTTAAGAAACCCTGTACCCCATTGTAACATTCAAGTCAAATCCCCATGAATAAAAACAAATAAAATTTAAACTTAACATTTTAAGAAGTAATAAGGAATCATGTTATATTATGTAAATTGCATATTATACACACCATATTAAATAAATTAGGTGCATAACAATAAAATATTCCTTAATAAATTTAAATTAAGACAAAATCTCTTACCTCAAGTTTAAACATTCCATATATGCTCATTAACTATATTATAATTAAAATAAACCAAATATTTACACATTTAGGAACCTTTTATATTATTATTATAGTAACATTAAAATTTATTTTTTATTTTTTACAATGATATGTTTAACTACATAATGAATTTTGTATACCCGTATTCCGGAAATAAAAAATCATTTTTAGTGAATGGAATGGTAAGGAAGGAAATTATATATAATTATCTCAAAATGATAACTATTAATTGAATGTGATATATAAATATAAATTTGATAATTATAAATATCCATGAGAGGCGATTATGGAAAAAAAATTAAATAATTCCTTAATGTATTAGTATAATATAAACACATATGATATATTCCATTCTTATTTGATGGTGGGTAGAGATGGACATTGGTGATTCTATTATCAGAAAAAAAAATATGTATATTGTTTATAATTTTTTATTATATAATCATGTTTATGTAAATTTTGAATGAGTTTGTAGATTAAATAATACAAAAAACAATCAGTAATGAACAATACCTCTTATTCAGAATCCTCATTTTCTTTACACATTATGATCGCTAAAGATGGCAATTAACCAAAATTAGTACCTCTAGAATGTGGGTAGGGATTTTAAGAATTTAATTTGATAGATTTTGGATTTTCAATGTGGTCCATTAAATGTGATGTAATGAGAATAAAATATTCCCATTTAAAATAGAGCGGAGGGGAACGTTTAGAATTTCTAAAAAATTTAAATCAGTATATAATAATTTTTCAATTAAAAATAGATCATAACCATATTATTTATAATATTAAATGAGAATGGGGTTGAATTATCTCGTTTAATAAAAACGAAAGAATATATGACTATATTTTTACCCTTATACTTTGGTGTAAACCCCTTCTTAATCATTATCAAACAAAGTTTGACAACATGATTTTTTCACTCTTTGAATGTTAGGATATTTAATGTTTGTGGTGAAACATACCATAAATGTACCTTTATTGAATTTAAACACCATTTCATAATCACATAGATGAATTTAATAATTTTATGAATTTACTTTCCCTTAATAAAATATTATTTATTATAAAATATCATTAATGTCAGTTTTTAGAACTATTAATTAATATTTCAATAATAATATCCCTAAAAAATTAAAAAATAATTATAATATATTTACTTATATCCTTAACATGTCATGTTCAACATGAAAATTCTTTTATCACATCAATTATTCAAAATTAATTTTATTTTAATATTTATAAAATTATTTATTTGATTTTTTAATTAATTGAAGAATTATGTTTTAAATTCTGTGGAAGCATTTAATGAAATGTTTTCTTAAAAAATATATATAAATTAACATGATGAATATAAATCATTTATATTTAAAAATTATATTTTTATTTGAACATATCTTATGGTTATTCTCTTGTTGAAAAGATTATATCTATTAAAAATTAAAGTGTGACATTTTTTGTATTTTCATTCACTAAAATGTTATAATATTCTAAATCACACCCAAGTGGAAACATAAATCCATTTATAAAATATTGGTGTATTATGGAAATAATTATATCATAAAAAATTTGGGTAACTTTTAGGATCATTTTCCTTTCCCTTATCATTTTATATTTAAACATAATTGCCCGATAAACACTTTATGATGGAAAAAATATTACAAAAGCGAACATTTATAAATATAAAAAATAAATTTAAAGAATTTAATAATTTTTTATATCCTAATTCAAAATATGGAGCCAATTTATAAACATTTAAATCACATAAGAGTATGAATTTCATTTAAAAATGAAACTCAAAACATTATGCGAAGCTATTTTTCATGAAAAGGTTTTTTAGTATAAATTTTTTTTATAACAAATAAAAATATAAAAGTCTTTAAAAATAATATAATTTTATTATATTTAATTAAAATGAAATAATTATATATTAAAACATATCCGGGATACATTTTTACATATTTTATATTTTAATGGAAAATACAGTTTTCAATACAAATCATTATTTTTAACTGTTCACTGAAAAATAAATCATTTCAGAAAAAACCCAAAATTTAACCAATGGAAAATTTTGATATGTTGATTTAAAAAATATTTTTAATTAAAAAAATATAATTTTTAAATTTTCCAATAATTATTTATAATTTCCCTATATAGAAAGCATTAAAAACCCTTTTCTGGAGAATTGAATATTTATAATAAAACCACTTTAATAAAAATTGAGTTCTTATATCATAATAATTAATGAATAAATTTCATTAGTTAGATACATTATATATATTTTACAAATTAGTTAATCCTATAGTTACCCACCAATTTAATGGCTACATTCAAATATACACAATTAAATAATAATATTTCGTAGTTTGGTTATGCATGATGTTGGGTATTTTGTCGATTATCGAACATAGTCATTTTCTAAAATAATTATATATTACTATCCCATGATTTTTTTAACTTCATTAATAATAATTTTAACTCATTACCGGTTATTAATTGTTTGGATTTTCTAAATTCTTTTGCTGATATCTTGCATTGTAAAAAGGTCTAATATATAATCCGATTTAATAGAAATAAAGGGATGTAAAATGGTCATATGGGGTACCATATACATGAAGAACACAAGATAGAAGTTAAATATTGAAATGGATGAAATAAAATAAGTCATAAGGATTAGTATATGACCATATATAACATTTTCATGATCATGTTAAAAATTATAAAATATTAAACCTGTGATGGGTTAAAATTTCTTTGAAATATCAATAAGAAAAACACAAGAACATCATTTTTTTCATGAACTTTTTTCCATGACTTGATTAAATTAATGAATGTATGGATATTTACAAACATGATCAATATAATATGATCCTTTAATCAATTTCCAAGACAATCTCATCCATTTCGATAAATATTTTGTATTCATGGTTTACTTTTTATGCTCAAAGCACAAAAATAAACTTCTAAAAAAACACATAATACAAAAAAGGATGAAATGATATCCGTATTTTCTTAAAACCTTTACAAAAAACAAATTAGTTATCACATGTTCTGATAATTAATAAAATTATTAATCCATCAGACAATTTTATACAATATTAATCTCTATATCCTCAAAATTAACATCCACTATTTAATTTAAATCTCTCAAAAAATAACTAACAATAAAATTCATCAAAATAATCATAATTTTTTTTAAAACCCTTATTTAATAAGGGTTTTATATCATATTATTCTGATATTAGTTATAAATATTTTCCAATAAATATTTTTAATTTATAAAATCACTCAAAAAATCCATATTCCATAATTGTAAAATATCAAAAATATTATAATAATTTCAGTAAATAACCTGTATAACTAAAATTACACATTAAAATCATTTGAACTTCCGAAATACAATTCGACCATATGTCCTTAAAAATAAAATTAATATTAAATTATCAAATTAATACTAAAGGTTTTGATTAACATAAAATTATTTAAATAAAATTAATATTTAATACTTTTTAAAATAATACATATCATTGAACTTATGTGTTATATATTACTTAAAAAGTAATTCATCCCACAATATATCATAAATTACAATAAATTCCCATAAATTAAAACCACAAAAGGGCCATATAAATCATTAGACTTTTGATCATCCTCAAACTAATAAACCCCTGATTATATCCATAACCATTAAGATAATATCAAATGAAATCATTATAATATACAAATTTATCTCAACACTTCTATGGTACAAAATGATACAACCCAAGGCACACACTCCCATATCTGATTATAATATCATAATCATTACATTTCATGATTTGATACTAATTAATGTGACCCATTTCATCCATCAAAATCATACGACATAAAAACGAAATATCATATAACATATATACTAAAGGACCTATTATGATTACTTTTTTATAGTTTTAGTAAAAACTCTAAATAATGTGGAATAAGAAATAAAAAGGGTAAGAAAATATACCATCTACCAAAATACACAAATTTTCATATCACATATTTATTATTCAATATCCCACAAAAAATTCATCACATATAAATCCTTTCTAGAAACAAATTATTTATCACAATTCTTCAATAAAGGAGCCTTTCTTTTCTAGGAATGGTCTCATCTCTTTTTAAAAAATAATTAACAATTTAATTCCACTGATGATCATAAGATAAAATCAATTGCGTGTTGATATAATTAAATCGTGAGATAATAAAATTAGAGAAATCAAACATGTCAATACATGGATCCAAAATCTTAAAGCTTGGAATAATGCTTTACACTAATAAGAATGTCATTAAATCAATATTATTGAGTCATTTGATATCAACCCCTAAAAATTAATCATTAGAAACTCATAACTAGAATAATGAAACTATTTTGGTATCTAGGGATATCATCTCTGTATAACTTCTATAATAACTCATTCATATGTAATAAATATACAGTTCACTCTTATACTCATTGAATTAGAGGGATATCATAGACCCACCCATCCATGGTTAAATATGGAACCACCTGTCCTTAGTATATAATGAAACCACCCATAATTGGTTTATATGGATACACTAACAACCATTAACAATTATTAAGAACCATAACATAAATAATACATAAATATAATTCATTTCATTATAATACTAATAGAAACATCAATTATTCCTTTATGAAATGAGTTCCATGAAATTTGTATAAACAATATAATACATACATTGAAAAAATGAGGATGGTATCAACACAAAATAAACCCACTAGTTTGTATGCAACATAAATGGTTGTTGAAATTGATGAATTTAATTAAAATTTGCATAGTATAATTATATTGTGTTATGTAATTATATTTTTTACATCTGAAATATATTATAAAAATGATAAACATCACAAATAAAAATGATTTTTTTTATTATAAATAATATTTTAATCATCTAAAGGATATGTCAAATAATTGATTCGTTATAATGATAGGAAATTTTTTTTTATTACATAAATGATAAAAAAATACTTTTTAATCGTTTTGATAGTATAGTCAATAGTTACCCAAGTAAAAAATGATATCAAATTTAATTTTATAACAATTTAAATCATGTTATAAGATTATAATAAATATCTTTAGTAAATCATTTATTTTATGAAAAAAACTATTCTAAAATAATTTTGGAAAACATAGATAGAAAGATAAATAAGCTCGATCTAATATAAAATGAAAGATCGATAGTACTTACACACAACATCCGTGAAGCTTATTTGTAATAAAGGGATGAAATAGTAACCAAACATGTATACCCCATTCATAAATAGGTGAGAATAAATGATATTTGGTTCAAGAATGTAATATCATGTGATTTTATATAATGTAATATTTAATATAAACATTCCTAGATGGAAAAAAGATTGCAAAAAAGCCTTTGTAACATTGGTAAAATTTAATCATAATCCACATGAAAGGATAATTTCAAAAGAAATAATTTATATAATTAACATAATATGATTCATGGAATAATATTTCAATGGTGTAGTATATACAACTCATAAATGAAATTTTTTGTATAATAGCAACATATGTCCCAATGAATGTGAATTTGGGATGAATTTCCCTTAAAAAGATAATATCACTGAATTGGGAAATAATAAATTGTGATATTATGTGTATTGAGTTAAAACAAAAAAAACTTGGGGAAATTTTGAATGAAAATTATAGAGATCAATTCTGAAATAAAATCTAATAAATATTTCAATGAAGATAGGTTATAACCTAATGAATAGTAATTGAGTTAAGAATCCCATTACTACTTTATTACATTAATGGCACATAAAAGAAGACAAAATAATTAAAAATCCCACATAAAATATAATGATGTATGATGTATTTCTGATATGACATCTAAAGGGGGCAACATATGCACTATATAAAATAAATTATGTGTATGATAATAAAATATCCCACAATAATGGGAAATTGATACAAAATCCCTTACATCGTGTTGAAACATTCCACATATATCCTTTAACTCATCCATATTAAAAAAATATTTTTCATGAACCATTAGCTTTATTATTACATTTACATTAAAATATTTTATTTTGTTATTACATTGACATTTTTAATTATGCAGTCAGTTAAGTCTTTATTTGGTGTTTTATGGTATTTTTGTTCATAATTTCAAAAAAACATCAAATTGTCAACAATGGTAAAAGGGGGTAATTATTCCATTATCTCCAGAATAATATAACAAGAATAAATATAATTTTCATAAATTAATAATACTTATAACATAAATCATTTAATATGGTTATTAGTAATTAATTATGTAACATTCATGGAGACCTTAGCCAATATTTTCCCTTGAGAAACATTTTCATTTTCCAATTATCATTTGGGAAAGAATTTAAGATTTATTTTATATATCCATACCAATAATAATATCTTATATATAACAATAAATCTGTAAATATACATACATATATCATCAGTTTTATGTGGTTATTATAAATGTATTGCATCACCTAATGGGGGTGGCAGTCCACATGTATGCACGAACGTGTTATAATTTTTTAGTTAACACAAAGGTAAGATAATAAATCCTTTATTATTTTATGTAATGCTAATTATTTCATTAATATCATATATAAACATTAATTCATTCATTATAACTCCCAAGGAGAGTTAGATATGTAAAACAAATCACATTAATCTGTGAGGATGAAGTTATTTGTACACATGAATGATGCATCTATTTCACATTTTATGGATGATAGAGATGGAAATATATGTTTAAATTAACATAATAAAATAAAATAATATGTAATATACTGATTTTGTTATATCATCTTGGTTATATAATATTTTACAAAGACAGTTTAAAAAATAAAATAAAAATGCTCAATTATGAGGGAAACCTCTTCTATGGAAAACATCTATTTCTTTACAATATGTGATATTTATGTATAAAATTATTCCAAAAATCATACTACAATAATGTGGTGTGTGATTATATAAATAGATTTCAGAATTTTTTAGAAGAAAAAATTTTTTCCATGAAATGTGACTTAATGATAAGTAGTGATTCCGTATTATATAAGAGGAGAGGGACACTCTTGAGAATTTTCAAAATATTAAATAAATAGAAATTAATTTGAAATTTCTAATGTAAAAAAAATTATTTTCTTTTGATATAAGATTAGTAGGGGTATATTTCATCTCATAAAATGAATATTATTTAATTTTATACTATATTTTGGCAATTAAATTTTTTATTTTAACCCCTTATTAAGCAATTTTCAGTCATACCATGAAAACCATATTTTCAAACACATTAAAGGAAAATATAATTATTATAAATAGGAAAAAATAAAAAATATGGACGATATATTATTATAATCCATTTCATAATAAAATGGATGAATTTAATGTTTTAAGTAATTTTATATCAACTAATAATATTTTATCTACTATAAAATACCATTAATAATGATTTTTCAAAATATGCAGTACTTTTAATTTAATAACATCATAACAACAAGAAAATTTCAAAAAAAGAACCATTAAATTACATCTACCATGTCATGTTAATTTAGAAATTTTTGGATAACATTAATTATCTAAAAATATATTTAAATATAATATTTATATCTTAACATATCTCTTGGTAAATTTTTTTTGAAAATATATTTTTTATTAAAAACAAGAGTGTAACATTTTTGTCATTTATTTAAATAGAATGTTAAAAGGGATATAATCACACTAAAATCGATTATAAGGACATATAAATAAATATTGGATGATTGAGGATGATATGGATTGATTTTATAAAATTATATAATGTGTTAAGGAAATTTCTTTATTCATTATCAATTTTTCAAAACCGTATTTACCTCATTTAACCACTACCATGGTATAAACAATTACTTAGGTTTCTATTTATAATTTCCAAAAATAAAAGTAACCTATTTAATAAATTTTGAATTTTTAATTCAAAATATGAAATATATTTTCAATATTAAATTGATAATTGATAATGAATTTTATTTAATATTTATTAATGATTAAAATAAAGATTCATTAAAAACAAAGATCAGTTGATGTACAAGCGCAAAGCCATGATGGAAAGTGGTCCAGCCAAAGCAGGTCGTCATCAATAGGGCCAGAGACCGCCAGCAGATGGGCAGCATTGTTCCCTTCCCTTCTATTGAAGGAGAAGGTTCTGCTTGTGAAATAGTGGTGGAGAGCGTGGATTTTCTAGATGGGGGGGGGGCAAAAGATTGATGTTCTTCGTCATTGTGGTTGATAGTCATTGATAATAGTGAGATAGTCTGACTCAAGGTGGGTTTTACCCCATCCATGATCTTTGGAAAACATCATCCCGGCGAGGATGGCAGCGGCTTCAGCAACAATGGGATCCCAAAGAGTGCGATGTGATTCATGTTTGGCTCCAATGATGTGACCGAAATGATCCCGGACCAGCAGACCAAGGCGGACATGACCATCATTAGGGAGAGGCACATCAACATTAATCATGAGAATCCCTTCTGGTGAAAGACACCAATGGGAAGAAAGGGAAAGGGATCCAAAGGGCTTCTGTTTTCTAGAGTGATGCTGCCAGCCCTCAATCTAGGATGATGCCCGTTCAATCCAGAAATCGGGAGGCTTGATGACATGGTTGAACACAACATCATTATGATAAACCCAAATGATCCAGGCAATGATGGAATGTAAACCCGCAATGGTCAGCAAAGGGGAAGAGCACCAACACCTCAAGAGAGAGGGGAGTTGAGAGGCCAAATCCAGAGAATTATCAGCGAATGAGCCCCATTTGTTCCAAATCTCCTTTACACCTGAACATTGGATGATAGGTGGAGGGGATATTCTAGGACATCCTGGCATAAGGGGCAGAACATGTCACTAGAAAAATGTCGGAAGGCATGGTGGATCATGGTAGGGAGGATTCCCAAACACACTTACCACTAGATGTGGCGGATTTTTGGGGGGACATTGAGCTTCCACAGGGAATCCCATGGCCCCCCATCCATTCCATCCAACTGAGTACAAAGAGCAAGGTGATAGTCGGATTTCACCGTATAGGCTCCCGATATGTCATTGATCAAGAAGAGGTGGTCGAGGCCTACATCCCAAACGCAGAGAATACTCTAGGTAATCCTTATGTCTCTTTCATTGAACCAAGAGTGATGATTTTCCATGCACCACCCATTCCCTTGATCAACAAAAAGGAATTGGATGGTGGAACCTTCGAGACCTAGTTAGGATGGGGATGAAGCATGCATGTCGTCCTTATCAATATTCCAGATATCCATCCAGATACAAACAGATGACCCATTCCCAATACTCCAACCCAGCCCTCTCACCAAAAGGCTTTAGTAACCCCAAATACTTCTCTAGAGGAAGCTGGGCCGGGGGCCAAAAGATGAATCCTGGATTCCTTGTGGGGAGGGAATTTAGCACAGAGAACACATTCACATAGAGAGGATGGGTGGTTAATAAGGTGCAATCCATACTTTTCCAATAGTTCATCATTAATGTGATAGTGGTCCTTGACCCCCATTCCTCCCTCAGATTTTGGATGGTAGAGACTTTTCTAGGTGATCCAGTGGGTTTTATTCCTTCCATTGTTATGTACCCACCAATAATTTTGTTGTGCATGAGTGGATCTGGTCGAAAACAATAGAAGAGAGCATAAATAGGTACATAAATTAACTGGGAATATATTGTAGGGCAGTCTTTATGAGGGTTTCCTTGCCGTCTTTGGAGATTTTTGTTGGGGTCCACCCTGGATTTTTTTTCTCCATCATATCAAGAAAATATTTGAAGATTTCTTTTTTAGATCGGGCGATCACCGTGAGTAGCCCGAGGTACTTCTGATGCTTCTCGACCATAAGAATGCCTGAAATGTCATGAAGCTCTTCTCTTTTGGCAAGTGGGACTCCAGAGCTAAAGGAGATATCCGATTTGACATGATTGATTGTTTTCCCAAAGGCCCTCTAATACTATTGGATCAAGTTGCCTATAGAGAGGCAATCATTATGGGTTGCACTGGAGAAAAGAAGGCAGTCATCAGCCAAAAAAATGTATGAAACCAGTTGGCATGCATGACAGACCATTTCCCCATGAATTGAATGAGAGGAAGCTACCCTATACATGAGATTAGAAAAAACATTAGCCACCAAGATAAAAATAAATGGGGAAAGAGGGTCTCCCTGGAGAAGGCCTCAGGTTGGGGATAATCCAAAGGTTATCACCCCATTGACATTAATTCAGAAGGATACAAACGAGACACAATGCATGATCATCTAGTTCCATTTAGAGCGGATGAAAATTTTCAGCATCACAAATTTGAGGAAATGCCATTCCACTTTATCGTAGGCCTTGGTCATGCTAGTTTCCATGCCATGGATCCTCTTTTTTGGGGGGTGGCATGATTTTATTGAGTGAAACACTTCATTGGACACTATGAAATTATCAATAATCAGTCTTCTAGGAACTGAGGCACTTTGATTCTCCAAGATGATATCAAAAAACCATGATCACAACTGATTAAAAAGGATCTTTCAGAAGATCTTATAAGAGACATTACAGAAGCTGATAGGTCTAAATGCAGGGATCAAAACGGGTTTCTTGATTTTGGTGATGAGAATGAGGGTAGTTCAGTCAATATCGGAAAGGCTTGTTTTCCCAGACCAGATCCTCTCCATCATATTGTAGATGTTAGGACAAATAATGTTCCAATATTTTTTTAGAAGAGGTCGTGGAAGCCGTTCGGTCCTAGGGCCTTAGTATAGTTGATATGTTTCAGGGCCAGATGAATCTTGTCATTCGTCACATCATTGGTAAGTTGCCTATTAATTTCATCAGGGATCACAGGTGTGATGCATTCCTCCACTTTAGCATAGATGTTAAGACTTCATGTCTAAAAGAGATTCTAGAAGTAATTGGAGATACCATCTTGGATTCCATCATTGTCAAAGGCTTTGGTACCATCTGGATGCGACATAGAAGAGATAAAAATTTTCCGGCGCCTAGATAAGGCTTTCGGATGAAAATAGTGGGTGTTAGCATCCCCTTCTCTGATATGCGTATCAAACGCCCACATACCCCAGAAGATTTCCTTGATTCGTAGGGCTGCATACAAATCCCATTGAATGGCGCTGATTTTAGAAATAGTACAATTGGATGGGGGTTGGATGAGAAGTTTGCATAGTTTTTTTCGAGGAAATCACAGTGCCTGTCAGGTTGAATGAATTTGTTATTTCTCCACGTCCTCAGATCGGATGCTATTTGTTGGAGATTGGACCCAATGTCTTCATGTCCACTCTTCTATCATAAATGGATACCATCTTCACATTTGTGCTCTTTAGACCAGAGGATTTCATATCTCAAGGGCCTTCTGACTTTATTGTTGTGGTCTCCTTGGGTGCATTCAATAACAATCATACAGTTGTCCGAACAATTGAGCGATATGTGCTAAATGTGAAATATTCTAAAAAAATCATTCAATAAGTTGATCCCGGAAATCTGCCAAGGCACTCTGCAATACGGTTTTCATCCATGTTGTCCTGAAACCAAGTGAATGGATTACCCGCGAACCCCAGATCGGCCAGATCCACACTAGTAATTGCATCTTTAAAGTCAGACACCGATGAGGATTGTCGAAGAGCTCCATCACTTTTTCCCTTCTGATACATGATCTCATTAATGTCACCTCCAAATAGAAAAGGGATTGGAAGATCATGTCACATATTGCAGAGAAGATCCCACGACTTCCACTTTTCAGTGTGGGATGGCCAGCCATAGAAACCCACAAAGGTACACTGAGGGGTTTGAGTGTCATGAAGGGTTTCCTCCACATGGTGTGATCATAAGCATAAGATCCAAATGTCAACATTATACTTCCATAAGAGATATATACCCCCTGAGTAGCCTTTTTAGGGAACCGGGAGGCAGCCCTGGAAGCCTCATTTCAGTGAAAGGCTTGTGGTATCCTTGTTTTCAAATATGGTTTCAGACAGGAAAGCCATATCAGGATGACTTTGAAAGCAATGTCACTAGAGCATTTGAACCATTCGTGGTTTTCCAATCCCATGGTAATTCCAATATAAAATAATCATTAGTCTAGGCAGGGTTGGGATGTACCTGCCTCCGACTTTGATTCCTCCGGGATCATTTTTTCACCCACTGCTTTCCATATTTTTGGGTTGTTTTCCACCGACGTACTCATTCTAATTCTTCATTTTATCTCCCTAGTTTTAGGATTAACTACTTTTCCTTCTCTATTATCATAGTTCTCCCTTTTACAAGTTTGATGAGTAATGGGGCCTGGTGCCGTTAATCCTGTCATCCTAGAGTCACCTTATAGACAAATATCTCACGTGGCCATTTCTAGAACAGGGTCGGGATCTGGTGGTTCAGTGCACATTTGATTTGGGTTCAAGCTTTGTTCTGGTGGATAATTTTTTTTGGAAATGACTCTGTTGATGTTGGGAAAGTGTCTTTCAGGGGGGTAGAATCTATGCTTGATTCGATGTCTTGCTTCTTAGTTCGACTCTCCTAGAAAACCTCTCTATTTCAGGAAGGTAATATGATCTGGGAAGTTCTACTAGATTCCCTATGGAATATTGGGATATCTTTAGGGAACTCTGGAGGTCCATGTATAATGATGTTAGTGTGTTTATTTTCAGCCCACCTCATGTGAGCCATCATGATATGATCTCGATCCTTTTGTTTTTCCACCTCAGGGATAAAGGAATATTTTTCCATTTTGGCTCGTAGCCAGGCACCATATTATAAAATGAAATTTCCTGCTTTGTTCCCTTTAGTTGCATCACACTTTCTCTCCAGATAGACAATACACCCCCAGAAGAAGAAAAAAATTTTGAGTTTCTCAAACTCTAATAAGATCCAAATGTTGGCATCATCGTGATTCTAAAACATGCACCTCATCAGAGGCTCTGACACTTCGACCCCAACTTTAATCTGAACCATGGGTCCCATGGGATTGGGTCCGAACAGTCCCACTCAATGAATTAGCCAATGCGATCACCAATTTCCCTCATAACCCATTTCGTTATCCAATGAAATGGGATTCCATTAATGTGTATCTAGAAGGGGGATCATGTAATATTAATGGGCTAGATATCATCTCCACCACTAAATTATTCCATGAGGAGGAGCTGTTTATCAATACACCATGGCCTCCCTTTGAGGATTTTACCTCTATAATTTTCATTTAAGAACTCATAAGCTAGTATAGTTTTCCCCACTTCTCATATAGACACTCCCGCTTCCAGTTTCCATAAATTCTGGAGTGTTTTTTAGGGCCCCCTGGTTGATTGTGATTTTTGCCACAAATCTTTGGACAACCAGTATTGATATGCGTTTTTCCAACAGAGTATCTTCATTTATTCGAGCCTCAATTGATGATTTTTCTTTGTCCGTCATGGAAAACATCTTAAATTGGTACGCTGGATCAACTTCCATGGTGCAGGTCCCGTTGAATCTGATTTTCAGTTCCGCTACAAGGATCAACGACCGGTATGTCCAGACGCACCCAATGATATTGACACACCGTCCAAGCCCTGCCCAAGGTCCCTTTAGTCCAGGCGTGACCCAAAAGTCATCCGGCTAGGCACGTAACGAGATTCACCATGTTGCAATCTTCGTCCTCTGCCTGACCACGTAGCCAGAGAACCGCAACCAGTCTTCACGACGAGGCTTTGTGAAAAAAAAACCTCTCACAGCCAGTCCTTCACGAAGCAGGAGGCGACGAACACTTGAGCAAGGAATTTCTCAATCATTATTTTTCCCCTAACTGATATCATGCGAAAACAAACTTGTAAACTAGGATCACACCACACTGGTGGATCTGCACCTGTGTCTATGTGGATCTGGATGGAAAACCACCAGCATGCGCTGATTCACGAGACAAACTTAAACGATGGAAAAAAGACCCAATGAGGTTTAGGGATCTGATTCAATGATATCTGGGTATATCTTGTTCTAACCAAAAAGATAAATACCTAATAGAATTTCTTTATATTCATTCATAAGTGATTCATTGATCTCAAAGAATGTAGTGAAAGAAAGAATAGGATATCCCTTGATGTTACAATCTAATCCACCAACTTGACTGGTTATTATGTTGCATGACCTATATATTATGATTTTGAAAATTTTGATGAGGGTGGAAAAAATCAATTGTCCATGTGATGTATTGGGGGTTTAAGGGTCGCAGGTTCTTGTGTCAAATTGGAACCTGAGGTAGGGGGCATCATCATATTTTTTGACTATATGAGAATAACCGGTGAGCAAGATCTTGGATCAAGAGAAAATAGAAACACATGACCAAGTAAATCTCTCGCACTAAGCAATATTCATTTCCTAAAAATGAACTAACATCCCACCACAATAATAAATGATGTTTTTAACATCTTGGGACTGTTTATCTCCACACCATGAAAGTATTTGTTGATGAACAATGCACCTGATGAAACTAGAGTGGATAGACATGTAAAATCTATAAACTTACTCCCCACCATAGATGCTCTATCACCATTAATAAATAATTGAGCGTAAGAATACTCCTGGGGATTCCTAAAATTGATTCACCTAAACATGAGATTGATGTATATATACATAACATGATCGTCATATAATAATTTATTTTTATAGATATTCTAGAAGATGAAGTAATATTATTAATTTATTTCCTTTCATTAAAAAAACAAAAATACTTCTAAAAAGCTTTGTTGGTCTCACCTACAGTAGATGATAATCCTTACAAGAAAGTTCTATAGATGATGAACCTAAAGAAACACATTTATCTGGGTTAGATTTTAGCTGAAATAGTAAAACTAGAGTGTGTTGATCCTCATCTATGAAGACATAACTAAAACCTGGATAATCTTTTACATGCCAAAATTTCATGTTTGACCTAGAGAACCTAGGGAAGCCTATAGTGGAACTGATCATTTCCCAATTATAGATGTAGATTTCACCCTTACCGATGAACCACCAAGTGTGTTGTTGAAGTGAAAATTTGCGAGGTTTAAATAGGATCCGTAATGGAAAATATTTTCATTAATGGGAGTCCTTTTTGTTGCCATATTTTTTATTATTGAGCGTTCCCATAACATCCATCCATTGATCGCTTCCCACGCATGAATTTCATCAAAGACATGTAGCTCGCCTAAAACTCTATTAATGTTTATTCCTCCTTCTGTAACCATCCTTGAAATTTTTTTACATGATTTTTAGTTGTTCATTCAATATTAGTATGAGTCCCAAATGAGTGAGGACAAAATATTATCAATCTACATGATGAACACTTTTGGAACCATGGGGTAACATAATACAAGAATGGGGATAGAGGAATGAATTATTCTAACTAGAATTATGAAGACAATAAGGGACAATGACATAATTTTTCTACTAAAAGTAAAATAGGTGATTTTGTAAACCACTGTATTAAAGTGATGGATCTATATAGATTTCAAGGAGATTAGAGATAAAAGGTTATCCATAAAAATACTATCCATTGATGTGCCCATATTTCATCCAATTGATCAACCCCTCATTTTTGGGCACCATGTTGAGTGGTAAAACGAACTATTCTAGTAGTTAACATATTTTACGATCCTATTATATTCTTCATAATTATTATTTTTAATACCAAAAATATATTTCCTTCTTATATTGAGAAAAAATTATTGTACCTTATTAATACATGAGGTGTGGAACACCACAAAATTCTTCCTAAAATGATATCTGATGATGGTTCTATCCAAGAGGTTCTTATGGACGATAAAAAAGAGTGTTTTCTATATACTATTGAAAATTACGGGGGTTAATGAATATTATTTCATATTCCACCACACTTATTTAATGAAATCATAGTACATACCCATTAAAGAGATGATGATCCATGTTGGACTGAATCACATATAAAGAATGATGGTGGTCCAAGAGGATAATCCCATGCATTCAAGAATTGTTACAATGATGTTCCATTAGATTATATTGAACAAAATATACATAAAAATCATGAAAACCACATATGAACCAGTAGTCATTGGGTTGATGTCCCTTATCATTTAATGTGCCATCACAAGAACACCTTGGATCTACATTCTGTTAATGAAGCCATGTTTTTCATCTGAGATCCATCAAGATTGTTTTAAATTATAATATCCTCATAATAATGATTTACAAAACACTTCATGGATTGTTATAATTACTTATGTGTCTGTAGTAATTGACATAGTATGCATCCCAAATTCTTAAAAAAATTTCCAGATTTGTGGAGGTCGACATATGGGTGAGATGGCCACCCAAAAGATAAATCATGTACTGCATTGATTAAATATATAGTTTTAGGTCGCATGTGAATATATTGAATGATCCTAGGATTCTATTGGTTTGATCAAAACAATTCCAATTGATGACTAGAACCACCTCATAAATCTATAGCTCATCTACCATAGAATCAAAGAAGAAATTATCATGGGATGACAACTATAACAGAATATCATAAAATATTTATACACATCCCCTAGTATTGTCTCTATGTATGAATAATTTTATAAATTAAATTTTTGAATTAAGAGTATGATCATCCATACCTCCCACCACATTATAATCATTGGTGATTATTTCATTTTCATTGAGAATTTTCAGCCAAAATTGCTTCTAATTTTAATTGAAACAATAATCGATAAAAAGTGCTAATATCACCTTCCATTATCCACCTGATCCTATAATATTCTAATGCCATCCGACCAAGTTCAATATGATCATATAGGGTATTATTCATGAGAGCAAGGTCATTCAATATTTCATCATTCCATCCTTTCTCAATCATGGACTCTATATGTTGAATATCAGATTCTATGGATTATAATTCATGGAAACATGATGGTTAATTATTTTTCAAGGACATGAGGTCATCTTTTATACGCCTAATGTTTTATATTTTTTCTGACAAACATCCTTGCGATGTCGTGGACAAAAACTTCTCACCACATAAAGATATCCTATACTGAAGGTCAACTGGTCGGATGAAATAATATTTACTCCTCTATGGAATCTAGATCATAGATCTAAAAAATGATAGAGTGATTAAAGAGAGGTCTAACAAGTTGTGTTACCATGTAATGTTGGTAATAATTGAGAAATTTGGTGCTTTGTACACACCATTCATGAAGACAACACATGGAGTTGATCGACTTCTGAATGATGCACTAGGTGAAGCAGTCTCTTTTGTATCCCAACTCTAAGATCCCATTATGTGATAAGAATGATACAAAATCCTGGATGATATTTTAAGAGTGAGTGAAATGTTTAATATTTTTTAAGTCATCCATTTATTTTTAATTTTCCCAAACACTAACCATGGTACCTTCTCTAGATAAAATCATCCTATATCATTCCACATTTCTTCAATTTTCTATGCATCACATTTAGATTAAACAATGGTGAATAAAATATAGTGAACTAGAATGTAGTTCTTCTATTAGAAATACTAGTTAGAATCCGTTTGAAATTATATTTTTAGTTTTGATTCGAAGATTAAAATACACCCAGAAAATAAAGATCAAAAAGCATAAAATCACCAACACACATTCTGTGTGCAATTTAGGAAATTTCAAAAGGATACTGAATAGTCTCAATGAATCCCTCTAGGTATGATTTATTATAGAATACATTTTTGGATATGAAATCATTTTTCCCCCATGAACCTGGGCCATTGAAATTTAATAGAAGCAATGATATCATGTTAGAATAGTTTTTTTTATTTTCCTCTCATAGACAATAAAGACATATTAGAGGAGGTAACATGATAAGGAGCCTATGAAGTGTACCTATAATTTAGTGGTTGGATGTCATTATGGATGGAAACTCAAATAAAAGTTGGGTGTGGAGGTTAATAATATTATATACTACCAAGAGAATGAATCCACATATCTTAGGAGCATTTTATATTGGATAGTAGATCATAAACCCTCTTTAACATAGATTAGTGGCATTGATAATCGAGCATCTTGTAGGTTTTATCCTCCACACAAAGAAACATTCCCACCATATTACCTATAGAAGGATGAATGGAAACATTGTTAAATTTGTGGAAAATTTTACCTTGGGGAATGTCTTAAGTAATATTAGATGTGATTCAAATCTCGTGTGTTTAATAATTTAGAATGTGATTGAAATTAATATTGTCGATAAAATTCTAGAAATTGTGTAATATAGACAAATTCAATGGTGATATTATTTTAATTTCAATTGTTTGGGGAATTATGAAAACATGTTTCCAAATATTGAAAGTCTTTGAAAAAATTAATAATATTGAATGATGAAATAGTGGAAAAATCAATATCAATTTCCACTATTGATGTTAGACCATTTAATGATGTGGTGATATGTATATTACCTTTCTATTTCATCTATGTGAATTACATTTTTCACTCTCGATCATCTCATTCATTAATTCAAGATAAAGTTTCTTGATAAATTTGAATATCACTGAATGAAAATAATATATTACTCTTGGTTAGTAATCCAGGTGGAAATATTAAATAAAACATTAATTAATTATATATTACAATTGTTATTAGATGTATGGTCTTTCCTAAAATCATGTGGATCTTTCCATGGAAAAGTTTGATGTTTTTTAGATATGGTTTGACTTTTAGTGTATCATGAAAAGATATATTTTATATCCAAGAATTTTTTGTTAAATTAGTTCATACCTTTCATAACCTACTAATATTTTGAGAAATTAATTTTATATGGTAGTTAAATTACCATGAAAACGTTTTCAAGAGCAATCAGATGGTTCAAATTATTATTTCCAATTAGGGAATGGATTTATATATGTATTTAATTAATATTTTCCTACTATTATCATGAAAGATAATTTTAATAAATTAATGACTTAGTGACTCATAATAATACAATTTCAAAACCCTCATATTGAATTGATAAAGTAGGTATTTAGTAATATAGATAAAATATCATGATTTTTTATAACGGTGTTTCATTTTTTATAGTAGTTCATCATATTGTTCTATTTTTTCTTCATTGAGAACAATTATAGTTCAATGATTAAATTCCTTGATTATAGAGTGTTGAATAACATCAATGATTGTATTAAGAATTATTTTTATCATATCTATGATTTTTTATTTGGTTCATGTTGACAGAGATTTTGTAATTATTATTCTCAAGTCACGGTACCATTATTTGAAGGTGAAGGAGGAAGATATCCTAAAGATAATATTGAAAATAGATAGATGTATTATGAGTTTGTATTTAGATGCTTTTTTGTTTAATTCCACATATATTTTCTTGGATGCTATGACAATTTATTGCATTAATATTTAGATATGTTTTTGGAAATGTTAATTGATGACATCTTAGTATATTCTGAAAGCCAAAATGAAAATGAATAAAACCTGAAGATAATTTTCTAAACAATAAATAAAAATAAAAATATGGAAAATATAAAACATTTTAACATTGGTTGAATGATATTTCATTCATAGGGTATATTTTTTATAAATATTGAAAACATCTAAAATTATTAAAACAAACGTTGTTGTGTAACTTAAATAAATAAATAATTTATATGGATTTATAGTTTTCTAGGATTTTCCAGTTACCATGAGCGATTTATTTAATATTGTTCTTCTTTTTCTAGCACAATTTTCATTTTAAATTGAAATGGAAAAAATAGATTAAAAAGCGAGATGTTTATTTTTAGGAACTACATGAAATATTGTTGAATTCTAAGAATTTGGCCCTTCCCTATAGAAATGTTGATTTTCCATTTTCAATAAATTTTATATGAATAGAATTTGTTGTGTTCTAAAGTAAAATGATCATGTATATTATTTTCTATAACATTTGTAACCTAATGAGTTATATAATGCCACAAATGATCTGTAGTAATTATATGTTGTTTATTTTAAAAATAAAGCCTAATTTATATGGAGTGAAATATGAAATAAATATTGATCACAAATGATTGATGTATAATTCACTACAAAGGTGTATACCATGAGGAAAATAATATACACATAAGTGATTAAGCATTATAAATTCAATATTCATTGTAATACAAGAAAATAAGATAATAGCAGATGCATTGGGTTGTAAAAATAAGGCTGAATTAAACATTTTTTAGTAGAACTATAATCGTTTGGTTGATTATTGAATGAGTTTTGAATTAAAAATTATCCATGTGGTGAATTAATTTTTGTTATTATTTTTCTTTAATACAAACATATCCATTAGAGAGAATTAAAAAATATAAAAAGGAGGATAATTTCTTATAATAAAATGTAGAATCCGTTAGAATGGTATGTTTCTAGAATATATGGTATATAATAATTTGTTATCAGATTTGAAAAATATAATGTGATCCTTACAACCTCTAATTTAATAATTAATTATTCATTAAATCTAAATGTTTCCAATTTTCATTTCACCTAGTAAGTACTAAAATGTATAGATAACATCAAGAGTATTACTGGAGGGATGGAATAAAAATACATAGAACTCGATTAAAGAAGATATATTTTACATATCAATTGGTCAATCCATAAATAGAATTATTCAAGGGGATGTATTGGTCTTTTAGATAGTGAGATTATAAATATTAAGATATATACAAATATTTCATTGAAAAAATTATGAAATTTGGGTTATTTTATATCGATAATCTAAATATATACATTTATTTTCATTTAAAAAAATATGTATTGAGATCAGATTTATAGATTCAACATTAATGAGATATTTAGTTTTCATAGAGTCCCTCCTTATATTATATCTGACTATTATCTCAATATCACATCTTATTTATAGAATGGAACATAATTTTTTTTTGTTTTTTATTCAAATTTTAGTATTTCTTTTCATCCTCAATCTTATATAAAAATCCAAAATATGATTCTAGTCATTGAATAAATTATTTGGCCCTATTAAATTGATTACTAGGGATACTAGGATCAATATATTTCATTTATTTAGTTTTATTATAACAATGTTTTCCAACATAAGTATACAGTTGGAAACCGTTGAGGAATTATATAAATTGAGGTGTCGAAAAACTTATTTTAGGGATGAAGTAGGTTTAAATAAGTTTAGGGGACCATATTTTGAAGAGGAAATGAATAAGAGTGTGAATATTGTTCAAAAACATATTTGGATGGCTCATAGAATGCAGAAATGTTTTTCAGATAACATGAGAAAATATCTTTCTTCTGAGTAAAGAGATATTGGTTTTGGTAAAGTATGACTATGGAATTTTTTTGTGTTATGATGAAAAGGGTTATTTAATACCATATATTACTGGATGTTATGAAATCCTATTGAATGATGGATCAATATCCCACCATTTTACATTTCTTTTGAGTTTATCCTCGATTCATAAGGTATTTCATGTTTTAATATTAAGAAAATAAGTTTTTTTATCCATGGTATGTATTTTTCCCTAATATAGTTTACTTAGAATAGTCCTTTTGATATGGGGAAAAAACTATTCATATTTTTCACCATATTAAAAATGTTTTTTGATAACGTTAATCATGAGTTTATTTTTTTGTTAAAAAAATATTTAATTAAGCAACATGAGAATCTCAAAATGCTATGAGGGAAGGATATACCGACTTTGTAAATAAGTGAAAAAAAATATTGGGGACACAAATTCCAAAATTGTGGAAGAATTAAAAAATATAGTATATTATTTAATATATCATATTTATATTTATAAGTATTCATGATTTAGATTGTTATATTAATTATAATGATTTATATAATTCTAAAATAAAAATGAATGTGTTTTAATTTAAATATTTCATTATATGGTATTATTTTAAAGATTAATTTTCAAATGATATTATATGAATAATAATGTATATAATTTTTTAGTTATTCATTTCAAAATTATATTTGAATGAATATTTTTGAATGTTCTGAAAATATTTATTTTATAATGAATACTAAAATATGATGGTTATTTGTGAAATCTGAATTTTATATTAATGTATTTATAATATTAAAAAATATATTTATGATTTATATCATAAATTTATGATTTAAATTTTATTAAAAATAATATAATATTTCTATTTTGAATGATATCTTATCATTAAATTGGTATAAATATAATTTTTAATTCTAAGAAGGATTATTTTTTAAAAAATCATTCATCGAGTTTTACGTATTGAATTTTAAAATTAAATTCAGCATCTTATTCGAATTGAATTTTGAAAAATTCATTCCATTTTTTGAGTCATTTGGTAATAATATTGTAAATATATCCCCTTTATTTTCTATCATTATTAATAATAACCCTTGAATTTTTTTCTATCATGGTAAAGGGTAAACAGTGTAATTGAAGTTAGAAAGAAAATAATAATGACCAAAAAGTAACCCTGAAACATGATTTAATATATTAGATGATTATATCTAATCCATAATAATTGAAAAATAAAATATATTTCTTAATTACCCAATTTTACCTGATCCTAACCTTTATGTTATTTTACATAATGAAATATAAAAACATTTCATTCTATTTAATTTATTTTCTCTCACATTCATTAATAGTGAAAATAGGGATATGATTTTTTTATTAATAGTAATTTCAAATATAAATTTATTTCTCATCATGGTAATTTTTTAAGTAAAATTACTAGGTAACTAAACACCATAAGTACTTAAGAATCCTTAATAAAAATTTTTGAACACAGTAGAAAAATTATTAATGTGATTTTAAAAACAAATAAAATTGTATTATTTGTGTTAGTAATAGTATACCCCAAAAAATTATATTCTAATAACATATTTGTGTTGTGTAAAAGAATAATATTCTGTTTCCAATTTTGATTAGATGTTTCTAATGTCAAATTAAAGTAATGTTTTCAAAATTCTCATTGATGATATTTTATAATAAATAATATTTTAAAAAATGATTTAAAATTTATTAAGAAAATTAAGCTTAGTGATTACGAAATGGATTAAAATACCATCTTGGTGAATTTATATGTCCTTTATTCTTTCATAGTAAATATATTTGACCATTAAAAAGTATAAAACATTATTGAGGTAACTATCAAAAAGGTTAATATGTGATTAAAATAAAAAATATTATGGTAAATACATCATAGAAACTTATAGAAATTTTATTGGGTTAGATTATTTGGACCCATAAACATAAAATCAGTAAATTTTATTATTTTTATGCATTAAAAAATTATATCTAATTTACATTAATTTAATAATTTAATAAAATAATAATGTGCCCCTATACACACTTTTAAAATGGAACCCCCAATTGTATTTTCTATATAGATTATGAGCCTTTCAGAATAACAAATCACCACCCAAATCCCTTATAAAAATACATAATCACTTATTAGAGGCCTTTTAATGATCATAAGTCAAGAATAAAAAATACATTTTTTCTAATCCTTATGAGGTTTTCTTAAGAGGGGGTATAGTTCTTAACTTACCATTTTTGTTTTATTTATTATTCAACATCATACAAATATTATACAACCAAAATGTTATAATGTAATTAGTATCTATTATATTATGATATGTTATTGTTTTAGTGAAATAAACCACATTCTTCTCCTCTTCTATAAAATATCTAATAAAAACTATTTCTCGTGTGTACGACAAACTGCCGCCTGACAAACCAGTGTAATATTTTTTCCACTCTTGCCTCTTATAACAATTTATAAAAATTAAATAACTATATATATGATATTAAATATGAATTTATAAATTTTTAAACAAAATATTCCATTAATATTCATATAACTAAATTTTTTAAAATAATGAAGACGATGTTCAACATATGGGTGGACTACCACTTCCACGAAGCGATGTGAATCATTTTACTTCAACACATCACAAGGATGTTATATATTTGTGTATTAAAAGATATATTATTGTAATTATTATATAATTATTATTCTTTAATTATAAAATAATAATTATATTATACCCATAATGATCATTTAAATATTTAAATGTTACTATTGAGTGTCTATAACCTATCATATCCATGATTGTAACATAGTTCATTTTCCATTATCATCTTTCCTAATTCTTTTATAAAGTATAATTGATTTATTAAATGTAAATTATTTCAGGTTTATTAATAAACATATGGTTGAATAATGACATATTTTATGTTATTCAACCTACTATATCCAATTTTTACATATGAGTTGAGTATCATGAAATCATTTATGGGAAGTTCATTAACTAAATAATTGAATAAGAAATCGAAATAAATGAAATAAATAGAATAATGAACATCAAAAAGTTCATAATAATTTATATAATTAAAGTAATATTATTATTTTATAATATAAATAATTCATGTATTGATTCGGGCATGGTAAAAGTGACATATTACTTTAAAAACATATATTAAAATGATTTACTGGTTAATTTTGTAATTCATTTATTATCATACATATTCTTTAAAAACATTATAAATTTATATAATGGATTGAAAATAATTATAAAGGTCATTTTATGACTCTTTAAACATTCATTTAATGTTTTACAAAAGGATTAATTTTCAATATTTTATAAGAAATGATTTTGACCATATCCAAATGTAGTGTATTATTTTGACATATTTGATGATAATTTATTTCATCTCAACTATAATTCTAAAAAAGTATTTAGAGTTATTTATGAGTAATAGTATTTTTTTCAAATACAAATAGATATTTAATTTATTTTCAGTATTTTTATAATGGTTTTTATATGGAAGAAATATTTTAATAACCTAATTTTTTTCGTGTGGAAATAATAATTTTTTGAGTGTAATGAATAAAATAATAGATTTTTTATTATTATGTAATTGTGTTTGGGCATTTTTTATGATGTTGTGTTGAAATATTATAAATTCTTGACGTATAGTAACATTATAAACCAATCATGAGGGGTTCTTTTGTAAACCAATGATTGTTTGTTCACTTGTTTCCCACCAATGGATTGGGTATAAAAGTAAACCATATTTGTTATTAAATTAATAAGAGTGTTATATAAAATGAACACAAAAAATCACCTACATGATATATCTATTATTATTAATTTTTATACAAAAATATGATTATTTTATTGGGATATATAATTATTTTATGTTCATAGAAAATTATACCCCACCTGGTAGGGGTAAATTTTATAATGTTGTTAAAATTTGTATTTAGTATTTCATGACTGTAGAAGAACCTTTATTGTTTTTCTTATTCATATATTATTTAGTATGAAATAGTTTTTGAGATTATATGGTATGAAAATTTTATTTATTAGGTATGATAATTATAAATTTGAGTCTAAGGATTAATTTTAGAAATGGAAATTCTTATATGTATTCATGAACTAACAGTTTTGTTTAATTAATTTATTTTTTCTTCTATGGTTTTTTTGTACATCACATAGTTTTTAAAAAATTCCTGGGTTATATAGATGATTAAAAATAAATATGATTTTAATTTAAAAATCCTAATGAATTTCCATTAAAATAAAACATATTATATTTTATAAGTTATGTATTATAGAAAAATTCATACATGGAAGAGTGTACAACATGTATTTTATGGGTTTGTTATATAAGAGTAATGGACTAATACTCTATGAATATAAATCAAGAAAAATTATTGAAATATAATAATGCTAATTAATGTATGATTAACTAGATTATATAATTTTTTAGGAGGTTTTATTTTAATTACATTCATTTAAAGTTGGAAAACAATAGAAATAAACTAAAAACATACACATTATCAAACATTTTAGTGTTAAAAAATAATAAAATAAAAAAGAATCATGATATATTTATAGAGGTGTGATAGAAAAACTAAATGAAAAAACATATTAACACTTTTCTCCTACTGGGTGCAACACATATATGTGATAACATAAATAAAAATAAAAACCCAATGATCTACAACTATTCTGAGATAATCCAGATACCCAATCACCACAATAGCTAAACAAACCCAGTATGAAACTCTTATTCCACTCATCCAAATCCACTAAATCATGATTCATTGTGTATATTTACGATGGATCACATCATATGATTAACCTAAAATGTGATATATGTCTCATAAAAACACAAAGGTGGATATATAGTTAGTGAGAAATATATCATTGTAGGCCATCCCCCATTTGCGGCCTGATCATATGTAATAATAACATGTCCACATGAAAAGTGATATTTCAAGATCATTTTTATAGATTATACAGTCATAAAACATTAAAATAAAGAAGAAAAGGTTGAAATTTTTTAAATAGAATACCACATGTTCTATCCTGACATTGGATCTAATTATTTACCCACATTTTCCCCAGGTAGAGGAACAAAAAAAGGTTCCTCTATTAATCACAACATTAGGTGCATCTTCAAGATCATAATGGATCTCCAATGTCAAACATAAGACAATACATTGAATCTAGACCCTATTATCTCAAATTATGAAACAAAAAACAATGTTTTTCTACCTGGTTATATGACTCAAATATCTCAATCAAAACTTGTTTTAAACACTCCATTTATCCCTTGGAAATTATTATTCATATTCCATAAGTTCTGTAGTACTAACTGCTAAAATACCAATCATCAGATCATGAAGGAAAAACTGATGATGACCAAACAAATTGACCAGTCCATGAGAGTATAATAAAATATATATATTTCTGGCACCTTATAGAGTAATAAGCTAAACTTGGACAACATCGCTCATCAAGATCATCCATTAGCACCCAGACCTACTTCAAATTAACCATAAAATATCAGAGTGAAATAATAATAAATCTTAGGTCCAACGCATGGTCTAGAAATATCCCAAATTTAACATCATTAATTTTTTATTTAGAAAATCAACATCAACCCTCTTGGAAAAATATCAAACACTTGGTTCGACTAACACCAGAACCCACTAATCAAAATTCCTAAAAAATTTACAAAATAACATGAAGGAAAACAAATAAGTGATTAACATACATGATCCTGAAAACATATTCTCATGTTGTTACTATTGAAGGGTATCCTCTATAAAAAACAAACCTCAATAAATGTGAACAAAAAACGAAACCACAATTATCATGTTAGTATGAAAACAAATGATGACATGTCTAGAAAGAGATATTTATAATGAAACCAATACAAAAAAGAAACCTCTTGGATCACAATGCCTATAAGAGAAGCATCAAGAAGAGGCAATCCATAAAATGAATCCTTCAGCAACACCATGACTAAAATGGAATGCCTAAAATATATCCCTTAAAATATTGTCAAACTCACCCAATGGAACCCATCTACGCCTTACACATCAAAAACCCATCCCAACCCAACGATACCTGATTAACTAAACCATGAGCAATAAATTATCAAATATAATCCAAGAATCCAATCGAACATCCCTCCTGGGATCCATCCAAAGAACCTCAAATATACACACATGGAATCCTTAAACCGAGGTGGTAATTAATCACACACCCTCAATTTAGCCTCCAAACACAAAACCCATCCAAATTGATGATTATATAATAACAACCTCCATGGAATTATCCACTAACACTGTTTTTCTAGAACTCCATCACGATGGACTCTAAATTTAAGAAATATTACACTATTATGATACTCATAGAAGAACAATATTAATGGACTACTCATATTTATAATTCTATATTGAAAAGAAAATAAACCTAAAACACCATACTGGGTGAAATACATATTGTTTTCTTTAGTGTATATGTAGAATAATCTCAAAATGAGACCCTGACATGTACATCTTTATTAATATAATAGAAATGGAGTATGTTCATGTACTATGAAACTTCCCGACCATACAAGTTTTCTAATCATGTACTAGTGTTGGACTATGTACCCCCCCCCCCCCACACACATAGGATGTCTACCCAAGTGCAATGAAACATATAAAGTTAATACTACTTTATGTGTTCCCAGATTACATTATGATTAGTTTCCTACCAAACGTCAACCTGAGTACTCTGAAACATTTTTAATTACCACTACATCGAATGTTCTTAGGGTAATGAAAGTTTAAATGTAGAAAAAACATGTTCCTACAATATAAAGAACATAAAAGTTGTTTCCATTAAACCACATGTCATGTGATTGATAGTTTTGAATGAGAAATCAACTAAAATCATCTCAAATCCCTATATATCGCTCAATACTCACAAAATCAATTGTTTATGGGTCCCCAATAAACGAAAAAAGATAAATAGTTAAAAAAACAATGCTATGGGGATTTAAGGGAAAAAAATTAAAACATCCTACCTATGGATGGAAGCCACTAATGGATTGAACTTGAATCCACACCACAAGTCCACTAAGCCCTAATATACCCCCATAGTGGCTCCTTGGTGTGATCCACTCTTTCAACTCTCTCCCTCTAAAAATATTCTCTATAAACTGATGAACCCTATGGTATATGATCCTTATGGTGATATATGATATGAAAAGTGTAGGTAGAGAAGGAATAATTAGAAAAAGTGAAAATTGAAAAAATTGAAAATGAAAATAAATTGAAAATAAGGCATGTGTCTAACAATTGATCTAATTTTTAACCTCATCTAGAAAAAACCCTATTCCAATACTAAACCATGGATTCATAATTTGGATATCGATAACTAATAAAATGTTTTAAAAAAATAAGCATCTGTAAATAAATAATATTTAATAAATTAAATATTAAATATTTTACCAAAATTTCAAAATATTATAATTCTAACAAACTCATAACTTAGAGTAAAAATCTTATTCCCGGTCTAATCGAGTGTATGAAAAAATTATATGAGATCACTGAAGAGGATAAACATTTATTCCCCACCCCACCCCTCGAAAAACACACTAGAATTAAATTCAAATTACTTGTACTTTCACATACCTCTATGACACAGTTTATCAAAATTCATGATTTATCATATGGATTTCAATAATAAATTATTGAATGGTTTTCATTATGATGAGATCAATGTTTATTAGTTACTGATATTCTTTATAATAATGAATGAAACTATGGTTTAAATGTTTCATAAGGCCATGTACGGTCTAATATTGAATCCACATGCCTCGTATATTCTATTAGTACTATATATAGGAATTATGGAATTAAATTTATGTGGTGTTGATTTTTGCATCCCACCCAAAGTTCCATTAAACCATGCCCGATGACGGTTGGCCACATGACATCATGCACATGTCCCTAAATGTCTTAGGATTTTGACGATAAGTGAGGGTCTTAGGTGATTCCATGGGGAGACTAATCACAAATTATATTAGGTATGACATAGAGGTAAAACAAATATACAATATAACATAGGCATAAGAACAATCATAACATAATAGATTAAAAAATGATAAATTTTAATATAAATGACATCTCGAGGACGGTAAATAATCATTACAATATAATAATTATGTCAATTTCATATCATGAGTCTAAACAGAAATGGATGTGTAGGGGATGGTGGCACAAGCATATAATTTGTGGTATCAAAATCTAGAAAAGATAAAAAAACTGATGCACAATATCATGATAATAGGCTCAGTCCCTGGCCCCTTAACCTCCATCCATAGTAGTCTTAAAAATGTAGCGTTTGAAGAAAGATGATTCCATTTAACTCTACAAATGGTCATAAAGTCTACCCAGTTACCAAATGGTGTCAGAGACGGTTGTGAGATATTATCTTAGTTGGTTAACACCCACATTGTCTAGTCCATCCCACTTCATTATATAAAAAAGGATTGTGTGATATTGATAATATATTATAATGTAAAAATATAAATAAAATGAAACTTGGAAATGTATCAAAAAAACATTCTGTTATCCCATATCATCTTCTTTACTCTATTTCCAATGTATGATTAATATACCTAAGCATGTCACAATATATATTACATGTTCTAATTTAAAGAAGGAAACATACAAAAACATACCCTCAAGCTTGTGATATGGATTGGGGTCTCACATTTTTGTCACTGCGTAAACATCCATATGTATACACAAGAAGCACTAAGAGAAATACCGACAAGCCCAATGTAAATATAATAGATTCATCACATCAGAATAATAAATCCATAAATTCAAGAGGTGGAGTCTCACACCTTTCAAAGGTGGTATAAATGAATCCCATGTATCAAAACAGGAACATCAAAAACATGCTATTACTATTAATCTTGATGAAGGTGATCCTTATTGAATCCCATGTATCACACAAAGGTATGGTAACCACTGAGTCTATACCATGTATTTCACATGGAGAATGAGTATCTCCCAAGGCATGGAGTATCCATATTTCCAAAAGGTCCATCCATGGTTGCTCCCTTTGGGAACTTGTATCACATAGGAGTATAATAAACCACCGGGGAAGCCCTTTCCACACAATCCATTGCATCACTCATAATGCTTGAGGTTGAAACCCATAATTCATGAAGAGTCCATCTATGGGTCCATAATGTTGATCCCATGTTCTCTCCCATCCCATGTCAAGTTCCATACCATACATGCCAAACATATCAAAAAATGTATTTATGATTACTATCCTATAAAAGTTATCTCAATACCACATACTTTCCATTTAACCAAGCATTTAATTTTAATCCCATAAACATAGTCACATTTCAAATATAAAGGAAAAGTGAATTAAATAAGATCTATATATTTATGAGAAATAAGCAACATGGAAGAATAATTGAACATTTATATGTAAACACATGCAATTGGAAAGAACATGCTAGCAAGTTTAAAAGGGATTTCATATAATGGAAGATACTAACAAGGGCATACGCTATAAGAAAGTTTCTAAATCAATGAACAATTATAAAGACATATGGAATCATCATACCTATTGCCAATATGTAATCAATGATATTTCTTAATTTGATGATAACAAGATTGATTAAGCATCATCTTCCATTCAAATTATTAAAAAGGCTCCATCAAGAGCACCAAACAAGACTAAGAATTAGGCATGATATATGGTGAGCAATTCAACAAGGTATCATGCATTATAATTTAATAATATGAATTTATATTTCATAAAATATGAAGGTTCCCATGTAACATGAAATGGGAATTTAACATGTAAGGGAAATTTCATTTAAAGGGGCATCAGGAATGTCAATGTTTTTTGGCACTACACATAGGCCCAAAAATCTCGTTCAAGGTTATTGATTATAAAGTGAGGCCAAATTAATTGTACACATCTTCTTCCAAGCTCATTAATTAATATAATACATTACCAAGGTTTCACAGACACTAAAAGAGAATTTTACACATTTTTTAAAAAGGGAAACATAGGCCATTTGGTTGGATCACCTAATGGGTTGGTTGGATCCAAGGAAATCAACATACATACATTGTTATACCCAAGTTATATCTATAAAGGTCATAGAAAAAACCAGAAAATTATTTAAAATATGATAGTATGCCTCACCATAATGTTCTGATGGGTGGAACATCTATACAATCCCAAAAACTCCCGAAAAGAGTGGGAAAACGAGTAGATACCCTACCTTATGGTCATAGTAATCCCCAATTTCAATAGACAGACATGATTTGTCCAATATTGGAAGAAATCAAGATATTTAGGAAAATCACTAACTATGGAATAAATCTGTTTCCTAGAGATTGTATAATGAGGGTTAATGAAACTGAGTGATTAAGGGGTGTAGATGGTAGGGATTACTATGTTGAGATTGTATCCTCTGATGGAAAAGGTAATAGATCACTATTGATGGACCATTCACAATACCAAAAGAGAGGAGTGGAGGGGTGTTCGTGCACATGGAAGTGGTTAGAATCTGGTCTGTAGAGAGAGAGAAAAATATATAGTGTGATTTTAAATCATTTCATTTTAACTACCCACACACTGGGGCAACATGGTTTGGCCACACATTTTTCCAAATCATGCTCCAATCATGAGGTATGTTCGACTTCTCTGCTGCATATCACATGAGCCATCAGAAGGATTGACTAACCATGTTCAAAACATGTGGTAGCTCACAATAAATGTTATAAAATGACCCCACTATCATGTTCCAGGAAATGCATGATTGTAGAGAATCCATGTGGGATTCTGGTGGATACATCTTTCTACTATATAGTATAGTAAAACAACGTGGAATGTGCCACATTATTTCTTCTAACCATGCAGCTCAGTCCGCATCACCCGTTTTTAGGGATCCAGGCTCCAAATGATCTATGGACATACCTAGGACCTCCATTTAATGATTAGGAATTGATATTAAGTATGTATTAAGTAATTTAAACCTAAAATTATATTTTTTGTACCTTTGGATAAATCAGTAATGATTCAAACCCTCCTCTGTAAAACAACTCATCCATGAGATTCCCTCCAAAGGTGGTACACCGTCATATGATCAACTTTTAGACCATTGTGCATGAACATTGAACTCAATGTCCTAGGTCTCATTCTAATCAAATCTATGGCATAATATCACCTAGTAATAAGGACAAACCTACCTTTGAGTGAATCTGTACACTTATTATTGATACAAATGGGGTGGTATTTAAAGGATTAATTTTCCTCGAGCTCGATATCATAAGGATTAATGAATTGAGCTTGGTCTAGATGATTCCTTTGAATATGAGTTGTACGGGAGACAGTGTGCAAATAATGACACCTATGAGGTCATAGAAACCTATATTCTAGTGACTCAACTCTCACCACTATCTAAAAAGGCACAACGTATCTTAGAGATAACTTGCTATGTATCTTGATTAATTTATGTCCCAAATGAGGTAATACACATAGAATGACATGATGTAACACCTCAAAATCTAAAATGGTATAAAAAGATGAATAATATATGAATTTTTCCTTGAATGAGTTGTATCCATATGATTCTGATTCTGCTATTCATGCTCTGAATTCACTTAAACAGGATTATGAACAAATTGAGTTGCCTCCCCCGACTCTATCCATCATAGTGGTGAATGGAATATTATCCTATTGATGGACTCATATAGAGCCATCTGAATTGATTTCCAAAATCATTTCTTATAGGGAAACACAATATAAAGAATATGTTTCTCCTAGAATCCTCCAAATTCAACAATACATGCTCTAATCATATAATCTAAAACCGAAGTCATCTTCTCAGAATAGTCATTTGTTTGATGGTGATATGCAGTACTTAGGATCACCATTGAGTTGAGTGATCTCTAACATCCATTCCAAAGATGTTATGTGAACCATGAATCTCAGTCCAAATTCATAGAATGGGGAACACCACCAAGTCTCACTATTTATCAGATATAAAGTCTACCTAACTCATCTAAAGAGTAGTTTTCTCAGATTAAGAAGATGTGAGTGACATTGATCAACCTATTGATGATCACTCGTACCACGTCACTGACTCAAGTAGATCCCAACCACCCTCTCCCAATGTTTATGGTCACATCATTACATTTCCACTCAGGAATGGATAAATGTGGTTGATGAAAATTAGGTTTCTTGTGCTCTCCATTCACCAAACGATAGGTGGATCACCATGTGATGAAATCCAGTATCTGATTATTAATACATGGCCATTAGTACTGAAAATTCATATCCAGATAAATCTTGATAATCCCTGGATGACCTACCAAAATAGACAGATGATATACACTAAACTTCTCTTCTTGTTTATCATAAGGAACCCAAACATGACTATGTTAGTGTATGGTATCACTGATATTTAAAACCCAACCAGGATTTGGGTTATCTCCTATAAAAATATCCTCTAGAATGAGGCCCTAATAATATGATAACTGTCACATCCACACCCATTCGATGATAGAATATTTCACTGCAAGTGCTACTAGAACTGGATTACCATGCTATTCTTGTAGCTTTATATGAAATTAATAAAACATATCAATCTTTTGTAACTCACCAAAATACAATTGAATAAAATGTGTTAAAGTCTTCCAGCTCAATACATCATCCCTGGAATTTCATTTTCTAATGGTATATGCCATCTCAAAATCAAAATATTGTAGATATTCCACCCACCTGTACTGCTTCAAATTCAATTATGTTCTATGGAAATGTTCTTTAAACTATTATTATCTATATAAAGCAGAAACCATTAAACCAAAAGAAATTATCCCAAATATAGAATAAAATTAACATTAAATGCTAGATCGAGTTCATTCATAAGATAATTCCTCTCATGAGGCCATAACTAGTGAGTTCTATACCGAACAATGTGATCACCATACATTAGAACATCACCAATCCCAATTCCTTGTCCATTACAATATTCTATATATCCTATACCTAACATGAGAATATTCATAATTGGAGATGAATTGAGTCATCTTTTTAACTTTTTAAATTCCATCCCACATTCTTCAAAACATAGGGATTACACAACCTTATTATTCCTCTCCATGAGAGGCACTTCTAAGTGGGATAATTCTTAGCAGGAAGGCCTTAAATATCCTAAAATCCAAATAAATAAGTTTATATCAGACACAATCTTGGGCGTCCCCTATGAAAACTGACACACACCTTCTCTAGGTCAATTGATATTCTAGTTTCAGATATCATATGACCAAATAAGTGAGTATTACGAATCTAAATGTGGAATTTACTGAGCATCGCATATAGTTGGTTCTCTCTCATTTTACTAATATTGATATCAATATGGGTTTTTTGGTCATGAATGGTACTCATGTACAATAATATGTCTTCTAAAAAGTCTACCACAACGGGGTCAGGAGACGTGTGGAAAATACGATTCATCAAATCCATGAAGACTGAATGTGCGTCCATTAGACCGAATGGAATTACCAAGTACTCTTAAAATCCATACATTCTCCCGAGTGCTATACATGGTATATCAATTGTTGTTACATGGACCTAATTATAACTTGATCTCAAATGAGACATGGAAAAAACTATCGCTACTTATATCTGGTCGATGAGGTGTTCAATGAAACTAACTGCATAATTTTTCATCATATTAATTTGAGTAGATCATCTATAAATCACACATAATCCCATGGTACCATCCTACTTATAGAGAAAAAGAACTAGTGAACCCCATTGGAACGTGCTGGGTCTGATAAAGGCCTTATCCACAAGATCTTCATGATAGTTTTTAAGTTCATGGATATTTTTCAATGCCATCCTATACAGTGGAATCGACACATGTGTTTCACATAGAACTAGCTCAATAGAGAAATCAACCACTCCCTAATGATGTAATCTAGAGAAATATTCAAGAAATATATAAAAATTGATCCACAATATTAGGTTACTCCACAAAATTCATTCCCGTCTCGCTCGTAAAGAGACTCTCTATCTGAGATGTCACTCTACCAGGCACAATATTCTTGGGTCCTGCTCGATTTGTCTTTATATCCCACTCACCAATGTGAATATACATATTTATTTCAAGCGATGTAAAAGTCACTCTATGGCAATAAAAATCCACAATTTCAAGATAATGCACTAGCCATTCTATAATGAAAATGATTTCGATGCCAGTAATCTGAAGGATTCAAAAAAATATAGAAGAAATGGTACCTACCTATCTCAAGGGTGAACTACAAACACTGAGGTATGCCCCCTTTTCTGACCCATAGCGGAGAGTTGAGAGACATAATGCTACAAAATTACTCAGTAGGAAGATAAAATATTTATACAGATGCAGTAGATATCAAAGACTTTGATGAACCTATATTGAAATGGGAATATACTAAAGTAGTGATTACATGGATAGTACCTATAACCGTAGATGTCCCCATAATATGCTCCTCTGGATCTAGATACACGAATCACATATGGTCTGAACCATGACCCTGAGATGCATCTTGAAAAGTCTGAGCAGATCCATAATGTTATCAATGATTACCTGAAGTCTAACTACCACCACCATGAATGTTAATATGTCATAAATATTTACTAGTAGAATACCAACTCCTAGCATGATGAAACTTCATAGATCATGTACCTCATAAGGGTCATGGAACAGATCCCCTTCTATTAAATGATCGATAAAAAGAATAGAAGAAGTGTAATAGATGAACCATCCTACTACTAACTCATCATTACCTTGGGTTCTTTATGAATATAGGCCTATTAGGGACTATACTACCACATTGGTTACATACTATGTAATTCTGAGTAACATCACCTAGCTGGAACTGCCCCCACATGGACCCTCGAATTGATGAATTCTACTTCCTAATGAATCATTATCCGAATGTGGAATAAATGTGACATGGCTCATATGACCACCTTATCTATGATTTCACTATATGATAAAGGCCTAGTTCACTAAAACAATAATGGTAGTCAACATATATACATTCACCTACAAAATTACAGTGTAAGAAATCCTATCCCCAGTATTCATCATAATAGTCAATTTATCAGATGTCTGAGATGGAACAAAAAGCCGAATCATGGTGATTTGAGCAGAATACTGAAGCCCTATGAAGGAGAAATACTAATGATTAAGGAACTAACTACATTGAATTATATCAAATTATACCTTAATAAGATATAAAATAATGCTATTTGAGTGTCTTCCCAACTCATGTATAGGTAATTATCTAACTTAGATACGACATCCCACCAACGCTTGGCAATGCTGCTAAGCATTTGGGTAGCAAACATAACAGCCTGTAACACCCAGAGATTTTACGAGAAATATTCTTTTTTAGTTACATTGATGCCTTGTGTTTTAAGCTACACCAAAATTATATTGCACTATACAAAACATTGTATTCGCTTGTATTATATGCAAACCCTATTCTTGGCTTGAGTTGCATGCAATGACGACCTTCCTTAATAGCATTTGTTGTACGCAATACTGAGATTCACTAAACAACATTATATTGTTATAATATTATTATGAACTAGGTGATATGAATAATATTTACCAAATTTTTAATTTTATAATATTATCATTTATCTTACTAGTCATCTAGAACATGGTATGAGATCAAAATAAAATTTTTAGGTAAAATAAGTATTTTTAAAAAATGCATTTTTGCCACCATTTGATGGTGCGCCCACATTAAATCTACTTTTTGACATGTTTATGAGTTAAATTTGACAATATAATCTTATTCATTGCAATATTTATAAATAAATTAATTTGGATAATTTTTTAATATTTCCTTGTTAACTTTTATATTTTGATGAATAGTAAAAATATGCTAATTTTTTATTAAAAAAACATTTTTCATCAAGATAATTTATATCGATAAATTATAATATTGAATGGTTTTAAAGTATAAATAGAATATATTTTACCCATTTTATATAATTTAAGTCATTATCATTAATTTGACATTTAATTAATAGTTAAAAACATTTCAATCTTTTGCAATGTTTTAACTTTTAAAACCCATTTTTCAGAACAGCAGGATTAATTTTAAATTAAATACTTCAACTTCTATGTTCTTAATTTGGAATAATATATTAAATATTTGGAATCATTATGTACAAATCATATTAACAGACTACCTTTTTTAGGCATTATGAATATTAATTATGGTTAATTTTATTTACTATAGTTAAAGGTAAATCAGGTAATTAAGGGTAAAAATAAGATTATAAAATTACCCTAAAACCGTCCAATATTATATTGGATGAATAAGAGTAGACCCATATCACATAAGGGTCTGAATATATACATTTCATGGACTTTTGACTATGAAAATGATATAATTATTTTTAAAACAAAATAAAGTGACATTATGTCACTCTATAATATCTTATAAGTGTAATAAATTCAATTTAGTGGTAAAATTCATTAAAAATCCAAAATAAATAGTCTAAAGAAAGATAATAAAATTATATACTTGATGTTAATTTATTTATAATTTTTAGGGATTATATAATTATTATTAATGATGACACAATAGTGATGTATAAATTATTTTATTGATTGAAATATCAAATAAATGATTTTAAAAATAATAAAATAAATATTATATGAACTATTTATTATACTCCCTGAATTTTATAGAAGAATATGAAATGTTATAAATATATTAAATATTTTGGTTCCAATATATCCTCTATGTGGATTTTATTTAAATTAAAATAGATGAATAGTGACAGAATTGACAATAATGTTATTTTATAAAATTAACATATTATTAAAGTGTTTAAAAATTAAAAAATTATTTAAAAAATTATAAATTGAAATTTATATGGTATAAATTTTTTAAATTATCTAATTATGGACAATTTACAACTCATAATTAATTATTTATAACAATTTAAATTTAGAATATTATTACCACAAATAAAATTAAATAGACTAAATAGGGATAAATAAAGTTGATAAGGTTTAAAATACATTTACAACGTGTATAAATTTTTTTGGATGATGATATTACAACCATATCACATCTCATCATAGACTCTAAGTCATTTTGGAAATTTTTATGTGGTGTTTGAGTTTATTATAAATTAATATTTTAGAGGTTTTCCATAGTGCCCCTCTCCTCTCTTATAAAAGGGAACCTACTCCCTCTCCTCTTCACAACATTTTGAGCCTTAAATAACAGAAAAAACCTATCCACTTCTCATATAAACTTCACTATATAATACTATAGGTAATTTATTTCTTCAAAGTACAACTTTAGTGCCCTAATATGAGGTCTTTAAGAGGCACGTGGAAGAAGAGGTAATATCTTTTACCGATTATTTCAAATTAATTTCTTCTTCTACTTACTCTTATTTTGTTGTTTCATAATAAAGTAATAAAATAAGTATCACTAATATACTGATATGTTATTATAAATATGAAACATCCCTATTTCACCTTCTATCCATACTATGAAAAATAAAATCACCGTGCGTGCGTACGTACAGAATACTGTCTCAACACTGTGGTGTAATTTGTTTTTTCACCACCACCTTACATGGATGGGTATAATGGTGGAAATAATAACTATGTATGATTATAATAAAATTATAATAATTATGAGATATTATATCATCCAATCAAATTTAATTCATTAATTATGGGAATGATATCATTGCTCGTGCGTACGTAAGGATTACCGTCTCCACGATGCAATGAGATTCATTCTCCATGTTTACTATTCAAGAATGATTATTAAGTATATATAATAGGTAATCATGAAATATATGACATAATAATGATACATTATATACATATATATATATATATATATTTCATTTACTTTAATTCAATTTAATAAGGAAATGAAAATAGCGTTCATGCATACGTACTACCTACCTTCTCCATGAATGGTGTTTTTCATTACATTTATCGATGTATTATATATATATTCAGAATATATATTATATATAAATCATTTTTTACATTCTAGAAGTATGTAATCATGATATGTGTAATAATAGAAATAATTACAAGTACAAACACGTACGATAAATGAAAAGATTTTACCCAATATGCTTCTTTAACGTGGAATTGAAAAATGAACTGGTAATATAAAGTCATAAGTGAATCATATATGATATCATAAATATTATTATGGTTCTGATACAAGTTAATAATATGTTTAAACCCACTATACAAGAGCCTCTGACACAGACTTTAGAAATTTGAAATAAGGTAAGGGATTAGTATTCTAATATTTTTTTATCCAGGATTGTTTATTCGTAAGTATTTATTGGGGTTATTTTTATCATCCACGTCCATGATTTGTCAAGATGTTTTTATAAAATTTTTACTATTATTACATGTATGTTTTTACCCATTTTTTACTTTTACTACAAGGTATGGAAGGCATAATTCTTTTGTTTACTATATGAGGTACTTTTTGACTATTCTGGAAAAAGTATGAGGAAAAGGTTTTTTTAACTTATAAAGTATGAATGGATTTTTACAGTTCAAAAATTCCATATTTCAATATAGCTTCCTATGCAATATTTCATGATTATTTTGAACAAAAATTCATTTATTTTCAAATTTTTCTTCATTTTGAGGAACGAAAATGATATTAATGAAGATATGATATTTTCCTCAAGAATTGAGTTCATGTGTTTTATCAAAATTATAATCCATCTATGTTGATATTGGGATAGATTGCAATCCCTACTACAACATTGATTAGATTATGTTATGATGGAATTATTTTTATGAAGTCCTTTATCTTATATGGATTATGTTATGATGGCATGATGTTTAAAAATACCATTTTTATTACTTGGTTTATGCTATGATGTGTGATTTATGATTTTGTGGCACACATAAGAATGGTTTAATTATGAGATGTGTGGGAGAAATATCTCCATCCAATGAATTGGGTAAAGATTTATATCTCCTCAGATAAACATGGCTGTAATGAAAAGTAAATCTAGTTTAGTAATACAGGGCTGGAACGGCAAGTAAACCCAGTTCAGTAATTGACTTGTTCCACTATAATGGTCTTGGAAGCAATGACTTGGATAGTATGGAAATACTATAATGTGATTAATGGTTTTCTAGAATTTCATGTTTTATTCAATTCTATTTTATCATGATTGATGATCCTTTATGATATATTCTTTACATACTCCCAAGATTTATTTCACAACTCATGATATTGACGTTTAAACCTTATGTTAATGTTTTTATGTTCAAATGTATATGGTTTGTTTTATATTCTACATGATTACCCTTACCAAGCATTCAATCTCACCCTTTATATGTTTTCTTTTCCCCGGGATATAAACAAAGGATTTACTTAGAAAAAAAAGGGGAATATCTTCATGGGAGATGTTGATGATCTTTCACCATTATTAGAAGATTATTTTCCATGTTTCTAAAGACACTAAACTATTACAGTCCATGAGTGTCTATTTTTTTATGTATTAAGTATTACATTAAAGAAATGCAATGTCCATGTCTTTTAGGCTTTGGGTCTCTCAAATTGATATCAGAGGAAAGGTTTAGATATCCATTAGAAACTAGGATGTGAAAACTTTAGTGATATACCTAGATATATTTCTAAGGTATGTCTAGGTATGCCCATAAGGTTTAGTATAACTATAGGTTACAATCCTAGAATTACGATAATAATCAGGAATAACCTAGGAATAAACCTATTATTATAGAGATTGAACATACTCCCCCATGATTATGTTGTTTTCCTAGTATGATTTTTTCCTCTCACACTATTATTTTTGGGTTTTACAAAAATTTCTAGGAATAGGAAGACTCATGATAATGGAGGATATGATGGACAATGGAATGATATTCTTCAAAAGAAACAAAATGAAATGGGATTTTGAAGTCCAAAAATTTTTTTATTCCAAATCAGAAATCTCATTATATGGTCAATAATCTCAACTTTGGTAAGTTTCCTGACTCATCTTATAAGAGAAGCATAGAGTTTCATGATTATCATAGAGGAATGAATTTTCAATTTCTCTAATGTAAATCAAGTGGGAAGAGGCATCGGGGATAATGTTTCAAAGGAACAAGAGGATGCTTTGGGTGTGGAAAAGAAGGCCACAAAGCATGTAATTGCAATGGAAAAGGTTCAGTTGACACCATATACAAGGATAATGGTATTGCTAAGACATCAACAACGGTTAAATGTTTTAAATGTGGAATGTACATGCATTATGAAAATCAAATCCCTATGGGAAAATCTAATGATGAGAATCTGAAAGGTTGTATGGGTAGTATTTATGTTGATTATGATGAAGAGACTACAAATGATATATGATATGAAAGAAGCGTGGAGGAAAAAAATGTCAAAGATCGGTTGATGGTTTAAGAAGGTAGTGGAAAGATTGTATGTTTATCAAGAGAAATGATGTATAGGTAAAATAATGGTACTATGAAATAAAGAAACATATAAGGATTGTTGAACTGTTTTTCTTCCTAATGTATTTGAATGTATATATTGAATGGTTCGGGTAACCATGAATGGTTATTCAGATATTATTGGAAAGAAGATGATATGCACATAATGAAGGGATATAGAGATAATGAAATGTTTGATAGTATTAATGTGCTCATGACTGATATAAAAACAATGTGACATCATCGTTTGATTATATAGATATTTTATGATTTTGCTGTGTGGAAATGAATAACTTTTGACAGAATTCATGATTTCACAAAGGTTCGATGGTAATTCATGCTTCAAGAGAATACATGATTAAGGTCTTCACATGTTTGGAATGTGACCAACTAGATATATCTTCTGATATATATGGGATAAATTATTGTATTCACATACATGGTAGATGAACTCTCTAGTAATCTTTTTCATTATACTATGAGACTGGACATATGTATTTTGGATAATCCTAATGATTGGAATAGATTCAATTAGACACCAGATAGTATTGTTTAAGGCTATAAATTTTTTATACTTTTTCTGAAATGTTATAATAGTATAGTTTTAGAAGAAGGAAACCCATAGGATGAGCGACAACCCATCGCGTCAGACAAGGATGCAGGAATCAAACCCACAACCAATGTGCAACAGGCCTTTATCACCTACCAATAGCCTACATGAAGTCCCTGGTTAGTAGAAATTAGTTTCACATTATTAATCGGTATAATATATGAAGTATAAGTCCATTTTTGAATCATATATGGTTAGTCTCACTATAGATAGACTTATGTATATTTAATAATTTGGAAAACCATTGATTTGAGACAGATTGAATAACCTATCATTCTATTGTATTTTCTATTTACTCTTCAAGAATAACAAAATAAAAATAATTTCTTTAAATAAAATATGAAGTTGAAATTTTTCATGGAATTACCAATGATGATATTACACTGAAATAAATTATGTATTTCTCCTTATGAAAAAATATATCAACATTATGGAAATGATATTGAAAACCAAAAAAATGTCATATTATCCTCATATCTGATGAATCAGATGGTACCTTATATCATTACAAATTTATTTCTTTGTGATTGTTGGCTTTTACATAGCCATGTTCTCTACCACTATCCATCCAAACTTGATGGTTATATTTATTTTCCATATCCATATTTTCACCTATGTTCTCCTATGTGGAAACCTAGAGATGAGTTAATTTGGGTAACTATTATGTTTCGTACAGTGTGGTTTTTTATGAATGAAACTTTCAAGTAGTAAACTATTTATAACCCCAATGAATTTTGAGGGAGAAATTCATTTTAATGGGGGTAGAATGTAACACTATAATATTTTAGGAAAAATATTCTTTTTAATTACTTTTATGTCTTGGGTTCTACACTAAAACAAAAATATCTTGCGCAATACACAAAACCATATTAGCTTTTACTATACGCAAACACTATTCTTGGCTTGTGTTGCACGCAAGAGCGACCTTCCATAATAGCGTGTGTTGTACACAATATCGAGATTCACTAAATAATGATATATTGTTATAATATTATTATGAACTATCCATTATAAATACTATTATCCATTTTTTAAATTTTATATCATTTTTATTCATCTTAACCGTTATTTAGAACTTGGTATGATAACAAAATAATTTTTTTGGGTAAAATAGGTATTTTGCAAAAAAAATGCAGTTTTTCCACCATTTGATTATGCGCCCACTTTAAACCTAGTTTTTGACAAGTTTATGAGTTAAATTTAACAAAATAAACATATTTATTTCAATAATTATATAAAAATTGATAAATTTTGAATATTTTTAGGTTGACTTTCATATTTTGATGAATAGTAAAAATACACTAAATTTTAATTTAAAACAACATTTTTCATCATGATAATTTATTTGGTTAAATTATAATATTTAATGGTCTTAAAATTTAAATAGAATATTTTTTTACCATTTAATATAATTTAAGTCATTATAATTAATTTTACATTGAATTCTTAGGTAAAAACATTTCAATCATTTGCATTGTTTTAACTTTAAAAACCCATTTTCTCCACAGTGGGATTATTTTAAAATTAAATACCGCATCTTATGTGTTTTTAAAGTTGGAAAAATGGATTCCATTTTTGGAAATAGTTGTTTTATATTATGTTAATAGGCTACTTTTTATTTTTAGGCATTATGAATTTTAACTATGGTAAATTTTATTTACTAAAGTTAACGATAATTTGGGTAATTAGAGGTAAAAATAAGATAATAAAATTACCCTAACACCAGAAAAAATTCTATTAGATGAATAATAGTCGAAAAATATCACCTAAGGTTCGGAATAGATTCATTTCATGGACTTTTGTCCTAGAAAAGGAAGTAATTTTTATTAAATCCAATGAATGTGATAACATGTCACTCTCTTATATCTTATAAGTGTAATAATTTTAATATAGTAAAAACTTAATGAAACATCCAAAATAAATAGTCTCCAAAAATATAATTAATTTATCTACATCATGTGAATTTATTTCGAATTTTTTAGGATTAATGAATCATCATTAATAATGACACAATAGTGATGTATAAATTATATTGTTGATTGAAATATCAAATAAATGGATTTAAAAATAATAAATAAAAATTATATGAACAATTTAATGTGCTTCATGAATTTTATAGATAAATATGAGATGTTATGAATCTATTAATTATTTGTTTTTGAATATATCCTTTGTGTGTATTTTATTTAATTTAAAATAAATAAATAGTGAGAAGATTGACACTATTGTTATTTCATAAAAATTACAAATTTCTAAATTGTTTAAAAATAATAAAATTATTTAAAAAATTAAAAATTTATAATTATTTTGTGTAAAATATCATAAAGTATACAATTATTGAAAACTAACAACACATATGTAATTATTTATAACAATTTAAAATTTACAATATTATTACCCCAAATAAAATTAAATATATTAAATAATGATAAATCAAGTTGATAACGTTTTAATTAAATTCCCAAAATGTATTTATCATATTGGATGATTATATTACAAACCTATCTCATCTAATCTTATAATATTATTCATTTTTGATGTTTTAGGTGGGTTTGTGTTTATTATAAATTAATATTTTTGAGGTTTCCAAAAGTGCCCCTCTCATCTCTTATAAAAGGGCACCTCCTACCTCTCCTATTCAAAACATTTTTAGCCTTCAAAATCAAAAAATACATATCAATTTATATTCTCCAATTCCATATAAACATACTAGAGGTCCCGGTTTTCTTCAATGTCCAACTTCTGTGCCCTAAGAGGAGGTTTAAAACAGGCGCGTCGACGAAGTGGTAATATCCTTTACCAATTCTTTCAAATTAATTTCTACATATACATCACTTATTTTTTTGTTTCATAATAAAGTAATCAAATCAGTATCAAAAATATACTTATATGTTATTATAAATATTAATAAACCTTATTTCACATTCTATCCATCCTATAAAAAAAATCACCACGCGTGTGTACGTACGAAATACCGTCTCCACGCTATGGTGTAATCTGTTTTCCATCACCACCTTACATTTATGGGTATAATAGTGTAAATAATAACTATATATAATTATTAACATAATAATAATTTTTAGATATTATATCATCCACTCCAATTTAATTCAATAATTATGGGAATGATATCATCGCTTGTTCGTATGTACGGATTACAATCTCCACGATGCGATGAGATTCATTCTTCAGGTTAACCATTCAAGAATGATTATAAAGAATATATAATAGTTAATCATGAAATATATGAAATAATAATACTACTATATTTATATATATAAATATGTCATTTACTTTCATTCAATTTAATAAGGAAATGAAAACATCATTCATGCATATGAACGGCCTACCGTCTCCATAAACGGTGTATTTCATTCCATTTATCGATCTATTATATACATATTATGAATATATATTTTGTATAAATCATGTTTTACAATATATAAGTATGTAATCATGATCTAAGTAATCAAATGTATAATTACAAGTCCAATCAAGAATGATAAATCAAACGATTTTATCCAAAATGCTACTTTAACATGGAATTGACAAATGAAAGGGTAATATAAAGTTGTAAGTGAATCATATATGATATATTAATTTTTATTATGTTTTTGTTACCGGTAAATAATATGTTTAAACCCACTATATAAGAGTCTCATACACATACAAAAGAAATTGGACACAAGGTAAGAGATTATTATTCCAATCCCGTTTTTATCAGGGATTGTTTATTCATAAGTATTTACTGGGTATATGTTTATCATTTATGTCCATGATTTATAAAAATGTTTTCATAAAATGTTTACTATTATTCCATGTATTTTTTTATCATTTTTTTACTTTTACCACATGGTATGGAATGAAATTTTCTTTTGTTTGCCATATGAGGTACTTTGTGACTTTTCCGGCAATAGTACGAGAAGAATGTTTTTTATCATATGCGACATGAATTGAATTTTACGATTACATAATGCCTTATTACCATCATTATTACTATGCAAAATTTCATGATTATTTTCAACAAAAATTCATTTCATTAAAAATTGTATGTCATTTTGAGAAATGAAAATGATTTTAATGAAGAAGGGAAATTTTCCTCACGAACTAATTTCAAGTGTTTTATCAAAATTATTTTCCATATATGATGATATAGGGTTAGTTTTCAATCCCTATTATTACATTGATTTTATTGTGTTATGATTTAATTGTTTTTATGAAGTCCTTTCTCTTATATGTATTATTTTATGAATGCAAGATGTTTCAGAATCCCATTTTTATTACATGGGCTATGTTATGATGTATGATTTAGGATTTTGTGGCACACATGAGATTGGTTTCATTATGGAATGGGTGGGACCCATATCTCCCTCTAATGCATTGGGTAAATATTTATATGTCATGAAATAAACATGGCTGGAACAACAAGTAAATCTGGTTCAGTAACACAGGGCTGGAAAGTCAAGTAAACCCGGTTCAGTAATGGAAATTGTCCACTATGATGGTCTTGGGAGAAATTCCTTGGCTACTATGGAAATAATATCATGTGAATAATTGTTTTCCACAATTACATGTTTTATTATAAAGCTATTATATCATGACTTATTTTCCTTAATGATCTACTCCTTACATACTGCCAAGATATATTTCACAACTCAAGATTTTTCTGTTTTAAACCTTATGTTCATGTTTTTAAGTTCAAATATATATGGTTTATTTTATTTTCTCTATGATTACCCTTACTAATCATTCTATGTCACCCTTTATATGTTTTATTTCCCCTAGGATATAAATAATGGTTTTTGGTTAGAAAAAATGGGGAATATCATTATAGGATATATTGAATATCTTTCACAATGATTAGAAGATTATGTTCCATGTTTCCAAATACACAAAACATTTACGGTTCTTAGGTGTTTTTTTCGTTATGTATTAATTATTCCACAAAAGAAAATAAATTTCCATGTATCTCAAGCTTCAGTTCTCTAGTAGTCCTCTCCGAATACATCTCAATATGGTCAAATAGGAATATCATAGCTTTTATCCATGACATTTCATCATGAGGAATGCCATCCGTTGAGAAAAAGGGAGAATTTGGCTACTAAATGTCCTGTGTATGCCCTTGAATAGTTTGGATGGGCCATTAATCACCCTAAATATTGTGCATAAACCTCATAAAACTATATCTTAACTGAGAATCGACCCCCAGTGAAATATCAAAAGGTTGTTCCATAGGTGGAACTACATGAGGTATAATGGGTGGGTCATGGCCCACCACCTCTGGAGTGTGCTCATAACCACTCTCTTGGAATGTCTCTCATGTACTTCATGTTGTCATAAATCTACAATTTCTATACACACACCTCAAACATGATTTATAATAGACATCACATAAAATTTTGGAAGTAAGATAATGATTGTAGGTACATGGCCTCCCTGAACATAAAAAAATAGATATAGAAGGTGATAAGATGACAAGATATTTGACATATTTTGTGTATAACACCACTCATATCCTACTCAAAGAGTTGGTTATAGATAAGAAGAAAGGAACTCAAAAGGTTCACAATGAATTCATCCTATATCCTTTTCCAAGTTACTGTCAGGGTCATATATTTACTTATAAGGTGGATGCTTCATTTTTAATAAGTGTTTTTCATTTAAAATTTTTTGGATTATGTATAGTTTCCATTTGGATGAGTTAGGTGGATCACCATACCAATTCATAATGGACCATACTCTTCATTAGTTGATAGTGGCATCCACATAAACCAAACCATTAAAAATTCCAAAATCTAAACTGGAACAGTTCTATATTCATATGTTAACAGATAAACAACCATATTTATAACATTCAACAGTATAAGATATAGAAACTATGAACAGAGGCCGTCAAATGATAACATAACTATTCACGATGAATGTTGACATGGCATGCCAATATTCATTTTTTTCCAATATGGTGCCTAGTATGATGCATGTAATTGAATGTCATAGTCACATCAAGATTGATTAATAAGAAATAATCATTCCAATTGGACCAATATCAATAATATCATTACTCATGTGTGTATCCCAAAAGTGATGTTATATCAACCATAAATAGAATAAATAGTAACTACAATTCTAATCCAAGGAAATTTGGGTTTGCACCTTAAATGGGTTAGCTATATCGACGCATCAATTTAGTTACAAATTCCTATATCCTAGTATATTGTCTAATCAGAAATTGTAATACATTGGAAAATAAAAGTACCCTACATCCACTTTAAACACCCTGCCCAGAGTTCTACTGAACCCGACCCTGAGATAGTTGGCCACATGACCTCTATCACATCTCCCTGAATGCCAAAGGCTGCTGACTAGCAACGAGGGCATTGTTTGTGTCCATTAGGAGACTATTAACTCGTTGTATTAGGTATAATGAGGTGGTAAAATATATATATCGTGTAATAGAATCAAAAGAATAAACATATCCTTGAATATGGAATGAAATAAGTAATTTTAATATAAAAAATTTACGTGCACGGGATAAGGGTACAATCATATACTTCATGCCATCAAAAACAATAAAAGGAAAAAACTACTACACAAAAACTCAAGCATATGCTCAGTCCTGTACCCCCAAATCTCCAACCTAGACAGGAACACCAATCGAACATCGAAAACAGACAACAACCCTTTATTTGTACCTTTGGTCATATATTATAATCAGGTAAAAAATGTTACTCAAACATGGTGTGGTATGTAATCATAGTATCCCAACATCCATAGTGTTTAGGCCCTTTTCAATTCATGCTATAAATGAAATAAAATTTTCCAAATATAATAAATGATGGGGATGTAAATAAATAAAATATTGCTACTTGGGATGAGATCCAAAATGATCACCCATCCCATATCACCTACTTCTGGACTATGTAGAAATCCTAAATAATAAACTTATGAAGGTCATAATATATATATCATGAGGAAATTTAAACAGGGAATCATAAAAAAAATACCCTGAGCTCATGCTCTGTCTTGGGGTCTCATATCCATCTCATTGCATAAACAAACATAAGTGTATACAAATGTATAACTATAGATAATTACTACATTATAAAGTTAAAAGAAATGGATGAATCTCATCTGAATAATATATCCATCAATTCGTGAGGTGGAGTATCATGACCAACCAAGGTGATCTAAATGAATCCCATGTATCGCAACCAGAACAATTGATATAAGATAATATTTTTGAGCCGATCCAAGGTGACCCTAACATTTTCCTATGTATCCTTACGCATTATGGTATCCACTGATTTCATCCCATGTATCTTACAAGGGGACTGAGTAACACTCATGGCATGTTTTATCAATCTTCCAAAATGTTTCTTCTATTGTGTCTCCCCTCAGGAACTGGTATCACTAAAGAGTATAATAAATCCCCTAGGAAGCTATTTTCTAGAAATCAAATGCGTCTCTCTTGGTGCATCAGGTTATAAACCATTATGAATTAAGGGTCCATCCCGGGGTCCATAATGGGGATCCCATGTTCTCTCATAGCTCATTCCATGTTCCATATCAAACTAGGAATACATATCTACCAATGCATTTTTGATTTCATGGAAAACAATTCATCTCTATACCACAATCTTTCCTTTTAACCATATGAATTTTTAGATAATAAATAATGTCACATTTCATATAGAATGTAAATGAGCATTAAATAATAGTAAGAAAGGTATGATGCATATGTTACATGGTATAATCCTTAAACCAGTTCTGTCAACACATGAAATTGAAAAGAATACGCAAGTGAGTTTAACAAGAATTTCATATGGTGCAAGCCACTACCACAGGAATAATCTCTAACAAATTTTCATAGGAAATTAAACATAATAAATGCATATTGCATCAACATACCTCTTACAAATATGACATAAACAACATTTCTCAATCTCAATCTATCAATATTGATTAAGCATCACCTTTCATTAGAATCATGAAAAATGATCATATTGGAGAACCAAACAAGGCATAAGCCTTTTGTATGCCCTAATGTCATGACCCCCTCTCTCTAAAGTTACCCATCCTAGGTAGCCAACGAAGAAAGATTGATCATTACACCACAAATCCCACATCCAGTAGGCCCCCAGGATGGTGACTAGCACCATGGGTATACAATCTCACAAAATGGGAGGAATTAATATTTATAACAAAACAAGATTTGTTGATAAGATGAGTCATCAATAAACAACTCTAATAAAAAATAAAAAAAAACCATCCCACATGCACGAATAAATAGATTTGATACAAATAATATAATGTTTCCAATGAAAATACCCAAAATTAATGTTAATGAATTGACACTACAACTTTCAAGGATCTGAGCTAGTAAGGTCTAATAGGATCCATGAAATCATCCTGGAAACCACGAAACAGACTTATACATGTAGGGGAATCAAAAAAGATTACTCAGTATTAAAACCAAAGTCTCAAGTGCACATGTTAAATAAGCATAAAAATGCACCTATGACAAAACTACATAACCAAAAAAAACCTAAATAAGTATACTGATCATCTCATCCTTACCAAGGAACACTCACCAAATAAAACATCCAACTAATATAATATAGAGTATGGATCAATGATGATAGGGTTCCCCTCACAACTTTCCCACCAATATATCTGTCCCTCCAAATGATGTACATCTTGGAACTCCCATCCCTTTCAAATACAACCTTACAAGACACCTAGGCCTCATAACACACCCAAACCGTAGTCACCTGAGCCACAAAAAACATCCTACCCACATACACTAGGTCCTCTCAAAACATCACATCTAATCCTGAATACACTTGGGAATTCACATCACAACTCAACCTAAATACACATATGAAAAAATATCACTACTCACCCACAAGACACATTTGATACCACATCACAACAATCATCTAATTCACTAATAGAAAATTTTCCATCAAAACCTATGAAATAACGACCTTACCTAGAAGAGAGAACAAAAATGTTTGTGTACCAAGCCATCTGCACTCCTCAACAGATGTCAGAAAAAACAACACCTCCCCCTCGCATTACTCTGGGGGTGTTACTCATATAGTCCTCATTGTGGGTGGGGTGCATATAGAAATCACAAGTTAAATACAAAAAAATTTATATAGTCTCATACCATCAATCACACAATATGTGTTCATAAAAAAACTACTCACAACATTGTTACCCTTTCAATAACCTCTAAATTCATTTATTAGTATCCCCAATAATCATTTTAGATGATTAAGAGACCTGATAAAATAATTTGGCTTCACATTTCCTCCATGTTTAATAACAATTAATTTTATTACTCACTATCGTGTACAATAAATAACACAATCCATCATTAATATTTTTTACAAATCTAATCCCATAAACCAAACTAGTCCATTCCATTTAACACATTATTAAAAAATTATTTATTTATTTCATCACTTATCGGGAATCCATCATAGAAAAACCACCTTCCACAAATTGATCATCATGTTTCCACCTTGCAACTACAAAATCAAAGTCCATAAACAATCACCTCGTCACCCCAAAAGATCAACCCAAAAACTACCAACACACTACATTAAAACTACTAATAAAAAAATATCACCCAACATGCCCCAACCAAAGAGAACTGCACCAAAAGAAAATCCACACAACCATATCACCTCAAGATCATTTTTATTGATTTAATAAAGTGTAATTTTATCAAATTCAACTTTATTTTTATGGGCGTTATGAAAAAAATCTTAATCATGGTGAAACAAAATTTAATTAGACAAGTGTAAGTAATTAATAAATTTTTATTTCCAGGTGATAGCATAAAATCACCACCCAAAAAAATCACTACACACATATATAGATCACAAAAAAAACCCCCAATGGCCATAATATTCTGTCATGAATCATGCCCATATCATAGAAACATGAAAAAAAATATTGAATCTATGAAAAAAGTGATTCAAACCCATTTAAACCTTTCAATTTAAATTAACAGTATTTTTATATTTTATAAATCTATAGTAATGATGATTCATAAGTAATATGAAGTAAAACTCTCCCCCATGATACATAATTAATGTGAAATGTAGGAAATCCTACCACATTGATGCTTTTCAACTCAATGTGCACCAAAGGGTGCATGATAAAATTCCCATGAACCATTGTTGCTCAAGAAACATGATGATCAATCTACACCGCTCTATAGGGTGTGAAAACTCAATCCATTTAAACACTAAACTAATGAAACTCCATTATAACCGATCCCCGTGAGAAGAACATAATAAAATAGAATACCAAATGGAGGATAACTCACCATAGATTTCCAATGAACAACCACCTGGAATACTGGATTGAATATGGAAGAAGAACGGATCTAGGAACACCATAGGGGTCAAAGGGTTTTACCAAAACGAGAGGAAAATTAATCCAAGGATGATTGAATAAGGGTTCATCTTGAAAAGAATTTTAAAACTACACTGGATTGGGGCATCACATGACATGCAATCCCCTTTCACATTGTGTAATCCCCAGGGATCAATTTCATCGAAGACATGAAGCCTTATTATTATTTAACCCCAAAACACTGATCGTTATGCATCGACCCAATGAGATCCACGAAACTTACATTCATTGAGAAAAATCCACTTATATAATGTGCAATTCTGATAGTTTTTATACTACACCACCAGCCTCCACAAAAAACTCCCAAAACCTCTTTTTAACACTTCCAACAAAAAATTTAAAATGTAATGCACTCTGAAGGAAAATTTCATTACATCACATAACTATCAAAAGATAGTCTCCCACATTAATGCAATACAAAAAATAGATGGGAATGGGTCTAAACAACCACCCTTCAAGATAACTCTCAAGCCCCCTATTATTCCTTAAATGATACTTCCATCATAACATAGAAAACCAAATGACCAAAAACGTCTCATACTACCAAATCACTAGAACCACCTGTCCTATAGTCCCACAAAACATGACTAACACATAACCACTACAAAACTATATCATCCATCATGAATCTGAACCAATAACCCCAAAAACCAAAATAACTCATTGTCTCAAACATGAAATCAAGTAATTATGCCCCCACATATAGATAGTATCGAATCTGGGATGCATGAAATCACCTGTTTGAGTTTAATCACATCGTATTTAATGTTTATTGTTTGTAATCAGTTCCAATCCTTTTCAAAAGTTAATATATTTAATACACATCACACCACAAACATCACAAACCACAAAAAATAGCTCATCTCATAAAACAAAGGGATCCAAATATCACATCACATTGATAAAATGAGAAAGGAAAACCCGTAAAACAACACTAGATGTTGGGCCTTAATTTCTGTCCTCACTCCCATGTACTCTCCCCATGGCCACCATGCTTCCACTACATAATAACCGAAGTAATCTTCCATCCACAAATAACCTTCACATGGAAATCCTATATATCTTCTGAGAATTCCAAAATCATAGTGTCATCATCGATATCCCTCTTTCCACATTCAATGTCAAGGAAGTCATCATGAAGATACCGAGAAAACTGAGAGATGTGGAAGACGTCAAGGATCCATTCCTTATATGGTGGAAAACCCAAATGATACACCACCTTTCCATCTTCTCCCAATACATCCCGGGGGCCAAAAAAACTTGTGAGGAATCGTACTCTGCCTTCCAAACCTCTTTTTCCCTTGTCGAGGGTAAAACATTATGAACACATAATCAATAATATCAACCTCTAAGGTCCTACTTCTATGATTGGAACAATATATTTTATGATCCTTCACTACTTTCATCCTCTAATGGAAAAGCTGAGCATTCTTAATCGTGATATGCACCATATTGGGACTAAGAACAGTTGTCTCCTCAACCTCTAGAAAACAAAACAGTGACTAACACGGTCTCCTGTACAATGCTTTAAAAAGGTCTATCCCAATGGAATAAATATTTCTTTTATTATAAGAAACTATAATAAGAGAATGTATCATAACAAATATCACACAAAGATCATGATGGATTCCTGCAACATATCCTTGGGTTTTGTGGTAGTGTATTTTGTTTAACAATGTGTTTGAGGGTGGAATGTAGTGTAGGGGAATAACTGAGTTCCAAAATCATGTTTCAATACACTATATATTCTTGACGTAAAGAATGTTTACTAATATGAGATAATGAACCTCAAAACTCCATGAAAACACACCACCTCATCAACTTACCTCCAATACAAGGAATCCATAGTGCCTGACTACTCAATCACTATAAAGTGGGACAATATCCTTAATTGATCCACAATCTCCCAGATATCTCCACAACCTCCATACGTTCTGGGTAACCCTATGAATATATCTATGGAGATTTCACCCCATTTCCACTTTGGAACATACTATGATTATAAAAAACCCCCAAGAACATGATTTGAAGCCTTTACATTTTAGAAAACCAAGAATTTTGTCACAAACACTAACACTGCATGTTTCATCCCGAGAATGAAAACATGAGTTTCTAAGCCAGGTTAGATCTTTGAAATACTTGGTTGTACTAAAAAATGTGTGTTATAAATATTGTGTATAACTACATTATGCATCGCTATCAGAACAAATAATTTTTCTTGAAAAAACATCCAGTTCGGAATATTATACGACCAGCCCTCTGGAGCTTCACCATGGCCAACATGATCACACATCACCTCTGTCATAGACTCTTACCATTGAGACTATTCCACTCAACACATTAGAGAATACTTCACCATCATTTTTAACAATCAAACTTTTCGACCATCTACTCTTTAATCTATATACAAGGCTTCTAACTCCTCCATTTTACTCCAATAATCCCTATACTCTTGAAAAACAACATTCTACGATTTTCTATTTAATGTGTCGCCCTTGAAATTTCACTTTCCTAAGGTGTAGGAAAGCGTGAAATCTAAATCCTAAATAAACTCCATCCACCTCCACTATCATAAGATCCAATAAAGATCTGGAAATGTATACATCAGGTTATTGTAGTTTTTGAATATCAAAATGTGATCCCCATGAGGCAATGCTTCCATAAATTCAGTGCTAACACAACAGTTGTTAACTCTAGATCTTGGGTGGTATATTTTCAATAACAAGGAGGTATCTTCCTAGACCCATAAGATATCACTTCATTATCTATATAAAGATAATCCCTAATCCCAAATAAGAATCATCACAAATAACCTCAAACAACACACCTTCTTATTCCAACCATAGCACTGGAGCACTGACAAATTTCTCATTTAGGTAAAAGAACGTAGCCAGGAACTAATCAATCCGTACAAAATTTTGGTATTTTCTAGTCAAAACATTTAACAAGGAAGTAATTTGATATAAAGTGGGCACAAACCTTCTCTAATACCCTACAAGATCAAGAAAACTATGAATTTCATCCATGTTCTTAGGTGCATCCCAAGAAACAATTGCTTCAACCTTCAAAAGGCCTACATTCACCCAGTACTGATACACCACAAGCTTGAGGAAATGAATCTCTCATGTCTAGAACATATACTTGGCCAAACATCGATAGAGATGGATGTGTCGAAGAACAGGTAATAAAACATTATGATGCTCGAAATGATCATCATATGACTTCATATAGATCACGATATCATCAATGATTATAATGATAACCAAGTCTAGGAGCTAATGTAACATGGATATCATATTCCCCAGGAACACAACTGGTTTATCATAACACCGTATGGCATGACTACAATCCAAAAGTTTCCATACCATCCTCTAAAGTTAGTATTCATGATAACTTTCTTCTTCACCCTCATTTTTTGATATCTAGACAATATATTGATCTTAAAAAAACTAACTCAAACCTCTAAGCTGGTTCAAAATATCGTCCCTCCTATGGAGAGGGTAACCGTTCTTGATAGTCAACTAATTCAACCTCAAATAGTATATACACATCCCCAGACCACCATCTACCTTCTTAGAGAATAACATTGGAGCACCCCATGATTTCAAATAGTTTCAGATAAAACAACTTTGAATAAATCATCAATATAAATCCTCAAATACTGATACTCATATGGTGACATCTGATATGGAGCGGTTTAAATCATAGAAGCACCATGATGCAAGTCTATAATAAACATAATGTCTCTTTGTGGGGGTAGCTTCACAAAATACACAGGAAACCATCCAAAACACACCAAATACACTGGGAAAAACTATTATCCTAGAATACACTTATTCCACTCATAACAAAGACAATATGGACAGAAGGGACTCCACACGCTAACTTCCTACCTGCTAGCTCCACTCACCAATGAAAACCACATGCTAGACAGCCATATATGAAAACATGAAATTCCATTGAAGTAGTTGATAACATTACGTATGGAAAAAGAAATGTCTATGTTGATGATGAAATTATATAGATTCATTAGTAGTGAGAAATTATCCCCATGAGGCCGATGCGACCCCATCATCATTCTAATCCCCCAGCACGCATTAAACATACTGGTTTGTCCTATGAAAGTCATAATCAACACCAGGGGAAGGAGAATCCTCTCTATGTCTAGTAATATATTATGAGATATAGTAGGTGCATCAAAGGAGTGGGAAGATCTTAAATCAAATAAGGCTAAAATAAAAGTACTAAAAAATGTATTGTACCTCTGATGATCTGTGTCCTCTATAGAACTATTGACTCAACTGTGTGAAACTGGCCATGATGAACTACAATACCTTTATGACAGAAAACCCTCTATGAAAATTCTTATTTCATGGTCCCTTAACATGAGGAACATCCTACAGTTAGCCTTTACCTGATCCATCTCCCATCATTAGACCAATAACATGTTGGCACCACTGCTAAAACGCTCTCACTAGAAACTACTGCAGAGGACAACACTGAACATGTACACCTCCACCAAAATGATCTTGGGGAAACCCTAGGTATTGGATTTTTTGATGTCCACGAAACCCACAAACGAAACATACTAGAAAAAATATACCAATAAAATAACAGAAACCATTGGCATGAGTAGGATGAAAAGTACACTCCGGAGGTTGATTCCCTACCTGTCCTCACCTCCAAGATCATATCAAAAGAGACATTCCCTTAAAAACTATTCCCATTGTGTAACCATGATATCTCTACTCTCATGGTGAACCCACACAAATGTGCCTCAGTTTGATCAACCATGATTTCTTATGAACCATCATACACACCAGCAACATATAATGAATAACTACATACTGGATAGAAGGAAGAAGTTCCTTATCAAGGCATATCACATGAAACTCCTCATCTTGAAAATTATATGGGGAAAATATATAAGTTCATTGAACATTATTCCTATCTCCCGCACTGAAATTCCCTCTACTAAATATAAATAAGATCTTACCACATCAGTCCCTTCATGGTTGATGAAATGAACTCTTCCCAGAACTCCTTCTAGATGTTGAACTATAGAACATTTACCTCCTTCCACAATATTAGATATAACAAACACCACTGACACACATATCCTCAAATATGACTATATACCAATGGGAATAGTACTCTTTCATGGTCCATATTAAACTAAAATCAATCTTGATCTCGTCCATTGATCCCTCTGTCTCCATGTCTGAAACACTCACCCATAATTCCCCATAAACATACACAAAAAAGATTGTAACATAATATACCATCAATCATCCTTTTCAACTAGATTAACCATTCATTTATCAACTGGGTTATCCATTTGAACCTTCACTAGCTAAGAAACATGTGGATGATGACCAAGATCCATATATTAAAAAACAATTGAATATACTAAGCTTGATAGTGTGAAATTTTATTAAGATTATATTTTAACTCATTTTATTTAATTTTTATCCATTTTTAATTACCCAAAACACCCAATTCATATTAGAAGATAAGTCAATATGATGGATGTACCATTCCTAGGTCTCTACGAGGTAAGTGGTTTCGGCTCACAATTCCCATTAGTTGGCTCAGAGTCCTTGCATAGGATTATGGGGGTTCGTACAGTTGCATGTCGAAGCCAGTATTCCCTAGCCAAAATCACACACTAAGGTCATAAGACACTATTTCCCAAACAACACTTGAAAATATTATCTATTAATAACTCTGAAATTTACCCTATCTTTCATCCATCATCTCAGATACCACTCTGTTAGGACCGTCTCCCTGCATAGAAACCACTACTCAGCTGGTAATGAATAAATAAAGATAATTACCTATGAATCTCGTCACTAATAGTACTCGGGTTGTAGACTAGAAACTAGGGTGTAAAATAATACAATATGAGAGGAATTATCCTTTATAAGGAAAAAATACCGGGAGAAAAATTAATCATGCAAAAAAACTCTAAGAAGAAATATAAAAAGAAACCCAAAAACCATCCCACATCCATGCAAAAATAGAAAAATTGAAAATAAAATAAAGTCTCAAATGTAAATACCCATAATTAATTCAAAATAAGTGATAAAAAACTATCAACGATCTAATATATTAATATCTAGAACGATAAGTAAAATCCTTCTGGAATCCTAAAAGTAATTTTATATACATTTAGTGAGAATAAAATTATACTTAGTAGGAAACCTAGATTCACTCATGCACTTGTGAAAGTAGCATTCTAATGCACCTGTGAGAAAAAAAACTAAACCAAACTACACATAAATAGGTATACTAACCATATAAAACTCACCAAAGCATAATCATCGAGTAAAAAATCCATGAAAAATAATATAGAGTAGGGAACACCCATTATAGTGTATGTCTCACCACTTTCCCACTATTACACCACTCCCACTAAATTTCATAAATCATGGAACTCACATTCCTTCTATATACGACATTATATCCCATCCACACACACTAAAGATCCACCAAATAACCCACCCACATAAACATAGGCCTCACAACACATATCACCTGTAGACACATGGGTCATACATCACATCCTTCCCGCAAACACCTGGTCCCAACAAAAAATCACATATCATCCCAAATACACATAGGAAAGAACATCACAACTCATCCAGAAGAAACATGTGACATCTCATCACAACTCATCCCAAAGACACCATGGATACCACATCAAAACCACCATCTTATGCACTAAGAAACACTTATCCATCACAACATGTGCGATAACTAACTTTCTAGGATGGGAGGGTGGAAAATAGCAAGTACCTAACCACCCACACACCAAACCAGATGTTGGAGAAAAACCCCCTAATATGTAATTGTTCGGCACATAGTGTTCAATGTTGGTTGGGTGCATATAGAAATACGAAGTAAAATACAAGAACATATATAGTATGAAACACTCAATACTAATATATCTGATCAATAAGAAACAACAACTCACAACACTTTTACCTTTTCTTCCACATATAAATGCATTTATTAGTATCTGTAATATTAATTTTAGAATAAAAATATCCCTCATAACCAAATACCGATTCACATTTCATCCATATTGAACACCCATGCATTTTATAATTAATCATCAACAACATTCATTCAGACAACCCATAATTAATTATTTTCTAAGAAATATCATCCAATAAACCATACCAACTCATTCCATTTCAAAATTGGTTTGGAAATTATTTAATTATTCCATCACTACTCTAGAATCCAGAATAACATAATCACATCCCACAAATATCTCATCATTGTATCCCCTCACCACCCCATAAGTGTTTCCAGCAAACTATCACCTCACTGACCCAAAATCACGAGCCAGAATCTATCAACTCGCTATCCCAAATTCATGACCAAAATAACTATCATCCACACATTCCCAAACTAGAAAACATTATCCCTAATTAATTTCCACACAACTATGTCACATCATGATTATTTTTTAATAATTTATAATGTGTATTTTTATCACATTCATCTTAATTTTAGGGGTGTTATAAATCCAGCAATAATCATAGTGAAACCAAATTTCATTATACTACTGTATCCAGTTAACCAATTTCCATTTAAGGGTTATTAAATACAATCTGAAACCAAAAAACAAACATCGTACACATATCCAGCATAAACCAAGAACCACTAGATCCACAAATTTCTACATGGCATCAGGATAATATTAAAATAATATCACAAATATTATTGATGCTGTAAAAAGAAGTAGATCAAACCCATTTACCCATTTCAATTTAAATTAAAAAAATATTTATCTTTGATTAAACTAGAACAACCATGATCTATAAGTAAAAAAATTTAAACCCAACCCGAATGATACACAATTAAAATGAAATTAGGTAAATGCAAACTCAATTAATATTTTCAACTCATTGCACACTGTAGGGTGAAGAAGAAACTACCCAAAAACCATAGTTGCATAAGAAACATGTAGATAAATCTACACCACAACATGGGGTTGTCAAAAATGTAATCCAAACACACCACAAACCAAATAAACCCACCGTAGTAGATACCCATGAGAAGAAGAGATGAAAAAAACTATTAAAAGGTGGATAACTCACTACATATTCTATGGAGACAACCACTAGGTGCAACAGATCAAATATGGATGTAGAAGGGATGGAACAAAACCCCAAGGAGCCTAGGGTAAAACCAAAATGAGATGAAAAAGTGACATAGGGTGAATGAATGAGGTTTCAACATATTTATTATTTTAAAACATCACTATATCGGGGTATTACACGATGTGTAATCCCCATTCACAACATGTAATCTTTTTGGTTAAGTTTTTCTAAGAAAGGTTTCTCCTATTAATTATTTTACCCCAAAAAACTAAAAATCATGAACTAGATATAAGAAACATGTGAAACTGACTTTCACTTCATATACACCACTTACAGAACTTATAATTCTGGAAGTAGTTCTGCTACACCTCAAGCCTCCATCAAAAACTCCTAGAACACTCTATCACCTCCAACCACCAAAATCAGTAAATTACTCTGCGAAAAAGCTATATACCATTATATATAAGTCGATAAATTCTACATGGTATCTTGAATAATCATTTTATATGAAGAATCTAGATTTTTTTATAATTTATGATTCTTATAAAACATGAAATGAGCATTTAACATGTACAAAATATTTCTTTCAATATGACATCAAGCATGTCAAATGTATTAGGAACTACCCACATGAACCCCAATAATTTTTAAGCATAGGAAATATAAAGAGAGACCAAATTCATATTACATTACTCATTATGAGAACATTAATTAATTTAAGGCATTGTCAAGGTTTAATATACAATAAAAGATAGTTGTTATCATTTTAAACAATGGTCAACTATGGTCATTAGGTTAGATCATTGAAAGGTGTGGCCATATTCCAAAAAAAAACACTAGATATGGGATTCACCAAAATTTAAAGCATCATAAGTCATGTAAAAAAATAAAATATGTGATAAAAATAATCTCAGGAATGTTCTGATGGGTGGTACAATACCGTGATGCTAAAAATTAACTCAAAGAGCAGCAAAAAGAGTAGTCTCCCTACATCTTGGTCATAATACTCCCCATATCCAGTATCAATACATTATTCAAACTATGGTGGAATAAATCAAGAAATTTATGAAAACCCTCCAATATGCCATAACATTATGTTTTGGTGATACTGAAATGAGGGTAAGAGAAATTGAGAAAACAAGGGGTGTAGATGAGAGAGATCACCAATTAGTGTCCGTAGCTTTTGATGATGAATGAAATGAATCATTATTGATGATAAAATAAAAAAATGTCTATGAAAACAGAGGAGGCGTGTTCATGTGCATAAAAGTGGGTAAAATCATGAGTGGAGAGAGAGATGAAGGTAAAGTGGTTTTTTAAAACGTTTTGTTAGGATCACCCACACAACAGGGTCACAATGTTTTTCTTCATGGTATTCTAAATTATGTGCCAAACATATAGTAGGTTCAACTTCTTTGGGGAATAATGCATGGTATACTACACGGTTTGACTTATTATGCAAGGACCATGTATTTTCTGAATAGATATGTTTTTCAATGACCACAAAACCATACGCTTGGTAAAACATTGTTAAAGACTAACCAGGTGACCTTTAGGAGGCTACTTCCTAAAACAATATGGTATATGGAAAATGTATGGGATGCACTATATTGATTCTTCTAACCACACATCCTAGTCTATCTCCCAAATATTTAGGGGTTTGGGATTCAATCAGTCCCCTGACTTACCCGAGACCTCCATTTTCTGACAATTCATTGATATTAGTGATGTTTTAGGAAATTTTAAAAATCAAATTGTGTGAACCTTTAGATAAATCTTGGATGTTACATTAATCTTAAGTATCATATAAAAAATCTATTTAAGTTTAGTAAATGGTGGTATTAATTATCAATGAAATTATATATTCATGTGGTAAACTATAATCTATTATTATGATTGAGAATCATTTGGACATGGAGTATAAAATTTCCATGATGGGTGTGATAAAAAAATCTCAATGTTAAATGTAATATATATGGTGGGATATCCTGTTTTATAATAGTTATTGTATACGAGAGTATTTTCAAAGATGTTCAATATGATTAATTTCAATCCAATGATGATTGGGTTTTAAATTATAACCATCATTGTTAATAATTAAAATGTTATATCTGTTTATACCTCCTTATAGAGATGTGTTATTTTATATTTAATTTATCTTTATATAATTTAACTAAGCCTTCCTTTAATACCATGTATGGTGGAATATTTCTGGATAAAACAAATATAATTGAATCTCATAGTAGTAAAAATGATATTGAGATACATCCAAGGTATACTCAAATATTTATTTTTCATTGATATACGAAATGATAACGAGTAATCTACATGTAGAGACCCGAAGCTTGACGTACATGGACATTACATTACATTTGCGGAATACTTAGTACATAACAAAAACACACACATAAGGATCGTAATAGTTTAGTGTCTTTGGAAACTCGGAACGTAATCTCCTAATCATGGTGAAAGATCTTCAACATCTCCCATAAAGATCTTCTTATTTTTTTACCTAAAACCTTTCTTTATATCCTGGGAAAAATAAAACATAAAAGGGTGATCTCAAATGCTCAGTAAGTGTAAACAAAAGAAATATCAATCACATCATATTCATAAGAACATAACATTTTGGAAATCATAACCTGCAAAAGAGAGAATAATTTCATAACATGGGATAAATCATGGCAGTGAAATGTAATCACAATAATCATAACTTAAAACATGAAACTTTGTGGCATTCCCACATAATCATAGAGAATCATTTCTTGTTAGTCAAGACTAATTGTCAAGACTATCTTAGTGGACAAAGTCCCTTTCTGAATCGAGTAACCCTCGTTTCAGTCCTGTTTCACTGAACCAGTATAACCTACCATTCCAACCATGTCTATCTCATGAGATATAAAATCTTTACCCAATGCATTGGAGGGAGATATAGGTCCCACCCATCTTATAATGAATCCTTTCTTATGTGTGCCACTAATCATAAACCATACATCATAGCGTAACCCATGTAATAAAAATGGAATTCTTAAACAACATGTCATCATAAAACAGTTCATATAAGATAAAGGAATTCATAAAAATATTTCCATCACAACATAATCAAACCAATGTAATAATAGGGATAAAAACAGATCCCTTTTATTATCTTAGATGGAAAATAATTTTGATAAAATACTTGAACTCCATTATTGAGGAAAATATCCTTTCTACTTCAAAAACATTTTTCCTTTCATAACATGTCATACAACTTTAAAATAAAAGAAGTTGACTAAAAATAAACATGAAAACTTGTAAAGGAAGTTTCTTGGAAATAATTTTTTAAAAATCCAATCATGCCGTATAAGTTAAAAAAACATTCTTCGTACTTTTGTCGGAAAAGTCCAAAAGTACCTCGTACGAAAAACGACAAAAGATTCCTTTCATACATATTACTAAAAACTCACCGAAGGGTAAAAATGGATTTAAACAACTGTAGGTGGATAGAAACAATATTACATATTGATGAAACATGGATGTGGATGATAAAATACACCCCAGTAATTACCAAAGTAAAAACAATCTCGGATAAAAGTGAGATTGTGATATTTCCCTTACCTTAGGTCCGATTTGCTTCGTATGTGTCCGAACCTCCTGTATAATGATTTAAATAATGTCATTGACTTATTACAGAATCATATTCATTGTTATGATATCATATATGGTTCACTTATGACATTATATTACCCGTTCTTTTGTAAATTCCATGTTAAAGAAGCGTTTTGGGTAAAATCGTTTCATTTATCGTAAGTGTTTTGACTTGTTGTTCTTGACATTATTATTACTTATATCATGATTTACTTACTTCCAGAATATAAAATATGATATATATATCATATATATTCAGTATATATATATATATCATAGATAGATAAATGAAATGAAAAACACCGTTCATGGAGACGGTAGTCCGTACGTACGCATGAACGTTGTTTTCCTCTCCTTATTGTCTTGAATGGAAGTAAGTAGATGACATACATATATATATATATATATACATAAATCTAGTAGCTTTATAATGTCATATATTTCATTATTATTTCTTATATATACTTTATAATCATTCTTAAATGGTTAACATGGATAATGAATCTCATCGCGTCGTGGAGACGGTATTCCGTACGTACGCACGCGCGGTGATTTCTTTTTCCGTAGGATGGATAGATGGTGAAATAGGGTTGTTTCATAATTATAATAACATATCATTATATGAGTGATACTGATGTTATTACTTCATAATGAAACAACCTAAGAAGAAGAAGTGGAAGAAGAAATAAAGATGAAAGAATTGGTAACGGTAATTACCTCTTCTTTGAAGCGCCTCTTTGAGACCTCCTCTTAGGGCACTAAAATTGGTCTTTGAGGAAGACCAGAACCTCTAGGATGTTGCTAGGGAAGTGGATAAGAGATTTTTTCAGGGGTTGTCCGAGCTTGAGTTCTCAAATTTGTGTGAGGATGAGGGGGAGGAGGTGTCCTTTTATAAGGGAGGAGAGGGGCACCATAGGAATACCTCAAAATATTATTTTATATTAATGTCAAAATCGGTTTATAATGGTTCCAAAGGGTCTTATTTCGAAGCTAAAGTGGGGATGGGTCGAAAGCCTATCAACCAATAGGATTTATACAAGTTTAGGGTATTATTTTAACCTTATCAATTAGATTTAACTCTAAGTTAAATAATTTAACTTTTACTGTGTCTTTTTGTTTTCTTTCACTATATGGTTAATACACTTACTATAACATGCCAAACGAACCCCAAATTGTTTATTATTAATACATATATCCTTATCTAAGTATTTTGGCCGAACCGTAGATTTTTAGGAATAAAATAACAATTAATAATATAATATTTGATTTAAAAACTATTTTGTGTCAATTTTGACACTATTTGATATATGATTTTTTTTAAAGTCATAACAGAATTATATGTTCGAAACAAATTGATTAAATCAACTCTAATATATCATAGTAACCTATAAAATTAGTGTAATTCATAAAAAGTCTCAAATTACATTCATTTGAGCATTTATAACATCAATTATGTTAATATTTCCTTAAAAGGGTAATTACTGCATCATCGTTGTGTCATAAATAAATTAATTTATATAAGGTCTAAAAATTATAAATAAAATATAATTATGTAGGAAATCTTTTTATCTTTCTAATGAATATTTATAGTAGAATTTATCTTATGTATAACCCCATATTAAAAATGTTGTAGTTATTAAACTTTGATTTTCACTATTTTAACTATTCATTAAATAAAATAATATTAAATGTCATAATATAATCCAAGTGGACCTAAATGGTCATATTATATTCATAAGGTTGTTTTTGGTCGAATTACACTTTTCCAATAGAATTAGGACATGTGTTAGGGTAATAGTAATATCATATTTACCCTTAGTTACCCTATTTACTATTAAAAGTGGTAAATAATAGTAAAAAGTTACTATTCACCAAAATCTTTTTCATCTCATTGAACCACATTTTACATACTGACATCAGCTGTGTCTCTCGGATTTTTGAAATTCCATTCACAGAAGCGGTAAAATTATGTTTTATGAAAAGATCAGTTTTTTAACTACCACTTAATAGTTTCACTATTCATCAAAAATTGATGTTCTTCAGAACAATGTCAAAATTTCATCCTAAGCTATATTTCATATTACGAATTCAAAAATGAAGTCTATTTTACCAAATTCATAACATAGAAGTTGCATTAATTAATTTTATAATTAAATCCCGCTGTTAAAACAAATAGCGTGTTTTTAAGAAACAATATCTATCAAAAGATTGACACTTGTTTATGTCTGGTTTAAATGTGAAATTACATCCAATGACCAACATTGTATTAAATTGTAAAAATATATTATAAATATACTTTAAAACCACTCAATTTAATAATTTATCACTATTAATTATTTTGATTAAAAAAGTTGTTTTTAATTATAATTTAGTAATTTTCACTATTCATCAGAATATGAAAGTTATCCGAAAAGTACCAAAATTTCACCTTAGGCTAAATTCGATACACCGAATCCAAAAATAAAGTCCATTTTGAGAGCTAAATTTTCTAAAATTTAAAAAAGTGTTTATTACTATTCATAACGGCTAGTTTTAATAATATTTTAATAGCATATCGTTGTTTCTTGAAACTCAGTATTGCGTACTACACACGCTATCGAGGAAGGTTGCGATTGTGTATAATGCAAGGCAAGTCAAGGATGCGTGTTGTGAAAGATTATTTTGGTGTAGCGTACAACAAAAGACATTAGTGAATTTAAAAAGAATATTTTTCATAAAATCTTGGGCTGTTACACTACATTTTCAAATAATGATTAGGATGTTCACGTGGTGGACCATATACCCAATAAAATTGGTGTGAATTCTGCATGGGTGGAAAATTATTTAAATTTATCATTAAAAAATAGAGTTCCTATATATGTATGAAATATGATGAATACATATCATGGACCATGGCTGTGATTCATGCTTTATTGGTCAATAATCAAATTGTTGGATATTAGTGATGAGGTGAAATAGACTATAATGATATAATATTAAAAAAAGGTTTCCATTAATCTTGAAATAAATCATGTAAAACTCTATCATATAAATTATACTATAATATGATATCAATTCATTGAAAAAAATATTTTAAAAAGGAGTAATAAAAATTTATCATATTGGTAGTAATGATAAAATTAAAGATATAATTATGTAACCATTGGTTGATCTTAAATTATAGAATCCACAGTTGTAACTCAATGTTTATCCACCTCCCTTTTCATTAGAATGTTCTAATGTTTTCAATATCTATATAAACATGACCATTTAAATAATTTGTTGATGTGGAACATGATTATTGGGGATATACTATACAAGTAGTGTAATGTGATAAGAAGAGATCACCAAGATGATCTATAAGAGAATAATTATTTCATTTATAGATTATTTCCAATAATGGGGATTGGAAATTTCAAATTATATGGTTGATATTGGAATAATTTTAGATATTGATATTATAATATAAACTCCATTTTTTCTAAATTCTATTTTTTATTAATAAATTAAAATTCAAAAATTAGTGATCACTGAATAACGACATGGGTTTTATGGGGAAGTGGGTGATTAGGTGATATTGGAAAAATAATGATGGCACCATTTGGTGACATTAGATGAACTATAATATCACATATCTTTTTTAACCCATATTATTTACCTACTTCACTATGACCTTCCTCCAAGATTGGTATAAGAATGAGTTGAGGTGAGCTTAATGGTCATAAAATACTTTAGTTGACCTGTATGTGATCATGTGATCACCAACCGAATCAATAACTATAATTGTTTACTATGTTCCAAATATGTCTATCAAAACCATAGAAGGTGACCAATCCATTGTACAAGTGATGTTGATCAGATCTTTTATGCATGTGTTCTGGAATAGCGTACCAATCATACACGAAGTGGAAACATGACATTACATAACAATGATATGTGATGGGGTTGAGGTACACACAATATTGAAGGAAATGTAATCGTAGTTATATGATTCTATATATATTTTTTAAGAAATGGTAACATGGGATATCACATTTCCTTCAACAATTAATTCATATTAATAAATCCTATGATGATCTTATGTGATGATACTTTGAGATATTTATCACAACCACCCATGTCTATGTGTAGATTCTTTAACCATGACTATAAATACCTTGGTTAAATTTTTTTTATTAGAACTAGGGGAATAAGAGAAATGGGTTGGAGGTAATGGTAATAATCATGCTTGAGAGAACATTAGATGTAGTCTCAATTATAAGAATATTGGTAAGAGAATGTTGGTAGTTAAATAGTGGTAGGAAACTTATAATATTAAAAACTAATAATGAGAAATTTGTTATATGAACCCAATTAAGTGAAAAAAAAATAATAAAACCCCACTATGAAACTGTATTAGAGGATCATCCATATGTAAAATACACTACATATCCATATTTACATCACATGGTTAACCACATATGAGAATCCATTATTTAGTGAGGAAAAATAAACCTACAGTAGCTCCATCAGCTACAAAAAAAATTACTTTTCAACCTATCAAATGTAAAAAAAAATTTCCAACATCTCACAAGGGTTTAAAACCATAATGTTACCTGACTACGAATATGTATAATTAATATTTACCAATGTGGATAAGAACCAATTAACCATGTTCTCACACCCACTCACCCCATTCACACCACATACACCAAAAATATGGATTCACCTATTAGATTTATATTTAATATTTAGTAGGTTCTAACCTAATGGATTCAAAATACACCAACTGTCAAGATAAACTTATCTCTTTCATTATTTACCTCAAATTGTGAATATCATAGTTGTTTCTCTAATTGTTTTTACTATTAGGTTTTTTTCAAAACATTACATTCCTCATACTAATCCACTTGGTTAGGTATCCTAGGTAATCACACATACATTCTATACATAGTATCATATTGTACCACTTAAATTCTACAGTAATACTACTAAGGAAGCTGATTCTTACACCCTTCTCAAATCCATATTCTGTAGTCTAAATTATTTGACTAATACTCTCTCCCTTGTTTACTTCACTAAGCATGGATCACATGGGATTAGAGGTTCATTTGGTTGTGTCACAGACATAATAGATATTCTCTATAATAATACACTTCAAATTTTATTATTACAATATTATAATAACTTCTAAACTTCCATATGACACAATGTTATGAATAATGGACTTGTCTTCATATGGGACCATAATCAATGATAATAGAACTATTTTGTATTTAATTCCTTTTAATTTTATTTATATTGGATTCCCCTATAGGGTTAATACTTGAAATTCCCAAAAATACTTATTTTATCTTACTGAACATAAGATAATTCATTTTCAATTATGTAAAGATACTTATCTTGGTTCCCTAATACTCCGAAGTCCATATTCCACTATTGTTTTCAAAATTATGGACTCATATAATGTGTAATACCTAACCTTGACACATTGCTTATTTTGTGGGTAGAATAATAAATTAATCTGATAAACATGGGATTACCCAAACCCTCAATAGGTAACACGATTGGGGAATCATGATCAACCTACCTTAGGTGATGAACCTATAGCCACAAAAATGTGAATAAAATCAAACTCAATAAGGTTTATGACCATAATGTGAATAACATTTACTTGGGGATATTCCATTTAAATCTACTGGTGTATAGTTAGTGATGATTCATCCTCTCTCTTGTGAAGAATGTGGGATTACATATTGGTCTGAAATGAGAAAAAAAAATTCCACCTCCTTTGGTTTAGGACCCTATCAGAACTTCTCCTATTATGTTACCAATTTATTAGATGAACCATGAATAATCAATCATGCATATGTACCTGGAAATCCATTTAAAAGAATATTCTTCCACGAACCCCATTCCATTTGAGATGAAAATGCATTAATTAGTCATGTACAGAAGAAAAAAAAAGTTATGATGTGTCCATTTATGTTATAAGAAAATACATAAGTTATGATTCTATTTACTAGGATACATAGGGCTCCCTTTCATTGGACATATCCCTACAAAGGAACACCAAACACCTCCATGGATGAATGTAATATATAAAGCATCCAAATATATGGATTTATACAAGCACAACACAAATTAATATAAGGAATGAGTAGAACCCTTACCACTTATAAAAGTTTACTTCCCTTCATGGATTTCATCATATAATTTTCATAATGGTAACTAGTAAAACATTTGGAAATGGGATGGATTTAGAAACATATATTAAAATAAGAAGATAGGCATAATGTAGGTAGCCATTCCACCCAAATGGTTGTGATAAGCTCAAAATACCATTAACTTTTCCAAAAAAAATCCAAATCATTTTTGTGAATAAATCCCATTGACCGCCCACCATTAGATCATTGGTCTGTAGTGGTGTCTCGTTTCAGAGATATGGGATTCATTGGGTGTTTTTTATTCTATGAATTACACCCACTGAAAATCATTAGAATCAACGATCTGGATATTAGGTGTTCTTCTACCTCTTTTCGTATAAAGAAATCATTTCATAATATTCATGTTTTTGGGTAAATTGATTTTCAATACTTAATTAAATGGGATATATATAGAATTATTTATAAATTTTAATCAGAATATAATATTAGCAATATTTAATAAGAAAACATTGTAAGGAAAGGTTCTCATATTACGATAGAAATACTAATAATGTTGAAATTGAATTAAAATAAGTAGGTGATAGAGATGTGACTTTATTCATAACCTTTTATATAAAATTTAATATTCAATGAGAATAAGATAAACTACTAACATTGAAATAGAGGACACTTAAAGGGAGAGATTTTGTTAGATTGATCAACAATGGTGTTTTAAAATCTATTTTTTTAAACCATTTTATTATTGGTAATCAATATAAAAAGATTTTAACATTTCATTCCTTCAATGGTAGAGTGGTTAATCTTAAAGGAAACATTTTTTACTTCCACTATAACTCATATTTTGGATTATTCATAGATACATAAATTTTATGGGATATGTCAATGTTTAAATTTGTGATTCATTAATGTGTTAATAGTGAAATAAAATAATTTTTATCTGTTATTCCAACACAACATGGAATTTAGTTTTCTCAATATTCCTTTAATATAGAATATGTAGATGGGATATGAAATTTCACTTGTATAATTTTCATGTTATATTGGGATACATTGTGTAATATTTAATTTAATAGTATAAAAGTTTTATTTCATAATTTTTCTGTCCTAAATTGTAAAATTCTATGTTTGTACATTTTATCCAAAAGATTTATCATGCCATATAATTCAATTTTCTAATACATATTCGAACTAGAAATAATTTTTCTAAAAAAAATCCTATTTAAAATTGGATGGGATGAATTTCAAATGAAATTATTTTTCTAATAAATATAGTTTCATTCAATGGTGTAACACTCTGATATTTTTATGGATCATAGTGTTTGATCAGATATACAATGTGCAAAATGAATATTAAACAAGCCATGAAATATTATTATAATTATTAAATTACCAAAAAATCAGATTTTATGAATATGATTAATTTTATTACGAGATATTTATAATGGACCAAAAAACTAAAAATTTATTAGTATTTTTTAGGAAATAACGACTCCATTTTTGAAAGGATATTCTATTGTTAAAAAATATGTTTCTTTCAAAAATGAATTATATTAATTGTTGTGAGAAAATATTATAATTAATTTTTGGAATGCATAGAATATCAATTTGAGAAAATAAACATTATTTTTATAATTTTAATATCAAAATTATACAACATTTTATTTTTAAAAAATGCTTAATTTTCCACTTAATAATGAAAACTTTTGGTTTTTATTGGAAATTAATTTTTTTGATTAAAACATTTAACAATTTAATATCTTTTAAATTGTATGAAATGTAAATTTGTTTATATTATTGTGTAAATAGTCCAATTATGTTGATTAGAAAAAATTTTATTATTGAATTTGTTATAAAATAAAATCTATACAAAAAAGGTATTTTTAATTTTTTTTTGTGTTTTTAATTTTTTTGATTAATTATTTACATCTCCATATGTTGATTAAATTTGATAAAATTGATTTAATATTGGAAATGAGGAGGATAAAATTTGGTAAATTTGTTCTTTTTGACAGTATAAATAGTAAAAATGGTATAATTTATTTTTTAGTTAAAGAGTAAATCAGGTAAATAAGTTTTAAAATAATTTGATAAAGGCATAAATTGATCATATCACCTTCCATTGTCATGTTTAATTAGTAATGGTCTTCCACGTAAATATGTGACTCGAATATACAACCCCTTGGTTCTATATTAATGTTTCTGTGAGCATAATGATAATTTAATAATATAATAAAATAGAATGTCACATGGTTTAATTTAATATATATAATATAACTCCAAAAGGATAAAAAGGTTTTATGTTGACATTTAATAGATACTTTGAATGTTCAATTATGTTTATTTTCTATGATAATTTTTTTATAATTTATTGTAACATCCCAATATTATAAAGGATATTTTATTTCATAGAATGTATGGAACACAATTCCAAGTTTATTAGGGAATATAAATACCTGATACTTTATAATATATTTACTATTTTAAGTAAATTCTACAAATGATATAGTTTTTAGTGTGCATTATTCCAAGTAAGGTTGTGTTACACAAAAGGGATACTTTCCTAGATAACATAGATTAAAGTCAAGAGTTACATTAAATGATATATTTCATTACATATAATAGTGACTTTCCTTGATAACTTTAATTACATGAAAAACATAGTTTCACCAAATTAAAATGTTTTATTAAAATAAAATTATTTAATATAATAAGTTATAAACATTTCATTAAATTAGTTTATATGAATATAATTAACAAAAATATTAATTTTTAATATTTTCAAAAATATAATATGTATTCAATGGTTTCAAATTAATCTAAAATTAATATAAGAACCAAATGAATATAATGGAAACATGTTTATTTAAAAATATTTTATTGCTCAGAAATTTTTTTATCCTAATAAATTTAAACAATTATTATTAGTGTGTGATTGAATTGAAACATATATATTTTTTATTCAATAAATGATTTTTTATATTCATAAAATAGTTTTGATATACATGACATAATAACAAAACCAATATTATACATAAAACCCTGTATTTTTAGAAAGCCAATTTTACTGCCTTTTAATGGAGAAATGGTTTTAAATGAAAATTTATTAACTTTAATTTATTTAATATGAAACTATAAACATTATATTTTAAATATAAATAGAAATATTAATTTAGGGTGATCTTTTGATATTTTCCTATGATATATCATATTTTTTGAATAGTTAATAATATTGAATATTATTTCAATGCTAATTTTTCATCTAATTTTTTAGTATGAATAAATTATATATGGAGTTATTTTTACAGTTAAATAATATAAACTATAAAATAATAAATTAAATTTAGGTAATTATAATCAATTTAAAATTTAAATTTAATATAAAAACATATCAAACTTTTGGATTATTTTAGGTTAAAACACACATTATCGTCCTACCTGTGGGATTAATTATAAATTAATTTATGCAGCTTTTGTGATAAGAATTTTTCAAAATTATTTGAATATTTTGAATCAAACAAATTTATGATGTATAATAATGCAACAATAGTTTTTTACTTAAAATATTAGTGAACATAATTAAAATTAATTATAATGATTATGGTTAAATTAATCTTAGCAAGGGACTAAACCCTAAACATAAGGGTCCAAACAACCTAAAACTTGTAAAAAAGATTTTGTATTCCCATATATTTACCCTATAATATATTTGATCTACTATGGTATATTATTGGATATATATTCAATGTGAAAAAACATGGGTGGAATTATTTTATAAAAAAATAACAAGAGTATCACTCCTCATCCACTATATAATGTCTCTTCTCTTCCCACATCCACACACCTATCATGATATTTGGATTGAATGATTTCTATCCAAAAAACTCCTAAAAATATCTCTCATAATCCAAAAATCATAAATTTTTTCCTAAAATAATCCAACAAATCTCATTGATTAAAAAAATCAGTTACTCGATTATAAGGAAACACTTTCAATTAATGACTTTTATTTCATTCATTCCATCACCATCTAAAATATAATTCGTCCAGGTTCATATAATATCACTACTATCTCCAATATTATGATATATTGAAAAATTATGTCTTCTACCAATACATAAACAAACTTCAATCTAATGGAGAACAAATATTTTGTTTGTGTATAGAGAACTACTGCCTCATGAAATGATGATTGTAAATTTTTCCTTTACCACCTTTCATGATTGGACATTAAGATATACACTTGGTTTATAAATTATATATATGATATTTATAATTTACTTATTCTTATTTTATTATTATATAATAAATACTTTCATGTGTTCCACATTTTTGGGAATTCATTAAAATCATTGGAGGATGTGTGGACTACTCCCCCCTCAAGGAAATGTAATTCATTCATGCTATATATAAAACGTATTAAGGATTTATACTATTTAAAATAAATGACCTATATTACATATATATGTTTCTATAATTATAATATATATATATATACTCATCATTTACTTTTCATTATTTTAAAATATAATAATGTAATGGATGTAGTGTTCATGCGTACATACATCCCACCCTCTCCATGAACAATGTATTTAATTTATAATAGGCATAATTTATAGATTTTTATAGATAAATATATACAATATATATTTAATTTATAGACATGATTGTTTAAAATATGGAGATAAGGAAGCCATGAAACGATTAATAGGAAAAACTGATAACAAGTCAAAACTTACTCAAGAAACTAGTCAATTGACACCCAAAATAGATAAATATTGAATGATTATTTACAAAAGGGTAATAATATAATATAAAATGATAATAAACATTGAAATGTTCTTTTAATAATTTAGTAATATGTTTAAAACAAATATATAGGAGGTTAAAGGATGTTCACCCACACAAAACACAAGTTAAGGGATTCTTGTCCCATTTTTATTTCGTGATACATAATATATTATTGTTCATCTAATTTAATATATAGTATGTACATACATAAAAATTTGCTTTTAATAGCATAAATAATTATATCTTCCCTATATTTTGACATTCAATTTTAATTGTTTCATTTAATGGGATTTGAATTTAAGGTCACCATGTGGAAAAAGACATTTCATAACTCGACTTCTTTTCATTGGGTTATAATACATCCTCATTATCATTAATATTCAATGATTATTTGTATAATGACTTTGAATATCTATTTATGTATTTATTTTTATTTTTATTTTGATTTACAAATGATACACAAAATATACACATTGATTGATTATTATGTTTATGTTATCATATTTTCTACGGTTTATTTCGCAATATTATTTTATTTGAGTTTTTTAGTACATGAATTTACATTCAAGAATATTTTTTGACAATTTTTCAATTAACACTTAAATTTGTATATCATATAGAAAATCCCAAAATATATCATGTATTAGAACTATTTTTCCACTCTTTGGTACATAATTTTTTTGGAAATGTTTTTAAGAAAATTTTACGTTATATATCTCAATAAACAAAGAACATTGTTTTCATATAAAACCATTTTTTATAAAAACGTTTTTAAAAAATATTTTAAACCATTCAAAAATTAATTTAAATATATTTTTACCCTTTTTAAGAAGAACTAAAATGAATATTCCTATTGATTTGAGAGCAAGAAAATTTTTAATTATTTTTATCTTGGAAAATGAATGTTCTTTTACCACATATGGCATGTTTTTATTTAGCCACTGTCAATTCATTGATTCATCCTTTTCAATTTGAAAAGGATTAATTTAAACTAAAATATTCATGAAATTGATTTTAAAAAGAATTTATTTTCAAATGGGTTTTTAAAACAAAATGATACTTTCTTCAAGAATATATTTATAGTTATAATTAAATATAATCAATGACCAAAACCCACTTATTTTTAATCCACATAGGGATATGATGTATTAATATTACTAATATTTTTCTTATTGATGGTTTTATATTTATTTGGTGAGGTATTGTATTTATATTAACTTTTCTAATGGAAAATGGGTCTATACCAATGCACATATACAAATAGATTTAAAAAATCATTGGGATAGATTCCCTAGGTTAAGATATCCGTTTAGTTTTAGAGAAAAACAACTGGTATACAATCCCTTCATTCCCATTTCAATAAATCTCATTTCCATGTTCGTCTCCCCCACAATCTGTCTCTGTCAAAAACCCTAAACTCCCCCACAAACCATCTACCCAAAAAAACCATCATTATCATCCCCTACATGAACACTATCCTCTCCCCAACCAAGGATATTCTCCCCATATTCCTCAATCATCCCTCACACTCATCCCACGCAAATCCAAAATCCTACTTGATAAGTTTCTTCCTTATAGTTCTACTACTCTATATTTTGCTTCATACTACACCATAAACTCTCAAATCCTCTAAATTCTATGATTTTATCTTCATGGTTTATGGTTAGATCGCAAAGGTTTGTTCTCCTATACATTTATTCTATATTTTAGTGTGGTTTTCTACTTTATTTTAGTGGTTTGGTTAATCACAAATTCATGGTATTGTCCAATTTTTTTTATTTTGGTTTTAGGTTCCATGAAAATTTCATATGATTTATTTGGCTATCCATAGTTAGAAGAGATGCATTCAGGATCCTGTGTTTTTTATTTGGGTTAGTTTTTCCCATTCCCTAAAAATTAATTTTGAAACTGCTTATTCCATAGTATTTTGAACTTATGTTATAATTTTTATATTATAGTTTTAATTGATGATATTGGGTTCCCAATGTAAAAATGTTTCACTTCTCTCAGATTTCTTTATAAGGGAAAGGTTTTAAAATTTCAAGAGTCTGTCTAAATATAATTTTGTGTGATTGGCCAAATAGTGAATTTATGAGATTGCTCATATGACCAGTGAAAAATATTTTTTGAGAATTAAAAATATGTTTAGGCTTTAAATGTTATTTCTCTAAGTTATCACTTTTAATTTCATTTGAAACATTAAATTCCATCAGTTGTAAAAATATTTGAAGAATGGTTTTGAATTTTTTTTTATGTTTTCATGTTTTTTGACCCATTTAGGTCATAAATTAAATTGAAGGGTGATGTTTTAAACCATGGAGGATTCATGATATATTTTAATTTCATAATTTTTATTGGGTAATCAGGGGGTTTTTTAAATATATTTAAATATGTTTTGAAATTTATGGGTTTTAAGCGAGGTTTGAAATGAAATTGTATATTATTTAATGAAATGTGTAATGAAGTTCAGAATCAGGATTGTTATGTTTTTAAAGGAATTTTTTTCACTTTATTTTATTCTATGAAGTGTACATGACCCTCATTAAACCCATGTGATTGGTGTAGCTTTTCCTTATTTTTTGACTAATGGTGAATGTTTCTAATTTTATTATTTTATTATATATTAATTTATAAAATGTGTATTATTTTCAATGATATGTGATATTCTATTTTTTAATAGATTTCACTACAATTCACATATTCTCACTTCAAACAGTCTCACTATCACAATCATTAAGAGACATTTTTAGTGAAAATAAAATCATCCATTAGTTTTTTCATCACATCTATAATCTCTTGAAGGTTTGATTTTTCTCAATGAATGAATACATTATTTCAATTATTATAAATTATAATTTAATGATATATATTATTATACACTCTTATTTTTGAAATAATAAATGTTATTAAATGTCATTAATACCATCTACTATTATAAACTATCATTTTTTAATGACTACTATTATACATTGTCATTTAATACTCTCTACTATTATACACTATCCTTGCATTCTCTCTATTGTTATAAAAAAACTTTTTCATTTCATGTTTACTATGACACACTACAATTTCTTCAATACATGGTGTTATTGATATTTATTAATTTCAATAGAGGACATTACTATGTAATTATTTTACATGGGACAACTAATAAATCATAGAGAATCATTATTTAATACGTTATTAGGTTCTTATATATCCCCCCTATTGTAATGTAAAAGAATAAATGGGAATGTTATTCATATTTTATATATCACATCTACTATTGTATCTCACTGAAATTTACAGGAATATACCAAAATATGGTTATCTACCGAATTACTTGATTTGAAAATGCAATATTAAAATTAAAAAACCCAATGTAAAAAAATTAATGATTGTTTTATTTCTCTTAATATATTTTTTGTTTCCATTAAAATTTATTTAGAAATGAAATTATGATATTTTTTTACGTTATTATATAAATTTTCATTATTATATGATTAATAAGTAATGTCTTAGTATAATCTAAATCTGAATTCTATATAGCCCGAAATTTCAAGTTATCATTTTTGTATATTCGAGTATCGTTATGTCAATTTTTTTGAAAGGATTTTTGCTGGTTGGATTCTTTCAATAATAGACAAAAAAATTCAAATGTTTAAGGAAACAATGTTATTGGGTTATCCAAAATTTTTTCCTAATGATAAAATTCTTCATAGAGTAGATTTTTTATAGAATGTGTTTTCTATATGATTGATTGACTTATGTGATATTGGTGGCTTCTTCCCCACTATTCATTTCATAATCTGTCATTGAAATTGATTGTATATACTCACCCATTCCTGATGAATTGAATTCCAAATCCATTAAATAGGTCCAATCATCGACTTTATCTAATCCAATACATATTATTTTCTCTAATAAATATTTTTTGTATTGTCTATAGATATAAATGAAACTCTTTTCCCATCTATTTTTATGTAGACATACAAATTTCTATCTGAATTTGTGTACGTGTCCCATAATCGGTATTTTTTGGGAAAACATAACATTATCCAACCTGTTTGGGTATGTTTTGTCCCATTTAACTTTTTTTCCTTTTCATAATTTAGAGGTATTGGGTTTTTGAGTTTTCTCTCTTTTATTACTATTTTAGACCTCACTGTGGTGGTTTTTGGCTGTTGTTGTCATAGGTGTCATGAAAATTTATGCATAGGTAATCATATACATATATAAGTTATCCAATATATATATATTTATATATTCATGTGTGGAGGTATGAATATCTTTTTTGGGTCCAATTGTTCTTATATATATATATATTTCATGTATGTGTGAGGTAAATGGGTATATGCATGTATTAGAATATATCTAAGGATCCATTGGTATATATTTGGCCCTAAAAATATGTACATATGGGTTATGTGTCTTTAAATATACGATTAAGTGCATATGATTAAATGTTAAAAATGGAATATTTGAGTTTCCCTTTTCAAAACAATATCTCCTTGAGTTTGATGGGGGTTCCCTTATTCATTGGCCATTAAATTTAATGATTCCTGGATTTACTGTATTTACCACCATGATTTTTTGAATAAATAAGGATATTGATTTTTTAGAATATTTTTTTGATACGAAATGAATTGTTTCCCAAATTAAATCAAATCGAATCAACCTAACCTAATCCAAATGAAAAAAACCAAATTAAATGAAACAAACATGAACTCATTCAAACTGAATTGAATGTAGTATAAAAATAATAAAAGTAGGAAAACTAAAAATTATCAGAATTATATTAAACTATAAAGTGTGAAATTGAATATTCTTAAATGAATCTATATTAAATAATATTATACTATTTATAACTAATAAAATAAAACAAATTAGATCCAAACAAATCATATCATGTTGTACCAATAATAATTATACATAATCAGTATAATAATGTTTGGAAACTCTTATCCTATTTCAATTGGGCTTCTATCAAACATATTAACCAGGATAAACCACATGAAACTAAACTAGATATTATTATTAAGATTAAACCAAAAATGAGTTTAAATAAATAAATCACCATTATACAATCCCACAAGGGATAGAATATAAAAAATAAAAATTAAATGAATCATATAAATAAGTACACAATATAACTGAACATTTCTCATATAAATGAAAATTCAATTAACCAAAATAGATCTAGAATGATAAAAACCATGAAAAATAAATCAAGTATAATAAAATTTAATTAAACTAAATTTGATGAAGTCAAACTAATCTAAGATGAATTAATCTGATATTACAAATGATTATTCAAATTGGACTAAATATAATGAATTCAAACCTATATGACCACATAAAAATTGAACTAAACATGCCTAAACCAAACTAATATGATCAAATTGTTATCAAACTAAACTAATTTGAATACAAATGAATGAAAATATTCAATCTAATATAAACCAAAACAATACATACTAAATAAAATGAAAATATCCCAAACTAACATGTACTGAACAAACCCATACTAATTTAAAACATGAGCCAAACATATTTTATAACATTAAAAGGAAGATTAATTTTTAATTAATATAAATTTACTATTTTGGTCTATCATTTTGAAGTGTCTATGTGTTTCCCCCTTACATGCTAGAACATGATTTGACCCATGGGGTGTCTTGGTTCTTATATGTTGGGTGGTGATTTGGATAGTCAAAATGGATAGGTATGTGGTAGTGTAGTTTATTTTTTTTCCCTTACCATATTTTACACTCAGACAATTTACCATATTATATATATTAAGGGTAGTTATATTCATTGAATGGGGAAATAAGTGTACCGGAGGTGGCTACACAATTTTCTTTGCATGGGAGTGTGATTGGGGAAATAGAGAGATCAAATAATGTGTTTCATTATTTTCTACCTTTATACCACTTTTCTTTTTTTTATTCTTTCCCATCAGAATAAACATTTGACTTATGGATGATTCATACCATAATTTTATTTATTTCCAACTTCTATTTTAATTAATTATTTGGGAGAAAAGTTTCCCATGTGGGGATTCATTGATGGCCAAACACTTGTACTACGCATAGCCCATCCACCTTACTCCATCCTATTAAGTCTTATATTAGAGTATATCTAGGTCGTTACTATGTATTAACCATGGTAGGGCCTGGGAAATATGGATTATGAGGAAGGTATTGTGACATCTTCATAATTTTTTTTTGAAAATTAGTATAAAATAGTGATGATTTTAGAACATCTTTATGGTATACCAGAAAATGTCTCGGGACTTGAAGACATATAAGATATATTTTTAAAAAATAAATATGAAAAAATCAGAAAAATTAATCAAAATTTCACATGGATGGAATCATAAATTTACCACCTCTCTAAAAATACCAAAACATGTATAAATATAAAAAAATATCAATTAGGGATACTTGAAAGAATAATTAATGAATGGAAGAAAAAATTAATTCCATCACGAGAAAAAAACCAACCAATTAATTATGTAATTTTCATCACTATGGTAAAAGGGATAAATCTAGATGATAGTATTTTCATTAAGGAAGTTGTTTGGGAAGTAATTGAAAATATATGATATACATATTAATATTAGAAACCATTACTCTTATAATACTACTGATCCACTCTTCTCTTATAATACTCCCCAATATCAATATATAATCAATAAAATTAAGAAGAATGACTATGTTCCCAAATAAAAATATGTCACATAATATAAAATAATCATAGATCTATAATGGTTTGTTTGATAGTAGAATATAATGAAAGACACTAAATAAAAATATTTAAGCATAATTAGGTATAAAATATATTTAACAACGAAATAATACAATGATGAATAGATAACATGATCAACCCAAAAACATATATAGACAAAAAATAACCTAATATAAATCTAATATTTGTTAGAGTGAAATTAATTAATTTTATAATAAATTATAAATGGAAGTAGATTTTCCCATTTAAAATATATAACAATCCAAACTCTATGTGGCTCCTCAATTTGCGGTTGAAAACATGTATGAAAATTTCTCCATGCATCTCATAAGGCAAGAAGTATATCATTTATTCACGTTCACATCATATATATTATTCTCAAATATATAAAAATCATGATATTTCATTCATGAAGACACATTATTTTCATCAAATTATTTAATCTCGGAAGGACTGAAATTATATTTTAAGGAATGTTTTTCATACGGAACATATAAAATCAATTATATCACTCAGCATTAGTCTTCCTTATTCAATAATCAGAAATTATCCATGGAATAATTTTTAGAAACATCTAAATTACACTTATTTGATTCAGGGATGACCTTTATGTAATTTTAAATTACCTTTAAATAGATTAAGAATGACTGTGATGGACTTTGGAATTACCCTTAGGTCATGAATGACCATTACAAAATTGTTCATGATCCTAACATAATGAAAGGAATTCATTTTTACATAAACATTGATATTGGTCTTTATTGTATCAATTATATATAGTTTCATGGGTAAATCTATTGTTACCTTTACAAAATGTCCATAAGAATATTACATAAGTCCATTGTATTATTACACAATTTTCTAGATTGTTGAATTACCTTTAAATTTAATTCTAATAACTTTTATAGAGATCACTGAACTCATGTATTTTATTTTATGAGATGATCAAGATAAACCTAATATTAGTCAATGTATTTTATTTATGTAAATAACAATTTTAATTTTTTTTCCAAAATATAATATTCATGAATTATATTAAATTAACTCAAAATAATTCATAAATAATCATAGCACATCCAGACATTCATAGAGATAATTTTTTTAATAAGATAGAAGGTAACGAGATAAATATTTGCATGACACTGACTATTATAGTTACCAATGAACATATGACCATTTTATTAGTCTTTACCCAATATAATATCCTTGTATATTCAACACTCATGGTATATAATGTGTTTTATAAAAAACAATATCTTTTACATTAAGACATTTTAAAAATCAGTGTAAATATTACTTTAACAATATATTCCTTGATATGATATTTTCAGTATGCTCATTACTTCGTAGAACTCTCTATTGCAAAAAATCTTCTTGAACCAAATATGTATACGAATCCACCAAGTTTTGACAAATTCAAATGAACATAACAAATCAAATAGGTCCCAACAACCTTTGTGCATATACTCATTACAAATTCCACTATAAAACACATCATTATTTTCCACTTGAATAATGGAAGCAACTCACTTCACCACTCATATTTTCCATCATGTTACTAGACCTCGTTGAATATAAGAAATTAACTTCATTAATATTTTTCTCTTCCACACAACAAGTGATCGATGAAACATGCATCACCTCCACGACACAAGGTAAATTATTAAACCTTTACTAAAAATCCAAATTTATTTCACATTAAAATAACTTGTTTGGGAACACCATAATTCTTCTACATAATCATTGGAACCACAAACAACATCCACGAAACACTTATCAACATATTAACATCATGTAATATCTATTAATTCCTTTAATCCAAATTCAAAAAATATATCATATAGCCAATGTGGGATAAAAAACTCAAATTAAATCCGTTAAGCACACCAGTCAATGATTATTTATGTTATTCGATAAAACATTATTGAAGAGAATATCCCATGATTGTAACTCAAATCATAGTTAACATATAATCATAAAAATGATAAACAAGAAAAATTATTTCTAATATCATAACTTAGTCAAAAAATTATTCTATATATTAGCCTTCGTCATCAATTTTTTTTTCACTTCATAATATCAAAGACAAAAAAAATATGGTTTTTAGCTATTTTATTTCTTTATTGGAAAATGATTGTTGTTTCATTTTTTCATTTTTATAGTGAAAAAATTATGATATTATTAGGATTCTAGTTTTATATGTCTTATCATTATTTTTATTGTTGGTTTTTATTATATGATATTTGATAGTTGAATCCATTATAAAACATATTTTATGAGTTTAGTTTATATTCTATATGATATCAATAATTTTGTGCTTCACTTTTATTTTTTCCTTTTTTGTGTTATTTTATGTTTCATTTATCGTCATGATTCTCATTGTCATTTTTGTTTCAATTTTTCTTAATGTTAGGTGACGAACAAAAAAATGCCTTTTTGTTGTGGTTGTGAATAGAAACTTTTTAGTGAATTAGTGTGTTAATTAAAATGTTATCTCCTCATTTTTTATATATACCTTTATATTTTTTTGGTATTATTCATTTCTATGTCATCTGTTATGTTTGATTTTATTCATATTATTATATTTATTATTTTATAATAATTATATAAATTTTAATTTAGATTGGAATGTCGCATGTCATTACAAAACACATAACTATTTTCAAAGATAAAAGGTTGAGCAGAATGATGATGACTTTGAAAAAATTTATTTCCTGATATGATCTTTTTTAACCCACATAAAAATGTGGGTAATAGTTTAATTTTTTGATATATCAATTAATGATACTAATTATTACATTTATAACAAACATATCATCTCCTTTAGTTCCCCACATTTAAGGATTTCCCCATGATATCCATTTAAACTAATCAACCAAGGAGGAGAGAAATGCGGAGATTTAATTTCAATTTATATCCCTTTTCATGAGAAAAAAAGTCCCTTATTACATCCTAGGCTATAAATTTGTGATACATGGTAAATGAAGAATGTCATGCATTATAAAATATTGTATCATTTTTCTCTTTTGAATTTTCTTATCTGTGTAATGTAAAATTTAGAATCAGAATTATGGTAATTTTCCCCATATTATTTTGCAAGAAGATTATATTTTCTTGTGGAATGTGAAAGAATATTGAATAATGGAAATCATCTTCATTAGTTAGTTTGAATAAAAAAATGTTGATGCTATACAAACTAAATTAAAGGTTGGCAGAGAGAAAATAAGTTATAAAACTACATAAATTCCCACTCTTCAAGAAAAAATTTTATATCTATTTCATTTGAATGATTATCAAGTACAACACCAGATCATGTCATTAGTCTCAAGAGAAAGGAATCATCCTTTGAAGAAGAATATTCAGTATATGCTGAAACTATATCACCCTATTAAAGATAATTCATAGAACCAATCTAAAAAATCCATAATAGATCCCGACCATCTCCCTTAATATCTATACTCGATACTGACACAATCATTTGAGTAGTAGGAACCTATCCGTCATCTTCACCAAAAACCTAGATCCCTACTAATGAAGCATATTCCTTCGATAATTACCACACAATTTTTATAGAAGGTTCATCCCCATGCCTACCTAGTTAAACCACCTTATCCCAATACCTTTTTAAGGCATCCCAATTACAATCATAAACTCTATTAGTGCTTATTTTTCAACTAATAGGGACCCATCCACTAATGAATAAATAAATACTATCATATAGTAACAATCATTCCCTATATAGAGCATGCCTATCACCACCCCTTCAAATCTTGACAATATTGTAATTAGATAATCCATTATACATGTCTATGTCAGAGTATTCCTCAAAACCCACAAAAAAGTAATGAACATATCTGCACTATTATATTGATAAATGATGTCCCATATAAGATTAAAACCATTATAGGTTCTGGAAGAGTGGCAGAGCTATTTGAAGGGAACGATGTGGTTGGTGGGTAGAGGATTCTATACCAATGGTTTTGTATACATTTGGTAGATAGTTTTACTGAAATGAATTACACATGGTTGTAGTGTCTTTGGAATTCATTAAGACCAATTGTTTATATGTAACCATTGGTATTCGATTATTCATGATAAAATAGTATTTCCACTATTGTATTACTATTGGTATATATATATATATACCAATGGTTCACTTTTAACCGTTTGTATAGTCAAACATAAGATCACCTATACAAACTATTTTATTGAAACTATTGGTATAGGGATATACCGACATCCCACATATCAATGGTTACTAAGACCATATAGATATCATATAGAAATGGTATTAGGGAATATACCAATGATTTCAGCATATTGGTACATATAAATTTTTTTGTAGTTCTTCCTTGATTATTTTGGAAGTCCCCTAGAAATATTCAATTTACAATGATCATTGAATTTATCTAAATTATCTACATCATTTATATTGGATATTATTGTTTCATAAACTTTATAACATTTTACATATGGTATTTAATTAGAATCGTATTTGATAAACTTTTTCATGACCCGTCCCCCGGGGCCCGTGTCGTAACTACCCCAAACCCGCCTTCCATAGGCTAGGAGCTAGCGACTAGAACCAAAGGCGTAAATCCCTATAACTGCGAAGTCATTTCCTTTATAAACGTAAAAAAACACAACCAGAGTACATGTGGAAGAAATCACTAAGTACTGTAGTAACAAAATTACGGAAATTACAAAGGGGCCGGAAAGACAAGCCCAATAGATAGGTACAACTACAACTGAAAGTAAAGTACAACAGAAAAGACAAGAAGCTGAAAGATGACATGCAACTCCTGGATCGTCCACCACGGATCCTACTTGAAGGGTAGGTACAGATGTCCTCATCATCACTCCACATCCAATCGTTCGTCTGTCTGTCTCGTCCGGGTACCGACTAGTCGCTAGATCCGCCTCCAGGTATCGTCCAGTCCTCGAACGCTCGGCCTCTTTCAGCGTTTTCCGTCGTCTGCATCCAACACAACAAGGTGTGGGCATATCCCATGAAGAGGTGAGTATAATGATACTCAGTAGGGACCCCGAGACCCTCGAGGTCTCTCTAAATCCAACAAGGATAACCACAAAGCAGAATCTCAACATATAACCCTTACTTAAGTATAAGCACATACTTATCCCTCAGTTATCAAGTAACCCATCAAAATCATGATGAAACAAAGAGGATATGGAATCAATGGATAACCACTACCTAGATATATGCCCATATATATACCTAAGTTATCATTGACCCATCTCAGTCATTAGGAAAACACAAAGGTCATAGACTCAGCTCAAAACAGGATTTTCATTATCGAAATCGTAACTGCTAAAGAGACCAGTCTCTGACATGTACAATGATCATGTCATGACTCCAAGGTACTACTCACTAACCATAGACTGCAGAGGTACTCCTCCTGTCAAATACCGCGGGCCTGCTGCCAACTACCGGGTGCTCCATCCACTAAGGGTCTGCCGCCAAATACCGTGAGCTCTCCCTAATTTCCTAAAGAGGTAATCCTCTAATTGAGTACCGCGAGTCTGTGGCCAACTACCGGGCGCTCCGTACACTGTGGGTTTGTCTCCAAATATCTGGTGCTCCGTCCACTAGGCTAGTTGAAACACTTCAAGTCGAGTCGGTCAAGCAGTCGTCATGTCTCAGCCGATTACACGATCTTCGTGCTCCATATGCTCATCTATGGGAGGGTCCACTCCATGAGCTACTGGTCGATACTCCAAGTATCTCAATGTTCCATGAATAAGTATCTCAAAGGACCACCTCATCATATGGTTCTCAACGCAACAGACGGCGCGTCAATCGGATGCCCGGTCTGTGAGTTTTTAGTCATTTCGTCCCAGGGGCCCGGTTCGTTTCGTGTGCGAACCAACCCGGCCGAATCTCAACTATACCCCGAACACTCATAGGGTATACTCATAGGGACCGTTTCTCAACGTGATCACCAATGCCGCTGATGGTTCGTAAAACGGACGTCCGGTCTGAAAGTTATCAGCTTTTCCATTCTATGGGCCCGGTTGGATTTTGGGTTCAACCCAACCCGACCACTATCCAACTGCATACAAATCTCAGGTGAAGTATTCCAAAAGTTCTTTCTCATCAAGAGGAATCCAACATGGTTGACGGGACATCAATCGGACATCGGGAACTCAAGTTAGAAGCGTTTCTACTCTGAGGGCCCGGTTGGTTATGGGTTCAAACCAACCCGGTCGTACCCAAAGTTCTCTAAAAACTTGATTGTAATATCCCGAAACAACTGTCTCGATCGAAGCATCGCATCGCAACTGATGGTGTTTCGATCAGAGTTATGTAGCCCACGTTATGGGATTTTAAGCGAACCTGTCCAGTTTTAGGGGGTCCCAGGCCCAGACTGACCCGACCAGAGACCCCCTGGGTCGGCCCGAACCGGGTCAACCCGACCCGGGTCCGTGTCCAGCCCACTAGGGCATGGCCCGGGCCGGCCGGCATGGGCGCCGCACGCGCCACGTGAGCGTTGAAGGGGGGGGGGGGACTGCCACCCCCTTCGACAGAACGGCGGACCCGCGGGGGGTCCGCCCAGCAGCACTGACCCGGGGTTTGAGCCTCGGTCATTCCGGATCTGGACAACCATAACGGCCGGCCAGTGCACTCCACGTGGGACTAGTTGGCCCGCCCTCCAGAATCGGCGGCTGGCGGCTCCAGCTGCCCTCCCAAGCTCTACCGCGACCTTGGTTCGTCCGGCACGGTGCAATGGTGTCGTGCCCCTCCGCCACGGCCCTTCTCCAGATGCGGCCTCCTCATGGTTCTTCGGTGCGGCGCGGTGACGCCGCACCCCTACGCCGCTGCCCGACCCTGACCGCGGTTTTGTTCGGCCTCAACGGCGCATCACGACAGTGACACACTTCTTCGCCGCATTTCTCCTTGTTTCTGCGCGGTGCGCCGGCACCGCGTCACTTCCATTTCAAGCCACGAAGATAACCATTAAAATATAAAATATGGGAGGAGGTTCGTCCGTGTTTGTGTGGTCCGAATCCCCTCCGTTATTCTGATAACAGGTGGCCGATATTATCGAAGAGTGTCCAAATAAAAATCCAAACGTAAAGAAAAAAACATACCTCGAAGAAGGTGTTCGTCGGTGTCGCGGTAGACGGCGTCACGGCAGACGGGCGTCATTCCGTCATCGTCGGGAAGGATGAAGCCGAAGGTGGCGTCGACGTTTTTCGTTCTTCGTATGAGGAAGTGGAAAAATCTCCATGTGCTTGGCACTGTGTTTCGCTGCTAGCATTTCGCCGCTTGAAGAAGCCATTTAGAACTCCTCCCCCTGGCCTCCTTTAAATAGGAGTGGTGGGTTCATCGTTGGCACACAAGTCATAATTGGGGGATTTATGACATAGGGCCCCACTCAATTAATCCGCTGTGGTGGATCATTAATAAGGGAGGAAGGATCTTCATTAATTAAACACGTTGGCATTTAAATTAAGGAAAGAGAGGGATGGTTCCTCACACCACCACCAACCCAAAATAAAATAAGATTCATCCTTATTTTATTATGCCATGAATTTCAATGAATTAAAAATTCAACTCTTAATTAAATTCATTGAATAACTTAATCAAAAAATTTAATGAGAGAGTTGACTTGCAATTAAAGAGGAAGAGAGTATGAGTTACACATTAAAGCTAGAGGGGGGTGCTTAATGGGGTGTTGGGAATTTTAAGGAGGTGGGGGCTTGTGGGGGCCCCACCCCAACTTCCTCACATCTCCCTTTCCCATACACATAACCCAACAATAAAGAAGTAAAAATAAATTTGTAGAAAAATTTTATTTTTATTCCTCACATTTTTAACAACTCCTCCCGAGAAAACGCAACTCCCAAAAGGGTCTTCTTAAGAAAAAATCAGCACAACGAGTTCAAACGGTGCCCTCAGAATTTGATTCCGATCACCGGTTCAAATGTTATAAAATGCCGCTAATACATTTAATGAACGTACCTCAAAAAAAGGTCAGAAAAATATTATCAGTCACCCTCGACCCACTGCGGTCAAGGTTAGGCTCTGCCTAGAATAAACAAACCCCAACGAAGTCGACGGTACTCTCAGATTTTCAATTCAAGTTACCGTTTAGAAGTTATGAATTTTACAGTAAAATAACTGTCACTTAATTATTTTATTTACGGCCAAAAACTATCATTCTCAGGTGGATCGCGTCGGCCAAAGTTAGTATCTGCTTTAAATAGGCATACCATCACGATTTCATCGGTGGTCTCCGATTTTTAATCCGAGTTACCATTTGTGAGTTATAAGAATTTGAATAATAAAATAACATATTTAATTATTTTAATTACAGTTATGCCACTTTCGGGTTTTCTCACAGGAGGTCTGTGCTGACTAAACATAAGTCACGCTTAGGGTAAACACACTATCCTGAGCACAACGATGCCCTCTGATTTCTGATCTGAGTAACCGTTTAAGATTTATTCCACGTTTTCAGGAAAACTGCATATACACGTTAATTTAAGCTTAAAAAACTTTAAGAAAATTATCCCACGCACACCGGGACTCAGAATCAGGTGCCGTCAAAAACTGCATACTCGTAAAATTCCAAAGAATATAAAAAAATTCCTTTGAAATTTATGGGTCATTACATTACTCCCACCTCAGGGCTTTACATCCCAATAAAGCTACATCAAAAACTAGGGAAACAAAAAGGGGGTATTGTGCACGCATCTAAGCCTCCCGCTCCCATGTGCTCTCTTAGAGTTTCCTGTGCTGCCATCTGATGCGCACTAGAGGAATCGACCATCCATATAGGAACTGATCATGTCGATCCTCGATCTCCCTCGGGACCTCCGCAAATGTCACCCCATCGCCAATGTCCAACCCCCCATGGTCGATGACATGCGTCGGGTCGTGCTCGTATCTCCTCAGTAGAGATACGTGGAAGATTTCGTGCACCCGGTGAAACTGAGGTGGATGGGTCAAGCGGTAAACCACCTTTCCTACCCTGTTGAGGACCTAGAAGGGTCTAATGAAGCACAGAGACAACCTGCCACCCCGGCCAAATCTCTGTAACTCACATCGTGGTGAGACCCGTAGGAAAACGTGTTCTCCATCCTTGAACTCTAGTGGTCTCCATCTCCTGTCATCATAATTCTGTTTTTGTCTCTGAGCTATCCGTATCCACTCTTGGGTGACTTGGAACTTTTATGGTCCTACAAGAGCTGCTATGATTTCTTGTTTTCCGATAAGAGAAATCTGATCTCATCCAATGGAAGAACCACATTCTTTGCCTAATACATTAAATCCCGACATGGATGATACTAATCCATACCAAGGATGACGTCGCACGGCATCGATGCTACTACCAAGAGATCCAACTGTAAATCTCACCTCCAAGGGTTGAGTCACACTATCGGCATCAGTGTGTGGTAACTGGGTCTCATCCAGTAGGTATCTCAAAAGTGAGGGTCAAGTCAACGGTTTTTTTAAACCAGAACCTATTAGTAACAACAAAAAGAGAGGGCAGGAAAGTAAATTCCACAAAGAAATGTGTCCTTTATTACGTCAGCTCAATTTACAAAGACACAAATCATCTACAAACAAACATCAACAAAGCTAGAAGCAACATGAACAAAAGTCTCCATGTCTGGATCTAGTCCCGCTCATGTCCATCTGTTTCTGGAGCTCCGTAGTCGTATGCTTATGCTTCCTGAAGCTGAGCTCTCCCATGTCCACCTGTTCCCTGCGGTCGGGGTGGACCTCCTGGTGGTGGTTTTGGCAACACCTCGAAGCATCTTCCACCTCCAGTTGCACGGCCAGATCCCCTACCATGGACGCCTGCTCCTTGTGGTTCGTCCTGATTGAACCTCAACCTCTGTCCAAGGGGTTCTTAATCTACCTAATGATCATTTATACGGCGGGTTGGACAGTCATGTGGCATGGGACCAAGACCGCCACAGGAGTAACATTGCCCACTCTTGGCACGACTGGCTCTGACTCCACCCCGGTTTCCCCGCACAACTGAGCCTGAGTCGTGTAGTCTGCTGCCGGAAGATCTGGTCCTCTTAGACCTCTGCGTCATCAATCTAATGCCCGCCACAGAAAACTCTGCCGCATGTCGGCTAGTGGTGGGTCATGCTGCTGGATACTACTCGGCAAGGAAACTCTCCACTAAGAGGGATCGCTCCAACACCCCTGTCTGTGTTGGGATGTTGTGAGAATCAACAAAAGCTCTAATCTCTCTCCTGAGCCCCTTGCTCGAAGGTTTAGACGCTGAAGAACGAGTCACATAACATTTCTGTAGAGTAGCCTGAGAGGTCTGTGAACCTCACTGAGTACTGAGATACACTCATGCTACCCTGTTGTAGATGAAGTAGCTCCTGGATCCGCACCGTTTGAAGGGTGTATGGTACAAACTCTTCCCAAAAAAGGATCTCGATGTTTAGCCACAGAAGTGATGCGTCTTCATGCATCTAGAGCATCAGGATCCATGATCTTCTTGTTGCTTCCTGAAGGAGGCTGGCAGCAAGGATCACAATGATGTCTTCTGGAGTCCCCATTAGCATGAAGACTCTCACCATAGCCTCCAGCCAATCCTCAGCCGCCTGCGGATCCGTCTCTCTACTGAACCTGGGTGGCCTCTAGCGCTGGAACTGATGCAGTGTGCTCAAGAGACATGCACTCTCCGCTACTGGGGCTGGTGGCATCGGTGACTCAACGGGTGGTAGTACCGTTGGTGCCTCTGCTGGTGCCTCAACTGGGATAGGGCCATGTACTGAGGCCTCGTCGCTCGACGGGCTGTCAGTACGTAATACTCTCGGGGCTCTAGCTGGTCGTCCACGGGGAGGCATCCTGAAAGAAACAAACATTACACGGTCAAACGATTTATACCTGGTGAGATGAACTGGTTTGAGCTGACTTTTAAAACTTTTGGAAACACACACACAATCAGTAGGGACCCCGAGATTCTCAAGGTCTCTCTAAATCCAACAAGGATAACCACCAAGTAGAATCTCAACAGATAACCCTTACTTAAGTATAAGCCTATACTTATTCCTAATATATCAAGTAACCATATCAATCCGGAGGAAACATAGAGGTTATGGAATCAACGGATAACCACTACTTAGATATATGCCAATACATATACCTAAGTTATCATGTGACCCATCTTAGTCGTTAGGAAAACACAATGGTTATAGACTAAGCTCAAACCAGGATTTTCATTATCAAAATCGTTACTGCTGAAGTGCTTCGTCGCTGACGAGTACAGTGATCCTGTCACGACTCTGAGGTACTGCTCACTAACCTCAGACTGCTGAGGTACTCCTACTATCGAGTACCGCGGGTCTGCTGCCAACTACCGGGCGCTCCGTCCATTGAGGGTCTGCCGCCAAATACCGGGCACTCCCCCTAATAGCCTACAGAGGTACTCCTTCTATTGAGTACTGCGGGACTGCGGCCAACTACCGAGCGCTCTATCCTCCGTGGGTCTGTCGACAAATACCGGGCGTGCCGTCCACTAGGCTAGTCAACTCACTCCAATTCGAGTCGGTCAAGCAGTCGTCAGGTGTCATCCGGTTACATGGTCTCCATGCTCCCAAAGCTCATCTCAGGGAGGGTCCGCTCGACGAGCTACAGGTCGATACTCCATGTATCTCAAAGTTCCATGAATAAGTATCTCAAAGGGACGCCTCGTCATAGGGGTCTCAGTGCAAGAGACAGCGCGTCAATCGGACGCCCAGTCTGTGAGTTATTAGCCTTTGCGTCCCAGGGGCCCGATTGGTTTCATGTGAGAACCAACCTGGCTGAATCCCAACTATACCCCGAACTCTCATAGGGTATACTCATAGGGATCGTTTCTCAACGTGATCACCAATGCCGTTGACGGTTCATAAAACGGACGTACGGTCTGAAAGTTATCAGCTTTTCTGTTCCAGCGGCCAGGTTGGATTTTGGGTTCAACCCAACCCAACCACTATCCAACTGTGTCCAAACCTCAGGAGAAGTATGCCAAAAGTTCCGTCTCATTAAGAGTAATCCAAAAAGGTCGACGACACGTCCATCGGATGTACAGAGCTCAAGTTATAAGCGTTTCCGCTCAAAGGGCCTGGTTGGTTTCGAGTTCGAACCAACTCGGACATACCCAATGTTCTCCAAATACGTCAGTGTAATATACTGAAACAACCGTCTCGATAGAAGGATCTCATTGCAACTGACGGTGCGTCGTTCTGAGGTTCGTAGCCCATATTATGGGCTTTTAAGATAACCTGGCCAGTTTTAGGGGGTTCTGGGCCCGGGCTGACCCGGCCCAAGACCCCCTGGGTCGGCCCGAACCGGGTCGACCCAACAAAGGTCCGGGTCCGGCCCACTAGGGCGCGGACCAACCCAGCCGGCACGGGCACCGCGCACGCTGCGTGAGCATGGAAGGGGGGGAAACTGCCACCCCGTTCGACGGAACGGCGGACCTGCGGGGGGTCCGCCCAGCAGCGCTTACCTGGGCTTTGACCCCCGGTCTTTCCAGATCTGACCGGCCGTAACGGACGGCCAGTGCACTCCACGCGGGACCGGTTGGTCCAGCCCTCTAGAACTAGAGGCCGGCGGCTCCGGCCGCCCTCCATAGCTCCGCCGTGGGCTTGGTTCGTCCGGCGCGCCGTGACGGCGCCGCGTCCCAGCACCACTGCCTGAGTCCGGTCGTGGCTTCGTTCAGCCTCAACGGAGAGTCATGACGGTGTCGTTCTTCTTTGCCATATTTCTCCTTGTTTCCGCGTGGTATGATGGGACCGCGTCACTTCCATTTCAATCCACGAAGATAACCATCAAAATAAAAAATATAAGAGGAGGTTCAGTCGTGTTTGTGTGGTCCGACCCCCCTCTGTTATTTTGATAACTGGTGGCCGATATTATCGAAGAACTTCGATATAAAAATCTGAACGTAAAGACAAAACCCCTACCTCAAAGAAGGCATTCATTGGTGTCACGGTAGACTGCGTCGCGACAGACAGGTGTCGTTCCATCAACGTCAGGAAAGATGAAGCTGAGGGTGGCATCAGTGTTCTTCGTTCTTCGTTGGAGGAAGTGGAAAACTCTCTAAGTGCTGGGCGTCATGCTTCGGTGCTAGCGTTCAGACGCTTGAAGAATCCATCCAGAACTCCTCCCCCTGGCCTCCTTTGAATAAGAGTGGTGGGTTCGTCATTGGCACACAAGTCATAATTGGGGGATTTATGACATAGGGCCCCACTCAATTAATCCACTGAGGTGGATCATTAAAAAGTGAGGAAGGATCCTCATTAATTTAACACGTTGGAATTTAAATTATTGAGAGGGAGTTAAGGTTCCTCACACCACAACCAACCCAAAATAAAATAAGATTCACCCTTATTTTATTATTCCATGAATTCCATAGAATTCAAAATTCAACTCTTAATTAAATTCACTGAATAACTTAATGAAATAATTTAATGAGAGTGTTGACATTCAATTAAATAGGAAGAGAGGATGGGTTACACATTATATATATAGGGGGTGTTTAATGGGGTGTTGGGAATTTTAAGGAGGAGGGGGCTCATGGGGGCCCCACCCCAACTTTCTCACATCTCCCATTCCCATACACTTAACCCAACAGTAAATAAATAAAAATAAATCTTTAGAACAATTTTATTTTTATTCCCCACATTTTTAACAACTCCCCCGGAGCAAACACAACTCCCAAAAGGGTCTTTATAAGAAACAATCGGCACTGCGAGTTCAACGGTGCCCTCAGAATTCGATTCCGAGCACCGGTGCAAAAGTTATAAACTGCCGCTCGTATGTTTACTGAACGTACATGGAAAAAAGTTTGGAAAAATATTAGCAGTCACCCTTGACCCACTGCGGTCATGGTTAGGCTCTTCCTAGAAGCAACAGACCCCAATGAGATCAACGGTACTCTCGGATATTCAATTCGAGTTACCGTTTAGAAGTTATTAATTTTACAGTAAAATAATTGATACTTAATTATTTTATTTATGGCCAAAAACTAACTTTCTCAGGTGGTTTGCGCCGGCCGAAGTTAGTATCTTCATAAAGGAATCATACCCTCACGAGTTCATCGGTGGCCTCAGATTATTAATCCAAGTTACCGTTTGTGAGTTATAATCATTTTAAAAATATAATAACTTATTTAATTATTTTATTTAGAGTTATGCCATTTTCGGGTTTTCTCACAAGAGGCCTGCGCCGTCTAAACTTAAATCATACCTAGGGTAAACCCGCCATCCTGAGAAAAACGATTTCCTCAGATTTCTGATCTGAGTAACCGTTTAGAGTTATTCCAATTTTTCAGGAAAACTGCTTATGCACATTAATTTAAGCTTAACAAAATTTCAGAAAATTATTCCGGGCACACTAGGCCCCAGAATCAGGTGCCGTCAAAAACTGTGTACTCGTAAAATTCCAAATAATTTTAAAAAAAAATTCCATTGAAATTTACAGGTTTTTACATTACTCTTACCTCAGGGATTTACGTCCCCGTAAAGCTACATCAAAAACTAGGTAAACAAAAAGGGGGTACTATGCACGCATCTGAGCCTCCCGCTCCCATGTGCTCTCTTGGAGGTCCCTGTGCTACCATTTGATGCGCACTAGAGGAATCGACCGCCCACATAGGACCCGCTTCTGCCGATCCATGATCTCCACCAGGACCTCCACAAAAGTCACCTCATCGCCAATGTCCAACCCCCCATGGTCGATGACATGCGTCGGGTCATGCTCTTATCTCCTCATCAGGGATACGTGGAAGATGTCGTGCACCCAGTGCAACTGAGGTGGATGGGTCAAGCGATAAACCACCTCTCCTACCCTGTTGAGGACCTAGAAAGGTCCAATGAAGCGTTGAGACAACTTGTCTCCCCGACCAAATCTCTGTAACTCACGTCGAGGTGAGACCTGTAAAAAAACATGTTTGCCATCCTCGAACTCTAGTGGTCTCGACCTCATGTCAGCATAAGTATTTTTTTGGCTCTGAGCTGTCCTCATCCACTCTTGTGTGACTTGGATATTTTTTGGTCCTATAAGAGCTGCTAAGATTTCTTCTTTGCTGATAAGAGATATCTGGTCTCATCCCCTAGACGAACCACGTTCTTTTACTAATTAAGTCAACCCCAATGTGGATGATAATAATCCATACCAAGTATGACGTCGTCGGGCCTCAACGCTACTACCAAGAGATTCAACCATTACTCTCACCTCCAAGGGTTGAGTCACACTGTCGGCATCAGTTTGTAGTAACTGGGTGTCCTCCAGTATGTATCTCAAAAGTGAGGGTCAAGTCAATGGGTTTTTTAACCCGGAACCTCTTAGTAATAACAAAAAGAGAGGACAGGAAATTAAATACCACAAAGAAAGGAGTCCTTTATTACTGCAGCTCAACGTACAAAGACACAAAGCATCTACAAACAAACATCAACAAAGCTAGAAGCAACATGAACCAAATTCTCCATGTCTGGAGCTAGTCCTGCTCCTGTCCATCTATTACGGAGTTCCGTAGTCAAATGATTCTTCTGCGTGAAGCTGAGCTCTCTCATGTCCACCTGTTACCTGCGGTCGGGGTGGACCTCCTGGTGGTGGTGGTGGCAACACCTCGAATCATCGTCCACCACCAGCTGAACAACCAGCTCCCCTGCCATGCCCGCCTACTCCTTGCGGTCCGCCCTGATCGAACCTCTTCCTCTATCTAGGGGGTTCTTCATCTACATGCTGATCATCTGTACAGTGGGTTGGAAATTCATGTGCCATGTGACCAAGCCCACCGCAGGAGTAACACTCCCAACTCTTGGCATGACTGGCTCTGACTCCACCCCGGTTTCCCCGCACAACTGAACCTGATTCGTGTAGTCGACCACCGGTAGGTCTGGTCCTCTTGGAACTCTGCGTCATCTGTCTACTTCCCACTGCAGAAGACTCTGCAGCATGCCGGCTAGTGGTGGGTCCTACTGCTGGATACTACACAGCAAGGAAACTCTCCACTAAGAGGGCTCTCTCAAACACCCCTGTCTGCATCGGGATGTTGTGAGAAACAAGAGAAGCTATAATCTCTCGGCTGAGCCCCTACTGGAAGGTTTGAGCCCTGAAGAACGGGTCATGTACCATGTTTGTAGTGTAGCGCGAGAGGTCTGTGAACCTCGCAGAGTACTGAGCTACACTCATGCTGCCCTGCTGTAGATGAAGTAGCTCCTAGATCCGCACCGCTCGAAGGGTGGCTGGTAAAACTCTGCCTGGAATAGGCTCTCGAAGTTTTCCCACAGAAGTGATGCGTCGTCATCCATCTGAAGCATCAGGCTCCACGATCTGTCTGTTGGTTCCTGAAGGAGGCTGGCATGAAGGATCACCATGAAGTCAGCTGGCATCCCCACTAGACTGAAGACTCTCACCACAGCCTCCAGCCAATCCTCAACCACCTGCGGGTCCATATCTCCCCTGAACATAGGTGGCCTCTGGCCCTAGAACTCGTGCAGTGCGCTCAAGCGATGTGCACTCTCCGCTACCGGGGCTGGTGGCATTGGTGGCTCAACGGGTGGTAGTACCACTGGTGCCTCAACAGGTATAGGGCCCTGTACTGAGGCCTCGTCGCTCGGCAGGCTGTCAGTACGTACCACTCTCGGGGATCTAGCTGGTCATCCACGGGGAGGAATCCTGAAAGAAACAAACATGACCTGGTCAAATGATTTATAACATGTGATGTGACGTAGTTTGACCTGACTTTTAAAATGTTTGGAAACACACACACAATCAGTGTTTTTGTGCACAAAGTCGGAAATCAGTTGTCAGGGTCCTGGTGTATGGATACGTCGGCCGCCCGCACCAACACTGGACTCCCTGAACTGAAAACCACATTCGGTACCCTTAACACTATTGCTTCACAAAAAGAAAAAATCAGAGTCATATGTTATACGGCAGAACCGACTCCTCTGATACCAATTTGTCACGACCCGTCCATCGGGGCCCCTATAGTAACTACCCAAAGACCTCCTTCAATAGGCCAGAGACTGGAGGCTAGCACCAAAGGCGTAAATCCCTATAACTAGGAAGGCGTTTCCTTTATAAACGTAATCAAAAACACAACCCGAGTACAAGTGGAAGAAATTACTAAGTACAGCAGTAACAAAAGTGCTGAAAGTACAAAGAGTCCAGAAATACAAGCCCAGAAGATAGGTACAACTACAACTGAAGGTAAAGTACAACAGAAAAGACAAGAAGCTGGAAGATGACACACATCTCCTGGATCGTCCACCACGGATCCTACCTGAAGGGTAGGTACAGATGTCCTCCTCAGCACTCCACGTCTGATCGTCCGTCCGTCTGTCTCCTCCGGGTACCGACTCATCGTGAGATCCTCCTCCGAGTACCGTCCAGTCCTCGAACGCTCGGCCTCCGTCAGCGTTGTCCGTCGTCTGCATCCAAAACAATGAGGTGCGGGCATAGCCCATGCATGGGTGAGTATAATGATACTCAGTGGGGACCTCGATACCCACAAGGTCACTCTAAATCCAACAAGGATAATCATAAAGCATAATCTCAATAGATAACACTTATTTATGTATAATCCCATACTTATAACTAAGTTATCAAATAACCCATCTCAATCATGAGGAAACACAGTGGTTATGGAATCAATGGATAACCACTACTTAGATATATGCCTATACATATACCTACGTTATCAAGTGACCCATCTCAGTCATTAGGAAAACACGAAGGTCATAGACTCAGCTCAAACCAGGATTTTCATTATCGAAACTGTAACTGCTGAAGAGCTCCGTCTCTGACGAGTACAGTGATCATGTCACGACTCATAGGCACTGCTCACTAACCTTAGACTGCTGAGGTACTCCTCCTGTTGAGTGTCGCAGGTCTGCTGCCAACAACCGGGTGCTCCGTCCACTGAGGGTCTCCCGCCAAATACAGGGCGCTCTCCCTAATTGCCTACAGAGTTCCTCCTCCTATCGGTTACCGCGGGTCTACGGCCAACTACCGGGTGCTCAGTCCATCATGGTTCTGTCGCCAAATATTGGGCGCTCCGTCCAATGGGCTAGTCAACTCACTCCAAGTCAAGTCGGTCAACCAGTCGTCAGGTCTCAGACGGTTACACGGTCTCTGTGCTCTGAACGCTCGTCTCTAAGAGGGTCCGCTCCACGAGCTACAGGTTGATACTCCAAGTATCTCAAAGTTCCACGAATAAGTATCTCAATGGACCGCCTCATCATAAGGGTCTCAACGCAACAGACGGCGCGTCAATCGGACGCCCGGTCTGTGAGTTATTAGTCTTTTCGTCCCTGGGGCCCGGTTGGTTTCATGTGTGAACCAACCCGGATGAATCTCAAATGTACCCCGAACTCTCATAGGTTATAAGCATAGGTACCTTTCCTCAACGTGATCACCAACGTCGCTGACAGTTCGTAAAACGGACGTCCGGTCTGAAAGTTATCAGCTTTTCTGTTCTAGGGGCCCGGTTGGATTTCAAGTTCAACCCAATCCAGCCACAATCGAACTGTGTCCAAACCTCAGGCGAAGTATGCCAAAAGTTCCGTCTCATCAAGGGGAATCCAACAAGGTTGACGGTACGTGAATCGGACGTCCGAAGCTCAGGTTATAAGTGTTTCTGATCCGTGGGCCCAGTTGGTTTCGGTTTCGAACCAACCCGGCCATACCCAAAATTCTCCTAAAACATGAGTGTAATAAACCTAAACGACCGTATCGATCAATGGATCACATCGCAACTAAAAATGCGTCGATCAAAGGTTCGAAGTCCATGTTAATGGCTTTTAAGTGAACCTGTCTAGTTTTAGGGGGTTCTGGGCCCGGACCGACCCGGCCCGAGACCCCCTGGGTCGGCCCGAACTGGGTCGACCCGACACGGGTCTGGGTCCAGCCCACTATGGGGTGGCGCGGCCTGGCTGGCATGGGTGCTGTGCGTGCCGCGTGAGCAAGGAAGGGGGGGGGACTGTCACCCCCTTCGACAGAATGATGGACCCGTGGGGGGGTCCACCCAGCAGCGCTGACCGGGGGATTGACCCCCCGGTCTTTCTGAATCTGGCCAGCCGTAAGGCCAGCCCGTGCACTCCATGCGGGACAGGTTGGTCCCGCCCTCCAGAACTGATGGTCGGTGGCTTCGGCCGCCCTCCCTAGCTCCGCCGCGGCCCCGCTCTAGCCACGACCTCCTCATGGTTCTTCGGCGCGGCGCGACGGCGCCGCGCCCCTGCGCCGCTGCACGACTCCGTCCGCGGCTTCGTTCGACCTCAACGGAATGGCCCAACGACACCACGCTTCTTCGCCGCATTTCTCCTTATTTCTGTGCGGTGCGACGGCACCGCGTCACTTCCATTTCAAGCCTCGAAGATAACCATAAAATTAAAAAATAGGGGAGGAAGTTTGGCCGTGTTTGTGCGGTCCAAACCCCCTCCGTTATTTTGATATCAGGTGGCCGATATTATCGAAGAACGTCCAAATAAAAATCTGAACGTAAAGACAAAACCCCTACCTCGATGAAGGAATTCATCAGTGTCGCGGTAGATGACGTCGTGGCAGACGGGCGTCATTCCGTCAACGTCTGAAAGGATGAAGCCGAGGGTGGCGTTGTTGTTCTTCGTTCTTCGTGGGAGGAAGTTGAAAACTCTCCAAGTGCTGGGCGTCATGCTTCGCTGCTAGCATTCCGCCGCTTGAAGAAGCCGTCCAGAACTACTCCCCTTGGCCTTCTTTAAATAGGAGTGGTGGGTTATTCATTGGCACGCAAGTCATAATTGGGGGATTTATGACATACTAACCCAATCAATTAATCTGCTGAGGTGGATCATTAAAAAGGGAGGAAGGATCCTCATTAATTAAACACGTTGGCATTTAAATTATGGAGAGGGAGGGAAGGTTCCTCACACCACAACTGACCCAAAATAAAATAAGATTCATCCTTATTTTATTATGCCATGAATTCCAAAGAATTCAAAATGCAACTCTTAATAAAATTCATTAAATAACTTAATCAAATAATTTAATGAGAGAGTTACCTTGCAATTAAAAAGTAAGATAGGATGAGTTACACATTAAAGCTAAAGGGGGTGTTTAATGGGGTGTTGAGAATTTTAAGGAGGTGGGGGCTCATGGGGGCCCCACCCCAACTTCCTCACATCTCCCTTTCCCATACACTTAAGCCAATAGTAAAGAAATAAAAATAAATTTGTAGAAAAATTTTGTTTTTATTCCTCACATTTTTAGTGGAAAAAGTTAATTAGGGTATCGTTTCATTCACATTTAATAGATTCATATTTAAATTTTTTGATTACATTTTTGCTTTAAATGATTATTAATCACCTAATAATAATTTTTAAATAATAATATGATATTTTGAAATAAAAAAAGTTTTATTGGAAACCATAATTAAGAGCCTATTTAAGGATTAAATTTCCATGATGTCCATCATAGTTATTTAAAAAATTATATTTTCAAGGTTTTATAAAAGGAAAAATTGTATGTCAGGTGATAACCTATAAATTCAGGCAAGGTCGCAGGGCATGAACACATGATCAAAAAAATTAGGGTTTCACCTCAACTACTAACAGCCACAATGTATTTTTAAATTTTTCATTTTTTTAGTAAAACAATTTAATGAATGAATTTTAATTATTAACCGTTGTTGTTAATTTTTAGGTTTATCGATTAGTGTATTAACCATATCATTTTGGGAAAATAATTAGAGAAACTTTTAAGACTTGGTTATGAATATTATGATATATAAAAATGTAATTTTATATCTTATTGTATCATTGTTAATGAAGTTTGGGATTAATTAATATTTGACTGAATCACAACCAAAAGTATGAATTGTACATTAAAAATTTAATCCTTTTAAGAAGAACATTTCCATATATTCTTGATAAATAAAATAATTACCCAATGTTTTGAAAATGATAGTTAAAGAAAATGTTTTCCTAATAACTTAATTTCCATTGATCTGATGGTCATTTATATCATCAAATAGGTATGGCTTTAAGGATGTAAACATTCTATTTAACATTCCCATATTTTATTTATGACCCCAATCACTCCCTATAAATATTTATGCTTTTACTCCATGTACATATTTTCACATGAAAAAAATGTTAACTCAATTAGAGACCTAGTTATATTTTAGTAAAAGTGATATTTATTTACTTCTCAATATCTCTATTTCTATTGGAATTTTTTGGAATCCCTTCTGATGAAGTTGGATTTCAACATAGGTAATATCAAACAATTAGTTACCATGATCATGTTTAAATTTTTAGGACATAATTCAATTATGTTTGATAGAATGTAACAACAAAAAATTATAAAATAAGGAAATTTCATTTAATATCATATACGAAATGAAACACCAAGTGTAGATGATAATATTATAACTTGATACTTTAAAATATTTTTACCATTTTGAATAATTTCAAAAAATTAAGTATCATGTAATACACCCAATACGGGGTTATCTTATATTAAATGCAAGAGTGAAATTCCTCAATAACATTTATTACCATCATTAGATACCCTCCTTGATAGATTGTGTTACACAAAAGAGAGACCATTCACAAAAGTATGCATTAAATGTATGACTGAGTTTCACCAAATAAAAATGTATTATTAAACGATTTTAATTTAATATAATAAGATACCACATAGATATTAAATTTTTAGTTATAAATAGTATTAACTAACTTATGAAAGTATTTTTTTATACAAATATAAAATGCATTAATTGGTTTCAAATTAATTTTAAATGAAAATAAGAAGAAATTGAATATAAAGGGAACGTTTTCATTTTAACCATTTTCATGCTAAAAAAGATGTATTATCTTAATAAATTAAAGTAATTAATGTCAGATATTGATAGTATTTAAATTTATATGGAATATTTTTAATCAAATATTTTTGATATTATTCCAATAGCTATGGTAGATATAAGATAAGAACAACCCCAATTTCACACATGAAAACTAATATTTTTATAAAGGCAAATTTACCACAATTTAAATGTGACCCAATTTTAAATAATCATTTTGAAACTTTTATTGATTTAATATGTCAAAATAATCATTATATATCAAAGAGAAGCATAAAATTTAGTTTAGGCTGAATTTTTCATATTTTCTTACAATATTTTAATTTTTAATGAATAGTTAAAATAATGATTTTATTTCAAAAATTCTTATTCCTCTAATTTATTTTTACCATTTAATTATATTTGGAATTAATATCAATGTAAAATTATATAAACTATAAAAAATATTCCTAATAGTTTAGTAGAATAAATATTATAATGAAATTTAATATTAAATCAAAGGAATCTTTTAAACATTTTTACATTGAAAACAAGCATCGTCATCCCTCCTTCTCTATTAATTTTAAATTAATTTCTTCCAATTATGTTATTGTAATGTGGAAAAATGGATTCCACATTTAGTTCAAAAATAATTTATAATTTAAAATAAGGCCATATTAGTTTTAAAAAAAATTATTAGTGAATGTAAATAAAATAAATTACAACGATGAAGGTTAAATTAGTGTTAATAATGGACTACAAATTATTCTTGAGGACCCAAAATACTTATATACATTTACTAAAGTAATTTTCAATCCATATATCAACCCTACCCTCCCATTTCTCTACATTAGACTGTTATTTATTCCAAATTGAATTTGAAAATCCTTAGTGTAATTCATTTGTAGAAACATTACAAGAATTCCACTCATCCACCTGTATAAAAAGTCCCATATTATCCAATATCCTCACACCTATCGAGATATTTGGATTAAAATTTATCTCCATAATAGATAAAAAAAATATATCTTCTCTGCCAATAATAATCACTATTTTATTAATCTATACAAGGAAGCTCATTTGTGAAAAACAAAAAGAGTTTCCCAATTAGAGGGTTACAGTTTCCAATGATCACTTCTCATTCATTTACTTCTCCCAAATATCAAATTCCATTATTAAAATTTCATATAATAAGAAACTTATCATTAATATAATTATTTATTGTATTATTAACAATTATTCCTAGATATAAACACACTTCTATCTAAATGGTAACAAACATATAGTTCATGTATAAAAAACTACTACCTCATTGAACACTGATTGTTTGTTTTTTCCATCACCACATTTCATGGTTGGAAATTATGATTGAAATTTTTTTATATATTATATATATGATATTTATAATATCCATATTTTTCTATAATTATTATATAACTAATACATTCATGGGTTCCATATTGTGGGAATATGAAAACATCATTTGAGGAAACGTGGACTACCTCCCCCACAAAGCGATTTGTATCATTCATGCTATACATTTATTGAATTAAGGATTATATCAATAATAATATATTAACTCTATAACATTGATACGATTGTTTAATTATAATATATATTTATGTACATATCATTTAAATTTCTGTATTTTAAATGACAACAATGAAATGAATTTAGCGCTTATGAATACGTACAACCTACCATATCCATGAACGATACATTTCATTTATTATCTCATAACACTAAGATATTTTTAGATACATATATAAAATATATATGATATTAAAATAATTTTTTAAATTCTATATATAATGAAACCATGATATTTTTAGTTGGAACAACAAATAACTAGTCAAAACATATATGATAAACTAGTTAATTAAAACGTGATATAAATAAAATAATGAATGGTTTTTAAAATGGGGAAAACTATATTATAAGAGGATAATCTATGATATAATAAACATTAAAATGGTAATTTTATAATTTATAAACATTTTTAAAACCATTTTTTTGGAGGTTAATGGATGTTCACCCATAAGGAAACACAAGGTAATGGATTCTTGTATCATTTTCATTTTGTGAGGAAAAAATTATTATTGTGCACCTAATTTCGTATATATGGTGTAAATACAAACAAATTGACATGTAATATCATGAATACTTCTATATTCATGGTATTTTTATTATCTTGATGAATTATTTATTCTACATAGATTTTAATTAAAAGACACCAGGTGGAAAAAACATTTCCTAACCTGACTACTTTTCATTGGGTTATATAACTTCCTTGTTGTTGTTAATATTATAAAATTATGTTTATAATTACATTGAATATATATTAATTTATTTTCATATCAATATTTGAAATTATTTTTTATTCACATAATATACTCATTCTTTTATTCTAAATTCAATTCCATAATCTTTTCAAGGGATTCTTTTACAATATAATTTTATTCATGATTTCTTGTACTTGAATTTAAATTCTAGGAAATTATTTAATAATTATTCAAGAAAAATTTTAAATTTATTCTCACCTATTTCTGAGGACCATTATCAAGTATTAATATCATTTTCTACTCATTAGTACTTAATATGTTTTAGAATTTTTTTTACAAAAACTCAATTTCATTTATCTCTTTAGTCGGAGAACCTTTTTTCTTCTAAAAACGATATTTTGTAAAAATGTTTTTAAAGAATATATATAACATTTAAAAAAAATTGAATAATTTTTTAACCTTATTATCTTTTATCAATGTATTTAAAAGAAACTTCTTGACTAATTCTGAACATATAAAATTTTTAACCATTTTTTCCTCAAAAGAAATGTATGGATTTACCCCCCCCCCCCCCTACATAATTTCATTGAAGATTTATTTGAAAATTTTAACGGTTCTTTTGAAATAATATTTTCATAAAATTAAATTTTAATGTAATGTATTTTAAAAATGTTTATCAAAAAAAAATTATTTTCCTCATGAATATATCTAAATTTATTATTCTATTTCATCAACAACAACATCCAACAATTTATACTTAAAATGGGATATATTTTATAGATACATAATTATTATTCCTCTCTATTATTTTTTATTTAATTGGTAAATAATAGTATTGATATTAACTTCCTTGATTCATTTTAGATGACCCAAAGTAATAATAAATTTCAATTAATTAATGAATTTTCCATAATTATCTATATCTTTTTTCATGCAAATAATTATTACATAAACCATATCCCATTTCACATACTATGTTTACTATGACATTTATTTTATTAACTATAGAGTTATTGATTGATATGTATTCTTCATTCAATATGGTTATTTAATAAATAATATTGTTATTTGACATGGGAAATGATTGTGATAGTCAATGATTGGTGGGTTCGGGACTATATATAGCCCCTCAAAGCATCGATAGGCTCTCATGAGAAATTTTTTTGAAAAAATTATATAGATTTATACCAGTTGTTTTAAACCATCATGGGAATGGTATTAAAGGTATAGTTCTTCATGTGTCTTAGAAAACATTTACAATAATTAATCATCTCCTTTATTCTAATCTAGTATTCATTATCCATGAGATTTTTACTATGAAAAAAAATCAATATGTTCATTTCAATCATATTGTATTGATTAAATGTCATGTGATTTCAATTTATTACCCTTCCATATAGATTATGTCTTATCAAATTATTTAAATGGAATGTGTTGTTTTATTACCTCTCCATATAACTTATCTACTCTATGTATTGATTATATGGAGTGTGTGTTTAGTTATTTAACATTCGATATTAAATTATTTTCATTGATTCATTACTTCTTCCACTTTACATTGTTGTACTATGCATCTAAGTTCAAACATATGTTTTTCCTCTCCCCTGTAATACAAGATGTGTAGTAATAATAATTTGCAAAGATGTGATATCTAGAATAACGTTTTTCTCCATAAAATTTAAAAACATGTTATATTTATTGTATTAGTTTTTTAAATAATATGAATATATGTATATGGTTCATAATTAATACTAGTCAATTCATTCATTAAATAATTTATTCATTATAATCATGAAAATTTCATTGGTAGAAAACACCATCATTGGGCATCCTGGATTGAGTATCAATAGTTCATCTCAAAGGATGTTTATTAGGAACCTATGAAACATTATTTAAAAAATTATATAATAGAGAGCATAAATATAATGATGAATTTGGGCATGATAGGTTAGACCAGTAGAGGTGGAAGTCATGGTACACTAAGGTGATAACATCCCTCTCAGCCAGGTAACACAACACCAGGAGCTCTGATCGGATACTTGGGTATAGGGGTAGGATAGAATAATACAATTAAATATATACATGGAGGTTGTGGGGATAAACCGTCTACTGCTCAAGGTATTATTCTTATAGAATCCTTGATACAAAATGCCTTATTTGATATAAGATACACATATTCTTTTATTTCTAATTTGTTTTGGTTTTGTTGGATCCTATAGAAGAATGTTTAATTGGGTTTTTATCAATTAAAATAACATTAGTTGTGTGAGTATAAAATACTGAGTAATTTAGGGGAGGCACACATGATATTGGTTGGTACCATTTTTTGGGACCAGTTTGTGCATGAGATGTCAGGTTTTCATATGATTTTTAGAATTGATTGGTTGGTAATGTATCAGGCTCACATTGACTATTACCATCATAGCATAATGTTCAGGTCTCTTGAGTGAAACATTTATGTCCCCCCTCAAGAATGGGACATCCATGCATGTCATTCTGGACAAGCCTGTCAACAGTTTGGTGAACTTACAACCCAGGGTTCTGTTCAAATGCATGATGATGTGGGATAAAATCAACTTTTATTTACTCCAATGGTAGAAAAGTTTTATTATTTGTTTCATAAAGACTTATTGGGCTACCGCAAAAGAGGGATATTTATTTCATGATATAGTTTTTTATTGTGGTAGAATATGTGATCAATTCTCTATATAGGATGGAACCAACAAAACTTCATGAACAATAAACTCAAATTGAGTAGTTGGAATGTGATTGATTCATTATTCATCATACGTCATTTTAAGGATCTACATTTTTATTTCCCATGAAGTCTAATGGATCAATGTAATTATTTGTCGATTATAAGAAGAAATCATTGATGATGATAATGAATTTTTACCCTCTACCTCAAATTAATGAACTTTTGGACTTGCTGAGAGTTGTTTATTTGTTCTCTAGTATTGATATGAGGTTAGGATGTCATCAGTTATGTGTGAGACCTTCTAATGTAACGTGGACATCCTTCAAAAGTATATAGGGGTTGTATGAGTTTGTTGTGATCTTGTTTGGGTTGACCAATGTGCTGGCAGTGTTTATAGACCTAATGAATTGAATCCTCAACCCGTATCTGGATCTATTAAAATTAGTATTTTTTGATGAAATCATGATGTTATCTAAGACTCATGATGATCATTCCAAAAACCATGATGTCATTTTAGGTACACTAAGAGTTCATATGATATATTATAAGATATAACATTTTATTTATTGTATTAATAGGGTAATTTCTTGGGCCACATAATACAATAGTAATGTGTTTCAGTTGATTCATAAAATGTACAAGGAGTTGTAGTAACAGACCAACCCAGGTACCCTAGTAACCAAATAACTAACTTGACACGGACATGACCCAAATAGTGTTCCTAAACCCCATGGGATGGGTAAATAACCTTTAATACTATAATATTAATATGGTAAAATATTTTACACAAACACAATGAATACGATAATCTAATTAGTATGCATATTAAATTAATCTCATATGGGAGAGGTTTACTAGAAACAAACAAGTATCATATCCCAATTTACTACAATAAGGTACTAATAAAATAGCAAAAAACTATCCATGTACCAATTTATGCACTCACTAAGTCAACATATCAATAGCTATAAAATCCTCCATGTAGTTATTTAGCCCTGGTCGAACCTTGAAATAGATAATCTAAAGACACATGAATGCCCAAGTAGTTTGTGAAATAAGATGCCTGGTAGGGTATTACCAATGATTCCATAATATAATCTAGTAAAAAATTCATCAAATTAATGATTTTAATTTTTAAATAAATATGTTTAGAATTTCAAAGAATATTTAAATCAAGGCATGATACATAGTTCATATGATGGAAAATAATTTATGAAAATGATTTAATTTAAATGTGATGGAATCATTCTAAAACCATGTCTTAAATTAAAAAATTTATATAAAACTGTTTATATAAATTCAGAAAACATGTAAAACAGTTTAACAACATTGGCGTATATTTATTATTTAAATATAGTCAATATGAAAAAATGGTCATCTGCCAAATATGAATGAAGGTTCCATGATATTGGAATTCACAATATCTAATTGATGGCATAAATATGGGTAAAGGCATTTCCTTTGGACACTAGTCAAATAGGACTCATCACGATTACCTGAGGAATCTCACTTGTGTCATTTATGAATTCAAATGTTGTATAACTATAGAGACTATCTAAAAAACTGAAAAACTACCTAATTATTTCATGCAATCTAATATCATCAAAAATGGAAAATTTATTTTAAGACTTCTTAAACTAAAATTAAATCTCATTCCCCCTTCCAATTTCCATTTTCCATTTAAAACCAATACATGTTTTATTAAAATATCAACACATTTTAAAAAGAAAAATCAGCGGATTTCTATCAGATTATTTTCAGAAATTTTTACTATTTATGAACTTGAAATCAATTCAAAACAAATTCCATCAATTATGTTTCAATAATTAATTTCATAACTTCAACTATAACCATTTCCATCTAATTAAAAATTCATCACCATTCAACAGATTTGGTGTGTTTTCCCAATTTCTTTCATAAACAATTTCAAACCTCCCAATTCATTGGAATTGGGTTGTAGAAAAAACCAATATAATAAAATTTAATAAAATTTAATATAAATCAATAAATTAAATAAATCATGGAATTTATGTTAAATCAATTTTTTTAGTCAGAATGGAATCACTTATATTTCTTCCCAATACTCAACAACCGCAATGAAACCCCCTAATGAGAAATAAGGCACAGATGTTTAGGAATTCATCCTAGAAACATGATCACACGATATTTAGATTAAATTAATCAATACTAAGATGATCCATCAAACCTAAAATAAGAATGAGATAAATAGATAATGAAATAGGGAGAATGCATACTTGGGAATTCACAAAAAAATAAAAATGACGATAAATTATAGAGAGAAAGGATCTTGAATGGTTAGAGGGCTCTAAGATCACATGTAGAAGGATTTAGGTCAAGGAAAATGAAACAAGAGTAGAAGAAAATGAGAATTTCCATTGGGATGCATACATATAACTAGTGCATGGGGAATTTCATGACATGTAAACCCATTATATGTTGTGAAACAGATAAATCTCATAATCACTAAGAATCCTACCTCCTATTACAAAAAATAATTTCATTTCATGTAATATATACAATATTTTTAACAATATTTCACATTGTTTAATTCTATTAGGCTGTTGAAATGACTGGTTAAATCTAAAAATCCAACAAATATGTGACTTCCCCATCACAAGTTTCCTTAGTATTCAATATCAGCCATACACTATTAAGGAAATGGAAGAAAAATTCATGTTCAATGAAATACATATAAGATCGATAGAGGTATGTTACAACCCCCACATCATGTAATCTTTCTATAACCAGAAATCCTATGTAGTAGTTTCCATTCCCCTAATAATGAGGCCACTACATTTTCATCAGTGCCACATGTACCAATGTATCTTGATTATCAAAACCATGGTAATATATCACATTAACCAATGGTTTGATCCTTCCATAATGTACCTTGGTTTTTGAGTTGACTATACTGATTGGATGTTCAGTCACAGATAAATCATGTTCAATCTCAAGATTACTCGATCCCAAAATGTGACATGGATCAGAGAGATAATTTATTAGATATGATACAAATAAAATTTTATATATCAATTTCATGGACAGTGGATGTTCTAAATGGTATGAAACAATCCCCGCAAGCTTAAAAACCTCAAATGGCCCATAAAACGAAGAGAAAGCTCCCCTTTCCACCCAATCCATCGATGACCCAGTCTGGGTGAAACATTCAAAAATACCCTTCCATTAATTTAAAACTCTAAGGGTCTATGATGATGATCATCATGAGACTTTTATCAGATTTGTACTATCATCAATATCTGATGAATAAAATTAATTTTTGATATCGTCTCTTGTACCAAACTTATTCCAACCAAGGAATATATTCAAATCTTCAACCAATACAACAACTATTTATAAGTCTGGCCATGAAAGGCCTCAAAAAGATCCATTCTGATGATGGATTGGTAACTATTTTTATAAGAAAACTCAACCAACACCAATTGATCACCCCATTCCCCACCAATGTTAAGAATACCAGTTTAAATAATTTCTGCTAGGATCTATATAGTTCTATCGATCGGTCCATTCGAATGTGCATGGAAGGTCAAGCTAAAATAGAACTGAGATCCAATTTCTTTTTGAAGGACTCTCCAAAAGAGATTAGTGAAAAAGGATCCCAATTATAGATTATAGCATATATAACTCCATCAAAAAAAACTATCCCATTCACATAGAGATATTATGAATACTGAACATTGAGCTATTTCAAGAATGGGTAGGATGTGAACCTACTTGTTCACCATGTTGATCACAAACCATATTTCATTTTTCTTTCACTACTTATGAGGCAACCCATCAAAAAATTCCATGTAGATCTCATCCATCTTCTATGTAAGGACTGGATGTGGTCAGAAAAAACCTAAAGAAATACGAAATTCTTCTTTCACCTGTTGGAACATATAACAGTGGGAAATAACATCAATAATTCTTCATCTCATACATGGACAATAGAACTACCACAAAATATCATTGAAAATCTTCATGGTTCATGGGTGCCCAACCCACTTGGAATTATGGATACCCCAATCACATGATTCCTTTCCACTAACAACAACATTTAGAAATTATGGTAACTTATAACACCCTTCGTGGAGAATGAACACAAGGTAACAACATATCCACCATAAAGAGAGTCTCTAATGATACAAAATACATCCTCAAGTTGTTGATCCTAAAGAATCATTGTGATAAGAACATGTTTCAACTAAATTATGGATAAATAAACATCAACCCCTTTATCTTAAGCTCCAATATGAATAATTGAAATAGGATCCATCAATGTCCACTCATATAAAGATTTTATAACTGTATGGGTCATAATTTTCCAAATCAAAAACATCTGAAATGAAGTCCACTTTCCCCAGGGATTAGGAGATGTCAAATTTGAATTATTACAGGTACTCCACCCAATGCCACTGGCTGAGATTCAATTCTTTTATATACAATATATAATTGAAGATATTGTGGTCTGAATAAAAAATACTCCTTCTTTGTAAATATAATGTCGCTAGCTCTTAAACTTGTACATTAATTTTGCATGATCAAGGCCATGTAAAGTATAATTCATCTCTTGTGGCCTAACTGCCAATATATATGCAAAACATGAATTAATTTCATATGAACACAACCCAAACCTGAACCCCATGCATCATAAAAGACCATATAGCCCTACCTGGCCTCTAGAAGAGTCAACTCCAACACAATATTAAAAACATGTTTCAGCTCAAAAAATGAACATTGACATGTTTCATTCCAAGGAAACCTCAATCGAATTTGAGTTAGAGTAGTCATTGGTGAATCCAACATTGATATTTCCTTGAAGAACTGATGATAACATCCAGCTAATCCCAAAAAGATTCTAATTATTAAAACATTCCATAGTTGTTTGTAAGTCATATCTTCTATTACATTTTTAGGGTCAATTGAAAAAAATGTGTCTTAGGAATTTTACATTCCAAATCATGAAATCACACTTTTAAATCAGGATGTATAGTTAGTGATTTCTAAATAATCTGAAATTTTTCATAGATGAAAAACAAGATCCACCTCATTTTACAAGTAAACAAGGATTTCATCCATAAAGACTACCATGAGGGTTTCAAGATACTCAGGGAAAATCGTGTTCATTAAATCAATTCTCACTTCAATGGATTTGGTTAGGCCAAAAAAAATAATGTTGTACAAATAATATTTATACCTACTTTATAAGGTCGCTTTCAAAATATCAGATTGTTTTATTATATGTTGATGGTTAAAATACCCTTGATCAAACTTTTAAAACAAATTTTTCCCATTCAATTAATCAAATATATCATCAATCCGTTGAAACAAATACATGTTCTTTACCACATCTCAATTTATTTTTATGTAATCCTCATATAGATGAAGTGAAGCATCAACTCTCTTTGCAATGAGAATATGAACTACCCAAGGTTATACAATCAAGCGTATAAATCATTTCTCTAAATTCTCATTCAACTCAGACTTCATCTATTTTATTTCAGTGGGATACATTTGTATGGAGGTAAAAAAATAGGTTGAGTACCAGACCTCAAATCAATATAAAACTCTACCTCAGTAACCAGTGGAAAACCAATGATATCATAAGAAAATACATCAAGACACTCTACGAAGGAAATAGGTAGACCACCACTGAAGGATTCTCACTCTAGATCATAAGAAAACATAGATATCACCTTCTGCAACTCTAGAAAATAAGGTCCAAATCTTCATGAAATTAGGTCCCATTCTCCCTCAATGATATAGAATAACCCATTATGTTCAGCAAAGGAGAACAATTAAAAATAATAATCATTTCAAGATTTATTGGCCATGAGACAATACATCATGGAAATAATGTCAAATAGTATCATGTTGATAACTATAATTTCATATGTAAGCTCTACATTGGCCAAAGAGAAAGTATAAGAAGGACTACAAAAACCCTATATTCTCTTCAATCCTAGGGGTGTAAACTTGTCCATAACATATGATAAAATCACTATAAGAATATTTAGCCTGTTAAAGTGTTGGTTGAAATAAATGACGTATATCAGTATCAAATTTTGGAGTCAGTAATGATGAGGCTATAATAATGATAGCTATCACAATCACTAGAACCATATCTTCTTCCTCTAAAGACTCATCCTCTTTGTGAAGAATCTCTGTTCCATATGTCTATGGTTGGGATGATATTGTATGTGATGGATCTGAATACCCTACATTGGGGTGGGGGCGATGATCTTGCGCCACTACATGGAGTGGAAGAGTATATGTAGTGCATTCTATAGTTCGTTGAACGTATGTAGGAGACACAATTTGTGGCTACCTCAGTGAAATCAATATTTTAATGCCCTGGATAACCAAATAGGTAGAATATCAAAGGGCTTCTACCAGGCACTTTGGGAGGCCTATAATGAACCTCCTTTTGAGAATCGCTATGAGATTCATCACGCTTCCTCTTTTATTTAAAGAAAATCATACCGCCACTGGTAGAAAAAGGAAATCCAGTCAACCCTGACATACAATCTAGGTCCATCATAAACCATCATCTCCCAATCCATAACCATAGAATACATGGGAAACATAAACATGAAAACAAGATAATAGATATTTAATTGATGGCCCAGTTGTAGTCATCGAGCCATGATTGTTTTGTTAGATATATTCTTAGGCACAAACAACATAAGATCAACAATGCAATTTGAATACTCAGTCTTGGTTACATCAGCCTACTCATGATTGAAAAACTCCGTAGCCTTTATCAACACCATTTTCGTTGGATATAACTGGTTGGTGAAATTAACCTTGATGTCCTTCCCCTCTAACCTCTCATTTTTCTTCACCATCACCATCATTTCCCACAATCTCTTACTTGGTCCTTCCAGTATTAAGGTGACCCAATTCACCATTCTTTCTTATGGTGTATCTATGAACTAAATCATACATTATTTATTTTCCAACCATTCCTCAACATGTTGATGATCATTGTTTCCCTTGAAAAATTGTGGCTTATGGTGAAGGAACCCATGATAATTATTTTCATGAACTACCCCTAATTTTACATGGCCTGATCCTGAATGGGTACTAATGTTGGTTCCTATCCCAATGCTTATATATTACACACAGTCACCTGAACCAAATTTGGATCTACAACAACATTAGTTCACTGATGTTTAGTTTCACCCTCCTCTAGGAGCTACTTCAAAAAATCATCCTAGAGGCATGATGTTACACAACATGAGTAGATATAAATGAATACATATGAATCACACTGAAACTGAGAAACAATGGAATTAAACCCAATAGATAAAAATAGTGATTTGAATTTCAATCAATCCAAATAAATTTATAGGATGTGAATATAACTAATACACAAGATGCCTTTTTCAAACCACCCATGGTGACATATGGTTCATTTTGGTGAGAGTTGTTTTGACACTCAATTGTAACTACCATCTATGTCCCAAAAAGAATATTAAATAGCATACTAACTATAACATCCCAGTTAAATGAAGAACAAGTTATTTTTATATTTATTAATATTTTTGAATTAAATATTAATTTTAGCTTAAATATGTTTCTATGTTCGATAGCGTACCCAATACGCAACTACAGGTTTCTTTGGAATCTTACGTTGAAAACTAATAATATAATATTATAATTTTAAACAGTTGTTAACTCATAGTCGTTGTATTGGAAGGAATGAAAAACACTAACTACAATATGATTATACATGTTTGTTAAATATATTTACATTTATCAAATTAAAGTTAGAGGCTTAAAAAGTGAATGAATCTAATTTTATGCATAATTTTCATTAAAAGGCCGATTTATCGCATTTTAACGGAGATCCCTTTTTAAATATAGATTTGGTCACTTTAATAAATTATATATTACCAAATAAAATCCTTAATTAGAATGGGGACATCAAAATTTAAATTGTGTAATTTTTTGGAGTTCTTCCGATAATGTTCATTTTTTAATGAATAGTGAAAAATATTGTATTTTAATTCAAAGTGCCTTTTAATATAATTTATTTATATGGTTAGATTATCTTTTTTATTAGTTTTAAAAGTGAAATTAAAATATAGTTTTACCATTGAATCCAATTTTGTTTATTGGAATTAATTTCACTTTGAAATTGGACATAAACAAGTATCAATCTTTTGATTGTTATTATTTCTTAAAAACACGCTATTTGTTTTAACAGCAGGAATTAATTTTTAAATGAATTAATTCTAATTCTATGTTTTGAATTTGGAAAAATAGACATAATTTTTGAATTCATAATATCAAATAATGCTTATGCTGAATTTTTGGTGTTTTTGTAAAAAAACGTCAATTTTTAATGAATAGTGAAACCACTTAGTGGTAGTTAAAAACGGACTTTTTTCATTTAAATGAAATTTTACCACAACTGTGAATTGAATTTCAAAAATACGACATATATGGTTGTTATAAAGAAGTAAAATATGGCTCATTAAGATGAAAATAATTTTTGGTGAATAGTAACTCTTGACTTTTATTTACCACGGTTAAAGGTAAATTGGGTAATTCATGGTTAAAAGAATATTATAATAATTCAAAATTACCTTAAAACTTGTCCAAAAATTATAGGTTGAGACCTTGACGGCCATTATCATCTTTGGTTCGATTTTGGGACCCCTTTAAGCCACATGGGTGTTATAATGACAATTTAGAATAATTAACTTAATGAAAAGACAAAAATGACAAAAGAAAATATCATTTAATAAATTAATTTTTAGAAGGGGTTATATAAATTATCTATTCGACTCTAAATATTAATTTAAATTCTAAAAATATTTCCTACATCATGGTATTTTTTTAATAATTTTTAGACATCAAATAAACTAAATTATTTTGACACAATAATGATTCAGTATTTACCTCATTAATAAATGATTTAAATAAATAAGATTATAATGATTTAAATGTTATCCCAAACATGTACAATTCTGATTGAATGATTTTATTTCGAATATGAGTCATCTTATATTTGACCTAAATTATTTTTGGACCATTAGAAACCGAATATCATTATATTATAAAATAATATTTTCACTCTTTCCTAAAGAGCCCCTCCTCTCCCATATAAAAAGAGACCACTTCTAACCAATTAATTACACCTCTAAAGCCTTTTGTCGCATAACAAATCTCCCAAATTATGCTCCCTACATCCCTATCCTCTTCCTTGATGCCTCAACTATGGTATAAGGCTCTTCAAGAAGTCCTTTGGTTCAAACCAAAGTGAGTTACCCAAATTAAAGGTAACAGTTTTTTTGAAATTGTTTTCTTTTTTATTGGTTCTCCAATCCATAAAAACTTTTTATTTCCTTTCGTTCCTAACAACACCAGTATCCTCAATATACTAGGATGTTTTTATGAGAATTATTCGAAATACACTTACACACACATCCAGAAAATGGATGAAGAACATAATGCTTCTATGGATGGAAAACTAACCCCTCACGAAACGATGATTGTTCAATTACACCTTACCACCTATCATGGTGGATATTATGATTGAAAATTAATTATATATGATATATATTATGTTTATTATTTCCTTATGCTTCTTTAACTCTAAATTATATCAATCCTTTATGTCTTTCGTAGTGGGAAAATAAGATAATCTCATTAAAGGAAGGGCAGACTACCGCCCCCACAAAGTGATGTGATTCGTTAATGCCATATGTGGGATGTATAAAGGATAGAGTTAATGATATTATATATGATATTATACTGGAATTATAATATACCTATGTATCATTATATTTTTATTCAATTAAAATAATAAATAGAAATGAAAGTAGCGTTTATGTGTACGTACAGCTTACCGTCTCCATGAACGGTGCATTTAATGTTTTACCTCAAAATGTTATGTACTATTATAAATACATGTATATACTGGATATTTATGATATATATGATATCTAAATCATGAATAATATTCTGGATATAATGGAATATTTACCATATGGACAACTTGTAAATATAAGGTGTTCATTTTTTACTCAAGAACCAAATATCGACAAAATGAACATTACTAACTAAAATGATTTCATAATGTTTATAACATGGTAATAAGTGATATTAATGGAATAATAAACTTGAATAAAGATCATAAGAAATTAGAAATTAACTTATCAATATTATTCAGGAGATTAAAGAATGGACGGGTCAAGTCGGACATGAGGCAAGGGACTTCGTCTCAATCTTCTTTCATTGAGGCATTTTTAGTTTTATACACAACATTATTTTACACGGTCTATAAAACCCTTTTACTTTTCACTTTATTCAAAGGGAATCTTTTTATATGAAGATTTTTACTAAACGACAAGAAGGAATGGTTTTTTAACGTAAGCAGCGACAATGACCTTTCCGCCGCCGTGAGTATTATTTGATCTTTGGCTTCCTTAAAATTCCATAATGTTTTATTCAGGAAAAATAAATACCAAATACTCTTTTTACGTATTTTGGTATTGAAATTGATTTTGAGAATGGATTTATTATTTCAATATCCTAAAATGATATTTTATTATTACAATGTGGAAATGTTATCTTTCCTTTATGGCTATGTTATGTGTTATGACCATGTTATGGTTTTTGGGCATTATTTACATATACGGGTGGTTCCGTGATAAACCTAGGGTGGGTGTGCCTGAGATAGCTCTCCAATGCATTGGGTAACGTGACGGAGGTAAACGTGAATGTAACTCCAAAGAGATTAAGGGAATATACGGTGATGGGTATTCCAAAGTAACTCTCTGTGTAGCTTTGATAGCTACAATGGAAGTATGATATGGATGCCACAAGTTACCTTTATGATTTATGATTTATATGTTTCTTTCTGTATGTTATGATTTCATGTGGTGTGTTACATATTTCATGTTTTGAATGTATTTATGAACAAATGTTTTTATTATTTGATTTATAAACCTTACTGAGATTTTTATGCTCATCCCCTGATTGAAATGTTTTCGTAGGACTTAAAGATGAATAGGGTCAAGGATTGGATCAAGGAAAAGTAAAGCTGTCTAAAACATGGATCTAGACATGACTCTTTTTTTTAAGAGTTCATGTTTTATAAAAAATGGAAACTGTGTAGAAATGTCTACTTTGAAATTTTTGAGAGGTAATGTAATAGTTATGTCGTAATTCCCTAAAACTACAAACCTGAAAAGATCTTCATTATGAATTATTCATTTAATTCAATATTATGTAATGTTTAAGGTCGAGTCCTTACAGTTGGTATCAGAGGTCGGTTTAGATAACTTTAGGAGTCAGAGTATTGTTAAAGTAATATCCATTAAATAATTTATGTTAATATTGACATCATATAGCATTTACAGATTACCATGTTTCTTAACCTAATATATTTTTGTGTTAAGGATGGTTTTCCACAAAGGAAACATGGCAGCAATGTTAGGACGAAATTAGTAGGAAGACAACCTTCCAAATTAGCAACCCGAGATGGTCAGAATCAGAACTGAATATTTTTTTGTAGTGATGGCACAATTGACTCAGGATATAAATGGTGGTGGTATCCATGTATTAGATCACCCAGATTAACCACAGAGGAACATATCAGTAGTGGAGCATTTCATGAGGCCACATCCCCCATCACTTAGAGGATCATCTGATCGGGTGCTAGCATAAGGGTGGATTAAAGCACTGGAAAAGATTTTCGATATCATGGGTAGTTCAAAAAATCAAAAGTTTAGTCTCGCTGTTTAACTTTTTGAAGGTGAAGCTAATCAGTAGTGGTAAATGGTGAAAAATATCAGGGATAGTGAGGAGATTGAAGCTCTTGATTGGGATGAATTCAAAGGTATGTTTCTTGACAAATATTTTCCTATGGTGGTTTGTCATAGGTTGGAAAAACAATTCCTGTAATTGTGGCAGGAAGATGACTCAGTGGTTTCTTATGAAGAAAAATTCACTCGACTGGCAAGGTATGCTCCAAATTTCATACGAGATCTTGATAGTAAAATCAACCGTTTTTACTCAGGATTAAAGACAATGTATAAAAGGGCTTTAGCTTCACGTGAGTTCTAAAGTTATGAAAAACTTGTTCGTTGTGCGGAGAAGGTGGAAATGGAGTTTGCTGATGATCAGGTATTCTTTGAAAAACAACAAAATAAGAGGTCGAGGTGGCAGGCGAAAGGAAAGAACTCTTCAAAAAAGTATGATGGTAAGAAACTTAAATTTACAGATTGTGAAAATTGTGGTAAAAAGCATGCTGGGGAATGACTTTTAAATTTGGGTAAGTGATACCGATGCGGTAAAATGGGACATAAGGCTCGTAATTTCACTGAAAAAGATCAGGATAATGGTAAGACAAAATTAGATTCACAGTCAATAATTTTTTTTTGTGTTCAATGAAATGGGTCATTATGCAAATGAGTGTCCAGCAAAGAACTCAACCGATGGAAAGAAGCAAGACTACATGCAGAAAGGGGTGGTGAAATCATTTTCTACTACTTTAGGAGATGTTTGGCTATCAAATGAAGTAGTATCAGGTACATTGTTTGTTTGTTCATATTATTCCAATGTGTTGTTTTATTCAGGGTCTACACATTCTATCATTTCTGAATAGTTTTCTAGTAATTTGGGAATTCAATCTCATGATATAAAGACTGGACTTACAATAAAAACAGCTGGAGGAAATTTTGAGAGAAAAATAAAACATAATAACATTCATGTCCTTGTGTGTGGAAATAATCTACCTGCAAACCTTATTGTATTGCCTGTAGTAGAGTTTGATGTTATATTGGGCATGGATTGGATTTTAGTTTATCATGCTAATATTGACTGCCGAGCTAAAGAGGTTTCTTTTCAGAATGATATTTAGTTTTTGTACAAGAATGAACCCTTGCTTTTGATAACATATTAGGATGTTGAAAAACTGGTAAAAGATGGAAATGAATGTTACCTTGAACATATTGTTGAAAACAAATCAACTGTTCAGATTAATGATTTGCCAGTGGGAAATGAGTACCTTGATGTTTTTCCTGATGAGTTGCTGGGTATTATACATGATCGAGAAGTTGAATTTACTGTTTACTTAGTTTCTAATGCTAAGCCAATTTCAAAACCCCCTTATCGAATGGCTCAAATTGAACTTTTAGAGTAAAAGAAGCAATTGCATGAGTTATTAGATAAAGGTTTCATTGTACTTAGCACATCACCATAAGGTGCTTCTGTCTTGTTTGTTAAAAAGAATGATGGTTCAATGAAACTTTTCATTTATTATAAAGCATTTAATAAAATCACTGTTAAGAATATGTATCCTTTTCCTCATATCGATGATTTGTTTGATCAGCTCTAGGGAGCTTAGTATTTTTGGAAGATTGAATTCAGGTCGGGCTACCATCAGTTGAATGTAAAGGAAGAAGACGTTCCGAAGACTGTGTTTTGTACTAGATATGGCCATTATGAATTTTTAGTTATTCCTTTTGGGTTAACCAATGCACCTGCGATATTCAGGGATCTTTTGAATATAATTTTCTAGGAGTTCTTGGATATGTTTGTGGTTGTGTTCATTGATGATATTTTGGTTTATTCAATAAGTAAAGAGGAGTATGAAATTCATTTAAGGGTTTCCTTTCAAATCTTAAAAGAAAAATATTGTTTGAGAAATTCATCAAGTGTGAGTTTTGGTTACAACAAATTTCATTCCTTGGTCACATTGTTTCAAAAAATGGCATAACTGTTGATCCTGCAAAAAAAGGTTTTTTAGGAATGGCCAAGACCCACAAATATAACCGAGATCCTTAGTTTTCTTGGTTTGGCAGATTATTAGTGGAGGATTTTTGAAAATTTTGCACGGTTATCTAGTCCAATGACTAAGTTAACTCGAAAAGGTGTTAAGATCATCTAGACAAAAGAATGAGATGATTTTTCCCATGAATTGAAAATAATATTGGTGAATGCTCTAGTTTTGGCACTACCATCCAGAAATGGTGAGTTTTTTATCTACAGAGATGCTTCATTGAAAGGACTGGGTTGTGTCCTAATGCAAAATGATTAGTTATTTGCTTATGCTTCACGTCAGTTGAATCCAAGTGAGTTAAATTACCCTACACATGATTTGATATTAGCTGCTAATTTTTTTTTCTTTAAAAATTTGAAGGAATCATTTATATGGGGTAAAATGTGAAATATGTACTAATCACAAAAGTTTGAAGTATATATTCACTCAGAAAGAATTGAAGATGAGAATGAGGAGATGGTTGGAATTAATCAAGGATTATGATTGCACGATCCATTACTATCCGGGAAAATAAAATAATGTGTTTGATGCTCTGAGTCAAATAAGTAATGCTTCATTAGCTATGTTATGTTTGGAACAAGATCCTTTGGTTTTTGATTTGATAAAATTTGGCATAGAAGTTGTTGGTGCAAGGAAATCATATATTTTGTTTCAGGTGTCAGTGATATCATCTCTATCAGACAGAATGAATCAAGCACAGAAAGAAGACAGGGAGTTGCAGAAAAAGGTAGAGTTGGTTCAGAAGGGTATGTTTCCTGAATTTATCATTGATAAGGATTTTGTTTTGAGGTTTGGAATGAGATTATTTGTGCCTTGTGATTCATAGTTGAAGAATGATTTGTTATGTTAAGGTCATAGTTCTCCGTTTTCAGTTCATCCTGGTAGTACAAATATGTACATAGATCATCGGGAGTATTACTGGTGGGATGGAATGAAATGAGATATTGTTGATTTTACTGTGAAAAGTTTGACTTGTCAGCAGGTTGAAGCAAAGTGATAGTTACCGAATGTAATGCTTCAGCATCTTCCAGTGCCTGTGTGGGAATGAGAAAATATATCAATGGACATTGTTGTGGGATTACCAAATACATCTCGAGGTAATAATTCAATATGGGTTATAGTTGACCGATTGACTAAATCTACTCATTTCCTTCCCATTAGAGATACTTTTCCTCTAGATTAACTTTCTCTGTTTTATGTTAAAGAGATAGTCAGGTTGCATGGTGTTACCCTTTCCATTGTATCTGATCATGATCCTAGGTTTACATCTATCTTTTGGAAAGGCCTTCAGAAATAATTGGTACTGAATTAAATTTTAGTACAGCTTTTCATCCTCAATCAGATGGGAAATCAGAACTAACAATTCAGACCTTGGAAGATATGTTACTTTCCCTTTCAATAGATTATCTAGGATGTTAGGACCAACCTCTTTCTTTGGGTGAATTTTCTTATAATAATTGTTTTCATTCTAGTATATATATGGCTCCATTTGACGCATTATATGGAAAGCATTGCCGAACTCAAGCCTTTTGGTATGAAGTAGGTGAAAGGAAACATATGGGACCACAATTGGTGGGTGAAATGGCAGAGAAAATTCAGTTGATTCAGAAGCACATGAGAATAGCTCAGAGTAGATTGGAAAGTTATGCAGATAACAGGAGGAAGGATCTTCCTTTTGAGGTTGGTGATCATGTCTTTCTCAAAGTTTCTCCATGGAAAATTTTGATGTGTTTCGGTAAGAAGGGAAAGTTGAGTCCAAGGTTCACTGGACCTTATGAAATTCTAGAGAAAGTTGGGTCAGTTGCGTATAGAGTGGCTTTACCGCCAATTTTTCCTATGTACACAATTTTTTTCATGTTTCGATGTTGAGAAAGTATATTCCAGATCCATCTCATTTATTTGAGCCCAGAGGTAGTTCAGTTGGAAGAGAATCTCTCTTCTGTAGAACAACCAGTCCAGATTCTTGACCGTAGAGAGCAAGTGTTGTGAAATAAGGTAATTCACCAAGTAATAGTTTTGTGGAAAAACCATATGGTTGAAGAGGCAACATGAGAACCTGAAAATTCTATGAGGGATAAATACCCCCACTTATTTTTATAAGTGAATAAAAATTGCAAGGACGCAATTTCTAAAAGGGGGGAAGGATGTAACATCCTTGGTAAATGAAGAATAATATATTTTTAAATTTATTAATATTTTTAAATTAAATATTAATTTTAGCTTAAAGAAGATTCTATGTTCGATAGCGTACCCAATACACAACAACGTGTTTCTTTGGAATGTTACTTTGCACACTAATAATATCATATTATTATATTAAATGGTAGTTAACTCCTAGCCATTGTATTGGAGAGAATGAACAAAACTAAATACAATATGATTAAGCATGTTTTTTTAAATATATTTACATTTACCAAATTAATGTTAGTTGTTTAAAAAGTGAATGAATCTAATTTTAAGCATAATTTTCATTAAAAGGTCGATTTATCGCCTTTTAATGGAGAACCCTTTTTAAATATAGTTTTGGTCACTTTAATACATTCTATATGACCAAATAAAATCCTTCATTATAATGGGTACATCAAGATTTACTTTCTACAATTTTTTGGAATTCTTCCGATAAAGTTCAATTTTTTAATGAATAGTGAAAAATATTGTATTTTGATTCAAAAGTGCCTTTTTATCTAATTTATTTATATGGTTAGATTATATTTTTAATTGCTTTTAAAGAGAAATTAAAATATATTTTTACCATTTAATCCAATGTTGGTCAGTGGAATTAATTCCACTTTTTAATTGGACATAAACAAATATCAATATTTTGATAGTTATTGGTTTTTAAAAACACACTATTTGTTTTAACAGCGGGAATTAATTTTTAAATTAATTAATGAAACATATATGTTTTGAATTTGAAAAAATATACATCAATTTTGAATTCAGATTATAAAATAATTCTTAGGCTGAATTTTTTGTATTTTTATGAAAAACATCAATTTTTGATAAATAGTGAAACAACTTAGTGGTAGTTAAAAAACTGAATTTTTCAATTAAATAAAATTTTACAACTTCTGTGAATTGAATTTCAAAAATCTTACATACATGGTTGTTATTAAAAAGTAAAATTTGGTTCATTAAGATGAAAATAATTTTTGGTGAATAGTATCTTTTGACTTTTATTTACCGCGGTTAAAGGTAAATAGTGTAATTCTTGGTTAAAATAATATTATAATAATTAAAAATTACCTTAACAATTGTCCAAACCTTATTGGTTGAGTCATTTACGACCATTATCATCTTTGGGTAGATTATGAGACCCCTTTAGGCCACATTGGTGTGATAATGACAATTTAGAATAATTAATATAAAGATAAGAAAAATATGTCAAAAGAAAATATCTTTTAGTAAATTAATTTTTATAAGGGGTTATACAAATTATATGTTCTTATATAAATATTTATTGGAAATATAAAATGATTTCCTACATCATGGTATTTGTTTTATAATTTTTAGACATCAAATAAATTAAATTATTTATCACACAGTAATGATGAAGTATATACCTCATTAATAAATGATTTAAAAATATAAGATTATAATGATTAAAATATTATCCAAAACATGTCCAATACTGATTAGATGATTATATTTAGAATATGAGTCATCTTAACTTAGACCTCCATGATTTGTGGACCATTATAAACTGAATATCATTATATTATAAAATAATATTTTCACTCTTTCCTAGAGAGCCCCTCCTCTCTCTTATAAAAAGAGACCACTTCTAACCAATTCCTCACACCTATCAAGGCTTTTAGCTCATCCAAACTCTACCCAATTGATCTCCCTACATACCTATCCTCTTCTTTGAAGCCTGAACATAGGCAGAAGGCTCTTCAAGAAGTCCATTGGTTCAAACAAAAGTGAGTTACCCAAATTAAAGGTAACAGTTTCTCTTAAATTGTTTTCTTTTATTTTGCTTTTACAACCCCTAAAAACTTTTTATTTCCTTAATTTTGTAAAAAAACCGGTATCATCAATATACTAGTATGTTTTTATGAGAAGGATTCAAACTACACGTACACACACCACCATATAATGGATGAAGAACATAATGTTTATATAGATGACAAACTAACGCCTCACGAAACGATGAGTGTTCAATTACAACTTACCGCCTCTCATGGTTTCCATTATGATGGAACTCTATTTAAATATTATATTTATTATGTTTATTATTTCCTTATTCTTATGTACTTCTCAATTATATCATGCCTTTATGGCTTCCATAGTGGGTAAATATGATAATCTCATTAGAGGAAGTGCGGACTACCTCCCCCTCAAAGTGATGTGATTCGTTAATGTACTATGTGGGATGTATAAAGGATAGTGTTAATGATATTATATATGATATTATACTGGAATTATAATATACCTATGTATCATTATATTTTAATTCCATTAAAATAAGAAATAGAAATTAAAGTAGCAATCATGTGTACGTACGGCTTACCATCTCCATCAACGGTGCATTTCATTTCTTACCTCCAAATGTTATGTACTATTATAAATATATGTATATAATGGATATATATGATATATATGATATCTAAATCATGAATACCATTCTGGATATAATGGACCATTGACCACATGGACAACATGTAAATATAAGGTGTCCATTTTTTACTCAAGTACCAAATTTCGACAAAATGATCATTATTAACTAAAAAGAATACATAATGTTTATAACATGGTAATAAGTGATATTAAAGGATTAATAAACTTGAAAAAGGTTATTAATCAAGTAGAAATTTACTTCACCTTATTATTCGGTAGATTAATGAATGAACGGGTCAAGTCGGACATGAGGTAAGGGACTTCGTCTCAATCTTCTTTCATTAAGGCATTTTTAGTTTTATACATGACATTATTTTATACGGTGTATAAACCCCTTTGACTTTTCATTTTATTCAATGGGTATCTTTTTATACCAATGGTTTTACTAAATAACAATAAGGAATGTTTTTTTAACGTAAGCGGTGACAATGTCCTTTCCGCCACCGCGAGTATTATTTGATCTTTGGCTTCCTTAACAAGCCCGAATGTTTTTTTAGGAAAAATAAATACCATATACTCTTTTTATGTATTTTGGTATTGAAAATGATTTTGAGAATGGATTTATTATTTCAATATCTTGAAATGATATTTTATTATTTCAATGTTGGAATTTTATCTTTCCTTCATGCTTATGTTATGTGTTATGATCATGTTGTGGTTCTTGGGCATTATTTACGTATACGGGTGGTTCTGTGATAAACCTAGGGGGGTGAGCCCGAGATATCATTCCAATGCATTGGGTAACGCGGCGGAGGTAAACATGAATGTTACTCCTATGAGATTAAGGGAATATACTGTGATGGACATTCCAGAGTAACTCTCTATATAGCTGTGATAGCTACAATGTAAGTATGATATGGATGCCACAAGTTACCTTTATGATTTATGATTTCTATGTTTCTTTGATAAATCTTATGATTTCACAAGGTGAGTAAAAGATTTCATGTTTTGAATGTATTTATGAACAAATGTTTTCATTCATTGATTTATAACCCTTACTGATCATTTTATGCTCATCCCATGTTTGAAATGTTTTCACAGGACATAAAGATGAATATGGTCAAGGATGGGATCAGGGAAAAGTCATGTTGTAAAAAACATGGATCTAGACATGAGACTTTTTTTAAAAGTTCATGTTTTGTAAAAAAATGGAAACTGTGTGGAAATTTCTACTTTGAAATTTTTTAGATGTAATGTAATAGTTATGTCCTAATTCCCTAAAAATCTAAACCTGAGAAGATCCTCATTGTGAATTATTCATTTAATTCAATACTATGTATTGTTTATGGTCGGTTCCTTACACTAACATCATGTCAAGGTTGTTAACCTACACCATTGATATTACTTTGTCACTAACCATATCTACAACACTAGTAATCTGATAACCAAGCTGGACCTAACATGAACCATAAGGAATTCCTTATCCACACCAGTTGGTGACAGAACCTAGAATTATACAATATGAATGAGGGAATGAATTTTATAGAAATAGAAGAAAATAAGTTAAAACAGTCAATATACATATTAATTAAATCACATATTAGAGAGGTGTACAAGAAAAAACAAGTATCATAACTGTCACAACGCCCTCACAACAAAGGGTACACCACCTAGGATAATAATGTGAGAAAAGAGATAAGGATCCCCACGTTCCACCTAAATAGGCCCCCTATTAGCGAATAGCACTGAGGGAATAGTAGACACACAAATGGTATGAATTACCCCCTAATAAAACAAATTTTAAAGATACATAGAGATAGATATATGATAGACAATAATTAAAAAATATTCAATCGAAAATATAAATGTTACCCAGGTAAATATAAGTAATGTCCTGAAAAAATACTATAACTAAACTAGGAACTTGTAAGTACCAAAAGAAAGTATAACAGTTGCAACCACAAAGCCTGAATAGATCACGAAAAACACACAAGATATTAGTAACAAATCTGATCTCTAACCTACTCCATGTGACCTGAAAAATTGTTTATATAATGTTGGGTGATTATAAATGTATACTCATTGGGATCCTCCCCAAACACTCTCACATAAAAGTAAATAAAAGCATTCTAAAGCTCAGTGAACATGAAGTGAACATTACTCAACACCTAAAGAGGTATAATATGTTCCCAGCCTCTCCATGGCTACTCCCACCATGTATATCATACAAGAGTATATAACAAAGTAAAAAATATTAGGGATAAACTACTACTACTTCCCAACTAGTTTTCCACTTTTCCCCAATGTTACACATCCTGAGCATATCACTCCAATAATGAAGGCCCAAAGACACTTGGAAAATAACCACAACATCCACTTTGTGCTGCAAAAGGGATGACCTGAAAACACATAGGTAATGAACCACACCATCCACCCAAATATAAGTAACCAAGTATTTTCTGGGAGCCACCACATACCATATAATATGTATCATACATTAGGTATTATATGTTAATATATAATAGCCAATACATCGGGTACGAATCTTGAATCCATCACAACCTATAAAATTTATACCTATAGTAGTCCATTTGAAGCTGTATCCAGATTATGTTTTTGTGAAATAACAACAATCTATTACATCCATCTGCACAAATATATGGGGAAAACTAACCATCATTCATACCATCACAGGTAACTGCCTTGAGAATAGTGTATGTAAAAAGGGGGAAGTCAGCCATCCATCCTCCCATTGGGATGTTGGGGAAAACACACCCTAGGGTTCATAATCCTCTGTGTTTCATTATCCCTAACCAACATGGTATGGTAGTGTATAGAAATAAAATAAGTAAATTATATAATATAGCTCACTACTACAATATGTAAAAAACCATATCTTAGACTCAACTATAGCTAACGTTTCTTTGACTCATGACTGCCATTTCTCAGACTAGATATCCTCCATGCAAAAAACCATTAAAATAGATTTATTAAAGAACTTATCAATTTTCATCTGTTTCAATTTTTCTTAGTTTACTCTTTAACCATTAATTAACCAATATAATTTCCACATTACATTAAATTATCATCTCATTAATGATGCATTCCCTCAATGCATAACGAAAACATGTCCACAGCTTCTTAGAAACATAACTCATCTTTTCATCCATGCAAGCTCCAACCCCATAGGTTCATGATCATTTTTAAATAATTTATTTACAAAATTATTACTCTTCCATAATTCCATGTATTATAATAAAGCATTATTTGCTACCAAACACAGGGGGCTCAAACCGGCAACTTGATGAATGAACCATCGAATATTTTTCAGCTATTTCAGGACCATAGAACTATCTATACTCATGAAGATAAACAAAGAAAGCATATTTCATACCACACAAATCTTCACATCTTCAGGAAGGAGGGTATACAAAAAAATACACCTCAATTAGTGAGGAATGTTGATCAGGTGATCAATAAAAATATTCAACAAGCTTCCAACTTTCATATCAATGATTAAGCACAAATTCAACCGATAACATCATATCTGGTGTCCTCCTCGACACACAAATTCAAAAAATGATGAATCTTTAATGTCTAGGAATCAACAACTACCACAACTACTGGGCTTCCATACACCATATATCACAACATCCATCTAGTCTCACATCACATCACTAGCATTAAGAAACAATAATGCAATTGGGATCTAGTCCCTTAAAAATTTGTCCATCCTTCACACCCAACGATCTCTAATAAATCCAAAGAAAAAGGCACCTGGACTTTCATTTAAATAGGAAAATCAATCCCCATAAGTCATTAGATTTATCACACAAGCATTTATTTTTTAAAAAATGGATTATTCGATTCTTTTTTCACAGGTTCAACAACAGGCAACCCAAGCAACTAGAAATCTGATTCAATTAAAATTTCAACTACATAATTAATTTGAAATTCCGTTAATAAAAAAGAAACAACATGCTTTCAGTTTTTAAATCAATTCAATTAAACATACATAATGTATCAAATTAATTATCATCAAATCACAATAGCAACCAAATTCATTAATCCTTTAGCTTTATCTATGGCCAATTAATTTATAATTAATCCCAGTTTATGTTCATTACAATTTTCAATAAAAACAAAATTATAAACATGAAAATCATATATATCACACTCTCTATAAAGTCAAAAGGCAATAAAATCACTATGAAATCGATACCAATTTTTTAATTTGGTTCAAATAATTATTATTCCATTATCATTGTGACCTACTAGACTAAATCATGACCACTCTACGAATTAAATTAAATAGAATTGAGAACCCCTGAATCCCCTACTACAAAAGATTTTAGACATTATAATATTTATAATGAACCAACACAATAGATCATGACCACCTCTCATATAGAAACTACATCGACCTCATGACACTGCGACACCAATGCCCCAACCAACAACCTAGAAATCTTGATTAGAAACATGGAGATAACATGACATCACGTGGAAATGAGAAACAAGAGGAAATATATTGAGGTACCCTAAAGAATAGAGTTAGAAAATACTATATATCAATGATATATCAATACATATTGGTTGCACCAAAACATGTGGTGCACATGAAGCATGAATGACTCTAGATAAAACATGATCTGAAATTAGATCATAATGAACAAATCATAGGGAAAGTGTCATCTGGGGAATCATGTACCCGGTATAATAGGAAGAAGAACAAGGGATGAAGATATATCTACCCTTTTAAAAATTTAAATGGATCAAATGTTTATGATATGATGGATTTTCCATTAAAAGCATATCTAGTAATGATTATATGGTTTGGATTGAATAAAATCTCCCAGACCCTTAGGTATATTTAGAGAGGAATTATGGGATTTTAATTTTCCATAAATCCCTTAAAACATATCCTTGAATGTGTTTTACCTCAAAAGAAAAACCATAGGAGAACAATTGTAGGAAGCTGGAAACACTATTCATGGGTTGTTGCAATAATTGGAATGAGTTACCGTCACTACTGCAAAACCTACCGCCGCCATTTTATAGGATACCGCCACAAATGGATGACATACCTCCACTGATGGATGAGCTACTACCCTGGAAACATAGTTCAAAGAAATGAAATATTTAGAAAAGTGTCGGAATACACCACTTTGACCTCCCCAAACTCATAAAACACCATATTTCAATATTGGAATTGACCAGAGAGGTCTGGACCATTGCATCCGATTCATCTTAATACAACATCATCCTAGAGAATACAAAATCATCTCTGAGGTGAAACATAAAAAGAGTCCGAACAAGTACCCTATGAGATACCACTGAAGAAACTATCAAATAAAAGAGCTTATCCAGTTTGAAAAGGAACAATGTGAAACCACATGGCAACCAAAACGATCTCCTAAACACTCTCATAGGGAAGACACCTCACAAAAGAGGGAAATCCACAACAACAAAAAAAGAAAGATATCCCATAAAAGTAATGGATTACAAATAGTGAATGAATAGTGTTACAATAATGAGATAAACCTTAAACCACTCCGGGTAATGAGCACATATCTTAGAATCATGTTCCCACATAATATTCTCAATGACACTATGCCGCCACAAGACACAATCAAGGGAATAACATGCCCAGAAAACACATTCTCTTTGTTTTCCTAGGTCCATAAAGATTGCTTCTTGAGGTTTCATCATCATTAACATCTATCTCACCCCAATTGATGATGTGAGATTCATCATGAAGATAACAACAATGCTAAAAAATATGAAAACAATCGTTTATTTGGATCATGAGTGGGGGAATTGATACCTGATATACCACTACTCCAACATGAGCCAACTCCTTGAATGGCCCAATAAACCAGGGAGAAACATTAATCCAATGAACATAACATCATTACAGATGAAGGGGATCCACCATTACAATCATGTGATCCCAAAAATCAATCTACAGAGGTATCCTTCTATTATTTTCATAGGACTTATAATGACCATGTACTGCCATAAACCTCTCATAAATCATCTGAACCATCTCTATCGGGTTCTATAACTGTTCCGGCCTGAGAATTGCTGATGCTCTAACTCGAGCCCATCTGAATAGTGAACAGTAAGGTCATCTATAAAAGTATTTTAATAGTGGAATACCAATGGTGGAATAGAATCTATTTTGTACAAAAACATCACAAATGGTATTTTCCCCATATAGAAACTTCCCAAATCTAGAACATAAGATCATAACATGTCTTCAAGTGTCTGGACAATCCACTATATCTTACCATCCATCTGTGAATGAAAATATTTTCTAAGGTATACCATAGATCCAAAATAATCTTGGAGGCCTATCCATACCATGTAAGTAAAATGGAGATCTTGATCATAACTGATCTTCCTCGGGGCTCTATGGACTCTCACTACCTCTTCCAAATACTACCTAGAGATGACCTCTACTGAGCTCTACTCCTTGAAATATATAATGTGGGCTTATTTCTTCAAACAATCCACTAACACCCGTATAGCATTATATAATCACAGATCGTGAGGTAAACTGGTAATAAATACCATCTATATATCCTCCCACTTCAATTCAGGAATATCTATTTACTAGAGAAAACAACTGGGAACACAGTGCTCTACCTTAACATTATGGAAGGCTAAACGTTGAGACACAAAAAATAAAACTGAATGCTTCAACCAAACCCCCAAAATTAACTCCTCAAGGCTCAGAATGTCATTATCCTGACTGGATGTACCGCTAAAATTGAATTAGGGCACACTATGATATCCATCTCTGGAGACACCAAATGAATGAAAATCCTTCCCCAATGCAACACTAAATGTTGTTCATCCTCATAAAAACATTCAGGGGCCTCATCACAAAAAAAGTTAGTCTATCTAGACCTCCACATCTAGATTCCCCAATTATGAATCTTCCACATGCTCCAAAAAATATGACTACATCGTCATCATAAAAAAAGACAACTTCTTCCCCCAACTTCTACCATATCCCGATGTAATGCTGAATGATCTTCCATCATTCTACAAGAATCACTTTATTGAAGCACTACATCACTACGTGACATCCTACACAGTTCATCAGCCACAACATTCCCCATTGCAGGTTTATATATCATTTTTATGATTAAATACAATAATAAATACATCCACCGATGTTTCCAGATGTTCATGTCACGCGGGGAGAAAACATACCATGGGATTTTATGATTGATCAAATACATAAAGATTTATCCAATTAGTTAATGTCTCGACAACATTAAGAAAACACCACTAATACTACCTCAAGATCATGGGTGGCATATTTTCATTCATGGGGACACAACTACTGAGACACATAAGAAACTATTGATCTATGCTACATCAGAACACAGACTTACCCCAGTCACAAAGCACCATAAAAAATATCAAAAAAACTCATCATACTAATAGATAAAGAACTAGTGTAGGAAAATACTTCTATTTAATATACTCAAAAGATTCCTTACACTGGTCAGTCAAAATGGTGTCTTGATCCTTCTGGTCTATTTCTATTAGAGGAGTTGAAACCAGAGAAAAATCAGCCACAAACCTCCTATAATCGCCTAAAGGACCAAAAAAACATTACACCTCTGCCACTATATTGTGGCATTCACAAGACATAACCAATTCTATCTATGTTGGATTCATAAATTCTCTTTGTTGGTATACAACAATCCCCAAGAAATGGACTTCATTATCTCAAAAGTCACACTTCAAAACATTTCCAAACAGCTGTTGTCGATGAAAAACTCCCAAAATGGCATGTAGATACTATGCATTCTCCTCCTCAGACTTGGAGTAAACAAGAATTTCATCAATGAAAACCAATATGAAATTACCCAAGAACTCATGAAACACATCATTCATCAACCCCGTGAACAAATCATGAGCATTCATCACACTGAACGAGGTTACCAAGAACTCATAATGCCCATGATGACAACAAAAAGTAGTCTTTAGGATATCCTCATCCAACACTAGATCATGATGATATCCTCCCCAAAAAATAATATTTGTGACCCAAATATAACCCATATGTAGGTCAAAAAAATCATCAATCTATGTAAGGAGATTGTGGTTCTTCATTGACACTTTTGTTAGGTAATGATAATAGACACACAACTGCAAACTATCTTCATCCTTCTTCACAAAAAATATGGTTCACATGATAGGGACACAATTACCCGATCAAAGTAACAAAATAATAAACTCTCCATCTTTATATGAATCTCTTGAAACATTTTATCCACCATCCTATATGGTGACATTGAAATAGGATACACACCTGGCTGCATCTCAATCACAAATGTGATCTAACATTGAGGGGGAATCTCTACAACCTATTCATGAAAGATATCAGCGTACTCTTCCACTACCCAAGGAAAGGTCGACTTTCGAACCGCTAAAAATAAAACATCTAATCATCCATCATGGGTGAGGAGGGTGGAACATGCCTCTTTCCGATATGAGGGTCTCACTCACTAAAAAATACCACTAGCTCTTCATCAGCATCAAATAACACCACATAACTCCAAATGAAATCCAAAATATATTTCATGAAATACAGCCAATCCATACTGAGGATGAAATCATATTATTTTATCCATAATCATTGAAAATATCCCCAATATTGGGGATTCTATGACACTCTCTTGTATTCCATACATACATCATACAAGTTATCTTGACCTCCAACTGGCGTAGTGAACACCAAGGTCACTTGATGCCTCTCTACATGACGTTCCAAGTCATTAAACAGGTAAGAGATATGAAAGAATGTCTCACGACTGAATCAAAAAAGTCATACACCCATGTATGAAAAAATAAAAGGGTACCTTGAATGAAATATGGCTCACCTGGAAGTAGAAACACGAAATTATGAAGCTAATCATGACCTAATCCACGACCAATCAGGCCCTCAGGAAGACCACCATCATGGTAGCGCTCTACTATCTGAGGATGGGGAGCATCATGAGGCTGTTCCCATCCTGCCCCATCTGATCTCTTCTAATCCAAAGCTGGGGCACCCTACTATTGTTTCCTCGACTGGAAGGTCCCAAATTAAAGAACATGATGAGGAACACCTATTAAATGCTGACTTCTTTGAATTTTTAGGAACTATCACTGATGAATACTTAGGAATCCATAAAAAATCACTTAATCCCTTGGCATAAGCATTAGAACCTCCTCTTGAAGAGAAACAAGATGCTGGAGGCTGGGACCTACCCCTGGCTAAACAAAAACACTCCAACCCTGAAAACTGGGAAACCCAGACCACAAATCTTCTCCATGAAGAATACTGAGGAATACCCTCTCATGATGTTCTAGATCGGGTTAATGTTCACTTGATGACCTATTCCCTCTCCATCACCTTGAGATTTTCATTATCATAAATGGGGTGACCTGGTGCTGAATATATGCAATCATAGCCTCCTTAAAATACCTCTTCCTAGCCTCCTCATCTAGTAGCTGGTCCAAATAATATCACAGGAGGTTTATAAAATGGGTCCCAAACTCATTCACACTGGACCTTCCTTTCTGAATGGTAAGATACACCTGGTGATGGTCCGACATTACAGATGAAGGAATAAAATCATCTATGAATAGTACTTGGAACATCTCCAATGAATTTGATGACTCCTCTTGATCACCAAGGACCAAGAACCACCACTGCCTTGCTACCCCACATAGCTTCGTTACAACCGATGATACCCAATACTCCTTTTGAGCACTGATCGACTTAAAGGAATCTCAACCTCCACTAACTAGTCATTGATGAATTTATCTAAAAGGTATCCCTCAAACTTCTGTATCCTTTCGCATTGAAACACTCATTGTTTCTTCATCCATGTGTCTTATTCGTAATCATCTACTCTTTTTTGATCTCCTATCACACCCTACTAAAAATCTTCTACATGAGCCAGATGATGAAGACTACCTAGACTCATACCTCCAAAAGAAAAAAGAGTTGGATCTCTGAAACATGGAATATATGTTGAATTTATATGAATTTATTGTTTTCATTTATTCATTTTTGGTAAAACTATCTCACGGTCTTCCGATTAAAACATAGGCACAATGAAGTATGATGCATTATCCATTCCTAGTTATTTACCCAACAACTAGTATCTTCTCATTTAGTAGCCTCTAAAAACATAATGGTTCTTTCCTCATATCATAGGGGTCCCTAAATACCTATGTCTTAGTTGGTGTCTAGTTTCTTCCCAAATTTCTTTACTTATCTAACATCATTGACCTACCAACCCATTCCGCTTCACATGTTCCAAACTCCAAACTGCATCCTATCCCTCAACTAGACCTATCAGAATACTCCGACACAACCCCCTCCTGACAATGTATATGCCTCCTATGCATGAAATTAGGGAAGGGAGATAATTACCCACGATTCATACTTCCAGTAGGCCTCAAGATGGAGACTAGGACAATGATTATAGTAAACACAGAAATGGGAGGTGTTACCCTCTATGAGAACACATGTGGAATGAAGAGAGATAAGACATAAATCAATCAAAAACTACTCAGAATACAATATAAAATAATCCCAAGTAAATATATGAAATTTCTTTCCCAAATACTCTGAAAAAAAGGGAAAACAAAATGTACCTAAATAAGGTAAAATGATAGAGACCATGAAGCCTGAACAACTCCTACAAAAACCTGGAAGCTAATAGTAACCATTCTATTCCCCAAACTACTCCAAGTGACTTGAAAATTAGTTTCTATAACATAGTGTGAGTATAATAGTATACTATGTGGGATCCTCACTAAATCCCATCATGTAAATGTATAGGAAATCATGCTAATGCCCGATGAACCAAAAGTGAAATTAACTCATCACCTAAAAGTCTATACTTTGTTTCTAGACTCACCATGGACACACTCACTAGGTATCACATATAATAGTATAATATATAATGAAGAATATCAAGGGTAACCCACTACCACATCCCATCTAGTTTTCATATTTTCACTAATGTCACACTTCCTGAGCATCTCCATTTTAAAAGGATGGCCTAATGATTCAGGGGTGAGCACCACAATATGCATCTCATGTACTACAAAGGCTTTCCCACAGACACTTGGGAAAAGCACCACACTATCCACACAACCATATATAACCAGATAGGTTTTGAGAGCCACCACAGCCCGCATAACATTAATCGAACAACATGTATTATACCTCAATCCATCACATCTCATATACCATATAAGGATCCTCAATCCAACATAACCAATACACATTATACCGATAGTAGACCATACAAAACTATATCGATAATATATGTGTGTGAAATAACCACAATTCAACACAGCCCTCTACACACATATATATGGAAAACTAACCATTGTGAATACCATCACAAGTAAATACCACGAGATGCTGGAAGGGCTAAAGGGGGAAGTAATCCATCCATACTTCCACTAGGATATGGGAGAAAACATCCCCATGGCTCTGAATCCCTAGGGTCCTTGTCATCCTATCAGACAGGGTGGGTAGCATATAGAAACAAAATATGTACATGATGTAATATAGCACAAAACCACACTATAGACGAAACCATGTCTTATGCTCAATGACATATAACATCTTTAAGACTCCTGATTTCCACTGCTAATACATGATATACAACAAGAACCCTGCAATTTAATGATATTTATTAAATCATTTATACCTTTTTATCAGTTTCACATTACCTTGATTAATACATTAATCATTAATTATCTATTATCATTTCCACATTACATTATATTGACAACACAATAATGTTCCATTCCGTCTAGTTATAACCAAACAGAGTCTATAGATTCTTAGAAACATGAATCTAATTTGCATCCCAGCAACCTCTAAAACCATAGGTTCGACAACATTTATTCAATCTTTTTTAACATCCTTATCACTTTCCCTTAATTATAGGTATTATAAGAAATTATTATAATCTACCAAACACAAGGGGATCAACAAAGTGAGTAGATGTACTACTCGTCGAGTCTTATCCCCCAATAACAACAGCTTAAACCCATCCATCCTTGTGATGGTAAGAAGTAAAACATGTTATACCCTATGTGTTTCACTTATTTTGAAGGAGGGTAAGAAATACCATCTACCTCCAGAAGTGGGGAATGTAAATATGGTAAACAAGAAATAGATTTAACAAGAATATAACATTCTCGTCAATGAGTAAGAAAATATTCATATTGTTTCATCATCTCTGATGTCCTCCCCGACACCTATATACATAAACTCATGTATCATTATAATATAGGTTTCAACTGCTGCCACAACCACTACACCTCCCTACCCAAAATATCAAAAAAGCCATCCAGGATCCCATCACATCACAATAATCACGAAACAATAAGGAAAACCAGCTCTTGGTCCTAAACAAGGCATTTAGCAGTCACACGCAATAAGATCACATGGCAATAAAGCACAATGAATCCAGTCGTTCATGTTATCAAGAAAATCATGCCCCAAAAGTCATTCTATAAAGTTAAAATAATTGGAAATACATTAAGTAAATGTTTTACATTAGATGTTGTGTAATCTTTCAAAAAATGTCTTAATGAATATAAATTATAAAAAGAATTATATAAATTTTTTATTAATTTAAATATGATTAACGACATTGGAATAAATTTTTATTTCAAATATAAAAATCAAAGAAACATGGTAATATTACAAATATGTATTAATGTTCAAGGATATATGATTCCATGCACTCTATGTGATTGTAGAAATATGTGTACACACGTGTCCTCATGAAACATGTCAATGTGGAACTGTCACCATTTCCTGAGGTATTTTACTTGCTATATTTATTTTTTATAACTTTTTATAATTGTAGTGTTAATTCAAATGACTCAAAAACAACACAAGTATTTCATGTGATCTGACATGATCAATGATGGGATATTTATTTTTAGACTTCTAAAAATACCATTAAATCCCATAATTCCATTACAAATGCCAATTCCCTATTTAAATCAACAACATCTTTTAATAAAAAACATTCATTTTTAAAATGATAAAACCACTAGGTTTATATTAAATAATTTTAATCCTTTCTCACAATTTAAGAATTTTAAAACAATTCAAAAAAAATCCCATCAATTCTATTTTAGTAATTAAGTTTATCAATTCAATTTAATAATTTTCCATACATTTAAAAATAAACCCATATTCAGAGGAGGTAAGGGGTTTTCCAAATTCATTACCAAAAAAATTCAAACCATCCAATTCAATCGAATTAGGTTTTAATTAGAAATAAAATATAAATTTTAAATAAGTGAATTTAAATAAACAAATTAAATAAATTAGGAATTTTATTTTTTATCAATTTGGTCAATCCAATTTAAATCACATACATTTTTTCCCAAAAGTCAACGCACAGAACAATACCCGCCAATGAGAATGAAGGCATAGAAAGTCTAGACACTCAACCTAGAATAAATATCCAACAACAAATTGTATATATTTACAACATCATGGTGATTTTTCATCCTCTAATTAACGAAAATAAAATGGGATTAAAATAGGTATAAATCTACATAGGAATTAAAATTGAGAACTCAATGATGATAAATCATTGAAAAAATAGTTTTTGAAGGGGTTGAGTTCACCAGGATCTCAGGTGTAATGAATTAGTTTGAGAGAAATGAAACTGGAGAGGATTGTAAATAATGATATCAGTTCGCCTACATACATATCAGTAGAACACAAGTAATTTGACAATGTGTTACCACATTACATGTTGTAAAATAGATAAATTACATAATAAAAAAACAAACACATCACCATTTTCATAAAATGAATTTATGTTCATTTCATATTTACATTAAATATATCAATATTACACATCATTTATTTCCAAAAATCTATATGATGGGTCAATTAAATATAAATATCCAAAACATATGTTACATCATCATCACAGGTATCCTCTCAATACATTCTCAACCCTATCGAGTTACCAAAATGTTAAAACAATGAAAAGTTGAAATATGTGCCTATCTAATTTCTAATTGGATTTTACATTTGTATATTGAGAGAAGATGATGATTTTTCTTGAAGAAATAATTATTCAACATTTGTATAGTTAATATGAATGCATTATGTAGGTTTTTTTTTAAATTTTTGAGGAACCACTATATGGTTTGAATAATAAGGAACTAATGTTTGAATGGTTTGGGGAATGTGAGAAATATTTTTAGGAGTTATATGGGTGGTTGAATACGAATCTGATTCTAATATACCAGATCTAGGAGAGGAGTATACCTAGTTTTGATATATCATTCGTCTGGGAAATGTGGATGTGTTGACGTAGGATTGTCATCAAATTTCATATGGTTCATGGATGTCGTGGGCTAATGAATGAAATTAACCTAATCATAACATTGATCTGGCAGTGTTGGTTTATTCAAAAAAGTATTGGATGCACTAGTGGTTGTGATAATGTTATAAAGTGTGTAGCAATAAGAAAATCCTTAAGTACATATTCTTATTATGTGTTTTGAATCTTTGGCTGGAAATATGGGTAATATAAATGAATTAATTTGATTTTGAGAATGTTTAGAAACCTAATAATTGGGAATGTGTTGTAGAGGCTTTATATCAGATAACTCAAAACCAAGTAGTTGAGGGATCCAGATATGAGTGGTTGATAATATTTTAATTTCAAGATATTCGTCTATATTTTTAAGAAGGGAATGGATAGATAACCCTTGAATCCTTAAAAGTTTAGTACATGATTTTTTTTGGATCAAAGAAAGGCAACATTAGCATCCAGAGTGTTTGGATATGAGGGAAATCCATAAAGGTGTAGAGTCACCTTGTAGTTGAACTATTAGCGGTGATGTGATAATTTTCTTTGTGGACATGTTGTTGTACAGACTTATATGTGAGAAGGTTTTGTGAGATATTTTCATATATCAAAGTGGGTAGTGCATCCATATTTTATAAAAATGAATCATGATTTCATCATCAGTGTTGGTGTCCAAGGATAAATAAGGATGTTAGATGTTTCATGGAATGATTCCATACATATTCGTAGGTGAATGCTGAGAATTAGTTATTGGGTTCTCTTAATGATGTTTTTTCCAATTCTGGAATACATGTGAGATGATGTAATAATTGATTTAGAAGTAAGAATTTTTTGGTAAACATGAATGACTAACATGTTCATTGTACTTATGAATCAGTTGAATAATGTGTCTCATTTGTTTCTGATTTGATAGGCCTTCACCAATGGCCATATGGGTGACTTGTATATTTTAGAGACATTATAGATGCATGAAGTACCACAGTCTATAGTTACGAAATATGATTTGCATTTTAATGTTCACATCTGGTACGGAATATAGATGAATTTTGGTACCTAGTTGTTTTTAGTATGACTTTACACCCATATATAGAAGGGAAATTATATTGTACTACTCGATTAGAATAAGACTTATTGAGGGCTTGCATCATATATTTTGGCAGACCATAGTAAATGCAATTGATGATTGTTGAGATTTCCTAAAACAGTATTTTCTAGTAAATTATTCTTATAGAACCACATGAATTACTCTAGGATATACAATTTATATCTCCACTGAGTTGGTTAGAGGATAGGAAATAAGATTAGCTGGTATCGAGTCTCATGCATGATACATAAGAGCAATATTTGTTTATTTAGAAATGTATGGTTACAACTCAGAGTAATCAATAGTCATAAAAAAATTGTTTCCATGTACATCATGAGTTCAAGTAGGGTGATCATGTTTTTATATGGGTGTCTCCAAGGTCGTTACACCATTTTTTTTGTATCATGTTATGTTGGATCCTCAGTCTGTGGGTTTGTTTGAGATTGTGGAGATGATCAGGCTTGTGATATACCTATTGGATCTTCCACAATGGTATAATATTATGATTGTTGTTTTCCATGGGTCATGGATTTAATTTTCACTCCTTGAACCATTACATGATTGATTTTGTGGATGTTGAGCTTGAGGATAATTCATATTTTATAGAACATTCATTTTATGTTGTGGATTGTTGGGAGAAGGTCCTAATGGGAATTATTGTGCCTTTGGATTGAGTTTTGTGGAGGCATTTTAACTTGGAAGAGGAAACATTAGAGTGATATTCGAATGTGTGGGCCAAATATCCCATCCTCTTTACATAGTATTCGAAGTGATTATTTGGAAGAGCAGCTCGTGGATGGGACTTTATAAGGTGTGGAGGTTATAAGGTCCCAGAGTTCATGGATTTATGTTCTTATTTAAGATTTTTATTTAATACCATTTTTTGGTTGATTTATTGTTTCCAAATTGTAATAAGGGCCTTGAGGTTCTCCCTGGGGTTTCAAGACTGGAATGAAATTAAATACTAGTCCAACTTGTTTCTATCACATGGTTGGCAAAGGATAATTAAACTGTTCATGGGGGGAGGCCAAACTATATGAAGATGTAAATAAGAATTTCACATAGTTTGAATATAGCTTTTCAAACCATGTAGAATAACCATGTATCCATTGTAATTATCACCCTCTTGAACAGAGCCAAGAGCATGGTTGGTGCACAATATAGAAAATCGTGTGGCCAAACTGTGTTCCCTTTAAAAAGTGAGAATCTATAGTTTTTACCCATCTTGATTTTAAGTATCAAATCATATTTTCTCCAAATTGGTTCTTCATATATCTCTAGTGATGAATAAAAATAACCAAGACATCCAAAGGGTGGTTCCCTTTCAATTCATTGTAGTTTGTATTGCCTTTTTGTAGTGATCTAAGCTCCAAGAATGTCTAACACAACACATTCATCTATTTTCCAGATTATGGATTTTAGTTTCAATCATATTCATTCAAATAAATAAAACCCTATTTTTATATTGGATTATATTTTGGGGATTCAAATGGTGTTTGTATCCATATCCATGCCTATAATTAAGAGTGTGTTTGACTTTGGTTTTTGGGTATGTGATCTACAAGTTATATCGTATAGTTTTAAATACATTTTTTTGTGGTAGTGTTTTATAGTTCAATTTTTCTATGAATTTTATTCCTTTAGTGATATATGGTAAAATTGTTGTCTAAATAATGAATTTAACTCGTAATGATCCCCATATAATTCATTGAGGTTGGCTAAATAGACCTGGGGCCACACATGGGGCACACTAACATTCCAGGACACATCAAATTATGTTATTAAACATTTAATTGACTTGTGATAATGTAGACCCCATAACGGACAAAATGATCTGAAAGTTTGAGTTGAAAAGGGAATATTTATATTTTTTCATATAGCATGATAATGGAATATGGGATTGTTTGGCATGGTATGGAATTGGGTTAATTAGGATTAATAATGAATGTGTCAAATCACTTATGAATTGTAGTTGAATTTTATAAGACGGTTAGTGAATGTGAATCAATTATATGTTGAGTGAAATTTCATATGAGAATTGATGAATAATTTAAATGGGAAAAAATATGATGAATGTTTTATTATTTTAATGGATTAAGGATTATGTTAATCCACTTACTGATAGTTTTGAATTGTGAATGTTTTTTGTATTCACACATGCATGGATTTGATATGCTATTTTTAGTAAATGGATAAATAAGCATGTGCAATGGATTGGTGGTGTGGGATAATCTGTTGAATCTCATACCACATGTGGGGATTGAAAGAGGCTCTAAACCCCCTTAAATTCATGTGATAGGGTGGCATGCTGAGGCTCTAGGCCCCTAATGATTCGATATGATGAGAATACTATGAATGATGGTCAAATATAAGTGTGTTGGAAATTGATTCTGAAAATTTTATCCCTAGTGGGATAAGGAACCTTACATATGCCTTTATTCATATTGAATTATTGTCTTATCTTATTGTCTAAATGATTTGAACTCCTACCCCAAGGAATGCAAGAGGAAAATGCATTAAATGGTGAATATGGTACAAATAATGGATGTGGAAATGATGATGGAAGAAATTATAATAAATATTAGTATACAATATAGCATGAGTTGTCTTTTTTATAATTTTTCATTTATTTAATGTTTCCAAGAACTATATTTTTGGACTGAATGTTTTTTAGGAACCATTGGTGATGGCCTACTGAGTTGTACTCACGAGCTTCTCAGTCACCATTGGGTTTCTGAGCAAATTTCATGATTTCAGGGTTGGACAAGGGAAAGGGCCCTATTCTAGGGAGTCGAATTAGGATTAGCATGTGAATGGTTGAGTTTCCATATATGGAGTTAAGACAATTTGGTGATTCATCTATTTGTCCTTTTTTTATTTTACTTCACTTTCATCACTATTAACTTTATAAGATACATTACTTATTATTATGGTTATCCACTCTAGGGATATGTTTGGTTATCCATGTTAATGGGTTATTACTTATTGTTTAATTTATTTCATGTTTAAATTTTTCCCTATTATATATTTCTCTGGACTAGATGGTATATTATACCCATAAGACTTAATGGACCCTCAACTCTAGTTGGTTACCTCTAGCGTACGAGGAGGCACACTTGATGTCATATAGAAACCTGGTTTACATCACCAGTTTAGTGTATTCTAGGTCAACAATGTTACAACATTATTGATCTTAGAAAACATAAGTTAAAACAATCCATAAAATGGGTTTTGTACAAATTTTGGGTCATTTTTAATAGTTACCTTTTTAGTTTAACCCCATGTAAACCTATTTTTACCGTAAATGGGGTATATAATTTTTACTATTTTTATTATTAATTTTGATATAAAATTATTATGACATCATTAGATGACATAAATATATCTAATCCCAAATGTGGAATATATTTTTATAATTTACAATCAATAATGTAGAAAATTATATTTTAAATTTAATCATTCATATGCTACATTAAAATATATTTTCAAATAAAAAATGTTCAATACATTAAAATGTTTTTATATAGAAGATCAACATAAAATTTATTGCAATGACCTAAATTGGATTAATATATATATATATATACATATATAATTTTAATAATTATACTTTTAAAATCATATTAATATAAATTGGTTGTTTTTATACAATTTATAACAGATGATAATTCGTAATAAAACAATTATTTTTTATTATTCATCAAAAAATAAAACTTCTTAGATAAATTTAAGAAATTTACAGAAATATAATTTTTATTTTACATGTTAAAAAAAATTTCTTAAAATAAATTTTCTAATATTTTCAATAATAAATTTTATTATAATCTATTAAATGGTAACAAATCAACCTTTCAGAAAGACAAAAAATTTAAGCATAAAATTGGAGTTATTCACTTTAATTATCTAGAAATCATAAAAGACAAATTTAAAACACGTCATTGAAAATATAACATATATGTTTCATTAAAATAATTTACTTATAATGAATAGGTGAATTTATTGATGGAAAACAGATTTTTACCATTGAAATTGTTCTTCATAAAAAAAGTACTTTTTGTTCAGATGGGCATTATTTATATTTTCAATTTATTTTTTCACAAAATAGTTCATTTTATTTACATTTTTATCCAATCTATTTATAATTTAGTTGAATATATTTTAAACCTCTATTAAAATGTATTGGTTATAACTATTATATTAAATAATAATATTTCATAGTATATTACATCTCATTTAAACTCAGTATTATGTGTAACAAATTTTTATTGTAAGATAAAATTTATGTCAAATAATGATCACTTAAAAAAAATATGGTTTCATATTCCACCCCCATATAAAAAATTTATTATCAAAATATTAACTTTATATTTGTAAATCAGTTTTTGATAATTGAAAAAACCATTGTGGGAAACCCATGCCATAAAAAGGGTTAATAAAACCTTATATTGAAACAAGATAAATGGATTTAAGAAGTTCATTTGGAATAAATCATAACAGGCTACCAAATAGGATAAGATGGGTGGGATGTGAAAACATGATAATAGAAAATAAACATAACACCCTAACACTAATGGAGAGTAAAAGAGAACATGCATAGGAGAAAGATAATGACCAAAAATCCATACAACAATGAACCAGTATTATTCGAAAGAAGAGATGGTTTGGGCATAGTCTAGTGCTCTCCATCGATTCAATAGCTTCAAGTTCTATCTTATTTGATTGAATTTTGATCTATGTATGAATCTAAACCCTTCATCCATCGTGGCATGGGTATGTCTCCCTCTACAACATTTACCTTTTCAAAACCTAGTAATAATTTGAGTGATTGGGAATATTGATGTTGATTTTTGGGTGTTCTAATATTATCATATGTTTTGTGAGACACCCGATCAAACCACACCTTTATGTTGAGGTGGATGTAACAAGGCCCCTGGTGGATTGGATTTGTATTATGATGGGTGAAGATTTTATATAGAATAAGTATATTGTTTTTGAATCATGGGTTGACTATTGCTCGACCTGTTGTCGATTGGGGAATCATGCCTCTAAATTTCATCATGATGACATAAACAGAAGGACATTTGGTCTATGAAAGATGTCTGCTGCAGTTGATCATCCTATCAATTAACCTGGTTTAGTGAGCTGGGATGCATCAGAATTGGAAAAACATGCAAGGGAACCTTCTAACCCAATGATTTATGCAATGTTTTATCGTCTCAAACACAATATGAATTTGGACGATATTGTAAAACATATTCATTATAATTGTGCCACTGGTACTATAGGAAAGGAAAGTTCCTCAGGAATCCGTGTGGTTGCGAAGGATACTCCTAATAAGCAAGAGAAATTTGTATCTGTTATGTTGGACACTAGCAGGAAGGATGAAGGTCGGCTCGACGGTACTGATGCTAGGCCTAAGGAGTTTTGGTCTTTCAATACGATAATCTGGGATGGGAATTATAGTGTTAATGTGTCTTGGTATATGGCGGTTGAGGATAATAATCACTATCCACAATTCATGGGATGTGGGTTTGTGTAACGAACAGGCTTGGATGGGTCTATACATAATGAGTCTCATGGAATTGACGCATGGGGACATTCCAACCTTATTGAGCAGAAGGGTGATGGGAGGTCTCATCATCAGGCTATCTGTGTGGATATGAAGAGAAATAGGAGTAACGTGGTTAGGGAATATATCATGAGTGGTGAGGAGGTTATTTCTATTACTCATGTGATAAGGTCAGATAGTGGAGACATGAGTATGGGGAGGCGAAGGTATGTTTTGTATGTGCCTGAGGAAAATATATCTGGGAGAATAGTGGGTTCAAGTTTATTGTTACGAAACCAAGTACACATTAGTAACAGGTTTTTAGGAATTGTAGAGTTATGATTGAACCCAGTTGAGGGAGAAAGAGTCTATGTGAAGGAACCCATTGGTTGTGAACCCGACCATTCAAAAGATAAAGCTCTAAGCCTGAAGAATAACATGAGTTTTAGGAGGAGGAAGGGGAAGAAGGAATACTGTTCAATATGATCTTTTTTGGAGACTCACTCAACATAATAGATAAAGGAAAACCAGATTTTTAATGAAAATTTGAGTCATCTAAAACCAAGGGACCAGGGCAATCATCCCTTGGACTTTCATTTATGTTCTTAAGAAGAAGATTCCAAGTAGGTATTGATGCTTAATGCTTCTAAAGAAGAGGTAACTAAAATGAGGGGGAGGTATCTAAGAGTGTATGTCAATGTGGGGAAATAATCATGGACTGATAAACTTGATCTAATTTAGGTATTGGGTTTCCCTAAGGATAATATCATCTTGGAGGATTAAATACAGTGTTTGGAATAGATGGACTTAAAGATTGAAAACATGACGATGGAGGTATCATACATTCATGTTTCATTTTTATCCATGAAATTGTGTAGGGAAGAAGATTCTAGTAATATAAAGTAACTATTTTATGACTCTATTTAGTCGGGTGTCAAGAAACCAGTGCTCAAAAAGGATCTATTACTTATGAGGATCAGAGAAAAAAGTCTTCTCCAGAGCATGCCATTCAGTTTGGATGTTGAGATGATATGGTTTTCCCATCGGTACCATGCCCGTGCACTTTGGTATGAGAATGCTTGCTGAAGGGTCGTGCTTCGGTGAAAATTTTTCATCATGATATAGTTGTTGGTGAGGATCTGAATTTGTATTTTTCTATGGGTTATTTTCTATAATGATTGTTATGTGGTTTATGATGGGCCTCCTGGTTTTTCACTTACCCCATAAATTGTTTTTGATAATAAAGAGGTTAATTTTTATTCAGTCACATCTGAAGCACTAAATAAGATATATAAATGAATAATATGTCGTTCCATATAACTCTAATTAATATAATAAAATATAATTGTTAACACTTGTAATCCAATAAAAGCAGAGTTTCAACAGTATGCATTTCATGAATAGTTATCCTTATGGATCATCTATTTTTTTCCAAAATCAAAATCCAAACATTTAGAAGAAATGACACTATATTTCCTATATCAAATTTTCATTAATCCCCCAAAAAATATGAATTAGATATTAATCTCACAAACCAAATTTTTTAATAAATTGATCATATATATTATTAAAGCATATTTATAACAAGAAATACCCGAAAATCGTTATAAAAATAAAATCACATCCTCATTCTTTGAATAAGAAGGCATTATTGAATTTATTCCATAAATCAAATAAGGCTGTAAAATCCATAAATAATAACATAAACCCCCTTTTCCAAAAATCATTAATGAAATCCAAGGCCATGAATATTATGTAATTTACAATATTCATATCCTACAACTCTCTATTTCAACATAATTATCTCAACATATGGAACATTTTAAGGGTTATATTTGATTAATCTTTTCGTTACATTAAATATCACCATCCAAATAAATCAAATTTCTTGGACATTAGTTCTAAAAAATTCTTAAAAACCATTAATTTAAAACAAATGAATAACTATACGTATATATTTCAATACTTGTATAACAAATTTTTTCAATTTTAATACATTTATACTTCTATTTTCTAATTTCATTGTAAAACCTCTTACTAGCCTTCATCATCGTATTCCTTAATACCACATTCATAAAATATTATAAATAAATAGTGTATAAACATTCATCAATGTCAATTTAATCATTCTTCTAATGTTTAACATTAACAGTATTGTTAGAATAACACATACCATAAATATATCCTATGTGGTCTCTTGAATATCACTAATATAAACATTACACATACCATCATAATGATTCTTATCAGGATATCTTTCCCTTAGGAAATCCATGTGCATAGTTCCCATACGAACCATATTTGAAACATTCAATATTCAATGATACTTTATGAATACAATTATTCTCATCTATTTCATTGACCAAACATTTTATTTTTCCTTAGAAATTAAATTCTTTGTGATGTGTTTTCCCAAGTAAATGCAACATCAAATTCTATTGAGACATTCCATGTAATGATTCTTCCCACATTCTGGACATTTAAAAAACTAAATATTCTTTCCTCTATTATCTCCACCATCCAAACACTAAATGAACTATATATATCTCTTCTTTGATGAGTTTGAAATTTGGTTACGGTTCATGTAGTCAATCACATAACGTGATAACTTATTAAGAATGATCATAGTATTCTTCCCTACATTCGTCATCACATTCGGTTTGACATTAACACATTGTCAATAAAATTAAATGTTGATTAATTTCCATCTAGATATCACCATTGAATAAAATAAACCATATTTTGAGGACCTATAATCCTATTAGAAAACCACGAAATCATGAAAATTTACATATATAATGTTTAATTCATGGAAAATTCTGTTAAATCTATGACACCTTTGGTTTACCCTAAGAGATTCATAGTTGACAGATATTCAAATCCATCATAATAGTTCAGAAGGAGTTCTAAATGTCCAAATAATATCTTATGTGAATGTCAAACTAGATTTGTAGCAAGGCTTGTTGCTAGGCACTATGTGACGTCTGAGTCAAGCTCAATAAATAATTTTTAAATTTACTACCACTAGGTAGCTCTTAGCTAGAGACACAAACACTTGTAGTATGTATACAAGGATGTAAGTTTTTTAAAACAATATTCGATATCCATTCTAAATTTTTTTGGACATTTTAAAATAATTTAACACAACCTTATATAAACAATTTGACATATAACTACACGCATACATAGAAATATATATAGGGATATCACTAAATTTTTCTCATCATGACTTCCAAAGGGTAACTAAACTTTTCATTTGATACCAATTATAATATCCCTAACATATCAAACATTAATATTACATGATTTATATGAAAATTAATAAAATTACACTAACACACGAATGTGTATCATAATGATTTAGTGAATTTGGACACTATAAAAAATTTATTCTCATTTAGGAAAAAATAATAATTGTTTCTGACTAAGTTATTACAATTTAGTACTCTTCACAAAAATAACCTACTTAAGAATATTATTCGTAACCTCATGAGAGGAATCTTAATAATGGCCGAGAATATTTTCTGATCAAAGGTAAACAAGTGTGATATCAATATAACATCATCATATGGGTATGATAACTTGGGAAATAAATTTTAATACCATACCCTGCATATCATAGATGATAAAAATAACTCATGGAATAAATTATGGTTGGTATTAAGACATGAATAATAAAATTATAAATTAAAATCTTCCTTTTGAATATAAAATTTCCAAAATATATTGATTTGTGGAACTCAAAATAGTTTATAGCATTGTGATCAGGTATAAATAGATACAAATTCACCAATTATTTTCCGGACATGAAATTTGGCCCTTGTAAAAACTATTGGACATGAAACTAAGTCCATGTAAAACATTATAGACAAAAATGATAGGTCCACACATATCATTGTTAACATAAAATCATGTTCACACATAAAGTTTTGAGCATATAATTAGGTTAATACATTACAATGTTAAAATGTATTATGGTTCATGCATAACACTATGAACATGTAATAATATTCAAACGTAACATATTTTCTCACAAGTTATTTATCATTACTCAATGCATTGGAGGGAGATATATGTCCCACCCATCATTGGTTATAATTTAACAACTAGTCTTTATTATAATATAACCACCATAAAATAATGAAAACTATTCATATATATGACACAATTTAAAAAAAAATTAATCAAAACCAATGAAAAGATGTAGTCTTTTAAACAATGTCATCATAACATAACCCATGAATCAAATAGGGATTCATAAAAAATAACACCATAGCATAACATATAGGATTGAAGTGGATCATAAAATAATATCATCACTATAATAGTAAACCATATAGATAAATATTATTGATGATATCCTTTTATTATATCCTCATTAAATTATATGTAACATCAATGAATAATATCATATATGGAAAATGATTTTGAAAGTTAACTTTGGTTAATGTTTTAGGAAAATAGCATTCAATGTTGAAATACATATTTTAAAACATAATAAAATTTAAATATCCATTTCCTTGTAAATAAACTTGAAAATATATAAAGGGAGGTTAGATATTTATTTAAAACAAGAATTGAGGAAAATATCCATTCATATTTGAAAAAATAAATTAAAAAAAATATGTCAAATATCCTTTTTTCATGAAAACAATCTTCAAGAGTTATAATTCAATATTCAAATAAAATAATGTTTATGAAGAAGGAAAATTACATTCATCTTATACACATAAAAAATATTCACTTCTAACTTTCAGTAGAAGCCAAATAATTTTTTTTTGGAAAACTAAATTAATGGTAATTTTAATTTTTTCTAAAATTTCAAACAAGGTTAAAATTGTATTTAATAAATCAATTTAACAATTTTAAAAATAATAATTTATTTTAAATAATTTATTTATAATAAAAAGTGTTTTCAGATAAAAATGGAAAAATACTATTTTTTATAAAATTTTCATTGGATCCCTTAAGTACATTAATGTTATAAAATGGAGGAATATGTGTAATCTAATAAAATAACTAAATGATTTTACGATTCACAAGTTTTCTGAGAGGTAGAATATAATATTTCATTATTTTAAGCTTAATAATATACAATTTTGATAAATGATTATATTGTAGCAAGATACTCTTACCACATTGGTAACATTGAATCATAATCTCGCAAAATTTGTAATATTAAATTTATCATATAATATAATGAAAAAATGATAATAATGATATAATATTTCAAAATATGAAGAATATACACCTTATAAAATATTCTTGGTTCATAACATAACTTATATCCAAAAGATTAAATACAGAGACAAACAATTCCCTACCACAATGGTAAATTTTAATCCTTAATACCATAAAAGAAATGTCCTCAAATGGATATGGTAGTTCCCAAAAGATTAAGGATAATAATCATAAAATAAATTCATTGAAATTCAATCAATGAAAAAATAAAGCATCATATGGACATGAATACTACTTAAATTAATGATATTGTTCAAGATTATGATTTATATCATAGCGATAAAATAGATACTTGGGACCCTAACTGTAATAGGAAACACCCAATTTGTTCTTCTACCATCATCTAGTCTAAATGAGGCCTAAACAATGGTCTATGGCCATGAATAATGGTTTTTTATCTCCTTTCATATCCTCCCTTTTTGGGACGATATAATACTATAAGTTTACCAGTAATGATTTTATGTTAGTTGTTTCCATTAATCTATGCTCATGAAATTCTACTTTCTACCAAAATATATAGGAAATTTATCTTTTGTTTCGTTGTAATGTTGAATTCACTTCTATATGGTTAGAGGCTGTATGTTTTTTTGAATCTAGAATCCCTTGTACAATAAGAATTCTGGTACACCATCATGCTTGTATAATGAATCCTCATTCAATATAGATTATTCATCCTTTTATTTTCAATTTTTTTGGAAGATATTCAAATAATATAGACAAATAGAGGAAGAATAGTTTATATTGGTTCTAGCCTCAACATGGAATAAGGGTTTGTGAATTTCCTTGTTTCCCTGCAACATTCTAATAACATCAAAATTTTGTTTTTCATCAAATAAATACATGAGTTTTATTTTTATAAGAGCTATTATGTAATCGTTAAATATGTGAGGACCTAGATGGAGAAATAAACCACTAAGATGGTGGGGGGGGGGGGTTAATCAGTGGTAACCCTTTCCCCCCCTTTTTATGTTCCATTAATATTGAGGACAACCTTTGTATCTTGTTAAAGATAAAATTCCCTACTGAGAAAACAAACAAGCACACATCCAAAGGAACAAATCAATTTACAAGGTTCGCTATTCAATAAGAATAGCTACGTCCTTGGTATGGTTGGAAACAATACAGCACCATACAATCCACTATGAATACAATCCTTGGATTACAACGAGTAGGATATACCTTTACACTCGTGAAGCACTGTGAAAGAATCACTCTAGTGTGTGTACACCCTATTAGCATAGTAGAGAAAAGTCTCATTTCTTGTAACAACTTATGTTACCTGAACATCCTTTCAAATACACAAGTGTAAGCATTTTCAGTACAAATCTTCACTTCCTTACCCAGAAGAAAGGCAAGGAATCCTTGTACTTGAGATAGATGAATTACAGTTCAAACTTCCCATTCTGAATCTCCACTCCGAATTTCTCACACGGAATTCTCCACTCCGAGTTTTCTTCTTCACTCTGATTCTTCAATCCGAGTATTCCTCAGTCTGAGAAACTCAATACGGTGATAACCTGTATTGATTCCCCATTTTGAATCTCCACTCTGAATTCTTCACTCTGAATTCTCCACTCTGAACTTTCTTCTTCACTTCGATTCATCAATCCGAGTCTTCCTCAGTCTGAGAAACTTAATACAGTGATAGCCTGTACTAATTCCCCATTCCAAATCTCCACTACGAATTCTTCACTCCGAACTTTCTTCTTTACTCCGATTCTTAAATATGAGTATTCCTCACTATGAGAAACTCAATACGGTGATAGCCTGTACTGATTCCCCATTTGGAATCTCCACTCCGAATTCTTCACTCTGAATTCTTCATTCCGAACATTCTTCACTCATAATTATCACAATCCGTGAAACTCAATATAGTGTCAACCAGTATCAAATTCATGTTTCAATTAAGACTGCAATGAAAACTCATTCAGCCACACAATTCTTTCTCTCTCTAGATTATCAGATCTTCTCTCACTACTTAATCATCCCACTTTTACTTTGTTCACTGATATCCTCTTATAGGAGCTCCAAAGCATGCATAGGCGTGAAACCAAAATATTTTCCCGCTCACTTAAATTAACTCAAATCATTATTTGTCCTGAAATATCAGAGTAATTAATACTTTTTCAATGCTTCTAGAATCTTATAGAATCTTCTTTCACTTCTCTTTATTTATAACTTTTGATTTTTCTGGATATGACCTTCTCGCTTCTCAGTATAAGATTCTCGGATCCACCCATCTTGAGTCTTTGGCATCACTTTCTCGGATTCACTCTTCTGTCTTCTCAGAATCATATTCTCAGATCCACCCTTCCTGTTTCATTAGAATCACTATCTCGGATCCATCCTTATTGAGTCTTTAGCATACCACCATTTCAATTCTTGGTATGACTCTTCATCACTTCTCTATATGGATTTTCATTTCTTCCTCGGTATGACAAATTATTCATTCTCGGTATGACTCCTCTTTATTCATCGATACCGATGATGTTTAATTCTTGGTATGACTCCTCTGGATCTCGGAATGGCTTCATCTGTTCTCAGTACGATATCCTTGTTCTCGGTACGACTTCTGGTTCTCGGAACGGTTCTTCCTGATTCTCGGAATGACTTTTTGTTCTTGATACGACTTCATCAATTCTCAGTACGACTTCAGGTTCTCGAAAGGGCTCACCAGATTCCCAGTATGACTTCTCGATCAAAATTTTTCTTTCATCATGAGTACTTGAATATACTCACAATTTTAGAGTTAAAAAACAACAAAGAATCTTCACAATTAGTGCCTTCACATCTCCTATCAGCCAGCTTTCGAGAATTTTCAATTTCTCAGTTCTGAACTTCTCAATTTACAGACTCAAAATTCTTCGAACACCAGCTTACGAATGATCAATAATCTCGGTTCCGAATCATCAAACATCCAGCTTCCAAATTCATATAAATTCAAGGTGTATTTCATTTATGAAAACTTCCTCAAGATTAAAAAAAAATCCATCCAAACCATCTCTTCCATCAGCTTAGTCCCAACAATCACCCCTTTGGATTTTGTTGTCAACCTATTTTTCGTAAATCACCAAATGTGGAAACCTCATGAAATGGTTTACCAATCAATAATTATAATACTACGTGAGCTAACTGATTGTAGTAAACAGGAATAATTGACAGAAAAACCATACTGTCCATAGGTAGTGAAAATGACATCTTCAACATCATACATCCTATAAACAACATCATGTTCTTTCCTACAACCACTCCAAAAAACTGTTAGACTAGTTTACATACACAAGAAATGCTGAGTTCACAGCTTACCCACACCTCTCTCCTTGAAAAATAGATTTACGATTCAATAAACTTCTCCCCCTTGACAAAACAATCCATAGGAATGAAGAGAGAGGGGACGTTACAACATACCTTATCCTTGAAGAGAAAGAGGTTGGAAACCCATTTTCAACCTCAATCATGTGAATGATTCCTTTGGTAGAGGTTTCGTGAAAATATCTGCAACTTGTTCAGTAGATGAAACATTTTCAAGTTTAAGTTCATTCTTTTCCACATGCTCCTTGATTAAATGATATTTGATGTCAATATGCTTTGAACGAGAATGTTGGACTGGATTCTTGGTAAGATTAATTGTTCTTTGATTATCACAGCCAAAGAGAAAGGGAAACTAAACTTCAAATAACAAATCTTACAAATTTGTCTTCATCCAGATAAGTTGAGTAACAGCCTGAGTAGAGGAAACAAATTCAGATTCAGCCATACTAAGTGTCATAGAATTATGATTCATTGAGTGCCAGCCAACAGAAATTTTTCCCATAAAGAACATTCCACCAGATGTAGATCTTCTATCATCATATTTTCCTACCCAATCTGCATCTAAATAGCCAAACAAATTAGTGTTATTTGAACCACTATATTCAATTCTGAATTCTTATGTGCCTTTAATGAATTTGAGAATTCTTTTTCCAGCACCAAGATGTGATTCTTTAGGAGGACTCTGGAACCTTGCATATAAGGCAACAGAAAAAACTATATCTGGTCTTGATGCAGTCAAGAACAAAAAACATCCATTTATCTTTCAATATTATTTTTGATCGACGTCTTTTCCATCATCATCCTTGCTTAGCTTCATTCCCACTGATATAGGATTTGATATAGGTTTTGAGTTTTCCATGACAAACTTCTTATGAAGTTATTTTGCATACTTTTCTTGGGAGAGAAAAATGAATTCTTTATGTCGAAATATTTGTAACCCCAAAAGTATCTCATTTCACCCCACATGGAAATCTCAAATACATTCTTCATTTCTTCCGCAAACATTTCACAGTTTCCTTCATTATTCCGAGAAAAAATAATGTCGTCAACATAGAAAATCACAATGACAGAAAGATCTTGGAATTCCTTGATGTATAGATTTTTGTAAACTATCCCTTTCGTGAAGTTCATCTCCTTTAATCAAGTATCCAGTTTGGAATACCATGCTCTTGGATCTTGCTTTAGCCCATACAAGGCTTTATTCATCCTGCACACATAACATTTATTCTTCCCAACAACAATGCCAAATGGTTTCTCAATATAATCTTCTTATTTAAGGTCACCATTAAGAAATGCATATTTGACATCCATTTGAATGATTTTGTAGACACGTTGAGAAGAATTACCAAGAAAGATTCTGATAGTTTCTAATATAGCCTCTGGAACAAAAGTTTCTTCAATGTAAATTCTTTCAATCTGAGAGTAGCCTTTGCAAACCAATCTTTCTTTGTTTCTGATAACATCACTTTCTTCATTCAACTTGTTCCGGAAGACCCATTTTGTACCAATAATGTTCTTATTTTCATGCTTCGGTATGAGTTCCCATGTGTCATTATTTTCAATCTGATCTAATTCTTAATTCATGGCTTGAACCCATTTTGGATGCTAAAAGGCTTCTTTGACATTATTTGGTTCCACTTTTGAATACAAGGAAGTATGTGAAATAGAATTACTTGTTCTTCTTGTTTGAACCGTGTGATGTCGTTCACCAATAATATTCTGAGATTGCACTTGTTTCATCAGCCTTTGATAAGTTTTTAGTGTACCTTCCTCGTCACTTGATATGGCTGAATCTCATTCTTCATCTTGATTAGGATTACCATTCATTGAATCATTCTCAGAATCGTCAATTTCATCTTCCTTATCTTCCTTGTCTATCTAGGCATTCTTATCATTCTCTGGAGATTCAATTAATTTTACATCAATTGTATCCCCCATTTTTCTAGTTTCTTTGTTGAAGCATCTATAACCTCTTCCTTCCGGTGCATAACAATGAAAAACTACATCTTCTTCTTTCTTCTTGAATTTTCTAGTGCTTCCACCTTTCTTCTTTATAATGCATGAGCTCCCAAAAACTTTATCATGATTCATACTTGGAGTAATGCCATATAAAAGTTCATATTGATTCTTTTTTTATTGAGTCCTGTAGAAACATCGATATTGAATATAAACAGCTGTACTTGTAGCATGCCTCCAAAAGTAATGAGTAAGTCCATGTTCAAGAAACATGGTTCATCACATTTTTACCAAGCTTCTGTTCTTCCTTTTAGAAACCCCATATTGTTGAGGTGTATACGGAGCACTATATTCATGCTGAATCCCATGCTTCTCATGATAGTCTTCAAATTCATCACTTCTATACTCACCGCCATTATCCGTTCTCAACATCTTCACAGAGTACTCACATTCTTTCACACCTTTCCTTCTGAAGCTTTTAAACATTTTTAGAGCATCTGACTTGTGCTTCATAAACATAACACACGTAATGTGAGTAAAATAATCAATGAAGGTGATGAAGTACTAGTCTCAATTTGTTGATTTTTTTCCCATCGTCCCACATATATCAGAATGTATTAGTTCAAGGGGTTGTTTAGAACAAATGTACACCTTCTTATGAAAAACTCTTATAATATTCCCATTATGATAGGTAGTGCAACACCAATAAATTCTTCATGGAAAATCTGGAATATCTCGAACACTATCCCTTTTAGATAACATTCTTATATTTCTCTGATAAATGTGTCCAAGTCTTCTATGAGACAAATTATTTTCTTCCACTAAGCTCATGTAACACGTGTTTTGTGAATTACCAACCTGAAACAGATTCCCTTTGGTTCGTTGGCCTCTTGTAACTATATTCCCATCTATTTCACTTTTCACAATAAACCCATTTTTCATGATGATAACTTTCTTACCCTCATCACACAATTGTGATACACTCAGGAAGTTGTTCTTCAACCCATCAACCTATGGAGATTTCTTAGACTTCAATTTCTCCATCCCAATGATGACTGATCCAACACATTTGATTTTTAAAGATTCATCATTCCCAAATGTCACAGTGACATCTTTAAACTTCTTCATATTCTTTATCAACTTCACGTCTCCTGTCATATGTGAAGAACACCCACTATCATGTATCCATGGTCGTTCTTCCTTTGTAATTTATAGATCAATTTCAACAACAAGAGAATTTTATTCATTCACTTCATTCTTTACCTTAGGAATTTGAGAATTAAGAACATTTTGTTGAGATAGTATCATCAAAAGACATATGTTTTCAAGGTGTCTTGTTTTTTCACACCTTTCACAAATAGTTTCAAGAGGCTGGAACCTATTTTCTGTCTTGAATTGATTCTTCTCAAAATTCATCAAGGAAACTTTATCACTCTCTTTCATTGAGGAGATTGACTCCCCTTCAATATCTACCTTTCATAACATGTGGGGTGGTGATAATAATAATGTTGATTGAACACACACATATTCACTGTATGCCTGAATCCACCACAATACCAATAGTACCCATAGAAGGAGTACCTTCCTCTAAAGCCTTTGTACTGATACTTAATTGTTTCTCTTTCTTTAGGCCCACCAACCATTATTTTGATAGCTAGATTTCTCTGCTTGAATTCTGCCTTCTCTAATTTTTCTGGGTTTCTAATAGTGTTAGACATAGGTTTATTTGATACTTCAGAGTTCCCACCAACATTGGTCTTAGCCACATAAATAACTTTCTCATCTTTCTTCTTCACATCAACCTTATTATTCTTCTGATGAATTTTCTCAGAATTTTGTTGTTGAGAGCTTTCAGCTACATCAGTAGTTGTGTTTTTAAAAAATATGTTTTTTAATTCAACTTTGGAGAGATTCTTTTGAACGAGATCTAATTATTCCTCTTTTGCCCTCAGCATAACATTCATGTGCTCATTTTGATTTTTCTCATCATCAAGAGACTTTTTCAAGTCTTCAAGCTCTTTATCAAATTCTTCTTTAAAATTACCTTGACTGCAAGATGAGGAACATTCATATTCCATATTTTTGTTAAATTTCTCCATCATTCTGATCTTGCATAAAAATTCCTTCAATTATTCTTTCAGATTAATCTCATGCTGAGTTTCTTATTCTTCTGAGCTTCTGCTTTTGTTATCCTCATCATTCACTATTTCAACGAATGTATTCTCAACACCATGCTCAGCTATTTTTCTGGATTTAGCATCAATTTATTAATCTTCTTCATTTACGGATAGGATGATTTTTCTCTTGGATATAAAGAACTTCTTTTTTCCCCGACTTTACTTTACCACCCGACTTCTTCCATAACATTCTTGGATTTCTTTCTTCTTCATCACTATCTTCTTCATTCTAGCTTCACAGATAGTTAGCTGCAAAGTGACCAATGCCTCCACATTCAAAACACTTAAAGGGATGTTTTCCCTTGTATTTCCTTGTGCCTCTTTTAATATTTTTTGAAAACATGGATAAAATATCGTTAATATTTTTATATAACTCACATTCAAAGTCAGAGTCACCAACATCTTCGTCAATTAATATCTTCTTAGATATCTCCTTATTCATGGAATTGAATGACAATTCTCTTTCAACCATTTTTTTGGTCTTCATAGATTTTTCCCTTCTCATTTCTTAAGTAATGAGTGTACTATGCAAATCATCAAGAGATAGATTCTATGAGTCTCTATCATCTAATGAAGATACCTTGGTATCAAATTTATCAGGAAGAATCCTCATGATATTTTCCACCACAGTAGAGTCTTTCAGCTCTTCACCAAGACATCTGATGGTACTAACAATATCGTTCAGTCTGGTGACAAAATCCCGAATAGATTCGTTCTCTCCCATCTGCAAGTCTTCATAATTCAATATCCTTATTTGAAGCTTTTCTTTCTTGACCTTTTTATTGAATTTAAATATGTTTTTCAGTTTGTCCCATATTCCTTTGGCTGTAGCCACTCCTCTCACTCTCAAAAACCCACTTTCTGAAAGTGAAGACAATATAGAATTCTTGGATCTTCCATCATTCTCATGAAATTTTTTGTCAACAGGTGTAAGTGGAACATTATCATCAATGTGGGGAAACCCAACTATTTCAACTTCATGAACTTTATAACTGATAAACATGAGATAAGGTAGCATTATATCCTTCCAGATGTGATTGTTCTTTCCTTCAAATAACAGAATGCCTTTTCTGTTCACACAATTCAGATTCTCCATCAGCAAGGAAAAAAGGGAACCTCCCTTTGATACCAGTTGTGAGGAACAAGTTGTAGAAATGAACCACTGAGAGAGGGATGAATAAGTGGTACCCCTTTTTTATTATTATGTTTTCATAATATTGGGAACAACCTTTGTCTATTGATAATGTTAAAATTCCCTACTGAGAAAACAAACAAGCACACATCCAAATGAACAGAGCAATTTACAAGGTTCACTATACAATATGAATAGCTACGCCCTTGGAATGGTTGGAAACAATCCAGCGTCATAGAATCCACTAAGAAAACAATCCTTGGATTAAAACGAGTAGGATATAACCTTACACTCATGAAGCACTGTGAAAAAATCAGTCCACTGCGTGTGCACCCTCTTAGCATAATAGGGAAATGTCTCGTTTCTTATAACAACTTATGTTACCTACACTTCCTTTCAATTACAAAATTGTAACAAAGATCAGCACAAATCATCACTTCCTTAACCAGATGAAAGGCAGGTTCTCCTTGGACTTTAGATAGATCAATTATAGTTCGAACTTCCCCTTCCAAATATCCACTCCAAATTTCTCAGTCCGAATTCTTCACTCCGAGTTTTCTTCTTCACTCAAATTCGTCAATACGAGTCTTTTTCAGTCTGAGAAACTCAATACAGTGACAAAATGTACTGATTCCCTATTCTGAATCTCCACTTTGAATTCTTCACTCCGAATGATTCACTCCAATCTTTCTTCTTCACTCCGATTTTTCAATCAGTGTCTTCATCAGTCTGAGAAACTCAATACGGAAATAGCCTGTACTGATTCCCCATTCCTAATCTCCACTACGAATTCTTCACTCTGAATTCTTCACACATAACATTCTTATGCACTCCAATTATTCAATCCGAGTCTTCCTCAGTCTGAGAAACTCAATACGGTGATAGCATGTACTTGTTCCCCATTCCGAATATCCACTCTGAATTCTTCACTCCGAATTCTTCACTTCGAACATTCTTCACTCTGAATTTTCCCAATCCGTGAAACTCAATACAGTGTCAACCAGTATCAAATTCACGTTTCAACTGAGACTACAATGAAAAATTAGTCGGCCACACACTTATTTATCTCTCTGGATTATCAGATATTCTCTCACTACTTAATCATCACACATTTACTTTTTACTCTAATCTCCTTTTATAGATTCTTTAAATCATTCTTAGGTGGGAAACAAAAATATTTTCCTTCTCACTTAAATTCACCCAAATGTTAATTTCTCCTGAAATCTCGGATTCATTAAGACTTCTTCAATGCTTCTAGAATCATCTCGAATTTTTTCCAGTACTGTTGATTTAGAACTTTGGGCTTTTTCGGATCCAACCTTCTGGCTTCTTGGTATCACATTATTGGATCCACCCTTCTTTAGTCATTTGCATCACTTTCTCGGATTCACCCTTCTGTCTTATCATCATCATATTCTCGGATCCACCCATCCTGATTCTTTGGCATTACATTCTCAGATCCATCCTTCTTGAGTCTTAAGAATGACACCATTTCAATCACTAGTGCAGAAAACATTTTTTACGTCGGCGATTTTTCATTATTTACGTCGGTTTTTAGGCGACGTTAATACGGACGACGTTATAAATAATGTTTTTTACGTCGGTTATTTAAAACACAACGTTACATCCCTAACATCACGGTGTTTATCACGTCGGTTCATTAATGAACCGACGTGATAAACCCTTCCCCGGGCCTATTATCATGTCGGTTTCTTAAATAACCGACGTGAAAAAAAGGCCTGGGAAACATTTTAGCACGTCGGTTATCCAATAACCGACGTGGTAAATTGAATCCAAGGCCTTTTAGGACGTCGGTTATATTAAGAACCGACGTGATAAAAGGCCCGGGAACGGTTTATCACGTCGGTTCTCGAAAAAACCGACGTGATAAACCCCTACCGATTTATTTACCACGTCGGTTAAAAAATAACCGAAGTGAAAGCGATATTTTTTTTTAAAATAATTTCATTGCTCTCACCAAAAAGCAACCAGAAACCAAACAACAAAAATAACCATGCCAGCCCTCCCCCAAGCCCCAACTGAACCCCACCCTCATCTATACCCACCTAACAACCTGGCCAGCCCTCCCCCAAAACATTGGAGCCCCACCACAACCCTTGGACACCCCCACCCCTTGGACAGCCCCCCCACCCTCATTTACACCCCCACGACCCCTAGTACAGCCACAAACACCCATTGGACACCCCTCCCATATCCCTTGGAATCCCCCCACCCCTTGGACACCCCCACCCCTTGGACACCCCCACCCCTTGGACAGCCCCCCACCCTCATTTACACCCCCAAGACCCCTAGTACAGCCTCAAACACCCATTGGACACCCCCCACACCTTGACAGCCCTCCCAGACCCCTTGGACACCCCCCGACCCCTAGACACCCCCCCCCCCGAGCACTTGGACAGCCCCAAACACCACTTGGACACCCCTCCCATATCCCTTGGACACCACCCCACCCCTTGGACACCCCCCACCCCTTGGACAGCCCCCCACCCTCATTTACACCCAATCGGCCCCTTGGACAGAACTCCCAAACACCTTGGACACCACTCCCATATCCCTTGGACACCCCCACCCCTTGGACACCCCCCGACCCTTTGGACAGCCCCCCCACCCTCATTTACACCCAACTGGCCCCTTGGACAGAACTCCCAGACACCTTGGACACCACTCCCATATCCCTTGGACACCCCCCACCCCTTGGACACCCCCCACCCCTTCGACAGCCCCCCACCCTCATTTACACCCCCCGAACACTAGGACAGCCCCAAACACCCCTTGGACACCCCTCCCATATCTCTTGGACACACCCCACCCCTTGGACACCCCCACCCCTTGGATAGCCCCCCACCCCCTGGACACCCCCCGACCCCTTGGAACCCCCCCCCCCCCCCCCGACCCCTTGGAAACCCCCCCATCCCCTTGGACAGCCCCAAACACCCCTTGGAAACCCCTCCTATATCCCTTGGACACCCCCCACCACTTGGACACCCCCACCCCTTGGACAGCCCCCCCACCCTCATTTACACCCAACCAACCCCTTGGACAGCCCCAAACACACCTTGGACACCCCTCCCATATCCCTTGGACACCCCCCACCCCTTGGACACCCCCACCCTCATTTACACCCCCCGACCCCTAGGACAGCCCCAAACACACCTTGTACACCCCTCCCATATCCCTTGGACACCCCCAAACACCCACCCACCCCCTTGGAACCTCTCCCCCCATACCAAAATCCAGACCAGAAAAACCATCAACAGTAGACCAAAACAAGAAGTAGAGAAAAATTAAACATTCACTTATATAACATTCAAAACTTACACTGTCAACTTCAAAAAAAAACTAAATCCATCCTAAACGACTACGAAATACACAATTACATTGACAATATTCAAAATTACATTTTACATTACAAACAACTAAAAGTCAATCAAACCTGTAAAATAATTTGACCACTCCACTTGTAAGTGTTTGATATCTTCAGCAGTAAAGGGTTGAGGGTCATCAAAAAGCTACAAAGGAAAAGGATAGTAGTCAACGTGTATAATGAATAAATCAAATTGAAATATTATGAGAAAGAGGAAATCTTACCAGGTCAAAACTCAGAACTGTCCCAGTTGTTATTATTTCATACATAAATCTTAACATGTAATATCCGCATTCGATGATGCCTTGTTGCTCATGACATTTCTGTTTGAATGAGTGTAAATTGAATATATTATTTTTATGTAATAAATCAAAATGTACAAATTATAAATGGATATTTACCTTCACATGTACATATTTGATCTTGAAATTCCTTTTCTTTGCGCTTTTTCGAAAGTGGGCCCATGCCCTGTTAGAAAATAATACGAATGGGGTAAATTTAAAAATCATTATAATATATAAAACTATTGTGAAATTGAAACTTACGTTTCCAATATATTCTTAAAACTTTCTCGCACATCATCATGGAGAGAGCATATCCAATAAAGTGCTTTCTCTCTAGGGAAAAAAACCCCTAACATCTAATGATCCCTGATAAAAGGAAATTTAACGTTAGTGGGTTTTTATGTTAAAAGATAATTAACTCTTTGAGAGGGATGTGTTTCATACCTCTCACAAAAAGGCATCATCCAACACTGTGTGATTACATTCTTTTCAAATCTATCAGCAATATAAATCATTCTTTGTTCCTCATCCAATGCACATGCTTCAGGGGAAATCAATTGTGGGTCCACGAATCCATATACATCTGTCAGCTCATTCCTCTCACAAATTTTCTACAGATACCTAATACAAAGCAGACATAAGTATACATTTTTAATAAATATAACGCAAGGAAAAGGTGTTAAGACTTACATGATAAAAATTTGCACCACGTTGATGCCCAACTTATCTCTAGTGACAAACTCCATGATATCAGTTTTCATAATCCCCACACTTAGTTCACGTCCACAGACATGAGCTTCCATTGTACAGTCATAATGATCCGCCAACAAATTTGAATATCTTGACAATTTGTCAAGACTGCTAGTATCTGCATCTGATGTCATAGATATCTGTCTTTGTTGTTGTCTATACTGTATTTCTTTACCTTTGAAGTATTCCAGTAAAAATAAATTGAAAAATATATTAGTTTTCAAATGATAAAACATTAATAAAAATATAAAATAAAAGATATAACATCCATACCTCTATGGTAATGAGTCGAAGAAGTCTGGATGGCCGAAGTAAAAAATGGCCGATACTATGTCCAAATGTCATCACCTCATCTGTAGGTAATGGTATCCGAGCTGATCTAACTATAATATCCTGTACAGTGACCCTCTGATTCTCTACCTCTAACTGTTGATGATGAACTGTATCTCCTATACAATATACCATCCCATATGCAACTATATGATGTTGAGGATCATCAACATACAACTCACAATAAGTAGGTAGCTGCGGCGGAGGAGGAGGATCAAAAATGGGGTCCGCAGGATGAGGTGGGGGAGTGGGAGCTACTGGGAGTGGTGGAGTGGGAGCTGCACCCTGAAATTGTCTTTGCAAGTCTGAAAACATAAACTGCACCGATGCTCTAATCTTGTCCTCCATTGTCGCATTAATATTATGGACTTCAGCCTCCAAGGATTCTATTTTTTTATAAACTCCCTCAACTTTAGATGTTGAGGAACGTGGAAACACTTTTCTTACCGATACACCTGCCGGATATCCTCTTATATGGCCAGGATGTTCGGGCTTTCCCAATGCCACAGATAAAATATCTTCCCTCCCAGATGGTGTAAATGTCCCCTGTGAACTCTGCTCCTGAAGAGAGTCCTGTAATAATTAATTGAACATTTCTATAATGATTGGAAATATATGACGAAAATAGTAAACTTAAATAAATAAAATAGATATCTTACAATCCTCTGAACTACAAGTCTCGATTCTTCCGAAAGATATTGCCCTTTTTTCCATTCCGAGCTCTTTTCCATTTCTCATGTCTAGATGGAGGGGATGGAGGGGCCATCTCTCCAGAGCTTGAAGACTCAGCTCTTAGTTGTTGAAATTTTTCTGCCATCATTTGTTCTTCCAATAATGCATACCCTCCCCGAGATAAACTATGAGGGTATACATTTTTAGATTGGATCTCTTGATGAGCTTTCCTTGTTTGCTGTAAATTAAGAATAAGTAATCATTAACAAAACAATAATAAGATCATTTATTTAAGAAAGCTTATAAAAGTATACATTGCCCTTACCAAAAATGATTCTTTTCTTCTACTTTCAAAAAATTGTCTCCATGTGTCTTCATCTATAAAAGGATATATACGACATGGATTCTCACGACTCCTATGACCATAAATGAAATCAGATGAGAGGGTTGATTTGAAATCCCTCCATCTCCTAGCAGCCAATGATAAGCATTTCTTCCTGACTCTTCCAGTGCCAGGAATATCAAATGACATCTGATAAAAAAGAGGTTAAAAATATTATATATACTAGAAACATTTAAAGAACAGTCAAACAATAGAAAAAGATCTTACCAAAATGGTCTCCCACAGCTGAGAAATTATCGCCTTATCCACACTTCTCCAATCATCATAGAGAATGCTTACTTTGCTCTTAGCCTGAGTTGCTACAAAACCCTTAAAATCTTTAGCATTTGGACCTCTAGGAAGATCATCATCATCAAACTCCACGACTATCCTCTCCTCCTTCGTACGGGCAAGTGATAATTTTGGTAAACGTGTGCACCCACGCTTACCAGCCTTTGAACTCTTTTTCGTAATAGGAGCATGTGAATGTTTCTCCCCAGATGTATGACCAATATGCTCATCTCCAGAATCATGTGGCTGATCAACTGATTGATCTGTCATTTTCCTTCAAATCAAAAAAAACAAACATTAGTTCACAAATATACAAATTCAAATATTGTAATACTACTTAATCAGAAAATAGAAAAGTGTACTAAATTACATAATAGTAAACATTGGTAATATGGTAAGCATGTTAAACAATGATAAACATGGTAAACACAGTCTGTTGTACCCCTCTCTCTTGGATTTTAATGATCACAATCACTCTTATTATGTTCTAACTTGTTTTCAAGTGTTTTTGTTGATAGGCAAAAGGTTTCCAAGGAGTTGGCCAAAGAAAGCTGAAAACTGGACTCACTGAGTCCACCGGTCAGCCGGTGTGAGCTGACCGGCCAGCCGGAGGACCCAGGATGTAGACTTTCCCACTGACTGGTGTCACCGGCCGGCCGCTGGCTCACCACCGGCCGGCCGGTGGACCAGACAGAAAGCCTTCCTCTCTGTCTGGACCACCGGCCGGCCGCTGGCTCATCACCGGCCGACCGGTGGACCAGACAAAGCTTTGCTGTCTGGACCACCGGCCAACCGGTGATCCACCACCAGCCGGCCGGTGCGCCCAGGACTTCTCCTCTTTATGGTTTTTATTGTTTTATCATTTTGGTTTGATACATGTTTTAATAAGTAAAAAATTTACAATATCTAACATTATATGAAAAAACTAAATGTAAACAAGAAATAAACATGTGTTACCTGTAATTTTAGGAATGTACAGTTGGATTGTTTTCCCAAATTCCGTCGTCGTGATCGTTCCTTATGGCACAAACCATGTCTTCAACATACTCATCATTATGTTCTGTTAATCTTTCCATGGAAGTAGGGATCTCACATAAATCATCATCTTCATCAAATTCATCCTCACCAACATATTGTTTTTTCCCTTGTAAAACAACAGCCCACTGCATATCTGATTGATCTACTACATAGAAAATTTGTTTGGCATGTATTGACATTATAAAAGAATCAGCTGTGTCTTCCAATCTATTCAGATTAACAAGTGTCATTCCAAATTCATCGTGTCTGACACTGTTGTTACCGATAAACCATTTACAGTTAAAAACAGGAACTTTAATTTTAATTTAATCAGCCTCCCATATGTCTTCAATCACTCCATAATATGCACTTGATGCCGAAATTGGGTCTCTGTCCTTAGCACTCGAAAAATGCATTGGTTCTGCAAACACCAATACACAACTATTTTGAACTGCACTTCTGTTGTCCTGAGCTTTCGTATGAAATATATAGCCATTAATGTCATTAGAGGACCATGTTATCACATTTAAAGATGGACCACCCACTATCCATTTTAATGTCTTTGATACATCTGATCTATCAAGCAAGGTCTTTTTAAACCATGGCAAAAAAGTTTTGTTGTGCTCATTCAAAATCCACATTTCTTTCTTCTTTGGATGACATTGTTTCAACTCATTAATATGCAATGTGATATACGGTTGAACATCAGCTATGTTATTCAAGATGTATGATTCTAACTTCTTCATCTGTTCAGCTGACAGTGATTTGACATTCAAGCCACGAATCCCCTTTCCCTCATTATTAACCCGTTTATGGCGAGATGGAGTCAAACCTATGTGTTGCGTCGTAGCCAAGTAGCTCGTACAAAACTCTGCTACCTCCTCAGAAATATACTTTTCAATAATGGAGGCTTCATGTCGATATGGATTTTTAACATATCCCTTTAATATTTTCATATTCCTTTCAAAAGGATACATCCAACGAAGATATACAGGTCCACAAAGCTTTATTTCTCGAACCAGATGAATCATTAAATGCACCATCATATCAAAAAAAGTTGGAGGAAAATACATTTGCAAATGACAAAGTATAAAAATTGCATCCTTTTCCAAAATGTTCAAATCATTCACATCAATCGCCTTGTTGCAAATTGAATTGAAAAAATAACACAACCTCATTATAGTCTTTCTGACATGGATGGGAAATATTCCACGCAGTGCAACTGGTAGAATTTGTTGCATCATGACGTGACAATCATGTGATTTCATACCTATCAACTTCAAGTCTTTCAATGAGACAAATTTTTTTACATTTGAAGAATAACCTTGAGGCACTTTGATATCATGAAGACACTGACAGAAGCTACTTTTCTCCCTCTTCGATAATGTATGACAAGCCGGGGGAAGAAATGTTCGTCTTCCTTTAGGAGTGGGAGCTAACTCCAAACGTATTCCCATTGATAGTAGGTCTGACCTTGCATTCAACCCATCTTTTGTCTTTCCTTTAATATCTAGCAATGTTCCGATCAAAGAATCACAGATATTCTTCTCCACGTGCATGACATCAATATTATGTTTGACTTCATGATACCTCCAATATGGTAGCTCAAAAAATATTGACCTTTTCTTCCAAATATGTCTATCATTACCAGATTTCTGTGTCTTTCCCAATGTCACATCAAGGTTTTTCACCCTCTCAAAATACAAATCTGGGGCTAAAGGTTTTGGAGCAGTATCAAATTCTTGTGAGCCATTGAATGCCTTTTTTAGTCTTCTATAAGGGTGATCCATAGGCAAAAACTTTCGATGACCCATGTACACTGTTTTCCTCCCATGATGCAATTGACAATATGACGTCTATTGTTCGCAAATTGGACATGCTTTATGCCCTTTAACACTGTATCCAGACAAATTTCCATATGCTTGGAAGTCATTTATAGGGAATAGAAGCACTGCATGCAGTCGAAAATATTCCATTTTATAAGAATCATACACCCTAATACCATCAGCCCATAACAGTTTCAAATCATCAATCAGCGGTGACAAGTATACATCAATATCATTGCCAAGTTGCTTTGGACCAGAGATCATGATACTCAACATGACATATTTGCGCTTCATACAAACATCAGGAGAGAGGTTGTAAATTACCAATAAAACAGGCCATGAACTATGTGTGCTACTGAGGGTTTGGTATGGATTCATTCCATCTGTGCACAAGCCTAGTCTCAGATTTCTAATTTCATTTCCAAATGTAGGGTATTGGGCATCAATTTTCTTCCATTGTCGACAATCAGCTGGATGACGTATTTTTCCATCACATACCTGCTCATCAGCATGCCATCTTAACCTTTTTTCATCATGTGAATTAGCAAATAAACGTTTGAAACGAGGAATTATAGAAAGATACCAAAATACCTTTGAAGGGAGCTTTGTAGTCTCTACATCAGCTTGTGATTTTTCTTTCACCTTATACCGTGATGTCCCACATTTAGGACACTCTTTCAGAAATTCATATTCCTTCCTATATATAATGCAGTCATTCGGACATGCATGTATTTTCCTGTATCCCAATCCCATCGGGCATAATATATTTTTGGCCTTATAATGTGAATCTGGAAGATCGTTATCTTTTGGAAGAATGTCTTTCATCAATTGTAGCAGCTCTGTAAAACTTCTGTCACTCCATCCATGTTTCTCCTTCATGTTAATCAATCTTAACACCGCCGACAAAACCGTAAAACCTGTACAACCAGGATATAATGGTTTTTCGGCATCACCATATAGACGTGCAACTGTCGGTTCTATCTCAATTTGTTCTGCTACAATATCGCGAATCATTTCTTCAAATCCAATCGGAGTTACAATCTTGCGATTCATTGTCATCAGTGGCCTTATGTCCAGTTTCGCCATGCCAAATCCAAGGGTTGTAACTCGGATTGAAACCATGACAAATCAGATGATCTTTTATCTCTCTACTTTTCAACTTCTTCATATTCAGACATTTTAGGCATGGACAGAAAAAAATGTCACTACTTGGAACATTTCGTTTAGCAAATTCCAAAAAGGCATCAACACCTTCCTCATATTCATTGCTCATTCGATGTGCCGTAATCCAACTTCGACTCATTATTACCTATAACAAATATCAAAAATATATATATTTTTTAGATAAGAAAAATATATGTTTATATGAAAAAAATCATAATTTGAATGTAAACAATTTTGAAATATAAAACAAATCGATGTGTATTTAAAAAAATATGCTTGAATATTATTTTTTAAACAAAATATAGTAAGATATACACCCCCCCTAGACACCCCCCGACCCCTCTGGACAGCCCCCCGCCCCTCCTGGACACCACCCCCCACCCCCTTCCCCCTTGGACACCCCCCTGGACATCCCCCAACCCTCTGGACAGCCCCCCCACCCACCCGAACAACCCCAAATACCCTCTAGAGAGGCCTCCACCCACTTGGACATCCCCCCACACCCATCCACCCCCTTGGACACCCCCCTAGACACCCCACCGACCCCTCTGGACAGGCCGCCACCCCCTTGGACAGCCCCCCACACCCACCCATCCCCTGGGACACCACCCTGGACACCCCCCGACCCCTCTGGACAGCCCCCGACCCCTCTAGAAAGCACCCCACCCCTCCTGGACACAACCCCCCACCCCCGACCTGCTTGGACACCCCCCTGGACACCCCCAACCCTCTGGACAGCCCCCCCCCACCCCTCCTAAACACCACCCCCACCCCCTACCCCCTTGGACACCCCCTGGACACCCCCCCAACACCCACCCACACCCTTGGACAGCCCCCCACACCCACCCACCCCCTTGTAAACCCCCCTGGACACCCCCCGACCCCTCTGGACAGCCCCCCGCCCCTCCTGGACACCACCCCCACCCCCTACCCCCTTGGACACCCCCTGGACATCCCCCACCCACCCGGACAACCCCAAATACCCTATGGAGAGGCCTCCACCCACTTGGACCGCCCCCCACACCCATCCACCCCCTTGGACACCCCCCTGGACACCCCACCGACCCCTCTGGACAGGCCGCCACCCCCTTAGACATCCCCCCACACCCACCCATCCCCTTGGACACCACCCTGGACACCCCCCGACCCCTTTGGACAGCCCCCGACCCCTCTAGAATGCACCCCACCCCTCCTGGACACAACCCCCCACCCCCGACCTGCTTGGACACCCCCCTGGACACCCCCCAACCCTCTGGACAGCCCCCCACCCCTCCTAAACACCACCCCCACCCCCTACCCCCTTGGACACCCCCCTGGACACCCCCCTGGACACCCCCAAACACCCACCCACACCCTTGGACAGCCCCCCACACCCACCCACCCCCTTGTAAACCCCCCTGGACACCCCCCGACCCCTCTGGACATCCCCCCGCCCCTCCTGGACACCACCCCCCACCCCCTACCCCCTTGGCGAGTCCTCCTCGTGAAACTTTGTTTGCAGGGGGTGAAAATGGTGATGTGATCCCAAATCCATGTACCTATGCCATGGTTGTGTGTGAATAATGTAGTAACAACTGTAAAAGGGCAACCCATCCAAATGGACACGCCCCAACCCTTTCGGGGATTTATAGAAAACGATGAAAAATTAGTGAAATCATAAAATTAGTCAGTATTGCAAGTCGAACTAATAGATCTAGGGATGATAAATAAGATTATGGTGCCAAAACGAGTTAAAATGGTTCACAATCGAAGAATCTTAGCTAGTTTCAACAAAACAATCACAACACATATATATATACTATCCGCGAAAAAAAAACGAACGACTGGGAGGATTACCTGAGTGCTGCGAGTTTAGATGATTGATCTGAGGAGATTAAATATGAGAAATGATGATCGCAAAACGAATCTAAACCAACGAAATGGATGAGCCGATTCGGGTTTACGCGTGAGAGAGACGAGTCGCGACTGTCGAAGGTAAACTCACGAATGACAATCCACGGGTCTGGGTAAATGTTTAAATGAGTTATCACGTCGGTTATTCAATAACCGACATTAAAATTTTTATAAAAACATTTATAACGTCGGTTATTCAATAACTGATGTAAAAACCTTCCTCCGATTATTTTTTCACGTCGGTTATAAAATAACCGATGTTATAAAGGGCTCAAAATCCGCGTTTTTTTACGTCGGTTATTCCATAACCGACGTCAAAAACATCTGCGGATTCTTTTTTTACGTCGGTTATTTTATAGCCGACGTAAAAAGGCCTTCAAAAACCGCATTTTTTACGTCGGTTATTCAATAACCAATGTAATAACTCGTACATATGTCGATTAATAACGTCGGTTATAAAAATAACCGACGTTAAAGGTGTTCTAAACACAAGTTTTTACGTCGGTTTTATATAACCGACGTAAAAAATGGTGACGTAAAAAACGTTTTCTGCACTAGTGAATTCTCGGTATGACTCCTTATCACTTCTTGGTATATATTTTCATTTCTTCCTCGTTATGACAAATTCTTCATTCTCGGTATGAATCTGCTTTATTCAATGATACCGATGATTTTGATTTCTCGGTATGACTCATCTGGCTCTCAGTATGGCTTCATCAGTTCTCGGTACGATATCATTGTTCTCAGAACGACTTAGGGTTCTTAGAAAATCCCTTCCTGATTCTCGAAATGGATTTTGGTTCTCGATACGACTTCTTCGATTCTCTATACGACATAAGGTTCTCAGAACGGCTCACTAGATTCTCGATATGACTTCTCGATCTATCTTTTTCATTCATCGTGAGTACTTGAATAGACTCACAGTTTTAGTGTTACATAACCGCAAAGCATCGTCACAATTGGTGCCTTCACATCTCCTATCTGCGAGCTTTAAAAAATTTTCAATTTCCTGGTTCCGAACATCTCAATTTCCAGCCTCCAAATTCTTCAAACATCATGTTCCAAATGTTCAATATTCTTGATTCCGAATCATCAAACTTCCAGATTCCGAATTCATAGATATTCAAGGTGTCTTTCCTTTATGAAAAATTCCTCAAGATCAACAAAAGGAAATCCATGAAAACCATCTCTTCCTTCAGCTTGGTCCTATGAAAATATCATTCACATTATATATCCACGAAATATGTGTGTTCTCCACCATTCCTAGGCTAGGTAAAATGTAAAACCCATAGAGTGTCAACAAAAAATATCGGTCTTAGTGGTTATGTTGAGATTTTCTAAAATAATAGAGGAGAAGAATTGGGATTATTCTATTGTACTTTTAGTGTCAATAAATATCATGATGTTGAAATTATTGGGGTAATTAGTGAGGTTTAATTTTAAAATCAATGAGAATACATTGAATTTTGGATTGAATGTGATTCCTCTATTATAAATAAGGATACTAGTGAAGGTACTATTAATCGCTCATTGAATCCGAATTCTATATAGAGTAACTATATGGATGATTATGAATACATGAAATATATTATTACACATGGATATCATGGGTAAAATTACTTAGTGTGTGGGCTTTCTTATGATGGTATCATTTCTCCATAGTTATCTTGGATTAATGGTGTACCTGAGGTCATCCTACATCACTAAAAAGGGGATATTAAAAAAATTAATCTCTCAAGCTTCTATAGATATATTTGTATTCAATAAAAAAGTATTTTAATTTTGTATAGGTTCTCATTCTAAAAAAAATTACTTATGTCTTTTTATATAGATTTATTTAAAATAGATGTTATTGTCACCTTTTAAGTAACTACAACATTATTTTTCATTCATGTATTGATACGGTGAATTTTATACACTTCCATTGCTTATGGTTACATCATATCTAGAAGATTTTGAATTATAAAAATGTCAAATATTTTAGAATTTAAGTACTTATTATAATCCATAAAAATTAGATGGATAAAATGAAATACATTGTTCATGAAATCGGTCGGACTTTTGTAGACATGATTTTTGTATCAATTTTCCCTATGGACAGAAATATGGAATGGAAAATAAAATATTAAATTTAAAAACCATTATAATCCAATATATATCATATATTATTATTTTTAAATATCCTTATTATATTCCATGTAAATCATATGTGAAGAATGATTCACATCACTTCGCGATGCGGTAGTTTAACATACTCATAAACGATGTTATCATATTCCCCAGAAAAGGAATGTAAGAAGGAAAATTAGATATAATGATTCAATATGAATATTAATATCATAAATATCATATATAAAAAATAAATCCATTAGTATTTCCATATGTTGGTGGTGGTAATGAAAAAATATATAACATCAGTTCACGATGTAGTATTCCGCCATACACATGAATAATGATTTTATAACCCATTTGATGGAAGAGTATAATTATATAGGTTATGAAATTAACATTATAAAATATATGTATATATAATGTATTTTGTTTATTATTTAATAATATTTTTTTATGAAATGATGTAGTTAGACGAAGAAATAAAATGAAATGCTCTGTTAGGGACAGATCCTCCTCATTAGATAACATATTTTGGTTCACACCTAGACTACTAATAAGTTATATTTAAGACAAAAATAATGGTTATAGTATTAGGATATATATATATAAGGATGTGATTTTGAAATGGATTTACTGAACCACTCGATTTTCTCTATGTGAAGAGGATATAAGTTGGGTGGTCGTTTATATGTGAGGTGAGTGGGGCACATATAATAATTGAAAAGAAAAAGGATCGTAGAAACTTTTAATAAAGGAATATTCCCCATAAATGTGTAATTTTTTGAAATAATAAGTTATAATTTATATATATATCTATAAAATTCGGGTTTGACATGTTTTGGGTCATTTTTAACCCTTAACATTTTAGTGTAACAATGAGGTATTCCTAATTTTTACATTAACTGCGGTATATAAATTTTATTATTTTTAGTTTTAATTTTAGTAAAATAATAAGTTGAATTTATTATATAATATATAATATCTTCATTAAAAATATATATTTTATTGTTTCAAATAATATTCACAGAAGTGGAAAATTATAATTTCAAAATAACCATGGAGAGGTGATGAGAAAAAATATTTTTAATGAGAAAATGGTCAAAAGGTTGTAAATTTTTTAAATAAAAATTCACAATAAATTTATTCCACTAACCTATAGTTTAATTAATATATATAGTTGAAATAATTTAACTTTAGAAACCATCATAACAATATTTAGATGTTTTTAATACATTAAATTAATGAAATTTCATGATAAAAATATATATTTTTTTAACATTAATTGAAAAATAAAACTTCTTAGACAAGTAAAAAAACTAACCCTAAGATAGTTTTGATAAGATTTTTTTTAAAAATAATATTTATTTTTTCAAATTCATTTTATTAAAGGTAATAAATTTATCTTTTTACCAGTTCCTAAAAGATGACATTTATACTCTTTAGAGACATGCTAAATTTAACCTTAAAATTGGTTTTATGATTAACTCCTTTATAGAAAACACATTAGTTGAATTTTTGAATATTTATTGAATATATAATTTTAAAATTTGATTAAAATAATTATAAAAATGTTATTTTGTTAATTATAGATGTAAATAATATTTGTGCATATAAAAATAGATTTTCAGAATATTTTTTATATTTTTTTATTGTTCAAATATTCATTTCTAATTATTTGGTCTTCTAAGAATTAATTCTATATACATGATTAAATATTATTTCAAAAATTTAGTTTATATTATTTATATCCTCCCTTCCAAGGGCTAATTGATAACCATTATGTCAAGTAATAATTTTTCAATAGTATGTTACATTTCGTTAAAACCCAGTTTTGTGTGTATTGAAACATATCGAAAGGATTAAATTTATATGAAATAAAACATTTTAAAAAATATATGGGTTTCATAAATACACTATATAGTTGAAAATATGCTATAGAATTTGACAAAATTTCCATGGAATTTGAAATAATGTCAAATAACCCTTAGCATAATTATTGAATTCAACGAAAGTTCTTGATTCTACTGCTTAACAAATATATATATCTTAATCAACTATTTCATAAATTTTTTAATTTTTTAAATCATTTATAAAAGTATATTTTAATATTATTAAGATATATATTAGTTAAAAATTATCAAGTTTTCTTATTGGGTGTGCGTAATCTTGATTGTTTTAATCTTGATTCCTAATACTGATGTTGTTCTTCATTATTCTAACAAATATAGTCAATAAAATATCATAAAAGGTACTGCAATTGTTGGCTTATGAATATTTAAAATATTGTAATCTTATTCTATAAGATTAATTGTTACAATACATAGATATTAAATCAATGGTGAATATGTTCTTGGTGAATTTTTATGAAATAATATTGGTATCCTAATTAATATATATAATATTAATTTTTAAATTAAAAAAATATCTATGTACAAATTATTATCATATATTTTCACTAATTATGTTCACATATTTAAGCATGATATTCTTTTGTATCATATTTCATGTAGGTGATTAGAGAAACCCTAAAATGAAAATACCATAATGGGTTGATATGAATAGTTATTATTGTGGTTTTTTGGAATAATATCCTTACTACATAAAAATTATATTATTCATATATTTTCATGATAAGGTTTGTAATTTTAAATGAGTATAATAATTAATAAGGAAACCAGTTGAATGATGACATATGATAAATATTGGTGGTCATAGTTTGTATATAAATAAGTTATGGTTTCATTTACCAATGAAGGAATGATAAATAAGGTGAATTATAATTTTTTTCATTATAATCATTGTTATATTATATATGTTAAATTTATTCTTCAAATAAATCATTATCACCCACTAAGGGATGAAAAAGTGAAAAATAGAATGCAATTCTATGTTGAGGCGGTAGTCTGCTAAAATAAAAAAAATTGATATTTTCATTTTTCTTAATAAAAAAGATGAAAGGTGGTCAATAGTTATTCACAAAATTTAATAAAATTATGTTTTATATAGATACTTCATATATCATAAAATATTTTTAAATTTAAATTTTAACGGTTATCCAAAAAAGATACAAAATTATGTAAAATTTATAATTTTCCTTGAGAACATTGGGATTTTATTTAAATATTCCATTAAAAGAGATCACACATGAAAAAAAACTTGTGTAAATATGAAAAATGAATTGATATATGATTATAGGATAAGTTAAAAGGCTTTATTGTCAAGGTAAAATTAATATTATTCAAATCTCATGAAGGGGTGGTGAGAGGCCCCTTATATTAGTTGTGACAAAAGAATAATTTTAAATATTTCGATGTAAAAAATTAGATCACAAGATTCACGTCTGAGGAATAAAAAAATGTAATATAATGAATCAGATTATCCAATCCTAAAAAACAGAATTAAAAAAATAACATGTTAGGAATTTTAATGTTTTTGGAAAACAAATTTCACCATTCTTGCATTTACTATGGTAATTAGTTTTCATTGATGTTGTTTTTTATACCTAAAATTTAAATGGATTTTATTAAATAATATTTATCTAGGAATAAGTAATATTAAATCTATTTTATTAGTTATATTTTATTAGAGGAATGATAATTTTAATGTTATGGAAGATAATGCGTTAAACTCTTCTTGAGAAAAATTGTATTTCAAAGATTAAAATATATATGATGTAAAAAATTATAAATTTCATTAATTTTCATGGAAAATATAATATATTTATAGAGAAAATAATTTTTTTTCATTTAAAATAAAAATTATTTAACGAGAATAATATTTAATTATAATAAATGCCAAAGATAGTTTATTTTATTTGATAATATTAGTTATGTTCATGAAATGATAATTATATGTTTTATAAGTTTAGAATAGTATATTATAAATATATATCATTAAACCATAAATTATCTTTTAATCAATGAAAGGGATTACAAACATCATGGTCATTCATTTATAATGATAGTTTATAAAAATAACTAGGTTTTTTAAAAACTTTATTTTTCACTATACACCTAAAATAAACTAATTCCGAAAAAATAAAAAAATTACTATAAATCTAATATTTAAATTCTTATTCTAAAAATGAAACTTATTATTCAATATTACTGTGAATATTTTTATAACATATCTTGGAAATAAAAACATATAATGTTAATGAAATATTTTTTCATTAGAAAATAATCAATTAAAAATATTGTACCGATTTTTTTATTTCGTCTTAAATAAAAATAAAATTAAAGTTAAAATATAAATAATAAAAATAATATAATTTATCAATAAAATATTTATTATCTTAAGAAATACATAATGTGTTTTTTTAAAGTTTATATTTTAAAGCACAAATACGACTTATTAATTACTTAGCAATACTAATTGAATTTATATCAAATAACTTATATTAATATTGATATTTTTTTATTTATACATATGTTTTATAATTTCGTTAGCTCTAATTTTAACCTCTAACTATTAGACTACATATCAGTTTTTACATATTGTTCTATTATTATTTTGAGTTTAGTGTTTTTGTGAATTATTCTACTAAGAAAAATCAATTTGAATGGAAAATATATAATTTTAAATATCAATATTTGTTTCCACTAACAAATAAATTTCATCCTCAGAATAATATGTATCACTCAATAATAAAAATTAATAAGGGTATTTGAATGATATTCATGAGACTGTAAAAATATTATAATGAGGTCACTACCTTAATATGATTTTTATGAATAGGAAAAAAATATTCTAAATTCAAAATGTTTACTGATTGGTTCATTTTTCCACAGGAATTTTTTTTTCAATGCCAACATATTTAACACATAAATCATTCCCCAGGAATTTAGAGATATTTTTGTTGATGAATCTTCTAAAAATTTCAATGTGAAGAAAATAAAACCTCATTTTCTTCATCATATTAATTTCCAAGACTTCTGTAAGAATCCATCCTTATTTTGATTAGTGTGTTTGGATATTCACAAATATTTATATTTTTATCATTATTAATTATATCTACTTCAACATATTTTAAATAATTTACACCTCATCTATTATCAGGTATGGCTTCACATGAGGCAAAATTTTCATATTTTTTATAAAATTAAATGATAATTTGGCTCCTCTTGGAATCATACATCACTAAATAACAACGGAGTTAACATGACTGATGAACACCATAAGAGATTTATTTTAATATAAGTTCCTGAAATAATAAGCCTCAAAATTTCATAGATAAAAAAAATTATAACATTATCTTTTTGTTTAACAAATATTTACCTTGGTGTTACCAAGATTTACTTCTTTTTCATTCTACCTAATTCTATAACATAATTCTATAAAATAATAAATCCTTAATAGTTGTTTTTAAATAAAGCTAATATTTACCAATGAATATAACATGGAGTTTTTAGACAATGGTGTTGTGATGTCCTGGTCCCAGGTGGCACTCAAATGTGCGTCGAGCTCGTTTGGACACATGACCTCAAGAAAACGTCCTCGAATGTTACATGAATCCAACTAGTAGTGAGGGCCTATGGTGAATGCATTGGGAAAATATGACCCCATAAGTATAGTGGAGATCAAAAAATATATATAATAATAGATGTATAGAATAATAATATGAGAAAAGAATAAAATAGTATTAGTAGATATTGAAATATAGGAAAGAGATGATTATTGAGTATTTATTGTCTCAATAATGTAGTAAATCAAATATATAAAGAACTGGGTTACAAATGCTATAAAAAATAATAATCCAAAAATTGTCCATGCATCCTAAGAAAAAGCTCAGTCATCTACTACCATGATCCAACAAAAATAAATCAGTCATTATCAGGTCTCCAAAGTAGGATGATTCCTATTATGAACACCAGCATACATATTATTTGATCGGGTACCATAAGAGGCCTAGATTGGGTCTGAGATAAATTTATATTGGCCCCCACCAATAAAACATATATAATCAATCAGTGAATATAAACTAAAATAGTGTGAAAGCATATATTAATGTAATAATTTATAGAAATGTAAATACCCTAACACATACTTCAGCCACATCTTATATGGTATCGTAACATGATTCCATTTAAATAATTTATTTATGTTCGGTTTATATTAATAAGTCATATGAGTTGTAACCAGCACTAACAACATATAATGATATTTAAAAAAATGTGTTATCCAAGGTATAACCAAGGCATCCCATAATCATGATACTAATTAATAGGGTCTAAGGTAATAACCCAGTAATCCTTTACCAATATGGTTGATCCAACTCATTGCAATAACATGGTGTTTGGCTATTCTAGTATTGAGTGTCAATTAAGAGGAATCACCTAATATATTCCACTGTATACAATAAAAACCACATCCAAGGAACTCATCCATATAATTTAGAGGATAATAAGGATTAGGAACAAGGGTTTATTCTATGGTGATGTGTTCGAAGACATCATGCTAGATCCAAAGAGTGTATCCAAGGAATCCTAATATTTGGAAGATAGTGAGGGGATGCTATGACATCATGATGGGAACCAACTAGTAGAAAAGGACCATATTTAGTGGTGGGTATATTACTTGGGAGGAAGCACCTTGAATTAGAATGTTATCATATGAGTTCTCAAGGAATTCCTTCAAGAATCCAAGGCTGGCTCAAGTATGACCACTCCTATAATGAAAATACAGATATGTATGAAATAGATTTCTTATAAATATTACATTATTAAATTAATGCCCTGCAACACTCATTCCTTTTAATAATTGTATCAGTTAATTCTATTAACATTCATTAGTGTGAAATGGTACAAGAAAGATATGAACCCACTTATTTCTCTAATTATATAATCATTTATTTGGCTCATTCCATTACCCTTTATAGATATGACAAGGTGGGATAAGAACTTGTAACCATAAGAAATTTAATTATAACATAAAAGGTCAATAAGTTAATTTAAATATACAATCCAATTAAATAAAAAATTCTCAAATAATTAATATAGGGACATAACATATAAATATCTAGTGATAATATAATGTAATGAAAAATAAATATTAATTAATTTAATTAAAGACATACAATTATCATGTAAATTTCAAACCACACAAGAATGGTGGCACAAATATTCCATCACAGAACAGAATGACCTAATTAATGAGACACCCTACTTGGGGTGGAATGCATTGAGGTTTTAACATCCATTGGAATGATTAATAAACTTATAAAATGCTTTAGAATATGATCACATTGATTATAACAAAAGAATACGAATTTAATGATCAATTTGCAATGAGATATTACCGCACAAAATAATGAAAACTTATAAAATAGAGAGTCTTGGGGAATAATTTATAGACCCCATATTTAATATACCTTAGTACACTCCTCAAATTGTATCAATAAATATTTTGGCCTGAATCCGAAGAAACGTGAAGAATGTATAAAACCTCTAAAAATAAGGCTTATCATATTGGAAAAAATCACCTCTTTCTGGAAGAAAAATGGAAAAAGGAGCTAATTGAATTAAACAAATACCAGTCTTATTCCCACAATATTGAAAGTTTGAGAATTAGTGTTTAAATGATGAAATTAACAACAATATATATTTTGGGTTATGAGGTGATTACAATAGGGTACCACCCATGAATTAGGGAAAATAATGTTGTAGGGGGATTCTGTTTATAATATAGAGTCATTGACTTGATTTTTTAAATTAACCTCATGTATTTACATAGAGTGTATATTCCTGGTATGTTTGATAATGTTTAGGGTATTACTCATAGGAAAAAATCCTCTATATGATGTTAACTAGACTACCATGGTTGTTATAAATTTCTTGTTTAATACAAGTTGTGTATTCAAATTACATAGTCTATAATTAGTCAGCAGTCATAATAAAGCCCTCATTTCTCTTCCATTATAAAAACAACCCTCATTAAGGTGATAATTCCATGTTTTAACCAAAAATAGGACAACCATATGGGTTTTACCATGAAATTTAAAGGATCCATACCTGAGATGGAAAATAGGATCCTTATAGTCTTCCCCTATAAATGAATTCATCCCTGAGTTCACCTTCTATGGGTGGAAAATCACTGTATAAGAAAATATCTGGCCACATAGCATGTACATCAGCCTCTCTCCCCCATGTATCATCCTATACATGGTCATGTTATCATAACAATAATACTAAATGGATAGTCTGACCTCAAGGATATTCTATTATCCGATTAAAAATTTTAATAAGATACATCTCAAAATATGTATTTTCATCTCACTCATCCTTCATGGGATCAAATGTTTTTTAGGGGTTGGTATGAAATTAGTGATTCTATGAAATATAGAATACATTTTTCATGGAACAATACCTCTGATGTAATAATAATTGTTATGTAACCTATCAGACTATCTAGGATCTCAAACGACACTACATAATGATGTGATAGATTCCCTTTCCATAATATCGACATATTCACATGCCTGGGATTTACCCATAGGAAAAAACCATCGCTAAAAAAATGATGTTGTCAATAGTGATCAAAATAATATTTCTACGTATAATGAATACAATAAATATGTTTCCTGATATGTTAAGCGTACTCTAAATTCACCTTTATCTTATGAGGTTCCAATAACACTACTTCTCTAACCTCTAACTAGCACTTGGTGAAAGGAATGACCTATCATACAAGGCCTTATTTGGAGCAATCAGAATCGTCACCCAACAACTATTATTATAGGCCAACCTGATTAGAGGGTTATAAATATCCCATAAACCACTGAATACATGGACACATTCTTGGATCATTTCATCTAAAACATGTATCATCTATTTCTATTGGTCGTCGACCTAAGGGTGAAATTTTAAGACACAAAGCACTTATTTATTCATAGTTCCATGTAACCCCTTCCATAACCATCACTAAAATGTATGTCCCCATTTGAAGTGATCGTATAATGAATGTATCCAATACAAAAATATGAAGGTGGGTCCTCACTAGTGATACTCTCTTGATGAACCTGGACATCTAGATTTGAAAATAATATACTCTTCTCTTTTTCTAGGAGAGTAGATGTAACACACAATGATGAAAGATAGGAAAGATCATGTCTCCCATGAAACTATAAATGAATCTCAAAAAATAGCTACGTCAATTTTTATTCATCACTGGCTTCTTGTATGTCACGTGTCTTAGTTTTTTGACGTAGCTCATCCACAACCACATTGCCTTTTCTTAGTGTATAGTCATGATCAATGTTAAACAACATACTATATTTGACACATACTCACCATAGTACAATAATGTCACATTATGAGAAGTTTTATTTGAGGTTCTCATGGTTTCTATTCAATACAATGTGCTCACCCATTTTATAGTGTCTCCAACACTGTAAGGGATTGAAATTTCCTACCAGCTAGAGATTTTACATCGGGTAATTTCTCTAATGGAGCCTCAACTTGTGAGATCCAAAAGAGAAGAAATTATCACCCAACATAATTATTGCACCCAGTTTGATTCCTGATGTATAAAAAACACTACATAACTACCTCATGGCATTGATAGAATCAAAATATAATCTACCAAAAGACATATATTCATATCTTGAATGTTTTTCTTACATTTTTCTAACCACAAGAACTAAAAACACTTATTATTCTGACTAGTAATATGAGATTCATTATATGATATTTCATATATTAAACACCATTAATACCCATCTATCCCTATTAAAATCTATATATCCATCATGTTCTTGAGATTCTACCTATAAATATCATCGACAGCCTTATCTGGGTCAATCGATTCTCCTAATTCCAAGATTATATGACCATAAAAGTGAACCATGTCTATCTAAAAGTTGAACATATCATTATTCGAATATAGATGATTATCTATTATTGTACTCAAAATGATCATAGTGTGGTTTTATTGGACAGTATTTGTATTTGAATACACAAATAAGACATCATCAATGACCATGAAAACTGATTATAGATAGATATGATAAAACCTATTCACCAAATCCATAAAAATTGAATCATTGTTTTTAAGGAGCATATGACATAATGAGATACTCATAATTATTATTCTAGTAAAAATATGATGTATAATTTATGTATGAATGCCTAAATTGCAATAGATGATATCCTAATAAATGTTCATTCTTAGAGAATAACCTACCTCCTCAGAGATATAAGAATATATAATATATTCATGGAAATTGATACAGGTTCTTTTCTATAAGATAGTTCAATAGTAATTAATCCTAGAATATCCTAATGTTATTTACCACCTTTATAGTGAAAAACAAGGGATAACCCCATTTTTATGTAATAGGTAAGATAAATCCATTAGTCTTCAGATCATCCAACAGAAAATTGAGATCCCATAGCCCTGTAGGTTCAATATTATATAGAGGAATGGTAGTAAAAGATACTCATGGAAGAAGATCGATCATAATCTCTTCTTACATATTAGGATGTAATCTAGAAAATGGAAGTAAAGATGTTCCCTTAACTACCAATAATGGGAGGAATGTTTTGAATATGTATTCCCTAATCCCCCACAAAGAGACATGAAATCATAGTGATCACTCCACCTAGCCCATGAATCTCTCGAAAAGGTCTACCAGACTCGTAATCCCACTCACACATGTGGAGGTATCAAATTCACATAATGATGTAAAAAAATTATAGTAGAGATATAATTTCATATAGGCATGATAAGAAACAATCCAGTCCATCTTGATAATGACATTGAATATTATCATGTAGAGGAAAAACATTGCACATATGAAGTGATTACTACCTACCACAATGAGGAAATCCCTTCACTGGAACATTCCCTTTTATAATAAAACCAACAGAGTTTCCAAGGTCATCACACCACATTAATACTAAATGTTAAACAAGAGAATTTACATGGTTAGTTAATATATATAATAGTGTAAAGATCCTATATAGAATATGGAAGACACAATATTGGTGGCTACTAGAATAATACCTTTTACTATAGATTTTTAGACACCATGATTCTTGTTTATCGTATGTAAGGAATGTCATTTACCATATCCTTTTTCATGTTCTATAGACGGACTACCATGATCATTATTTATCTACATGTTCTGATAATAAAATAATAAGAAACGATGGCCACACACTCCTCAACCTAGCATACTATTGATACTTGAATTTCATATGGATCATGACATAACTGATCATTCCCTTGAAGGAGGATCTAGTGAATATCTTATTCCACTAAATGTATATGGAATGGTATGACTAAGTTTCTGACAGTTACCCATACAACCACATGCAAGAAAATCCATAGGATTATTGTCCCACTAAGGCTTTATTTTCACCTATTGTCTATAATAATAGAATATAACAAAGCTTATTGTAAGGATACTGCACCTTCAACTAATCTGATGAGAATCCTTGAGGTAATGCTTTCTAATATCAAAAGATCTTCTATCCTACCTTGAAATTCCAAATAATTGGAATGAAATATCACCTTCTATCATGTTTTTCCCATTGGTATTTTATTTCTTGACTATATCGTAAAAGGTAGGTAGATTAAAAAAATTCACTTGAGTACAAATGACATAACTAATCATATCCTCAACCCATCAAGAATGTGATAGCTTATCACAATATATAATTAGTGAAAAGAATTGTATCTTAGTATATCATACTGGATAAACCCTAAATAACATTTCACTGAACTCTAGATTCACAAAATCTCTGTATTTCTTATCTCAAAAGATCTAAATAAATAATTACTCATAGAATAATGTTTGGAAGTCAGCTTAGATGATGCCTTGATGGTGACCATCCAGGGTAATAACATTGAACATACTCTTTAAAAATGACCCAATATATTATTAGAAATATTTACTATCAACTCTAGATATATATCTATATTCTCAATGATAGATAGGGTGTACTATATATAGGACTTGTTAGAATGTGGAATGTCATCCCCGAGAAGACGGGAGGATTCTCAAGATGGAAGTCATGAGTAAGATCAGTAATAGGTGGTATAGGTTGTGGAGAACTGCAAAATGATTACTTCAGATATATAAACACCTCATAAATCTGACCCTCGGTGTGATGTTAGGGTATTATTTTCAATGCATTATATTACAATCTGTATGGTAAGACGGTTGGAAATGGGCCACCATCGTTGGAGTATGGTCGTGACCACATTTCTGGCACATGAAATGAGGAATTCGTGGTGTAATATCTCAAATTATTCCATGAACCTGACTTAGATCATGACTTATCATTAGAATGAAACATTACAATAAGTTGTTGAAAATAATATGGGTGAACTACCCATGATACCACCCCAACTACTATATTTTGAGGCTAGGTATTGGTATGTGATCATTCATAATTACATGGGTTCCAGTAGGTGAAGGGTCAATATCATATATCCTCTATATATTAAGGATACCATTTTATTTGAAAGGGGAATATTTTTTTTTAAATTCTCAAATACACTTATAACACATTTCAAAAAAATGGATCCCCATTTTATTGAATAAGGGCCCATACACCTTTTTTCCGGAATCAACACTAATATAATTTTTATTTAACCCCATATAAATTTGATAGCATAATGTAAATGTTAATATATTTTGGATTAACATGGTAAATTTCCCCTTCTAATCCATGAGGTACCATACCTTTCCTGAATTTGAACCTGTAATCACTCAATCAATGCCAAAGAGTAGTTCATGTAACTAGGGGTATATAAATGAAATGGTTAAAACATGTTATTTATTATGTCACCATCAACCTATATAATAAAAACTATTTATACTGATACTAAATAATTAAATAGAAAAACATCTACATTTTACAATATTCATTCAACACAAGAATATATAAAACAACCATTTATAAACCACTAATCATAGGCATGAAAACTACTGAATGTAGTGAAATGAACATATATGTTAGGGAATCTGTGTGACATGTGAATTATTCTTACCTATAATGATGCATGTAGAAATTAATTCATAACATTATCTCATCAGGATAAGGTAAATATCAATAAATCATAACAAATGTCCGAACCCATGTGCATCACCCAGCAGTGAAAATTTATCAACTCTAATAAGTAAAATACAAGAAAGGATTCTTCATTTTAAACAACATATTATTTACACTAAAGATGGGTTAATTTATCCTAATCATGACATATAACATCGTTCCAATGTGATCCCAATCACTTGTATATATTATCTAAATAGTAAAATAAGAAAGGAACCAATCTAATATAAATTTGTGACATCTTGGTCTTAGGTTCCACTCAATGGTTCTCTGAGCCCAGTTGGCTGAATAAACACAAGTGCACATCCAAATATGTTGGAGGCTATTGAATAGAATAAAGGGTCTAGGATTCAACATTGGGGAGAATATTCCCTCATAACTAGATAGAAGAAGAACATATAAATATAATAAAAAGATAAGTATCATAATCATATGTTAAATGGATAACTCAGTGGAAGAAGATATCAAAATCCAAGAATCATATAATAATACTTAAATATGTAAAAATTATCATTTTAAAAAGATGATCATCTGCTACCACGTTCCATCCTAAATTAATAAGTAATGTTTTGGAATCAATAGAAGGATTCTTCCCTTAATTAACACCTTCATTCATATGATTTACCCAGGTACAAGTGGTATCCTAGATATGGTATGAGATAAATCATATTAATCCAACTTGAAGGAATTCTATACATCCATACATTGAATATAAATTGAAGTAGTGTGAATATATATGTAAAGGTAATAGAGTAAAAAAGGAAAATACTGTAACACTTACTTTTACCTTAGTCTGTAATGTCTCTAAACATGAGAACATTTAATTGATTAATTTTTGTTCAGTTTATATTAATAATTCACATGAGTTGTACCCATCAATGACAACATATCATGATAATAATAAATGTGGATCCCTAGTATAACTAATGGATCCTATAATTATGATATTAATGAATATGAAAAAAGATAATAACTATGTAATTGTTGAACTTATAGGTCAAGACAATGTATAGTAATAACATGAAACATGGATATAGGGGTTCTGAGTGTATTCTAAGAAGCATAACACATGAAATTCCACTTTATATAATTCTAACTGCATCAAGGATCTCCAATATTGTAATCATGCGATAAAAATTAATGGAACAAATAGAATAGATCCATAGTGCCACATGTCAAAATTCATCAAGCTTGATCCATGGAATGTATCCAAGGAATCCTAATATTTTTACGGTGGTGAAGGAATCATAAGAGGTCATGGTAGGCATCAAATATGTCATGACCCATCCCGTAGGGCTCGTGTCGTGACTACCCCAAGCCTGCCTTCCACAGGCCAGGGGCTAGGGACTAGATCCAAAAGGTGTATTCCCTATGATTGGGAAGGAATTGCGTTTATAACCTGTAAACTCACATAACCAAGAACACAAAAAGATACGAACAGAAGAAAACTTAATAACCAAAAGAGTGATGAATGTAAAATGGATCAGAATATAATCCCAATAGTAATGGTACAAGTACAACTGAAATACAATACAACAGAAGTACAATACAACTAAAGAAATATAAATACATCTACTGAATCATCCTCTGAGGTTCCTAACTGATGGGAAGTTACAGATCACCTCCTCAACACTCCACGTCTGCTCGTCTCCTCTGCTTACTGACATGTCGTATGTTCTATCTCCGGGCACCATCCAGTCGTGATACTCTTGTACTCAGTTAGATTTTTCCATATTCTACACCAAACACAACGAGGGGCAGGGGTATCCCATGCAGGGTTGAGTATTACAATACTCAGTAGGTGCCTTGAGACCCTCAAGGTCTCACAAAATCCCCCAAGGATAAACCACAAATTAATTAAACAAGTGACAACCATACTTGTGTATATGCCCATATATATACATAAGTTATAATGAAATACCATCTCAATCATGATAAAACACATGGTCCAACTCCAAATTCCAATGCTCAGATATTCCACAAAGAATGGAAAAATCACGAAAGTAAGTACCACACAGGTATAGACTCATCTCACACTGGGTATAACATAAGTACAGTAGTAGAGATGATTATATGTAACTACTGAATCAAATTAATCTAGAAAGAAGCTAACCCACACATGATATCTAGGAGCAAACCCACATAGGATCGCTAGAAGCTAACCCATAGATAATAATAGGATTAGACCCACACAGGACCGCTAAGAGCTGACCCACACAGGATCGCTAAGTGCTGACCCACATAGGATCGCTAAGAGCTCACCCACATGGGATCACTAATAGGTGACTGATAGAGGATCGCTAGGAGCTGACCCACATAACATCTATAGGATATGAACCATATAGGATCACTAGGAGCTAACCCACACATGATTACTATTCATTCTTCTCGTCACAGCCAGCTACTGGGTTCCAACACTAAGCCTGATCATCTCTTGGAGGATCCACTCCATTTGTCACTGGTCGATACTCCATATACTAAGAAGTCCCATAAAGAAGTTTTTCAATGTTCTTCCATGTCATAAGGGTCTCAATGCAATAGATGTTGCGTCAATCAGATGCCCTATCTATGAGTTATTAGCCTTTTCCTCATGAGGGCCCGGTTGGATTCGTTCTCAATCCAACCCGACTATACCTCATATTTACCCAAAACTCTAGTGGGGTATACTCAAAGGGACCATCTCGCTCCATGATTTCCAGCACAGATGACAGTTCCTCTAACGGATGTCATGTGCCAAAGTTATGGCCCAAGTGAAGTATTGGTTCGTATCGGGTCATTTTCTGGTTCAACCCAGTTGGACCTACCTGACCCGACCTGGCCTAGAGTGACCTAGTTCGGGTCGTCCCAGCCAGCTGGGTGGCCCAGCAAGCTACAAGGGGATGTGGAGGCTGCGGGTGCCCTGGGACCGTGGAGGCCATGGCTCGGCTCGGCCACAGAGGGCGGCTAAGCCGCTAGGGTGTCTTGAGGGCACAACACGGCTTGGCTGTAGGGAGCCACGAAGGCACGACACATGGATGATTTACCAAGGGCTGCGGCGAGGATGCGACGCGGGGCTGCATGAAAGGAGTGGCAGAGGCCGCTTGCGACGGTGGCCACAGACAGTGGGGGACGTTGGCGGCGGAACAACGGGGCGGTGTCGTTGCATTGCCTCTGTCGTCACAGCCAGTGGTGATGCCAACTGATATTCTCATGCCCCTTCATGGTTGGTCGCTGACCTACTACATCAGGAAGAACACTAAAAAACATTACAATAATTACGGAGAGGACATGATAAGTTTGTTTGGCCCACACACTTCGCATTAGAGCAGTGGCATGTGGCTATAAACACTTTTTGAATTATGAAGAGTCACCAAGAACGAATAAGGGGAGAATTTAAAACAACCACCCTACCTCATTCGTTTGATTTGTTGAAGATTGTTTGTGGGAAAAGAGTCAATTATGTTGGTAATAAATGGATGTGGGTGATGTTGGCATCTCGTCGTTTGTGATCCTTCGATGGTGTATGGAGAAGAATTCATCGAAGGATAGTCATTCTTCATTGGAATTCTTCTTTGGAGGATGTGTTCCTCCAAGTTATCCAAATCTCCCACCTTTTCAAATGATTATTATTTTTGAACTCACCAAAAACAAAAGGGGTATCCAACACAATAAAATAAGTTGGAATAATTTTAAATTGGAACAATTAATTAATTGAGTTGGTGGGTGTGCTTAATTAATTAAGGAAAGGGGATGGCATAATTAAGTAGGGAAGCTCAAGAGGATTCTCTCCATATAATAGGGAGTTCAATAGGTTTCAAGCCTCGGGTTGTCCCCACCACCATAAACTCTCATGGGAGGCTAGTTCAGGTGGTCCCCACCACCACAACCCTTAACTGGAGGTTTAGTTTATGTGTTCCCCACCTATCAAACATCCACATTGATGCTCAAAAAAATGTTACACAATTTTTATTTTATTTAATTCTTTCACAAAAAAACCCAATATTTAAGATTCATACTTGACCTACTATAGTCGAGATGAAAGTATCCTTAATGTAAAAACGGCATTGTGAGTTCAACAGTGTCCTCAGGTTTCAATACCAAGCACCGGTTGAAATGATTGAAAAATATGCTCGCACGTTTTCTGAAGGAACCTGAAATAATGTTCAGAAATTCATTCCGGGAACTTCGGGCCTCAGAATCACGCTTTGTTAATTTTTCCGGACTTGTAAAATTCCCATTTAATAAAAAAATTACATGGAAAATTCTAGATCTTTATATTTCCCCACTGCAGGGCTTTACATCCCCGTTAGCCATAGCACAAAACTAAGAAAACATGTGGGGGTACTGAGAACACATTTTAGTCTCTTAATCCCGTGTGCTCTCCTGGAGGTTCCCATGCCACCAATGAACGTGCACCAGAGGTATCGACCATCCACAAGGACCTGCTCCTATCGATCCTCAATCTCTAAAGAAACCTCTATAGAAGTCTCCCCATCATCGACGTCTAGTTCTCCATAGTCAAGGATGTGAGAAGGGTCATGTACGTATCTCCTCAGCTGGGATACATGGAAGACGTCTTGCACCAGCTGCAACTGAGGTGGAAGAGCTAAGCGATAAACCACCTCTCCAACTTTGCTGAGGACCTGAGATGGTCCGATGATCCTCATAGATAACATGCCGCCTCAGTCAAATCACTGCAAACCACATCGAGGTGAGACTTGTAGAAAGACGTGGTCACCATCCAAGAACTCCATAGGACTCTGTATCCTGTCGACATAACACTTCTTCCTGCTTAGAGATATCTTCATTCACTACTACATGATCTACCATTTCTCTATGGTAGCATGCACCATCTCTGGTCCCACAATTATTGACTCCCCTAGGTCAATCCAGAATAAAGGTGATCTATAAGGTCACCCATACAACACCTCAAAAGGTGTCATCCCAATGGTGGAGTGATATTTTTTTTGTATGTAATCTCCACCAAGGTCAAGAAATCCTGCCAGTTACGACCGATGTCGAGGACACAGGCATGCCACATGTCCTCGAGGTTATGAATGGTCCGCTCAGTCTGGCCATCCATCTGAGGATGGAATACGGTGCTCAAACAAAGATCCGTCCCAAAAGCCTCCTTCATCCCTTTCCATAGCCAGGAAGTAAAATGTGCATCATGATTACGGAAAATCATCGAGGGTACTACATGTAGCCGCATAATATCTTGCACATATAGGTGTCCCAAGCTCTCTACTGAACACTTCTCTCTGATCGGTAGGAAGTGGGATGACATGGTGAGTCGGTCGATGATCACCCAAATCAAGTCAGTACTACTGGATGTATGTGGAAGTCTAGTCATGATGTCCATGGATATCACATCCCACATCAACTCTGGGACCTTTGAAGGCTAAACCAATCCTACTGGTACCTGATGCACTACCTTCACTAGCTTTTAAGTGAGGCATCTAGAGACATGTTCTGCTAGTAATTTCTTCATTCCCAGTCACCAGTGCTGTCGTTGGAGATCCCGGTGCATCTTCACCACTCCTGGATATAACGCTATATGGGCTGTATGGAACTCCCTCAATACTTCCTCCCAAAGAGACACTGGTACCATTGTACATGCTTTGAAGAGGATGACATACTCCCCGCCTTCAGAAACTTCATTAGGTGCCAATCATGTGGATATCTAAGCACATTGTGTCTCAATGTCAGCATCCCCACACTGTGCCTCCCTGACTCACTGAAAAAGTGGGGGAGTTACTGTAAGAGACTTAAGAAAAAGTTGTTCCATCTCTATCCACAATGGATATCTACAAAACAGCCAGCTGCTCTGTTGCCTCTCCAAGAAGCTGTATACCAGATCTCCTAATGAGTGCATCTACAACAACGTTTTGCTTCCCTGGAGTCTAGACTATCTCGAATTCATTTCCTAGAAAAACTCAATCTAATGTCGATGTATGAAGTTCATGCCTTTTGGAGAGAAGATATACCTAGGAATAATGTGATCAAAGTAGACTATAAAACACACTCCCATCATGTAATGTCACCAAATTTTCAAGGTGAAGACCACAGCTGCAAACTACAAGTCATGGGTTGCGTATTATTTATCATAATACCTCACTTGTCATGAACCATAACCAATAACTGCTCGCTCTTTAATCAGGACACATCAATGTCCGGCCCCTGATGCATCATAGTAAACTATGTACCCTACAACCTTCTCGGGAAGCTTCAAGATGGGGGTACTAGCCAGCCTCGGCCTCAGATCCTGGAAACTATACAGGTATCTCTCCAACCACACGAAGGGTTGTCCCTTCTACGTCGATGCTGTTAGTAGTGCTGCAACTCTGGAAAAATATTGTACAAATATTTGGTAGTAACCAACCAAAACCAAGAAAATTCTTACCTTATCCATACTCCTAGGTGGCTCCCATGCAAGAACCACCTCAATATTTACAGGATCCACTGAAACACCATCCTCTGATATGAAATGTACCAGAAAGTGAACCTCTCGGATCCTGAACTGGAACATTCAGAGCTTACTATAATGCTAGTGCTCTCATAGTGTTTCCAGTACTACATGTAAATGATATGCATGCTCCTCCATAGTAGATGAGTATATCAGAATGTGGTCGATGAAGACTACTACAAAGAGATCATGGTATGGATGAAAGATCCTACTCATATGTCCCATGAACACGGTTGGAGCATTGGTTACACCGAATGGCATAACAAAGAACATGTAATGGACATTCCGACATCTGAAAGCCATCATATGCCCATCCTCGTCTCATACTCTGAGCTGGTGATAGCTTGTTCTGAGTTCTATCTTTGAGAACCACTGTTCTCCCTTTAGCTGGTCAAACAGATCATCAGTCCTCATAATTGAGTACTTGTTCTTCACGGTCACCTAGTTCAGGCGCTGATAGTCAACACAATGCCTCTATACCCCATATGCCTTTTTGGAGATCAAAATCAGGGATTCCTAAGGTGAAACAATGGTCCAAATGAATCCCTTCCCCTACAATTTCACTAGACTTACCTGCATCTCACGAATCACTAGGGGATCCATTCGATATGCTGGTGTAGATATCAATGCCATCTTGAGGTATAAGTCAATGAAAAAGTCCACCTCTCTATGAGGAGGTAGACTCAGATCATCATTAGGGAAGATATACGCATAATGTTCCACCACTAAAGGATAGTTCAGACTCTCCACATCAACTACTCCGAGGGTATGTCTAGCCAACTGATGGGTGATCAGATGCACTCTCCCCCGGGTAAGTCCATTCTTTACTTCAAAGTCTCCCTCCCCGCTACTGAAGGTATGCATATTCCCATCCATGCAGACACACCGCACATTGTGCCTAATACAGTCAATCTGATCGTGGACTGTAGATAACCATTCCATTCCCGAGATGACGTCATAATCCCTTGACACTGTTAATAGGAGATCCCAGTCCATGTTCTTGCCTCCTAGAAAAAGCATGCACTGCCGGCACCAGCGTGTAATCATCAAATCCGCTCTTGTAAAAGCCACTAGTAGTAAGGATCGATCCAATCACACTATCGAAATTTTCAAGATCCGAATGAGGGTATTTGAAATAAATGAATGACTGGATACTATGTCTATAAGTAATGAAACTATGGTAGAGTAGACACATATCATACCTCGTATCATCTCTAGAGCGCTATTATCATAGGCCTCATCTGCCTGGAGGTGAGCTCGCCCCTATCCACATGCTCCATGTGCTCGGGGTGGAACACCATGTGGTGGTGGCATTAAATCTCAAATCGTATCCCACCGCCAGCTGCACATCCATCTCCTCTACCACATCTTCCTACTCCCTGTGGACCTCCTCGGTCGAACCTCTTTCTTTTCCTGGGAGGTCCTTTGACCATCTTATGATCATCCGTACGGCAGGTCGGATAGTCATGATCCATGTGACCCTACCCGCCACATGTGCAATATTTCCCACAACTTGTATGACCGTCTCTGCCTTGGCTGCCTCGCACAACCGAACCTAAATCCTTCATTCGTCCACCTATAGGTCTGGTCCTCTTGGACCTCTGTGTCGTTTGTCTACTGCCAACTGTAGAAGACTCTAGTACGTAGCGATTGGTGGTGGGTCTCACTACTAGTAATTGCTCAGCAAGGAAACTCTCCACTAAGAGGGCTCTCTCTAACACTCTCGCCTACATCGGGATGCTGAATTAGATCATCGAAGCCTTGATCTCTCACCTGAGCCCCTGATCGAAGGTTCGGGCCCTAAAGAATGGGTCCTACACTATATCAGTGGAGTAACATGAGATCATTGAACCTTGCTGACTACTGATCGACAATCATGTTGCCCTGTTGAAGATGAAGAAGCTCCTATATGCACACTGCATGAAGAGTCACTGGGACAAACTATGCCTGAAATAGGCACTCGAAGTCTACCCAAAGAGGAATCACCTCATCGTAAACCTAGAGCATCAAACTCCACCATCCTCTTGTTGATGCTTGTAGAAGGATAACTGTAAGGATTACCATGAGATTATCTGGTGTCCCTACCAGTCAGAAGACTCCAACTACAACCTCCAACAAATCCATAGCTGTCTCTGGGTCCTTCTCTCCCCTGAACCTAGGTGGCCCCTGGCGCTGGAAGTCGTGCAACATATTCAAGCAGTGTGCACCTTCAGCTGCTAGGTCTAGTGGCATCGGTGGCCTAACGGAAAATGTTACCACTAGTGCCTCTTCTGGTGCCTCTACTGGAAGAGGGCGCTCCACTGAGGCCTCATCGCTTGGTGGGATATCAGTGCATGCTACTATCGGAACCGTAGATGGAACTCTGTGTGGAGGCATCCTGAAAATTATCTAGTGTGACACGGAAAATAAGATAAACCTAATGAGTTGACTGAAATAAATCACAAATAAAACATCTTAAAAAACATTCACGCAATTAGTGTTCTCGTGCACTGAGTTGGAAATTAGAGGTCAGGGTCATGGTTTATGGATACATCAGCCGCCGCACCAACACTCTATTCCCTAAACTGATGATCACACTCAATACACTTAGCACTATTTCTGTTAAAAATAACGATCATTGTCTTATGTTTTATGGTAGAACCGACTCCTCTGATAGTAATTTGACATGAAACATCCCCTGAGGCCCGTTTTATGACTACCCCACACCCGCCTTCCATAGGCCAGATGTTGGTAACTAACACCAAAAGGTGTATGCCTTAAAAATGGGAAGGCATTGCCTTTATAACCTGTAAACACAGGTAACCAGGAATAAAGCAAGAAACAAACACATGAAAACTGTATAAAGAAAAGATTTATACAAGTAAAATGGGTTGGACTATATTCCCAATAGTAAAGGTACAAGTACAACTAAAATAGAATACAACTGAGGAAATAGAAATACTACAACTGGATTGTCTTCTGTGGTTCCTACCTGGAGGGTAGGTATAGATCACCTCCTCATCACTCCACGTCCTCCCGTCTCCTCTGCGTACCGACATGTCGTATGGTCCACCTCAGGGCACCGTCCTGTCTTGGTACTCTAGTCCTCCGTCAGTGTTGTCCGTAGCCTGCACCAAACACAATGATGTTCAGGCATAACCCATGCAGGGGTGAGTATAACGATACTTAGTACGGACCTCAAGGCCCTCAAGGTCTCACAATATCCCCCAATGATAAACCATAATTAATGTAAATCAATGACAATCCTACTTAGGTATATGCCCATACATAACATAAGTTATCATGTATGCCTATCTCCATCATGAGGAAACACAAGGTCCAACTCCAAATCCCAAAGCATAACAGTTCCACAAAGGAATGAAAAATCATCAATATAAGCACCACACTGGTATAGGCTCATCTCACACCAGGTATATATTATGTAAAATATTAGATATGATTAAGTGTAACTACCCAACCATCTTACACTGTAAATAAGTCTACCTGCACAGGATCACTAAGAGCTGAAACACACAAGATCGCTAGGAGTTTACCCACAAAAGATCGATAGGTTCTTAACCATACAGGATCACAAGGATATGACACACAATGTATCGGTAGGAGCTGACCCACACAGGCTCTCTAGGAGCTAACCCACACATGATCGCTAGGAGAAATACCACACATGATCGGTAGGAGCTAACCCATCCATGATCCACTGGAGATTATCCACACAAGATTGTAAGGAGATGACACACCGAGGATCGATAGGTGCTGACCTACACAAGATCTCTAGGAGCTGACTCACATGGTATCTCTTGGAGCGAACCCACACAATATCCCTATTCATTCTTCTCATCACAGCCAGCTACTGGGTTCCCGAACTAAGACCTCTTGTCTACAAGAGTATTCACTCGACAAGTCACTTGTCAACACTCTAGCTGATATGAAGTCCCAAGAAGATGTATCTGAATGTTCTTCCATGTCACAGGGGCCTCAACGAAAAGATAGCGTGTCACTTGGACGCCCGGTCAGTGAGTTATTAACCATTCGGTCCTGAGGGCCTGGTTGGATTCATGATCAATCCAACATGACCATAACTGAATATTTCACAATACTCAAGTGGGGTATACACAAAGGGACATTATCAATTATTGATTTGCAGTGCCACTGATGGTTTTTCAAAAGGATGTTTGGTGACAATGTTATGTCCCAAGTAATGTATAGGTTCATATCTGGTCTGGGTCCAGTCAAACTCGATCGGACCGACCCTACCCGATCTCGTCTGGGTCTACCACGTTCTGGTAGGCCCATCCCGAAACATTGGGTCATGCTCGACCCATGGTGTGGCCAGGCCTACTGGACGGTCTGGAAGGATGCGAGGGTCCGTAGAGGCCACGAGTGATGTGGTGCAGTAGGGTCTGCAAGTCGACTCGGCAGCAGATGTCAGATCTTCCACGAGGGTGCCATCAGGATTTAGGATGACTCAGCTGGGAGGGCGGAGGCCATAGGCGGAGGCCCGACCATCGAGTGCCATAAGGGTGTGGCACGGGGCGGCACGACGAGAGCAGCCCGATAGTGGGTTGTTGCGCACGGAGGTACGACTGGAGCGGTACTGCCGTAGGGCGCCGCGAGGGCTCAGGATAGGTCAACCAGAGAGGCGAGGCCATAGGATGCCACAAGGCTGTGGCATGGGGTGACTAGGACAGAGTGGCGGAGGCCGCTGGCTGTGGTGTCCATGGAATATGGGGGCCGTAGGTGGTGGATACCATGGAGTGGCGCCGTTGTGTCGTTGCCAGCGTCGCAGCTGGCGGTGATGCTGGATGCCATTCTCATTCCCCTTCTTGGTTGGTCAATGTCCTCCTCCATCATGAATAACACCACAAAACATTACAATAATCATGAAGAGGATGGTATATGTTAGATTGGACCATACTCTCTGCATTAGAGCTATAGAAAGAAGCTATAAACTGTCATTGGATTACATAGAGTCGTCAATAATGAAAAAAGGGAAAAATTTCAGACAACCATCATACCTCATTCGTTTGATTCATTGATGATTTTCCCTGGGTAAAGAGTTGATGTTTTTGGGATAGATGGATTTCAGTGATGTCGGTGTCTCATCATTTATGATATTTTGATGGAGTAAGGAGAATATTTCATCGAAGGAGAAGCATTTTTCGATGTCATTCATCATTGGAGGATGTTTTCCCCTATGTTCTTCAATGCTCCAACCTTTTCTGATGATTATTTCCCCCAACCCACCAAAACGAAAAGGGGTAGATAATATAAAAAAATATTTTCTCATAATTTCAAACTAGAATAATTTATTAATAGATTTTGTGGTTTGGATTAATTAAGTAAGTTAAGGGGTTGGAACAATTATGTGGGGAAACTCAAGAGGGTTCTTCCCACTTAATAGAGGGTTCAAGAGGTTTCAACCCTCGAGTTCTCCCCACCACCATAACCCCTCATGGGAGGTTAGTTCATGTGGTACCCACCACCATAACCTCTCACGGGAGGTTTATTTCAGGTGGCCCCCACCTATGAAATATTCACATGGAAGGTCAAATAAATAAAATAAAAATGTTACACAAATTTTATTTTATTTTATTATTTCATGAAAAATCCAAAATTTATCTTTCACCCTTGACCAAGTGCAGTAAAGATGAAAGTATCCTTAGTTGAATACGTGTGATGCTTGTTCTACTATGTCATCGGATATCAATTCTGAGCACCAGGTCAAATGTTAGGAAAACCCGATCGCATGTTTACTAAACGTACTAGAAAAAATGTTCAAAAATTGATTTCAGGCACTCCGGGCCTTGAAATCTTGCACTGTCAATATTCACAGACTGGTAAAATTCCTATTTCATAAAAAAATTAAATGGAAAATTCTAGTTATTTAAACAATAGTCAATGAAGACCTTGTTCGAAGGTGGGTATCTCCTTTATCAACTACCTCCATGAAACTGAATGACATCTAATGGGTTCACAAAGAATTCCCTTGGGAATCCAAGACTAGTTTGGGTTTGACCCCTACTATAATGACTAAAAAGGTCCATAATCTATATGCACCTTATAAATATTTAATTATTTAATTAAATGCATGTAATACTGAGTCCTTTTAATAATATACATGGTTTATTCCATTACTGATTATTAGCGTGACATGCTATAACATGGACATGCATCTCTTTATTAAAAATATTTATATAATCATTATTAGGATCACTTATTTACCATTTATATATATTAAATTAATGAATACGGACAATAAACAAAATGAAATGTAATTAAAATTACATAGGACAAGTGATATCTATAAAAATACATTCCAATTAAATTACTATGGTTTGTTATTTAATTTGGGATGGTACCATAGAAATGAAAAGTTATACTATAATGAAATTCCTAGTAATAAATAATTATTTTAACTAAACACATACCTTTACTAAGGAAAAATCAATGAAAAACTGAATAGTGGCCCATCTAGACCCACATGGGCCACTATGTCATAAATAATGAAATACGATTCTTGGGGTGGATTGTGTTGAGGTCTGAAATTATAATGGCATGATTAACAAGCTTGGAACATGAACTAGAATATGAGAACAATGATTAAAAAAGATTATGAATTTAATAGTAATTTCCCAATAAAATCTACATCTATGCAACAACAACATGTTATAACATGGTGGGACATTATGGATGATTCATAGACCACCTAATAAATACCCATTGTACTCTCATCATCCAAAATATTCTCTTAGTTTGTCATTGATTTGAATAAATATGAATGACGGATCAACAACATGAAAATATGGCACAGAATCCTATATAAAAATAATGTCATTGATAGGAAGATGAATAATGAAAGGGAATAAAGGAATAAATCAACTACCAATGCACATCCATCGTGATAGAATGCCATGGAATTAAAGATCGGATAGAATAATTGTTTATTAATCTATCATTATGGATTTGAGGATATTATTATGGGGACCTCCAATGTGTAGGTTAGAAGACACATGGAAGGGGATTACGTTGAAAAGATAGAGTCCCTTCCTATTTTTAAAAAATTATTTGAAATTTATAAGGCATGTTAGTTCTTCACACATTTTCTAAATCTAGAGTCCTTTGTCACTGGAAAACCCCTTTAAACAACTTAAAATTCTATACCTTGGCCATTAAACATTATATATTTAATACACTTAATGTATTTCCATTACGATGCATGTAATTTTTTTGATGTTATCCTACAACCATTATGTCTCTTGCTTTCCAAAAACCCCAACCATAAGTGTGGCTTCCATGATTATTGCAGATGATATTGATTTCATAGGTTTAATTAAGAAATTGGAGGGATCCATTTTTATTATAAAAAATTGGGATAGTACATGTGAATTCATAATGACACTCATCATAGACTAGACAGATTATTGAGACATACTCAACTATATATTTTCAAGGTAATTACCCCTAGGTACATATATTATTCATCCACATCTGCTTTCTATTATCTAGATAGAGATTTATTTTATAGGAAAAACACACAATATTAATTTTTACAAAACATAAGGTTATTATCCAATACATAGATTTATACCTTATACTAAACAAAATAATTATCATTATTATTTCTATCATAATCCTTAATATCTCTAATATTACATAAAATATCCCATAGGATTATCCATAAATTTTATATTATGACCATCAATTACATTTCACCACTTGTTTTCATTACTATCAAAAACATATAGATTTAAAATATCTAATTTATATAAACTATTCTATGAAACTAACTATTATGACTAATATATGGGACCATCACATTAATACATGACTTATATAAAATATGCCATTTTATAAAGTTCATAGGACTTCAATGTTGATTGTTTTATAGAATATGTAAAACAATAACTAACAACATCATCGTATTTTTCAAATAATATGATATTTTTAATATATATGTGAAATTATAAAATCCATAACATTTCTTCACTATCTCCCAAAAATCCTCTGCAAAATATACACGTCCATAAACATCATTAATATTAATTTTTTCATAACATGAGAAAACAAAAACATAAGAATCTGGTGAGCTGAAACACATAGAATGGATAATCATAAGTGATAATAATAAATGATCATAAATAATATTAATATGAGTATGTGGGTATGATAAAAAATCAAACAATTGAAAAATTGGAAAACTACATGATTTTATATTTATTTTGATTAATATAAATCATAAAGAATTTGTTATCTTGCTTTACATGCTACACTGTAACGACCAAGAAATTTATTAATGAAAATTCCTCTTGATCTATTTAAATGTATTATTATGAAAAATGGTTATATAAAACATATAAAATTCATTGGTTTTAAGTTTCAGGATATTAAATTACTATTATGAAATGTTATCTTTGCTAATACAATCGTAGAATAGTGATAACATGATTAGTATAAATATAGGGCCTTAACAAATCCAATTTACTCAGAAAAAGGAATACATTACCTTATCCAGTAGAATTAATCCATACATAACCCATTTCTCTAATCTTGGAAATGAGGTAGCATCACTGGACTTCGATCTTGACTAATCCCATGCTTAGCTACAATACGTTAACCATGAACAGAATCTCCTGGATGTTAATAGAGATTACCACCCGAGCGATGTTATCCTAGCTACCATAATAGTATTTCACCATTTAACACCATACCCTTAGGTCGTATGTGGTATTAATAATTATTTATGTAACAATAACCTAGAATTATGATTATATGCATTATTGTTTTATAAATATTATACACTTATCTCATTTGTGTTACATTATAAGTGGTTTTGAAAAGAAAAATAGTATTTTTAGATAATATCATATTATAGAAATATATTTTGTTTAAATAATTGATTTTTAGAATTAAATAAAATTTCAATAGAATATTATTATTACTATATTAATTTTTATAAAATATAAATTAGCCTTTAATTTTTATGAATAAAATTGTAATTTTTATTATGGTTTGAAAACTGTTTATGTCAAAACCCATGAATTTTCAATAAATGAACGTTTTTATTTTAAAAGTGAAATGAAAATATTTATTATATTATTTAGATAAAATGATTTTTATTTTTGGAATCATGATGTCGAAATTATCCAACAGTGAAATTTTCTAAATTTTCCCAGAGAGTCAAATTTTTGGTTAAAAAAGAAATACCATTTAAATATATAATGTGGTTTATGACATCATAATGACCCAATAGTTATGTAATAAAATTTAATAAAATAGATTTTTGACCATATATATGTTTTAACTTTAAAATAATGTGATTTTATATTATTTTGATTTAATTTTCCTTGCCTTAGTGGACCCTCTAAAACAGTCTAAACATTTTTACATTTTGAAATGATTCCTTGAGAGATTGACTCACCTCTACATAATAAAGCCTAATATTTTAATAATATCAGACATTGGACTTATAAAATATTGTTTTGTAGTCACCTTTTGAAATTTTGTTTGGAAAAACCCACAATATGGTTTTTTTTATTAGTTTAATGTGTAGTGTCCAAAACCAAGATAATAAATAATTCCCTATCATTTCCACTATAAACCAAGTTAATATCCCACATATATTAATTAAACCATTTAGATAACAACTAGAAACTTCCCTACTATCTCTATAATCCTCCCAAGGTACCCCATTCTCCTAATAAGCCTCTCTCAAGACTCTACCAATCCACTGGGATCACAGTTCCTTTTCAGAGATTTCTTCCTTTCTCATTTTCATCTTAATTTCACTATGTTTTCGTACCGTTTTGGTTTCAATTATAAATATTGGGGTATGATTTATCACCTCCCCCATAATTCAATCCTTATTTTTGAATGATTATGGACCTCTTTCCTCTCACAGTAATGCATCCCATGTGCACATGTTACCGTACCGAAATTTTGTAGATGATTTCTCTATCACTTCAATTACATTCAAGAAATTATTTTGTATTATGAATCTATATTCCATTACATATGTTGGGAAATTTATCTATATTAACCCCTTAATATTTAGTTAATTTACATATAATTATACCCCTCTCTATCTCCCATCATCCATTTTTTGGGAATTCTTATGTCATGTTGTTATACTACAGAAATTGCACCGTGATTTTAAAAGAAAAAGTCATTGTGTACTGAATACCATGACCATTTATCTATCAATGGTATTAACCTTTATGAATATTTACTTTTTTATTATAGTGTTTCATGTATTAATTCCACATTACTTCGTCATCTAATAAATGATTATATTTAATTAATCCATGTAATATGATCCATGTGGCACACTAATTCATGAAATGAAATGATTGAGAAGGGTATTCCCAAATTGCACTCCAATGCATCAGCTAAAGACTAGTATCATGATACTTAAACTACTACGAGTTTTTATTCATTCTTCTTCAAGATAAATGAAGGTTTACTAATTCACCATGCGCAATGAGCCTTGGTTCATGATAATATCATGTTAAACATTGTTGCAACATTTCTATGTTATGATAATCTAGCTATATCATGACATTATGTTTATGTTCTCTTATGATCTATTAATTGTCATATTTCTTAACATGTACTATATTATTCATATTATTCATTTTTTACTCCCTTAGTAGGATTTATTGCTCACCCTTTTCTTATGCCTGTCCTCAGGTTATCCCATGCAATGCTAAGTGTGAAGGAATGTGTGTGGTCATGTAATAGATGTTTTCAATAAATATGTGTATTTCATGTTTTAAGTTGTAATGAAATGTCACTATGACCCAAAGAGAATAGAGATATCAATCTTCTATAACATAGAAATAGAATATTTTATGTAACTAATTTTGTTTATGTGTGAAATAAAGAGTGGGGTTGTTATAGTTGGTATTAGAGGAAAGTTTTAGTTATAGTTAGATTAGGATTAGAAAACCCCAGTGAAAGCCTAAGGGATAGGACTATGTATAATAAAAAATACTGAATTTTTTTTGAGTATTGAGTAAGTTGTTTATAAATCAAATACATCTCTTTCTAGACACATGCAGGTATACGTGGCTTTGGCACATATTCATCTATGGGTAAAACTCAAAATACATCTTTGAGTCAGACTCAAACGGGAACGGGTGCACAAACACAAAAAGTGATGCACTCTTGGAAAAAAAACTCTTAGGTATATGATATGGTAAATTCATAAGAATAGTATGAAACATTATTAAGGGAATTAAAAATATTTCCCAAAGAATATATGTTGACAAAGTTGATCTGGGATATCATAGACATGTTATGGAAAGAAATTTAATTTATATGTTAACTCTTTTGGTATTTGGATTCCCATTTATGTATTACCCCTAAATTTCGTTTCAGTCAGCCAATGGATAGTAATAGGAGGGCTAGGGATAAAAACTGATGTGAAGAACAATTTGATTACTATTCTAATGAAATTCACCATCCGATGGGAGTGGGAATTGAAATGTTGTCATGACACACTCTTGGTTAACTCATGTTTTTAATAGATACATGGGTCAAGGGGAACGTCCACCATGCCCCCCCAAATAACAAACAATAATCAATAGTTTCATGATACAATGGCCTCCTACATTAAATGGACCATTTTATCCCTTAATCACTGAACTATGGATCAACTATATTAAAAGGATCATCTTTATAATTCATTGTTCCAAATAAGAGAATGTTTATCTTGATTCTTATCATATATATGTTGATGCTGATCAATTATGGACATTGATAAAAAAATATGATGCCTGAGGAAGAGATCAAGGTGTAGAAATGGAAGGATTTTTTGAGAAAGTTTTTTGATAAATATTTTCCATGAACCCTTCGACATAAGATATAATGGGAGTTCCTTGACCTCAAGAAAAAATATGACAAATCCATAAGAGAGTATGAGTAAAAAATCATAATGAATTCATGATATGCTTATGGATTTGTCTTTACCCCCGAATACATTGTTGTCTTCATCTTTGGTGGGATAAAACATAGATTATGAAAATCCCTAGTGATTCGTGGCCTTGATAGCTTTAAGAAAATCATCTCATGTGCCCTCAAAGTAGAAATGGAGATCAAAGTATCTCAGGGGTTTCATGGATATAAGATTTATAAGGTGGACATTAATTTTATCTGATCGATGGATAAATCCAACTATTATAATAAAATACAGAACCCCAAAGCAGAACCCCATAAATTTCCTAATGCGGATGAGGTAATGCATTAGGTGTGGAAGAGAAGGGAACTTGTCATTTAACTAACGAAAAAATAACCCACAGTTACGATAGATAAAAGGTATGATATGTTTAAACCTCTAATAATTTTTAGTTTATTCAACTAAAAATAACTAGGGATATTTGCAAAATAGTTCCCTAATCTATGGGTTTTTTGAGGCATCGAACAACCTCCAAGGAAGAAAAGGTGAGATTTTCCCATCACTACCTCTGAAGCGAACCCCAAAAAAATGTGGTGATAGCTATGATATTTATTCATTCATGAATATTGAACATACTTTTTTATTCTAGTTATATACAATCTCTTATATCATAAATTTTATGTAGAACAATTTCAACGGTACAATAAATCACGGATGTAAATATGTCAGTGTGAATAGAAAATGGGGAAGTCATTGAATCTCATGAATATAACTCATCCCCTATCATTATTTAAAGATTTATCTTTTCATAAAACCTCTTAGTACTCCCTCATATAGAATTTTATGCAATTCTTATCATTGATAGTATTTCCTTATATAGATCCAATATAAATGTTCAGGGGAGGGAAATCACTCCATATATGGAAAATAGACCCTCGATTCTGTACAATTGTAAGGAATAAGATGAATATTCTTTAGAAACATAATTTCAAGCACATATATGATGTCCCTATAAGAATGTTTATATTTCTTAGATGATTGAGTCTAAGGAAGAACCCATCCTTGAAAACATCCCTATTGTGAGGGAATAATTTGAATTGTTTTTCCTACAATTTAATGGTCTTGCTCCTAGAAAAGATGTTGAATCCACAATTGATCTTATACTAGGGGAATTGGGAATATACAAGACTTTATATAGAATGGATGTTGTGGAGCTTGAGGTATAGAAGAAAAAACTACAATAAAATCAAAATAAAGGCTTTATACACCCAAGTGATTCACAGTGGGGTGTACCCGTCCTCTTCATCATGTAGAAGGATGAGTCAATGTAATTTTTCCTTGATTATCATGGGCTAAAAAAATCACAATAAAGATCAAGTATCCTCTACAATGAATTAATGAATTGTTCAATCAGCTACGTTGAGAATTATATCTAAGGTGGACATGCGGTTGGGATATTATCATGTAAGGGTGAATATGAAAAATAATATCAACACTGTTTTTTGTACAAGATATGGGAACTATAAATTAATTATAATTCCTTTAGGACTCAATAATGCTCCATCAATCATCATGAAAGATATGAATATATTCTTTAAAGATTACCATGACAAATATCTGGTAGTCTTTATAGATGATATTCCAATATACATTAAAACCAATGAAGATCATGAGGATCATTATAGCACTGTAATAGAGACCTTGAGAAATAATAAGGTCTAAGAAAAGTACAACAAGTGTGATTTTTGGTTGAATGATGTCTCATTTTCATGTCATATCATTAGAAACAATGGTATAACTATGTATCTCGCCAACCAAGATAGCTACAATTGAGGGATGGGCAAGGCCAACATTAGTATTGGATATCCAGAGCTTCCAGATGTTAGCTAGATATTATCGTTGATTTGATAGAATCTTATAATGATTTTCCAACCCTCTTACCAATCTATCTCAGAAGGGATTGAAGATTTTTTGGAGTGATTAATGTGATGATTGCTTCATGGAGTTGAAAAATAGTCTTATCACTACACTGGTTATCACACTCCAGACAAGTGGAAAAACTTTTATGGTGTTCAGGGATGCTTTAATGAAGGGCTTGGGCTGAGTGTGGATGAAAAATGACAGAGTTGTTGTATATTATTCAAGGAAATTGAATGTTAATTAGAAAAAGTGTCCAACACATGATCTGGGGATGGATTTATTAATCTTGGAATAAAAATATTTCTTACATTACCTCTTTGGGGGTCACAAAATCATCAAGTATATATTCACACAGAAAGTGTTGTGTATGATCCAATGAAGATGTTTAGAGCTGATCAATGACAATAACTTCAAAATCCATTACTACCCTAGGAAAGAGAACAAGGTGGCATATTATCTATGTATAAAGGACCCATCAATTCTATCATTGATGATAATTTACAAGGATCCAATCTTCTTATATTTTTTGAAGTTGGACATAAGAATCATAAATAAGGTAACATCATTAATACATTCATAATTGATTTATCTACTATATCTTTTTAATAGGTTAAACGATACTCAAAATGATGATATATAAATAGAGAAGAAAGTTGAAACTATCAGAAAAGGGAAATCCTCAGTGTTCAATGTTAATGAAGAATGAATTGTGAGATACGGGACAAGACTATGTGTTCCATAAAATCTGATGTTAAAGAATGAACATTTTGATGATGTACATAGTTTGAATTTCTCCAATCAACTAAGAATCACCAATATTTATTGGGATAACCAAGAGCATTATTTGTGGGATAACTTAACGAAGGATAATGTTGAGTATACATCAAATCACCTTCGATGTAACAATGTGAAGTCCAAGAGGAAGAAGTTCAAATGGATGATGAAACATTTACTCATACTAGGATGGAAATTGGAGAACATCATCATTGACCTAGTCACTGGATATCCAAGGACATCTAAAGGAAACAATTCTATCTTGGTTGTTGTGGATCGTCTTACAATGACTGCACACTTCATTACAATTTGAGTGGATTTCTCACTGGATCAAATGACACGAATACATATCAAAGAAGTGGTAAGACTACATGGAGTACCAATATCTATTATAACCAGTTGTGATCATATATTCACCTATATGTTCCAAAAGAGTCTTTAACATGATCTGAATACTGAGACCATCTTCAATATTTCTTATCATCCTTCAACAGATGCCCAATAAGAGCGGACTATCAAAACACTTATGGACATTATGAGGTCATGCTCAATGGACATAAAAGGAGAATGAGATCAATATCCTCCTATTGTTGAGATCTCGTACAATAATAGTTTCTACTCAAGCATCTAATTGGATCCTTATGAAGCCTTTTATGGGAAGAGGTGCAAAACAACTGCAAGTTTGAATTAATTTGGGGAGTCAAAACTCATAGTTCCACAAATGGTTAAAGAAATGGTGGAGATGGTTAAGACCATCTAGCATCACATTAAAGATGCTCTGATGTGACCAAAGATTTATGCTAATAATCATTTATGAGACCTAGAGTTTGATATCAGAGACATGGTATCCCTCTGAATATCATTGTGGAAGAGGGATATGATATTTGAGAAGAAGGGAAAGCCTAGTCCAAGGTACATCATCCCTTTTGAGATCCTTCATTGAGTTGTTGGAGTGGCCTATCAGTTAGAACTCTAATCGAACCTATCTCAAGTACATGAAGCATTACATGTATCACTCTTGATGAAGTACATACCAAATCCATCACATGTACACAATCCAGTAGTGGTACTATTGGATAACGACCACTGTAATGAAGAGAAGCCAGTGAAGATGTAAGATAATAGGGAAAAATTTATACTAAATAAGAAAATTCCCCTCTTCAAGGTGTTGTGGAAAACCAACATGTTTGATGAGGCAATGTGGGAATCAAAGGTAATAATGAACCTGAGTTACCTATATCTGTTATAGTGTGGGAAATGGAAATTTGGAGGAAGAATCATCTTAATGGGGGATGATTGTAATGACCCGAAATTTTATTAATGAAAATTCCTCTTGATCTATTTTAATGTATTATTATAGAAAATGGTTATATAAAAAATATTCACTTCCTTGGTTTAATGTTATTTGATTTTAAAGTAGCATTAACAAAATGTTACTGTTGCAAATATATTCATTGAACATTGATCACATGATTAGTATAAATATAAGGATTTAGCAAATCCAATTTTAACATAAAAGGGAAGTGATTGCCTCATCTAGTAGAATTTCTCCATACCAAGCCCATTTATCAGATCTTGTAAAGGAGGTAGGATCACTAGGCTTCTCTCTTGACCAATCACAAGCCGAGATTCAACATGTTAATGTTGAACGAAATCACATGCATGAGAAGTGGATGTTAATAGAGATTACCACTCGAGCGATGTTATCTATGCCACCCCAAGAGATGTCACCATCACAAACCTATCCCATAGGATTTATGTAGGTGTTATAAGGGGCTGTGTTACAAGACCCAGGATCTATTATTATGAGCATTATATTTTGTATAAAAAATATACATTTCTTTTCATTGTTGTGACTTTGTAAATGGTTTTGAAAGCAAAAAATAATATTTTAATTTAAAAAAAAAATTTTAGATCTATTTTGATGAATTAAGGGATTTTAGGAATTAAATAATATTTTAATGAAATATTATTATTACTAAATTATTTTTTATTAAATTTAAATTACCATATAAATTATATGAATAAAATTGTAATTTTTATGATGGTTTAAAAACTATTTTTTTCAAAACTGATGAGTTTTCCATAATTTTCAGTTTTATGTTAAAATTGAAAATTAATACGTTTAAAAAATTATTTATATAAAATTATTATAATTTTTGTAATCAAGACATCAGAATTATCCAATGGGTAATTTTTCATACATTTCTAAGACAATCGAATTTTTGGGTAAAAATTAAATAAAGGTTAAATATATAATGTGATTTATGACACCATAATGACCCAATAGTGATGAAATAAAATACAATAAAATATATATTTAGAAAATAAATGTTCTATATTTAAAATTATGTAATTAGTTTTTTGATTTACTTTACAAATCCTTACTGGACCCTACAAGACATATAACACATTTTAACATTTTAAAATGATTTCCATTAGAGTGTGACTCTCCTACACAAAAGAATGACTAATAATTTAAGAACTAAGGTTGTTTGAATTAAAAAATAATGTTTTCCACTCCACACTATATAAAACCATGGAAGAAACCATCAGATTGTTTGTTTTTTTTATTAATTTAATGTGTAGTGTCCAAAACTCAAATAATAATAAATTCCCTCTCTTTTCATATATGAACCCACTTCTCTTAACTAAAACCATTTGGAAATATACCATACACTTACGTCATCCCTATAAATCCCACCCAAAGTGCACTAAGCTCCAAATAAGCCTTTACCAAGCCTCTCCCATGCCTTTTGGATCATAGTTCCAAGTAATGGATTTCATCCTTTCTCATTTTTGTCCAAATTTCATAATGTTGTTGTATACTTTTTTCAATTAAAAATGATGGGGTTTGATTTATAACATCCCCCATAATTTCCCTATTATTTATTAATTATGATATAACTCATTCCTCTCTCATTAACACATCCCATGTGCATCCATTACCATGAAGAAATTCATTAAGGGATTTCTCTCTCCTCACTAACATTCAAGAATTTTTTTACTATAAATCCAAATTCCGTTACATATGATTCGACATATATATATATGTCCCCTTAAAGTATATTTCATGTATATATGATTAGACATACCTTTCTCTCTCATCTATGTTTTTTTATTAATTCTTATGTAACACCTTTATGCTACCGAAATTGCACCATGATTTTCCGAGCCAAAGTCATTATGCATTTAATACCATGCCCATTTTCCGATCAAGGGTATTCACCTTTACTCAAATTTAATTTCTGGTTATAGAGTTTTGTGTATGAATTACACAATCCTTTATCATGAAATAAATGATGATTTTCAATGAATCCATGTTATATCATCCATGTTTCACACTTATGCATGAAAATAAATGAATAAGAAAGGTGCTCCCTTATAGTGCTCTAATGAATTCGGTAATGACTAGTATCATGATATGTCAAGTGTAATGAGTGTATAATCATGCTAATTCATGTGAAATGAGGGTTTAATCACAGTTCATGTGAAATGATCCTTTCCTAATTCTAATATCCTATTAAATGTTGTTTCCGCATTTCCATGTTATGATAATAATTCTATACCATGACATTATGTTCATGTTTCTATAATGCTCCATTGATATGTCAATTTCCTAACTTGTACTAAATTTTTCATGTTTTTCCCTTTTTATTCCCTTACATGGCATTATAGATTACCCTTTTCTTATACATGTAATCAACTTTTCCCATGTAATGTTATGTATGAAAGAATGTGTGTTGTCATGTAAATGATTTTTTCAATAAAAAAGTGTATTTCATGTTTTATGTTGTTATGAAAATTTTCTAATCCCCAAAGACACTCTAACTCCCTATCTTCTATGTTGTATCAAGTGATGATTTTATTTTAAATTTTTTTAAGTGTGAAATAAATAGAAGGGTTTTTATAAACCTCTAGTCAATATTAACTGTGATATATTAAGCCATTCTATCATACACATTATTTTAGGCGGAATGGAGAGTAATAACCTCAAATTTTCAATAGTAATTTTATGATTCAAAAACATTTATTCAACAAGAATGTCATTTATGACATTTTTTCACTACAAATATACAATTAATGTATTTTATTTTTATAAATATTATTTTTGGAAAGTAATATCATTATTAAAATATTCCTGTAAAAATTATCGTAGACTAATTTTTATGATAACTCTAAAAAGTTGCATTTTTATGTAAATAGTGAATGATTCCAATTTTGTAAATATTTTCATTCCAATTCAACAAAATCTCCCATTATGTATTTAATTTCAACTTAATGTCATCATATGTTCCAGTAATTATAAATAATCTAATATTTTATATAGAAATATTATTTATAATTTTTCTTTGTATAAGTTAATTTTTGTTCTTAAAAACCCATTTTTCAAAAATAAACAATGTAGGAATGAAATGTCATCTTATATTCATTATTTATTTTAATTATTAGTGATTAACTATATTAATGAAATATATATATTTTATTTACAAATTAATATTTTTATATTCATAAAATGGTTTTTAAATAGAAAAAATTATGAAGTAAATAATGATTCATTCTTAAAAAGTAAATTTTTTAAAATGGGGGTTTTTATACATTATGTGCTTAATTGATATATATATCAAACACTTATAGAAATTTAGTCAAGTAAAATATATTTTAAATTATTAATAAAAATTATTAATTTAATGTAATAGGGTGAATTTAATTTTATCCAAATTAAATATTAAAAATAGTAACATTTTGTTACTGTGGTTATTTTTAAAATTTTTTTACCATAACGATTTAAACAATGATATAAGGATATGATTTACAATAACTCATATAAAATTAATTTTTGTTTAATATATTTGAACCTAAAATAGTATTATCTTCAAAAACCAATCCATCTAGGGCCACATTTCATAAATTCCATATGTGCTTTTTACATTACTTATAATAAGACACCTTTACTCTCCCATTATTCAGTATATTTTTGAAATATATGTTACCCAAACTATACTCTTTTAATTCACTAAATAATTACATACCACATAGATCTTTTGTAATTATCCAATAACCAATTCATCAAATATTGTATATTAAGTGAAATGATATATCTAAATGAAGTGTTATTGATCTTAACCAAGATGTTTCAATTTCATTCCCACATCAGATTCATCTAGTACTATTATATACATAACATTGTGATTAATATAGTATCATTAATATATATATATATATATTTTACTATTTAAAAACCAATTGACAACTCTTCTAAATCCAATTGGAGACAAAAGTATCACTTGTGTGTTCATGTGTACTACCACCTCAAAATTGGAATACAACTCATTTTCCACCTATATAATTAGTAGTTGGTAATTATGATTGATTTAATGCTTGTACATGATATTTATTTTACAGTTTTCATTGATATGAATGGTTATAAATATATAATTAATATATATATATATATAATATTTATAACCTTATTAAATTTTTATTATGGTCCTTTCAAGATATATTTTGAAAAAACATATTCACCAAATTAAAATGTATGAAAAATGAAGTAGTTAATACCCGAAATCATGTGGTAAGCAATGGATTATCAGTAAACAGGTGTTGAAATGATCCAATATGATAATATATGGCCTTAAAATTATGATTATGGTTTTCTATATAATAATAAAACATTAAAATTCATTATAACATTGTTTCAATATCTTATGATGATTGATGTACTTGTGATAAGGTTTTTATGTTATAATGTCATTTTATCTAGTATTGTATATGTTTAAATATTATAAGAAAGAAATTGTGTGATATTTGTCTCCAAAATAATATATTTTTAACTATTATTTATTTATTTATATCTATTTAATAATATAAATTATTTTTTCTTTTATTATGTACACAATTAAATGATTGAATGTTTTGAAGAAAAACCTACCATGTTTTCTCATTATATTTGCACTCATTTATTTTCTTCTATATTCCTATATAATGTTTTAATGAATCAATTTAATATAATCAAATATTATTTAATGTAATTTATTACTATATCTTACTCTAAAAACCATGTTTTAAAAACCAGATTATTTACATTTTAAAATGTAATACCTTTTCCTATTTACTGAAAATGTGAAAGGAATTTTTTATTTAACATACACCATTTGAAAGACATTCACCATGATCATGAAAAATATTATCTTTATATATCCACTTATATGTTACCCTTTATTTTTCAAATGAGTAATTTTTTTCTTAATAGTTTGGAATCTTGTAGATCCCAAGTATGTTTTTACCAATTAAAAGGGTATATTCCAAAGGGAATATTCTAGGGATATTCAAATGGTGGTTTTGACTATATAGAAAATAGTCGACGTTTCTCCTGATTTAATGAGTGTTAATAAAATTTTATTATATTTATCATTATATGTATGGTATATAATTATTATTATGGAATGATTATAGAACTAATATCCATTATAAATGTTATAATTTGATGATCCGATGAACGTTATATGATCTTTTGGAAAATAGAACTATGGTTTTCATTATTTGATGGTTGGGCCTGAAACTATCTAGATATTAAATTAATTGGATAAAGAAGTATTTATCATGAGATAATATTGACAAGAAACGTGAGTGAACCCAGTTTAGTAAGAAAAATTATCCGATAAGACAATCTTCCGTGTGAACTTCAACTAAACAAGATATGAAATAGGGGTTGAACACAATCCCCTATGAAAGTTAGGGATGTGATACATGACTAAGTAAATGATATATATGATTATTTGTATTCCAAAAAAATATCTATTACATGTATTCTTTTATCATGTATCAAGATTGATTATTGATGATCCAACACTCGTATTTCTCACACGTTTTCATTTATAAAACCTTATTCCATTTTTCATGATAATGATACATAAATATATTGGTTTGATTCTATAATTCATAGATCATGTTATAATATCTGTATTCTTACATAATTTTAAATTATGAAGATTTATTAAGATATTTTATGTTTACCATTTTTGATTACCTAAATTCACCCATTCCATTGATTCCCATCCCAAGGTTATGATGAACTGATTAAAGAATGTTATGACTAATTAGTGTTTAACTATAATAGAATTTAATGAGAAATAATGTAGATATTCTTTAAACCATTTTTTTACATATCAAAATTTTTATAGACACTAATCCTTTATAGTATTCGTGTTTGTATAATGACTAAATGTATTTTTCATTTTGTTTAAAATAATGTAATATTTATGTATGAAAACTATGGGTCTATATAGTGATTACTATGATAAGGTTTATTTTATTTTAGAATCTTGGATTGGGAAACTTCAATGAAATCCCTTACTATAATCTAAATTATAGGATAACATAAAATTTTATAGTAAATAAATATTTTTGGTTTTATTAAGAAAACATATATGCATTAGGATACTTAAATTTGATGTGGTTTTAGATGCGATTAATATATGGGTACTAAAATCGAAAAGGTTTTGTTGATTATATCTAAACCATTGTACTAAATCAAGATGAATGTGTCCTTACTATTCATCATGTTTGTTTCTCTCATGTTATATTCTTAGTTTGGTTCATATTTTTATATAAGATTCACTTATAATTATTTGAACAGATAATGATAATTGATGACCATGGTTAATCCTAAAATGTCCTAAATTTAAATAAGTTGTTATGATTTATAAATCATATGATTTTTTTGATTGATCACTCTTTTAAAGATACTTGAGGGCTCTGTTATCAATGTTGGATTTAGTAGTGTTCTTATAAACTAATGATAATGTTGTGGATGATACAAATATGATTGAATATTGATGTTCCAAATTTGAGAAAATTTATATGAATACCAATATATAAAGAATATTTTTATAGAATTTTAATCCATATATTCATTTATTTGAAGTTTTTATCACATTGAAAATTATTAATGGTATAATGATCACATCTCTTGTTCATGTATCTTCCACAATTAATTATTCTGGGAATTATCTTCATGATTTTTTTATTCTTTATATAGTATATTTTTATGTGATTTTTATTAAGGTATGTAATTAATAATATAAATCCCATATTAATTATTTATGAAGTGATGTAATATATTATATTCTAAAATAACATATCATTGTATGTTAGTGTGATGAAAAATTGAATTTGAAATTGAATTTATAAATATTAGAATGGTCTATATTATTATAATACATTTTAATTTATATCAATTTTTGGGGAGAAATTAAACAACCATGATATTCCAATTATATGGGTGTGTTGTAATTTCAATATGGAAGAGTTACCTAGAATTCCATAAAATCTCATTGATTAAACTTTAATAGAATTCATAATCAATTCTACACCTATTCTAATGACTCCTTATATATTATCCTTTACTGAGTTGTTATAATTGAAAAAGAAACTATAATAGAATAATGATCAGATTTCCATTCACTATTATATTTCCCATAGTGAACACATATGCATTTTTTATAAAACAAATATCGATTAATATGATTCTATATTGATTATTAGGATCTTAACAATATCATAATCATGAATAAGTATCCACTACACCATATTTATTATTTTTTTAATAATTACGATGATCTAAATATTTTTACTTGATTGAACATAGATTCATATTGTATATATTGAGTGTCAAATGTAAACACTTAAACAATAAAAAAATCCATTCATAGTATAAACATTTTGAATATATAGTGATGCCATAATTTCTAACTAGTATTCACACTATATTAATGGATTTAATCCAATGGTGTTTAGAGACTAGAACGATTTGAATGTTGAAATAATTATATTCAATATTCTAAAATATTTAAAAATAAAGGAAGAAAATAAGGATCATATAATTATTGTGCTGAAGAAACTAAGAAAATTTAAGATGTATGAATAATTAAACTACTATGAATTTTTTCTATAAATAGATACAATTTGTAGTGATAGAATTTGATGTATTGTTATATAATTGCATCCAATAAATAAAAAAAGTTATTAAAAATTTTCACAAACAAAACACTGTGATTGAAATCCAATGTTTGGCTCGAATGGGTAGGTATTATCAAAAAAATTTGATGGATTTATCAAAGCTATCTAATCCACTATTAATGATAACTATTGATGGAGTTATGTTTTTTAGACTAATGAAAGTGAATAAAAGTTCAATGTACTAATGAGAAGGTTGGGAAATGAACATATAATAACACTAACCAATATTAGAGAAGGCTTCATTATTTAGATTGATGCATTATTAAAAGTTTTGGGATTATATTTCATGTTGAATTATATTTTGATAGCTTATTCATCACACAAATTGAATATTCATGGGATAAAGTACACGAATCATGATTTGGGATTTTTTGACAATCCATTCATTAACAATACTGATGTATTAAATTTTCTATGAATGATGTGACATATATACTGATAAAAAAATATTAATGTTATATTAATATAGTAAGAGTTTTATTTGTTTCGAATTATATGAATATATTTCATTGTTAACTTTTTCTACTCAATGCACCAGAACACATGGTATGTGAATAAGGTGTATAATTCATTGAGACAAATGGATCTTGAAAACATATCAATGATGATGCTAGAATAATATATATTGATTATGAATGGATGGACCTTGATATCTTTAAGTAAGGGGAGAAATAATATCTTTCTATAGTTGATGTTATCCCATATATCATTGTAAATATTAATGTGGTGAAAAGGGATAATGAGGAGAAAGAAAAGAAAGAGAGCTGTTTTCAACTATTCATTCTCCATTTTGATGGAATGATAATGTTCATAAATCGATATTTATCACATAAATATTAGACTATAGGAAATGAACTATTGGAATAAAATCATAGGTCAAAATTATACATTCATCTTACAGTTTAGAATATTTATATAGATCTAATAGTTAATATATAGAAATAAAACAAAAAAAATGTTGTTGTGGAATATATATATTAGTGGATCATATATCAAAATTTAATGTTTGAGTGGAATATGATTAAGGATATTTTACAACCATTACTCATAAGAGAATGTAATTGATAATAAATTACCATATATTTTATTATCATAATTGCCGAAATATTTAAAGGACATAATAAACATTGAGTTATAGTTGGGATATTTATAATTGTTGAAAATATTATTTCATTGATGAATATTTCATTCTAGTTCAAAATTCATTGATATATATTAATGAAGTTGAAAGTTTATATGGGGTAAAAAATTATATAATATGTATTTAGGATATGAGGATTACCTTGTTGTTCTAGAGAAGACATTAGCAAGTAGTGTAAACATGTATTCCATTGTATAATATAGAAAATCCTTAAATATATAGTTAGTCAAAAAGTAACGTTCAACCATTATTTGATATAATGAGATAGAGTACCTTATATTTTAATCATGGTTGGGATCAACACCTTAATCCTGTTGAGTTTTGTTATAAAAATTTCTTCCCCTCCAAGATTCAAATGTCTCATTTTGAATACCACTTTGGAATAATGTGTATAAATTAAACATAATTAGATGATGTCAGGGAAAGAATTATATTATGAATAATGAAAGCCGAAGAAATTTTATAGAATGTTATATAAATTCCAATGTATATGAAAAACCCTGAGATGGTATATATGATATATTATTAAAATTGTTGGCATGATCTGGAACTCATTGATGGTTAGAAGCCTCTCATATGAATTTTTACATGGAATATGATTATGATATTTTGGGACAAGGAAAATGTGATACTTATCTATAGTCATACACTTATGATTATTTATTGACTATAGAGTGATTTATCACAAGGAACTCCCAATAAATAACTATCATGTTCATGATATGTTTCATGTATATCTGTAGAGGAAGTAAATAGATTATCTATCTTGTGTAATTAAATTAGAAGTTATAATTATGGAGCATGATATTTCCAATAGAGAAATATATAGAAATATTTGATCATAGAGAAAATTTTCTATGGATCAAGAATACATAATTTCTTAAAATTTATTGGGAGAATTAAAAACATAAAAATGATATATGGGAACCAAATTACATGAGGATGTTGATATATCTGTATTTCCTTATATAAGAGTAATTGAATTTTGAGGGAACAATTAACATCTAGGGTTATAAAATTTAATATCCAAGAATTTTTTATGTATTTTAAAAGATATAAAACATGATTTATAGGATATATTTTCTTATATTTAACCTAGAGTTGATATAAATCCTGAAATATTAAATTGTTTTAAAATAATTATTAGATATAAATTTATTAATAGTTAAAAAATTATGATACATTTGTAGAAATTTATTTATTAATTAAAATGTATATACTAAGGGATAGAATTTTTTTTTATTAATTTAATTATACCATTCAAAAATATTTTTTATTCAAAATCAATTGTTCGTAATATTTCACATAATAATTATAAATATTTTCCATAATTAAAAATAATATTTTAGATATTAATATTATTTTCAAAATAATCAGGTAGATTTTATATTAATGTGATTTTGTTTTATTTTTTCATGAAAAAATTATTTTTTATTGAATACTAAAATTAATGATTGTTTGCAAGAAGTATCTTTTTAACATGTAAATATCATATATATTTTTTATTATTACCTTAATTTATCATATTTATAAAATAATTTGATATAATCTATTAATTCATAAAATAATCATCATTCTAAATTACTTAGGTAAAAGAAATTTTTTAGGATTGGAACAATTTATTCAAAAAATAAAATTAAATAACAGGAATGTGTTTTTCATTTTAATAATCCAATTTAAACTATATTTATTTTGGGATTTAATTAATATAATATTTAATATTTAAAAATTATTATTCTAACATTAAATTTCATTATTTTACAAGGAAATAAATGTTAATAAACTATGTTTTATGTTTAAAAATTGAATCTGAAAAAAAATGTTTTCTCTACGGGTTGAATATTTAATTAAAAATAAATTATGAACATTATAAAAATTGAGTCATGTAAAATGTGATATATATTTTTAAATTTAATTATTTATATAAATTAATTATTTCAACTAAATGATTTCCTATATTGAATTGTAAAACTGTAAAACAATTTCACAACAGTTAAAGTTAAAATGATTTTATCAGGGGAAAAACAATGAGATAATGGTAGGACTGTAACCCAAAACTATATAATAATTATTGGGTTGATATATTTCAATTTCATATGATCCTAAATTGTAACCCAAAACAATTTGGGGCCAATTTAAAATAAAATTGGATGTAAATAATTGAAACCATTTTTTAACTTGCATGTGTGTCCCACCCCTCACATAGAGAAAGGGACTTCACTCCCACCCTTATTCAAAACATTTGTGCACTATATCACCACCAATACCTAAAAAAATCTATCCTATAACTACTTAATTCATCATATATATCCTAGTTATATTTTATGATAAATAATTCTGTGATTAATTTGTTTTCCAAAAGAGGTCTCACAAATAAGTGTTATAGATCTCAACTAAGCTATTTCAGTTTTATTTTCCATCTAGTTCACCTAAAAAAATTTATCTCTAAATAATAATTACTTAATTATCATAAATATTTTCATATGTTATTAATTTTATGTTACAACTATTTACCACCTCTTATCAATCCAATAAAAAATGAAAGTATCACTCATGTGTACATGTTGACTACCACATTCATGAAGAGATATATCTCATTTTATACCACCATCATTAATTATTGGTTATTTTTATAAATTTATTCCTATATATGGTATTTATTTTATAATAATAATTCTATAAATATTAATTAATATTAAAGATATTTTTTTCTATCAATCAAAAATTTGAAACGTCACTCGTACTATTTGTAAAGACTACTGTCTCAACATAGCGATGTAATTCATTTCTCATCACTTATTTACATAAATGCTTAAAAATATAAATTTATTGAATATATATTTTAGTTATATAATTATTCTATGTATATATATTATTTTATCATAATTAAGGTTCATGGTTTTATCTGTAAAACAAAAATGATCATGAAAAATGATGAAGGTACCAATTCAAATGCTGAATTTAATTGAGAAATGTTTATAAAAAAGTGGTGAAATGATATAAGGTGATCATATATGATATTATAAGTATGATTATTTTAATTTTTTTTAAAAAATACATATAAATTTATTATAAAGGCGTTCAAGTCTCTAATGAAGAAAGATAAACATGTTGTAAAGTGTTTTATATTATAATCTCATTTTAACTGAGCTTTTTTGTGTTTAAATATTTTGATTATCAGTTATATTATATATATCTCCAATTTATTAATTATTTCCTTAATCATTGGTTATTTATATATATATCATGTTTTACTTTAATTTTATTCTATTTATTTACATAAGAAAAAATAATATTGTTTTCAAGGAAAGTTCTCCCTGTTTATCCAAGAGACATGGATTGTTTCATCCATGACCATATTTTAATTAAAAAACATTCAAGAATGAAACTTTAAGTATTATAATAGTTTTATTTAATGTGTAATTATTACTTTATTCTTATATTTATACTATGTTTTAATATTTTCATTTATATTGTTTTCCATGTGTGATACGTTTTCCATTTAACTAAAAATATGATTTTTTAACACACACTCCATGAATATCATTCCCTACCTCCTTTATTACTCTTATATTTCATTTTTCATTTTTTATTTTTTTATTATAATTTTATCTTCCTATTTTTGATACATTATGATTCTAAATAAATTAATTTAATTAATTTTGAGATTTCTCTAAATAAATACTATTGTTATTTTTTGTGGTTTTTATCTACAATAAAATACATTGATATTTATGATGATTTTATAAGGATATGATCAAAATTTGTCACTTATATTCATTCAATATTTGGTTTATGAATATGATTATTAAATTTTTATAAAACATGTTTTCTTTTCATGTGTTATGGTTTGATGATGTGATGAATATTTTATGATATTGTGGTGCACATATATATTGTTTTCATTATTTTAAAATTGGGAGAATAATTATATATCTATCTAATTCATTGTGTAATAAATAATATATAATGTGATAAAAATAACATAAATGGGGAGTTATCCCACAACATTAAGGGGCATTTTTGTATCAAATAGACTAGGTTGTGATCCTCAAATAATGAAATTATAGAAAGGAAATGAACCGAATCCACTATGGTTGTCTTGGTCTTGGTACCTGTCTAAGGAAATTATATTCTATGAATATATATACTCCTAAATCATTTTTCCTATTCACATATTATTTTTTAATGGATATGTATTAATTATGGATAATTCAATACTCTTATTTCTTATGTAGTATTTTCTATAAAAAATATGACATGATTCATGATTGTGATATATGAATTTATGGGAATGATATTATAATTCATAGAACATGTAATCAAAAAATTATTCTTATCTTATTCCCACATATGATCATTTACTAAAATATCTTATGTTTACCCATACACAGTATCTGAACTCATACATTTTTATGATTTCTTTCCCCAGATTAAGGAGAAATATGTAATGTATGTTTATGATGGGTTCTTGTTCTAAATAACTAAATGGGAAATGAATTATTTACATTATATTCAAGTAATTTATGTATCCATTTATAAAAATACATTAAAAATATATGGTCATTATGAATGTATTATTGTGAAATGTGTCGAATATTCCTCTAAAATGATGTATTATTTATATATGAAATGTAAGGTTCACTATTATAACATACCATAACATGAACCCTCTTATCCTATGGTGAAATAATGATCTTTACATTTGTGGATTTAAAGCACATAATTGTGTCCCAATTATTTCATCTAAACCCTATTGCATCAATAGGAATGTTGGATCACAAATGACCTCAATGACCTTTTTTGTTAATAGATTGAGATTACTATGAAAACACCTACATAAACATTTTAGAATGTCTTTAAATGATCATTTCCCCCACTTAACTACTATTTAATTATTTCAATATAGTACATCAACATCATCCAAGTGAAATTTTTTATATAAATAAATCATTCAAACTAATTATTTATAAACACGGGGAAGGTAAAATATAAAGGGTGAGATCAAATTATCTGTAAGGATTAAAAAATAATTTATAATTAAATGTCATTAAAGAGAATAAGAGTGAATATGGTTATGATGGCATAATCGATGTGAATGGTTGAATCCTTAAATAACTCATACCCATCAATACATGTATCACCAAACATGTAACATGGATAAGGAAAGAGTCATATGAATAAATAATCTTGAGCCATGTGATATCAATAATGATAAATTGAAACATTATACAACTATAGAAATCATATATAAAAAGTGTACATAACATTGGATAAAAATTTCATTTCACTCTTACAATAAATCGTACAAATTGAAAAATCATATAGGTGATATCCATACCTAAATAATTTGTCGGTTATCATAAACACACTGATCCATAGTTTCTCATGGAACGAACTTTTATTGGATGATAACAAAACAACCCCTCAAATTTCCAAGTACCATTATAAATTCATTACACATTAATCATTTCATTTAATTACGAAATAATAGAAAGTATTGTTATCTCTTTATTAACATGACTAAATTTTAATGGAAAAATTATAATTTTATATACAAATCTATGAAATATAATTATCCCATGTAAATAAATGGGTTACATAATAATCCCTTTGAAATAATATTATTATATATAGAAAAGAATGAGTATTGTGATAATAAAAAAATGTCCATGGGGATGATAAGTAAAATAAAAGTTATTGATGTTGGTGAATGTAAATACCATTAATGGATAAATAAAATTTTTTGAGGAAAATATAGTTTTCATTTTGAATAAAACAATTTAAAACAAAACATTTTTTAAAATCATATTATTTAAAAACAATACATGATCGATATAAAAGTAATTTTATAAATAATATATTTTTTTTAAAAATATATATTAATTTTTTAAACCATTACATTGAATGTTTTTTTAAAATTTCATTTATAAACATCTTGAATTTTTTAAAAACATTGTTTTGAAATAACTAAATTTCTAACCGAATTGATAAATGTATTTATATTTTATTAAAAATTGTTTCAATAAATTTTAGTAACAAATATCTGAAAATGAGAAAATTACAAGAAAATATCCTAAATAACTATATGATACTTTATTTCATGATAAAAATTCAACACCAGATACGTAATCATACACAATTCCCTCACACAATGAGATTGAAACATAATACTCCTAGAACTTTTGTAACTATGAATCAAAATCCCAATAAAAGAATAATAATGAATGAAACATGTAGTTTTATAAAATATTATTATATTAATTTAATATCATGTCAAATGGGATTTATATACACCACATTAATGAATATATGTTTATAACATATAAAATATCTCAAAGAAGGAAATTTGTAAAAAAATACCTTAAGGCATTGGTAACATTGAAACCATAAATCCCATGAAATATATGTGCTCAAATAGATATTTATATCAAGATAAATTTATTTATAATAATCATAAAATAATTTAATGGTTTATATATACATCATATAATAAAATAATTGGTGTAATGAAATTCATCTCACAAAAATAAAAGACATATAAAAAACCCCTTTGAGTCCGATTTGTCACGCTTTTCCTTTATCGTATGGAATTAAAAGAACATGTTAATTATAAAACCTCATTATAAACATTGAAAATTTAATTATTACTTTAATTTTATTTATAATAATGTTATATATAATTATATAGTAAATAATTTTAACATCTAATGTTTTGACCATATTTGGATCATGTGTCAAAATCAACTTTGGTAGGATGACAATGTATAATGAGTTAATTTAATACATATCTACATAATAATAATATTGACCTAATTTTATATTTATACAAAAATTATAATTTAAAAATAAATCATTATATATGGTTATAAAAACTAAATCAATGTTACAATCATGCAGATGGTATTTCGTCCATATGTATGAGTAACACATCCATATTTTAATGATTATCATGGGAATGAGGTATGTAATATTTTAAAAATTAAATATTATTATGATATCATAAATAACATTATATGAAATTAAGTTTAATTATATATATATATCATTATTTTGTTGAAAAAGGAATCACATCGCTTTAAGTAGAAGGTTGTCCACACATCGATGAAAGACGTTATCACGTTTTCAATTCACAAAATCTTTCTAAGAAAATGATATGTTATATTAACATAAATATAATTATTTCATTAATATAAAAAAAATTAATTTTATATCATATATTTTTTTTATATTTACACTTATTACCTTTAATGTAACATGCTAGTTAAAAATGGTTCACACTACTTCGTGAGGGGGTAGTGTGCCGTACAAATGATGGATGCTATAGAATTCCGTATGGAATGGAATATAAATTTTTTAATATCGTTTAACGTAGAAATAGTTAGTATTATGTTAAAATATCTTAAATATGAAATATAAATTGTATGTATGTCACTACACCCAACCATGATTGGTCGTAACGGAAAAATGAACAAAATCATTTTGCGAGGTGGTAATCTGTCATACACACGAATAATGATTTCACAACACATTTTCTGGTAATGTATGTTGTTTTTTGGATATAAACATAAAATAAAAAATATATTTATATTTATTAAACTATTTTTATTATATAAACATGTTTTAAGAACAAATGAAGTAGGTAGAGAAGTAAATAAAATACGAACGCTTTTATAAGAACATTATTGTTTCTTTATGAATCCTCCTTAGGTTTATTAAAAAACTATGAATGTTTTTATTTCATATATAAGTAAGGAAGTACGTTTTAGGGGGAGGGTTAATATTGGTGTTTTTTGGGAAGGTTTTGGACAATACAAGAAGCTTGAGGGCTGTGATGAATTGAGTATAGTGAATGGAACTTCTTAGTTGATGAGGAGTGGAAATAATGAAAATACTGAAACATATTTACTATAGGGAGGCCTCCCTTACTTAAAGTTCCAAAAAATAAAATAATAATGTTAAGGATGGATGTTTTAGTTATGAAACATAACCACAATAGAACCTAAATTAATTTCTAAACACTTTTTCCTTAACTCCTATGTATACTCATTTTCTAATTTCGGGGTTTCATTAAGTTAACGAGTTTTCTAACATATGTAATTCATCAATTGAGACTAAATTAATGTGATAAATATGAGAAAATATATAACGATTTATTTTAAATTTGATATTCAAATTATAAAACTAAAATCCCTTGTTTTTTGGATTTCAAATTTAACAGAAGCGCATGTAACTAACAAAAACATTTCATTAACACCAATAGTTCTAAAAATGTATTTATTATTGTAGGTTAAATATGTTCATTTTAAATGATAAATATTTCCTTAAATTTAAATAATTTTATTTTCATTAAAATTTAAAATACACTTTATAGATGAAACATTTGTTATTAATTTTTAATCATTTAATTAAATATCATTAGTTTTTAATTTACATCACTGACTATTTGGACATTATTTATTAAATTTTAATTTTGAAAAAAAAATTAATCGAATAAAGACCTCTTAATTTAATATATTTATATAAATATATTTTAATTTTAAAACATAATTGATCATAAAAAATAATTCTTTTTACCTCACTATTAATATTTTAATATCATTTATTTAATTAAAATTTTAAATTAATAATCTATGTGTTCGTGTTTATTAAGAATTTAATGTTATTATATAATCCTTAAAACTAAATTTAAAATAATAATAACAATAAAAAACATTTAAAATTAAAAATAAAATTTATAATGGATCCTATATAATATTCCTGTATCCCCAAAGCATTATACATTTAAATAGAATAAAGGTTCATTTCTTATTGTTTTCTTTTCTTATCTTAAAATATGTGTAACTGTCATAGAATTTCATCACCAAAACTAGTATGATTTGAGAAAAAATTCATATGATTATAAATGAGTCCATAAAATGGGTCTTGTTAACGTTATGGGTCATTTAATAAAATTATATTCTTTTTTTAAACATTATGTTAACTCGTTTTTCCTTAATCAATGTAATTAGAATTAATTAGTTTTTAATAACATTTTTCAAAAAATAATTATACCATATTAAGTAATATAAATTATTCTGATTTAAAGTAAAGAATCAATTATTTCAAATTTAATTCATAGGAGTGGTAGAATTTAATTTTAAAATAATTCCCAAAATGGGATAAAGAAGCTTCTTTTTAGAGTAAAATTGTTCAAATGTTCACAATGTATTTATATGTAATATCAATATAAAATTGATTATGATGTTCTTAATTGGATTAATCAATATATAATTGCACTATGATGACGTTAAATCCAAATTAAAATATAATTTTAGAATTAAAGTGGTTTAGAAAAAAAAAATTTCTTTAAATTAAAATTTAGTATATTTCACTATTCATGAAAATATAAAGCAAATTAGAAAAATAATAAAAATTAACCCTAAGAAAATAATTAAAATTTTAATTCAAATAATATCTATATATTACAATAAACAATTTATAAACATTAGATAATTGTTTTTAAAACAAGTCTTCCATTAAATGGTAGAATAAATTTATTTTGGAAAAATAAATTTTTTATGCTTTAAATAAATTTATTCTAATTTTATTCTTATAAATCATATTTCATGATTTTTGTAAATAAATAATTGAATAAAAAATATAAATTTAAATAATATTTTTCAATAATATTGATTAATATAAATTATTACGATGAACACCTTTTAGCTATAAAAATTGTTTTGAGACAAACAAATCAATTATATTTAATTGGAATCTATTTTCATTTCTAAATATTTGGTAACCAAATAATTCATTATATATACATGTGTAAATAATATTTTCATAATTCAATTAATCCTATTACTTTCAACCATTACTAATAACTAAGTCGTAACTATAATATTAAATATTAGTAGTATCTTTTTGTTCTGTAAAACTAAGTCTTGCATGTAACACACATTATATACGAAAATCAACATTTCAGGCAACAAAAGATAAAAATGGTGCTTCATATAATTAATGATTAGCCATTAATTGTGTGTTACAAAATATTTCAAAAAATTATAAAAATTGAATGATAATATTTCATAAAATTTAATGATTTTACTTCCTACCACAATAAAATGAATATTACATCAAAAATAGTCTTCTTTATCTATTGGCAAGCATTTGTAAAAATTTTTATGGATTCCTATAATATAAAATTAAATTAAAAAAACCCTCTATTAAAAAGGGAATGTAAGAAACAAAAAATTTACCTATTGTTATAAATAAATAGTGCCCCACAAAGGAGAACATAGGTGGTGACATAGAATAGGTGAAATTATTTTTGGGGAGTGATTGAATTAATTGGTCACAAAAAAATGATTGATCAATAGAATGTTATGGGAAATAAAACCATTAATATATTTTAACCAAAATACCACTGGTTCATCATAAATGAATGTAATAGAATAACATTTATTTTGAATATAATTTTCCTATAATTAAGGCTTTATCATACAAGTAATAAATACAAAATATGGAAATATTCATACATGATGAGTAGAATTTCAACCCTTAATATACATCCACTAACATCTAATCTTTTTATCTTAATTTTTAATTTTAAAATTGAATTTTTAATTCTTGAATCACTGGAATAAAAATTTGAATTATGTGTATTCAAAATGATTTTATACTATTACGTACCATCGATATTGGAATTATTCATCTATTTGGGCTTTCAGGCCACCAATTTGGTATTGTGGTCCTTAAAGGCATTTAGGCCACCAAAGGCCTTTGGTTCAGTAATTCTTTTGGTCAAACTCAATGATTTAGGGCCACCATGAGGACATTTGGCCACCTCATGGCCTTCAGGCTACCTGAAGCCCTCTATGCCACATGAAATTGTTCAAAATATACAATTTATTCTCTTCAAGGATAAGGATACTATTGAGGAATTATATAAGTTACATTCACCAGAGTAGAGCTAATGGTTTTGGAAGAATGAGAGGGTTTTACAATTTCCATCGGGACAATCCTGTGCATTCAGGGGAGCCTAGATAAATAGCCATGCGAGGGTGGAGAGATGACATCCTGATGTAGGCTTTGGGGAGGGGAGTTACAAGTAGTTATAGTAAAGAAAAATTACTTTAATACTTTTGGATTATATAATTTCATGAAAACTATTGGAAATTTAAGGGTTCCCCTTCCATGCTTAAAATTGGAAATATCATCAATGAATAAAAAAAGAAGGCCTCAAGGCCATTTTGGGGGACAAGTCACAATATGTTACATTAATCATTAATATTCAATGGTAAAAATAAAAATTTAGACTATATAAATCCTTAAAACCCTAAAAAAATTATTTTTTAATGATAATGGATATCAGAAAACATTCATTATTAAAACAAAAAAATATTGATATATTCCATTCAAATAAAATTGATCACATAATAACTTCATCAACCAATGATTATATATACAATAAAATATTTTTTCCAATAATTACAACTTTATCATTGATCATATAAATCCTAATATTTATCAGTAACATATTTCATTATATAAATAAAAATAATGTAAAATTATTAATTAAAATAAAATCACATACTTCATCAAAATAAAATGTATCTTAAAATGATGTTAATAACAAAACTTATTTTTATTACCTAAATCCCTCAAACGTGGGAGTTTTTGAATTTAAATATATTTCCATCATTTTTATTGTATTCCTAGTGTTGTATATATAACTTTTAATATAACCTCATGTAAAAAATCATATTCTAAAAAGTTATCTAAACCATTCCATTGAAAGTGACTATAACAGCCCATGACATGCACCCCAAAATCCACTAATGAAATTGTGATCATTACATTTACATATTTTATAAGGATACATACTAAAAAATTCATCTAAATGATGAAACCTGAAAAGAAAAATCAGATCACTATCACCCTCAAGGGCCATTTGGGATTAGAGTATTATGGAATTAAGAAAAAAATACGACATAAAAATATTGCATGAATGTAAATTAAAACATCATACGCATAACCTATATTTTCATATTTCATGTTAGGTTATAAAAATCAACCATATAAGATAATCTATTGACATAATAAATTCAACGTCATTATCTATAACCTAGGGAAAATGAATCTTATGAAGGGTGATCTCAAATTCTTAGTGAGGGTACACATAATAATTAACCATTGAATTTCATAGATAATAAAAATAGTGAATAAGGGTATGATGACATAATAAAAGATTACAAGAAAATAAAAAAATAAGTCATTTCCATAAATATCTTGGATCATCAAATGTAACACCCCAGGTAAATAAGGAATATGATATTTTCATATTTATCCATATTTGTGAATAAAATATTAATATGACTTTAAAGGGGACGCTATGCTCGATGACGTACCCAACACGCAACAACGAGTTTCTTGGGAATCTTATGTTGCACTCTAATAATAAAATAATATTATTTTAAATGGTAGTTAACATGTAGCCATTGTAATGGCGGGAATGGATAGAAATAACTAAAATATGATTATATATGTTCTTAAATATTTTTACATTTATACAATAAAAGATAAAGGGTTAAAATGCGGAAAAAATTCAATTTTAGGCGTATATGCCCTAGTTTTCACTAAAGGTTCACTTATCACATTTTGATGGAGAACCGTCATTAAATATAGTTTTGTTCACTCTTAAACATTCTTTTGGACCAAATAAAACTCTTATTAAGAATCGGGACATCAAAATTTACTTTGTGTAAATTTTTGGTATCTTTCCGATAAAGTTCATTTTTTTTAATGAATATTGTAAAATGTTGTATTTTAATTCAAAACTACTTTTTAATCTAATTTATTTATATGATTAGATTATATTTTTAATTGGTTTTAAAGTGAAATTAGAAAATATTTTTACCATTAAATCCAATAGTGGTCGTTGGAATCAATTTCACTTTGAAATCAGACTTAAACTAGTGTCAATCTTTTGATACTTATTATTTCATAAAACACGCTATTTGTCATGACAGCGGGAATTAATTATTAAATTAATTAATGTGACTTATATGTTTTGAATTTTGTAAAACGGACTTCATTTTGGAATTCAGAATATCAAATATAGCTTAGGGTGAATTTTTGGGATTTTTCTGAAAAACTTCAATTTTTGATGAATAGTGAAACCACTAAGTGGTACTTATAAAAACTGATTTTCCGTTTAAATGAAATTTTGCCATCATTGTGTTTTGATTTTCAAAAATCCGACATACATGGTTGTCATTAAGAAGTAAAATGCCGTTCAATGAGATTAAAATAATTTTTTGGTGAATAGTAACTTATTAAGTTTTTAATCGCGATTAGTGGTAATTAGTGTAGTTTAAGGTAAAAATAATGCTTTAATAAAATGATATGAGCTTGAAACATGTCTTAACCTCATTGGTTGTATCATGGCAGACCAAGAAAATCCATGGGTCAACTTGGGGACCCCATGGATCTACTTTGGTTGGGAAATGACATAAATAACATTTTATTTAATGTAAAAGTAAAATTGACACAAACATGATATGTTTTACTAAAACAATTTTTAAGTGGGGTTATACAAGTCATATTTTTGATTATAAATATTCATTGGAAATATAAAAAGATTTCCTACATCATAGTATTTTTTTATAATTTTTAGACATTAAATAAATTAAATTATTTATGACATAATAATGATGCCGCGATGACATCATTATTTGACGATTTAAATAAAATGGAACGATAATGTAAAATCTATGAACTAAACATGTCCAAAGCTTATTGTATGAGTGGATTTCGAAGCCTTATCACCTTATCCACGAATTATATCAATGTGGGACCTTTTGAAACCGAAAAACATTTTCAAATAAAGTAATATTTCTTTAGTTTCCAAAAGTGCCCCTCCTCTTCTCTTATAAAAGGCCCCCACCTCTACCTCATTTAACACACTCCTCAAGCCTTTGGCTCGACAAAACCCTGCCCATTTTCTCTCTCCACATCCCTATCCTCATCCTAGAGGATTCCCTTTGGGCATAATCCTTTCAAAGGAAGCCTTTAGGCTCAAATCAAAAGAAGTTACACTTTTAAAGGTAATTCATTCTCTAATGTTCATTTGTTTTATTTTGCTTCTCCAACCCCCTAAACTCTTTCTATTTACTTCTTTTGTAAAAACACCAGTATCTTCAATATACTAAGATGTTTTTATAAGATTTATTCGAGCTACAATCTCACACAACTACATCAAATGGTTAAAGAACATACGGTTTCCGTGGATGGTGAAATTCTGCCTCCCGAAACGATGATTGTTCAATAATCATTTAACACCTTCAAAGGTGGCCATTATGATGTCACTATTTTTATATATGATATATAATATGGTTATGTTTTATTTATGCTTCTGTATTTTTCATTTTTGTCTTACCTTTATGGCTTCCATTATGGGTATACGCGATATCTTCATTTAAGAAAGTGCGGACTACCGCCCCCTCAAAGTGATTTGATTCGTTAAATACCATATGTGGGATGTATAAAGGATGGAAATATGATATTATATATGATATTATACCGGAATTATAATATACCTTTATATCATTATTATTTTATTCTATAAAATACGAAATAGAAATGAAAGTAGCGTTCATGCGTACGTACGGCTTACCGTCTCCATGAACGGTGCATTTCATTTCTTACCTCTAAATGATTATGTAATGTTATAAATGCATGAATGTACTAGATATATATGACATATATGATATCTACATAATGAATACAATTCTGGATATAATAAACATTTGGCCACACGAACAACATGTAATTGTAAGAAGTCCACTTTCGATTTAAGAACCAAATATAGGCAAAACAAATATTATTAACTTAAATGATTACATAATGTTTATGACATGGTAATAAGTGGTATAAAAGTAATAATTAACTTGAAAAACGTTCTTAAGGAATTAGAAATTAACTCAAGTTTATTATTCAGGAGATTAAAGAACGATCGAGTCAAGTCGGACCCCAGGTAAGGGATCCTACAACTCTCTTTCTTTTTAAGTACACTCTTTTATGTCATTTATTTTAAGCTCATATTTCTTATGATTGGGATGTTCTTTTATATTTCATTTACTGTAATTTTTATGTTCTGTGATGAGAGACCCTATTCTCTCTCATCAATCCATTTTGGAATTTTTGAGTGGCGCCGTTAGGCTGCCGAACTTTCGTAAGAAATCTAACCTCTCTCTTTCTTTTTAAGTACTCTCCTTTATGTCACTTATTTTAAACTCCTCCTTGCAATGTTGGGGGATTTTCTTTTATATTACACATTCTGTAAATTCTATTGTAATATGATGGGATACTCTATTTGATCTCATCAATCCATATTCGGAAGTTTTATGTGGCGCCGTTAGGCTGCCGAGTTTTCGTAAGGGATTTTTCATCTCACTTTTATTCCCGTGAGATTTATGCTACATTTTCCACAAATTCCATTAAGTGGTGTATGTACTGCCCATTATTCTACTCTTTGTGTAATATACTTTCGTTTATGAGTATTTACATCAATGACCTATTGTCATTCATTCATGGGGTGTATGTTTTGAAAGATACCCAAGTCGGTAAGGGAACCTTTCACCCTCCTCTTTTTTAAAAGACTTCTTTTATTGGGTCTTTTAATTTACATATTTTTATGTTGGGATATGTTGTCATACATCCTTATTGATGTAAATTTTTTGTCCAAGTGATGAGATACACTTTTTATCTCTCATCAACTCATTTTGATGTGATGTCGTTAGGCTGTCAAGGGAACTTTTTAATCCAATTTCGATTTCCTTGGGTTCAACTTGTAGTCATTGAACATGTCATCCATTGAATATGTGTGAATGTCCTTTTACTGTTTTACACTTAATATCCACTTATATTGGGTGTATATATATTTGTCACACATATTTTTGAGATTTATTTGTCCTTAATTTAAGGATACCTTCTTTATAAGGGATTTCATCACATTTGACATTTATATTGAGGGTTCATTGTTGCTATGCACCAATTCACTATTATATGGTGTATATACTGTCCTTTGGAGTATTATATCATGAATCCTTTTATTATCATGATATTATAAAGTTCTGACTAAATGTTATTCCTCGATTATTGTATTCAAGTGTCTCTAATTTTGGTAAAACTCCTTTAACCAAAACATCGTTTTAAATGTATTAATTATTTGTTCTTATTGATATCCATGTTTTCAAAATGGTTTTAAGGATTTATTTATATATATATTAATGGTTTAAAATGTTAAAAGCTTCAAGGTGGTATGGGACTTCGTCTCAATCTCCTTTCATTGAGGCATATTTTATTTTATACACAACTTTCTTTTATACGGTGTATAAACCCCTTTGACTTTTACGTTTATTCAAAAGGAATCTTTTTTATACGAAGCGTTTACTAAACGACAAAAGGGAATGCTTTTGTCGTACGTATGCGGCGAGAACGACTTCTCCGCCGTCGTGATCATTATTTGAGTTTCGGCTTCTTCTACAAGCCATACCTTCTTTTTAAAAGAAAAATAAATACCATGTTTTACTTTTCTTTTATTTTGGTATTGAAAATGGTTTTCATAATGTTTTTATATCAATGTGTTGTGTTGATATCTCGTGATCGAAATGTGGAAATTTTATGTTTCCTTTATGCATGTTTTCTGTGATATGATTATGTTATGGTTCTTGGGCATTATTATGAAGACGGGTGGTTCCGTGATAAACTAAGGGCGGGTGAGCCCGTTATAGCTCTCCAATGCATTGGGTAACGCGAAGGAGTGAAACGTTAAGGTTTCTCCGAAGAGATTTAGGGAATATACTGTGATGGGTATTCCAAACGTAACCAAGAGGGTTACTCCCTACGTAAGAATGTTATGAATGCCTCAAGTTACCTTTATGTCTTATGTTTTCTATGATTTATTCATGATTTGATATGCCTATGTTTTATGGGTAAAGTATGATTTCATTCTTATGTATATATGAACTCATGTTTCCTTTCCATATTTTTATAACCCTTACTGAGCTTTTTATGCTCATCCCAAGTTTTTGAAATGCTTTTCACAGGTCAAGGGAAAGGTACATGATGTGACGATAGTGTCAAGGGTGTGTCAAGAAAGAATATGTGTTTCATTTTAAATAGGTTTCCATTGATGGGAATAATGAATATTGTCTTTTATGTAACCACCTTGTTTAAATGTGGAATGTAATGCAAGTTCCATGATCTAATTCTCTAAAACTCTAAACCTGAAAAGATCCTCAATGTGTAATCTTTTAGTAACTCACGTTTAAGTAAGGTTTAAGGCTGGGGCCTTATAGTTGGTATCAAAGGTCGGTTTAGATAACTTTAGAGGTTAGGGTATTCTTTAAGAATAATTGATAATTACCATAATAGTTAGGATTTAAAAAAGAGTCTTAGTATTAGATAAAGTGAATGAGTAAGTATATCTTATTGTCTATCTTACTCATTAGTACATGATGGTTTTGTTGATTTACTCACACTGACCTTTTTGGTTTTAGTAATTGGATGGATCTAGCAGGCACCAAAGTAACAGTGGATGTGAAGGAAACTGTGACAGTTTTTTGAGCAAGCAACTGAATGATATGGGAGCTGCAATGAGAACTCTTTTGATTATCCTCAACCAACTATCTGGAGTCATAATTGACCACCTAAACCTTGGAGATTTCTCTAAGGCATCATATATTCAAGAAACAAATCCCTACGGAAGCACATGTAATAATAAAAAAGGTAAGTGTGTTCCAAAACCTATGTGTCAAAGATGTGGAAAGAAACACCTAGGAAAATGTTTCAAAGGGACAGAAATATGCTATAGATGTGGAAATGAAGGTCATAAAGCAAGAACCTGCCATGGAAAAAGGAGGCATCCAGTTGACTCGAGGAAAGGGAAAGAAGTTCTTTCTGAGGGATCAATTGAATGTTTTAAATGTGGTGTGCATGGTCATTATGTAAACACATGTCCTATGAAGAAGTTTCGTGAATGGGGTCACCAAGAGCGTACCAATATTCATTTACCAATACCTAATGCCATTCCGATTGAGGATGAAGAAACTGACAATGACCAATCAAAGGTATGTACTATTTCATGACTATTGTTTTCTTATTTTGGAATCTTAGGATATGATTCATGATTTTGTTTGTAGGAAAGAGGTATTTCGAAATAAGTTGGAAAGGAATGGATAATGGATCATGAAGAATGTTGAATGAGTAAGATGTCAACATATAAGGGCTTCAAGAGTTAGGGTGAAATTCTTAAGAGTATTAAGTCTCTTTTGATGATGGGGTTACATTAGAAGACTTTTTATATTATGTGTAACCCTGATGTTTAATATAGGAAAATTTTATTCAAGTAATAGTTATCATTTCTTTTGTGGACATAGTTATAAAGAACCATTTGGGTTTATATGATCCTTACTTTTGAGGTAATTATGGGTTACCATATGTTATTATTGAAGTGAAAGGCATGAGATAAAATCGAGGTTAAATTATGTTATGGTTATTTTTGATGATTTTATCCATTTTTGGGTAATGATTTGAGAATTATATAGTTTTGGAAAAATGACAACACGCAGACCGTGTGACAACAAGTCGCGTCGGACAATGCTGCGGGAATCGAACCCACAACCAAAGTGCGACTGGTATTTATAGCCTACCACTATACTACGTGAAGTCCCTGGTTAGTTTGAATGATTCTTTTTAGTTATATAATTTTATGAACTAAGAGTATGTTGATTTTGGAGGATATGTGATTAGGATAATTACTTTTCAATGTGAGACTTTGGGAGCAACTGATGTTGTTTGGAGATAAATGTTACGATTTAACTTGGAAGACTATGTGACTAAATCCTTCAAATATTTGGGTTTCAATATTATATTGGTTTACTTTGAAGAATTTTATGGACAAATTGTTTATCGGATGGTCCTCGTTGAACTTTGGGTTTTGTTGGACAAATTTTGGAGATTAAGAATAGATTTTCTTGTTATAAGGGGTTATCCTTTTCTGGATTATCTGATCTTGTACTAACCTTTTTGGTTTTGGGTTTGGTTAAAGCCTAAATACATGGGATGTATATAGTTCTCTTTTGGGGATTAGGTGATTCTCTAGAAGTTGATTATAGTACTCTTAATGCGAATAAGTCTCCCTAAATACTCGTCTTTTGGAAAAAATATGAGTTTGACTAAGGAATCTAGTAAAAGTAGAAAGTCAACATGATAAGTGATTATGCTTCCTTATGAATAAATTCCTCAATAAAAAGTAACTTAAAACAAAAATGTTGTCAATTAACTTTTCCTACTGGGGAACCCAACACCGTTTAACCCAACACAAGTTTGTGATTTTCTTATTGTTAACTTTCTCCTAAACATGTTTTCTATCACTCTCCATCGGAACATGACCCTATGTTTTCTCCTCCATGTCCATATTTTCATACTTAGAATACTAGTATGGGTTAACTTGGGTGACCTCTGTGCTTATCTTTCTTTATTTTAAAGTGATTGTTTTACCGACTCTTGTTCCGATGTGGGACGTTCAAGGATGTTTCCAAGCGCAATTTTAAAATTGCGAGGATGCAATTCCCAAAAGGGGGGAAGGATGTAACACCCCAGGTAAATAAGGAATATGACATTTTCATATTTATCCATATTTGTGAATAAAATATTAATATGACTTTAAAGGGGACGCTATGCTCGATGGCGTACCCAACAGGCAACAACGAGTTTCTTGGGAATCTTACGTTGCACTCTAATAATAAAATAATATTATTTTAAATGGTAGTTAACATGTAGCCGTTGTAATGGCGGGAATGGATAGAAATAACTAAAATATGATTATATATGTTCTTAAATATTTTTACATTTATACAATAAAAGATAAAGGCTTAAAATACGGAAAGAATTCAATTTTTGGCATATATGCCCTAGTTTTCACTAAAAGTTCACTTATCACATTTTGATGGAGAACCGTCATTAAATATAGTTTTGTTCAATCTTAAACATTGTTTTGGACCAAATAAAACTCTTATTAAGAATCGGGACATCAAAATTTACTTTGTGTAAATTTTTGGTATCTTTCCGATAAAGTTCATTTTTTTAATGAATAACGTAAAATGTTGTATTTTAATTCAAAACCACTTTTTAATATAATTTATTTATATGATTAGATTATATTTTGAATTAGTTTTAAAGTGAAATTAGAAAATATTTTTACCATTAAATCCAATAGTGGTCGTTGGAATCAATTTCACTTTGAAATCAGACTTAAACTAGTATCAATCTTTTGATACTTATTGTTTCATAAAACACGCTATTTGTCATGAAAGCTGGAATTAATTATTAAATTAATTAATGTGACTTATATGTTTTGAATTTTGTAAAACGGACTTCATTTTTGAATTCAGAATATCAAATATAGCTTAGGGTGAATTTTTGTGATTTTTCTGAAAAACTTCAATTTTTGATGAATAGTGAAACCACTAAGTGGTACTTATAAAAACTGATTTTCCGTTTAAATGAAAATTTTCGATCATTGTGTTTTGATTTTCAAAAATCCGACATACATGGTTGTCATTAAGAAGTAAAATGTGGTTCAATGAGATTAAAATAATTTTTTGGTGAATAGTAACTTATTAAGTTTTTAATCACGATTAGTGGTAATTAGTGTAGTTTAAGGTAAAAATAATGATTTAATAAAATTAGATGAGCTTGACACATGTATTACCCTCATTGGTTGTATCATGGCCGACAAAGACAAGCCATGGGTCAACTTGGGGACCCCATGGATCCACTTTGGTTGGGAAATGACATAAATAACATTTCATTTAATGTAAAAGTAAAATTGACACAAACATGATATGTTTTACTAAAACAATTTTTAAGTGGGGTTATACAAGTCATAGTTTTGATTATAAATATTCATTGGAAAGATAAAACGATTTCCTACATCATAGTAGTTTTTTTATAATTTTTAGACATTAAATAAATTAAATTATTTATGACATAATAATGATGCAGTGATGACATCATTATTTGACGATTTAAATAAAATGGAAAGATAATGTAAAATATATGAACTACACATGTCCAAAACTTATTGGATGAGTGGATTTAGAAGCCTTATAACCTTATCCCCGAATTTTATCAATGTGGGACCTTTTGAAACCGAAACACATTTTCAAATAAAGTAATATTTCTTTACTTTCCAAAAGTGCCCCTCCTCTCCTCTTATAAAAGGCCACCACCTCTACCTCATTTAACACACTCCTCAAGCCTTTGGCTTGGCCAAACCCTGACCATTTACTCTCTCCACATCCCTCTACTCATCGTAGAGGATTAACTTTGGGCATAATCCTTTCAAAGGAAGCCTTTAGGCTCAAATCAAAAGGAGTTACACTTTTAAAGGTAATTCATTCTCTCATGTTCATTTGTTTTATTTTTCTTCTCCAACCCCCTAAACTCTTTTTATTTACTTCTTTTGTAACAACACCAGTATCTTCAATATACTAAGATGTTGTTATAAGATTTATTCGAGCTACACTCTCACACAACTACATCAAATGGTTAAAGAACATACGGTTTCCGTGGATGGTGAAATTCTGCCTCCCGAAACGATGATTGTTGAATACTCATTTAACACCTTCAAAGGTGGCCATTATGATGTCACTATTTTTATATATGATATATAATATGTTTATGTTTTATTTATGATTATGTATTTTTCATTTTTGTCTTACCTTTATGGCTTCCATTATGGGTATACGTGATATCTTCATTTAAGGAAGTGCGGACTACCGCTCCCTCAAAGTGATTTGATTCGTTAAATACCATTTGTGGGATGTATAAAGGATGGAAATATGATATTATATATGATATTATACTGGAATTATAATATACCTTTATATCATAATTATTTTATTCTATAAAATACGAAATAGAAATGAAAGTAGCGTTCATGCGTACGTACGGCTTACCGTCTCCATGAACGGTGCATTTCATTTCTTACCTCTAAATGATTATGTAATGTTATAAATTCATGCATGTACTGGATATATATATGACATATATGATATCTACATAATGAATACAATTCTGGATATAATAAACATTTGGCCACACAAACAACATGTAATTGTAAGAAGTCCACTTTCGACTTAAGAACCAAATATCAGCAAAACAAATATTATTAACTTAAATGATTACATAATGTTTATGACATGGTAATAAGTGGTATAAATGTAATAATGAACTTTAAAAAGGTTCTTAAGGAATTAGAAATTAACTCAAGTTTATTATTCATGAGATTAAAGAATGATCGAGTCAAGTCGGACCCGAGGTAAGGGATCCTACAACTCTCTTTCTTTTTAAGTACACTCTTTTATGTCATTTATTTTAAGCTCATCTTTCTTGTGATTGGGATGTTCTTTTATATTACATTTACTGTAATTTTTATGTTCATGTGATGAGAGACCCTATTCTCTCTCATCAATCAATTTTGGATGTTTTGAGTGGCGCCGTTAGGCTGCCAAACTTTCGTAAGAAATCTAACCTCTCTCTTTCTTTTTAAGTACTCTCCTTTATGTCACTTCTTTTAAACTCCTCCTTGCAATGTTGGGGGATTTTCTTTTATATTCCACTTGCTGTAAATTCTATTTTAATATGATGGGATACTCTATTTGATCTCATCAATCCATATTCGGAAGTTTTATGTGGCGCCGTTAGGCTGCCGAGTTTTCGTAAGGGATTTTTCATCTCACTTTTATTCCCGTGAGATTTATGCTACATTTTACACAAATTCCATTAAGTGGTGTATGTACTGCCCATTATTCTAATCTTTGTGTTATATAATTTCGTTTATGAGTATTTACATCAATGACCTATTGTCTTTCTTTCATGGGGTGTATGTTTTGAAAGATACCCAAGTCGGTAAGGGAACCTTTCACCCTCCTCTTTTTTAAAAGACTTCTTTTATTGGGTCTTTTAATTTACATATTTTTATGTTGGGATATGTTCTCATATATCCTTATTGATGTAAATTTTATTTCCAAGTGATGAGATACACTTTTTATCTCTCATCAACTCATTTTGATGTGATGCCATTAGGCTGTCAAGGGAACTTTTTATCCCAATTTCGATTCCTTGGGTTCAACTTGTAGTCATTGAATATGTCATCCATTGAATATGTGTGAATGAAATTTTACTGTTTTACACTTAATATCCACTTATATTGGGTGTATATATATTTTTCACACATATTTTTGAGATTTATTTGTCTTTAATTTAAGGATACCTTCTTTATATGGGATTTCATCACATTTGACATTTCTATTGAGGGTTCATTGTTGTTATGCACCAATTCACTCTTATATGGTGTATATACTGTCCTTTGGAGTATTATATCTTGAATCCTTTTATTCTCATGATATTATAAAGTTCTGACTAAATGTTATTCCTCGATTATTGTATTCAAGTGTCTCTAATTTTGGTAAAACTCCTTTAACCAAAACATCGTTTTAAATGTTTTAATTATTTGTTCTTATTAATATCCATGTTTTAAAAATGGTTTTAAGGATTTATTTACATAGATATTAATGGTTTAAAAAGTTAAAAGATTCAAGGTGGTATGGTACTTCGTCTCAATCTCCTTTAATTGAGGCATATTTTATTTTATACACAACTTTCTTTTATACGGTGTATAAACCCCTTTGAATTTTACGTTTATTCAAAAGGAATCCTTTTTATACGAAGCTTTTACTAAACGACAAAAGGGAATGCTTTTGTCGTACGTATGCGGCAACAACGACTTCTCCGTCGTCGTGACTGTTATTTGAGTTTCGGCTTCCTCTACAAGCCATACCTTCTTTTTAAAAGAAAAATAAATACCATGTTTTACTTTTCTTTTATTTTGGTATTGAAAATGGTTTTCATAATGTTTTTATATCAATGTGTTGTGTTGATATCTCGTGATTGAAATGTGGAAAATTTTATGTTTCCTTTATGCATGTTTTATGTGATATGATTATGTTATGGTTCTTGGGCATTATTATGAAGACGGGTGGTTCCGTGATAAACTAAGGGCGGGTGAGCCCGTTATAGCTCTCCAATGCATTGGGTAACGCGAAGGAGTGAATCTTTAAGGTTTCTCCGAAGAGATTTAGGGAATATACTGTGATGGGTATTCCAAACGTAACCAAGAGGGTTACTCCATACGTAAGAATGTTATGAATGCCTCAAGTTACCTTTATGTCTTATGTTTTCAATGATTTATTCATGATTTGATATGCCTATGTTTTATGGGTAAAGTATGATTTCATTCTTATGTATATATGAACTCATGTTTCTTTTCCATATTTTTATAACCCTTACTGATCTTTTTATGCTCATCCCAGGTTTTTGAAATGCTTTTCACAGGTCAAGGGAAAGGTACATGATGTGACGATAGTGTCAAGGATGTGTCAAGAAAGAATCTATGTTTCATTTTAAATAGGTTTCCATTGATGGGAAGAATGAATATTGTCTTTTATGTAACCACCTTGTTTAAATGTGGAATGTAATGCATGTTCCATGATCTAATTCTCTAAAACTCTAAACCTGAAAAGATCCTCAATGTGTAATCTTGTAATAACTCAAGTTTAAGTAAGGTTTAAGGCTGGGGCCTTATATCAAATATGAAACCATGGAAATGGATAGAGTTATCAGAATCAACAATCATGAGCCTTGTGATATTAATCTTATTCAAATTACGTATCATAAATTCATAAGTAGAATAAAATAAATATGTACATTCCTTGGGTCATAATTTACAATTTAATCTTAAAATCAAAATTATAAGTGGAACTATCATATGTTTTATTTTCAAACCCAATTCATTAGAGGGATATCATGAACATAGCCCTCTATTGTTTATCACGAAAAAAACTATCATTGGTTTATAATGTTACCAACATTCGAATTTCCATGTACCATTAATAATTATTTACATAGAAAAAATTATTATATCCTAAACGCAATAGAAAAACCATTTTCCTTTTCATAAAATTATAAAACCTAGAAAAGGAAATAGGTTCTGCATGAATCTCTTTTGAAACATGAATGACACATGGAAAATAATTCTGTTCAATAAAATTGGCTCTAAAAAATCATAAATCTTCTCCATATGTATGAATATTAAATCAATAAAAAATTTCCCAAGTATATGAAAATAAAATAAAATGTTTTTATTCACTGATGAATTGAAATACCATTAAAATATCATTTAATAAATCCATGTCGAAAATATCCATTTCATTTTTAGAAATACTTTTTAAAACAAAAAGCATTTTGAAAATCCATTTCATTGAAAAAAACATGGAATTATATAAGTGATGTTTTAAAAATAATTTATAAAACTGTTTACTTCATTTTTTTTAAATCCTATCACATAAAAATGTTCTTAAATTATAATTTATAAAAATATTGAAAACACAATTTAGAGAAAACACATATTTTCAATCGAAGAGAGAAATGAAGAAATATATTTTAATTAATCATTATAAATTATTTTTAGTACCATATATTTTGAAAATGGTAAAATTAATTTAAAATATATTGAAAAACCTGATTATAAGGGAATTTATAATAATTATACTAATTAATGATCTTATATTTATCATACACAATCCGGATTAATGATGATATTGAAAAAAAAACTTTTTGCACTTTTGTTACATTAAATAATGATCTCTATGAAAGAATTACATTAAATTAATGATATAATATCATTTTAAATAATTATATTCATTATATTATATGAAATATGGGTATTATAGACACCACAATAAAGAAGATTGTTTTCTTTCATAACAAACATGTCAAAGAAGCCTAATTATGAAAAAAACCCATACCGCTTTGGTAATATCATAACCATTTCCACACAGAAGATAAATCATAAAATTAATTTCTAAATACATATAAATTTATGTATAATAATAACATAATACATTCAAGGGTAATATATTGTATACCCAAAAAAACATTTGTGAAAATGGCATGTATCTCATAGAGTTAATAATGAGACTGAAAAACCCTTACATTGAGTCTGATACGTCATGATTTTCAATTATAATCCCAAAAAATAAACTAATATCAATTAAATAATATCATGTGAAGATTTTTTGGGTTTTATATTTACTATTATTTTAATTATTGTCTTTCTATATATAGTAACATAATCAATTAGGTTTGCATCGGTTGTTTTGACCATATTTGGATTTAGTGTCAAAATCGACATTGGTAGGTTGACTATGGTCAATGAAATAATTATATAAATATCTCCATAATATTAATAATCACATAATTATAATATTTATACATAAATTATACATAAAAAATGAATCATGGATCATTTTTTATAAATGAATTGACTAGACAATCAAGGAGACAGTAGGCCTTACATAATACTATTTAACATTTCCATTTTTCAATGGAAATTATAAAAAGAAGGTGTGTAATATTTTATATTTGAATAATGAAAATTATTTCATAAATATAATTATTGTTAATTAAATAAACATATATATATCATTATTATGATGTAAAAGAAACCTAATTGTGAAAAAAAACCCATACCGCTTTGGTAATATCAGAACCATTATCCGCAGAGAAGAGAGATCATAAAATTAATTTTGTAAATACATATAAATTTATGTATAATAATCATATAATACATTCAAGGGTAATATATTGTCCACCAAGCAAAAAAATTGTGAAAATATCATGTATCTCATTGAGATAAAAGTGAGACTGAAAAACCCTTACATTGAGTCTGATTCATCATGATTTTCAATTATAATCCCAAAAAATAAACTAATATCATTTAAATAATATCATGTGAATTTTATTCTATTTTATATTTACTATTATATCAATAATCTTCTTGCAATATATAGTAATATAATCAGTTAGGTTTGCATCAGTTGTTTTGACCATATTTGGATTAAGTGTCAAAATCGATATTTGTAATTTGACTATGGTCAGTGGAAGCATTATATAAATATCTCCATATTATTAATAATCACATAATTATAATATTTATACATAAATTATACTTAAAAATGAATCATGAATGATTTTTTAATAAATGAACCGACCAAAAAATCATGGAGACAGTAGGCCTTACGTAATCCTATTTAAAATTTCTATTTTTCAATGACCATTATTAAAAAGAAGGTGTGTAATATTTTATATTTGAATAATTATAATTATATCATAAATATAATTATATTTAATTAAATAAACATATATATATCATTATTATGATGTATAATGAATGAAATCAATTCGAGGAGGTGGTATTGCATACATCCACGAACAACATTTTGATTTTTTATTATGTGAAATTGTAATAAGAAAATGATATACTATATATATATATTTATGTCATTAATTAAAAAAAATAAATCATTTAAATTATATATATTCATTTTAGTTACCGTTATAACATTCCATGTATCATTTTATTGAAAACGCTTCACATCACTTTGGGATGTTATAGTCATCTGTACACATGAGCGATGTTATCGTATCCCTAACAGAATGGAATATAAAAATGTGTATTTTATATAATGACCCTAGATGTTATAAAATGTTATTTATATCATAAATATCATATATAAATAGTATTTAAATCATTATTCCGATCCATTTAAGGTGGCAATTTTAAAATTATGGGCATAGTTTTATGAATATGTAGTCCTTCATTCACAAGAATGATGATTTCATATCCCCTTTGATGAAAATATGAGTTGTGTTCTATCCTAAACATAATATAAATTAATTTATTTATATTTATGATGTTGAGGATATTATATAAGTTTGATATAAGAAGTGATGTTAAGAAAGAAATAAAATAAGAACACATTTAGAACAACATTACATCTTCTTTGGGCATCATCATTATGATTTCTCTAAAACATTGAAAGGATTCCATTATGCATATAATATGGATCTAGGATAAGGTTATTGAATTTTTGAGATGATTTGTGTTGGGTTGGGATTAGCCAAAAACATGTAAGGATTTTTGGAAAGTGGGTTCATTTTTATAGATTAGATAGAGTAACAGTCCTGTAAATAAATACAATTACTATTGGGAGGTATCTGTTACAACACATGCCCCCAAAATTGAATAATAATGGAGCAAAGGGATTCAATTGTCTTGAAAACCACCAACACACAAAATTAATTCATTTTCTAAAAATTTTATTCCTCTACTCTTATGTTTTCTCATTTTAGTTTTATAATCCGTGTAATATCATAATTAACACTATTTAAATTGAGAATTTTTTCAAAAATTTATACCCACTAATTTTAAATTTTAAACACAAATTTTAAAATGATAATAATTTTTGTGTGAAAATTAAATTTAAAAAAATCAAATGTAATGCACAAAAACACTACTTATACCATAACAAGACTAAAAATGTTATTATTACTTAGAGGATAATATAATAATTATAAAATATTAATTAGTCCATAAATAGTCCCCATTTTATATTTCATAATATTAAAAAAACTCTTTATTGAATTTAATAGTTTTAGTAATTTTAAATCATTTAATAAAATATGATTTATTAAAAAATAACATCAATGCAAATTTTGAAATTATTTATTTACTTTGAATTTTTTAAAAAATAAACACAAAAATTTATGTCAATGAAATTATGTTCAAATATATGTATCATGATTTATTCATCTTAAAAATTGGGAAAAAGAGAATCATTATATTTACCTAACATTTAATATTTTTAATATCAAGTTTTTATTTAATAATTAACTAAATAATCAATGCATTGACGTTTATGAAGTAATTAATGTAATAATATTATATATAAAAAATAAATATAAAATAGTATGATAATAAACTATCATTTTTCTCTAAATTAAATTTATAGCTTAACTTATAAAGTTCTCCCCTATCCCCAAAGTATTAGATAAATTACAAAGAATAAATGTATATTTTTTATCTTTATCTTAAATTATTATATGGGTCAATTTCATTGATTATTATCCAAAAAACTTATTTATTAGTATATTGTGGTCATAAGGGTCTTAATGTGTCTAGTAAATGAGTATTCGATAAGTATTGCGTCATTATTATGCATCATATTTTAATAATAACCACTAAGTAAATTTGTTTTTACCGTAATGTTTATAGTTATTTTTAATAGTATTTATAATCACTTTTTCCAAATAAAATTCCATTTTTAAATAATATTATTTATGATGTATCAAATAAGGAATCCATTTTTTCAAATACAATTAAAAGTAGTGGCATAATTTTATTAAAAATTAATTTAACAGATAAGACAAGAATATAAGTTTTTAATGTTAAAAAGACCGAAAGATCACAAAGATTTTATGTCCAATATATATATCAAATTTATATAAATTAAATACATAGAATTAATAGATATATAAATTAAAAACTTATACTTTCAAATAAACTCCTAAAATAATTAGCAATATTAACTATTTTTATTAAAAGTGTGTTTTCAATTAAAAATTAGTATTTTCTAATATTCATCAAAATATAAAGCTTCTCCAAAAATGATAAAATTTCATCTTAAGTTTATTTTCACATTTAAATTTCATATTATAAGATTTTTTTCTGAGAAAATTTCTAACAATGTTAAATTTTCTTTATAATATGTCATCCATTAAAAGGTAGCAATAATGCCTTTTATAAAAATACAACCTATTATGCTTAAAAATGGATTTTTTGTAATTTTATGACTATATTACTTATTGGATAAATTGAAAAACATTTTATTTAATACCTAACATAAAAATTTTAATAATATATTTCACTAATAGTTAATAATTAAAATTATTATAAAAAATACCTTTTTTAGAAAGAAAATATTATTTCTCATAAAAACACATCTGTTATATTCAATTGGTTTTTATTTTCATTTATAATTCATTAAACAAAAAATAATTCATTATATATACATGTGTAATAAATATTTTTATAATTAAATTATTCTAATTCATTAACTCCATAACAAAAACTAAGAGATCACTATCATATTAAATACTAATATAATTTTGTTTTTCTATAAAACGTAGTCATCAATGTAAAAAAATTATGAAAGACAATAAATATATTATGAAAGACAATAAAAACATTGTTTTTAATATAATTAATTATTTATTATGAATTTCATTCAATAAAAGATAATTAATATTTTAAATTAATTTTCAATAATATTTATTATAAAATCTCATGATGTCACAACAATATTTATTATCAGTAAAGTGGTTTTCAATTTTTTTATACAAGGATAATGATAATTTAGGGATAACACCTAGGATAAACTAAAATAATGTATAACATCATATTTTATGTTAATTAATTTATTGTTTTCTCTATCAAAATATATCCCTATTTGAATATTACAAGTCGATGTGGTTTTGGAACAAATTTATAAATAGGTAATAACAAAAAAACATATTAGCTGAGAATATACTAGATATCATTTTGGTGATTTGTGATTATTCCCTTACTATGCACCACATACAAAAATGTTACGGGATATTATAAGGTTAATTTGAATTTTCATTAAGAGCTATTATGAAATATTTGAAATGATATTTGTCATGGATGATCAAGAATAATACTAAGGTTTCCTAGATTTTAAAAAATGTTTCATGATTTAGACATTCTATTAATATTTTTTCATGATATTTCACTTTTATTATTGATTACTGATGGTTATGATCACTATTAATGTTTTAGAACTGTATTTAATAGAGAAATATAAAATTGAGAGAGTTACATGTTCAATTGAATATTAAGGATCTCTAATTCAGCTTAGTATTTTGAATTATTATATATCAATAAATATCATGTGGTATATAAATTAATATCATAATTTATTATATATAAATGTTGTAGTAAAATCAATTAATTTTATGATTATCACATATCAATTATATAACTCTTCCCCAAATGATGTTTTTTACAATATCAATCAAAAAATATTTTTATTCATTCTTTCACAGATTTTGATAAATTTTTTTGTATGGATTATATTTCATTTTTCAAATTCCATATCCATTAATGAGAATGGGAAGTCACAAGTGATATTATAAAACAACATATGGGAGTATATCAGTTTGAGGATACATTAAAACATACATTTAAAATTATAAATACTCTAAGGTTCTTTATTTAAATAAAATTTGAGTATTTATCTATGATGAATGGGGCTAGACGGAAAATCGATTAAATATCTATTCTACATGTCTATATTGATGTATTTATAGAATATTTTTTCATTCTTCCTCCCAAAAATGTTGTGGTGTTTTCAATATATTTCATACCCTGTACTACAACAATTTTAAATACTCTATATTGAATACTAAAAATTGAGTTGATATAGTTAAGAAATATTCTTCATTATAATATATATAGGGGATTTGTTTGGTCATGTGTTTTACTAAAGAGACACATTTAGTTTTTATTTGGAAGAAATACATATTAATTTTACACTTTATTTATAATTTGAACCAAAATAAGATACTAATAATGAATTAATATCCTTTAACCCATATTTTTTATTTTTTGACCCATTTTAAAAAACGTGAAATTTTTTCAGTGATGATCTTCAATATAGATATATTAGTTGATGGTTAAGACTGAAGAAAAAGAAAATACATCATTTTTGTTCAAGGTATAAATACTATGAATTTATTATGATGATATATAGTCATACTAATGACATTGATGTATTCATATATTTATTGAATTGAGTCTTTGGAGATTACCTTCATCAAACTGTGATAGAATATTTTGTTTATATATTTTTATATACCAAGTGAAATGAAGAAAGTGAAAATAAATTAAATGTTGTACTGAAGGAAATGTGTAATTATTTATAACGAAAAATTTACTAATATTTAAATTTAGATAAATAATCAACCATTTTTGGGTAATATAATCTAAACATAGGTTATATGAGTGGATCCATCAGAGACCAATGTTATTGAACATCGGAAAAAACCGACTTCTCTAACTAAATTCCATTTTTTTCATATATATTAATTTTAAATTAATCTTTTTGGGAATAATTTCTCATTTATATCTAATACACTATGCATGTAAACTATGAATAGTGTAATGAACTGAGAATTCTTGTTTCAGGTAATGTTATGTTTTCCTTTAAGTGGACCATCTTTCTTTAAAATGAAAATGAAAATAAATGAAAACCCGTAGCAACAAGCATGAATGAAATACTCCTTTATTAAGAAACACCTTGACGATTACAACTTCCCACGATCAAAACATCACTAAACAAAGATCCCAACCAAGAACCCAATTACAATGATGGGAAGACTGCTTAGAACTATGAGGAGCCCGAGAATGTGGTAGGGATTCCGAACATCCATCATAAGGAACATAAGTATGGCTGACGCCACCGCGACCGTGCTCAACACCAAGGGGATCACACGAACCATCTTCCGTTCTTCTTCGGTCACTTGGAGTAAGGGACACCCGAGACCCAACCTGTAACATCCCAAGTAAGTAATTAATAATAGATATTTTTATCTATGTCTATTAATGATTAAGATAGTGTTATATAGGCTTAAAATGAAAATAAATACAATCTTATGCATGGAATACACTAATATTCTTAAAAGATTGTTTTACTACCTTTTGATGGAAAACCATGTTTGAATCTATATTTTGACAATTTTATAAACTATGTTTGTCAAAATAAACTTATCCTTTATGATTGGGACATCAAAATTTACCTTGTGTGAATTTTTGGTATTTTTCTGACAATGTTCATTTTTTAAATGAATAGTGAAAAATGCTGCATTTTACATCAAAACTGCTTTTTAATCTAATTTATTTATATGATTAGATTATGTTTTGAATTGGTTTTGAAGTTAAATTAGAATATATTTTTACCATTTAATCCAATTGTGGTCATTGGAATCAATTTCACTTTGAAATTAGTCTTAAACTGGTGTCAATCTTTTGATACTTATTGTTTTGTAAAAACACGCTATTTGCTCTGGCAGCGGGAATTAATTATTAAATTAATTAATGTGAATTATATGATTTGAATTTTGTAAAATAGACTTCATTTTTGAATTTTGAATATCAAATATAGCTTAGGGTGAATTTTTTGTAATTTTCTGAAAAACTTCAATTTTTGATGAATAGTGAAACCACTATGTGGTAATCAAGCAAACTGATTTTTCAGTTAAATGAAATTTTACCACTAATGTGTATTGAATTTTGAAAATCCGACATAAATGGTTGTCATTAAGAAGTAAAATGTGGTTCAATGAGATTATAATAATTATTTGGTGAATAGTAACTTATTAAGTTCTTAATCGCGATTAGTGGTAATTAGTGTAGTTTAAGGTATAAGTAATGCTTTAATAATTTGAAATGACCTAGACACATGTCCCAACCTCATTGGTTGTGTCATGGCCGACCATTAAATGTCATGGGTCAACTTGGGGACCCCATGGATCCACTTTTGTTGGGAAATGACATAAATTACTTTTTATTTAATGTTAAAGTGAAAATGACACAAACATAATATGTTTTACGAAAACAATTTCTAAGTGGTGTTATACAAGTCCAAATTTTGATTATAAATAGTCATTGGAAAGCTAAAAAGATTTCCTATATCATAGTAGTTTGTTTATTATTTTTAGACATTAAATATATTAAATTATATATGACATAATAATGATGCAGCGATGACATCATTATTTGACGATTTAAATAAAATAGAAAGATAATGTAAAATCTATGAACTACACATGTCCAAAACCAATTGGATGAGTGGATTTCAAATCCTTATCACCTTATACACGAATTATATCAATGTGGGACCTTTTAAAACCGAAACACATTTTCAAATAAAGTAATGTTTCTTTACTTTCCAAAAGTGCCCCTCCTCTCCACTTATAAAAGGCCCCCACCTCTACCTCATTTCACACACTCTTCAAGCCTTTGGCTCGGCCAAACCCTGCCCATTTGCTCTCTCCACATCCCTCTCCTCATCCTATAGGATTTCCTTTGGGAAGAATCCTTACAAAGAATGCCTTTAGGCTCAACTCAAAAGGATTTACACTTTTAAAGGTAATTCATTCTCTCATGTTCGTTTGTTTTATTTTTCTTCTACAACCCCCTAAACTCTTTTTATTTACTTCTTTTGTAAAAAAACCAGTATATTCAATATACTAGGATGTTGTTATAAGATTTATTTGAGCTACACTCTCACACAACTACATCAAATGGTTAAAGAACATACGGTTTCCGTGGATGGCGAAATTCTGCCTCCCGAAACGATGATTGTTCAACACTCATTTAACACCTTCAAAGGTGGCCATTATGATGTAACTATTTTTATATATGATATATAATATGTTTATGTTTTCCTTAAGCTTCTGTGTTTTTTCATTTTGGGCATACCTTTATGGTTTCCATTATGGGTAAAACACGATATCTTTATTTTAGGAAGTGCGGACTACCGCCCCCTAAAAGTGATTTGATTCGTTAATACCATATGTGGGATATGTAAAGGATAAAGTTAATGATATTATATATGTTATTACACTGGAATTATAATATACTCTTATATCATTATGATTCCATTCCAGAAAATATGAAATATAAATGGAAGTAGCGTTCATGCGTACGTACGGCTTACCGTCTCCATGAACGGTGCATTTCATTTCTTACCTCTAAATGATTATGTAATATTATAAATGAATGTATGTACTGGATATATATGACATATATGATATCTAAATCATGAATACCATTCTGGATATAATGAACCTTTGACCAAATTAACAACATGTAAGTGTAATAAGTCTATTTTTGACTTAAGAACCAAATACTGACAAAATAAACATTATTAACTTAAATGATTACATGATGTTCATAACATGGTATAAAAGGAATAATGAACTTGAAAAAGGTTCATAAGCAAGTAGAGATTAACACAAGTTTATTATTCAGGAGATTAAAGAACGGTCGGGTCAATTCGGATACGAGGTATGGGACTTTGTCTCAATCTCCTTTCATTGAGGCATATTTTATTTTATACAAAACTTTCTTTTATACGGTGTATAAACCCCTTTGACTTTTACGTTTATTCAAAAGGAATCTTTTTTATACGAAGCGTTTACTAAATGACAAAAGTGAATGTTTTTGTTGTACGTATGCGGCAACAACGACTTCTCTGTCGTCGTAACCGTTATTTGAGTTTCGGCTTCCTCTAAAAGCCATACCTTCTTTTTAAAAGAAAAATAAATACCATGTTTTACTTTTCTTTTATTTTGGTATTGAATATGGTTTTCATAATGTTTTTATTATATCAATGTGTTGTATTGATATCTCGTGATTGAAATGTGGAAATGGTATGTTTCCTTTATGCATGTTTTATGTGATATGATTATGTTATGGTTCTTGGGCATTATTATGAAGACGGGTGGTTCCGTGATAAACTAAGGGTGGGTGAGCCCGTTATAGCTCTCCAATGCATTGGGTAACGCGAAGGAGTGAAACGTTAAGGTTTCTCCGAAGATATTTTAGGGAATATACTGTGATGGGTATTCCAAATGTAACCAAGAGGGTTACTCCCTACGTAAGAATGTTATGAATGCCTCATGTTATCTTTATGTCTTATGATTTCTATGATTTATTCATGATTTTATGAGGTATGTTAAAGTGCCTATGTTTTATGGGTAAAGTATGATTTCATTCTTATGTATATATGAACTCATGTTTCCTTTCCATGTTTTTTTTATAACCCATACTGAGTTTTTATGCTCATCCCAAGTTTTTGAAATGTTTTTCACAGGTCAAGGGAAAGGTACATGATAAGATGATAGAGTCAAGGATGTGTCAAGGAATAATCCATGTTTTATTTTAAATGTGTTTCCATTGATGGGAATGAAGAATACTATCTTTATGTAACCACTTTGTTTATATGTGGAATGTAATGCAAGTTTTATGATCTAATTCTCTAAAACTCTAAACCCGAAAAGATCCTCAATGTGTAATCTTGTAATAACTCAAGATTAAGCAAGGTTTAAGGCTGGGGCCTTATAGTTGGTATCAGAGGTCGGTTTAGATAACTATAGGAGTTATAATTCTATTAAATGATTATCCAAAAATATTTTTTTCGAAATGATATAGCATTTAAAGATTACCATGTTGCTTCATCTAAGACATGTTTGTTCAGAATGGTTTTTCGCAGAGGAAACAAGGAAGCAGTGCTAGGAAGGCATACAGAAGGAAATAACCTTCCGAATCAGCATCCAGAAATGGTCGGAATTGGAACTGAACAGTTTGTTGCAGTAATGGCACAGTTGACTCAAGCGATAAATGGTGGCGGTATCCATGCACGAGATCAGCCAGATCAACCGCAGAGGAACATGTCAGTGGTGGAACATTTCATGAGGCAACATCCACCATCATTCAGAGGATCATCTGACCCTGTGCTAGCTGAAGGGTGGATTAAATCACTGGAGAAGATTTTTGATGTCATGGGGTGTTCAGACAATCAAAAGGCCAGTCTTTCTATTTACCGCTTGGAGGGTGAAGCAGATCAGTGGTGGTCTATGGTTAAAAATATCAGGGACGCCGATGAGATTGATGCTCTTGACTGGGATAAATTCAAAGGTATGATTCTTGAGAAGTATTTTCCTAAGGCTATTCGACTTAGGATGGAAAAGAAATTCTTGGAATTGAGGCAAGAGGAAGACTCAGTGGCTGCCTATGAAGAAAGGTTCACTCGATTGGCAAGGTATGCTCCAAATTTTATCCGGGACCTTGATAGTAAAATCAATCGTTTTTACTCAGGATTAATGCCAAAATATCGAAGGGCATTAGCTTCTCGTGAGTTTAAAAGTTATGAAAAGCTTGTTCGATGTGCTGAGAAGGTGGAAATGGAGTTTGCCGATGACCAAGTTTTCTATAACAACCAGCAGAAGAAGAGACCGAGGTGGCAGGAGAAAGGTATGAATTCTTCAAAAAATTCTGATGGTAAGAGAACTAAGTTTCAAGTTTGTGATAAATGTGGCAAAAGGCATGCTGGGGAATGTCTTCTGAATTCTGGGAAGTGCTACCAATGTGGTTAGACGGGACATAAGGCTCGTGATTGCACTGAAAAGGATCAAGGTGAAGGTAAGAACAAATTTGATTTACAGTTAGTGAAATGTTATAAGTGCAATGAGATGGGTCACTATGCAAACGAGTGTCCGACAAGGAGCTTGAGTGATGGGAAGCAGTTAGACTACAAGCAGAAAGGGGTGGTGAAATCCATTGCAACTACTTCAGCAGATGTTGGGCCATCAAATGAAGTTGTATCAGGTACTTTGTTTGTTTTTTCAGATTATGCCAGTGTGTTGTTTGATTCGGGGTCTACACATTCATTCATCTCTGAAACCTTTTCTAGTAAAATGGGAATACCATCTCAAGAAATGACTCCTGAACATTTGGTAAAAACACCTGGGGGAAGTGTCAAGGCAAAAAGAATTTATAAGAATCTTCATATCCTTATCTGTGGAAAGAACCTACTTGCAAACCTTATTGTTCTACCTCTAGTAGAGTTTGATGTTATCCTGGGTATGGATTGGCTCTCTATTTACCATGCTAAGATTGAATGTAGAGCTAAAGAAGTTTCTTTTCAGAATGACTTTTAGTTTGTTTACAAGAATGAACCCTTACTTTTGATAACATATCAAGAGGCCGAGAAACTTGTAAAAGATGGAAATGAATGTTACCTTGCACACGTCATTGAAAATAAAGGAACTGTTCAGATTAATGATGTGCCAGTGGTAAATGAGTATCCTGATGTTTTTCCTGATGAGTTTCCTGGAATAATACCAGATCGGGAAGTTGAGTTTACTGTTGACTTAGTTCCTGATGCTAAGCCAATTTCAAAACCCCCTTATCGAATGGCACAAATTGAACTTTTAGAGTTGAAGGAGCAATTGCAAGAATTATTAGAGAAAGGTTTCATTAGACCTAGCACATCACCATGGGGTGATCCTGTTTTATTTGTTAAAAAGAAAGATGGTTCTATGAGACTTTGCATTGATTATAGAGCCTTGAATAATATCACTGTTAAGAACAAATATCCTTTTCCTCATATCGATGATTTGTTTGATCAGCTCCAGGGAGCTCAGTTTTTTTCAAAGATTGACTTGAGATCGGGGTACCATCAGCTGAAGGTAAAAGAGGCAGATATTCCGAAGACCGCGTTCCGAACGAGATATGGCCATTATGAATTTGTAGTAATGCCTTTTGGGATAACCAATGCACCTGCTGTATTCATGGACTTAATGAATAGAATTTTCCATGAGTTCTTGGATAAGTTTGTGGTGGTTTTCATTGATGATATTTTGGTGTTTTCTAAAAGTAAAGAGGAGCATGAAAAACATTTAAGGGTTATCTTGCAAACCTTAAAAGAAATGAAACTGTATGGGAAATTTAGAAAGTGTGAGTTTTGGTTGCAACAAATTTCTTTCCTTGGTCACATTGTTTCTAAAGATGGAATAACTGTTGATCCTGCAAAAACAAAAGTTGTGTAAGAATGGCCAAGACCCACAAATGTAACCGAGATTCGTAGCTTCCTTGGTTTGGCGGGCTATTACCGAAGGTTTGGTAGAAATTTTTCATGGTTATCTAGTCCAATGACTATGCTAACTCGGAAGGGTGTTAAGTTTATCTGGAAAAAAGAATGTGATGATTGTTTTCAGTAATTGAAAAGAAGATTGGTAAATGATCCAGTTTTGGCACTACCTTCCAGGAATGGTGAGTTTGTTATATACATTGATGCTTCATTGAAAGGACTTGGTTGCGTCCTAATGCAGAATGATCAGGTAATTTCTTATGCATCACGACAGTTGAAAACTCATGAGGTAAATTACCCTACACATGATTTGGAATTAGCTGCTGTTGTTTTTGCTTTAAAAATTTGGAGGCATCATTTGTATGGAGTAAAGTGTGAAATATATACCGATCACAAAAGTTTAAAGTATATATTCACTCAGAAATAGTTAAACATGAGACAAAGGAGATGGCTAGAATTAATCAAGGATTATGATTGTACAATTCATTACCATCCGGGAAAAGCAAATAAAGTGGCTGATGCTTTGAGTTGAAAAAGTAATGCTTCATTAACAATGTTGCGTTTGGAACGTGATACTTTGGTTAAGGATTTGATGAACTTTGGCATAGAATTTGTTGGTGCAGGAAGTCCTTCTGTTTTGTTTCAGGTATCAGTGAGATCATCTCTATCAGATAGAATCAAGCAAGCACAGAAGCAAGACAGTGAGTTGCAGAAAAGGGTAGAGCTGGTTTAGAAAGGTAGGTTGCCTGAATTCAACATTGATAGTGATTGTGTTTTGAGATTTGGGAAGAGATTGTGTGTGCCATGTGATTCACAGTTGAAGAGAGAGTTGTTAGGTGAAGCTCATAGTTCTCCGTTTTCAGTTCATCCGGGCAGTACTAAGATGTATAGAGATCTGCCGGAGTATTACTGGTGGGATGGAATGAAAAGAGGTATTGCTGATTTTACTGTGAAGTGTTTGACATGTCAACAGGTTAAAGCAGAGCGGCAGTTAACGAAAGGGATGCTTCAGCCTTTACCAGTTCCAGGGTGGAAATGGGAGAATATATCCATGGACTTTGTCGTTGGATTACCGAAGACATCTCGAGGTAATAATTCAATCTGGGTTATTGTTGATCGCTTCACCAAATCTGCTCATTTCCTTGCTATACGAGATACCTTCTCTCTTGATCAACTTTCCCATTTGTATCTTAAAGAGATAGTTAGGTTACATGGAGTTCCTCTCTCCATTGTATCGGATCGTGATCCCAGGTTTACTTCTAACTTTTGGAAAGGCCTTCAGAAGTCGTTGGGTACTGAATTAAATTTTAGTACAGCTTTTCATCCTCAATCAGACTGGCAGTCAGAACGAACAATTCAGACATTGGAGGATATGCTACGAGCTTGTTCTATGGATTATCAGGGAAGTTGGGACCAACATCTTTCTTTGGTTGAGTTTTCATATAATAACAGTTTTCATTCCAGTATACAGATGGCACCATTTCAGGCATTATATGGGAAGCGGTGTCAAACTCCAGCTTTCTGGGATGAAGTGGGTGAAAGAAAGTTGATGGGACCAGAATTGGTAGAAGAGATGGAAGAAAAAGTTCAGCTGATTCAGAAACACATGAGAACAGCTCAGAGCAGGCAGAAGTGTTATGCGGATAACCGAAGGAAGGATCTATCTTTCGAGGTAGGTGATCATGTTTTTCTCAAGGTTTCTCCTTGGAAAAGTGTGATGAGATTTGGTAAGAAAGGAAAGTTGAGTCTAAGGTTTATTGGACCATACGAAATTCTGGAAAGAGTTGGATCAGTTGCATACCGAGTGGCTTTACCTTCGAGTTTATCTCAGGTACACAATGTTTATCACGTTTCGATGTTGAGAAAGTATATGCCAGATCCATCTCATGTTTTGAGTCCAGAGATAGTTCAGCTGGAAGAGAACCTATCTTATGAGGAACAACTCGTCCAGATTCTTGACCACAGGGAGCAAGTGTTATGGAATAAGGTGATTAAGCAGGTAAAGGTTTTGTGGAAAAACCACATGATTGAAGAGGCAACATGGGAATCTGAAAATGCAATGAGGGATAAGTACCCCCATTTATTCGATAAGTAAATAAATTGCGGGGACACAATTTTCTAAAGGGGGGAAGGATGTAACATTCCAAGTAAGTAATGAATAATAGATATTTTTATCTATTTCTATTAATGATTAAGATAGTGTTATAGAGTCTTAAAATGAAAATAAATTCAATCTTATGCATGGAATACACTAATATTCTTAAAAGATTGTTTTACTGCCTTTTGATGGAAAACCATGTTTGAATCTATATTTTGACAATTTTATAAACTATGTTTGTCAAAATAAACTTATCCTTTATGATTGGGACATCAAAATTTACCTTGTGTGAATTTTTGGTATTTTTCTGACAATGTTTATTTTTTTAATGAATAGTGAAAAATGCAGTATTTTACATCAAAACTGATTTTTAATCTAATTTATTTGTATGATTAGATTATTTTTTGAATTGGTTTTGAAGTGAAATTAGAATATATTTTTACCATTTAATCCAATGGTGGTCATTGGAATCAATTTCACTTTGAAATTAGACTTAAACTGGTGTCAATCTTTTGATACTTATTGTTTTGTAAAAACATGCTATTTTCTCTGGCAGCGGGAATTAATTATTAAATTAATTAATGTGACATATATGAATTAAATTTTGTAAAATAGACTTCATTTTTGAATTCGGAATATCAAATATATCTTAGGGTGAATTTTTGGTAATTTTCTGAAAAACTTCAATTTTTGATGAATAGTGAAACCACTAAGTGGTAATCAAGCAAACTGATTTTTCAGTTAAATGAAAGTTTACCACTAATGTGTATTGAATTTTGAAAATCCGGCATACATGGTTGTCATTAAGAAGTAAAATGTGGTTCAATGAGATTATAATAATTTTTTGGTGAATAGTAACTTATTAAGTTCTTAATCGCGATTAGTGGTAATTAGTGTAGTTTAAGGTATAAGTAATGCTTTAATAATATGAAATGACCTAGACACATGTCCCAACCTCATTGGTTGTGTCATGGCCGACCATGACATGCCATGGGTCAACTTGGGGACCCCATGGATCCACTTTTGATGGGAAATGACATAAATTACTTTTTATTTAATGTTAAAGTGAAAATGACACAAACATAATATGTTTTACGAAAACAATTTTTTAGTGGGGTTATACAAGTCCAAATTTTGATTATAAATAGTCATTGGAAAGCTAAAAAGATTTCCTATATCATTGTATTTTTTTTATTATTTTTAGACATTAAATAAATTAAATTATTTATGACATAATAATGATGCAGCGATGACATCATTATTTGACGATTTAAATAAAATAGAAAGATAATGTAAAATCTATGAAATACACATGTCCAAAACCAATTGGATGAGTGTATTTCGAACCCTTATCACCTTATCCACGAATTCTATCAATGTGGGACCTTTTAAAACCGAAACACATTTTCCAAAAAAGTAATGTTTCTTTACTTTCCAAAAGTGCCCCTCCTCTCCCCTTATAAAAGGACCCCACCTCTACCTCATTTCACACACTCTTAAAGCCTTTGGCTCGGCCAACCCCTGCCCATTTGCTCTCTCCACGTCCCTCTCCTCATCCTAGAGGATTCCCTTTGGGCAGAATCCTTACAAAGAAAGCCTTTAGGCTCAACTCAAAAGGAGTTACACTTTTAATGGTAATTCATTCTCTCATTTTCATTTGTTTTATTTTGCTTCTCCAACCCACTAAACTCTTTTTATTTGCTTCTTTTGTAACAACACCAGTATCTTCAATATACTAGGATTTTGTTATAAGATTTATTTGAGCTACACTCTCACACAACTACATCAAATGGTTAAAGAACATACGGTTTCCGTGGATGGCGAAATTCTGCCTCCCGAAACTATGATTGTTCAACACTCATTTAACACCTTCAAAGGTGGCCATTATGATGTAACTATTTTTATATATGATATATAATATGTTTATGTTTTCCTTAAGCTTCTGTGTTTTTTTCATTTTGGGCATACCTTTATGGTTTCCATTATGGGTAAAACACGATATCTTCATTTTAGGAAGTGCGGACTACCGCCCCCTAAAAGTGATTTGATTCGTTAATACCATATGTGGGATATGTAAAGGATAAAGTTAATGATATTATATATGTTATTATACTTGAATTATAATATACTCTTATATCATTATGATTCCATTTCAGAAAATATGAAATAGAAATGGAAGTAGCGTTCATGCGTACGTACGGCTTACCGTCTCCATGAACGGTGCATTTCATTTCTTACCTCTAAATGATTATGTAATATTATAAATGAATGTATATACTGGATATATATGACATATATGATATCTAAATCATGAATACCATTCTGGATATAATGAACCTTTGACAAAATTAACAACATGTAAGTGTAATATGTCTATTTTTGACATAAGAACCAAATACCGACAAAATGAACATTATTAACTTAAATGATTACATGATGTTCATAACATGGTATAAAAGGAATAATGAACTTGAAAAATGTTCATAAGCAAGTAGAGATTAACTCAAGTTTATTATTCAGGAGATTAAAGAACGGTCGGGTCAAGTCGGATACGAGGTATGGGACTTTGTCTCAATCTCCTTTCATTGAGGCATATTTTATTTTATACACAAATTTCTTTTATACGGTGTATAAACCCCTTTGACTTTTACGTTTATTCAAAAGGAATATTTTTTATACGAAGCGTTTACTAAATGACAAAAGAGAATGTTTTTGTTGTACGTATGCGGCGACAACGACTTCTCTGTCGTCGTAACCGTTATTTGAGTTTTGGCTTCCTCTAAAAGCCATACCTTCTTTTTAAAAGAAAAATAAATACCATGTTTTACTTTTCTTTTATTTTGGTATTGAAAATGGTTTTCATAATGTTTTTATTATATCAATGTGTTGTATTGATATCTCGTGATTGAAATGTGGAAATGTTATGTTTCCTTTATGCATGTTTTATGTGATATGATTATGTTATGGTTCTTGGGCATTATTATGAAGACGGGTGGTTCCGTGATAAACTAAGGGCGGGTGAGCCCGTTATAGCTCTCCAATGCATTGGGTAACGCGAAGGAGTGAAACGTTAAGGTTTCACCGAAGAGATTTTAGGGAATATACTGTGATGGGTATTCCAAACGTAACCAAGAGGGTTACTCCCTACGTAAGAATGTTATGAATGCCTCAAGTTACCTTTATGTCTTTTGATTTCTATGATTTATTCATGATTTTATGAGGTATGTTAAAGTTCCTATGTTTTATGGGTAAAGTATGATTTCATTCTTATGTATATATGAACTCATGTTTCCTTTCCATGTTTTTTTTATAACCCATACTGAGTTTTTATGCTCATCCCAAGTTTTTGAAATGTTTTTCACAGGTCAAGGGAAAGGTACATGATAAGATGATAGAGTCAAGGATGTGTCAAGAAATAATCCATGTTTTATTTTAAATGTGTTTCCATTGATGGGAATGAAGAATACTATCTTTATGTAACCACTTTGTTTATATGTGGAATGTAATGCAAGTTTTATGATCTAATTCTCTAAAACTCTAAACCCGAAAAGATCCTCAATGTGTAATCTTGTAATAACTCAAGATTAAGTAAGGTTTAAGGCTGGGGCCTTATACAACCCTTTTATAAGCACCAAAGATAACCGTTGGACCTCAAACGACCATAAATCCGACCGTTGGTTCCCAAAGAATCCAATGATCGTTTTGACCGTTGGAAATAAAATGTTCCGAATGATAAATGTGTAGTTTTTCATTAATATTTTAAAATGACCTCAATGTTAATTATCCTTTGTTTTCCAAAATATGAATTTTATTTTATGTTTTAAAAGGAATGAATTAATATTATTGTCTTCTTCCACTATTTTTTATATATATACATGTAATTTGAGCAAGTAATTATTTGTTTAATTTATTTTCTCTTTTAAAATGGTGGACTATACTGATTTTGGTGAGGTTTTACTTCTTTTACAAATATATATGTGCACACTCTCGGTTTGTAGATGTACCTGTATATATATTTATGTTGTGACAAACTGTAAGTTAAATGAATTATACCTATCTTCTAAATTAAATATAAGTAATAATAATAATAAAAATGTTTATAATTTCTTTTTTTTGAGGTTTTGTCAAAATTACTTTTCTTTTTGCAATTCAATTTTGTTTCATAATGATGATATTTACATTAACGCACATTTAATTATAAATTATAAAATAACTAATAATTTTATAATGTAAATGTGTAATTGTATAATTAGGATTTCTTTTACGTGTATCATTAATTGGTAATTTTGAGTCTTCAAAATAATAATAATAATAACCACTTGTAAATAAATAATCAATCATGAATCTTGACTGTTATTAAAATAATAAAAGTTGGAAATAATTGTTATTTAAATAATGATAAAGGTTTATAATAAGTATAGTAAGAAATTATGATATATATATAAAAATGGGAGATGCGGGGTGAGACTCGCTTGTTCTGTTCTCTTAAAAAAAACTACTTCACTCTGGACCGCCCGATCTTTCCCCTCCCATCGCGGCCGTCCGCATATTTTTTTTATGTTGCATCAAGTCTGGCCACCTGATCGAACCGCGTTTAATCCCAGCCGTTGATCTATTTTTACATCCTTCTCCACGTCGCGCCTCTTCCTCCTCGCGCCGAACCAGCAGCAAGTTGCTGCGATTTCTCTGCAACCCTTCTATCCTTACTCCAGCGGGTGGACCCGGCGGCATCCTTATTTTCCACGTGGCTTGTACTGATCTATTCCTTGGTTTTCCCGTCGTCTCCTCTTAAGTCTCGGACCTCACCGAAGGAGAGGGTGGCTCTGCACCGGTTGGGAAGGGTTTTTCACCGAGGACCGAAGGATCGACTTCTGATCTCTCCAACCTCCAGGCGACGCTGACACAGCTCCGGTCTTCCTTCCTCTCCTCTTTGTCGAGTTCTGGTAAGGGTTAGTCGAGTTTTGTGTTTGTTTAAAATATGCTTATATATATGTATACATATATATATAATTTGATATAACTTTCAATCCTTTGTTTTTGGGTTTTCTAAATATGATTATTAGTTCTAAACTAATGTTTTAACGGGTAAAATACTTGAAAGGGGTCAAGTGTGTTATTGTGTTTTCTTTTACTTCGGAATATAAATATGTATATACATGTTTATATAAACACAAACCCATTTGCATGTACACACTATGTGTGTTATGTATACATACGTCCTGAGGCTATGCACCTGATTCCACTGGCTTCGTTGTCTTCCTCTCCTCCTCACTGTTCTGGTAAGGGTCGGACCATGTTTTAAAAAAAATTGATTTAAAATTCGGTTTTTATATATATATAAAAGTATATTCGGGTTATATATATATTTATATCAGTATATATATTATATGTTTATACCCCCGGTTCCTCATCATTCCCTCCTCTTCAAGCAAGGAAAGATTTCGGTTATAATTTTGGTTGAGTTTTTCTTTTACAAGAATCGGTTGTTATATAAATATGTATTTACTTATATATACTTGATATATCGATATATACTTTCAATTGCACATATTATAGGATGATAAGCATTATTTTCTCAATGTTTATACCCCATGATTTCTTCTTTCCTTCTATAAAATGGATATTTTAAGTAAATGGGTGAATATGTGAAATTGTGCAAGTGAATGATGTATATTATTGTGGTATATACATACCCGTATGTGTATATACCCCAATATGAATTTAGAGACCATGTTTACAATTTTTATAAAGCATTACGAGGTTTATGGGTTAGTTGGACTTCAAATTCATTTGTGAAACTGAGAATTTTCATTTATCATTGTTTTAGATAATTAGGATTTTTCTTAGAATGAATAGTACGGACTTCTTGAATTCTTTATAAATGCATTCATGTATTAATAGATAGGTACTAACGTTTATCTAAAGTGATAATGGAATGGTTTACACAATTATATATATGATTTGTTAAGATGAATTTTGATTATACACTTTGTAACCTCAACTGCTTATATAAAACACTTTCGATATCCTTTTATCATCATAAGTGTAAGTTGTGAACAACCCTTCTTTAATTGGGTATTATGATGTTATGTAATGTTATGTGTAATGTTATGTGTTATGTTTATTTTCTTGAAAATCCAATTTTCTTTTAATGTTAAGATAACTGGTTATGTGCTTGATGTTTAGTATGCATGTCATAGTGTTTTTCATGATAGAACTGTTTTCATGTTATGAACACATATGTGAAAAAAAGGGATTCAATTATGAATGTATGAAATCCTAAGTATGACCATGTCTAAGTATGAGAGGGAAGTATTGGACTTACATGTTATGGACGGGTGCGCCCGGAATTATACAGCGCTCTAATGCATTGGGTAAAGGATGAGTCTCATGAGACGTTATGTGCTACAGTCTTGGCGGTTAGCCTTGGCTTGTGCTGCTATGGAAACGGGATTGGCGGTTAGCCTTGACCCGTATTAAGTTGTGTTTTTACGGTCTTGACGCAAGGTCTTGACAAAGTCCGGCATTATATTTTCCCTCCACATATGAAGATTAATGGTGAACCAGGGGATAGTTCAACTAACAGGACATCCCTAAGTGGGTAAATTCCCTTAGACTATGAGAAAGGAAACATGTGATAAGAATTGAAAAACATGTGTTTAATATCATAAGAACTTTACGTGCCCTTGTCTAATGTTATGAATGACTTCTCTGCTTACAGACTTTTAGAACTGCTGTTTTTTTGGTTGTGAAATTATGCACATGCTGGTTCTAAAGAAAAGTCAATGTCTTGTTTAATGTAATGTTTTATCATTTTCTAAAATGTCTGCCTTGAAAGGCTCCCATGATCATGAAACCGTACTTAATGTGACAAGAACTGTTTTCATATGGTAAACTGTTAAATGAACTGCATTCTTCTCACGAACCATGATATGCATTTTTTCCTACCTAGCCATAGAAATTCCCTTGGAATTAAAGTAACCTTGTTTTAACTTTATGTATTGTTTACTCTGTTTATATTGAGCACTCTGACCATGTTTACATTAAAGCTTATTTCAAGTATGTGCTTCTTTGTGCAAATGGTTTTCAAACACAGATGGATTTCATGTTTTAAGAAATGACAACATTTTGTTTTAGCAAAGTACAATTTATTCTTTTCAAAAGGAATTAGGAAAGGATTTCCATAAAATGTTTTAAAACCCCTTACTGGGCATTTTTTCGCTCACCCTACGTTTTGTTTAAAATTTTCAGGTGAGTCAGTGCATAAAAATGTTCAGAGCAGCTGGTTTCCCAGAACCCTGAGCCTCACGATCTTCTGTAATGTGAGACATGATAAAATGTTTGTAAAATAAATGTTTTGTAATGTGGTTGCATCATGTCTCATAAGGCTCCCAGGAATCTGGGTCGTTATAGTTGGTATCATAGGATGGGTTCAGGAAACTCTGGAAAACCAGGTGACATAAATATATTGCTAAGACTAACTAAGTAAAAATACTTTTCAGATGGCTGATGTACCTACTGACCTTTTGTCTCTTCCCACCGAGGCTCTAGAGAACATTATAACTCTAGTTAGCCGTGAAAACTTCCTGAACTATGCTCACATTCGCATGACGTGTAAGCACCTATACGATGTGTCGAACTCATATAGGGTTCTTAGTCTCCACCGGGGAATGGGGATGGACTATCTCTTAATGATTATGACCCAGTTTCCCTCGTATGCAGGTCGAGGAAAGTATCACGAAGGACTCTTCCGAGTGTTTACTGCGGGCGAGAGTTTGGCACAATTCTAGATAACCCTTTCCAAGAAGCTGTTGCTGCTGGAGATCTTCGAGCGGCTTATCTATGCCAGGTCCTGCACTATGGCTTCTGGGGCCAGTTATTGGATTTCGGAGCGTTGGATAATGAGTCCACACGAGTGTATCTTAGGCAAGAAGTGTACACCGACGTTTCCTAACTCCACACCCCTCACGCGAAACTCCAGAGGCGATATAAATGTTCCCATGAGTTTAGTACTGTATGTTCATCCTGTGTTTGGTTTGTGGAGTTAGAGAGTTTCACCTCTCACTGTGGTGTCCGTCTGGAAAACTCAGACTTTAATGTGTAAACTTTCTTAATTAAAAAGTTTATGAATCTATTTCTACTTAGTGTTGTTAAGTGACCTCTCTTGTATACTTTTTCTTCCAGATGGCAAGTCAGATGAACCTCTCGTCTCTACCTGACGAGTTAGTAGAGATTATCTTGATCAGAACTTGTATGATGGACTTTCCCTCTTTTCTCCACTTACGAGGGTCCTGTCAACGTCTTCTGGACATAGAGAATAGTCTGGAAATTCTCTGCGCATGTCAGGAGAATGAACATGTGATCCACCTCCTAGCCACCACCCAACTCCCCTACTATAGGAGAAGGGGGAGATACCATGAAGGGCTTTTTCAGTGTTTCTCTATGGCATGAAACTTCTCCTCCAGAGCTTGCTTTCTCATAGCAGCTCAGGACGGCAACCTCAGAGCCGCCTACATGTTCCAGATCCTGAACGTCAGCCTTCTCAATCACGTCGTTCCCCTCAACTACCTCGAGCGTAATGAAGTTCGAAGGGTTATTAGGGGATTCGTCCGCTCGGACGTCTCAGAGCTGTTTATTGCACGGGCCTCCCTGTGGAAGCCTGTGTGTAGTTCCCATGAGCAGGGGTACAAGTCTTATTGCTCAAAGTGTATCTGGGTCAGGGAAATAGCAGAGTTGTGTACCATTTTAGGGGTTCCGTTAACCGAGCCAGGCCTTCAGATTTGGTAATGTTGTGCAACCGAGGTCTTTTTCTGAATAGAATTGCGAGGACGCAATTCTTTGAAGGGGGAGATGATGTAACGACCCGAGAATTCTTGTTTCGGGTAATGTTATGTTTTTCTTTAAGTGGACCATATTTCTTTAAAAAGAAAATGAAAATAAATGAAAACCCGTAGCAACAAGCATGAATTAAATACTCCTTTATTAAGAAACACCTTGACGATTACAACTTCCCAGGATCAAAACATCACTAACCAAAGATCCCAACCAAGAACCCAATTACAACGATGGGAAGACTGCTTAGAACTACGAGGAGCCCGAGAATGCGGTAGGGATTCCGAACATCCATCATAAAGAACATAAGTATGGCTGACGCCACCGCGACCGTGCTCAACACCAAGGGGATCACACGAACCATCTTCCGTTCTTCTTCGGTCACTTGGAGTAAGGGACACCCGAGACCCAACCCTTTTATAAGCACCAAAGATGACCGTTGGACCTCAAACGACCATAAATCCGACCGTTGGTTCCCAAAGAATCCAATGATCGTTTTGACCGTTGGAAATAAAATGATCCGAATGATAAATGTGTAGTTTTTCTTTAATATTTTAAAATGACCTCAATGTTAATTATCCTTTGTTTTCCAAATTAAGAATTTTATTTTATGTTTTAAATGGAAAGAATTAATATTATTGTCTTCTTCCACTATTTGTTATATATATACATGTAATTTGAGCAAGTAATTATTTGTTTAATTTATTTTCTCTTTTAAAATGGTGGACTATACTGATTTTGGTGAGGTTTTACTTCTTTTACAAATATATATGTGCACACTCTCGATTTTTAGATGTACCTGTATATATATTTATGTTGTGACAAACTGTAAGTTAAATGAATTATACCTATCTTCTAAATTAAATATAAGTAATAATAATAATAATGTTTATAATTTCTTTTTTTTGAGGTTTCGTCAAAATTACATTTCTTTTTGCAATTCAATTTTGTTTCATAATGATGATATTTACATTAACACACATTTAATTATAAATTAGAAAATAACTAATAATTTTATAATGTAAATGTGTAATTGTAAAATTAGCTTTTCTTTTACGTGTATCATTAATTGGTAATTTTGAGTCTTCAAAATAATAATAATAATAACCACTTGTAAATAAAGAATCAATCATGAATCTTGACCGTTATTAAAATAATAAAAGTTCGAAATAACTGTTATTTAAATAATGATAAATGTTTATAATAAGTATAGTAAGAAATTATGATATATATATATAAAAATGGGAGACGTGGGGTGAGACTCGCTTGTTCTGTTCTCTTAAAAAAAACTACTTCACTCTGGACCGCCCGATCTTTCCCCTCCCAACGCGGCCGTCCGCTTCTTTTTTTTATGTTGCATCAAGTCTGGCCACCTGATCGAGCCGCGTTTAATCCCAGACGTTGATCTATATTTACATCCTTCTCCACGTTGCGCCTCTTCCTCCTCACGCCGAACCACCAGCAAGTTGTTGCGATTTCTCTGCAACCCTTCTATCCTTAGTCCAGCGGGTGGACCCGGCGGCGTCCTTATTTTCCACGCGGCTTGTACTGATCTAGTCCTTGGTTTTCCCATCGTCTCCTCTTAAGTCTCGGACCTCACCGAAGGATAGGGTGGCTCTGCACCGATTGGGAAGGGTTTTGCACCGAGGACCGAAGGATCGGCTTCTGATCTCTCCGACCTCCAGGCGACGCTGACACAGCTCCGGTATTCCTTCCTCTCCTCTTCGTCGAGTTCTGGTAAGGGTTAGTCGAGTTTTGTGTTTGTTTAAAATATGCTTATATATATGTATACATATATATATAATTTGATATAACTTTCAATCCTTTGTTTTGGGTTTTCTAAATATGATTATTAGTTCTAAACTAATGTTTTAACGGGTAAAATACTTGAAAGGGGTCAAGTGTGTTTTTGTGTTTTCTTTTACTTCGGTATATAAATATGTATATACATGTTTATATAAACACAAACCCATTTGCATGTACGCACTATGTGTGTTATGTATACATATGTCCTGAGGCTATGCACCTGATTCCACTGGCTTCATTGTCTTCCTCTCCTCCTCTCTGTTCTGGTAAGGGTCGGACCATGTTTTAAAAAAAATTGATTTAAACTTCGGTTTTTATATATATATAAAAGTATATTCGGGTTATATATATATATATATATCAGTATATATATTATATGTTTATACCCTCGGTTCCTCATCTTTCCCTCCTCTTCAAGCAAGGAAAGATTTCAATTATAATATTGGTTGAGTTTTTCTTTTACAAGAATCGGTTGTTATATAAATATGTATTTACTTATATATACTTGATATATCGATATATACTTTCAATCGCACATATTATAGGATGATAAGAAATATTTTCTCAATGTTTATACCCCATGATTTCTTCTTTCCTTCTATAAAATGGATATTTTAAGTAAATGGGCGAATGTGTGAAATTGTGCAAGTGAATGATGTATATTATTGTGGTATATACATACACGTATGTGTATATACCCCAATATGAATTTATAGACCATGTTTACAATTTTTATAAAGCATTACGAGGTTTATGGGTTAGTTGGACTTCAAATTCATTTGTGAAATTGAGAATTTTCATTTATCACTGTTTTAGATAATTAGGATTTTTCTTAGAATGAATAGTACAGACTTCTTGAATTCTTTATAAATGCATTCATTTATTAATAGATAGGTACTCACGTTTATCTAAAGTGATAATGGAAATGTTTACACAATTATATATATGATTTCTTAAGATGAATTTTATTATACACTTTGTAACCTCAACTACTTATGTTAAACACTTTCGATATCCTTTTATCATCATAAGTGTAAGTTGTGAACAACCCTTCTTTAATTGGGTATTATGATGTTATGTAATGTTATGTGTAATGTTATGTGTTATGTTTATTTTCTTGAAAATCCAATTTTCTTTTAATGTTAAGATAACTGGTTATGTGCTTGATGTTTAGTATGCATGTCATAGTGTTTTTCATGATATAACTATTTTCATGTTATGAACACATATGTGAAAAAAAAGGGATTCAATTATGAATGTATGAAATCCTAAGTATGACCATGTCTAAGTATGAGAGGGAAGTATTGAACTTACATGTTATGGATGGGTGCGCCCGGAATTATACAGTGCTCCAATGCATTGGGTAAAGGATGAGTCTCATGAGACGTTATGTGCTACAGTCTTGGCGGTTAGCCTCGGCTTGTGCTGCTATGGAAACGGGATTGGCGGTTAGCCTTGACCCATATTAAGTTTTGTTTTTACGGTCTTGACGCAAGGTCTTGACAAAGTCCGACATTATATTTTCCCTCCACATATGAAGATTAAGGGTGAACCATGGGATAGTTCAACTAACAGGTCATCCCTAAGTGGGTAAATTCCCTTAGACTATGAGAAAGGAAACATGTGATAAGAACTGAAAAACATGTGTTTAATATCATAAGAACTTTACGTGCCCTTGTCTAATGTTATGAATGACTTCTCTGCTTACAAACTTTTAGAACTGATGTTTTTTGGTTGTGAAATTATGCACATGATGGTTCTAAAGAAAAGTCAATGTCTTGTTTAATGTAATGTTTTATCATTTTCTAAAATGTCTGCCTTGAAAGGCTCCCATGATCATGAAACCGTACTTAATGTGACAAGAACTGTTTTCATATGGTAAACTGTTAAATGAACCGCATTCTTCTCACGAACCATGATATGCATGTTTTCCTACCTAGCCATAGAAATTCCCTTGGAATTAAAGTAACCTTGTTTTAACTTTATGTATTGCTTACTCTGTTTATATTGCGCACTCTGACCATGTTTACATTAAAGCTTATTTCATGTATGTGCTTCTTTGTGCAAATGGTTTTCAAACAAGATGGATTTCATGTTTTAAGAAATGACAACGTTTTGTTTTAGCAAAGTACGATTTATTCTTTTCAAAAGGACTTAGGAAAGGATTTCCATAAAATGTTTTAAAACCCCTTACTGGGCATTTTTTCGCTCACCCTACGTTTTGTTTATACTTTTCAGGTGAGTCAGTGCATAAAAATGTTCAGAGCAGCTGGTTTCCCAGAACCCTGAGCCTCACGATCTTCTGTAATGTGAGACATGATAAAATGTTTGTAAAATAAATGTTTTGTAATGTGGTTTCATCATGTCTCATAAGGCTCCCGGGTATCGGGGTCGTTATAAATAGGGTACTTATTTTATATATTTTTTATTGTGAGGAAATATTCATGGAAACGAAAAGAAGGTTGTTTGTTTCACCTGCTCTAATAGTACCCTGTAGTGGGGTTGGGTTTATTATTTAAAATGATGCATAAATTTAATAGATATTATTTTTTCACATGACAAATGATATGGTGATAAATTAAGCCTCATTTTATTTGATGGTTCATGGGAATGATTAATATAAAACTATTATTTATGTTATTGAGGAAAATAATTTTAAAAAATTATGGTGGAATAACCTCTATGTATAATGGTGTTTTATATATCCTGGTCATCAAAATTTTGATTATATATTCACCTATAATGTGTTGAATATGTTCCAAACAGGATGGTTGTATATGAATATATATCAGTAATTCATATTACACTACCTCCTTATGAAAGTAAACAAGTTGGAAAATGTGTTGAGTCAATATAATAATAGTAATTATGTATGATGATGATCCAAAAAGACACAATATTTTTGAATTTTCAAAGACTAAAACTTAAAATCATTAATGAATAGAAGAAATATTATATTCCAAAAAGGAGGGATCAACACTCTATCTATTTAATATTTTACTGGATCAATTGGATAATGTGTTTCTAGAAAATAATTTAAAAACCATTCTAGAGTTTTTCCGTAATTTATACTTAATGATATGTTTATATAATCATGTATGTGTCACCTCAATACACAACATGAAGAAGGAACAAATAGTAAAATATCTTAGATCATCATAATATTTACAACCATTAATGACTAATATGTATATAAATCATAAAGTGTATTCTTGGTTGGATAACATGATGATACATATTATAGATTGTGAATCTTGGTGAATATTGTGTGAGAATGTTCTGTTTGAGAGATAATATTTTAAGAAGATATTAATAAAATTATCCATATTGAAATGGATATTTGAAAAAACATGATGATATTTATTTTTCAAATTCCTCAAATCATCTAAAGTCTATAATTAAATTTTGGTTGTAGACAATCTTCTGATAAAATCAGTATAATTTATTTATAGAAGATAATATTTCAATCTTGTTCATATTTCATGGATATACATTTATGTTGTGGTATGATTACATGGATTAAAAAAATTTATTTTGTTTGTTTAGGTTTCGATTATTACGTCATTTTTTTTGGAGAAGTATTCCCCAATATCTTAATATAGAGTTATTTTTTGTATTTTTTATCCTACTTAAATAGATGGTATGTTTGATATGACCAATAACACCCTGAGAGATATATTGAGATCACATTATCATAGATTCAATGGTATTTGGTGTAAACACATTCTTTTACTTGATATTTCTATCAAAAATTGCATTTACTCGAGTATTAGGATTTCTACATGTGACGAACACTATGAAAAGAATATTTTAATACCATAATATAATGATTATTTTATTGAATACATGATATATGGAATTATTCTATCTTAGTAAATAGAAGAGTATGTTATATCAATTCACCATTAGGTAAAGGAAACTAAGATTCTGTATAAGGGTAATTTTGATAATAATCTGCAAGATCATGAATTCAATTTTCATGATAAGGTTTCCGAAAAGAATTCACAGCAGATATATATGTTACAAGATATAGAAATAATAGAAATACGATCTTGGGGTATATTATTCACTTCAAGATTGTTGTTAATGTAAGAGATGTAGAATATTAAATGGAACTCCCACCAATCCTTCCTCAATTCCAATATATTTTGATTGTATTTTTGAAGAGTAAGAACATACATGTACCATCAAATGTTATATTAATTGAATTATTTATACACATGATAAGAACGATGGATTTTCATACCATTTGTGGGATAGGTCAGCTATCATCGGATTCATGGCTCAATTAGCTATTATTGTCCATTAATTATCAGGTGACAGGTTTGCATAGTAAAATAACTAGAATGAAAGCTGTCATTTCTGGATACATATAGACCACTTATTAACAAATATGTATATACTTTATTCCTTTCCTACTTCTAGGGTGGTTCATTTAATTATTTCGGTCTCAGATCAGTCCCTTCTCTTACTCTTCCTTACAGGTACAAATTTATTCCAATGCTTTTTTTTCAATTTTGGATTCTTTGATGATGTCCCTGGCATTATCTAAGTGGCCCATTCTTCATGGTAAAATACCATTCATGTATTTTATATGGTGGGATACTATAATAGAAATTAAAGGATAAAAGATGATAATTTTTTATAGGTGAACTCTAAACCATATGACTTGCTAAATATGGAAATCATTAATTCCAATACCAAGAAGAATGAGTAAGTGATTGAATCCAAACGGGATGATGAGGTATTAGTAGCCTTAAGATCCTGAAGAATCAGCATATGGACCTACTCCTAGAACAATATTAGAGTGTTAGAGATATATCATGAGTGACCTAGATTAATGAGGGATTCAAAAAATACCACCTTCTATCGGGCATGAATCAAATAGAGGAAGAGTTAAAAATCTCCCAAAAATCAGTTTGAAGATGTGTGTTTCACCATTGACACATAAGTGGTTGGAGGAATGGGTGACTCCCATTTTGATTCCTTACTGATAGATTTTTTCCCTTACATGAAGGATGGTTACCCAAGTGGGATCTCGGAGTTTTTGGACTCCCTCCAGCATGTGGTTTCCTATGTCATAAAATAGGGCATTTAATAGTTCCCAAACCAGTAGAAGGTGTGGGGGGAAGACTTTTCACTAAATGCAGAAAGTGACCCTACTGTGGATAGATTCTAGGGTCCTTCTATACCACATTTTGGGATTTATTCACGTAATGGGCTAGTTTACGATGTTCAGGTTTATTTTGGTGGGGGATATCATCACCGGGTGGCAAGTTCCACTACTCATATTATCATTCCCAATGTTAATGAAAATTATTCTATAAATAAATATATATAGTTTAATAATTTTTATTTCCATTATGATTTTTCCACTGTTATTAATCGAAGATTTTCAGTTCACCTAGATAAGTGAATATTATATGATAATTAGTTATTCCTTTAATGTAAGTCCACCTATATTGCTAATTCCTTAGATAAAGAAATTTTGTGCAACATTAACACGAATAAACCTCACTCAACAATACCATTATGCTTGATATGGAAAAATCCTATAATATATTTTATTGGAGCTTCATTAACATAGTCATGAGGTATATAATATTCTCTAATAAAGTTATGGATATTTTTTTAGATGCATTGTGTCTTTTTCATTCTCTATAAATTTTGTTGGAAAAATTATGGATTGTTTAAATTGGATTGGGGATAATAGAGGGATACACCCTCTCACCCAGTGTGTTTATCATAGTTCAATATATATTTAGTAGATACCTAAAAAAATTTAGATGAGATTCCCATGTCCATATATTTTGGTGCAAGAAAAATATTCTTTATGTTACCCACCTTATTTTCAATGATGACATTATTATTTTACTCAATGGATGTAGCAAGACCATTCGAGGGTTAAAGAATAGTATTGTTTCAACTAGAGAAGTGAGGTCATAAATCATGGGAAACATGGTATTTTTTTACCAATACTATTCTGAATAGAAAGAGGTAAAATGATAAAAGATCAATTGGGGGTTTCTCATAGGCATTTTTCAATTGATTACATAGGTACACCAATTGCACCATGGATGATTCAAATACGAAATTTTGATGATATTGAGAATAATATAAAAACACACATTCTCAATTGGAAGAACTAATTCCTATCATTTGGGGGTATAATTAACCTAGTCAGTAGTGTGTTAACCTCCATTCCCATTCATGACCTATTCTCTACTATTTCTATGAAGACCATCTTTGCAATATTGAAAAAATCGTGGTCCTCTTTTTTTGGAATGCCCAAGTAGATGGAAAATATATTTGGGCATGATGGAATTTATTGGATTGTGGTGTTGACACAGTTGGATTTAGCCTCATATGTGTCTTGGATTTCATATTCTACTTACAGGAAAATATTTCATGGGATATTTAGGAGGGTCGGTATTTGTGGGAAAGTTTCTCCATTAAAAACACGGATCTCATTCTAATGTTCCATGTGAGAGATGTGCCGAATTTGGGATATTAATAGTCATTATATTATTAACCTGAAACCAAATTTGGGGAGGATTTTAAAGAAGGGATTGATCAATTTTTGTAATGATCATTTGTCTAGGAGTATCATTGGATTTCTGGGTTTCCCAATAGCTAAATTTTCGTTCTTACAGTCCACCTCATTTCCTACCTTCACCCAAGTAGTTCTAGGCCCTCTTCGTCTGGCTTTGTTTGACAGTATTATTATTACTAATGATCTGGATCTGTTGGTGTTACGATCTCCCAATCATGTTCTTTGACATCAAAAGACTATCAAAGAGTTGTGCCGGCTAATAAAGGTCACAAATCATGGGGAGGAGCTCATTTGTTCAATGACATCTCATAAATACTAAATATCCTTCTCTAGAGCCTTCACCATAGTGGTATCTCCACATGTAAAGAGGTTTGTAAGAAAGGGGTTTCTATAATATCTAAATTCAACTTTCATCTTGGACCTAAGGATGTGTCATCCTCCCATATTTCTCCAAGAGTGATTTGGATGTAATTTTCTTGAACCACTATAGTGATGAAATTAGGTAGAAGTAGCAAGGTTTGTCCAAAGAAGATTTTCACCAGTCCTATTTACATGGGTCGAAGGATAGTTCACTAGAGTGTATGGTGCCTGGTATCCATTTCATAGATGGCTACTGGGTTTAATGGAACACTCATAAAAAGGCCAATTATGAGATAAAATAAATCATATATGGTTGATATATTATTCTATGGATCCATTTTACTTGACTCTTAAAATTATATTGGTGGAATAAAAAATTATAGGAAGCTTATTGGGAATCCAAGGTTGGGAAGAATAAGAGATAACCTCAAATTTTGAACCTGAGTAATGGAATATCATTTTTCAAAATCATTTTATAGTGGGTATAACATAAAATCTGAAATTTTTTATATGTAACAATTTATATAAATCATTATGTATTCAATATATTGTCTTACATTCAACCGTTAGTCTATATGATAAATTAATATAGTAAAATAGTGTAACAATGATGTTAAATTTAAACATATGAATAATAATAACCTATATATGAGTAATAATAATAATTTTTTTTATCAATGAAGATACATTGATTAGTGAAAAACAAATAAGTACTCAATTTCTAGTAAAGTCATCACACGATACAATAATTTCCTTTAATAATTAAATATACTTTAACAAATTTTATCATATGAAGATTGTAATTAATTTATACCATTTTTAGTAATTTTATTTTATGAAATAAATATCATTATTTAAATCTGCACGTTAATATTATCCTTTTTTAATTTTTTGTCTTCACTCTAAATTTATTTATTCGAGTGAACTGTGACAAATGAATCATTTTTCATAAAAATTATTCTTTATTTTCATGTAAATGTAACACTATGTATTTAATTTCATCTCAATGAAACCAAATTATAATTTAATTTTAAATACTCAAATTAGTTACATTTTAATCATAATTATACTTTATCTATGTATAAGTTATTTTTTTTCTTAAAAATATTAAAACATATTTTTATGTGAGAAATGTTTTCATCAAAAAAATTAATTTAATCCCTATGATTTAATTTTTTAATGAAATTTATAGAATATATATTAAATATAATATCATAATAGTTATTTAAAGGTTTTTATAGTCTAATGAATGGATGTAATTTCATTGTTTCTTAAAAATTCATTTTTTAAAAAATGTGTTTTCATTTTGAATTTAACATAGAATTAAAATTATGTAATAAAAATGATGGAAATTTAATTGAGAAAAATTTATTCATTATTTCTAATCACCATATATAATATAATTTTATTAGTTAAACATAAGTTTTTATAATAGTTAATTGTATGAACTATATAATTCTGTAACAATAGTCAATGTTAAAAGTGTTTTTTTCAGTGGGGTGGGGTTAAATAATGATAAATTTGAAGGATTTCAACCAAAATCCATAAAATAATAAATTTATTAATACATTTCAATGGTAAATTATCCTAAATTAGATTCCATTGAAATTTCTGACAAAATTCACCTAAAAGTGACATTAAATTATTGAAATTGAAAATTACATTCCATGTCTCTCCCTCTTTCCACATAATGAAGGGTGCCCCCCATGGAGCACGTACTTGAATAATGTAGCAGTACTGTATAAGCGGTTACGCTACAGCAGCCTGGGTATTATAGCAGTGTTATTAAATGAAGGGCTCTCTGGCCCCAAAAATGAGTTTTCATGCCATGTATTGAGGCCACTTGGCCTTGAGCATTTTGTTTCTATAATAGGCCTCCCACTACCCAGACAATAAGAGGTATTTGCTTTAATTATAAAAATAAGTCTTTTTCCCTGACCTTTTAACAAAAACTTATCAAAGGGTGATCATCCACCACAATTATTCATAACATCAAACCATCAATATGATGGATATTAATAATGATTTTCCTCATACGGTGCATACCATCCAATGTTGCGATGGAGGCCAGACGATTTCAAAGAAGTATGCTTCAATATGTTTGGCATTGAACGCTTCTTCAACACCTTCCAAAACCAACTGTAGTCTTGTTGTTTCGCTATTTGATTTTGTTATGTGTTTTTATCCCCATAAATGGTGAGATTTGAGTGAGTTGTAATGTGAATCTCGATTTATGAAATAAATACCATGTTTTTGCTATTATGTTTGTTTGTTATGATATCCTCTAGTGATTTGCATTCTCACGATATTGCCTGTGCCACTGTGAGTGGTCTTCCATCAGTGGTATCAGAGGAGGTTGATGATTCGGCTACCCCTAACCACCTTTAGTGGTATCAGAGTGGTATTGAATTTATTTTTACCATTTGTGTGGGTGTTCTATCAAATCGGATTCACATCTCTTGCATAAAATCATGAAAGGATAAATTGAATAGTTCTTTCCTCCCACTTTTGTTGGTTTTCGTTCCCACCTTGTGATTGGAATCATTCATTTCCAACAAAAAGATGTTTTCTTTTCTCAAAACTACAGTCGGAATTTTTTTTTATTCTATATTCTATATTTTGAAATAAATATATAGATATTCTCTTCCTTTTATTCTTTTCACTAAATTTGGAAAATTCAAATTTATTTTTTTACTTACATTGTCATCCATGCCTCATCAATTCTCACCTTTCCAAACATTTTCCACTTGGTTCCACATCCCTCTTGCCCGTGAAACACACAAATAAAATTTTTTTATTCTTGGAATAAAATATCTTTGCCCTATCATTAATTCAAAGACAGAATATCCTTGTTATCCTATGATTTGAAAATTGTTGCAGTCTTCTGCATAAAAAAACAAATAAATATTTTGAAGAAAAAAAAATTCATATTAAATTTATCTAAATGATATTTTTCGGGGTTCTCAATACCAAAAAAATTGTGCCCATAATTATAAAAAGTTTCACACATCAACCATGAAAATATAAGTCTACACTACCATATATCGGCATTTTCCAGTTTCCCATAATAAATAGTTTTTCTTCAAGGAGAATTATTTTTCACATGATTAGATCCCGAAGCTGACAAAAATAATTATGATAATTGGTGCATCCAAATACGCATGGTACATGTCAGCATAAATGTCATGGACATCATAGAGGACATAAGCACCGAGTCATTCCAATGTAGTAGAGTTTGATCTATAGTATGTTCAAAATTCCGCTCTTTTGGTGGAATGAAAGTAGGACTATAAGGAAAAATCTAGCATTTATCAAGGCCATGAAGAAACTGCTTTTCAAATAATCTCTTCATCAAAATCATCGTTGGATATAATGGATACTCTTCAGAAAGCATTTCAAGGTTCTAACAAAGTGAAGAGGATTCAGCTTCAATATCTTCGAGGTGAGTTAAAATCCCTATTTATGATAACTTTTAAACATTTCTCCAGTATCATACACATGTAATGTTTGTGGGAAACCAACTGTGAAGAAATGGAGAACACTTTGGTGAAATGTGGGTATTTGACAAAATTTTACGATCCCTTGATAAAAAATTTGATTACATAGTCGTTTCCCTAGAAGAAACAAAATGCCTTGAGATGATATCTATACAATGATGTGTGGGGTCTCTTAAAGCCCTTGAATTGAATGTGAACCACCAAAGTGATACCAATGGAGTTAAGCATGTCCTGCAATCAAAGTTGTACATCCACAACTCTGAAATGGAGCAAGGGGGGACATCTCAAATAAACCCAGGTAAAGGATTCCGTGGACAACCATTTGATCCAAGAAGAGGGGGACAAGGAGGATGTGGTGGAAGGGGCCTAACTCGTGGAGGCCGGGAATATCAAACCTATACTCCATGAGAACATGGACACGAAATGATGTGTGGATTAAACAATCATCATCTATAAAAATGAAATATTCAATTATATAATTGTCAAAAATATGGAAATTATAGAACTGATGGTTGGTACAAGAAACCCATGTAGAATGACCCTTAGGAGTCACATATCATTGAAGTAGAAGATCATTTTGATCTGTCCCATGTTTTGATGGCACAAATGTCAACACAAAATCAAGGTATGTTGTATCTTGACTCTGGAGCTAGATATCCCTTTAAAGGGAACAAACACCTCTTTATGAAAATGTATGAGTGGGTTCATGGAGAGATTTCATTTAGAGATATCTAAATAGTATTTATCTATACAAGAGGATATAGTCTGATCAAGAAAAAAGACAGAAATCATGCTTTAATCTCTGGCGTCTACTATGTACCCAACATGAAGACCAACATATTTAGTGTCGGGCAGTCGGTAGAAAAAGGCTTTCACATATGCCTTCAAAATAAATAAATGGTGATTTTTGATGACAAAGGAAGGTTGATCACAAAAGTAATAACGGTGAAGAACAACATGATTCTGCTTATGATCCAACCCAATGTACCATGGTGTTTTGCAATGGTACGTGATGGTAAAGATTGGATATGGCATCTCAGGTTGGGCATTTAAACTTTGAATGATTAATATTATTATGAAGCATGAATTTGGTGAGAAGGCCTCCTATCATCTGAAAAATGAATAAATTTTTTGAAATATTTGTTCCATGCAAACAATATAGAAACAATATTTCTATGACGACCAATTGGAAAGCTGATGCAGCAGTTGAGCTTGTTTTCACCAATGTGTGTGGTCAATTAAATCAAAAATTATATGGAAAAAGGAGGTATTTTTTGACATTTATCGATAATTATAGTCGGAAAACATTGTTATATTACATCAAAATGATGTCATATGTGTTCGGAGTCTTCAAAGAATTTAATCCGCTAGTTGAAAATCGTAGTAAGCATCGTATACAAATATTGCGATCTGCATGCGGTGGGGAGTACACCTCCGATGTTTTACAGGAGTACCTCAAGCAACAAGGAATTCAGAAGCAACTAACACCAGCTCACACACCCTAACTTAATATAGTGGTGGAGAGGAAAAATTACACCATTCTCAACATGCTGGGAATAATATTGAAAGACAAAGGAGTTCTTATGACTTTCTGGGATGAAGCTGCCTCATGTGTAGTGTATCTACTCTATAGATTCCCAAATAAACCTCCATGAAATGATGTCGCATGAATCTTATAGTACTCACAATGTGAGTATGAGTCATCTTAGAGTATTTTGTTCCATTTCATATTTCAATATTCTATTGGAAAAATGAAAAATTCTTGTGGAAAAAGGAATGAAGTGTGTCCTTATGGGATATAGAGACCGAGTAAGAGGATATCGTTTGTATAATCCCATCACCAAGAAGATTATATTTAGAAGAGATGTTATATTTGGTGAAAAGGATACTTGTATGTGGAATGAAGTTGATGATTCTGGTGAGGTATGACTCACTCTAGAAGATAAAGAAATTTTTAAAGAAGTAACATTGTAGGAACAAAGAAATTAAGAACCACCGATCCCATCATCACATACTCCAACATCTAAATAAATCGAATGAGAAATATCTCATATATATCCTCCAAACTTTCTAATACTTGAAGATATATACCGGATAATGGAACTAGTGGAAGATTTTGTTAGTTTTTACTATCTCCCAGCAACATCGAATCTAGTTATCTTCGAGGATGCTATAACCAATGACATGTAGAAGAATGTGAGGGATGAAGAGATTCATTCCATCAACCAGATTGAAGGATACTTTTAAAAGCAATGTTTGAATTTGTTGAAGTCATTACATTGGTTGGAAAAACACCCAGATAAGATGAAAAAATTATGCTTTGCATGGAAAACATGTTTAAGGGTGGATTTTAGATAATTAACATGTTATTCTTTGGATAGTTCCTAATATCCACTATTGAGATGGTGGCCAGATGAATTCATAGAAGGTTGATTCATCAAGTTTGGCATTGAATTCATGGAAAACACCCACCACAATCAACTACAGACCTATTGTTTCTCTGTTTGATTTTGTTATGTGGTTTGTATATCAATAAATAGGGATATTTGTGTGATTTGTGATATGAATCTCGAGTAAATAAATAAATACCGTGTTTTTTATTCTTTGTTTGTGTGTTATGATCACCTCTATTGATCTGTGTTCCCATGCTAATGTGTGTTCCGCTGCCAATGATCCTACATCACTATATTAGCAAAAATACTAGTCAATATTATCTCTATAATCCTTCCAATCATAATAGGTCTTCTTTTAATCTATTAAGATCAATATTTCTAGGATTTAGGACTATTACAGTGGAGGACTCTCAATGAATAGGTACAACACATAGACACACTCTTTCTTTTAGATTTCCACTTAACTTCCTATTAATTTATATAATACATTAAAAATGATTCATATAGAATAAAAATATAATTAGATGTTATTATTATGATTGATAAATAACTTACCACCTCTTGTCAATGAATTATGTCATATAAATATCTCTTGTGCACAAGTGTAGACAGCCTCCTCCAAGTAAAAATTCACCCCATTTTCCTTGACCATCATTAAATATTATTTATTTTGATATATATAATGTTTATATAAAATATTTTCGTTATAATAATTATTAATATAATATGAATTAAATTTTTATAATCCTTCATTCCATCCATCGAAATATGAAAATTCCACTTATGTGTACGTAAAGACTACAATCTTCACATAATGATGCAGTTAATTTTTTATAACCGTTGTATATATTTGTAATTTATATCTTTTGAAACCAATATTTTCACATTTTTTCACTTTCATGAAGACCATGATAAATATAGATATAGTTTACATAAAAGATCTTGGGAATGAAATGAATGGTTTGGGTTTTGTTTAAGGAAATTACTTGACCATCAAAGGAGCGTTGCTCCTACAATAAGAAGCCATAAAAATGTATAGTGCTCATGATGTGCAAGCACATAGGTGCACCTTCCATGAGAGCCCCCAAAAGTGATCGAAGACATCACATGTTCATCTTCTGATCGTGAATTCAATGCAAGGATGATCACTGAATATTTAATGTAAATTTTACGGCTATAGGGCCTTCTACCTCTAATGTATATTCCGTCCGATATAAATTATATTTTCCACAATCATTTGACACCATTGATGGAAAATAGTGGAATCACAGGATCATATTAAATGATCATGGGATGAGATATCCACTAATTCATTTGGGAAACGCATCATCCATTACATATATAGAGGAATCATGCTCTCCCTCCCTTGGCCTATACGTACCTTGCTCCCTTCACAAAAAACACCTGATAAATGTGAAGTTATATAGCTCCTAAAAAGAATGAAGGTGGAGGAACATGGTTCTACGACCTCCGCCCATCAGAAGAAATCCTCTTGTGGTTTCTTGAGATCACGCAATCCAACCCCCATTTCTCATTTAATCCAAGAAGTCTCAGGGGAGGTCCTTCAAATCCAACATGCAAGATGAGCCCCATGTCTCATGAATACTGCGATAATCCTTATCTTGTGGTGTTCACATAAACACTCATACAGAGTTGTATCATGCTTCAATAATAATGTATGGGTCCTTAGAGAAATATTAGACCATTGTGAGACCTCATATGTATGTCTTGTGAATCACATGAACAAGTAAACCTCATGGAAACAATCAGTGGCACAAATCATTCATGAAAACTCAAAATAATTTGGGATGTATCCCTTGACATTTAGAACCCCAAGGACACCCTTTTCATGTATGGAAAATAGTGAGGATGTGTAACCCTCAATCCATGTACTCCTAGCCAAGCAACCACCATCGCCCATTCATGCTTTTGTTTTATGATGCAGCTTCCCCATGCATAAGTTTGGATCTCATCACGAGACCTCATGAAGGCCATGAAATTTAAAAACATGAATGAATCATGTGGTGTCCTGAAGAAACCTCTTAGCAAGATAGTTTTCTATTTGGAAAACCCTTGTCTGTATGTACCATGGAACCCCAAACATGTTCATGGCGTCATTGGGAAGTATCTGTGTATGTCCGCAGAATTCTTTACGTGTCTCTTTTGAGTACATGTGAATTAAGGAAATTTAGGATCATCTTATGTGTACCATATTGAAAAGCATATGATCCAATGGAAATGACCTCACTATAACATCAAATCCTTATGGTGTACACCATCATCATAGGCAAATAATTTTACCCATGAAACATAAGAGATAATCCCTTTGTACATGTACATTCGAAACATAAAACAGACGACACTGAACAAATATGAGTATCCAAACTGCATGAATGGTTCAAAGACACGTGATCTATATAACCTTTGATGGTATTTCGATGTCCTTGGGAATCCTTTTAAATTCCATGGTGATTTCAATAATGTCCTCATAAAATTTGTTCTCACCTTGCAAAAACTCATTGACATGTCACCATTGTCATGCAACAACCCAAGGACAAGAAAAATTGATCTAATGACAACCCCATGACATGTATGAATTGTCCAGCACCATTCCCTAGATAGAGTCATATCAATCATGTAAATCACCTCAGAGTTGTTTGCCTTGGTCATGTGGGGAAATTATAAACAACGAATGTTGGTCATGTGATGTAGTAATTGACATGTTGAAATGATCCTGTGATTGTCCAAAGACAAGTCCATATTGACATGTGATTGTTCGAGGACAAGTCATGTTGATCTAAATACCTCATATAGTCTTGTATAACTTCATCATGAAATATACCACAATCATGTCTACTTCCATCATACGCGTGACCCAAGATGAGATTTCCATGATTATGAAAGCCCTTTTCACGTCCACCTTAATCAGTCGAAGGCATCTGAGACAATCTAATTGATCATAAGCATGACCCCACATATATCTGATTTTCTCAGGAGAATACATATAATAAAATTTGATTGATCTTGAATGAGACCTCAATAATTGATTATATGCTTTTGAGAAACATCTTAGACATGTCTTCTTATCACATTTTAAGGCATCCAAGGAATGATAATTGTTTTAGAATAAAACCATATATGTTTTTTACATGTCATATTAGTTCCCCAACATATCAGAGACACAATCTATATATATCCAACACATTTCATAAAAATATTCTTGAATATTCCCACATTATATTGAAGAAATATGTTAATTCATACCATGTCGATCCCAAACATAAATCATCAACTAAATTCCCATTATACAATAGAATTTTCCTTGATGAGTTTGGTTCATACACTCATGTAACCCTACCGATATAATTCTCTCAGATAGACCATCATGATCATTATCACATCTCTTTAATACAATAAAGGATAAAGAATGAGAATACAAATCATGGAGCCTCAGAGTGTAAGCCCCAACCAATTGGACAACCTTAGTGAAAAATCCCCTTTATGGGAAACCATAGAGTGTAAGACTTGACCAATCAGGATGTCTTAGAGTGTAATAACCAACCAATTGAGTGGACTCAGTGTCTGAGCCCTGATTACCAACATAATATAATATGTACTCAGCTATAGGGAATCCATTCTGATATTTTCCCATAGCATTTATAAAATCTCAGGGATAGTAGTAATGTCTTCAAGAATGATCATCAATTTTATTTGATGAATAACCAATGTGATAACTTGAAAATGAGAAATCTAGTTCCTACCATTACCAAGATACATAGGACACCATCTTATGGCCTGAGATCTATTCCATATCCTCTATGAGGTGGGTGATCATGCCCCCAAAATGGAATCTTTAATGTGCTACCCCTTATAGATCTTCTCTTATTCAATGTGTCCAATTTATTACTATCTCTTGTTTTTCACATCGAACATGGTTCTTGGGGGCATAGAGACCAATTATGATTGCACTAAAAGTATGTCTAAAAGTCCCCAGGCATGGACCTAACGTTGGGATGTATGTCTAATTACATCTGATATATTCTCAATGGGCTACATTCCTGAAGATGAATTTCAGGGATGTCTCATATGCATAAGAATCGCATAGGGCCTCTATTTTTGCACCTCTTATGAAACATATGCCTATTACTAGAACTATGTGGACTCTGATTCTACCATTAAACATGATATGTAGGACTCCTCATTGAGGTCCAAGCTCAATAGTCATGTCCTTACTGTAGGACGTTAAACTACATGGATGTGTCCAACCATCTAACCTTAAACATTGTAAAATGAACTATATGGATTTTTAATCCTATTTTCATAGGATGAGTAAGATTCTATATAGAGGTTCTATCCTGTCTCCACAAAACTATCCATGTTTTTTGATAGCTATATACTCTTGAGTGCTAAATCATGGTCATGACGTAAGGTATAATAGTTTAATAAGAGAGATATAGAGAACCCATTAAGTACATATGATCATACCTATCAAAATATGTTAAAAATAAGACATTGTTATAGTGGTAACCAGTCCTGGACCAGGGTCTCAGAAGGATTTCATGAAAATATTTTCAATCTAAAAAATAGTCTCACCGAAAAAATAATTCACCCCAAAAGTGTACAATGAGCCTAAACTCCCATCCTCTAAACCAATTCGAGTCCCCAAGAGTCACTGGTCATGAAACTCTAGATGAATTTCGACCATTGGAATGTATGTCCATACCTAGCTATAGAAGAGGCAATCGTTGGGATTTTCTAGGAGTGGAAGAAAAATGGTAAACATGATTAATACAATTGAGGGTGGCCCTATGAATCTCCCCAAAACCAATCCTTTGAGTGAAACACATTCCATGCCTTGAATCATGAAGAAACAATAATGGAGAACCTGATATGAAATCCTTGAATTATGTCATTGCATTCACATGTGAACCAGTATATGTTATCTAATTAACTTCATACCAGTTTATGTTTTACGGACCCCTAAATACCCTGAGAGGGTAGGGGAGAATCAAGGTGTAAAAGTTTTCTCATAAAGATATAGATATTGTTCCCACATTGGTAGGAACATGTTAAACCTATTAGAAATGAAGGTTTAAAAATCCAAAAACAACATGAAATGAGAACCCATAATAATTTGTATTTCTTAACCACAAAGGTATTGTATAAGGTTCATCTTCCCACAGTATGACGTCGTACCTAAGTCCAATAATATTAACTAGTTTTAGAATACAGATGTTTGGTCACAGTCAAATTGTATGAGGAACACTACCATTACCAGATTCTAGGGATAACAAACTGCATCCCTCGGAACACTTCTGTTGCCTCTAACATGATCACTACTATGAGAGATATCTAACTCATTCTATCAACTAGACGGTCTATTCAATATATTGGCGTCAGAATCATTTTCCCTAAATTTGCATGAGACTATTCTTATACTAAAGACCGGGGTTGATGCATATTGAATGTCTTGTTCACTGGAAAACAGATCTTCCAAACTGAATTTTTAGGAACTCCTTTGCGAAGCTCCCTTTCCATCGTGGAAAAAATATCATTCATAAATCTTACATCCATTTCCAAACTATATCCCTTCGCAAAGCACACCAAGTCAATTCAGAATACCTCATCATCGCAAAGAACCATTTAATCAAATGAATTAGAATCAATTAAGGCATAGAAAGTATTTTCATGATGCTCACTCCCCCATGGAATGTTATTTTTATGGAGCCCCCCTACCTTCATGATATCTGAAGGGTTTTATATTTTTCATAGAAAATATCAATGAATGTGAAAAGGGGTAGATATTTACATATAAGATCAACCATTAGTGAAGCATCACCACCTACAGTTTGTTTTTCTAGATTCATAAAAAACATCTTCTTAGAGAGCCTCCTTTTGTGATGCTCCATTGACATTCATTATTCACAATGTTCATCATAGTCATGGAGACTTTCGCAAAAACAACGCACAATCATAATGCTCCAATTCTCATAATTTTTTAGAATGATCATCTCTATTTGCAATGCTCCACATCGTCATGAACATAACCTAAGATTTAAAAATTCCATTAATTTATCATATTCTTGATATTTTTATTCTAGAAAATTACCATTTATTATGGTTACCTTTTCCTCTGGATTTTTCAACCGAATAAATTGGAAAACACTAGAAAACGATGCAACATTTAAAACACTTTTATGGTTGAACTATAAGATCACTTTCATTGAAAACCCACTGATCTTCTATGTGCACATTGAAAAGAAACAAAAACCATAGTGCCTTTGTAGCAAATAACATCCTTATTTCCAACAATATCCCTCTTTGTGTTTGTCGGTAATCTGCGGAAAAATTCAATGAAGCATCAGTCAAAAAAACATGATACACAAAACACTACTCAGCCAAATCATAAAATCAATGTGAGAAATTCTTATTATAGAAAACAAAATGGTATGTATGAATTGGGTACTTATGTTTTGTAATTATAAAAGATTTCCAAGAAAGCTCCGAATATTTCCCGATAACACAGAAATGTTTACTCCATTATCAATATTTTTCATATTTTCATTCTTCAGCAACCAAAAGACCATAAAATTTTCATTCTCCACCTCCATAGTACCACCAATCCATTGAATTTCTCTATTATCTCCCCCATTGGAAATAAAAGAAATAACCTTCATGTTTACTTGTATGGTTAACAACATACCCCCCATGCACCTTATCTCCCCATAATATTGCATCATATCCACTAATAAATTAAAGTAGATAAAATAGATTGGGTGAGGGGAATTTCATGACCTCTTCATGCACTGGGAGGTGGTTGAACACATAGGTTTAATATATATTTCTCAATAACTAGCTTTTCAAGTTGAATATCTATAATGTAAACCAGGTTCTCATCAGTACCAACATGATAAATTATAATAACACATTGTCCAACCATTCCTTTGATGATGTGATATCTGATTTCAATATGTTTAGTAAAATAATGATGAAAAATAATATTTTTTATCAATCATGATAATTTTTTAATAGTCAATCACCGTTGGAAATTTTACATTAACAAAAATACATGTCATTTGTTGCTTTATCCATAGTAGATTAGTGCATGAAGTTGTTGAAATGATATACATTTCTTCAGTAGTACTAAAAGATGTAGTTTCCCATTTGTTTCTCAATTTTTCCACACATATTATTCCTATAAAAAATGCTCCAACACATGTTAAATTTATATAAATATCATTTCTATCTTAGTCCGCATCATAAAAAAATGACTATTCACTATTTTTCTTGTAGTAATGTATAATCCATAATTGTGACTCCCTTGAATGTACCTCATAATTCTTTTCACTAACTCCATATGTTCTTATTTTTGATTACATTGAAAGAAGATATATATGAATTTGGAAAAGATAATATATTGTCATGTCACTATCATGTACAATATCTTTTCAACGATCCTCTTAAATATGGTGGGATCTACAAAAGTCCCATCCTCTACCTTTCAAAGTTTGGTTATACCCACAATAAGATTCAAAATTGGTATGGTGTCATGCATATAAAATTTCATTATCATCTATCTTGCATACTTTTCACGAGAAATGAAAGTGTAATCCTTCTTCATAATCACTTACATCCCTAAAAAATACATGAGTTCCCCAATCATAGACATTTCAAATTCTAATTTAATTTGATTGGACAATTCATCCACAAGTCCCTGCCTGCTGCCACCAAATATAATATCATCTATGTATCCCAGTACCATGAACTTACCTTTTTTAGAATTCATTACATTGAGATTGAGGTCCAATAATCAAATTTTATGTTCTAAATTCTTCAGATAAGAATCAAGTTGGGAACACCAAACATGTAGGGCCTACATTCAACCATAGATATCCTTCTTTAACATGTAGACCTTTACCTCATCAATACCAAGAAGAAAAAAAACTGGTAGTTATATGTAGAAATCTTATTCAAGAAAATAATTTCTGAGGGCTATCTTGACATCCATTTGATACACTATTTATACCCTCTAAATTTCCTTGGAATGAAAATGTCTGAGTGACATTAGTGTATTCATCGAAGGAAATTTTTCTAGAACACGAACAACGTCAGTCTATGAATATCCATTACACACCAATCATTCCTTATATTGGATTACATTACCGTGGTCAACATATTTGATATAAAAAATAAACCTCATACCAATCCCATTTTTAACATTGTGCCACACTGCTAGATAACATGTTTGGTTCTTGTTGATCTAGTCGAACTCTTCTTACATGGTTTCAACCCCTGATTCTTCCTTTGAAGATTATTCAAATGAGTATTCTTTGACAACTCATAGAAAGGCTGATTGTGCATTAATAAAAATTCTCCTTCTCAATTTGGGTGTAGTATAATCCCAAATGTAACTAGACTAATTAATTTCATCTCTTCAATTTATTCCATGAGGTTTATAAAAATTTTCTTCTGCGAATATTTATTCTTTTGATTCATCCTTAGAATCAACATCATGTAGTGTCCTCTAAATGTATTTCACTACATCTTTTAATTTTGCATTTTAATTTTTCAAATTTACATTTTCTTCTGCATCTAGAATCACATTATCATTTGTTCCTCTCATGGTATTTGTGGAATTGACTTCAATAATCTTATTATCACTGTTTTCAATGATTTTTCAAATACACTAATTGAAACTTTGGTAGTATATTCTATTCATTGTATATATGATGAATATTTATTTATCTATTGCATCACTATACATTCCATGATTTGATTATTTGGTATTTATAAAACATTTTCTTCCAAAATCTATGAAATAATTCAAAGATGGGGTTTTCCATTCCATAACTCAAATAAGGTATTGGTTTAACCAATATAAATCCTTATTCAATTTTTAATATACACCATAGCTTGAACAACTTATTTCCAATAATTTTGGGGGATATGAATCTCAATCAGTATAGTTCTATACATATTGTTTTCTTATCGATTCCTTGGATCAACAACTCCATTTATCTATGGGGTTATCCGAACAACCACCACATGTTTTAATCCAGGATTCAAAATGTAATTTTCAAACCCAATAGATGTGTATTTTTCTGTAATGTTGTACCATATGACATTGATGGTCCTTCTAGTATCATTCACTGTGATTTGATGATATGTTTTCAGGAAAAAACAAGTACTTTCTGTTTGATATGAATAAATATCACACATTCTATTCTACTATAATCATCTAAGAAAAGGATAAGGCACATTTCTCTATGATACTCAGAAACATTTATCATGCCACATATATCTATATGAATGATATCCCAAAAATTGGATGCCCTTTTCATCTTTAGCTGATATAAACTGTAAAACAAATTCCCCCATGTATAGGAATTATAAGTCATTTCCTTTTCATACTTCAGGTTGTGTATATAATCAACAATATTCAGCATAGATATCTTTTCTCTTATATGTTGATGTATGTGACCAAATATCCACTTCCACTAGTTGTTTTCTTCTTCAACAGTCATGTAGAAATTGTATCCTTTATTATCATATTGATATAATTTTCCTAATGTAATACATTATTTCATTATCTAATTTCATCTATTTCCTCTTATAGTATGCCCCTTTTGATTTAATTCATTATAAGTCCTAATTAACAGAGTGGAGTCACACTAAAGAGACCGTGATGATAACATTCCACATATAGAACATTAGATTTCATTGGCTTAGCATTATCCTATTCAGTGCTTCCACTGGATCTAATATTAATCACACCATTATTACATTACCATATCATTACATTGACCCTTTCTTAACATTGTTTAATAATACTGTCATTTTAGACAAAAATCCACTATTAAATATCCAGTTTCTGTTTCTATTTTTGGATTTTAGAGCTACTACTACAAGGTTGGACATTTCAATTTTCATAATTTCCTGAAATGAAATATTATACTGAGTGAAAGATAAATATTAACATTAATATCTCTCTTTCATATGGGTAGGTTCTTCGTAAGCATTTTATTCTTACATTGGAGAATGATTATTTCTATGAGCAACACTGTTTAGTTGATGAGAAATAACTTGTCATTGAGTTCTGTATGATCTTTTCATGTCTTTGATCTACCTCAAATAAATAGGATTATGGACAATGTTAGAACCAACAAAACAATATCCGTATAAATTATTCCATCTATAAGGGGTACGATATGAATTTTTTCTCCTTTGTTGAATTCCTAGACCTCCCCAATTTAAATAGCACATTTCTTTTATTTACTATGACATGGTATGGACCAAATAGCCAAAAAATTGAAATTTAATAATTAGAAATGTCTTTTAATTTATATTCAACCTCATGCATACTTCCATTGGAAGTTATTGTTGCTACCAATAAGATTTCGATTCCTGAGGATAGTTTTTAGTTCTTCTTTTAGTTTTAATTGAGGTTTTATTTTTCAGAACATCAGGTGACATTTCAACTTGTCCAACATTCATCTTGCTTTATTTTTACCCATTTTATTTATAGAATTTGATGTTTTGATATCACAACTGTTTTCACTACTTCCCATTTATATGGGTGATTGGTCATTCAAAATATTTTCAACTCCATTATAACAACACTTAGCTCTCTCTTGAAACTTATCATATGAGAATTTTCAAATTGATATTTTCTTCATTTGATAATTTGAATTTGATTCACTTTTGGGTATACTCTTAATATTAACAACATCTTCTTCATGTAACTCAATATTCTTGGAGTTCTCATCAAGTCTAATGTGATCTTCGTTGAGGAAATATTCATATTCTTAAATTTTGAGCTTTAGTTCCACTACGTTTTTTGTTTTTTAGGGTTATTGATTGTACTTTCAATAATTATTCCAGTTGTTCAATTTCCTTTTATGGTGATCAACATAATTTTTTTATTCTTCCATAACTACTCTCTACATTTTTCATATGTTGCAATAAATCTCAATCTATCCTAGATTATCCCAATTTTATAATTTTAGACCAGCATCAACAGTCAATTAAAAATATACAATTTTAAAATTTGGTGGTTCTATCTTCTCAATGGTGGACATCATAGATTCTAGGACTCCAAATTTATTCTTTGGTTCTTCTTTCACATATAATTAATTATCATCAATTTCATCTTTAAACACAATGCACTTCATCTATTGTTTCATTCAAAATTTGAAATTTACCTTTTGAGAAAACCTTTTATGAGGTATTTACACATTTCTAGCTTCACATTATTCATCATTGTACACCCTAGATAAATGAAAAGCAGTGTTTCTTACTCAACCAAAATACAAACAAGCGAAGGAAATTTTTCCTTCAAATCTTCTTTTACCTCTATTGAATTTCATAGAAAATAGTGAAAACATTATCCTTCCTCATCATCTCCATTAACACAGTCTTATAGAATATCATGTTTTTTCATGGAATTGAATTCCATTTCCTTTCTAACATGTGTAGTAATATCTTTTTAATTTATACTCATTTGAAATTCCATGAGAATTTTTTGAAAATCATCAAGATAAAGTTAAAAAAGATCAATTACCTCAAGGGATGAAACTTTTGGGTTGTAGGGAGGCGAAATCCATCATATAATTGTCTTTAGAACGTTTATTTTCTTTTATTTCTTTTCTAAGACCTCAAATTTTCCCCATATCTATTTGAATTTGATTGAAGAAGGAATCTTTTTTGTCATCTTGATGCATCTTCTGATTGTCAAACATATTATGTAGGACATGTAGTTTCATCTCTATTACATGGTTTTATCTTTTTTATATATTCTTAAAAATTTCCCACATAGACTTTGCGGATGTAAAACTCATCACCATTTGATAGATCTGATTATAAAGTTATTCAATGTGAGTATTCATTGCTTTAGGGTTTTCAACAAGAATTTTCCTGTCTGTATTAGTCATAGACATCCTTGTTGGATAAGTGATTTGTATTCCTTGAATAGTAAAAATAAATTATTCCATTCCAAGAGATCATAGATGATATCTCATATTATTCATCCATATCTGAAAAATTCATCCATCATATAGGGGCTCTCCCCTTACATTTATAGAGTTCTCTTTTACATCCACGCAGGATATATTTAACACCAACAACTTGCATTGGATTTAATACCACATAAAGATCCTTTAAAAACCCTAAGAGGGGAGGGGTGAATCATGTTGTCAACATTTTACCCTAATGTTACAAATCATGTTCCTATGATGATAAAAAATTATTAAACCTATCAGAAATAAATGTTCTGAAATCAAACTACCACATGAAACAAGAACACACACCAATTTTATTAGGTTCAACACTAAGGGATTTTCAAATGAGAATACATTAATAGTGTTTCAGTCATACCCCAGTCCACTAATCATCACTAGTTTTGGATTATAGAATTTCTTTCATAGTCACATTATTAATGACACAATTCCTTTACAATATTTTAATAATTGCTCACTACATCCCTCAAAACACTTCTATTGAATCCCCTTGCTTACTATTGTGAGAGAATCATAACTCAGTTTATCCACTTAAAAGTCGCTAAAATGGATAGGCATTAAAATATCTATCCCTGAACAATCATGAGACTCTGCTTGCACTGAATACCAGAGTGGACGCACACCAGAAGCCCTATTCACTTAGAAAATGATATTCAAAACTTCCTTCATATAGCTCTTCCACAAATCTCTCTTGCATTCAAAGAACATAGTGTCTTTGCAAAGCTTACTGCATTAAAAAAAACTATATCCCTTTGGGAATCTCACTGAGTCCATATAGAATACCCCCTCATCACTAAGTACCCTTTAATCAAAAGTAGTGGAATCAGATAATAGATAATAATTATTTACCAGTGGTCATGATTTCCTGGAATGTCAGTTTGAGAAAATTTCCATGGATTTAACTAATCAGGGAGATTTTAGATTTTCCTAGGAATATTTAATTTGATTGTGAAGAGGGGTAGCTCTTACTTATATTATTGACATTTTTGATGCTCTAATAAGTATAATTCATTTTATAGATCCATCAAATAAATATTCATGGAACACCTACATTCAAGATGAACCATTAAAATTCATTGTCCATAATGCTCATCGTAGTCGTAGAACCTTCCATCAAAACATCACGTAGTGGCGATGCTCCTCTAATCATAATCGCGTAGGAACACCGTCTCTATTCGCAATTATCCTAATCTTCTCAAACATAATCCTAGGAATCAAAAAATCTATTCCATTACAATATTAAGGAAATATTGATTCGAGAAAATAAAATTTTGTGATACCCAAATCTTCCTTCATATTTTTGATCCAACAAATATGGAAAACAATTGGAAATGAAACCACCTTCAAAATTGTAATATGCATGAACTGTAAGAACTATTTCCTTGAAAACTACATGATATTCAATTTGATGATTGAAAATAAACACAAACTATATTCCTTTTAATAAAAGTTAAACATTTGTTCCAATAATTGTTTTCTCATGTCACAACAAAATAGTGAACCTGACAAGTTTCTTTTAATGACACTAAACCTTGTTTAAAAAGAAGGTACTGTAGCTTTATCCTTTAAATATTAATGTTATTGTTCTGATATGAACTCTTATATATGATTATTACTAGATATGTTGTCTTGTTTTATTCCCCAAGACATCTAAAGAATTTTTTTCAATCCTAATGACATCATCGATTGTTCCAACATATTTGAAGATCACACGACATGACACTACACCCATAATTCTACAACACAAGTTATCACCAATACACCACATCAAATATCAGTTGGTGAATGTATTGGGATTAGAATAAAAAATCAATTTCTTAGTAGTGACTTTTGAATCAACTCAAAAAATACATATAAGGTTGAGTTACCACCAGAAATCTTTCCCACGACAGGTCGTAGGGGAGGAACTAGTAGTTATCACCACATTCAACTGCATTAAGAGTCTATCCCTATAGCACAATAGTGGACACATTTTCTAACCCAGGGTGTTGAATGATTAAAATCACCAGATCAACTAAATTATTCTGGATCTTTCTAAGAGGGATCCAATCTATTCTGATTATTATCATCATCATATAAATTCGACTACATGAGGAGGTACAGAAGAAGATGTTCATAGACTAACAACACATGTTGGAAAAAAATAAGATATTCTATCATGGGAATCCAAACAATGAAACTCTAGGGATGTCTTATTTTCTTGAAATTTCCAATATTTAAGAGGTCCACCAGTTTATCCTCACAGTGGCCCAAAATACATCCCATATCACTAGTAACCATGAACCTCTAACTTCATCACACATAGCCTCAATGATTGTGGAATCCCAGGGAACACCCCATCACATATTTCTGGGGGATGTTTTCACTATATTCTTCACCAGGTTCATCTTCATCATTGGTTTTGACACCTCCAATGATATAATTATCTCTGATCCCAAAAATGGTACATTAGGCACCAACCCTTCAAATGAGATACTACATCGAAAAGGAGAATGAGGATTCTTGAGTCTCCTAAAACATTATATCAAATGGATCTAAAGACTCCTCATTAGATCTGAAGGATAAAACTCCAGAAGAGTACAATCATACCTTATTATAGTCTTTTGAATCATAACAGGTCGACCTACATTATGCCACTAGAACAAGAGCAGAAAGACCCAATAGGTCCCCACCAGGAATATACAAAAACGGTTAACTATCATGGTTATATTTCAAATGGTAATAACAATGGAAGATATGTACAGTGGAACAAGAGGATCCAATCTTCTATGTCAATGTTGAAACTTCCATCATAATCAACTCACCATACCGCCAATAGAGGAAGGGGTGTTCTCATGGCTCCTTCCACCCATCCCATATAGGATGACAAGGTAATTAATATAGAAGAATACATCACTCTAATCCAACAAAATAATAGATATATCTAGGTTATAATTGTTTGAATACAATTGATATTTATACCTTTTCATGATGATTCAGTACCAGTCTATGAAAGAAATCATTTTAGAGAATTTCCCTATTCGATAGGGATGGATGAATTTTCAAATTTTTATCTCCTCATCATGAAATACTATACATCATTCCACCTCACCCTAACTCACAAGTATGGGGGAATGTGTATATTTTACACCTCATTGTAGGGTATATTCTAGAAATCATTTGACCTTTGGTGTTACAACAAAACCATCAATAGAGTAATGGCCTTTTAATCAAAAGAATGAATCTCTATCATCTAAGATGCTCGAGGCTTGGCAGCTGACCCTAGATCAGTAAAGACTGGGATCCTATACCACTGTCTCCAGACACTACCATACACCCATACCCATGGTGGTAGAAATAATATGTGGGTGAAGCAACTTGGTCACCCATCTCTTGAATAGCAGTAGTGAAATGTATATTCTTTCCAAGACAAACATGTTAATGGATATTTCTACTTTTCCATGAATAATGGATTCATAGAGATATCGATAATATGAACCCCAAGGGATCCATAGACGGTAGGTCATGGCAATCATTCCCCTAAAAAATGTTGTTTTGGTCACATAATAGAGGATTTCTTCCCCTTTATGGACTAGCTTCAGGCAACACTTTACATAGATATATTGGAACCCTTGAAACCTAAATCCCCATTTTTTTAATCTAATCACTCTGAATAGGAAGCCCTAATTGTACAACAAACCATGAACCACCCACCTCCCAGTGAAAAAGGACCATCGTCCAATCCAACATTGAACAAAGCCTATTACTCTTCAAAAAATCATGTATATGTGTATTTAGATTAGGCTATGGAAAATGGTTTGATGAAACTCCCTATATTAAAGAATCCAAATTATATGGGATTGATATGACATGACTAATATCACTATTACAATTTTTATCTCATTCACATGATAGAAGGATTCATCATCTTTAAGTATCAATTTGAGGAACATGTATCTATAAGCTTGATAGATTTGATGGACCATGAAACTCATGCAATATTCATATGATTTTTGCATTATCCTTTGACAGAACCAATCTTCTGACAGCTAGTTCATGTGTAGTCCTTAACAAAAGACATTAAACTGAATGACTGAAGTCCTTAATGAATGTCATTAAATTGTATGGTCATCATACCAACTACAAGAAATTAATCTGAATGGATCACATATTTATATCTCCTTATAAACATTTCATGAATGAATTCCTTACAACACGATGTTAAATTGAATGGATCACATCCTCACTGCAAGTTGTTGATCTATGAAGCACATGACCATTCTTCTTGGAATTAAACTACATGGGGTTTGTAGGAATATATACAACATGATTCTTATACTAATGAGATATGTATGGATTTATAGATTCTATATCCTAGCCATGACACCTATTTTCCCATATTTATTACCTGATGATAAACTTCATGGATCATCTCATAGTCAAAGGAAGATGAACTGCGCCACTTCTCAATATCTGGGATATGTCATCAGCATCATATTGTGAATTCAACAACCACATGGTGGTAATGCCCCTTAGAGATTTATAGATCCACATATGTTGAATCAGATTTCTATAATAAAGAAGGTAACCAACCAATGGTGTATGATGATATATAGATTGTTACTCCCAATGAAACAAGGGACCACCCATGTGAATCCCTACAGTATAATCAATGGTGACTAGGTTATCCCCCTTAATCTTGGTCTAGGTAAAAGATATAGTCCCAAATGTATAATCCCCTTCATTGTTCAGTGAAATTCCATAATAAATTCTTCTTGAGAATCTCTCCATGATGACACATATATAAATGGATTATGATGTCTCTTTTGACAGCCTCTATCACCCTAACAGTTATAGAGATTCCCCTGATTTCCAGATTCATCTCAAAATGCTTCCCTAGAATTATAATTAGGGGAAGATAAGGGTAACCTCTGGAATGCCCCTCATGCATTCATGGATGATGTATCCACTACCATAGAAGAGATTATGTTTGAAAATATAGTAACAAAATATGGCATAAAACCTACTCTGAATATTTTCACTATACCCCTAAAGGACAATGTTATGTACCTTTCATTTCCAAAGAAAACATAAATATGTTTTCTCTTAGAACTACAAAAACAATTCTTGTCCTGAGTTCTGATGTGGCTATGCATTTTTTTAGACTCTCAATGAGCGTTGTGTCTTCAAATATGTATATGGGAGGATTCACCCTTCTCTACTAAAAAATGCTTCAAAATTCTTCTTCTGTACCTACTTCACATACTTTCTTAAATGCCTCTGGTGGAAGGGAGACCACTCATCTTATATGTGACTATCCTGGTATGATTAATATGAACCCTCATCACATAGAAATATGATGCAGGATGTGATAATAGTATCTACAACCATAGTCGGATGATGCTATCCCCAGGATGTCCATATGTGCTCTCATATTTATCCACTCAGAATTCAGTGAATGGACAAGCCCTCGGGGATTTCCTCACAACACATCCTTACTTGTATAATGCTGAAGATGATACTGAGCTCCTAGATTTAGAGGTATTATATGCCCATGACACAACATAGATAGGGCAGATGTACTTTACTGACACCTCCTGATGTCTTGTCAGCACAAGTATGGAAAACTAGAAGCTCAACCCTGGATGGTCTAGGTATTTTATTTTTTTCTCAAGACAAATTTTTTTTTTCATACCCTTTCTGACTATCTGAAGGCTACACCAATAATAATGTAGAATACCAATCCCTCAACACTAGATTGTAACTAGACATGAAATGGCACATAGCTTTCCTGAACATCACAAGCGACTAAGAAGTGGTGATAAATAAGATCAAAGGATAATATTCCATTAAAACGTAAGAAATGGACCACATCATAAGAAATTACACAGGACTGAGGAAATAGTTCTCTCTGAGCCCATGTTTCATCTGGTTTTTAAAAATGAAATAACCAACCTGATTGTTCCTGGTCATGATGAGGAAATATTTTGTATAACACATCGAAGAATTGTGAGGGAATCAACATCAGATCAGGACACATCATTGGTCAGGACTACATAACAATAATCTATCTGAATAATTCCCTGAACACATTACATTAGAATGTATGTAGATCATCTTGTCCACATCACGTTAAAATGAATGTGTTGTTTTTAGAACTATGTACTTCTTGATTCATACTTTCAATGGATACATATGGATGCCCAAATTTCTATTTTATGTTATACCTAGAAGATTACATTCATTTAATATTGGGTGATCAAATTTCATTACCATGTGATACAAAACTACAAAAATCCTAAAATCCACAACAATGACGATGGGTGACCCAATGTCCTTACCACATGACATAATACTTCATGGATCGATAATGTTAATATTCATTCATGAAAAGTAACCCCTGTCATTACTGCATGATGTTAAACTACATGTCTCTCTAGAACTAGGTTTGTAATGATTCTAAATTTCAATGAGATATGTTGGGATGACATCATCCTATATCTTGGTCCATATTCTACATGATACAAAATTAACCTTTACCGCTATAAAAATTTTCTACATGGAACCCTTTCAAATCCTTGATTCTCACACTGAGTATAGCTCATGTGGGCTTAGGAATTTTGGCATGGTATTTCCCCTTTGAACATAACACAGTAGATCTAATAGTATTTTCATGGTCCTGAATATGGGGCCATAAATGGAATACTATCTATCATCCCCACAAGATGTTAAAAAAATAACTATTTAGAAATATGTGTAGTTTTATTCTCATAATCATGAGATATGTAGTGACACCCATTTGTCCACCGCTGGGCACAATGGTCATATAACCATCAATTCATCTTGGTTCTCATCAATCCTTACCCCACAACATTAAAATACACGGTATTTTATGAACTATGTATGGCTTGATTCTAATTTTCATGAGAAACAGAATGATTTCTAGACGTCTATTTTTATTCCTAACCACAATACTAGCAATTTTCATGTCGGTCCATATTTTTCGGTTCCATATGACTCTAAAATGTAGGATTTATTAAGAAACAATGTTTGGTGTGATTCCTATCATTATAGTATATGTTGTGATACCTAGACCACAAGTCATAGGCCAAACTACAACAACCAACGGAAAAAATTCACACCACGCCATACAGACTAGACCAGTTAAGAGATATTTTCTCATTTAAGAACTATTTATTTCTTGATTCCCTTCACCGTGGGATATGTTGTGAATCCCAAAATTACATTCTTGGACCGAACTAAAATTCTATTATTTCACATCGGAGTATTAATGTCTTCACTGCATGACATTAAACTACATGCCAATCAAGAAATATGTGTGATTTGATTCTCATTTTCATGAGATATTTATTGATTCCCAGATATTCACCCTTAAGACAAACCAAAATATTTTCATCCATTTAGAATAATTAATACAACCTTATTTCATAATTATAAACTGAAAAAAATTATTTTCCTAGCACATGATGATAAACATCATTGGAAAAATCCTTACCTCATGACGATAAAATTAACTGAATCACATCCTTACCGCATTACGAAAAATTTCAAGGTAATAAGAATTAACCAATTATTTTGAATTGCAATATAATTTATTATGCACATGAGGATAGACTACTTAGATTCACATCCTTACCACATAATGGTAAACCTCATGAGAATGTGTCCTTAATAGATGACATTAAACAATAAGGAAAATGTCTTGGTCACATAGAATTAATAATAAAAGAAAAATGTCACAACTAAATGATGAAAAACTGTGTAGTCTATCTCGCTTATTTTCATTCATTATCAATGGAAAAAAAGATACCCACATCTATCAACTAAAGTATTTGGTTCTTCAACCATCATTTCAAAGAACCTCATTCCATATTCCACTCGTCATGTCTTGTATGCATCAGGTTGCGACAATAATTTCCTTTCCCTTGAAAAGGAAAAAAATATATCTCTCAGTTGACAATGTTATTGAGGTAGAAGTGCTTGAGACACACTAACTACAGATAATTTAGATCACTATAACGAGCCTTTTGATTCTCACGAGCCTTATGTAAATGATGTAACACCTCATGGTTTTAAAAATAAATTAAAATCCATGAAAATTATTTTTAAGTAGATATTTTAATTATCTATTAAACATAATCATTATTCTTCTATGTTTTGAATTTCCAAAAATAGTCATCTGCATTTGTGGTCAGTAAATTATTTGGAGTTTAATGGAAGCAACTTGGGTATGGGTGAATAGTTACAAACCCTTACGAATAGTAATATGAAAAGTAATATGCCCCTAATGAATAATAGGTTTTATTATCATTTTACTTTATTAAGTCTATTAATAATGATTTCTTGGTTAATTTTTCAATGTAATATAAACGCATGGGGTTTTAATATTGAAAATATTTTAATAAATTATAATTTTATCAAAAAAATTAATAATATTTATAAAATTATTTTCAAAAAATGGAAGTCTGTTTATAATTCTAATTATTAGAAAATATCCATTTTAAATATTGGGGATTTTTCTGAAATTGATCAACTTTTTATGAATCGTGAAATACAGTAAAATACCATTTATTCAAATTATCAGTTTAATACAATATTTATTAATCATAAGTGATGTTAGTCCACTTCGTTATAACTGATAGGCCTTTATTACTATTTGGGGTCACTTTAATTAAGACTATTCATAGTCATGAGGAAAAAATTATAATAATGATTATAATAATGTAAATTACCTCCTCTCTTCAACTATAAAAACCACCCTCATTCCCCACTTCCTCCCACACTTCTCATACCATGATTTGCTACTCTGTTATTCCCAAAACTCCTCCCAAGGATCTTTCCCCACGTCCTAGATCATCTGCTCTCACCAGAATACAAAAATAAAAGGTCTTTAGAAGGATCTCAAGGAGAAGTGATCAAGAGGTGATCAACCTCTTTTGTTTTCTTTATTTTTTTCAATGTATTTTCTATTAATATTCATTCCTCATATCCCCTAACCAAAGATGCGTGAATGATAAAGTATCTTACTTATTTTTTAATTAATCATGTTTATGTAAGTCTCTCAAATATACTTCCTATCCTCTCCCACTTATTCATGAAATTAAAACACTGTCCATGATGAGTCGATTTACCGACACCGTGGGTGATGTGATTTCAATTTATTTTACATCATTCAAGAGTGGTCATGAAACCATTTTTATGGCTTAACCAGATTATATTTTATTTATTATATCTTATATATTGTTCTAGAATCATTTTGCACACATCATATAATTTTTTTAAACAAAATGAGTTCATTATGATTGATGAATCGCAAAAATGACCTAAACAAATATCAACAATATTTAAACCGATGAATCATCCCCCTGTCATAATTCAAAATGATAAATGGTATAATTTATGGATCTTGAAATATGTTAATACCCCTCCTTTTATATTCTAGATTTTCTCTTCTAATCCACTTGATTATCCCTTACGAACTGATCATTGAAATTATGCAAAGAACACCCCAAAATCAATGCAAGGAACAAAATACTAAGAATTAAAGTGTGAAATGATGTAATGAAATGAACTTGTAAGGTTTTATAAATATTAATATGATTCTATTGGATATTAATAACCATATTATAACTATTATATTGGACTTTTAATTTATTTTTAAGTCATACAAACCTGAGGTAACAGAATTCATAACCCAATTTCAATTCATTGGGTTAACATTCTACTTCATTATTTATGTGGTATTAAAACAAATTCGGATGATTTTTTTATATTATGATTAATTAGGCATATATACAGATTATATACATATTCCACCCACTCTATTAAGTCTCATTTAAATTATATGTTTTTTATAATGGTATTTTCTTTGATAATCCTATTTTAAAATTCTGTTTTATAAAATTCAAATGAAATGTTTTTATGAAATTATCCATATTGAATGATTATCTTATGGATCTTGTTCATTTTTTTAAGATGATGGGTTGGAACTATATCTACCTCCAATGCATTGGGTATGTGTGTGTTGGTGGTCGGCCTTATGGTTACTCTATGTGCAACTGCGATGGTTATAGAAATGGTAAGGTAGCCATGAGGGTTACAAATAATAAGATATCCTAGAGGGTTACAATATTAGGTAAGTAATTCCCCAAGAAACCTTAATTATTATATTTATGTTTTTATGTTTTTTAGAATCTTTTTTAAATTTCATGTTTCTCAAATTATGTATATATGGGTGATAAGGATGTCTTTCGAAAATTATTTCAAACGTTACAAGTATTTCTGGACTAATGTGTTAATTAATTGTTTTTATATCCCATAATAAGAATTTTGTGCTCATTAAATGTTTTTAAAATATTTTCACATCTTCTAAGAATGTTTATTAAAAGAATTAATCTGTGTTAAATGTTTTAATATTTCTCAATTAAATCATCTTTTATTTGAAATGTTTTTTTACTTTGGAAGAAAAAATATATTGTTTTCATGGTATCCACAATGTTTTCTAATTTGTAATGTTATGAATTTATTATGTCTGAATTATCTAAATATATACACATGAAATTATTTTCAATGTCAGAGGAAGTGATTTGATAACTAAATTAATGATTATTTAATGAAATAAGGTTGGGTCCTTTGAGATGGTATCGATGGATGGTTTAGATAACTTTTAGGGTTAGGATGATGTTAATAGAATACCATGAATTTTTTAATCTATGATTATTCTAAAATGTTATAGAAATTAATGATTACCATTTTTCTCCAAGTAATATATTTTTGTTCAAAATGGTTTTCTGCAGAAGAAACAGGGAAACTGAAAAGGATTGGCACTGACAGAATGATATCCTTCTGAATCTGCAGTCTATAATGGTAGGGATTAGAACCAAGAATTTTTTGACAGTAATGGCTATGATAACATTGTGAATAAAAGATTTTGGAATCCATGAAAAATAATAACTAGAGGTACCATAATATAACATGACAATAGTGGAACATTTTATGAGACAACACCCTCCATGTTATAATGGATCTTTTGACCCAGTAACCGCTAAAGGATGGATTAAATATAATGAAAAGATATTTGATGTTATAGGATATTCAGATAACCAAATGTAAAGCCTTTAAAATTATAATTTTGAAGGTGAAGCTGATCAGTGGTGGTGAATATTAAGGAATATCAGGGACATAAGGGTTATTGATTCCTTATATGGGGATTAATTTAAATGTTTTTTTCCATGAAAAATATCTTCCTAAGGTGGTGGGACGTAGGATGGAAAATCAATTAAATTAATTTAAGAAATAGGAGGAAGATTATGTGGATGTGTATAAAGTGAAATTCACACAATTTGTGAGGTATTCTCCAAATATTATTTGGTATATTAATATAAAAACAACCTCTTTTACTCAGGATTGAAGGCACGATATTGATGGTCATTAGGCTCTTAGGAATTAAAAAGTTATGATAAACATGTTTGATGTTCTGAGAGGGTAGAGATGGAGTTTTCTAATGATCAGATGCATTTTGACAAAAAGGATAAGAAGTGGTCAAGATGGCATGGAATTTGTAAGAATAATTAAAATAAATCTATTGGTACGAAAAACCCATTTCCAATTTGTGAAAAGTGTGGAAAACACACCCTGTGGAATGCCTTACCAGAACTGGGGATTGTTTTCAATGAAGTATGTTTGGACATAAGTCCCGATATTATAATGATAATGATCCTAAAACTATTCCTGATAAGAAAACTGTAAAAAAATTTCAAATTGGCGAGATGAGAAATTATTCAAATGACTTCCCAAAGGGACATCAGTATGATGCATGGAGATAGAATATATGAAGAAAGGTTTAGTTAGATTCTTTGTGGCTATGTTAGTAGACATTGGGGCATCCAATGATGTTGTATCAGGTACCTTGTTTGTTTACTCAGATTTTTCTAATGTTTTGATTGATACGAGGTCTACACATTTCATAATTAATGAGGAATGTTTTGGTAAATTTGAAATATCACCTCAACCAATGAGACAAGAACATATTTTTAAAACACTTGGGGAAATGTGATTGAAAATAGAAATTTTATGAATTAATATATTGTGGACTACATAAAGAAATTACCTTTAAATATTTCTTTTTTTTAGTAGGGTTTGATGTGATTCTATGAATGGATTGGATTTCTGTTTATCACACTATGATTGATTGTAGAGGAAAAAATGTTTTTTTAGAAGGATCTTCAGTTTGAATTCATGAATGAACCCATAAAATTGATAACATATAAATAAGATAAGAGACTTTTGAAAGCTGGAAATTTAATTTATCTTTCTTATATGGTTGAAAACAGGGTAATATTTCATAAAAATTATGTGCATGCGGTAAATTAATACCTTGAAGTTTTTTCTAATGAGTTACCTGGTTTCAAACCCAATCGAGAAGTCAATTTCACAATTGACTTAGTTCCTGATGCTAATCTAATTCTAAAACCACAATAATGAATGTATGTAATGGATCTTCTTTAATTGAAAAATAAATTTCATGATTTATTGATAAAGTTTTCATTTATCCTAGCACATCACTATGGGGTTCTCAATTTAGTTCATTAAAAGGAAAGATGGATCTATGTGGCTTTCCATTGGTTATAGATCTTTGAATATCATCACTATTAAAAACAATTATCCTTTCCATCACCATCGATTATTTTTTTGATCAGATCCATGGACCTCAATACTTTTCCAAGATTGTCATGAGATCCAGATACCATCAACTAAAGATGAAGGTGGTTGAAATCAATAAATCATATTTTTATACTCGATATAATCATTAAGAATATTTTGTTATGTTGTTTGGGTTAATAAATGCACCTTCTGTATTCATGAATCTTATGAATAGAATATTTCATGTGTTCGTGGATAAGTATGAAGTTGTGTTTATTAATAAAATTCATGTATTTTCTAAGAATGAATAGGATCATGAAAAACATGTATGGGTTGTTTTGGAAGCCTTATAGAAAAAAACTGTATGGAAAATTCAGTAAGGGTGATTTTTTGTTGCAGTAGAATTCTTTTTTTGGGTTCATTGTAAATAAGGATAGAATAATAGTTCATCCTGTTAAAAAAAGGTATGATGAAGGGAAAAGATCTAAAAATGATATAGATATTCGCAGTTTTATTTTATTATATTATTATTAATGTTGGTTTGTTAAAATCATTGAATAGTTATCTGTCCTATGAACTAAGTTAATGTGAAAAGGGGTTAGATTTATTTGATGACAATTTTGGGTCGATCTTGTGACATTTTGTAGTCATGTTTTCTTTGATAATGTTAAGGACTCCAATAATTTCTACTTTTATCATCTATAATACCCCGGTCATGTGCACTTCAATCAGGTGAATGTAAATGAGACAATCCAATCGATCATGTACGAGAACTCGGATATTTTTCTGTCAATCATGACAATACATCTGAGACATGTCATTTGATCATGAACTCGATCCCATTCAGGTCTTCTTTGGTTATGTGAAACTTATCATACACGTCTGCTTCACCAATGTGATGGAATCCAAGGAATTATAAATGTTTAGGAATGCACAAATGGATGTGTCTACTATGTCATCTTAGAGCCCAAAAAATATCAAGCATAAAATCAAGACATATCCAATACATTTTAGACAAATCCACCAGTACATGCCCACAATGTATGGAATACATACATGGACTCATGCCATGTGTATCCTAAATAAGAATATTTAGCCACATTCCCCATTATAAATGGATGAATATTTGATGAGATTAGGTCATGCACTCATGTGACCCTACCAATATAATTTTCTCGGACATAGAATCATCATCATCACCCACACTCATTAGTCAAGTAGTGGATAAAGAATGATTATACCCATTAGGAAAGCTTAGATTATAAGCCCCAACCAATTGGTTTGCCTCAGTGCATAAGCCCCAATCATAGTCGACCTCAAAGTGTAATCCCCAACCAATCATGATGTCTCATTGTGTAATCCTAGACCAATAGAACAATCTCATGTCTAAGCCCAGACCTATGAGGTTGTCTCAGTGCATAATCCAAAATTAATTATATAATATTATATGTCATTGTCTATAGGGAATTCATTTCTGTATAATCCCTTAGCGTTCCAAAAATCTCAAGGATAGTCATAATGTTTCCATGAATGACCATCCCCCTTATCCTATTAGTTGGTTATGGGAAAACTGAACTATGAAAATCAAATTCCTTCCATAATTGGGATGCATATTTCCCCTTCTTATGGCTCGATATTTGTGCCATATCCTCCAATATATGGTTAATATTTCCCCTAAATGGGAAACACTAATGTATAAGGCTTATATAGGTATGCTCTTGTGAAATGTTTCCAATTTACCTATATCTACTCTTTCTCACAATGAGCATGGATCACTTAGTCTTAAAGTACATTGATTATTGTAAAAATATAATTTTGAGAATTTTCCTAGCATGGACCCACCATGTTGATGCAAGACTGATTACATCCAATTTCTGCTCAAAGGGTTACAATCCCGAAGAAGAAATCCAAGGCAATCTAATATGCATAAGTCCCACCTATGGCCTCTATTATTTTATCTAACATGACATAGATGCTCACAACACTAACTAAATAGAATATGATTCTGGTATTATATAGGATATGTATAAATACTCATTGTTGATTGAGACCAATATTCACATCCATACTAAATGTTGTCAAACTACATGGATTGGTCAAGTAATATGACAAAAAACTATGTCAAACAAAATATGTGGGTTTTGATTCATGTTTTTATGGGATATGTAGAATTCCTTATAGAGGTTTAATCCCATCTCCAAGGAACCAACCATCTCCCTGGAAAATAATAAACTCTAGAGTTCTCGAACATTGCCATGGTCTATAGAATCATAACAAGAGAAGAGAGAAATAGAGAACTCATGACCTATACTTGAATGCCCTCATTGATAATTGTTTATAATCAATCCATTACCACAATGGTAACTAGTCTCATATCAGCATGTGGGATAGATTTTATGAACATATCTTAAAACAATTTGTGAATCATTGAGCATGGAATAACCCACACCGAAATGAAGGGATGAGACCAACCTCTCATCCTCTCGACCAATGTGATTCCTGAAGAGTCGTTAGGCCTAAAAAGTATGAATAACACTGATCTTTGGAAATTAAGCCCATACCCATATATTGTTGAGGGAACCGATGGGTATTTTTAGGAAAGGCAAAACAAATAGAAAACCCAATGCAAGAAATTGAATGAGGCCTTAAAACCACCCTCAAACAAACAATTGAGTGAAACCCATTCCATAGACTAAATCTCGATGAATCAGTGTAATGATGATTATTTTTAATATTATGTACAAATGATAAATGTTCATGGACTATAAACATTGTACATATTCATACCCATCAAATGATGATGATAACACTATAAATGATGAAATTAATAGAAATTGTAGATAAATTATTGTTGACATGATATAAGGGGATCATATACTATTTCATAATTTTTATTATGGTTCTATAATTAAATAATAATAAATTTAAATTTTTTACACAAGATTATATATCTCTTAGAAAGAAGTAAAATCACGAGAAAATTATTTTTGGTTACGATCACATTTTTACTGGAATTCTTTTTACTATAAATTTATAGATGATGAAATTTTATGATATGTCTCTTCAATATATTATTCTTATTATTATTATATATTTATTTATTTGTATTTAATTATTTTGTATTCACTTTACTCTTGTCATGTGATAAATGTACAAATAGAATGTGTTAAAGGAAAACTAAACAGGTTTTTCCATTTGGTCAAGTATATTTTTTCCATTCTGTATTTTTATTGAATAATGTCATGAGATTTTTTAAATTATACGACAATTACTAAAATTAATTTTTTGATATTGTAACACCCAGAGATTTTATGAAAAATATTCTTCTTAATTTTATTGATGTCTTGTTTTTTACACTACACCAAAAGGAGCTTCCACTACACGCATCCCTTACTTGGCTTGCATTACACTCAATCGCGACCTTCGACGATTGCATATGCTGTACGCAATACCGAGTTTCACTAAACAACGATATGTTATATAAACTAGCCATTATGAATAGTAATAACCACATTTTGAAATTTTATTTTTCAAAATGGACTTCATTTTTGGATTCATAATATTGAAATTAGACTAGGGTGAAATTTTGGTATTTTTCTGAAAACTATCAATTTTTTATGAATAGTGAAAAAAATGGGTTACTATTTAAAAACCGACTTTTTATTTAAATAATTATTTATTTTATTTAAATATATTTTAGTTCAAAATTGATACATAATACCTATATAATTTTAATGTAATTCATTGGAGTCATTTTATAATAATTTTATATATATATTAAAATTTTATTAAACTTTTCACCGTCTTTTACCCACCTCCTAAATGAATTTGGAAATTCAAATAAAACTTAATTTTACCGATTTTGTGAGTGGAATTTAGAAAATATGAGATACACGATTAATATCAAGGACTAAAATCTGGTTCAATGAGATGAAAATAATTATTGGTGAATAGTAACTTTTTACATTTATTTACCATGGTTAAAAGTAAATAGGGTAATTAAGGGTAAAAATGTTATTATTATTACCCTAACACTTGAACTAATTATATTGGATAATTGTAATTCGACCAAAAACAACATTAGGAATAAAATATGACCATTTAGGTCTACTTGGATTAGATTAGGACATTTATTATTAATTTATTTGAAGAAGGGTTAAAATAGTTAAAATCAAAGTTTAATTATTAAATAATTTCTAATATAGGGATATACATAAGATAAATTCGACTATAAATATTAATTAGAAAGATAAAAAGAATTCCTACATAATGGTATTTTATTTATAATTTTTAGACATTATATAATTTAATTTATTTATGACACAATAATGATGTAGTAATTATCTTATTAATGAAATATTAACATAATTGATGTTATAAATACCAAAATAAATGTAATTTCAGACTTTTTATGAATTACACTAATTTCCTAGGTTAACATGAAATGTTATTATTGATTTAACAAAATTCTTTCGAACTAATCATGCTGTTATTAGTTACAAACAAATCAATTACCAAATAGTGTGTAAATTGACATAAAATAGTTTTTAAAACAAATATTATATTATTAATAGTTATTATATTCTAAAAAATATATGTTTCATCCAATATACTTATATAATGATAGATGTATCATTAATGGACTACTTGGGGGTCTCTTGGATGTATATGGTAAATTTATTAACTATATAATGTAAAAATACAAAGTGACATGGTAAATGTGAATCTAATTAACTAAGAGTTAAATGTAAAATATAAGGTTTATATAATGACCCAACCCTTTATAAAATCTATTGGATGAGAGGATTTCGGCCCAACACCACCTTATATGTGAAATAAAACAATTTTGAGCTATCAAAAACTGAATATGACTTTATTATAAAATAATATTTTATGTTTTTCCAAAGGTGCCCCTCTCCTCCCTTATAAAAAGGGAACCCCTTACCTCTTCTCTTCACACCCTTTTGAGCCTTGAAACTCGGCCAAACCCTGACCATTTATCTTCTCCACTTCTCTAAATACATTCTTTAGGATTTGGTCTTCTCTAAAGACCAAATCTACTACCATAACAGAAGGCTTAAAGAAGGTGCGTCGAAGAAGAGATAATCTCTTCTTCTAATTCTCTCAAGTTTCTTTCTTCTTCAACTTCTCCTTCATTAGTTTTCTCATTACAGAGTAATAAAATAAGTATTAATTATATTATGATATGTTATTATAAATATTAAACAACCCTATTTCACCTTCTATCCATCCTACAGAAAATGAAATCATCGTGCGTGCGTACGTACGAAATACCGTCTCCATGCTGTTGTGTAATCTGTTTTCGACTACCACCTTACTTGGATGGGTATAATGGAGTTAATAAATAACTATATATGATTATTGAAATGTTATATTGATTCTGAAATATTATACATACACTTCAATACAATTCCACTATCATGGGAATGGAATCATCGCTCGTGCGTACGTACGGACTACCGTCTCCAGGACGCGATGAGATTCATTCTTCATGTTAACCAATCATTAATGATTATAATGTATATATAATAATTAATCAAGAAATATATGACATAATAATGATACTAGATTTATGTTTATATATATATATATGTATGTAATCTACTTAATTCCATTCTATTGAATAAGGAAACGAAAATATCGTTCATGCGTACGTACGACCTATCATCTCCATGAACGGTGTATTTCATTCCATTTAACGATCTATCATATATATATATATATATATGATGAATATATATTATATATAAATCATGTTATAAATTCTGGAATTAATTAAATCAGGATATACGTAATAATATCAAGAACCACAAGTCCAAACACGTACGATAAATTAAACGATTTTACCCAAAACACTCCTTTAACATGGAATTTACAAAAGAAAGGGTAATATAAAATCATAAGTGAACCATTAATGACATCATAAAAATGAATATGATTCTGTAATAAGTCAATGACATTATTTAAATCATTATACAGGAGGTTTAGGTACATATTAAGCATATCAGACCTACCGTAAGGGATAACTTTTCCAATCTCATTTTTATCCGAGATTGTTTATTTGTAAGTATATACTGGGGTTGTATTTATCATTCATGTACCTATTTTCTAAAAATGGTATCATTTATGTTTAATGTCCTTTTTAGCAATTTTTTGTATTTTATCACGTGTTATGGAAGGAATGTTTCTTTTCTTTACCATACAAGGAACTTTTTGACATTTCCGAAAAAAGTACGAGGAGAATGTTATTTTTAACTAATACAGTATGAATGGATTTTTACGGTTTCATAACACCTCAATTTCATGAAGCTTACTCTACAATATTTCATGATTATTTTCAAAAAAACATTTTCTTTTAAAATTGCAGGGCATTTTGTGAAAAGAAAATGATTCTGAAGAACAAAGGATATTTTTTTCATGAATTCAATTCAAGTGTTTTTATCAAAACTTTTTTCCATCTAAAATGAAATTATTTAATATGTTTATGTTTCTAGTATAATTTCTCAATTATTTACATGGTTTTATTCTTCTTATGATGAAAAGATATCTATTTTTATAAGGATTATGTTATGATGGAATGATGTTTAAGAATCCCATTCTATTACATGGGTTATGCTATGATGTATGATTTATGATTTTGTGGCACATGAAAGAATGATTTCATTATGAGATGGGTGGGACCTATATCTCCCTCCAATGAATTGGGTAATGATTTATATCTCATGAGATATACATGGCTGGAATTGTAAGTTAATCTGGTTCAGTGATACAGGACTGGAACGAGGAGTGAACTCGATACAGAAAGAAACATTGTCCACTAAGATGGTCTTGGAAGCAATGCCTTGGCTACTATGGAAATCATAACAAGTGCGGAATGGTTACCACAATTACATGATTTATTCCAATGCTATTTTATCAATATTGATGTTCCATTGTGATATATGCCTTATGCACTTCCAAGATTTATGTCTTTGCTCAAGATTTTGATGTTTTGATTTTATGTTCAAGATTTTGCATTCAAATGTTTATGGATTATTTTGTGTTCTCTATGATTACCCTTACTGAGCATTTGAGCTCACCCTTTTTATGTTTTCTTTCCCCTAGGATATAAATAAAGGATTTTGGTAAGAAAACAAAAGGGGAAGTTCTTTACAGTAGAAGTTGAAGATCTTTCACCACGATTAGAAGATTAAATTATGAGTTTCCAAAGACATTAAACTATTACGGTCCTTGTGTGTCAATGTTTGTTATGTATTATCTATTCCATGAAAGAAATGTAATTTCCATGTACATCATTATTTGGGTCTCTATAGTTGGTATCAGAGGAAATGTTTAGTCAACCTTTGGAAACTAGGATGCGAGAAGTTTAGTGAGATCCCTAGAGATATTTCTAAGGTATGTCTAGGGATGTACCTAAGGTTAAGTATATGTATAGGTTATAGTCATAGAATTATTGTAACGATAATGGAATTTTACCTAAGATGTTATGTATTGAAGGTAATCTCCCTTTATTATGATTTTAGCCTCTCACACTATTCTCTTTGGGTTTTAGAAAATGGCTGGGAATGGGAAGATTCACGATAATGGAGGATATGATGGACAATGGAATTATAATATTCATGAGCAACCGAATGAAATTGGATCTTTAGGTCCATATATCGTTATTATTCCTAATCAGCAATCTCATTATATGATTTTTAATCTAAACTTTGGTATGTTTCTCGACTCAGCTAATAAGAGAAATATGGAGTTTCATGATGACCATAGAGGAAGGAAAGTTCAATTTCTATCATGTAAATCATGTGGGAAGAGGCATAAAAGAGAATGTTTCAAAGAAACTAGAAGATTCTTTGGGTGCGGAAAATAAGGACACAAATCCAGTAAGTGAAAAGGAAAAGGTTCAGTTTACACCATGGAAAAGGATAATGGTATTGCTACGATATCAACAATGATTAGTTGTTTTAAATGTGGAATGTATGGGCATTATGCAAACCAATTCCATAAGGGAAAATCTCATGAAGATAATCATCACGGACATATGGGTAGTATTTACATGGATGTTGATGAGGAGACTACAAATGATATATGAGATGAAAGAAGTGTTGGAGCTTGGTCAATCGTTTAAGAAGGTAGTGGAATTATTGTATATTTATCAAGAGTTGTGTTGTATAGGTAATTTAATGGTACTATGGAATAAAGAAACATCTATGGATTGTTACACTATTGTTTTTCCTAAAGTATTTGAAAGTATATGTTGAATGGTTGTGGTAACCAAGAAAGGTTATTCAGATATTTTTGGAAAGAAGATGATATACACTTAATGAATGGATAAGGAGGAAATAATATGTTTGATAGTATTCATGAGCTCATGATTGTTATAAGGACTAAGTGATATCATGGTTTCAGTATAGAGAATTTTGGGATTTTGGTATATGGAAAGTGTTAACATTTGACAGCACTCAATTTTTCACTAATGATCAATGGGTATTCATTTTTCAAGAGAATAGACGATTAAGGACTTCAAATGTTTGGAATGTGACCAACAAGACATATCTTATGATATATGGGGATCAACGATTGTATTAACATGCTTGTTATATGAACTCTCTGGTAATCGTTTTCACTATATTATGAGATTGGAAAATAGTATTTTGGAAAATCCTAAAGATTGGAATGAATTATGTTGGACATAAGTTAGAATTGTTTAAGGCTAGAAATTTTTCTATATTATTTATGGAATGTTATAATAATGTATTTTTAGAAAAAAGGACAACCTGCAGGATGGGCGACAACCTGTCACATCAGACAAGGCTTTGGGAATCGAACCCACAACCGAAGTGTGACATGCCTTTATTTCCTACAAGTGGCCTACAGGAAGTCCCTGGTTAGTAGAAACTAGTTTTATTTTATTATGCAGGATGATAGATGATGTATAACTCCATTTTGGAACCATATCTGATTAATCTCACCATAGATGGACTTATGTATACACCTTTTTCTAACTTATGTTTGAGACAGATGGAATGACCTATCATTCTATAACATGATCTGCTAAAACATCGTGAAAGATAAATTCAACTTCATTTCATAAAGAGATGTAGTGGAAATTGTTCAAGGCACGAACAACGGTGAGATTATACCAAAATAAAGTAAGTATTTCTTCTAATTAAAATTCTTCAACTTTAGGGAAATGATCTTGAAAACAAAAAATGTTGTCCTAGTGCTCATTATATCCAATGATTCATATGGTACCCTAGATCATCACAAATTTATGGCTTAGTGATTGTTGGATTTTTCATAGCCATGTTCTTTACCACACTCCATGAGAACATGACGGTTATATTTCTCTTCCATATATATATTTTCACCTATGTTCTCTTATGTGGAAACCCAGTGATTAGTTAATTTGGGTAACTGTTATGATTCATACGTTAGTTTTTAAAGATATTTTTTGGTATTATTTTTTACGATTTGGGTTTCTATTAAAGTAAATTTCGAGTAGTAAACCATTTATAAGCCCTACGAATTTCGAGGGAGAAATTCTTTTTAAGGGGGGTAGAATCTAACACCCAGAGATTTTATAAAAAATATTCTTTTAAATTTCATTTATGTCTTGTGTTGTACGCTACACCAAAAGATGCTTTCACTACACGCATCCCTGACTTGGCTTTCTTTAAATGTAATGACGACCTTCGATGATAGCATATGTTGTACGCAGTACCGAGTTTCACTAAACAACGATATGTTATATAAACTAGCCGTTATGAATAGTGATACCCAATTTTTTAAATTTTATTTTTCAAAATGGAATTCATTTTTGGATTCGGAATATCGAAATTAGGTTAGGGTGAAATTTTGGTATTTTTCTGAAAACTTTCAATTTTTGATGAATAGTGAAAACACTAGATTAATATTTAAAAACAGACTTTTTATTTAAATAATTATTTATTTTATTTAAATTTATTTTTGGTCATAATTGATTCATAATACCTATATAAGTTCAATGCAATTCATTGTATTCATCTTATAATAATTCTAGATATATAAAAATTTTATTGAAATTTTCACCGTCTTTTACCCACCACCTAGGAGAATTTAGAAATTCACATAAAACATAATTTTACCACTTCTATGGGTGGAATTTCAAAAATCCGAGAGACACAGTTAATATGAAGGACTAAAATGTGGTTCAATGAGATAAAAATAATTTTTGGTGAATAGTAACTTTTTACTTTTATTTACCATGGTTAAAAGTAAATAGGGTAATTAAGGGAAACAATAATATTATTATTACCCTAAAACATGTCCTAATTCTATTGGATAAGTGTAATTAGACCAAAACAAACCTTAGGAATAAAATATGACCATTTAGGTCTACTTGGATTATATTAGGACATTTATTATTAATTTATTTAAAGAAGGTTTAAAATAGTTAAAATCAATGTTTAATAACTAAATAATTTTTAATATAGGGATATACAAAAGATAAGTTCGACTATAAATATTCATTTGAAAGATAAAAATATTTCCTACATAATGGTATTTTATTTATAATTTTTAGACATTAAATAATTTAATTTATTTATGACACAATGATGATGCAGTAATTATCTTATTAATGAAATATTAACATAATTGATGTTATAAATATCAAAATAAATGTAATTTGATAATTTTTTTGAAGTAAAATAATTTCCTATGTTAATATTACATGTAATTATTGATTTAATTAAATTTTTTCGAACTAATATTGCTATTAAGGTTATCACAAAAATCAATTACCAAATCGTGTCTAAATTGACATAAAATAGTTTTTAAAACAAATATTATATTATTAATTGTTATTATATTCCTAAAAACCTATGGTTCAGCCAAGATACTTATATCATGATAGGTGTATCATTACAGGACCACATGGGGGTCTCTTGGATGTATATGGTATGTTTATTAACTATATAATATAAAAATACAAATTGACATAGTAAATGTCAATCAAATTAACTAAGAGTTACACTAAAAGATATAGTTGATATAATGACCCAAACCTGTCTAAAATCTATTGGTTGAGAGTATTTTGACCCATACACACCTTATCTTCGAAATAAATCAATTTGTAGCTATTAATAACTGAATATATATTTATTATAAAATAATATTTTAAGTTATTCCAACGGTTCCCCACTTCTCCCTTATAAAAAGGGAACCTGTTCCCTCTTCTCTTCACACCCTTTTGAGAATTGAAGTGTAACGACACGAGAAAACGTGTTTTCAGTAATGACAAGTTTGTATTACAATGCCACTTGTTAAGTGAACAAAAAATAATCTTATAAGATAATAATAATAATAAAATAGAAAATCGCATCAAATGAATGAAATGCCCTTTTATTCAAATGAGTAATATCTCGGTGACTACAACTCACACTGATCGAACAAGAAGTTAAGCTAACCAAAAATACCAATTAATAACCCGATTAAAATTATACGGAGACCGCTTAAAACCACCAGGACCCCAAGAAATCACTAAGGGTCTTTGGCATCCATCAGAATAAATATGAGGATGGTTGAAGCCACCACAGCCGTGTTGAGAACCAAAGGAATCACACGAAACATCTCATCTTTTTCTCCTTCAGTCTCCTTGAGTGAGGGGCACCACAAGAGCAGACTTTTTATAAGAACACTAATTCTACCGTTGGAACCTAACAGCTATTAATATAAACGTTGGCTACCCCATGATTCTCCTATCCACTAATGTTTAATTTTAGACAATTGAAGAAAAGAGTTGTTTACCCCCGAAAGGTTCGAAAAGTTAATTGTGTAATTTGCAATAATATTTAAAGGGTGAAATAAATAATAGTATAATTAATTGCTTTAATTCCCAAAAGGTTAATTATATTTTTTATTTCAAAACGGTGGGAATTAATATTATTTTTTTCCACTATTTACTATACAAGTTTTTAACTTGAGCAATTAAACTTTTATTTAGTAATTATATCGAATCTGATGGGTTTTTAATTTGTCTAAAAAAATATGTACTCAAACTCTTGAGTTATATATATATATTGCATCAAAACATAAATTAAATGTATTATATCTATCTCTAAATTAAATATAAGTAATAATATTAATGCGAAAGTTTATAATTTGAATTAACAGTTTTGAAAACTAGGTTAAATTATGATTTCATTTACGTATGTGTTTCATAATGATAATATTTATATCAACACACTCTTACTTGTGACTTTGAAAATAATTATAAATGTAGTTACATATAATGTTTAATTGCATTAATAATATTAATTTAAATCTTTTATTAAGAGAATTAAGATAATTAGTTAATAAAGGAAAATAAAATAATATATATATATATATGTTTTGATAAGGGTGAATTAATTAAAATAATTATGTATTAAATGAACCATCGACCACTGAAAATCTTAAAATAATAAAAGTTGGATCAATAATTAATAATGAAAAATGTTATAATATGTTTATAGAAAATTAATAAAATAAATTAGTTTTATTTAAACTGAAGCCGCATTTTTTTAGCCGCAGCATTTCAGAGCCGTTTGATCTGGGAACTCCATCGTAGCCGTTCCTTTTATTTTAATATCTCACCACGTTTAAGTCGTCCGATTGAATCCGGTTTAATCCAGACCGTCTAGTTTCTTTTCGGTTTTTCCTGCCGCCGTTTTCTTCTTCCCTACGTCCCATGTTTTCTTCTTCCTTCATCAGGCTTAACCAGTAGGGTAGGGCATCTTATTCTCCCCTAGGCCGGAAAGTGGACCCTTCTTCTCCTCTTTTTCAATAGGTTAGGCACTGACTCCCCTCGGATACCTGCTCCATGCATGTTTAGTCCTCTGTTTTCTTTTTTTTAACCCTGGTTTGCACCGAAGGCGAGGAAAGTTTTGCACTTGAAGCTCCATGGATGTCTAACCACCGGACCGGCCTCATCTGCTTTTTTTCCTTCTTCTCCTATCTAAACTGGTAAGGGGACAAATATTACCTCTTTTTTAAAAAAGCTTCGGTATATTTGTATTTATATATACGATTATTTATATAAACCTATAAGTATATACTCCATGTATATATGCTTATTCATGGCTTTGAGAACCACTCTTGTCTGCTTCTGAGTGGAATCCCAAAACCAGGGTAAGGGTATTCAGGAGACCTATTTTACTTTGGTTCGGGTATTTTCATATTTACTTTGAGTATATATATATTTATATACATATATGTATAAAATGATATATGAAAATATACAAACCTATTCTCAATATTTATAACCCTGATTTTATTTCGCCTATGAAAATAGAGTTTTCAGGTAATTGTATGAATAGGTAAAATCATGCAAGTGTATGGAGAATATTGATATATATTTACATGTGATTATATTAATGAATATGTACATCAATGTGCATAAGGGATGAAATTGATTCTTTTGTATTGTAATTTGTTACAATATAACATGATGATTAAAATTTTATTTACTCAAATGATTATTATTTCAAGAAAAGTACCCAAAATTATTTGTATACATGATTATATGTATGAGGAAGTTTAGGAGTTATTTTGACATCAATATAATTCTTTCAATTGAGAATTTTCATTTATCACCATTCTTGATAAACCGTGATTTTGTTTTCTGAAGATGGGTAGTGTGAAATTCCATAAACGTTTACAAGTATATATATATATGTATTCATATATATATGTACTCATATTTATGGATCGACTATGTTTTATTCATGACTTATTTTTTTCCAATAAGGGTTTTATGAAAATTATGTTCACTTTTTTTATGTAAAAGAACCCCACATGGTTTTTCCAAACATTAATTTTGTTTAATGTATAACATGAGAAATATTATTGAGTATGGTTTAATTTGGTAAACCCATGAACATGTTTATATGCACTAAACTTTATATATTTATAGGTATATATAACCATGTATGAATATGTTGTCTTCAAATACATGTTCTTCCAATGATGTTTGCAAACTTTTCAAAGGAAAGGTCATGTTTCTCAAAGTGAAAATGTGTTTTTACACAACTATATATATATTCATGCAGTTTTCATACATATATACCTGACATCCCAGGATGATCCTAATTGCACACTTTATATCCCAAACTGTATGTATATTCACACATTTTTAATTAAACACCCACAAAACCCAATTATCATCATGTGTTTAAGTTATGAACGGCCTTGTTTTAACTTGGTATTAAGATGCTTCAGAATGTTAAAGTGTTTATGTTCATTTCCTTAAAACCCATGTTTTCAATTTTTATGATAATTTCTTATATGTACGGATTTTTCACATGCATTTATTAGTTTTATTAATGATTGAACTACCTTCAAGTTATGAATATGTATGTGAATAGGGGGTTTGATTAAGAATGTATGAATGAAACCCTATGAATGAAAGACCATGTCAAGATATGTGAGGGATGTATTGGACTTAAGTATTATGGGTGCACCCGGAATTATATAGCGCTATATGAATGATGTTATGGGTGCACCCGGAATTATATAGCGCTTCAATGCATTGGTTAATTTATGAGTCTCATGAGATGTTATGTGTGACGGTCTTTCCAAATAGCATTGTCTTGTGCTACCATGGAAACCGGATTGGCGGTTAGCCTTGACCCGTTAAGTATGTTTTACGGTATTGATTCAAGGTCTTGAAAAAGTTTGGAATTATACATTTCCTCTGCCTGTGATGATAAATGGTCAACCAGGGGTTGGTTTAACTTAGAGGACACCTCCTAGTTGAAAATTACCTTGACTATGAAAATGTAATTATGTGATATGAACTGTATTTCACGTGGAAAGTTGTTATAAGAACTTTATGTGCACATGAATCATATTATGAATGTTTTCCTTACTTAATCACAGATTTCTTTTAGAACTAAAGTAATCTTGGTTGAATATTATGCATTATATATTCTACATATGTTGCGCTCTCTAATCATATTTACTTTCAAGTTTATTTTAAGTACGTACTTCTTCCATGTGAAAGTGTTTATAAAAAATGTTGGATTTTATGTTTTAAGAGAAGATAATTCTTTGTTTTTAGTGAAGTGTTTTATTCTCTTCCAAAAGGACTGCTTTTAGAAAGGGTTTTCTTAAAAAAAATTTAAAACCCCTTACTAGGCATATTTTCACACCCTACGTTTTTGTTTTAAAATTTTCAGGAATGGTTTGTACTAATGAAGTTTATCAGAAGAAGTTGGTCTACCAGAATCACGAGCCTTGTGATCGTCTCTAGTAATGGGACATGATATTTAATTTGTAAATAATGTAATTAAATGTTAGTATATCATTTTTCATAAGGCACCTAGGGATAGGGGCCGATATAGTTTGTATCAGAGGAAGGGTTCAGGAAACTCTGAAAAATAGGTAGTATGAACATATGTCTATGATTGACTAAGTAAAAATGTTATAACATTCAGATGGCTGATGAAAATGTACCTAACGACCTACTGTCACTTCCCACTGAGGTTCTAGAGAACATTGTATCTCTATCTAGTCGTGATAACTTTCTAAATTACGCTCGAATTCGCATGACATGTAAGCACCTGTATGATGTGTCAATCTCACCTAGGGTACTAAGTCTTCATCGGGGATTGGGTATGGATTATCTCCTAATGATGATGACCCAATTTCCCTCTTATTCACGTCAGGGAAAGTACCATGAGGGACTCTTCTGAGTGTTCACAACCGGTGAAGAATTTGGAACGATTCTTGATAACAGTTTTCAAGAAGCTGCTTCTGCTGGAGACCTCCGAGCGGCTTACCTATGCCAGAATTTACACTGTGGCTTCTGCGGCCAATTAATGGACCTTGGAGTGTTGGAAGATGAGTCCACATGATTGTCTCTTATGAAAGAGGTGTATACTGATGTTTCCCAACTCCATACCCCTCACTATAAACTCAAGAGGCGTCATAGATCTTCCCATGAGTTTTTTCCTTTCAAGTCAGCCTGCAAGTGGTTTGAAGAGTTAGGGAGTTTTTCCACTGTTTGGGGTGTACATTTAATAAACTCAGGGTTTTTCATGTAAACTGTTTCATAAATGAATGTTTCTTGTTTCCTTTCTTTCCTCTACCTTATCAATGTTGTTCAGAGTTTCCCTTCGAATGTTTTTTTTTTCAGATATCTGGTCAAATGTACATATCATTACTAAATGATGAGTTAGTAAAGGTTATCATGATCAGGTCATGCACGGTGGATTACCCATCCTTTCTCCACCAGCGAGGGTCTTGCCAATGTCTGCTCGATCTAGCAAATGGTCCTGATATACTTCGTTTATGTCAAGAGGATGATCGTGTTTTTCACCTCATCGCCACTGCTCAACTACCCTGCTATAGGCGAAGGGGTAGTTACTACAAAGGCCTCTTCCAGTGTTTTACTCTGGAACAGAACTTCACTACTAGAGCGTGCTTCCTCGTAGCTGCCCAGGATGGCCACCTTAGTGCAGCCTAAATTTTCAAGGTCTTGAATTTCATTCTCCTCAATTTCATCATTCCTCTCGATTACCTCGAGCGTGATCTAGCCTAGAGAGTTATCAGGGAGATTATCTACTCAAACATTTACGAGATTTTCACCGCACATTCCTCCCTTTGGAAGCTCGTGTGCAGTACATATGAGTAGGAGTTCAAGACATACTGATCAAAGTGCATCTGGGAAAGGGAAACAAAAGAACAATATGCCAACTTTGGTATTCTGTTAACCAATCCAGATCCACTGTTTTGGTAATGTCGTACGTGTAGGGTTTCTATTTTTTTTTCTTTTTATGAATAGAATTGTGAGGGCACAATTCTTTGAAGGGGGAAGTAATGCAACGACCCGAGAAACCGTGTTTTGAGTAATGATAATTTTTTTTACAATGGCACCCGTTAAGTGAACAAACAATCATCTTATAAGAGAATAATAATAATAACATATAAAAATGAATCAAATGAATGAAAAGACATTTTATTCAAATGAGTAATATCTCGGTGACTACAACTCACACTGATCGAACAAGAATTTAAGCTAACCCAAAATCCCAATTTAAAACTAGATTACAATTATAGGGAGACTTATTAAAACCACCAGGACCCCAAAAAGTTGGTAAGGGTCTTTGGCATTCATCAGAATAAATATGAGGATGGCTGAAGCCACCTTATCCGTGCTGAACACCAAAGGAATATCACGAACCATCTCCTCTTTTCCTCCTTCAGTCGCCTTGAGTGAGGGACACTGCGAGACTAGACATTTTAAAAGAAAACTAATTCAACCGTTGGACCATAACATCTATAAATATAACCGTTGGCTCCCCCATGATTCTCCAATCCACTAATGTTTTATTTTGGACCGTTGAAGAAAAGAGTTGTTTACCCCTGAATGGTTCGAAAGTTAATTGTGTAATTTTCTTTAATATTTAAAGAGTTACATAAATAATAGTATAATTAATTGCTCGTTTTCCCAAAAGGTGAATTATATTTTGTATTTAAAAATGTTTAGAATTAATATTATTTTTCCCACATTTTACTATTCATGTTTTTGACTTGAGCAAATAAACTTTTATTTTGTAATTATATTGAATCTAATGGGTTTTTACTTTATCTAAGAAAATATTTACTCAAACTCTTGAGTTATATATATATATATATATATATATTGTATCAAACCATATACTAAATTTATTATATCTATCTCTAAATTAAATATAAGTAATAATATTAATGTGAATGTTTATAATTTGAATTAACAGTTTTGAAAACTATGTCAAATTATGATTTCATTTACGTATGTGTTTCATAATGATAATATTTATATCAATGCACTGTTACTTGTGAATTTGAAAATAATTATAAATGTAGTTATGTTTAATGTGTAATTTCATTAATAATATTAATATAAATATTTAATTAAGGGAATTAAGATAATTAGTTAATAAAGGAAAATAAAATAAATATATATATATATATGTTTTGATAAGGGTGAATTAATTAATATAATTATGTATTAAATGAGCCATTGACCAATGATTATCTTAAAATAATAAAATCTACATCAATAATTAATAATAAAAATAATTTTATAATAATTTAATAGAATATTAATAAATCAACATTGTTTTTTTATACTGAAGCCATGTTGTTTTAGCCGCAGCATTTCGATGACGTTTAATCTGGGCACTCCATCACAGTCGTTCCTTTTCTTTTAATGCTCCACCATGTTTAAGTCGTCTGATCGACTTCGGTTTAACCCAGACCATCCAGTTTCTTTTCGGTTTTTCCTGCCACAGTTTTCTTCTTTCCTATGTCCCGCATTTTCTTCTTCCTCTGTCGCGATGAACAAATAGGGTAGGGCGTCTTCTTCTCCCCTAGGCCAGCTTGTGGACCCTTCTTCTCCTCTATTTCCATAGGTTAGGCACCGACTCCCCTTGGATACCCTCTCCATGCAAGTTGAGTCCTTGGTTTTCTTTATTTTAAACCCTGGTTTGCACCGAAGGCGAGGAAAGTTTTGCACCAGAAGATCCTTAGATCTCTGACCACCGGCCCGGCCTCTATTGCTTCATTTTAATTCTTCTCCTCTCTGAACTGGTCAGGGGACAAATTTTACCTCGTTTTTTTAAAATATTTGGTATATATTTATTTACTATAGCTTTATATATATATATATAAACCTATAAGTATATACTCCCTATATATACGCTTATGCATGGCTTTGAGAACAACTCTTTTCCGCTTCTGAGTGGAATCCCAAAACCGGTGTAAGGGAACTCGGGAGACCTATTTTACTTTAGTTCGTGTATTTTCATATGTACTTTGAGTATATATATATTTATAAACATATATGTATAAAATGATATATGAAAATATAAAAACCTCTTCTCAATATTTATAACACTGATTTTATTTTGCCTATGAAAATTGAGTTTTCCGGTAATTGTATGAGCAGGTAAAATCATGCAAGTGTATGGAGCATATTGATATATATGTACATGTGATTATATCGATGTATATTTACATAAATGTGCATAAGGGATGAACTTGATTCTTTTTTATTGTAATTTTTTACAATATTACATGATGATTAAAATTTTATTTACTCAAAAGGATTATTATTTCATGAAAAGTACCCAAAACTATTTGTATACATGTGTATATGTATAATGATGTTTAAGAGTTAGTTTTATATCAAAATAATTCTCTCAATTGAAAATTTTCATTTATCACCATTCTTGATAAATCATGATTTTGTTTTGTGAAGATGGGTAGTGTGAAATTCTTTAAACATTTACAAGTATATATATATATATATATATGTATTCATATATATGAACTCATATTTATGGATCGACCATGTTATATGCAAGACTGATTTTATGCTAATAAGGGTTTTATGAAAATTATGTTCACTTTTTTTATATAAAAGAACCCACTCGGTTTTGCCAAACATTAATTTTGTTTAATGTATAACATGAGAAATATTATTGAGTATGGTTTAATTTGGTAAACCCATGCACATGTGTATACAAACCTAAATATGTATATAGGTATATATAACCATGTATCAATATGTTGTCTTTAAATACAGGTTCATCCTATGATGTTTGCAAACTTTTCAAAGGAAATGTCATGTTATTCAAAGTGCAAATGAGTTTTTACACAACTATATATATTTTTATCCAGTTTGCATACAAATATTCATGACTTCCCATGATGAACCTAATTGCACACTTTATATCCCTAATTGTATGTATATTCACACAGTTTTAATTAAATACCCACAATACCCATTTATCATCATGTGTATTAGTTATGAACGTCCTTGTTTTAACTTGGTATTATGAATCATTGGAATGTTAAAGTTTTTATGTTCATTTCCTTAAAACCCATGTTTTCAATTGTTAAGATAATTTCTTATGTGTACAGATTTTTAGCATGCATGTCTTAGTTTTATTAATGATTGAACTGTCTTCAAGTTATGAATATGTATATGAAAAGGGGGTTTGATTAAGAATGTATGAATGAAACCCTATGAATGAAAGACCACGTCAAGATATGTGAGGGATATATTGGACATAAATGTGACCGGTGCTCCCGGAATTATATAGCGCAATATGATTGATGTGAGGGGTGCGCCCGGAATTTTACAATGCTCCAATGCATTGGGTAAAGTATGAGTTTCATGAGACAATATGTGTGACGGTCTTGGCAGTTAGCCTTGGCTTGTGCTATCATGAAAACGGGATTGGCAGTTAGCCTTGACCCGTTAAGTATGCTTTACAATCCTGACTCAAGGTCTTGACAATGTCCTACATTATAGATTTCCTCTACATGTGATGATAAATGGTCATCCAGGGGTTGGTTCAACAAACACGACATCCCCGAGTTGAAAATTCCCTTGACTATGAAAATGTAATTATGTGATAAGAATTGTATTTCACGTTGTAAGTTGTTATAAGAACTTTATGTGCTCATGAATCATGTTATGAATGTTTTCCCTACTTACTCACAGATTTCTTTTAGAACTAAAGTAATCTTGGTTGAATATTATGCATTACCTATTCTACATGTGTTGCGCTCTCTGATCATGTTTACATTAATGCTTATTTTAACTACGTACTTCTTCCTTGTGCAAGTGGTTTTCAAAAATGATGGATTTCATGTTTTTAGAAATGATAATGCTTTGTTTTTAGTGAAGTGTTTTATTCACTTCAAAAAGTACTACTTTTAGAAAGAGTTTTCTTAAAACTTTTTTAAAACCACTATCTAGGCATATTTCCTCACCCTACATTTTTGTTTTAAATTTTTCAGGCATGGTTTGTACTAATGATGTTTATCAGAAGCAGCTGGTTTCCCAGAATCCTAAGCATCACGATCTTCTGTAGTAATGGGACATGATATTTAATTTGTAAATAATTTAATTAAATGTTAATATATCATGTCTCATAAGGCACCCGGGGATCGGGGCCGCTATAGTTGGTATCCGAGGATGGGTTCAGGAAACTCTGGAAAACCAGGTGGTATGAACATATTTCTATGATTGACTAAGTAAAATTGTTATAACTTTCAAATGGCTGATGAAAATGTACCTACCGACCTACTGTCACTTTCCACTGAGGCTCTAGAGAACATTATATCTCTAGCTAGCCATGAGATCTTTCTAAATTATGCCCGAATTCACATGACATGTAACCACCTGTATGACGCGTCAAACTCACCTAGGGTGCTTTGTCTTCATCGGGGATTGGGGATGGATTATCTCCTAATGATGATGACCCAATTTCCCTCTTATGCACGTCGGGGAAAGTACCATGAGGGACACATCCGAGTCTACACAACTGGCGAAGAATTTGGCACGATGCTTGATAACCCCTCTCAAGAAGCTGCAACTGCCGGAGACCATCGAGCAGCTTACCTATACCAGATTTTACACTATGGCTTCTGGGGACAGTTAATGGAACTTGGAGTATTGGAAGATGAGTCCACCCGAATGTCTCATAGGCAAGAGGTGTATACTGATGTTTCCCAACTCCATACCCCTCATTCTAAACTCAAGAGGCATCATAGATGTTCCCATGAGTTTAGTCCTGTCTGTTCAACCTGCGTGTGTTTTGAAGAGTTAGGGAGTTTTTCCACTCTTTGTGGTGTACGTTTATTAAACTCAGGCTTTGTCATGTAAACTTTTGCATAAATGAATGTTTCATGCTTCCTTTCATTCCTCTACCTTATCAATGTTGTTAAAGGTTTCCTTTTGAATGTTTTTTTTCAGATGGCTGTTCAAACGAACATCTCATCACAACCCGATGAGTTAGTAGAGGTTATCATGATCCAGGAATGCACGGTGGATTATCCATCCTTTCTCCACCTGTGAGGGTCTTGACAATGTTTGCTCGATCTAGAAAACGGTCTTGAGATTCTTTGTTTGTGTTAAGAGGATGATCGTGTTTTTCACCGCATCGCCACTGCTCAACTCCCCTGCTATAGGTGAAGGAGAAGGTACTATGAAGGCCTCTTCTAGTGTTTTACTCTGGCATAGAACTTCTCTGCCAGAGCGTGCTTCCTCGTAGCAGCCCAGGATGGCCACCTTAGTGCAGCCTATATGTTCCCGGTCATTAATTTCAGTCTCCTCAATTGCATCATTCCTCTCGATTACCTCGAGCGTGATGTAGCCCGGAGAGTTATCAGGGAGATTATCTATTCTGATGTTTCTGAGCTTTTACGCACGAGACCTCCTTTGGAAGCTCGTGTGCAGTACGCACGAGCAGGAGTTCAAGACGTACTGTTCAAAGTGCATCTGGGCAAGGGAAACAGAAGAACTATGTGCCAACTTTTGTATTCCATTAACCGAGGCAGATCCACTGTTTCGGTAATGTCATACGTGTAGGGTTTCTGTTTTTCTTCTTCTTTTTATGAATAGAATTGTGAGGGCACAATTCATTTAAGGGGGAAGTAATGTAACGACCCGAGAAACCGTGTTTTGTGTAATGACAATTTTGTTTTACAATGCCACCCGTTAAGTGAACAAACAATCATCTTATAAGATAATAATAATAATAAAATAGAAAAATACATCAAATGAATGAAAGGCCCTTTTATTCAAATGAGTAATATCTCGGTGACTAGAACTCACACTGATCGAACAAGAAGTTAAGCTAACCCAAAATCCCAATTAAAAACCAAATTGAAATTATAGGGAGACTTCCTAAAACCACCAGGACCCTAAGAAGTTGGTAAGGGTCTTTGGAATCCATCAGAATAAACATGAGGATGGCCGAAGCCACCGCAGCCGTGCTGAGCACCAAAGGAATCACACGAACCATCTCCTCTTTTTCTCCTTCAATTGCCTTGAGTGAGGGACTCCGTGAGACCAGAATTTTTATAGGAACACTAATTCGACCATTGGACCCTAACAGCTATAAATATAACCGTTGTCTCCCCCATGATTCTCCTATCCACTAATGTTTTATTTTGCCCCATTGAATAAAAGGGTTTTTTACCCCAGAAAGGTTCGAAAAGTTAATTGTTTAATTTTCTTTAATATTTAATGAGTGACATCAATAATAGTATAATTAATTGCTTGTTTTCCCAAAAGGTTAATTATATTTTGTATTTCAAAATGGTGAGAATTAATATTATTTTTTCCACTATTTACTATACATGTTTTTAACTTGAGCAATTAAAATTTTATTTTGTAATTATATTGAATCTGATGGGTTTTTACTTTGTCTAAGAAAATATGTACTCAAACTCTTGAGTTATATATATATATATATATATATATTGCATCAAACCATAAATTAATTGTATTTTATCTATCTCTAAATTAAATATATGTAATAATATTAATGCGAATGATTATAATTTTAATTAACAGTTTTGAAAACTATGTCAAATTATGATTTCATTTACATATATATTTCATAATGATAATATTTATATCAATTCACTCTTACTTGTGAGTTTGAAAATAATTATAAATGTAGTTATGTTTAATGTTTAATTTCATTAATATTACTAATATAAATCTTTAATTAAGGGAATTAAGATAATTAGTTAATAAAGGGAAATAAAATAAATAAATATATATATATATATATGTTTTGATAAGGGTGAATTAATTAATATAATTATGTATTAAATGAACCATTGACCAATGAATATCATAAAATAATAAAAGTTAAATCAATAATTAATAACAATAACAATGTTATAATAAGTTAATAAAAAATTAATAAAACCACTTTGTTTTTTTAAACCGAAGCCGCGTTCTTTTAGCCACATCATTTCAGAGACGTTCGATCTGGTCACTCCATCACATCTGTTCCTTTTATTTTAATGTCGCACCATGTTTGAGTAGTCCGATCGACTCCGGTTTAACCCAGACCATCCAGTTTCTTTTCGTTTTTTCCTGCCGTGGTTTTCTTCTTCCCTGCATCCCGTGTTTTCTTCCTCCTTCATCGCGATGAACTAGTAGGGTAGGGCATCTTCTTCTCCCGTAGGCCAGTAAGTGGTCCATTCTTCTCCTCTTTTTCCAGAGGTTAGGCACCGAATCCCCTCGGATACCCGGTCCATGCATGTTGAGTCCACAGTTTTTTTAAAAACCTGGTTTGCACCGAAGGCGAGGAAAGTTTTTCACCTGAAGCTCCTTGGATCTCCGACCTCTAGACCGGCCTCTTCTGCTTCATTTTCCTTCTTCTCCTCTCTGAACTGGTAAGGGGAAAAATCTTACCTCGTTTTTTTAAAATCATCTGTATATTTGTATTTATATATAGGTTTATATATATAAAAACCTATAAGTATATACTCCCTGTATATACGGTTATGCATGGTTTTGAGAACCACTCTTGTCCGCTTTTGAGTGGAATCCCAAAACTGGGGTAAGGTTACTCGGGAGACCTATTTTACATTGGTTCGTGTATTTTCAAATGTAATTTGATTATATATATATTTATATACATATATGTATAAAATCATATATGAAAATATCAAAACCTCTTCTCAATATTTATAACCCTGATTTTATTTTGCCTATGAAAATTGAGTTTTCAAGTAATTGTATGAACATGTAAAATCATGCATGTTTATGGAGCATATTGATATATATGTACATGTGATTATATCGATGAATATGTACATTAATTTTCATAAGGGATGATCCTTATTCTTTTGTATTGTAATTTGTTACAATATAACATGATGATTAAAATTTTATTTACTCAAAAGGATTATTATTTCAAGAAACGTACACAAAACTATTTGTATACTTGTTTATATGTATTCTAAAGTTTAAGAGTTAGTTTGATATCAAAATAATTCTTTCAATTGAAAATTTTCATTTATCACCAATCTTGATAAATCATGATTTTGTTTGGTGAAGATAGGTAGTGTGAAATTCCTTAAAGGTTTATAAGTATATATATATGTATTCATATATATGTACTCATATTTATGGATCGACTATGTTGTATACAAGACTGACTATATGCCAATAAGGGTTTTATGAAAATTTTGTTCACTTTTTTTATGTAAAAGAACCCCACTCGGTTTTGCCAAAAATTAATTTTGTTTAATGTATAACATGAGAAATATTATTGAGTATGGTTTAATTTGGTAAACCCATGAACATGTGTATACGCACCTAAATTTATATATATATAGGTATATATAACCATGTATCAATATGTTGTCTTCAAATACAAGTTCTTCCTATGATGTTTGGAAACTTTTCAAAGGAATGGTCATGTTATTCAAAGTGCAAATGAGTTTTTACACAACTATAAATATATTCATGCAGTTTTCATACATATATACATGAATTCCCAAGATGAACCTAATTGCACACTTTATATCCCTAACTGTATGTATATTCACACAGTTTTAATCAAACACCCACAATACCGATTTATCATCATGTGCATTAGTTATGAACGACCTTGTTTTAACTTGGTATTATGATTATTTGGAATGTTAAAGTGTTTATGTTCATTTCCTTAAAACCCATGTTTTCAATTGTTAAGATAATTTCTTATGTGTACAGATTTTTTGCATGCATGTCTTAGTTTTATTAATGATTGAACTGTCTTCAAGTTATGAATATGTATGTGAAAAGTGGGATTGATTAAGAATGTATGAATGAAACCCTATGAATGAAAGACCATGTCAAGATATGTGAGGGATGTATTGGACTTAAATGTGACAGGTGTGCCCGGAATTATATAGCGCAATATGAATGATGTGACAGGTGCACTCTGAATTATACAGTGCTCCCATGCATTGGGAAAAGTATGAGTCTCATGAGACGTTATGTGCGACGTTATTGGCAGTTAGCCTTGGCTTGTGCTACCATGGAAATGGGATTGGCGGTTATCCTTGACCTGTTAAGTATGTTTTATGGTCTTGACGTAAGGTCTTGATAAAGTCCGGCATTATACATTTCCTCTCCATGTGATGATAAATGGTCAACCAGGGGTTGGATCAACTAACAGGACATCCCGTAGTTGAAAATTCCCTTGACTATGAAAATGTAATTATGTGGTAAGAACATTATTTCACGTGGTATGTTGTTATAAGAACTGTATGTGCTCATAAATCATGTTACTAATGTTTTCCCTGCTTACTCACAAATTTCTTTTAGAACAAAAGTAATCTTGGTTGAATATTATGCATTATCTATTCTACATGTGTTGCGCTCTCTGATCATGTTTACTTTAAAGATTAATTTAAGTACATACTTCTTCCATGTGCAAGTGGTTTTCAAAAATATTGGATTTAATGTTTTAATAAAATATAATGCCTTGTTTTTAGTGAAGTGTTTATTCTCTTCAAACAGGATTGCTTTTAGAAAGAGTTTTCTTAAAACGTTTTTAAAACCCCTTTCTGGGCTTATTTGCTCACCCTACATTTTTGTTTTAAATTTTTCATGCATGGTTTGTACTAATGAAGTTTATGAGAAGCAGCTGGTTTCCTTGAATCCTAAGCATCACGATATTCTGTAGTAATGGGACATGATATTTATTTTTTAAATAATGTAATTAAATGTTAGTATATCATTTCTCATAAGGCACCTGGGGATTTGGGCCGATACAGTTGGTATCAGAGGATGGGTTCAGGAAACTCTGGAAAACCTGGTGGTATGAACATATTGCTATGATTGACTAAGTAAAAATGATATAACTTTCATATGGCTGATGAAAATGTACCTACCGACCTACTGTCACTTCCCACTGAGGCTCTAGAGAATATTTTATCTTAATCTAGCCGTGAGAACTTTCTAAATTATGCCCAAATTTTCATGACATGTAAGCACTTGTATGACGTGTCAAACTCACATAGGGTGCTTATTCTTCATTGGGGATTGGGGATGGATTATCTCCTAATGATGATCACCCAATTTCCTTCTTATGCACGTTGGGGAAAGTACCATGAGTGACTCTTCCGAGTGTTCACAACTGGCGAAGAATTTGGCACGATGCTTGATGATCCCTTTCAAGAAGCTGCTACTGACGGAGACCTCCATGTGGCTTACCTATGCCAGATTTCACACTACGGCTTCTGGGGCCAGTTAATGCACCTTGGAGTGTTTGAAGATGAGTCCACCCGATTGTCTCTTAGGCAAGAGGTGTATACTGAGGTTTCCCAACTCCAGAACCCTCGCGCTAAACTCAAGAGGCGTCATAGATGTTCCCATTAGTTTAGTCATGTCTGTTCAGCCTGCATGGGGTTTGAAGAGTTAGGGAGTTTTTCCACTCTTTGTGGTGTACGTTTAGTAAACTCAGGATTTTTCGTGTAAAGTTTTCCATAAATGAATGTTTCATGTTTCCTTTATTGCCTCTACCTTATCAATGTTGTTACGAGTTTCCTTTTGAATGTTTTTTTTCAAATGGCTGGTCAAACGAAGATCTCATCACTACCCGATGAGTTAGTAGAGGTTCTCATGATCATGGCATGCATGGTGGATTATCCATCCTTTCTCCACCAGCGAGGGTCTTGCCAACGTCTGCTCGATCTAGTAAAAGGTCCTGAGATTCTTCGTTTGTGTCAATAGGATGATCATGTTTTTCATTTAATCGCCATTTCTCAACTCTCTTGCTATAGGCGAAGGGGAAGGTACTACGAATGCCTCTTAAAGTGTTTTACTCTGGCACAGATCTTCTCTTCCAGAGCGTGCTTCCCCGTAGCTGCCCAGGATGGCCACCTTAGTGCAGCCTATATGTTCCAGGTCTTGAATTTCAGTCTCCTAAATGCATCATTCCTTTCGATTACCTTGAGCATGAAGTATCATGGAGAGTTATCAGGGAGTTTATCTACTCGGACGTTTCCAAGCTTTTAACCACACGAGCCTCACTTTGGAAGCCCGTGTGCAGTACACACGAGCAGGAGTTCAAGACGAACTGTTCAAAGTGCATCTGGGAAAGGGAAATGGAAGAACTATGTGCCATCTTTTGTATTCCATTAACTGATCCAGATCTACTATTTCGGTAATGTCGTACGTGTAGAGTTTCTGTTTTTTCTGTTTATGAATAGAATTGTGAGGCTGTAATTCTTGGAAGGGGGAAGTAATGTAACGACCCGAGAAACCGTGTTTTGAGTTATTACATGTTTGTTTTACAATTCCTCCCGTTAAGTGAACAAAAAATTATCTTATATTATAATAATAATAATAAAATAGAAAAATGCCTCAAATTAATAAAAGGCCCTTTTATTCAAAAGAGTAATATCTCGCTGACTACAACTCACACGGATCGAACAAGAAGTTAAGCTAACCCAAAATCCCAATTAAAAATCTGATTACAATTATAGGGAGACTTCATAAAACCACCAGGAACCCAAGAAGTTTGTAAGGGTCTTTGGCATCCATCATAATAAACATTAGGATGGCCGAAGCCACCGCAGCCGTGCTGAGCAGCAATGGAATCACACGAACCATCTCCTCTTTTTCTTCTTCATTCGCCTTGAGTGAGGGACCAAGCGAGACCAGACTTTTTATAAGAACACTAATTCGAATGTTGGACCCTAACATCTATAAATATAACCGTTGGCTCCCCCATGATTCTCCTATCCACTAATGTTTTATTTTGGACCGTTGAAGAAAAGAGTAATTTACCCCCGAAAGGTTCAAAAAGTTAATTGTGTAATTTGCTTTATTATTTAAAGAGTGACATCAATAGTAGTATAATTAATTGCTTGTTTTCCAAAAAGGTGAATTATATTTTGTGTTTCAAAATGGTGAGAATTAGTATTATTTTTTTCCACTATTTACTATACATGTTTTTAACTTGATCATTTAAACTTTTATTTTGTAATTATATTTAATCTGATTGTTTTTTAATTTGTCTAAGAAAATATATACTCAAACTCTTGAGTTATATATATATATTGCATCAAACATTAAATTAAATGTATTATATCTATCTCTAAATTAAATATAAGTAATAAGATTAATGCGAATGTATATAATTTGAATTAACATTTTTGAAAACTATGTCAAATTATGATTTCATTTACGTATGTGTTTCATAATGTTAATATTCATATCAATGCACTCTGACTTGTGAATTTGAAAATAAATATAAATGTAGTTATTTTAAATGTTTCGTTTCTTTAATAATATTAATATAAATCTTTAATTAAGGAAATTAAGATAATTAGTTAAAAAAGGAAAATAAAATATAAAAATATATATGTTTTGATAAGGGTGAATTAATTAATATAATGCTGTGTTAAATGAACCATTTACCAATGAGTATCTAAAAATAATAAAAGTTAGATCAATAATTAATAATAAAAACAACATAATAATAAGTTAATAGAAATTTAATAAAAAAACTTTGTTTTTTTAAACCGAAGCCACGTTTTTTTAGCCGTAGCATTTCGGATCCGTTCGATCTGGGCACTCCATCGCAGCTGTTCCTTTTCTTCTAATGCCGCACCACATTTGAGCCATCCAATCAACTCCGGTTTAACCCAGACCTTCTAGTTTCTTTTCGGTTTTTCCTGCCGTAGTTTTCTTCTTCCCTGCATCCCGCATTTTCTTCATCCATCGTCACGATGAACCAGTATGTTAGGGTGTCTTATTCTTCCCTAGGCCGGCAAGTGGACCATTCTTCTCCACTTTTTCCATAGGTTAGGCACCGACTCCCCTCGGATACCCTCTCCATGCAAGTTGAGTCTTGAGTTTTCTTTTTTTTAAAACCCTGGTTTTCACCGAAGGCGAGGAATGTGTTGCACCTGAAGCTCCTTGGATCTCCAACCACCAGACCGGCCTCTTTTGCTTCGCTTTCCTTATTCTCCTCTCCGAACTGGTAAGGGGACAAATCTTACCTATTTTTTTAAAAGCTTTGGTATATATGTGTTTATATATAGGTTTATATATATATAAAAACATATAAGTATATAATCCTTGTATATACGCTTATGCATGGATTTGAGAACCACTCTTGTCTACTTCTGAGTGGAATCCCAAAACCAGGGTAAGGGTACTCGGGAGACCTATTTTACTTTGGTTCAAGTATTTGCATATGTACATTGAGTATATATATATATATTTATATATATATATATAAAATTATATATGAAAATATACAAACCACTTCTCAATATTTATAACCCTAATTTTATTTTGCCTATGAATATGGAGTTTTCAGGTAATTGTATAAACAGGTAAAATCATGAAAGTGTATAGAGAATATTGATATATATGTACATGTGACTATATCGATGTATATGTACATCAATGTGTATAAGGGATGAACTTGATTCGTTTGTATTGTAATTTGTTACAATATAACATGATGATTAAAATTTTATTTACTCAAAAGGATTATTATTTCAACAAAAAGTACCCAAAACTATATGTATACATGTTTATATGTATGATGATGTTTAAGAGTTAGTTTGATATCAAAATAATTCTTTCAATTGGAAATGTTCATTTGACACCATTCTGGATAAATCATGATTTTGTTTTGTGAAGATGGGTAGTGTGAAATTGCTTAAACGTTTACAAGTATATATATGTATTCATATATTTGTACTCATATTTATGGATCGACCATGTTTTATGCAAGACTGAATTTATGCCAATAAGAGTTTTATGAAAATTATGTTCACTTTTTTTTATGTAAATGAACCCCACTCAGTTTTACCAAACATTAATCTTGTTTAATGTATAACATGAGAAATTTTATTGAGTATGGTTTAATTTGGTAAACCCATGAACATGTGTATACGCACCTAAATTTATATATATATAGGTATATATAACCATATATCAATATTTTGTCTTCAAATACAAGTTATTCCTATGATGTTTGTTATCTTTTCAAAGGAAAGGTCATGTTATTCAAATTGAAAATGAGTTTTTACACAACTATATATATATTCTTGCATTTCTCATACATATATACATGACTTCCCAAGATGAACCTAATTGCACACTTTATATCCCTAACTGTTTGTATATTCACACAGTTTTAATTAAACACCCATAATACCCATTTATCATCATGTGTATTATTTATGAATGGCCTTGTTTTAACTTGGTATTATGATTCTTTGGAATGTTAAATTGTTTATGTTTATTTCCTTAAAACCCATGTTTTCAATTGTTAAGATAATTTTTTATGTGTACAGATTTTTATCATGCATGTCTTAGTTTTATTAATGATTGAATTGTTGGAACCATGGTCTTATATGCATGATTTGGAGTATGGTTTGTGTTTGGTGTCAATCAGCATTGGATGTTCAGAATGTGTACCCACAATGAGATCATACAGTTCGAGCAGACAACAGTATTGAAGGTGGTGTCATTTCCCAGTATTTGCCAAATTGTTGGGCCTAAAAATCGACAAATGGATAAAAGTGTTTTTGGTAAAGTGACTTGTGCGACGTGTACTGGATGAAGAGGAAACTTCCACGCCATATGTTTTTCAAGATTAGAACATGGGAAAATGGCAAAGGTATAAGGGCCGCACAAGTTTTGGGCTGGTCGCGCAAGTGACCTGCGCGCTGTGAAGAAACTTCGGCACGGATGCCTAGGAGGACTGGAAACTTGCGCGCCTATTGTTTTCCAATATCATAACTTCAAAATATGGTAAAGGAAATAAGGTCAAGGAAGTATTTGTGTAGGTCGCGCAAGTGAGTAGCACGATAGAGGCTAGGGAAGATGAGCTACGCGCCGGAACCTGCGCGTCGTGGGAAGACTTGCGCGCCACCGCGCAGGGGGTTCAGTATGCCTATAAATAAAGGAACCCCTCCTCATTTTTAACAAAGTTCAAGACTTTGAGATTTTTTGATCTCTCGTCGCACAAGTGATTGAGTCGCGCAAGTTGTTGTTAGGTTGCCCAAGTAGAGGTTGTACGTCGATTATTGGATGCGCGACCAAGGAAGTGGGGGAGTTAATGCCACAATGTCGCGCAAGTTTGGTGTTGAAGGAGGCAGTGTCGCGCGAGTAGTTTTGGTGTCACCTGCACGCCAAATTTTTACCATGCAAGTGACTTGCGCGCCAGGATTGAAACTTGCACGTCGGGCATGGATAAGTGCACCAGGTTTGTTTAAGTTCATCCGTCCTTCTGAAGTTGCACGAAAGTTGGAAGATTGCCCGGTACCCTCAGCGCGAAGTGAGATTAGTATTCTGGTAAGATTTAGACATCAACGGAGCATTTACATACGATAGAGGATGCATTCTTATGCAATTATAGAGAGACCTTCACATCTATAAACTGAGTGGGACTTCACCTAAGGGTAGTGAGCCAGGGGGAGTCAGTGGGAGTGACCCAAGGGAAGCAGTGAGCAATCCCTGAACAATTGTAAAGGCAATGAGCCTGGGATAGAGGGACTGTGCCCGAATCTTTTTAATCCATAGCTAGTAAAGATTAGTGGAATTAGGTACAAACGACAAATTGTCGGTGTATGCTCCTTGGACGTAGCCCTTAGCGGTGAACCAAGTAAAAAGTGTTGTGTCTTCTCTGTGCATGAGAATGTTTGATTTCTGATCATATTCATCTTACAGGTTCAATAATTTCCTACCAACGTGGGAACAAGATCCATCACATTAAAAGAAACATTTTCACCCTAATTCACCCCTCCCCTCTCAGGGTGTCCTGTGGTCCTTCAAATGGTATCAGAGGGTAAAGGTTGCTGGTGTTGAATCTGCCCTTTATCGTCATGGTGAATGCAGTCAATGTCCGTGGAGTCCCTCACTTCGATGGAAGTAGTTTCTAGATCTAGAAAAATAGAATGAGATCTCATCTAAGATCTATTGGAATGGAAGTTCCCTTTTCTACTATGCACAGAATACAAGTCACAGACCCAACAGGCCAGGATATGACTGAAACAGACATGAAAATTCTTGATGTAGATGCTAAAGCACAAAATGCACTTACATCCGCCCTTTTTGATCAGATCTACCTAAAGGTGATGAATTGCACCTCAGAAAAATCCATGTGGGATAAACTCGGGAATATTTTTGAAGGAGATAACAGAGTGAAGGAGGCGAAACTACAGTGCTGCACAATCGGTTTGATGATCTGAAGATGCATGCAGACGAGAATGCAGACTCTTTCTTCAATCAAATTACTGAAGTGGTGGGAGCAATTAGGGGTCTAGGTGAAGAAATCATAGACATTGATATTGTAAAGAAAATATTAATAAGACTTACACCTTTCTAAAAAGTAAAGGCGTAATCCCTTCAAGAAAGAAATCTTTCAAAAAAATCTCTCGATGATATACTTAGAAGCTTGGTAGCATATGAAATGAGAGTCAAACCAGACGATGCTATGACTCGTGTGGGAAAGGAAATGGCATTCAAGGCCATTGATAAACTGAAAATCTCAAAAGATAGTAGTGGTGAAGGTGAAGAAGAAAAATAAATTATTTATCTCATTGCAATGAATTTCAAGAAGGGGAGAGGGATATTCAAAGGGAAATTACCTCTCGCATGTTTTCATTGTGGAAAAGTTGGGCACATTGCCTCTCAGTTATTAAGAAAGATCAATGATGAAGATAGTGAATATGAAAGCTTTGAGAAGCCTCGGAGAAGGTTCATCAAAAAGGGAGACTTCATATCTGGAAAGAAAATGAAAAGGAATAGTTTTGTCTATGAAGAAGAATAATATGATATTGAATTCTGTGATGAAGAAGAACCATAATTCAAAACTAGGAACCATGCTTCCATGATGACCACTGTTGAAAAGTCAGAAGATACTGGCGGAGAAGAACAACTGAGAACTTGTGTAGATCCCAAGATGCAACTTAAGGATGTTGTTAGTAAGCGTAAGATTAAATGTAAGAGTTGCAATTAGTGGAAATCAATTTTAGAATAATCAAATGAATATGTTGATCATCTTGAAGCTGAAATTAAATGACTGGAAGAATTTTTGAAGGTATAGTCTAAAATAATTGAAAGTAATGATGATGTAGTGGATCTGAAGCTGATAATTGAAGAGCAGGCAAAGGTCATCAATGACCACACCTTCAGGCTTGATGAAAAATCCAAGACTGTTGAGGGTCTTGAAGAAGTAGTTGTTACTCTAAGGAGTAAACTTGAGACTAAATCAATTCCAAATGAATCAAGGAAGAAAATACAGTTTGGAAGATTCTCAGATGCAGAATTACTAGAAAGAGCCAAGTTTGGTTCAGATGGTGTTGGAAAAAACTTGAGTGATCAAAGACCCACTTGCATGGGGAAGAGTAGAATTGGCTGTGAGGCTGAAACATCAACGCCTGGATGTGAAAAGATCCAAAAGAAAGATAAGATGAATGATGAACATGTTGAAACGTTACCTAATGTGCCAAAAAAGGAACCCTCAATCCAAACTAAAAGGAGAACTGAAAATTATACTCAAACATCCAAAAATAAAAGACAATATAACTTTTCTCCCAAGGAAGAAGGAATGAGGAGACATTCAAGTGAGAAGACATTTACTCTCATGAAGTGTCAGTTCTGTGGATATCTAGGCCATACCATGTCTTATTACGAAGAAGCAAGAAGCTATTTGAATGGACAAGATGTAGAAGTTCAACAAAGGAGAACAAATTCATATCCTAATTCTTATAGATGAAACAATTTCTAGTAATATTGTTTTCATTTTTCTAACATTGGTCATAAGTCATCTAATTATAGGCAGAGAATTGACATGGACACCTCATACCGATGTTCAAGATAAGTCAAGTCTCGTTAGCAAGACAATGTTTCTCTATCAAACGAGTTTTCTCCTCTCAAAAAAGATTTTGACTATGAAGAACCTTGGTATACGGAAGAGATAATTGAAAGGCCATCAGTACTATATACTCAATCCAATGTCTCATGGATGGAAAGGAAGAAGATTGAGAAATCCAACCTTGTGGAGGTGGCCCTCAATGCTACAAAGAACAACAGTACCTGGATTCTTGATAGCGGTTGTTCATCTCATATGACAGGTAATGCGGGCCTGCTAACAGATATAAAAAGGACGGTTGATGGTACAGTACGATTTGGAAATGATGGGGATCATAAAATCAAAGGGATTGGAAGTACCGAATTAGCTAATGGAGAACTAAATAATACTGAAGTCCTTTACGTAGATGGCCTATGTCATAATCTCCTCAGCGTGAGTCAACTCTGTGACTCGGGACTTATAGTCACTTTTAATCAGAAAGGCTGCACTATCAAAGGAATGATAGGAAATTCACTTATGAAGGGATGCAGAACAGAAGGCAACTTATATCAGGTTGATAGTGAAGAAAATTCATGTTACATGACTGTTGAAGAAGAAAACAATTTGTGGCATCAGATACTGGGACACATCAATCAACAAGACATGGAGAAAATATCAAAATTGAGAATTGTTATGGACATTCCCAACCTGAAGTGTGAGCGTGAAAAATCTTTTGATGCTTGCATTCGTGGGAAGCTAGTCTGCAGTTCATATTGGCCAAAGAAGAAAAGGGAATCTCACCTTCTTGATCTGATTCATACAGATGTATGTGGGCCGATAAATGTTGTCGTAACTCATGGAGAAAGGTACTTTGTCCTTTTCATATATTATTACAGTAGAATGGCATGTGTGATTTTCATTCATAGGAAACGACAAGTCCTTGACTGCATGAAAACATATCAGCAAATCACCGAGAATGATACTGGACGAACAATCATAGTGTTGTGATCTGAAAATGGAGGAGAATACACGTCCATTGAATTTGAAAATAATCTGGAGAAGCATGAGATATAGCATTAGGTAGCTTCTATGAGAACTCCACAACAAAATGGATTTTTTGAACATAGGAATCGACCGGTGAACAACATGTCACGAACTATACTGATTGAGAGTTGTATTCCCCAACATTACTGGAAAGTGGTTGTTCAAGCTGCAGTGTACATTTAGAATCGAACAAGACTTTATATGGGTGAGACGAAGACACCATTTGAATTGTGGCATGGACGGAAGCCTTCCTTAAAATACATTCGTGTCTTTGGAAGTAAATGATTCATCAGGAACATAGAAGTAAATCATGGGAAATATGGCGACAATGTAGAAGAAGGAATTTTCCTCGGTTACTCAATGAACAGCAAAGCATACAAATGTTTCATCAAGCATTTAGGAAGGATTACAGAAAGTAGTGATGTTAAGATAATTGAAGAGAAAAGCACAAATGTTTCAAGGATGTCATATGATGATGTGATAGAAAGTCAGGAAGAAAGTCAACATGAAGAAAATACAAATGTAGAAATAGAGGAATTTCTTCAAAAAACTCAGCAGTCACATCATGATGTTGACTTAGAAGTAGAATCTGAAGAAGAAACTATGGCTGAAGAGAATGCTACTGAACCTTGTAGGAGAAATCGAAGGGCTGAGATTGATCCATCCAACATAATGGGGGACAAGAGTGCACCCACTCAGACAAAATGGATGAGGAGTAACATGCAATTTTCATTTCTATCAGTTGTAGAGCCATCCTCATTCCAAGAAGCTGCAAATTATGAATCATTCGTGAAATCCATGAATGATGAATTAGATCAGATTGACAAGAATCAGACATGGGATCTTGTCCAGAGAGCCGAAGGTCACAATGTGATTCGTACGAAATGGATCTTTAAAAATAAGTTTGATGAACATGGAAGTGTCATCAAAAACAAGGCACGACTGGTATGTAAAGGATACTCCCAGATTGAAGGCATTGATGTTAAAGAAACCTTGGATACAGTGGCTAGACTGGAGTCAATCAGGCATTTCCTTTCCATGGCACTCCAAAGAGGATATAAAGTATATCAAATGGATGTCAAGGCAGCATTCTTGAATGGTGTACTTGATGAAAAATTCTACATTGAATAACCAGTGGGATTTGTTTTTGGTTCTGATGAAAAAAAGGTCTTAAAACTGAAGAAATCTCTATATAGTTTGAAGTTGTCACCACGTGCATGGTACTCAAGGCTGGATTCATATCTCAAGAAGTTGGAATTCAAAAGAGGAGGAGTTGATCACAATATCTATGTGAATAATTATCCACAAGATCATTTCATGGTTCTATTCTACGTTGATGATATCATATTCAGTGGCAGCATGCAGAAATCAGTGGAAGAATTTTCAAACCACATGGAATCGGAATTTAAAATTTCTACTATTGGGGAGCTCACATATTTCATAGGGCTGCATGTGATTCAAAATAAGGAATACACATTCATTTCTCAAGGAAAATATGCAAGAAAGATGCTGAAGAAGTTTAATATGCAAGACTCCAAACCAATGTCAACTCCGATTGATGTTGGATCTAAACATGGAAAGCATGAGGATGAGGACTTTGTAGATCCCACCATGTACAGGAGGATCATTTGGAGCCTATTGTACCTGAAAGTGACCCATCCAGATATTGTCTTTTCCACACGCACTGTGGCCTAATTTCAGAGTAATCCAAAGGAGGACCATATGGAGGGAGTAAAAAGAATCATGAGGTACATTCAAGGTACACATAACTTTGGGTTATTTTTTGCTGCATGTAGGGACAGTGATTTATCAGCGTTTTCTGATGCTGACTGGGCTGGTGATGTAGTAGACAAAAAGACCACTAGTGGTGGAGCTTTCTATATTGGGCAGAAATTTGATGGATGGTTGAGAAAGAAACAAGAAAGTACTTCTCTTAGTACTGCTGAAGCTGAGTATATCTCTACCACAAAGGCATGCACTCAACTACTATGGATGAAGCAAAAAATAACATATATTGGTGATGAGGTAAAACAACCAATTGTGATTTACTGTGATAACAAGAGCGCAATTGATCTTACAAATAATCCTGTTCAGCATTCCCGTATGAAACTTATTGAAATCAGGTATCACTTTATTAATGAAAAAGTTGAACAAGGTGTGATTAGAATGGATCATGTGGGAACTGATGAGCAAGTGGCTGATATCCTGACCAAGCCACTATCTGCGGCTGGGTTTGAGAAGCATCGATTGAACCTCGGTGTTCAGCCACCTCCCAGTGCATAAAGAGGTTACACAATACCCCTATCCCCATTTGTGATAACTATTTTTATCTGTTTATGGATATGATGCAGGTTTATGGGGGAGATATATCCAGAGGGAGTATGGTTTGAGCTGAACATTGAACAAATTACTGGTCATTGGATTTATTTTCAGTGGGTGAGAAAGGAATAAATTTAGGAAAGTAATGCTTCTATGATGAGAAGAATGAGAAGGAAACCATTGGAACCCAATTCAAGCATCCTCTATTATTTTATACATCGATCATTTCTCACGTAGACATAGAGGGTTGGCTGAGTTGATTCTTGCATTTTTGGTTTTCACATGGATGGAGCTCTATTGAATTTATTTTATGATATCCAACAAACCCAAAGGGGGAGATTGTTGGAACCATGGTCTTCTATTCATGATTTGGAGTATGGTCTGTGTTTGTTTTCAATCAGCAGTGGATGTTCAGAATGTGTACCCACAAAGAGATCATACAGTTCAAGCAGACAATTGTATTGAAGGTGGCACCATTTCCCAGTGTTTGCCAAATTGTTGGGCCTAAAAATCGATAAATGGAGAAAAGTGTTTTTGGTAAAGTGACTTGAGTGCCTTGTAGTAGATGAAGAGGAAACCTGCGCGCCATATGTTTTTCAATATCAGAACATGGGAAAATGGAAAAGGGATAAGGGCCTTGAAAATTTTGGGCTAGTCGCGCAAGTGACCTGCACGCCGTGAAGAGTCATGGGAGCGGATGCCTAGAAGGACTAGAATGTTGTGGGCCTATTGTTTTTCAATATCATAACTTAAAAATATGGCAATGTAAAGAAGTTAACGCAAATAATTGTGTAGGTCGCGCAAGTGAGTAACACGACAGAGGCTAGGGATGATGAGCTGCGCGCCGGAACCTGCGTGCTGAGGGAAGACTTGCGCGCCACCGCTCAGGGGGTCCACTTTTCCTATAAATAGAGTCCCCCCTCCTCATTTGTAACTAAGTTCAAGACTTGGATATTTTTTGAACTCTCGTGGCGCAAGTGGTTAAGTCATGAAAGTTATTGTTGGGTCGCCCAAGTAGATTTTGCGCGCCGATTGTTGGATGCGCGACCAAGGCAGTTGGGGAGTTAAAGCCGAAAAGTCGCACAAGTTTGGTGTTTAAGGAGGAAGTGTCGCTCAAGTAGTTTTGGTGTCACCTGCACTCCGAATTTGTACGACACAATAGACTTGCGCGCTAGGATTGAAACTTGCAAGCCGAGCTTGGATAAGGGCGCCAGGGTTGTTTATGTTCATCCGTCCTTCTAAAGTTGCACAAAAGCTAGAAGATCGCCCAGTACCCTCAGCGCGAAGTGATATTAGTCTTCTGGTAAGATTTGGACTTCAACAGAGCATCTACATACGACAGAGGAGGCATTCTTATGCAATGATGAAGATACCTTCACGTCTATAGACTGAGTGGGACTTAACCTAAGGGTAGTGAGCCAGGGGGAATCAATGGGAGTGACCCAAGGGAAGTAGTGAGATATCCCTAAACATTTGTAAAGGCAGTGAGCATGGGACAGAGTGACTGTGCCTGAATTTATTTAATCCACAGCTAGTAAAGATTAGTGGAATGAGGTATGACCGACAACTTGTCAGCGTATGCTCCTTGGACGTAGCCCTTAGTGGGGAACATAGTAAAAAGTGTCGTGTCTTCACTGTGCATGTGAATGTTTTCATTCTGATTATATTCATCTTACAGGTTAAACGAGTTCCTACCAGCGTGGGAACAAGATCCATCACATTAAAATAAAAAGTTTTCACCCTGATTCACCCCTCCCCTCTCAGGGTGTCCTGGGGTCCTTCATGAACGGTCTTAAAGTTATGAATATGTATGTGAAAATGGGGTTTGATTAATACTGTATGAATTAAACCCTATGAATTAAAGACCATGTTAAGATATGTGAAGGATGTATTGGACTTAAATGTGATAGGTGCCCCCAGAATTATATAGCGCATTATGAATGATGTGACGGGTGCGCCTAGAATTATACAGTGCTCCAATGCATTTGGTAAAGTATGAGTCTCATGAGACGTTATGTGCGACGGTCTTGGCAGTTAGCCATGTCTTGTGCTTCCATGGAAACGAGATTGTTCTCATGAATCATGTTATTAATGTTTTTTTCCTGCTTACTGATAGATTTCTTTTAGAACTAAAGTAATCTTGGTTGAATATTATGCATTATCTATTCTAAATGTGTTGCTCTCTCTGATCATGTATACTTTAATGTTTATTTTAAGTACGTACTTCTTCCCTGTGCAAGTGGTTTTCAAAATTTTTGGATTTCATGTTTTATGATAAGATAATGCTTTGTTTTTAGCGAACTATTTTATTCTCTTCAAAAAGGACTGCTTTGAGAAAGAGTTTTCTTAAAACGTTTTTAAAACCCCTTACAAGGCATATTTGATCACCCTACGATTTTGTTTTAAATTTTTCAGGCATGGTTTGTACTAATGAAGTTTATCAGAAGCAGCTACTTTCCCAGAATCCTGAGCCTCACGATCTTTTGTATTAATGGGACATGATATTTAATTTGTAAATAATGTAATGAAATGTTAGTATATCATGTCTCATAAGGAACCTAGGGATTGGGGCCGCTACATGAAGCTCGGCAAACCCCTGACCATTTATCTTCTCCACTTCCCTAGAAACATTGTGGAGGTTCTGGTCATCTCAAAAGACCAACTCTACTTCCTTAATAGAAGGCTTAAAGGAGGTGCGTCAAAGAAGAGGTAATCTCTTCTTCCGATTCTCTTAGTTTTCTTTCTTCTTCAACTTCTTCTTATTTAGTTATCTCATTATAAAGTAAAAAAATAAGTATTAATAATATACCGATATGTTATTATAAATATGAAACAATCCTATTTAAACTTCTATCCATCCTACGGAAAACAAAATCACCACGTGTGCGTACGTACGGAATACCATCTCCACGCTGTGGTGTAATATGTTTTTGACCACCACCTTACATGGATGGGTATAATAGTGTAAATAAATAATTAATATGATTATTTTAATGTGATATTGATTCTGAAATATTATACATACACTTCAACACAATTCCACGATCATGGGAATGGTATCATCGCTCCTGCGTACGTATGGACTACCGTCTCCACGACACGATGAGATTCATTCTCAATGTTAACCATTCATGAATGATTATAAAGTATATATAATATGTAATCATGAAATATATGACATAATAATGATACTATATATATATTTTTTTATTTATTTATGTACTTAATTACAATCAATTCAATAAGGAAACCAAAACAGTGTTCATGTGTACGTACAACCTACCGTCTCCATGAACAGTGTATTTCATTCCATTTATCGATCTATCATATATATATGTATATGATGAATATATATTATATATAAATAATGCTTTAAATTATGGAATTAAGTAAATCGGGATATAAGTAATAATATCAAGAACAAAAATTCCAAACACGTATGATAAATAAAAATATTTTACACAAAACACTGCTTTAACGTGGAATTTACAAAAGAACGGGTAATATAAAGCCATAAGTGAACCATTTATGACAAAATAACAATGAATAAGATTCTTTAATAAGTCAATGACATTATTTAAATCATTATACAGGAGGTTCTGATACGTACGAAGCATATCAGACATAAGGTAAGGGATAACTTTTCCAATCTCATTTTTATCCGAGATTGTTTATTCTTAAGTATTTACTGGGGTTGTATTTATCATTCTTGTCCCTGTTTCCAAAAAAATGGGTTCATGTGTGTTTAATGTCCTTTTTACACTTTTTTTAATTTTACCACATGTTATGGAAGGAATCTTTCTTTTGTTTACCATAAAAAAACGTTTTGACTTTTCTGACAAAAGTACGAGGAGAATGTTATTCTAAACATATACGACATGAACAGATTTTTACGGTTTCATAATGCCTCATTTTCATGAAGCTTCCTCTACAATATTGCATTATTATTTGAAAAAATCCTTTTCTATTAAAATTACATTTCATTTTTTGAAATGAAAATGATTTCGAAGAAGAAAGGATATTTTCCTCAAGAATTCATTTCAAGTGTTTTTATCAAAACTATTTTCCATCTAAAATGACATTATTTAATACGTTTATGTTTCAAGTATAATGCACCCATTATTTATATTTTTTTATTCTTCTTATGATGAAAAGATATACATTTTTTATATGGATTATGTTATGATGGCATGATGTTTAATAATCCCATTCTATTACATGGGTTATGATATGTTGTATGCTTTAGGATTTTGTGGCACACGAAAGAATGATTTCATTATTAGATGGGTGGGACCTATATATCCCTCTAATGCATTAGGTAATGATTTATATCTCATAAGATAGACATGGTTGGAACGGTAAGTTAATTAGGTTCCGTGATATAGGACTGGAATGAGGAGTGAAATCAATTCTGAAAGGGACTTTGTCCACTAAGATGTTCGTGGCAGCAATGCCTTGGCTACTATGGAAATCATAACAAGTGGTAAATGGTTTCCACAATTACATGATTTATTCACATGCTATTTTATCAAGATTGATGTTCCTTTATGATATATTCCTTACGTACTTCCATGATTTATATCTTTGCTCATGATTTTGATGCTTAGATTTTATGTTAAAGATTTTTCATTCAAATGTATATGGATTGTTTTATGTTCTCTATGATTACCCTTACTGAGCATTTGAGATCACCCTTTTTATGTTTTCTGTTCCCCAGGATATAAATAAAGGTTTTAGGTAAGAAAAAAAGTGGAAGATCTTTATGGGAGAAGTTGAAGATCTTTCACCATGATTAGAAGATTAAATTTTGAGTTTCCAAAGACACTAAACTATTACGGTCCTTCTATGTCTGTGTGTGTTATGTATTAAGTATTCCACGAAAGTAATGTAATGTCCATATATGTCAAGATTTGGGTCTCTAAATTTGGTATCTGAGGAAAGTTTTATTCAACCTTTGTGAGCTAGGATGCGAGAACATTAGTGAGATCCCTAGATATATTTCTAAGGAATGTCTAGGAATATCCCATAAGGATAAGTATTAGTATAGGTTCTAGTCCTAGAATTGTGGTAAAGATATTTGAATTTAACCTAAGATGTTATAATTTGAAGGTAATCCCCCTTGATTATGATTTTGTCCTCTCACACTATTTTCTTTGGGTTTTAGAAAATGGCTGGGAACAGACAGATTCACGATAAAAGAGGATATGATAGACAATGGAAAGATATTCTTCATGAGCAACTGAATGAAATTGGATCTGGAGGTCCAAATATAGTTATTATTCCTAATCAGCAATCTCATAATATGATCAATAATCTGAACTTTGGTAAGTTTCCCGACTTAGCTAATAAGAGAAAGATGGTGTTCGATGATGATCATAGAGGAAGAAAAGTTCAATTCCTATCCTGAAAATCATTTGGAAAGAGGAATAAAGGAGAATGTTTCAATGGAATTGGAAGATTATATGGGTGTGGAAAAGAAGGACACAAATCCAGTAAGTGCAAAGGAAAACTATCAATTAACACCATTGATAAGGATAAAGGTATTGCTATGACATCAACAATGATTAGATGTTTTAAATGTGGAATGTATGGGAATTATGCAAACCAATTCCCGAAGGGAAATTATAATGAAGAGAATCAACATGGTCATATGGGTAGTATTTATGTGGATGATGATGAGGAGACTACAAATGATATATGAGATGAACGAAGTGTTAAATCTTGGTCAATGGTTTATGAAGGTAGTGGAATGATTGTATATTTATCAAGAGTTATGTTGTGTAGGTAATTTAATGGTACTATGGAATAAAGAAACATCTACGGATTGTTACACTATTGTTTTTTCAAATGTATTTGAATGTATATGTTGAATGGTAATGGTAACCTTGAACGTTTATTCAGATATTTCTTGAAAGAAGATGATATGCACATAATGAATGTATAAGGAGGAAATAATATGTTTGATAGTATTCATGATCCCATGATTGTTATAAGGACTAAGTGATATCATGGTTTGACTATACATAATTTTGGGTTTTTGGTATGTGGAAAGCGTTGACTTTTCATAGCACTCATGTTTTCACTAAGGTTCAATGGGTATTCATTTTTCATGAGAATACATGATTAAGGCCTTCAAATGTTTGGAATGTGACCAACAAGAAATATCTTAAGATATATGAGGATCAACGATGGTATTAACATGCTTGTTATATGAACTCTCTGGTAATAGTTTTCAATATAATATGAGATTGGATAGCAGTATTTTGGAAAATCTTAATGATTGGAATGGATTATGTTGGACATAAGTTAGTATTGTTTAATTATAGAACTTTTTTGATATTTTCGAAGGAAAGTAATAATAATGTATTTTTAGAAAAAAGGAAAACCTGCAAGATGGGTGACAACCCGTCACATCGTACAAGGCTGTGGGAATCGAACCCACATCCAAAGTGCGACATTCCTTTATTTCCTACCACTAGCCTACAAGAAGTTATTGTTTAGTAGATACTAGTTTTATTTTATTATGCAGGATGATAGATGAAGTTTAAGTCCATTTTGGAACCATATCTGATTAATCTCACCATATATAGTCTTATGTATATAACATTTGCTAACATATGTTTGAGATATATGGAATGAACTATCATTCTATAGAATGATCAGCTAAAACTACACGAAAGACAAATTCAACTTCATTTATTAAAGAGATGAAGAGGAAATTTTTCAAGGCACGAACAACGGTGAGGTTATATAAAAATAAAGTATGCATTTCTTCTAATTCATATTCTTCAACATTATGGAAATGATATTGAAAACCAAAAATGTTCTCCTAGTGCCCTTATTTCAGTTGAATCAGATGGTACCGTAGATCATCACAAATTTATGGCTTTGTGATTGTTGGCTTTTTTATAGCCATGTTCTCTACCACTCTCCATCAGAACATGACGGTTAGATTTATCGTCCATATCTATATTTAAACATATGTTCTCCTACGTGGAAACCTAGTGATTAGTTAATTTGGGTTACCGTGACATTTCATACATTAGTTTTTTATGATAAGTTTTGGTGTTACTTTTTACGATGTGGGTTTCTATTAAAGAAACTTTCGAGTAGTAAACTATTTATAACCCTGACGAATTTTGAGGGTGAAATTAATTTTAAGGGGGGTAGAATGTAACTCCCCGAGATTTTATGAAAATATTCTTTTTTAATTTCATTGATGTATTGTGTTGTACGCTACACCCAATGGAGCTTACACTACATGCATCCCTGACTTTTCTTGCATTACACACAATCACAACCTTCGACGATAGCGTATGTTGTACGCAATACCAAGTTTCACTAAACAACGATATGCTATATAAACTAGCCATTATGAATAGTAATACCCACTTTTTGAAAATTTATTTTTCAAAATGGACTTCATTTTTGGATTCAGAATATCGAAATTAAACTAGGGTGAAATTTTGGTATTTTTCTGAAAACATTCAATTTTTGATGATTAGTGAAAACACTAGGTTACTATTTAAAAGCCGAATTTTTATTTAAATAATTTATTATTTTATTTAAATTTATTTTAGTTTATAATTGATACATAATATCTATATGTGTTCAATTTAATTCATTGGAGTCATATTATAATAATTTTAGATATATAAAAATTTTATTGAACTTTTCACCGTCTTTTACCCACCTCCTATGAGAATTTGGAAATTCACATAAAACATAATTTTACCGCTTCTGTGAGTGGAATTTCAAAAATTCGAGAGGCACGATTAATATCAAGGACTATAATGTGGTTCAATGAGATGAAAATAATTTTTGGTGAATAGTAACTTCTTTACTTTCATTTACCACAGTTAAAAGTTAATAGGGTAATTAAGGGTACAAATGATATTATTATTTTTATAAAACATGTTCTAATTCTATTGGATAAGTGTAATTATACCAAAAACAACCTTAGGAATAAAATATGACCATTTAGGTCCACATGGATTAGATTAGGACATTGGTTATTAATTTATATAAAGAAGGGTTAAAATAGTTAAAATCAAAGTTTAATAACTAAATACTTCTTAATATAGGGTTATACATAAGATAAATTCGACTAAAAATATTAAATAGAAATCTAAAAATATTTCCTATATAATTATATTTTATTTATAATTTTTAGGCATTCAATAATTTAATTTATTTATGACACAATGATGATGCAGTAATTATATTATTAATTAAATAATAACATAATTGATGTTATAAATACCTAAATAAATGTAATTTGAGACTTTTTATGAATTACACTAATTTAATAGGTTACTATGACATGTTATTATTGATTTAATTAACTTGTTTCGAACTAATCATTTTGTTATGATTTTTACAGAAATCGATTACAAAATAGAGACTAAATTGACATAAAATAGTTTTTAAAACAAATATTATATTATTAATTGTTATTATATTCATAAAAATCTAAGGATCATCCAGGATACTTATATAATGATATTTGTATCATTAGTGGACCACTTTGGGGTCTGTTGGATGTATATTGTATGTTTATTAACTATATAATATAAAAATACAAACTGACATGGTAAATGTCAATCTAATTAACTAAGAGTTAAAACTAAATGATAAGGTTGATATAATGACACAAACCTATCTAAAATCTATTTTTTAGAGTATTTCGACCCATACCCACCTTATCTTTGAAATAAATCAATTTTGAGCTATTGAAAAATGAATATGACTTTATTATAAAATAATATTGTAAGTTTTTCCAAAGGTGCCCCTCTCCTCCCTTATAAAAAGGGAACCCCTTCCCTATTCTCTTCACAACCTTATGAGACTTGAAGCTTGGCCAAACCCTACCTATTTATCTTTCCACTTCCATAGAAACATTCTGGAGGTTCTAGTATTCTCTAAAGGCATACTCTACTTCCTTAAGAGAAGGCTTAAAGGAGGTGCGTCGAAGAAGATGTAATCTCTTCTTCCGATTCTCTCAATTTTCATTCCTCTTAAACTTCATCTTTTATAGTTGTATCATTATAAAGTAATAACATCAGTATTAATTATATACTGATATGTTATTATAAATATAAAACAACCCTATTTCACCATCTATCCATCCTATAGAAAATGAAATCACTGCGCGTGCGTACGCACAGAATACCTTCTCCTCGCCATGGTGTAATCTGTTTTCAACCGCCACCTTAATTGGATGGGTATAATGGTGTAAATAAATAACAATATATGATTATTGTAAAGTGATATTGATTATGAAATATTATACATACACTTAAATACAATTCCACGATCATGGGAATGGTATCATCGCTCGTGCGTACGTACGGACTACCGTCACCACGACGCAACGAGATTCATTCTCCATGTTATCCATTCATTAATGATTATAAAGTATATATAATAATTAATCATGAAATATATGACATAACAATGATACTGGATTTATGTATATATATATGTATGTCATCTACTTAATTCCATTCAATTCAATAAGGAAATGAAAACAACGTTCATGCGTACATACGGCCTACCGTCTCCATGAATGGTGTATTTCATTCCATTTATCGATCAATCATATATATCTATGTATATGATGAACATATATTATATATAAATCATGTTTTAAATTCTGGAATTATGTAAATCAGTATGTAAGTAATAATATCAAGAACAACAAGTCCAAACACGTACGATAAATAAAATGATTTTACCCAAAACGCTGCTTTAACATGGAATTTACAAAAGAACGGGTAAAATAAAGTAATAAGTGAACCATTTATAACATCATAACAATGAATATAATTCTTTAATAAGTCAATGAAATTATTTAAATCATTATATAGGAGGTTCAGATATGTACGAAGCATATCAGACCTAAGGTAAGGGATAACTTTTCCAATCTCATTTTTATCCAAGATTGTTTATTCGAAAGTATTTAATGTGGTTATATTTATCATTAATGTCCCTATTTTCTTAAAATGGTTTCATTTACTATTAAATTCCTTTTACAATTTTTTGACTTTTACCATGTGTTATGGAATGAATCTTTATTTTTTTACCATACAAGGAACTTTTTGACTTTTCTGACCAAAGTAGGAGGAGAATGTTATTTTTACCTTATACGGCATGAAAATATTTTTACAGTTTCATAACGTATCATTTTCATGAAGCTACCTCTTCAAGATTGCATGATTATTTTCAAAAAAAAACCCTTTTCTTTTAAAATTATCAGGCATTTTGTGAAAATAAAATGATTTTGAAGAAGAAAGTATTTTTTCCTCAAGAATTCATTTCAAGTGTTTTTATCAGAACTATTTTCCATCTAAAATTACATTATTTAATATTTTATGTTTTAATTATAATGTCTCTATTATTTAAATGGTTTGATTCTTCTTATGATGAAAAGATATCCATTTTTTATATGGATTATGTTATGATTGCATTATGTTCAAGAATCCCATTCAATTACATGGGTTATGCTATGATGTATGATTTATGATTTTGTGGGAAACGAAAGAATGATTCCAGTATGAGATGGATGGGACCTATATCTCCCTCCAATGCATTGGGTAAAAATTTAAATCTCATGAGATAGACATGGCTGGAATGGTATGTAAATCATGTTCAGTGATATAGGACTGGAACAAGGAGTGAACTCGATTCAGAAAGAGATTTTGTCCACTAAGATGGTCTTGGCAGCAATACCTTGGATACTATGGAAATTATAACAAGTGCTGAATGGTTTCAACAATTACATGATTTATTCCCCTGCTATATTATAAATATTGATGTTCCCTTATGATATATTCCATACTTTCTTCCATGATTTATGTCTTTGCTCAAGATTTTGATGTTTAGATTTTATGTTCATGCTTTTGTATTCAAATGTTTATGGAATTTTTTATGTTCTCTATGCTTACCCTTAGTGAGCATTTGAGCTCACACATTATATGTTTTCTTTTCCCCAGGATGTAAAAAAATAGTTTAGGTAAGAAAACCAAAGGGGAAGACCTTTATGGGAGAATTTGAAGAACATTCACCATTATTAGAAGATTAATTTCTGAGTTTCCAAAGACACTAAACTATTACAGTCCTTGTGTGTCTGTGTTTGTTATGTATTATGTATTCCACAAAAGTAATGTAATGTCCATGTACAACATGCTTTGGGTATCTATTGATATATAGTAATTTATTTTTAAATTAGCATAGGTCCAAACCTCTCTGGTCCATTCCATTGTGAAAATATGTTGTTTGATGTCTTCTAGGAGGTCGATGTGACTTATCCCCAACACTTTTCCAATTTTCATTTTCGGTGAAAAGTTCCAATAGTAGACAGTTGTGAATAGTGAAATGATAACATTCTTTGAATAATGCATCGGTGACATTAGGCGAATAGTGTCATTGGTAACCTTTCATTGAACACTTCCATCGGTGAACTGTTCTATCGGTGAGGTATAATAGTAACCTCTAAATGCAATGTCAATATGAAACCTCTATCGGTAACCTCTCACAGTAACCACTATTACATTTTCCAAAATTCAAAGATTATGAACTATGATTCTAGAATAGTGAGGTTCTAACATGAACTTCTATTCCTTTGCCAAATTTCATGTTCATGAATAGTGTTTCCAGAATAGGTAGGTTCTATCTACAACCTCTATTTCCTTTACAAAATTTCAAGTTTAAAAAAACTATTTCCGTAACAGTGATGTTCTAATAGCAAACTCTATTTCCTTTTCCAAATTTTGAGTTTGTGAATAGTGTTTCTATAATGGTGAACATCAAACTATCACCCCTTCATTCCTTTGCCAAATTTTGAGTTTGTAAATAGTGTTTCTAGAATGGTGACCTTTTAACTGTCACCTTTTCTTTCCTTTCCCAAATTTCGAGTTTATGGACACGTTTCTAGAACGGTGACCTTATAATTGTCACCTCTTATTTTCTTTTCCAAATTTAGAGTTTATGAACAATTTAGCTAGAATGCTGACCTTCTAACTGTCACCACTTCTTTCCTTTGACAAATTTTGAGTTTGTGAACAGTGTTTCCAGAACAGTGACCTTCTAACTGTCACCTCTTCTTTCCTTTTCCAAATTTCGAGTTTGTGAACAGTGCTTCCAAAACGGTGACCTTCTAATTTTCCATTCTTCATTCCTATTCCATATTTAGTGTTTGTGAATAGTTTATCCAGAATGGTGACCTTCTAACTATCACCTCTTCTTTCCTTTTCCAAATTATGAGAATGTGAATAGTGTTTAAAGCTTTCTACAGTTTCTCCCTTTGGACATTTCCTTTGACGTAAAATAAATTTAAAGCCTTATTTTAAGGACTCTAAGGATTAGTCAAAGTCCATGAAACCTATATTAATTATTCCTAAGGCACGAGATTATTTTAGTCGTTCAAAACTCATGGTTTAATGTGATCCACTTTTAATGGGATATCAAGCGTATATTAAAATACCACTGTTAAATCTTCTAAAGGGAAGGGATATCATCCTCCCCAATTCTACCTCTTTTCTCTCAAATATGAGACACTAGAACCATTCTATCATTATCATATGAGTTTCACAATCAATTATTCATCCTCAAATAGGTTCCGCTCTATCTTAACGCCATCATTCATTATCGATCAATCATCAATATAAGGTATGTTTTATCGTCCTTCTTTTGGGGTTCATTTTCTCCTGTTTTTCATTTCTACTATTATACCATGTAATCTACATGCTTATAATGGGGTTTTTCTTGGGTTTTGGTTGGTACGGTCGAACAATGTCATCCTCAAGTGGATGCAGTTGACACGAGAGGAGGATCGTGACCCGTTGGGTGGATAAAGAATGTCATGAACTGTTTGAGGTAGGTGATTCATTTCATCTATTTTCTTTTACGAGAAACAATATTATTAACATGTTTTATCCCACTAGACCACAATGGAATTGACATAATAAATATTTGAACCTGGTAAATAATTTGATATCTGTCTTATATTATTGCAACTTGTTTTCTAGATAGTGTGATATCCATGCTTCCTTTGTTTAGTTATTCGTTCTTGATGAAAAGTATTAAGGAACGTAAATCAGAATTAATTGACAACTATTGGATATGGATAAAGAGGCATGCAAATGAATCTAGTTCTTCTTGTTTTAATTTTATGTTAATCTTATTGGTGTTGTAATCATGTTTAATTATATTTGATAGATTATCGATTAGGTTTTATGAATGTGGGAACCTATGAATAATAGATATGTTAATTCAATATGGATTAATTATTTGATGGTTTGATAATTCACTGAAGGATTCTGAGATTCCCTCTTGATTGTTAAAGGGCCAATATCCCAATTGATGTGATGTTTTTTTCCTACTTCTTGTGTAGTGATGTGAGCCTGGATGGCTATTGTGATATGTGGGGGCATGGAAACTTTTTGTTGTGGCAGCAGATGATGCCAAGAGTGGTAAGATTCATAGCTTTGTGCATGTGGGTGTCAGGGAGGACACTGGGGATGATGGAATGAGATGGATGGGATTATTGGATACATGCTGATCTTTAATGGTTGTTTATCTTCATTAATTTTCCCCACTCCTCGAGGTAGCTGGTTTTAATTATCCTTCTTCTAAAAGTGGACAATACATGTGGGGTATTCCATGGGATTTTTCATGTTTAGATTTTCAAGGGAGGATAGGTATATGATCTTGCCATACATGTAGAAGAATCGACAGGTAGTATATCTACTCATCGTGTTTAGACCCCTTTTGTTTAGTAGCATATAATGTTTTTATAAAATGCATGGGAATGTGGGAATGTAATTCTGTAATGAATAATTGAATAAATAGTGTAAACCCATGGGGTTGAAGATTGCTGGAACATAATGATGAGGATGAAATTTTGAAGGAGTGCTAGACATTGCGTGTGATACTAATGAAATATAATGTGGAATTTTTCATGGATTATTAATGATTAAAGAATTAATCAACATAAAGTGGAATTTATAAAAAAGGGAATGAAGTAATCTAATAAATATCTTTAAATGGTTGTTTGATTATAGGATACCTAGTCTTACAAGTAATAGCCCGGAGTTTGAGAGATATTAACTATAGTTTTGTCTAAGATTTTTTTATTCCCATAGTGTGGTTGTGAGATATGGTATATCTTGTATTTTTTTTTTCTATACGCTACTCCACCCTGTCAGTAAGGGAAACTGACACCCCTAGGATTCTGATCCCTAGGGAGTGTTTTCCCCAACAATCTGGTGGGAGGATGGACAACTGACTACCCCCTTTGGCCCGACCCTCTTCTCTTGGTAGTTACTTTTGATGGTAGGGATATTGATTTTTTCCCCATATATGTGTGTAGAGGGCTGTAATGGCTTGTTGTTATTCACACACATATATTCTAGATATTTTTTTCTATGGACTACTATAAGTGTAACGTATAATGGCTTGAGGATCATTACCCAGTGTGTGGGATATAATGGTTTGAGGTATAATACCCGATGTATGATACACATTCGGCAAGCTGTGGTGGCTCTCGGAAACTACCTAGTGACTTTGATGTGTGGATGTGGTTGTATTGTTGCAAGAGGTGCATATTTTGGTGCTTCGTCTAGGTGTCTGCAGGCCAGCCTTTTTGGAGAGAGTTGCTTAAGTCGTACAACATTGGGGTAAAGTGGAAAACTAGTGGGAAAGTAGTAGCGGTTTACCATCAATATTATTTATTATATGATATACTCTTGTATGCATCACTAGGGTAGAGTATCCATGGTGGGGCTGGGAACTTAGTATACCTGTTTAGGTGAGGAGCTTGTTTAACTTGTTGTTCATTGTGATTTAGCATGCATTCAATACTTTTGAACGAGAGGATTCATAGAGGATCCTACTGAGTATACTATTATACTCACCCAATGTATATATAAACTGGTTTCCTAGTCACCAAGAACAGGTTGGAGATTAGGATGGTTACTTCAAGAATGTTGTTGCAGGAGCTGTTCGGGCTTGTGGTTGAAGTTATTTTACTATCTTTTATGTCCTTGCAGTTTTTCCCCTTCCAGGTGTTGTACTTTTTGATGGAATTACATATGTGCACATCGGTTTCTTTTATATTTCTGTTTTGAGATGGATTTGGTTGGTGTCTATTTGATCTCTCTCCTCCGCGTGTGTTCTCTTAGAGGGTAATGCCCCCCCATTTGTCTCTTTATTATACCCTCGGTGCTAGTCGCCAACTCGGGGCCTACTGAAGGCGTAACTCGGGGGGGATCATTATCTCCCTTCTCACATTCCCGAACCAGGAGGGGTACACTTTGTGGGGAGGGGGTCATGACAGAGTGGTATCAAAGGTATGCTTAAGGGATACGATGGATTTTGGAGTTAGGCACAGGTAAGGATGCATGGGATAGTAGGGAAACAATGTCATTCATGTTTAGAAAGTGAGGTAAACACTAGAGATGGCTGAGACATAGGCATTTAGGGCCCCCTATAATCTGATGTACAAACCATTATGTTTACAATGGCTACTAAACAAGGTGATACTAGTTTCGGTGTAGAGATCTTGGAAAGGATCATGCATCATTCATCTTTGTGCCTATGTTTGAATGGGTAGAACTTGGTATAGGTTAACCGAAAATGTATTAATGAAACTAATTAATTAATTGATTTTGAGTAATCCATATTCCAGGATTAGGAGCTATAACCGATTTTTTATTTTAAATGTATAGATCTAGGTCGACATACTCATCAGGTTAATATGACATGTAAGTATTGATTTTATTAACTTTGTTCAAACTAACAATGCTATTAGCATTTTCACAAAAATCAATTACCAAATAGTGTCTAAATTGACATAAAATAGTTTTTAAGACAAATATTATATTTTTAATTGTTATTATATTCTTAAAAATCTAAGGTTCGCCCATGATACTTATATCATTATAGGTGTATCATTACGGGACCACATGGGGGATACTTGGATTTATATGGTAAGTTTATTAACAATATAATATAAAAATACAAAGTGACATGGTAAATTTCAATCTAATTAACTAAGAGTTAAGACTAATATATATAGTTGATATAATGACCCAAACCTGTCTAAAATCTATTGGTTGAGAGGATTTTTACCCATCCACAAATTGTATTCGAAATAAATCAATTTGGAGCTATTAATAACAGAATATGACCTTATTATAAAATAATATTTTATGTTTTTTCAAAGGTGCCCCTCTCCTCCCTTATTAAAAGGGAACCCCTTCCCTCTTCTCTTCACACCCTTTTGAGCAATTAATCTCAGCAAAACCCTACCAAATTATCTTCTCCAATTCCCTATCAACATTCTGGAGGTTCTGGTCTTCTCAAAAGACCAAAAATACTTCCTTAAGAGAAGGCTTAAAGACATGCGTCAAAGAAGAGGTAATCTCTTCTTCCGATTCTCTCAAGTTTCTTTCTTCTTCAACTTCTTCATCTTTAGTTTTCTCATTATAATGTACAAAAATTAGTATTACATATATAATGATACGTTATTATAATTATGAAACAACTCTATTTCACCTTGTATCCATCCTACAGAAAACGAAATCACCACGCGTGCGTGCGTACGAAATACCATCTCCACGCAGTGGTGTAATCTGTTTTTGACCACCACCTTACTTGGATGGGTTTAATGGTGTAAATAAATAACCATATATGATTATTTTAATGTGATATTTATTCTGAAATGTTATCCAACCACTTCGATACAATTGCACGATCATGGGAATGGTATCATCGCTCCTGCGTATGTACGGACTACCGTCTCCATGACGTGATAAGATTTATTCTCCATGATAACCATTCATGAAAGATTATAAAGTATATATAATTTGTAATCATGAAATATATGACATAATAATGATACTGGATTTATGTATATATATATATATATTAGTATTTCATCTACTTAATTCCATTCAATTCAATAAGGAAACTAAAACAGCGTTCATGCGTACGTATGGCCTACCGTCTCCATGAACAGTGTATTTCATTCCATTTATCGATATATCTTATATATATGTATATGATGAATATATATTATATATAAATAATGTATTAAATTTTAGAATTATGTAAATCAGAAAATAAGTAATAATATCAATAACAACAAGTCTAAACACGTATGATAAATAAAACCATTTTACCCAAAACGATACTTTAACATGGAATTTACAAAATAATGGGTAATATAAAGTCATAAGTGAACCATTTATGAAATAATAACAATGAATATGATTCTATAATAAGTCAATTAAATAATTTAAATCATTATACAGGAGGTTCGGATACGTACGAAGCATATCAGACATAAGGTAAGGGATAACTTTTCCAATCTCATTTTTTTGCAAGATTTATTATTCGTAAGTATTTACTGGGGTTGTATTTATCCTTAGTGTCCATGTTTCCTGAAAATGGGTTTATGTGTGTTTAAAGTCCTTTTTACCCTTTTTTTCTTTTACCTCGTGTTATGGAATGAATCTTTCTTTTGTTTACCATTCAAGGATCTTTTTGACTTTTCCGACAAAAGTATGAGGAGAATGTTATTTTTAACTTATACGGCATGAAAATATTTTTACGGTTTCATTAAGCTTTATTTTCATGAAGCTTCCTATAAAATATTGCATTATTATTTTCAAGAAAACCCTTTTCTTTTAAAATTTCACAGAATTTTGTGAAAAGAAAATTATTTTGAAGAAGAAATGATATTTTCCTCTGGAATTCATTTCAAGTGTTTTTATCAAATATATTTTCCAACTAAAATGAAATTATTTGATATGTTTATGTTTCAAGTATAATGTCTCCATTATTTACATGATTTGATTCTTATTATGATGAAAATATATACATTTTTTATATTGATTATGTTATGATGATATGATGTTTAATAATCCCATTCTATTACATGGGTTATGCTATGTTGTATGATTTATGATTTTTTGGCACACGAATGAATGAATTCATTATGAGATTGGTGGGACCTATATCTCCCTCCAATTCGTTAGGTAAATATTTATATCTCATGAGATAGACATGGATGGAACAGTACGTTAATCATGTTCAGTGATACAGGACTTGAACGAGGATTGAAATCGATTTTGAAAGGGACATTTTCCACTAAGATGGTCATGGCAGCAATGCCTTGGCTAATATGGAAATCATAACAAGTTCTTAATGGTTTCCACAATTACATGTTTTATTCCCATTCAACTTTGTCAATATTGATTTTCGTTTATGATATATGTCTTACCTACTTCCAAGATTTATATCTTTGTTCAAGATTTTGATGTTTGGATTTAATGTTCAAGATTTCGAATTCAAATGTTTATGGATTGTTTTATGTTCTCTATGCTTACCCTTACTAAGAATTTTAGCTCACCCTTTTTATGATTTATTTTCCCCAGGATATAGAGAACGGTTTTAGGTAAGAAAACAAATGGGGAAGAACTTTATGGGACAAGTTGAAGATCTTTCTCCACGATTAGAAGATTACATTCCGAGATTCCAAAGACACTAAACTATTACGGTCCCTGTGTTTTTGTGTTTGTTATGTATTATGAAAAAGTAATGTAATGTCAATGTTCCTCAAGCTTTGGGTCTCTACATTTGGTATCTATGAAAACATTTGGTCATCCTTTGAAAACTATGATGCGAGAACTTTAGTGAGATCCCTAGAGATATTTATAAGGTATGCCTAGGGATGTCCCTAAGGATAAGTATAAGTATAGGTAATAGTCCTAGAATTATGGTAAAGATCTTAGAATTTAACCTATGATGTTAGATATTGAAGGTAATCCCCATTGATTTTGATTTTGGCCTCTCACAATATTCTATTTGGGTTTTAGAAAATGGATGGGAACGGGAAGATTCATGATAATGGAGGATATGATGGACAATGGAAGGATATTCTTCATGAGAAACAAAATAAAATTGGATCTAGAGGCCCACATATCGTCATTATTCCTAATCATAAATCTCATAATATGATCAATAATCTCAACTTTGGTAAGTTTGCCGACATAGTTAATAAGAGAAAGATGGAGTTTAATGATGATCATAGAGGAAGGAAAGATCAATTTCTATCATGTAAATCATGTGGGAAGAGGAATCAAGGAGAATGTTTCAATGTAATTGGAAGATTCTTTGGGTGAGGAAAATAAGGAAACTAATCAGGTAAGTGTGAAGGAAATGGATCAATTAACACCATGGATAAGGATAATGGTATTTCTATGACATCAATAATGATTAGATGTTTTAAATGTGGAATATATGGCCATTATGAAAACCAATTCCCTAAGGGAAAATATAATGAAGAGAATCAGCATGGTTATATGGGTAGTATTTATGTGGATGATGATGAGGAGACTACAAATGATATATGAGATGAAAGATGTGTTGAATCTTGGTCAATGATTTAAGAAGGTAGTGGAATGATTGTATATTTATCAAGAGTTTTGTTGTGTTGGTAATTTAATGGTACTATGGAATAAAGAAACATCTAAGGATTGTTACAATATTGTATTTCCCAATGTATTTGAAAGTATATGATGAAGGATAATGGTATCCATGATAGGTTATTCAGATATTTTTGTAAAGAAGATGATATGCACATAATGAATGTATAAGGAGGAAATAATATGTTTGATAGTATTCAGGAGCTCATGATTGTTATAAGGACTAAGTGATATCATGGATTGAGTATATAGAATTTTGTGATTTTGGTATGTGGAAAGAGTTAACTTTTCACAGCACTCATGTTTTCACTAAGGTTCAATGGGTATTAATTTTTCATGAGAATACATGATTAAGGCCTTCAAATGTTTGGAATGTGACAAATAAAAAATATCTTAAGATATATGAGGATCAACGATGGTATAAACATGCTTGTTATATGAACTCTCTCATAATTTTTTTCACTATAATATGAGATTAGATAGCAGTATTATGGAAAATCCTAAAGATTGTAGTGGATTATGATGGACATAAGTTAGTATTGTTTAAGGCTAGAACTTTTTTGATATTATTTAAGGAAAGGTATAATAATGTATTTTTAGAATAAAGGACAACCTGTAGGATGGGCGACAACCCGTCACGTCGGAAAAGGCTTTGGGAATCGAACCCACAACCAAAGTGCGACATGCCTTTATTTCCTACCACTAGCCTACAGGAAGTCTCTGGTTAGTAGATACTAGTTTTATTTAGTTATGCAGGATGATAGATGAAGTATAAGTCCATTTTGGAACCATATATGATTAATCTCACCATAGATGGACTTATGTATATAACCATTGCTAACATATGTTTGATCCAGATGGAATGACCAATCATTCTATCTTATGATCAGCTGAAACATCATGAAAGACAAATTCAACTTCATTTCTTAATGAGATGAAGTGGAATTTTATCAAGACACGATGAACGGTGAGATTATACAAAAATAAAGTAAGTATTTCTTCAAATTCATATTCATTAACTTTAGGGAAATGATCTTGAAAACCAAAAATGTTTTCCTAGTGCCCTTATATCCGATGATTCAGATAGTACCCTAGATAATAAAAAATTTGTGGCTTTGTGATTATTGTCTTTTTCATAGCCATGTTCTCTACCACTCTCCATTAGAACATGATAGTTAGATTTCTCTTCCATATCCATATTTTAACCTATGTTCTCCTATGAGGAAACCCAGTGATTAGTTAATTTGGGTTACCATTACATTTCATAATTTAGTTTTTAAAGATATGTTTTTGTGTTCCTTTTTACAATGTGGTTTTCTCTTAAAGAAACATTCGAGTAGTAAACCATTTATAACCCCGATGAATTTAAAGGGCGAAATTCATTTTAAGGGGGTAGAATTTAACTCTCCAAGATTTTATGGAAAATATTCTTTTTAATTTCATTGATGTATTGTGTATACACTACAACAAAAGGAGCTTTCACTACGCACATCCCTAACTTGTCTTGCATTACACACAATCGTGACCTTCGATGATAGTGTATGTTGTACGCAATATCGAGTTTCACTAAACAATGATATGTTATATAAACTAGCCATTATGAATAGTAATACCAACTTTTTGAAATTTCATTTTTCAAAATGGACTTAATTTTTGGATTCGGAATATCGAAATTAGACTAGGGTGAAATTTTGGTATTTTTCTGAAAACTTTCAATTTTTGATGAAGAGTGAAAACACTGGGTTACTATTTAAAAACTGACTTTTTATTTAAATAATTATTTATTTTATTTAAATTTATTTTAGGTCAAAATTGATACATAATACCTATATATGTTCAATGTAATTCAATGGAGTCATATAATAATAATTTTAGATATATAAAAATTGTATTGATCTTTTCACCATCTTTTACCCACCTCCTAAGAGTATTTGGAAATTCACATAAAACGTAATTTTACGTCTTCTGTGAGTGGAATTTCAAAAATTCGAGAGACAAGATTAATATCAAGGACTAAAATGTGGTTCAATGAGATGAAAATAATTTTTGGTGAATAGTAACGTTTTACTTTTATTTACCACGGTTAAAAGTAAATAGGATAATTAAGTGTACAAATGATATTATTATTACCCTAAAACATGTAATAATTCTATTGGATAAGTTTAATTCTTAAAAAAACAATCTTATGAATAATATATGACCATTTAGGTCAACATGGATTAGATTTGGACATTTATTATTAATTTATTAAAAAGGGTTAAAATAGATATAATCAATGTTTAATAACTAAATCCTTTTTAATATAGGGATATACATAAGATAAATTCAACTATAAATATTCATTATAAATATAAATAGATTTCCTATATAATGGTATTTTATTTATAATTTTAGACATTAAATAATTTAATTTATTTATGACACAATGATGATGCAGTAATTATCTTATTAATGAAATACTAACATAATTTATGTTATAAATACCTAAATAAATGCAATTTGAGACTTTTTATGAATTACACTAATTTCCTAGGTTAATATGACATGTTATTATTGATATAATTAACCTTTTTATAACTAATCATGCTGTTATGATTTTCACAAAAATCAATTACAAAATAGCGTCTAAATTGACATAAAATAGTTTTTAAAACAAATATTATATTATTAATTATTATTATATTAATAAAAATCTACGTTTCGGCCAAAATAATTATATCATGATTGGTGTATCATTAGTGGACCACTTGGGCGTCGTTTGGATGTATATGGTATGTTTATTAACTATATAATATAAAAATGCAAAGTGACATGGTAAATGTCAATCTAATTAACTAAGAGTTAACACTAAATGATAAGGATGATATTATGACCCAAACCTGTATAAAATCTATTTGTTGAGTGGTTTTAGAACTATACCCACCTTATATTTGAAATAAATCAATTTGGAGCTATTGAAAACTGAATATAACTTTATTATAAAATAATATTTTATGTTTTTTCAAAGGTACCCCTCTCCTCCCTTATAAAAAGGGAACCCCTTCACTCTTCTCTTCACACCCTTTTGAGAATTCAATAATTTCCATACCCTGACAATTTATCTTCTCCACTTCCCTATCAACATTATGGAGGTTCTTTTCTTCTCTAAAGAACAACTATACTTAATTAATAGAAGTCTTAAAGAGGTGTGTCGAAGAAGAGGGAATCTCTTCTTCCAATTCTCTCAAGTTTCATTCTTCTTCAAATTATTCTTCTATAGTTGTCTCATTATAAATTAATAACATCAGTATTAATTATATACATATATATTATTATAAATATGAAACAACCCTATTTCACCTTCTATCCATCCTACAGAAAACGAAATCACCGCGTGTGCGTACGCATGGAATACCTTCTCCACGCTGTGGTGTAATCTGTTTTCGACCACCACCTTACTTGGATGGGTATAATGGTGTAAATAAATAACTATATATGATTATTGAAATGTGATATTGATTCTGAAATATTATACATACACTTAAATACAATTCCACGATCATGGGAATGGTATCATCGCTCGTGCGTACGTACGGACTACCGTCTCCACGACACAATTAGATTCATTCTCCATATTAGCCATTAATGAATGATTATAAAGTATATATAATAAGTAATCATGAAATATATGACATTATAATTATACTATATTTGTGTATATATATGTATATCATCTACATAATTCCATACAATTCAATAAGGAAACAAAAATAGCGTTCATGCGTATGTACGACCTACCGTCTCCATGAATGGTGTATTTCATTCCATTTATTGATCTATCATATATATATATCTGTATATGATGAACATATATTATATATAGATCATGTTGTAAATTATTAAATTAAGTAAATTAGTACATAATTAATAATATCAAGAACAAAAACACCAAACACATACGATAAATAAAATGATTATACACAAAACGTTACTTTAACATGGAATTTACAAAAGAACGAGTAAAATAAAGTAATAAGTGAACCATTTATGACATAATAACAATGAATATGATTCTGTAATAAGTCAATGACATTATTTAAATCATTATAAAGGAGGTTTAGATACGTATGAAGCATATCAGACCTAAGGTAAGGGATAATTTTTCAATTCTCATTTTTATCCAAGATTGTTTATTCGTAAGTATTTACTGGGGTAATATTTATCATTTGTGTCCCTATTTTCTAAAAATGATTTCATCTATGTATAAAGTCCTTTTTACTCTTTTTTGACTTTTACCATGTGTTATGGAAGGAATCTTTATTTTAATTACGATACACATTTTGACTTTTCCGACAAAATTACGAGGAGAATGTTATTTTTAATTTATACGACGTGAACGGTTTTTTACAGTTTCATAATGCCTCATTTTGATGAAGCATCCTCTACAATATTTCATGATTATTTTCAAAAAAACCCTTTTCATTTAAAATTTCATGGCATTTTGTGAAAAGAAAATGATTTTGATGAAGAAAGGATATTTTCCTCAACAATTCATTTCATGTGTTTTTATCAAAACTATTTTCCATCTAAAATTACATTATTTAATATGTTTATGTTTCAATTATAATTTCTCAATTATTTAAATGGTTTGATTCTTCTTATGATTAAAAGATATCCATTTTTTATATGGATTATGTTATGATGGAATTATGTTTAACAATCACATTCTATTACATGGGTTATGATATGATTTATGATTTATGATTTTGTGGAACATGAAAGAATGATTTCATTATGAGATGTGTGGGACCTATATATCTCTCCAATGAATTTGGTAATGATTTATATCTCATGTGATAGACATGGATAGAATGTTATTTTAATCCAGTTCAGTGATATAGGACTGGAACGAGGAGTGAACTCGATTCAGAAAGGGACTTTGTCCACTAAGATGGTCTTGGCAGCAAGGCCTTGGCTACTATGGAAATCATAACAAGTGATGAATGGTTTCCACAATTACATGATTTATCCTTATGATATATTATCAATATTGATGTTCCATTATGATATATGACATAAGTACTTCAATGATTTATGTTTTTGCTCAAGATTTTGATGTTTAGATTTTATGTTCAAGATTTTTCATTCAAATGTTCATAGATTGTTTTATGTTCTCTATTATTACCCTTAATGAGCATTTGAGATCACCCATTTAATGTTTTATTTTCCCCAGGATATAAAAAAGGGTTTAGGTAAGAAACCAAAAGGGGAAGATCTTTATGGGAGAAGTTGACGATCTTTCACCACGATTAGATGATTAATTTCCTAGTTTCCAAAGACACTAACCTATTACGGTCCTAGTGTGTTTGTGTTGGTTATATATTAAGTATTCCCAAAAGTAATTTAATTTCCATGTACATCATGCTTTGGGTCTCTACAGATATATAGTAATTTCCTTTTAAATTTTCAATGGCCCAAACCTCTCTGGTCCATTCCTTTGTGAAAATATGTTGTTTGATGTCTTCCGGGAGGTCAATGTGACTTATCCCCAACACTTTTCCAATTTTCATGTTCAATGAAAAGTTCTAACAGTAGAAAGTTGTGAACAGTGAAACGATAACCTTATTTGAATAATGCATCAGTGACATTAGGTGAACAGTGCCATTGGTAACCTTTCATTGTACTGTTCCATCGGTGAACAGTTCTATCGGTGAGGTATAACAGTAACCTCTAACTGTAACCTCAATCTGAAACCTCTATCGGTAACCTCTCACACTAACCACGATTACTTTTGTAAGAATTCAAAGTTCATGAATTTTGATTCTAGAACAGTGAGGTTCTAACATCATCCTCTATTTCCTTTTCCTAATTTCATGTTCATGAACAGTGTTTCTAGAGTAGTGAGGTTCTATCTGAAACCTCTCTTTCCTTTGCCAAATTTCAAGTTCATAAAGACGGTTTCCATAACAGTGATGTTCAAACAGCAAACTCTATTTCCTTTTCCAAATTTCGAGTTTGTGAACAATGTTTCTAGAATGGTGAACTTCTAACTATCACCCCTTCTTTCTATTTCCAAATTTTGAGTTTGTGAACAATGTTTCTAGAATAGTGACCTTTTAACTATCACCTCTTCTTTCCTTTGCCAAATTTCGAGTTTATGAATAGCATTTCTAGAACGGTGACCTTATAATTGTCACCTCTACTTTCCTTTTCCAAATTTAGAGATTATGAATACTGTTTCTAGAACAGTGACCTTATAACTATCACCTCTTCTTTCCTTTGACAAATTTTGAGTTTGTGAATAGTGTTTCAAGAACAGTGACCTTCTAACCATCACTTCTTCTTTCCTTTTCCAAATTTCGAGTTTGTGAACAGTGTTTCCAGAATGGTGACCTTCTTATTTTCCACTCTTCATTCCTTTCCCATATTTCATGTTTGTGAATATTTTTTCCAGAATGGTGACCTTCTAACTATCACCTCTTCTTTCCTTTTCCAAATTTTGAGAATGTGAATAGTGTTTCCAGCTTCCTACAGTTTCTCCCCTTGGACATTTCCTTTGACATATAATACATTTAAAGCATTATTTAAAGGACTCTAGGGGTGATTCAAAGGCCATAAAACCTATATTAATTGTTCCTAAGGCTCGAGATGCTTTTAGTCGGTCAAACCTCATGGTTTAATGCAATCCATATTTAATTGGATATCAAGCGTATCTTAAAATACCACTCTGTTAAATCTTCTAAAGGGAAGAGATATCATCCTCCCAAATTCTTCCTCTTTTCTCTCAGCTATGAGACACTAGAACCATTCTATCATTCTCATTTGAGTTTCACAATCAATTATTCCTCCTCAGATTGGTTCCACTCTATCTTGATGCCATCATTCACTATCGATCAATGATAAATATAAGGTATGTTTTATCATCCTTCTTTTGGGGTTCATTTTCTCCTATTTCTCATTTCTATTATTATAGCATGTAATCTACATGATTCTAATGGGTTTTTTCTTGGGTTTTGGTTGGTGCGGTCGAACCATGGCATCCTCAGGTGGATGCAGTTAACGCGAGAGGAGGATCATGACCTGTTGGGTGGATAAATAACGTCACGAAAATGAATCTGGTTCTTCTTATTTTAATTTGATATTAATCTAATTGGTACAGTAATCATGTTTAATTATTTTTGGCAGCTTTTCGATTAGGTTTTGTCAATTTGGGAACCTATTAATAATAAATATGTTAATTAAAGATGTATTAATTATTTGATTGTTTGATAATTCCTTGAATGATTCTGAGTTTCCCTCATGATTGATAAAGGGCCAATATCACAATTGATGTGATGTTTGATTTCCTGCTTCTTGTGTTGTGATGCGAGCCTAGATGGCTATTGTGATATGTGGGGGCATGTAGACTTTTTGTTGTGGCAGCAGATGATGCCAAGAGTGGTTATATTCATCGCTTTGTACATGTGGGTGTCGAGGAGGACACTGGGGATGATGGAATGGGATGGATGGGATTATTGGATACTTTCTGATTCTTAATGGTTGTTTATATACATTAATTTTCCCCACTGCTCGAGGTAGCTGGTCTTAATTACCCTTCTTCTAAAAGAGGCCAATCCATGTGGGGTATGCCACGTGATTTTTGGTGTTTAGCTTTTCAAGGGAGGATAGGTATATGATCTTGCTATACGTGTAGAATAATCGACGGGTAGTACATCTTCTCACCATGTTTATCCCCCTTTTTTTTAGTAGCATATAATGTTTTTCTAGAATTCATGGGAATGTGGGAAAATAATTCTGTAATTAATAATTGAATAAATAGTGTAAACACATGGGGTTGAAGATTGCAGGAACATAATGATGAGGTTGAAATTTTGAAGGAACACTGGACATTGGGTGTGATGCTAATGAAGTATAATGTGGAATTACTCATGGTTAATAAATGTTTAAAGAATTAATCAACATAAAGTGGAATTGATAAAAAAAGGGAATGAAGTAATCTAATAAATATATTTAAATGGTTGTTTGATTATAGGATACCCAGTCTTATATGTAATAGCATGGAGTCTGGGAGACATTAACTATAGTTGTGTCTATGATTTTGTAATTCCCATAGTGTGGTTGTGTGATATAGTATATCTTGTAATTGTTTTTTGTTTTTATACGGTACTCCACCCTTTTAGTAAGGGAAAATGACACCCCTAGGATTCTGATCCCTAGGGAGTGTTTTCCCCAACAATATGGTGGAAGGATGGATGGATGACTACCCCCTTTGGCCTCCCTTCTCTTGGTAGTTACTTTTGATGGTAGGGATGTTGGTTATTTTTCCGGATATATGTGTGTAGAGGGCTGTAATGGCTTGTGGTTATTCACACACATATATTATAGATATGTTTTTCTATGGACTACTATAACTGTAACATATAATGTCTTGAGGATCCTTACTCAGTGTGTGGGCTATAATGGTTTTAGGTATAATAACCGATGTATGATACTCATTAGGCGAGCTGTGGTTGCTCTCAGAAACTACCTGGGGACTTTGTTGTGTGGACATGGTTGTATTGTTGCAAGAGTTGCATATTGTGGTGCTTCACCCAGCTGTCTTCAGGCAATACTTTTTGGAGAGAGTTGCTTAAGACGTACGACATTGGTGTAATGTGGAAAACCATTGGGGAAGTAGTAGCGTTTTACTATTAATATCCTTTATTAGATGATATACTCTTGTATGCATCATCAGGGTAGAGTAGCCATGGTGGGGCTGGGAAATTAGTATACCTGTTTAGGTGAGGGGTTTGTTTAACTTGTTGTTCATTGTGATTTAGCATGCTTTCATTACTTTTGAACAAGAGGATTCATGGAGGATCTTACGATGTATACTGTTATACTCACCCCATGTATATATAAACTAGTTTTCAGGTCACCTAGAACAGGTTGGAGATCAAGATGGTTACTTCAATATTGTTGTTGCATGACCTATTTGGGCTTGTGGTTGCTATTATTTTACTATCTTTTAAGTCCTTGTAGTTGTTCCCCTTCCATGTGTTGTACTTTTTCATGGAATTACATATGTGCACATGGGTTTCTTTTATATTACTGTTTTGAGTGGGATTTGGATGGTATCTATTTGATCTCACTCTTCCGCGTGAGTTCTCTTAGAGGGCAATGACCCCCCATTTGTGTGTTTATTATACCCTCGGTGCTAGTCGCCAACTCGGGGCCTACTGAAGGCGGGACTCGGGGGGGGATCATTATCTCCCTTCTCACATTCCCGAACCATTAGGGGTACACATTGTGGGGAGGGGGTCATGACAGAGTAGTATCAGAGGTCTGGTTAAGGGATAGGATGGAATTTGGAGTTAGGCACATGTGAGGATGCATGGGATATTAGGGAGACAACGTCATTCATGTTTAGAAAGTTAGGTAACACTAGAGACTGGCTGAGACATAGGCGTTCTGGGCCCCCTATGATCTGATGGACGAACCATTATGTTTACAATGGCTACTAAACAAGGTGATACTAGTTTCAGGGTAGAGATCTAGGAAAGGATCATGCATCTTTCTTCTTTGTGCCTATGTTTGAATGGATAGAACATGGGATAGGTTAACCTAAACTGAATTAATGAAACCAATTAATTAATTGATTTTGAGGTCTTCCATATTCCAGGATTAGGAGCTATAATGGTTTTTTATTTTAAATGTATAGATCCATGTCGAAATACTCATCAGGTTTGCACAGAAAATTTCTAGCAGGTAATTATAGCAGATTGTCACAGGGTAGAGGTTGACGAAGACAACAATTATATGAAGACACTCAGAGAGTTTTAGTGCTAGAGTTTGTAAATGTACTAGGGCTCCATTTCAGATTCAATCTAGAAGACTAGCTGGAGGAGGTCGAGAAAGGCTTCTGTTCGATTCAAGATCAGAAAGAGCCCTGGGTGTCCATGGTTGTGACGATGCTGCATGGAGCAACATGGAAGAGGTGGTTCTTAATCCTCGAGGATCATGAGGAGTCAGCAATCTCATGGGAGGAGTTCTGAAAATTTTTTAGTATCGAGTTTATTTCTTCTACTGCGAAGGCATCTAGTCTCCAGGAGCTTCTTACCCTTCTACAGGGGAGATCCAGTGTTCAAGAGTTTTGAATCCATTTCATGAACCTTTTATTATATGATTCAGACTTGCTCCCAAATGGGGAGGCCATGGCGCGTCATTTCAAGGAGGCTTTCTATCCAGAGATCTAGTTACAATTCACCCCATTTATAATGAAAACATATCTTGAAGTGCTGGAGATGGAAGAGGTTGTCGAGAGGACATTGACCAGGATTAGATCATCATGATAGGGGAATCAGAATGATTCCTCATGAAGTAGAGTTGTGGTGCAGGGTTCTCGGTTTTTAGGGCAGAAGAGTTTCCGTTCAACCGAGGGTAGGTCCCAGCCCTTCATATCTCGTTTATCTAGAGGCAGAAACTCTCAGGCCTATGCCAAGGGATCATGTGGTTTATTTTTGTGTGTTGGTCATGGTCATCAGCAGTGGGAGTGCTCGACCTTTCAGAGTAGTCATCGTGCACCATGTGATAAGCTCCATGTTCCTACATTGAGGTTGTTGCTACCAAGGCACCAACAGCTAGTTGCACCAGCATTATATCAGTAGAGGGTAGATGGGGCGGTTAGAGGAGTACCCCATGACGCTCCCCGTCCTCAAAGAGTAGAGCATGAACGTGGTGGAAGTCATTATCTGGGTCAGAGAGGTCTTGGATGAGGTCATGGTCAGCTTCATGCTCTAGAGTTTACATCATCAGGTAATCCAAACAACATTCGAGGCACCATTTACTTGTTTTCTACCTTGGTGTATTCCTTGTTTGATTCAGGAGTGACACACTCCTTCATATAACCAACCATTGTCCATAATTTGGGACTTGAGGTAGAGAGGCTTCTAGTGCCCTTGGCGCTTGCAACATCATTTGGAGGTCGATCTAACATGTGATGTATGTAGAGACTGTGAGCTAGTGTTGGGGAAACACCGCGCATGGATAGATATCCTATGTTTATGAATACAACCATATGATATCATCCTTAGCATGGATTGGTTGTATTCGGTTCATGCTATCATGGATTTCTTCAGGAAGAATGTTGTTTTCATTGGTTCATGTGGAGAGCTAGTGGTGTTTTTTGGTGAGAAATATCCTCGGATAGGTCATAAGAATGTCTTGTCCTTATCATCCATGATGGCTGAGATGATGTTGAGTTCATCCGAGGTTCAACAGTAGGAATTTCCTGGAGTCATAGAAGAGTACCTTGATGTCTTTCCAGAAGAACTTGTTGCATTACCCCCTTGACGAGAGATTGAGTTTGGGATTGAGCTACAACTAGGATCATATCCTGTCTCTATGTCTCTATATAGTATTACCCCGTATGAGATAAGAGAGATACATATACATCTTGATGATATGTTACAATGTGGTTTTGTTCAACCAAGTTTGTCGTCATGGGGTACACGAGTTTTGTTCGTGAAGAAGGATGATGGCAGTTTGCGGTTCTGTGTCAATTATGGTATGTTAAACAAAGTGACAAGAAATAATCACTATCCTTTTCTGCGGATTGATGATTTCTTCGATAAAATAAAGGGTGCAAGATGGTTCTCAAAGATTGACTTGCGGTCAGGATATCATCAGATGCGTGTGAAGGATAAGGGTATCCTGAATATAGATTTCTGTTGTCATCATGGGTATTATGAGTTCATTTTAATGTCATTTGGCATGACGAATTCCCTAGCTGTACTCATTTGATTGATGAATTCTGTGTTCTGTGAGATCCTGGACATGTTTGTGGAAGTTTTCATCGACGAAATCCTTGTGTACTCCACATCTGAGGTGTAGCATGAAGAGAACCTACAAGCTATTTTGGGAGCACTTTGTTAACATTAGCTATTTGGGAAGTTGTCGAAGTGTGAGTTTTGGTCTTGATAAGTCCGTTTCTTGGGTAATTTTGTGTCACAATAGGGAGTAGCTATGGATCCATTGAAGATAGATGTAGTAGTTTCAAGGGAATCCCCCATGACAGTATTAGAGGTGCAATGTTTCCACGGTCTCGTAGGCTACTACAGGATGTTTATAGAAAATTTTTCAGAAGTTGTGACTCCGCAGACAGCATTGAAAAATAAGGATTGGACATTCATATGGACAAATCAGTGTCATTCAGCTTTTTTGAATGTAAAGGATATGTTACTATGCACTCCAGTTCTTTGTATTCTAGCTAAGGGAAATCATTTTGATATTTTCTGGGACGCTTCACATCTGGGGTTAGGTTGTGTTCTCAAGAAGCAGAGGTCAGTTGTTTCATATGGGTCTCGACAGTTGAGTCCCCACGAATGTAACAATTCCAACCATGATCTTGAGATGGAAGCCATGGTGATTTCTCTAATGTTGTGGAGACATTACCTCATTGGTGAGAGCTTTGTGGTTTTCACCGATCATAAGTCTTTGAGGTTTGTTTTCTCCCAGCATGACTTGAAGTTATGGCAGCGTCGATGGATGGAGTTCTTACAGGAATAAAACATCGAGATATGATATAAAACTGGAAAGGGGAATGTTGTAATTTGATGCACTGAGTCGAAATTCACGTAGTGATTCTATGCGTGAATGCAGTGATTCCTAGAGAGTAATGGAATAACAGCCAGTATTACATATTGATATGGGGGAAGTTGGCGGTAGAGGTTGTATTTTTATGATGACATTATAGTCATCCCTAATATAGAATTTGGAGGGTCCCAGTTGGGGGATATTGAGGTGGAGGTCTGGAGAGACCATGTTTTTCTGTGGCGAGGCCCCTGATCATTAGATTGAGGATTATTAACACAAGGTGTTGTATCACGAAAGTCTTTTTTTCCTTTGATGATGCGCGATATGGTTATCTGAGACTTCCATTGTTCGCCATTAGTGGTGCATCCTAGCGTGACAAAGATATATCGAGCCTTGGGGAGCCAGTTATGGTGGCATGTGCTAAAGCATGTGGTTTCAGAGTTTCTGTCTAGATGATTGGTCTGCCAGATGGTGATGGTCGAACACTGTGTTCCTTGTGGTCTACTCCATCCATGAGAGATTCCTTAGTGGAAGTGGGACGACATCTCAATGGACTTTGTTACTGGTTTACCTCGATCTATGGGAGTATATGATGTTATTTGGGTGCTATTGGATCTTTTAACAAAATGGGTCCACATCATAGCGATCAAGGAGTCGAGCTCATTGGATGTTTTGTCGATGTAGTATCTAGAGGAGGTTGTGAGAATTCATGTAGTCCCCATGACGATCATTTATGATTATGATCCTCGTTTTACCTTGAGGGTTTGGAGAGGTCCTCAACAAGATTTCATTTCTCAACTAGGAATTAGCACTGCTTTTAATCCTTAAATAGATGGTCAAACAGAGCAAACCATCTAGACCCTTGAAGACATGTTACGCTCTTGTGTTATTTGTTTTAGAGGTTCGTTGATGATACACATACCCTTGGTGGAGTTTACTTACAAATATAGTTTTTACTCCATCTTTGGTATGGCACTGTTTGAAGCCTTGTATGGTCGACCATGCCGTTCTCTATTGTGATGGAATGGGGATGGAGAGTCAGCAATTGTTGTACCAGAACTACTACAGAATACTGTAGAGATGGTTCAGGTGATTCGAGAGAGGATGAAGACAACACAATATTCTCAAGAATCATATAATGATCAAAGAAGGAGACCCTTGGAGTTTAATGTTTGGTGTCAGGTGTTTCTGATGGTGACTTCCCATCGTGGGAAGTGAAGGTTTGGTCATGGGAGTAAGCTTTCTCCCAGGTTTTTTGGGCCTGTCGAGGTGTTAGCTCATGTTGGAGTTGTGGTGCATCGGGTAGCACTTTCCCCGCAGATGGGTAGGATACATGATGTTTTCCATGTATCATAGCACCGTCTATATCTTCATGATGACTCTCACATCATCAATTAGGGAGATATCGATGTTGATAATGATAAACCCATTGAGGAGACACCTGTGATGATCCAAGACTGCATGGATAAGGTGTTGTGCGGGTATTCTATCCCTTTAGATAATGTATTGTAGTGACATGGTGGCATTGAGGAGTGTACCTGGGAACGTGAGTCACAGATACATGATCAGTACCCAGATTTTTTTGATGTTTAATGATTTTCATGTATCGATGTTGCCTTTTTGGTTATAAATCGTTCTTCTTCATGAGATGGTTCCCATTTATTGCTTTTGTGGCCTACTCTCAGTTGAGAGGTATCTCGATGGGTGGTTGTTAGGAGCCCATTTCGTTTTCACTTTAGGTGGGTTCTGAATTCACGGGGACGATAATGTTTTGAGAGGTATCTGATGTAATGGCCTGGACCTCTTCAACTATTCTATTGTGAAAATATGGTGTTTGAGGTGTTCTGTGAGGTCAAGGTGACCTCACCCCAAAAAGTTTCCAATTTTCCATTTCGGTGAATAGTTCCAACGGTAGACAAATGTGAACAGTGCAATGGTAACCTTCTGTGAACAATGAATCTATGACCTTAGGTGAATACTGTCATCGGTAACATTTCTTTGAATAGTTCCCTTGGTGAACAGTTCTATCAGTGAGGTCTAACAGTAACCTCTAACACTAACCACTATCTCTAACCACTATCGGTAACCTCTAACGGTAACCACAATTTCTTTTTCCAAATTTCATCTTTATAAATAGTGTTTCTAGAATAGGAAGGGTCTAAGAGAATCCTTTATTTTCATTTCAAAATTTCATGTTCATGAGCACTATTTCTAGAACAGTGAGGTTCTAAGAACAACCTCTATTTCCATTTCCAAATTTTGAGTTCATGAACAGTGTTTCTAGAACAGTGACTTTCTAATAGAAACTACTATTTCCTTTGCCAAATTTTGAGTTTGTGAATAGGGTTTTCAAAATGGTGACCTTTTAACTATCACCTCTTTATTCCATTTCTAAATTTCGAGGTTGTGAATAGTGTTTCCAGAACTGTGACCATCTAACTATAACAGGTTCTTTCCATTTCTAAATTTTGAGTTTGTGAACAATGTTTCAAGAACGGTGACCTTCTAACTTTCACCTGTTCTTTCCTTTTCCAAATTTCGATTTTGTTATCAATGATTCCATAACGGTGACCTTCTAAATGTCAAATTTTCATTCTTTTTCCAAATTTTGAGTTCGTGAACTGTGTTTCCTGAATGGTGACCTTCTAATTTTCCCCTCTTCATTCCTTTTCAATATTTCGAGAATGTGAACAGTGTTTCCAGAATGGTCACCTTATAACTGTCACCTCTTCTTTCCTTTTCAAAATTTTGAGTATGTGAATAGTGTTTCCAGCTTCCTACAGTTTCGCCCCTTGGACGTTTCCATTTATGCAAAATACATTTAAAGTCTTATTTTATGGACTCTAAGAATGATTCAAAGTCCATAAAACCTATAATAATGATTCCTAAGGCTCGGGATGTTTTTACTTGGTCAAAACACGTTGTTTAATGTGATCCACATTTAATTGGATATCAAGTGTATCTTAAAGTTCCACTCCATTAAATATTCTAAAGGGACTTCATATCTTCCTCCCTAATTCATAATCCTTTCTCTCAGATATGAGATGCTAGAATTATTATATCATACTCCTATGAGTGGCACAATAAAAAATTCCTCCTTGAATATGTTCTACTCTACCATGAGGCCACCAAGCTCTATGATCAATCATCAAATTAATGAATGTTTAATCATCATTCTTTTGGGGTTCATCTTATCCGGTTTCTCCATTCCATTATTATAACATGTAATATCCAGGCCTTTAATGGGTATTTTCTTGGGTTTTGGTTTGTGCGGTTGTATCATGGCATCCTCGCATGGAAGCAGTTGACAGAAGAGGAGGATTGTGACCTGTTGGGTGGATAAATAACATAAGAAAATGTTTGAGGTAGGGGATTCATTGCATCTCTTTTCTTTTATGTGCAGCTGTATTGTTAGAATGTTTTATCACACTGGACCACAATGAAATTAAAATAATAAATATTTGAACTGGGTAAATAATTTGATTCCAGTCATATTTTATTGCCCCTTGTTTTATAGATAGTGTGATATCCATGCTTTCTTGATTTAGTTATACATTCATGATGAAAATTGGTAAAGAACGTAAACTGGAATTAATTGATAACTATTGGATATGGATAAAGTGGCATGTAAATGAATCTTATTTTTCTTGTTTTAATTTTATGTTAATCAAATTTGCTCAATAAGCATGTTAAATTATTTTTTATAGCTTATTGATTAGGTTTAAAGAATTTTGGAACCTATGAATAATAAATCTGTAAATTCTAGATGGATTAAAGATCTGATTGTTTGGTAATACCTTGAAGGGTTATGAGTTACCCTCTTGATTATTTAAGGGACAATAGCCATATTAATGTGATTTTGGTTTTCCTGCAGCTTGTGCAGTGATGTGAGAATATATGGATTTTGCGATATGTGGGGGCATAAAGACATTTGGTTGTGGAAGCAAATGATGCCTAGAGTGGCGAGATGCATCAGTTTATGATTGTTGGTGTCAGGGAGGACACTAGGGATGATGGAATGAGATTTATGGGATTGTTTTAGGCTTGCTGATTCTTGCTGGTTTTTTATCTGCTTTACTTTTCCCCACTACTTAAGGTAGTTGGTCTTACTTACCCTTTTTCCGAATGAGGTGAAGACACACGGGGCATGCCACATTCTTTCCATGTTTAGATTCTCAAGAGTGTATCGGTATATGTTCTTGATATAAGCAGCAATGACATGTTGGGTAGTACAAATACTCACAATGTTGATCCCCCTTATGTTTAGTAGCATAGAATATTTCCATAGAATTCCTGGGAATGTGGGAAAGTAATTCTGTAATGAATAATTTAATAAATGGCGTTAACCCACGTGGTTGGAGTTTGCAGGAACATAATGATGAGGTTGAAATTTTGAAGGAACAATGGAATTTGGGTGTGATGATAATGAAAATTAATGTGGATTAGTTCATAGTTAATTAATGTTTGAATAATTTATTAAAGTAAAGTGGAACTCATAAAAAGGGAATGAAGTAATATAAAAAATATTTTTAAATTGTTGTGTGGTTATAGGATACATAGTCTTTGAATTAGCAGCTAAGAGTCTGAGAGACGTTAGCTGCAGTTCCATATAAGACTATGTTATGCCCATATTGTGGTTGTGAGATATAGTATATCTTTTACTTTTTGTGTTTCTATACAATACTCTACCCTGTGAGTAAGGGAAACTGGCACCTTGGGGATTATGAGCCCTAGGGGTGTGTTTTCCCTAACATTTCGGGGGGGAGGATGGATGGATGACTACCTATTTGGCCATGCTCTCTTCTCTAGAAAGTTACTTGTGATGGATGGCATATTGGTTAGTTTTCCACATATATGTTTGTAGAGGGCTGTAATGGCTTGTGGCTATTCACACACATATATTCTGGATATAGTTTTCTATGTACTACTCTAGGTGTAACGTGTATATGTTCTAATGGATTGAGGATCCTTACTTGATGTGTGGGTTGTAAGGGCTTGAGGTATAATAATTGATGTATGATACACGTTATGCTAGCTGTGGTTTCGCTCGGAAACTACCTGGTCACATTGGTGCATGAAAATGGTGGTTTTAGTGAACAAGGTGCACATTGTGGTGTTTTACCGAGGTGTCTGCGGGAAATCCTTTTTGAGGAGAAATTATTAGGATGTGCGATGTTGGGGAAAAGTGTCAAACCAAGGGGAAGTAGTAGTGGGGTACCCTTGATATTATTTATTTTATGATATACTCTTGTATGAATTACTTGGTTAGAGTATCCATGGTGAGGATGGGAACGTAGTATACCTATTTAGGTGACAAGTTCATTTCACTTTCTGTTCACTGTGCATTTGCATGCATTCATTACATTTTAAAGATAGGCATATGGGATGATCCTACTATGTATAATGTTATACTCACCCTATATATATATATAATCTTTTTTTTCAGGTCACTTGGAGTAGGTGGGAGATCTGGCTGGTTATTTCTTGCTTGTGGTTGGATGAGCTATTTGGGCTTGTGGTTGATGTTGTTTTACAATATTTTGGGTACTTGCAGTTTTTCCCATCCAGTTGTAGTAATGTTTCAATGCATTACATATGTGCACTTGGGTTTCTATTATAATTCAGTTCTGAGTTGGAGTTAGTTGGTGTTTATCTTATCTCTCTTTTCCACATGTGTTCTCTTAGAGGGTAATGCCTCCCATTTTTGTGTTCATTATACCGTTGGTGCTAGTCTCCAACCCGGGGCCTATTGGTGGCGGGAATCAGGGGGTTATTATCTCACTTCTCACATTGATGACCTAGTAGGGGTACACGTGTTGGGGAGGAGGTCGTGAAAAAATTATTAAAAGGAACTTGATTATCATTTTCTAAAGGTAGTGATTTTGACTTTTTATAGAAAATGTGAATTTTTATTTTTTCTAAGAATAAACAACATGAACGACATTCCCCAATTTCATAAAGAAAAAATTTGTTAATAAATAATTTATAAGATTAAATATTTTCTTTCAAATAAAACATTTTTATAATCATTTTTGATTTATTTATATTCTAATTAAGTGTTTTCAAATCAAAAGGTAATTTTCCTCATTTAATGATATAGTGACATTTTGAGATGCTTTTATCAATAAAACCATCTTTGAAAAATCTTATGATATTTTTGGGATATGATCTAATGTTTCCATTATATTATTCATCGTTATGGTTCATGATTATGGAGATGGTTTTTTTTAAAAAAGTTACACATTCTTCAAGTTATGACTTGATGATTTGATGAATATGTTATGACCATTCAAAACTCATGTGATTGGTCTTTTTGATTTCAATAGTAAGAAAATAATTTTAGATATATCAAATTAATTAGAGAATGATAGACATATTATGATATTATAAGGTATAAATTCAAAATTGAACCCAGTTAAGTATGGGATATTGTCAAATAAGATATGCATGGGTTTGAGTCTCAACTATATAAATGATGTAAATGAGCATGATCCCATAACAATGTGATAGTCTTGGAAGTGATACTTCACTAAGGAAATTATTTTCTATTCGTATGTGTATGAAAAATATTATTTCATAGGATTTTTACTTATTTCCAAGTCTCGTGATTTATTATTGATGATTCCACACACTTATTTCATATATAATTATATATATATAAAACATTCTTCCATATTTTATGGTTATGTATATATAATTGATGGTATGATTTTTTCATTATTAGATGATGTTATTCTATTATAATTATTATCTAATGATCACTTATGTTCATTTATTTATATCACATATTTTTACCCAAACTACGCATCTGAGTTCACCCGTTCTTAGGATTTCCTTCCATAGGTTATAGTGAATTGTTTTATGTATGCTATGTGCATGTTCTTTTATAAATGTATTGAAAAAATGATAAATGATATAGTTATTTTATGTACAAGTAGTTTATATATACATGATTCAAGAGACAGTAAACCTATATAGTATATAAGAATCTATTATTGTGAAATGTATTGAATAATAAGCTGTAATGATGAAACATTTATTTTATAATATTATAGTACTCTATATAATCCAGACCCTATAAAACATCGATCATAATACATGAATAATAAAATTAATCTTTTATCATAAGAAAACAATTATCATAAAAATGATGAATCGAGGTATTATGGATTTAATATGATACATTAAATTATAAAACAAATTAACAAATAAAATAATAATGGTGTCATAATTGTATATTACCATGGTTGTTTACTAAGTTATCATAACAAATTTCAAAATAATACCTCAATGGTTTTATAAACATATATTCTCAACATCTTATCTCATTACATAATGATTTATAGGATTATAAAGGGACACCCGTACATTAATTAAATTTATATTTCATATTTATGTAACATAAAGTAATTATTCATGATTCCATCAATAATTATATCCTGAATATCCCATGGGAATAAATTGGATTAGGATGATATTTTGTTACTTAATAGGTAAATTAAATTTATAGTAGTTTAGAGTATTGACACAACATTGATAAATTATATATATTTTATTTGAATAATTTCTTAAATCAATCTATTTGTGGAATATATGTAAAAACCATATTATATAAAAGGAATAAATAATTCATTAAGTATAGGCATTAGATAATTTTTTTTACAAATAATGGTAAAGAATGAAAAATGCACTGATTAATCAACCGTATGATTTGGAAATGGATTTCATAATAATTCCATAGTTTGAAATAATATGGTATCATTGGTATAATACAATTGATAACGAAAATAATATCTAAAAAATTATTAGCATTTGTCAAATTATATTCATATGAATATTAGAAAAATAATTTTGTAAACAAGAAATAACCTCATTCCATTCCAAAATATTTATTTATTATAAAATACTTTTTTCAAAAATATGATTTATTTGAATCTATCTTAGAATACATGAATGATTAGAGTAATGTTTCATTGAAAATGATAAATTTGTAGACTAATGTGTTCTCATAGTAAATTATAAAAAAATCATTTCAATATTTTAGGGAAATAACCCTGAAAATATGTTTAATTTTTATGAAAACATTTTCATAAAATTTATTGTAATAAAATATTACTGCACTATATTATTAATTCCTAGATAAATATATTCATAGAAGTTTCCAATGAATCGGAACACTAAAGAGGAGGATTCCTAATTGGAATGATGTGGTTGGGTTAGTTTCTTTATAAAGGCTAAATAATGTAGCAAGGGGGAAAATCATATATATATATATGATATATATAATTAAAAAAATAAAAAATATAGGGAGATAATATTTTATCACATGTTAGAAACATAGATCTTAAAAATTTTCTATATGTATGATCCTTAAAAAAATTTTATTTGAAACATTATTTGAAGAAAAAATACTTAAAACACAGCTAGAATAATATCAAAAAGAAAATATGAGGGTTTCCATGATGTTGACATTAAAATTTAATGAAATGAATAATATTTACTATTCATTAATGAAATACAAAAATTATTACACCGTATAGAGGGAATTATATTGCATAATATCATGAAATTATTAGTGAATTAAAAACATAGAAAAATAAAACATACCAAAATCCCAAACATCATCTATTTCACTAGAATATACAGTAGAAGAAGAAATTGAAATCTTAATCAAAAATTTTAGAACCTTTTACAAATCTATTAATATTTATGAATATAAAATATAGTTATTCCTTATATGTATATAATTAACTTATTTTATATTTTCAATGTCATCTATGATTCATCTTTACCATTTTGAACTATCTACATAATATATCTGTCATTTTTCATTATTCACCTATTGTTCATTATATAAATGTTTTGTAAAATTGAACAATTTTCATTAATTTTATTTTATGAGTGTAGTTTTTGTATTCATATTATTTAAATCAATGATGAAAATGTTTTGACAATTTTTAGCAAAAAGATATCAGTTTCGTAATTAATGATATAATGTTAATATTTCCTTTAAAGAATCAAAATGAAATGATTAATTTCTTAATTTGTCATTATATTCTTAATAATTAATTTTTCGATGTTATTAATGATATCATTTTATTGTATTTTTATATAGTGTGGTTAAACATACTGAGATATGATCATACGAGAATAAATAAATGATTATGGTTATGAAATCGGCGTCTTATAAACTAATATAAATAATAAATAATAAAACTTATTTTACATAGATATATTTAATTTTTTAAATAAGATATTAATATATTTAAAAATGTATAAGTGAAACTAAATGAAATTGTATATTCATTAAATCATTTATGAGGTAGTCCTAACATACACATGATTAACATTTTCATTTCCCAATGTGAGAGAATAATGGTGTATTATAATCTTTCAAATAATATTAATAATTATATTATATATAGATAATAAATCAATTATGTCATTATTCCATGATAATATATGTGGCATTGAATAAGAGAAGTTGTACCTTAATGAATTCATCTTCTTATAGAAACACATTAATTTCAATATTTAATGGAACATTGGAAATATAGTTAATGGTATTTATAAGAATATAAATAAATCATTTGAATTATAAATACTAATATAATAAAATAATAATAATAAATGTAAATAAAAATGTTAAATATAGGAAAAAAATTATTGAAATGATATTATTTTCGGTGATAAAATTGATGTTTCCATTGATGATTCCATTGAATGAGATAAAATTGGAAATAAGAATCTTTCTTATGTTTTAAAGATGTGAAATATGATTATTTAGGATGGAATAATTGAATATTTTAAATATGGTATTGATATTTGTGACTGAACAAGATGGGGTGGGGTGATGCTTCCTTTATAACTATTGGCAATTACATTAATCTAATGCATCAAATTATTATAATGATATCACATGTTTCAAATGTCACTAAGACTCAAAAATGTTTAATAATGGACTAGATATTGAGTTTTTTTTAGATTCACACATCAACCAATAAAAATGTAATATGTTTTTACATTTTGGGCCTTTTTCTTATATGGGTAACCAATTCTATCCCTAATCCTTTTACTGTGGTAACTAGTTTATTCTAAGGAAAATCATTTCTTCTGCATAAAAAATAAACCATATTAATTAATTTATACTAACTAATTGAATAAAATAAAAAACATTTATCAGATAATATAACATGGTGTATTAATAAATAATTTAAAAATTAGCAAAAGTATTGCATATAAACCCATTTTTTGAAAAGTATTGTTTTAATAATAAATTTTTTATACAGGGTGTAATTAACCATGTACATGATTTTCTTGATATAAATTATTCTATTTTGAATAAATTTTAATGAGATTTGAAATAAATAAATAAATAAATTATACTGAAATAATACTCAAATAAAATAATATAGAAAAAATTTATTTTATTTAAAAAATATTTATTTTTCTAATAAAATAATAAATATTGGTTTTATAAATACGAAATAATACATAAAATTAATTAATTAACTCTTTAAATATATAATTTACCAAATAAATGTTTTATAAACATCTTTGTCATTATTATTTAATGATAAGTTCATAAAATAAGATGTTTTGTAAAAGAGCTGTGTTTTTCATTATTCAATGAAAACCAAAAATTTTATAAAAATAAAAAAATAACCATATGATAATATTTAAAATATTATTTTAAAATTTAATTCTATTTTATAAAATGAAAAATCAAAAAAAAATTTATTTATATTTTTCATAAAAACGAAAAAAAATATAATGAAAACTTTTTTCATTAGAAATTAACCATTTGGATTTTTTTTACTATTGTTAACCTAGTATCCTTTTAAATACTAATAAAAAAATTTGTATAATATAAATCATATAAATATTATAAAATATTCTTTACTTAGTTGGTATAGAGGAAAATATAAATACATATAATTTTTTCAAAAGGTTATAATTTAAAGAATAAATTCGTTTCCATGAACCTGCCAGAAAACCCTAGTACACAGATAACTGTATCGGTATGAACATAGGATGATGTGAATCCCATATCACCACAGGTTAGTGAAAATAATAAAACATAAAAAAGAATTCAAATGGAATGCTTTGCATATATGAACACAAAACAGTAGAAGATAAATAAATACATTGTTAATATTTAAAAAATCATCAATGATAATGATCCATAAGTATAAAGGTAATGGAATAAAAAAAACTATATAGCAAAAAAATAAAAGATATATATAAATACAAAAATGTAGGGAAACTCATGTAATATGTGGATGGAATCTCCACCAGCCTTTTTCAACACTTCAGTTCCCATAAATGATGCCCACCCACATCCTCTAAGATTCAATTTCCTTTAACTTGTATAATAAATAACATAACATAGAAATTACTAATGGAAAATTTATTAGTGGGAAAATGATCATGGTAGGATTACACCAATGATTCGATAAGAAATTATATAAAAACAAAATATTTACACTTAAATTATTTTAAAGAGGCATGCTAAAGCATTGTTCATACATTAATTTAAAAAATTAATTCAATTCAAAATATTGAAAGGTATAACAAACATTTTTAATTAAAAGTTATTATAAAACAATTTTATTAATTAGGTTGAATGAATAAAATAGTTTTATAAATAATGTAATGAATTAACAAATCAAAAAAAATGTATCTTAGTTATATTTTTTTTGTTAGATTAGTTTCTCGATATAGGACACTCACATGGATGAATAATAAATCCAAAATCTTGTATTTTGGAGCATTCCTTAAAGAATTTGTTCAATATGACTTATGAATTAGATTCCCATTGGGAGAAATCATACCAAAATAGTTTTGGTTAGATTTTTCCTCATAATTTTCTTTCATCAGATTCATAGTCCTAGAATACTTGTCTTAATAAGAACCAAATTAATCAGGGTGACATGTGCATTAGTCAGTCTAGAATCCCTTTTAAAATCATTCATTTCAAATAAATTCATCGTTCGCAAAAAAATTATCTATTTTTTTCTAAATTCAACATGACAAATGAATTTCAAAAAACAATGTATATATTTTTATCAAATTATTATTTTTTCAAATCATCTATTAATTAATGTCAATTTACACAAGTATAATCATCAAATTAATTAATAAAATCAACTATAAATTCATGCCGATCTTTTTTTTCAAAATATAACCAACAATTTAAATGCCGTTGAAATTGTGTTATTTTCAAAAATTCTATCCACTTTTAAGTGAAAATATAAAATAACCTCATGTAAAGGTTTATAAATCAGCTTAAAAATTTTATACCAATAATAAAAATCTGGGTTTAATTTTCAATGTAATAACCTAGGAAAAAGACTACCTTTAATCATGTGATAAAATCAACACCCTCAATGGGAGACACTAATAAAAATTGAAGGTGAATGCAACAATGAAAGAAAACTTGAAATCAAGATATATAAAGATTAAGATCAATCCATCATCATTCTGAGGATTCACCCAACCTAATGAATGAGATAAGATAATAAAAGGGAATTTTAGAATGATAGGAAATTAAGTTATTTGGGAGGAATAAAAAAATCCACGGGTGAATCAATCTGAGATGAATAAATTTTGTGGAACCAGAATTCTTATTATGAGCCTCAAAAATCCAAAGGGTTGAGTTGGATTCCAATGTAGATATTTTGGTTTTTAAAATGGCCTTCATGATTGAAATGTTTTCAAAACGTAGATCATGCCACAACCCACCATTTCCACATTATATAATTTTAAAACAAAAAAATAATAAGGATCATCCTCCCCAGACCATGGTGTTGCCAACCAGAACCAAATTTATTACTAAATCAATTTGTGAAATCCATGCCTAGATCTTATTTACCAATTTTTGGACAATAGTTCAGGACATAGACCATGGTGAAGATGTGAATAAAATGAATGTTACCCCCCAAACCACCTCTATGCAACAACTCCATTCTATGATTTAGTGTTACCTGATATGGATGGGGAACCTATTAACCATGGATTATTAATTTACTCCCTAAAATAGTTTTCCCTAAAATGGAAGAGGCATTAAAATAGCTTTGAAATGGATATATTAGTAAAACATATATTCCAAATAAAATCCATCATCTCAGAAGACATATCCCATGAAATCAATGATGTGATTCAGAGTAGAAAATAACCAAAACATTAGATAATCGAAGTTGTTCCCAAAAAGGAAATCAAAATAAGGGATAATATAATTATAAAAAACTAATGTGAGGCTATAAAATCCCACTATAAAAATATTCTATACCTGTTAATTCTTTCAATAAAAGACTATATCGAAGAGAAGGACACACTTATCTCATAACAGCACCCCACACTCATAAGTTTCATGATAATCAGAACAATGCAACCATTATATTAAAACAAAAGGTATATATTTGAACCGAGTAACCCTTATATCAGAGTCCAAAATCCAAAATAGATGCACTTTCATGGAAAAATCAATTTCATTATCTTGATAATCAAATCTCATGATAAGGGATGCATTTGAATGACAATTATGGGTCAATGAAACATGAAAAATGCATTGGATCGATGTCGAATGAGGTAAAAGATCCCAATGATATGTCACATTCATGAACCAATAAATAATCTAAAAAGAAAAAAAACCATGGAGATGTATTTCATTGGTTCCCAAGTCATCGGTGACATAATCGAGGTGAGAATCATAAAAAATGTAGCCTCCCATTGAATACTGCAATTGGAATACTGGATTATAAATATATTATATCTTAAGGTTCTATTTTTTGAACATCCTTTAATGAATTAACGAAATCATTTTTATAGTCTCATGGTGAAAACATAGTCCAACAATGTAATCATGACATCCTCTATCCTAAAAAATAGTAATTTACATGATCAGATATACAAGGCCTCAAAATCATGGATTTAATTTACAAACAGGTAAATATATTTATAATAAATTTCATCACATCCCAAATTAAAATCTAAAGCATCATTAATGTTAATAATTCATGATAAAAGGATATCATCAATATTATAAATATATTACTATTTCTATAAATTATTCTATGAATTATATATCATACTCAACTGATTCTAGGATCCCTTATCCTCTTAAAGACCATTCCAAAAATGATACATAAAATTATGATCATAAAAAGACACTATTTCATTTGTAACTCCACGAAATTTAAAATTATCTAACTCATATATACTTTTCATGTCCTCAAAATTGGTTATATATGGAAAGAGTATAATGTCATTTGATATATTTTGATTATCGTTCAAAACATATACCACCTTAATCCCTTGGGGAAACATGGAAAACAAACAATCAAATCCATTGAAATATCACCTCACCACCATACTGACAACATATGTGGATGAAGGAAACTAGAAGGATTTGGTACTTAGAATTGACCTATTGACATGAATAGTAATGGGAAACTATGTAATCATTTTTTAATACATGGAAACCTGAAACATCACCATAAATAATAAAACATCTCCTTGGTACCATGGTGCACCACTTACTGGGAAATTTTAAATTACATTATAAAAAACATTGACATAGTTGAAGGTAAATTTTAGTAATTCCAAAAGAAGATGATAACTTTAGATGATAGATGAAACATGTTGATGGTCTCCCCACTATAAAGTGATTTTATGATGATATGAAATTCACCATCATGATGATACTCCAGGAGGTTAATCTTGTGAAGAGATGAGGTATGCTAAATGATTGTTAGAACAATATTGGTTACATGCTCCTAGAATCCCCAAATAAACTAATAATATATATCTTTAAAATTCCAAATTTTTATCATTATTTCACGGCCTTATATATATGCTTCCGTCTAAGTGATTTAATAATTATATTATCCTTTCATGGAACGTGGTAAATGTGAAAATATGAGGTCCAAAAGTACTCATCCAAAATCCTATGTTAAATTTTCAAATATTTTGGAAAAAATATATAATTCAAGATCATGGTGTAATATTAAACAGTAATCCTTTATCATAAATTATAATTCCACCTAATCATATGATCACACATCACAGAAACAACCTCAATATCATGGTTCAAAATATTATTATTCTAATTAATAATTTGATTCCCCTTACATGGGTTGAGGGAAATGAGGAAATCTGAGGTCCAAAGGAAATCAACCAGAATCCTATGTTGATGTTTTAAATTTTTTTGATATAATATATAATTTATGATCTTTTTGACATATTAAATAGTAATCCTTTCTCATAAATTATAATGTCACCTACTCTTATGATCACACATCAGGAAAATGACTTTAGTATCAAGGTTCAAAATTTTATTCCTGTGATTAATAAATTGTGGATAACTATAGGATAAACCTCTAATATCATACAGAAAACATATACCAATGAGGATCCAAAGGAATAAAAAACCACAAATACATATCTCTGTTCATGAAGAGTCGACACGGGAATTGAATTCAAATGGTGATTCCACTCATCAAACTAATTTTGAAATTTCACATCCCATAATTAGTTTTACCCTATTCATGTGAGAGTATTCATTGGAGAATCCAACATTGAGAAATCAGTATTGAACATTTTGTAATACCCCTCTAATCAAAAGAAGCCTAGTTTCTTAAAAACATTATGTATTTTCGAACCTTTGATTCAATCCTTTATAGTTTGAGGATCACTGGAAATACCTTTATTCGATACCATGTGTTTGAATAACATCACTTATTGAATCTAGAAATTAAAATTCAAATGATCTAGGTAATTTAGTATTATTCCATAATTTTTAGAACATCCATCAGATGACCCACAATTTCCTCCTATGTTTTATTGTAATAATAATATCATTAAAATCTCCACCATGAATAAATTTATATCCACCAAAAATTTTATATTAATTAAATCCTTATATATTACTACAATATTATTTAGAAAAATAGAAAAAAATATACTCATAATTTCAATACATGATCCAGAAGGAAGACCACAAGATGATAGTTTATTTTAATCTTAACAGGGGATAATCAGAAAAAACAAATCATCATGAACCACATTATCCATTCAAACTAATTTAAAAAATATTCTATCGACAATTGCATTTTATTATTCATGATCACTATAATGGATATTAGGTAATATTTACACAGGTATGTATCCCATAATATTTCAATTAAAATATAACATTTTCCAACAAATGTTACCTGCTTAGGTGGATAAATATTATCACTACTAGATCATAAATCATTATATTTAACCATCTCAATTATTATGGTTCTATATGGAATGATGGAATAGCTTCTGACTAAGTACTAGATATGAAATTGATATAGAACCCTATACCCCTTATTGGTGAAAAACTAAAGATTTTATAGGGAAACATAGTGGGAAACTCAATTATAAATAGTTTATGATTATCAGAAAAAGTTTAATGTTCCATGTCAAAATAAAAAATTTATATTATGCATACCAAATATGGATAAATATTTATGGATCTATTGGAAATCATGTCACGTTATTTATAAAAAACACATTACACCCCATTGGAATATGTAAATTATACACATTGAAGATACTAGTCGATTTAGGTCTTATTAGTTGTCAACAAATACATCCCATGAATGATTTCATGATTTTTTATTTTGGAAACAAAAAATTCTAGTTGAGATATATCCTAGATAGGGAGAAATCAAAATAATGAAAACAAAGAACATGCTCTCTCTTAATTATATATGGCATAATGATATCCATCACTTATGAGAAAATTATCCTAAGGAAAATTATAGATTCATAATACAGTTTGATATATATTATTTTGATTCACTTTTATCAAATCAAAAAATCACTATTTATGAATCTATAATGATTTTACCATTCACGAGTCACTGTCTCGACATCAAATATTTCTAGAAATTGTTCTACTTTTTTAAGAATATTCCTTCTAGATTCCTGATACTGGAATAACATACATTATGATGAATATAATTATAATAGTTTAATTTTATGTATTGATGATATTGTGCCATTATTCCAATTAGAAAAAGAAATAAAAAATACATATGGGTGTTCAGATCCTGCAAAATAACAACGGATATTCAATGTCTATGTTTAAACATTATCGATTTTCTTAACCATTCCACACATGTAGCAATTTGAAAGGAATTTTATAGAAACTATAAGAGGTCTATAAAAATAATTCTATTGAGATCCACCATGAATATTTTCGTGTTTTCTCTTTAAATTAAACAAACTAACATAACTATCACTATGAGAAAAGGTAACTCCCATCCTCTCTGAAAAACCAACGAGGTCATGTTCATTCATCAACACTTTATCCAGAATAGCCATATAATTGATGAGAATCCACATGAATAAATTTAGATCAGATGAAAAATAGAAGACCCATATCAAATATCTTAGCCACTAGTTTCTCATGTGTTTGTTCCATGAGATTAAAAAAACATGTTCATCAATGCATCCCTTGTACTATGTCATAGTATTGTAACACATCCAGAGGATTTGGAATTTTATGGATTTTTTAGAGCCGTGTAATCTAGATATAAGATCTCCCATAAAATGACCTTGAGGACATTCCACTCTCATCACTCATGTTCCTTCGCTATCAGAAATGAATCCAACTATCTTTAACAAGGTCCCTCATGAATTAAAGAATCATATTTCACATTAATTTAACCAAGGATTTCCATGAACTCAAAAAGAAACTCTATATCTTCCAATAAATCAATCAATACATGATGATAATTTTATCCATGTAACATTGGTATTTTTTGAAAAATAAACTAACAAGAATGATCTCTAATATCATCTCAATATGGTTCATCTATTTGATACTGAATGGGAATGGGTGGGTGTACATGTCCCAAATCATGAAAATCTCCTACCATAATCCCAATAGTCTTATCATACACTAAATAATTCTCTTACTATGGTTTACAAATAGATTCCTCATATGGTTCATTCAAGCATCTTCTTGGAGGCACATTGATACTCGTAATCAATAGAAAACATAAAATCATTAGAATAAATAACCATATCAACAATAAATTAAGTGATATAAAAATGTCAATTAAATAGAATAAAATTTAATCCATTGGGATTTTAGAAGAACCAAATTAAATTTTTCAGAAAAGACTAGAATTAGAAAATGTATTCCCCAAAAAGTCATTTTCTCAAACATCCCTGGTGACTTATGATTCGATATGATGAGAGATGTGATAGAACTCACTCATAACTACCTCTTATGTCCAAAAAATCACGCATACCATATACCATTAGAAATCAGTCTACATAATGAAATCAAGTGAAGATAAGTAACCTCAGCCATTAATTTCATTTAATCACAAACAAGATCAAAGACCTTGGTACACTAATACCCAATCTATTCATGAAATATCCTGAATGGAATTCCAAAACCCTAAGTGGTTGTCACTGGCCTTGGGATTCATCAATAAGTAAAATAGAATAATTTTTCCATAAGAACACAATGAAGTGGAAGATAAATAAATACATATTAAGTATGTCAAATTCTCCACAATGTGAATGTGTCATGACTATAATTATAAAACAATACACATAAAGGTATATTATAAAAACAACACACCATATATAAAAGAAAAAACATAGTGAAACACACGTAATAGGAGAATCACATCTCCAATAATCTCCTCCATCGCCGCAAGTCCCTTAAATCGTGCTTGTGTGCCTCCTCAAAGATTATTATTCAACATACTCAGACATAGTGAAAAATATAATCTATAATATCATGAATTAAGATGTATAGTACTATAAAAATATTCCACTAGGATACCACTACATATTCCATAAGAAATTTAATAAAAATAAAAAAAAATTATTTATTTAAAATAAAACAATGCTTGTAATGAAATTTTATTGACATTAATTCAAAAAATAAATTTAATTAAATGGGAAGGTAGGTAAATGATAATATTTCTCAATATACTATTTATATAATTAATCTATATAAAGAGGTTGGATTTTATAAAAAATTTATTTAAATAATGGAATCAATAATCATGTCAAAATGAGAGAATAAGATTGGTAATATTCATTATGTTTTTATGGTTTCTAGATATAAGATTCTAATGCTCAATGATCAATTATTTCTCAATTATGTGTGAAAAAATACCTAAGGATTAGTCCAATGAGATTAATCATTCGATATACCATCAAGAACAATAATGCAAATTCTATATTACATAGTGTTTTCACTGTCAATCAAATTTTAAAGAGACATGGTATAAAATAAAATACTCTATTCACCCAATAATGAATCATTGAAACATGTGCATCAATAAATCAAACATTCTTAGGAATTTAATTATTTTAAATTAAATATATTATTTCCAATTCAACATCATTTTTTTTAATACAATAAGCTAATTCAATTTCTATATAAAATCACAGGGTTTCATAAATTAATTCTTCTTTTATTCATCTTATAATTAATAAATTTTTATTAAGATTAAAAATATGAATAGTTGATTAAATTAATTTTAAATTCAATTAGTCATTTTTCAAAATATGTACTCAAAAATTTCAATGTAACAAAATTGGAGGTTTTTTCAAATTCCAAATCATTTTAAAATTAAGCATCACGTCACCTCAAATTGAGTTATAAAAATTAATTGAGAAATAATGATAAATAAATCAAAAAAATAAGAGTTCCAATTTTAGGCTAAATCCCAATTGACATGCATACCATTAATCACCTGATCAAATTAAATCTCACAAAAAGATATTCAAATCATGTTAAATGGATAATTACATCATAAAATCTACCTATAGTCACGGTATATAAAAAAGAACAAATAAATTATCATCAAGAGGATTTAACACTCTAATATATGGAGAGAAGAGGAGAATTTATAAATATAGAAAGTGATGAGTATTAATTATTAATGAATAGTCAAATTCACCCACCAGTTCTTTGATCCATGAATAATGGAGGTTTAAGGAACCCCAATTCATATTTAGAGCCTCAAAATGACAAGGGGACATGTTGGAGTCTAAAGGGGGAATGTTGGTGTTTAAAGTGAAGTATAATATTTAATAGTATGTAAAAATATATAATTAAATTTTCCAATATGTCCTTATCAAAAAAAGGTGAAATAGCACATATCATGCTGCAAACACCCCAGACCATGATGTAACCATACCCCACAAACTTTTCTTGTGAATTTTTGGAGAAGTATGTGCCTAGATCCTATTTAAAATATATAATAGCATAGAACAACCCAAAAACATTTCCACATCCAACGTAAATATGGTTGAGACACTAAAAAAACATCTACATCAAAGGTCACTTCTATTTTTCAACCCCATAAGTAATTCCAAACGCCCAAATTTTACACGTCGTAGACATATGCTTGACACTATAATTGTTCTTGAAATGGAAGTGGCATGAAATCTAACTTTTGAGGGATCTATTCCAAAACCTTGTGGTCTATACCACATCTGTCATCTCTGAAATTATAGTCCATGACCTCGACATCACAATCCTAAACATAGAGAAATGTAATTCTATAATATTTAAGCTTCACCCACACAAAAATAGAAGGAAAAAAGGTAAATAAATTATTAAAAAACAACTAATGAGATTTGAAAGTTTTATTATTAGTTATTTTGATAAATTTATTTTTTCTATTAATTCCATATTTTTATTAACAAATTTTTTATTTGTACATATATTTCATTATTTAGTGTCTTTTATATTTCATGAAAAAGATTACGGTTACATAATAGAAAATATATAGAGTCCCAAGATGTGTTTTTTATCACTGTTTTGTGTGAGAAATAGTATTTAAGACATTCAGTTTAAAAAGAATATATATAATCTCAATTATTTTGTTGCTAAGTTCTCAAAACTAAAATATATTATAACATCAAAATTTTATTTATCACTTAATAAAAAAATAATAACATGTTTCCATAATATTGGAACTTTTAAGTATATATTTTCAAATAATATGTCTACCATAATATCATATGTATTTCAAGGAATAACCACTTTTCAGTTTATTATGATATCAAATTATATCATTTATTGTTATAATTTTTTTCAAGTTTTCCATATATAGATCAGAAAATAGTTCCATTAGGAAAATTATTTTATTATATCTTCCCACATTTATAACCAGAATGAAATTGAATCTTCAATCCATGATCATGTTCATTTTTTTGGGGGAATCCATGGGAATCAATCCTTATTTGTGTTGGATTAATTGTAAATTAACATATGTTATCCTTTTTCATCATAATTCTTGATAGATGGTTCAAAAAACCCATAAATTGTCATATAAAATCTTATGTCATTAGTTTTTACATTAGTAAAATAACTACAAGGGAAATTTAATCCAATATTTTATTTTTTTCATCAATATTTATCTATTACTAATTATGGATTTCACATGAGTGATAAAAAATGTAATGAAAATATTTTAAGATAAAAAAATTGAAAAATTTATTTAGAAAGAAATATCATTTATTGAAATTATTATATTATCTTTTAGTTCATCATAAATCACACATGGTAAAATTTCATTTTTTTCTGTTAGGATCTTCCATATTTCTTATCTGAATTCTCTTATGTAATAAATCCTTCTTAAAGACTTCTAAATAATATATTATTAAGGAAACATATTCCCATTGTAGTTTCAAGCTAGGAATGAAATATTAAACCCACTCATTGTTCACCAATATAAATTTTATGTTGATACTCAACAGTCCTTATTCAATTGGATTTCACGTTGGTGCATCTATTACAAAATTTTAACCACATTATAATATCCAAATTTTTATGTAATTTCACTGATAAGCATGAAATATATACAGTACCAACACATTATAATGTTAACCAAAAACATATATGTAGAAATTAGATTTATTAGTAGGATTTTCAATAATTTTTTGTTATATTTATCACTAATATTTAAAATATAGCCTCAATTGACCAGAAAAGGATATCTATACCTTTGAAATTATTAAAAACTGTCACTTATCACCCATTCATGACATTTACATGATAAACATATAATACCATAATCACTACAGTTATCTAGAGACTATTTAAATAAAAACCATCCCAACCCATATATAATATATCCTTATAATTACATGACTTATAAAAATACATATTATAAGAATTACCAATTCCTATTTTTTATAGAATCATAAATATTTTATTTTATTGTATTTTATTCAATAATATTAATACCCTAGTTTATTGAATTTATTTAAATGGGAAATCATGTAAATAGAAACCATTGATGTTAAATAATGATGGTAATGATTCTGTTATATATAATCAGAGAATGTTGGCATTTTTTTGTTAATTTGTGAAAATCCAGCTCTATTTTGTAATGTCTAGATAACCATAAATGATTTCATGATGAATGAATAATTAAAGTAAATTAGAATCAGGTACCATGAAAAAAGATATATAACACTTTTTTGAAATAAATAGAAATGTATCCTACATGTTACTAATATTTTTACACTATGGAGATGCAATATATAGCAATGGGATGAAAACCGTTTTATAGGACATCATGCTACATGGTGAAATACCATACTCAAGAAATTTTAGATCATCATTATCTATACCATAATGACGATTATACGATCTTCAAAACCATTAGATATCCCTACACTATAGTGGGGTATTGGGTTGAGTTTTGGTGACTCTAGAAATGTGAAAACATCCATGCAAAAAACAAGGATCTATACTATTTTTGATGAAGTAACAAGGATTACTATCACATTTTTAATGTCCGTGATAAAAATACCAATGGAATGATTATTTTTATTATCATGAAATGAATTAATGTTACACCATATACTACATATAATTCATAATGTCTAGTGGTATTTGAGAATAATCTACCGAAAACAATATTTCCACATCATAATGATATTCATTATACTATAAGACAACCACTCAGACCATAAAATAAAAATACATGATATATAATTCTATTATTTGGCATAAAAACCGTAATGATATAGATTCACCAAAATTTCATTATTTTTATTCATATTAAATATAACAATCAATTAAAGCTGTATAGGTAAGACCAATTAAAATTTGATTCATCAGGTGTAAATGCAGTGGTTCAAGGAATATGATCATTTTAATTTAAAATTAATATTAATTAATTAAATAATATTTAAAATCATTTTTGAATATTTCTCAGGATTTTTATTAATAATGAAAGGTTAGAAACCATAATAGAATATAAGTTATAAAATATGAACTTTTGATAATAGTGGATGGAGTCTGAATCATGGTTATCAATCCAAAAAAGATAAGATCAATTACTGAGTATTTTGAATATTGGGTATCCTTATAAATTATATTGTGGTTGAAATTTTAGGACATGTATACTGATCATTGTAATTAAATATTGAATATCGTGATGTATATTTCATATATAGATTCCCAGTCATTCACTGTGTAGAATCGGATTTAATTATTATGTTGTTCAAGTGAATTGTAAGAAAATGAGGATGAATTTTTTTGTGGGGTCTTCATTATAATATAGATTCATATCTTCTAGTGGATTATATGAAGTTTTGGAAAATAGTGGATAATGTTTTTAAAAATACTGAACCATGGTATTTAATGAATCTATTTGTGGAGGGTAGGGGGACTTACAAATATGGAATTTACTATAAATGGGTGTTGATCCTTGTAGATATCAAGTGTTTTGATTAAAATTTTATATCCAAATATGAGGAAACATTACGAAAACCTATTTTGTTTATATATATGATTTTTTTATTAAATAGGAGGAGTATAAATGTGGGTTAATAATAAATTAAAAGGAATATCATTGATTTATCTCCTCCCATATCAATGATCCAAATTTTTTATATCATAATATTTCACATCTGATTCATCTTACCTATCAGATCTATTTTTTTGGAGAAAATAAATTCATTGATTTACCATGGAGTTCATAACATTCATGGTAAATTACATCATTATATGAGGAATAATATGCTTCACTCATTTTTTTAACTTCAACTTCAAGTGAGACATGAAACATTATTATTATTTTAGCCCATCCCAAAAAATCATATTACACATAATGAGAAAATAAATTTTTTGTTGGATAGAAAGATAACATAATTAAATGTCTATTTCATTATCAGGAATGGTTTACAAATGAGTATTTCAACTAAAAACTATATATCGGTTGAATTAATAAGATTTTATAAAGGAAACATTAAGGTGATGGAATCCAAGATACATATATGGTGGGGCTTGTTTGATGATTTTAAAATTGATAATGATGAATATATAGAGAACTATTTAACTAGGGTAATGGTGATACTCAGCTTCACATTTGGATTTGGAGATATTATTATTCTATATACTATTATTAAAAGGATTTTGAGGAATATTATTGATATATTGGATCCCAAAGTTTTAGGAATTGATGAATGTGATAATTTTTCTTTGGATAAACCTCAAAATATTATCATAGTTAATGAAATGTTTATATCTGTGGTTTTCATAAAAACTAAATATATGATATATCTTGTGATTCTATAAGAAGTTAAAAGGATAATTTAAATCAATATTAAATGATTCAGATATTATAAATTATAAATATTTTAATATGATTATTTCTCTTTTTTAAAGATATTAATAAAGGGAAAAGGTAAAAAAATATAATTGTTTTTTTAATTATACTGATATTGGTTATATTATAATTTCTTCTAGAGAGGTATATTGATAAATATAAATTAATTAGTAAATAAAAATATAACTAAGAGAAGATAAATGAAAAAAATTATAAAAACTAATCATCTTCACTAAAAATAATTATATGTGCAAACATAGAAAATAATTATTATAAATTAATTCATTAGATAATGATTATTGTTGAATTTATTTAGGGAAGGAAAAATAGAGTCAATATGTTGTGACGATGATGGATAAGAGGGATCATTTATTTACTAGAATCCAAAATTGAATTTAGAGTTTCTTATGAGATATATACAATACAATAATAAAGAAAAAATAATACATAGAAATAAATCCAAAATTTGGAAACCAAAGAAGGATAGTCACGTCATCAAGTATGTGACATCTATTGAATAGGTCATGAAATTTATGTTTATTTTTTCTATATAATAAATAATTATATATGATCTTGAATATCATTTTACCTTTATAGAAGAGGAATTTTTTAAAACAAAATAAATTTATGTTATAGCACAAAAAATATTTAAGTAGTCAAGAGAAGACATTAGTAAATCACTGGGTTTTTTTAGAGAATCTTATAAAGAAATGAGATAAAGCGTTAAAACTATTATAAAAAATGATATGAATTTAATTATCAATATAGATCTACTATATCATTTATAGTGTAGGTCTAGAAGAAAACAATTTTAATTCGTTGTAATTATTGAGAGTTAGTCATCTCAATCAACAGAAGTGAAACAATAATGAAATCCACATATCGCAAATAAAAGAATGAAAATATTAAATAACATCAACATAATTGTGCATCTTAAATGGACTAGAATCAACCTAGATAATCATAGTTCATTTTATTTTTCATGTGTTTTGAGATGTATAGTTATAATGACATCATTATTGTTAAATAAATATTATCCAATAAAGGGGAAACTGATAAAGCGATATTTTCTGGGAAATAGATGATAAAATATCATAAATTGTATGTAGTGACTAGATATTATGAATATCAAAACACATTTAACTTCTTCAAGGTTTTATTCACAAGATAGTGAATGAGGGATAACTAATCTGGTGTTTTCTTGACTATAAATCAAGATAAGATTCTATAGCATACTGAATAAATAATTTAAAAAATATGGTAGAAGGAAAAAAATTAATTTATATATGAATATTTCATTGAGATGAATTAGTGGAATATCAGAATTTCCATAAATTATACTTAATAATCCATCTAGATCATTCAGAAGTGTCCAAGAAGTTGCACATATCAAAGGACAAAGATATGAAAAGTGATCAATAATCTTTGGAAAATGTGTATGATATGTTATTTAATATGGATAAATTTTCTATATATGTGATATACGTTATAGTGAAAATATTTGATAAACATTATATCACATTTTTTTATAAGAAATATTCTCATATTGAAAGGAATGTGTGGCCATGGGTGACATGATACTCTCATCCATAAGGTTACATCTATTGAAAAAAATAGTCTTTCCTTTTTCCCTATTATTATTTTATATTTATGTTAACCCATTTTGAATTATAGAAGATGGTTATGGATATAATTTAATGAATAAATAAGATGTTTTTTTCAAAGATTTATAATTAGAGATGAATAGTAATGAATTCATCCGTCATAGGGGAGAAATTATTGGGAAGAAACCATTGTTCAAATAAGCACAATTGCCTGTAAAATTCCACAAAATCATAAATTTGGGCATTGGAATCAAATTTATAATTTATTTTTATAAATATATATAGTATATTTTTCTCAGTGGTGCAAGATGTTATAATTAAGTAAAAATGGGTGTTTATATAATTCATTAGAATGGTTTGGATGTGTTTTCTGATATTTATCTCGTATCATCATTTTGTTAAATAATTTTTTTGTGAAGATTGTATAATAAGTTTTTAATAATTTTATCACATGATTAGTTTTTATGGAAAAAATATATCATTGAGTAAGTATCATTTTCATTACAATTTGGGTCATCCAATATTGACATAGATAGGGTTAATTAAAGGCATGATTATAAGGAACAATGTGGAAAAATATCTATAATTAAAATAAAAAATTGGGAGGAAAATAAATATTATTTGACACATTTCACAAAATTAACTTTTTAAATATTTCTTAATAAGGTGGAAACACAATTATTTTTTAAGGAATGCATATTTAAATATCTCAGATAAGGTTATTCCCACAAAAAGAAAAATACTAATAATATTTTCTATATTTTATTTGATTTTATTTACTATCAATAGTATTAAATTTTAATTATGGTCAATACATTGAATAAGAAACTAAAATGAATAATTTTTTTGGATGTAGAATGATTATGGTAATTATTATGCTTTGATGTATTTAGTCTTGTTAGTATACATTCTAATTTTTTTTAATCTAGATGTATTTTATAGAATATAGATATCATGGAATGAGTTCATGATTAATGTAAACCGAATTGATGATTGAAGAATTTACCATAAAAATATTTATATAAAATGTAATATATATGAATAGGAACTTGAAGAATACAAAAATATATTTCTACATCATATAGATTAAAATTTGTTAGTGTGATGAAAACTAGTCTATAATACTCCTCACCGTAGTCAGATGAAATTCACTACTAAGGATGATTTATCATTGGGCTCTATGTAATAGTATATGAAGAAATTATATTATATGATAGATAATCATGGTATAACATAGTGGAATATTGGGTTATATTTTAAAGGCTTCAATAATTTGGGGATACCTTCAATGATAATGAATAAATACATTATATTAGATGAATGAATGAGGTTTTTCACTACTGAATGATATTCTACACCACAAGTCATACTCAAATGATATTTGGTCTTATGATAACATAAGTGACCAAAACAATGAATCCTATATACCATATTATAATATAATGTTTTAATTTATAAGAAAAAACTAAAACCTAGCTCGAAACAATATAATGATATTCATCACAGTATACTACCACTACTCAAAATGAAGAATTTATAACCACCCCATGAAATTACTTCAAGGGGAAATTATATGGTGAACTAATTGGAATAATCATGTGACGTCACTATATTTTTTTTGGGTTATTATAATTTATCTTTACTAAATTTTCAAATTTGACATTTAATATCAATTTATAGATGTTCGATGGGCTATAAATAATGTTTTTTAATGAAGTTGATTTTACTTATGTGTTTTTGAAATTAAAATTACAACATAAAAAAGTGTTTGAAACATATAGTATAGATTTATGAGGGGTTGAAATGAAAATTTTATGTGATTAATAATATTGAAATGAAATAAAATAAGATGAAATTTTACTAATAGAGGATGTATGTTGAAGTGTTGAATCATTTATCAAATAGGATGATTTATAACATGATTAATCAAAATATGAAAAATCTAGATCAATTAGATTTTTGTTGATGTTTTAAGACTAGTAGTTTGAGAATAGAAAACTTTATTTAGGACCATGAATGTGTACTCGTAAAATATTTTCTAATATTTATTCAAAAGGAGGATAATTATATTCTCTTCCGTGGTATGAGTAACCTAAGAGAAGAAAAATATTAGGATTTATTATATCTTATTAATCATTATGTGTTTTCTTATTAAGTGAATTATGTATTTGGTGAAAAACATTGGATTTTTTGATGTTTTCGGTGTAGTGGATGAATCCATGTTGTATGGATTAACCAACCTACTATAGAATTAATAATGTATATATACCCTTATAAATATCATTTCAAGGTCATTATATATCATTTCTACATATGAATCAATGTTGAGAGTATCATTAGATATGATCAAGATCCTTAACTTTTTAAAGATGATGAGTATAAAAATGAGTAACTCATAAAATAAAAATAATATCATTGATTCAATCATTAAAATCTCAATAATCTAACAAAGTCAATTTCTAATATATTATTTTATAAAATTAGAATATAATAATAAATAAATAGACCCATTTATTTCTCAATTAATTCACATTTATTCATGTATATAATAAATGGAATAAAGGACATTAATCCTATAAAATATTACATAAATTCCCCACATAATATACTTTTATATATATATTTTTCATATTACAATTATTGATAACCATGGGAAATAAAAGAATTAAAAAGGGGTAAGTTCAAATTCTCTATAAGGATAAGAATTAGAGATACAAATAAAAGAAACATGATTCACAATAAGATAAGCATGTGTGTATGGTAAAACAATCCAGGTATAATGACCCATAATAGAGGAATAGAACAAAATAAATCATTATTCATAATCCAAGAATCATCAAATTGTGCTTTTAGAATTAGAAAGTAGTTATCAAATGATCTTTTAATCAATTAATTGTGACCACAACATAATAAATGAATTCATAAACATATATTCTATGGTCAACCCTAAGGTATCATTGATGTATATTACCAATATTTTTCACTATATAATCATAAGATATTACCAATTCATATTTATATTCATTGAGAAATATATCACCTATAGAGATTAATTCATTACACAATATGTTGAAGCTATATCACGGATATCCATTAAATTTTCACGACCCGTCCTCGGGGCCTGTACCGTGACTACACCAAGCTCGCCTTCCATAGGCCAGGGGCTAGCGAGTAGCACCAAGACGTAAATCCCCAAAAAGGGAAGGCATTGCCTTTGTAAAGTAAACAAGCACCACAAAGTAAGCAAGCAGAAAAAGTAAATACTTAGTAAAATCTGGTACAACAGTAAGTGCGGATAAGTAAAGGGGGCCGGAAATACAAGCCCAACTGTAAAGTTCAACTGAAAGGGGAAAATAGAAAATGAAAAATAAAGCTGCAGTATTGAGTCGTCCTCTGGAAGTCCCACTTGAAAGGTGAGTACAGATATCCTCCACAGCTCCTCGGTCCGGCTGTCCGCTCCGAGTACACTCCGCCCAGTGGTCCACCTCCACGTACCGTCCTGCTCCGCAATCGTCCAACGCGATCAGCGTTGTCCATCGTCTGCAACCAACACAACGTAGTGCTGGCATAGCCCATGCAGGGGTGAGTATAAGCTACTCAGTAGGGACCCCGAGACCCCCGAAGGTCTCCCAGAATCCACAAAGGATAAATCACAATGTAAAGATACAATTCACAAAGTAACATCTGACACGACTTAGGTATATGCCCATACATATACCTAAGTCATCAATTCTCGCTTGACTCCAACATCCGAGCTCAGGTACAACCCAGTCCACACAGGAAAGAAAAACGTAAATCCACACAGGATAACACAACACAATACACGAAGGAAAGAAAGACGTAAATCCACACAGGATAGCACAACACACTCCACAAAGGAAAGCAAACAGGGTTTCAGCTCACACAGGTACACTTCTTCGAATGACGATAGTGATGATCACTGATCCATCTAAGTCATCAGAACCACAAAGGATCGACAGGTACTAACCCCCGCAATGACCCACAAAAGAACCTGACCCACAAAGGATCGATTGGTAACTAACCCCCGCAAAGACCCACAGAGGATTGGGCCCACACAGGACCTATAGGCGCTGGCCCACACAGGACCACTGAGCGCTGACCCACACAGGATCGGAACCACACATGATCGGTAGCAATGACCCAAAAAGGATCTCTTAGTGATGTAGTCGTCGCCGTCGAATCCACTGAGGATCTCTGCACAGTCATCGTCGTCACAGTAGCAGTCGCAACCAGCTCTAGGGTTCCAGCACACAGCAAGCTCATTCAGGAGGGTCCGTTCCACGAGCCGAGAGTCTGATACATCAACTGACACATTGTACAGAGTTGATATATCCAAAAGTTCTGTATCGTCAACAGGAATTCAACGCAATAGACGGCACGTCAATCAGATGTCCGGTCTGAGAGATATTGGCTTTTTCGTCCCAGGGGCCCAGATGGTTTTTAAGACAAAACCAACCCGACCGTACTCCACCTGCATCCAAACCTCAGGTGAAGTAAGCCAAAAGATCCGTCTCACTTAGAGGAATCCATCAAAGTCGACGGCACGTCAATCGGACGTCTGAAGCTCAAGATATGAGCGTTTTCGCTCCAAAGGCCCGGTTGGTTTCGTGTACGAACCAACCCGGCCGAACCCAAGTATTCTGAAACCTTGAGTGCGATATATCGAAACGACCGTCCTGATCCAAGGACCACATCTCCATTGACGGCGCATCGTTCGGAGGCCCGTAGGGCATGTTATGAGCAAAAGACCAAAAATGTCCGGAGACGGGGGGTCTTGGCCCGGACCGACCCGACCCAACCCACCTGGGTCAGCTCGAACCTGGTCGACCCGACCCGGGTCTGGGTCCGACCCGGTTCGGCGCGGCCCGGCGCGGCCTGGGCACGACCCGGCCGATGGGTCGGCTCGGCTCGACCGAGCGGCCGAGCAAGGGAGGCGCGGAGCGTGAAGTCCCCGCGGGAAGAGAAGTCGCGTCCCACGTGGGGCCGCGCTAGATCAGCGGACGCGGCTTTGCCGCGTCCCGTGCGTGTCAGACCCACGTGGTCGCGGGTTCGCTACCCGCCGCCGCGGGTTCGGTGCCCGCCGCTACCGCGGCTGAAGCAGCGGGGCTCTGTCTGGAGCCGTGCCGTGCCGCCGCTGCCTCCGGCCGCCGGCACCACCGGTGGGTTCCGCGGGCCATCAGAGTTGCTCCGGTGGTCCGATTTCGTTTCCGTCTGCTCTGTAGCTACTCCTGGGTCCCGTACTTCACTACAGAAACAACGAATCACCTCTGCGGTATGTTTTGTCATCGCCCGCCAATCCGTACATCAACGAAGAACTGCGAAGGGTTGTCGGGCCGTGTTTATTTGGCTCGCACCCTCCGCATTAGGTGATAACAATCGGGAATAATAAATTATCATACGGAAATGTAACAAGATAAAATTTAATAAATTAAAGTTTCACTTGATCCAGGTTCTTTGTTTTAGGAGGAAACATCCACATAAATATAAAATATTTCACAACAAACCCCTACCTCGCCGTAGTCGTCGAGCGTGCGTTCTTCGCGGAATTGATCGTCACGAAAGGAGGTGATCGTCGCGTCGCGGAAGGGTGTCGCATCGTCGCGGAAGGGTGTCGCATCGTCGCGGAAGGGTGTCGCATCGTCGCGGAAGGGCGTCACGTCATCGCGGAAGGGCGTCGCATCGTCGAAGAAAATGGTGTCGTGTCGACAAACTCCGAGGTTCAAGAACATGTAGATCTAATTATATTAATTAAATCCATGATGTTTTTATAAACCACAAAGTGATTTAAAAGAAGAAACCTGAAATCTCCTACCTCAAGCAATTGGTGATCAGGGATCGTTAAGGGGAAGAACTTCTCGGAAGAAGCGTCGTCAATCTCCGAGGGTGACGGCGTTCTTCGCATTCTTCGCGAAGGAGGATGAAGGCACAAAATTTATGTCAAAATCCTCTCAATAATCAATCCTCAAGAAGTCATGCATTGGTCTTATTTTATTATTATGCCAACAGATTGTAAACAGGTTAAGAAATGATAAAATTAATTCATAGAATTAATTTAACGAAGTTAACCTCCCAATTAATTTGTGCGTTAAGAATTTAGGAAAACGCGTTATTTGACCTTCATAATGACGGGTTTTCGCGGGGGCGTTGCTTAGCAGAAAAGAAACTGTGGGGCTCATGCGGGCCCCACCTCACAAATATCCTACCAAGAGGGTAGGATATTTTTGGATAGCACCCTATCTGCATCAACTCAGCTTAAGCAGCTTTAAGTGGCTTTCATGTGGATTTAAGTGAAATAAAAATAAAGTTGTCGCACACTTTATTTTATTTCTTAACTTAACCCCAAAATTTTAAAAACCACACCCAAGAAAACGCAACTCCGGAAGAGGCGTTTCTAAGTAAATATCGGCGCTGTGATTCCATCGGTGCCCTCAAAATTCGATTCCGAGCACCAGTTTAAAATCTAGAAAAACTTGCTCGTCTGTTCACTGAACGTACCCAAGCCAAACTTTGAAAAATGATTCCGGAACACCGGGCCTCGGAATCAGGTGCCGTCAGAAACTGCGTTCTTGTAAAAATCAATAGAAAATTAAGAAAACAATTTCCTTGAATTTTTTGGGTCTTTACATCACTCCCACCTCAGGGCTTTACGTCCCCGTAAAGATACATCATAAACTTGGGAAACAAATGTGGGTACTAAGCATGCATCTGAGCCTCCCGCTCCCAAGTGCTCTCCTGGAGGTTCTCGTGCTGCCATATGATACGCACTAGAGGAATCGACCATCCACGTAGGACCCGCTCCTGTTGATCCTCGATCTCCACTGGGACCTCCGCAAAAGTCGCGCCATCATCCACGTCTATCTCCCCATGGTCAATGATGTGGGTCGGGTCATGCACGTATCTCCTCAGTTGGGATACGTGGAAGACATCGTGCACCCGGTGCAATTGAGGTGGTAGAGCCAATCGATAAGACACCTAGCCATCCTGATGAGGACCTGGAAAGGTCTGATGAAGTGTGGAGACAACTTGTCGCCTCGGCCAAATCTCCTTAATCCACGTCGAGGTGAGACATGCAAGAAGATGTGGTCGCCATCCTCAAACTGTAGTGGCCTCCGCCTCCTATCGGCATATGACTTCTGCCGACTCTGAGTTGTCCTCATCCGCTCTTGGATGACCTGGACCTTCTCTGTCGTGGCCCGGACCATCTTTGGTCCCACAAGTGCTGACTCCCCAGGGCATGTCCTGCACAAATGAGATCTGCAAGGTCTGCCGTACAACGCCTCGTACGGTTCCATCCTGATGGTGGAGTGGTAGCTGTTGTTTTACGCAAACTCCACCAAGGGTAGGTGGTCCTCCCAACTGCGACCAAGGTCGAGGACACATGTGCGGAGCATTTCCTCGAGAGTCTGAATGGTCCTCTCCGTCTGACCATCCGTCTGAGGGTGAACGGCGGTGCTCAGACGTAGCTACATCCCGAACGACTCCTGCAACCCCTTCCAAAGCTGTGCAGTAAAGCGAACATCTCAATCGGAGATGATAGATGATGGCACACCGTGAAGCCGTACAATCTCCTGAACGTAGAGACGCACCAAGCTCTCCACTAAGCACTGCTCTCTGATGGGTAAGAAGTGAGCCGACCTGGTGAGTCGGTCGACAATCACCCAAATGGAGTCGTGACCTCTGGAAGTGCGTGGAAGTCCAGTCATGATGTCCATAGATATCCTGTCCCACTTCCACTCCAGGACCTCCATGGGATATACCAAGCATGATGATACCTGGTGCTCTGCCTTCACCTACTGGCAAGTGAGGCATCGAGAAACGAACTTTTCCACATCCTTCTTCATGCCCGTCCACCAGTGCTGTCGTCTGAGATCCTGGTACATCTTCGCCACTCCAGGATGTACCACCAAAGAAGAAGTGTGAAACTCTCTCAGCACCTCCTCTCGTAAAGAGAATGGTACCAAGGTACGTCCTCTGAAAAGGATGTCATGCTCTGCTCCAAAGGAGAAGCCATCAGGTGTCTGTCCTGAGGATATATTTGCACACCACATCTCACAGTCAGCGTCCCCACACTGTGCCTCTCTGACCCACTGCAGTAGTGGAGGAGAGACTGTGAGAGACTGAAGGAAGGCTGATCCATCTCTATCCACGAAAGATATCTGCAAAGTGGCTAGATGTTCTGTCGCCTCCTCATGTAGCTGAATGCCATTCCTCCTGTTGACATCATTGGACACCACTTTCCCCTTACCAGGAGTATAGAATATCTCAAAGTCATAGTCATGGAGGAACTCGAGGCATCTCCGCTGTCTCAGGTTCAGGTCCTTCTGCGAGAAGATGTACCTGAGACTCTGATGGTCAGAAAAGACTGTAAAGCGCTCGCCCATCAGATAGTGTTGCCATGCATTCAGAGAGAATACCATTACTGCTAACTCCAGGTCATGGGTAGCGTAGTTCTGCTCATGCAGCTTCAACTGACGTCATCCATAGGCGATCACTACCCGCTCCTGCATCAGGACACATCCGAGTCCGGTCCCTGATGCATTGTAGTAGACTACGTACCCTACTCCCTCCTCAGGCAACCTCAAGATAGGGGCGATGGTAAATCTCTGTCTCATCTCCTGGAAGCTCTGCTAACATCTGTATGACCACACGAAGGGTTTCCCTTTATTCGTAAAAGCTGAGAGTGGTGCCGCAACTCTGGAGAAATCTGAAACAAATCTCTGATAGTATCCAGCTAGACCCAAGAATCTATGCACCATTGTCACGCTCCTGGGTGGTTCCCAAGCTAGAACCACCTCGATCTTCATAGGATCCACTGCAACTCCCGCCTCAGAGATGATGTGTCCCAAGAAGTAGACCTCACGTATCATGAAATAACACTTTGAGATCATTCCATAATGCTGGTGCTCTCGGAGTGTGTCTAGTACAACCCGTAAGTGGTAGGCGTGCTCCTCCTCAGTCGTTGAGTATATCAAAATGTCGTCGATGAAGACCACGGAAAATAGATTGAGGTATGGCTGAAAGATCTTTTTCATGTGCCCATGAACACTGCTGGAGCATTTTTTTTGCCTAATGGCATAACCAAGAACTCATAGTGGCCATACCGACAGCTGAAGGATGTCTTCTGCACGTCCTCGTCCCGAACTCAGAGCTGATGTTAGCCTGACCTGAGGACTATCTTCGAGAACCACCGAGCTCCCTTGAGCTGATCGAAGAGGTCATCAATCCTTGATAGCGGATACTTGTTCCTCACTGTCACCTGGTTCAGGCGACGATAGTCGACACACAGTCGCATGCTCTTGTCCTCCTTCGTGGCGAACAATATCGGGGAAGCCCAGGGTGAAACACTGGGTCAGATGTATCCCTTGCCCTGCAAGTCCTCCAACTGTACCCGTAGCTCTCGAAGCTCAGCGGGGGCCATCCGATATGCTGGAGTCGATATAGGGGCTGTTCTGGGGTACAGGTCGATATAAAAGTCTACCTCTCTGCGAGGAGGTAGCCCTGGAACGTCGTCGGGAAAGACGTCCGCATACTGATCCACCACTGCAGGAAAACTAGGACTCCACACGTCAACTGCTCCTAGGATAAGGCTAGCTAACTGATGAGTGATGGGCTGTCCTCTCCTCTACAGAAGTCCATCATGTGCTTCGAAGGCTCCCTTCTAGCTGGTGAAGGTGAACCTGCTTCCGTCGGTGCATACACATCGCACCTTGCGCCTAATACAGTCAATCTCTGCATTGAATGTAGATAACCAATCCATGACCAAGATGATGTCGTAAGGCCTTGACGCCGCTACAAGAAGATCCCAGCCGAAGATCTCCCCTCCTAGAGTAAGCTCACACTGCCGGCACCAGTGTGTAATCGGCATGTATGCTCCTGTAGGAGTCTCTAGCCGTAAGGATCGAGCCAACGGCTCTGTCGGAATCTCCGAGCTATAAACAAGGGTAGAAACTATGAAAGAGTGACTCTCTCATATGTCTATAAGAACTGCAACAAGGGAGGAATAGACACAGATCGTACCTTGAATCATCTCGGGTGAGCCGTGGTCGTTGGCCTCCACTGTCTGGAGTTGTGCCTGTCTCTTCCCGCTAGCTCCCTGTGGTCGGGGCGGGCCTCCTTGTGGTCGTGGTGGTAGAGCCTAAAAGCATCTCCCACCACCTGTTGGTCAGCCAACTCCTCTACCTCGTCCGCCTCCTCCTTATGGACCGCCACAGTCGACCCTCTGCCTCTGCCTAGGTGGCCCCTCAACTGTATGCTACTCCTCGGCACAATGGTTCATGCAGTCACGAGCCATGTGACCTTGTCCGCCGCTTGTGTAGCACTGCCTGCCTCTCGAAAGACTGGCTCCGTGCTGTGTTCCCCTCACGGCTGAGCCAGTGTCCCGAGGCCGTTTACGTGAGGGTTTGGCTTTCCGGGACCCTTGAGTCATCCGTCAACTGCCTACTGCGGAAGACACTGCTACGTTCCGCCCCGTGGTAGGTCTCGCCGCTGGAGAAGTCTCAGCAAGAATGCTCTCAATCAAAAGGGATCGCTCTAGTACTCCTGCCTGGGTCGGGATGCTGAGGGAGATAAGCGATGCCCTGATCTCATGTCTCAAACCCTGCTCAATGGTCTGAGAACGGAAAAACGGGACCCGTACCATGTCGGTCGAGTAGCGTGAGAGATCGGTAAATCTCGCCGAGTACTGGGCGACCGTCAAGCTGCCCAGCCGTAGCTGAAGAAGCTCCTGGATGCGCACCGCACTGAGGGTGGTCGGGACGAACTCTGAGTGGAAGAGGCCCTCAAAGTCCGTCCAGATGTGAGAGGCCTCATCGGGCACCTGGAGCATCAAGATCCACCATCGGCCCACTGCAGCCTGCAGTAGGCTCGCTGCGAGGATCACCATGAGGTCTGCTGGTGTCCTCATTAGCATGAAAACTCGGACCACTGCCTCAAGCCAGTCCTCGGCTGCGTGGGGGTCCGTCTCCCCGTGGAGCCTGGGCGGTCACTGGTGATAGAACTCATGCAGTGCACTGAGGCAACGTGCATTGTCAATGGCTGGGGCTGGAATCATTGGTGGCTCGGTGGGTAGAGGTACCGCCGGTGCCTCACTGTCAAAGGGCACTGCACTGAGGCCTCGTCGCTCGGCGGGCTGTCGTCACGCTCAACTCTCGGAACCCTAGCTGGCTGCCATTGTGGGGCCATCCTGAAAAAAAAACAGGAGTGCCACGGTCAGAACAGTATGCCTGGTGAGCTGATATATAGTAATCACAAAGAAAACTTGAAACACACATGCAATCAATGTTTTCATGCATTATGTCGGAAATCAGAAGTCAGGGTCCTCGTGTATGGATACGTCGGCCACTACACCAACACTGGACTCCCTGGAATGATAACCACACCCAATACGCTAAACACTATTTCTTCACATATAAAAGATCAGAGTACACGGTAGAACTGAACTCCTCTGATACCAATTTGACACGACCCGTCCTTGGGGCCCGTTCCGTGACTACCCCAAGCCCCCCTTCCATAGGCCAGGGGCTGACGACTAGCACCAAGGTGTAAATCCCGGTAAAGGGAAGGCATTGCCTTTGTAAAGTAAACAAGAACCACATAGTAAGCAAGCGGGAAAAGTAAATACTAAGTAACATCTGGTACAACAGTAAGTGCGGGAAAGTAAAGGGGACCGGAAATACAAGCCCAACAGTAAAGTACAACTGAAAGGGAAAAAACAGCAACTGAAAAGTAAAGCCGTAGCGTCGAGACGTCCTCTGGAAGTCCCACCTGAAGGGTGAGTACAGATAACCTCCATAGCTCCTCGATCCAGCCATCCGCTCCGAGTATACTCTGCCCAGTGGTCATCCTCCAGGTACCGTCCTCCTCTGCAATCCTTCACCGCGATCAGCGCTGTCCGTCGTCTGCAACCAACACAACGTAGTGCGAGCATAGCCCATGCAGGGGTGAGTATAAGCTACTCAGTAGGGACCCCGAGACCCCTGATGGTCTCCCAGAATCCACAAAGGAAAGACCACAAAGGAAAGATACAAATCATGAAGTTACATCCGACACGGCTTAGGTATATGCCCATACATATACCTAAGTCATAAATTCTCTCTTGACTCCAACATCCGAGCTCAAGTACAACCCAGTCCACATAGGAACGCAAAACATAAATCCAGACAGGATAGAAAAACACAATCCATGAAGGAAAGAAATACGTAAATCCACATAGGATAGCACAACACAGTCTACAAAGGAAAGCAAAAAGGGTTTCAGCTCACACAGGTATACTTCTTAAAATGACGATAGAGATGATCACTGATCCATCTAAGTCGTCTGACCCACAACGGATCGATAGGTACTAACCCCAGCAATGACCCACAAAGTATCTGACCCACAAAGGATCGATAGGTATCTAACCCCGGAAAAGACCCACACAGGATCGGGCCCACACAAGACCTGTAGGCACTGGCCCACACAGGACCACTGAGCCCTGACCCACACAGGATCAGACCCATACAGGATCAGTAGCACTGACCCATAATGGATTGATGAGTTCTGTAGTCGTCGCCGTCGAATCCACTAATGATCTCTGCACAGTCGTCGTCATCACAGTAGTAGTCGCAGCCAGCTCTAGGGTTCCCGCACACAGCAAGCTCATTCGAGAGGGTCCGCTCCACGAACCGAGATGCTGATACAGGAACTGAAACATAGTCCAGATTTGATGTATCCAATAGTTCCGTATCATAAACAGGAACTCAACGCAATAGATGGTGCATCAATCGGACGCCCAGTCTGAGAGATATTGGCCTTTTCGTCTTAGGGGCCCTGTTGGTTTTTAAGGCAAAACCAACCCGACTGTACTCCACCTATGTCCAACCCTCGGGCAGAGTAAGACAAAAGATCCATCTCATTTAAAAGAATCCATCAAAGTCGACGGCACGTCAATCGGACGTCTGAAGCTCAAGATATGAGCGTTTCCGCTCCGAAGGCCCGGTTGGTTTCGTGTACTATCCAACTCGGCTGAACTCAAAGTATTCCGAAACCTTGAGTGTGATATACCGAAATGACCGTCTCGATCCAAGGATCACATCTCTGTAGATGGCCTCTCATTCGGAGGCTCGTAGCTCATGTTATGAGCAAAAGACTGAAAACATCCGGAGACGGGGGGTCTGGGCCCAGACCGACCCGGGGCAACCCCCCTGGGTCTGCCTGAACTGGGCTGACCCGACTCGGGTCCGGGTCCGACCCGGTTCGGGGTGGCCCGGCCCGGCCCATCCTGGGAGTGACCTGGCCGGCGGTTCGGCTCAGCTCGACCGAGCGGCCGAGCAAGGGAGTCGCAGGGCATGAAGTCCCCGCGGGAAGAGATGCTGTGGCCCAGGTGTGGCCGCGCTTGATCAGCGGATGCAGCTTTGCCGCATCCCGTGCATGTCGGACCCGCGCAGCCGCAGGTCCGCTAGCCGCTGCCGCCCCGGCTGAAGCCGGGGCGGCTCTGTCTTGCGGCGCGCCGGGGCGCCTCCGGTGGGTTCTGCGGGCCACTAGAGTTGCTCCGGTGGATTGATTTTGTTTCTGTCTGCGCCGTAGCTCCTCCCGGGTCCCGTACTTCACTGCGGAAACAACGATTCACGTCTTCGACAAGTTTTGTCACTGCCCACCAATCTGCACATCCACGAAGAACTGCGAAGGGTTGTCGGGCCGTGTGTGTTTGGCCCGGACCCTCCGCGTTAGGTGATAACAATCAGGAAGAATAAATTATCAAATATAAACATAACAAGATACAATTTAATAAATTAAAGTTTCACTTGATCCAGGTTCTTTGTTTTAGGAGGAAACATTCACTGAAATATAAATTATTTCACAAAAAACCCCTACCTCGCCGTAGTCGTCGAGCATGCGTTCTTCGCGGAATTTATCGTCACGGAAGGAGGCGATCGTCATGTCGCGGAAGGGCATCGCGTCGTCGCAGAAGGGTGTCGCATCGTCATGGAAGGGTGTCGCGTCGTCGCGGAAAATGGTGGCGCGTCGATGATCTCCGAGGTTCAAGAACATGTTGATTTAATTATAATAATTAAATCAATGATGTTGTTATAACCCAGAAAGAGATTTAAAAGAAGAAACCCGAAATCTCCTACCTCAAGCAGTTGGTGATCAGAGATCGTTGCGGGGAAGAACGTCTCGAAAGAAGCGTCGTCAATCTCGGAGGGTGACGGTGTTCTTTGCGTTCTTCACGTTCTTAGCGAAGGAGGATGAAGGCAAAAAAATTCTGTCAAAAGCCTCTCAACGAGCAATCCTCAAGAAGTCATGCGTTGGTCTAATTTTATTATTACGCCAACGGATTGTAAACAGGTTAAGAAACGATTAAATTAATTCATAGAATTAATTTAACTAAGTTAACCACCCAATTAATTGGTGCGTTAAGAATTTAAGAAAACATGTCAGTTAACCTTCATAATGACGGGTTTTCACGAGGGTGTTACTTAGCGAAAAAGAAATGGTCGGGCTCGTGCGGGCCCTACCTCACAAATATCCTACTAAGAGGGTTTTATATTTTTGAATAGCACCCTATCCGCATCAACTCAGCTTAAGCAGCTTTAAGTGGCTTTCATGTGGCTTTAAGTGAAATAAAAATAATGTTGTCGCACACTTTGTTTTATTTCTTTAACTTAACCCCAAAAATTTAAAAATCACACCCGAGCAAACGCAACTCCGGAAGAGGCGTTTCTAAGAAAATATCGGCACTGAAATTCCATCGGTGCCCTCAGAATTTGATTCTGAGCACCATTTTAACAGTTAGAAAAACATGCTCGTCCGTTCACTGAACGTAACCGAGCCAAACGTCGGAAAATGATTCCGGGCACACCGGGCCTCGGAATCAGGTGCTGTCAGAAACTGTGTTCTTATAAAAATCCAAAGAAAATTATGAAAAAACATTTCCTTGAATTTTTCAGGTCTTTACAAAAATACATTAAATATATAATATATATGTGTTTCATAAATTAATAAATCTATTATTACATCAATAAAAATTAAATTATATACTCATGGATAATTAATTGGTAACTTATGATATTAAGTATCATTATTGGTAAATTTCACTCTCTGAAGAATAATATATCTATACAATATAGACAATTTATATAGTGTTAAATTATTAATATCACTAATAAATAGATATTTGGAACCTAGGTGAACATCCATAAATAAAATATATAAAAAACATGCTATTTGAACAAAAAATAAAATAGAAGAAAATATATTTCTGTTGAGAGTGTTTGGACTGAAAGTAAAAAAATTAGTACTGGATTACCCTTTTGATGGAGAGTAATGATTTATAATCCATCCAGAAAAATAATTTATATTTCATAAATTTAATAATATCCTTAATAATTCCTAAAATATATTGACAGGTGTTGAAATAGATAAAAAATTATATTTTGGATCGTTAGAAAAATAAGTTTGTAAATATGGAATATCCCAAAAACAATCAAAATTATTTATTTATAAATCATTATTTAAAAACCGTGGAGGATTATAGATTCATTTAGAAATAATTAATTTGTGTATGGAATGTTTCATTAAAAATAAAAATGTCATATTTATTATTTAATATAGAGTTCATATAAGAGGAATATTTTTAAACCTTATTGTAAATGGTCTATATTAAAATCATTATAACCTTATTTAATTTTATTTTTCAGAAAGTTCAATGTAGTTTAACATTTATATAAAAAATCATTATGGAAATTAAAATAATATTATAAAACTCATCCAATGAATATGGTTATCGAAGAGTAGGATTCTGAAATGAAATATTGAGGTAGGATTAGTTAACATACAACGGTTTAATAATGAATACAATGTAAAGTAAAATAATGTGGAGAAAAAAACCATAAAAAAATATAAATGGATAAAATTATAGGAATTGTTAGAATAAATATGAATTAACATTTCCTATATGGATTATCATTAAAAACATAACCTGATTTGATATTGGTAGTGAAGGAGATACCCATATGGTAATGTTGAACTATGAATCAAAATAACACAAGTGGGTTAACATGAGATGGAAATTTTTATATTATCAAATGAAATATATTCATTATAGTTGACGGTATGATGGTTGTTAATAGATCATAAAAAAGAAATTATGGGGTACAATATAAAACATGTAACAAGGCATTTAAAATATAACAAAAAACACATATTTTAATTCATATACTCATTTATATCAATTAAATATAATATATAAAAAATTACAATCACATTACAATAGTTTGTAATAATTTTACTCTCTATAAACTTTTAAATTAATTTATAATTAATTTATAAGTCTATCTTTGTTGGTTGTAATCTAGTTTCAATGTCGTGTGTGAGTAATGTTGATTTTGTGGATGTAGTTCTATAATAATAGATTTATTCTTAATAACTATCCAAATGAAAATTATTAATATGAAATACAAGGAATGGGAAATGATTCATTATTATCATTTATAATGTTATAATTTCTGTCTTTTTGTTTTTTATTTTGAACCATAATGATTAAATAAACAATGATAATGTCTTAATGATTTCTAACGAAAAATATATTATATATTAATTAAGTAGTTTACTATTAATATTTCCATTCAAGGACCAAAATTAAATATTTATATTAATATTTATAAATTATATTATTATAAATTATTGTTCAACTATCATCCATAATATTTTTTATTTCACTGTTATAGTTGACTATTATAATGGCCCAAAAAATGAAAAAAACATAATGAATGGATATGTATGGTTATTAAATTACATTATTTAGAAATTACATTGATATTAAATAATTATAGGTATATTTTAATATATTATTAATGTGGTAAATCACATTTTATGATATTTTAACAGAAAACATTGAATCTAGATGAAAAATGAAATACGATACATCATTGAGATTTTAGTCTGCCCATACAAATTAATAACATTGTCACTTCTCAATAAATTAAACTGAATAAATATTATTTTTACATAATTTTTTTAATTGGAAAAATTCTATTATATATGTCATATTTATTTATCAATTCCCCTATATTAATCATCCATGAGAGGAGGTGGTGAAAAATGGGGGACATCTCTTTATATAGGTTATAGTCTGCACAAAAAGACGAATGAAATTTTTATTTTCATAAATTGAAAGGGTGAAAGGTTTTAGTGGTTATTCAGATAAAAAATCAAGATACCCATCATACTAGAAAAAAATTATGTAATAGTGTAATATGTTCCACAATGATGTTTAATGCGATTGAATGAAATGAATCGATGTCACTGATATTTTAATACATACGTTGAGACCAACTAAACTCCGGTTAGAGAATAATTTTGAATTAGGGGAATATAAAAGAATAATTTTATTATTAATATAAGGTAACTAAAATTTAATTACATGGGAGTGGAAAAATGTATATATTCAAAAGGAAATGGAAATGTTTGAGTTGTATTGAATGGGTTGTTAGAGGCCCCATTTATAAGTTTTGAGAATGAATATTTTTATATATTGAACATAATATAAATATAAGAAATTTTTAACTTGTTAACAAGAATAAAAAATAGAAAATAAGTGAGTGAATATATGACTATTTCTATAAACAAATAAATAGAATGATTTTTTTAAGATGTTATGATTTTAACAGCTTTGGTTTACCTAAAATACCATTTTATCATTTATAGTGATAAATAGTTTATACAATTTTAAATAGATTGTTATGCATTATAATAAAATGGATCACATTAAAAAAAATTATATTTTGATTCAAAATATTAATATCTATTTTAACAGAACAATTTATATGATTAAAAAAATATTTCTTAATCATTAGTGTATGTAATGCATAAAAAACCAATTTTAGAAAACAAATATTTTTATTCGTAGAATTTATTTGTAGGGAAAATCTATCTAAGACCATAATTTTAATGATATAAATTATTTTTTAGGGAAAACATTTTATTCCCATTTCAGATAAATCAGAAACCAAATTTCATGAATATAATCTTTAAAAGAAAGAATGTCCAAATACAATTTTTTTGTTAGAAAATATTATTTATCTTCATAGAATGTTATAGATGTACTTTAAATATACATATTCTCAAATCTAAACTTTTTATATTACTAAATAAATATATATTTGATCTATTAAAATGTTTTATAAACTTATCGGTCTAAAAAATATAATAATATGTTACTAATAATAAATGTTTTTGAAAAAATGGTATTTTTCACTAATGAACTAAAATAAATTTTTTCATAAAAATATAAAAAATTAGAATATAGAAAATAATGTAATGGTAAATTTAAATATCCAAATTTTTATTTAAAAATTAATTGTATAGTTTTTTAAATTATAATTTAAATAAAAAAATAAAAAATAACGAAATATAATATCATAGGAAACATACAATTTAAAAATAATTTACAAAAATATTTCCTATAAAATTCATTAACATTACTGTTAATATATAATTAGTATCAATAATTTTTTTTATATATTAAAATTTTCCATTTTAAAAACTCATAAAAATAATTTCTTTAAGTCACATTTTTTCATAAATCAGCCTAATTAGTTATTTAGCTAAATTAATCAAATTTTGTATCATTGAATTAATATTAATAGTGTGTAATATGTTTATTTTTAAAAATATTTTATAACATGGTTACTAGATTATTACCAATAAATTCTATAACTAACTTTTATTGGTTATATTATATTATATGATTCATTTTTCAGGGTTGTGTGTGATGGAAATATTGAACACAATTTTTAAATGAAACTATTTAATTTTTACTCTTGATGTGTTAAAAACAGCTTCTACACTTTGGTGATATATTGGAAGTAAATTCCTAATTATAAAATCATAATTTAAAACATTGTGAAAAAAAATTAATAGTTAATGTAAAAAATGTAATATGCCACATAATATAGAACTATTATGTAAAATATCGAGAGTCACCTATAATAGGAAAGAGGGTAATGACTTACCTTTCAGAATATACTCACACTAATGTAGAAATTAGCTATACTAATAACTAGTAAATTGATAAAAAATCATCCATAATAAAAACATATAACCAAAAAGTATATATACAAAATGATTTTTTTAAAGAAGTATCCCAATAATATAAGGTTTTGTAACAATATATTTCTTTAAATACATAACTCCTAACCCATAATATGTAATGAATAATAAATCATAATGGATTCAACAAATTTGTTCAACCAAATTAAAATGAAATGATATTATCTATCATATATCACAGCAAACATCAACCACACTGAACAACTAAAATTTTATATGAGGATTTTCATGAAAAAAGTGATAACTGTAGATGTTCCTATAAATGGGTGAGAAATAATCCTTATTGTGGTTTTCCAAGACAAATAGCCAACTAAAAAAACAAATTTATATTAAAAGAATAATTAATACAAATAGTTTGAACAAACCCAACATCGTATCACATCATCTTCAATCAAAATAATATATATGATCATTTATTATAGTTATAACCATGATAAAACACTGTTATGATATACATATAAAGTCTTATTTATATTTATAAGAATACAATATTCACATATACTAATATACTAATATTTAACTTCATTATGTAGTATTCGGTTTTATATTCCACCAAGAACCCTATGCCTCAATATAGGACCTTAGAATGTCAATGAGGGGTAACCATTGTTACAATCAACATTTGAATAGAATCATAATTTTCCACCATTGATAGATTATAGAGCAGATACATCAACCGTGTTTTGATTGGAGTCATATAGTGCGATTTTTCCCCACTGAGCATCATTAACCTAAAAAATGTGTGGAGTTGTTGAAATTAAATTCATATATTAAGAGACATATCATAATAATATCTCATCACACACTTTAATAAATTAATATTCTAATGAGTTATGAAGAATATACGATAATAAAATTCTATATACCATTTTTTATAAATATTCTTTCACTAACACAATTTTTTTGTCTGAAATGGTTAAACCATTTCGTTGAATCATCTCTTAATTTATATGTAATAACCTCAAATTGGAATGTATAATTTTTATAAAATAATATTGTGTTTTATGGATTAATCATCATAAATAACAAAATCCCAAAAATATGGACCATTATATTATACCCATAGTGTTGGAAAGGACATGATGTGGTAATGAAATTATGAAAATAAATAAATAAATTTATATATAAACAAAAATAATTGCCACATAAATGTAAATATACACATTGCTTCTAAGAATTAAATGAATACTATTTAATAAAATTAAGAACATTTTATAGATAATATGTTTCTTTATTAATAAATTATTAATATTAAACTAAGTCATAATTTATATGGAACAAGATTAAGTGTTGATAGTAAACAAAATTTAGTTTGTTGATAAAAATGTTTTTTACTATGTTTTTTTTTGACTATTTGTTTACAATTTTTTTATTTTTATTTGTAAATAATACTTTCAATTTTGGATTTATCAATATCATATTAACATAACATGATTTTTTATAAATTTTTTGTGATAGTTAACTATTATGTGAGTACAGTAAATAGAAAAATTTATAAATTCGTGCAAATTTATGATATTATGTTATTATAAGAATAAATTAAAAAAATTTGAATCCTCTTTCATATTAAATTATTTAATATAATATTGAATAAATCATTTAAAAAAATAGTAATTTATAATTCCATTCTCATCATTTTAAAAATTTATTTACCACATTATTAAAAATTATTTTTTTATTTCTTTTCACTAATTAATTTCAACATGATAATTTGATGTTTATTATTTAAATAATTTTTATATAAATTCTAATATAATTATTAAATTTATTTTCATTGAATTTTAGTTAGTAACATTGATAAATCTATCATAATCAAAATCCATTTTTTCTTAAAAATAATATTTTTTAAAAAACAGTGTTTTTTCATTAAATGTGCTTATGTTAAACATAATTTTCAATGAAAAATTATTTTTTTCATAAATTATTTTTCATATTTACAATTATTGGGTCCGAGGAATCTGATAGTGATTTTTTTATCTTCATTCATAAATGATAAATTACAAAAATAAAAACAAGTTACATTGGTGAAAATTAAAATATCAACGTTGAATAACCTTATGGATGATAGTAAAAATATGTTTAAAAACATGTTTGTTTATGAATATTGGATGTTTTGATCTACCATAACTTACCTTTTATATTATGAATAATGAGATCAATAATTGTGGTTTTTTTGTGCAATCCCATACATGAATAATTTTTTTTCTTACTCCTTAAAATACAAACATGGAAGAATTTATTTTATACTATTTATGTATGTACAATATTCATAAAATAATAAGTCATTAATATGGTCCAATTTGAATAAAAAAAGTAATCATCCTTATAATTTAATCCAAAGAACAATGTAGAAACCCAAGAATATAGTTCTTCATAATTTTCATTTTCAAAAAAGGAGTCTAAAACTCTTAGAAAATGAAGTTACAAAATTATAATTCAAAATAAAAAATTAATTCTTGAACCATCAAAGGTTTGGTAGTGATTATATTATAGTGAGAAAGGATTATAAAAAATTATTTTATGAACATTGTTTATATTGATTATGCTTATTAACAACCAATGTGGATAAGTGATTAGAAAAATATAATACAAGAATAGAATTATTTTCGTACTAGATTATATATAAATGTATATAAGAATAAGGTTTTGGGATAAAATATTTTGATTTTTATCTTTATGATATAGGATGGTAAATCGTTGTTTTTAAATTAAGGATGCTGGTAATTGACATGTTAACATGATATCCTTTCATTGTGTTACATAATCTATTATTGAATATTATTTCTTCATGGTAACAAATATTAATAAATTCTATTTCATAATTTATTGGGGAAAGATTTTTCTGAAATAAAATAAATTTCATTATTATTATTATTTTCATTTTTATTAAAAAAATTATCTTTTTTAGAAGAGACTCATTAATATGACATCTATAACCATGTTGTTTAGAAAATTGTCATTTTACATTCTGGTTTTAATTATATATTAAATATTAGTTACTCTTTATGTTAATATTTATAAATTAATAAATTCTATATGCTATTTGATAATTATGTATATGGTATCATATGTTTAATTATGTTCATGTTGTGTAATATTCTTAAGTAACCAATTCTTTACTCTACGTTCTATTGCATATATGATGATAATTTTTTTAATGTTTAACATGAATATAATGATGATTATAGTCAGAGTCCTATATCATTCATTAATGAAAATGGAAATTGTTTTATATCTCATGAGATATTAAGAAGTGGATATAATGTCTTTGATTAGAATTGTATGGGAATTATGGTATAACGTAAATTTTCTGGCATTGATATAATGAGGACGTTTACATATGTGTGGGAATAATGGGTTTTTTCAAACTTATTTTCATATAGTTATAGTTGGCCCGTGATATGTTGTTTAATATCATGTTATTATAGTTTCATAAGCGGAATTTTATTTCCCTAAAATGACATGTTTTCATGATCGTAACATTTTTAATGTTTTTCATAGTACTGTATATTCCTAAAAGGTTTTTTGATTAATGATTCTTTTTTGAGAAATATTTTGTAATTTGTATTTTCTTAATGATATTTTTAGAATATTATGATTCCATACCATGATTAATTATTATCATGAATAGTTTTATGACCTTTAATCATGAAATTTATTTCATCATCATATTCTCCTTCATGATTATGAAATAAGACACTACGATATAACTTTTTATTTAATGAATAATTTCAACTCAACCATTCCTTTATTTTTAATTCAAAATGATATAAAGATGATTATATCAAGAAAAAATTCATGAAATGTTCTAGAGTATAATGATTATATATAAATTTTTTCAAGGGTTTTGGAAAAAGTTATTTTCATAGATAATTTCTAATTGATTAAAAAATTGATTATTTAGGTTACGTGGCTCAATATTAGATGTGTTATTTACATTATTATATTATTGTAATATTTATGTTTTTTAGAATGTGTCGATATATTTTCTATCTGGGTAGGATAATATTTCTTTGGAAACTATTTCTGTTATATTTTGATAATTTGTTTTGTTAACCTTGTTATTAGGGTTTTTAAAACATAATAAAACTCTATAGATGAACCAATGATTATGATTTTATATTCCTTAATTGTAAAATCCTTGATTGGATAGTTCACTATTGAAAGTATATCAATATATTGATACTAAAAAAATTCTATAACTGGAACACTTATACCATGAATTAATAAACATGAAATATTTTATTGTGTATGAAGTCAACTTTCACCTTATACATGATAATGTGGCCTAATTTCTTAACTTAATTGACACTCCGAAGGGTTTTTTAGATGATAATATTCTATTTACAAACCACTATAAAATATTTCTTTCATATTAACATTTATGAATTATAAAATGTATTGTAGGGTAACCCATCAATTAAGAAACCCATTTTCAATTGAGAGTGATATAGGTTAAACTAAAGGCGTTATATGGTAATGAGATCATGTAATAGAACCAATAAGTTAAATGATGAATCCCTTTTATAATTATTACATTCCCCATTATTCTTAATGGTCTTTCACTAATGCAAAATCTTTTAATTTAATAATGTATGGAACTATAAATAAATATGGGTTTGAGGGAAAATGTGGATATTACATTAATGAGAAACACATCAGAATCAGAGTTGCAATGAAAACCCCTATGATTATACCAATGAAACAATCATAAAATATTATTTAATATTTTAACATAGAAATATAATAAAACACACAAAATAATAAAAATACATATTCTAATTGAAGAAAAATTGATGATTATTGTGATCGAAATAATGTTAAATAATCTATATGTCAAAAACCATTGAAGAAACTCCCAATGAATTATAAGAAGGTGTTTGGAAGATGATTTATTTTTGTATGTGAATTCCAATACTAAATGTGAATCATAATATTTATGATCAAAACAACCTCTAATTTGGTTTGTTATATGTATTGATTGAAATTTATTCTAGTAATTCTAGTTTATCTAATGTATTTTCAAATGACATTAAATCACGAATCCAATTATTTGATAATAAAAAAAATATTATAGTTATAAGATTATTATAGGAAATTTAATAATTTATTGGAATAAGAATATTATTAATATCCTTTTTTTTACAATTTCAATTATATTGTTTTGAATGTATTTGATATTCACACATACAATATATTTTATTTTTTTAAATGGGGAACTCAAATATGTGATCTCAAATATACATATAAAACCTATCACTTCATTAATGATTATAAACTCTAATGGGAATCTAATTAAGGGGTTTCTTGTATCAAATTGCATGAATGAAACACAATATTTAGATATATCTCTCAGGAAGGAATTTTTGGGTTTCATATTCTAACAAAATTATGTATGGTTTCTACCACATTAGATATTATTTCTCGAATCATATATATATTATGGACACCATTAAATATCTTTATTTTTAATTAGTAATTTAATTTATTAGGTATAAATTTGATTTACAGTGGAGAATGTAACAACATAAGATTTAATTGTATATTTTACTTAAATAAATATATTTTTTAATGTAATAATCCAAAATCAATCATGAGAACCAAAAATATATAAAAACCTGAATGTTATTCACAGAGTTTTTAGGTTAAAAATTTTATAACAAGATTATGAATATGAATATGAATATATATATGTATATATATATAAACAAAGTAATGATCACATTAAATATCAACTCAACTGGTGAAACCTAACAACTAATGGTGGTATTTTTTTTAAATTTACTTATTTTCATGAATTTGGTATCTTTATATGTTTATATTATTAACAATACTAAATAATAATTTATATGAAAAGGATGTATATATAATATTAAAAATGTTTTTCAACTATTTTTTTTGTAAATATTATACAATATTAAATAGAATATATAAATTTTATATTTTAAGATAAAATTTTTTAAAATATAGAATCAATTGTCTATTTATCCTGATCATATTACCATAAGATTATTTTGTTGGTTTTTTTTTATTATATATTTTTTTGGTAAATAGTGAAAAGACAATTTTTATTAATGTCCTCACTTCTATAAAATTATATTATTATATAAATCCATTAAATGTTTCTAAAATAGTTTTACAACTTAATAATTATTTAATCATAGAATGTATAATTTTAAAATACTATTTATAATTTATAATCCCAAATTAATAATTTAAAAAAATTATATATCATTTTAATGAAAATATAATTCTTCTACTTTGATTATCTATTTATAAAATTTTAAAATAATTTTTTTGATTTAATTTATTGTTTAATTAATAAATTTTTAATTATAATAATGAATTAAAATTAATATGAATTAATATATTATATAATTCTACCCTAATCATAAATTATTTATTTTTAAAAAAATTGTAAAATTTATTTCATCGAGTTACATGTGGTTGTTTGAAAAATATATTTACAAAACAATTGATTTTTTATAATTTTTATTTCATATTTAAAATAATTGTGTCCAAGTTATATTATAAAGATAATTTTTTATTAAATAATAATTTGTTGAATTTAAAAATATTTACCATGGTGAAAGACAAGATGTTAAAAGTGATATACTCTAGTGGTATACAACATAAATTTTTTTTGTTAATGGTGGGGGTGTTTATTATACATATATTCCATATAATCCATTTTTTATCAATTTTTGGGCACTTATATTGAGTGATATATACCCTTATTGAATCGATTTGGGTATTAATCAAAGTGAAACTTATTTTGACTTATTAAATGAGTAATCCTCACCTCACATCCCTGCACTCTAGAATCAAAAATTAGTAATGAAAATCATCTTATAACTATTCTCCAAAATAATATACATCTTAAGGAATTTTTTTATTATCAAAAGTACAACCTTAAAATGATTAATCCCTTCAGAAGGGAGATAATCCAAGAAGAGAGGTAAAAGTCACTAACCATAATTTCTATTTCCTAAAACTAATGATAATCCGTTATTCCATAAATTTAATTTTTCTATATAATAATTATAATACAATTGTGATTATTATACAAATATTTAATCATAATTAGTTTATATTAGTAATCATTCTCCCCATTTTCATTATGAAAAATAAAAATTTGAGTCGTCTATTTTGCAAACTATTGCCTTCATGAATAATGATGTATCAATTATCCTTCACGTCAATATATGAAAAATGTAACATATTATATATATATATATATATAATCCTGATATTTATAGTTATGATATATAATTAATATGATTATTTCTTGTTAATATAATAAGTGGATATTATTATAATAGAATCCTATAATATCTGTGAGAAACTACTAATATCTTCCTCATTTTTTTCATTTTCATGTAACATGAAAAAAATCCCAGGTAATAGAATTATACCATTACAAATCATTATGATAAAGATTCAAAGATCGTTAGTTTTTATTGAATCATTATAACTGGTAAAAAAAGTATGGCCATCTATAATTTTACAAGTCATGTTAGAAATTGATAAGTTCATTAACTGCACATGCTCAAATGAGATTGCAACTGTCTAAAACCATAAAAAATTGTAATTAATTATTAATTCAAATAGAGATATATAATAATATTTATTTAAATTAAATAATTAATATGTTAATTTTTATGATATATAATGTTTAATTATTAAGATAATTTCATAGGTCAAGGTAATGGACTTGGTAACTCAAAATCCATTATATGAATAATTTAATTTACTATTTATTATAGTTTTTTAAGACATTACATTTCAAATAATTTTTATTCCATATTAATTGGGAAATTTAAAAAAAAAAAATTTCATATAACAAATTAAATTATATTATATTTGAAAAAAATGAAATTTTTTATAACACCACATGATTTTACGAAATAATACTATGTGAAAAAAATTTATTCCATTGGTAATAATGGTTCCATGAAACACCTTGTTTAAATGGAAGTTGATATATTATTAAAATATTATTTTATATGAATTTTATTACATATCCATTTGATTGGATGGTTTGAATAAGACTAGCTATATTATAAAAAATATATGGCTTCTTATGTATAAATTGAATTAATTTTTTTCAATTAATTTGAAATGAAAAAAATCATTTTAAAACAAAATAGTCATTTTTATAAAAAAATATGTTTCTAGGAAATATGTTCTTATATTATAAAACTAAACTATTCTATATTTGTTAATAATTTTAATAAACTTTTGTTAATATATATTCAATAAGATGTTTTAATAGTCATTTAATATATTTTATATGTGTGGGATGAAAATAAACCCCCTTTTATCTTAAAAGTTATTTCTTCTAAAAGGAAGTATTCAACACATTTTACCTAATTTTTTCAAAATTAATTTCTTCTACTTATAATATATTTATTTTTTAATATATATTCAATATATTTAAATATAATTTTTAAATATGGTAATTAGTTCCCTTTAATGTTTATGCATTATTAATAGTGACATAGATTAAGATTTTGACCTCGATAAAGGGTATATATAATGACCCAAACTTAATATACATGGATTTTATAACATTTTATATGGATATTTATTAAATTGAAAAATGCATGCCCAAGGAAAATAATAGTTTAGTGGCGTTGGCGACATGAAATTAAAATATTTTATCTTGGTGAAAGAACTTGAACATCTCTAATGAAGATATACACATGTATTACTTATAAAAAAATTATTTATTTATAATTCGGAGAATGTAAATATAATAAATGGGTGAGCTCAGATGCTCACTAAGGGTAAATTAAGGAAATGTGTTTGAGTAACACAAACAAAAGGGTATGGAACATTAGTATAACATTAAAAGATCATACCCTACATATTAGAGATCATAATAAATATATAAATTTCATAAGACTTGGATCATAAGGGAATTAATAGAATATATAATGAAAATATTACATAGGAATAAGACATGGAATTAATTGAAATATCATTGGTTTATAATTTTTTGGACATGTATAAGTAGAAACATGTTCACTCATTAAACTAGGGACATTAAATTAGGCCCTCGACATTAAAAAGTAGACCTACAACCTGTCCCATGGATAACATTGTGAAAATGTCATCAGTTTTAGACATAACCTTATGAACCTGAAGTGAGGTCCATTAATAACATTTTGAACATGTAATCAGGTTCATGCATAATATTATGGACACCAAACTAGATCCATGCATAACATTGTGAACATGTAATCTGCTTCACACATAACATTGTGAACATGTAAACTTGTTCACGCATAAATTTATGGACATCCAACTAGGACAATGAATTACATAATGAGAAATTAATAAGGTTCAATCATAACACTGTGAACATGTAATAATGTTTAAGAATAAACTAATAGATATAAAATCAGGTCCATGTTTATAATTGTGAACATGTAATCAGGTTTACAGATAAAATTTATACTCATGAGTCATCCTTTGATACCCAATTCATTGGAGGGATATATAGGTCTCACCCATATCAGAATAATATAAATCATACATGTGCCATAATAAAAAACCCCCATCATATGTTGTCCCATAAAAATAGAATTATTTTGTTAACATCAAATCATAACCATGAAATGAAATGGATATTAATAACATTTTATCACATCTTACCTTTTGAAAAGTTATATGTTTGATAATCACTTCATGAATTCATAACCTTTGAAAAAGATTTGGTTTCAAATGAATAAAACATGTGGAAAAGAAATGGGTTTCTTAAATATCATGAAATCAAGAATAAATAATTCATAGAAAGAAAATTAATGGATCCTTTAGATCATTTCTTACAAAGGCATGAGTAACATCAACAGATTTCATCTTAGATGCAAAATATTTTGAAATATCTTTTGAAATATTTTTTTGTGGAAAATATCCTTTCTTCATTAAAAAACCAAAAAACAATTTGAAACTCATTTCTGTTAAAATAATCGTTAAAACTTATAAATATGGATTATAAATCATTTGGGAAACATTTATCATTGAAAACATATAATTAATTACTGCCAAAATTTAATAATTTATTAAACACAAAACATTTTTGAAACCAATTTATTATATAAATGACATGAAATAATTTTAATGATTCATTAAAAAGAATAAAATAATTTTAAATACAGTTTATATGAAAATTAACTTAAAGGGTCATTTGAAGACATTTTTTTAAAATATTTTTTCTAAAATAAAAAGGATTTCCGACCAAAGAGTTATATACTGACAGGTTTTATTAAAAACAATTCTTAGTTGATTATTTACTAAAGAGTGAAAAATTGGCACTAATACTTTGATATATCTTGAATAAATATAGATGATTAAAATTCATGAGTTTTCCTACGGGGTGGTTTATAATATTTCATCAATTTATGCATAAATATATAAAATCTAAAAAATAATGTGACAGATTCATAAACTCTTACCACATGTCAAATTGGGATCAAACGCTCAATGTATGAAAATTAAATTTCAAAAATATTAAAATATCTTGTGAATAATTAGATTTATGATACAAAATTTCAAAGGAATTATATACATCAAATTGAAAAATATAGGTGCCTAACATGACTTGTGTCTGAAAGAATGTAAATTCAGATAATATTACATTAGCAATTTTGTAACTTCTGAAACATAAATAATTTGAAATAAATGTAATAAAATAGAAATATCAATTCACATAAATTTATGTATGGGAATAATAAAATACATCCATGGTTAGTATGCACTCCACCTTAAAGGAATGGGTGGTGGATAAATTATGTATCTCAAGAAAATTAAATGTTAGATGAAATTACCTTACCCTGACTGTTTAATCCCATTTAAATCATTCAAAAATATGTATAATAAATATAAATTTGTTATAAATCATTTATAGGACCATATTATTATTTATAATACCATATATAGTTTGACTTTTATCTTATATTACTCACTTGTTAACAATTATATGCAAAGGTTTCACTTCTGGTAACATTTGCGTTGTATTTTGCATGTGCCTTAATTTGTTATATTGTGTGTATTTATACTTATTTCTAGATTCAAGAATGTACAACATGAAATAAATATCATTTACATCCAGTAAATCTATATTATAATAATTCATAGAATAAATATATATCTAATTAAATACATCGTTCATGGAGACGGTATGTCACACATACACAGGAACACTATTTTAATTTAATTGTTATATTGAAACAAAAAAAGAAGTAAAAGACACACACATATATATATATATATGTATATATATAATTATTATATTAGTTTTATTATATCATATATAACATATATATATTTACTTCATCTATCCATAATACATTCTATGTATTATATAAATTAATGAAATCGCATTGAGTTGGAGGTAGACCACAATTACTCAAAATGGAATTATCATATTAACACAAAATATGAAGTATAAATATGTGTGTTTTAAAATAATTAATGAATATTAAATTCATAATAAATATCATATATATCATATATAAATATAGTTTCTATCATAATGAACACCATGATATGTGGTAAATGTTTTTTAACAATATTCATTTATTGAGGCGGTAGTCCACCAACACATAAACAATTTGTTCATTACACATTAGATAGATGTTTGTGTAAGTTATGGTAAAAAACATAGCATAAAAGCATCCCAGTATAAAAATGATACTTTTTTATATTATCCTAGCGGATGAATATTTTAGGTAGTTGATAATATAAATAATATAATGGAGTTTTAGGGAGGGTGTTACCTCTTGATCGGGTAATTCCCTTTGGTTTGAGAAAAAAACTTATTTGTAATGTTTTCTACCCTAGGGGAGGTATAATGGTGGATGGGAGGGATTTTAGGGAGATAATTGGGCATATTTGTTTCCCAGAATTAGTATATTTATAGGTGTGAGGATTTTTAAGTTAAATAGGCCTTTTTAATGGAGGAGGAGTGAATCATTTATAATATTTTAAAATAATGTAACCCCAGCCATTTTTTTTATTAAATATATATAAATAATTTTCCAAATTTGATACGAGGAAAATATCGAAATACGACCTTCCAAGGGCATTAGGACAAGTGTATAGCTCATTTTGGGCCTTACAGTTAGGGTTTGGTCCCTCATTATGCTTAAATAAACCTTAATCATTGTACTTAATTTTAATTACATCACTAATATTTTGGTTCCGAAACTAATTTTACCTTATTAGGGATTATTTTTAAAACTATTTCTAAATATGGAACCCATTTTTACAAATTCTATTAAAATATATAGAATAAATTAATTAAAATATAATCTAACAATCTGGTGGGTGATGAGGGTTTTTAATGAAAAAACAGACAAATGTTTGTTATGTTTTTATAGTGAATTTCAAAATGGAATTCATCCAAATGAAATAAATTGGATTTATTGATAAATATATTATGTAATTAAACTTTTAAACCAATTTAATATATAATTTATCCTTAAAAATAAATTTAATAAAAAAGAAGTCTCTAATAAAAATACAGTGTTTTTGACCATTCAATAAATAATTGAAACCTTAAAAAAATGATTACGAACCTAATTTTTATATTTATTTTCCAAATATAATGATTATTTTGACATAATAAATATATAAAAGTACAAAAAATTGGATTTTAAATCGGTTCTCTATTATAACAAGATAAAACTATCATTATATATATATATATATATATAGGTTTTTAGTTATAAAATTGAATTTTTATTCTTATATTTTGTCCATAAAAACATAACGATTATTAAAAATAATATTTGATTTAATATATAACACATATATATTAAAATAATATCACTTAATAATTAGTATTAATTTAATTAATAATCATTAAAAAACATTGTGATCATATTAATGTTTTACAATAAAAATACTCCCACAAAATTCAATTTTTTTTGTATATTAATTTCTCAATGAATTTTTACTAATTTATTTATTTATATATTGAAAAAATATATATCCATATATTTATGTTAATAATATTACTAAAATATAATTTAATAGCTATGTTATATTATATATATATATTATATATTCTTTTTTCTTAACACTCAATAATAAGAGTTATGCAAGCCATTGAGGGAAGTCTTTGTTGTTTGTAACATAAGACAACCTTAGTCCTCTATATAGAGAGTGCTAAACTTTGTATTTCATGTATTACACATAAACCTAGAATAGTTATTTAATTAAAAATACGCAATTTTTAGTGATTATTGAAATGAAACATATTAAAAATTAAAATTAATATAAAAAATAACAATTCACATAATATCAGGGTGTTAAATCCCCCCCCCCATAAATTGAATTTTTCCAAAAAAATTCGTCTCATGTAACATAGTATTAATACTTGATAGTGTCATTCTAAAAAACTAACATCGTATAAATTAATACTACAACATTCCCTAAAAAGGGAATGTTTGAACCATAATAGTTACCCAAAGTTACACATAAAGAGTTTACCACATGGGAGAACAATATTTTCTAGTGAAAACATGGAAATTTAAGGGAAATATTTCTCTCATGTTCTGATGTAGAGTGATAGAGACTAAGGTCAGGAGATTGTTAACAATCACAAATCCATTAATCATCATTGAACGAATAGATCATCTAATTCATTGGAAATGGATGTAACACCCGAGACTTTTATGTTATATAAATTATCAAAGGAATCTTTTTCTACACAACACTTGCTTGACTTGCTTTACACGCAATCGCGACCTTCCTCGATAGCTTGCGTCGTACGCAATACCGAGTTTCACTAAACAACAATATGCTATTAAAACTAGCCGTTATGAATAGTAATAACCACTTTTTGAAATTTTATAAATTTTATTTTTCAAAATGGACTTCATTTTTGGACTCAGAATATCGAAATTAGCCTAGGGTGAAATTTTGGTATTTTTCTGAAAACATTCAATTTTTGATGAATAGTGAAACCACTAAGTGGTAGGTTAAAAACTGAATTTTGCATAAAACATAATTTTACCGCTTCTGTGAATGAAATTTCGAAAATCCGAGAGACACGGTTAATATCAAGGACTAAAATGTGGTTCAATGAGATGAAAATAATTTTTTGGTGAATAGTAACTTTTTACGATTTTTACCGCGGTTAATAGTAAATAGGGTAACTAAGGGTAAATATGATATTAATATTACCCTAACACATGTCCTAATTCTATTGGACAAGTGTAATTCGACCAAAAACAAACTTAGGAATAAAATATGACCATTTAGGCCCACTTGGATTAGATTAGGACATTTATTATTAATTTATTTAAAGAAGGGTTAAAATAGTTAAAATCAAAGTTTAATAAGTAAATAATTTTTAATATGGGGTTATACATAAGATAAATTCAATTGTAAAAATTCCTTAGAAAGCTAAAAAGATTTCCTACATGATGATATTTTATTTGTAATTTTTAGACATTAAATAATTTAATTTATTTATGACATAATGATGATGCAGTAATTATCTTATTAATGAAATATTGACATAATTGATGTTATAAACACCAAAATAAATGTAATTTGAGACTTTTTATGAATTCCACTAATTTTCTAGGTTACTATGATATATTCGTGTTGATTTAAACAACTTGGTTCGAACATATAATTCTGTTATGACTTTCAAACAAATCATATATCAAATAGTGTCAAAATTGACACAAAATAGTTTTTAAATCAAATATTATATTATTAATTGTTTTTTTATTCCTAAAAATCTAAGGTTCGGCCAAATGACTTAGATAAGGATATATATATTATGAATAAACAATTTGGGGTTCGTTTGGCATGTTATAGTAAGTGTATTAACCATATAGTGAAGGAAAACAAAAAGACACGGTAAAAGTTAAAATAATTAACTTAGAGTTAAATCTAATTGATAAGGTTAAAATAATACCCTAAACTTGTCTAAATCCTATTGGTTGATAGGATTTCGTCCCATCCCCACTTTATCTTCGAAATAAGACCCTTTTGAATCATTATAAACCTATTTTGACTTTAATATAAAATAATATTTTGAGATATTCCTAAGGTGCCCCTCTCCTCCCTTATAAAAGGGCACCTCCTCCCCCTCCTCCTCACACCAAATTGAGCACTCAAGCTCGGCCAACCCCTGCCATTTTCTCCTCTACACTTCCCTAGAATAATCCTAGAGGTCCTGGTCTTCTCCAAAGACCAATCTTAGTTCCTTAAGTGGAGGATTCAAAGAAGCGTTCCAAAGAAGAGGTAATATCCATTACCGATCTTTTCAATTTCTTTCTTCTTCAACTTCTTCTTCTTTAGTTGTTTCATGATAAAGTAATTAAATCAGTATTACTTACATACTGATATGTTATTATAAATATGAAACAACCCTAATTCACCTTCTACGGAAAAATGAAATCACCACGCGTGCGTACGTACGAAATACCGTCTCCACGCCGTGGTGTAATCTATTTTCCACCATCACCTTACAAGGATGGGTATAATGGTGTAATGAGTAACTACATATGATTATTATGAAGTAATATTGATACTGAAATAATATATATATATACTCCAATACAATTCCACGATCATAGGAACGATATCATCACTCGTGCGTACGTACGGAATACCGTCTCCACGATGTGATGCGACTCGTTCTACATGATCTTCATTTCATAATGATTATATAAATGAATTGAATAAATGAATATGGTATATACTACACTAATACCATTCTGGAAATGAATTATCTATAACCTAAAGATAAGAATAAGAATTTATTCGACAAAATACGCATAAGAACAAAAAGTTATAAAGAACCGAGTATCAAGTAACAATGAAATATTACTAACAAGAAGCTAATAATATGACCATATATGATATCATATAAATATGTATGATTCTGGAATAAGTCAATAACATTATTTAAACCATTATACAGGAGCTTCGGACACGTACAAAGCTAATCGGACCTAAGGTAAGGAAAATATCACAATCTCATTTTTATCCGAGATTGTTTATTCGTAAGTAATTACTGGGGTGTATTTTATCATCCACATCCATGTTCCCTCAATATGTAATATTGTTTCCATCCACTTACAATATTTTAAATCCAATTTTACCCTTCGGTAAGTTTTTTGTAAAAGATATGAAAGGAATCTTTTGTCATTTTTCGTACGAGGTACTTTTTGACTTTTCCGACAAAAGTACGAAGAATGTTTTTTTTAACTTATACAGCATGAATGGATTCTTAAAACATTATTTCCAAGAAGCTTCCTTTACAAGTTTTCAAGTTTATTTTTAATCAACTTCTTTTATTTTAAAGTTGTATGACATGTTATGAAAGGAAAAATGTTTTTGAAGAAGAAAGGATATTTTCCTCAAGAATGGAGTTCAAGTGTTTTATCAAAATTATTTTCCATCTATGATAATAAAGGGTTCTGTTTTTATCCCTATTATTACATTGATTTGATCATGTTGTAATGAAATTATTTTTATGAATTCCTTTATCTTATATGAATTGATTTATGATGTCATGATGTTTCTAGAATCCCATTTTTTGTTATATGTGTTATGCGATGATGTATGATTATGTGGCACACATAAGAAAGGATTCATTATAATATGGGTGGGACCTATATCTCCCTCCAATGCATTGGGTAAAGATTTTATATCTCATGAGATAGACATGGCTGGAACGGAAGGTTATTTCGGTTCAGTGATACAGGACTGAAACGAGGAGTGAACTCGGTTCAGAAAGGGAATTTGTCCACTAAGATAGTCTTGGCAATGATTCATGACTAACAAGAAATGTTTTTCCATGATTATGTGTGCATGCCACAAAGTTTCAAGTTTTATGTTATGATTTTGGGGATCTCATTTTCACTTCTATGATTTATTCCATGTTAAGATATTATGATCTCTTTTGCAGGTTTTGATTTTCAAAAAGATATGATATGATTTTTATTTCCTTTATTTGCCCTTGCTGAGCATTTGAGCTCACCCTTTTATGTTTTCTTTTCCCCAGGTCAGGAAGATGGATATTAAGTAGAATATGCTAAAAGGGACCCTAGATATGATGAAATAAATGGGAGACACTGTAGAAGATTTATGAACCAGTTGTTTATGTTTCCCAGTTTCTAAAGACACTATACCTATACGGTCCTTTGTGGTTTTGTCATATGTTGTAATAAGTGTGCTTCAATTTTGAAGTATTAACAATGTATGTAAAGTATGGGTCGTTATAGTTGGTATCAGAGGAAAGGTATAGTCAACCTTTGGAAACTAGGATGTGAAAGCCTTAGTAAGAACCCTAAGAATAAGTCTAAGCATAGAACACAATCTTAGAAATGGCCATGAATAACCTAGGATAAGACCATAAGCATGAAAATTTTATTCTTGAATTATGTGGTTTCCTATTATAATTAGTGTTGCTCACACTATTCTTCTTGGTTTTAGTCAATGGCTGGAACCCGAAGGAACCGTGTTAATGCGGAATGCGATGGGAAATGCAATGATTGTCCCCCTGAGCAACCAAACGATATGGGAGCTGGAATGCAAAATCTTGTAGCCATGTTCACACAACTTTCTCAAGCTATGAATCATGCAGGATTTCCAAACGAGCAAAGGAGGGAGCAACATTCTGTTGAATCCTTCATGAGGCAGCGTCCACCTTCTTTCAGCGGGTCTACTGATCCATTAGTTGCTGAACAATGGATTAGTACTACTGAAAAGATATTTTCAGTTTTTCAATGTTCTGAACATGATGAAGTCATCCTAGTAGTGTACCGTTTGGAAGGACATGCTGATCAATGGTGGAATCTTGTTAAGAATACGAGGCAAAGGGATGAAATTGAGTCTATGGAATGGGACGAGTTCAAGAACTTATTTTTCAATAAGTACTTCCCTCGTATTCTCCGAACAAAGATGGAGAAAGAGTTTCTTGAACTAAAGCAAAGGGATGATGAATCTGTTAGTACCTATGAAGAAAATTTTACAAGGCTTGCAAGGTACGCTTCTGGTATTATTATCCAACCTGAGAGTAAGATCGATCGATTCTTTAGTGGCTTAAAACCAAGTCTTCGAAGGGCGTTAGCCATAAGGGACTTCAATAGCTACGAGGAAATCATTCGATGTGCTCTCAAAGTCGAGATGGAGATTGGAGTAACCCATCAGTCACATGGGTTTGATAAGAAGAGGAAGATGGAATTCAAAGGAAACTCTAAAGAGCACACTGAAAAGAAGATGAACTTTCCATTATGCTCAAAGTGTGGAAAGAAACATGGAGGGAGTTGTCTTAAAGGGACAAGTAAATGTTTTAAATGTGTAAAGGAAGGTCATCGGGCATTTGAATGCCGTGATAATGGGAAGAAGATGTCTAATGATGCAAACAAAGGAAGGGATACACAGAATGAACCTACTACACTTCAATGTTTCAAGTGCAAGGATATGGGGCATTATGCCAATCAATGCCCAAATCCAAGGGTTGATGATGATGGTCGACGTCAACAAAGTCTTAAGGCTAAAGACAAAGGAAAGTCACATGCAATTTCTATCAGCGATGTGGAGTACGATAACGATGTGGTGAAAGGTACACTTACCATCCACTCTAAAGTAGCAAATGTTTTATTTGATTCTGGATCCACCCACTCTTTTATTTCTGGAGACTTTTCTAAGGGTATCACCGTATTACCTCAACAATTAGATGTTGAGTTAGCCGTGACAACACCTAATGGCACATCAATCGCATCAAAAGTTTATAATTCTTCTCCGATCGAAGTTTGTGGGAAAGTGCTTCCTGCAAATCTTGTGATCCTTCCTTTAGTGGAATTTGATGTGATTCTTGGCATGTATTGGCTTTCTCTACATGGAGCTCATATAAATTGCCAAAGAAGGGAAGTCACATTTCATATTCCAGATCAATATACGATCGTCTATCAATGCAAGGATGAACATAACCTTCCAGTGGAAATTTCTTCCATCTTATGGGTATTGATTCCACTAAATGAAGGTTATTTATCTCAAATGGTTGGTGAGAAACTCACGATTAAGAATATGCCCATTGTACGGGAGTTTGATGATGTCTTTCCGGAGGAATTGCCGGGTCTTCCACCAAATCGTGAAGTTGAGTTTTCAATAGAACTCGTACCGGGTGCTTTGCCTATTTCAAAGACACCTTATAGAATGGCCCCAATTGAGTTGCAGGAATTGAAGAAGCAACTCCAAGAGAATCTTGATAAGGGATTCATATGCCCTAGTGCGTCACCTTGGGGAGCACATGTTCTATTTGTTAAGAAGAAAGATGGATCAATGAGACTCTGCATTGATTATCGAGAACTTACCAAGATCACTATCAAGAACAAATATCCTCTCCCATGCATTGATGACTTATTTGACCAACTACGCGGAGCTCAATACTTTTCCAAGATTGATCTTCGTTCAGGGTATCATCAATTAAGGGTCAAAAGGGAGGATATACCAAAGACGGCTTTCCGTACAAGGTATGGACACTATGAATTTATAGTGATGCCATTTGGTCTTACTAATGCCCCTGCTATCTTCATGGATCTAATGAATAGAGTCTTTAGAGACTATCTTGATCAATTTGTGGTAGTCTTTATAGACGATATTCTTGTCTATTCAAAGAGCAAGGAAGAGCATGAAGATCACTTGAGAATTATATTGAAGACCCTGAGAAAGGAGAAGCTTTATGCTAAATTTACCAAGTGTGAATTTTGGCTTCAAAAAGTTGCATTTTTGGGTCATATAATCTCAAAATAGGGGATATTTGTGGATCCAGCAAAAACAGAGGTTATCGAAAGATGGTCGAGACCAACCATAGTAACTGAGATCAGAAGTTTTCTTGGTTTGGCTGGATATTATCGACGTTTTGTAAACGATTTTTCACGATTATCTAATCCACTCACCAAGTTGACTCGGAAAGGAGTTAAGTTTGTCTGGACAGAGGAATGTGAAGAGAATTTCAAGGAGTTGAAAAGAAGGTTATCCAGTGCACCTGTGCTCACACTGCCTTGTAGTGGAGAAAGGTTTGTGATCTACAGTGATGCATCCAAGAAGGGATTGGGGTGTGTTCTTATGCAAAATGATATGGTGATAGCTTATGCCTCACGACAGTTGAAAATCCATGAGCAAAATTACCCAACACATGATTTGGAGTTGGCTGCGGTAATCTTTGCATTAAAGATTTGGAGGCATTACCTTTATGGTGAAAGGTGTGATATTTATACTGATCATAAAAGTTTAAAGTATATTTTCACACAAAAGGAGTTGAATATGCGTCAAAGAAGATGGTTGGAGCTGATTAAGGATTATGACTGCTCAATCCATTACCACCCTGGGAATGCAAACAAGGTGGCAGATGCATTAAGTCGACAAGACCATGCTAGTTTATCCATGATGAGGATCACAAAAGATCCAATATTTATGGATTTACAAAGGATGGATCTGGGAATTATAATGGAAGGGGAAAAATCTTATCTTTCTCAAATGAATGTTCAACCATCTATACATGTGAAGATTAAAGAGGCACAGAAAGAAGATGTCGAGTTACAAAAGAAGGCGAGAAATGTTCCTGAATTCAACCTTGATTGTGATGGGATAATAAAGTTCAGGAATCGGGTTTGTGTTCCTCCCATCCCCGAATTAAAGAAGGAGCTGCTGGATGAGGCTCATAGTTCTTCATTCTCTATTCATCCTGGAAGCACGAAGATGTATAGGGACCTGAAAGAGTAATTCTGGTGGGATGGCATGAAAAGAGATGTTGCTGAATTTGTCTCTCGATGCTTGGTTTGTCAACAAGTTAAAGCTGAGAGACAGAAGTCTAAGGGGATGTTACAACCATTACCCATACCCGAATGGAAATGGGAAAACATCACTATGGACTTTGTCACAGGACTTCCTAAAACATCCAAAGGCAATAATTCTATTTGGGTCATAGTTGATCGTCTTACAAAGTCTGCACACTTCATTCCTATTAGAGAGGATTTCTCTCTAGATCAGCTTGCCAGGATATATGTAAAGGAAGTGGTAAGATTACATGGAGTACCACTTTCTATTATATCTGATCGGGATCCGAGATTTACCTCGAAGTTCTGGCGAAGTCTTCAGCATACTCTGGATACAGAGTTGAGTTTCAGCACTGCTTATCATCCCCAGACAGACGGTCAATCTGAGAGAACAATTCAAACCCTAGAAGATATGTTGAGAGCTTGCTCTATGGATTTCAAAGGAGGTTGGGATCAACACCTACCTTTGGTAGAATTTTCTTATAATAATAGCTTTCACTCCAGTATTCAGATGGCTCCTTATGAAGCTCTCTATGGAAAGAAATGCAGGACTCCAACTTGTTGGGATGAAGTTGGGGAAAGAAAGCTATTAGGACCTGATCTCGTTGATGAAATGGCAGAAAAGGTCAGATCTATTCAACAAAACATAAGAGCAGCTCAAAGTCGACAGAAAAGCTATGCCGACAACCGAAGAAAAGACCTAGAGTTTGAAGTGGGTGATAAAGTGTTCTCACGAATATCTCCCTGGAAGAGGGTTATGAGATTTGGAAAGAAGGGGAAGTTGAGCCCTAGATATATCGGTCCTTTCGAAATACTGGATCGTGTTGGGAAGGTAGCTTACCGATTGGCGCTTCCACAGAATCTCTCTCAAGTTCACGATGTGTTCCATGTATCTCTCCTGAGAAAGTACATACCAGATCCTTCACATGTACTCAGCTCAGAAGTTGTACCACTGGAGCAAGATATTTCTTATGAAGAACAGCCGATAGAGATTCTGGATCGTAGCGAAAAAGTCCTACGAAACAAGACCACTCGCTTGGTGAAAGTTTTATGGAGGAACCACCAACTTGAAGAAGCTACATGGGAGCTTGAGGATATGATGAGGGAGAAGTATCCTCATCTGTTTGTTACAAAGTGACGAATTTCGAGGGCGAAATTCTTTTTAAGGGGGGTAGAATGTAACACCCGAGACTTTTATGTTATATAAATTATCAAAGGAATCTTTTTCTACACAACACTTGCTTGACTTGCTTTACACGCAATCGCGACCTTCCTCGATAGCTTGCGTCGTACGCAATACCGAGTTTCACTAAACAACAATATGCTATTAAAACTAGCCGTTATGAATAATAATAACCACTTTTTGAAATTTTATAAATTTTATTTTTCAAAATGGACTTCATTTTTGGACTCAGAATATCGAAATTAGCCTAGGGTGAAATTTTGGTATTTTTCTGAAAACTTTCAATTTTTGATGAATAGTGAAACCACTAAGTGGTAGGTTAAAAACTGAATTTTGCATAAAACTTAATTTTACCGCTTCTGTGAATGGAATTTCGAAAATCCGAGAGACACGGTTAATATCAAGGACTAAAATTTGGTTCAATGAGATGAAAATAATTTTTTGGTGAATAGTAACTTTTTACGATTTTTACCGCGGTTAATAGTAAATAGGGTAACTAAGGGTAAATATGATATTAATATTACCCTAACACATGTCCTAATTCTATTGGACAAGTGTAATTCGACCAAAAACAAACTTAGGAATAAAATATGACCATTTAGGCCCACTTGGATTAGATTAGGACATTTATTATTAATTTATTTAAAGAAGGGTTAAAATAGTTAAAATCAAAGTTTAATAAGTAAATCATTTTTAATATGGGGTTATACATAAGATAAATTCAATTGTAAATATTCATTAGAAATCTAAAAAGATTTCCTACATGATGATATTTTATTTGTAATTTTTAGACATTAAATAATTTAATTTATTTATGACATAATGATGATGGAGTAATTATCTTATTAATGAAATATTGACATAATTGATGTTATAAACACCAAAATAAATGTAATTTAAGACTTTTTATGAATTCCACTAATTTTCTAGGTTACTATGATATATTAGTGTTTCTTTAATCAACTTGTTTTGAACATATAATTCTGTTATGACTTTCAAACAAATCATATATCAAATAGTGTCAAAATTGACACAAAATAGTTTTTAAATCAAATATTATATTATTAATTGTTATTTTATTCCTAAAAATCTAAGGTTAGGAAACATGACTTAGATAAGGATATATATATTAATAATAAACAATTTGGGGTTCGTTTGGCATGTTATAGTAAGTGTATTAACCATATAGTGAAGGAAAACAAAAAGACACGGTAAAAGTTAAAATAATTAACTTAGAGTTAAATCTAATTGATAAGGTTAAAATAATACCCTAAACTTGTCTAAATCCTATTGGTTGATAGTATTTCGACCCATCCCCACTTTATCTTCGAAATAAGACCCTTTGGAACCATTATAAACCGATTTTGACTTTAATATAAAATAATATTTTGAGATATTCCTAAGGTGCCCCTCTCCTCCCTTATAAAAGGGCACCTCCTCCCCCTCCTCCTCACACCAAATTGAGCACTCAAGATCGGCCAACCCCTGCCATTTTCTCCTCTCCACTTCCCTAGAATAATCCTATAGGTCTTGGTCTTCTCCAAATACCAATCTTAGTTCCTTAAGTGGAGGATTCAAAGAAGCGTTCCAAAGAAGAGGTAATATCCATTACCGATCTTTTCAATTTCTTTCTTCTTCAACTTCTTCTTCTTTAGTTGTTTCATGATAATGTAATAACATCAGTATTACTTACATACTGATATGTTATTATAAATATGAAACAACCCTAATTCACCTTCTACGGAAAAATGAAATCACCACGCGTGCGTACGTACGGAATACCGTCTCCACGCCGTGGTGTAATCTATTTTCCACCATCACCTTACAAGGATGGGTATAATGGTGTAATGAGTAACTACATATGACTATTATGAAGTAATATTGATACTGAAATAATATATATATACTCCAATACAATTCCACGATCATAGGAATGATATCATCACTCGTGCGTACGTACGGAATACCGTCTCCACGATGTGATGCGACTCGTTCTACATGATCTTCATTTCATAATGATTATATAAATGAATTGAATAAATGAATATGGTATATACTACACTAATACCATTCTGGAAATGAATTATCTATAACCTAAAGATAAGAATAAGAATTTATTCGACAAAACACGCATAAGAACAAAAAGTTATAAAGACCCGAGTAACAAGTAACAATGAAATATTACTAACAAGAAGCGAATAATATGACCATATATGATATCATATAAATATGTATGATTATGGAATAAGTCAATAACATTATTTAAACCATTATACAGGAGCTTCGGACACGTACAAAGCTAATCAGACCTAAGGTAAGGAAAATATCACAATCTCATTTTTATCCGAGATTGTTTATTCGTAAGTAATTACTGGGGTTTATTTTATCATCCACATCCATGTTCCCTCAATATGTAATATTGTTTCCATCCACATACAATAGTTTAAATCCAATTTTACCCTTCGGTAAGTTTTTCGTAAAAGATATGAAAGGAATCTTTTGTCATTTTTCGTACGAGGTACTTTTTGACTTTTCCGACAAAAGTACGAAGAATGTTTTTTTTAACTTATACGGCATGAATGGATTCTTAAAACATTATTTCCAAGAAGCTTACTTTACAAGTTTTCAAGTTTACTTTTAATCAACTTCTTTTATTTTAAAGTTGTATGACATGTTATGAAAGGAAAAATGTTTTTGAAGAAGAAAGGATATTTTCCTCAAGAATGGAGTTCAAGTGTTTTATCAAAATTATTTTCCATCTAAGATAATAAAGGGTTCTGTTTTTATCCCTATTATTACATTGATTTGATCATGTTGTGATGGAATTATTTTTATGAATTCCTTTATCTTATATGAATTGATTTATGATGTCATGATGTTTCAAGAATCCCATTTTTTGTTATATGTGTTATGCGATGATGTATGATTATGTGGCACACATAAGAAAGGATTCATTGTAAGATGGGTGGGACCTATACCTCCCTCCAATGCATTGGGTAAAGATTTTATATCTCATGAGATAGACATGGCTGGAACGGAAGGTTATTTTGGTTCAGTGATACAGGACTGAAACGAGGAGTGAACTCGGTTCAGAAAGGGACTTTGTCCACTAAGATAGTCTTGGCAATGAGTCATGACTAACAAGAAATGATTTTACATGATTATGTGTGCATGCCACAAAGTTTCAAGTTTTATGTTATGATTTTGGGGATCTGATTTTCACTTCTATGATTTATTCCATGTTAAGATATTATGATCTCTTTTGCAGGTTTTGATTTTCAAAAAGATATGATATGATTTTTATTTCCTTTATTTGCCCTTGCTGAGCATTTGAGCTCACCCTTTTATGTTTTCTTTTCCCCAGGTCAGGAAGATGGATATTAAGTAGAATATGCTAAAAGGGACCCTAGATATGATGAAATAAATGGGAGACACTGTAGAAGATTTATGAACCAGTTGTTTATGTTTCCCAGTTTCTAAAGACACTATACCTATACGGTCCTTTGTGGTTTTGTCATATGTTGTAATAAGTGTGCTTCAATTTTGAAATATTAACAATGTATGTAAAGTATGGGTCGTTATAATGGAGGTACTAGGATTACATTTGTGGTTTCAAGATCCTTTTTCCCTAATGTTAATGAATTATCATGAACTAAAAATCATGCATGAGTTTAGGATAATTTCATACTCTATTAATATTTTGTCCACTTCACCTTTTCTCTAAAAAGTAAGGGGAATTATTCATTCCTTAAGCACTAACAGATCTTAAGATACATGATATTCCATCCCATATGTCATTAGTTTTCATGAACACTGAATTTTTATAATAGTTTTTCCATTATACATAAATCCTCATGTGGTAAGATAATACTTTATTCCCAAAAATGTGTTCATTATATTGACATAATCATTACATAAACGGTTAACTTTATAACCCTTCCAAAAATTTGTTCACAATTTCTTCCTTAAATGTTCTCTTATCTTGTACCAAATAATTTTTTTTGGATACGTGGGTTCATCCTTGCACTGATAGAATATTAAATTTGATTTTAATATCCCACAATCCGTGAGGAGTTATATAATCTCATGAAACAACACTAAATTATAAAAAACAAGATTATCATACATCTTTTTCAAAAAAAAATCAATCATGAAATTTCTATGTAGGGGGATAATTTTCCCCCTAATTATCATTATTCACTACATCCATTTAGATTTCATAATATTTACCACTATTATTTTTTCTCATATGTTTTTGTGTCTTATCATCCATATTATCCCTTGGATTAGGGCCTTGATTCACATAATTCCCAAACCCCATGAACTTGAAACATTGAAGTGTGGGTAGTTCATTCTTTTGAAAATTTCTTCTACTCATTTCCTTGAATTTTCTATTCTCATTACTTCTATATTATTTTTCTTGATGGTCAGGATTACTTCACTTGGAACACCATCTTGTTCATTTCTAGAACACTAATTTTTTCTTTTTCCCACAATTTTGGAAAGAATGTGTTTTAAACATTTTATTCTCTCCATGGTTTTTAGATTCCTCTTTGAACTCTATATTTTTCTCTTTGTTAAAACCATTAGATTGATAAAGTAACTACAACCTATATTTATAAGTTTATTTCAAAATTATCAATCTCTTCATAGATACATATGTCTCTTATGAACAACTCCCATATGATATATTACATTAAGTAACTAATTAACATATCAACATTACTTTCAGGCTGAATGTTTATAATAGAAGTGTACCTCACACATCTTTTGAAATTTTCCCCATAGGCACCGACTGATACATTATTATTTATCATTAGCTCAAGTAACTACATTTCCATCTTCATATGAAGAATATGAGTAAAATACATATTAAATAATTTGTTCTGGAACATATCCCAATACATGAAATAAATATTATATTTCCTCATTATATTTTTGATTGGAGCCCACTACTGGTCTACATCACTATCTAACCGATAAATAACTAGAATTGAATTCTCAAGATTCGAACACATGAGAATATATAATATCATTGAAATGGTACTAATATAGTTCCTAGCAATAAGTGGATTATATAACATACTGAAATAATGTGGATGAAGCCTCATGGAGGACTCAATAAAACGTTTTCCCTCATTTTTACCTTTTGAAACTACGAATTATTCATAGCTTGATAAACATGTGAGAGTATATAAATTATTTTTAACATTCCAGTCATCATATCACTCAGATATTTTGTAGAACATTCAATTCATTTTCCATCATTGTCTCCATTAATTCAGTTCCTTCAGGTTATAACCATTGACAAAATCCAAAACCATAGAGTTAGAACATGTTTTCATAATGAAGAACAACATAATCAGGTATAGTCACATATAAAAAAATATAATCAATGAAAACATCCTTAATCCATGAAAAAATAGGTTTATCCTAGTTTATTCATTGAAAACATTTTTTTAATCATTCACGATTGTTCATGTGATTTTGGGGATTCCCAATGAATATCCTCGATGAGTGTGGAACGAGGTGTCTTACAAGGCTTTTTTCATGTACTATATTACCCCGAGTAAGGCACAATTTTTTTTTCTGATTTATTACCCCAAGGAACATCTATTCTAGATCCACATAAATTTGTTGTATCTATACATAGACATTTTTTTAGAAAACCAGTTACTCTACACTTTACCAAAATTCCAAGAATTTTGTCTAAAAATTTACTCATGCTTATACATATCTTTAGAGACATCACTAGACATATAACAAGAAATATACCTAGGGATCTCACTAATGGTTTTTCATCATAGTTTCAAAAGGATAAATAAACCATTCCTTTTATACTAGCTATAATGACCGAGGAATATCATCCATGGATATTAGGTCATTTTAGGTGAATATTTAGTACAATTTGAAAGTACATTCATGATTATTGTAATAGTTTTGTGTCATTGAAATCCTGGAATGAAAAACATATATCATGGTGAAAGATCTTCAATGTCTCCCATAAAGATCTACATCTTTATTACTTCTACCTAAAACATTTTTCAATAACATGGAAAATGGAATCATAAGAAATTGGTGACCTCAGATGCTCTGTAAGGGTATGTAAAAGAAATGTGTAAGATCAAAATAAAAAAAATAGGATATGGAACCCGATCACAACATTGGGAGATAATAACATTCATATTAGAGATCATAAAATAGATTCTAGGTTCATAAGAAATGTATCATAATAGAGTTAGGAGAATAAGTCAGGAAAGAATAACATAGGAATTTGAAATGGAATTTATTTCAGGACCATTGGTTTATAATTTTTTAAAATTTATACGTATAAAAATTTTCACTCATAATGATAGAATAATGAAATAAGGCCCCCAAAAACAACTTGTGGACATCTAAGCTGGCTCCAACATAAAATTTTGAACATTTAATTTCGTTCACACATAACCTTTTGGACATGAAACCAGGTCAATTCCCAAAATTTTGAACATTTAATCATGTTGACACATAACCTGGTGTACATGAAACCAGGTATATGAATAACACTATGAACATGCATAAAATTGTGAACATGTAATCAGGTTCATTAAAAAAATGTTGGACATATAACTAGGTTGATGCAATACATAGTGAACATGTAATAAGGAACACTCATAACACTGTGAACATGTAATTTGGAACATCAATAAACAAGTTTACATGAAACTAGGCCCATGCATAAAATTGTGATAAGTAATAAGGTTCACACATATGATTTATACTCATGAGTCACCCATAACTAACCAATGAATTAGAGGGAGTTATATGTCCCACCCATCTCATAATAACATCATCCATACATGTTCAGCAAAATAAAAAACACATCATATCTTGAACTGTAAAAGATATATATTTTAAAAACATTAAATAATAACCCATGAAATTAGATGGGTATCATTAATATTTCATGAGATCATTTTCTATAAAAAGAGCTATATTTAATAATCACTCCATGAAATAATAATCCATGAAAATAAGTGTGTTTCAAAAGTAGAAAACTTGTAGTATATAAACAGTGTTCATAAAAATATTAACATAAATCATAAACCAGTAATATAATTAATATTGATGTAACCTTTAGATAATTTCCAAGAGAGGAACGAGTAATGTCAATAGATGTCATATTTGATGGAAAATAATTTTTAATTATCTTTTGAAAACAATTCTTGTGGAAAATATCCTTTCCTCATTGAGAAAAAATTGAAAAACTTTTCAAAACAATTTCCATGAAAAAAGACTTGAATAATTATACATAATAATTTTAAATCCTTTTTAAACATTTTTCATTCAAAAAAAATAAATAATTCTTGAAAACATTTAAAAAATTACATAAACAAAAAACATTCATGAAAACCATTTTTCTATTTAAATCTATTTGGAATATATTAAATAATGATTTGAAAACAATAAACTAAATTAAAATAAATTTGCCTTTAAAATTTTCTTCAAGGATCAATTGAAAACATTTTTAAAACATTTTTTGAAAACACTTTTTTTGAAATAAATATATTTTCGACCAAATAGACACATACAAAAATATTTTAATTAAAAAAATTCTTATTTATATTATATAAAAAATAGTGGTAATAATTTTAATAATACATGGATATATATTGAATAAAATTAGAAAAAATATATTATTGATTTTACTTGAGTTATGGATCATAAGATTTTATCAATGAAAGAATAAGCATATTCAACATTAAAAATAGTTGACATTGGTTCCATAAACTCTTACAAAATTGTAAATTGGAATCATACTCAACATGTAAGAAAATAAAATTTCAGGAAGTTCAAAATATCATTTAAATAATGAGAATCATGATATAAATTTTTAATGTTAATATATAATCTTCATGAAAAATTTTAAGTGGATAACATGGCATGTGTCTCAATGAGGGAAAATTGAGAGAAAATTATTTTACGAATTTAGTAACTTTTGAATCATAATTGACATGAAATAAATATCTTAAAATGGATATTTAAATATCCAAAAATTTTATTATGAGAATCATATAATATATCCATTTTAATTATAGACAACAATCAAATGAAATTAGTGTTGGATAGAATTTGTATCTCGCATATATAAAATGTTAGAAGAAATTCCCTTAACCTGAGTAATGAATCTCACCGTACTCATTCAAACCACCTGTATAATTAATATAAATATAACATATATCATTCATAGAAAAATAATCTTTTATATACTACAATATATGGTTTTATTACTACATTATATTACCTGCTTGTTAACTTTCATATGTTCAGCTTTCACTTTAAATAACATTCTCTTTATTCTTCTCATGTGTTTTAAATTTTTTTATCGATGGTCCTTATTCATAGATCATGATTCATAAATGTAAAAATTTATATAAGTAACATTTATATATAGTATGTTTTTTTACAGTAATCCATTTAACAATGATATGTCAAATTTAATACACCATTCACAGGGTTGGTAAACTGTATGTACACATCAATGTTATTTCTGTTAAATTATCATGTTTAAAGAAACATAGTAAAATACATATATATTGAAATATATTTATATATATAAATATAAAATTTTCATTATTATATCATATATATCATATATATTTTTTAAATCCATCCATAATACATTCCATTTAGTGTGAGAACAAATAACATCGCATTGAGGGGCAGTAATGCGCAATTTATCATACAAAATTATCTTATTAACTCAATGTTAAATGTATAAAGATGTGTGCTATAAAATAATTAAAAAAATATTAAAGGAATAATAAATATTATTTATAACACATGTAAAAATATTTTTCATCATAATGTCCACCATTAGAAGTGGTAATGTAAAATTGAAAAATCATCCTTTTGCGAGGTGGTAGTCCACCTATACATAAACAGTATGTTCATCAACCATTGGAGTGATCTGTGTATATTTTTATGTATAAATATTAGAATAAAAAAAATATAAAACAATTAGGATAATTTTTTTGTAATATTATAATGTAATAAGAATTTTTTAGGGAGTGGAGCATGGAAATAAAAGAAAGTAGTTAGAGGGAAGGTGTAACCTCCTAATCTGGTGACTCCTTTTGGTATGAGACAAAATACTTCCTTGGATTGCTTTCTACACAAGGGGAGACATTAAGGTAGAAATTAAGTAGGTAGGGGAGTGAATTGGTAGGAGTTTAGAAGAAATATTCAGTTTTAATTGTGTGAGTAAGTGCATGTGAATGAAGCCTTTTATAATTGATGAGGAGTGAAATCTTTTGTAATACTTCAAAAGATCGGAACCCCACCAGCATTTGTTTTATGAAAAGGGATCAATAATTTTAAAAATTGAAAAACTGGATTACATGATCTCAATATGATTATAAAATGTTTCTAGTAAACATGTATAGGTCGTTGTGGGCCTTAGTATCATGGTTTAGTCTCTTATAATGCCAAATTAAACCATAATCGTAATAATTAATTGTAATTACTTCACATAAATTTTTGGTGAAAATTCATGTTTAAATTATTAGGAATTATAGATAATTCTGATACAAATTAATTAATCCATTTTTCTAAATTCATATCACAAAATTTGAATAAATTATTTTAAATATAATCTTGTAGTCGGGTCGACAATGCAGTGTTTTAGAGAAATAACAATCAAAATATTTCTATGTATTTTGTTGTCAATTTAAAAATGAAATTGATTCCAATGACATAAAATGGATATAATGAAAAAAAAATTATTTAATTAACTATTTAATCCAATTAATAATATAATTTATCCTTATAAATAATTTTCATGAAAAAGTTTTTTTGAATTAAAATCCAATATTGTTAACAATTCAATAAAAAATGAAACCATGCTGAAAATTACCAAAAATTTATCCGAACATAAGTTTTATGTTTCCAGTCCTGTGTTAAATTTTATTATGGAAAATAAAATATATAAAAGTTCAATAAAATTAATTTAAAATGGTTTCTTCATTACAATGCTGTAAAACTACATTTTAAAAAATATAGGTTTTAACGCTTAAATTTTGGTTTGTTCACATATTATGTAAATAAAATATTCTTGATAAGTATAAAAAATATTTTTTCAAATGAATAAGACATATATATTATAATAATATAACATATTATTTTTATTAAATTTAATTTTTTTTGGTATTTAAACATCTTTGTCAGCATATTATTTGTTTTCTATAAAAATACACCCTTTATATTCAATTTGGATCTTATATTCATTTCAAAAAAAATAACTAATTAATCTATTTTATATTTTGTGAAAACTATATATTTAAAAATTTTATTTAGTAATTTTATTAAAAAATAATTCCACTTATAGGGTATATATATTTATATATATTATAATATATTATTGTTCATTAACACTTACTCATGTCTGTTATGCATGCCATCGAGGAAAGTCATTGTTGCATGTAATTGAAGATATCCTCAGTGTTCCATGTTGATAATTCTAAACATTATATTCTATTCACTATATGTTATCTAAGTAGAGTGCTTTAAAATAAAGTAGACTATTTTTTATTTTTCTTGAAATGAATAATATCAATTTTTTTTAATAATTATAAAAAGGATAATTCACAAAATATCATTGTGTTATAGTAAATTATCCAAAACTATGTTAAAAATAAATATTAATGTAACTAATTTTAATATTTAATATTATTATTTTAAATGAATTTGATCCCTTCCAGAATATGCTCAAAATGTTACTGTTTAAAGGAAAATTTCCCGTGAATATTATCTGCATAATGTTGAATGTAATGATACTTATAAAATCCCACTCTATTTATTTTATATACAAGTTAGTAGTCCACATACAGAGAAATAAGAGTTATAAGAGAATGAAAAACCATTTTTATAATAATTAAATTTTTATCATGATAAAAATTTATCAATAAGTTTTACAGATTATATAATTACCTAAAATTGTTTTTCATCATAGAAGTGTTATTTCATCACTATATAAATAATATTTAAATGATTTTAAAGACATTAAATGTGGTATAATATGAATTAATAAAACATTTTTAGGAATTTAATATATTAGTTTGAAATATTTGAGTTATGATAAATGATTCTATGTTAATTTCAACTACGCGTTTATGTCATAAAATCCAAATTAAATGTATACTGACAAAAGTGACTGTAATGATATTTTATCAAAATATTATTTTATTAATGTATTTCAAATAATAAAAATCATGAAATACAAAAATGAAGATAATATATGTCTAAAATGGAATCCATTATTCATATATGATCCAATTTTAATCTTATATGTCAAATTATAACTTTTTAGAGTTAAAAATTTGTTATAATAGATAATGTTAAATATGATAAATATTGGATAAAACCAAATGTAAATGTTTAAAACACCCCATAAACCTTTACAAAAAATAGTTTTTGATGAAATTTAAACCCAATATGTCCTTATTGTTGAATCATATACACTTTTTTGAATTACTATATAGAATTACTTTGTTATATTTTATTTTTTAATAAATCCCATGAGTATCCCTCCACCCACATATAAAAGAGAACTGAAATTACTATTCATTACATATATATAAGACATAAATTTCGACAAAACCTAGAAATACTATCTTCCATAATACTAAAGAACAATTTTTTAGTGTTGGCCTTCACAAATGATCTACCCAATGGCCCTTAATAGGATATTTTAGTGTGTTTTTAGCAAGAAGATTTAATCACCTCAATCGATCACTTTCTTTTTAATTCATTTTTTCCTCATGAATTTATTTAGTCTTCATCATAAGATAGTAAATTTTTATCATAAATATAATTAATCATTATTATGATTATGAAACCCCATTTATTAATATCATTCATTCAAATAGTATGTGAATGTATCACTAATGTGTAAATCAGGATTACATCCACCCCATAGTGATTCAATTCATCTTCCATGAAGATATTTCTAGGGTGGTTATTATTATGGTTTAAAATTTTAATTAATTTACTTATTACATAATTATGATTCAATAATGTTAATATAATATCAAACTTCTTACCATATAAACCACATATAAACAATATCATTCCTCGTTCATATGTGTGGAATGCCACCATTATGAATCAATATGAATTATTTTTATTTTCTATTTTACTATTATTATAATTAGGATGGATTTAGATAAAAAATATTATATTTTTAAATTTTATTTTATTTTTTTACTATTATTTTTTGAAACCCATTAAATTGTGAAAGAAATATTCATGCATATATACAATGTACCATCTCCATGAATTGTGTGATTTATTTTCAAATATCATCATTTTTAGATAAATATAAATGTGTATATATGGAATATATGTGATTATTGAAACCATGATTTAAATTATTAGGATTATGTAACCATGATTAATAATCAATAATCGAAAAGACCGAAATGAAATTCTCATGAAGAACAAAATAGTTAGCACCCATAAATAATGATTTTAATATAGAGTAATTAATAAAAGGGTGATGAAATGTTGCAGTGGAAACATATGTTCTATTATAAGTACGAACATGAATCAATTATAGATTTATAATATATTTATATTTTTTAAATACTGGTCAAGATAGCTTTATGGAAATTCAATATTGAGGTAATGTTTTTTGTTACAATCCCAATTTTTATTAGGATTGTTTATGATTAGGTTTATGGTTATTAAATCACATGATTTACCTATACATAAATATAAAATATTAAATCCCCTCTACTTAGTGATTTATATTTCATGTTTTCCATTCATTTTCAACACATTATGTATTTATGATAAATAAATTTGATTCTAGAGAAACATTTCTTTATTTCTATATTCCATTGAAAAAAATTAATCCTTATCCATATTTAATAAAAATTATTCCAAGATTGTTTTCAGTATTCCATTGTGATTGATTTCTATGATTTTTACCCATGATTGTATTTTTTTAAAATAGTTTTAAAAATATATTTTTTCAATTTTCAAAATGTAGTTCTTTTTTTACAAATGTTTTAAATAAATTTTTTCCAGTAACATATAATAGAATGATGGATTTTTCATTTATAAATAACTATCAATTCATTGAAGAATCACTTCCATGTTTCATAGGGTAACACCAAGAAAATATTTGACATGATTTTTTCGAGAAATTTTCATTTCAATGAAATTATATAATTGAGAAAATAGTATTTTCCCCTAGAAAGACTAAAATATATATTTACAATGAATTTTAATAATATGGAAAAAAATATGATATTAATTATGCTCATATAAGGATACAACTTAAGGATATCATCCTTAATTATTATCTTGATGATTTATGATAATGATGACAATTTGGTTTTTTCACCTATTTATTTTTCAGAAGTTATGTTATGATGACTGTTTTATGACTTTTTTGTTCCCATATATATGATATTGATTATATGATGGGTGACTATAATTTTATATCCCTAAAATACAATGGTAAAATATGGATATCTAATGAGATAATAATTATTTTAATGGGGAGTGGACCCAATACAGTAAGGGAATCTATCCACTATGATAGTCCTGGGAGAGAATCGTGAATTATATGATGGTTTGGGAAGTTAAACTGATATCATATGAATATCATGATAGTAGCAGATGAATACCAAGGAAATGAATCTATGTTCTTATATTTATACAATAATTAGATGTTTTATGCCAATTTTATGCCCCTATGGACCATAATATTTTTAATCATCTAGGATTTATCACTAATTAAAATCCATACATTATGAGATGACACTTGATTTGGATTTATGATATAATCGGTATGGTTTTCAAATGTTATGTTCCTATTCATATACCCCAATACTCATGCTATGTTTTTTTGGTAACTGATAACTCCAATCATTTCTCATATATTGCATCTCAGATCACCCATTCATATTCTTTCATTCCCTATGTTATAATGAAATATTTGTGTTATGATATTCCTATGAAGGGTTTAATTTATGTCGAACATAATATGATTGACTTCTGTAAAATAAATTTACATTTCAATGTTTTAAAATAATGTAGAAATGTATGTTTTTTCCATATATCCAAATTTTATCTTTTGAATTTACCTTAAATTATATTTATAAACATTTCATGAAATGTATGGGTTGTTATAGTATGAATCAAAGGGTAGATGATATGAAAATTGTAAAATAGTTCAAGAAAACTATAATGAGAACCCTATTCATAATTATATTTATAGTAAAATATCATAAACATATATTAATTAACCTGGATATCCTAGGTTAAAGCTAGTGTAACATTAATTGAATATAATGTGTTATGATTTAGACATTAAAAAGGTATTTTTCATCATTATATTATTGATCACTCTGATTAATGATGTTTTCTGGTAACAAAAACCAATATTGTGTTTATAATGTATTAATGGTAGAATGATAACCGTGGAGGTGGTAATAACAATGCTCAAATATTTATGTACCCTATTTAAGATTAGTTATATAATTTCCTATATATGATGAAAATTATAAAGGGATAATAATTCATATCCTCAAATATTAGATGGTGAATTATCATAACAAATACTCAATGGTTTGATGATTTCAAATCACGACTCTAATTCTTATCTGGTTGACATTATTGATAATATTTTTCCTAAAAATTTCAATAATCCTCATCATGTTGAATTTGGAATTATATTGGGAATGGATGGGTATTCATTATATAATTCAGACACCAATTACTGAAGATGAGATATTACGTATGATATTCAAAACCAATATATGATCAAATACTAGTGAGATGAAAAATATAAACCACTAATATTAATTAAATCCATTGTATGAGATATAATTTATATAAAAATGGGGTTTTTATCTCTAATGTATTTGCATAAACTCATTTTTAAATATATTCATATTTTGTTGGTTTTTTTATGTATTTTTTGTGAAATTTTTTGGGTCATCCTTTGAAAGATTAAGTGTATTTATCTAAAAAAACAAACATAATGTTACAAATATTGAAAATACTCAAAATATATTGGACTAAACTAAAATTTATATATTATATAATAAACTATATTAAAATTTTGACATAGGATCCATTTGGTATGTTATGTCACCATGGGGTTCACCATATATTTTTGTTAACAATAATGATGGTTCAATTCAATTCGATGTTAAATATTTTGAATGTATGGTGATAGAAAAAAGAAACATGTATTATCTACACTGAATTGAAGACATGATTGATCAATTTAGTCTAAATAAAAACTTTTATACGATTGACCATTATTTTAGATATGATCAATCAATGGTTGTGAATGAGTATTCACCCCATTCATCCTTGTCTGTATGTTATAAAAACAATAAATTTATTATGATTATTATTTTTTCAACTAATTACCCCACTACCTTTTTCGATTTAGTGAATATATTATTTAGAGATTACCTTGTCCAGTTTTTGGTAGTCTTTATAGAAGATATTATTATGTATTATAATGGAATAAAAAGAATTAAGATCATTTGAGGATTTTTTTGAAGACCCTATGATTGAATATCATTATAAAAATTCTCAATATGTGAAATTTTTATTCAGAATGATTCATTCATGGGCCATATAATCTAGATAGAGGGATACTAGTAGTTCTATAACTGACTCACGTAGTTAAACAATAGACATGACCAACTACAGTGACATAGATCTATAGTTTTCATTGTTTGTTTTTAAATTCTCTATTTATTATAGAGATTTTTTCATGAAATTCTTATAAACTCACCAAGATAACTCATATGGGATCTAAACTCTTTTAGACAGATTAATGGGAATAATTTTTTGGGAACAAATGATAATATATTTTAGATCACCAATGCATAAATTTCATTGTAGTGGAGAAGGGTTTGTAGTCTATAGTATTTCATCACGTATGGGACAAGGATGAGGCCTCATGTGTATTAATATAGTGATAGATTATTCCTTATGCACACTGAAGCATCCTAGGAAAAATATCACAACTCATTATTTTTAGTTAGTAATGTTAATTTGATTCATTAAATATCTAGAGGAATTATTTTTATAGAGATATTCTTGATATGTATATTGATTATAAAATTTTAATGTGAATATTCTCCAAGAAATATATGAATATACTCTATATAATATTGATTGAGTTGATTTATATTTATAACTATTCAATACATTAAAACTATATGAATGGAATTTAAGTGGAAGTAGCTCAGAGTTGAAAGAATCATTAATGTGGATCAATGATGAGGGAAAATTGATACAATATTTCTAAATTTTAAAAATATGGATCCAAATATTTGGATGAAGTATGTGAAAACTTTTTATTTCAAATGAGTGTTCAAATATATAGACTGGTGAGGTTTAAATTTGTGTATAAGGATGATGTGTAATTATTGGATAATGTTCGAGATTTTCATGAGTTCAAGCATGATTAAACATGAATAATATGTTTTTGGAACCATATATATCTCATGTAAATAAAATATTTTAATGTCTAATTAGATGAGACAATTAGTACATTATTGGCTAATTATCATGGAATTTAAAAATATTAGAGACTTAAAGTATTATTTTTAGTGGGACCCCACAAGAAGAGATATTGTAGAATTTGTATGTTAGTGAATGGAATATCAAATTTTTATTTCCAAGAGATAAATTCTTAATGGGGTGTTACAACCATTACTCATACCAAAATAGAAATGGGAAACAATCATCATGAGTTGTACTCGAAGAAATTCTAAAGACAATAATGATATTCAGGTTGTTGTTAATCATCTTATGAAGTTAGAATAATGCATTTATATTAAATAATGTTTCACGTGTGGTCGAACTTCTAAGATATACATTAATTTTGTTCTAATGTAATATAGAGTACCAACATCTATTGTATGAGATCAGTGTATGTATTTTACCTAAATGAAATGTTTATTTCTTTATTAGGCTATGGATAAAGAGTTATGCTTCATTACAAAATTTCATACTCATATATATGTATTGTCTATGATAACCATTCTATATATAGAGGATATGTTTATATATTATTCAATTGATTTAAATCGTAATTTGGATATACACCTCCAACTTGTCATGTCATCATACAACAACAACCTTTACAATAGAATTCAAATGGATCCCTATAAAGCCCCATATGTTGGTTATGAGGATTATATAGAAGGTAAAATGGATCTCTATATATATTGGACCCCCAAAATTTATTTACCATATCGTGACAGTAACATGTTGTTTGGTTTAATCATTGAATTTATTGAAATCTTAAGATTATTTACATGTATCTATCCCGAGGAAATATATAAATGAACATTATAATATACTAAACTCATTTGTGATACTACTAAAATAAAATAAATCATATAAAGAACAAATTATGGATATTTTTATTCATAGATAAAAGGTTCTATGAAATAAGACCACTCCTAGGTCATGGTTTTGTGGTGGAATAACAAATATGGGTAATCATTGTGGGATCTAGATGATGTGATGTGGATTTTGTATGCTCATCTATTTTAATTGGAGTTATGAAATTTTAAAGGATAAATTCATTTTATATTGTCTAAAATGTAAAACGATGATACTTTTTGAAATATTTTTTCAATAGATAAATTTTATTTCATTGATAACTAATATTGCAAAGAACATTATTTTTAAATGAACTATGTTATACTATTAAAATATCTTGTTATTTTACAGTGGTCAAAAATTTATTGAATATCATTTTATTTATAATACTAACTATAATATGAAAAATATTTGGTTACCTATTCATAAATAGAATTAGTATGTTATCTATTAATTTTCAATGAAAATAAATATTATTTAAATATAAATGTGTTGTTCTTCAGTGAAATAGTATTCATGCACTCAATGTGTTTTAACATAATAAAAATAAATTAGACACTATTTTTTGAATTAGTTTAATTAAATTTATATATTTTAAACAATATCAAATTATATTAAATTTTCATTTAGTTATTTTATTTATTAATTGGAAAATTATAAAATGAGTTTTTTTCATAAAAATAAATTTTTATAGAGTTGTTTCATTATGTTTTCTTGATTAATTTGAAATTAATTTATGTAAAATGTTAAAGTTGAATATTATATAGTGGAGTTCATATTTTATTTTGGGATATTAAAAAGCATCTTATACGACTCTTCAAATTTTTGGCATTATTAATTGGAAATGTGGTAAAATTTTGACATTAGTAAATTGTAAATCATGATAAGAATTGTTAAAATTAAATTTCATGGTCAACCTTTTCCGTATTATTCTTATTAGACAATTGTAACATTCCCTTTATAACCTTAAAATTTATATATAATCTTTTATTGGACACTTATCCTTCAAAATGATCAATATAATAATTGATATAATAAAAAATAAAAAATGAAACAATCCTACTTTTAAATATCTGTTCTGTGTACATGTAGTGAAAAAAAATTATGAATAAATATAATTTTTTTCTTAGAATGATGAAATTATTTTTTACTATGTAATTTTTTTTTCAAATTATTAATTATTCTATAATTACTTGAAATTCTAAAGAAACACAATTAAAATATTTATTAAATTACAATTAAAATTATATTATTTGGTTTAAAAATATAAAATAAAATATAATATGAATGTGTAATAGTGTTTCACGAATATTATAGATTACTATGAAATATTATTATTATGTTAAAGGAATATATTTAAATTTCATGTTATTATTTATAATATCCTCTTCCTATTTTTGGGTATCCATATACTATTATTTTAATTTTTCATTGATTTATTTTCATTTGGGGTCCATTCGGGGTTGAGAATTAAAGAATCGAGAATAGTGTGGGTTAATTCACAGTTTACGCATGGTTAGCACACTACGTGAAAAATGGTGTGCCCTATAATTAGAATATGTAATGTTCTAGAAACAGAACTCCATATGGATTGTGCATGGTTATTCAAGCCTTGCACTGTATTAGGGAAAACTGTGCAACCCATTTATAACATGAACATGAAATATGTTCAGTTTTTTCAAACTGTGCCCCATCTATAGGAAAATGTGTGGATGATATTTTTTATATTCATATTTTTTATTAAACATTTCCTAACCCCAGAATTAGTTCCCTGATTGACCTCCATTGAACCAAATAATATTCCTCAATCCTTTCGAGATCTCGATGTGGTTTCATGGACCCTCAGATCCCTCCCAGAAGCGATCTGAACCTAGGATAACGTTATTCGATCTCCACAATGTAAGTTTTATCCTCATATTCTTAATTTATCATGATTTCTCTCTTTCCTCTTAGGGTTTGAAAATTAATTTATTTTTGTAGGATCTAATACCCACTATTATAGATTTAAAAATAGGTTAAATTATTCATTCTCCTAGATCTGGTTGTCATCATTCTTCTTAAAAAATTCTCAAATATGGTTTGGTGATTCGAGATCCATTGATCCCAAGGTAGGCAGTTTTATGTTTTGTTTCCTATTTAATTGACCCTAAATTTCACGATATAAATTTAATTTTTTGATATCAATGAAATATATTGAGTTGAAAAAATTACATTCAATTTTTTTGATGAACCAAATTCCTATGAATTTGGTTTTTGGTTTGATTTTGTATAAAATTTAGAAATCCCCCAAATCCAATGAATTGGGTTGTGTTGATAAAATGGATGGAAATTGTTTGAAAACTAGATTGATGAATATAGTTGTGGAAATTTAATTTTATGGAAGATTTATAAAATATCCTATTCGAGTAAATTAGGGGTTTTATAAAATTGAGGGAATTTGTTAGATTGTGAATATGGATTTAAAATTTTTGAATGAAACATAGTGGTTTTATCTTTTGAAATGAGATTTTTCCTTAAAACCCTTATCAATATTGACTGAAATATTGGTATTTTAAATGGGTTAATGTGATTTAATTCTATTTTAAGAAGTCCTAAAATAGATTTCACATCATGTATTGTGTAAGATTAAAATGAAGACCACAATATATTTTGATGTATTTGGACACACTCAACAAATTTTCAATGTTATAAACCAAAAATTGCATCATGTCACATCCCTTAGGAAAAGGTGACGAGTCCACTCTTACCAATTTCTAGAGGACATATTTCTACAATTGTTTTTGATCACTTAGAGAATATAGAGTCCTATAGCCTGAAAATGTTGTACTTATTTTCTAGATGAATATGTTGGTCTCTAATTTATATTTGACAAAATAATGTATTTCAATATTGTTAAAAAATATTACATTCCTTTCTGATTTTATATAAACTATTTTATATAAAATGATATAATTAAATATTTTTTGTATAAGAATTCCAACAATTGTAATGTAAATCCAATGCTTAATTTATTTTTACATCATTTGAACTGGAAAACCTAATTTTTATATATATATGTTTTGAAATGAAAAATGTGATTTGTTTTTAAAATTTAATGATTTCCTTTGGATATATTATTATTGGAATATATTACAGAATCGTTGGAAGAATCATGTTGGGATTTTTCTCTTACCATACATTTCTATTCAGGTGTTTTTAGACTTTTTCCATCCATGTTTGAGTAAGGGAAAAAGATCTCTTGGAGGTAGATCCATCTGTTGATCCCTGAACCTAGTGACTTGTTTCTTTTGGGACATTGTGTTGTCTTCCCTATTTTAGTACATGGTTTGCAGTACAATGGGATCATGTGTGCCTTCATTTATTCTGGTATGTTACTGCCAGTGGAGTTCATTTTTGATACCCATACTATCATATTTCATTTTCTTCCAAATTATATTTGAGAAAATCATTCCCACTCTCAGTTTGAATGATGCAAGGTGCTAGTAATCTACACATGGTGATCGAGAATTACATTTTGTCTATGTCAGGGCCATCTCAGTTATCAGGTTACCATGGTTCCCCGGATGGTTTGTGATAATGTGCATCATTAATTTTCTGAAAATTATCATGGATATTTTATCTTATGTAGTGGATATTACTACCCCCTTGGTATAAAGAGAGGGAAGGGCATCGATGACCCTACTTGTTTCTTCTCTATATCATATGTCAAGATTCTTTTATTTTTTTGGTTCTTGACATGAAATCACATGATGTCATGTTTGGGATGGGTTGGATCATTTCCAATAAATCATACATTGATTGTTATCATTGAAGAGTCTTCCTTACTACACCTAGTGGTGTTCCATATATCATTCAAATATAATAGAACCCATGGTCAATCATGGATGGATCTTCTTATCCAATATTTGGGAAAGTGATATCCGTATTTTCATTAGATCTCGCATGAGAATCATTGACCATTGATCTCCCTCCACTCTTCGTTGAGTCTATCGATGCATTTTCTTCTATCATTTCTGGTTTTCCACCATTATGAGAGGATGAGTTATGAATTAACATAATCCCTGGTACTCAACCTGTTTCAGTTCCCAAAAACTGAATGGAACATTTTATGTTGAAAAGTATATAGACATAGTTGGATGATCTTATGAGAAATTATATATATACTTGAGTGTGTCACCTTAGTCTGTGCCTGTTTTATTTTCTAAAAAGGATGATGGTTCACTTCGCCAATTTATTGATCACCAAATTATTAATCAATTCATGGTGAAGAATAAGTATCTGTTATAATGGATTATTGATCTATATGATCAATTCAAATTAGTAAAATGGTCTTCAATGATTGAACTTTGATATATATACCATCAGTTGATTATATTGGATTTTGACATTTAAAAAAACACCATTCATAGCAGGTAGTATCATTATGAGCACCTTGTTATTAACTTTGGTTTAAACAATGATCATGTAGTTTTCATGTAGTAAATAAACATTATTTTCCATTACTATCTAGATACATTCATGGTAGTATATATGTACAACATCATATTTGAAACTATGTAAATGGTGGATCATATGCGTCATCGAAGAACTGTTATGAGTTTTATGAGAAATCACAGACATTATGCCATTGTTTGAAAATTATATTAATGGATTCGAGGTGTGAAATTTATGGGACATGTGGTGTCGTAACATGGTATTTTAATTTACCCTTAAAAGTGTAAATTTATGATGATGTGGGAATAACCACAAAATGTTTTAGATATTCGGATCTTCTTTGGTATTCCCATTAATTATCACTAGTTCATTAAGGGCATCTCAATGTTGGATTCTCTAATGACTGATCTCGCTCAAAAGGGAGTAAATTTTTCATGGAATGATTTATTTCATAATTCTTTTTTTGAGAGAAATATATATTGACTACTCCTCTAGTGATGACTCTTCCTGAGGCTAGGAAGGGCTATGTGGTCTTTTTTTATGCATTGAGATCATGTATCAGAATTGTTTTTATGAATGTTAGTAATGTTGTTCGTTATGGATATCATTAGTTTAGGCCGCACAATATGAATTATCTACCCTAGAACCTCGAAATTGTATCTATGATGCATTCACATATGTGTTATAAGAACTACCATTATAGATAAGGGCTTAACATGTATTCTGACCACAAGAGCATGAATTACATATTATCTCAAAAAGATTAGAATCTCCTCTAGAGGTGTTGTGGGGAATTCCTGTAGTATTTTAACATTGAAATCACCTATACTCATGGAAAAAGGTAATTCCATTGATGAGGATTTGAGTAGGAAACTTCTGACCCAAGAAGTGAAAGAATCTTCAAAAGATTGAAATTTGATGTCTTCTTTTTTCATAGTTTCATGTTGGATTTTAGGAGAAAGGGGATGAATTCTTTTTATCCTTAATTAAGTAGACATAAACTCTCATCAAAATGATTCTTCAATATAATATTCTTGAGGATGAGTTAAGTATCATTATAGAATCTATTTATGTTCTGGAGATAGATTCATAGTGGCCATTCTTCGAATAGGGTATTCTGTATTGTCAAACTCATGATGTTCTGAATTTAGTATAAGGGAATGTTGTGATGGCGGATTGTTAAAATTACCAGGGAGATATGCACTTAGGAAACACTAAAATGGGTTATTACATGCGTTGATAGTTCTGGTGTCCATCCATGACATGAATAATTTTTGAGTTTTTCTCTCATTTGTATACATTCCAAAAGGTAAATGTTGACCAACAAAAACATTCAGGTTAGTTATAGTCACTTCCAGTCCCTATTTGGAAGTGGGATGAAATATCCATAGAATTTTTTCTTGGGTGGCCACATTCAAAATAAAAAATAATGAAATATGGGTTGTGATCAATAGGTTGACTACATCAACTCACTTCTTACACATTTGTGAATTAAGCAATGTTAAGGAGTTGGGAAATCACTATGGGAAATATATTCTATGGGAAGTAGATTGTTCATTTTCATGTATTACCATCAACTATAGTCTAGGATAGGGATCTTAAATTCATTACCCACATTACGTGAGGCCGTCATGAGGCACTATGTTCTTAGGTATCTTTCTGTATGGAATACCATCCATAGTCAACTAGATGGATAGAAAAATCCATTTCAGTTCTTGAGGATATGCTCCACGCACATGTTATTAACATTGGTGGGGGCTTGGGATGGTCATTTAGGGCATGTTATGTTTTCATATTACAATAGTTACTAGTTTGTGATCATAATGGATCATTTTGATTCCTTGTATAGATGACCTTGTATGTCTCCATTATATTGGTCAGATATTAGAGAGAGTTCCATTGTCAGGCCATGTTTGGTGAATGAGATAACAACAAAGATTTAGTACATTCATAAGAGAAATGTTAAAGAATAGAGATGATATAAATCATATTTTGATCATCATTGTAGACCTTTTGAGTTTTTAGTTGATGACTAGGTGTTCTTGAAGGTGTCCCCATGGAGGGAAATCAACAGATTGGGATGGAATGGATGCTTACTACTGATTTATTTGGATGTGTTGAGGTTTTTGATTAGTTGGCGAAGGTTGTGTACCATTTTGAACTTCCACTACAACTAATTTCAATTGTTAATGTTTTTCCTGTATCTCCAATATGAAAGCATGTATCTGATCCATCCCATTTTCTTGTGTTGGCATGATCCTAAAGTTGTACCTAATTTATCCTTTATTGAACGATGGGTTAGTATAGTTTATTATGAGATAAAGGTAATTCATGGGAGGGAGATACCTTTTTTTCTTATGATATGGTTACATGTTTCTCATTATCATGATATATTGTAAAGGTAGGCACTGATGAGAGAGTAGAGGACTCATATTTTTGACATTAAGTATTCCTGGAAGGCATTCTAGGGATATAATGATTCTATTGTTGAAATGTTCTATCATACCATTCCTTTTTTTTTTGAATTCCTATACCCCTAATTTAATTTATATTTGTATTAGTTTAATTTGGGGTTTCTTCATGTTGAATGTTACTAAATCATGAATTTTCTAGGTTAGTGAATGGTTTATACAATGTTGGAACATAACATTCCAATCTGTGTGCCCTGTTACAAGAAAAATGAAAGTTTTGTACAATGAGATCAAAATAGGATGTGCACGGTTAGTCAAGTCATGCACCATATTAGAAAAAAGCATGCTTCCCATTTATCATTGGCTAAAAACCTGCACATGGGTTGTGAAAACTGTGTGTTGTTTCCAGGAAACCATGAGGATTATATTTTAACTAATCTGTTGTTTCATTGAAAATTCGTGGGCACCTCACTTAGGTCGCTGAAAAACAACGATTAACAAAAATAATTTTATATCATCCTTGAAGTTCATAAGGAGTGTTAATGTCTAATCTGATCCCTCCTAGAAGCGATCTGATGTTATAAGAATTTTAGTCAATCTCCACTTGGTTACTTTTCTCCTCCTATTAAGAGTCTCTTTTAATATCTCTCTTTCTCATTATTGTTTATAGATACCTAATTTTTTAAGGGATCTAATAACCACTATTATGGATCTCATCGTTATTTTGGTTCTTGTTTCTCTATGATCTGGTTTTCATCATTCTATTTAGATGAATCCCGACTAGGGATTGGAAATTCGAGATCCTTTGATCTCGTGGTAGGTGGTCCTGTATATTTTTTATAATTTATTTTATCCTAAATGACATGATATAAATTAGATTTATTATTTTACATTAAATAGATTTATTAGAATATTTTTTTTTTACTTTTTTATGAAATGTATTGAAATTTGTTGGAAAATAAAATTTTGAATGTAATTTTTTAAAATTGACTTGATGGGAGACTCTGGAAACCATCAATTCCAGTGAATGCGGGTTTTGTGACAAAATTGAAGGAATTTGATAAAATATAAAAAGGGATTAAAATGTTTTAGTAGACACCCCATGGGTTTATCTTGTAAAAAGGAATGTCGTTGATTAAAACAAATTTTTAAAATGGAAAATTGGAATTTGAAATGGGGTAATGGGTTATAGATTTAATTTAAGATGACTTATAATAAATTTCCATTCATTGATTGTGTAACAGCACATTCAAGCCTTTGAATGATTGTTAGTTATTTGGAGACACTCTAAAATTATACAATGTTATAAAACAAAATTCAAATAGAGCATATTATATAGGTGATGTTGAGGTGTCTTATTTGAAAAATTTGTAGAGGATGTGTATGCACACAAATTTCAATGACCACATTGAGATTCTGGGGTCCTATAACCTGGAACATTTATAAAATTTTGGAAGATGACCATATTGGTCTCTTGATTATATATGAGATATAAATGGAAGATGATATTGATAAATTTTTTTACATGATATTGTGAATTTATGTAAAAAGTTTTATATAAAATGTTTTAATTTATTCATTGTTTTAAAAATATTCCATAACTTGTAATGTAAATCATGTTCATAATGTTTTTTTAATCATTTGAACTGAAAATCATGATTTTTTTAAATATGTTTTGAAATTCGAAACATGTTTTAATTTAAAAAATAAAATCGTTCCATTGGTTGAATTTTTATTGAAATTTGTTATGGAATATTTGGGTGAATCATATTTGGATTTGGTTAACACCATACATTTGACTTCATTAATGTGAAAAACTTTTCCATATAGGTTCGAGTAAGGGAAAGTGATCTCTTAGAGGTAGATCGAGTTGTTAAACCTTGGACTGGGTGAGTAGTGTCCTTAGTGACATTGGTTTACTTTCCCTAATTTTGTACATGAGTTGTAATACTTTGGGCTTGTGTATTCCTTGTGGTATTCTAGTACATTACTCCAAGTGTAGTTCAATTTTTATATGCATAATATCTTGTTTCTTTTTCTATCACATTGTTAGTGAAAAATACTTCCAACAATCGGTTTTTATGATGCGATGTTCTAGTCACTGTCTTATGAGGAATGAGAACATCCTTCGAGCTATGTCATAGATGGATCAGTTATCATGTTACCAGGGTACCTGAGATGGATTGTTCAATTATTTATGTCCATTATGTCAACTTAAATGAGTTCAGTAAAAATTTTTATTAATGTCATTTTATAAATAAAAGAATTTATTAAATTATATAATAATATTAATAATAATTAACGTGGGAAAGGAGGTTAATATTTGTTCAATTATATCCTATCATTGGTTTTTAGGAACCATTTTTAACATTATATGTAAAATAATTCTTATTTGTGAGTAAAAAAGAGGTTGCCACAGTTATTGTTAAAATAGGTTAACTAAGAAGTTAAACTAATAGATATTTTTAATAACAGCACATAATCATATAAAAATATTATTTAGTGATAGGATTTCATATCCATAAACTAAAAAATTTAATTCAACGTCCATTTGGATAAATTTGGCAAGTTGTTGAAATTATTTTATTTTAATCTTTTATGAAATTTCTATAGTGCCCCTCGTGATAATTAAAAAAGGATCCTCTCCTTTATCTTCCAAAAAACATTTCATATTTATATTTAAAAAAACATTAAAAATGACATCCAAATAAACTATGCCTAATCATATTGGATTTTCTCCCAAAAATAACATCTCGGTGGCCCTTAATAGGAGTTCTAAACAAGTTTTTTCAATGATGAAGTAATTAAACTAACTGAAAACATTTTTTATATTTTCTTATATATCATATAAATAAATTAAAATTTTTATAAAATTATAATATCAGAATCTTAAAATTTATTAAATATTATTAAGGTTATTTACCAATATTTATTCCCATTTTACAATAAAAATGGGATTGGAAAGTATCTCTCATGCATATATATGATATTCAATCTCCATGTACGCATAAAATTAATTTCCCATAACCATAATTCATGAATGGTTTCTATAATTGGTTTTATATTATATGTGATATTTATTATATAATTATACTTATTAAATTATAACATCATATATAGTTTCTTACCATCCGAACCATTTGAATATAATACATTCTCTCTTGCCTATGTGGGGACTTCAATCTTCACAAAGAGATATGATTAAATTTTCAATTATCATTTAATTAGAAGGTTAAAATATCGATATGAGGAACATATATGATATAAAATATAGGAAAAAATTCGGTAATGGTTAATTATTATTGAATGTTCATTCATTCCATAAATCAAAAAGTGAAAATAACATTCATGCATATGTGTGGACGACCGCCTATATGAACGGTATGATTCATTTATTATCTATAAATTTTATTAATGATTTATTTATGTGTATAAAATGAATATATATTATTTTTTACCATTATTATAATTTATATGATTATGTATCTAGGATCAATTTAAAAAGGCCATAAATAATGAAATTAAATTCTCATGAAGAATGGAAACGGTGACACATATAATATTAAATTATAATTAAGAAATTTTGTCAAAATATTATATTGGGATCATATATGATATTTTATATATGTACATGGATCTACTATATAATAATATCAAATTTATATTAATTATTTTGGAGGCTAGATAACAATAGATGACAGTCAAACTAGATATAATTTATTAATGTTAAAACCACATTTTTTGGCCAGATTGTTTATGATTATGTTTTTAATTACAAAATCTTATGATAAAAATCTCCTGAAACTCAAATATTTAATCATTCTCTAGGAATAATTCACGGATATATTTTATCATTTTATTCTTCCATCATTCTGTACACAAGATTTTAAAAAATGCAATCATGTTATTTTACTTCATTTTCCTCTATGGTTATATATTTTTTTCTTAAATATCTATATTTTGTAAAAAAATCTTGTATTTTTCTAAATATTATATAAATATTCATTAAAGTAATATAAATCTGTGAATGAGTTTTTATAATATAGTGTAGACGTAATATTGTTTCCAAAGTGAGGTACTTTTTTGAGTTTGTTTCAAAATTATTAAAGGAAATTATTGTTTTAACATATAGAATATGAATAAAATTTTCCATCATCATGAACACAGAATAATATTAAGATAACATTAAATTTTTATAGGTTAATTATCAATAACAAATTATTTCATTAATATTTTACAAATACATTTATTTTAACAAAATGCATTCAATGCGAAAAGTGTATATTCCTAAAAAAATATTACAGTTCATCATTAAAATGAGTATTTATTAATAATAACATTAATTGATATTAATTATGATCTACTAGGGATATAATTAAGAGAAAATATCTTACATCATTATATATATGGTTAATTATTATGATGAAGATATTTTCATGAAACCCATTTCTTTTTAATTGGTTATGATAAGATTTATATGAACCAATGTCTAAATTTTAGGCATGGATATTAATTTTGGGTGTTTTGAGGAAAAAGGAAGATTTTGTAATTTTTTGAAGTACACATAATGTACTCTAGAGTTCACCCTACATACCCGATTTGCAGGTGTAGCTGTGTACTAGCCATGTAACAGCTGAGTACATGGCTGTGTGGACCGCCTAAAGTTGTGTCCAGTTGAGGCTAGTAAAAAATGTTTAAATTAAATAAACATGCCATGTACTTTTCTTTTTATTGGATTTATCGGAGAGGGGACATGTCTCATCTCTAGAACTCATTTATTCTGGTCGGGCCTCATGGAAGAGCATACATAATCACAAAATCTTCTTAGATACACCGATACATCATCGATTCTATGAATTAAACACTATTGGTTGCATTGAAATCAACTAGGTGAGTTATTAGTTCCTCATTATTATCTATTTCTGATTTATCCTCTCTATCATGTTATCATGGTTGATGGTTTTTTAACATTTTTTAGATCTATAATGATCTAGGACAAATCAAGGGTTGATATTCAATATTGTTCTTGGTATGATGTCAAGGTTGGTGGTTTATTTCCTTTCAGATATTTTCATTGACTTATATATTCCTAAGTGCTGATTACCCATGATTTGGGAAATTCGTGTAACATAATTTAACTCTTTTATCATCTTCATTAGATTTATTGACAAATTATGTTTTTCATTCATATATTATGCTAAATTTTATGATTAGGGAACTCCTTGTTGGAACGTTTACTTGTTTGAATGATTATAAACAATTGGTTTAGGTTTCCTGTGAGGCAGACCCTGTTTACTTGCCTTTCTTGTTTTCGTGGAATTATTTCTTAAATGATTCTTGTTAAATGTCTATGTTATGAATTGTAGCTGCTAATCCCTGTAGTAGTTGAGAATACTTTTTGATGGTGGATATGATCTATAAAGAATTATATTACATAGGGTTGTGATAACCTAGGGTAGTTAGACCATAGACGGAATTGACGTTGAGGTTTTCCCCAAATGTTTCTACAATATTTACATTATTAGGCCATTGGGGGGATTGATAGTGAGTTCTCACTTAGAGTTTCTATATTATACTATTACATCACCATAGTGGGAATAGACATTGAGTGCTTCTTCAGAGATTTGGTAGTCATTCTTTAAAAATATACAAGGGGAATTGATTGGGAGTACATCCTCATAGAGTATTTGTTTTTGATGGAACACATGATCATAGTGGTTAAACTCTGTGAGACACCCCTAGGGTCAATGTATTATTCTAAATGTTGATTGTGATGAGTCTTCTAAGACAAATCCCAAGCTTGGACTCAGTCTTACATGATTATAAAATGGCCTTTTGAGACATCTGTTTTTCTATTACAAAGTGGAAAAAAATATTTGGCTAGATCCAATGATTTCATTATTCAATGGATAGAATAGTTAATAAATGTAAATGAATGTAATTAGAAAATATAGGATTGTTTAATTTTGATTACATCAATATTTATTAATTCATTCTTCATATTTATTCTTATATATATATATTAATTGTTAGGTATAAACAAATCTTTTCATGGGTGCCTACTAGGATTTGTGTCGAACCTTGTTTGGGTCTTGCTATTTTTCCCAAACAGATGATATGGTTGTCCGTGTAGATGAGGGAAAACTCCCTTCTTCATTAGGTACATGACTGATGTTGGAGCTACAGTGCATGTGACCAATCTAAGGCTTGTGATGCTATTGGTGTTTTTCTATACATTGGTTTCAGTATTTTATTTCTATCATTGTGATTTGTTTGGATGATTTCCTAGATACATATGACATGGATCATTTATATATATATTCTGTATTTGTTATACTATTAGTCATTATCTATTAACTTTTTTTGTATGGTATTACTACTTATGATACTATTTACTATTTTATTATATTGTGTTACACATCCAAAGAGGGCATAGTTTCCCCACTATCACACCCAATGTCATCACTACTAGTCGGCAGCCTCTGGCGTTCGGGGAAATGCGCTTGAGGTTATGTGACTAACTGGGTTTGGGGAACCTTTGGGTGACACCTAGATCGAGGAAGATACCAATATGTTTTAAAGGAGATTCTTTTTTTATTTGTCTTACTATTTGAATCATATAGACATGGATATGAATGAATATGTAGTTTTTAATAAGTTTTTCCTAGGTGAAGCTAACCTGTGTAGAGGGAAAAGCCAATTTACCTCGAATTTTGAATTTTTTGTTTTGTAATTGTTACAGTTGATTTGATTTCACTGTTGAGTAAATCAAATTTATTTTTCTCTTATTGTTGATATTATTGTGGTTCCATTTCTATTGAAACTCGATGAGATTGGGGTATCCCATATCATGCATCATATAGTCTCTTTCTAGAGATCACATGTCATGACTTCTGGTCATTCCATATACAGTGCATTATTGATTCCATGTTGTTTTAATAGTTATTGTTCTAGATATGCATGTTATTGTGATAGATTTCGTTATAGAATACCTGAAATTTTGATAGGGTATTGCTAATATGCAAGTTTTAATTCTGATGGATTCCAATCTTTGGACGTTAAGGTGTAATGGGTCCTCTTGGATCAAAATTTTGTGGAACATGTATGAAATTTTGTCGAAATTTTAAATTTTATGCTCTTAATTAGGATTCCAAACATTGATTTGTGAGAGTATGGGCTCTCATAGGTCAGAAATAGTCATTCCATGGACAAGATATTATGTATTTAAGGGTTATGAAGGAGTATTGGAGGGCTACTGTGTGTAATCCTAGATAATATGTTGTGTGGTGTTATGAACACATGTCATGTGTTCTTCTATTCTGGAAGAATCTCCATTTATTAAGTTCACATTGTGTACTAAATGTACAAAAGATGTTTTCTTTAACAGTGTGAAAGATTGTGTGACAAGAGACATGGGGTTGGGGGACATGCATTGAACACACTGTGTATTGGGAGTACATGTCGTGATGATGAGACAATTTATCCAGCTGCATGACTAACAAAAGGGGTGGTTATTAGATAAGTGGAACATGTTTTGTCTAGGATGAACACGCCATTTAGTATCACCTAGGGGAGAACCATGTGGTTTATCCATATAGAAGAACTCGGGTATGAGGGAAAATTCAATCACCCATCATGCCATGATAGGAATATTACTTGTGTATTCAGTGTTACACAACCATGTTTAGTAGAGGTACACACACATTTCGAAACCTAAATTAACACACCCTGTGGAGGGTTGACACGCCATTTTGCCATGTTTTTAAAAAATGAATGTTTTCTTCCTCTATTCCATTCATACAAATTTATGTAGCATTAAATCATAATTTTAAACTGAGGTGTGCACTTGGCCATGTAGAGTAATGCCACCTAGGCATCCTCTGGTTGTACCCCAGGTGTAGGGCAATGACCATATGTCTGAAATGATTGACAATGGACTACCAGAAGATCCTCCCATTACTCCTGTCATGCTACTAGCTGTTATACGGAACATAGGTGTATATTAATAGTTCTAAGAAGGATTTATGAGGTTTATTTAGACCTTCTAGGGAGCACAACATCTATCCCCATTTTTGGATGAGTTGGAGATGGTTTTTCAGTACCAACATCCTCCATCTATCTCAGGGAATAGAGGACCGCAGAAAGCAGAGTCATGGTTTGAAGCTATGTTGTCTCCCCTCGATAAAATTGATATAACTCTTGAGAGGAAGGTGAATCTATCAACCAAAATGCTTGATATTCTTCCAAGAGATGGTGTAATGTCATATCACAGGTTGGGCTCCACTGATTAATGTCTTGGGATGAGCATGAAAGGACATTATGTGACTTTTTATACCTAGGTAACTTGAGGGCCTAACGAGACCAATAGTTCATGGGTCTAAAACATGGTACTCTTTCAGTCATGGAGTATTCTTCTCAATTCACAGAGCTGTTGTGGTTCATACCCATTCCAAGGGGGTGATAATTTATTTTTGTATTGTTACATTGAGGATGGTATCTAATTGGCAATCTGATCCTTGGTGGGCATCCCCAATTAGACTTATATTTCTTCTATATTCAACTATGAATTGATCACCGAGCATAATTTGTGGGAGTATGAAGTTTTGAGCCAGTGTATTTCGACATCCAGAGTTGGTACTCCACTGACTGGTAATTTGAAGCGCTACAGGGAGACTACGTATAGAGATCCGAGTATATGTGATACTAATTTAGGTAGCAAGGTGTTATGCTACAAGTGTGGTAAGAGTGGATATATGTGAATTCAGTGCCTATGATACCTAGTCGAGTGCTGATCTTGAGGGAAGATGAGAAATCCTCAGAATTTTTGTTCGTCTTTCTCACCAACAGCTAGTGTTAGGAGTTTGGCTATGATTCCATGTTTAGGAGAAAGATAATCAGTTACTAATCAGTCTATAAAATGGAGTTTTTCTATGTATTAATGATAAGTATGAGGTCAAGGTCATGTTATCCATTCCCCATGAATCTAGAAAAAATCATGTTCATTAATCTTAGGGTAGTTAGTCAGGGCCACAAGGTTGTGGTACAGGTCATGAAATTTGCAATGGAGCAGACCCAGCTGGAGTTGGATCCCGAACCCTCTACAGTTATACATAAAATTATAGATTCCTCAGTTTTAGATTATACACTTTTCGATGAAAGATATTTCAATAGTTTTATATTCTTTTCTGTTGTGGAGATCCTTGGGCTCTATATCATTACTTATGAGGAAGTTAAGATGCTAGAAACTCAGTTGTGGATTAGGACGGCTATTGTACGTTAATTCAAGGAGTTCCTTCTTGTGGTTGGTGGGTGTCACATATTATGGGACCTCTATGAATTAGAAATGACAATATTCAATGTAAATTTCATAATGGAATTTTTAGTCTCCTTCCAGTCCTATGTTGACTCCTATCACCATAGGGTTAGTTCCACATCACAAGAGGGAAGGTCTTTTCTACAGAATTGTGAATGGGATGTCAAGGTGAACAAAGATGGACCCAAGCATCTTGGGTTCGGAGGAATTACATCACAGATTTCTAGTTTATTTGGGATGACCAGGGGACTTCACAGTAGGACTTTCCTCCATTGGTGTATTTTTTCAAAGAGGTATTTCTATAAGAATTTTTGTGTTTTCCTCTGCAGACATTGGTAAATTTTTCCATTGGTATTTTCCAAGGAGTGGTGTCGATATCCATTCCTCCTTATAAGATTGCTACACAAATGTTATAGGATCTCAATAAGTAATTAGAGGAGTTGCATGAAAAGTTTTTCATCAGTCCCATTATATATTCATGGGGTTCTTCTATCCTTTTCATGAAGAAGGCATATTCTACCCTCAGAAATTGGATGGATTATCGAAATATGAACCAATTAATAGTTAAAAACTGATATCCCATGTCGGGGATTGATGATTTATTTTATTATCTTCGAGGGGCCTGGGTGATCTCGACGATTAAATTGAGATCTGGTTATCATCGATTGCACGTTAGACAATTAGATATACCTCTCACAGCCTTTTTGAGTCCGTATGGTCTATACGGGCATGTGGTTATGCCGTTGAGTCTCCAAAATTCCACAAAAAGTATCCATGAAACTGATGAATAGAGTGTTCCATATATACATTGATTCTTTTTTGGTAGTCTTCGTGGACAATATCTTGGGGTACTATCACACTCAACATGACCTTGCCACCCATATTGAGATCGTATTGAGTACACTGAAAGAGCATCATATATATCCCAAGATCTCAAAATCCAACTTTTTTATGGACCAAATTCACTTCATTGTTCATGCTATCTCAGATATAGGAGTTTCAATAGACCCAAAAATATTGAGAGAATATATTTCCTGGGAGAATCTGAAGAACTTCTTTGAGGTAGGGAGTTTTTTAGGGTCGTTTGGTTCTTCTAGACACTTTATACATGACTTCTCATGCTTTACAGTGCCACTAATTGTCCTGAATAATAATGGTATGAAGTACTTGTACACATAATCCTAGGATTATGCCTTTTAGGAGCTGAAGGAGATGTTGACTTCATCACCGATACAAATTTTTCTATAGTTTGGAATGATATAAAAATTTAACTATGATGCATTAGGTATCGGGATAGGAGTAGTGATTATGTAAGGGTAAGTAGTCATTGCATACGGGTCACAGTTTTTGGGGACACATGAGAGGAATTGCCTGATGTATGATCACAAGCTAGCATCAGTTGTGCATGCTTTAAACTTTTGGAGATATTATATTTTGGAGGATCATTTTGTGGTTTTAAATAACCACAAAATCCTCAAGTATATCTTTACTTAGTGTGATATGAATTTAAGACAGTTAAGGTGGGTTTTGTACCTTCAATATTTTTACATTTAGCTTTCCTACACGACTATGAATGGAAATGCAGTGGCTGATTAGTTTTGTAGGAGGACATAGATATAGGTAATTCAGGTGGCTAGTAGTGAGTGAAAGCATATGGTTTTTTATATAGGATGAATTTGGAGGTGCATGAAAGATATGGGAGACGTTTCATTCTTCTGTAGTTGTTATCTCTACTCTTCTTGATTGATTGAGAATGAGGCATCTATAAGATTCCAAATGCCTAGTCCTACGAGAGAGTGTGTCATGAAAAGATCCTACTCCTGGTTAGATCGAAGACGAAGATGAGATCATGTGTTTTCATGTGTTTGCATGGGTGTCATTAGACATACATGACGAGTTAATGTGATATTTTCATTTCCCGGTTTTGGATGATCATCCTAGGGTTACCAAGATGAACTGAGATCTATACACTCAGTATTGGTGGCCAGGTATGAAGAGATATTTTTCTGGTTTTGTGATGAGGCTTGCAATATGTCAGTAGGTGAATGCAGAGAATCAGAAACTTATAGGGTTTTTACAATAGTTACCCATTCCCGAGTGGAATAATAATGATGTTGAGATGGATTTTTTGATGGGGTTATTGAGTTCACCTCGATGGAATGATTCATTGTTGGTTGTTGTTGACAGACACATGAAGGTTTCACGTTATTTATAATTAAGAAACCTTCCATGTTGAAAATGATTAATGGTTTTATATTCGAGAGATTGTACATTTCTATTGGGTTCCACACTATATTATATCATATAGGGACACTAGGATTTTTTCTTAAGTCTGGCAGAGACTAAAGGGGGCTTCGGGTACACTGGTACTTTTGAGTACAGCTTACCATCCCTAGATAGATAGCCAGTTTGAGTGCACGATTATGGTTTTGGAGGACATGCTGTGAGCATGCATCATGGTTTTCAGGGGTTCTAAGGAGAGTCATATACAACAAGTAGAGTTCTACTACAATAAAAGGATAAAATAATGGGGGCACCTTATGAGGCTTTGTATGGTAGTCCATGCATATAACCCCTATGTTTTCTGGAGACCTAAGAGGTATAAATCATAAGACCTCATCTTGTCCAGGGGACCACTGAGCAGGAGTAGTTAATTCAGAAGAGGATTGCTACTACAGAGTCTTGCTAGAAATTTTCTACCGATCAACGGAAATGACCTTTGGAGTTTGAGGTTAGAGAACAGGTTTTGTTGTGTGTCACAATGAGGTTGGCACACATGATGATTTGGAGATAGGGAAATCATTTACCAAGATACGTCAGGCCGTTTGAAGTTTTAAAGAGAGTTGAGCCGATTGACTATCGATTGAAGTTACCACATATGTACTAGTATATTCCCAACATCATCCATGTTCTGTAGCTATACTATTATTTTTAAGACCCATATTACGTTTTTCTACCTGAGGAGGTAGAGTTGGAGGTGGGGGAATCCTTAGAGGATAAACCTATACGGATTGTGGATCACAACAAGAAGGTTCTATATAGCTAGTATGTTCTTCTAGTACTCATCATATGGCATCACAGGTGAGTACATGATGAGACTTGGGAGGGGGAGGAAGATGTTCGAACCCATTGGCAATATTTTTGTTTAGTTTCTACTTCGCCACCCAAGGAAGGGATGTTCAGGGATTAATTTCTTTATGGGTGTAATTTTGTAAGAACCCATATCTTAATTTTATGTATGGATCTTGATATCATGTGTTTCTGAGGGAAAAAAAGATTTTTTAAATTTTCTATGTACACACCGTGTACTCAGGAGTACATGGAATGTACAAAATTGCCACATGTAGCTGTGTACTGGCTATGTGGACCGCCTAATGTGGGGGCCAGTTGAGGATTGTACAATCTATTTACATTAAATGAACACACTTTTTATTTTTATTTTTATTAAATTAATAGGATTGGTGTCATGTCTCATCTTTTGAACTCCCTTCTTCTGGCCACGCCTTGAGAAGGAGCGTACAAAATCACCAAATCTTCTCTAAGCCACATATTTGTCATCTGTTCTCCAAATAAAACACCATAGGTTGTGTTGGAATGACCTTTGTGAGTTATTCATTACTCTAAAATCTCTCTTCCTACTTTATTCCATCTCTCGATTTATCAATGGTTGAAATTTTTGACCTTTTTCTAGATCTATGATGTTATATGATAATTCATTGGCCTTCGTTCAAGAGTATTCATCGTACAACATCAAGGTAGGTGGTATTTTTCCTTTTGATGTTTTTATTTGAGTAATATATTCCAGTGTGCCAATTTATCATTATTAGAGAATTTTGCGTTAATTAATTTAAACATGATATCATCTACCTTAGATTTATTTATAGATTATGGGTATTTTTTGATATATTATTCTGAATTTCATGTTTAGGTTACAACCTGTGGGTGTGTTTCCATGTTTGAATTTTTATGACTATTTAGACGAGGTTTCCTATGAGGCAGAACTTGTTTCATTTCCTTTCTTGTTATCCTGGAATGATTGTTTAATTTATTCTTTTTAAATGCATGTCTTATGAATTGCATCTTCTTAGTCTGGTAGTTGATGAGATTAATTTCAGTTGCTGGATATTTTTTTTCCATGATTGTATTAAATAGGGCTATGAGAACCTTGTGTAGTTAGACTGTAGGGGGAATTGATATTGAGGTCTTCCCAAGAGTGGCTATTATATTTATGTTATTAGACCATAGGGGCGATTGACAGTGAGTTATCCCTCAGAGTATCTATAGTATAGTGTAACGATACCAATGTGGGAATGGGCGTCGAATGATTCTGAAGAGAGAATGTGGTTATTTGTTAAAAGACCACCAAAGGAATTGATGATGAGTTCTTCCTTAAGGAGTCTTTGTTTTTGTTTGAACATTTTATCATTGGGGTTAGATTATGTGAGCCACCCAGAGGGGAAATGAGGTATTTTGAATGTTTATTATGATGAGTGTTCTAAGCCAAATCACATGCTTGGACTCTTTCTTACTTAATTGTTATATGGTCTTCTAAGTCATCTGTTTTTTTATTACATAGGGGATACAAAGATTAGGCTAGATAGCGATATTTCATTATTCAATTGTTTGAATAGTTAATAAATTTAAATTGATGTAATTTGAGAACTTTTGGGTTTTTTACTTTTCATTACATCATTATTTATTACTTCATTCTATATATTTCCTGCTATATATATATTCATTGATAGTTAGGCACAAACCATTTGGTGGTTTCCTATAAGGAATCATCTCACCCCATATTTGGCTCATGGTTTTGGACCCAAATAGATTATATGGTTGCATGTATAGAAAAGGGAAAATTCCCTTCTTCATGAAGTACATAATTGCTATTGGAGCCGGATATCATGGGATCAAGCTGAGGCTTGCGATGTTGTTGGAGTCTACTATTTTATATAATTCTGTTTCAATAGTGTATTTACATAATTTTTATTTGTTTGGATTATTTCATAGTTAAATGTTACATGAATCATTTATTTATATATGAAACATTTTTATACTATTTTTCTTCTGATGTTTACTTTTGTTGTATGAAATTACTGGTTTTTCTACTTTTCAATGTTTTTTTCCGCTGTATTAATCTTCCAATGAGGGAATAATATTCCCAGTATCACACCCAGGGCCTTAACTGATAGTCAAAAGCCACTATAGTTCATGGAAATGTGATTGGGGCCTTGTGACAAACCAGGTACGGGGCACCTTTGGCTAGAACCCGTATCAGGGACATTATTAGAAGAATTTTTTATAAACATTTTTTAATAATTTTTAATAATTTTATATTGTTCTGGGTGGGTCATTAATTATATATCCCTCCAATGAATTTTCTATATATTATTGTCGCATGAGAAAAACAAAATACGATAGGGAAGTGAACCCATTTCAGTAACAAAATCTATCTGCTATAATGTTCATGAGACTGAACAATGACAATTACAATGGTTTGGGGAGGGGACCAAATCCACTATTAAATTATTGGATGTTATAGTTGAATACTAGGGAAATGATTTTCCATGATTATATATATATATATATATATATATATATATTCCAATTTTGATGTAAGAGTTTTGTTCTCCTAGCTTTTGTGGTTTACTCCTCTATAATTTATGTCTTATGAATGTTCAATCATTATTCCATGAACCAATAAAATGACATATGACATGACATGGTTTTTTAAAATGTTAAAATCATGTGATCTAACCCATATACTCATGTTATGATAATGTGATCAGTGATATCCCTATTGTTTAATATTAAATACAATTTAAGCTCACCCATTCCTTTTTTTCTTTTCCCACCTTTATGAATAATTATTTTATGAATGATATTTCTAATTATGGTTCTAGTTCAAAATTAATAAATGGAAGAAACTACGGAACATGTTATTTATGTCTCCAATATTCCTACAATAATACATATATAAAATTCTGGTGTGGATCATAATGTTATGTAATGAATATTAATTTGATATTATGTAATATATGTTTATAGAAATATTTTTTTCTATACTTTTCGAGTGGACACTCATAACTCTGAATATTACATTGATTAATATAAAACATTTTTAAATTTTTTATTATATTTTTCTCATTATATATAAAAGTTCTATCTACCATTAATTTATATTTTATTTTTTATTATATAATGAACCCTTTTCGATACTAGTTTTTTTATATCATATGATTTTGTAAATTCATCTAATGTGACATGATTAAGTAACAAATTTTTCTAAAAGGGTTATTTGAGTTATTATGATGATTTTTTTGATGTGGAATGCGTGTGTATTAGTTATTAATGAAGGGGAACTATATCACTCTCCAAATATTTGGTATAAAATTTTATCCCATGAGATTGTCAGTTCTAAAAATAATGGTTTTGTTAACAATATTGTGGGTATGAAAAGTTTTCTTGATTTTTTTGGGGTAAACATAATGTGTTTGTTTACATAGGCATTTGGATAAAGGGTTTTCTAACATAATAATTCTTTTGTTTATGGTTGTGACTCATTATGATATTTTATTAAGTTATAATAATTTTGGTAGATACATATTGTTTCATGTAAATTATATATTTTCTTAATGAGTCATTATATTTAATGTATTCTATAGTTTATATCATTCATAAAAATTGAATTAATAAAGATACATGTTTGAGCCATTTAATATCATATGTTCTTCTAGTATGATATTTTTTAAGATCTCATATTTCTCAATCATGTTTTACATCTATCATACAAGGACATATTAACTTTTATCAATATATATATATATATCTGAATCATATACATATTAATTCATATTATCTAATCTCTACAACATTCCTTTTCCATCATTGAGTATTTAAGCTCACCCCATTCTTATGATTGCAATATAAAAGTTATGAAGATGACTATTTTCCTTTGATATATATTGAAAGGATAATTATGATAGAAAAAATACAAAATAGTCAATTGGTGTTTGAAAATAAAATTTTTATATAGAAAACACAAATGACACTAAACCTTACTGTCATTGTGTTATGAGACTAAATTAGAGATATATTATTTAAATAATGTTATTATTTTAATATTTAGGTTTGGTTTACCATTTGTTTCCATACCCACACAAGGTTTGTGTGTGACTGTATGACTATGTAGAAATGTAATGTTTTAATATACTATAATTGTTGCTTATATTTTAGAAATATAATAGATACACATATTTTCTATTGATTTTAAAAAATATGGTTGTGCATAAAAACAGAAATAATCTTTTAGTATCCCACCCCTAAAAGTATACATGAACCACTATTCTAAAACACAACAAAATTAAATATTGAGTGTGGATAACTATCGTATACTATGATCGATGTTCAATATATCAATCACTATAGATATTTCAACCATTAATCCATAAATAATTCTTAACAACAATCAATTTTTTTATATTCACATTGAGTCAAAATATGAAGAAAATTCATTCTTGTTTAAATGAATATCTATTTGAATAAATTTATATATAAATAATGTAAAAAACCACATATTATAAAAATTTTTATGTCATTTTATTTAGTTCAATGGATCATTACAATATTATTATTTGTTTTATATAGTGTACTATAAATTATGATATAATATAATTATTTATAAATTATTTGTGTAAAATAAATTATAAAATAAAATACATTCACAACATATAAGAAAAAATAATTTTTTTCCATAACATAAAACATTAAATATGATGTATAAATAAACTAAATAAAATAAGAAATAGTATAATGGGACAGAAAAATTAAGAATAATAAAAAACAAAATTTGAAAATAAATTTACTCTTATCACTAAACAAAATGACATCTTATAAAGTGAATGTAATTTAAAATGAATCATAAAAAATATGGTTGAAATATTTTAAATGATATAGATTTTATCATGGAAAATCAATTTGAATGTCAATTTAATTAATAGAGATTAAATTATAGGAATAATAATGGAAGGATAACCATATTAATTGTAATATGACACATAGAATAGTGACATGGCAATTTTAATAAGATCCCTACCCATTTTAAAAAAAATTATTTCATAAATAATATTGAGTAGAAAATAATATATTAATATTAATAAAATATATAATTTCTGACATAATAATGTCAAAAAAATATATATTTAAAGATGTAAACTCAATGAATGTATAAGTATATACAATTTTAAAAGAATATTATTACTTTTTTATAAACCAATATTTTTTTCTTAGTAATTAGGTAATATAATATTCAATAGAAAAATATTTTCATAAAATGAATATAACTTCTTAAATATTTTCATTTTAATGATCCAATATTGATTATTTTAAACAATAATGAAAATAATGATTACTTAACAGAATAATAAAAAATTATTTTTCAAAATAATGATATTTTTATAAGATTATTTGCAAGAAATAATGAAATACTAAATTATAAAAAAAAATTGTTGTAAAACAATTAGTTCGATAAGGTAAAATGATTTTAAGAGTAATAGTTTTATATTTTCATTCACTAAAAATATTTTCTAAATTTTGAGAAGATTATGAATTCAATTATAAATAATTTTCATGTTTTTTCGATGATTCATTTGTACTAATTTATAATATTTATAATATGTTGGAGGATAAATACTTTTTTTAATTTTAATTAAATAATATTCAAAGCCTCTAATTACACTACTCTTGTATGTATTATTGTTAGAATAAATTTATATGTATTTTTTATAAAAACACACATACCCATCATTTATAAACACCCCTACTAATCCCCATGAAAAAGAAAATCACAAATATTTTCCTTCACCAAATAATAATATAATTATTTTATCTAAAGAATACATAGATAATTATAAACATATTTTTCTTAATTGAACTCCAAAACTCTTGTAACACCTCAAGATTTCATAGTATGTCTCTTTCTTAAAGTAATTTGATTTCTTGTACCACACACAACACTGAGTTTGGGGGCATGACAAATTACCAAACCAGCCGTAAAAAAATAACTAGTAAGAGTATTAATTGGATTCTGATTTTTTTATACTCCATATAATTTTAAAATATGTATTATGTGTTTCTTAGGCATATTATAATAAAAAATCAATTTTTCATATAAAAAATTAATTTTTTTAAAAAAAGTAAATTTACTACCATTTAATGATGATCCTTTTTAAATCCAATCTTTGACACTTTTATACATTCAATTTGACAAAATAATTTTTTTTTAGAATCTGGACATCAAAATTTACTTTGGTTGAAATTTTGACTTTTTTTCTAATAATGATCATTTTTTATTAATAGTGAGAAATACTGTATTTTAAATCAAAATTGCCTCTTAATTTATTTTATTTATATGTTTAGATTATATATGTATTAGTTTTAAGTGTAATTAAAATATATTTTTACTATTTAATCCAATTTTGGTCATTCTATGTAATTTAACATTGAAATTGAACGTAAAATAGTGTCAATATTTTGATAGTTAATATTTTATAAAAACACGCTGTTTGTATTGTCAATGAGAATTTATTTTAAATTAATTAATACAACTTCTGTGTTTTGTATTTTTTAGAATAGTAATAATTTTTGAATTTGGAATATCATATATATCTTAGGCTGAATTTTTGATATTTTTCTGAAAAACATCAATTTTTTATGAATAGTGAAACAACTATGTAGTAGTTAAAAATCCGACTTTTTCATTTGAATGATATTTTTTTGCTTCTGTGAATTGAATTTTGAAAATCTGATATACATGGTTGTTATTATTAATTATAAAATGGTGTAATAAGATAATAATAATTTTTTGGTAAATGGTATCTTTTGACATTTATTTACCACAGTTAAAGGTAAATATGCTAATTCAATGCAAAAAGAATATTATAATAATAAAAAATTCTCTCAAAACTTGTCCTAACCTTATTGGATGAGTTATGTGAAACAATGTAATCCTTGGGTCGATTTTGGGAACCCATGTAGCTACATTAGAGTGATAATGATACATTATTTTAATTAACATAATGTAATGGAATAAATGACAAAAATAGATATCATTTAGTGAATAAATTTTTACATGGTGTTATATAAGTTATTTTTTAGACTATAAATATTTTTTTTGGAAATATAAAACGATTTCCTACATCATGTTATTTTTTTTATAATTTTTAGACATCAAAAAAAAAATTATTTATGACACAATAGTGTTGCAGTTTTTCACTCATTAATACATGATTAAAATAAATAAGATTATAAAAATTAAAACAATATCAAAAACATATCCAATTATTATTGGATGATTTTATTTCGAAGAAGAGTCATCTTAATATCAACATTAACGAGTTTTTGCCCTTTATAAACTGAAATTCATTATACAATAAAATTATATTTCCAATGTTTCCTAAAGATCCCCTCCTCCCCCTTATAAAAATACCTCACCTCGAACCCATTACACAATCCTCTCAAGCCCTTGGGGCTTCTAACCTCAAATCAAATAATCTCTCAATATCCATCCCTTATACGTAGAATCCTTACCTTAGACAGAAGGCACTTCAAGAAATTCTTTTGGGTCAAACCAAAGGCAGTTACCCAATTTTATGGTAACGACTTCCCTAATGATATCTTCTTTTATTTTACTTCTCCAACCCCCTAAACACTTTTTATTACATTCTTTTATTTCAAAACCAGTATCCTCAATATATTAGGTTATTTTTATAAAACTTATTCAAGCTACACTTAAAAACATATCCATATAATGGGAAAAGAACATAATGTTTCTATAGACGACGAACTAATACCTCACGAAACGATGATTGTTCAATTATCTTATAACACATCGTCAGGTGTCCATTAATATGGAACTATATTTATATGTGATATGTATTATATTTATATGGTTTCTATTCTTATGTACTTTTCATTTATAGCATAACTTTATTGTTTCCATAATGGGTAAATGCGATGATTTCATTTTATTATGTGTGGACCACCGCCCCCTCAAAGTGATATGAATCGTTTATGACATACATAAAACTTATAAATGAATGAGTAACTAAAATTATATATTATATAATACTAGAATTATAATATACCTATTTATCATTATTTATTCATTCAATTAAGATACAAAAAAGAAATGAAAGTTGCGTTCATGCGTACGTATGACTTACCATCGCCATGAAAAGTGTATTTCATTTCATATCATTAATTGTTATGTACTATTATAAATAAATATAAATACATGATATATAATATATATATAAAATCAAAATAGTTATTACCATTCTGGAGATAAATTAATTTTGAACACATGGACAACATGTTATTATAAGAATTTTATATTTTACTCAAGTACCAAATATAAATGAAACCATAATTATTAACTAAAATGAGTAACTAAGGTTTATTACATTATAATAAGTGATATAAAAGAAATAATAAATTTTAAAAAGTTTCTGAAGAAAGTATAAATTATTATTATTTTTTTATTATAGAAATTAAATAACAAACTTGTCATGTCAGACACAAGGTAATGGGTTTCTTATCTCACTCATAATTTATTGAGATTTCCATTATTAGACACTTATTTATTGTATGTGGTGTATTGTGTACTGATAGTTGTTATATATTATTATGATTCTCTTTATATTCATTGAATTTATTTACTCATATTGTGGTTATTAACTTTTGTTCATACAACTCGATTGATTACAACGTGGTAATGGTTTTTCATCTCACTTTTTATTCCTATGAGATTCATGAAATCTTTACCACTATTTTTTTGTGTGGTGTATGTACTTCCAATGATTGTATTTTTGGTATAATATAATTTAATTTATGGGTATTTAAATCTACATTGTATGATCATTCTTTCATGGGGTGTATGTTTCAGAAGATACCAAATTGTTAAGGGAATTTCATATATCAATTTCTACTCATTGGGTTTTACGCAAACTTCATTGATAATTTTACTCCAAGATTATGAGTGAAATATCTATTTATTTACTAATCTAGTTATTTACACTCCCTTTGTTTGGTTGTACTTTTGATTCACAAAATCAATCAATTGAAAAATTATCAATTCATTGATATGAACTTGATAAGGGAACACAATTTCCATTCATTGAGTTAAATATCCAATTCATTGGTTTAGTTTTTTAAAAAATATGTTTGAATGTCCTATGATTCATTTACACAGAATATCCAATCATATTGAGTGTATTTATATTTGTCACACATAATTATGTCACTAGTTTATCCTTAACCTAAGGATATGGTTTTTATAATGGATTTCATCTCAATTTTAATTCCACTGGGACTTCTTTGTTGTTACGAGCCAATTCAATTTTATATGGTGTATATACTATACTTTGAAATAATATATCATAAATTCCATTATTCTCATGATATTATATATTATTTATTAAATCAATTATTTGTACTCAATCATATATCTTTTGGTTAAGAATTCTAACAAAAATATAATTTTAAATGTTTAAATGATGTATTCTTCTAAATCATTCTCATTAATGCCCAGGTTTTAAAAATGGGTTTAAGAATTTATTTATATGAACATTAATGTTTTAAAATTAAAATTTCGTTTAAATGTTTCAATGTGGTATGTGACACTTTGAATAAAAAATCTATTTTAAACAACTCCTTGAAAAATAGAGAGACTTTTAAATATTTTCATGAAAAAGGTGGATATTTATCTCAAATTGTATTGATGAATATTTTCATCTATATCCTTCATTACTCTCAATTGAGGTTAATTTATTATAATATATTCTTCTATATTGTATTTAATGAGTTATGTATGACTATGGATGTGCTATTTTTATACCATTCATGGTTTTTGGTTAAATTATTGACATTTCGTATGCTAGTTTTAGTACGGATATTAAGATTTTGTTTCAACCATTTCATATAAGGAATGCTTTGGACATAGTAAGTGATGGATGGATCCATCTATAGCTCTGAGTTGCATCGATAGGTCTCATGAGACAAACTAGTGTAATGGGAGAAGGCCTTGACAAAATCTTATATATAGTCTTGGCACGAGACCTTGACTATTTGGTTTTGATTTCCAACATTACGCATTCCATCACTATAAGGTTAGCTATTGATATTTCATGTGGTTATTTGACTAGTAGAATACCCATGACTATGTTTTATTATTAAATTATTTATTCAACTCATATTCCTGCAATAATGTGTTCATGTTTTTTATTTGTAAAGGCATGTTTTATCAATAATTCACCATGCCTAATGTTTTTGTTATATTACAATGTATTTCTTACTCTTACTAGGTATCTATGCTCACCCCTTTCTTGTGATTTATTTTCCCAGGATTCCAAGGAGTGTATTATGATTGATATTCATGGTTAAGATAGGGGATTAATTGAGTTATCAAAGGATTAGTTATGTTGTGTATTATTTTATAATGTGTAATGTAACATTCATGTATGTAATCTATTTTAAAAGAATGATAAAATGATCGGTATTTTAGGCATAACCCAAGGTATCATGTTACGTGACAAAAGCCTTGCGACACTCTTGGTTAAGACACTCCTAGGGGATATTCTTAGGATTATTCACATTTTCCATACAAACTGAATTAATGTATTTTAATAAAAGAATATAATAAATGACCTTGGTTAATCTTAAAGTGTTATATATTGAACACAAAGTGTCTTTATTTTCTCTAAATGATTTTACGACTCACACTTTTCATTTTTGTTTTAGTCAAACTAGATGTTCAATTGCAGGTTATTACTTTTTGGATGAAAATATGAGGTATGAGATAAAATTTATGGTTAAAATATGTTAGGGTTATTTTTGAAGTATATATATATTTTTTTGGGAATATTATCACATTATATAGTTTTTTAAAAGGGAAAAAATGAAGATCATGTGATAACCAGTCACGTCGGAAAAAGCTACAGGAATCGAACCCACATCAATAGTACGACTGAAATTTATCACCGACCAATGGACTACATGATGTCCCAAGTATGTATGAATAATTATTTTTAGTTAAATTATTTCAAGTATCAAAAATATGTTGATTTTAGTAACTTATTATTTATCATTAATATAGTTAAATTATTTAGTGATTATGTGATAAATGAAATATTGGAAGATGTTCGCTATTTTGGTAACACTATATGCCTAAGGAAAATAGAATACTATGGGATTTCATTTGAGGATTAATGGAGGATTTTTATTTTGAAAAAATGTATGTTTTTATATTAGACATATATCAATTTAGGTTATTTATGAGAATGATGAACAAATCATAGGGAATATGTGATTAGGTTAATTACATTAATGTATGTGACTTTAAGAGTAATCGATGTAATTTGGAGATAAATGAGATGAATTATCGTTGAAGTATATGTGCTCAAATCCATCTAATCTTTTGGATTCAATATTAGTTAATATTATTTTGAACAATATTAAGGAAATGTTATTCTTTATAAAAAATCCTTGTTGATGTTTGCGTATTTTTGGTAAAATTTGGAGATTAAGAGTAGTATTTCTTTTTATTAGGGATTCTCCTTTTAGGGATCATCAGATCTTGTATACCCCATTTTGAAATTGGATAATTTCTAAATAAAAGGTAAGTATATACATAATCTTTTTGGGATTATGTAATTCACTATAAGTTGATTATGGTGCTTCAGGTGTGGACAAGTCATCTTGAATACTCATCATTTGGAGAAAAGATGAGAATGTGGTTGAAATTTATTAAAGGATGAAACTCTACTTATAAAGTAAGTATATTTCATTATGAACCTATCAAATATCATAAATAAATTCCTCAGAATTATGAATATAAACATTTAAAAAATGTTTCCCCTTTAATTTTCATACTAGGTAATCAATTACCATTCAATCCATCACAAGTTTATTTATTTCAGATCATTAACTTTCTCCTAATAATTTTCTCGATCACTCTCCATCAGATCATAATGATTAGATTTATCTTCCACAACCATGTTTCCTACATGGAACACTGGAATGGGTTATTTTTGTTAACCTTTATACGTACTGTTCTATATTTTAATATTGAGGCCTCATTAATTAATTTTTTGATTTGGTATTTCAACTAAGATAGATTGAAAAATCAAGACCCATGTTTTTAATCTCGAGCTTAAATTGCAAGGACTAAATTTATTGAATTGTGGGAGAATGAAACACATCGTGCTTTCATAGTATGTTACCTATTTAATGTAATTAAATAGCTTGCACCACACACAACACTGAGTTCAAGCGCACGAGGACATAATAAATCAGCCGTTAAAAAATGGTTCTGAGTATTATTAACTGGATTTTGAATTTTTTATACACCATATAATTTTGATGTATGTATTAATTGTTTCTTTGTAATATTTTATGAACAAATTCAACATTTAAGATAAATATGTTTAAAAAAACAATTTTACAAACTTTTAATGATGAACCCTTTCTAAATCCAATATTTGAAACTTTTAAATATTCAATTTGAAAAAAAAATCATTATTGGAATTAGTTCATCAAAAATTAATTTGGGTGAAATTTTGGTATTTTTCTAATAATGTTCATTTTGTTATGAATAGTGAGAAATATTGTATTTCAATACAAAACTACCTTATAATATAATTTATTTATATCGTTATATAATAATTTAAATTTCTTTCAAGTTAATTAGACTATATTTTAACCACCTAATCCATTTTTTGTCATTGGAAGTAATTTCACATTGAAATTGAACAAAAACAAGTGCCAATCTATTGATAGATAATATTTCTTAAAAACACGATTTTTATTCTACAACAAGAATTAGTTTTAAATTAATTAATCCAAAATTTATTTGAATTTTGTAAAATACACATCATTTTTGAATTTGGAATATCAATCATAGATTAGGCTGAATTTTTTGTTTTTTTCTGAAAAAAATCAATTTTTAATGACTAGTGAAACCAGTAAGTAGAAGTTATAAATCTGAATTTTTCATTTAAATAAAATTTTACCATTTTGGTGAATTGATTTTCAAAAATCTGACATACATGGTTGGTAAGAGTATGTAAAATGTTGTTCAATAATATGAATATATTTTTTGGCAAATAGTAACTTTTTACATTTATTTACCATTATTAAAGGTAAATATGGTACTTCAAGGTAAAAAGAATATTATAATAATACATAATTACATTAAAACATGTCCTAACCTTAATGTATGAGTCATGGGGGACTATGGTCATCCTTTTGTTGGTTTTGGGACCCAATGGAGCCACATAAGAGTGATAATGACAATTTATTTTAATTAACTTAAATTAAAGGATAATATAAAAAAATATCTTTTTGTAAATTAGTTTTTTCATGGGGTTATATAAGTTATAGTTTGTACTATAAATATTAATTAGAACAATAAAAGTATTTACTACATCATTTTATTTTTATATAATTTTTAGAGATCGTGTATATAAAATTATTCATGACACAATAATGATGCAGTTTTTACCTCATTAATAAATGATTAAAATAAATAATATTATAAAAATTAAAACAATAACCAAATCCTATTAAATTTTTATTTGATGATTTTATATCTAATAATAGTAATCTTTTATTCTACCTTAATGTGTTTTGGTCCTTTATAAACTGATAATCATTATATAATAAAATAATATTTTCAATGTTTCATAAAGAGTCATTCACCCCCTTATAAAACTCCCTCACCTCTAACCCATTACTCACACCTCTAAAGCCTCTTTTCTCATAAAAAATATTCCCAAATGATCCCTCCCTTCCACCTACCAGCCTTACTTTAGGCAGACAACACTTTAAGAAATCCTTTCAGTTCAAACCAAATAGAATTACCCCATTTTAAGGCAATGTCTTCCCTAAATTTTACTTCTTTAATTTTACATTTACAACCCCCTAAAATATTTTCATTACATTATATTATAACAACAAAATTATCCTCAATATAATAGGTTGTTTTAAGAGAATGATTCTAGCTACACATATGCACATCTCCATCTAATGGGAAATGAACATATTGTTTCTATGGACGGCGAACTACTGCCTCGCCAAAAGATGATTGTTCAATTATCTTCTACCACCTATTATGGTGTCCATTAATATGGAAATATATTTATATGTGATATATATTATATTTATATGGTTTCTATGATTCTGTATTTTTCTTTTATTTCTTGCCTTTATGGTTTCCATAGTAGATAAATGTGATTATTTCATTTCAGGACGTGTGGACTACTACCCCCTCAAAGGGATATGACTCATTTATTCCATACGTGGAACATATAAATGACAGAGTTACTAAAATTATATATTATATTATAATTCTATTATAACATGACTTTTTATCAATAAGTATTCATTAAATTAAAATACGAAATTGAAATGAATGTAGCGTTTATGTGTACGTACGACTTACTGTCTCAATGAACGATGCATTTCATTGCTTATCTCCAAATGTTATGTACTGTTATAAATACAAATATATAGTAGATATATATGATATAAATGATATATAAATAATTTATATCATTCTTGATATAATGTACTTTTTACCACATGGGAACACGTAGTTATAAGCAGTTTACTTTTGACTGAATTTCTAAATATCAACAAAACGACCATTATTAAATTAAATGAGTACGTATGGTTTATATTGTGATAATTAGTGATATAAAAGAAATAATAAATTTGAAAAATTTTCTGAAACATGTAGAAATTATAATTAGTTTGTTATGAATGAGATTAAAGAACAAATGGGTCAAGTCACACACGAGGTAAGGGGTTTCTTATCTCACCCTTAATTTCGTTATATTTCCATTGTTCGCCACTTATTTATTGCATGTGGTGTATTGTGTACTGCCATATGATATATATTATCATTATTCTAGTTATATTCATGGTATTATATGATTCATTTTTTGTTTATTAACTTTTGTTCATATGACTCAATTGATTACAACGTGGTAAGGGTTCTTCATCTTACTTTTTTTCCCGTGAGATTAGTGCTATATTAGACACTATTTCAATTTGTGTGGTTTATATACTTCCCATGATAGTATTCTTTCTATAATATACATTAATTTATTAGTATTTAAAACTTTATTTTATGATCCTTCATTCATGGGGTGTATGTATTGTATGACAAAATCAATTAGGAAATTTCAAATATCAATTTCTACTCATATGGATTTATGGAAACATCTTAGATTATTTTACTCCAATTGTATGTGTGAAATCACTATTTATTAATTAATGTAGTATTTCACACTCCCCATTTTGTGGATATACTTATGATACACATAATCAATACATTTATAATTCTGAAGTCACTGATATAAAATTTATAAGGGTAATCGTAAATCAATTTCAATTCACTGAGTTAAACATCCAAATCATTGGTTTTATTTTAAAATTTTATGTGTTTATTTCCTCTAATTTATTTACATTGAATATAAAATAATATTTAGTGTATTTATATTTTTCATTCAAAATTATGTCATTGATTTATCCTTAACTAGAGGATACGATCATTATAATGGATGACATCTCAATTTACATCCCACTGAGACTTTTTTTTTGTTATGTGCCAATTCAATTTTATATGGTGTATATACTATACTTTGAAATATTATATCATAAATTCCTTTATTCTCATGATTTTATAAATTTTATATTATATCAATTATTTTTATTCATGTGTCTCTCTTACGGTTAGGAAATCTATCTGAAATATCATTTTAAATGTTTTAATGATTTTTTCTTCTAAATCATTCTAATTAATCACTATGGTTTAAAAACAGGTTTAAGGATTTATTTATATAGATGTGAATGTTTAAAAATTAAAATTCATTTTAAAATATTCAATTTGGTATGGGACATTTTTATTCAAAAATCAATTTTAAACAGTTTCATGATAAATAGTGAGATTTTTAAATGTTTACAAGAAGAAGTGGGATATTTCTCTAATATAGTTTTGATGATTATTTTCCTCTATATACTTCATTATTATTTATTGAGGTTAATTAATTTAAATAAAATCGTCTATATTGTATTAAATGATTTATGTTTTACTGTGGATGTGCTATCTCTAAACTATTCATATTGAAATTTTGTATGCTATTTTTATTATGAATGTCTATATAATGTTTCAACCTTTTCATTTGAGTAATTAATTGGACTTTGTATTGATCGGTGGATACCTCTATAGCACCTCGATGCATTGGTAGGTCTCATGAGACAAACTAGTTTATTGGAATAATGCATTGACAAAATATTATTTGTAGTCTTGGCAAGAGACCTTGACTATGTGGTTATGTTGTCCAACAATATTTATTCCATCATTATGAGATTAAATATTGTTATTTTGTGTGGTTATTAGACTAGTATAATACCCATGAATATTTTATATTATAGAATTATTTATTCATCTCATATTCTATCCATAATGTGTTCATGTTACTTATTTGTAAAGGCATGTGTTTTCAATTATTAACCATGCCTAATGATTATGTTATCTTCTAATGTATTGCTTACTATTAATGAGTATCTGAGCTAACCCCTTTTTATGTTATATTTTCCCATCATTCCAAGAAGTGTTTTATGATTGTTATGCCATGTTAAGCTAGGAGAATAATGGATTTCTCAAAGGATAATTTATTTTGTGTTTGATATTTTAATATGTAATGTAACATACATTTATGTAATCTATTTTTTATGACTCTTAAACTGATCGGTCATTCGGTACATGATTCCTTGTAATCATGCAAATTTATTAAAATACTCCACTGACTCCAGGCTTCTGGGGTTGGGCCATTACACCTCAACGTGTTTAAAACCGTAAAATGTAACAAATCTATGGCTGATGGCCAAATTCCCACTCATTCGTTAATTTTTCTATATTTTCATCCTCTATTATGACTCCTACATCTCAAAATTATAACATAAACAATTAATGGATATATCAATATGAAAAAAAAATTGAACATATAGATATATATTATCTCCAAACTATTTACAATATCGGTATTATCTCTCCCAATTTTGTTGAAACATTTCAGTATTGGATGGTTTTACCACATAGAAGGATGTAGTAAATTCATTAAACATCGATATATTTATTCATCTGTATTGTAATATATATATATATATATATATGGATATATAAAAATTATTATGATACTATTTATTTATTTTAAACAATTTATATAATATTCATATTTAACTCATGATTTTTGATAATGTCCCATCATTGGATGCTTTTACCACCAAATAGGATGTTCTAATTCATTACTCATCACAACATTATAGTCATGTTAGCTTAACATTTGATAATAATATTTTTTTCATTAATCTTAATGTTTAAAGGTGTAATGTGAATAATATATTAATATAAATTAATCAATAAATTAAACTCAAAATTAAAATGAGACGTTTAAAAATACAATATCATCCAATAAATTAATCACTAATGAGAAATCAATAAATGAATTCCAAGGAATAAATTTGATCAATAAAGAATTAATTTAATATATTTTTATGAAAACTATTCATTAATCATCTTGATGGTTATAAATGTGGAATAAATGTAAAAAAACATGACATAATTAAGGGGTACATTTGAACATGACACTTTATATAGGGTTTATCCACTATACCTCCCTCAATTTACTATTAGTATTTTGAAACCCCATTCAAAATGTAATTTCTATTACTTATATTTTTTTATTTTAAGTATCTATAACTCCTTATAACTATGAGAAAATTTTTTAGATTCCACTTTTGATTTCAATAACAAATTAATTTTGAAAACATCACATTTTATATGCTTATGTTTATCAATTATCATATCATTATAAATTTTAATTAATTTAATAAAAAATTTATTCATAAATGTTTTTATTTTTGTATTTAGGGAACAAAAATATTTGTTTGATGATATATTCAGTATAAAATTATTTAAATAACAATTCTTTTCTCATGTAGTTATTTAGTGATGAATAATGGTATATATCTCATTGATTTTTCAAAATAATGCATATGATAATATAATTATGTGATAAGTGGACCAGGAATGTTATAAACCTATAAACTATTTTGTAAAATATTGTAACACATGATATAATTATTTTCAGACATTATGTCGTTTTATTTATCTAAAATGATATACTTGGGCATGATGTTGTTGGTTTTTTTGTTAATTTTTATATATATATAATTTGAAAATCAACTTATGAGGATTCCTTTTTATAAATATTCAATGTTTCATGTATCTTTCAAATGATCACTATACTATAATAATATAGATACTTTTATTATATTATTTTTATGAATAATATTATCACATATATAGTATGCCCGATTCATTCAACTTTTTGTTTCTTATTATATCTCATATTACTAGAAATTTTAAATCACCCTTTTTTATTTATCTACGTTGGTCATTTCATGTATAAATTTAATCTTTAATGGTTAAATGAGGACTATGCTACATGATCCAAATAATGTTCAATGTTTAAAATCAATTTAATTTGAATTATCCTTATATTCTTAAGATACTATACTTATCATTTTTAGAGTCTTAATATTTTTTGGTGTCTCAAATATGTTGTAGTAATCACATATGAATGGTATAAGAAGCAATATTTCCTACTTGAGAATTCTTATATTAAATTTGTATTTAGTTCATAAAATAAAAATAAATATTAAACATCAAAATTTCATATTTTAATAAAATATAATTGATTTAAGCATATGATTAGGTTTTCAATCCATATTTATTGAATTATATTTTTTCATTATTGATTTATTTTCATTCTAAAAATTTATACCTTATATGGTAGTGTCATCCCTAACAACAAAATGAGTTAGAGAAGTGTACACATATTATTCAATCATGAAACGAAATGGATTCATTTCATTCTAGATCTCTAAATACAATCACATCATACATGTTTTTTTAAAATATTGAATCAATTATATTTAACTATAAAGTATAGATATATAGAAAAAATCATATTACTATAATAATTTTAATAAAATCATTAGATGATCCAGTAAATAGTGTACATGGAAATATTATTATAGGAAATGTCATTATTATACATTTTTTATAATATTACCCTATAATATTTAGGTAGTGTATCTCTTTATATATATTTAATATTAATTATCATGGTAAATATTTTCTTTTTATATAATGATCCATCACAAGCATCTAAAAAATCCAAAATTTAAAATATTCATTATAAAACCATTCAATTGTATATTAAATGATACCTAATGAGGAAAAAAATAATACTCCAAAGAATGTTATGATGTAAACTTTAATTATTGGATAAATGATTATAGTAATGGAATATGTAAATGTTTTATGTAGAGAGTTTCATGGAATTTTACAATATTAGGATGGAGTGTATTAAATATAAAATATAACTAATATGATTCCTATATATAAGAACACATAAAAAATCACCGATATAGATATATATAAAATTTGGGATTGATTCCCATCAGGAACTTCAGTGAATATTCATTTTAAGGATTTATATTTCATTTAACACTATTTTATGGAATGAACATCAGTTTCAAGATTAGATTTAGCTATCCAAAAGTGAATCTAGATGTGAATTATATTTCTTTGTGTGAACTCATCATGACCAATTATCATGTGATTTTTTTCATTGTTTAATATATGTTCCATTTATCCATATTGTTACTCTAATTTGGATAGTCTTAAACTATATAGCATCTGTTATTTCCTGACTCTACTCTCCCATTAATAATGGGGTGATTTTGATTGGAATTTCTCCCAAAAATAAAGGGAAATCATATTTTCTAAATACACACATAATCTGTGGATCATCTCCCTTCCACCTATTATATTATGTTGACTATACAGCATGGGATTCCTAGGATTGATGGGATCTGAATTTATTAAGGAGTATTTATCGATTATAGAATCATTTCAACTTTTAAGTGTGATTAAATATATTTGTTTTAGTGTTCAACCAATGTGTAGATTTTTCTTTGGTTTTGAGTTTGGTGGTTTTATAATTATTATATTCCGTAGTAATCATTATTGTTATGTAAAAAGGATTTATATGACATTTGGAAATTAATTTTATATCTAGAAATCCCCTTTTATTAATGAAAATGAATTCATCCTAAAAATATTATATTGGAATCATTATTACATGTTTTAGAGGATTATTTTTTTCATTGATAATCTATGATTTTTTTAATGGAACTCCAATTTGAAATAATTTATGTTGTGAGAATGGTTTCTCCAAGATATTGAAAAAATCATGGGATCCTCATTTTTATTTGTACTGTTCATGGAAACTTGGTCTAGGATTAGAAACCCTCCATTGTATTTGAAATTTTGTAACATCAATAAATTTAACATTTTTTAACGTCCGGGTTCCGAAGCCACCCAGAGGCCCCCAGTACCCGGTCGGTCACATGGCCCCATGTGTATTTTCCCGAATGCCAAAGGTTGTCGACTACCTATGAGGTCCTTGGGTGTGATATTGTGTAAACTATGCCATCCCTGGAAGAGTAACACCGTGAAAGTAAAACAAATAATAATTGAGATAGGAGGAATAATCCATACAAAATTAAATTGTGGAAGACTGAAAATAATAAACTAAAGCCCACAAACACACACACACACACACACATATATATATATGAATGATGCATAACACATATGTCTAGGAAAGCAACCAAAAAAATCATAATACTGAAATACAACATTACTAAACCCAATTACAAATGAAATCAAGTAAACATTTCCTCAGCATTGCAAGCCATAGCTTGGTCCATGCTCTCCAACTCCACAATAAATCATGTACCTGAAGTAGAAGAGAATTTTACATTATCTATACCTGAAACTATATAATTTTTTTGGGCCCAAAAGCATGACCCGAATAGGTTGTGAAATTAATTCCCAGAACGCAACCACTAAAAGATATATGTCTAATAGTTAGTGAATATATGGCAGGTAATAAGTTCAAAAATCAGTAAATTAGAAACTACTCAACAGTAAATAATCCACAGTTTCAATGTATTCAATTTCATATATCAATCAATAGTTAATCAAAATAGGTAATCATAGATAGGTAACCCTCTAGGAATAACCCACAGCTTATCACCGCTAGTCCAACCTAATATGTACAATCAACCCTCTTGGAAGTACACTCAGTCTATCCCCTCTGGTTTATCATAATAATAGACTCTCCAAGGAAGCAGTCACCATCAATTCCCCCTATAGTATCGTATCGGTACTAAAGGATCTCTGGAAAAGTAGTAACATCACATTCCCCCGGTGGCCCATGTTGAAGAACTTCAAACACTCTAGGGAAGCATTCAATATGAATTAACCATGTGGTCTCACATCATAAATTATAAAGACACTCTGGAGAATCCCTTACATCCCTCCGCAATATGGTCTCTACAGTAGGTTATCTCGGACTTGTGTATGTCAGTAAAGTGTAGAAGCGTGTAACAGCCATGGTAAACCTCAAAAAATACTTGTCGAGCAATCTACAGCACAACAGGATAATAGAACATCAGTCACACCATCCTACAATACTTGGCATGGGGAAATTAAATAGTATCCTAACATGAAAGCAAGACCCAAATGTCAAAAATAGGAAAAACAGGCATGAAAATACATCCAAAGAACAAATAATCTTTATATTCACAAGAAATTATCATCTATTCAGGCATATCATCATAGCAGAGAAACAATAGGGAAATAACAGTAAAAGTGAAATACCCCGTTCATGGGTATTGGGAAAATTTGCACATAAAATTCAAATACTCTCAACAATAAAGCACACACCACCTACCTTGGGATTAGTAGATGAAAATAATTGAACCTAGAATCTTTAATCTCTTTATAACAACATAGATCTAAGAAAATGTATAAAATCATCATCCCACGATATATCACAAGAAATGAGAAATCAAAAGATGATTCCCTAGGAGAAGAGAGAACTCACTGGTATGATTCCAACATAATAAACTGTGTTCAAATCAGAGGCCAGATGTAGGCTTAGGGGTTCGTCGATGATCTGTGGCCTTACATGTTCTCTCGGTCATATGGGACCTAAAAGAAGTGTGTTCTGGTGATTAGACACGACCCAGGTGTGTTTAATGAAAAAAACATACATGGAATGTACTATTGAAGTACATGTAGTGAACTCACCTTTTCCATAATCCACTTTAATTGGCATTCAAGTCACACCCACATGGTTGTGTCTATGGATATTAAACAACCACAACATTTCCTGCTGTGGCAAGGATGTATACGTCATGTACTCTTAAATTACACAACGTGTACTTAGACAATTTCTAGAGTTTTCTATTTTTTCCCAAAAATGGAAAAAAGATGAAAACATACCTGAAGAGAAGACCTAAGTTCTTACAAAAATCCCCCGTTAAAGAAATTCATCCCCGAATTTCTATATTGTGGCGTAGAATAAGAAACCCCGAACAGTTCTAACCACTCAGCTCGTACATCGGCCTCCCTCTCCCATGTCTCATCCTGCACCCGCCAGTACTTCCATAGCACTCATACTAGAGGAACAAACTGGCCATGGAGAACCTATGTACTACAATCCACAATCTGTATATGATTCTCCTCAAATGACACATCCAATTTGAGCTCAGCCTTGATGGGTTGAAGACATGATATGGTTTTGAAACGTAACACCAAAGATGAGAAACGTGGAAGACGCCGTGCATAGCTCGGTACCTCTGAGGTAACTTGAACTGATAGGCAACCGGCCCAACTCTCTCCAATACGACAAACATCCTGATGTACCTCAGTAAAATCATACCCTGTCACCTAATCATCTTGTATCCCAACCTCTGTGTGACATGTAGGAAATCTTGACCCCTAACCTTGAACTCCAGAGGTCGTCTCTGCTTATCAGCATAAGATATCTGTCAAGACTGTTGTTTCCGACGCTTTCGCCAGGGCATGCGCGTCCGTCCTCCGGGGAGGGCGTGCTGCTTGTGGCCCCGCATTCCCACTTTCCAAAGGCGGGCGGCATCCATTCCTTGTTCAGGGACGTCTGCTCCTTGATCGAAACTGGGATGCTGGGATGTCGGTTCTTCCTTCCGTGGATTCCTCCTCGGAGCTCGTCACCTAGTCCGGGTATCCCTCAATGATTTAAGACGGATTCGTGAAGCTCATTCCCGGTGCCATATCTACATAGACGCCATTTAATTACGCTTCTTCCATCAAGACGCTCCAAGGGGTCTTGTTGAGACATCAACCTGCAGTGAGGAGAATGGTCACGTTGGGGCACCGTCGGCATGTCTTTCTTTGGTCCCTCATCACAGGGCTTCTCGAGGGCGCGGAAGCCCGAGGCATCCCACATCGAACGCGGGGAAAGTGTACCATCTGTGGTTTTCCTCGGCTTCCCATGTTTAACATGGGGTATGTCACGATTTTAACGTCTTTTAGAGACGGATCGGGTTAAAGGATCCCTAGGGGGAAACACCGATGTTGGGGCCAGCATGTGGGCGGCCTCCCATGTGACATGGAGTGGGAAAGGGTGGCATGATCTCACCGGGATGTGGCGGCCCAGGTAAGGATCATGATGGATGGTGGGGTGAAGCATGGGGATTACGTTCTAAGACAGCCCAAGAGGGGGGATACAGTTTAACGTAATGCAGGACAGAATACAGTTTAACGTCATGCGGGACGCTATACAGTTTAATGTCATGCGGGACGGGATTCAGTTTAACGTCATGCGGGATGGAATTCAGTTTAACGTCATGAAGGATGTGATACAGTTTAACGTCATGAGGGACGGGATACAGTTTAACGTCACTTGGGAAGGGATATAGTTTAACGTCATGCGGGACGGGATACAGTTTATCGTCATGCGGGATGAGATACAGTTTAACGTCATGCGGGATGGGATACAGTTTAACATCATGCCGGATGAGATACAATTTAACGTCATGCAGGATGGAAGATTTGGGGATTACACTCTGAGGCAGCCCAAGGTGGTCAGAGAACCGACATGGAAAGGTCGGGACAACCGGGTGGTGGGCATGAACCTCGTGGAGGCTTCCTACGTACCATGCGCTAGCACGGATCAAAGTCCACGTAGTTCGCTGGGATGGGGATTACGCTCTGATGCGGCCCATATGAGGATGTCATGGTCGATGCGCACTCTAAGACCACGTGAGTCATGCTCGGTGTGGGAAATAAGAGGCACCAGGGACCAGACGATCACGACGCGAAGGGTGCGTCCGTGAGAAGTGGAATGGGGCTTACGCATTGAGCAGCCCAAAGAGGAAATATGGGCTTACTCGTGGTTAGCAGCCCTTGGTGTCGGGGCTTACTCCAGGGTGGAGGCCCGTGGAGCGACAAAGCGCAGTGGGAAAATGACTCCACTGGCCTTGGCAGGGGGAAAGTACGGAGATTCAAGGGTGCAATCATCCGTATGAAAGGTTATGGGATTACGATCTAAGGCAGCCCTTCCCCCGTGGACAAACGCTGCTCCGACAAAGAGGATCTCAGTCCATTTGAGGAAGAGTCCATCCCCGTGGAGACGAGTGGCATAAAAAATGTCCGAGCTGGGGGGACCCCGCATGCGAAGCACGGGGTCGGACCACAGTTTAACGTCTTGTGTTAAGGATGAGGTGCGTAGCAGTTTAACGTCCTGCAGCTCGGACGAGGTGGGTTTGCTCCACACCCCTAGGGCTTACATTCCCAATGCCCTCTACCCCTTGTGGAAGGGAAGGCATCGGCAAGGCCGTGGTGAAAGGGGGTCGCAGGGAAAACCACCGAGGGGTCTACATTAGCGTTGCTATGCGAAGAAGCAATAGTCGTTAGCGTGCCTATGCGGAGAAGCATATGGCAAAGCAACGCAATGGGAAACACGGCCCAAGGGACCTTGAGGTTACTTCGCACGAGCCTGGAAGGCCGTGCGGGAAAACAACGCATGGCGCGCATGCTCAGAATGGGAGACATCAGGTGCCGGTGGAGGGGGCAGCCAAGGGGCGTCATGGTGTGGGGTCCTCGGCTCTGTGCGCGCAAAAGGGACGATTTGCGCGCAAAACACCAGGACGACGCACAATTGAAGTATTTGAATTGTGCGCGAAGAGGGAATTACATGCAAGGTTTTGCGTTCATGGCAGGGTATTGCGTGCACGGACCACAGATTACGCAGAAGTGGGGAAACCGGGGGAAGCGGCTAATTTACTGAAGCCAGTGGAGTTGCGCACAAAGGCGAACTCTGGGGCAAGGTTGCGCGGAATTCGGGATTACCTAGATTTTATCTTTCGCACGGGGGGAGCCGAATTGTGCGCATGAGAGTCGATTCGGATTCCTCAACCCCCAAACCGTTCGGGGTCACCTTATATTTATAAGCGACCTCCGGCGCGGAATCCAGGCGGCGCGCGAAGGTTTCCGCGTCGGGAACCACTTGCGAGTAAATTCTCGCCGTGGAGACATAGGGAGCCCAATTATTGCGCGCCTCACTGGTCCAATTCCGCAAATCCCTCGAGCACTTCGCGTGTAGACCATTTTTGCACGCGGATCCTCCTTTATTTGGCGCACCACTTCCCAGGCCTCCGGATCGGGCCTCTGATTCTGAATATGACTTCACTTCGTCATTCTAAAACTTCCTCCGGGAGTTGCGGGATTTTTTCGGCGTCAACAAATGCCCCCCATTGGAATTGGATCTATGAGTGGTTGCAACGATCGGATTCCAAGGGAAACACCGAAATGCCAAAATGCTAAGTCTCCTGATCACGTTGCACGCAAAAAATCCGATGGGGCGCGCAAAACCCACGGACGCATGTGAAATGTTCTTTCTGCGCGGCGTGGAACCCCAGCCTCGCCTGTAAAAAGGGGTGCTGGGTCCCAGATCCGTACTTCTGCTTTTTTCCGCGCGATAAGATTATCGCTCTCGTGCGCGAAATCTCTCCGTGGCTACGCGTAATAACGCACTGGAAGCGCGGAATTCCTTCCGAAAGTTGGCCGTGATTTCGCGCCAAACCGGGATCATCTGCGCTTAGCGTGCCGATTGCACGTTCAAATCTAGGATTTTGCGTAACTCAGCCATATTGCGCGCCGAACACTCCGATTCCGCGCACTGCATCCTGATTTCTCCAAACTCCCGAAAAATTTGAGATGGATGCAAACCGAGTCGATGAGGGGGAAGCCACTACCTGTAGGACAGAAATGGCAGCGAATGAGGAGGTATATGGCGCCAAGGTGATCGTCTCCAACAATCTCACCTTGTTCAATCTGCTGACTTCTTCCCAAAAGGCATATCCCTTGTCAGACAACCTCCCACTCTGGAATTTTGGCATCCTGGAGGAGGTACCACTGCCAGGCATTGAGGTGGACACACCGCGGTCCTGGGTGACTCAGGAGGATGAACTTCCTCGCTACAACATCACCAACAACGGTCATCCTACCAGGGAAACTAGACACTTGGATGTATATGTCCTGAACCCAAGGACTAGGACCATTTACGGGGACGAGCCTGTGGCGGAGGATTCTCCGACCCTCTACGCGAGCACATTCCGTCAGAGCATCACGGAAGACACGAAGGGCTGGATGAAGGATTGGGACCTACGGTCCGGGGGTAACTTCACCAGCGATTGGGCCTGGGCGTTCTGGGTTCGCCATACCTGCGACCAGTTCGGAGACAAACTGCGGTATATCGGCTTGTTCGAGGCGGTATGGACATCACAGTTCCATTTCCAACATCAGCCTGAACTCGGACCAGAGCTATTCATCCGGTGGTCTCCCAACACCAACATGTTCCTCCTTCATCACGGGGAAGTCGGCATGAGTCTTTGGGACGTTCACTGCATCGGCAATATCCCACTAGAGGGTTACCAATACGATGAGTTCATTCCTCCAAATAACACCTTGGGGGACAGGTCTCGGACACCTATGCTGATGTGGCACCTACTGCAGCTGGCCAAGGAGAGGCTGGGGGTCAAGGACTTCCTGAAGGACATCGCCTACAAGGGCTGGTTCAGCCTGTTCCTTGAGAAGGATCCCACCGTCAAGATGTCGGGACGGGGCAAACGGCGCCCAATTGCGACTCAAAGGAGCAAAGACAGGTCATACTGGAAGACCCTAGAGGAAGGGAAATACCAATCATGGGGATACCACATCATTGAGGCCCGGGACCCGAACGTCCGGTATGCCGGGTTCCTTGCCGCCTTCCTGAGCGGGTGGCTCCTGCCGGTGCGGGATGCGGGGATGGGCATCCATCCAATGACTTTGGTGATGGTGGGCTCCATGGCCGCTAACAAACGGTTCAACTTGGGAGTCCCCGTGCTGGCCAAGCTGTATACCATTCTGGGGCGTATCTCACGAGGGGGGTCGTCTCGGAGGGTCTGTGGTCCCTTCCAGATCATCCATGGCTGGGTGGCGGCTCATCTCGGCGGGTATACTTTCCCAAACGACGTCCGTCCTCCGGGCAATGGCTTGTGACCGTCCTTGCTATACATTGCAGGGGTGGTGCCATTGACGCTCAATGAGGAGGGCGTGAGGATCCGCATGGGTAACCATGCCGACATCAGCTTCAGCCCGTTCCCCACCCCGGTCGGCCAACTGGTGGACAACAGGCGAGGCACTCTGTAACAGCAGGAATACATACAGAACATTCGGGGGCGGGGTGCTCGTGGCTCGGATCGACGGGAAGGTGATCTGCGAGCCATATGTGCCATCCCGATTCGCCAGGCAGTTCGGGTGCCTCCAGCGAATGCCAAAGAAGGTATTCACGGATGTCTGGCAGGAGAAGAATCCATGCGTCCTGCGCCAGATGTGGTTGATGTTTACCACCTTTGGCTCTGGCTACTTCGTTACTCTCCCTCCCACCGGGGTCGATGCCGGACTAGCAACCGAATATTCCGAAACCTGGACCAATGTGTACCATGAGGAGCTATTACGCAAGCTCTATAGGCAACTTGAGGTTACTCGCGCGGAAACTAGGCGATGGGAAAGAAGGGAAGGTGTCATCGGAAGGGGAGAACCAAGGGCACGTCAGGCAGCGAGGCTTGCGCAGGCCGGGACTTCGGCAGCGAGGACATCACATAGTGACTCCACGTCCTCGTTACCCGCAAGTGGGTCACATGACGTGGCCAGGGAACTGCCTAGGAAGAAGAAAAGATATCTTCTTGAACCTTCTCAAGACGTAATTCTCCCGGCACTGTAGTCGGCCTGGATGACCCTGCGGAAATCGCTAAGCGTCGAAGCCATCTGGCAGAAGATAATGCAGAACGAGATCCAACTGCCGGAGTTTAGGCTCGTTCGGATTACCGACTGAGTGAACTTACATCGGTAGAACGCTTATCTGACGGCCATGGACGCATACGCATGCCAAAGGGGGCGGCGTGCAGAGCCAACTTTCCTGGTGAAACTGATGCTCGGCCAGGAGCATGATCCAGAAGCGATGCCACCGGGAGAAGGCGATAGTGATGAAGACTCGAAGGGGTTGGAGGAAACCAGGGAGAACGAAAGCGAGTGAGAAGACGAAGAAGAGGAGCCTGAAGGTGAGGGTTCGTAAGGGGCAACCTACCAAGGGAGTCGCCGAGAGAGCGGCGAGATTTCCGACTCAGATCTCGACATAACCGAGATTCTCGAGGTTTGTCTCTATCTTCATTCATTTCCCTCATTCATCCATTCTACTTTCCAACTTCTAAACTCACTTACCCATCCTACTCAGGAGAAACTAAGCGGTGGACGGGCGTCCCCACCAGAGGAAGGTGGAGAGGAACTTGTGGTACATGATGGGGATCTGACACCCATCATTTAATTAACCAGCACATAGGGGTCTCCCCTTATGGCGTCTCCTGCAGCGGCCGGAACTCTGGGGACCGACACTCTGGATTCCTGTAAGTCTCACGCTTTACAAATGATTCATAGTGTCAAGAGATCCCGTCTGACCAGCGTATGCCCCATGCAGTGATCTCAACACTGGAGGCACGTCAGGCTGCAGAACCTGGGCCATCCACGAGTGGACCAACGGCGGACATACCACCTCGCTCGGAATATGCTCTCTGCACTGATTCGGCCCCGACAATAGATGAAAAGAGGGCGGCGGACATCAGTGGCGCTGTTCCCGGAATGCGGTCAGAAGCTGGTGGAGGCGGCATTGCTGCTGGGGTGAGGGAAGGTCGCCCGGATGTCGAGGATTCTATTCCTCATGAAGACATCCCTGGGGTGGATCCTGCTGCCAATCTGCTGGCTGCCTTCCCCATATACCGACCTTCTGACCCTGAGGATATTGATGACTCAGACTCAGAGGCAGCCGAGGAGAGCCAGATGACACGGCGTAAGGGGTGGAAGTGTATACGGTGCTTTCCCATGCATCCCCAGCCCGATTGGCTGAGGCGGATGGGATCACTTCAGACCTGGCTGTGCTTAATGTGTGCCGGAGGGGCCGATGTTCAGTGCCTTAATCTAATGGTCCGTGATTACATGGCTAAGAAGATGCGCGAGAGCAGCCGGCGCACAGACATTTCCCAGTGCCAGGAAGGATCGACGAGTGCTCAAACGCTGCTGAGGGCGGAGCAAGAAGTCTGGCACCTCGAAGGGCAGGCAGCAGATATAGAGTTTTTCATCGCAACATGCTCTGAGCTCGTGGAGAAACTGACTGCCCAGCTGGCTGATTCCCAAGAACAACTGGTGGAGGCGAGTCACCAGATGACCGTGCTCCGATGCGAGCGGGCGCAAGCACAAGCTAGGGCTGATGAGCTGCGCTCTGTGGTGGCCGTTGAGGAGAGAGTCTTCAAAGAGCGAAAAGCTGTCCTAGAGGCTACCATCCAGAGGGTAGCAGCGCTGGAAAGATCGCTTCAGCACGTTAAACCCTGAGGGCCTTGTTTTCTCCATCTCATGAACTTTTTCTTGTATTTCTCATCATCTCAATCCAATATATGTCCAAATGCACTCTTTTGTACCCTTGGTTTAATGCGCTCAAACATAGTTTCGAAACGAATAACAACTCACCCCTAGGCTCCTATGGGACATGCCCAACGCACGAAGCAAGAGTTCCTCGTACCATCATTCTGTTCAACTGTGGGGTATTGACCAAGCTTCAGGCGTCCAAAATCGGGCTTGGACTTTTGAAGAGACCCCGAGCCGATTGATGTGTTGACTTCTCAATGTGTCTCAACACACGAGCGGGGCAATGTTAGGGGCATTGAAATCCATCTGAACACAGGGGGATGGAGAGAAAGGGTGCATCACGCTACCCAAATTTGGAACCCAATGGGGCGCAAACATGGAGGATAACTGTCAACCGTGGCAGAAACACATCACCCATATCACGTTGGCCCGGAATGGGAGGACAATAAATGAGGGCTGACCGCTGACCATGTTCGCAACACGGGGCCTAACTCAAATATACTTGGTCATTTTTCCGGAACGTTGGCCCAGGACAGTAGGAGGACCATAGGTCGAGCATCCATACTGTTAGGGGTCCCGTCAAACATGACCAGTTCTCCGGAACGTTGCCCCCGGACAGTAGGCAGACCATAGGTCGAGCGTCCATACTGTTAGGGGGTCCCGTCAAACGCGAAAGGAAATGAGGGTATGAATAAGGGGGAACACAAAGAGCGGGAGGTGGAGTGGTGGCTTGTTCGAACAGAGTCCAACACTCTCAATGTTACGCCGCCAGGGTGAGGGCACATTAGGCGGACGTACTAACCTGATCACGGGTCGTCCCAATTTCCAGGCCGGACTTCTTTGGCGAGAGAATTGTTGCTTCCCATCATTACCATGGGGCCTCCCGAACATGCTCGGCGTAGATATCCTGATGAAACCATTTCTCATGAAGTCAGGCCGAGGGGACGACAATAATGAAGGACGGTGTTCAGCTATCCCTGGGGCTGGACCCATGAAGAAAATTCCGGGCGGACCTACGTATCTCATAAGAATGAGAATCAAGCCCACATAGTTCTGAAAATACAGTTTAACGTCCTGCTGGACAAAATATAGATTAACGTCATGCGGGACGGAATACAGTTTTACGTCATGCGGGATGGAATACAGATCTTAGTTTTAGGTCATAGAGCTCGGACCATTAGGATCTTAGTTTTAGATCTTAGAGATTGAACCATGAGGATCTTAGTTTTAGGTCTTAGAGCTCGGACCATGAGGATCTGAGTTTTTGGTCTTAGAGCTCGGACCATGAGGATCTCAGTTTTAGGTATTAGAGCTCAGACCATGAGGATCTTAGTTTTAGGTCATAGAGCTCGGACCATGAGGATAGGGGAGAAACGGACACATGGCCAAGCGGCTATAAAACCCGACATGAAGGAGGACCTAAGCACTACTTAAGATGTGCTCTACGGGGAAACGCTTGAGTCGAGGGACCGAACACGGAGGTAGGATGGACCTACGGGGAAGTGCCCCAGGTGTTCCTACGTATCTCATAAGGATGAGAATAAAGCCATACGTAGTTCTGAAAGTGACATGGTAAGATACCAGTGCCAAAGTAAAAGGGGGAGTGCGGGAGTGGCCCTTGCACTAAAAGAATCTGCATTTGATAAATCTTTTTTGTCTATTAAGGTGAGTGGTTTTTTTGTTGTGAAGCGACAGACCCAGAGTAACAAGCCATGGTGTCGCCACAAGCATCAAGCTGTGATTGGCATTGACAAATTTCATGGCATAAAACCAATACCCAACGTGATGTCCTCTACAGCGAGGTCACCACAATGCAGTGCCATTTTTCGTCGTGCGGCCAGGACGATAATGTCACAGTTTAGGGTCGTGTGGAAGGACCAACAGAACAGTTTAAGGTCGTAGGGTTTGGACCAACAACACAGTTTAAGGTCATATGGTTTGGACCAACACCACAGTTTAAGGTCATAAGGTTTGGACCAACAGCACAGTTTAAGGTCATATGGTTTGGACCAACAGCACAGTTTAAGGTCAAATGGTTTGGACCAACAACACAGTTTAAGTTCATATGGTTTGGACCAACAACACATTTTAAGGTCATAAGGTTTGGACCAACAGCACAGTTTAAGGTCATATGGTTTGGACCAACAGCACAGTATAAGGTCATATGGTTTGGACCAACAACACAGTTTAATGTCATAAGGTTTGGACCAACATCACAGTTAAAGGTCATAAGGTTTGGACTAACACCACAGTTTAAGGTCATAAGGTTTGGACCAACAGCACAGTTTAAGGTCATATGCTTTGGACCAACATCACAGTTTAAGGTCATAAGGTTTGGACCAAAAGCACAGTTTACGATCATAAGGTTTAGACCAACAACATAGTTTAAGGTCATAAGGTTTGGACCAACAACCCAGTTTAAGGTCATAAGGTTTGGACCAAAAACACAGTTTAAGGTCATAAGGTTTGGACCAAAAGCACAGTTTAAGGTCAGAAGGTTTGGACCAAAAACACTGTTTAAGGTCAGAAGGTTTGGACCAACAGCACAGTTTAAGGTCACAAGGTTTGGACCAACACCACAGTTTAAGGTCCTATGGTTTGGACCAACAACACAGTTTAAGGTCATATGGTTTGGACCAACAACACATTTTAAGGTCATAAGGTTTGTACAAACAACACAGTTTAAGGTCATGAGGTTTGGACCAAAAACACCGTTTAAGGTCAGAAGGTTTGGACCAACAGCACAGTTTAAGGTCACAAGGTTTGGACCGACACCACAGTTTAAGGTCATATGGTTTGGACCAACAACACAGTTTGAGGTCATATGGTTTGGTCCAACAACACATTTTAAGGTCATAATGTTTGGACCAACAACACAGTTTAAGGTCATAAGGTTTGGACCAACACCACAGTTTAAGGTCATAATGTTTGGACCAACCGAGAGAGGAGCCTCAGGCAAAAGAGCCTACGAGGGTTCAACAATCAGGTAGGGGCAGCAGATGCTAGCTCCCAGCTATGTTGGGCCCGAAACGCAATGTCTGGGTGACTCCTCACTCCCCTAAGGGTATGAAGGTCAAGCGGCATGCAACCCGTAAAGGAGAGACCCAAGCACATACTCTAGCCCTCAGATCACGGGATCCTCGAGAGACACCGTTACGCAGCTCGGTCTGTCTGATGTGCGGGGGTGTACTGATGGTTATTAGAAGGAGTGTCGAGATTCCACATTGGCACAGCGGGGCGGAAAATGACATGAACCATGCCACCAACATTCAGGGCCTGGGGAACCGGCATGACGACTGAGGACTACTGTTGACCATGTTCGCAACACAGCATCCTGTCGTGTTAGCCATGGGGAAAAACAAATGAGAATCAACCGATGAACATGTTCGCAATGTGGGATTTGTATCAATTTGTTGTCTGAAATCCTCGGGGGCGTTGGCCCATGATGGTAGGAGAGCCCTTGGGCGTTGTATCCAGACCGTTCTTGGGGGTCCCTCCGGGTATGAAAGATGACGCGGGCCCGAATGAAGGGGAACACGAAGCTTGGAAAGTGGATGGAACTTTCCTTAGTCGAATCTGGCACTCCAAGTTCTAGACCCGAGTGCTTTGAGCACATCATCATACCACTGGAAAGGGCCAGAGGGCTCAGTTCGAGAGCAGCCAAGAGATGGCAGATCCCTGGGCAAAAGAGGGGGCGTAAATCCAAACACCCTAGGCACGGGGGATCATGGGATCTCCTAATAGATGGGGATGGACCTAACATCTAGGTGTTCAGGCGGTCCTATGTATCCCCTTAGGATGGGAATCAAGCCACACGTAGTTCTGGCAATACAGTTTAACGTCATGTTGGACGGAATATAGATCTTAGTTTTAGGTCTTAGAACTCGGACCAAGAAGGAAGAAAGGGTAGAATTTGGTAACTCCTGGGCTGGACCCGAGACGAAATGTTTGGGCGGTCCTACGTATCTCATGAGGATGAGAATCAAGCCACACGTAGTTCTTGACAATACAGTTTAACATCATGCTGGATGAACTATAGATCATAGTTTTAGGTCTTAGAACTCAGACCAAGAAGATCCCAGACATAGGGAAGAGTGTAGTTTAAGGTCGTGCTGGACCATATAGTTTAAGGTCATGCTAGACCATACTGTTTAAGGTCATGTAGGACCATACAGTTTAAGGTCATGTAGGACCATACAGTTTAAAGTCATGTAGGACCATACAGTTTAAGGTCATGTAGGACCATACAATTTAACTTCATGTAGGACCATCGTTTATGCAAAATACTTATTGAGGAACCTGGCATTGGTTGGAGGAGTGATACGCTCCCCATCCATAGTCACCAGGGAATACGCACCACTAGGATAGATCTTGTGGACAATAAAGGGTCCCTCCCACTTGGGATCCAACCTGGGTGGGTTCCTGTCAGGAATCATTGGCGCTCTGAGAGCCAACACCAGGTCACCTTGCAGGAAGGAGTGGAGGTGAACCTTCTTATCGAAAGCTCGAGCCATCCTACTCTGATGCCTTTCCAGGTTTTGTAAAGCGCGAAGCCTATTTTCATCCATCGCTTCCAATTCGGGTAGACGGATCTCCGCAACTTTGTTAGGCGCTTGCTGGTCGTAGACCGCCGTGCGCAATGAGGGCAGTTGGACCTCGATGGGAAGGACGTCCTCAGCTCCGTACACCAGGGAATACGGGGTCACCTGGGTGGAATTGCGAGTCATCGTCCTATAAGCCCAGAGGGCGTTGGGGAGCTTATCTGGCCAACTTTTCCTGTTATGATTGACCATTTTTTGTAGAATGTTATAGAGGGTTTTGTTAAACGCCTCAATCTGTCCATTTGCCCGTAAATGATAGCGGGAGGTGTGGTTCGAACAAATGTTGTACTTGGCGTACAATCTCTTTAGCTCAGCCGCTCAGAAGATTTTTCCGTTATCCGTGAGGATAGCGTGAGGTATTCCAAACCGATGAAAGATATTGGAACTCACGAAGTCATCGATAGAACCAGACTTGACTTCCCTAAGCGGGGCTTCCTCTTCCAACTTTGAGAAGAAATCTGTGGCGGTTAAGATGAACCGGCACTGGCGGGCCGTCGCCAGCGGGTTGGGCCCTACGACATCCAACCCCCAGACTACAAAGGGCCAAGAATACTTAGTAGTATGGAGAGGATCCGGTGGCCGATGCACAAATTTAGGAATAACTTGGCACGCATGGCACCTCTTGGAATACTCGATGCAGTCGTGGATCATGGAGGGCCAGAAGTATCCCAGTCTCAGAATCTGGTGGGACAACATCGACCTGGCCTGGTGGGCGCCACAGCAGCCAGCGTGCACTTCCTGCATGACCTATGGGATCTCAACTCCTTGAAGACAGCGGAGGATAACACCATCAAACCCGCGCCTGTAAAGGAGCTACTCACGGCTAGGACCGCTTTGAAGGGTGAACTATGGCGAGTGGTGCCGGATTCATTCCCGCCCTGGTCTGTCCATCGGAATATTGTCGTGCCGGAGATATTCAACCAGAGGTGTCCTCCAGTCCGGAACTGTTTCGATCACCACGCCTGAAACCCCAGGGGGTCCGGACGCTGGGGCACCCGCGGTGAGATCATTCACTTGCGGTCCACGACTGCCCTCCGAGATAACATGAGCAATGACTCTTCGGTGCGCCACGTGGATAATTAGGTCATGCCTATCGTGCTCTGCGAGTGATGTGGCCAGGCTGGCCAAAGCATCTTCTCGACTGTTCTACGATCGGGGAATGTGAACGACATCTGGCCAGGAGGGTAACTTAGCCATTAGATGGAGGGTGCACTCCAGCAACGGCACGAGCTCTGGCTTCCTGCCAGCGTAGTCACTGTTAACCTGCTTGACAACTAGCTCAGAGTTCCCTTTTACATACAGGTGGGGCACGTTAACCTCCAGAGCCAACTCGATGTCAGTGATGAGGGCATGATATTCTGCCTCATTGTTGGTGCAGCCCTCTGACAATAAGAAAGAATATGGCAGCACGTCTTTCTCCGGGGTGATGAAGACGATACCCAGGCCCACTCTGTTATGCCTAGGATCATTGATCCTTCTACCGGAAGGGCTTCGGGAGGCACTATCAAAGTGCATTTGCCAGTATGGGGTGGCGTGATCGACTGAGATGATTGCCTCATCAGGAAAGCCCACATCCAGCGGCTGGTCCGCAGAGGTTAGATGAGCAGCTAAGAAGTCTTCCAACACCTGTTCTTTGATGGCCTTCTGAGATACGAACCTAATGTTGAACTTCTGGAGGATCACCGCCCAGCGTGCCAATCGGCCAGTCAACATAGGACGACTTAGGATGTATTTCAACAGGTCTACCCGAGAGACAAACTGTACCTCAGGGTGCTGCAAGTAGTGCCGCAATTTCTGCATGGAAAATACGAGCGCCATGCAGCTCTTCTCGATGGGAGAATATCTAATCTCTGTGTCGAGGAGCATGCAGATGAGGTAGTAGAGGCTATTATCTGTTCCCTCGTTGTTTTTCAGGGCGAGAAGGGCGCCAAGGGATCACTCTAGGGCGGTCACGTAAAGGACCAGCGGCCTTCCGGGAACGGGTGGCATCAGGACCAGAGGTTGAAGCAGATACTGCTTGATTTCCTCAAAAGCGGCCTGGCACTCTTCATCCCACCCATAGGCAGCGCCTTTCTTCATGAGCCGAGAGAAGGGCTTACACTTGCCGGACAGATTCGCAATGAATCGGCGTATATAGGCTAAGTGGCCTTGGAGGCCTCGAAGCTCCCGAATACTACTCTGGGGAGGCATCTGACTGATTTCCTTGATCTTCTCGGGGTCGATCTCGATACCTCGATACCTGACAATCAAGCCAAGAAACTTTCCGGAGGTGACCCCGAAGGCATAGTTCAATGGGTTCATCTTCAGGTGACGAGAACGGAGCAAACCAAACACTTTCTCAAGGTCTTTGAGATGGTCCTGGCGCTGACAAGATTTAACCACCAGGTCATCTACATAGCACGACACCAGCGTCCCGAGTATCGGCTTGAATATGCGGTGCATAGCCCGTTGATTGGTGGCACCGGCGTTCTTCAGGCCGAAGGGCATAACCCGATAGCAGAAAGTGCCTTGGGGGTCCCTGAAGGTAGTGTACTCTTCATCCTCGGGGGCCATGTGGATTTTTTTATACCCGGATTACCCATCCATGAAAGAGAGGGCTTGGAACCCAGCCGTTGCGTCGATCAACAACTCTGTCACAGGAAGGGGAAAGTCATCCTTCATACAGTGGCGATTATGATCGGGGAAGTCGATGCAGACCCTGATCGGTCTGTTCTTCTTCCTAACGGGCACAATGCTGTCTAGCCACCTTGGGTACTGGACTTCCCTGATGATGTTGGCCTCAATGATCTTATCAACTTCGGCCTTAACCATGACACCGTGAAAGAGGTGCATTTTTCTGGGAGGCTGCTTGCTGGGGATCTAGTCCTGGCATCTCATCATAAATCCAGGAAAACACATCATGGTTCTGTTTGAAGAAGTATATGTACCGTTGCCATTCCTTGGGAGGGATAGCGGTGCTGACCAATGTGGGCCTCGGGTCCCCCTCACTACCGAGGTTCACCTGTACGAGCTCGTAGACAGTGGCAGAGACGCCCTCCTGAAAGGCAGTAGAAGCGTCTTCCATGTCTTCTTCTCCGCTTGGGGAAAGATCGTCCACGGGGGGAGCCGTTTCGGGGATGCTCGACCCTGATGGGGAGCTAGCACCGGCTTGGGCAGCAGAGGTCATCACAACAGGAGGCTCATGCACCGCGGAGACCGTAGAGAAAAAGGCGGTTGATCCAATCCCATCTGGAATGTGTCACAAGGGGCCACAATTTACGACATCGAAGAAGTGGTGTCGTGTTGGCATGAGCCAGTCGAACCCTGCTCGACGAAACATGCACGTATCACGTACCGCCGTTGCCATAAGCCCAACATCCTGATATCGTACGGGGGTAGGAGGCTCAGGGATCACCCGGTACTGGTTGGTGTAAGAGTACGAGGTGATTTCCCGCCGTCGCTTAGACCTGGAAATATGCATTCCTCTAGTACCCGATACAACAAAGCACTCTCCCATATCGGGAGTTGTGGCCTCCAACCGATGGATTGGGAGGACATATGTGTCATCCAAACCTGCCCAGGGATCACTTGCGACAGCGGCAGGCTCAATCTCACCTGCCAGGATCTGCTTGTCCTTGCTCTTGAAATAGTCTGCGTCCAGGTAACGAGCTTCACAAGAGGAAAACAGGGACGCATCTACTTGGAGCACACCCACTCAACCCATAAGGGAGTATTTGAGGCACTGATGGTATGATGAGGGAACCGCTGCATGAAGATGGAGCCACGGCCTTCCCATCAACGCATTGTAGGCAGTGTCCTAAGAGACAACCATGAATTCAGTATTGGAAATTAAGCCGCCAAAGTGGGTCTTCAGATGAATCTTGCCAAGTGGAGTTTTCTCGGTCCTGTCATACCCCTGGATTCTGAGGTCGAAGGGAGTTAAATCATCCTCAGACAACCCCAGTTTTCGCAGTGTCCAAGTTGGGATCAGGTTAATCCCAGAACCCTTGTCGACAAGACAGCGATAGACATCCATGCCATTTAACTGGCCGGTGATGTACAGTGGGCGGATGTGCCCCTGTATGAGAGGGTCTTCATCTTCACCGGAGAATGAGATAACCACCAGACATTCGGCGTCCTCAATCACCTCGGTGTGAAAGGCTTATGTGGCCGATACCTCCATTTAAAACTGGAAGGGGGATCCTCAGAGCCTCGACGAGCGCCTCACGAATTTCAGACGATAGGAGGAGGGCCTCAAGGATGGAATGCCTCTCCGGTATACCGGCCAAATACATCAGGAAATCATACTTTCGCACCAATCGCGAGCTTTTTCTTAAAGGAGGTCGTTCTGCAATTGGGGGCATGACGGGCCCTGCTGGCGGGAACGGTGACTGACTGGTACTAGGTACGTCCCGCTATTCACTAGCAGAAGCCCGGGAGGTGGCTGCCATGCTAGGACTGGAAGGCCGTAGTCGGCCAACTGCAGGGCAGGGCTGGTTGCGATGCGGGCAAGGTGATTCCGCCTGATCCAGCAACACGAACGGTGGTGGAAGGGAACCTGTTGTCACCGGATGGGGGAGCTGCGAGTGCTGCTCTCTACACCGGGCCTACTGCCTGGTCTCGGTGGCGTGCACGGCCTGACTGGAGGTGACGACCGCCATGCCCCGGTGATTCACGCAGCCACAGCTCCATCGACGTTGACAATGGCTGGGGACATTGGGGAGGTTCACCCGGCACTCCTCGTCATCGGGAGCCACAGAGGGATTTACCAACTCTACGGTGTTAACCGAAGCGTACCTCGGGCTCTCAGGGAGATTCACTCGGCGCTCCTCATCGTTGGGAGCCACAAAGGGATTTAACAACTCTACGATGTTAACCGAAGCATACCCCGGGCTCTCGGTCGAGGAGTCATCCATTAACGGACGGGGTCTCGGAGGGATCCCCATTCCCCGGGGCATGAAATCGCCAAGCGTGCGAGAAGATGACGGAAATGGCAGGGCGCGATCTTACTTCTTGTGTCGCCGCCTATTCTTCTGGGAAGAATCAGGCTGGGACGACGAGGCTGAAGCGGCGCTCGCGGATTCTGAGGGCTCTGGCCGGTCCAGGAAGGCACTGATGATGCCATGGGCATAGGCGACCGTCCTCCGGGCCATCTAGTCGTTATACTTCCAGGAGCCACTGTCGAAAACCTATTCCCACTTGTCCCTGTCGTCACTACTGTCATCTGATCCCACGAAGACACCTGCCATTTGTGCTGGGGCTGGGCCCAACCTGACTATGTTGTTGTAAATCTGGTCTTGGCGCCAATCATTGAACACATAGCATTTTTGTATGGTGTGTCCTAGGAACCGGTGATAAGGGCAGTAGTTAGGGCGATCCGCGAGACACGCCTCTTCTGGCTTCTGACACTCAGGCAGCCGCACAATCCTCTACTCCAAGGCGCTACGGGAATAACCGAGGACCGGGGCCTCATCAAACGAGTAAGCCCGATTCCTTCTTCCTGGAAAGGGGGCCCATGGGGGCTGACCATGGCCAGGGACCGGAGGAGCAGGCCGAGGAGGCGAAGCCGGATTACCTAACCTAGGTGGTGGCGGTGCGTTACGCGGAGGCGCCTGCCGATTTTGAGGCGGTCACTGCTAGGCCGGAGGCTGTGGGGGTGGACCACTATGAGCCTGCTGATCTGGCCTCACCGGCAGCAATCTAGCTTTCTGGGGACCTCTATCTGCACCACAGCAGTGAGCTCGGCTTTGGCGGCTCTCCTTGCGGAGATCACATGAGGCAGCGGACGTGCCTGGCTGGCCTGTTGTAGGGCTTCTTCGAGGCGATGAGCCTTGTCCGAAAAGTCCCAGAACCCTCCAGGGTAATTCTGCATGATCAGGGAAGGAACCAACTCTGCCATGACATTCCACACACACATCGTCAGTAATTGCTCCTAAGTCACTGGCATGTCAAGGGAGTACATGAGCCCCTTCCACCGGGCGACGAAGTCCGCGACTCGCTCGTCGGGCCTTTGCTTGCACCTGAAGAGTCTGCATTGTTCGTCTTCCAGGTTGTGGAACTAAACTAGTAGAGGAATTGTAGACGAAGGTCCTCCCAGCTAGTTACTGATCCAACAGGGAGCTGGCTGTACCAAACGAACGCTGGTCCCTCTAGCGTCTGAACGAAGCACCGGAGCTTGGCAGCCTCCAGCTGCGCCAGAGTCCCCAACATAGGCCCGCACCTCGAGTTGATGTGGGCCAACTGCTGTGCCGGGTCTCCGGTCCCGTTAAAGGGGGGAAAAGTGGGATTCCCAAATTCTGGTGGGGTCGGAATGTCATCCACCCATGCGGGGTACGGCTTGCCATCCGGTGGGATATCCACCTGCCGAGTTTCTAGGGCCTCCATGCGAGCGATGAGTACCTCCATCAGATCATCCGGATGCGGATTCATGTCCTGATGGGGATCTCTAACCACAATTGCATTGCCAGGCTCTTCAATACAATAGTCACGCTCAACGGCTCGGGGGGCAGCTGGGGGAGCGACTGTCAGAGTGGCGGGAGGAAACTGAGCAGGGTCTCCCAGGTTGCCTCACTACTCGGGAGGGTTCGGCGAAACATATCGCGCCCTCTTTCCATGGGCTCCAGTGTCTCCCATGTCGGCGAACACGACACGGTAATGGTTTCCCGGGGGGATCTCAGCAAGGGGTAGATGCTCCTGCCCCTGCTGTCCTGGTCTAGGGTTGCCATAGACAGGCCGCCGCTCTGCAATACGTTCGTCCAGGAGCTCATCAACCAGCCTTTTTTGCTCGGCTAGCAGTTGGCGCATTGTGGCCTTCTCGGGATCTTCCTTTGCCTTCTGCACTGAGGCAGATGGGTCAGTGAGTTTGACAGGCCCGACGGGCTCTTTACCCTTGCCGATGTTTTGTCTCAGCGCCAGTGCCTCCGTGGGTACATGAAGACCTAGGAGGATCTTCTGTTGGCCAGTAATCCTCCCTGATGGGTCCAGCAGTGGCCTGTCCTCAGGGGGTGAGTCCCTGTCTAGGGTCTCCACAATTTTTCCCTCATCTGGAAGGTCAGCCATGTTGACTTCTACTACCCTTGGCGACATTCCCTCAGGGCTGCCCAGTGGGTCGGGCTGCCGGAGGATCGCACAGAAGAGGAGAGCAACATACTGCCCCCAACCACAGACGTGCAAGTGGGGGATGGCCTCCTCAATAACTCTGCGGAGTACTTGAAAACTCTGGATGCATTTTTGCTGAAGGGCCTCGTGGAGGCACAACGACTCGGGGTGCCGGACCGTGGGGAGTGCTGCTAGGTCAACCCGGCAGCACTGCTCACCAATCACCTCGAGGTGCGCTTGGCACCCGGGATAAGGCTCCAGCTGATGAAGGAGGCGGGAGTGAGTCACCCGAAAAATCTGGCGAAAGCATTCAAACTCACCCGTGGTGAGTGACTCTGGCACATCAAAACCCGATTTTGCGACCGGCCCAAACACTTCAGGGAAGTGGCCCGCCGCAAGAACGGTCCAGAAGCTCCACGGCTCCGGCTCGGGGTCCGGAACTTGCCGCCCCTACTCGTCCACCGAGGAAATTTGGGGAATTGGCAATGGCGACGAGGCAGGCTGTCAGGGCGCTGGGCTGGTCGGCGAGGAATACGGTGAACAGGAAGATTGGCCGTCGATCCCTGGGTCATCCTCCCGAGGTTGCAAAGCCCTGGCCGCCACGTTGCGATAGGATGCGCCGGCAGATGGGCCTCCTGTCGCAACGTCGGTGCTCGCCGAGGGTGTGTCGCCTCGCGATCCTTCTGTCGGTCCCCAGATGAGATCCTCACCCTCCCTAACAGGGGAAGGAGGTGCTTCCATGAAGATCAGCGGCAACTGCGGGCTTGATCCCTGGTGGTACGCCAAATCCTCGTCCTCCTGGATATACCTTCGAAGGGAGGAGGGAATCATACGGATCTCACATTCGGGGAGTATGAGACTGACGCGCTGCGTCCCCATCCCCGCCCTCAACTCAAAAGGTTGGGGGGGAGGGTCCATCGTTGTGTCGTACTCTACCTTGGAATCTGTGAAACGGACTACTCTGATTCCCGTCCGGACTCCCCTGGCATTCCTCCGACGGTGACGACGCTCGACCTTCCTACCCATGGGTAGTTCCTCAGGGTAAGGACGACTTCCGTTATCAGGTCCCCCGGACAAAATAGAGCTGGGGCAGAGGGGACCGAAGGTCGTGGCGTGAGAAGCACCGGGACAGACGTTGAATGGGACATGGGGAGGACCTCCATGTGAGTGAGCGACTGGATACACAACGGCTCCATTCTCGTGACCGGCGGTAGGGGGAGTGACCTCATACCCCATGCGGTGGGTGCTGGAAGGAGTCGTACCTGAAGCATAGCCATCGCGAAGAAGCCTTCGTCTTCCCAGATCGGTGGCACGAGATGAGCCTTCATGGTGAGCGGCACTACCGCGGATTGGCCGTTGTGGCAATTTCCAGTGTCTGTGACAATGAGATTCGACCCGACGTGCCTGCAGGGTGGTCGGGGTTTCGATCCCAGTCGGGCACGCAGCTGCCCCTGCTCAACATGTGCAGGGATCTGGGAACAGGAGTCAGCAGTGGCTGGGGCCACAATGGCTGCTGATGCTGGTGTCCCAGGACGGGCATTCTCCCCCACTCGCGCCCGACACTGGCCTTGAGTCAGATGAGCCAGAGCCGGCAGTTTGGGCATGAAGATTGCCTGCTCCTCATCTTGGGGAGTCGGGCGGCAGCGTCGACGCAGCCAGGCGGGGGTTCTTTCCGGTAACTCCTATGATGGATCGCCAATCGGGTGGACCCGGACATCCCCCATATCATTGGTGTAGGGGAGGGATGTGTCACATCGCTCCGGGGATAGGCTCCCGAAGCGGTTGAATGTCGGCGTGGGGAGCGACGGCTCCATGTGCGGTCCTAGAGGGCGGCGATGGTGGTGAGGCATGGCCGCCTCTAGATCCAAGCGGGCCCTGCCCCTGGTGGGGATGATCCCTTCCTCGTCATACCTACGAACCAAGTTATTGATCACCCTCCGTTGGATGATTTCTAACGGGGAGAGGGGGCGCAAGCGCCTGGCTACTATAGCGGTCCATGTCGGAGCGGCCGTGGGATAGGTGGGACCGCGCGGGGTAGCCACGTCGGCACTGCCCATGCCCCTGTGCCGGTGGGCAGGTGGCGATCGAGCTCCGAATGCAGTGATCTGATTCCTGGATGCAGGGAGATGAACCCATTAGTATCAACAGAAAATTAAATCGACAACAAAGGCCAAACATCATTCCGTCTTCAGTGGACGGCGAGAGGGAACCATGCTGACGACATCACAGAACAGAGTAGTCAACGTCCTGACGGCCTCGACCCCTGGCGGATTCACGTCCCGGTGAGGGTTACCCGGACCTGGCGACATGCTATTATTCCGATGATCCTATGGCTACCATTCCCCGTGTTGAGGAGAAGAGCTTCATGTAGGGTTCACCATTTTTTGTTTCTGACGCTTTCACCAGGGAGCGCGCGTCCGTCCGCCGGGGAGGGCGCTCTGCTTGTGGCCCCGCTTTCCCGCTTTCCAAAGGCGGGCAGCATCTGTTCCTTGTTCAGGGACGCCTGCTCCTTGATCAAAACCGGGATGATGGTATGTCAGTTCTTCCTTCCGTGGATTCCTTCTCGGATCTCGTCACCTATTTTGGGTATACCTCAAATATTTAAGACGGATTCGTGAAGCTCATTCCCGGTGCCATATCTACATGGACGCCAGTTAACTACGCTACTTCCGTCAAGACGCTCCAAGGGGTTTTGTCGGGAAATCAACCTGCGGTGAGGAGAATGGTCACGTTGGGGCATCGTTGGCATGTCTGTCTTTGGTCTCTCATCACAGGGCTTCTCAAGGGTGCGGAAGCCCGAGGCATCCCACATCGAACGTGGGGAATGTGTACCATCTGAGGTTTTCCTCAGCTTCCCATGTTTAACATGGGGTATGTTGCATGTTTATCATCTTACGGAGACGGATCGGGTTAAAGGATCCCTAGGGGGAAACACCGATGTTGGGGCCAGCACGTGGGCGGCCTCCCGTGTGACATGGAGTGGGAAAGGGTGGCATGATCTCACCGGTATGTGGTGGCCCGGGTAAGGATCAGGATGGATGGTGGGGTGAAGCATGGGGCTTACGTTCTAAGATGGCCCAAGAGGGGGGATATATTTTAACGTCATGTGGGACAGAATACAGTTTAACATCATGCGGGGCAGAATACAGTTTAATGTCATGCGGGACGGAAGACAGTTTAATGTCATGCGGGACGCGATACAGTTTAACATCATGCGGGACGAGATGCAGTTTAACATAATGCGGGACGGAATACAGTTTAACGTCATGCGGGATGGGATACAGTTTAACGTCATGCGGGAGGGGATACAGTTCAACGTCATGTAGGATGGGATACAGTTTAACGTCATGCGGGATGGGATACAGTTTATCGTCATGCGGGACGAGATACAGTTTAACGTCATGCGGTACGAGATACAGTTTAACATCATGCGAGATGGATGATTTGGGGCTTACGCTCTGAGGCAGCCCAAGGTGGTTAGAGAACCGACATGGAAAGGTCAGGATGACCGGGTGGTGGGATTGAACTTCGTGGAGGCTTCCTACGTACCGTGTGCTAGCACGGATCAAAGTCCACGTAGTTCACTGAGATGGGGCTCACGCTCTGAGTCGGCCCATAGGAGGATGTCATGGTCGATGCGCACTCTAAGCCCACGTGAGGCATGCTCAGTGTGGGAAACAAGAGGCACCAGGGACAAGACGATCACATCACGAAGGGTGCGTCTGTGAGAAGTGGAATGGGGCTTACACATTGAGCGGCCCAAAGAGGAAATAGGGGCTTATGCGTGGTTAGCAGCCCTTGGTGTCGGGGCTTACTCCAGGGTGGGGACCCGTGGTGCGACAAAGTGCAGTGGGAAAAGGACTCAACTGGCCTTGGCAGGGGGGATGTACGGAGATGCACGAGTGCAATCATCCGTACGAAAGGTTAGGGGCTTATGCTCTAAGGAAGTCCTTCCCCCGCGGACAAACGCCGCTCCGACAAGGAGGACCTCATTCCATGTGAGGAAGAGTCCATTCCTGTGGAGACGAGTGGCGTAAAAAATGTCCGAGCTAGGGGGACCCTGCATGCGAAGCACGGGGTCAGACCACAGTTTAACATCATGTGTTAATGATGAGGTGCTTAGCAGTTTAACGTCCTGCAGCTTGGACGAGGTGGGTTTGCTCCACACCCCTAGGGCTTACATGCCCAACGCCCTCTACCCCTTGTGGAATGGAAGGCATCGGCAAGGCCGTGGTGAAAGGGGGTCGTAGGGCAAACCACCGGGGGGTCCAGGTTAGCATGGCTATGCGAAGAAGCAATAGCCATTATTGTGCCTATGCGGAGAAGCATAAGGAAAAGCAATGCAACGGGAAACACGGCCCAAGGGACCTTGAGGTTACTTCGCACGAGCCTGGAAGGCCGTGCGGGAAAACAACGCATGACGCGCATGCCTGGCAGGGGAGACATCAGGTGCCGGTGCAGGGGGCAGCCAAGGGTCGTCAAGGGGAGGGTTCCTTGGCTCTGTGTGCACAAACGGGACGATTTGCGCGCAAAACACCGGGATGGCGCGCAATTGAAGTATTGGAATTGCGCGCGAAGAGGGAATTACGCGCAAGGTTTTCCGCACACGGAAGGGTATTGCGCGCACGGACCATGGATTGCGCGCAAGTGGGGAAACCAGGGGAAGGGGAAAATTTACTGAAGTCGGTGGAGTTGCGCGCAAAGGCGAACTCCAGGGCATGTTTATGCGGAATTCAGGATTACCTTGATGTCATCTTTCACGCGGGGGGGGGGGGGGGAGCCGAATTGCGCGCATGAGAGTCGCTTTGGATTCCTCAACCCCCAAACCGTTCGGGGTCACCTTATATTTATAGGTGACCTCCGGAGCAGAATCCAGGAGGCGCACGAATTTTTCCATGCTGGGAACCACTTGCGTGCAAATTCTCGCCGCGGAGACACGGGGCGCGCAATTATTGCGCGCCTCACCGGTCCAATTCCGCGAATCCTGGGAGCACTTCGCGCGCATAACATTTTTGCGCGCGGATCCTCCTTTATTTCACGCACCACTTCCTAGGCCTCCAGATCAGGCCTCTGATTCCGAATATGACTTCGCTTCGTCATTCCGAAACTTCCTCCTGGAGTTGCGGGCTTTTTTCGGCGTTAACAACTGTGCAGTGTCAATCCTCTTCTAAATCAACTCTATTTTCTCTGTGGTTTCCTGGACATGATGAGGTCCCATCGAAGATACCTCTCATGGCATCAACCAACATAAGGGTGATCAGCATGGCCTATATTACAAATCCTCATAAGATTCCATTTGAATCGTTGCATGAAAACAAATATTAGAGGAAAACTCCACAACAGGTATGTTTTTCTCCCATGAACCTCCAAAATCCAAGATGCTTGATCAGTGAATGTCCCCAAGAACCTGAATCATATGCTCAGGCTGGACATATGTATGGGGGTGGTATGTTGTACTCAAAAGTACCTGTGTACCCAAAGCCTTCTAAAGCCAATGCCAGACCCGAGAATTAATATGTGCATCATTGAATGAAATAATTGAGTGTGGAACTACCTGAAAATGTACAATATCACGGATGTACAACCATCCCATCTCATCATAAGAGAAGTTATATTTAATTGGAATAAATTGGGTAACCTTCCTAATATTTTCAATGCCAACCCAAACAACATCATTCCCTCGAGGCAACCTCGACAAACCAATCACGATGTCCATCGCGATGCCATTCCACTTCCACTAGGGAATGGGTATCTTTTGTAAAATCCATGTAAGTCACTGATGCTCTTCTTTCACCTGCTATCAAGTGGAACACCTCATGATGAATCCTACAACATCCCTCTTCATACCTGAACACCAATATTGATTATGTATATCACAATATATATTGGTGACACCAGGATGACTGCCCTTACTGGGGAATGAATACCCTGCATCACCTCCTTGTGTATGTCTGCTGGCATCCATACACGACCCTCAAAACATAGGATCTCATCCTCACCTTTGGTCAATCCTTGAATAGGTTTATTTCTTGACATGAATTTCCTTTAGGACTAGGCCTTCATAATATGATAGCTACCACATTCTAACATGATCAAGAAGAGTATCGGTAACAACTACTGATGATAGAAAAGTCTACCCCTGTATTTCGTGTACCTCCAAATGCATCTCAGAGAACAGAACCATCAACTGCCTCTAACTACCGGCCTCCTGAACTGCATGTATCCTAGTCCTCCTGCTCAACACATCATCCACTACGTTGCCTTTACTAGGTGTGTAGGCAAGCTCAAAATCAAAGTATTTTAGGTACTCATCCCTACTGCGCTGTCTCATATTCAAATCATCCTGAATGATGATTTACTTGAGACTTTTGTGGTCAGGGAAAACAACATAATTCTTTCCTAGATGATAATTTATCCGACATCATTGGGCATGAACAACATCTTCCAACTCCAGATCGTGGGTTGGTTAGTTCCTCTCATGTGGTCGCAACTGCCAGGACCTGTACACAACGACTCCATCTCCCAGCATAAGCAGACCTGCCAGCCCGATACCTAACGCATCACAGTAATTACTATATCTCTTTCCTAACTATGGAAAGACTACTATCAGTGCTGAATTCAACCTTCCTTTTAGCTCATGAAATGCTGACTCACAAGAGTCTGACCACATCAAATCAGCACCCTTCTTCGTTAGACATATATGCGGTGCTGCTATGCATGACAAGTCTTGTATAAAATGTCTATCATATCAAAATAGCAATATAAACTTCAGCACCTCAAAAATGTTCTTCGGCTACTCCCAACAAACTATAGCTCTCACTTTCTCTAGGTCTACTGATACTCCTGCCTTTGAGATAACAAGACCCATGAAGTCAATCTGATCCATCCAAAAGTTGCATTTTAAAATCTTATCATATAACTGATCCTCCCTAAGTGTACTCAAAACTATCTCAAGATGGGTAGAATGTTCGTGTCGAGTGTGATTGAAGATCAAGATATCTTCCATGAGGTCCAACAAGAATGAATCCATGTTTTTATGGAAAACTCGGTTCACCAGTGCCATGAAAACTGCAAGCACAATTGTGAGACCAATCAGCATAACCATATACTCGTATAGACCATACATACTCTGGAATGCTATACGTGGTATATCTGATGGTTTAACATAAAACATATGATATATGTACCTCAATTCAATCATCGATAACACCCAGGATCCTCAGAGCTAATCAAAGAGATCTTCAATCCTAGGCAAGGGATATCGGTTTATGACCATCAACTTGTTCAACTTTTGATATTCCACATAGATCTCGAGGGTTTTCTCTTCCTTCATCTCAAACAGGACAGGTGAACCCCAAGGAGGAGTACTGGGTTAGATGAAACCCTTTCCTGAAACTCCTCCAATAGTTTCTTGAGCTCCTATAACTCTAGTGTAGCCATCCTATAGGGAGGTTTGGATACCGGTGTTGCTCCTAGCATGATCTCAATAGAAAAGTCTACCTGACTCTCTAGAGGAAAACTTGAAAAGTCCTCTGGAAAGACATCTATGAAAAAATCCACCATTGGAGGAAAGTCTTACTGTGATTTCCCTTGGTCATCCAGATGAAGACTAGAAGTATGGGTTGTAACTCCTCCCAACCAATGATGATATGGACCTACTCTTCTCTCCTGGACAACCCATTCACCATTATGAAGAACATATCCACCCTTTGGTGATATGAAACTAAACCTACGATGATAAAAATCGATGCATTCTGGGAAGGGAACTAGAAAGTCCATTACGAAAATGAAATCATAGCCTACCGTCTCTAGGATATAGAGGTTCCATAAAAAGTGACACCCACCAACCTGTAGAGGGAACACTCTGCACTAATGTTCACTAGCCCTTCTAGTCCCCAACGGAGTGTCTAGCTTCAAGATATCAGCAGCAGAAAAGATACAGGTCCCACGCCCCTTTACAACAACAAAAGAGATAATGCTATGGGAATCCCCTGTATCAAAAAGTGAATAAGCTAAAACTGAGTCTACTAAGTTTGTATCTAGAATGGTCGAAGGTTCGGGATCCTACTCAATTGTGAATGCCGGGCCCGCACCATGGCCCTATGACCATGCCTAACTACTCTGTGCTGATCCACCCAGATGTACCTAAAAACCAAGCGACTGGCTACCACGGTTATGACCTCCACCTTGGCTAGAATGACCGGAAGAACTCCAATTCCAATACTGGTGAAAAACTGGTGGAGATGATCCTGAACAAGGATTCATAGAAGAAACAATGTCACCAGCTTCTGGTGAGATGATCCGACATAAGCACTGATGATGACCCATCTTACTGCATGATCGAAACTCCACTAGGTCACTCGAGCAGTGTGGCCTCATATGCCTGCTCTTCCCACACTAGTAGCACACCACCCTGCTATATGAATACGTGTATCACCTCCTCTGATCACTGTGTGAAGACTCTCTTTGATGCATCTTGTTGTTAGTGGGAGGGATGATAACTCCATATGTCAAGTCGCCCTAGATCACAACCCCAAAATTCCTCAGATTGTACTCTGTGATCAGTTCCTGGTTGACTATAAATGTTATAGAAGTCAACATGAATATGTTCACCTATGAACAGATGTCGTGCCTCATACCATCCTCAAGCATCCTTGCCCTGAACAAATGATCACGTACTAGAATAGGTGTGATGAGCTATAGCTCAGTAAAGAGGGATGAATACTCCAGGATAGAAATAGTTCCCCTCTCCAGACTCAAAAACTCCCGGTCTTGATCAGCCTTCAGGGTCTCCAGATATATGTAGTCAAAGAAGATGTGTTGAAACTCATCACGTGACATAACCTACTGGCGTCCTGCCTATGAGATCACATCCCACCACCTCTTAGAGGAGTTCCAAACCATTAAGGTAGCAATCTTGACCATCCACTCTGGAGGAATCTATAGATTCTCAATGATTTTCTGCTTGGATTCTATCCATGGCTCTACAAAATGAGATCCTCAATCCCCTGAGAATGTGGGAGGATTCTTCTACGGGAAGTCCCGCATAAAATCAACCATCGATGGGGCAGGAGGTGGGACACCCTAAAAGGTCTGTATCATCCTCAAGAATCCCTCCATGATCTTTTCACCATCACCTATGTCAAGTAAAATGGCTGGTGCTAAGGCTGGAACAACTGGGGGATCCGAAGGTTATCCCTAATTAGCCATGTCCAATGTCTGATCACCGTCTGGAAACAGGCATACCACTGGAGGACGTCTTAGTGGCCTGAATCTTTAATGTCACGCACACACCTTAGATCAAGATATCAATGACTGAAAACAAGGAGTGTAAGAAGGGAACTGGAGAAAGAAATCATTCACATTTTTCATAACATGACTTCACAGCGTGTAAAATTACTACACGGCGTGTTCCCTTATGTCATATACATGGGCGTGTAAAGCTGCATAAACTGGTGGTGTAACTCCACAATCACACGGTGTGTTGTCTTAACAAATGCTGTGCACTTGAATCATTTTCCCCTGCTAGAGTCCTTCTGCATGGTTATGCCACATGGCTCTCTTAATACAAGACTACACATCATGTTCACTATACACGTAGCATGTACTTGACATGCTTCACCCGACCCATGTTGTTCGTCACACAGTCGGGTACCTGGGTCTGGCTACACGGCGAGTTCAATTCTGACATGACGTGTATAGCTTAATTTTTTATCCATATGTGTTGTAAGTTACACGGGTGGAACTATGGTCAACACTACATGGCATGTTCGACCGTTACACGACATGTTCCCACTAGACATTCCCCATCCCATGTCTCTACCAACACGGCCTACGACACTGTTAGATACTACATGTCGTGTACATAAAGTAAACAGTGCGTATTTAGTAAAAAATAGTTTCTTCCTGATGATAATAACACATATCTTGTAGTTAAAACTAAACGGCGGTTATTCTAGGTTTTTTCGGACAGTATGCCTTAGAAACTAACCTGGAGCCCAGAAAAACCCTGAAATGAGCCTTGAAAGTGCCAAATTCCTATCTGTAAGGGCCCATTCTCCCCATGAATCAATTTTTGGAATCGTATACATGTTATAACATGGAAAAAAGGCAATGATCCTCCAAAGTATGGTCTATGAGGGCCCATGACACCTCAAGAACCAAAGCTTGGTGTTCATTCTTGGAAATCTCTGCACAAAACAATACCCTATCAAACAGTATGTATTTCTATCAAGGAAACTTTAAAAACAGCATGCACATTTTCCATATTATCTATCACAACATGTAATAACTAATGCATCCAAGATGACATGGAAAAAGGCATGAAATTTTATTTCTATCAAGTGCCAATATGATGAATGAGATGAAATACCCTCATCTCATCGGGTTGCAAAAGAAATAGAACCTCAATAACATTGACATTAACATCACAATCATGTGAATCATTAAATGTGAAATCATGTAAACTGTAATAATTGGAAAACTAGAAAAATTGCAATTGATGAGGTAGATTGGCTTTTCCCTGTACACAGGATAGCTACTCCCTGTTACAGCTTACTAATAAGTAAAAATTCGATCATATCTCTGGATAAAGGCTCCAAATAGTATGTTAAGATACAAGAAACCTCTAATAGCACATTGTAACATCCTGGTTCTAGAAGGCACCCAGAGACACCCCCAGCTAGTCACATGGCCTCAAGTTCATTTTCTCGAACGCCAGAGGCTGCCGACTAGCAGTGAGGGCCTTGGGTGTGATAGTGGGGAAACTATTACCTCATTGTTAGAGTAACAAATCAGATATAAAACAAATACAAATATTGTAAGAAGAAATAATCCATACATAAGTTAACAACGGAAGGATGGAAATAATATACTTGATCATATATATATATATATATATATATGAATGATGCATGATACCTATGTCTAGGAAAGCAGCCAAACAAATCACAATACTGAAATACAACATTTCTAAACCCAAGTACAAAACAAATCAAGTAAAAACTCCATAGCATTGAAATCCATATCGTGGTCCCATGCTCTCCAGTTACATATAAAATAATGTAACTCAATTAGAAGGGAACATTCCCGTATCTATACCTGCAGCCTCATAATCTATTTGGGCCCAAAAACATGACCCAAATAGAGTGTGAGACAAAATCCCAATAGGAAACCACCACATTATCTCTACCTAACAGTCTGTGAATATATGGCAGGTAGTAAGTACAGAATGTAGAAAATAAGAAGGTACTCAACAGTAAGCAATCCACAGTTTTGATGCATTCAGTTTCATATATCAAGCAACAACTAATAAAAACAGTTAATCACATATAGTTTACTCTCATAGAAGTGATCACAGCCTATCCTCTTGGGTCTTACCTAACAAGTACAAGTAATCCTCTGGGAAAATACTCATTCTTACCCCTCTATTTTAGCTTATGCATAGACTCTCTCAGGAAGCACTCACTGTGAATTCCACCTATAGTCTCGTATCGATTCTAAAGAAGCTCTGGGGAAGCACTCAACATCACATTCCCCTTGTGGCTTGTGTTGAGGAACTACAGACACTCTGGGGAAGCACTCAACATGAATTCCCCTAGTGGTCTCACATTATAAATTATAAAGACACTTTGGAGAAGTCCTTACGTCCATCCTCCCTATGATCTATAAACCAGGTTATCACCTCCCTGTGTAAGTAAAGCAAGTGTAGTAGTGCGTAACAGCCTAGTAAAACATCATGAACTACTTGACTAGATTTCTACAGCAAAACAGGATAACAGAACAATTGTCACACCATCCTACAATACTAGGCATGGGGAAAGTATATAGCATCCTAACAGGCATGCAAGACCCAAATGTCGAAACAGTAAAAACATGCATGGAAATACATCCAAAGAATATAAAAACACCCTATTCATCATCAATTATCATATACTCAGGAATCTAAGAATATCATAGATACAGTATGGCCAAAAAAATAAATGCCCAATTCCTTGTTAATGGGTATTATGCAAATTTTCACTTAAAACTCAAAGACACTCAACACAAAGGCACAAACCACATAACTCAAGGTTAGGAGATAAAAATACTTGAACCATGAAGCTTGAATATTTTTAGAATGTTGTAGATATAATAAAATTCGTGAAAGGTTCAACCCATGATATCTAAAAAGAAAAGATAAATAAGAAGATTATGCCCTATGATAAGAGAGAACTCACTGATGTGTTTCCAATGCAATCAATGGTGTTAGAATCAGAGGAAAGACAGAGCCTTGGGGGTTCATTGAAGATCTACCATTGTACAGGTTCTCCTGGTCAAACAAGACCTAAAAGAAGTGTGTTAAGAAATTAGACGAAACCCTGATGTGTTTAATGAAAAAAATTACACGACGTGTACATGTGAAGTACACAACGTGTAATCGCCTTTTCTGTACTCCACTTTATGCGGCCTCCAAGTCACTCCCACATGGCCGTGTGTGTGGATATTACACGGCCAGCAGAGGGCCTTATGTGGCAAGGAAGTACATGGAACGTACTCATAATGTACATAGAGTGTACTTAAGAAATATAAATAATTTCAACTTTTTTTCAAAAACAGCGAGAATAAGAAAACATACATGAAAAGAAGTTCCATGATCTTATAATTTTATGTTAGGGGAGACACATGATAATGATCTGATATCACTAGACCTAAGACCTAATGATGTCTACGATCCTTTTTTATTTTTACATGGCCATTTAAAGTTTGAGTTTACTACCAAACCCTGAAATGATAAACCTTAGGGATCATGGTATGGTTTCAAATACTTGTATATTTATTTATCATGACATTGGATATTTATTCATTTTTTCAATCTTTTTTAAACTTATATAATTTCTAGATTAGTAGTGATTTATTTATTTCTATGATTATATGATCATTGAAATGACTATTTTATGATTATCCATTAAAAATGATGAAATATGTATTTCAACCATATTTTATTCCTTATTTGGACAACATATATTTTTATTAATTTATTCAATTAAATTGGAAATAATTTATTTATTTAGAAAATATCATCTTATTTAACACATGGGGGACCCTTTAGATATGTTGACCTCACACCCTGTATAAATAAAATTGGTGTATTGAGAAATAGTGCATTATGATGTAAGAAATATGAAGGAATCAAAACAAGTTTATGGGTTCTTCATTTAGTCACCTTATATTATGGGGGTTGAATAGTGGTACACATAACCAAATGTCACATGGATATGTATTGAAATATTATTCCTTATTTTAATTATTCACTGTTTTTTGTTTTATTATATTTAAGAAAACCCATCAATTATAATAAATTTATCTAAACAAATATTATTATGATTCATTCTTGTATGATGTGTTATTTCATTATGATATTAGTTTTCTGTTTTTTAAATATCATATATTTGATAGATCCTAGTGTTTTTATAAGGATATAATAAAACTTATTTCACATTTTTTGTTAATGGAATCCTGAGCTCCTATGTCAAGGCCCTGGGGATTAGGGACAACCATTAGTCTATGACATGTGTCGATATTGGTGTCCTATTTATGTGTGACTAATGGTGGTTTTTTTTAAAATGGAATCATCTGAAATGTTTTTGTTCTATAATAATTACGATCTCTTGGTATATTGTATTTTTGAATATCCGAACAAAAGGGGTTGAATTTAAGGGTGTTTCTAGACATCTCTCATCTAGGAATCCCATGATTTGAAATGGTATGTCTAATAATTGGTGACACTATGTTTTCATTTCATATTTTTTCATATTTTTTTAGTATTTTACTCGTTTTAATGTTTCTCTAAAATTTCATAGGTTTTTTGAATTTCCAAGAATTTTAAACAACATCAAATAAATCATAGTTTGATGATATATATAACATTACATTGTGTAATCCTATATTTTGATCAGATTCATGTGACGGATGTAGTGCACATTGTGCGTTATAAAGGCCACAGTGCAGCTCTGGTCCTAAATGTAATGCCCCGACCCCAGTTACCCAGAGTCGGTGCATTACTTCGTAACATTGGCATGATCACAAAATATCAAGTCTCGAAATACCGATTAGTTTTGTAGCCTTGGAAACACTAGATACATTCATAAGTCTTACATTACATCATAAAGTAAAAAACTAATAACAAAGTCTTAATAGTCCACACTCATATCCTCTTATGACTATCCCTGCAGGTCATTCCTAAAATACTTCTTCACATCCTGGAAAATATTAAAACATTGAAAGGGGTGAGCTCAGATTCTCAGTAAGGATAACAATATAGCGGAATCTTTCATCAATAAACATAAACATTTAAGGCAATGTATAACTAATAAAAAGGCTTTTAAACATGAAATTCAACATAATATGGAAAAAGTAAAATGAGAAAATTCCATTCACTTCTTCACATGGATATTCTACTGGTCGAATAATCACATGCAATATCAATAACCACTTTCATAATGATGGAATGCATAATTCCAGACTATCATAACCACGTAGTCAAGGCCTCATGCCAAGACCACAAATAAGATTTTGTCCAGGCCTCGTTCCAAGACAGTAGTTTGTCTCATGAGACCTTGCGATGCATCGAGGAGCTATAGCGGGCTTCACCAGTCACTTACTAAGTCCAATGCATTCCTCATATGAATGGGTTTAAACATATCATAAACCATAACATAATCGTATCACATAAAACATGCATAAAGGAAACATAACATTTCCACACTTCAATCACTAGATTTTAATACAACACATTGATATAATAAAAACGCTTTCAAAACCATTTTCAATAAAAAAATAAATGAAAGTTAAAACTTTATATTTAATTTTATTAAAAAAAGTGATGGCTTGTAGAGGAAGCCGAAACTCAAATAATGGTCATGGCGGTGGAGAAGTCATTGTCGCTGTATATGTATGGAAAGAAAAACATTCCCTTTTTGTTGTTTAGTAAAATGCTTCGTATAAAAAATATTCCTTTTGAATAAATGTAAAAGTCAATGGGGTTTATACACCGTATAAAAGAAAAATGTGTATAAAACCAAATATGGCTCAATGAAAGGAGATTGAGACGAAGTCCTTAAAAAGATCATTATTAAAATAAAATAGAACTATTATGTGTATTCACTATAGGTACACATAAAGAATGTAAAAATACAAAATAGGACATAATAATATCATGACAGAATTTGAAAGTAGGAGATTAACCCAAATAATGGAAGTTGGGTTAAGAAATTCCCTTACCTTACGTCTTGTCCTGACTCGACCGTTCTTTAACCTCATGAATAATAAATTAGAGTTAATTTCTATTTACTTAAGAAAATTTTTAATGTTCATTATTCCTTTTATATCCATTATTACCATGTTATGAACATTATGTAATTATTAATGTTTATAACGGTCATTTTGTCGATCTTAGGTACTTGAGTCAAAAATAAAATTCTTATAATTACAAGTTTTTCATGTGGTGATATATCCATTATATCCAGAATTATATTCATGATATATATATCATATATCTCATATATATCCAGTATATACATGAATTTATAATATTCCATAACGTTTAGAGGTAAGAAATGTAATGCACCATTCATGGAGATGGTAAGCCGTACGTACGCATGAACGCTACTTTCATTTCTATTTTGTATTTAATGAAATCATAATGACATAAAAGTATATTATAATTCCATTATAGCATCATATATAATATCATTTACTCCATCCTTTATACATCCCACATATGGTATTAACGATTCAAATCACTTTGAGGGGGCGGTAGTCCGCACTTCCTAAAATGAAAATATCACGTTTACCCATAATGGAAATAATAAAGGTATGCAATAAATGAAAAATAAAGAACCTTAAGTAAAACATAAACATATTATATATCATTTATAAATAGAGTTACATCTTAATGTCCACCTTTTAAGGTGTTTTATGAGTGTTGAACAATCATCGTTTCGTGAGGCAGAAATTCTCCATCCACAGAAACAATATGTTCTTTAACAATTAGATGTAGGTGTGTGTAAGTGTAGCTAGAATCCTTCTTATAAAAGCATCCTAATATATTTAGGATACTGGTGTTGTTACAAAAGAAATGAATAAAAAGTTTTTATGGGGTTGGATAAGAAAAATAAAACAAACCACATTAGAGAAGACATTACCTCAAAATCGGGTAACTCTTTTTGATTTGAGCCAAAGGCTTCCTTGGGAAGAGTTATGACCAAAGTGAGGCTTCTAGGAGTAAGGGGGAAATTTTGGAGAGTATTTGGGCAGAGTTCGGCGGTGCCAAATGTCTTGATAGTGTGAATGAGGTGGTATAGGTGGGGGCCTTTTATAAGAGGAGAGGAGGGGCACTCTTGGAAAGTAAGCAATTTTTACATTATTATACAATGATTTTCGGAATCTAAAGGTCCCACACTTATATAATTTGTGGATAAGGTGATAAGGGTTCGAAATATACCCATCCAATAGACTTTTTACAAGTTTATTCCTTGGATTGTACATTATCTTTTCATTTTATTAAAATCGTTAAATAATGAGGTCATCGCTGCATCATAATTATGTCATAAATAATTTAATTTATTTAATGTCTAAAAATTATAAAAAAAATACTATGATGTAGGAAATATTTTTATCTTTCCAATGACTATTTATAGTCAAAATATATGACTTGTATAACCCCATGTAAAAATTGTTTTAGTAAAACATTTCATGTTTGTGTCATTTTTTTACTTTAACATTAAATAAAAGGTATTTATGTCCTTTTCCAACTAAAGTGGCTCCATGGGGTCCCCAAGTTGACCCATGGATTGTCTTGGTCGCCCATGGAACATCCAATGAGGTTAGGACATGTGTCAAACTCATATCATATTATTAAAACATTATTTTTACCTTAAACTACACTAATTATCTCTAATCGCGATTAAGAAATTAAAAGTTACTATTCACCAAAAATTATTTTAATCTCATTGAACCACATTTTACTTCTTAATGACAATAATGTATGTCGGATTTTTGAAAATCAAATCACAGAAGTGGTAATATTTCATTTATACAAAAAATCAGTTATTTAACTACCACTTAGTGGTTTCACTATTCATCAAAAATTGATGTTTTTCAGAACAATGCCAAAATTTCACCCTAAGCTATAATTGATATTCCGAATTCAAAAATGATGTCTATTTTAAAAAATTCCAAACATATCAGTTGCATTAATAAATTTAATAATTAATTCCTGCTGTCACAACAAATAGCGTGTTTTTAGAAAACAATTTATATCAAAAGATTGGCAATTGTTTATGTCCAATTTCAATGTTAAATTAATTCTAATGACCACCATTGGATAAAATGGTAAAAATATATTCTAATTATACTTTAAAACCACTAAATAGTATAATTTATCACTATAAATTATTTTTATTAAAAAAGTTGTTTTTAAGTATTTTCCACTATTCATAAAAAATTAGAAGTTCTCAGAAAAATACCAAAAATTCAACATAGGCTAATTTCGATATTCCGAATCCAAAAATGAAGTCCATTTTGAAATATAAAATTTCTATAATTTTAAAAAGTGGTTATTACTATTCATAACGGCTACTTTGATTAGTCGCGGTGTTTTAGAACTCGTAGTTGCGTACAATGCAAGCTATTGCATTATTGAATGAGAAGCATATCATGGAAGCTCGAGGTGTTACATTCTCCCCTCATTCAATAAATTGCTTCCTCGCAATTTGAAATTTTTCTTGGAAAATAAAAGTTTGAAAATAGAAAATACCTTTGTAGAAAACCCACATCGGAAATAAGGTTAATAAAAATATATCTTTAAAAGAAAGAAAGATAAGTACAAAGGTCACCCGAGATAGCCCATACTAAGATTCTATGAAAATATAGATATGGAAGAAAAACAAACCATCAAGGTCTGATGGAGAGTTGTGGAAAACTGGATTAGGAGAAAGTTAACAATAAGAAAATCACAAATTTGTGATTGGTTAAACGGTCATTGAATCCTCAGTTGGAAAAGTTAACCGGCAACGTTTTTGTTTTAAGTTACCTTTTATAATGTTAAAGAATTTATTTAGGTGATTTACTAAGAACGTAAGGGAATATACATACTTTTCATATAGACTTTAATTCTTTAATAAATTTTTACCAAAAAACCATCTTTCACTCTAAAAGGTAATAGAACTTAAAAATATTCTATTTATCCTAATTGTATAATGTTCCAAATTTTAACACATACCATTTAGATTAGAAAAACTATTTTGTAATAAACAGGGACTTCACATAGTCCAGTGGTAGGCGATTAATCCCAATCGCACTATGGTTGTGGGTTCGATTCCCACAGCTTTGTCCGACACGATGGGTTGTCACTCGGTCTGCGTGTTGTCCTTTTTATAAATATCCATAAATAACCATAACAATTGTATCCAATGTAAAATATAATCCATTCCAACCTTTATAGTTATCCAAAATACTTCTGTCCAACTCACAGTCCAGATTTTATGAGGAAGGTAAACATAATGAAGCTCCTTTTTTTCTGCATAACAACATGTGAACACCTTCATCATGTATTCATTTAAAAAACTGCATCATAATGTATTACCATAAATCCTTATTGATTACATTCATGATAACTTATTCCTTATAGAAAACTAGATATACTTCTTCTATCCAAAAATGTATACAAATCATTAATCAGTTTCAAGGATGTTAAGAATATCCAACATAATTTATCCGAATCAATCATGTCTTATTCCAAAATCACTATCTCGGTATCAGAACCATATTATGGTTTATCTTTCTATCAACCATATATTTTCCAAAAATCTAACCTACTGTGGATTCACTTTTCTTGGTTCCACACAATCTCACGTCCTAGATAAAATAGTACTGCAGTACAATCCTCATATACTCCATAATTATTATAACCAGTACATCATTGATACAACACTCAAATTACAAAATTCTTTAATAACAACATAAGAACTCTAATCATTCCTCCTCATCTGTGGTAGTATCATAACTTGATTATTATCCAATAACATCATTTGGGGAATACTCTGATGATTTAAACATTGGTTTGCATAGTGTCTCCACTCCTTGCAGATGAAGCATTGTACATTTGAAACCTTTTTCTTACCCTTGTAGTCACGCACTTGGTGTCCTTTTTCACCACACTTATAACAAACTCCCATTCCCTTCAGGAAAATTCCAAGGTGTTTCTTCCCACAGTTATCACATATTGGAAAATTCTTCTTTTCCCTCGTCCCTTTATCCATCATTCTCTCTTCCATCCTTTTCTTATCTTTCATCCCTTCAAGTCTATAAGACTCAGAGAATTCTCTACTTATCTTATTAACACATGATACTATTGCTTCATATGTTGATAACACATAGGAGAATATTTCCCTTCTAAATGTTGGCTTAATACCATGAATGATATGATCCTTCTTACTCTTTGGATCATATGTATTGATGGAGTTCACATTCCTTCTACTGGGCGCCATTTCTATATAATGCCATAAACTAGGTTAGTTTATGAATCGAAATATATAATAACAAACTTGAAAACAATTATAATAAATTGAACTATTTATGGATATAATCCATAATCATAAAAAATATTTTCTTTTAGGAAGTATATACTCATAACCCTTCATAGTGGTTTGTAAAGAAAATGTGAATTATCCTAAGCATATCCCCCGGGAGTGTCATAACCAAGAGTGCAGCAAGGCCCGTTGTCGTGCACCAGTTCCCGTTCGAGTCTTGCTCAAAGCGGTGTTTTTGGGTTTTACCCCAAGGTACATCTGTGCCAGAGCCGCCTCTTCCTGCTCGTATCCAGACAAGGATTTATTGCTCGTAAAACTCACAGAATCTCTATAATACCAAAATTCTTGGAAGTTCTTATATACTAATACTTAAAGTCTATCTTCGGGCTATGTGCTCTAATCAGAGTTTATCTAAATCTAGCTTCCAAGGTTAGTACTAAATTGCCTCTGATACCAACTGTAACGCCCCGACCCCCGCTACCCAGAGTCGGTGCATTAGTTCGTAACATTGGCATGATCACAAAAGATCATGTCTCGAAAGACCGATTAGTTTAGTAGCCTTGGAAACACTAGATACATTAATAAGTCTTACATTACATCATAAATTGAAAAACTAATAACAAAGTATTAATAGTCCACACTCATATCCTCTACTGACTATCCCTGCAGGTCATTCCTAAAATACTTCTTCACATCCTAGAAACTATTAAAACATTGAAAGGGGTGAGCTCAGATTCTCAGTAAGGATAACAATATAGCGGAAGCTTTCATCAATAAACATAAACATTTAAGGCAATGTATAACTAAGCAAATGCCTTTTAAACATGAACTTCGACATAATATGGCAAAAGTAAAATGAGATAATTCCATTCACTTCTTCAAATAGATATTCTACTGGTCCAATAATCACATGCAATATCAATAACCACTTTCATAAAGATGGAATGCATAATGCCAGACTATCATAACCACGTAGTCAAGGCCTCGTTCCAAGACCACAAATAAGATTTTGTCAAGGCCTCGTTCCAAAACACTAGTTTCTCTCATGAGACCTACCGATGCATCTAGGAGGAATAGCGGGCTCCACCCGTCACTTACTAAGTTCAATGCATTTCTCATATAAATGGGTTTAAACATATCATAAACCATAACATAATCGTATCACATAAAACATGCATAAAGGAAACATAACATTTCCACATTTCAATCACAAGATTTCAATACAACACATTGATATAATAAAAACGCTTTCAAAACCATTTTCAATACAAAAATAAAATAAAGTTAAAACTTTTTATTTATTTTTCATTAAAAAAAGTGATGGCTTGTAGAGGAAGCCGAAACTCAAATAATGGTCATGGCGATGGAGAAGTTATTGTCGCCGCATATGTATGGAAAGAAAAACATTCCCCTTTTTTCGTTTAGTGAAACACTTCATATAAAAATTATTCCTTTTGAATAAACGTAAAAGTCAAAGGGGTTTATACACCGTATAAAAGAAAATTGTGTATAAAACCAAATATGCCTCAATGAAAGGAGATTGAGACGAAGTCCTTAAAAAGATCATTTTTAAAATAAAATAGATCTATTATGTGTATTCACTATAGGTACACATAAAGAATGTAAAAATACAAAATAGGACATAATTATATCATGACATAATTTGAAAGTAGGAGATTAACCCAATGAATGGAAGTTGGATTAAGAAATTCCCTTACCTTGCGTCTTGTCCTGACTCGACCGTTCTTTATCCTCCAAAATAATAAACTAGAGTTAATTTCTATTTACTTAAGAACCTTTTTCATGTTCATTATTCCTTATATATCCCTTTTTACCATGTTATGAACATTATGTAATTATTAAAGTTTATAACGGTCATTTTGTCGATCTTAGGTACTTGAGTCAAAAATAAAATTCTTATAATTACAAGTTGTTCATGTGGTGATATATCCATTATATCCAGAATTATATTCATGATATAGATATCATATATCTCATATATATCCAGTATATACATGCATTTATAATATTCCATAACGTATAGAGGTAAGAAATGAAATGCACCATTCATGGAGACGGTAAGCCATACGTACGCATGAACGCTACTTTCATTTCTACTTTGTATTTAATGAAATCATAATGATATAAAGGTATAATATAATTCCAGTATAACATCATATATAATATCATTTACTCCATCCTTTATACATCCCACATATAATATTAACGATTCAAATCACTTTGAGGGGGCGGTAGTCCGCACTTCCTAAAATGAAAATATCACGTTTACCCATAATGGAAATAATAAAGGTATGAAATAAATGAAAAATACAGAACCTTAAGTAAAACATAAACATATTATATATCATTTATAAATATAGTGACATCTTAATGTCCACCTTTGAAGGTGTTTTATGAGTGTTGAACAATCATCGTTTCGTGAGGCAAAAATTCGCCATCCACAGAAACAATATGTTCTTTAACAATTAGATGTAGGTGTGTGTAATTGTAGCTCGAATCCTTCTTATAAAAACATCCTAGTATATATTGAGGATACTGTTTTTGTTACAAAAGAAATGAATAAAAAGTTTTTAGGGGGTTGGATAAGAAAAATAAAACAAAACCACATTAGAGAAGACATTACCTCAAAATCGGGTAACTCTTTTTGATTTGAGCCAATGGATTCCTTGAGAAGAGTTCTTCCCAAAGTAAGGCTTCTAGGAGTAAGGGGGGAAAGTTGGGAGAGTATTGGGGAAGATGTTGGCCGAGCCAAATGGCTTGAATGTGTGAATGAGGTGGTAGAGTTGGGGGCCTTTTATAAGAGGAGAGGAGGGGCACTCTTGGAATGTAAGGGAATTTTACATTATTATAAAATGATTTTCGTATTCTAAAGGTCCCACACTTATATAATTCGTGGATAAGGTGATAAGAGTTCGAAATATACCCATCCAATAGTCTTTGCACAAGTGTAAGACTTGGATTAAATATTAGCTTTTCATTTTATTAAAATCGTTAAATAATGAGGTCATCGCTGCATCATAATGATGTCATAAATAATTTAATTTATTTAATGTCTAAAAATTATAAAAAAAATACTATGATGTAGGAAATATTTTTATATTTCCAATGAATATTTATAGTCAAAAATATTACTTGTATAACCCCATGTAAAAATTGTTTTAGTAAAACATTTCATGTTTGTGTCATTTTTTTTACTTTAACATTAAATAAAAGTTATTTATGTCATTTTCCAACTAAAGTGGATCCATGGGGTCCCCAAGTTGACCCATGGATTTTCTTGGTCGGCCATGGCACATTCAATGAGGTTAGTACAGGTGTCAAGCTCATCTCATATTATTAAAACATTATTTTTACCTTACACTACACTAATTACCTCTAATCGCGTTTAAGAACTTAAAAGTTATTATTCACCAAAAATTATTTTAATCTCATTGAACCACATTTTACTTATTAATGACAATAATTTATGTCGGATATTTGAAAATCAAATGACAGAAGTGGTAATATTTCATTTAAATGAAAAATTAGTTATTTAACTACCACTTAGTGGTTTCACTATTCATCAAAAATTGAAGTTTTTCAGAACAATGCCAAAATTTCACCCTAAGATATAATTGATATTCCCAATTCAAAAATGGTGTATTTTTTAAAAAATTCCAAACATATCAGTTGCATTAATTAATTTTATAATTAATTCCCACCGTCACAACAAATAGCGTGTTTTTAAGAAAAAATTTATATCAAAAGATTGGCAATTGTTTATATCCAATTTCAATGTTCAATTAATTCTAATGACCACCATTGGATAAAATGATAAAAATATATTCTAATTATACTTTAAAACCACTAAATAGTATAATTTATCACTATAAATTATTTTGATTAAAAAAGTTGTTTTTAAGTATTTTTCACTATTCATAAAAAATTAAATGTTCTTAGAAAAATACCAAAAATTCAACATAGGCTAATTTCAATATTCCGAATCCAAAAATGAAGTCCATTTTGAAATATAAAATTTCTATAATTTTAAAAAGTGGTAATTACTATTCATAACGGCTACTTTGATTAGTCGCGGTGTTTTAGAACTCGAAGTTGCGTACAATACAAGCTATTGAATTATTGAATGAGAAGCGTATGATGGAAGCTCGAGGTGTTACACTAAATCAAGATATAAGAGTGGACCAAGTTTATGAATGAGATAAGAATAACTTCAAGTGTTTTTAATCTAGAAACATATATACATCTATGGGATAAATGATAATCATGAAGAGTATGATTGTCTATAGAATAGTTAATAGATATTTAATTTCTATGGGATTTATAATTTCATTATGGGGATGTTTTTTTATCATTAATCATGATTTACCTAGTCATGGGTGGTTAGATTAAATTGTTTTATAAAAAAATCATGATATTTTATATTATAATTGGTTTTAATAAAAAATCACTCTATAGTTTTACCCAGAGAGTTGTGTCTTGTCAATGTTCAAGGTTTTCACTAATCATTAAATATATGACATCATAGTTATAAAATATTCATAAATGTTTTCCAAACAGTCCATTCTCTCAATAGAGTTGGTATCGAATGAAAAGTTAAATGTTAAATACATTCATGTGGGAATGATACCAGTTTTCAATGATTAGGTCATAATGATTAATCATTGATCTTATTCTAATTTATTGGACTATATGATGATAACGAAAATTGATTAGGAAAAAAAGTCATGATAAGTTGGGATTCCTCATGTTTAGGTTGTATTCATTATTTCCCCTAAGATTGAATTGGATGTTGGGATTTAAATTCTCCTCTAATATCATTACTATATGTGATGTTCTGTTATCTTGGGATTTCATATTTCTTGAAATATTTATCATGATTATGATTGTATCAGGATATACTGGATAATTAACAATAGAATAAAATATAATTTTTGTCATTAGTTGGATTATTTTAATAATCGTGGTGGAATCCCACAGGTGTTTCAAGGATAAGGGTAAATGAGGACTAATCTAGTGGAATATATTGTACTAAAATGAATTGAATCATTTTCCATGTTTTTAGTTGAGTGAGATGCGGAAAAAATCATCTATGATCACCGCAAATAATAAAAGGATTTTATTAAAGTTATTCTCAATTTAAAATTGTGTTTATAGATTTTCTTATCAAATCGGAACTCTAAGAGAAGCAAATGGATGGTGAATAATATATTAATGTTAAATATTTTAATGGTTTAGAGACTATCCCTGAGTAGAATCTATCCTTATAGGGAATTATTTTATTATCACTTTAACATGTGGGATTTCCCTTTAAAATATATAATGGATTTTTTGAATCCGTGTAATTTTTTCAATGGGATGTTCACCCTACAACTAGGAATATATATTATGACATAAATCATTAGTTTTCGTTTTTTGGTTTAAAGTATGATATAACGTATTTCATGCCATATTTTTATATATAGTATGAGAATGTAGACAACAACTAAAGGTATTCTAGTTTTCCATAACCATTATGATTAATGATATGTATGTGTGAAATTTTGTCCTTGGATTTCATCATTGTGAGACATTGAACTATCGAAGATATGAATTACTTTTGGGTGGGGGTCAAATTATTTGTGAAGGGATAACATATTCAACCTAATTTGGAGTACACTATGATTGGAGTTATATGAATTATTTACATGTATTATTTGCTGAGGTTTCATGGTGTCTTACCATCTATCATTTTATAAACAAGACTATACATTACCTATATATATTTGGAAGGCCTTCATATATTGATACAATCTCATGGTCATTTAAAAACAACATAACATATATTAATTGATGGAAAATTTTTGAATGAAAAAATATTTCAAAGGATATGAACCATGAAGGTATTCTGAGAATTTTAGTTGCTTGGCATCTCCATGTTTGGTTGGCGGAATATTTTTATAATATTATTTTATAGCCATCCATGACAATGACTCCATTTTAGGCCCTGTACATCCAACCATAATGGTCACACCTAAATTGGTATGATGTCAATGAAGATTTTATAATAGAACTGACAATCAAAAAATAGATAAATACCATGATACATAATATTTGATAGTCGCTTGTAGTTTAGGGATTTTACGTAAATCGTATGAAAATCATAAATGTATCCATTTAGAGTTTTATCTATTAAGAAAATAATTATTGTAATAAACTCCTTTAAAAGTCAATTGATGTGTTTCATACATTGGATTCAATATAGTTATTATTAAGACCTTTATAAATCATTGAGATTATTAGATATTTGGTCTATCATATGAATTTACATGCTTAGTTTATTTTGATCAACAACATATTTATGTGTATCAAGACATCATGAAACATTCTTACACTACTCACATCATGAATTTTGAAGATATTTATTTGGATCCATATGTGTATGTTTCTATTCAATAGGTTTAGATTATAGATTCAAAAGTAATGATCCAATGGTGAATTTCATTTCAATTTTTCCAATTGTTATAGTATGATGGTCATGATTGTCTTGAGAGGTGAGAGTGAATTTTATGTGAGGGAGTAATGTCATCACCAATTCTAGGAAAAAGATTCTTCAAATTACCATTCTAGAGGCAAAAATAAATATTGTGAGGGACCAACAACTAACACTACATATTATAATGACTGTATGTATTAATTCAATTCATTACATTACAAATAAATATTTTAAGATTTTATTTTAATATTATTTTTTCATAAGGCTTACAAAAGAATCCCATATAGTTAAAAGTGAAATAAACTGTTAAATATACATTTTATACAATATAAAACCTTTGAATGGAAATATAATAACTTTTTATGATAAATCATTTTGATCATCAACATCAATTATTAATTTAATTTACCAATACATATTCGATATGATTTTGTAAATGTGGGATAAGATGAAACAGTTTATCAATATACATAAATGTAATGAAAGAAAACGTTATTCCATGAATAATTAAAATAAAAATTTATTATCAAAATAAATATCATGTCAAAATCATTTTATTACACCAGAAAATGCATTCTCTAGACAATGATTTTTATTAATCATTTCATTATAAATATAAAAAGAAAAATAATGCTCGTAAAGGTTTTTTTGAAAACTAAAGTACTCAAAATAAATTTTTAAAAATTTTAATATTATTAAACCTTAATGGTAGAAAATTCATCCCTTTAAACATAAAATAATTACCTTAAATTGAGAAAACATTAGACTCTTATATAAACCTGTAGAATTATTAAAAAGAAAATGTTGGTTACAAGGGGTTCAATTTCAATATCATTCATAAAATAAATTTTACAAATTTTATAACCATATAATCAACATCCATTACAATTGCATTGGAGGTCTATAATTGACCAACCCATAAATTTGATAATCATAGAACCAATCATCATTTGATAATAATGTTACCTTATATCCATGGATTATAGTGAATCTACCCATAATTGTAAAAATTTCATGGAAATAATAAATAATGAAATGTTTCATTTCATCATTGCACTCACAAAATATTATTAATAAAAATAACTATTCCATAATGAAATTAATTATTTGAATATTGAAAAATTAAAAAGGAGAACTAATCTTAGAAAATAAAAATTATTTTTTTAAGGAAACATAATATTTTGAGGCATCACGATTGTGGGAAATTCGTTGTCTTACTTGTGAATAAAAAAACATGCATTTCATACATAAATTTAGAAAACTCACGATGTGTATCATTTAAATAAATATTCCTTTAACCCCATTTTGTAATAATTAAAAAATTCATTAAAATTAAAATGAAAAAAATAATATAGAAATGAATACCATCTAGTTATTTTATAAAATATATATATAGGAGAAAAATGAGTGTGTTATGGGAAACACTAAATGATTATTTTTCTAAATAAAATACCCATTCTATGAGTCTAAATCACCACATATTTTCATTAACTTCATGAATTACTAAACTATTATAATTGTATAATTTCATTATTACTATTTTGAATTTCTTTATTTATTTATTTAACATAATTACATGTTATATAAAATGAATCAGTCAATTAATTTTATATCGAGCGTTTTAATGATATTCGGCTCATATGCCTTACATGCCATTTGTAGACTGACTATTGTTATAGCGGTCATTATTCCAGCATATATAAAACTAGAATCATGAATTAGTTTAATATTTCATATGTAAATTATAATTTCAAATACGACTATTAAATTTCGTTGTGAAAAATGATCCACTTTACCAACATAGAGATGGTTGGTCGTATAAACTCATGAAAAATGTTTACAATTTTCAACTATCATTTTGGAAAGATGTTGAGTATAATTTTAATTTTACAAAATGATAATAATTTCAGTAATATAATTTTAATACATTATATATTTTTATATATATTATCCACATGATGTGTTGATGATAAATGAATCACGTCATTTTGTAGAGGTCGATGTCTTCACGTACGCACGAAGGATATATTCATTTTTGGTGAAATGAAACATAAAATGTAAATGGTTTATAATTTTTTGAGGAACATAGTCATATTATTAATATAAAAAAATAATAATTTATTACATTATCATAATCAATCAATGAGATATGATGACAGAAAACAAATTACAATGGTTTGTGAGGTGGTATCCCATAATACACAGGAATGATGGATCCATTTCCTGTGTTTTAGAAGAGGATATGAATATAGGTTATAAAATTACTATAAAACCCAATTTATATTTAGAAAAATGGATTTTCTATATAGTATAGTTAAAATATAAATTTTTTTGAGGTGTAATAATAAATAAATTAATAAAATGCGGTTAATAACTCTAGTTCTTGTTTGGAAATATTCTATTGAATAACACATTATATCCTATATGGTTAGTGTTATGACAAAAACAACAAATATAAATTGAGTTTATTGGGTATAACAATGGATTTAGGTATAGTTTTTACGAAAAAAGAGTTTTTAATTTTAATGAAATTAGAATAAGAGGTGAACTTTTATAAGAGAAAGTGGGGAACTCTTGGAAATTTATGAAATAGTAATTTAACATAAAGTAAGTTATAATTTAACATGTACACAAAATGATATTTCTAGAATATATAATTATTTTTTTTGAAAAATATACTCATATAATATTTTTTATATTTTTACAATACATTCTTAGCATTTTTATTTCATTTGAACCCCTTAGTATATTTTTTAATCCTATCATGATAATAAGGCGCTTTATCCTTTGTGGGTCAATAATTTTACTATAAATATAAAATGATCATAAATAGATCATGGATGTTATTAGAAACCATATTACACTAAAACAGATTAATTTATGATTTTTAAGAATTTAATATTGTATATGAAAATCTTATTTCTTGTAATATATAAATAGGCTCACTTTATTGACCTATACATTAAGTTGATTTTATCAACATCATGAAAATAATTAAAATTTTACCACATATTTTATTATAACCCTATAATATGATTTAAATATATATAATTCATGAACCAAATTATTTATATTATATTATATTACTTTATATGTTTTTAATATCATATATTTGATTTTTCAGTAATTGATTTATTATTGCATAATTAGTGAGTAAGAGTTTAAGGTAACTAGTTATATAAAAAATTTAGAAAAAATCACTATGATGAAGATAAAAATATTAAATTACAAAATTATATTTATAACATATCATATGTTCTGTTTATCCCCATGTAAAAAATATTATTGTTTTTAAAATCAATATTATTAAATTTTTAACATTTCAAGATGAAAAACAATTAGGGCACAGTATCATCCAATTTGAAAGTAGTATAAATATTTAAACTATAGAATATTATTTAAAATATTTAATAATCCATTTATCCATATGTTTTGTACATTTTATTTTACTTATGAAATTATTTTTAACCATTCATTACCCAATTAACGATTTATAAGAGTAAAAAAATTACAGTGTGCTAATAAAAATGAACAAAAACAAAAATTTCATATTTAATAAAAAAGGATAAACATATTACTAAAATTAAATCCATTTTTAATAATTTAAATAATATATGTAGAATTATGAAATTTAAAATTATGCTTGGAAAATTCAAAGAAAAATAGTTTTGAAAAAAATTACATTTTAAATATAAATTGTATATATATAAAATTAACGAATAAAATTCATTTGAAAAAACTTATTTTTAAAAAATTAAATTATAGGGAACCCATTTATATTTAATACTTATCCAAAATGTAATATGAATTTTTAAATAAATTATCAGAAAATATTGTTTAAAAATTCAATATTTTCCACTTTTCATTTAAATATCAATATTTTCAGAAAATTATTAATCATTCACCCAATGATAATAATTGCACAACACATTATAAAATGAAATTATTTTTTTCAAATTAATTTTTTAGAATTTCTAAAAAAACAAATTATAATACAATATAATTAAAATAGAGAGAACCCATTTATGAATTAACCATTTTTTTTAAAAACTGAATATTTAAAAAATCATGTTCTTATTAAAAAGTAAAATATTATTACATTTACAATGGCTAGGACCATTATATATATTTCATATTTATATTAATACTATTATTTACCACCATTTTAATTGATATGTTTTAATGATGATACATAGAAAATATTAATTTCTTATTCATTTAAGCTTATTGTTTCATATCGTATAAGAAATCAAAAAATATTTCTATTTAAAATATTTGTTTTTTAAATTCTCCCCTTTTAGAAATTGTGTACTCAGAATTTAATTCAGGATTTGAATCTAGGGCTTGGCTTCTCATAATATCTTTTTTTAAAAACAACATTGTTAAAATATTAATAAAACTTTCATATGAATTATGATATGTGGAAGTAAGAAAGTAATTTGGAATAAAAAATAGTAGGTTTTCTGTTATGATATCATAGGTGGAAATTGAAAACAAGGATATTGATGGATATCCAAACTTCTAAATAGTTTTAAATGGTGATAGAGAACATGGTCATTATAATGTTAACCATAACAAACCCATAAATATGTGATAAGTTAAATGTATATTCTATTCATAGAAAGCTAAGTAAATAGATAAAGTTTTTTTATCCTTTTCCTAATTTTGGGGAATTATTTTTCATCCTAGAATAATAAAATAAATTAATTAACATGCATGAAATGTAAAATTTCATCATATAATGAATTCCCACCACAATATATTTGTTTCGTCCAAAATATGAGAATTCATGAAGAATTTTTCATTCATGATGCATTAGAATCATCATCTATGAATCCAAAATTTTTAAAAGTAATAATAATATATTAATCTTATTTTTAGACATTAACCAAAAAAATTGTTATCATAGGGAATGATAATTAAAAAAACATCATAAGAATAAGAAATAATTTATTCCCAATATATAAACAGTAATTATAGAAGTCCAATATAGCACATTAAAAAAATTATACTTAAAATTACACAATATTATTCTAGAATGGAATTAAAAAAATAGATGTTTTTGTCACATAGTATTCCAATAAATTATTAATATTTATCTTAAAAAATGACATCAATCTCGCTTAATGTATCATACAAAAAATATGATTTTCAAAATCAAATAATCTCTTTGAAATGATTTCATGTTATAAAAATAACATTAACTACAATAATCCACATAAATATTTTATATTCGTCCAAATGAAAATTAATTATTTTTTTTAAATTAAAACACCATTGTATTATACTTACCTTAATCCTATAATTCTCTTAGAATTATAATAACATTCTTTTAAAATATCATTAATCACTTAATCATCAAATCAATTTCAAATCCCAAGTTTATCTATATAGTAAAGCATATATTCCCAAAATGAACATAACCGATGTTTTAAGACCATTGAAATTGTAAAATATATTTTCATATATACATGGATATTACATAGGCTATTGGTTGTATGTGAACCCTAGTCAGCCTTTGGTAATGAGTTCAAGCCTCATAAAATTTCTAAAAGTGATATTATTCTGTCATGCATCGAGATATCCATTTTTTAAAACAATATTAATATAATACTTATATAATCACTAAAATTATATATAAATCCTAGAAAAAACATAATATATTAAATTTTAAAGACATGTTTTATCCTCCAATGTTATATTTTAAATTTAATTTTGGATCCCAACAAATGTAATAACAAATAATTTACTAAAAATATAATATAAACCATAACGGTCAATTTGAATATTATAAATATTTCCATGAAATTTAGTGTAACTATTCCAAAAAAAAATTTATTCAGTTGTTAATCATAAGGGCTATATGTACCTCAAATATTCCTCCAAACTCAATAAAAGTTTCGCAATTTACTTCCAACATTATAAGGATAAAAATTATTTTATTCTAATAGCCATCCATAAATAAACCACTAAATCAAGAATATTAAATGTAGAATAATTAATAAATAAATGTTATTTATAATACATTTACCATTAATTTCAATATTATTCCTTATTTCTTATTTAATACAATTAAAAAAATTAATGATGTCAAAAATTTTAAAACTGTCAATGAAAATCGTGTGAAATAATTGACGATTTTTGTATTTTAATTTTTATTTCCTCATCTTCAACTTAAATATAATTAAGGTATTTCTAAAAAGAAATTATATGGTCTTGCTGATCTAGTTTGATATCCTATATAACATCCCAGTCTGATTTACCGCTAAATCGATAGACAGATAGGTGGGTTACATTGCCTCAGGTGCATGTACTCATATACTAGGGGCAACTCGAATGCATCGAGGTTCTCAAGAGGTGATAGTGTAGAGACTAAACCCCCATATCATATTATCATAATGTTAAAATAAAATAACTAATAGTCCACAATGGAATAAGAAAATAATGGTCGAAAAAATTTCATAAGAATAATTTTATTTAATTGAATAAATCATTCCAATTCATGTTTATACAATGAAGGCACGATACATAATGATATATAAAGATAATTAGTAAACATACAACACAAATTTCAACATTATTCTAATACAGGACTCAAAAAATGAAAATAACTAAAAGGAACAAAGTCAATCTCCATGAGCATCTTCATCTCTAGCTTAGTTATTTTATCCTAACACTCATGTACAAGCACTTCAACAATAAGCAATTTCGAAGGTCCATGGTCCAAAAATCATGAATGTCTTCTCAGTTACCCTAGTGCAGTGGCCACCCTATTACGGTGTGATATATAAATCTCATTATGTTTTAACCCACAGTGTCAATCCTAATATGTAATGTTCATTTTAGTTTAAAATATGTACATGAACATAGATATAATAAAAAAACCGAATACACAAGTAACTACCCATATACTCACCTAAGGGACACCTAAAGGCTTTACTAGCTTCGTCATATAGAAGTGATAAGATTCAGATCAAGTATATATATATATTTAGTATCATTATATACACAAAAATAAAGATATATATTATTGGATAGATTGGTAAATAACCCTAAGCAATCCAGTTCCCGGGGAATCTCTCATAGTCTATCACATAAACCAACTCGAAGAGCTCTCATAGTCTCATGTCATGAACATTATTATATGATTGGGGCATAACCAACAATAATTCATCACCTAGGGAGGTCTCTTAGATTATTACCTATATTCAGTTGTGAATCTCACAAAGTATCTCCCCCTAAGGGATCTAATTGTCCCTTGGCTTCACATGCAATAATATCTGGAGCATAACCCAAAGGCATATATCCTGAACGGAGCTGTAGTCGTCATTCACATGACCCAGATGGAAGGATCAAGCAGTATTTCATCCCAAGGGATCTCATGATTCCTTGGCTGTACATCCTATTAAAGGAATAATCATTAATAATATATACAAGATGAGGCATTAATCTCACATGCATTTAATTACCTCATTTCATTTGCAACCATTATCACTACTATAATACAATGCCTAATATTGTACATATTATTCATTTCAATAGAAATACCATATTCTATCATTAGTACATATTGTATGAACTCTTAAGCTTCTAAATTAAACATTAAAAAGGCATGGACAAGTATATATATATACATATATTGTGTGTGTGTGTGATTCAACACCTAGGGAAATGTCCTCTCAAACATGTAATTAATCAGTAAAAATCAATTAAGTAATCATATTTCCTTAAATCATGGACACCATGTCATAAGGATACATATATCAATTGGACAGTGTCAAAAAAAATTCATTTAGAAGGTTTCTATTATCTATCTTTTGCCACCCTATAGAAAAAAATTTACATTTCATTAACTTTTCCTAAAATAGGAAAATGTATTTATAAGACTTAAAATGTCAAAAGGAAAGTGTCTTGGTAAAAATTCAAGAACCTACTCATGGAATTTCATTTAATTAATTGAGAAAACCAATTGAGTTTATATTGATAAAAACGGGAAAATTCAAACAGACCACAAAACAAGCACCAATAAGAGGTATTTGGAAAAATTAAAACAAAACTAAACCTGATTTAAATAACTATCACAATTTTCTAGTCTATAATATAGAACACCTCCATTGGAATGGTTTTATTATAAAATCATGAAATTTATCTTCAAATAATTCATTTATAATATATAATTGTTTAATCATGAAACATAGACAATTCACATTTAAAAGGAATATAATATAAATTTCATACTACTTTAATTAATTTATAAGGCTAGTGAGATATGTAATTAATAGATTCATTATTTAAATTAAAGGTCAATGAAATGGATCCTAACTCATGATGTAGACCAAACTAAACTACTTTAGAATATGATGAAAAAAATAACTCGAAGTTCATCTGCACATACAGTCACATACATTATCATATATATATATATATATTCCTTAATAATATTTACATATTTCCATCGATATGAGGGAATTTTTACATGTATTATATATACACATATATATACACACCCATGTATGCAACCACATGCCTTTAATGATGATAAAAACTCACTATAAAATGTTTACTAGACTCAAAATCACCTAACAACCTCAAACTTAAATGAGTAAAAAGAGGAATAAGATGAGATCTATACCTTAAATTGATTATAGTGATCCAAATCAAACCAAAATACTACACCTTTAGTGGCGGATGTCAAAAAATGCTAGAAGGGGTCTCAGGTGATCCTTCATAGTACCAAACATTAATGGAAAACTGAAAAACCATGTTACCCTCAATCCCTAGGTTTGACTACAACTCAGTGGGTGATGGGGAGAACCCAAATGGAACAGAAAAAAAATGAAGAGGTACTGGAGACCTGACCTCGATGTTTTAGGAAGAAATAGGTTTATGATCCATTGAAAAATATCCTATTGATAAGAATCCAGGATAGGGGTCACACAATATGGGATATGAGGGGTGTGCTGCATCATGGAAGTGAGAGGGAGTAATAGGATGACATAGAGTTTTAATTATAATTTCATTTTAAAATTAAAATAATTAAAATTTAAATGTATTGTCAGAATGAATGGTTTGGGCAGCATTATATATCAATCAATGTTGCAACCATGTGCCACTTACTGTGCACCTAAGGAACCCCCTATGGGACGGCCACATAGTTTGATAACTATGCACCAACTATGAATTGAATAGTGCTTATGTACTGTCCAATACCACTAATCATGTACGGTAGGCACACAGTATGGTAAACCATGTACATCCCATGCAAAAACCATTGTCCATTTTTATAAGGTCGTACTGTATCATTCTTTTGGTCGCACAGTTTCAAAAAAAACCGTGTTTCCAATATAGACCCTTTAAAAACCATATGTTTTTGGTTCAATGGTCCTAAAACTCAGGGAGACACATGTGAAATATCATAGTCCTTTACCCAAGTCCAACATCAACACAATAAATTGTTACAAATCTCACATCATCTTTTTTGATGCGAGGTTATAAAAACTACAATCTAGTAAATGAGAAGTTCAAAAACCATTGCAATTTTGTTTGGTTCAAAACATAGATCATTAAATCCTTCCCACCATAGAACTTCCCATCCCTGATAATCCTTTATGAATAATGAAAATATCACCCATCATATTAGGGATGTGAAATTTAGTTCAAACTATCAAGTTATGATTCTAAATTCCCAATGCACCACAAAGAATTGATTTGAGAATATGGATGTGGAGCAATCATCACTCGATCCAACGCTATTATATTAAACCAAACATCAAAATGGTTCTCATAAAATCCCATTCAAAGAGAGTCATGCCCACATAATCCCCTCATTTATCATCTGTCCAATGGTTCTCTCCACAATAGTTTTTCACATTAATCATTCAATTCCAATCCATGATTCAACCCAACATTGTAATTTCTTTACAAGCTCAACTCTAATAATTATAACGATGCTTGTCACATGATTAATTAAAATAGGTAGAACATAATTACATCCATTTCAATAAAAAAACTTAATTTAAGGAAATGATTTAATTCCCAATTTACAGAACAAAAATCAGTCACATGAACATTTTTTGAAAGGTAATGTCGACCTTTATACAACAAATGTATTACACGAGCAACGTGTTCAAAATGGTTCAACACTGAACGCATTTTAAGGACATAAGGAAAATAAGTCGAGGCACTCTATATGCATTTTCTCGAGAATCTCACCGGAGTTTACTGATGCTTTGAAAATCAAATAAGATGCCTTCTCCCAGGGCATTTCGCAGTCATCACAAGCTAGTCCATTGAATCTTATACCTACCTTCCAGCAACATTATTTTATCAAACCATCACCTAACAATTTCAATATTTCTTTCTAGATCATGATCAACAGTCATAACATATATCCATCCCACATGAGTCATTTCCCGTTGAATAATTACGACAAAAACTGATGACTAGTATAGGGAATCCTTCGATTCAAACAACTCAGGTTTGGGGGACTATTAAAATGTAGTCTCCACTCTATAATTACATCGGATGCATTGACTTATGGTCACAATACCTAAAATAGTTAATTGAATGATCCCATAGTGGCATCCACCTGGCATATGATTTAATGAAGAATAGATGGTTTCCAAGATTTCATCCAATGAATTTTTACACAGGAACACAAGGATCACTTAGAACCACCATTCCTCCATATGAATATCTCATTAACATCCAATATATAGAATACCACCAAAAGATGACCAACAATATTACGGATAAATCACATCATAAGACCGATACTCCCTTTGTGAATCTAGGATAATGTTAATATAGGGGAAATTCTTGTAAATAAATATAATATTCTAGGAGGATTTTTATGTTTTTCAGCCAATCATACCTAAATATGGGAAAGAAGAAGGGTTGAACCACCACATGTCACATTCTATAAGGATTCTCATATTCACCTATAGACACACCAACATTAAACTGACAATTGAAGTTACTACCCAAGTCATTCCATGATTGTTCAATAAACAACTGTAGTCTATTAAATATTGATTATGCTTCAGAAGTGTTGTATACACCACAACCAAGATCAATGTCAGGATGTCGAGAAAGAACCAACACGATTCAATAATTTTATGTTGAAAAGTAATTCAAGATTGACAGTCCATTCCTAAATATTCCATGTTATTGTGTACCTTCTATTGGGAAGTGAACATTTATTATAACAATCATTTCACTACCAACATTAGAAGTGTCCTAGTAATAAAAGGAATGAAACCTATTCGCTCTTAAGAATGCTCGAACCTGATTCAACACAAAGGCATGTTTAATATCCCATTGTTCCATGATCACAAATTCAAACCATACAATAAAGAAAAAACAATGAGACCAATGTTTCAAAACTCTTGAGTCCCTAGAGAAATCCTCCCAAAAATTAGGACATATTTCATTTCTTAATTCCCAGATCACTCTACATGGAGGTGACTTGAGGTCGTACTCAACAACTAAACACTCAATGATTCCACAAAATATATCCACCTCATTATGACCTTTAAAACATTATGTTACCACATATATCAATGCATACTATCCAAAGGTTATATGTGGAAATAACACATCCTAAATAATACTGATAGGCTTATAATCCCTCTGAATTCATGTATTAAATGGTATGAACTAGATATTGAGTCTAGAATTTCATTTCCATATATGAGCATTAACCGCGATGATGACATACCATATCGTCCATCACAGAATAAAAGGAATGAGTCATGAGACCAATTGAGAACATAACTAGGCCTCAGTCATGTCTAATCTTCTAAAAATATGCATTAAATGATTCTAATGTCTATAAAAAAGCTGAGAAAAAACATGACCACCCATCGTAACAAGGGTGGCATATAAAATATAAGAGTCCCACTAGAGATAATGACAATCAAAGGGAACCAAATGATAGAAATATCACATGATATAGATAGGAATTAAACTGTAAGGGTGATACCTACAATGGGCCATCCCATTATGATAGTAGACATCGAATCCACCAAAGGGGTCCTGCCAATAAAAGGATCGGAAATAATACCGTATCATTTAATCCATTTATAAGGAAAATAATGCCTACATAAATTTATCATGGTTTCATTACAAGGAAGAACAAAGAGAATATCAAAACAAATTAGAAGTGGGGTTTTAAACATATGAATCTATGAAGGGTTCTATTTCCAATCCCATTGCATTTATTCACATATAGTCTTTTATTATAAAATTCTTAATCAAAACTTTAGGAACCATATTTAAAAACAAAATCAAAAGGTAAATGATTTTAACCAACCAACCAATGAAAAAATAGGCATGATTCATAAAAAAAATATATTTACAGAAATATTTATTAATTTATATCAATTTATTAATGGGGTATTTATCATATAAAATCTTTCTTAATAGTAATGGAAGCCAACGATGGTCCCAATAATCCAACATGGGTTCTCTAAAAAGGAACTCAACATCAATTTGTAAATTATAACTATTTATAAACACCCAAACATATCATCTTATAAGAAACATTCAACCACAAACCTACCTGTGTATAATGGAAATTTTAAATCCAACCCCTTGATTTTATATCAATATTAAATAGGTTTTACATTTATATCCTTTTTAGTCATAACATGAACATTAAATTTAATGTTGTTTTCCATTTCCTAATTATTGAAGCACCAATGAACATCATGGATTAAAAACCAACTCCCATTAGTTAAAAAAATTCTATTTTATAAAATATCATTCCTAGATATAATGCTCTATTCATATTTGTGGACATCTAATAATCTATAAAGCACCCATACACTTTACAGTTGTATTTTTGACCCCATTTACTTTAAACAAACACAATATAAAATTTTACCTTTAATACACTTTTATATTTTCGATTGTATCAATTTATAATTTTACATATAGGTGACTAAAGAAGGTTTCAACATACGGGTTACCTTTTCCTGGTTATATGCCACACACACAACTTATAATTGAAAAAAAGTTCTTATTAATTCACAACCGAAATACTTCCAACCCATTAAACCTTTTCTATTTATCAAAGCAAAACAATAATTTTATTCCCATAAGTAAACTCTTAAACATACTACATGGAAAATTAGATAGTAAAGAGCGAGTAAGGAAACAAGTTAGCATAATAAATAAATCACTAAAATAATCTATCTATATAGGCATGATGATTAATATAGGGTGTGGAATACATTCAACGAAAACTATAATAATTATTTGGGAAACTAAAATTAAACTACATGCCATGGAAAAATCCATGGAATCTGAATTTACTATGTGGATATATGATGCATGAAATGAAATTTACATTCCATATCAGGCCAAAGGTAAAATTTAATAATGTTCATAAATAATAACTAGTGGAAAATTGTAAAACCCTGACCCTAGATTCCCAGATTCGGTGCATTATTTTAATACATTGTCCTGATTACAAAGAATCAAGTCCTGAAAGACTGATCGGTTTACCAGTCTTGGAAAATAAATTACATACATGAACGTTACATTACACATTTTAATGTACAAAAAAATCTTTTGAGAACGCCATTGTTAACTTATCATAACCTGACATCTCAAACATAAAACACTTCTTGGGATCCTTGAAAAGTAAAATATAAGAATGGGGCGAGTTTAGATGCTCAGGAAGGGTAAAACATTTAGTGGAAGATAACATAAACAACATGCATGGTGAATAATTGAATTCACATGCCTTTACAAATAATAAACATGAAAACATTATTTCAGAAATATGATATGACTAAATAATGTCCTAATAAAACATAGTCATGGGTATTCTACTGGTAGAATAGCCACATTAACCGTCAATATTATTTTATTAATGAGGGAATGTATAATGCCAGACATTCTGAAACATTTTTTTAAGTCCTCGGCCAAGACATCTAAAAATGTTTAAAGACTCGGCCAAAAACATATATCAAATTTTGAAAGACCTTGTCCAATTGCATGTATAATTGTCTCATGAGAACTATCAATGCATCGTGGAGCTATAGTGGGCTCTACCCATCACTTACTAAGTCCAATTCATTTCTCATTTGAAAATTTTGAAACATAACATAAACATTCATATTAAAACTAGAATACTAAATATCAATAATTTATCTATAAACCATTAATGGTATAAAAATTACACATCCACTATCAAAAATATCACAAAACATTCAATATAATATGGATGATTTTAATCATAATAAATAAATTTCAAACTAGTTTAAAATCCATCAATGGTTGTTGACATAGATGAAAATGATCAGTAAAATGATTTGAGATAAATAACCCTTTTGGATGAAATCGTTTGTATGTTTCACAATTTATAAAAGAAGCCATTTAAAATATATTTTTGAATCAAAGTGTCCCATACCACTTTGAAACTTTTGAAAATAATTATCATTTCAAAACATTCATGTCCATATAAATAAATCCTTCAAATCGTTTTGAAAATATGGACGTTAATTATAATGGTTTAGAAAGATAAAAATTTAAAACATTTAAAATGATGATATAGTTAAATAGGCACTCACATAAAACATTATAATATTACTTTTGAATACATTTTTATGAAATATTGTAATCTATGATATGTTTGTCCCAGAAAATACTCACACATGAACAATCTCATATAATAATGATATTGAGGAAATAACCCTTACCTTGCACTTTCCTTTGGTCGAGGGTACGTTTAACATCCTTTATAATGACAACATTATGTTATTATATTATAAAAAGAACCATATTAATATTTATTACATCATACATGATTCATTTATGATTCTAATCTACCCATTTTATAATGATTTCCATGTTAAATTAACATTTTCGGTAATAATCGCTTTCGTTATCATTTGTGTTTTTACTTGTTATTATTGATCATATCATTTAATTTATGATTTAAATGATTATATAATATAAGAAATGATTTATATATCATGTATATTTTTAGTATAAATATATATGACTGTTTTATATATGAAATGTAAGGCACCGTTTATGGAGACGGTAGGCCGTACATACGCACAAATGTTGTTTCCGTTTTCACATCGTATTGAACGGAAGTAAGTGAATAAGATTTATGTATGTACATATAAAAAAACATATATATATATCTCTCCAGTACCATTATTATGTCATATATTACCTACTTATTAATAATATATATTTTTAAAATCATCGTTGAATGGTGAACTTGGAAATGACTCTCATCTCGACGTGGAGAGAGTAATCCGTACGTAAGAACGAGCGACAATATCATTGATTTGATATAAAATAGTATGTAAATAGATGTTATATCATAAATACAGAATCATTAACATGTTATATTTATTATTTTCACCAATTATACATCATTATTATAACCATCTAAATAATAATGTATTGAATAACATGTACACCACGACGTGGAGACGGTAATCCGTACGTACACATGTGTGGTGACATGTCATTAATAGGATGGATAAAATAATAAATATGGTTGTACCATATTTATAATAACAACACAGTATATATAAGATAATGTTGTATATGTTTCATAATTGAAACAAAAATGAAATTGGAAGTGGAAGAATAAAAGAACTTGAAAGAGGTGATGAAATATTTACCTCTTCTTCGGGATCTTCCTTTTGATTTGATCAAAAGGGATCCTTATGATAGCTTTCTAATCAAAATAAGTCCTCTAGGATCAATTGAGGGAATTTGTGAGGATATTTGGGATGTTCTTCGATGAGTAAAATTGTTTGGAGGTGTGATTTGTTGAGAATGAGTAGTTCCCTTTTATAAATGGGGTGATGGTCACATTAGGAAAAGATTAAAGTATAAGTTTATTATACAATCAAATTCTATTTATAATGGTTCAAAATGAATTTATTTCAAGATTTAGGAGGTTATGGGTCAAAATCCTCTCATCCAATTGGTATTATACAAGTTTAGGTTACCATTTTAACTATATCTTTTAGATTCAACTCTTAGATAAATAGTTGAACTTTTACCGTGCCGTCTTTTATTCTTATACAATATGGTTAATAAAATTACTCTAAACATCCAAGAGAACATAAAGTGGATCATTAATGACATATATAATATTATTTAATCCCTTTGACTTAACCTTACATATTTAGGAATATTATATCAACCAATAATATAATATTTGTTTTAAATATTAATTTATGTCAATTTTGACACTATTTGGTTTTTTGTTTTTGTGAATGTCATCACAACATGATTACATAGATAAATATTAATTGAATCTGACGTAACATTTCATATTTTGCTATAAAATTTGTGGATGTCATTAAAACATTAAAATTATATATATTTTAGTATTTATAAGACCATTTATTTGATTCTTTCATTAATAAGGTATTTACTGCATCATCATTGTGTGAAAAAAATTTAAATTATTTAATGTCTACAAATAATAAATAAAATAATATGATGAAGGAAATATTTTTATATAGTTAATTAATATTTATAGACGAATTTATCTTATGTATTGCCCTATATTTAAAATGGTTTAGTTCATAAACTATGAATTTAACACTTTTAACTCTTCATTAAATTAAATAATAATAAATGTCCTAATGTAATAAATTTGGACATAAAGGATAATATTTTATTACTAATTTTTTTTGGTATAATTATAATTATCTAATAGAATTAGGACACCTTTTAAAGTAATAATAATATCATTTTTAACCTTAATTACCCTATTTACTTTTAACCGTGGTAAATAAATGTCAACAGTTACTATTCACGAAAAATGATTGTCATCCTATTGAACAAAATTTTACTTTCTGAGGTTAACCATGTCTCTCGGGGTTTTGAAATTCAAGTCACAGAAGTGGTAATGTTTTGTTTTATGCAAATTTTCATATGCTCTTAGAAGGTTGGTAAAAGACCAAAAAAAATTTAATATAAATTTATATATAATATTATTATAAAATGACTCTAAGGAATTACATTGAACATATATAGATATTATGTATCTATTTTGACCAAAAATAAATTTAAATAAAATAATTAATTATTTAAATAAAAAATCATATTTAAACAATAACACATCTTTTTCACTATTCATAAAAAATTGTATGTTTTTAGAAATGTAGCAAAAATTCACCCTAAGATAATTTTGATAATACAAAACAAAAAATGATATCCACTATAAAAATTTAAAACCTGTATGTTTTATTAATTAATTTAAAATTAATACCCATTGTCAATACCAAAATTCGTTTTTTTAAGAAATAATAAATATCAAAATATTGACACTAGTTAATGTTCAGTTTCAATGTGAAATTGCATCCAATGACCAAAAATGGATTAAATGGAAAAAATATAATCTAATTATTCTTTCAAATGTTTCAAATTTATAATTTAACACTTTAAATGTTTTTGAATAAAAATTTGTTTTCAGTTAAAATTTAGTATTTTTCACTATTCACCCAAATATGAAAGTTATCATAAAGTCAACAAAATTTTACCATAACTAAATTTTTATGTTCTAATTCTAAAGAAAAATTTTATTTTGTGAAATTGAATATATAAATGTTTCAAATATTGGATTTAAAAACGGTTTACCGTTAAAAGGCGGTAGAATTTCATTTTCTTAAAATACTACATTTAATTGAAAAAAATGAATTTGTTCGTACATTATGTATAAGAAACCCATAATATTTATTCTAAAATTATAAGGATTGTATATAGTTAAAAATTCAGTAAATACTACTAACAACCACTTTTGAATGGCTAGTTTGGTATGTCGTGGTGCGCTTGAACTCAGTGTTGCGTGTAGTGAAAATAATTGAATTACTTTGAAAAAATAACATACTATGAAATCATGGGGTGTATCATTCTACACTCCTTCAATAAATTTAAACCTCGCAATTTGAAATTTTTATTTGAAACTATACGGTTGAAAATAGAGAAATACCATTGTGGAAAACCTACATCGGAAATTGGGCTAAAAAAAATTAGTCTTAATAAGAAGGAAAGGGAAATGAAAAAGTTACAACCAAAATATGGTATCGATTAGGAGAAAATTGGTGAAAATTAGAGACACATAATTGAAGGGAAAACATATATATTTATATAGAGTGATTCAGGTCATCAATAACAATATATCATTTAAATATATTGACATAAGAAATCCATTATCAGAACAATTTTCAATACAAAAATACGTAAAAAGAGTATATGGTATGTATTTTCATTTTAAAGAAACATTTTGGCTTCTTAAGGAAGCCAAATATCAAATAAAAATCATGGTGCTGGAAAGGTCATTATCACCACATACATTAAAAAACATTCATTTTTTTGTCATTCAGTAAAACTCTTTATTGAACAAGATTCCCCTTGAAATTAAAAGTCAAAAGGTTTTATAAACCATATAAAATAATGTCATTTGGAAATCAATGGATTCCTCAATAAAAGGATATTGTAAAAAAGTCACTTAAATAAAGATTAATAATTAATTTAGTCATAGAATAAGAGGGTAATATATATATATATATATATATATATATTCACATGATAATTAGAGTTGCATCCTTTAACTAATTCCTACCACAAACTCATGTTTCACTCCAAAAGATTTCAAAAAATATATTTAATTTATCCTAATCATATTGGGTTCCAAAAATAAGGAATTTATAATTAAACTATCATAACTTTTAAAAAAACTACAATATAAAATCCAGGACATCACGTAGGCTAGTGGTAGGTGATGCACTCTTGTCTCCATTCGGTTGCGGGTTCAAATCTCGTGGCCTTGCCGGACGTGACTGGTTGTCGTCTGACCTCTGGGTTGCCATTTTTATGAAAATCCAATAACAACCTTAACAATTTTATCTGATTTCTAATATAATCCATTCCAACCTTTAGACTTATCTAAAAAACTTCTAGCCAAACACACAGTACAAAATTTATATGTCAAACACAACGAATATCCTTTTTTCCACGTAATAACATTTGAACACATTCATCATGTATTCTTTTAAAATAATGTAACACCTTGAATTACCATAAAACCTTATTGATTACATTCATGCTCCCTTATTATTTATTGAATACTGGATATATTCTTTGTATCCAAAAATTCGGAATTTTACAACCATAATGAAATAAAAAAACTAATAATCAGTTCCAAGGAAGTAAAGAATATCCAATATAATTTATCCAAATCAATAATCTCTTATTCAAAAATCACAACCTCATTATCAGGACCATATTAAGTATTACCTTTTCTTCAACCATGTATTTTCCAAAATGTGTAGCTTAATATTAGGTAACTTTTCATTGAACCATATAATCTCAAATCCTCAATAAAGTAGTATTTAAGTACAATCCATATTTATCTCCATAATTCATATAACCAGTATATTGTTGATACAAAACTCAAATGAAATAATTCTATAATATCAAAATAAGAGCTCTAGTAATTCCTCCTCATCTTGGGTAGTATCATAACTTGATTATTATCAATAGCATCATTTTATGTATACTCTGATGACTGGGACACTGATTCTCTTAGTGTCTCAATGCCTAGTAAATGAAGAATTTTACATTTGGAAAATTTTTCATACCCTTAAAATCACATATTTGGTGTCCTTTTTCTCCACAATTATAATAAAATCTCATTGTCTTTAGGAATTTACCAAGGCGATTCTTTCAACATTTATCACATATGGGAAAATCCTTCATTCCTCTCTTCTCTTTATCCATCCCTCTCTCAACCATCATTTTCTTTTATTAATTCACTTCTAAGCCATAAGACTCAGAAAAATATTTACATATCTTATTAACGCTTGATATTATTTCTTCATAGGTTGAGAATACATGGGAGGCTATTTACCATATAAATGTTGGCATAATACAATGAACGATATGACCCTTCTTACTCTTTGGATCATACTAATTTCTGGAGTTCTCAATCCTTCTACTGGGCAACATTTCTAAACAATGGCATACAGTAGGTCAGTTTCTGAATTACAATGAATAATTTCATACTTTAAAAATACCTAAGATATATTGAATAGTTTATGGATATAATCCATGAAAAAAATTCTCTGAGGAAGTACTTAATCCTAAATAATTTATAATGGATTGTAATGAAAATGTGATTTATCATAAAATATACACCGGGAGTGTCGTAACCAAGAGTACATCAAGGCCCATTTTTGTGGACCGGTTCCCATTTGAGTCTAGCTGAAAGTAGTGTTTTCAGATATTAGCCCTAGGTACATCTATGCCAGAGCCGCCTCTACCTTCTTATATCCAGACTAGGTTGCATTTCTTGGAATTCTTACAAAATATATAAATTACCAAAATTCTGGAATGTTATTCTTTACTAATCCTCAATGTTTTTCATATGGTATTGTTATCTAATCAGAGTTTATGTAAATATATTTAAATGGTTATTGATTAACATCCATTGATACCAACTATAATTCCCTAACCCTAGATTCCCAGAGTCGGTGCATTATTTTAATACATTGCCATGATTACAAGGAATCAAGTCCCAAAATAATGATCAGTTTAGCAGTCTTAGAAAAAAAATTACATACATGAACGTTAAATTACACTTAGTAACATGAAACAAAAAAAATCCTTTGAGAAATCCATTGTTCCATTATCTTAACCCTTCATCTCAAAAATAAAAAAGATCTTGGGGTCCTAGAAAAATAAAAAATAAGAAAGGGGTGATCTTAGAAGCTCGGTAAGGGTAAATAAATTAGCAAAATATAACATAAACAATAGGCATGATGAATAATTGAAAACACATGCCTTTACAAATAATAGACATGAATAGTTTAGGGAAGATATATGAGATAAGTAAAAAATATCTTAATAAAACATAGTCATGTGTATTATAATAGTCGAATAACCACATGAACCATGAATATTATTTTTATAATGAGGGAATGTATAATGCCAATCATTATGAAACATTTTGTCAAGGCCTCGACCAAGACATCTAAAAATGATTAAGGCCTCGGCCAAAACAATATATCAAATTGGGAAAGGCCTCAGCCAATTGCACGTCTAATTTTCTCAAGAGACCTATCAATGCATAGAGGAGCTACAATGAGATCCACCCATCACTTACTAAGTCTAATACATTAATCATATGAAAAGGTTGAAACAAAACATAAACATTCATATTAAAACTGGCATACGAAATCTCAACAATTTATCCATAAACCATGAATGGTATAAAAATAATACATCCACTTTCAAACATATCACAAAACCTTCAATACAATATAGAATATTTTTATAATAATAAATAAAATTCAAACTAGTTTAAAATCAATCAATCGATGTTGACATAGATGAAAATTATCAGTAAAATGATTTGAGAGAAATACCATTTTCATGAAATCATTTGTAAGTCTCATAATTAAGGAAGGAATTTAAAAGTGAATTTTGAATCAACATGTCCCATACCACTTTGACACTTTTGAAAAAAATTATCAATTCAAAACATTCATGTCCATATAAATAAATCCTTAAAATCATTTTGAAAATATGGACATTAATTATAAGGGTTTAGAATGATAAAATTTTAAAACATTTAAAATGATTATATATTTAAAAATACCTACCCATAAAACCATAGAATATTCATTTTGAAAACATTTTTATGAAATATAGGTATCTATGATATGTATGTCCTAGAAAATACTTACCCATGACCAATCTCATATAATAATGAGATTGAAGAAATAACCCTTACCTTGCACTTTCTTTTAGTTGTTGGTACGTTTAACCTTCTATATAATGACAATAGTATGTTTGTAAATTATAACTGAACCATATTCTTATTTTTTACATAATACAGGATGAATTTATGACTTTATACTACCCATTTAATAATGATTGCAATGTTAAATTAACATTTTTGGTAATAATCGCTTTATTTATCGTTTGTTTTTGACTTGTTATTCTTGATCATATCATTTAGATTATGATTTAAATGATTCTAGAATATAAATAATGATTTATTTATAATATATATTTAGAATATAAATAATCATAATAGATGTATATATGAAACAGAAGACCCTCTTAATGGAGACGGTAGGTCGTACGTATGCATAAACATTGTTTCCGTTTTCACATCGTATTGAACAAAAGTAAGTGAATATGATTTATGTAATTAAATACATAGAAAAATACATATATATATATCTATATTTTAAAATTATTATTTCATATATTACATACTAATTAATAATATATATTTTTATAATCATTGTTGAATGGTGAACATGGAAATGACTGTCATCGCGTCATGGAGATAGTAATCCATACGTATGTACATGCGATAATATCATTATTTTGATTTAAAATAGTATGTAAATAGAAGTTATATCATAAATATAGAATCATTAACATGTCATATTTATTATTTACATCAATTATACATCATTATTATACCCATCTAAATAATAATGTATTGAATAACAACTACACCACGAAGTGGAGATGGTAAGCCGTACGTACAGACCTATGATGACATGTCATTCATATGATGGATAAAATAATGAATATGGTTGTGCAATATTTATAATAACATCAAATTATATATATGATACTATATTTATTGTTTTAGAATGGAAACAACAAAGAAAGAGAAAGTGGAAGAAGAGAAAAGAACTTGAAAGTGGTGATGAAATATTTACCTCTTCTCCGGTTTCTTCCTTTTAATTTGATCAAAAGTAATCCATAGGTCGGCTTTCTAATCAAAATAAGGCCTCTATGATCATGTGAGGTATGTTGTGAGGGGATTTGCGCAGAGTTTTGCCAAGGAAAATGGCTTTGGAGGTGTGATTTTTAGAGAATGTGAAGTGACCTCTTATAAGAGGGGTGAGGGGTCACTTTAGGAAAAAAATAATGTACTAATTAATTATACAGTCATATTCAGTTTAAAATGGTTAAAAATGAATTTATATCGAGCCGTAGGTGGTTATGGGTCTAAATCCTCTCAACCAATAGGTTTTATAGTGGTTTATGTTACCATTTTATCCTTATCGTTAAGATTTAACTCTTAGTTAAATAGTTTAACTCTTATCGCGTCTTCTTGTATTCTTATTTTATATGGTTAATAAAATTACACTAAACATCCAATAAAACCTCAGTAGTAACTCATTAATGACATATATAATATTATTTAAGACATTTTTCTTGAACGTTACATTTTTAGGAATATTATATTATCTAATAATATAGTATTTGTTTTAAATATTAATTTATGTCAATTTTGACACTATTTGGTATTTTATTTTTGTGAAAGTCATCACAACATTATTTTTTTGAACAAGATACATCGAATCAGCCATATAATGTCATATTAAGCTAAAAAATTAGTGGATGTCATAAAATAATTGAAATTTTATTTATTTTAATATTTATAATACAATTTATTTGATTCTTTTATTAATAAGGTATTTACTGCATCATTATTATGTCATAAATAAATTTAATTATTTAATGTCTAAAATTTATAAACAAAAAAACCATGATGTAAGATATTTTTTTATCATTCTAATTAATATTTATAGTCGAATTTATCTTTCGTATAACCCCATATTGAAAATTGTTTAGTTAATAAACTTTGAATTTAACACTTTTAACACTTCTTTAAATTAAATAATAATAAATGTTGTATTCTAATCCATGTCGACATGAGGATCGTATTTTATTAATAAGGTTGTTTTTGGTGGAATTTCACTTATCCAATAGAATTAGGTCATGTGTTAGGGTAATTATAATATCATTTTTTAACATTAATTACCCTATTTTCTTTTAACAGTGGTAAATAAAAGTCAAAAGTTACTATTCACCAAAAATTATTTTCATCTTATTTAACCACATTTTACATTCTTAGTTTTACCGTTTCTCTTAGATTTTTGAAATTCAACTTACAGAAGTTTTAGAATTAAGTTTTATGCAAATTTTCAAATTCTCCTAGGAGGTGGGTAAAATACGGTAAAAAGATGAATAAAATTTTATATATCTTATATTATTATGAAATGACTCTAATGAATTACATGGAACATAAATATAAATTATGTATCTATTTTGGCATAAAACAATATTAAATAAAATAATTAATTATTTAATTAAAAAGTCGGTTTTAAATAATAACGCAGTTTTTTCACTATTCATAAACACATAAAAGTTTTCAGAAATGTACCAAAAATTCACCCTAAACTAATTTTTTTATTTTGAAACAAAAAATAAAAACAATATTAACAATTTCAAAACTTAGAAGTTTCATTAATTAATTTAAAATTAATTTCCATTGTCAAAACCAAAAAGCATATTTTTATGAAATAATGACTATCAAAAGATTAATACTTTTTTATGTCCAATTTCAATGTAAAATTACATCCAATGACCAACATTGGATTGAATTGTAAACATATAATCTAATTATACTTCAAAACCATTCCATTTTATAATATATCACTATATATTATTTTGATTAAAAAAGTTGTTTTTAGTTAAAACTTAGTATTTTTCACTATTTATCCAGAAATGAATGTTATAAAAAAACACCAAATCATTTATAAAAATATATTTTTATTTCTTTATTCTAAATAAGAGGTTTATTTTGTCAAATTTAATATATAAATGTTTCAAATATTGGATTTAAAAAGGGTTCTCCATTAAAAGGCGGTAAAATTGCATTTTTTAAATAATACTTATCTTATTTGAAAAAAATGAATTTGTTCTTACATTATGTCTATGAAACCAATGATATAGATTCTAAAATTATAGTGATTATATAATGTTAAAAAATTTATTAAATACTATTCATAATCGCTTTTGAACGGCTAGTTTGGTAAGTCGTGGTGCGCTTTAACTCGTTGTTGCGTGTAGTGAAAGTTATTGAATTACCTTGAAGAACTAACATGCTATGAAATGTTGTGGTTTTACAAAAGTACACCAATTAGTATAGGTGAAATCATACCAATTAAATCCACATAAAAAATTAGCAATAATTGCAAACAGAGACACTTTTTCATTTCCCTATATGTGGGGTGATCTTTTCAAAAGATGACTATTAAAAAATCACTGAAAAATTTCTAGTCTTTTATCTATCAACCCAAAATAGTAGGACAAATGAAAAATGTAATCACACGATCCCACATTATAACAATGTGGTACACCTTATTATTAAACTGGAAGCCATAATATTTGGTCAAATAAACTCATACACATCTACCGATACACCGGAAGTTGTCCACTAGTAGAGAGTGTCTCCGGAGGTGATAGTGGGGTTACTATACCCTAATATTAGTGTAGAGAAGTGGTAAAAAGAATAAATAACAGTAAAAAGTGGAACCAGTAAATAACGAAAGAAAAATAATTTAAGAAAAATATTATATAACATAGTAAAATTTACAAGAAATATTTATCAAAGAATTCATGACATATGATGATACATAAGATTAAACAATAAAAAAACATATTTCCTTTCAGAGCTATATAAATAAAGTACTAATTAGAATAAAATAGCTCAAAGACAGAAGGATATCTATATGATCTTCATAAGCTTCAGCTCAGTCATTTTCTCCTAATTCCCATGTACATGCAGTACACCAACATGGAAAGTCCAAGGTCCATCGTCTTACAAACAAGAATGTCTACTCTGTTGCACTTCTGCATTGTAGGCCCGATCTGGGTGTGAGATATAAATAACTGTAGGATGGAACCCACAGTGTCCATCCCATCCCATGGAGTTCATTATAGTTTTAACATTGTGATGGTATTTAAAAATAATAAATATAACTAAATAAATATATAACTACCATTCCAGATACATTAGGGACACCTAATGATAATACCACCTTGGGCTCATAGACAGGATAAGATTCTGTCCATTTCACAATATATATATATATCATATATATATATATATTAGGATGGAATTATATGTAAACCTAATACATCCAATTGCAAGGGCTACTCCCATGGTCTAGCCCATAACCCAACTCCAAGAGCAATTACAGTGTTTTTGTATGCACGTGCTGGTAGGACCGTTATGTAACCACTATCATCAATAACTGACAGATCTCTCTAAGTATATCCCCTATCTCCAACTAGTAAGATCACGTATTATCCCATCCAAAGGGATCTCACGATCCGCTGGCTCCACATGCTATAAGGACATAATATTATTACAAAGGCATCCATCACTAGGGGAGCCCTCATGATCAATCCCATAGACTATCTAGAAGGCTCACATTGTCTTTATTCCCAAGGGATTTAATAGTACATTGGCTATATTTCCTATGTAATGTGAAATAATTAATTATATATAAATCATGAGGCATTAATCTCTCATTCATCGCATTATCCAATTTCATTTTAAAACATTGTCAAAACTTTAATATAATTCATACTGTAGTACCTCTTATGAATTTCAATAGCCATACCATATTCATAATTTAATACATAAGGAATATCCTCTTATGACTATGTATTTAACATTTGTAATGGAACAATCATATATATATATATATATATATATATTTCAGTCAACCAATTACTCAAAGACATCTCTTGTATGTTAAATGAAGTCAAATCCTTTAATGCATCACAATTCATTAAATCATTTAAACCAAGTCATAAGGATAAATATATCAATTTAAAAGTATCATGGTTAATTCCGTAATAATAATGTTATTATCTAGCTTAATCCACCCAAAACAAACCATTTACAAATTCAGTTACTTTGACTTAACATGGAAAAGACATTTTGGGGGCTCAAAGGGTAAAATATATTGATTCATTGTAACAGGGCATACTTCTACTCAAAAAAATTCATTTAATTAATAGAGAATAAAAATTCAGTTTATATTATTCAAGGGGAAAATACAAATTTCTATAAATAAGTCACCAACAAGCAGCTCATGGAACGCTAAAAAACTAAGAATAATATAAATGATTATGACTAGTTTTTGGTTTAGAAGGTAGGGAACCTCTATTAGATTGTTCTTATTTTAAAATCAAGACACTGCTCTTAAAAAAATCATTTGTTATATTTATCATTTAAATCATGAATCATACATAGTTCACATATAAAAATGAATTTAATATAAATATAGAACTGCATTAATTAAAATCTAATCAAGTTGAGATAATTAATTAATTAATTAATTAAATTGAAGGGAAAGGAAAGGGTTAATTCATTGGGAATTAAACCAACATATAATACATTATCACTAAATGATATACATAACTCAAATTTTCTCCACACATTCACTCACATAAAATATCCCACACATATATATATATATCACTAAATACAATTTAAATATTCCCATTTCCATGCAGGAGTTTGTATAAGGTAGATATATATATACATACCCAGGTATTTGATGTCACACCTTCAAAGATGATCAAAAACATCTAAAAAATATACATTAGACTCAAAAAAACCAAACAACTCCAAATTTAATTGAGAAACAAGAGGATGTTGATAAAATCATTACCTTAAATCAATGGCAGCAATCCATATGCAACCATTCCACTTTTCTATTGGCAGAGGATGGCTAAACATGTAATAAAGGGTCGCGAGAGACCTTTATATACCATAACAACAAAGGAAATTTGAAATACCAATTCAGCCACTAACCGTATGATCAACACACATCACCTTGAGTTACATAGACTGAAAATCATCAGGAAAAGGAATGTAAGAGGGACCAATGATCTCACCTTAATGTTTCTAAGAGAAATCATGAGAATATCCATTGGAAAATTTCATACAGATATGAGGCCATGAGTGGGGATTGCGCTTCATGTGAGTGGTGGGGGGGTGTTCCGTCATGAGATTGAGAGCAAGAAAATAAGTGAGTAAGTGTTTTATGTTTTATTTTATTTTATAATTAATATAAATAAATTTTTAATATAGGGACATGGCACACGGTATAGTTTGCACCGTTTATAAAACCGTGCACAAATTTTGTGCCCTTTACTGGGCAATTGTGTCACCCCACATGAACCTACCACATGATTTTGAAACTCTATGACAATCATGCGATGAATAGTTTTTGGGAACAATCATGGACCATTAAACCTGTGATATAGATGTATGGATTGGTAAACCATGAACAACCTCAGTGACAACCTCTTTCCACCAGTATAAGTCTATACAGTTACCTTATTATGGGACGTACGGTTTGGGAAAAACTGTGCACCCAGTGCAGACCCATTATGAACAAGTTGTTTCATGTTCGGTGATTCTAAAACTCATAGAGAAACCTATGAACCTTCTCACAAATTTATCTAAGTCCAATAACATCACATTAAAATATAACAACTCTTATAACTTCATTCCAAAGCTCTATTTAAAAAACATGCTCCATCCAATAAAATAAATGCTCCAAATAATCATCATTTTCATCTTATTTAAACAAGAATTGTTACACCCAACCTTACAGTACATCAATTTCTATAATGACCATTCTTCACATGATTAAAAAATTCTTCTGATACCATATTATGAACCTTTTTCCCCTTTAGAGAGTTTATTTAAATGCTTCCATTATCCTTGATAGATTATTGATTTATATACAAATTTTCCACATACAATAAATATTTCTATAATATTAAGAAAATTTACTAGAGATTCATAAATATAATTGAATAATATGTCACAAAATATTTCTATCATTATGATAATTTTCTCCTGAACATCCAGGGATATTCATTTCCATCATATTTTATTTATTAAGAATCATTCCCATGTTCTAGACGATATCCATTAATCATAATAGATGGTTATGAATAACCACCAATGTTCTTAGTACATCTCCCATTCCATTCAGATGCTTCTTTATAAAGCACTAAAATTTACATTCACTTCCAATACTACATTGGTTGGTACTAGATCAAACTATTAACTGAATCCAAAATTTTATTTTAGATAATATCAATAAATTCAAAAATTACCATCTTATGAAGAGGATAATAAAAAATATATATATTTTTATGATATCTCAATCACTATTTATTTATCTAAAATACAAATATTTATCCCTAACTTTATTACCATTTGGGTTATAAATACTTGTCTCTTGTTCTCAAATAACATCTTATCCTATAATTCTTCCAAAACATATATCTAATACATCATGTAGTGATCCATACTTAAACATTAAATATTATAGTGGAATTAATGTTGAATTAAATTTCATATAATAAAAAAATATAATTTTTTATTATTTATTTAGATATCTCGGTAATAACTCTTATATACAAATTTTATATATTATAATGTGGACAATTCTTTTTACAAAGTAATTTCTTTCTATATATTATTTTTGAAGGGATATTTGATTTCAATTTTTTAAAAAAATTAATGAATTTCAACATGAATCCTTCAATTTATTTCATAATCCTTAATACCTATGAAAAAAATTGAAATCCTGGTATGAGAAAAAAAGTCATAGAATGTTTCCCCAAGGAACGAGAGAAAACGTTAGTCCATGAACAATTATAATTGTTTTCCATTTCCAAAATTTACATTTGGCTCAAAATTTTCAACTTTATACCAAATATGATACATTCTATACCAAAATATTTTCATATCAAAATTTATAATATGTATTAACATATAAATAAATATCATGTATATTTCTATGAAATCATGAAAAACTCATAACAACTGTTTCGCGATGATAATATTTTCACAACTTAAAAGTATCATATGAATCAATTTAAATATGTGACCATAATCTTATCATGATATATAAGATTATTTCTATAAAAACCATTGAATTTATTGATAAAACATGTAAGTTCCCTGTTTCAACATTTCCATATCATTTTTAAAATAAATATTTCAAATGAAATAAGGATATGATCGACATTTAATCCCAGTACATTAGAGGGATATCACAACTAACCCACAATTGGATTATAATTAAACCACAATTCATATCATAATAATATAATACTATAATTGGTTTATAACATGAATAACCATCATCATCATAATTCTCAACAACCAATAAAAAATTATATATTTCATTTAATCATTAGATTAATTTTTTTAAGGAAAATAGCCTATCTATTTTAAAATTATAAATTTATATAACATTGTATTATGAATAAAATAAATATTATAGAATACTTCCTTGAAAAATTAAAATTATTTATGTTATAGGTGATTTTTCATAAAGGAAGTAAATCACATTCAGGTCATATATGTTAGATAACATTTATTTCATTATTTGGTTTGAGAAGTCACAAAGTAGGCTCGTTCACTAGAAATGACATTAGTAGGATTACAATAGTCAATGGGGTAATTATTCCACCTACTAAATAAAAATATTAATAAATATTTATAGATAATAAAAATTATTTATGTCTTTAAATAAAAAATTTAATTATTTTTATGAAAAAATTATGTTACAATCATGGAGAGTGTAGGTTGTATTCAGACATGAGTAATGTTTCCATTTTTCAATATTAATTATAAAATAACATAGGTATTATTTTATTTTTATATAATTATAATATAATAATAAATTTCTTATTATTCCTTTAAATAATATTATATATATAATCCATGTGATGTGTTGATGAAAATAAAATCACATATCTTCATGGTAGTGGTATACAACACCTAAACACGAACAACATTACCATTTTTCATTGAAAGGAAATGAAATAAGTAAAATGATAAATTAAATTTTATGAATGATAAATATGTTATTAATGTCATATGTAAAACATAATTAAATTATTATAATCTATCAATGAGTGATAGTTATTGATAACTAATTATGCTGGTTCACAAGGTTGTAGTCTTCCACACACATAGACGATGGTTTTGATTCCCATGTGACGGAAAAAGAGATGTATATCAGTATTAATAATAAAATTAATGAAATTAATTATATATATGATAATTTTTTATTATATATTCTTCGATAAAGAATAATTTATTTTGGTGGGGAATGGAATAAAACAAAAACACATAGTTAAATATTGTAGCTTTTCTTTAGAAATTTTCCTATGATCTCCACCTTAATCTATAATGTTGGAAATATAGATATAAAGACCGATTAAATGTGAGGTGTAATTATTGAAATTTATTTTTTAAGGTATTATATAAAAAACTTGTTTAGATGTGTAAAGAAATGAGAAAAAAGGTTTCACATTTATAAGAGAATGGAGGGTTACTCTTGGAATATCTCAAAATATTAAATTAATAAAATTAACCTTAAATATAGAAATTTTGAAAAATTAAATATTTCTAATATATAATTATTATGAATGGAAAATATATAATACAAATAAATTTGGAAAAATTTATTCAAATAATAACACTTTTTACTTAGTATTAACCCATTATTAACTATTTTTTAATATATAGTGACAAAACGTATTTTGACTCCTGGAGGGTCAATATATGTACTATTAATTGAATATTGTCTCATAAATGGAAAATTGATGATATCGTCAAAAATATCCAAATTTATTCGCTAAATGTATTTTTTTATGAAATTTATATTATTTAATAAAATATTATTTATTATAAAATATAATTATTGTAAATTTTTTATAACTATTCATTACATTGATTTTAATAACATCTATAAAACAAGTTATATTAGGGAAAAAATGATTTATAATATCCCTAAAATGTCTGGTTATTCATGAAAAATAATGGATAAAATTATATATCACGAATTATAATACATTTATTATTTTAAAAATTTTATATTTAATTTATTAATTAATTACAAAACTACTAAATCAATGTTTTTTTTAATTTATGGTTATTTTTTGAAAAATTTTAAATAAATATAAATTATCATTAGGAATATAATTAATTTATTTTCACGACCCCCTCCCACCAAAGATGCCCCTCCTGAGCTGGAAATGGTGAAAGGGAGATAATAACCCTTGAGTCCCGCCTCCAGTAGGCCCTAGAGTAGCAACTAGCACCAAGGGTATGAGTTTTTCACAAATATGGGAGGCATTACCCTTTTAAAATTTAATATCAGGAAATAGGATGAGTCAAACACCAAAAAGAAAATGAACAAGTAAATGAAAAATAACCGAAACCAATCCCACATGCATGTTTAAAAAAATCTGAAACAATGATCAAGTACAAAAAAAACTCAAAAGTTCAATATCAAAAGAAACAAGGGTACAAAAACTGCCACAACTCCAACTGTCACAACTATTAGGGTCCTGCACGACCCTAGAAGTCCTCCGGGAAACCTGAAAGTAAACGTAGGGTGAGCATAAAAATATACTCAGTTGGGAAACCTAAATCTCTCATGCACAGGTGGGGAGACATCCTAATTTCCCAGGATAACAACATAACAAACCAAATCCTATAAATGAATTATATCCACCCAACCTCACCATCCACGCTCACCAAAAATACAATACAACAGGTAGTAGTATATAAGAACAAGTGTATTGGGTACCCCGCAACATTTCCCCTAGTAGCTAGCTGCTCTTCCTAATGGTGAATGTCCTGACGCTACCACACTCTTATTGCATGCACACACCTGGTCGCCACAAACCACATATCCCACCCACACACACCTGGGCCTCAAAAACCACATATCCCGCTCACACAAACCTGGGCCTCACAAACCACATATCCCTCCCGCACAATCCTGGGCCTCACAAACCACATATCCCGCTCGCACACACCTGGGCCCCACAAAACAGATATCCCTCCCGCACACACCTGGGCCTCACAAACCACATATCCCTCCTACACACACTTGGGCCTCCCAAACTACATATCCCTTCTGAACACATTTGGGCCTCATCCCAAAGATTCATGGGAACAGTAATCTTGCCCGAAGGGTATTGGGCTAAAATCACCCGAATCAAAACCTACCTGATGAGTCATGGGTGTAAGGACACCTCAAGACATCACATCATATAGATGAAGGAGTAGGAAATAGCTAGTAACTAACGGGAAAACACCCTCTCCCATGAAATGGGAGTGTTCGGCACTTTGTGCTCAACATGGGTGGGGTGTGACAAGAACACTATGATACAGATACATATATGTATTCCCCACACAAATCCCAACCTATGGCATCTAAACCGAGAAATTGAGCATGTGCCTCAGCACTGCTACTACAAACAATGCATAAAAAAAACAAACCAAACCACATTTATGTTTTCATGTTGCAACAGTATTAGTTTATTAGTTCTTTAACTACTGGGAAATCATCAAACCAAATCAAGTGTTTCGTAGAAAAACCCTGCCAACCAAAAATCAAGTTAGGTATAACTCAAGAAATACAAAACTGACCTTTCCAACATCAATCAATCCCCATTGATTGTTCCATCGTTTACTTCATTATCATTCCCCAGAGTTCATTTATCAACATTCCACTTTCTTTTAATATCACAACCCAGTACTGCAGCCATGTTTCCACTATAACCATAGCTTCACAACCGTATCAGAAAACAAGGCTCGTGCCACATTATTGTCCCTTTAATATCACTTACCACAGCCCCACTTCCCATCATATTCGTAATAACTTAGGATTCACCCCCCCTTTCCATAGAACAGGTAACCAAACCAACACCCACATGTTCATTATTCCATTTTGTTCAACCGGGGTGATCACACAAGGGTTCCAGATATTCATTTAATCAGCCAACATTACGTGATTAACCAATTTCCATATTCCACAAGTTTCCATTAACATTCTAAAAAGATAGGGAAATATTTAATTGCACAAGCAAAGGCCCCCAATGACCGTGATTTTTAGTAGGCATAAGCCTATTCAATTCACAACATAACAATTGGATAATCAAAGATAAACATAACAACTTTCCCATCCCCATTCTTCAAGCCAATTATTATCATCATTAAACTGGTTCAACTATGTCTCATGAAAGAAAAAGGACACCCATCCCGCATGATTCACAAATTAAAGAGATGATGGTAAATTCCCTACATCAATGGTTTTTGACGAAACCACAACGGTCGAAGAACGCTCAAGAAATTGGGTCGATTCAACTCGAATCCTCCTTATATATTATCATCTAAGACAACCAAGACCAAAGAACTTCATAATTGACATCTTCACGCTTAGATCTACCCATAATATCCGTCGATCTAAGAAACTGAGAGAGGAGGAGGAGTAGATCTATGTAGATCTAGGAAAACAAGTAATAAGGATCACATGCCTCAAGGAACCAGCTTCAAATCGCCAGGAAAATCCTCAGGATTGCCTAAAAAACGATTGGGAGAGGTTATTCAAACTCCAAGGAAGTGTAATCCCGGGATGTGGCTACATAGGTGTTTAAACGAACCATTTGGAGGCAAAAGAGTTTAGATCCACAATTTTAGGATCTACCTTTAAGTGCCCTCCCGGTTTGTCCGCACAGTTTAGCAAACCGTGCGCTAACCGTGCATTAGCTTCTTCCTTGCCAAACACTTATCACATGGTTAGTCTGCATGGTTACCCAAACCTTGCGCTAATAGTGCATTAGCCACTACCTCAAACACTATACTTTCATGGTTTTGCCACATGAATTAGCCAAACCGTGCGCCAACAATGCGAATGATATTTCCCTTTAGAATTCCTTAATGGTCTACCCAAGCACACCCCCAAGGATCCTTGACCTCCTGGCACACCTCTAACACCACATTTAACAAAAGAATGGACCGGAGAGGTCGGGGCCATTACATAAGATACCTCTCAAAACATTCTTATCCCCGAGAATTCAAACCATCACAAAAAAGGAAAAGGTTCGAACAACCACCCTGCAAGATACCTCTCATGGATCTCATCATAAGAGGAAAGGAACCACTATCCTAATCATATGTGTTAGGAATTACTTCTCCAATCTCGAGATATTATCCACTTTATGTGGCACTGACTCGCCTACACGGGTTTAATCGCATCCGCATTAATGCGACTTGATTAAGGATCAGGTTTTTCCCTTTCCCCAAACATCCGGACATGTTACACACTTTCAGAGAACAAGGAAACGAAATGTATCATGACGAATAATCTAAGAATTTCATATATCAAAGGGACAAAGTATAACATCAAAACAAATCTCAGAAGAACAAAGAAAAAAAAAGTCAAAACAACTTCGGGTACTGAGTGTGAATCTGAGCCTCCCACTCCCAAGTGCTCTTTTCGAGGCCGCCATTCCTCCACAACACATGAACCAAGGTGATGGTTTGTCCACAGAGCACCTTCTCTTCACGGTCTTCGATTCTGAATGGTCGTTCCTCGAAGGTCATGTCGTCTCCCATATCTAGCACTCCCCAGTCGATAACGTGAGAGTCATCATGTATGTACTAACGATGATGGGGGACATGGAATACATCATGAACCTTCTCCAATAGAGGTGGTTGGTCTAGCTGATATTCCACCTCGCTGACTCGCCTCAACACCTCAAAATGTCCGATGAAACTAGGGGAGAGCTTACTCCCCATCCCAATCATATTCTGCCCCCATTGAGGGGAAACCTTCAAGAACATCTGATCTCCCACTGTGAACTCCAAGGGCCTCCTCCAACGATCAACATAAGACTTTTGTCGGTGCTGAGCCGCTTTCATACTCTCACGCACAAGCTGAACTTTCTCTGTGGTGCTTTGTACTACCTTTGGCCCAAGAGCACCTTTCTCACCAACCTCTCCCTAGAAAATGGGTGAACGACATGGTCCTCCATACAAAGCCTCAAACGGTTCCATGCCAATAGTAGAGTGGAAGATGTTGTTGTTGGAAAACTCTACTAAAGGAAATTGTCGCACCCATGATCCTCCGAAATCCAAGAACTCATGATCGCAGCATGTCCTCCAATGTCTGGATAGTCCGCTTTGTCTGCCCATCGGTCTGGGGGTGGAATGTTGTGCTAAGGCATAGCTAGGTGCCAAAAACATGATGTAACCCCTCCAGACTCAAGAGGTAAACCGAGTATACTGTTCTGAGATGATAGTATTTGGAACTCCATGCAAACACACCACCTCGTCTACGTACCTCTCTGCTAAGGTACTCACCTGGCCTGACTCCTTGATTGCTAAGAAGTGATCTAATTTCATTAGTCGATCCACTACTACCCAGATAGCATCATAACCACCCTGATCTCTGGGTATTCCTGTGAAGAAGTCCATTAAGATGTCATCCCAATTACACTCAAGGATATCTAAAGGATGAAAAAAACCACTAGGAACAAGATGTTCATCAATTACTTGCTGACACACTAGGAACCTAGACACAAAGTTTGCCACTGCCCATTTCACCATGGGCCAGCAAAACTGTTTCCTCAGGCCTCGATACATTTATGAAACTCCTAGATTTACTGACAAGGCTGAGCTATGGAGCTCATGGAGAACTTCCCCATGCATCGCCTCTAGAAAAAACAAGCATCCATGAAAATACATCTGATTTCGGTTGTCTTATGACCATCATTCTGGAGCGTTTCCCTGATCGATACGACCCCACATTACTTCCGCCTCAGAGTCTCCCCATTGAGACACATCCACCTGCTACAAAAAGGAGGACTGCACCATCATTTAAAACAAACGTCCTCTAACACCTTCTACCCTTGCATCCATGTGCACGACAGCCAACTCTCCCATCACTTTCCAAGCATCAGCAGATTCCCGAACCACTTCATTATGTGACTTAATTCTCAAGGCAACATCCACAATGGTTCCTTTACCTTCATTGTACGAGATATCGATGTCACAATATTGGAGAAACTCGACCCATCTCCGCTGCCGTATGATTAGGTCATGCTGGGAGAAGATATAACATATGCTATTGTGATCTAAGAAGACCACAAAGCGCTCCACAAAAAGGTAATGTCACAACAACTTCAGTGCGAACACAACTACTACAAGCTCTAGCTCATGGGTGGAATAGTTACGCTTGTAGGCCACAACTGCCTAGACTCATAACAGATCACACCCTTCTGCTGCAACAGTACGCACCCCATGACAAGGCCAGAAGCATCACAAAACACCTCATACAAAAACCCTTCCTCTGGAAACCTGTGTACAAGAGCACTGACCAAATTCTCCTTCAGGTAGTCGATTGATTTCTAGAACTGTTCACTCCATAGGAAGACTTGGTCCCTCATAGTCAAAGTTGTCAATGGAGCAGCAACTTGAGAGATGTCCGAAACAAACCTCTTATAATAACCTGCCAACCCAAAGGAACAACAAACATCTGCCACACTCTTGGGTACCGCCCGTGAAACAACTACCTCTACCACTGATGGGTCCACTGACACTCCATGTAGAGACACTATGTGGCCAAGGAAGTGTACTTATTGCGTCAAGAACATACACTTAGGCAATTTCCCATAAATCTGGTGGTGTCGAAGGACTTCCAAGACTACCCTGAGATGCCCAACGTGCTCCTCCTCTGATATTGAGTAGATCATGATGTCACTGATAAACACAACGATGAACCAGTCCAAAAAATCTTGGAAGACAAAGCTAATAAGTCCCATGAATACAGCTGGTGTATTCGTAACACCAAACGGCATCAATGCGAACTCGAAGTGCCCATACCTACACCTGAATGTTGTCTTCTATATGTCACTATCCTTTACTCTCAGCTGGTGATATCCAGATCGTAGATCAATCTAAGAAAAACAACCTGCTCCCCTCAGCTAGTCGAATATTTCATCTATCCTTGGAAGGGTGTAACGTTTCTTGACTATTACCTGATTCAACCTTCGGTAGTCTATTCATATCCTGAGACCACCGTCTTCCTTGTTTAGGAACAAAACTGGAGCACCCCATGGTGACATGCTGGGTCGAACAAAACCCTTCTCCATCAAATCATCAATCTGAATCCTAAACTCCCGCAACTCCCATGGTACCATCTGATAAGGGGCCATCGAAATTAGACGGGCACCAGGCTGTAAGTCTATCCCGAACTCAACGTCACTTCCGGGGGGGGGGGGTAGAGTCACAACCTCCTCATGAAAAACATCGAGGAATTCCCCAATAACCACTGGAACATCCATCAGATCTGTATCATCTTAAACCAATGATAACCCACCTAACAAAGAAAAGGGGAGGCTTCACATGCCAGCTTCCCAACTGATATCTCCTCTCGCCAACAAAAGCTACACGCTTCACATCCACGTCGGAGAACATGTCCCTTGTTTGAAAGTAGTCGACAATGGCACTAACAGAAAACAGATAGTCAAAGCCTAAGATGATATCGTATGGTTTCATCTATAGAAAAATAATATCCCCACTAGATCGATACAGTCCCAATGTCAGCCCACATCCCCGGAAAACAGAAGATACGCTGGTCTGACCTCCAACTTGTGTACTCTGCACCAGGGGTATGGAAAGTATCTCCACCTCTAGACCCAAAGTATGGGCTAGACAGGATGAAACAAAGGATTGCGAAGATCCTTAATCGAACAAAGCCGAAACGTGAGTGCTGAACAAACAAATTGTACCTTGCACCACTTATGGTCTTACCGGAGCTGCTAACTCTGCTGCGTGCAACTGTCCACACCCAGCTCCTCTGTGTCTCTGATGCCGACCACCTCCCTGAACACACCCTGGTCGAGTTCCCTGAGGAGCACCCTGAGGTCGACCTCCTCCAACAAGTTCTTCCCTTGGAGGATGAGGGTCCTTCTGCTGATGGAAGGGCCTCGCTGGAAACTGGTGCTGCTGAGGCAGGCACTGAACCTTCCCACCTTTATTGTACTAAGCTCGCATCGGGCACCGACTCTGAATGTGGCTGAAAACTCCTCAAGAGAAACACTTTGGTCCTGGGCTTGTGAAAAAGGGACGAGGGCCCAAATATCTGAATTGGAACTCCTGGGGACTGCTCCATACTATCCTGAATATGGATGGTCCTGTCACAGGAGACCTGCAATTTACTACCATCCCCTTAGATGAACCCGGCTAGATCCCCTCTCGTGGTTAACCTCCCTATGACTGCATCCTCTCTACAACCTATGACTTCTTCTATATTTACAAGTACGTCAGAAGGGTGAAGTGGGTGACAGCATACTGAAGCGAAGGACGAAGCACCTACACCAAACGACTCGCCCGAGACTCCTCATCCAGAAAAAGATCCTGAGCAAAGTGTAGGAGAACCTTGAACTTGATCCCCAATTCTCATACTGACATACTCCCCTGCTGGAGGGAGAGTAACTCCTGCCGATTTTCTGCGTTGATCATTAAAGAAAGGAATTCCTCTTGTAACTCCTTCTCAAAGTCATCCCCCAGAACTTCTCCCTCTAGCCTCTCCCCGAGGTAGAGCGTCCACCACTGATGCGCCACACCTCTCAGCTGACTACCTACTAGGGGAACCTAGTACACCCTCGAAGCATGGATAAAATTAAATGTGATCCCTAGCTCCCTAAGCCACCCCTCCTTCTCCATATCCAAAGTACTACCCTCATACTTCTTGACGGTTTGTCACTGGAAGGAACAAAGATTCATCTACCACTGATCATCTTCCTCCTCTCGTTAAATCCCCAACTGATTGACCACCTGAATATGTTGGTCCTCGACTTTCTATGTCACCCAGGGACGACGTCCAGGTGCCATAGCTGTATGGTAAACAATGATCACCTAAGCCCAAGTAGTAAGGAAATTTTTCAAGGTTTCATTTTATCACTTAATTTCAATTTCTTTCCCAGAGCACCCAAATCTAGTAAAACACAAACATGATAATTCATGTACCATCCCTAGGGTCTCTATCCTGTAATCAATGTAGTCTCACTAGGTCGTTCGGTAGGTTCAATGTCCTCGCATCGCATCACAGGGGGCCCTAAAATCCCGTGCCCTTGCCGGTCTTCCCAGGCCTATGTCATGCATGAAAATATGCCAACACGGTTTCTCTACCATCCGATTCAATCCTCACTATGCCTAACTCTAGACTCCATCCTATCTCCTAACCATCACCTATGATACCATTCTTTCATGACCCCCTCCCACCAATGATGCCCCTGCTGAACTGGAAATGGTGAAAGGTATATAATGACCCCTGATTCCCACCTCCAGTAGGCCCCAGAGTGGCGACGAGCACCATTGGTATGTGTTTTTAACAAATATGGGAGTCATTACCCATTTATTATTTAAGATCGGGAAATTGGATGAGTAAAATACCAAAAGGAAAATGAACAAGTAACTGAAAAATAACCCAAACCAATCCCACATGCATGTTTAAACAAATTTTAAACAAAGTACATGTACAAGAAAACTCAAAAGTTCAATGCCAAAAGAATTAAGAGTACAGTAACTGCAACAACTCCAACTATCCTGACTAGTAGGGTCTCGCACATCCCTAGTATTACTCCTAGAAACCTGAAAGTAAACGCAGGGTGAGCATAAAAATATACTCAGTAGGGAAACTTAAATCTCTCATGCACAGGTGGGGAGACATCCTACTGTCCCGTGAGAACAACAGAAGAACCCAAAACCAAACATGGAATCTTATACACCCAACCTCACCATCCACTCTCACCAAAAACAAAAAAAGCAGGTTGTAGTATATAAGAACAAGAGGATTGGGTACCCCACACCATTTCCCCCTACTAGCTAGCTAATCTTCCTAACGGCGAACGTCCTGATGCTACCACACTCTTCCCGCCCACACAGACTTGGGCCCCACACACCACATATCCCGCCCGCACAGACCAGGGCCTCACAAACCACATATCTCGCCCGCACACAATTGGTCCTCACAAACCACATATCCCACACGCACACAACTAGGCCTCACCAACCACATATCCTACCCGCACACACCTGGGCCTCACAAACCACATATACCGCCCGAACACACCTGGGCCTCATCCCAAAGATTCTTGGGAACAGTAAACCTGCCCAAAGGATTTTGGGCTATAATCACACCAATCAAAACCTACCCGAAGAGTCTTGGGTGTATGGTCGCCTCAAGCCATCATAGCCTATGGAAGAAAGAGCCGGATGGAGCTAATAACTATGGGGAAAACTCCCTCTCCTATGAAATGGGAGTGATCGGCACTAATTGCTCACCATGGGTGAGGTGCGACAAAAACAAAAATATACAGATACATATATGTATATGAAACACTCAACCCAACCTATCACTTGTAAATAGAGAAACGGAGCACATGCCTCAGCACTGCTACTACGAATCATGCATACAACAAAAAAAACCCAACCCCATTTAGGTTTCCATGTTTCAACTATTTTAGTTTATTAGTTCCTTAACTACTTCGAAATCATCAATCCAAATCAAGCATTTTGTAGAAAAACCCTGCCAACCAAAAATCAAGTTAGATACAACACAAGAAACACCAAACTGGCCTTTCAATCATCAATCAATCCCCATTGATTGTTCGCGCGTTTAATTCTTTATCATTCCCCACAGTTCATTTATTAACTTTCCCCATTCTTTTAATATCACAAGCCAGTACTGTATCCCTGCTTCCACTATAACCACAACTCTACAACCGTATCACAAAACAAGGCTCATGCCATATCAATTCCCCATTAATATCATATACCGCAACCCCGCTACCCATCATATTCATAATAACTCAGGATTCAACCCCCTTTCCACACACCACGTAACCAAACCAACACCCACATGTTCATTATTCCATTTTGTTCAACCGGGGTGATCACACAAGGGTTCCAGATATTCATTTAATCAGCCAACTTTATGGGATTAACCAATTTCCATATTCCAAAAGATTCCATAAAACAGTCTAGAAAGATAAGGCAACATATAATTGCGAATGAAAATGACCCTAATGACCATGATTTTCAGTAGGCATAAGCCTATTAAATTCACATCATACTAATAGGAAAATCAAAGATAAATATAACAACTTTCCCATCCCCATTTTTCAAGTCAATTATTATCTTCATTAAACTGGTTCAACTATGTCTCATGAATGTAAGAGGACACCCATCCAGAATGATGCACAAATTAGAGAGACGAAGTTAAATTCCCTACATCAATGGTTTTTGACGAAACCACAATGGTTTAATAATGCTCAAGAAACCTGGTTGATTCTCCGAGAATCCTCCTTAGATATCCTGTCCTAACACAACCAAGACCAAAGATCCTCATAATAGACATCTGCATGCTTAGATCAAACCATAACAGGTGTAGATCTAATAGACCGAGAGAGGAGGAGGAGTATATCTAAGTAGTTCTAGGAAAACAATCATGAACGATCACATACCTCAAGGAACCATCTTCGATTCGCCAAGAAAAGCCTCCGGAATGCCTCCAAAACACTTGGGAGAGGTTCTTCTACCTCTAAGGAAGGGTAATCCCGAGATCTGGCCACTTAGGGGTCTAACCGAAAAATTTATAGGAAAAAGAGTTCAGATCCAAAATTTTAGGATCTAACTTTACGTTCACGCATGGTTAGTCCGCATGGTTTAGAAAACTGTGCGCTAACCATGCGTTAGCTTCTGCCTCGCCAAACACTCCTCTCATGGTTAGTCCGCACAGTTAGCCAAATCGTGCGCTAACCGTGCGTTAGCCAGTACCTCAAACACCAACCTTGCATGGTTTTGCCGCACGGTTTAGACAAACCATGTGCCAACCGTGCGAAAGTTATTGCAATTTAGCATTCCTTAAAGGTCCACCCAAACGCACTCCCAAGGAACCTTGAACTCCTGGCACACCCCCAGCACCACATTTCACAATGAAATAGACCTGAGAGTTCCGGCCCATTACATTAATATTAAAAAATTGTACTTTTAAATGATCATATAATTTATTTAAACTCATTTAAAAAAGATTATATTTATTATAAACATTAGTGTGACATTTTTCACTTATCATGGAATAAAATATTATAAAGCTCAAATTATTATAAAAAAATGACATATATTGATCCATTTATTTTTACATTAAGGGATTACTCATTCAATAAAATTTTGGCATGTCTTATGGTCCTTTAATAGTCCTTATAATTTTATTTTCAACCCTTAACTTTATGATTTACCCATTAAAGCAGTATCAAAATTTACTAAGATAATTATTCTTATTTTATAATAATAAAATCGAAAAATTTACTAAATATGGTCCCACCAATTCAAAATATGGAATCAATTTTTTATTATTAAAATACACAATTAAATGAAATTAATTTAATATTCTACAATAGAAATGAAATGATTTTTTTTAAAAAAATTAAAATTTTAAATATAAATATTTTTTATACAAATTTAAGGTTAAATAAAAAAAATAATTATAGAATTTACACGAATTAAAAAATAATTAAATTTTAATAAAAATCTCAAATAGAATATTAATTTTTAAATCCTCTAAAATAAAATACATTTTTAAATCAATATAGTTATTATTTACTATTTACTGAAGTGATAATATTTACATAAAATTCAAAAATACTAATCTCATGTTAATTTTTAAATTAAATATTAAAAATAAAATATATTTCCTCAAACACATTGTAATTTTTTTAAAAAAATATTATATTATACACTCATAAAAAGAATTAAAAGACATTTTTGAAGAACAAAAACATTAATAAAAATGAAAATTATCTTCTATATATAATTAATTATTAAATAAACAATTATTGGGCATATTATATAATTATTTTTAAAAAATTTCAATTCTAGTCATTCCGACTATGTTAACAGCTATGTTATGTGGGTAAAATTGAATAAATTTGAAATTAATTTTTTATTTATGGTCAAGTTTTTATGTTTTGTATCCATTCAGGATATAAATTCTTTTAAAATATTAAGATATTTAAAATATGGTTTAGATATTATAAAAACCCCATTATGTCATTTTGAAATGAAAACCCCTTTTATGTATTTTTTACCATTGCATGTGTCATAAAAAATATTTTACTACCTTCCCTCATTTAAAGGTATACAAAACATCTACATATGATGTTCATCAACTCAATTAATGAAAATCAACATTAATTTGATTAAATAATTAGGAAAAATATAAATATTTCATGTAATAATAGTTAATAACACAAAAATTTTATTCGGGTAATTAACCATTCGATAAAAAATGTAACATCCCGTGTAAATAATGAATAATAAATTTTAATATAAAAAAATATTTGTGAATTAAATATTAATTTTATTTTTAAGGGGATTCTATGTTCGATGGTGTACCCGATACACAACATTGGGTTTCTATGAAAATATCATGTTTCACACTATTCAGAGTTATACTGGAAAATAATAATTTTATATTATTTTAAATGCTAGTTAATATCTTGCCATTGTTTTGATGAAAATGAATTTAGTTAACCATATTATTATTATACATGTTTGCTAAATGTTTTTACATTTATACATGCTCAAGAGGCTTAGCCTAGTTGGTGAGAACTCGCTAGGTGCATCCAAGAGACCTGATATCAAATCCGGGTGGAGGCATATTTTCTGGGTTACTATTGAAGTAGTATAACAGGAACTATAGAAGTAAAGTACATGAACTTTAGTAAGAAATGTTTGGCACTGTAGCAGCTAGATCTATTCATCCATCTGGGCCGTCGGGCCACCGGTTTGGTCCTCGGGTCCTGCAAGGCTTTCGGGCCACCCAAGGCCTTTGGGCCGGTAGATTCTCAAGGCCTTCAGGTGATCTTAAGGCCTTAGGTCCACACCAAGGCCTTAGGGCCACATGAATGTAGGCCCCATATACACTACAAAAAAGGAGCAGGCCCAGAACAGGATTCGGAGCAGGCGCACTCACCAGAGCAGAGCCAAATGGATTGTCAAAATGAGAGGGTATGGCTATGCCATCGGTACCCGCTTGTGCTTGCATGAAAAGCCTAGATAGATGGTCATGATGTGTTTGAGAGATACTATCAATATGCAGATGCTGGGGAGGGGCAGTTCCTTGTAGATAGTCTTGTTGAATTCCATAAGCCCTTCAGGTCATGTAATCTCCTTAGCCTACAGTCCATGTAATCTCTGAGCCTACGGGCCTTGTAAGGGTTCCCCCTCACCCCTTGAAAGTGGGGTTATCAAAAGAAAATAAAAATGAAGGCCTTCAGGCCATTCAGGAAGCTATAAAATAAAATTTAGAGGCTTAAAACAAGAAGGAAAATGATTTTAATCATAAAAACTCTATTATTCTTTAAAAGGTTGTTTATTTCAATTTTCATGGAAAAACATTTTTTAATTAGTTTTGGCACATTTATAAGTTCTATTTGACAAAATACTATTTTTATTTAGAATTGGGACATCAAAATATATTATGGATGAAAGATTTATTTTTTTCTGATAATTTTCATTTATTAATGAATAGTTAAAAATAATTTATTTAAATTCAAAATTGCCTTTTAATATAATTTATTTATATGGATAGATTAACTTTTTAATTTGTTTTAAATTTTAATTAGATTATTTTTTTCCATTTAATCTAATTTTTGTCATTAGAAGTAATTTCACAATGAAATTGGACATAAACAATTCTCAATCATTTGATAGTTAATATTTCTTAAAAACATGTTTATTGGTTTGACAATGAGAATTAATTATAAATTAATTTCTAACACTTCTATGTTTTGAATTTTTAAATAATTATTCCTTATTTGAAATCAAGAGTTATAAATTTTTTAAATAGGTAACTTTTATTTTTAGACATTTTAAATATTTACATTAGTAAAAAATTTATTGACCATGGTTAAAAGGTAAATATTGTAAATAAGAGTAAAACAATAATTTTATAATAATATCAAATTACCCTAACATAATTTATAATCCTAGTTTTTGATACGTTTCTGAATACTAGCTTTATTTTGTCAATTTTCGGACCACATGGAGCTACATAAGAGTGACATTGACACTTTATATTAATTAATTTAAATTAAAGAAAAAATGATATAAACAAATATCTTGTAGTAAATAATTATTTACATGTGGTTATATAAGTTATCTCTTAAACTATATATATTAATTAGAAAAAAACACAATTTCCTACTTCATGGTATTTTATTCATAATTTTTTGACATAATATAAATAAAATTATAAATGAAACAATAATGATGCACTGTTTACCTCATTAATGGATTATTTAAATAAATAAGCTTATAAAAATTAAAAAATATCCAAAACCTTTATAATTGTTATTGGATTAATTTATTCAAAACATTATTTATCTTATATTCTTCTTTAATTTGTTTTGGAACCTTTGAAAATGATGATATGATTATAATAAAATAATATTTTCAAACATTCATAAGGATCCCCTCCTCCCCCTTTTAAAAGGACACCACTTCTAATGCATTCCACATACTTGTCAAGCCCCTTGGCACAACCAAAATCTACCCAATTAAGCTCACTACATCACCATCTTCATCATAAAAGCATTACAATATTCAAAAGGCTCATCAAGTAGACATTTTGGTAATAACCAAAGGGATTTACCTTATTTAGAGGTAATATATTCTCTTATGTTATTTTATTCTATTTTACTTCTCCATCCCCATAAAGTTTTTCATTCCATTATATTATAACAACAATAGTGTGATAAAAATACTTTCATTTGTTATGAGAAGCATTGGAACTACACTTACACACACCTCCATCTAATGGGTAATGAACATACTGTTTCTGAGGACGATGAACTACAACCTCGTGAAATAATGATTGTTAAAATATCGCTAACCGCTTCTCATGGTGGAACTTATGATGGTACATTATTTATATATGATATATATTAGTATTATTTTTTCAATATTATTCTATATTATTTAATTCTACCATTATTTTATGGTTTCCATAGTTCATAAATATGATACTTTCATTTCAGGAAGTGTGGACTACTGCCCCTTCAAAGTGATATGACATGTTCATACCATACGTGGGACATATAAAGTATGTAGTTAATGAAATTATATATGAAATTATAATGAAATTATAATATACCTATTTATCATTAATTTTTCTTCAAATAAAATTCGAAATAGAAATGAATGTAGCGTTCATGCGTATGTATCTCTTACCATCTCCATTAACTGTGAATTTCATTTCTTATCTCTATATTTATGTATTATTATAAATACATATATAAACTAGATATATATGTTATATATGATATCTAAATAATTGATATCATTATGTCGATAACACAATTTTGACCACGTGAACAACTAGTAATTATAAAAGATTATTTTCGACTCATGTAATAAATATCGACAAAATGACCATTATTAAATTAAATGATTAAATATTTTTTATAACACGATAATAATTGATATAAAATGAATAATAAAAATGAAGAAGTTTTTTTAAGAAAGTAGAAATTAACTTTAGTTTATTATTCAAGAGATTAAAGAATGGTCATTTTGAGTCGGACATGTGTTAAGGGAACATCAAAACCTAGTTTTCATTCCTTTGGTTAAACGTATACATTTTGATTATGTCATTCTATGATTATGTGTGAAATGAATTTTTATATATTATATTTTATTTATACTCTCTTTATGTGTACTTATAGTGAATACGCATAATATATGTATTTAATTTAAAAAAATGTTTTTTTAAGAGACTTTCTCTCAATCTCCATTCATAGTGGCATATTTTATTTTATACACGATGGTCATTTATAAGGTTTTTAAACCCCATTAAATTGTAATTTCATTCAATGGGATTATTTTTTATATGAATTGTTTTACTAAATAAATAAAATATTGTTTTCTTTAACAAATTCAATTACAATGACCTTTCTGCCACCATTGTTATTATATGATCATTAGATACCTTAACAAAACGTAGTGTTTTTCAAGGAAAATACATAACATATACCCAATTTTTGTATTTTGGTATTGAAAATGGTTTTGATAAATCATTGATTATTTCAGTATCTAGAAATGATATATTGTGATTGCATTGTGGAAATATTATATATTTTATGCTTGTTTTATGTTTTCTGGTCCTTGGGAATTGTTTTCATATACTGGTGGTTCTGTGTTAATCCAAGGGTGGGTGAAACTGAGATAGCTCTCCATGGCATTGGGTAGCTTAATGGAGGTAAACGTTAATGTTCCCCAAAGAGATTTAAGGAATATACTGCGTTAGGTATTTAAACATAACTCCCTATGTAGCTGTGATATATGCAATGTAAGTATGATTTGGATGGCCCATGTTATCTAAATTATTTATGTTTTCTATGGGTTATTCAAATATCTTATGGTTTCTTGAGGTATTTAAAAAAGATTATGTTTTGATAGACAAATTTTTTCTTTTATTATTTTCAAATCATTACGGAGATTTTTATACCCATCCCATATTTTTGAAATTTTTTTCACTAGATATAAAGTGAAATAGGGTCATGGATGGGATCAAAGAAAATTCATGTTGTATAAAACATGGATCTAAACGTTACACTTTTTTTCACGAGTATTTATTTTGTAATAAAATTGAAACTGATTTGAATTGTCTACTTTGTAATTGTCGAGATGTAATGTAATAGGTATAGCCTAATTCATTAAAACTCTAAACCTGAAAATATTTTCTATTTGAATTATTCATATAATTCAAGATTATGTAATTTTTAAGGCTGGAGCCTTATAGTTGGTATCAAAGGTAATTTTAGAGAAATTTAGGAGTTAGATAATTATTAAATTAAGATCCATAAATTAACTATGGTATGATTGAAATGATATATCATTTAAAGATTACCGTGTTGCTTTGCCTAAGAAATGTATGTGTTATGAATGTTGTTTCCTAGAGGAAACCTAACATATTTTATTTGGGAAGGCATACATAGGCAAATGACCTTCCAAATCAAAAAACTGATATTGGTTGAATTGGACCTGAACAGTTTGTTGCAATAAAGGCTCATTTGTGTCAGGTGATAAATGGTGGTTTTTTATTGATGATATTTTTGTTCATTCCAAAATTAAAGGCGAGAATGAAAGAAATTTAAGGGGTTTCATAAAAACCATTTAAGAAAAAATATTTTGTTGTAAATTATGCAATAGTGGGTTTTTGTTACAAAAAAAATTCAATCCTTTGTCAAATTGTTTCAAAAAATGGCATAACTGTTGATTTTTCTAAAACAAAATTTGTTGAAGAATGGCCAAGACCCACAAATATAACTGCGATCTATAGTTTTCTTTGATTATCAGGTTAATACCGGATGTTTTTTGAGAATATTTTATGGTTATCTTTCCCACTGACTAAGATAACTCAAAAAATGTGTTATGTTCATTTGGATAAAATAATGTTATGATTGTATTCAGGAATTGAAAAGAATAATCGGGAATTTTCCAATATATTCATTACCTACTAGAGATGGTGAGTTTTTTATCTACAATGATGATTTAATGAAATGTCCTGGTAGTGTCTTTATGAAGAATGATCAAGTAATTGCTTATGCTTCATGTCATTTAAAATCACATGAGTTAAATTACCCTACACATTCTTTGGAATTAGCTGCTATTGTTTTTCTCAAAATATTTGGAGGCATCATCCGTATGGAGTAAAATTTAAAATATATGCTGACCAAAAATTATTGCAGTATATATTCACATAAAAATAATTGATCATGAGACAGAGGAGATAGCTGGAATTAATCATGGATTATGATTGAATAATTCATTACCATCCAAAAAATGAAAATAAAGTGGATGATGCTTTGAGTCAAAAAAATATTTCTACATTAACATTGTTACGCTTGGAACAAGATCCTTTGATTATAGATTTTATGAACAGTGGAATAGAAGTTGTGTTTGTAGGTAATTTCACTATTTTGTTTCAAGTGTCAGTGAAGTCATCTCTATTAGATAGAATTAAGCAAGCATAACAGGAAGATAGTGAGTTACAGAAAAAGGTAGGGTTGGTTGAGAAGGTTTTGTTGCCTGATGTTAACATTGATAATGATTTTATTTTGAGATTTGGGAGGATATTATGTTTTCCATGTGATTCATAGTTGAATAATTTTTTGTGATGTGAAGTTCATAGTTCTCCGTTTTCAGTTCATCCTGTTAGTACTAAGATGTACCAAGATATTTAGGAGTATTGGTAGTAGGATGGAATGAAAAGAGATACTGCTGACATTACATTGAAGTGTTTCATTTGGTAACATGTTAATTTAGAGTGGAAGTTACCTAAAGGGATTCATCACTCTTTATCGGTGCTAGAGTGGAAATGGAAAAATATATCCATGGACATATTTTCATATTACCAAAGACATGTTGAGGTAAAAATGGAATCTTGGTTATTGTTGATCTGTTGACTAAATCTACACATTTATATCCTATTCAATATACTCTATATCTATATCTACATTCATGGTTGTATGTTAAGGAGATAGAAATGTTGCATGGAGTTACCTTCTTCATTGTATCTGATCGTGATCCTAGGTTTAATTCTAACTTTTGGAAAATCCTTCAGAAGATGTTTGGTACTAAATTAAAATTGAGTACAACTTTTCCTCTTCAATCAGATGGGCTGTCAGAATGAAAAATTTAATCCTTATAGGATGTGTTATGTGCTTTTTCACTAGATTATCAGGGAAGTTGGGACCAAAATCTTTCTTTTGTTGAATTTTATGATAATAAATATTTTCATTCTAGTATATAGATTTCTTTATTTGAGGAACTATATGGAAAGCGTTGTCAAACACCATCTTTTTTGGATGAAATCGGTGAAATGAAACTAATGGGACCAGAATTGGTAGAAGAGATGGAAAAAAGGTTCAGTTGGTTTAGAATCATGTGAGAACAGCTCAGAGAAGTTAAAAAATTTATGCGGATAATAGGAGGAAAGATTTGTTTTTTGAGGTAGGTGATCATGTCTTTCTCAGAGTTTCTCCTTGGAAAACTGTGATGCGTTTGGTAAAAAGGGAATGTTGATTTCACAGTTCAATGTACCTTATGAAATCCTTGTGAATGTTAGATCAGTAATGTGCAGAGCGACTATACCTCCATGTTTATCCCAGGTACACAATGTATTTCATGTTTCAATTTTGAAGAAGTATATGTTAGATAGATCTCATGTTTTGACTCTAGAGGTAAATCAGTTGGTGGAGAGTTTTTATTATGAAAAACAACCAATCCAAATTAATGACCAAAGAGACAAAGTGTTGCAAAATAAGGTAATCAATAAAGTAATATTTTTACTGAAAAACAATAGTTTTAAGAGGCAACGTGGGAATATGAAAATGTATGACAGATAAATACACCCATTTATTTGATAAGTGAATAGAATTACGGGGACATGATTCCTAAATGGGGGAAGTATGTAACATCCCAAGAAAATAGTGAATAATAAATTTTCATATTTATTAAAATATGTGAATTAAAAATTAATTTTACATTAATGTGGATTATATGTTCAATAGCGTACCTGATACACAACATTGGATTTCATTGTAAATCTCATGTTGCACGCTATGCTGAGTCATACAAAAAAATAATAATATAAAATTTCATTAAATGTTAGTCAATGCATAGCAGTTGTATTGGAAGGAATGAATAGGAATTCACCATATTTTTATTATACATTCTTGATAAATGTTTTTACATTTATATAATAAATTTTAGAGGCTAAAAATAATAATGAATCTGATTTTATGCATAAATACGCTAATATTCATTAAAAGGTCAATTTTCAGCCATTTGATGGAGAACCCTATTTAAAAAAAGTTTTTGTTAGTGTTATATGTTATATAAGACAATATGATATTATTAATTATAATAGAGACATCAAACATTTCATTTGAATAATTTTTGGTATTTTTTTTGATAATGTTTGTTTTTTAATGAATGGTAAAAAATACTGTATTTTAATTCAAAACTGTCTTGAAATATAATTTATTTATATGGTTATATTATCATTATAATTGGTTTTAATGTGTAATTAGAATAATTTTTTACCATTAAATACAATTTTGGTCATGGGAAGTTATTTCACATTGAAATTTGACATAAACAGGTGCCAATCTTTTCATAGTAATTATTTCTTAAAAACATGCCTTTTGTTTTGAAAACTGGAATTAAATTTAAATTAATTTCGGCTACTTATGTGTTTTGAATTTGGAAAAATTTATTACATATTTGGAATCAGGAGGTCCAAATTTTTTATATAGGTATGTTTTATTTTTAGACATTTTATTTATTTACTTTAGTAAATATTTTATTTATAATGGTTAAACGGTAAATCTGGTAAATGAGGGTAAAAAAAATATTATAACAATATTATATTATCCTAACATGTGTGTTACTCAAATTGGTTGATACATGTCTTACTATGGGAATCTTTGGGTCTATTTTGGGACCCCATTGAGCCACATAATAGTGTTAATGAGACTATATATTATTTATTTTAACGTAAAGGCAAAAAAGACTAAAAAAATATCTTATAGTAAACCAATATTTACATGGAGTTACATAATTCATATATTTGACTATAAATATTCAATATAAATATAAATATATTTCAGACATCATGGTATTTTGTTAAACAATATTAGATATCATATAAATTAAATTATTTATGACACAATAATGATGGAGTGACTACGTCATTAATGGACGATTTAAATAAATAAAATTAAAAATATTAAAACCATATCTAAAACCTATCCAATTCTTATTGATTGATTTAATTTTGATCCTGATTCATATTATCTTAGAATATAATGTGTTTCGGTCATTTTGAAACCAATTATAAGTTTATAATAAAATAATAATTTCAAACATTCTTAAAGAGCCCCTACTCCCCTTTATAAAAGGACAACACTTCTAAAAAATTCTACAGAAATTTCAAGCCCCCTGGTTTTTCCAATGACTACCCAATTAAGTCCATGAATCCCTATATTCCTCCTAGAATCCTTACAGTAGGTAGAAGGCACATCAAATATACCTTTTTGTTTAAACCAAAGAGAGTAACCCAAATTAAAGGTAATGTCTTCTCTTCAGTTATTTTATTTTATTTTACTTATTCATCCCCCTAGAATATTATTATTAATTTATTTTATAACAAAACTATTATCCGAAATATACTATGTTGTTTTTATGATAATGAGTTCAACTAAACTTACACACAGCTCTATCTAATTCGTAAAGAACATACTATTTCAGTGGACGACGAACTATGGCCTCACGAAATGATTATTGTTCAAATATCTCCAACCACATCTCATGGTAGCCATTATGATAGAAAATTATATATATATGATATATATTATGTATATTTTATCGCTATTATTATTTATTTTTCATTTAAATCGTACTTTTATGGTTTCCATAATGGATAAATATGATAATTTCATTTGAGGAAGTGCTGACTACCTCCCCCTCAAAGTGATATGACTTGTTCATACCATATGTGGGACATATAAATGAAGTAGTTAATGAACATATATATTATATTGTACTGTAATTATAATATACCTGTGTATCATTATGTTTCCACTATATTAAAATATGGAATAAAAATTAAATTAGTGTTCATGCATAAATACTACTTACTGTCTCCATGAATGGTGAATTTCATTTCTTATATTAAAATGTTATTTACTATTATAAATACATATATATACTGGATATATATGATATATAGGATATCTAAATCTCGAATTTAATTTTGGAGATAATGGAAATTTTACCACGTGAATGACTTGTAATTATAAGTAGTTCTTTTTTGACTCAAGTACCAAATATCAAAAAATGACCATTTTTAACATAAATGATTACATAATGTATATAACATGGTAATAAGTGATATAAATGGAATAATAAACTTTAATAAAGATATTAAGAAATTATAAATTATCTTAATTTTATTATTCAAGATATTAAAGAACAAACGGGTTCAGTCGGACATGAGGTAAGGGAACTTCTTAACCCAATTTACATTCCATGGTATAAAATTATACTTTTGGATTATGTCGTGCTATGATTTTGTGTTAAATGAATTTTTTATATTAAATTGTATTTATAATTTAGTTATGTGTATTTATAGTGAAAACACATAATATATATATTTTATTTAAAAAATTATAATTAAAGGGCATTCCGTCCCAATCTACGTTCATTGAGGCATATTTTCTTTTATAAACGACTTTCTATTATACAGTGTATAAATCCTGTAGACTATTAATTTCATTCAAAGGGTATATTTTTTTATGAAGCATTTTATTAAACGACAGAAATCCATTTTTCTTTTTTACATATGCGGTGATAAAGAACATTCTTCTACAATGAGTATTAATTGATCTTTGTCTTCTATAATAACCCGTAGTGTTATTTACGGGAAAATAAATACCATATTCAATTTTTATGTTTTTTGGTATTGAAAATGGTTTTGATAAATCATTAATTTTTTCAATATGTTGAGATGATATATTATGGTTTTAGTGTATATATATTATATTTATTTTATGTTAGTTTTATGTGTTATAGTCCTTGGGTATTGTTTACGTATATGGGTAGTTCCGTGATTAACCTACAGCAGTTGAGCCTGAGATAGATATCCATTGAATTGGGTACCGTGATAGAGGTAAACATTAATGTTTCTCATAAGAGATTTAGCGAATATACTATGATGGATATTCCAACATAACTCCATATGTATCTTTGATAGCTATATTGTATGTATGACATGGATTCCACAATTTAAATTTGTGATTTATGTTTTCTATGTGTTATTAATAAATATTATGATTTCATGAGGTTTTATAAAAAGATTACGTTTTTATGGACTAATATTTTCATTCATTATTTTATAATCCATACTGAGATTTTCATGCTCATCTCATGTTTTTGAAATGTTTTTCAAATGAGATAATGTAGAATAGGCACTAGGATGGGATCATGGAAATGTCATGCTGTCTAAAACATAGAACTGGACATGAAACAATTTTTCAAAAGATTTAATTTTATAAAAAAATGGAAACTGAGTTGAAGTGTGTACTTCATAATTTTTGAGATGTAATGTAATAGTTATAGCCTAATTCTCTAAAACATTAATCCTTAAAAGATCCCCAATGTGAATTATTAATTTTATTCAATATTATTTATGTTTTAAGGCATGGGCCTTATATTAAGTTATTTATGATGTTAATCATTCTTTACATGTGATCATGTTAGTCCTTAATTATTTATTCATTATTTTATAGGTTTTAACTTATGTGATTTAATATTAATTATATAGTCTCAACCATGAACAAATATATCATGATTAGATAACACTCTAAATTTGGTCATGGTGCATTTTTGTTGGGAATCAACCAAAATATTCAAGTGAAAACACAATATAGTGGTTTAACTCATAATCCATTGATATTTGCCTTTTCTCTTCTATTTTCCATTGACTGAATTTTTTAGTAGGGATATTTTTTGTGGGATCTTGATTATATTGATTTGTTTTTATGGTTTTGGTGTTCCTTCATTCTTCTAATAGTTCTCTGAAATGTTTGGTCATGGTTTCCATATGGTTCTTGTGAAATCTTAGGGTTTGATATAGGTGGTATCATAAAATTATTTTTTCATATAAATCATTCTTGTATTATTAATCGATAAAGGGGATTAAAATTAATAAAAGGAATGTTTATTAAACCATGAAATACTATATTGATGTTTCAGATGAATTTATGATGAAATTGTTTTGCAAGATTGTTTATGCACAATATTGGTTATGTTTTTATTAATTAGATAATGATGGGTTTAACTGGTGAAACACCCCATTGAAATGAATTTTATTTCGAATAAGGTTCCACTATAATTGGAGAAACCCCCATGGGATCTTGGGTATTATTTGCGTAGCCTTTGAATAAAACTATTCATTTTGTTTAGCATAAATAACATTCAAAAAATTACAATTATAGTATCAAAAAAGGTGAATTAATGTGGATACATATGCCAATGACCTCCTATATCTAATCTTGATTTCATTTAATGTGTGTGAACCATGTGTTTTTTTGAATTATTACATTAGGCGTGAGGACCAAAAATATCCTTATCATACGATAATTTCATAATCATAAACATAGTAAATTACCATTATAAATGGGGTTTTCATCAATGATGTTTATTTTATTTTTTCAAAATGTTATATATATATATATATATATTCATTTAAAATTGTTTTGGAATGGTTTACTTTGTTAATGTTTTTAATTTTGAAAGGAAAATCTTATGACATTCTTTTATACCTTTCGAAAACATATTTTTTTAGTTTGGATTTATAAATGATGATGAAAACATGTCCTATTTTTATTTTATTACAATAAATTTAGTATAATTTATTTATTTAAAAATTATCATTATGGAATCATGGCTGGGACCCACTTAGTGTGTAGAGCTCACACCCTGAAACCACCTAAGAGGTATATGTTGAAATATTCATGTTTGACACATGAATGCTAAATTCTCTACTATGAGGTTGTTGGTTATTAGTCTAGTGATGATGAAGTTAAAGCGGTGGAATAGTGAGATAACACCCACATTCTATGTGGATATGAATTTATAACTTTTGAATTATTTAATTAATACATAAGTCAAATTAATTTTACCTCTATTTCATTTATTTCTATTTTATATATGAATATGGAATTTTAATGTTTTTATACTTGTTTATAATTAATTAATTTATGAAAATAAAATATACTATAAGTAAATATTCTTTAAAGAGTACCCCATATATATGAATTTCATGTATTTTTAAAAAAAATTACATAGTTAATAAATCCTAAATATTTTTTCTACATGAATGGATTCATTTTTTAGAGAATGGAAAAAATAAAAATTTCTACTTTGGAGTTTGATATAGAAAATGAGAAATTTATTATTATAAAATATAATCATTCTAAAATTATAAATGAGAAGAAATATTTAATAAATTATTCTTTATCAACTGAAGTCAATGTTTGTGAGAATATTTATATTGTTATGATTGATGATATTAAACCTATGAATGATGAATTAATTATGAAACAAAATATTTCTAAATTTTTTCGTCGAAAATAAAGAAATTAACTAGATTGTTTATATTAAATAAAAAAATAGAGATAATTATATTTTAGGTTATAATAATATAATTACTAGGATTTAGAAAATAACTTTTAATAATGTTATAATATTGATGTTTTAAACAGTTAATTATTTGAAATGATTAGTTCATGGAATATATGATGATGAATTTTTTCTCTGCTTCCCTCAGTCAAATTTTTTTATTTTAAATTCCATATATAATGTTTTTCCATCAAAATTAAACATATTATAAATGCTTTAAATATTATTTAGTAATTATTTATTTACTAATCCAATTGGACCCAAGATAAAAAGGGTACCGAAATGTTTTTTTTGTTTTATTATTATTGGTCTCTTTCACATGTATGATAATTCTTAATAAAATTAAAGTTAAAATATAAAAATAAATTTTGATTTTGTTAATATACTTGTTGTATTTATTTTTTATATGATATTCCAGTTTCATACTAGTGGAATCTCTTAAACCAGAAATTCCCATCTATATATTCAAATTTTAAATTTTATTTTCCTTTTACGGGGAGATTTAAATATTTTAATTATTTTTATAGCAATTAATTACTAGTTTTATTTTTTCATCTATTTATGGGGAGCTATAATATGTTTCCATGCTGATTTTTTTTTTCAAATTAGAACTTTAATATTCAGAATTTTTTAGTCATATTACCATTGCTTAATTTATTTTTATATTTTTTTCATTATATATCTATTTTAAATCTTCTCATTCAAAATAAATTATTTCATCTTACTCATTAATATATTATTTTTCAAAAATTCACGTATTATAAATTTTTTAATTTATTTTTTAAGAAATCATTAAAAATGTTCCCTATCTAAATTATATACATTGGATTAACAATGGATTACTATAAAATATATCCATGCTACCAGTGTTAAAAAGATTCTTGTTTGGAAAAAATTTATAAATAATTTATATTTTTTATTATTTAGTTTCACTGTAACATAAATTAATTTATATCATTAATGTGATAGCTTATTTTTTTATAACTTAAAAAAGGGGGAGGTGGATTTTATATTACAAATTGTTGTGTAATTTCCAGAAAGGGGGAGAACATGGGGAGGCTCGTTGAACCACATTTTTTTATTATTAAAATTAATTTTCTATATCCTTATAAAACATCATATATTAAAAGTATTATAAATTAATATATAGATAATAATGATTATATCATTTAATTAATCATGTAATTTATCTTTTTTATTTTATGTTTTTATTGTTCACAATATTTTATTCAATTTTCATGATTTTTTCCATTTCTAAATAATTCATTTGTGACCATAAAATATCATCTTGCCATTTTTTTATAATTCTCATATAGAACATATATATTACACCTTGTATCCAAAATCATATCAATGTTTCCAATTTTTATTTCATGTAGCATGTTTTTGATCTACATATCTGTCTTCCTTGAATCCATTACATTATGTATTTCAACTGTATCATGAGATACTGAATTCCAATTAAGCTTAATGATTTTTTTTGGAAACTTATTGAAATTTTCAACATATAGTTAAACGCGATAAAAATTATTCTAAATTTATCATGGTAATGTTTTCTATGAAAATTTGAATTTCTTCATATTTACTATTTTATGTGATCCAGATATGTGAATGGACTATGTTTTGAATTCCATAATAAAATACCTTTTGTAAATCACCTTTATTATTTTTACAATGTGATAGGATTAAATAAATTCATTTGTGTTGATTTTTTAGGTGATTCACTGATGTGAAAACACCTACATTATTTGGGTTATATTGGTTTGTGGATTTATGTATGGATATTTATTCAAAATGATAATAGATGATTAAATATTTTTATAATCATTACACAATCATGTACTCTTATCTTAAACTATTAAATTCCATTTGGAAAAAATATAAACAGAAAATAAATTGTTCATCGCCATCATATCAACATGATGTGGCGTATGATAACTTTTTTGAAAATCACAAACTTCATCATTAATATGCATTCAAATGGCCATGTATCAACAATTTCATCTATATCATTGATTAAAAAATCTATACTATTTCTATAACTATTAAAAATATTTCATCTAGGATGGGTAGAGATTTATTCACATCTAACAATCAAGAAACCGTTATACAAACCTATAAAAATTTTAATGTGGGTACAATACCTCTAAAATTTATTTCTAGGTTATGGGATCCTAAAAAAAGGCAATGTGATTATGTTTGTTATTATCCAAACTTAAATATTTGGTTTCTATGTGCTCCCAAAATGGACTATTTGTTGAATTTTTTTGGTATTTTCCTCATAATGGTATGGGTTCGGATTTAACCCATTGTAAATATCAAGGTTTAGACTTCCCAAGTTGAAAATACACACACAGACACACACACACTCTACCTCTCTTATATAGTGGGTTTTATACTTCATTTTTTTTTGGTGTGAAGAGTACATCAAATTAATTAAATCAAAATAATATTAAATTCATAGTTTTATATTTTTTTAATTATCAACTTATTTATAATGAAATTTAATAATAATTTTAATAATTTTAATAAATCTATATTCACCCCAAATAATCCTTCTTCCTTCAACATAATTGATATGATACATTATTCCAAAAAAGTGATCTACAATGCTTATAATGCCACACTAAATGCTAAATTAGGGGTCTACATCATTGATTCCCCGTGTTTTTTTCTATCAAAAGCCATATTATTTTTTAACACATTGAATTTTCAAGACCAATTTAATTTCATGATCAAAATACCTTTATTAAATATATCATTATGATTCCACCAAGGGACTATACAATAAAATATTTTTTATCATATTTGTTTCAATTTAAACAATGAAGAAAAATTATTATATAAGTTCCAAAAAAATAATCAAAAGACACAAATATTTTCTTTTTAGTACTACATGCCTAACATGATTAAGTATAACTCCATCATTACTTTTGTGTCAAATATTCCAAATAGAATTAAATAAAACTCAATAATGTATTGTCCCAAAAAAATAATAAAACTATAAAAAAGAAATCAATAATCCTTGTTTCCATCATAACATAGAATATAGTTATTTTAGGTTCTATTGATACCCAGATCAAATTATCCAACTAAATACTCTAATCTTTATAATATTAGAGATTCACGAGAAACAAAATAAAGTCCATGATTATTAGAACATATAATTGATTCCACTCAATTATTACAGAATGTCACCAATATTCTTGGGCACTTCCTTGTATCACCCTACCTGTGATGTTACATTTGAATACTCATCCCAACCCAAAACTACTTCATAGTATTTGTATGGGGGTATTAAACATAATCTTTAGTGTTCTCTGAAATTTTAGAGGTTATTTACTTATAGTGAGGGTATATAGTGTGACACCTTATGTGGTATACAATCTTTTATCAAAAAATAATATTATCAATTCAACACACAAGAACATTATATCTTCATATAGCGACAAATAATAATAGAAAACATATATATGACTAGAACAACAAACATCAACCATGTCATCCAATTCATAATATGGAAAAAACTATTCAATTGCATTATCGTATATATATACATATACAAAGAAACCAAAACATTCCATAAAATTTAAAATGGGTGAATATCATATGATTATATTAATTCATTGAGTGGGGGTGACACAATAAAAAACAATATTTAAATTTTTTAATAGTAACATAAACCTATAATATATGTCAACTTTTGGTCCAATAAAATACATTGTGTTAACCTCCCATGTGTATGAAAAAACAAATGAACAACAAAAATTGGTATTTTTGTAGTGTTTGACCCATCCATAGAAAACGTACTTCATTTCATGGATGTTCATTCAAAGATAAAATTTATTATTTAATATAAGCACAAAATTATACAATGTTATAGTGTGAGAATATTAATTCTCTGTGAATACATAAATTCACATTAGTTGTAAAATTTCCCACTCCCTCCTAACAAAAAATTATAATTATACAAAAGATATCTGAATGATTCAGTTTCATTAGTAAAAATATTTGAAAATAATTATCCTTGATCCTTCTTAATATACAAACGTTACAACTCAATTCATTAATATTATGATGTATCCTTTTTCCTAAATCTAATACACATATAAACTCACAAATTAATCGATCTCAAACTGACATTATGACAACCCTGCTTTTTATTACAACTTAAACATGCTTTATTACATAAAACTTCACTTGATCCAACAAAGAAGATCGAGAGGTTTAGTGTATTTGGGGCTTAGGATCCTTACATAAAAACTTTAAACTTGAAATACAACATCTTTATTGAAAACTTCCTTTACATTCCACTACATTCCTTCGTACTTAGCATTGCAAGGGATAACCTGAGGACATGCATAAGAAAAGGGTGAGCTATAAAGCCCAGTAAGGGAGTAAACAATGAATAACATGAGGAGTGTAATACATGTTAGGCAATAGGCATATCAATAGAGCATAATAGAAACACGAACATAAAGGCATGATAAAGCATGATAATCATAACATGGAAATGTGGCAACAACACTTAACATTGAATTAGCATGAGCCAAGGCTCATTGCACATGGAGCATGAGTAAACACTCATTGCACTTGAAGCACGAGTAAACCCTCGTTGCACTTGAATTAGAATGAATCAACACTCATTGCACATGACGTATCATGATACTATACTTTACCCAATGCATTGGAGCGCTATAAAGGGCTCACCCTTCTTAAACATTTCATTTCATGCATAAGTGTGCCACATGGATCATAAAACATGGATTCATAAAACATAATAATTTATTCCACGATAAAGGAATGTGGAATTAATACATGAAATTTTACAATCAATAAGTAAATGTGCATAATGGTGAATACCCTTGATGGAGAAATGGGCATGGTATTCACTACACAATGATATTGGCTTAGAAAATCGGTGTGATTTCGGCAGCGTAACAGCGTGACATAAGAACTCATAAAAAAGGTTGATGAGAGAGAAAGGGGTTCCTCATCATATTTACATGTAATGGACTGTAAGGAGATCATATATATACATGTCCCAACAACAGAAATGGAATTTAGATTCATGATACAAAAGTATTTCTTGAATGTAAAAGAAGAGAGAGAAGTTCCTTTCGGAATTTCGGCATAGTAACGGGTGTAAATGGGAGGCATTTAATGAGAGAGAAAGGGTTCTCCCATAATTCAAACAATAAGAGGGCAGTATGGGGGAGGTGCGAAACCATACCCCAACATTCATAAATGAAATTAAAAGGGCAATACAACTTAAAGAAAATTGACAAAAAATGAGAAAGGAAGAAAAACCCTTACTTGGAAGTGTGCTTCCAAAGGCTAGAGAGAGGCTTGTGAGAGGCTTCTTGGGAGCTTGGGGCACCTTGAGAGGATTCTAGAGAGAGTAGGGCAGAGGTTGGACGAACTTCAAGGGCTTTGAGTGAGGAGGAAGTGGGAGCTTGGGTGGGTTTATATAGGAAAGGTGAGAGAATTCTTTATTATTTAGGTTTGGGACCCCTTATATTAAAATAATCCAAACCACAAACCATCCCATGGTATTTGCCCATGGTTTCTGGAAAAGGAAAGAGGAAAACAATATTTTACAAGTCCAAGGTCCGAACGTATTAAAAAATTAGTGTTGCTTATGTGGAGGTGAGTCACACTCCCATGGAAATTAATTTAAAAAGGCAAAGTGTTGAATAAGTCTTGAGGGCTCCATTAATGCTTTGAAAAGTGAGTCAAACAAACCCAAAACCTCATTATTTTAATGATAAAACAAATATTGGCCGAACATAAGGATTATGGTATTTTATTACATAACCATTGGGTCATTATGATGTCATAAAACACATTATATATTTAAATGGTATTTAATTTTTACCCAAAAATTTGACTGTCTCGGAAAATTAAGAAAAAATCACCGTTTGATAATTTCGACGTCCTGATTCCAAAAATAATATTTATTTTATCTAAATAATTTTCTAAATATGTGAATTTTCACTTTTAAAATAAAAACCGGCATTTATAAAAAATTCACGGGTTTTGACAGAAATGGCTTTCAAACCATAATAAAAATATTAATTGCATTCATAAAATTATAAGATCATTTATATTTAATAAAAATTAATTTAATATTAATAATAATATTTTATTAAAATATTATTTAATTCAAAAATCCTTTAATTTAATAAAATATAATTTTTAATTAAAAAAATAACTAAAAACACCGTTTGTACTTTAAAAACTAATTACAATGTATCAAAAATGACTAGAAATTATATTCATTATTATATACAAAAAAAATAATATACATGAACATGGTGCTACTTATTTGTTACATTACCCCTTAAAATAGCCGCATAAGACCTAAGGGTAAGGTGCGCGATGGTGACAGACTCTTGGGGTTGCTCAGATAACATCGCTCGAGTGGTAATCTCTATCAACTTCCATTTTTCCCGTAGACGATCACGTTCAAGCTTGACTTGGTGAAGCTGAGCTTGGGGTTGGTCAAGGGAAAAGCCCAAAGACACCACCTCTTTTCCGAGCTCCGACAAATGGGCTTCGTAAGGGGAAATTCTACTGGATGAGGTCATCGCTTCATTTGTCTGAGTAGAAAATTGGTTCGTTAAAGCCTTATATTTAAACTACCCAGATGATCACTGTTCAACGGCTATAAAAGTAACGGTCAAAAATCTTAATGTAAAACTAAAAAAGTTGATATCTTATAAAAAAATTTTTCATAAAAAAACTTTTAACTGGATCAAGAGGGATTTCCCATTAATGAAATTTTGGGTCGTTACAACATTCCCCCCTTAAGAAATTTCGCCCTCGAAATTTTCCTTTTCCCACACTAAAACAAATGTGGGTAACTTAGCTTCATCATATCCTCCGACTCCCAAGTTGCTTCTTCAAACTTGTGGTTTCTCCACAACACCTTGACGAGGGGCATTGTCTTATTTCGTAGAACTTTTTCTCTACGATCTAAGATCTTCACTGGTTGCTCCTCATAAGAAAGATCGTCTTCTAATTGTACCACCTCGGAAGAGAGTACATGTGAAGGGTCTGGTATGTACTTCCTTAAGAGGGATACATGGAAGACATCATGCACCTTGGCCATAGTAGGTGGAAGTGCTAGTCGATAGGCCACAACCCCAACACGATCAAGAATCTCGAAGGGGCCGATGTACCTTGGACTTAACTTCCCTTTCTTTCCAAACCTCATGAACTTCTTCCACGGAGATATGCGTAAAAACACCATGTCTCCGACTTTAAACTCAAGGTCTCGTCAACGATTATCTGCATAACTCTTCTGTCGACTTTGGGCTGCCTTGATGTGCTGCTGAATGGTTTTCACCTTCTCCACCATTTCTTCAACCATCTCTGGTCCAAGCAGCTTACGTTCACCGACCTCATCCCAACATTCCGGTGTTCTACACCTTTTCCCATACAGGGCTTCATATGGTGCCATTTGGATGCTTGAGTGGAAACTATTATTATAAGAGAACTCAACCAGAGGAAGATGTTGATCCCATCCTCCTTTAAAGTCCATTGAGCACGCTCTCAACATATCCTCAAGTGTTTGGATAGTCCGCTCGGATTGGCCATCAGTTTGAGGATGATAGGCCGTACTGAAGTTCAGTTCAGTATTCAGAGCATGTTGAAGACTCTTCCAAAACTTAGAGGTAAATCTTGGATCTCGGTCAGACACAATAGATAGTGGTACTCCATGCAACCGTACCACTTCCCTGATATATATCCGTGCCAGTTGATCCAAAGAGAAATCCTCTCTAATAGCAATGAAGTGTGCAGTCTTTGTAAGACGATCCACAACAACCCAGATTGCATTTCTGCCTTTGGATGTCCTTGGAAGTCCGGTGACAAAGTCCATGGTGATGTTCTCCCATTTCCATTCTGGTATGGGCAATGGTTGCATCATCCCCTTAGACTTCTGCCTCTCTGCCTTCACTTGCTGACACACCAGGCACTTTGATGTATATTCAGCGATCTCCTTCTTCATATTATCCCACCAAAAGTTTTCTCAGAGATCTCGATACATCTTTGTGCTCCCTGGGTGAATAGAGAAATTTGAACTATGTGCATCATCCAAAAGTTCCTTCTTCAGCTCCGAACATGATGGAACACATAGTCTTTTCCCAAACCGCACAATTCCTTCTTCATTAACATTAAACTCTGAGGATTTTCCCTTTTTGATAGCTTCCACTTTTTCTTGGATTCTGGCATCATCCTTTTGAGCATCCTTTAACCTTTCCAAAAGAGATGGTTGAGCAATCATTTGTGAAAGGATTGATGATGTTCCCTTCTTTATGATTCCCATGTCCATCTTCATCAAGTCTAAGAAGATTGGATCCTTCTCAATTCTCATCATTGATAGAATTGCTGGATCCTTTCTACTTAGGGCATCCGCCACCTTGTTCGCCTTCCTAGGGTGGTAATGTATTGAACAGTCATAATCCTTTATGAGCTCTATCCATCTTCTTTGGCACATATTAAGCTCTTTCAATGTGAATATATATTTAAGACTCTTGTGGTCAGTATATATCTCACATTTCTCTCCATAGAGATAATGCCGACAGATTTTCAAGGCAAAGATCACCGCCGCCAACTCCAGATCATGCGTTGGATAGTTTCGCTCATGGATTTTCAACTGCCTTGAGGCATAAGATATCACTTTATCATTCTGCATCAGCACACATCCTAAGCCCTTCTTAGAAGCATCACTGAATACCACAAAAAGCTCCCCACTTGTGGGTAAAGTGAGCACGGGTGCAGTGATAAGCCTCCTTTTCAACTCCTTGAAGCTTTCTTCGCATTCATCACTCCAAGCAAACTTTACTCCCTTTCGAGTTAGCTTGGTAAGAGGGTTGGACAATCGTGATAAATTCCTCACAAATCGTCGATAATATCCAGCTAACCCCAAGAAGCTACGGATATCAGTTACCGATGTTGGCCTCGGCCATCCCTCAATTGCATCTGTTTTGGAGGGGTCCACAGATATCCCATTGCTTGTGATGATATGGCCCAAGAATGAGACCTCCTTCAACCAGAACTCACACTTACTGTACTTGGCATAGAGCTTCTCCTTGCGCAAAGTCTCCAGTACAGTTCTTAAATGATCCTCATGGTCCTCTTTGGTTTTGGAGTATATTAGAATATCATCTATAAAGACTACCACAAATTTGTCTAGGTAATCTCTAAAGACTCTATTCATCAAGTCCATGTATATTGCTGGAGCATTGGTGAGTCCGAAAGGCATTACTATGAATTCATAGTGCCCGTACCTTGTACGAAAAGCAGTCTTGGGGATATCTTCCTTCTTCACCCTTACTTGATAATATCCCGACCGCAAGTCGACCTTGGAGAAGTATTGTGCTCCACGCAGCTGATCAAACAAGTCATCGATTCTTGGGAGAGGATACTTGTTCTTTATCGTGATTTTGTTAAGTTCACGATAATCGATGCAAAGCCGCACTGACCCATCCTTCTTCTTGATGAAGAGGACTGGTGCACCACATGGTGATGCACTTGGGAGTATAAACCCATTATCCAGATTCTCCTGTAGTTGTTTCTTCATTTTTTCAAGCTCAACCACAGCCACTCTATATGGAGTCTTGGATATTGGTAGCGCCCCAGGTATAAGTTCAATTGAGAACTCAACATCTCTTCTTGGAGGAAGACCAGGAAGTTCCTCGGGAAATACTTCAACGAATTCCCTCACAATAGGCATTTCTTCAAGGGTGGTTTCTTCCTTGGACTTAATCATCTGAGACAGATATGTGTGCTCATAAGGCAGTAATATCCATGCTTGAGATGATGGAGCTAAAGGAGATTCATCTTCCTCCTGACACTTGTAAAGAATCGGGGGTCGATTCTCCATATGGAGTGTGATTTCCCTCTCCCGACAGTTTATGTTGGCTCTATATAAGGAAAGCCAATCCATGCCAAGAATTGCATCAAATTCCACCAAAGGGAGTATGACGAGGTTCTCCGGGAAATTCAACCCACATATTATAACAGGGGAGGACTTATACTCATGGGATGCAATGATTGCCCCATTTGCCGTACTCACCGACATCTTTACTTCCATGATTTTTGGTGGTGCAGGGATTGTTCTACTAAACTTTTGAGATATAAAAGAATGCGTAGAACCTGAATCAAAAAGTACGTTCGCTATTCTTGAATGAATAACTAGCGTAGCTGTCACTACTTCGTTGTCGGGGTTCACTTCGGCAGAAGTGATGGCAAAAGCTCTTCCTTGCTATCTTGGAGGTTGTTGATTGCCTCTGATAACCCTTGGATTAGGGCACTGATTCGAAAAATGACCCGGTTCTTTGCATTTGAAGCATTGAACAACGCGTTGAGGTTCGAACGGAGCGTTCCTCTCCTCTGTCGCAGCTGTGGGTCCTTCTTGCTGACAGTTAACAGCTAGGTGCCCTTCTCTTCCACACTTGAAGCATTTTCTTGTCCCCCTAAGGCAATTTCCTGGGTGCTTCTTTCCACACTTATGGCAAGTGGGGTGCTGGAATTTCTTAGCGCCGTTGGATTTATCCATCGGACCACCAGCATTGAAGTCCACCTTCCGCTTCTTGTCCCCAAGATACCCCTGTGATTCTCCGATCTCCATTTCAACATTAAGGGCACATCGGACAATCTCCTCATAGCTGTCAAAGTCACGGATCGCTAATGCTTTCCGCAAGCTAGGCTTCAGCCCACCAAAGAAGCGGTCAACTTTGCATTCGGGGGTAACGACAAAGCCGGAAGCGTATCGTGCAAGCCTTTTGAAGTTTTCCTCATACGCTCCCACATATTCTTCATCTTTCTGCTTGAGGGAAAGGAAGTCCCTTTCCATCTTAAGACGGAGGGTGCGTGGAAAATATTTATCGAAAAACATCTTCCGGAATACCTTCCATTCCAAAGCCTCGATCTCCTCCTCATGCTTCGTATATTTGATCAATGTCCACCATTGATCAGCTTCACCCTCCATACGATAAGCCGCCAGGAGAACCTTCTCTTTTTCAGAGCATTGGATGATGGAGAATATCTTCTCAATGGAGTTGATCCATTGTTCAGCGATCGTGGGATCAGATGATCCACTAAAAGTAGGAGGCCTTTGTCTCATGAAGCTTTCAATAGCGACTTGTTATTTCTTAGGGGGGGTTGAACGTTCCTCTTGACCAGTGTTTCTATTCAAAACTTGAGTTAGCTGAGAGAGAAGCGTGACAAAGTTCGCGATTCCCGCTCCCATCAGATTGGGCATCTCATTAGTACAATCATCACACTGATCTTCACAACGGTTGTTAGCCCGAGTTCTCCTATTACCGGCCATTGGCTGGAATAAAAGGAAAGTTAGGGGTAACACATAAAGGGTAGTCCAAAGACAAAAGTTGATGACTTATAAATAAACTTTAATCTCTTTAACTCATGAGTCTATAGGATTCAATCCAGGATTTTCATGATCTTCCTTCTAACATATATTCTTAGGGGCATTTTTCCCTTAATAAGGGTTCATACTAAGATTGTGAATTTATCAAAACATATCCCCCGGGAGTGTCATAACCAAGAGTGCAGCAAGGCCAGTTGTCGTGCACCAGTTCCCGTTCTAGTCTAGCTCAAAGCGGTGTTTTCGGGTTTTACCCCTAAGATACATCTGTGCCAGAGCCGCCTCTACCTGCTCGTATCCAGACAGGGATGTATTTGTTTGATAAACCACTTACTTAGTATTTACCGAAACTTAGGGATGTTTTTATTATGCTTAGTCTTGTATCTAAGGCTTTACTAGGGTTTCCTAATCCCAAAAATAACTAAACCTATCCTCTGATACCAACTATGACAACCCTGCTTTTTATTACAACTTAAACATGCTTTATTAAATAAAACTTCACTTGATCCAACAAAGAAGATTGAGAGGTTTAGTGTCTTTGGGGCTTAGTATCATTACATAAAAACTTTAAACTTGAAATACAACATCTTTATTGAAAACTTCCTTTACATGACCACTACATTCCTTCGTACTTAGCATTGCAAGGGATAACCTGAGGACATGCATAAGAAAAGGGTGAGCTATAAAGCCCAGTAAGGGAGTAAACAATGAATAACATGAGGAGTGTAATACATGTTAGGAAATAGGAATATCAATAGAGCATAATAGAAACATGAACATAAAGGCATGATAAAGCATGATAATCATAACATGGAAATGTGGCAACAACACTTAACATTGAATTAGCATGAGCCAAGGCTCATTGCACATGGAGCATGAGTAAACCCTCATTGCACTTGAAGCACGAGTAAACCCTCGTTTCACTTGAATTAGCATGAGTCAACACTCATTGCACATGATGTATCATGATACTATACTTTACCCAATGCATTGGAGCGCTATAAAGGGCGCACCCTTCTTAAACATTTGATTTCATGCATAAGTGTGCCACATGGATCATAAAACATGGATTCATAAAACATAATCATTTATTCCACGATAAAGGAATGTGGAATTAATACATGAAATTTTACAATCAATAAGTAAATGTGCATAATGGTGAATACCCTTGATGGAGAAATGGGCATGGTATTCACTACACAATGATATTGGCTTAGAAAATCGGTGTGATTTCGGCAGCGTAACAGCGTGACATAAGAACTCATAAAAAAGGTTGATGAGAGATAAAGGGGTTCCTCATCATATTTACATGTAATGGACAGTAAGGAGATCATATATATACATGTCCCAACAATAGAAATGGAATTTAGATTCATGATACAAAAGTATTGCTTGAATGTAAAAGAAGAGAGAGAAGTTCCTTTCGGAATTTCGGCATAGTAACGGGTGTTCATGGGAGGCATTTAATGAGAGAGAAAGGGTTCTACCATAATTCAAACAATAATAGGGCAGTATGGGCGAGGTTCGAAACCATACCCCAACATTCATAAATGAAATTAAAAGGGCAATACAACTTAAAGAAAATTGACAAAAAAATGAGAAAGGAAGAAAAACCCTTACTTGGAAGTGTGCTTCCAAAGGCTAGAGAGAGGCTTGTGAGAGGCTTCTTGGGAGCTTGGGGCACCTTTATAGGATTCTAGAGAGAGTAGGGCAGAGGTTGGACGAACATCAAGGGCTTTGAGTGAGGAGGAAGTGGGAGCTTGGGTGGGTTTATATAGGAAAGGTGAGAGAATTCTTTATTATTTAGGTTTGGGACCCCTTATATTAAAATAATCCAAACCACAAACCATCCCATGGTATTTGCCCATGGTTTCTGGAAAAGCAAAGAGGAAAAAAATATTTTACAAGTCCAAGGTCCGAAATTATTAAAAAATTAGGGTTGCTTATGTGGAGGTGAGTCACACTCCCATGGAAATTAATTTAAAAAGGCAAAGTGTTGAATAAGTCTTGAGGGCTCCATTAATGCTTTGAAAAGTGAGTCAAACAAACCCAAAACCTCATTATTTTAATGATAAAACATATATTGGCCGAACATAAGGATTATGGTATTTTATTACATCACCATTGGGTCATTATGATGTCATAAAACACATTATATATTTAAATGGTATTTAATTTTTACCCAAAAATTTGACTGTCTCAGAAAATTATGAAAAATTCACCGTTGGATAATTTCGACGTCCTGATTCCAAAAATAATATTTATTTTATCTAAATAATTTTCTAAATATGTGAATTTTCACTTTTAAAATAAAAACTGGCATTTATAAAAAATTCACGGGTTTTGACAGAAATGGCTTTCAAACCTTAATAAAACTTTTAATTGCATTCATAAAATTATAAGATCATTTATATTTAATAAAAATTAATTTAATATTAATAATAATATTTTATTAAAATATTATTTAATTCAAAAATCCTTTAATTTAATAAAATATAATTCTTAATTAAAAAAATAACTAAAAACACCGTTTGTACTTTAAAAACTAATTACAATGTATCAAAAATGACTAGAAATTATATTCATTATTATATACAAAAAAAATAATGTACATGAACATGGTGCTACTTATTTGTTACATAACCCCTTAAAATAGACGCATAAGACCTAAGGGTAAGGTGCGCGATGGTGACAGACTCTTGGGGTTGCTCAGATAACATCGCTTGAGTGGTAATCTCTATCAACTTCCATTTTTCCCGTAGAAGATCACGTTCAAGCTTGACTTGGTGAAGCTCAGCTTGGGTTTGGTCAAGGGCAAAGCCCAAAGACGCCACCTCTTTTCCGAGCTCTGACAAATGGGCTTCGTAAGGGGAAATTCTACTGGATGAGGCCATCGCTTCCTTTGTCTGAGTAGAAAATTGGTTCGTTAAAGCCTTATATTTAAACTACCCAGATGATCACTGTTCAACGGCTATAAAAGTAACGGTAAAAAATCATAAAGTAAAACTAAAAAAGTTGATATCTTATAAAAACATTTTTCATAAAGAAACATTTAACTGGATCAAGAGGGATTTTCCATTAATGAAATTTTGGGTCGTTACAGACATAGTTGATAGGTTCTATGAATTGGAGAACCTATACTCTAATTTTAATATAAAGACACATCATTTCAAGATTTTTTAATATTTTCACATCAACATTGGAAAAACATATTTCATTTATATTTACTTCTTCTAGAATATCCATCACATAGATTTTCTAAAAAGCATATTAATTAAGAGAGTAAATTAGAAAAAATCATAATCAAAGTATATATATGAAAATAAAATGTATACATGTTTTCATATCGTATGAAATATTTGTTTTTAGATACCAACAATTAGAAACCTCAATTTAATTGACTGTTTATCCAAATAATCACTATCATAGAAAATGTTTTTACATGATTGTAACATCCCAATAAATGTGAATATACACTCTGATTTAAATTTAATATCATTCAACACAAACACTAAATAATGTCACACATTAATAAATTTTTTTTATATTTTAAATGATTATTATTTATTAATATAGTTTTTAATATATTTATAAATTTTTCATTTATAATGATTAAAAATAATAGTATTGAAAAAAATTAATGATTAAAGTCTCCTTTGGATAATAAAAATGATTTTCCCATATATTAAGTAATTTCAATAAAACATTATATATAATATTTTATTATATAAATTTGACTTAATATTGTATTTTATATGAAAATAATATAGTATGTATAAATTTTATTGTCTTTTCTCAAATTCGTAATTGTTTATTTGCTAATAATGATAAAATACCATATATAATAAATTTTATTGCTAATTTTGATATTGTAGAAACAAATATTTATAAAACACTATTTATGTACAATTATATATACATATATATATTATTAAATATATCATATTTACAAATCTTATATGATTGTTTTTTTAGAATATAAGTAGAATTTTATAATAAATATTTTTTGATATATTTTATATTTTAATTTAAAAGTACATTTTATATTATTTAAAAATAAAATAAAATTATATTTAGAATAATATATTTTTTAGAATGAAATATTTTTTGTAGGAAAGGGCCTCATATATTTTTAGTAATAATTTCATTACCATGATTAATATTAAATTTGGACTAATTGTTTTTTAAATGATCAATCTAAAGGGGATCAAATTTTAATAAGTTCACATGAAATTTTGACCTTATATAACTCCTTTATAAGGATGTATAGTTATTACCAAATTTAACACCAATGATAAGCTCATAAATCACATAACATTCATGACATCTATTGTTTCCCTTTACATATCATCGATTTACAAAGAATTTACCTATTGTTTCACTTATAAAATGTGACCACTTCTGCCCCATTAAAAAATGACTTATCTTTTGTATTATTCTTATTAATAGTCCATAATTTCTTCCCCCATAAAACCCTTACAATAAATCTTCCACCCAATCACCATTAGATAACAAAAGTTCTTTTGCATCATGACATTCAATAGAAATATCTTAATCTCAAAAAATGTGTCACACCGTTCTTTATTCATTATTGTTATTTATTTTTTCCCGGACCTATATTCTATTATATGAATCATTTTAGGAATAAATAAATATAAATAATATTATTTCAAACTATTAAATAACATTAATTACAAATTTTGTCCTCCAAAAAAAACGAAAAAAACAAAATCATGTATATTTGTAAACATTAGCCTCCATATTGGAGATGTCGTAATTTTTATAATCATGCCACATGATTGGTTCAGAATGGTATTTATGTATAAAAACTGTATTATATTCATTTGTTTTTTTAAAAATGAACATTTATTTTACATTTTCCCTATATCATTTCTAATGAATATAATATTACCGGTCATGTGAACATATAGCTTACCACCTCCACATATCGAGTCGTCTAGTTTTCTATTACCTCAAATTAAGAATCCATACAAAAAATATTTTTTATGTAAAACCATTATATTATAAAAATATATATATTGATTATTTAGATTAGATTTTTTAAATATTATCTTATCTATGTCAACATGCTAAGATATTAAGGTAGAAATCAATAAAACCACCTTGACTCAACATCAAAATTGAACAATAGGTAATATACAAATAACTTTGGATAATAAATAATCCCAATAAAACTATTTATAGATGAATATGGATATTATTTATCTTTGTAATTATCTTTTTTAACTATATTAGTCTTTTTTTACGCGTGAATGATTAATTTAGATATTAATTTAAGGGACCTTCCGTACATCCTTTTTACATTCCAAATATTCATTATCTTTCTATTTCTCCAAATATTTAAAAAAAATATAGTATAGTTATTATATATTTGTATATATTAAAAATATATTTATTTTAATATCATTTCTATATAAGGGGTCATTCATGATATAATTTTCATTCAAATTTCCCACTATTAATTAAAAATCATTTATGGTGATTTTAACAATTATTTTTTCATATCATCCACCAAAACCTTTAAAATGGATTAATACATGAATATAATTTGAGTATTAATATTAATATATATTGATATATATAACACATAAAGTGAAATTATAAATTAAATCTACTTATTAGTAGCATTTCAAAAAATCAACCTTTTGTTTTTCAAAAAAAACTTCTACAAAGTGGTTAATTTTTATTCTCACATCATCAAACCATATCATGGAATATTCAATGATGGGAATTAATGATAAATACTTATGTTCCGTTAATATATGAATATAAATAACATTTTAATTCATTCTTCTCATATAAATCATTTTTTATATCTTTTAGAAATTCATTGAGTTTGGATCTTGACACCCAGTTTTTTCTCCCATGATTTTACCATACATGAGAATTATGTATGATAAATTTTCTATATTTTCTACTCATATGTGTGATAATTACTAATGGATGACTGGTGTCAGAATTATATACCCTTAAAATGAATTTGGTATTATTTCTGATGATACAACATGGTGTGTGGTCAATGATTCTAAAGAACTATTTGAGTTGGAATTTTCCTAGCCAATAATCATATGTTTATAATAAAGAGTTACATGAAATTTTCTTATGAACCAATGTATACGTGTTCTCCATATTCTACTTATTTGATGTTTTCATGTATTTATCATTATTACATTATGCACTAATATTATCATTTCCTTATTTTATGATTCTTTTTGTAAGATCATTCCCTATGTAATATCATGTTATACCTCCCATGTTATACTCCTTTATTTTATCAATACACCAACTAGGATTTCAAGATCCCTATTTTCAATATCTATTTCAATATGTAAGTCCCTATGTTATTTTGTGGATATATTGGATTTACAATACTCTATATACTAAAAAATTATTTTATGTTTTAAAGTAGTTTATTTTTTAATCAAATTATTTAATGAACAAGACCCTAAATATTCATCTTTTATTTTTTGTAAACAATATTAAAATAGATGAATTAATATGTTTTTAATGTTGTAGTTTTCAAATTTTCTATAAAAAATAGTTATATTAAATTTTTTATTTTATAAAATGAATATATAAATGAAAATTCCACAGATAAGAAAATATAGAGGATAATAACCAAATACATTGTTGATGTAGAGAGTGTGTTGTTTTCCTAGCAGATAAATCCCTAGATAGATACTAGTTTGTGGAAATGTAATCGTAATATATTTCCCAAGAAGATATCAAATTTAAAATATTTAGTCAGGTATATTTCCATCCCCATTCAAGTGCATGATCTGTGGGCCCCTACTGCACACTAGGTGAGACAGTCAGAAGGGATATGTTTATATTAATTCCAATTATCTATAGAAATAATTTAGATTACTTTAAACATATTTTAAATAATTTAATATGTATTTGGAATTAGAGAAACCAATTTCATGTTGGAAATAGATAGCCCATATTAAGACATAAAACTTCATAATCCATGATTTTTCCTTCATTTACATGTTACTCCCTGTAAGTATATTTTTTACCATGTAATTATTTTTAATCAAATTATTTTCATCATAAAATTACATCATGTCATACAATAGATGGATGTGGGAGTAAATATGTTAATTCATTATGAAATGGGCAATGTGATGGAGGCTTTGATTGAATAACTAGTAAGATCGAAATGTTAAAATCATAATTCATAGATGTATTGAAATACATACACAAGATATGAACAATTAAATGAATAACAATGATTTCCCTTGAGTGAGATAGATAAATTTTTGTCTTTTTGGTATCAAAGGACTATAATTTTTATTAGATATGATAATACCATAATCATATATTAATTTATTAAATATAAAAAATATATATTATATATCCTTAAATTCTCTAAACAATATCATGTTATATTGATTATTTATCACTTTTACGGAGAAGCTGATCAAAGGTTGATAGTGATTGTGAATATTAAGTGTATGAAAATAAAATAATTTATGTATTGGGATTAATTAATAAATATTTATACGAATAATTTTTTTCCACCAAATCTCCATTATAAAATTGAGAGTGATATTCTTATACTCATAAAAATGGATTTTAAATATATTAGGTCTTATGAGATAAACATAATAATACATTTTAATTTTTTTCATACTTTTCATGATCCTTGAAAGAAATATTAATCATATATTTTTTTGGATAATTATTATAATTCAAAAATAATTTCTGGTTCTAGACATTAAATGTTGTGTAGGTTTTTTCATATAACCAATAAAAGTGTATATTGATCTGGTTGATTCTCATGATACTATATAATAGAAAAAATATAGATATTTACCCTATAGAATTCCTTGATAAAACTGTTAATGGTATGAAGATAAAACATTATAACAACCATTTTTTGATGAAATATCCTTAATACTATCTCAATATTACTAAAAATATATTAAATTATTTAATGGATGGGAACATATTTAACGTATATTGAGGTGAGAGGTGAATGCCAAAAAATGTATGGAAGAATAAATGTCAGGATCATTCGTCAATTTTTTAGTGTTACAACTATAAAAAATAAAGACAGTGTGTAAATCAGTGTAGAAATACAAGGGTTTTGTATGCTAACCAAAGAAAATAATGTTTTATTCACATAGAAAATGGGAAGTATTATGAAATCATTAATATGAATGATGAGAGAGAGAAAATCAAGTTAATGGTACTCTAGTTATTAATTCAAGAATTGCCACCACACTCTTATATTATATTTCACTACATTAATTTATGTAAAGTAATATTAGTAAAACAATTAAAACATCAGCAAAAAATATATATGTTAAATTAACTGTATAGAACAAAAAATAACTATTTCAACTTAAGAATATATATTCTATAAATTTTTTATATATGGAATGAATCTCCTAGTAGAAATTGTAATAATTTATTTAGTAAAATTTTACATTATTCATGGATTGGAATGGTTTTTAGATAAAATCTCACATAAACATCTGAAAAAATAAATCCAATTATTTATTATAAATTATCCAAAATTATATAGAATTGTATGGCTGAGGATGAATCATATTTGTAATATTATCTAAATGGATTGATAAAATTTCTATATCAGAATGATAATGTATCCCAAATAATTGATTCAATGGATATAGACAATTTTAATGTTATTCCCCTTATAGGATAGTTTCTTGATGTATTTACTAATTAGTTTCACAGTCATCCTCTTGATAAAGAGGTTGAGTTCTCAATTGAATTTACCACTGTTTCTATAATGATATCTATGACCCCATAATTAGTGGCCCCACTGATGTAGTTGAAATATTGAATTAATTACAAGAGAATTTGAATATGAGTTTTATACTACCGAGTGATTTATTCTGGTGTTCACCAGTTCTCTTCTTCAAAATGAAGGATATTTTTATGTATCTATATATTGATTATCATGAAATAAAAAATATAATGATAAAGAATATTTATCCAATTTAAAAAATTGATGATTAATTAGATCAGTTGAATAGAGTGCAATATATCCCTAATGTGGACATTCAGTTATGATATCATCTTTTAAATGTACTTAAATATGATATTAATATGACCACAATCCAAACCATTTACACATACAATGAGTTTATATTTATGTAATTTCAAATCCTGTGTTCTCTAGTAATCTTAATGGACTTACATAATTGAGTACTTATAGTTTTCCTTAACCAATTTGTTCTATTATTTAAATACTTAATTATAATATATATAAAAATAAGGGAAGAACATGAAGATAATCAGACTACAGTGCATATGAAATTATATATGGATATATTATATAAAATGTATTTTACATTTTATATTTTTATGTAGAATGTGGAATTTGTGTTTCATGTTATCATAGTTATGGGGATATCATTGGGCCTATTCATGGATATAATAATTGAGGATTATACTAGAAGATCATTTATGATAGAGATCCATAGTTTCCTTGGATTAGATGGGTATTATAAGTAATTTTTTTAAAAAAAAATTTAACGATTTTCATTCAATATAAAGAACAAATAATAATGGAGCTGTGTATGCATAGATTAATAAATGTTATGATATAATCATTGAGTAGAATAAAAATCTAAATACGACACATGTGCTTAATAACCCACAGTTGCGGAATGATTTATGATATATAGTGATGTTTTAGAGAGGGGTATATGATATGTGATAATGAATAATGATAAATTAATATCTTATGAATCAATAATGACATAAGTGTATATAGATAACTGTACCATTCAGGGCATTAAATTAGTTATGGTAATAATCAAATTTATTTAGAAAGTATTTCAATAGAGAGAAAATTGATATATATATATATATATCCAATCTAAAATATAGTTATATATATAATCAAATACAAGTAAATATACTGGAACCATATCATTTGAGATAATTGAGAATGAATCAATTTTCATTGACATGAAAATGATGTATATTGTATTCTTGAAGAATGTAACACCATCAGGTCTTTATTATATTATTTTTCTATCATCAATATGAGAAAGACTAATAATGATAAACCAAATGATGTAAAGATACATATGAATGTAGATTACATGATGATGTTAAAATATTCCATGATCATTGTAGCCAATGATGGATATTTTAGATTTTGGAAATGGATATGTTTACCCAAGAAATTGAAGTTGAATAAGTTGATTTTTAATGAAGACCACATCTAATCATTCTTCATCAATACAAAAATCAAATAATTGATTATATATCTCCAATAAAATTAATTTTTTTAAACTATAAAGATATATTTTACAAAAATATAAATCAACGTGACTAGTTTATCATAATGTGAAATTTGAGAGAAAACTTTACATGGGATAATGAAATCATTTCCAATAACTATATGGAAATATGAGATCATCATGGTAGAACGTGTCACTGGTATTTTGAAGACATCAAGAGAAAAAAATGCTACATGGGTTATTATGTAACATATTACAATGACTGGTAACTTAATTATCATTTGATAAAAATTCTCAACTGAACGCCTTTTAATGATATATATTAGATACGTTTGTTGACCTATAGGACACCCCTAAAAATTTTATCTAATAATTATCCATTGACTATTCAATGATCTAGAAATGTATTCATCATGCTCTTAACATAGAGTTAAACCTCAGTATGGCTAATCATCCTCAAATTGATATTAAATATCAATGAATTATATTAATAATTGAGGATATGTTGAGAGATAACTCAATAGACATTAAAATTGTCAAGGAGAAACATGTTCCACTAGTCATGTTCATATATATTAATGGTATTCCCTAAATAATCCAAATGGCCCCATAAAAATCCCACTTTTGGGATACATGTAGAAAACTTTCATTTTAGTATTTTGTTGGTAAAAGAATTTTATTAATATATCAAATGGTTACTGAAATTCTAGAAGAAGTAAATATCATTCAATAATACATCAATGACATATAGAGTCGAAATAATAGCTCTGTGGACATAATCTGATAAGGCAAGGAGTTGGAGGATGGTGATAATGTGATTATCCAAATATCTCTATGGAAGAGGGTCATGAGGTACGAGTATTAAAGGAAGCTATGTCAAAGATACCTGAGCTCATATGAGAATCCACATACGATCAATGATGTGGCATGTCGAGATGATCCCCATCCTAACGTGACTAATGTTGATGATGTCTTCCATGAATCATTCTTGAGGAAGTATATAACAAAATCGTCACTTGTACTTAATGTAGATGTGATGTAACTAGAGGTAAATGTCTATTATAAGGGGAATTCGATGGAGATGGAGGATCTTGAAAGATATATTCTACAAAAAAAGACAAATAACCTTTTAAAAGAACAGTGGTAAAACCATATTTTATATGAGTAAACATGCAAATCATGAGAGACCATGAAATAGAAGTACCCTAATATGGTTTCAATGTAGTATTTTTAATGATATTATGCAGGGGATCTTTTATAAGGGGAGATAAATTTGACAACCGTAGAATTCAGTATATCGTTTCTTTTAAATTTGATAACATTATTCACTCTCTATAAAATCAAATTTGGAAATACTGATAAATTTTTTATATCACTAAAAAAATATTTTCTACTATCCATATCTGATCTAAGATATTTATATTTATTAAATTGGATTGTTTGTATAAAATAATATTAAAAAAAATCATAATTTAAAACACCATTCTTCATAAATATTTTTTTTACCAATATTCATTATATTCAAAATAAATATTTGAATATTTAATTTTATAGAATAAATTAAAATCACATATAAATTGAAAATAAAAAAATCATCATAGTGTGAAATTTTTTGTACGTTATGATACTGAAAATGTTTATGTTAATAGCAAAAAAATAGAATATTTATATAATATTTCTATTCAATTAAAATATTATTAAATAAAATACTTATGAAACCCAATTTATCTAAAATTATAGATATATAAAAAATATTTTTATATATACCATCTTGAAAATCCCATGGTTAAGAATTTTTTTTATCATAAGTGGTATTTTATTATAGCAAATATTTTCACATATATTATATGTTATATTACTAAAGTACCTTTTTGATATAGATAAATTTAATTAGATTAAATGCTGGATAAATATTTAATTAACATGTAACAATTTTATTCAAATAGTACTCTTATATTTCAATTATTAAATTATTTACTATGATTGTTCTTTAATTAGGACTAATTTTTGATTAAATTATTAATCTAATGTTACATGAATTTTTATAAGTTTATCTGACCTTAAACAACTTATAGATCAAATTTTTTGTTTTAAATGTCTTAAACATATGTATCTACCCAAAAATGGAACCTAACTCACTTAAAATTCATGATCATCGATCTTTACACACCACATAACATTAGTTTCCCCGAAAAGTGAACATTTTTCACTTGTAAATGGATAACTGTTCCAATCTATAAATAAATGAACTCCCATTAAAAATAACAATTAATAACTTACCTAAATTAATCTCATATAGTTCATTTACCCTACTTTAATATCATAGCCAACATAATTTATCATAAATAATTTATCTTATATAAGTATTTCATGATAAAGTTCAAAATCTAAATGAAGTTATCAAATTATTCATAACCTATAAATTATCTTTTTTATTTCATCTAAAAAATAAAATCTATTGATTAAATAGTATAATAATAAAAATGTTAATTAAGTTATTATACATTATTATAATAATAAAATATACCTTTTATTCTTTCATATAAAACCACTCATAAAATAAGAATTTCATTACATGTTTTTGCACACCATCGCATCCATGAACGATGTGTACTATTTTCCTTAACTGCATTGCATAGATGGTCAAAAATGGGTTTTAGTGAATAAATATTATATTTATAACATATTTATAAGAATGAAATTAAAAATAATTCTATGTCAAAAAACCATACCATTTTATGGAAAATTCAACTTTCTACTTCATTTACATGTAGATTACAGCCTCCACATAATGATTATTTTTTGTTATCAATTACCTGAAATCATGGATGAATTAAAAATCATGTTGATATATTAGTATTATATTTTATATATTATTTAAAATAATGTGTTTTAGGGTTTGTATTAATAATAATCATATCAATGATTAATATGCTAAACGATCCCTATAAAAATTAACCTATCCTCATAGTGTAATCGAAATAAGTAGACCAGATTTTTTAAATATAAAACATATGAAAATAAGTATAACCTTGGAAACTAGTTATGTTATAATATGTTTATCATTTAAGGTGATATTAATCGTAATTAATAATATTTAATGTTATGTAAAACTACATTATTCTTATAGACAAGTTTTTAAGGATCATCAATAACCCATTGCAATATTTCGATTAAACATCATCAATATTTATATCCCATTTATGGAAAAAATTTCTCATTTAATTATTCTATATTTCTATTTATTTCCCAAACTTATATTTTACATAAATATCCAATCTATTTATCGGGTTATAAATTTTTTATGTTTCCCATTAAATAACCAAATTTATAGAAAATTTATTTTAGGGGCTCTTAAAAATTCTAATTCCAAATCAACCATCACCCTATAAATTTTATTTTAATACAATAATTGGATTTTAACATTGGGTATTATTTTTTTAGAACCCTTCAGGTTCAAATATGATTTTGAAGGAAAATTATGATACAGTTTCTCCAATATATCATATTCTAATTTGAGAAAATATCACCAAAGTGGTACTTTTATTCTTACTTAATAAAAAATTCCCATGAATATATATAACATAGTTATTGATGAATAGAATTATAATCCATTCATATAATAATGTAAAAATAAATTCAAATAATTTTTCTCTCATTAATCTTTATGTTATAGGGTTCAAATATTCATTGACAGAAGATTATGATACCTAATTCCTTATCATCAGTTTTAATGATGTATAATACTTATGTTTTGTATATTTTACTGATCTGAAAAAAATTGTAGAGTAATATTTTTATATCAATATACATGAATTTTTTTGATAAATAAACATAGCCAACATTGTGAGTGCGATGTTTTCTTTGAAAACTATCTGTTGTTAGTGAGGTAGGGAGCCTTGAAATATTATTATAATGTCATTTTCAATTTTTTAAAAAATTTAAATGACTACTTTATGTTATATTATAATCATGTTATATTCATGATCTTATGTTTTATTTTCTTTATTCCATGATCTTATTCTTATTATCATTATCATTAGGATATCATGTTATGCCTCCCATTTTATACACAATGGTTTTGTTTATAACCCTACTAGGATTTCTATCTCAATAGTTTCCTTCTATATTTCATAAGGATATCCTATATAGTGTTATGTGGAGAAATTAAAGTTAGAAGATCCTTATATATATTAAATAATATTAAATATTATCTATTTTAAAATGCTTACTTATGTTTCTAATCTTACTGTTATATTACACCCTAGATCCTTTGCATTTATTTCTTGTAAACTATGATAAATGTTATATACTAATACATATTTAATTCTTGGGACTCCATAAAGTGTTAAAAAATCACCTATCAAAAATACATATAGTAAAAATATCATCCTAAAACATCTTATTCTTCCTCTACAATTATTAATTTAAAATAATAAATCCATACATCTTCCGGAATGAAAATATTTCATGCTGTACAACCCTTCTCAATAACACCTTAACAAAAAACATATAAATTCAAAAAAATCTCAAGATGAATCAATGAACTATTTTATAGTTATTATAGAGTGAATGATCTGACTAATATTCTCCATATTATAAAAAATATTTAATATATATAGATTCATCAATAATACAAATGTCTATAAGATAAAAAAAACATTTAATATCAAATGGATGAAAACTAAAAGAAGATATTCAATGAAGATATAAAATTTGATTTATCTCATGAAATAGATAAAATAACTTGTAAAATGATAATTTTTATTTTTTATGTATTATTTTTTTCACCGTTGATGTAATTTCTATATAATATTAAAATTTATAAAACAAAAAATTTCAATTTTCAAACTCATTTACATGTCTTTATGTAAAAATATAAAATGAGTGTTGAAGTCGTAAAATTAATTAGAATCTATAAAATTTAAAAGGAGTCTCATGATAAAGACATATGATATGGACAAAAATAAATTATATATGTAAAAATTTCAAAGTGTCTCTTGAGATTTTAAGATTCATTGAAAAATAAAAAATTCTAAAGACATATATTGATTTTCAAAAAATTAGTATAGCTCTAAAAATATTATGATAATTTCATATGCTCAATGTTGTGACCCAAATATTTCTATCTAGGACATTAAATTATATTATTGAATATTTTAGGATCCATATTCTGTGATGATGTCAGGTTCTGAAGCGCGATGAGAGAGAGATTAATTTTATAATAAAATTAATTAAATTTAATAACATTTCAATGATATTTTATATAAATAATAGAGTATCTATTAAAATAAGTCCTATATTTGAATTCTAAGGCTATGGGTTATTACATATCATGGTGTTTACATGATAAATATCTAAATGTCGGTCAGTGCCGAATGTTTGGATGATGCAGCTATTGGCGGGTACCATAAGTGGATTAGTTAATTAATTAATATAATTTATTCATTTAATCACCAAAACTAGATTAAATCATTAAATATCATCTTATATATTGTCAATAGGGGTTTTTTTCAAATCATAGGGATTATTGAGATGATGTTTAATCATTCTCCATTATTAGAACTAGATTAGATTATGACTGTGGATCAGATCAACGTCGATTGGTAGATGGCAGATGTTAAAAATAATCCTCACAAATGGAAAACATGTTCTCCATAAATTATCGATCCAAATAAATTGGTAGGTTTCATCATTTAATTTGGTTACCCAATATTAAATTATTGAACATGTTCTTATATGATATTATTTGATCACAGATTAATTATTACTTCACATGAGCATGTTCGTTGAATTAAATTGTTTATTCGATTTATTATTTGTTATTTCATAATACTCACAATGAATATCCATGATACATGTTCATTGGAAAATAAATCTAGGATAATTATTTTGTACTATTATTTTTATTTATTTTCCCCTTTATTTCATTATATTCTTCACCATTGGTATATGGGGTCATGACTCCACATTTCCGAGTGATACAGAGCATGATCGGAGCCCTAGATTCAAAGTAATTGTTACCAAAATTATTAAATTAGTTCTTTGTAGATGAATCAAGATGGAAAATGAATAATACTCTATGAATCTGGGATTGAAATTACAGACATATAATAGAGGTGCATTATAAATGTTGCATCTTTGAGGATTTGATCAAAAATCCATTTTCCAGCAACAAGAGACCAAAAATCAATGACTAATGGTTCTAACATAATTTTTGGGTGTTTAAACTATAGAATACAAGGTGGTATATCTAGATATATATTCCAAAAAAAGTATATCAAATTCTAATCAAATCTTGACTACATGGTGTGTACTGGGATGAACAAATGTTGTCTAGTATTCTTGCTGCAGGGACTTGGGTTTCATGAAAAAGATAAGGATGTCCAGGAATGTGGATGGGCCATAATGATTTTGACCCTCATTGGGTTGCCAAGATGTGTGATTGATGCATATGCCTACAAAACAATTTGGGAGGATAGACCATGTACTGAGGGAGTACATGGGAATGTGTCAGTACCAATGCACAACCAGGTACATTTCCAAGTACACATGCATGTCATGGAAGACATGGGCATGACTAAGAGCACATGGATATAACACGGTTATCTATGAAACACTATGTGGACTCGATAAACACCATTTATGCTAACATGGACACTGTGGAATATACATTGGAGGATGTCACACCCAGACTTTGTAATTTATTTTTATTTTAATATTTTTGGCCTCTGCATTCTTGCGTTAAAGATCAGGCTGGGACCAGGTTTAAAAATTTCTGGCATGTAATATTTTTGGTGGGTTTCAGACCCATTCACGAGCACCACGTGGTTTGTAGTGATGATGTAGTAACCCCAGGTGCTTGTCCGGGTTCCCAAGTGGACTGCGTTGAGGCACGCAATTTTTATGCATGTTTTTTTAATTAGTGTGATGAGAATTATGGTACCTGATTTATAGAATTTGATAATTAATTAGATTATGTTATAAAATGAATGGTTTTTTATAATAATAATATTATGTTTTTGTTATTATTATTAAAATTATTATTATTCATTATATTATTATCATTATTATTAGTTTTATTAATATAACTATTAGTATTTTATTAAAAAGAAAAAAAATTAAACCCTAATTTTCCAACCCCCTTCTTTCCCCTTCCTTGTTTGTGCACAACAGCCCCCCCAATTTATCCTCTCCTCTACGCTGCCTCCCACATCCGGCCGCGTCCTACTCTCGAAGGCACCCCTCCAGCCTCGCTCTGTGCTACACTAGACCCCCAACCTCTCTGCGCTCTCCTAGGACCCCACCCTAGCCTGCCTCACCTCGCCCACCTAATCACACCACCCTCCACTCCACTTACCTACTACCTCTCCCCGCCGCACGCTGAACCTCCATTTCTGACCAATCGCCTCTCCCCGCATCATGCTCACCCTTCATTTTCGGCCATTCGCCTCACCTTGTCACGCCTCCAGCCAGGCTATGCTTTGAACCCACCCCATCTCCCCACTTCTGGCCAGCCGACCCCTTTGCAATATTCTCTGAGGAACCCGATCCTGGTGACCCACAACTCCATTCCTTCGGATAATCATCTCCTTAGTATATATCTTCCTTAGTTTGGAGTTTTTTGTTAATTTTATTGAAACCCGTATTCTTCTGTTTGTAATATTTATGTTTTTTTTTCATTTTTTAGGTCATGCAATTCATCAATGACCTTCCTATCTCCCTTCTGTTGAGGTTCTGTCGTGTCCACTCTTGGTTTGAGGTAGGTAATTCCATTGTTTTTTCCATTCAATAGTCAAATTGATGTTTGGGTGTTTTGATAATTTTATTTTATGTGACTCCCATCTTTTTTATACCCAAAAATTTTCAATCTATAGTGTTATTAAATTTATAGAATTAGTCAAAAGAATTTTTTTTGACTCATTTCCAGGTTTGAGTCTGCATTAATTTGATTATGTTCCAAATCCTATCTTGATATTGTTTTTGGCTATTTTTGGAATGTTTCTTTTTATGTAAATATATTTTGATAAAAAAATTACTTTGAAGGTAAACATTTCGTTATGATAATGTTTATGTGAACTTGAAACATTTGATAAAATACTATAGTGTTCAAAGTGGAATTGATGGTTTTTATGAAATGATTATTCTGGATTATGTTGTGTGTCTACATTGGTTATTTGTAAACATGGTTTGGTTTTTAATATTGGTATTGGTATAACAAGATAATAGTGTTAAGTTGTTAAAATAAAAAAGGGGATCATTGGTTTTTAATATGTTGGTGGGAGTTCTTTTCAAATATAGTGACCTGTTGGTTTTAGTTTCATAGTGGTACTTTTGTGGAAATAGTGATCATTGTTTTTGTGAAACATAGGTGTTCCATTGGATGTTGGATCTTCCATGGGTTCACACGGTGCACCCATGTATGTGCCTTCAAGTTACAGTGACACCTTTAAACTAGTGTTTCCTTAAAACCTTGGTTTTCTAAATGGTTTTTTACTCCAATGTAAGATTCGGTCCTTTGGGTGGATTTTTTGAATGGTTGTAAGGGTGATCTCAAGGGTGTGACAGTTCGAATTTGAAAATTTAAAAGTTGCATTATGTAATGTTTTGGGTAATGTTTTTGGACATGGAAACTTAAAGGCCCATTTGCCTATTCCAATTCATGGGTGGAGTTGTGTTAACTTTTAGAATGCTTTGTGTTTGGAAATTGTGACTGCCTGGTTGGAACTTTAAATGTTTTTAGAATAATGATTTTGACTTGGGCATGTCATGATGATCCATTTGGATCGTTCAACATTAATGTAATGTTTGTGTTGACTCTTTGAAATGAAGATATTTTCATTATTGTATGATCATATAAGAGCATTAGTATTTTGAAAATGGTATCATATAGTTTTCATGATTTCATGGCATGCATGCCATGTTAGAACCATTGATGATAGTATATATATATATTTGTGTGTGTGTGTGTGTCTATACTGGGGCACCTCTATATGGGGATATCCCTTATGGGTTATCGTATGGAGTGTCCGTGTTTGGGGGAAGCAAGTCTGGTGAGATAAGTTCCGCGTGCGATGGCCTCTTACTTACACAATATTAGTGCAATCACCACGGGTTCCTGGGTATCTTTTAGAAAATGAATGATGGTTTATGACTAACCCTGATTAGACAGGCACATACCCCGTGGATTTATTTTTAGGCTAGGTGGGCTTTGTAGTAGTTTTGGTCAGTCTGGGCAGCCAATGGGTTATATACTATGGAGCTTCACCATTCTTGGGCAGGTGGTTCTGAAACCATGAACGTCTTGAGGTATTCTACGGATGTTTATGATCCCCCATGGTAACTCGATTATTTTCATTTCTTTTTTACTTTTTGTGCACTGGTCTTGTTTACATTCAAAGAAATAGTTTATTTTTATCTTTCACTCATAATATTTTTAATCTAGCACAACATTGGTATATTCTGTTTTTGATTTTATTTATAAAATGACATATGATTTTGGAAAATGGTTTGTAGCATGTGTTGGTTTTCTAAATGAAAAAAGGTGTTTCTTATTTTCAAATGTGAAAACCCTAATTTTAAAATTTTATTTAAAACATGAATTAATGGATTGCTTCAGGAAAGGAGAGGTTGGATTTTGTGGGTTATCTTGGAAACCCAACTGATTATCATTAATGCTCACGACTATCTTTATCAATTTAGTTGTATGTTTCATTGCCCAGGTTTTCTGTGCTGAGTTTCTCGTTATTAGAGCAATGTTAGCCTTCTGTTGGGAGGCAACATGAAAGGTTGTATAGAGGTATGTTTTGTTTTATTTCATTTCCGCTGCTAGTAATATATTTATTTACTATTTATTTATTTGTTAATTTTTTTCTAGGGGCCAAGTCTTTCCCAATGTTTAAAATTTTAATTCTTCACACTAGTTACCAGCCCGTTGACATCAGGAATTCCCCTAAGGCTATGTCGTGGAATGGCTCGGGTGACCGGTTTAGGGTCGTCCTTGGTTGGTTCGTGAAATAATGGTATTAGAGGGGGTCTAGTTATTTTTGGTTTTTGGTATATGGAGATTAGGATTTTTAGGAAACGAGAGGTAGGTATGGGAAGGGCATCATGAACCCTGTAACATTACATACCTCAAGTCATGAGGGGTAGTCCAAGAATTGATTTCTTGTCTAATTCTTATTTGTTTTTGATTTAGGGATGACAACGGAGGAAAACTGATGTTACCTTGTGATTTTATATGGAGTAGTGACCCATGTTGAATCATTGTAAATGATTTAAGTACCTCGTAGTCGTTGATGCTTTCTTGGGTCATGGACCACTACCATGTCACTAGGTTAAGCATGAATACTAGTCCCTTCCTTCGGTGATTTGATGCAAGTGAAGTGTCATCTTAGTTCTGGTTCATTTAAGTGAATTCTTGAAAATGAAAAATGGTTTTTGAAATGAGAATGATTTCTTTTAAATGGATTTAAATTTTGGAAATGGATTTTCAAAACTGAAAGCTCTTGGTCTAAAAATCTGGTGTTTTCCTGGTACTGGTAAAGATATGGTTTGGGTGAAACCTCGGGTACTCTTAATGAACGTTTTCACATGTGAGAGAATGCATGGGATGTGTATGTCGGTGCATATAGATGGAAGAAGATGAATATATGTGCAACAATTCATTTGATTACTGGGGTGTTCACTTGGAATTAATGGCTTGACCTTGACTTTTTTTCTAAAGTGATTTTAAAAAGGTAAAATGATATTTGGAAATTGAATTTTGTTTGAAAAGTGGGTTTCATATTTGGAAAGTGTCCTTTAAGGTATACAGTTTTGAAATCTAAAATGAAATCAGGAATTTTGTATGTGTTTATATTTGCTTATTTAATTTGAGCTGATTGTTTTGGATTAAGGTGCTCTATTTGATGAAGACTTCTCTCTTCATTTTGGGTATTCATCTAGAGAAGAAAGAGAGGGTCCTACTTTCTTAAGACCATCAATTCGAGAAGTTGGTGGATGAGGCGTTCTAAGATAAACTGGTCTCTAGAGTGCAGATGCTTGGAAATCCAGCATATCCATTTACTCATGAAGGTTCCCCATATGGTAAGCAAGATGTTCGAGAAGAACATGTTTCGAAAGAGTCATCTATAGTGATTTTGTATTGTAATTTGTCGGACCGTTCAGTGGTATGCCACCAGTGTGGCTAGTTCGGGCACGTGAAGCTATCATGTCGCATCTCACTAATGATGTGTCATCATTGCGGGTGCCTAGGTCATCTAGAGACGTTCTGCAAGAAGTGTTGCGTGAAGAAGATATTATGACAGGATGAATTTAAATGACTGATTTTGAGACAGGATATGCTTCAGCCATTTGTGCCCCAACCATAGGCCTTGGCGTGAAACTCACGCTCTGTCGGGAGTTTTTAGGGGTGTGAAGCCTTGGACTGGGCCTTCTGTTTATTATTGGTAATAAAACATTTAAAGTCTTTTTATTTTCATTTTTGTACTATTAATGTTTAGATGCTATTGTATGTTCATAGTTTCATCATGGATTTATAGTAGACATGTTATGTTGTAATTGAACAGTTTTGTTTGTCTGATTATGATTTTTTAAATAGTTGATTTTACATAAATGTTGTATTTACCTTGTCCAGGTTGATCATGTTTTAGGGGTGTTCATTTGGAGAAATAAGTGCTCGTGAAGGAGTTAAGGCTTGTAGTTATACTCAGGTCCACTATTTAGATCATGTTCTTCTCAGAGGGTTTTCTCTAGTGGTCATGGTTATTGGTACTGGTTGAGAGTTCCATGATTCAGTTGAGGTATTTTTTTTCTCATGCTATAGAGATATTTTGGATTAGTTTGGAGTTCCCACGTCACACCCCTCTCGGGGTGGTATGTTTAGGTATTAAATTATTGCGCAAGTTGAATTCATGTGGTGGGGAGAACCCTCTTGTGTTATACTGTTATATTGTGGCATGGTTCTTTTCAGTTTCATTTAGGCATGGATTCTTAATTTTTACATAGTTCAGTTGGGTGACTTTCTGGGTTCCGAAAGTGTCTATGGTGTAGAAAATTGTCACACCCAAATTATCGAATTTATATTTATATTATTATTTCTGGGATCTGCATACTCACATTAAGTGTTGGGCTAGGACGAGGTTTAAAAATTCCTGATGTGTCATTTTTTTAGGTGGTTTCAGACCGGTGCACGGGCACCACATGGTTAGTAGTGACAGTTTGGTCTCTCTAGGTGCATTTGTGGGTGCCCAAGCAGACTACGTTGAGGCACTAAATTTCATGCCCATTTTTTTACGTCATGCGATGAGCACGCGAGTACTCGGTTTCAAAAATTTGATAATTAATCTAATTATGTTTTATAATGAATAGTTGTTAATAATAATATTATTATATAGTTGTTATTATAATTATAATTAAAATTATTATTTATATTATTATTATTATTAGTTTTTTTATTATAACTATTTTTATTTTATTAAAATAAAAAAAATTAAACACTAATCTACCCCTCTTCCCCTTCACTATCGGCATGCACCAGCCCCCCCCCCCCCCCCCCCACAGTGCTCTCCTCCATGCTCTAACATCGTCTGGAAACCTCCCCCTCCTGGAGGCACTCTTCCAGCCTCACTTTGCACTACACCTGACCCCCAGCCTCACCATACTCGCCTAGGACCCCGCCCCAGTCGGCCTTGCCTCGCCCTCCTAATCTCGCCACCCCCTCTCCTTTAGCATACCGCTTCACCCCGTTGAATGTTGACCCTCCGTTTCCAGCCGGTCGCCTCACCCCCGCCATGAATCTTGGTGGGCTATGCTTCGAACCCGCCCCCTAGCCGCACATCCGGCCAGCTAGCCCCTCTGTGATCTTCTCTGATGAACCTGATCCTGGTGACCCACAACTCTTTTACTTCTAATAATACCCTTTGTTTGTATCTCTTCCTTTTTTTGGAGTTTTTCATTATTTCTTTTGAAACCCTTATTCTGCAGTTGTTAATTAGTGCATTTTTCATTTCATTTAGGGTGTGCGATTGGTCTGTGGCATTTTGCTCTCCCTTCCGTTGAGGTTCTGTCATGTCATCCATTGGATTGAGGTAGGTAATTCCATTTTTTTCTTTTCATAGTCTAATTGATTCTTGGGTGTTTTGATAATTTTATTTTATGTGATTCACAGCTTTGTTATGACCATAAATTTTCTTGCTATAGTGTTTTAAAATTTTTATAATTAGTCAAATGTATGTTTTTAGTCAATTCTTTGTTTGAGTATTCAGTTATTTGATTATGTGCCAAATCATGTTTCGATATTGTTTATGACTATTTTTTTGGTGTGTTTATTTTTATGTTAATATAGATTGATAAAAAATTATTTTGAGGGTAAATATTTGGTTATGATAATGGTAATGGGAACATGGTGCATTTGAAAAAATATTATAGTGTTCAAAGTGGAATTGACGGTTTTTAGGAAATGTTTAGCCTTGATTATGTTTTGTGTCAGCATTGGTTATTTGTAAACTAGATTTGGATTATATTTTTGGAATTGGAATAACATGGAAATAGTGAAACGGTGTTAAAATAAGGAGGGGTCTCTTTGGTTTTTAATATGGTGGTGTGTGTTATTTTCAAATAATGTGAGCGGTTGGTTTATGTTTCAAAGATGTAGTTTTGTGGAAATAGTGTAGGTTGTTTTCTCAAAATGTAGGCTAGACGTTGGATGTTGGCACATCCATGTGTGTACTTGATGCACCCATGGACGTGTCTTCAAGTGACAATGACACATTTATACTAATGTTTCCTTTAAACCATGGTTTTCTAAATGGTTTTTATCTCCTAAGTAGGATTTGCTCATTTGTGTGGCTTTTGTGAATGGTTTGATGGGTGATATCAAGTGTAAGCCAGTTTGGCTTTGAAAATATACAAGTTGTGTTTTTTTAATTTTTTAGGTAATGTTTTTGTACATGAAAACCTAAAGTCGGGTTTGGCTCTTCCAATTCATGGGTGGAGTTGTGTTAACTTATAGAATGGTTTGTTTTTGGAAATTGGGTGAGCCTTGTTGGAACCTTAATGTCTTTTAGAATAATGATTTTGACATGGGTGTGTAGTGATGGCTCGTTTGGAACATTCAACATTAATGTAATGTTTGCGTCTACTCTTTGAAATGACGACGTTTTGATTACTATAAGATTATTTAACAACATTAGAATTTTAAAAAACGTATCAATTGGTTGTAATGATTACATGGCATGAAGTCCCGGTTTTTAACTTTGATTATATTATATATATATATATACTGGGGAACCTCTATAGGGGGATATACTTTATGGGTTATCTTATGGAGTGTCCGTGTTTGGGGTAGGCAAGTTTGGTGAGATGAGTTGCGAGTGCGAGGGCCTACTACTTGCATAATATTATTGTTACCACCATGGGTTCCTGGGCGTATTTTAGAGATCGAGTGATGGTTGCTGACCAACCCCAATGAGACTGGTTAGTACCCCTAGATTTTTTGTTAGGCCAGGTGGGCTTTGACACTAGATTTGTCAGATAGGGTGGCCAGTTGGTTATATACTTAGGCTCTTTACCATACGCCGGTAGGTGGTTTAGAAACTGAGTACATTCAGTGGTCTTATAGGGGGGTTTATGATCACCCATGGTTACTGGACTATTTTCATTTCTTTTTTACTTTTCGTGCACTGGTATTGTTCACTTTCTGTGTACTAGGTTATTTTCCGCTTTCACTCATACTTGATTTACACTTTCACATCATTGGTATATTTCGTTTTGTATTTTATTTATAAAATGAAAAATGATTTTGGAAAATGGTATGTATGGTGTGTTGAGTTTTTAAATGAGAAAAACGTGTTTCTTATTTTCAAATGTGAAAAATATACTTTTATAATTGTATTTCAAACTTGCATTAATGTATTGTTTTGGGAAAGGAGGCGATGGATTCTTTGGTTTATCTTTCCCACCCTAATGGGAATCTTTAATGATCACACCTATCTTTATCATTTTAGTTGAAGGATTCCTTGCTCAGGTTTTCATGGCTATGTCACCTGTTATTGGAGCAATGTTGGCCTTTGGTCAGGAGGTTACCTAGAAGATCACGTGGATGTATGTTTAGTTTTATTTTCTTTCCACTGCTAGTATTATGTTTATCGATTGTTTTTATTTATCTGTATTTTTTTTTTCACGGTAAAAATCATTCCTAATGATAAAAAATTTGATTCGTGTAACTAGTTGCCAGCCCGTGGGGATCATGAATGCCCCTCTGGCCATGTCGTGGACCAGCTATGGTGACCTGTTCAGGGTCGACCTAGGTTGGTTCGTGATAGAGGAATCAATAAGAATGAAAATAGGAACCAAAAGCTGTGAAGACCCCAAAGAGACCTTGTACGTATTATTTCTACTTCTACATTTTATATCCTCTTAGTTTTGACATTCATTTTGATATATAAACAACCAATCAATATTTTTTTCCATGTAGATTTAACTAGTTCTCATCGTAGTGGATTAGGAGATATTATTCATTATATTCTCTGTATGAAACATCCATAGGCGGTTATTGATGATGGTAGGGATTAGGTAGGATCATATTAGAGTATAGATTGAGGTAGTATATCCCTCTTGTTCTAGGGTCTAGATCCCCCATACATGGCCATTTTAAACCCATATAAAACCATGGTGTATTTTTTCTACACTCTTTATATGTAGAGGTGGTACTCCCTAGTCCCATTAGAGCAGAGTCCCCTATCTACTGAGATGGTACTCCACTGTCATACTAGTGTGTGGGTCCTTCATACTTATTTTATGTATAGGTTTTACACCGTAATCCCATCTGTGTGAGGGTCCTATTAAATGGATATGGTAGTCTCTTATATCACTAGGGTGCGGGTAATTTGAACCAATATTTCAAATAGTGATGGTTCTCCCATTCTGCAGTAAGGTGTGCATCCCCTAATCACAGAGATGGTACACCCCTATGACACAATGGAACATATCCTCCATACTCACTATTTATATAGAGTTGGTATTACCCTACTACATAATGGCATGTTTCCCACATTTATGTATTTATCAATCCCTTGTTATATTAGGGAAGAGTTCCTCTATTATTATTTATCACGAGAGAGATGGCGTTCCCCTCTCCCGAGAACATGTCCTATATATAGGTGGATGGTATCCCCCTATTTCAGTAGGTCATGGGTCCCACATATTCTATGCATATATAAAGATATTTTACTTCAATAAATGTGGTCATGTACAATATATACTATGTTGAATAACCCTATTATACCACATCTTGGTAACTCTATCTTTTTTAGATTACACTCCCCCGTGATATGGATAAAAGACAAGGTGAAAGCCCTCATAATTATATCATCAAATAGACATATGAGAATATATGAATCAATGATATACCATTGGGGTTGTAGGTAGAATCACTTCATGGGGATCAATTATGGGATGGAGTTCCCCTTTCTCTCTCATATTGTTTTTACGAGCATATATCAATGTTCTTGGGTGTCATTTCCCTGTTACATTAGTTTGAGAAGACCACTTCATTCATGTCTTATATTTATCACCTCATAGTTTTTGGGGAGTCTTACTTGGTATTTATATAATCATGCATCCATTGGATATTCCCATATGTTTCAAATATTTAAAAGGTGATGTAAATGATCGGCGGTGATTTAAAATGAGCATAGGGATACTCGAGTGCTTATGTTCCAACACAAGATTTAATGAAAACATGTTTCCAAATAATGTTAATATTTTTGTTATTATTCATTACATGAAACACAAATTTTATATTTTGTTACCCAGAATAGCAATTTTATCTTGAATCGCTATTAGCAATTTGTTTAATATGGGTTACACAAAAAATTAAGTGTAACTTTTGATACATGCTACATTGAGTTAAAAAAAATTACTATAATAATAATATTATTAAATACAATAGTTATCAACTAGCTAAAAAATATGGGGTATAAATAGTATTAAATAAATTAATAATATAAATGGATTACGTATTTATATAAATAAAATTCATTGATTACCAATGAATTATAAATGAAAATGAAAACTCCTTGATGATAAAGGAAATATTTTTCTAGAAAAGTATTTGTGTGAAAATTAACCAAGTTTAGCTCACTAAATTCAATGAACTATTTTTAGTGAGTTATTTTAATGAGATTAATAAATTATATATTTAATTAATTGAATAATAATCATGCCAATTGTTTTCTAGAAAAAAAATATAATAGAAATTATAATCAAAAATATTATTTTTCTAAAAAAACTTTTGTATACATTTCATACAATACTATTTTATAAATATTTTTTCAGAATATAATAATTTTTTTATAATATAAAATAAAATTTGAGCTCATAATTTCATAATAATATTAATTTAATTTGTGTATTGTTTTTTTAAAAGAATTTTTTTTTGAATAGTTAGAAATCTGATTTATAATTGATAACTACATTTTCAATTATATAATTTATAAAGATAAATATTATTGAAATTGTATTTAATGTAAAAAATATTTATAATATATATTTCTAAATCCAATTTATATTAATTTAATCAATTATATAGTAAAATTGGATATAAAAATGTTGTAATATTTTTAACATTTTGACTTTGAAAACACTCATTCTCTTGGTGTCTTTAATAATAATTTGAGATAATATTTTTTCAGTTCTATGAATTGAATTTTGAAAAAATAATTCAAAATATGGAATCAGATTAATTTATGTTTTATATTATGGATGAATAGTTTTTTTTTCAAAAATGCATAGCGAACAAAGTGAAAAATTATGTAATTTGGTTATGGTCGGGGGGAGTACACTAAAAAGTAAGGGATAAAATTTCATAAAAATATCAATGAAAAATATTTAATGTCCACATTTCAAACCTATTCTATGTATTTCACTTCAATAATCCATTTTGGATTCTTTTGGAATTATAAAAATTTGGGTAATCGTTTTTGATTTAAAAATATTCAAGTGTTCTAGTCATAAAACTTATAAAAGTCTACCATTCTCCTCATTTCATAAAGATAAAAAACAATTAGATCTTAAAATTAAAGAAAAAATGACACCCATATTCCCCCTCCCAGCCAATAATTAATATATTGGGTAGAAATCCAACCTAAGATGGATTTTGGGGAAAACATAAGGAGAACACCCAATGAATAGGTAACGTTCTTCAATGAGAAATTTTAATATATTTATTACTCCACTTCCTTCAATTTTACTAAATCATCCTAATATAATATCCTATCTATATTCCATATTATGATATATTTTAATGATATGTTCTGGAGCTAAAACTATCTCCACTTCCTTCCTTGGGGTAATTCAATCATCATTCATGTGTATTGAGTATTACCTCCTCGCAAACCGATGTCATTTCTATTTCCATTACCACCTCTCACAGTTGGGCATAATGATTGATATAAAGGATATATATTATATTTATAAAATTATTACACTAATATTTATTTTGATTATTCAATTTATACCACCATTACATTCCATTCCATAGGATATAATATAACATTTTTTGTGTTTATGGAGGACTACTGCCTCATGAAGCGACATGATTTTATTTGCAAAAATGAATTACATAAAGTTTGATAAGTATAAATATATGTAATATAAATGAAATATTAATGATATATATGACATAATTATAATTATTAATTCATAATATATCAATTTTTTTATTACCTTTTCACTCTATTAATGAAAATCACATCATTCATGTATGTGTGGAATATCACCTACATGATGCGATTCAACACTCTTTCCATCACCGCAACACATGAATGTTATGTATTAATTTATTTAAATAAATAATATATTATATATAATATTATAATATTTATTTATTTAAAAAATATTATTTAATTGGTATTCATTATGACCATTGAAAAATGGAAATGTCAAACATGCATACTTTTAACCCACCATCTCCACGATCACAATATTTTTATTTTATCAAAATAATAATTAATGATTAGTATTAAAATATAAAATGATTTATTAATAAGAAAATAATTTAATTATGAATATTATTAAATATTTTATTTAATGGTGATCAATTATAGGGGACCAAAAATAAAAGACAAAAAACATATTCAGAAAATATGTATTTATTACACAAAATGTGATTTTGACATGGATTTTCTAATAAACGCGTAATAAATTGTCATCTATAAATCATATGTGATATGATATATAAATATATATGTATTATTATAAAATATATTTAAAACAACCTTATTCTTATTAAACAAAATGTTGAATTTTTTTATAATTAACTCTAGACTTATAGTAAGGGATCTAACCTCACTTTTTACTACTATGAAAAGCATGTCATATTCACCACCTATTTATTTAATACAATGAATATAAATCATATGAATTTGTTTATTGATAATTATAATTATAAATATTAGTATTTACTTATCAATTTTAGGATCTCTAATTAATGGTGTTTAAATTTCAATGTTACCAAAGTGAAAAATATTTTATTCTATAATCTCATAGTTTCTCAGGATTATTTATGACAAAGTTTTTTATGATGAAATATTTTGATACATATATCAGGAAACTCTATAATTTTCTAATCCACTCATTATTAAATTAAAAAAGATTTTATCCCTTTCTTTTACTCTGTTAATTTAAAAAATAGTACAAAAATAAATTCTTTTAGGAAAAAAGGAATTTTCAATTGAAAACATTTTTCTCACAAAAAATGTTTTCTAATAATGTTTAAAAAATTTATAGAATATTTTAAATGATTTAATAAAATAAAATTATAGACGATTTATTGTTAATTTTTTGGAAATTAATCTTATTTTCAAAAAATAATTATAGTTTTCCTTCTACATAAAATGATAAAAGAATATTTTTTATAATGTGTATTAAATGAATGGACTTTCAAAATATCAGGACCAAATTTTCATTAATGCTTCATTTATAAAGTTAAATTTAATTTTCAAAAAACACATATTAAAAAAATATTTCTATTTTAAAATGTTTTTTAATGAGAAAGTGTTATTTTCAACATGAAATGTGTAAATGATTTTAATGATTCCTATATATGATTTCTATTTTATTTTCAATTAAAAATATTAAGAAAATAATGTATGTTTTAAAATGAGTTTATCAATTCAAAAAGTTTAATTACCTCATGAAATGTATTGAAATATTTTTTAAATGATTCATTTATTATATTTTCGTGTCGATTTTAAAAGACAACTATATTTATTTTATTTTATTTTTTTAAAAAAAATACAGATAACTATTATCTTCTTCATGAAATGTTCCTTGTAATTTATAATTAAAAATAAATGTCCAAAAAATATTATATCCTTTGATTTAACTAATTATTATTTAAGGATATGAATAAAGTATTTCTTTCAAATTCATTATCTGAATAGTTTATGATGATAATATGTTCACAAACCAATTTATCTTCAATGACTTACACAATGATACAATTATTATTAAACATTATTATTTTTTAACAGGTTATGATTTGATGATATATGTACATTATTATAAAAATCATATGCATTAAATAGGTTATGTTATGGGGAAATATATATGAAGCACATTTCTTTTCATGTGTTATTATATGACGAATGTTTTATGATCTTGTAGAAAACATAAGTATGATTTTCATTATGTGATAGGTGGGACATATATCTCCCCAAATGAATTGGGTATGGATTTATATCTAATGTGATTGACATGAATGGAATTGGGTGTAATTCATTCTTAGTAATGGAATATTTCTTTTATGATGGAATTGGGAGTGAACGTTTACTAATATTATAATTTTGGGAGTGAACACATTCAAAAATGATATCCTTGGAAATGAACCTTGACTATTTTGGAAATGATTTTCTATACTTATGTGTATTTCACAATTTTATGTCTAAGGCCTAGTGTTATGATCTGCTATATAATGTTCTTTTATTAACTTATGATTCAAGTCTTATTAATTACAAATCATTACTTCATGGCTCTTGATTACAATCTTTTAAATATGTGGTATTGTTTAAATTTTTATTCTTATTTTATCATACCCTTATTTTTATAATATATTTTTGTATTTCCTTTGTAAACCCAATCTGAACGATAGATATCACAATTTATTATGTTTATATTCCACATGTTATTAAGAAATAATTTATATTGGTTTAGATTGTAATGAGAAATAAATGGGGATATATTAATGGGAGTAGTTGAAGATATTTCATCAATTTGAAGGATTATGTAACTATTCTCCAGCGGCAATAATCAATTATCGTAATCAATTGTGTGCTGTGTAATTAATTGAATATTCATCAAAAAAGATTTAATATCTACATTTTAAAATCAAGAGTTTATATAGTATGTATCAGATAATAGGAGAAGTTATTCTTTGGAAACCATGATAACCAAACATTATTGATATACTTATGTATATTACTATGTATATATCTAGGGAATAATCTATTGATAAGTATATATATGAGTCATTGTATTTGGAAATATCCTTGAATTTTCTTAAATGATAGCTAATGTCAATTCCATGAAATTACATCTCTGTATGGATACTGTAATAGATGTGGCTCTATAATGGATGAACCTAGGTGTAACATATCATAAAAGGATGTATTTAGTTAGACTCAATTGTCACATGATTCACAACAATGGTCCATACTAGGAACACAGATTGACATGCATAGAAAAAATTCATTGGATATTAAAAAAATTTATTAAACATCATAAATGATTTAAATAGTTGATATTTAAGATATTATTAGGATAAACCTATGGTGTCATAGAATAAATATATGGATTTTGAATTTAGACCTAATATAGGTGGTTTTCATGATTATTTTGTTTCCCAATATGATTAGTATTTTCATAGCATATACTTCTTTATTTTAGTCAATGGAGAGAACACAGAAGAATAAAGTTACAATTGAATGTGATAGATGATTTTTTATGAAAATGTGGAAGAGATGATGAATGGAGTAAATGATGTTTTATTATAGCTAATAATTTATTATGATATAGGATTATGAACATGAACCTTCACCATCTATCATACTGACATATGAATAGAAACACAATGTTCGATTAGAGTAAGAGTTATAGGGACTAAAGAATAAATAATATATAGTTTTTTATATGCCGAGATTGTGGGAAGGTGAACACAAGGTAATTACTTTGAGGAATACAAAGTTGTTTTATATGCAGAAAACAATGAAATAATGAATGTGACTACAAAAAGTAAAATGACAGGATCAGTTAAGAAAATGAATATGAGTAATGGTCTCCCTAATGTATCATTGACTATTGCATTTTTTAAATGAGTTATGTATGGGTATTATGAAAATTTATGTCCAAATAGAAAATATCATTATGGTAATTAGAATTTTTGTATGAATAATTATTTTTCTATTGACAATGAAGTGACTACGAAGTTCATATGAAAGGAAAGATATATTAAACAATAATATGTCTTGTCGTAGTTAATGGTATAAGAATAAATTAGAAATATTGGCATGTATTTCTATTGTAATTCAAGAATAAAAATATATATAGAAATTGTTCAATATATGATTATGATTATAGATTTTCATGAATATATATAATGGAGGAATGAAATAGAAAATTTATTCATTTGTATGGTGATATTTATGGAAGTCCCATGATTAAGGGAATGATACCTATCAATATGGTCTTTATGCTGAGATAATTTTTTTGGGATATAGAGATGATTGATATAGATAAATTTAATTTTATAATACTAATTACTTTGAAAATAATTAAGTTTTTTTTATAAAAAATTGGATTATTTTGTCATTTATGGAACTTAACACATTTTTGGATTAATGATATTTATCCTATAATATGTGTTCTATATTTGAAATATTGAAGAATTTATTTTTTCCACAAGGTTTTATGGTAATTCAGGTTATGAACATGTTTCACCAAAATTCATTTTAATGTTACTGACATTTTTTGAATGTAAAATTAAGAACCACATTATGTTATATGTGTGGTTAATATTTATTTCATTTTTGGATTATTTAATATCCTTACATATTAATTTTTAAATTTTGAAGGGTTTTGTGATACCAATATGTATTGTTTTTATAGTTGAATACTATATGATGTATTATATATTAACCCACAACTTAAACCTACAATGAATATTCCATATTGAAAAAAAACTGAAACCTCTATCTAAATATAGATAGAAGGAATGAATTGTTCTTCTTTTATTGGTTTCATTTAGTATTTTAGACATGAAAATATCTTTTTTTGGAGTAAAAGATAAAGTGGAAAAGTATTAATACACAACCAAATATAATTTTTTTCATATTAAATAATAATATATTAAGTAAGTATATTTTAACATGTTATCAGTCTTTATAGAAAAGGAATTTCCCCAATATTAAGAAAATGATCTTGAAATAATATGTTTCCCTATTATCAAATTATTTTGTCATATAATGATATTTTTTACAACAAATTTGTTTATATATTTGGGGTAATTAAATTTATAATGTCCATTATCTATATCACTCTCCATCAGTATTTGGGTTTTTTCTCTTATATGTCCATAGTTCATTATTCACTCTATGTTATCCTATTTAAAAACCAAGTATGTGTTATTATAAACGAATTTTTAATATATTATTCTAATTACGGAGAGTATTTTTGATTTAAAATTATTAAAATCTGGGTTACATTGAATGAATTTTATAAGGATAAACTGTTGACGAATGTGATTAATTTCAAAGGTGAAATTAATATAATGTTGGTAGAATGTAACAACCTATGATTTTATGGAATATGTTTTTGTATTTTTTTATATTTTTGATATTTTTATTTAATTGAATCATTGAGTTCATATTTTTCTACATGAAATACTAATTTTATCTTCAATTAAATGAAAAATCTACTACATCTTAGATTACAAGAAACACTTAGTTAATGTTGAAATAAATAATGCACTGAGATTAAATAAGATAATATTAAAATATTTTTATTTAAATTGATATTTATCAATAAGATGCAATAATTTATTAATTAAATTGGATTAAAAATACTAAGAAAATAAATTCTTTAAAAAATTATATAGAATGAATTCAATACTAAACAATTAATTAAAAATTAATGTCATAACAATTTAAATATAATGTTATTATTAAAAAAACTATTTTTGTGAAAAGAAACACATCCATCAAAAATAATTTAAAAAAATTTTGGTCAATTATTTTTTGTTAATTTTATGTATTATATATTCGATAAAATTATTAAAGGTAATTTTATTTGGAATCTATACAAGAGAATAGAATAAATAAAAATTTACGCATAAGAATTTTATTTTCTAAAGTCTGTTTTGTCACCATTATTTGGGTAGATGTTTTCAAAATAAATTTTAAAATATTTATAAAATTTATTTCAAAAAATATAATTACTTTTATAAATAAAAATATTATATTTATCTTCAGGTTTATTTTGGAAAATTTTCTAAAATAAATATTTTTTCATGATTATTGAGAAATACTAAATTATAAATAAAAACTACCTTTCATTTAGATTATTTATAAACACAAATTATATTATAAATTATATTTTTGGTAAATTTTTTATAATTAGTTTTATATTAACCCAATTTAGGTCATTTTTATCAATTTCATATTGAAATCCAATATAAAATCTTGATAAACATTTAAACAAATCTTCTTTGAAAACATGATATCTCATCTTATCTATGGGATTAATATTCAATCCAATTTCTCACATTCTATTAAAAAGATTAAAAATAATAAATTCCATATTGGGAATGATAATAATTTATATTATGAAAAAATTTTGAATTAACATTTGAGAAAAAGTAATTGCAAAAATAGTAAATAATTAACAATTAGAGATATCAAAATAATGTGTTTAATGTAGGTCATACTTGAATTATATGTGATAAAATTACTTAAAAACATGTATAAAATTCATTTTTCCCATATATTAACCTAATACATCTAATTATTTTGAATACTTCATTTTAGATTCCATTGGATGGATAAGTGGGTAGACAATTTAATTTTAAAAAATTACAACTATGACACTCACCATACTTTTAAAAGGTCACAACATTCATCATTTCTTCATACCAACAATAAATTTTAGTTCATACACTTAATAAAAAAAATTAATTCACAAATTCTATGTTATTTACCTGGAATCCTTTTTTACATACATCTATCCTAGTAACTCTTTTTACTTCCAAAATATGGAGGATACACATTGAAGAGGAAATGTTCTTAAACCAATTTATTTATATTATTTCTTTCTCCACAATAATAAATTATAATTAAATAATGTCATATAATGACCTATTAATATTAAATATATGAATACATTTTTATTTTAGGGGCATGAAAAAAAACAATATCAACTTTCATTAAATGTGTTATGTAATAATTGTTCCTGTAAATGAGGAACTACCGCCTCAAAAACCGACTTCATCCATTTTTTCATTACCATTTCTCACGATTATGTATGATGATGGATATGAATGGTATATATTATTTTTATAAATTAATTAATATTCTATAATAATTATATTTTATGTGAATTTATACCTTACATTTCAGAGGTGATACAAAAAGTCCCACCATTATATGGCAGACTACCACCGAGTGAAGTGATACGATTCATTTTTCACTAATGATTAACATAGAAGGTAATAAGGGTACATATATATAAATACATGAAATTTCCATGATATTCATGCAATATTTGTTTATGTAATTAATATATAATTTATTTATGACAATTTCAATCATTGAAAAATGATAGCATTGTTCGTGTACGAGTGGACTACAGCCTCCATGATGTGATGTGACTATATTTTCATCACCAAAACACATTGATTATATGTATAAGTATATTAAAAGAAATAATATGATATCTATGTTATAATTATATTTCATGAGTAATAAAATATTACTTTCCTAATTTCCATAATGATCGTTGTAAAATGAGAACATTAGTCATGCATATAGATGACCCACCATCTCCATTATCATCAAATACTTCATTTCTAAAAATCCATCTATAATAATTTTTATTAAAAGATAAATTTATTAATAATTTCTAAATTTATATCTTAATTATAATTCATTATATTAAATAACCCTGAAAAATTTAATAGTAATGAATGTAACAAATCACAACATATGTTTTAAATGTTATTCTCATTGAAAAGAATTTTTATATTATTTCATACTTTATGAAGTGAATTTAAAAGTAGAAATGGTTTTTTACAAAATAAATTTTTTATATGATTTTTAAATAATCATTATATTTTTTAATTATTTATTCAAATAATTTTATTACAAAAATATTATTGTTTGTTAAAAAGTGATTTTTAATTAAATATCATATTACCAATGAAATTATCCAAGTAATTTATCATTAAATGTAATTTTACATCTATGATGACATGTTTTTATGTAACTTATGATATTATAGGGATATGAACAAAGGATCCTATTATTATTATTTCCATTAATGATTCATGACGAGATGATGTTTATGTAAACTTTTTATATTACATGGGTTAATCCATGATGAATCTTTTTTGAAACCAAATTCTTTTTCACTGGGATATACTTTGATGAAATGATTAAATGGCTATGAAACCCAGTGCATTAAATTTGTTATTATATGATGAATGTTTTATTATCTTGTGGAACACTAATTTATAATTGTCATTAACTGATGGGATGGACCTATATCATCCTCCCATGCATTAGGTAATGATTTATATCGCATGATATTCGCAAGGCTTGAATGGGGTGTGAATAGTGTTCAGTAAGGGTCTTTTTTCTACTATAATGATGATGGGAGTGAAAAAAAATACCATGTTGTTCTTGAGAGTTATCTATTTCCACATTTATATCCTTTAAATTCATCTTTTAATATTATATAAATTATTTTCTATGGTTATGTTTATGCAAAAAAAGTCTCTTATGTCAATGTTATGCTCTCATGGATCATGTTCATTGATTTCCTCAGTATTTTTCTATTATGAGTGAAAAATATGTATATATATTTTCAATAGTATTATCATTGATATATTTTGTAAGGTTTTAAAATTTTAAGCCCAAATTATAATATTATTATGATAACTTTATTTTTTGGTACTTATATTGGTTACCCTTACTATGTATCTCATCAAACTATTTCATATGATTCCTTTCCCAATATTATGAATAATGTTTTTATGTATGGTATGTTTGTGAATATTAAAAATGGGGGTGAATTTTTTTTGATATTTTTATAATAATTAACCATACTACAAGATTTTGTACATCTTATCCACATACACTAAACTATTCCAGTCCTTCAAAATGTGAGGTATTTGACTAAAACGTTGTAATATCTATAAATCAAAATCTTTAATCAATATATCTTAAAAATGAAAGGTGGTTCATATTTGAGATATAGAGATGAGATGTATCAACATTTATTTTCCATTTTCTTATAGTTAATCAATGTGGGATTTTATTTTTTCCATTTCAATTTTTCTTACCCTATAACACTATTTTAATATTCTATTGAGATTATTAAATGCATAATATTTCCTTTATATGCCACTGTATTTTATTTTAATTATTCTAATCGTCTAAACGGAGATGGTTTGGTGAATATATATAGCTACTTTTGTCAAAGGCCTTTAATTTTACAAATAACTTATTATAACCTATCATCATCCCCTGGCCTAATGACATGGCTAGGGGTTTTGGTGTCCTGGTGATCATCCTACCATGGGGACCCTAGTGGGTTAGGTAATAATAAAGTAGTATTAGTACAGTTCATCCATTGAAATGGTGTTTATAGTTTCCCATTATTATGATCTAATTGGGAGTTTAGGAAATAATGTCAAAATATCTCAAGTGAATCTTTCAATAAAGGGACCCCAATGTATGTGTGACAACCGAAAAATACAGACACTGTGATTCTGAATTACGTCATGTAAACTCAGCATACTGATACATTTTTTGAAGGCAGAACTGGTGCACACATCATATATGATATATTGAATTGACATTCATTGAGTTATATCGCCATATATATATATATATATATATACATTGGCTCATTTCATAGTGGTACATCAAATTCTATTTCAAAAATCATTAAAAAAGATATACAAATTGGATACTGATTCAGGATCACTATGTTGATATAACGTGTAATGAGGCATTGTATTCGGTTCCATCTCTTGAGATCATTCCTTCATAAGTGTTAGTTTTGTTATTGCTTCCTATTTTGTATAAAATTATTCATGATGAGCCGGATGAGGATGCATGTACAGTGAGTGCACTCCACGAGTTCCAGTGTCGGAGTTCACTTTGGATTCATATTCATCCAATACCCCAGGAAGAATTGTATTAGCATAAAACTATGATTCAATTTTTCATACATTTTTTTTCAATTGGATGGTTTCATGCATTACAAGTGATGATCATCGAGCATCATTTTGTTCAAGTGGCATGAGCAGATCATGAACCTATACTATGTTCTCATTGTAGGATCCATAGATTGTGATTTACCAAATTTACTATTGATCCAATCACCCTCTTTATGTGGGTGAGTTCAGGTCTGACACTATGGTTTTTATATCCATCTCGAATATGACCTCTTTATATATTATTCTTCAAATATATATATCTATAGGATGATTATGGGAGTGGATATATCCCTTTGATAACGATATCTTACAGGGGCATGGATGTGAATAGAATAGTGAAACGTACCCCACTAAGACACACTCTTGGGAGATGATTCAAAGCAATGAGGGTGATTTGGTCTTTCCTAAAGAAGATATCATCTAAATGTGGTGGATGGGTTTCTTTATATACATTATTTAAGGATGATTGGTTTGATAAGGTGTCATAGAAGGCTATGGTTGAGGTGGGTAGGTGGTAATGTCAATATATGAGATATCATGAGAAGGGGATTCAATCTAGAAGGATTGAGTTTGTTTAGAGGTATGATTTATTCCTAAAATTCTCTGGCTATAGTTTTAACAAAGTGTCATAAGCCACATATCATCTGATGTAACCCCTATTTGAGATATATAAATACTAGTGGTATTATTTTTCCTCAACCATTGTGTTGGATGTTCCGATAGAGAGAACCATTGAATAATCATTTCTAACAAAGAGGTGGCCATAATCTTTGAGAATGTATATGGAATAACAAAAAATATTTATGTATCATAGGTTGGACCCTATGATGCATTATTCAACATGGATTAGTCATCTACCATCCATTATACGGTGATAGGGTTCTCTAATTTTTTGGGATAATGGTTTACTCGTATATCGAAGAGTGGCCCCTTAGGTAGTGTTGGATGAGCTTTTTCACCTGAGCTTACTATCATCAAATTGTCCGATAGAAATTATTAACCTTGTATTATTGTAATTTATAAACCCATTTCTTATAGAAGTTATGGTGGAGTGGGGACATCATTCATTTGATTCTGATAGTTTTACCTCTCAACTGTGACATTGAATTTTGTTTATACAATCACCCAAGAATGGATTTATATTATAATTTACATTTTTGATAGCCCCATGTAGCCATGAAAATTTCAAGTTCATTTGGGAGGTCTACATAAGAAGGTAATTATAAGACCTAGTGTATTTAACATGGAATCCATATATTGTTCTTGTGGTTTATGATTGAGATTTTGATGATAGGTGTGGATTGAAAACAACAGAACCAGGTGATAGTTAGGAATTATTATCCATCCCTGTGAATATTTAAAATCACTTAATAGTGGAATTTGGAAAAGTGAATATCATAGTTTGACCTTTGGATGGGTAGTCACCAACTCTCTATTTGAGAGGAGACAATACAAAAACTAGATTTTAAAATCAACTATGGAAATTCTGAGTAGTTGGTGACGCTGATTGGTGTGTTGGATTCCCGAACAGTGTTGAATGACTTATAAATCATGTATTTCAACCCTTCATGGATCAATTAGATGAATCATTCTTCATTGGTAACCACTTATCATATGTGGATTATTATGTGTAAGTGAGAAAATTTATGATGGATTCATGACATGACATATGAGTACAAATTTCATCCAGAGCTATCATATGGTATGTTATATATCCAACATAATCATAGTGAACTTCTCTAGGACTGTGGCACATTTGATCGCACATTCATGAAAGGGATGACTTTTAACTAGACTCATTTGTGTAGGTGATCCATTTAGGAGTATAGGTAGAGGATAATTATTGCTCCGATTTTGAGATGATCATAGGAAGGAATAGAGTATATAGTGAATTTTGATTTCTCAGAAGTAGGGATCGACCGAAATTTGATGCATATGATGTTAGTGATAATGTATAGTTCATGGTAGTTTATTCTCAATGAGAATAACAATGAAAATAATGACATAGAGTTGGAAAATAATTTCTTAGCTCTTTGTATGTGGATGATCTATCTTATGGGAGAAATCATTTTTGTTGAAACAGACAATCAGAGTACAAAGAATGTATTCCTAGAGAATGATATTAACAAGATGAAGAGGCTTTGGTTATAGTTGATATAGAACTAAAAAATTGAGATAATTCATAATTATATGTTGGGAATAATAGTGGCATATCCGCTTAGTAGGAAGTACCAGTCTCTATTAGTGGAGTTGGTGTGTATGTTTTTGGTAGTGTTGAAGTTATCCATAGAAGAAGACGAGGGTGTGAATTTTTTTCAATCGATGTTAATTAATCTCATGAATCTTCAACATGTGACAGAGGATATTTTTATTGAATGAATTTTTGAGATTCGATGTAACCATATATTCTCAAGAGATTCATTAGATGTATTTTTTGATGGATGAAGTTTCATCGTCTTTTTCATGGGACAGAAGGTTCTTCCAGTCACCTGGATAGAGGAGATGTTGATTTATTTTCACATGTATAATTTTATATACACATAGGTGTTTCGAAGATGTAAAAAATAAAATCATTGGATGTTTTAGTTGGCTATAATGAAGTGGGTAATATGCGATTTTTCCTCATAACATCTTATATGACAATTGGTGATGGAAGACAACTAGAGTCAAGATGTGTTGTTACACCTCTTAATGTCCCAATGTGGAAATAATACAACATATCCACAAGTTTTTGGATAGGGATTCTATGAATATTTAGACTTATCGATTCTCTCTGTGTGATAGTTTAAAGAATTTCCAAGTCGACACACTTCTTTTCTATATAGGAGCGGTGTTCTATACAGAGTTAGGGGTAGTTTTACATCTATGTGTTCATCCTCCATCATGACGTAATATTGATTATTATCTCTGAACACAATTCACAATTCCATCATGGTTTTTTAGAGTCCTAGAATAATAGTGTAGGTCCCTATTAAGGATGAGTAGAAATTTTCACTCCTAGATGGATGGGAAGACCAAGAAAACTATCTCTATCTTTGATGATATATTGATGGACTATAGTTAGAAATTGTTCAGAGCTAGGATGATCATTTACCATTGATGAAGTATGATTATAAAAATAGTTATCATTGTACTATCGATGTGGAAGCTTTTGATCCCCAGCATGGGATAACCTTCTGCTGGACTGAGATAGATGAGGCCTATATTTTTGAGTTTGAGATCATTTGAGTTTCAAAAGAGATGTTTTAGGATATCCATGAACAGACGAGGTCAACCCAGATCATGTAGAAATATTACAAAGATATAAATAATATGCCTTTGGTGACTGATACAGGATGACACATTTTCATAACAATATCACAATAATGTGGATTTCCTGTTATTCATCCATATAGATAAGATATCCGTGAGATTTATTCATTTTTTCGAGATATACAAAATTTAAGGTGAGGTTTCCTTCTTCTAAGACATACCCCACCCAGTTGGTGCGGGATTTTTATGTATTCCTTTTATTTTTGATGTGGAGATACATCAATGATCATGGAAATATTATTGAGTGTGGTGATACTGACATCAAGGGAAGCGCTAGAATCATGGATTACATTTTAGTGATAGAGGATCATATGGAGAGAATCTTGTATGTATATTCCATTACATTATTTCATGTGATGTGGTAGAATGGTAGAATGTATGAGAGATCCTAGCAGTGGTTGATCGATAAGCGTGCATATAATCCCCACCTTTTTAGTGTAATATTTCATCAGGAAAAAAATTAAAGGAGGTAATAATGTAGAGACCATTTTTATGCATTTTTTATCTTTAAAATATTTTAAATATTATTTTTGAACCGACATACAGAGAAAGAGAGTGAGATTCCATGGATCAGGGAGATCAGAATTAATTTTTAAAAATATTAAATATTATTTATATCATCAAAAAGAATGTGTAATAAAAGAAATGAAATATCACATGAATAGATCCACAAATATGAAATTCGAGACTAAATTTAAATTTGGTTCATGAGGTTTTCCCTATATGTGACCAAAACGTAACGTCTCCAACTTTTTGTTATTTATTATTATATATAATACAGATTGATTTCTATACTATAAACCGAGACAACGTTCAATTATGAGGCCCAGTGTTTCAGTAATTTTTTTGAAATATATAAATTATTTTATACGTCATGGACACATAGTTTCCCTTAAAAAGGGGAATATCTTCTAAATGGATTCTCATATCAAAAATATGTGGACACCATTATGATTAAAGCACATAGTTTACCCTATGAGTTAATAAACATTAGTCACTATATAATTTTTTTACAAAAGTTGACGTGGATATGTAAATGAATAAAATAATAAAAATAAATTATGTTTTTTTTAATTTTGATGTTTCAAATATTGATGAATCTTTATATATAAAGATTTTTTAGATTTTCAGGGTTAGCTGCATAACCACAGAGCTAATGGAGGACTATTGGAGAGACTTTATGGAATTATCTCGAGAAAATGACAAATAGATTGTCGACATACAATCGACACATAACTAAATCAAAGGATATTTAGATAACTATGATGACACATTATTCTTCATTAGTGATCAAACTGAATCATGGTAGGAAGAGTGTTTTGGTTTGATTCTTCCCCTTCTTGATTCTATTATGAATTTGAATCAATCGATGAATATATTGATCACCAGTTAAATCAATACGTGTGATGTATTTAATATTAATGGATTTTTTGGGAGATATTTATTTATTTGAATCAAAATTCATCATTCTAATATAAATATATAAAGGCCTACCGAACACGACCATGGTTTGTTCATATTTTGGTTGTTTTGTGGTTTTCTCCCATATTTATCTATTAATCATAGAAGATTGATTTTTGGACCGTAGTTGGACTTATTATTTATGAATAAATAATTACACAACCATTTCATATCTCAATGATATATGATTATAGATCTTTCCTTATAATGATGTTACAAAGGTGCGACGGTAGTAACAAAAAACAAATTAGGCCACTTTTTATAACCCAAATATTGAGTGGGACTTGAGGAAGATGATTAAAGTGAACAATTTTTAATCAATAGAATCTATGGTTGGGATCCAAAAAATTGTTGGGGAAGGGTTCATAAAGAATATTTAAACGTTTTTTAGTGACAGTGGAGTCAAATTTCAATCCCATAATGAAGTTGGCCTACACGGAAGGAAGAACTACTGTCTTTGAAGAAAACCAATCAGCAAGGTGTGTAATCTAGGATTACAAAGAATATGGGGCCACCTGTGGTGGATGGTTTTTTGGTAAGAAGATATGTATGATTCGATTTTAGGCTCAACCCAAAATGTGTGTGTCCTCTCCCAAGAGACTCGGTGTGTACCATGAAGAACATGGACATAGGTTGGCCAAGTATATGGGATAATCTCTTCACTCATACATGAACATGGGCACACAGAGTAGTCCACGTACTGGCACATGAGTAGGGTATATAAGATTCATGAAATCTCTACAGTTCTATATAGACACAATAATGATACATGGTATATTTACATGGGTAGAACCCAAGTTCGTGGGACATGAAGTTTGACCCCTACTACATGTAGTGTGCCCCCATACACATGGCTTAGGGTTCTTGAACTCATTTTCATGAACATTTTTTTATGTTTTTTCCCCATATCCATTTATTAATTGTTGTTGTGGAATCACCTCCTATACATAGTACCACGATCCCTTCAGAAGTAATTCTAGGATAGAGTTTTCGGAATCCTTCGGGGAGGCCTGGGGTGGTATCCTCCATACACCTCCATGACATAAGTTGTGTTTTTTTATCATCCTGACCAACAGTAAATGGGAATCAATCCTATACATAAAGGGATAATATATTTTGTGTTGTTAGTATAACAACATGGACTTTAACAAGACCCTTAGATGTGTATCATATTCTCTTAAAACATTCAGCATGTGATTCCTATAGTGAGACCTAGCGAGCGATACCTATCGAATAGACGCCATTAGTAATTTATTCATAGAAGTTTTTTCACTCTGACGAGTGCTTTGTGGAACCATCGATCTGAAAAGATAATTATGATATACCTATTGATTTTGTTTTTCTTTATACTATATTTCCTTTCATGGTTATATCTATATAATCATGTTATATGTATTGTAGATATATACTTGGGAAAAACTGACTGTATTTACTCTGTTGAATGCTTTGTTGTTTTGGGGTGCCCTACTAAGTATTGTATTCCCACAAATCCAGAGGCTTTTCCAGCATGCGTCTTTTCCTATGAATATTATCAACCATTTGTAAGAGTCCAATATAGAAAAGGACATGATGGTGCACAGTGAGACCATATAAACCATGGTGTGTTCCAACAGATATTAGACAATAGTCTCATTACATTCAGGTTCTAATTTTATTATAGAATATAGTTGGTAGGCTTTTATTTGGGAAAGTTTTAATTATTCTACTTCTTCTCATACTAGTGTTACAAAATTATATGTTAGCATGACTATTTTTTTCTTTTGTTTTTACATTTCCAAATTTTATAGGCTTCAAGATGGATGTGAGTGTGTCTGTGTATATGAACTTATCAAAATGCATCACATGTTAGTCGATTGCCTACTAAGAACCAGTTTCCATCCCATCACCTATTGGAGGAGGTATTTGGGAGCGTGGAACATGTCCCATTGGTATGTTTAATGAAAGAGTGGTATTAGATGAGATGGTTCTATATTATGATTCAGATTCTATGAGCTTTTTTGGGGAAATAGTGCTAAGTGTTTCAAGTTCTTATTTTACGCAAAGGACATTACTGTTAGTGAGTTGTTGACATATCCATACAATAGGTCTCTAATAAACTACTTTTTAACACAGTAAATTAGATAATTGGTGTTAGGAAAAACAATGGTACATATATCTTATAGTAATGGGTTGTGTTCTCTATGTCCTTCATCAGTCATCTCTCCAGATATACTCATTTACTATGGTACAACTTGTTTATTTCAAGAAGTCTCCATGACATGTGGTAGCTAGGACATTTCATGATGATCGTGAAGAAAATTCCATTCATGATAATGCATTGATACACGGACATGTTTCTAAGATGATACCTCTAGATGGTGCACTATATATACCAACGGTATAGTAGAAAAAATAACTTATAGTTCTAGTTGATGAGGTGCACAGGGTGAGTGTGTTCCATGAGTTCCATAGACAAATACACGTCTAGTTATTAGGTGATCCTTACAAAAATGTGGTTTAGGATTGGCATTATGAGGTAACCAATGTTTTTCATATGGTTTGGACACTATTATATCAGATGGTGGTCCTGGGGTGATCCCTCTTCATGGATGAATAGGGTGATGGTAGAGTTTGGTGATCCATATTTACGAAGATGTGAATCATGGATGGACAGAGTTTGAGAATATCTTCAGAGATGAGTTCTATCCTACTATGCTAACCGATGAATTTATCCATGAGCTTTTATAATCCCAATTGGGAAACAAATAATAAGATGATTATTCATTAGGGATTACCAAAATATCCATGTATTCAATGGATATGGTTTGAGATATGTTCATCAGAGATTAGTCTTTCATGAATGGTATGTGAAGATATATCCAAGCCAGTGTTATCCCAATATGTATTCCTATATATGTAATGGTGATAGAGTTATCATAGGTAGTTTAAATATTCTTAACTAAATAAACAACAATGAAAATTTGGTTGGGCCTCCATGATAGTGGTAGTGACAGGAGTATGTAGTTATGCAAGGTAGCTCACAAGGGAGATGAGTTGGGAGAGGTATATGAGGTCGTAGAAATATTTAAATGTTACCTCCACCACCCCCAATTGGTCCCTACCAGTCCCAGGGATCTAGAGGACATGAGATAGAAAAGTTATAGGTAGTCGAAGATTTTGAACTAGAGCCAATGGAAATGATTTTAGGTATGATCTATGTTATCTCTACCTTAGTTGCAGTACTGATAGTCACTTGTTCTAGTAATTCCTTCCTCTCTACAAATATTGTTTGAGACATAGAGATTTTTGTTTACCCCTTTTCCATAACCCTTCCACTTGGAGACTCTTACTATAGGTGACTCAGTGATCACAAACATTTGATGAAAGTGTGACCTGAATCATGGAGGTGGGTGTTTATGTTGGGATATATATAGAGTAGCATCGGGGCCTTACAAGGACATCTATACTATAGAATTTATATATTCAGTTCATGACAGGATTGATTGTTTTAGGCAATGTGAGTGGTGTCTCTATTGAGACGGTACCAAATTTTCCTTCTTTGTGAAATTGAATACCATTAAAGGTATGGTAAATTCATGCATAGGAGGGTGCAGTGGAATACTATATGTTTAATAGCCTAAAATATTGCATAGTGAATGTTATATGTTTCTAGTTTCTATTAGTAGTGGAAGTGTATGACGAAATCCTCCTAGAAGATGTTTCAGGTTTACCTTCCCCCCAATAGAAAGACTTTGGCATAGTTCAAAACTGTGGGATAACACTGTTATCTACACCATCAAGTCAGATGGATCCTAAAATGCTTCAGAAGATGAGGGTGCAGTTGGAGGATTTGTAGAGGAATGTATTTTTCATACACAATGTTTCACCCTAGGAAACCCTAGTTTTTTTAAAAATTAAGAAATAATAATTAGGTTATGTGTAGACTATTAGTACATTAATTAGTTGATCATGAAAAAAATACATCTAGTATATAGGATCGATGTACATTTTGATTAATTGACAGGAGAACGATGGTTTCCCAAGGATGACCTTAGATCAGGATATGAACAGATATGATTATGGGATGAGGACATACAAAATATGACATACATATTTCATTATAGTCACTATTAGTACATGATGAGTCCCTTTGGCCTAATGAACTTCCCAAAAGTGTTCATATTACTCATTAAAATTTAATCTCATCCTTACTTATACAGGTTCTTGGAATTCTTCATGAATGATATCCTAGTTTACCCAAAGTCCGAGGAGGAGCACACAAGAAACCTGAAAATGGTTCTTGACATATTTTGAGAGCTCCAGCATTACAACAATCTCTCTATGTTTTGGTTATGAATTTAGGAGGTACACAATATATGAAAGGTTAACATAGAAGAGGGGGTAGATGTTGACCCTCCCAAGGTCGACACAGTGTCAGCTTGAGAGCCATCCAATTTCATGATGAAGGTGAGGATATTCCTTGGGATTATAGGATATTATTGCATATTCATACAAGATTTCTCTAGGATATTATCAGTCATGACAACTTTACCTCAAGTGGGGTATCATTTCATGGTGAAAAAGGTAGTGCCAGTAGGATTTTACAGAGTTGAGAGAATGTTTGACAACCACAACCTTCTTGAGGTTGTCAGAGGAGGTAGTTGATTAGGTATTTTTCTGAGATGCATCAAGAACATGGACTGGTTGGGTTCTGATGTAGAGGTATTAAATTATTTCCTATGGTTCAAACCATTTGAGACCACATGAATAGAACTATTTAACCCATGATCATGATTTTGTAGCAGTATTCTATGATTTTATGAAGTAGTGAATCTATATGATACATGATTGGTTTATCATCCATTCTGATCACAATATTCACAATTAAATCTTATCCCAAAAGGGTCATGATTATAGACTCATGAGATGTCTAGAGTTCCTTCAGGAATATTACAATTAAAATTTCTATACTCAGGGGATGGGGAACATTGTAGAAGATTCTCTTTACAATACATCTTTTTTAGAGTTACAGAATGAGGTATTAGAGTAGTTGGACTCATTGTAGTCATCAGTTGTGGATTGAGATAGGAAAACATTCCTAGAGTCATTGGTGGTTACCCATCCACTTTTGTAACGAGTTAAAATGAATCTACATGGGGATACAAACTATGAGATCCTACGTACTCAGATATCCACTAGACATGCTCCTAATGGATTTTATAAAGGTATGTAACATTTTGTTCTTTTAAAAAGATTCATGATGGTAATAGTGATATTGTGGGAGGTGGATATAATTTAGTTTCATATATCTGCAATTGTGGTACATCCTGATGTGGAATAGATGTACAAGGAAATCCAACACCAGTTATGGTGGAATTGAATGATGAAAGTAGTGCAGATTTTATCTCTCTAGGCATTTAGTATCTGTAAGTGAAGACTGAGAACCATGTTATAGAGTGTTTGACTCAAACCATTGAGGAGTTATAATTTATGTGGGATGTGAAATACATGGAATTCATGATGGTCTTATAAATTATGTCCAAGGGGTACAATTTTTTTATAGATATTATAGATTGGCTCACCATGTCATACCACTTAATAGCAATCCGAGAGAATAGCTTAGTTGAGGGATTGGGACGAATATACATTCATGAGAGAGTTTGACTCTATAGAGTTCCATCGATGATCGTTTCCGACTGCAATGATCGCTTCACAACCTGGTTTTGGATGTTAGAAAAAATGCATTTCGTACTCAGCGACGCTTGAGCACAGAACGAAACCTACCATACTGATGGCCAGAATGTGCAATCCATCAACGTCATGTAAGACATGCTTGAAATTTATTTCTTGAATTTGGATTTAGTTGGGAGGATTACCAAACACTTGTAGGGATTGATCACAACAGCAGTTACCATTCCACTATTGTTATGGATTTGATTGAGGCTCTACACTAGAAACCCTATAGGTCACCACATTGATGGTATGGCCAAAGAGATAATGAACATATGGTCCCAGAGTTGTCGTTAGAAACTAAAGAAATGCTTTTGATCTTTTAATAGAATATGATGAAATAAGGGATACATCAGAAGTGTTTTTAATATTGGTCAATATGACCATTATAGTTTTAGGATGGAGACTATGTGTTTCTACAAGTTTCACATCCAAATAGATTTCAATGATTTGGCCAGGGTGGAAAGATATATCTTAGGATTATTTTTCCATTTCCAGAAACATCATCGATTAGGAATGATGGAATAATAATTAGGTATACCTCTGTTGTTAGATAAAAATTAAGACATCTTTCATGTTTCACATTTGAGGAGGAAAGATCATGAACTATAACCCATTATCCACTGGTGTGGAGTGGGAATTTTGGGTGGAGATAAATACTTTGAGTAAATAATAATGATCATAGATTGTTAGGAAAATATCCTTCATTGGAAGTCTATTATAGCAGTGCTTGTTTGATTGAAGCACGAGAATCCCAAGTAGAGGAAATGGGAGAAAGAGGCCCAAATCCATGCACAGTACCCACATCTTTTATAGTAGGATTTTTTTAAATTTCAGGGCCATAAATTCCCATGTTGGGGAGAATTTAATGTCTTGGATTTTAAGAGTACAATTTTATTGATATTATTGAGATCAATTTCAATACAATGAACTGAGGTGGTGGGCATTTTTTAGGCCCATTGTTCCTAAAATAATTCCTTGAAATATAATAAATATCACGTGTGCATATTTTTCTTGAAAAATTGGAATAATATTTAATAGATTCTTGGATTGTAATTCATATCATATTTTTGAACTTATAGAATATTGTTTACCATAACTATGTTTTAACAATACTCAACGTGAGTCATTTGTGAGAATGATTACATGGTCAATGAAATCAATAAAATAAGAAGAAAAAAAATTCATTTAATTTTTGATGACAAAATTTTTTACCCATCATTCAATATATGCTTATGTTAGTATTTCAGGATTACACACATAACCCTAGAGCCTTGAAAGGATTTTTAGAGATCATTAACAGAATTATCTCAGCCAAACTGAGAAATAATCATGTATCGATGATCGAATTGTAACCGATTCGAATGGTCAACTCAAAAAGTATGATGACAAATTATTTTTCAAATGTGACCAATCTGATTTGATATAGGGTTTCTATTTTCATTTTATTATTCCTAATTATTGATTACTATGATGAACATGAATAAATCAAATAATAGACTGAATCTAAGTTTGATCGATGGGCATAATGGATTTCTTTTTTAGGGATTTTAATTAAGATTTTTTTATTTATTTGGTTTATCATTCATAATTCTATTGGTAAAAAAATCTGCACAAGCACACAAGAACATGGTTTGTTCTTATTTATCATATTTCATGGTTGTCTACAATCTGTCTCTGTCAATTACATGCTTTGGTGTTTGTCCCACAATTGGACATATTACTATTTAATAGATCATTTCATGCTTATTTATTGGTTCAACGATCAATGATTATAGATTGGTCTCAACACGACACCATGATATTGCGAAAATAGTATAAAGGAATGGATTAAATAGGTAAGGAAAATCCCAAATTTGATCAGGTCATGAAGATTATGATTAAAAAAATGAAATATTTTTTTTGAATGTATTTCATGATAAAGATATTAAAACCATCCTAGGAAGGGTTTGAATAGATTAGAGCAATGTTTTTTTGTGAGAGTAGATCTCGATTTTGATGGGATGATGACATGAATTCACAAAAGATGAAGAACAAGATTTTCGTGAAAACATCAATCTATATGGAATGTAATTTAGGATTATACAACATGTGGGTCACCCTGAGAAATTAATTGGGTTTCTTTTAGAAGAAATGTATCATAGGATGTGTCGCTTGGGCAACATAGTGTGGTACCTCTACTAGGAGACTCGACATGTACATATTAGTACACATACATGGGTTGGATGAGTATATGGTCTGAGTCGGGTACTAGAACATGGACATCAGTACACTTATTGGGTCATGTACTGGAACACGTGTAGAGTACATTACATTCATGCAAGCCATGTACTTCTACACATACATGAGCATGAGACACAATCTGCTTACATGGGCGGGACCTGTGGTCAACGGCAATGGAAGATGACCCCTAATACATGTTTTTACCCCTTTATACAACGCTTAGAGCACTTTTACTCATCATCTTCAACATGTTTCATTTGGATTCATTCCCCATATCCTTTCTATATATGTTTTATTGTAATGGCCACCTATGCATAAGAAAATGATCCATTCAACATGAAATATTTGACATAGTTACTAGAATCCTTCTATAATGCTTGTAGTGACATCTTGTATTCATTGTTGTTACCTATGTATATTTCTGGGTATCATCGTGTACTATAATTCATGGGTGTTGATTCTTTACATAGCGGGATAATCCATATTGAGTTGTTGGATTCACAGCATGGACTTGACATTGATCCTCATTTTTGTATTGTATTCTCTTTGATCCTATAACATGAGATAACAATGGGATGACACAATGGGAAATACCACTCGGATGGATGCCATTAGTAATTTATACTCATGACTGTTTAATTTTGGACTAGTGCTTTGTCGAACCTTGAAACTATGATCCAAATGATTTTATACTTATGTAGGTGTTCTATATTTAACCCATGTGTGTTTTGATGAGTATATCGGGATATTATTGTTATATGTGCTATAGATATATATCTTTATATAGATAAAAATATTTCCATTGACGTATGATTTTTAGTTTTGGGGAATCTTACTAAGTATTGTAATAATCACATATGCATAGGAATTTCCATTAATACAGTAGTCAGTACACTTCTGTGTTGGACTTGGGTTACATAAAACATGTAATGTCCTTGTATTGGCCATGTATATTTTCTCTTACCTCCTTTCATACTCTTGTATTGATATTACATGTAATCATGCATGATTATGTAGTTTTTATTATTATTCTTCATTGTATAGTCATAGAGATGTATGTGTGTGTATAGGTTCTTAGAAAAATGCATCCCAGGATTATGATAAACCAACTTCCCAGTGGTCACCATCCCCCTAGCATATTGGAGGTGGGATTGGGGATTCATGGAATATTCCATGTTGTGGAGGGTCATGACACTAATGTTGGTTAGCATAAAGTGCTCATATGAAGTAGTTTGTAGTCAGTACATTATGTGGATTAATTAATTAATATAACTAATTAATCCAATAAATCCCAAAGACCTGAATTCTTCGGTAAATATCGTATAGTAAAAAATAAATAATGTTAGCCTCTATGGAATGGTATTTTTGAGATGTGATTTTAATATCCTTAATTTGAAATATAGATCTAATGAAGATTGTTTTTATGATTTCGGTGTCTCAATAGATGGATAATTAAATAGATCTTCTAACATAATGAAAAATATGTTTTCCTGCCCTAATCAATCCAAATCCCGGTACACGTCTCATCAATTATTGTTTCTACTTCATATTAATAGATTGATTATGTTATTTTCCTCTACAAATTTATATATGATTAATTTTTCTTTCAATTGACAGATTTTATCAAATTAAGTTGATTGCTTGATTCATTCATGATTATCCCAAGTTTCTTACCTAAAATATCCCTAATCCATGTTCATTAGAGAATAATTCTTGGCCAATAATTCATTATTTTTTTATTCTACATTTACCCTTCATGTTCATCAGGTTCATCACCCTTTGGTTGTGGGACCAATGATCATAATTTATGGGTGGGACTGAGTATGACTGAACTCAATGATTTATGTAGGATATACAAATAAATACTAAAAATAAATATTTTTTATGTATTAGGGAAACATTGTGTAATAATCCATGGATATGGGATCCATATCTAAAATGATATTGATATGTGCATGAGGAATGTGTTTGAATGAAGAGGATGATCATAAATTTGATTTCTATCAATCATAGTTTGGGAATCGATGTCCAGAGGGGACCCCCATTGATTACATGTGGTCAAATAGAAGATTATGTAACCTGAGAGATGTATCTCAATTTCACGTGAATGATATATCCGAATTCAAGAATCATGGGTACATGTTTTGTTCTGGGATGAATACCCACCATCTAGTATCCCTGTAATGATGTATAGGTTTTTGAAAAAAGGATAAGGATCACATGATGCACGATAGATAATCACACAATGTGACCTTCCCTAGGTATTGAGACCATGTTCTAGATACATAAAATTATTACTCAATGTTTTAGGAAACCCCATGTACTCAAGGTGTACATGAGTATGTTTTGGAACATACCCATGACCTAGTAAACAACCAAATTAATAGGAAAACATAAAAAACATATCCCTTACTAGGTGAACATAGGTAGGAATAGGGTAGATGAGGCATGCTCTATGAACCCCAAACAAAACATGTTTGGTGAAATGGAAATAGCGATATATATAAAGAAGGTCATAGCTAGGCATCAATGTGGGACTATACACCGTGTTTAACCCTTAAATTCCATGTACATGTTAATAGTAATTCAACCTCTTGTATCTAAATTGTTTTGGAACTAATTTTGGATCAGTAGAATCATATCATGAGTTTTTTTGACACAAAATGTATGGTTGGAATTCATAGTGGATTTTGAGAGATGATGCATTATGTGATCATTACGAAGTTGTCTTAAGTAATGAATGATGATGGTAGTGACCATGAAGTATCATGAAATAGTTTATATAGAGGCTATACTTCTCTATTGTATTAGGTTGTGTGTCCTCTATCAATAGATAGGGTACTCCCTTATATTACTAGGGTGCTAGAACATTATAAATATATCCATAGATGCATTACCCACCATTCACATCAGGTTGAAATTCTTCTATATATATAGACATTACTACCATATCACACCAGGGATGGGTCCTCCATACTATTTCTCCCTAGAGGTGGTACACCCCTATTGCCTCGGTCCATGAGTCCTCTCTCCATAAAGATGGTAATCCCCAATCGCAATAGGGTATGGTTTCTCCATACTCTGTTTTATATAGAGATAATAGTCCTCTATTACAGAAGGAAATGATTCACCTATTCACAGAGATGATACACCCCTATCACACAAATGTATGAGTTCACCATAGTCATTGTTCATATAGAGATAGTACACCACAACCACACTATGTTGCATGAAATATATCAATGGGGGATGTTACACCCCTTCCACACTAGGGTGAAGATCATCCATAATCATTATTATTAGTAGAGAATGTACTCTTTTATTAACGTTGATAGTCATCTAACTATTATGGATGCTTCCCCCAATTATACAGGGTTTATATTCCCCCATATCATGTACACATATATAGATATGTGACTCCCATACATTAGTGTTGGTACTATATCAATTGAGTTTAATCCCACTTTTTCTCCATGACATGAGACCTCTATCTTTTTATGATTGTTCTCCATTTGTTTTTCAAGATGTGGTGAGGTGTTGGCCCTTCACATGAATTCTTTTGAAATACACACAAGATGTTGGGGATTAATGATTAACCATTAGAGATACAGGATGTCTCAATGTCAGGGGTTACACATTGAGATAGAAATTATATCATCTTGAACTGACTGACTATTAAGACTGTATCCATATCAGTGGGTCACATGGACTAGTGTGCACCTCCCCGTACGCCAGAGGCTACCAACTAGTTTATTGTTTTTAAATTTTGTTTAGTGGGGAGACTATACCCGCATAAATCAGTTCTACATATTAGAATAACTATAATAAATATCATAATACAACATAATCATTAAATAAATATCATTTAGATGAAGATAAATATGATAACTATATAAAATTTGAAAACACCAATTTATAACAATCGTGAATGAATTCTCTGATGATTATACATAACTTTAAACAAAATAGCATTAACAAAATATGACACAGTATAGTACATGAACAAAAATGGAAATAAAAGGAAATCTCTAAGCCACACTCCATGGGGATCTCGAGCACCAGCTCCATCTTGTGCTCCCAAAATGTCAAGTATACAACACACCAAAAACAATGAATCCATATACATGTGAAAAATAAGTCTACTTAGGTAATAATCTTATCTGAGAATGGTGTGATATAAATATTATTGAATACCGACACCCATAGTGTCAAGCCTAATCCATTTCATGGAATAAATGATAATAATGTACCAGGTATAACATGTTCAATCTGTTAAATAAATAATGCATCTCCTACAAGGATTGGGTTTCCAAGAAGATAACCATTACATACCACCATTTTTTCATAATACAAGATTAATATAATTGAACCAATATTTGTAATAATATGTACACAAAATCCAATAGTAAATATATAATCCAGAGAAAGGTACACCTCTGATGCTTGTTCTTTGTCTTGGGGACTAATTCACATGGCATAATTCATTTTAATAGTAAACAAGAGAGTATAATCACACGTGAATAATAAATTACATAAAAATAATAATAAGGTATGATTTTGATATGTATCCAATCAATAAATCGATGTCAAATCTAGTGGTGGAGTCTGATCTTGTCCATCACGATCAAATAATGATCATATTTATCTCTACATTACATCCAATATAATACAATACCACTACGTCTATCCTAGGAGATCCATATAAAATCCAAATAATCGCTATATTTTATATTGAATCTAATTACACCCCATTTCCATCACATAGAGTACTGGGTATCACCCAATTCGTGGACTAGAAATCTTATTAACAGTTCTATCCGTATTATCTCCACAAAGAAACTAGTATCACTCTAGAGTATAATAAACCACCAAGGAATCCCTCATATGGGAAGAAAAAAAGAATCCCCCCCAGTGCATTGTGGTAAATCCACCCATGCTTGGTTAGTACATCCATTGATCCATAATATAGAACCCAGGTTCTTTCCGGGACCACATCATGTGTTTCCTAATGGAAAGTATAAATCATAAGGAAAATAATTCAAATAAGGTTATGACATTAAAAAAATCACACAATATATAAGAAAATTAATCAATATGTTAAATCTAGAGGTGGAGTCATGTGTTTTTCCATGGTGATCTATAAAGATCCCAAGTATCTCAATATGAACATATGATATAATTCAATTTGAGATATTTTTTCAATGGTGATCCAAATATAATCCCATGTATCACTTGGGTCATGTTGAATTTGAGTACATCATATGTATCTCACATTGGGGAGAGTGTATCACATGAGGAATGGTGTATCCTTATTCCCTATGTGTCAATATATATTATCACTCATTTGGAACTAGTATCACTGAGGAGTATAAAAAATTCCCATGAAGGCCTCTCTTTGAATGAAAAAACATCACCCCTAGTTAATTGTGCTACAGTAACCCAAGCAAAGAGATCCCATCTAGAGATCCTTAATATAGAACCCATGTTATCTCTCAACTTGTATCAGGTGAGAAATATCAATCAAGGAACTTATCAGAACATTGTGTAAAATTTATATATTTATTTAATCGCATCCCATCATTGAAGTTTAAATAAATCATGAAATCATGCATAAAAATTCGAAAATCACATGAAATAGGCATGGCCTTACCAACATAATATATAATTTATTCAATTTATGGAAATAAAATACACCATATACAATACAATACCATTGTTCAATCCATTTAAAAAATTCTTATTGGTATAAGGCATATTATAAAGGATAAGAAAAAGGGTATGGAACTCCAATCCCATGGGGTCAATCCATTGAAAACTATTTTATTCATATTATGAAAGGAATCCCTATCATTAATTATCCAATTTTTGTAGAAAAACACATAAATTTATCAATGCATGCCAATTTCATATACATAGATCAAGGGACTAATGGAATGTATCACTATAAAGGGGTAAATTTTTCACATATTGTATTTCGAATTATAAAGAATGATATTCTGTTTATAAAAAATCCCAATGTCTAAAGTAAGTCTTATATCAACTATATCATCAATTAATAATGAAAATGAAATTAAATAATATTGGATTGAATGAAACTATAATGAACAATTTTTATATTTGATGTTATCACACATCTGTTGGAGGGGTTTTATTATAGAAAATAATTATGTTTAATAAACAAATAATTAATCATAACTATGAGTTTCCCTAAAAAAATTAAACTCATATTATCAACAATTAAAACAAATGAATATAATTAATTTTTATATTTAAAGGGAAATGTAAAGGTATCCTACCTCAAATGGAAGAAAAGGTCATGATAAACTATTAGGTACTTTACATTCTAATGTGAATCATCTCCATACATTCACAGACAGACATTAATAATTCTTTTGATGCTCCTCTTCCATCAAAGAGTCTAAAAGAATAAATAGGGGAAATACCTTGAACCCAAAGTGATTCATCATTTAAAGAAACATAAAAATTTGACAAAGTAATGAACAAGGATTCATTTGCACTTTGGTCAGGCAAGTTCCACAAAGGTCGCGCAAGTATGCGTGCACGCCACAAAATGTTCGCGCAGGTGACATGCGTTCCCTCTTTGATTTTTCATCCAGGTTCTTCCCTAGCATATAAATACCCCCTGTGGGCGCCCCATTTGAGGGCAAAAAAATTCCAGAAACTCAGATTTGAGCTCCTGGTGCCATAGTCTCTTCTCAAAGCATCTGAACACTTCTAAAGTAATTTCATACCTAGAACGGTTGAACTAAGGAGGGAGGGTAAGGCCTGTGTGTTGAAACACATAAACACTTTCCGCCTAAGTGGCCAGCACTTAAGGGAAATTTCCACACTTGAACGTCGCCTTACCCCTTCAAATGAACTTGCATGCCACTCTTCTGGAAGCCTCTAAGGATAGTACTAAGGGTTTGAGCCATGTCTCGCCCAAGTATTAACCTAAGAGTTGACCATCACGCAAGTACCCATGAGTCGTGCAAGTGTACTTGCACGACCAGGACTTGCTCACCTCTCTCTTTTTCGGTTCCCCTTTTGCCTATTCATTTGATTTCGTCAAATTCACCTCCCTGATTCATGTTTTAGCCTTCAGAATCCAATCCAAAGCCATTTTTTTCTTGATTCATTTTATGGCATCCTTTACTAAAAGGAATTCTATGGAACATATCTCAAAATATAGTTATTTACATATCTTTATGTCACTATGGGTAGAGATTACATTCATTCAACCAAATCCTTTAAAATGATAATACTATTCTGGGCCTCCTTTTTACGAGTAATCCCCAAGTCCCCTTAATTCTGGGACTCATTTACAAGACTAATCTCAAGTCATAATTCCTCTAAATTGGGCATACTCTTCATGAATAAACCCCACTCATAAATTCCATTTAACATAGGCTTTGTTCTCAGGAATAAATCCTATGTCTCAAGTCCCGTAACATGGGCCTCCTTCTTAGGAGTAAGCCTTAGTCTTCGAATTACCTTAATTTTTTGCATCCTCCTTAGGATTAAGCCCCAACCATTATTCTTTTAATATGTGCATCATCCTTAGGAGTAAGCCGTATGTTCCCAAATATCAAATTTCCCTTAACTTGGGCTTTCTTTTCGGATGTAAGCCCCAGTCATAATTACTTTTAACCTAGGATTCCTTTTTAGGAGTAAGCCCCAGTAATAATTCCAGTCATAATTTCTTTTTAACCTGGGCCTCTTCTTCTAGAATAATCCCCAGTCATAATTTCTCGTAACCAGTCTTAATTTACTTCGGACTTGGGCTTCCTTATCAGGAGTAAAACCCAATCATAAGTCCCATCCAAATTTGGACATCCTCCTCAAGAATAAGCCCCATGTGAGAGTATCCGACTCTCAATAAAGAACATATACCTTTATAGACCTTGTTTCAGGGTTTCTTCCCTAAAGTAAATCATAATCTTCATCTATCTGGGTAGTCACACATACATAAGCCCCACATCATTTTTTTCATCTTTTGTGGCACAATTAATTGGTTTTAACAATACCTCTTATTTCTCACACTGAGTATGACTCATGTGAGCTTAGAGTGTAAAAGTAATAATGACATCATTCTTTGATCCATCCAACATGCATAAAGCTCATATGTCATAACTCGAACTACATGGGTTCTGATTCCTTTTCCAAAGCAAAGGATACGTAGGTAGCCCATCTGTGGGTACGATCCCAACTATGAAATAATTCATGTCTTTCTGAATGGAAATAAACATCAAGTGCCCCACTAAGTGGATTTAAAACTAGTATGGTTATCATAATGACCAAGAGACTTCTATATAATGTGTCAAAGGATACCATTAACTAAGAATCTCTAACAAATACAGATGATTCTCTATCGATGAAGAACCTTGAATACATATAAAAGATTCTCTAAATTTAATTCATACTAATTGTTAATTGTAAGATCTAAAGGAAAGCTCATTTTCATACATGGTAATGTAATAAGGATTCATGAACATAACATAAATCTATAAATAGAGTTCCATTGTAAACAATAATTCCCTCCAAAAAGGTGTGATTAGTCCGACCTCCCATCCTCTCGACCAATGAATATTTTTAAGCATCAACAGTCCTGAACTAATTAGCACCTACATTTGGAAAGTATGTCCAAATGGATATGGAATCATTGGATGTTTCTGGTTCTATGAATAATCCTGTTAGAAACCGCTTGTAAGGTTTGAACCATAAATCAATGAGGTCATCCCCAATTCCAATGGAAATAAATATATATATAAATATATGTGACATAACCCAATGTACATATTTCCTTTTCCATGATAAAATATGTAAAAGGAGTATATATATATATACGTACATATGTACATGAGTGCAGGCCTTTATAGGGTCACCATACACTCTATAAAAATCATTATTGACTAAAAAACAGATTAAGAGCATAAATAAAATAGGAAACCACTAGATAGTGGGATAAATCCTCACCTTAAAGTGATGATGACCAGACACAATGCGCCAAATCGGTTCACCTTCAGTGGTGGATGTTAGAAGACACCCAATGGGGACCCAAGACACCCTTTGTATTTCCTATGATCAGAAGAAAACCGTTAATCAACTCAACCCTATCCCTAAGGTTTGGTTAAACTGTGCAAGGAGACATGAGAGAAAAAATATCACTGTATAAAAGGAAAATGAGGGTTACAAAGACACTACCTAGATGAATTATTAGGAATCCTATTTAAATTTGTTTAAAATCAATGAAGCAAGAGGGTTCTTAGAGGGTTATAATGCGTGAGGATGATAGTTCTAGTGGGGGGGGGGTCATTTGATGGAGTATGGGGGAGACCAGTTGGTGTTTCCCAAAACATAAACATACCTATAATAATAATAATAATAATAATAATTATAATAATAATCATCATCATAATCATAATCATAATAATAAAAAAATTATTATTTTTATTAAATCATATCATTATCTATATATACCACTTATTTCCATTTTTTATTTTAAGATAAATTTAAATAATTCAACTTTTAAAATTGATTCAAAATGAATGGTTTGACTCACATGGTTTTCTACTGGAGGGCACAACTTTTCAATCATACCGTGAACCCATTCAAGCTCATCCTGACTAGAGGTTTTTGAGAATGACACTACTGAAACAAGACATACCATCCACGGAAGGCCATGGGACTTGAACAATATAAAAAACACATTTATGTAATGAGACTCTCATAATAACATTCTGATGATTGATTTTAGAAATGGATCATCTAGTAGATTCCAAAATTCAGATTTCAATGAAATTATTTTATGGTTGAAAAAAATATATCATTACCAAGACACCCTTTCTCTATCCACATATTTTAAATTATTGGAATATATCTATTTTTTTGTTTTTTGGTTCCCTATTTTATGGGGTTGATCTAACTACATCTATCATGTCTTCTATTTTGCTCTCAATAATTTTCAGGGTGTACTACTTGGTATGTATATACTCACCCATGAAAGGGATTTTACCACATATGTCATGTCTTTTCTAGATGGTGGGTATATTTACGGTGATTTCAGAGGAGCATAGATATAATTAGTTTCATAAACCTAGTATCTTGGTTGATCTTGATGATCTTACACTAGTACCTCTTGGAATTTATTTTGTAGTTATTGTCATGCTGAGATATCATTTTTTGGTGTGTTTTTATTTTCAATTTTGATTTTCGATTACTCTATAACGCAATTATGTATTCACTCTTGTTTATTCCATTATGGGATTTTAATATGTAGTATTCATTTTTTTTAATTCACACTTCTCAATGATGATTTTTGTGTACATTTATAGAGATACATTAGGGAAATACCTTCCATTTAAGCTATTCCTTGATAGCACGTTTTTAGAGGCTGTGGACAATGGGGGAAGTCATGAGGTTGTGGTAGACTAGTCTTCTACCAACCAGGTGGGAACAAGTGGTTCAGTTCACCACACTCAAATTATAATGAAATAAATAATACATTTTCCATTTCGTATAAATAGATATATTCTTAAAAAATAATTTAAACATTGTAATTACTTTGATTTTTCTAATTCTAATTTTGATAAATTCTTGGTAAAATTATGATTCTAGGTGTTGAGACGACGTGAAATTTCTAGGCCTAGTGTGCCTGAAACAATCCTTTGAAAAATAATATGTTTTTAAATATTGTTCATGATTGGTTTTATTAACTTTTAAATGAGTACTAATATTTGAAATATAAGGGCACCATTGTGTTCAGAGCAGAGTGTTTCCCATTGGTAAGACATAACTTCTTCTGCTGTAGATCGACTATGGAAAACCTTTACAGATTTTTTAAGAAAAAAAATAAATATATATAAAATGTAATTTAATTTTATTTCTTAAAAAGTACGTAGAGATAGATAAGTGATAATACAAAATGACCAATTAGTTGTTACCCATCATATGTGATGTTTCATGTTGTTGCTTCAACTTAGTGTAACCGCAATAACAAATCACATTCTCCAAATACTATCCTAACATGGAAACAAGATAGGAGAATAATCATGGTGTTTTCATGGTGCATTTGGAGGAAATACATTGGCAGATTTAAAATTATAACTAATAACCATCCCCTTCAAATGATTTTTTCAAAGACATCGGATTGTTGATCATGGAATGATGAACAACGGCAGTGTAAATCTGTTCTTTTCCAATGATCAATCCAATCCTTGGTATGGGTTATTTCTCAATGTTATTTCATTCATTCTGATTTATTTCATTTTTCCAAAGAATCTGGATCAACCCACGAATAGGTTGAATCATAAATATATCACATATATAGGATGGTTTTGATTGTAGGTTTTTAATGTGAGGTTAATCATAGTGATTTTTGATTATCATGGTGAATTTTTGGTTAACTGTAAAAATGTAAATGATATTCAATTACCCAAACATTGATCTTGGTCATTTCTTCCTTGGGGATTAAGGCTTTTCCACCCTCCATTCTGCATTCAATGTAACCACTCTTCATTTGGCCTACAACATGACACAAGGTAATCGATCAATCATTGTGCAATTGATCCATGATGCAATGATCTTGTATTGATGATCATGGATGGACATGACATGATTGAGGTGAGATGATGAATGTGGTGAACAAATCTTGGTGGATCATGGGATATCGCTGCTCAAACGACATTGCACTGGGAGGGATCCTGTCATGGAAGAAAGTGCACGGTAGTGAAGACATCAGCCCGAGGTTTTCGGAACATCTTCAAGATAAAAGAAAATACCTCCAGAGATACTTTGGTGGCCTGTGGGAAATCCAAATGGTGCAGTAGAAGCTAGCTACAAATGTTTGAAGCTGGCAGCACGCGACGGCTACCACGAGTATGATTGGCGTGTGCTGCATGGCCAGAAGCAAGCAGAAGGTCCACATGGGAGATTTCCGATCCATGTGAGTAGACTATCTAGAAAACGTAAGGGATGATCACACCATTATATTTGGTGATGCATCACATGATTGAGAATCGTGCTGTAGGATACAAGCCAACAATACCTGAGAAGGACTAGGGGGACCGGGCTACAGGAAGCCCAGCATGCTGAACCTCGTAGTCCAAATTGGTCTGGTCGGGCAACCCGGCAGGCCGAGTTATACTCATGTCAGTGAACACAATAACGGCTCTTCTCGGTTTGGTTTGACCTGGTTGGACCGAACACAGATCCAATCAGACCCATTTCACAAAAATTCCCACAACATTCAAACAATATGCTTATTTTATGAACCATCTACGACATTGGGACCCATATGATGTGATGTTCCTTTTGAGAAGGCTTGTTGGGTTTTTAGTTGGAGCAAGAGGGGATGGTACTATACAATTTTATTTCCATTGAGGGATCTATGAAGGGTCTCAATCTATCCTAGAGGGTGAGTGTAGATATTGGGACTATATCCTTAGTCTCTTCAAGGGATGTTTGATTCAAGATCCCATTCATGTCATAGATAATGGGACATAGTCTTAAGATAGTTGGCTATGCCTAGTTTTCTTAGTGACTCTGCGGGCTAATGTCTGGATCTCACAGAGAGGCCCAATCAATCCTCACATATATTTTTGGTACCTTAGATAGGGTTTGCTGCATGGGTGTGTCCAATATTTACACTAGAACCCATCCCCTATCTAGAATGATAATTTCAATTGGTTCAGGATGTCCCCCAGTGAGCCATATGTGCAAGACCTCATATCTGTGAATCCAGATCTGATTCCTTCTTTCTTGAATTTACATGATCATTTTACATCAGGTAGTTTTGAGTTCATTCTTTTTGGGATGGTCTCAAATTAGTGGTACGACTTTGTGAGGGTCTATAATGACTTCATAGACCATGGAGTGTGTTTTTCAAAATGAGTTCTCCTCATGAAGAATCATGTGGTCATGGATTGGCTATGATATTGGACACCATGTATTAGTGAGACTGGAAGTCTCAAGAAAAAAATCTTGATGTAGTAAGACCAAATGTTTTGTTTGATGATTTTTGGTAGACTTGTTCAATGTGCAGTATTTTAGCTAGCCCTAGGAGTGGGTTCTCTAATAATAATGTGTGCTACGAGCAAAAACTTATGGATGATAGTATATGGGAAATTGTGTATTGGAATCCTTTACCAGTATACTTGGATTTTCTTGTTATATTTTTTGATCACATATACCTCTATTGGGATGACTATATCTAATGGTGTTGATTCCTTTATGGTATTTTACTTTGTGTTTTGTGGTCCCCTAATTATTATTATATTACTCACCCCATCACGAGATTTTCGTGTATGTGTCTTGTCTAGTCCAGATGACCGATGATTTGGTGGAGTCGTAGGCAGAGCAAGACTGTGAAAACTCTCGAACGACGCCTTGTGAGATCAAATAATCTGAGGGGTTTCTGGTATCTTCCATGATATTCTTTATTACCATTTTTTTCTGGTCATACATTAATGTATTCTTTACTTAAGTGGTCTGGTATTTTTCCCTAGTTGTACTAAACTACTTTACATTCTATCATACATTGAGGTCCGGATGTAGTGGTATGCATTTTGTGTTTTTAGTCTACTACTAATATTTCTTGGATTTTGGCTAGTGTTTAAAGGTTACTAGGAAAATTCTTCCCATTTTTCGAATATGCATACTCGGTGCTAGTCAATAGCACAAGGCTTATCAGGGAAGGGATTGTGGTGGTCCTGGAATGGGCCTTGGGGATTGGTGGAGATAGAGTGGTATTTGAGGGAATGTTCGATTCTATATTGGTACTAGAAGTCTATGATATTTGTTTGTGGAAACAATGTTAAGTGTTACAAATTTGGGTTTTAGGATCGGGACTCTAGTGTTGACACGAGAGGCCAACTTATCTATACACCAGGACTATGGGATCCTCCATTCAGACATAGTACATGAAAACACAGGTAGCATAAAATAATAGTACATGCATAAAATAAGAATGTGTTCTATTTTCCATGTCCTTCTTGAGTCAGCCCAGGAGGTATACTCATTTAAGCATGATTTGTGCTGCTTTCCTCGGGATTTTTTCACGACACCTTCTAGAGAAGATTCTATAGTAGGATCGAGAGTTTTTCCCAACGATCGATGACTCCTCTATGATAGGAGCTGGTCACATAGGACTTCTTCTATAGGATGGTCAGTAAGTGATAGTTTAACATGATGATCATCTAGATAACCAATGTCCAATGATTCAGGTCAATGTAGCCTTCCAGACTGAGTCGTAGATGGATATTTAACTAATGGATAATGAGGCACAATGTTTGAATGTTTTCTGCAAGAATATGAGGGAGTGATCGCCTGAGATGAAGGTTAAGTTGGACCTAACGATAATAGGTTCACGAAGTAATTTTTAGAACTGAAAGTTTCATCAGATGTTCTAGGGATGTTCCAGTTCCCAAAATTAAAGTTTTTTGCTATGCATGTCGTAAAAGGGGGAATCTCATGTGATGTTTCCACACGATTCGTGCTGTAAGAAAAGAGGTGGTCAATGAACCACCAAGGGAGAGGCTATGATAAGAGAAGACAGATTCATCAGTTGGAGGACATGGAAAGATATATGGGGAAGCAATAAGAGGTGGACGAATTTTTATCGTGTAACCACCATCACCTCTAGGTGGTACATACCAGATTCGGGAGAAAGAGGATGTGGGAGGAGACAGTTGTCGGCTGTCATGTATTTTGACCCCATCACTCCAGGAATGATTCACGGTATTATCTGTGTTGTTCTACTTTATCTTCATTATTGAAAGACACTTATACTAGTTATTTCATTTCCTTCCACTTTTCATGTTTGATACTTAGAGGTTCTGGTTAATCCATTGACTTGAACCTTATGTTTAGTGGCTTCAACGGGATGTGATCCAAAGACCATGCCCCGGTGAAAACAGTGTGTTTTTCATCCTGGGGGCTAATAGTTTCAGTTGGGATCTTTTGGTAGTGGAATCGAGGACTTAAAATGTCATTATAGGTATGTACTAATCCATAGATCATGTTCAAGTTGATAGTTTTAGTCAAATGAATCTATTTTTCCATTGTTGTGGAACTAGATTTGCCTTTATTGGCAAAAATGAAATCCCTACAGCATATGACAGACTCAGGTAGAGGAGGGTGCAAATGATTTCTATTCAGTTGTCAAGTCAGACCATTGGTGGAGTGGATGTTATCAGTGCTCTTGTTTTTTAGTGGTGGAAGAGTATAAGGACGTCTTCCTTGAAGTAGTTATAGGTTTAACTCTCGGCCAACAGTTAGAATTTTGAGTTGGTGTAAACCCCATGTTGGAACCAATATTAATTCTAGTATATTTGATGGCTCTCTAAGAGCTCCATGAACTGGGGGTGAAGAATAGAAACTTTCAATGTTAGGGCATAGTATGATCTCGGATTTCACACAGGGTGACCCCTAGTGATCTTCGTTGTAGATATCTTATTTTTCTCAGTGTCAGAGGATGAGCATGAGAGACACATTTAGAGGGTCCTGGACCAACATCCAGAGCACTAGTTGCACGAAAATCTCTTGAAGTGTATGTCTTAGATGCAAGTGATCTTATATTTCTAGCACATGTAACCATAGAGGATAGAGTTTTAGTTAATCAAATGAGGGTTGAGATAGAGTTTTCTCATGAAACCGTGCAGCCCATAATATTGAGTTATTAGTGGTTGACATCAATAAAAAATGTGGTGATACTATATGATGTGAAAGTGATACATCAGCTATATCAACCTCAAGATTCTCAGGTAAGTATTTTATTTGAAAGACTAAGGATTGAGATAGAGGTGATACATATTGTTCCAAAAAATCTATGACTTGGAGTATGTCTATACTCTTGGGATGAGGAACGTGGACACACTTTGCCTATGTAGGAATCCAGTTAGTAGATACTGAACGTGGCATTGAATATGTTGTCCATGTTTTAGTTTTCCTTCATAGATAGAGATGAAGAATCTTATATCTAGTCCTTTTTTGTTACCCATCCACTCTTAAATGAGTTAGGAAGGAACAACTCGGTGGTACTTACTGTGAGTTTTTACATGCTGAGTTGTCTATATGGAATTCCCCTGGAGGGCATTCAAATGGTGGGGAGAATGTCATTTTATTCAGGATACATGATGTGGTAACAGTGGTTGCCTAAAGTGGAGAGATGAATCAGGATATGAATTTTCCTGTAAAGGCAGACACCAGGGATGGCGGTATGGGTTGATGTTGGGCATACCTATTTATATAATGCTAAACGTTTGTTTGAATAAACATTGTGAGTTGTCAACACACCATGTCAATCTATCTTTAATTATATTGGATTACTTCTTTTTTTCATGGGGTAGTAGGAAGGAATCATGAAGGAATATTGATAGGCATTGTGAATGGATTACCAAATATATCCAAGATACATGATATCATCTAAGTGATCATTGAAGGTATCACTGAGTAGGACCACTTCCTAAGTACCCATGAATAGATTTTAGTTTACATCTTGGGATACCTCTATATACATGATATTGTTAGACTCCATGGAGTTTCATATACTATTGTTTCTAATCGTGATGGTTTGTTTTCATCCCAATTGTGGATGTTATTACAAGAGGCATTCGAAAATAAGGTGTGCATCATCTTGTAGTGGATTTAGAATACATAGGGGTATCTGAAGATTTGTGTTGGAAGATGGAGGAGACCATTGGAATTTTAGAGAGGATACCAAGTCCTCCTTTAGGTATGACATTGATAATGGTTATATAGAATTTTGTTGAGGTGGAATTCTATTTATATGGTTAATATCTCTTCTCTCAAGTGTTTCATAGAGTTTGAAAGGTAGCATACTACTTCCCTCTACCCCACAATGGGACCAGGTACAAAAAATCGTCATCATGTCATAGCTGGGGAGATGCAGGCATAACCCATTGCATGTACTAATTTTTTATGATTTGGATATTGAAATGGGTGTGTCTTCAGTTGAGTACCAAAAAATGATTGTGGATCTTTTATGGATGGGCGTTCCCCCTGGTGCATGTCTGAAGCTAATACATGGATCATTAGAGAGGGACATGGGAGAGGGAGGCTCAAATTCATGCTCAATTATCTCACCTATTGTATGAGAAGACCATGTTTGGATTTTTGAGGATGTAGATACTTATGGTGGGGAGAATGTAATGACTCATATTTTATGGGTTATCATTTGAGAAAATTATATAGAAAATTATGAGACCAAGAGATAAGATAGTTTGTGATTCTGGGGCCGAGTGTGCCCGAGACAATCCATCAAGAATTGTTAAGTTTTCAAATATCATGCATGGTATGTCTTCATAACATGTAAACTATTACTAGTATTATAAATATGATGGAATTGTTGTGTTCAGAGTAGTGGTTTTCTCAATAGGTTGGAACTAACGTTGACTGGAGTAGTTCGATTGTGGAAAATCATTTATGAACATTTTAAGAGATAACAATAAAATATAATTAAAAAGTTATTTTATTTTATTTATTAAATTTTATGAAGTGAATCAGAAATGTTTAAAAAAATGGAATAAGAAGATGTTACCCCTCATAAGTGAAGCGGTGTGTAAATGTTGCAACTCACTGTAAAAACATTGCCGAGATGCATTCTCCAATTATTAAACTACCATGGATACAAGATCAGAGGAAGATCCTGGAGTTGTCAAATATTATTTGGAGTAATTAAATCTATGAATATCCAATGAAAACAAACTCCCCTCCTCTTCAAAAGAGTTCTCCAATGGAAATGGATCACAGATCAAGGATTGATGAACAACAGCAGTGAAACTTTGTTATTCAACAATTAACTATCCAATCTCTGTTATAGTTTATTTTTGGAAGTGATTTATTTTCTTCCTAGTTATTTGATTTGAGTGTCCAAAATAGATCAACCCATTAACATTTTGATCCATGGATCAATCATATATGCAATAAGGTTTAGATTTTGTGGTTTTAATGGGAGGATTGTATTGTTGATTGTTGATTATCATGGATAAGTTTTTGTTTAATCATTATGATATAAATATTTACAACCCTTCATTTTATTACACACATAAACTTGGTTTATTAAATAGAAAAAAACACATGATACAACATAGAATATCATGAGTTCTAGTGTCTTTAGTGATTAGTAACATTAAAAAACTACTTCACATATAGGAAACAACATCTTATTGAAAACATCCTTTACATGATCAATACATTCCCTTGTACATAGCATTGCATGGGATAACGATAGGAAATGAATAAGAAAAGGGTGATCTATAGAGATTAGTAAGAGTGTTAATGAGGCATAACATGAATGATACAATACATGTTAGGAAATAGTTATAAAATTGAATCATAAGATAAACATGAACATAAAGTCATAGAATAACACAATAAACATAAAATAAAAATATGGAAACAACATTTAACATGATTTTTGCATGATCCAAGGGACATTGAAAATAGATAATGAGTAAAACCTCATTTAAAATGAATTAGAATGAGTAAAACCTCATTGAACATGATGTATCATGATACTATTCTTTACACAAAGCATTAGAGCGCTATCTGGGTGCACCGTTCTTAAACATTTCTTTTCATGCATAAGTGTGCACACGAATCATATAACATGGAATCATTCACATTAATAAGTTATTCCCCGATTAAGAATTATGGAATACACAAATTAATGTACCATTCCATATTTATTTGTGTATAAAGGTGAATACCCCTAATAGATACTTAGGTATAGTATTTACTAATCAATTATTTTGACTTGAAAAATCGCTCTGCAATTTCATAATCATAATGACGGGACATAAATATTTGTAAAAATGGTTTATAATAGAGAAAAAAGATTCATCAAATATTTAAATTTAATTTATATTAAGGGGTTCAGGTAAAAAAGTTTCCCAACACATGTAAATGAATTTATATTCATAATAAAAAGGAATTATTTGAATGTAAATGGGGAGAGATAAATTCCATACGGAATTTCAGCATGGTAATGGGTGTGCATGGGATGCATTAAATGAGAGTGACAGGGGTATATCATAATTCAATCATAAATAGTGATGAATGTGAGAGGTGAAAAATACTACCCCGAAATTTTTAATTGAAATTTAAAGGGTATAATGACTTAATGAATATGAGACAACAAATAGAAAAGAGGAAATCCCATACATGGAAGTGTGATCCCAAAGTCTTGGGAGAGGCATGAGAGAGGCTTCTTGGGAGCATGACGCACCTTGGAAGGAATATATATAGTGGATGTAAGAGGATGTAATAACATAAAATTATTTAAGTGAATAGGAAGTGGGAGGATGGGTGGGTATATATAGGAAAAGAGAGAGAATTCTTTATTATTTAGGTTTGGGTCACCACACATAAATATAATAAATAACACATACCTGCCCATGTTTTTTTTAAAGTGGAGTGGAAGAAAATATTTTATAAGGAAAATTGGTGAAAATATTAAAAGAATAAATTTTCTTATGTGGAGGTGAGAAACAATATCAAGGAAATTCATTTAAAAGGTGAAAATGTTTTATAACTCATAGATGGTCAACTAATTTTTTTTATAAAAATTTAAAAACATAAAATCACATAATTATAATTTTAAAACATATATTTGCTGGAAATATCATCTATATTATTTTATTACATCACTATTGTGTCATTATGATGAAATAAAACACATTATATATTTAAACGGTATTAAAATTTTACCTATAAATTTTACTGTCTCAGAAAATTATGAAAAACATACCATTGGATAATTTAAATATCTTGATTCCAAATATAATATTCATTTTATCAAAATAATTTTCAAAAAATACGAATTTTTTCGTTTAATGTAAAATCTACACTAATCGAAAATTCATGGGTTTTGACAAAAATAGCTTTCAAACCTTAATAAAATTAATATTTCCTTCATAAAATTATATGATAAATTATATTTAATACAATGTAATTTAATAATAATAATAATATTTTATTAAAATATTATTTATTGAAATAAAATTTTAATTCCTCAAAATAGACTTCTTAGTTGAATATTAACGAAAAATAATATTTGTACTTTAAAAACTATTTACAATGTGACAATAATAAAATGATTGTACATGCCTTATTATACAAAAATAATGCATATAATCAGAGTGAAATTGTCTTGTTACACAACCCCTTATAACACCTGCATATGATTGAAGGTTAAGGTGTACAATGGTGACATACTATTGGGGTGGCTCGGATAACTTTGCTCTGGTTGTAATCTCTTTCAACTTCCACTAATCTCGGTGGTGGTTCTATTTGAGAAAAACATGTTGAAGCATGACTTGGGCTTGGTCATGATATATGGTCAATAAAACCACCACTGTTACATGTTTTGACAAATGGGCTTCATTTGGGGAAAGCCTACTTGATGAGGCCATCACATCTTTTGTTTGAGTAAATTGGATTTGTTATAGCCGAATATTTATACTAATCATGTGATCACTATTCAATGGCTATATTAGAAATGATCATAATTCTTAACGATTTTTTAAAAGAATATGAAAACATACAACCAAGGAAGTTCATAAGTTTCAGATAACAATTTTATATAATAAGACATTTAAATAGATCAAGAGGAATTGTCATTAATGAATTATTGGGTAATTACAATCACCCCCCCCCCACCTTAGGAAATTTCTCCATTGAAAATTCCATTTCCCACACTAAAACAGATGTCAGTAACTTTTGTTCATCACTTCCTCTGATTCCCACATCGCTTCATCAAACGTGTGGTTTCTCCACAACACCTTGACGAGGAGATTTGCCTTAATTCGTATAATTATTTCTCTACGATATATGATTTTCACTGGTTTCTCCTCATAAGAAAGATCATCCTCGAACTATACTACCTATAAAGAGTGTAAATGATAATGTTTTGGTATGTAAAACATTATGAGGGATATATGAAAGACATCATGTAATTTGGCCATGGTTGGTGGAAGTCCTAGTCGATAGGCCACAACCCCGACACGTTCATGAATCTCGAAGGGGCTGATGAACCTAGAACATAACATCCCTTTATTTCCTAACCTCATGACCATCTTACACGATGATATGCATTTAAATACAATGTATCCAACATTAAACTCATGGTCTCGTCAACGATTATCTACATAAATCTTCATTCAACTCTAGGCCTCCTTGATATGCAGTTGAATGGTTTTAACCTTCTCCAAAATTTCTTATACCATTTATAGTCCTAGCAGCTTATGATCACTGACTTCATCCTAACATGTCGGTGTTCTAAACCACATCCAATATTGTGCTTCATAACATTCCATTTAGATGTTTGAGTGGGAAATTTTTTTATAAGAGAACTCAACTAGAGGGAGATGTGGATACCATCCTTCTTTAAATAACATTGATCATTCTTTCAACATGTCCTCTAGTGTTTGGATAGTTTTCTATGATTGTACATTAGTTTGAGGATGATAAGGCCTAGTGATGTTTATCTCAGAATCCAAATCACGTTGATTATCCTTCCAAAACCCAGAGGTGAATCCTGGATCATGATTATATACAATAGATAGTGGTACTCCATGCACCCCTACAACATCCCTGATATATATCCGTGCCAGTTGATCTAATGAAAAATCCCCTTGAATCGAAATGTAGTATGAAAACTTTTTATGACGATCCACAACAACCCAAAATGCATTGTTTCCTTTGGATGTCGTTGGATGTCCAGTGACAATTTCCATGGGGATGCCCTCCCATTTACAAGCTCCTATAGGCAATAGTTGCATCATCCCCATTGACTTATGCCCCTCTGCCTTCACTTTCCGACACACTTGGCACTTTAATGTATACTCATTTATATCCTTATTCATAATATCCCTCCAATAATGCTCACAAAGATCTCGATACATCATTATATTTCCTATGTGAATAGAGAAATTTTAACAATGTGCATCATCAAAAAGTACCTTCTTCAGCTCTAGACATGATAGAACACATAATCTATTCCCAAATCTCATAGATCCAACATCATTAACATTGAACTCCAAGGATTTCCCTTTTATGATAGCTTCGACTTTCTTCTGAATTCCCACATCATCATTTAGATCATCAATTATCTTTTCTAAAAGATGTAGTTGAACAATCATTTTCAATTGGATTAATGATCTTCCCTTCTTCATGATTCTCATGTCTGTCTTCATTGAATCAAATAGGATTAGATCCTTTTCAATTATAATAGATTTTAGAATCATTGGATCTTTTCTTCATAGAGCATCCACCACCTTATTCGCTTTCCCAAGGTGGTAATGGATTCAGTAGTCATAGTCTTTGCTCATCTCTAAGCATATTAATTGTCGCATGTCCTACTATTTATGTGTTAATATATTCTGGAGGTATTTTAGGGTTTTATATATTTCGAACATCTTCCCAAAAATATAATACCACCATAATTTTAATGTGTAGATCACTGTATCCCACTCCAAATCTTGTTTAGTATAACTCTAGTCATGAACTTTTAATTTCCATGATTCATAGGCAATTACATTGTCATTTATAATCAACACATACCCCAGTAGCTTCTTTGAAGCATCAATGAATAGCACAAAAATTTCTCCATTTGTGTGTAGTGAGATGATGTTCGTAGAGATAAGCCTTATTTTCAACTACATGAAGCTTTTTTCACATTCATCAAACTACAAAAATATTACTCCCTTATGAGTTTTCTTCGTAAGAGTGTTTTACAATCATGAGAAACATCTCACAAATCATCGATAATATACAACTAACCCCAAGAAGCTACGAATATTTATTACTGATGATGGCTTCAGTCATCCCTCTGTTGTAGCTGTCTTGAATGGATCCACAGATATCCCATTCCTTGTGATTATATGGCCAAAAAATGTGACCTCCTTCAACAAGAACTCACACATGTTGTAATTCACATATATCTTCCCTTTTATCATGGTCTCTAGTACATTTCATATATACTTCTCGTGATCCTCCTTGGTTTTGGAGTATATTAAAATATAATCTATAAATACCACCGAAAAATTGTAGAGGTAATCTATAAAGACACTTTTCATCAAGTCCATGAATATTGAAGGAGCATTAGCGAGTCAGAAAGGCATTACTATGAAATCATAGTGCCCGTATCTTGTACAAAAAGTAGTATTAGCGACATCTTCCTTCTTAAACGTTACTTTATAATATCTCGACCAAAATTCTACGTTAGAGAAATATTATGCTCTATGAAACTTATCAATCAAGTCATCAATTAGTGGTAGATGATACATGTTCTTTATCATGATTTTTTAAGCTCACGATAATTGATGAAAAGGCATATTGACCCATCCTTCTCCTTGAATTAGAGGACCGATGCACCCCCTGGTGAAGAACATGGGCTTATAAACCCTTAATCCAAATTATCATTTAGTTATTTATTTAGCTTCTCAAGCTTGAAAACAACCATTATATATGGAGTATTGGATATTGGAAATGCCTCAGGTATAAGGTCAATTTAGAAATCAAAATATTTTCTTGGAGTAAGACTAAAAAATTCCTCGAGAAACATGTCAGTGAATTACCTCACAATATGCATGTCTTCATGGATGGTTGCTTCAATAGACTCAATAATCTGATCCGGATATGTGTTCTCATAGGGTATTAATATCAATGCTTGAGATGATGTATCTAAACAAGAATCATCTTCCTCCTTGTACTTGTATATAATTGGGGGATAATTCACCGTATGGAGTAATTTCCCTCTAATGGAAATTTCTGTTGGCTCTATATTTGGAAAGAAAATATGTGCCGATAATTGCATCAAATTCAACCAGAGGGAGTATGATGATGTTTTCCGGGATGTTCACTCCATAAATTATGACAGGGGTGGATTTATATTAATGGGATAAAATGATTTCCCCATTTTCCCAAGTCACCGACATCCTCACTTCCTTGATTTGTGGTAGTGTTTGGATTTTTCTACAAAAAAATTGATATATAAAAGACTATGTTGAACCAAAATAAAATATTATGTTCGCAATTATTGTATTAATAACTAGAGTATATACCACCAATTCATTATTTGGGTTCACATAGGTGGTAGTAATGGAAAATTCTCTCCATTTATACCTTATAGGTTGTTGGTTGCCTTAAAAAACCCATGGCATAGGGCAGAAGTTTGCAAAGTGCTCCTATTTATTGCAGTTGAAGTAATGAACAATGCATTGAAGGTCTAGAGGAGTGCCCCCCTCCTCTACCACAACTATGAGTTTTTATTGCCGACAATTAATAACCCGGTACCCCTCTCCTCCACACCTAATGCATTTCCGCATCTGTTAAAGGCAATTTCTGGGGTGCTTCTTTCCACAACTTTAGAAAGTGGGGTGCTCGATTTTTTTATCACCAATGGATTTATCCATAGGAATGTTAGAATTGAAGTCCACCTTAAAATTTTTATCCTCGTGATACCCTTGGAAATCTATGATCTGCATTTCGACCTTGAGGGAACATCCGAAAATTGCCACATTGTTATAAAAGTCTCAAATCACCATAGCTTTTCATAGGCTTGGTTTTATCCTACAAATGAAGAGGTAAAACTTGCATTAAAGGGAAATGAAAATGCCATTGGAATATCACGAAATACTTGTAATTTATTCCCCATACACTATGATGGATTTTTCATATTTTTTCTTTAGTTAAATGAGGTCCCTTTCCATCTTAAGCTGAAGGGTGCGAGGAAAATATTAATCAAAATTCATTTTTTGAAAATCCATCCATTCCAATGCCTCGATAACCTCCTAAGGCATTTTATTTTTTATCAATGTCCAGTATTGTTTGAAATCACAATCCATATGATAAGAATCCAGAAAAACATTCTCTTGTTCACAATAATAATGAATGGAGAAGATCATTTCAATGGTGTTGATCAATTGTTTGGTGATTGAGGGATAAGATGGTCCACTAAAAGTATGAACCCATTGTGTCATGAATCTCCCAATAGTGACATATTCTTTATTGGGGAGGGGGGGGGGGTTACGATAATATTATACCATGTTTCTAATTTATGCATGAGTTAACTAGGAGAGAATCGTGACAATGTTCACAATTCCTACTCCCATTGGATTGGGCATCTGATTAGCACAGTCATCACATTGATCTTCACACCAGTTGTTAGCCTGAGTCCTCCTATTACCAGCCATTGGCTGGAATAAAAGGAATGTTAGGGGTAAAACATAAAAGGTAATCCATGGAAAAAACTAATGAATTATAAATAACATTTATTTCCTTAACTTATGAATGTATAGACTTTAATCTATAATATTCATGATCTACATCCTCACATATATTTGTAGGTGCATTTTATTAATTCCCTTAATAAGGGTTCATATTTATCATGTGAATTTACCAAAGCATATACCCCATGAGTTTCATAAACAAGAGTGAAACAAGGCTCATTTTCAAGTACAAGGATTCCCCAGGTTAATCCCAAAACTCATTTTCGTGGTTTTCACCCCTTGGTAGATTTGTGCTAGAGCCGCCTCTACATGCTTCTATCCAGACAAGGATAACTTTTCATGATAAACCACTTACTGAACACTAACATAAAATTAGGGATGATTTTATTATACATAGACTTGTCTCTAGGGCTTTACTATGGTTTTCTAATCCTTATCCCAAAAAAAAAATACTAATCCTATCCTCTGATACCAACTATAACAACCTTTCATTTTATAAAATTCCTAGGCATGATTTATTACCTAGAAAACTTCACTCTATACAACAAAGAAGATTGAGAGGTCTAGTGACATTAGGGCTTAGGAACATTACCTAAAAAATTATAACATAGTACACACCATCTTATTGAAAAATTCATTTACAAGACCACTACATTCTATCGTACATAGCATTGCATGGAATAACCTAAGGGCATGCATAAAAAATGGGTAAGCTATAATAACCAGTAACTGAGTTAATGAGAATAAAACGAAAGATACAATAAATGTTAGGAAATACACATATCAATGGATCATAAGATAAACATGGACATCAAGGCATGATATAACCTGATTAACATAACATGGAAATGTGGAAACAATATTTAACATGACCTTAGAATGAGAAAAGGGACATTGCCAATGGAGCATGAGTAGACCCTCATTGAACTTTAATTTTCATTAGTAAACCCTCATTTCAATTAACATATCATGATATTAATATTTATCCAATGCATTGGAGATCTATCAGGGTGCAACCTTCTTTAATATTTTATTTCATTCATATGTGCGCCTCATGGATCATATAACATAGAATTATTAAACAACATATGTTATTCCACGATTAATGAATATGGAATACACAGATGAATATATCATTAAATTTGTATATGTGCCTAAAGATTAACTCCCTTGATAGATACATGGGTATGGTATTCACAACACAATGATTTTGTCTTGGAAACACGTGGTGCAATTTCGACAATATAACAACGTGACATAAAAATTTGTAAAAATGGTTGATGAGAGAGAAGGTTGTGTCTAATAATATTTACAAGAAATGGACAGTAATGGGTTCATATGAAAACATTTCACAATATAAGTAAAAAGTATTTATAATAATAATAAAAAGGATTTTCTTGAATGTAAATGAAAATAGAGAAATTTATTACGAAATTTTGGCATGTTAACGGGTGTGCATGGGAATCATTAAACGAGATTGAATGGGGTACCTCATAATTAAAAAATAAAGAGCGAATTATGGATGATGTCTGAAATACTACCTCAACAATTTTTATTGAAATTAAAAGGGTATAACAACATAATGAAATAGAGAAAAAAAGGAGCAAATAGGAAATCCCTTACATGGAAGTGTGATACCAAAGGCTTGGGAGAGGATTGAGAGAAAATTTTGGGGAGCTTGGGGCACCTTGGGAGGATTATATAGAGAGTAGGGAATATTTATTATTAACATAAAATTCTTTTAGTGAAGAGTATGTTGGAAAATGGTTGGTTTTATATAGTAAATGAGTGGTAATTCATTATTATTTAGGTTTGGGTCACCACAATTTAAAGTAATCAATAACACAATCCATCCAATGATTTTTACCCATATTTTATTCAAAAGGGTAGTTGGAAAAAATATTTTATAATTCCAGTGGACGAACTTCTAAAAATAATATGGTTTTTTATGAGAAGGTGAGTCACACTCTCATGAAAATTCATTTAAAAAGTAAAAATGTATTATAACTCTTGTAGGGTCCACTATAGTTCTGTAAAATAAATCCAACAAACCTAAACTAATATAATTTTAATGGTAAAACATATAATGGCATAAAATATCATTTACAGTATTTTATTACATCACTATTGGGTCATTATTTTGTCATAAAATACATTATATATTTAAACAGTAGTGAATTTTTACCCCAATGTTCGAATATATCAGAAAATTATGAAAAATTCACAGTTGGATAATTTCAAAATCATAATTTCAAAAATAATATTTATTTTATCTAAATATTTATATATATATTTTAAATTTTAATTTTAAATTAAAAACCAACATTTATTGAAAATTCATTGGTTTTGAAAAAAAAACTTTCAAAATTTAATGAAAAGTACAATTGCATTCATAAAATTATATGATCATTTATATTCATAAACTGGAATTTTATATTATTAATAATAAAAATAATATTTTATTAAAAATATATTTAATTTAAAAATATATTAATTCATCAAAATAAAATTTTTATGATTAATAACTAATAATACTATTTGCGCTTTAAAAACTGTATACAATGTAATAATAATAAAATGAATTTATATACGTTATTATATGAAAAAAATAATGCACATAGTTATAGTGCTAATGTCCTGTTACATAACCCCTTATTACACCCACATAAGAACGAAGGGTACGGCGTGCAATGGTGATAGACTCTTGGGGTGGCTCAGATAACATTGCATGGGTGGTAGAATCTATCAACATTCACTTCCCTCGCCGGAAGATTTGTTCAAGATTAACATATTCATGTTCAACTTAAGCTTGGTCAAGAGTGAAGCCCAATGACGCCACCTCCATTTCGAGCTCGAAAAAAATGGGCTTCATATGGGTTAAGTCTATGGGATGAGGTCATCACATCTTTTTTGTGAGAAAATAGGATTTTTCAAATCATTATATTTATACTAATCATGTTATCACTATTAAATAGCTATATTAACAATGGTAATAATTCTTACTAATTTTTAAAGAAATAAAAAAACATATAACCAAGGATGTGCATAAGTTTTACATAACCATTTTACATAATAAGACATTTAAATAGATCAAGAGGAATTTTCATTATTGAATGTTTGGGTCATTATAGAAATGAACCCCAATAAACCCAAACATCAATCGAGGTCCATTCATCCTTATTGATTCAGGCCATTCATCCCCTGTTCTTTGTTCATTAAGATAATTATTCCATTAGGTTGTGACTCGAAATTTTTTGAGCGGTTGATAATTGTGAAATCGATCCTTGAAGTAAAGATATGGTATCAATGATCTGTGATGGATGCGACATGACAGAGGTGTAATGACGATGGTGGAAAATAGAACAAGACAGAGTGAGATATATTTTATCTCGAACAACATTGAACTAAGAAGGATCGGGGAAAGAATTTGAGCCCACAGTAGAGATGACGGTGACATGAGTTTTGTAAAATGTTTTCTTGATCGAAGAAGAGTCTACATTGTGGATTCCAGTGGCCTACAGATGAACCCAATAGAGTGCCAGCACATGTGGAAGCTACTTGATGGTGTGGAGGAAGCAGGAGGCCCAATGTGGTAGTCAGGAGGACACCCAACATGTGATGTGGGTTGGAAAGATACGACATTACCTTGTTACCAGAAGAAGATGCCTAGGCCGCGTGTGATAATAATAGTCCATGTGGGAAGACCTACTAGATGTGGTATGGGAGGCACGATGGTTTGCATTGGGTGACATGGAACATGACTGAATAGTGTGCTGAAGGGGACCTGTCTACATGACGCGGGCTGAACGGTGTGGACCTGTCCACCATGTGGCCCGATGGGCAAAACCACATGGCCTAGTCAGGGATGGTCTGGTTAGTGGATCATGGTAGGTCTAACCAGTAAGGTCTGAGTTCAATAGGTTTGGCCATCACAACATGTTAGGTCAGACTCGGTTAGGGGGAACTTGGTCAGGTTGGTAGACCCAGTTCGGGTAGGCAAACCTTGTGTTAGGCCAGACTCGGTCAGGTTGAACCAGACTCAGACCCAACCATCCCATTTTCTCTAAAAGACTCATTATATTTATATTTTATGTTAGTTTAATGTACTGTCTATGATGTTGGGACACTTCCGATGAGGTGGTCCATTGCAGATGCCTTGGAGGGTTTTTAGTTGGACTAACAGAGGAAGGTGGTGTTCTATTTTTCTTTCTTATGAAGGATCTATAAAAAATCCTAATCTATCATAGATTGTGACTATAGATATTGAATCCATACCCATGGGCTTCTCTATAAAGGTTCGATGAAGGTTACAATTACAATAATATAGAACATAATGCACTATGATGTCAGTTGTCTAAGCCTTGTTCTCTCTGTGACCCTACGGGCTAGAGCATGGATCACACTAAGAGGCCCTATTGGTATTCATTTATCTCTGTTGTGCCTTAGAAAGGGTTTTTGGATTTAGAATTACCAATATTTACACTATAACCCATACCCTAATTAGGATGATAATTCCAGTAGTGCCAATATTTCCCCTAGTGAGCCCTGGGTGTAGGACCCCCAATATGTGTATCGAGATCCAATTACTTATTTCATGACATGAGCAGATATGTGTACATTGGGTTGTTCTTAGCGTGTTCTATTTTCATATGGCCCAAAATTTAAGGTCCTATTTGTGTAGGTTATATGATGACTTGATAGTTAGTTGAGTGAGTTCTTCTAGAAAAAGAGTTTCTCAAGTTGAATTCTCTGACCAAGGATTGGCTATGATAACAATTCATCTTGTCTTAGGGAGACCATATTCCTTAGGAATTATTTTTGATGTATTAAGACCATATTTTATCTTCTATTTTATTTGGGAAGACTTTTTCAAAATTATTTATTTCAGATATCTTGAGGAGAGGGATCTCCTAAAATTGAGCATTTAATGAGCAGAACTATATGGTTGGCCAGGGATAAGATGTTGCATCTTGGAAAACATTATGAGTAAACCTGGAATTTCTTGTTATATGTTTTATTGACATATACCTTAGTTGATCTGTCTATATATTATTGATGGATTTTATTTTGTAGACCATTACATTACGTTTTAGTGTCCCCTACTGTGTATTGTTTTACTCACCCCTGCATAAACATTTCCTGAACATATCAGGTCTTGTGTAGAAAACTGATGATTTAGTAGTGTTATAGGTAGAGCAGAAGAAATACCATGACCAGAGAGGGAATTGTGATATTATAGGATCAGTTGTGATTCGGGTAGATCCATACAACATCATCAGTAACCTTGTTTGTAGGTCATATTTTGTAGTTGTCTTTCTCACATTGGGCTTGTATTTTGGGTAGTATTTACCTTACTTTTTTACATTCATACATACTTTGTTTTTGGTTTTTAGTGGTACGCATGCATTTTACATACATATTGATTTTACTCTCTATTCACTATGTTATATAGTTCGGTGCATGTGTATAGTTTCTTAAGAAAATTACTCCCATTTTTGGGATATCCCTTCTCAGATCTAGTCGCCATCCCCTGCCCTATCAGAGACAGGCTTGGGATCATCATTACATGGACCGTGGGGGACAGGTTATGATAGTCTTATGAAAAACTTTTTTTTAATCTGAAGGTATATACTATATCTAGAAATGGGAAGTCAAGTCATAAAGTAACAATGTTTATTATAAATCATTAAAAAGAATTATTCATCTATAAAAAATTAAAATAAATTAAATTAAATATCATCCCTTTATTATATATCCTTATCTCACATGATGAAAATAGATTTAAGTAATCAATAAAATCATCAAAAATACATGTGGAACATCAGTTTCACACTTTTATATTTGATGGAATGATCAATAAACTAATCGTAAAATATCGTTTTTTGATGTAATCTAAATGTTAGAACCAATATGATGGTAATGGTGATCATAAAAAATTATTTTATGTTTTTGTCAAGAATATTTTTGAAGAATGTAAATTTCCTCACTTTTTATTTTTTGAAATTTTTAATGGCCATGGTATTTTAAGAATGGAACATAGAATAATTGAAAAGGTCCATCGTATTCCAGGAAACTGGATTAAAGGAAATAATCATTAGATTTATAATGAATCTTAATATAAAAGTTTATCATATTGTTGAAGTGTCTTTATAGAAGTATATGGTCAATATATTGAGTTTGGATCTGATTTTGAATAGTGATTTTATTGGAGAATAATAATTTTTCGTATGGCTATGATTAAATATCATTGACAAATTTTTCCTGATCTAGTGTTATCATAATTCATATATTGTAAAACATGTGACATATTCTTGATGAATGTAATGGAAACTAAAAGTGATGTTTCCCATCTTATTCGAGATTTATCATTTATGGATGGTAAAGTGAATCAGTTCTAGAGAGCTTAATAAAGAAAATAATATATTTTCTAATTATATTCAACCTAAACATATTTGAATCATAGAGGAATGAAAGAAGATGGAATAGAAAGAGAGATACAATACATTCAAATATATGTATGATGATGTTGAGGATGTTCAAAAATGTAATAAAATTCATTAAATAATACATGATACAAGGACAATTTTGTGATTGAATTATGTTGTTAAAAGGAATGTTGTTCACATTGGTCTATCATATTTGGAAAACCATCAAATTCAGAGAGAGTTTTGTGTAATGTAATTGATTTGAAGGTGATAAAAAACATAAATATAGAGGTTGATCAACAATTTTGTCACCCACTTATGATGGTTAAATGAATTGTTGAAGGAAGATATTGGAATTTTAAGGAAGGGGATATTTTTATAAAATGTGAGAAACCAAAGGTACTAGTTTCAGTCAGACCAAAATCCAAAAGAAATAAATCTTTGGAGAATTAATTTGATGGGAAAATAGAAATATTCTCTAATGTAGTATCATATTCAGAAATGAAATAAGATGATAATTAGACTTGGTATGTCATCATAATTAGAAGAAGAATTCTTTAAGGGAGATGAATGAAACCGAATGAAAATAATATGATCAAAAATGTAGTCAATCATTTTAAAGGGATTGAATTACTTTAAATGTCAAAATAATCAAGAGAATTGTTTGATGTTTTTTTGAGGGGGTGTTTGAAAAACAATGAATTTTATGTTTTTTGTAATTGATATAGAGTATCATATTTACTAATTGGAATTGATAATTCAATTTATTCTGACATTTGGAAAAGATAGAATGAAGAAGGGGTGAAGATAGAAAAATAATCCGGATTATTTTTGAATATTCTGAGAGTGCAAAAGATGTTATAAATGCACTATAAAATCTAGGGAAATTGATAATTGGAAAAATTTGTTTGAGAGGTATTTTTTTTTTGATTCCCACCAAATCATGTAATGGGAAACCTATAAAATGGGAGAAGTACATTGTCATTTTAAAGATAATTTAAAAGGGTGTACTATTCAAGAGAGAAGAGAGAGAGAGCCTCTAATGATTAAGGGAGAGAAATATGATTATGTATTTAGACTTTTTTGAAGAAGTATTGATAGAGAGAAGTGAATATAGAATATACTAGATTGATTTTTTTTTCTATTCAACATATTTAATGATCAACGTATTCCACTATCTACTGTACCCTACTTTCATGGTATTTAGATGGTCATTATATCTAGCTGGATAATTTGAATAGGATTTCCATATTTGGATTTATGAAATGAGGAAGTAATTCAATATTGACATAATAGTAATCTTTTAGAGTTACATATATCATACATGGAAGTAATGTTTGATGAATCAGTTAAGAAAAATCTTAGTGAGCAGATTGGACTGGGCAATCATATTTGAATTGTATATCAATGTACATGGAGTTCTTACAGTCTCGTGGTTTTGAATTTGAATAATAATTCAGTATAATACATTAGTGTAAATTAAAATGAATAACATGTTACATATTTTGTTACACAATCATATTTTTACCTTATTTTTTCTTATAGGGGGGACAAGAAATATTGGATTGATTATATAGTGCAACATGAGTGTAAGGGAATATAATACTCATTTTATTTCACACCAAATGTTATTTTTCTACTGTATTGTGTGATATTGGATCTTTTCAAAACCATACCAGGGATGTATCCATTCATTTTGAATATTGAAACATGTAAATACATATGTTCTTATAGATGTGTGTTTAAATTGATTCCTCTATGGATAGAATTATTTAATATGGAGTGACAATTGTTTCAATTGAAAAAAACATAAAATAAAATGTATCACTGATTCACCCCTCCCCCTCCCGGAGAAACAATTATCCTGATTGGGAACATTCAACTCATTTCTGAGATGAAGGTTCCTTTCTCTTTTTCTTTGCTAATAGGGAATTTGAATTGTTTGATGAGTAAAGGTATTATCATTTTTTAGTGAAAAAATTATCATATCTAAAAAGATAGAATCTTTCCCTATCATATGGATGTTGATTATGATTTTATTGAAGTTATAGTAGACAGGTCTCCTCCAAATGATGATAAATCTCTTCATATATATTTTGATAAGATGAATCTTGAGAACTATAGAATGGCCAATATTTTTATCTCATTGTTAGTCTCTTTTGGTGAATTTATAAAGGTGAAATGTGTTGCTATATCCAAAGTTATATGGGATAATGTAAAAAATATGTATGAAGGAAATAAAAAATATATGAATAAAAAACATTAAATAGATAGATTAATGTTTTATGACTGGAATATGGGTGAATAAGACTCTGTTGGGGACTTCTTTACCATTGTAAATGTTATTGGTTGTACAATCACATGTCTTTTTAAATAGTTGAATGATTCTATAGTTTTTGAAATGATTTTTAGAATACTTATCAACAAGTTTGATGCAAAATGATTCATCATTGACATACATTGATATTGAAACACTAGCTATTTTTTACTTTCATAACACTCTCATCACTTATGAAATAAGAAGGGGGAAAACTATGAATAGTAAGAAAACATTTGATAGAGAAATGTATTTAAAGGATGTGAAAAATGAAACGCAAATAAATTTTCATATTGAAGATGAATCTGGTGAATATTATTCTAAAAATGATGTATGAAGAAATTATGTTGATAATTTCTCATTATATTCTAGAAATTTGAAAAGAGTTACAAAAAAAATACAAAGAGAAACATCCATTGAAATGTATTGAATGTCCAGTTGATGGGAATTATGGTGCTAATTGTCCTCAAATAATGAATGAATAAGATACTAATGAATCACAAATAAGCGAAAAAGTTCATATAATAAATAGAGAGATAATGGAAAAAATGCTTTCCAGAGGGAAAGAAATTTTTTTTCACAAAATGTAAAAGAAGATGTTTAATTTTTTAAGATAATGAAGAATAACTCCATGATGCTAAATACAAAAAATATATAATATTTTTTTTTGAAAATACATTCATTGAAATGGTGAATGATTAAGAGTTCATAATACGTAGTTCTGAATAATAATGAACTAATCTTGAATAACATTTGATTGAATACATGATTAAATTTATATGAATTAATAAAATGCTTGAGAAGAAAAATTAGAAGTTGAAATTTGATTATTTCATGAAAAGAACTAATGAATTTATTTCTAATGAGAATTAAATTTAGGTTAAAGGGATTATTGATATGAATAAATTTCTTAAAGATGAAAATAATTATATTGAGAATCTTTATGTGAAGCTAAAGGAAAAAAGAATAATTGTTGTAACTTGTTCAAAAAATTAAAGAGTTGAAGAGAAAGTTAAAAATTTTAAAAAAATATATCTTTGCAGTAGAGTAATTTTCATATGCTGATAACCATAACAAGGATTAAATAATTTCACCATAAAAGGTTATGAACAAATATAGAATTGTTTTAGAAAATATGAAATCTTGGAAAGTAATGTATGTTACCAAGACAAACAAAGATGATAATTCAGATGTATCAATGAACTCTAAGCCCATTTTTTTGAATGATTATCAATATATAAAATTTCTAATACTTCTAGTTCAAATATATATAAAAATAAAAGGAAGATGGTAATTGATAATAAAATGGATTGTGGGTCGAGAAAATTTTCATGAATCTGGCTGTGAAACGTATTCACAATTCCTGTTAGTAAGGAAGTTTTAGAGGAAAGTACTCATTCTATGGATATTAAATTTATTATGGTGGATTTGGACATATGGAAAATATGTGTGTCTTAATTAATTTTTTTTAATATTCCAGATGATATAGAAGGAAATAGTTGAGGGGGATCAATTCCCCCAAAATAAGAAGTCTCATATGGTTTTTGTGAAAAAACCAAAGATGTTTCAAATAAGAAATGAAAATATATTACAACCTCTAGAAACAATTTTCAAAATTTTTGAACAATGTGGAAAATTTTCCAAAGGATGCAAATTTTTTACCTCCATAATACAATATTCCTATAAATTCTATGATGCTGAATGCGAATAATAAAATGGAAGACGAAAATGATGTATTGTAGAAAATTATATAAAATCTACCAATGTAGAACATCCATATATTATTGAAAGTGGATGTGATTTTAATATTATTTGATATTAGAAATTGTTGAAAGATTTAATGGATTTCAATGTAGTAACAATAACACTTAGCAATGATGATTTACTAAGAATTAGTAGTGTTGGATTAGTTATAATTTGTAATAAAAATGTGAAATACCTGAAATCATTTTATATAGATGGGCTATAAATTTATTTTACATGAGTTCTATAATTATATGATGGGGGAAACTATGTAATTTTTAGGCACGAAAGACTTGGTGTTGAAAGATGTAAATATAGAATGATCTTTATAGGGGGCCAATATATAAAAGGAAACTTGTTCACGATTGGTGAAATACTAAACTATTATTAAATGAGTATGGTGGAAGGGAATAAATTTTAGTATAATAGTGTAGAACAAATGTTTTAATGGTATATTAACAAAACAAAAAAAAATTATGTCGGAGAAATTATTTTTTTTCCAAGAAGAAGAAATATGTGTTGCACTATTTTCTAGGAAGGAAAGATTAAAAATTGATTGCATAATAATGTTGATATTTTTCAAGACAAAACCTAGAGCTAATTAATTCTGATATCTTTGGGAAAATGAAAAAAACAAATATAGGTAAGTATTTCTACAATTTCATTAATGAAATAAATTGCATTACATGTCTTATATATATGAAACAGAAACAGGATTCGTTGAAAAGGTTTTAATGTTTCATAAGGAAAGCATAAATGTAATTTTAGTATACTCGAAGAAGTTGAGAACTGTCATGGTTTTTGAATATAGAAGTGAAGAATTCGAAAATACTATGGAAAATCATAGAATTCAGAAATAGTAAATTTCCACATACACTCCTAAAAATAATGGGGTTGCTAAACGAATGAAATGACATTTGGCGTAAATGAGGATAACTAATATACTTTAGCATGGTCTTCCTCATCCCATTTGGTTGAAATATATGTGTACTAATATTTATATTCATAACCATTTTTTCCATAGGGTTAATTTATATATGATTGAATTTTATTATGTAACACCATTTTTGAAACACTTTATGATTTTCAAGATTCCTTGTATTATAAATAATTAAGGTAGAAACTATGGAATGATTGAGCTTAAAGGTTAGGATGAAATATTTCACGGCTATGCTACAGAATGAAGAGTATACTGACGCTTAAATGAAGAAATAAGAATATATGTTTATTTAGTTGATGTAATTTTAATTTAAAAGTTAGAGTAAGATAAACATAATTAGGAAGTTGATAATTCTTATAAAAAATATTTTGAAACCCAATTTGATAAAATTACATATAATTGAAATCCTATTCAATGAGAGGAATAAAAATCATCTATTTCCGTTAATAAGGAAAATACATGAAAATATCATCCTAGGCAAAATAAAAATGTGGAAGATGAGAATATTTTTGGTGATCATGATTAGATGGTTCAAACAAGAATAACAAAAAATATCATTAGCAATTTTTATTTATATTCAAAAGTGGATAAGAATGATGTGAGTGAATCATTTGATTACCTGAAATAGGTTTAGTCTATGAATGAAGAGTTATATTAAATTGAAATGAATGATACATGGGAAATCATACTCAATAATGAAAACAAAAATATTATTTAAACAAAGTTTGCTTTCTGGGAAATGTTTAATGAAGATAGTGAAGTGAAATGAAATAATGGAATATTATTGTGCATAGGGTATTCAAAAATTGAAGGTATTTATTTTGATGAAACCATTTCTTTAATGGAATGAATTTAAACAGTAAAAAAATTCTATTAATAAACACTGTGGTTACACGATCATTCAAATAGATGTTAAATTCACATTCTTGAATGATTATCTTGATAATGAGGTTTACATTGAACAATTTTTTGAATTTTTTATTTGGGAAAGATAAATGTTATGTATGTTGATCAGAGAAAGATTTTTATGCACTAAAACAACATCCAAGTGAATGGTATTCTAAATCGGAAACTGGATTAAGGATGACGAGTTTCAATAAAGGAAGAGTTGATAGAAATCTATGTGTCAGAGAATTTAAAAAGACTTTCCTCATTGTAATTGTTTATATTGATGATATTATATTTGATGGGAATGATTAAAGGATTTGTGGGTGATTTTATAAATAGATAAAATAGGTACTTGAAATGTCCATGCTAAGAGAAAAGATATACTTTATTTGGTTACAAATCTTGCAATAGAAGGAACACATTTTTCTCTATCAAGAAAAGAATTATGAGGAAAATCTCAATAGGCACGACATAGAAAACTCAAACCACATTTCTGCACCGATTTTAGTAGGATCAATGATATCTAAAGTTGGAGGAATGACAGAAGTCGAATTGAAAACTTTTTGTAGCTAATTGGATGTTTTTTGTATTTCAATACCTCATGAACAGATATTGTTTATTATGATATCTTATTTACCAAATATCAATGTGATCCTAAATGATCACGTTTAATTTATTGGAAAATATTTCCCAGATAAATCATAGGCATAATAGAATTCAGAATTAGAAATGATAGGTCAGAATGTATAGATTTATTTTGAAATTTAGATGTAGATTTGGAAGGAAAGTTTGATGATAGATGATCAATTCCTATTGCAGTATTCTTTTTGGTAAATAATTTTTTTAGTTGGATTCGAAAGAAGAATAATTTGGTATCAATTAGAACATATGATTTTAAGTATAGTTTTTCCACTTAAGAAACTACTCAACCTATGTGGATGTAAATTCAATTAGATGAATTACATGTCAATGTAATGTTACCTTGCTACTGGATTGTGAAAATCAATGAAAAATAAATATCTCAAGGAATCCAACTCAATTGTTTCGATAAAAAAAATTAAAATCAAATATTATTTCATCAAATAGAATGTGGAGAAGAATTAACTGAAGTCATACTATGTTCCATCATCAGAAATAGGTTCTCGCATTTTATAAAAAAACATTAACAAAGGAATCCTTCTCTAAATTGGGGATTACCATGGGTGTCCGACAACTTTCTCATCAAGGACAAGGTATGTGTTTTTCCCCTATCATATCTTACCTATTTATAGTAACGTAATGGGGGTATAGATGTATTGTTTCTTAAATCTACCCTTTTTATGCATCTTAATATGGGATTTGTGGGTATGCTATGAATCGTGATTTTTAAGTGTGTTAACTATATTAACTGTTTTTTATTTTTAGTATAGGAAATGAAATATTTTTTATTACCAAACTTTTGGGGATCTTAAGAAGCATGATGTGGATGATGGTTTTAATAATAACATCATTTGTACAAATAGTTTTTCTATCCATGATTCTCGATTCCTATAATGAGTTGGCTCGTTTAGGGTTAGAATTATTAATAACTGATCCATTTCATGAGGATACAATGTTTAGTGATTTATTAAACATGATTGAAAAAAAACAAAGTGGTGATTCTTTGGACCAAGATAATGATTGAATAAATTGTATTCATGTATTGTCTTTTTTAAAAATGTTTTTAGGATACGAAATCACGTCACATAGTATTTTATGAAATTTTTACTGACCATCTTATTCATATAATCAAAATCACAATTCATGAAAATGTATATCATATTCAAAGAATATAGATGAAAGAAATTATTAATTATATTTACACTAAATTAGTAGGTAAAATGATGATCATACTATGGAAGTTTCATATTATAAGTAGATTATCATTGGATTCACTCTAGATCCCATATAAAAGAAGTTATCGTATTTGTGAAGATTACGAATCTGTATGGCCAAGACAAAATAAATGTGATGATGCATTGCTGATCTTGGAGTTCTCATAAATAATAAGTATGTGGTAAAACGTCTGATTATAGTTTGATGAATGCAATGGGAAGTGAAATATAATATGTCAATTGCATTCAAGGTTGATTAGATGTAGATGGAAAAGAAAAAGGGAGATGGAGATCATAATTAGGATAATCATATTTAGGATAGTTTTATTCTGAGTGATCATATCTGTGTCATGAATGAATGAAATAATCTAGAATGAATGTAAAGTTATAATTCATTCCAATACAATTATGAAAACGATGAAGATTATCTCAAATTCCTTCATTGTCATGAAAAAATTCATGAAAAAAGAAAATGGTTGGGAATTGAGAATGATTATGAATTTGATGTTGTTGGCACCAGTACATCATATTTTTCATATCATCACATTCAAGCTGATTTTTTGGGAATGTAATGGAGTTATAGTCAATAAAACACAGATAGTCATAGACTTATCAATAATGTAGTCAACCATTTTTAATGGTCGAATGAATTTTTAGAGTAAGGGTTTGGAATTTGAAGGCTGGGGAGATCTGTGAATGATGCCACAAACTAGAGTCTCCATTTTTCAGTTAGACTAAAACCAAAAAGAAACAAATATTCAGATAATGATGTTGTTGTAAAAAGAGATATATGTTCTCTAGTGGTGTCGTATTTAGAAGAAAAAGATTTTTATAATTGGACATGGGATTTCATCATAATCATAGGAATAATTGATTGAGACTGAAGACTGAAATGAAAATAGAATAATTTGTTCATCAACATAATCAACCATCTAAATAAGGTTGAATTTCATTAATTGTCAACAGAATCACAAGAATTTCTAGATGTGTTTTTGAGAGAGAGAATGAAATTCCATGAATTTGTTTCTATAAAAGGTACATTGTATCATATTAACAATAATAAAGGATAATTGAATTCAAAATTAAAACTAAAATATTTTGTCTGAGGATGTCGTGATGTTGGTAGTAGATACAAGAAAATTCAAGAAGAGATGAAGAATCCATAAATGCACATGATATTCAAGGGTAATTGAGTTTTGTGGAAATTTGGTAGAGTAAGAATGATTTTGGGATTCCTTCTAGAACCTCTCATGGAAAACATGTAATAGGAGAAAAGTACATTGAAGTATTCAATTGGACTGAAAAGGGTGTACTGTTCACGATAGGAGAGATTGAATATCAAAATTTTGAGGGAGAAAAAGAAGATTATGTATTGATTGTTGATGATATTTTGACAGAGAGAAGTGAATGTAGAAGAAACAAGATTGAAACATTGTTCATCAGATCATTTTATTCTGTAATCATCGTATTCAATTTTTTATCATATTCTTCTTGTCATCATATTTGGTAGGTCATCTTACTAGGTAGGATAATCAGATCGGTATTTCTATATTGGTATTTCTGAACTCATGAATGAATTATGAACTTCGTCAATTGTATTCTAATAGAGTTACACTGTAACACCCCGCCCCTAGTTACCTAGAGTCGGTGAATTATTACATAACTTTGGCATGATCAAAATGGAATCATATCCCGAATGACCGATCAGTTTACTATTATTATAAACAAAATTCATACATAAGTTCAAGTTTACAGCATGAAGAGAAATACAACACAAATATATTTCATTAGAAACATTGAAGCCTCCTATATTATGCCTGCAAGTCACTCATAACTGACTTCTTCATATCCTAGAAAAATGAAACAAAAGAAAGGGGTGAGCTCAAATTCATAGTAAGGGTATGTAATACAGCAAAAAATGACATAAATATTAATCATGCTAAATAATTGAAACCACAAACCTTTACAAATAATAATAATGAATACTATTATGGAATGAATATGAGTTGAGTAAATAATTACATAATAAAACAGAATCATGGGTATTCTATTAGTCTAATGACCACATAAACCATCAATATTATTTCCATAATGAGGGCATGTATAATTCTAGACATTCTGAAACATTTTGTCAAGGCCTCATCCAAGACGTCTAAAAATGATTAAGGCCTCTGCCAAAACCATAAATCAAAATCGGAAAGGGCCATATCCAATTCCACTTCTAGTTTTCTCATGAGACCAACCGATGCATCAAGGAGCTATATCGGGCTCCACTTGTCACTTACCAAGTCCAATACATTCCACATTTGAAAAGGTTTAAACATATCATAAACATTCGTATTAAAACTGGTATACGAAATTTCAATACTTTAACTCTAAATCATGAATGGTATAAAAATAGAACATCTATAGTAAAACATGTCACAAAACATTCAATACAATATGGATGTTTTGTATCATAATAAATCAACTCCAAATAATATTAAAATCCATCAAAAGATGTTGATATAGATGAAATCAAAACAATTTGTAGATAAATATCTCTTTCTATTTTGAAATCATTTAAGAGTCAAATAATTATAAAATAAAACATTTACTTTGAAAATATTATTATAAGCTTCTTGGGGAAGCTTAGACGAGTTTATAATGGTATAAAATAGCCGCACCTTTTGTATATGTTTAAAAATTAATTCATACCTTAATTTTTTCAAAAAGGTTAAAAAGCACCATGTTTAGAAAATGACGGAATGATTCCATTATAAACATCTTATAAAAAGTTAAACAAGGGTACAAATGACATTAAACCATATTCTGTAAAATATTAAGAATTTTTTTAAATACATTTTTTTAGGAAACAAGGATTTGGATGATAATGAGGTCCCGGTAGATAATTATGTATAAACAAGCTCGGATAATGATGTGATTGTGAAATAAAACCTTACCATGTAAATTTCCTTGGTTGAGGGTAGATTAAGCTTTTGTATAATGGTGAAATAATTTTTATTAATTTATACAAGAATCATATACATTAATATGATATCATATATGATCTTTTTACATTTCTTTGTTAATAATATCTTAGTATTATCGTCGTTTCGGGTGTTAACTTACTCATTTTCTTTTATATGTCTTGTTACATAAGTCATGTTTGTTATGGATAGGTTGTATCTTATTCATATAAAAAATGATATCAAGTCCTTAAACATTATTTTTAATCATAAGATGAGAATTATAATTGCATGGATAAGATGGGAAATGAATCTCATCGTATTCTTGCAGATGGTAGTCCGTATGTACGCACGAACGCTACCTCCATTTAATTTTTCATTTAAAAAGTAATCCAAACCAAATGATACATATGTATATTTTTATTCCTGTATAATATAATATATTATATGTGTTACTTATTTTCATTAACACCATCCTTTATACGTTCCATGTATGGTATGAACGAGTCATATCACTTTGAGGGGGTGGTAGTCTGCACTTTCTCAAACGAAATTATCGTATATATATACAACATGAAACGAATAATAGATTGATATAAAAACGAATTATAGAAGATTATATATAAAACAAATATCATTAAAATCATATTTACTTATAGTGCCTTCATAATAGCCACCATGAGAGGCGGTATGAGATAATTGAACAATCATCGTTTCGTGAGGTGATTGGTTTCCATCCACAGGAAACATTACATTTTTCACCCATTAGATGTAGGTGTTTTTAAGTGTAGTTTGAATAATTCAGATAAAAATTACCTAGTATATTTAGGATACTTTTTTTGTTTCAAAATAAAATAATAAGAAGTGTTTAGGGGTTAGAGAAGTAAAATAAATGAAATGAAGCTAAAAGAAATGATTACATTAATTTGGGTGACTCCATTTGGTTTGAACCAAACAAAAATCTTTATGTGCCTTATGCCTAAGTTAATGCTTTTAAGAGGAGTATAGGGATGTAGGGAGCTCAATTGGGCAGAGTTTGGACTAGCCAAAAGGCTAGAGAGGTGTGAGAAATTGGTTATAATTGGTGTCCTTTTATAAGGGGGAGGAGGGTCACTTTAGGAAAACTTAAAGTATTATTTTATAATAAAATCATATTCAGTTTAAAATGGATCCATAGTGTATTATTAAAAGTATAAGGTAGGGATAGGTCTAAAACAACTCAACCAATAGGTTTTATACTGGTTTGGGTCACTTTATTAACTTTATCTTTTTGTTTAAACACTTAGTTAATTAGTTTGACATTTACCATGTCTCTTTGTATTTGTATATTATATAGTTAATAAACATACTGTATACTTAAAAGAGACCCCCATGTGGTCCATTAATGATTCAACTATCATTATATAAGTTTTTTGGCCAATCCTTATATTTTTTGGAATATAATACCCATTAATAATATAATAATTTTTTAAAAGATTCATTTATGTCAATTTTGACACTATTCAATAATTGATTTTTGTTGAAGTCTAAAAAACATTATTAATTCAAAACAAATTCATATAAGAAATACTAACATGTCATATTAACCAATTAAAATCGTGGATGTCATCAAAACTTTAAAATTATATTTATTTTAACATTTATAATACCAATTATTAGATTCTTTCATTAATAAGGAAAATACTACATCATTATTGTCTCATAAATAAATTAAAATTTTCAATATCTAAAAATTATAAATAAAATACCATTATGTAGGAATTATTTTTATCTTTTTATTTAATATTTATAGTCGAAAATATAACATATATATCCTTATGTAAAATTTCTTTTCCTAAAAGATATATGCCTATGTGATTTTTGTATTTACATTAACTTAATTAATATAAAGTGTCTCCATCACTTACGAGTGGCTCTATGGGATCCCAAAATTGACCCAAAGATGTCCATGGTTGGACATGTATCAACCAATATTGTTAGGAGACGTTTTAGGGTAAATTAATATTATTATAATATATTTTCTTACCCTTATTAACCAGATTTACCCTTTAACCATGGTAAATTAAATATTTTCCAAAATAATTATTCAAAATGTCTAAAAATAAGAGTTACCTATTTACACAATCTGGACATCCTAATTCTAAATATGGAATCCATTTGTCCAAATTCATAACCCAGAAGTTGCAGAAATTACGTCCAAAGACCAACATTGTATTACATAGTTAAAATATATTCTAAATATACTTTAAAACCACTCAAATTCATAATTTATCACTATTAATTATTTTGATTTAAAAAGTTGTTTTAATTAAAATTTACTAATTTTCATTATTCATCAAAATATGAAAGTTATCAAAAAAAGTACAAAAAATTCACCCTAAGCTAATCTCGATATTCCGAATCAAAAAATTGAATTCCATTTTGAAATATTAAAAAAATTAAAAAACTGTGTATTACTATTCATACCGACTAGTTTGATTAGTTGTGGTGTGTGTTAGAACTCGAAGTTGCATACAACACACACTAATGTATTATTCAAAGAGAAGCGTACCGTGGAAGCTTGGGGTGTTACATTCTACCCTCCTTCAAATAATTTTTCCTTGAAATTTTTAGAATACTACAACATGTAAAGACTTGGGTCGTTCTTCATCATAAGTTCCTCGGGTTCCCACGTTTCCTCTTCTATCTTATGGTTTCTCCATAGAAATTTTACCAGACGAGTCATCTGGTTTCTCAGCACATGTTCTCTTTTATCATGAATATTGACAGGCTCTTCGCAATAAGACAAATCAGGTTCTAGTTCTAATTCCTCATAATTGAGTACATGCATTGGGTTAGACATGTATTTTCTCAACATTGATACGTAAACCACATCGTGAACATTGAAAGACTTGGTGGAATTGCCAAAAGGTAAGCTACATCCCCAATTCGTTCTAGAATTTCGAATGGTTCGATGTACCTGGGAATCAATTAACCTTTCTTACCGATTCGTATAACTCCCTTCTATGGAGATACCACCAAGAAAACATGATCTCCTACCTGAAATTCCAAATCCTTACTTCGGTTATCGACATAGCTCTTCTGCCTACTTTGATCTGCGTTGATGTGGTTATGGATTACCTTTACCTTTTCCATCGTTTTCCTCCACCAGTTCTGGGCCTACAATTTTTCTTTCAACAACTTCAACCCAGCAGGTTGGTGTACGACATCACTTTCTGTATAAAGCTTCATATGGTGCCATCCGAATACTTTAATGGAAGCTATTTTTATAGGAAAATTCAACCATAAGTAAATATTAACCCACATACCCTGAAATACAAGTGAGAAAGATCTCAAAATGTCTTCTATAGTGTGAATAGTCTGTTCTGATTGTCCATCTGATTGAGGGTGGTAGGCAGTGCTCAAACAATTTTCAGTAACCAAGGCCTTCTGAAGACTCTTCCATAATCTTGAAGTAAAATGGGGATCACAATCAGAAATAATCGATAGGGGGTAATCCATGAAGTATCACAACATCATTAATATATAGTCTATCGAGACGTTCAAGTGGTAAATCTTCTTTTATAGGAAGAAAATGTGTTGACTTGGTAAGAAGATAAAAAATGACACCTATTGCATTGCTTCTTCTAAGATTATTTGGTATCCCCATAATGAAGTCCATCATAATATTATCCCATTTCCACTCATGTATTGGAAGTGGTTGCAATACTCCACCAGGGTGTTGCCTTCCAGCTTTCACTTGTTGACAAACCATACATCATGACAAAAAATCAGCAATCTCCCTCTTCATGTTGTCCCACCAAAAATGTTCCTTGATATCTCTATACATTATGGTGCTCCCAGGGTGTATAGGTATATTGGATCTATACTCATCATCCAACAATTTCTTTATTAGATCCAGTATATCGGGAACACAATGTCTCTTCCCAAAATTCAAAATTCCATCTTCATACACAAAGTCTCTCAATATGCCATCATTCCCAGCTTTAATATTCTTTTGAAACTATTCATCACCGATCTAAGAACTCTTTATCCATTCTAGTGAGGATTTTTTGGAAACCATTTGAAAAAGTATTGGTTTTACACCTTACATGATGATTCCCATATCCATCTTCACGAGATCCATGAAAACAGGTTCCCATTTAAAATATCATCATTTTAAAAAATCCATGATCCTTTCTACTCAAAGCATTAGCCACCTTATTTTCCTTCCCTGGGTGGTAGTGTATCGTGAAATTATAATCCTTGATTAGTTCAAGACATCACCTTTTCCCCATGTTGAGTTCCTTCAGTGAGAAAATGTACTTCAAAATCTTGTGATCAGTAAAAATCTCAGATTTTTCACCATAGAGATAATGTCTCCATATATTTAATGAAAAACATATAGCAGTTAAATCATGATCATGAGTAGGATAGTTTTTCTCATGAATTTTCAGTTGTTGTGATGCATAGGCAATAACCCTATCATTCTGCATAAGCACACAACCAAGTCCTTTATTTGAAGCATCGCTATTAATAACAAACCCATCATTCCCCGATGGTAGAGTCAATATAGAATAATTGACTAATATTTTCTTCAGTTCATAAAAACATTCTTCACACTCATTGGTCCAAACAAATTTAACCCCTTTACGTGTGAGCTTCGTTAATGGGTTAGAAAATCGGGCAATGTTCTGGATGAAAAGTCTATAATAACAGGCTAAACCAATAAAACTGCATACCTCAATTATACTCGTTGGTGCTGGCCATTATTGGATTGCTCTTGTCTTAGCATGATTAATAGATATTCCATCCTTAGAGACAATATGTCCAAGAAAAGAAATCTCCCGAAGCCATAATTCACACATTCTAAACTTCCCATATAATTCATGTCTTCTCAGAGTATTCGATATAATGCACAAGTGATATTCATGATCTTCGTAGCTTTTCGAGTATACCAAGATATCATCAATAAATACCACCACAAAATCATGAAGATATTTCTTGAATACTATATTCTTTAGATCCATGAATATAGTGGGTGCATTAGTCACCCCAAAAGGTATTACTATAAAATCCTAATGCCAAAAACCTGGTTTGAAATGCTACCTTCAGAATATCTTTCTTCTTCACACACAACTGATGGTATCCAGATCGAAGTTAAATCTTTGAAAATTATTTATCTCCATGAAGTTTGTAAAATAAATCATCAATGCAACGTTGGGGATACTTGATCATTATTGTTATAGCATTGTTCTCCATGTAGTCAATGCACAATCTCATAGATTAATCTTTATTTTTTAACAAAAAGAAAAGGGGCTCCCCATGTAGAAAAAATAAGGCTAATAAATACCTTATTACTCAATTCCTCTAGTTGTTTCTTTAGTTCAACTAATTCCATAGTGGCCATTCTATAAGGGGTCTTCGATATAGGCCATGAAGCAGGAAATAAATCAATGGAAACTCAACATCTCATTCTGGAGGATATCTAGGTAAATATTCTGGAAACACATCTACATATTCTTTCACAATAGTTAAATCCTCTATTTGAGCATTCCTTTCCTCACCCATGGTCAATTCATTTTCTTCTTCCCCGATAATTGAATTTATTTGAACTACTAGGGGTGGATCTAGATAAGAATTAGGTGGTGACGATTCTGCACTAAAGATACAGTGGTCCTTATCATCTTCATTAAAAATTGTAACCTCCTTCTTCTTTCAATAAATCATCGCATCATGGTCTGAAATCCAATCCATACCGAGGACTATATCAAACTCAATCATAGGTATGACGATGTGATCAATAGATAAATAACATTTATGTGCTCTAATGGGGACTGATTCAAAAAAATGTGTTCCAACGACACATACCTTAGTGTTTTTAACGGACAAAAACCTTGTTAAATCAAATTGGAAATATCTAATTTACTTAGAAAACTGGGATGATATGAAAAAATGCGATGATCCAGAATCAAATAAAGCATTTTATAAACTTGAGGAAACCATTAAATTACCTGCCACCATGTCTTTCGGAGCTTCTACTTCAGTAGTAGTGATAGTATATGCTTGGACTTGACCCCTTGGCCTTTTCTGAGGTATGTTTCTCTGACTCTTAGGAAATTCATTTGCATAATTCACCATTTCTCTACAATTATATCATTCAACATTGATAGCATACATTCTTTCCCTTTAAATACTGAGCTTGGTTGACTTTTTCACCACACTTGTAATCGACTCCCATTCCTTTTCGGCATGTACCAGGGTATTTCTTCCAACAATTATAAGATAATGTAAAATCCTTATTTCCCTATTTCCCATTACCTATCACTTGTTCCACCATTCTCTTCTTCTCTTTCTTTACTTTATTGTCATAAGATTTAGATAATTCCATTTCTGTCCTGATAGCACACGAGACAATATCATTTCCTATGAAGAGATGGATTGAGATTCTAAAGCTTGATGGAGAAATGGATTTAAACCATCAAAGAAATGATAAATATTACTTCTTGGGTTACATATATAATATGATCATTCCTTTTTAACCTTGTAATGTTAGCCTCATACTTTGGAACATTCTTTTCCTCCTTTTTCCTCAGACTGAGAAATTTTATTTCAATATCCTTTTGATGGTCATGAGGAAAGTATTTGTCTAAGAAAATTTCTTTAAACTCCCTACATTCCATACTTGATACTTCTTCATCCTCTTTTGTGTTTTGAATCAATGACCATCATTGATCAGCATCTCCAGTGAGGCGATAAACCGCCATGACAACTTTTTCCCTTTCACTACTCCCAAAAGCCGAAAATATTTTCTCTAGGGAACTTATCTGTTGCTCACCTAAAAATGGAATTGTACTCCCATTGAATTTTTGTGGGTTTATCCCCATGAAGCGATCTAACATTGATGCTCCACGTTGTGGATTAGGGTGCCTTATACGGGTAAGGTTATTATTCATAACCTGAGTGAGTTTTCCTAGTTTAGTGATAAGCTGGTCAGCACCAGTTGTATCACCCGATCCACTATAATTTTCTTGAGTAGGAGGGAAATACCTACATAGAGTACATGCATTGATACGATTTCCATTCCTTCCACTAGGTTCCATTTTTAAACAATGGCATAAACTAGATTAGTTTATGAATCTAAATACAGAATTCCAAACTTGTAAAATACCTAATTTAAATTGAACAGTTTATGGATATAATCCATAATCATGAAAATGTTTTCATTGAGTAAGTATATACTCATAAACCCTTCATAATGGTTTTTAATGAAAATAAGATTTATCCTAAGCATATCCCCCATGAGTGTCGTAACCAAGAGCACAATAAGGCCCGTTATCGTGCACCAGTTCCCGTTCGAGTCTAGCTCAAAGAGGTGTTTTCTAGTTTTACCCCTAGGTACATCTGTTCTAGAGCCACCTCTACCTACTCATATCCAGACAGTGATGTATTTCTCAGAAAACTCACATAATTTCTACAATACCAAAATTCTAGTATGTTCTTCTATACTAATCCTCAAAGTCCATCATAGGTCTATGTTCTCAAATCAATGTTTATCTAAATATAGTTTCCATGTTATGTAAAAAACATCCTCTAATACCAACTATAATGCCCTGACCCAAGTTATACAGATTCGGTGCATTAGGATATAAATTTCACATGATCAAAAGAGAATCATTTCTCGAATGACCGACCATTTTAGAATTATTGGAATGAAGATTCATATATAAGTTCAACTTTATAGGTTATAGAGAAATAAAACACAAATATATTTCATTAGAAACATCCAATCCCACTAGATTATGCATGCATGTCACTCATAACTAACTTATATATATCCTAGGAAAATGAAACATAAGAAAGGGGTGAGATCAGACACTTAGTAATGGTTAGTAATACAGTAGGGAATGACATAAATATTAGGCGTTGTAAATAATTGAATCCACAAGCCTTTACAAATAATAAACATGAATACATTTATAGAAAGAATATAATATGAGTAAATAATTCCATAATAAAACTTAATCATGGGAATTCTACTAGTAGAATGACCACATGAACCATCAATATTATTTCTATAATGAGGGAATGTATAATTCTGGACATTCAGAAACATTTTTTCAGGGCCTCAACCAAGATAACTAATAATGATTAAGGCCTCGGCCAAAACCATAAATCAAAATTGGAAAGGGCCTCGGCCAATTCCACGTCTAGTTGTCTCATGAGTCCTACAGATGCATTGAGGAGATATAGCGGGATCCACCCGTCACTTACTACATCCAATATATACCTCATATTAAAAGTTTTAAACATATCATAAACATTTGTATTAAAACTAGCATACAAAATGTCAATAATTTATCGATAAAAAATTAACGGTATAAAAATAGCACATCCATAGTCAAACATATCAAAAACCCTTAAATACAATATGGAACTTTTGTATCATATTAAATCAACTCCAAACAAACTTAAAATCTATCAAAGGATGTTGACATAGATGAAATCAAAACTCTTTTTTGAGAAATATCTTTTTCTATTTTGAAATCATTTAAGAGTCACATAATTATAAAATAAAAAATTTACATTGAAAATATTATTATAAGCTTGTACGGGAATCTTCGACGAGTTTATAATGGTAGATAATTATCACACCCACCGTATAAGTTAAAAAAGACATTCTTACCTTAATTTTGTTGAAAAGGTTAAAAAGTACTTATTTAGAAAATGACGGAATGATTCCTTTATAAAAATAATATAAAAAGTCAAATAAGGGTATAAATGAATTTAACCCATATTATGTAAAATAGTAACAATGTTTTCAAATAAATTTTTTTAAGAAACATGGATGTCAATGATAAAGAGGTCCTAGTAGATAATTACGTATAAACAACCTTGGATAATGAAGATATTGTGAAATAAACCCTTACCTTTTACTTTTCCTTGGTTAAGGGTAGGTTAACCTCTTGTATAATGGTGAAGAAATTGTTATTAAATTATACAATAATAATATACATTAATATGATATCATATATGATCTTTTAACATAGATTTTTTAATAATATCTTAGTATAATCGTCGTTTCGGGTGTTAACTTACTCATTTTCTTTTATATGTTTTTTATATAACTCATGTTTGTTATAAATAGGTTGTGTCTTCTTCATATAAAGAATGATATAAAGTCCTTAAAAATTATTATTAATCATCAAATGGGAATTATAATTTCAGGGATATGATGGGGAATCAATCTCATCGCGTTCGTCGAGACGGTAGTCCGTACATACGCACAAACGCTACTTCAATTTAATTTTTCATTTTAAAAGGAATCAAAACCAAATGATAAATAGGTATATTATTTTTAAAGTATAAAATAATATCTTATATTTGTTACTTAATTTCATTAACACCATCCTTTATACATTCCATGTATTGTATGAACGAGTGATATCACTTTGAGGGGGCGGTAGTCGGCCCTTCCTCAAATGAAATTATCGTATATATATATATATATTGAAACAATTAATGGTATGATATAAAATGTAATTATAAAAGATTAAATATAAAATAAATATCATTAATAACATATTTAATTATAGTTCCATCATAATGGACACCATGAGACGTGGTAGGATAAAATTGATCAATCATCGTTTTGTGAGGCTTTTGGTTGCTATCCACAGAAACATTATGTTCAACACACATTAGATGGATGTGTGTGTAAGTGTAGTCCAAATAAATCTCATAAAAATATCCTATTATATTTTGGATACTGGTTTTGTTACAGAAGAAATGAATAAGAAGATTTTAGGGGTTGGAGAAGTAAAATCAAATAAAATAAGCTAAGAGAAATCGTCACCTTTAATTTCGGTAACTCCCTTTGGTTTGATCCAAAAAGAACACTTGAAGTGCCTTATAAATAAGGAAAGGATTCTAGGAGGAGTAGAGGGATATAGGGAGATTAATTTTTTTGATCTTGTACAATCCAAAATGCATGAGAGGTGTGAGGAATTGGTTATAAGTGTTGTCCATTTATAAGGGGGAGGAGGGGATCTTTAGGAACAACTTAAAGTATTATTTTATAATAAAATAATATTCGGTTTATAATGTCTCCAAAGTTTAATATGAAAATTATAAGGTGGGGATATGTAAAAACGAACTCATACAATTGGTTTTATACATGTTTGGGTCACTTTATTAACCATATCTTTTTGTTTTAACACTTAGTTATTTAGTTTAACATTTACCATGTCTCTTTGTATTTTTATATTATATAGATAATAAACATTCTATATAATTCCAAGCGACTCCCAAGTGGTCAATTAATGATTAAACTATAATTATGTTAGTCATTTTACCAATCATTAGATTTTTAGGAGTATAATATCAATTAATAATATCATATATTTTTTAAAAACTCATTTATTTCAATTTTGACACTATTCAAAAATTGATTTTTGATAAAGTCATAGAAAATTTATTAATTAAAACCAAATTCATTTAAGAAATCCTAACATGACATATTAACCAATTAAATTCATGTATGTCATCAAAACATTCAACTTATATTTATTTTAACATTTATAATACCAATTATTTGATTATTTCATTAATAAGGAAAATACTACATCATTATTGTGTCATTAATAAATTTAATTATTCAATGTCTAAAAATTATAGATAAAATACAATTAGGTAGGAAATATTTTTATCTTCCTATTTAATATTTATAGCATAAAATATAACATATATATCCCAATGTAAAAATTGTTTTCATAAAAGTTATATGCTTATGTAATTTTTGTATTTACTTTAACGTAATTAATGTAAAGTGTCCCTTTCACAAAAAAGTGGCTTTATGGGGTCCCAAAATCGACCCAAATATTCCCATGGTCGTACATGTATCAACCAAGTGGGTTAGGACACATTTTAGGGTATATTAATATTAATATAATATATTTGTTTACCCTTATTGACAGGATTTACCCTTTAACCATGGTAAATAAAATATTTACCGAAATAATTATTCAAAATGTCTAAAAATTAGAGTTACCTATTTAAAATATATGGAAATACTGATTCCAAATATTGAATCCATTTTTCCAAATTCTTAACACATAAGTAGTAGTAATTAATTTAAAATTAATTCCCACTGTAAAAAATCGTGTTTTTAAGAAATAATAACTATCAAAAGATTGACACTTTGTTATGTCCGGTTTAAATGTAAAATTATGTCCAATGACAATCATTGTATTAAATAGAAAATATATATTATAAATATATTTTAAAACCACAAAAAATTCATAATTTATCTCAATTAATTTTTTCGATTAAAAATGTTCTTTTTAATTAAAATTTATTAATTTTCAATATTCATCAAAATATAAAAGTTATCATAAAAGTACAAAAAATTCACCCTATGATAATTTTGATATTCTGAATACAAAAATGATGTCTATTTTGAAATATAAATTAAAAATTTCAAAATGTGTGTATTATTATTCATAACGATGAGTTTGATTGGTTGTGGTGTGTTTTAGAACTCAAAGTTGTGTACAATAAACACTACTGTATTATTCAAAGAGAAACGTACCGTGTGAAGATTGGGGTGTAAAACACGTCTATTGTATTGGGAAATTAGATTTGAATAATAAATTATGAGGAATCATAGAAAAAATATTATAATGATAAATCAGATTTCAATTATATATCAAAGTATATAGAGTTCTTAACAGATTTTAGGTAATAAATTGAAGAATATGTTTTCAATAGAATACATTTTTGGAAATCTAAAGGAATCATATGTAACATTTTTTGATTAATTTTTTTTCCATATATGTTCTTAGAGGGAGAAAACACACTATTGGATTGTTTACATAATGCTACATGAGTGCAAGGGTAAATCCTACTCATTATATTCCACAACAAATGATTGTTTTCTAGTGGATAGTTCGATATTGGATCATTTCTAAACCATAACATGTATGTAGCTATTCATATTGAATAGTGAACCCTATAAATTCTTCTATTTCTATGGATTTGTGTTTGAAATTTCTTCAACAATGGAATTTTTTTTACATGAGTTGAATGTTGTTTCAATTACAATGAATCATAAAAGAAAATATATCAGGAATTCACCCCTCCCAAACCTAGTGATACTATTTCATGACTTGAAAGGTGCACTAAACATATTATATTTTTAATATTACAGTGTCTATATATTTTTAATTATTTAATAACAAAAAAATAGACGAGGTAGTTTTTATGGGATTTTATCCATCAATGTTAATGATGTTCAAATAAGCGACTTAATTGAAATCCCCCAATAATTCATTGAACAAAATTCAATTCATAAATCCATTTCTTAGTAAAATATATCTTTAAAATATATTGAAATCCACGAGATTATATTTTAATAGTGATCATTATACATTAAACACGAAGTCCCACCCACCATTTGAGTCATAGTGTTGATGATTTCTATGCCAATATGGATGTTGTTAATAATGCCCATCCCGAATTTGTTATCATTGAAGTTGCACCATATATAATGTAGAAAAACATGATTCACAATTTGACATAGTGAATATATTCCTGATGAAAATGATCAAGTATGTCAAATTGAGGATGAATAACTGTATTGAAGTGGTAAAAAATGGAAGAAGACAATTATTGACAAGGATGGATTTACTAATCCAAACCAAAAGATGGCCCCAAAACATACTGATTATTCTATATTAGAGATAACTATTCTCCCCATATCCTTAGGGATCCAATTGAAGAAACCCTTATCCATCCTTATCCATATGTTTGTGGGGTATCTATCCACCACATCGGATGAAGTGGATTCCTCCACATCTATTGATTCCGAAGAGTCAGATGATGATATTATGTTATGGAATTTGACATGTTTTATCAGTGAGGGTTATAAATCGGATCATTATAGAAAGATTGAGGAAAAATAGAGACAATACTTTGGAAAGTATATTAATAAGGATATAACTATAGATGAGTATTTATGTATTAGGGAAAGGATGATTGATAGGGTGGAATTTAGACATAATAGAGACCTTGAATTTTATTATTTAGAACATTAATGGTAATATATTTATGTGGATTATTCTTTAAAAGGGATTTGATCAATATATGAGGCTCTGAATTCAATGCTTAAGATGTTGTGGTTGTTATATTATTAGCATCCTTTTGAATCCCACTTGACCTATGAAGCTATAATACTGAATGAATGATCAAAGGATTTTTCACTCACCAAGATAGATTACATGCTTCTTGGGGATAATATATGGATTCTGTTTATTCATAGAAGAACCATTTTGAAGATTAATATTTTAAAAAATTATCCAAAAGGCTAAACATTTAGATAATTCTTCCATATGATTCCCCTTTTCTTGTATTCATGGTGTTTTCTACTATTCTCTATGATTTCTGTTGGTCTGGATATTGCTTTCAGGTTTTTACTATGAGACCACTAGCTATAGTCTTCTGAATCCTTGGATCCTATAATATTTTTTGGATACTTTATTCTAGCATTAAATATGGTATTATAGACTAGCCACTGTATGTAAAAAATTTGAAAATCATTATGAGTAGGATGGAAGGAAACCATAACTCAATTGACTAGAGTTGAAGTCTGCAATTGAAAATTTCATAACACATTTAATGCCATCATCAATTCATTCTGTATATTTTGTTTCATGTTTCTATAATTCATGAACAATATACACAATTCCAAAATTATTGTACTACTATCAATGTTTTAAGGAAAACAGATGTATGATTGTTGGTCATTGTTTTTTGCAATAAGAATTCAGTGATGACTTGGGCATTAGAGGATGGTGCATTGAGAAATCTGTCATTTTTTATGTTATATGAAATATCCTTGGGTATCAGTTTTACGAATCTACTCCATGCCTCTCAGGGATGATTTATAGGCTCTTTTTCGTACCTTGTTTTTCTATTATGTTATTATCTTTGTGGTTAAAACTAATTATACCTTGTGTAATAACCCAAAAATTAATTATTTTTTGTAAATTTTTGGGATCATGGGTTTTAACTCATGCATTATGCCTTTCTGGCAGGAAAAGGGCGAAAATAGTGTTTCAGATTCAATACTCAAATCCTCTCCTTAGGTATATCTTTTATAATGTCTGTAGAAATTCGATTGTGGGAAAAAATATACTCTATCCTGATATCATTATTAGATTGAGTATCCATTACGAAATGAAAACATAGAAAATTTTATTCGGAAACATAATTTTAAATAGTGTTCATGATCATATTAATTGTCCTTTTATTTTTAGAGATATTAATTAATTATTACTAGTTCAACTCTCAAATATACATATTTTAAAATAATCCATCAACCCTTTTTAATGACTATGTGGATCCCACAAAATAATCCTCCACATTACTTAGTGTCACTAATATCATATTCGTAGTATTTAATAGTAGAAATACCTATCCAAAATGAAAGACCCACATAATGTAGATATTTAGTATACAGACTTGCCTTCCAATTTAGTATTAGTAAATACAGCCAAGTTATGATCAATTAATTATCTATACAACAATACAGAATTCATTATTCATTTCACGTATCTGGGAACCATCTATGTTTCCATAATTCGTGACTCCATGGGGATACACTGAATTATTGGAAAAAGCATCGCTACTTATGAAATTTCAGGTCCATGTGTTTTAAAAATAAATAACAACATCTGATTACTCTCTTAAATAATTTGAAACCATGTTTTATTCTATATTATTTTTTATATTTTTATTCTCCAAAATTGAATGGTGTTAAAACATTACATCATTATTTTATGCTAAAATATTTTACCAAATCATAAGAATATTTCTTTTTTGACAAAAATATGAAATGCGGTTTTTTCTCAATCCACAATCCAATAATGTAATTTAGTTATCCTAGTATGTAATATTAAAATTTTCATTTATTAGATACAAAGATATATAAAAAACTATAATCCTGGTCATTATAAATTATAATATATCATAAAATACCCTAGGAAAATAAATATACATATAGATAATGATTTTATATAAAAATCTGTACAATCTATATGTTTTTTTAAATTAATTTTTCTTAGAGACATATTCTCAACTACATCCATCATATCCATTTTTCTTTTCACATCACCTTTCTCATTCATATTTTTTATAAAAACCACATTGTTACTAATATATTTCTATATTTTGGACTAGGGATAAGATCCCATGTAGTAATGTTTTCTCAATTAGATTCAGCTTATCAGTAATTTCTTTTACCCCTTATTCCTGAATAATTTATTTAGTAAGCAATTTTACCTAATACTTATTTATAAGATCTATTTGATTATCCATTATAAGTACTCTTCTAGGTTTCATATAAGAAAAATTATTTACAATGAATATTTCAATTTCAAAATTCATTTTAATATTATTAAACTCTATCCTAGAAAATTTACCATCCTCGTCTTCATAAAGGATATTCATGAATAAATATATTTATTATGTTGTTCAATTTTACCATTCATTTTAACATACTGATTTGAAATCCTCATGATGTTTTTTCAAGAAACTAAAATATTAATTTCAATTAACTGATATAATATACACTTATTTTCATAAATTGTAACATAGAAAGGTATAAACCATCACAAAACATATAATTCCATTACTTGGAGACTCTTACAATAGATAGGTTTCCAATGATGATCCATTCATCTATATTCTCATCAAACATTCCCATCTTTATTTTTTGTTATATTTAGAAGACATGGAATATAAAATAAATTAATGTATATGAAAGGAGAATACTTCATATTCAGCATACCATAATGTTTAAAATGATCCTTAGGAATCAAAGGGAATATATTTTTAATTTTTATATAGTATATATAGAACATGTATAAGAATATTTTTTATTTTATCTATATTTGTCTTTTATATCTCAACAATGGTTCTAGTCCTACAATATTCAACACAATATTTTTTTGAGTATATGTAATATTTATTTAATACATGATTCTATATTTATAAACAAAAAAATTCAATGAATCACCTCTAAACACATTACTATTATTAGATTTTAATTCAATGAAATTAATCCTTAATTGTTATTGAAAATTTCGTTAAATTTATTAATCCTTTAAACATCATAAAAATTTATTCGTGATAATAATCACATTGATAATTGGAGTGGAATAATCAATGAATGTCATGAAATATAATATATAACTATTACAGTTTTTCTTCATGGGATGAAAATAATTATACTAAATGAATCACAGTGGATATGAATAATTAATTCATTCTTTTTAGTGATATGTTTTGAGATATCATTCAATAGTGATTGGTTCCACAATAGTTTTCACATTAACTTTTTATCATGGGAAAATTACCAGCATCATCATATTTAACTACTTTCTTATAATTGTTTCCCATGATAATTATACCCTCTATGTGATAATAAAATCTCATGTTTTCATCCTAAATAACAAAAAATTATTATATAACGAATTATGAAAAAATTTCTATATAATTTTTTCCCATCTTATTATTTCCTTAAATTATTTTATAATTTTATGTAACATGAGTACTTATAGAAAAAAACATCATTCCAAAAAGTATAGATCCAACACAAACAAAATAGATTCTTTTAAATCCATATAATATAAACTAATCATTTTAATATAGACTTTGTGGATAAATTTCATCTTATCCAAAAAATATTTCTTTCATAGAATAATAATTTTATGTGGGGACTGATAATTATTAATGATCCTAAAATTTCCTTAGAGTATTATTGTCACATTTATTATTGGATAAAAACCTAGTATTATGGTTCAATGACCTTTTTAATCTTATATAATTTCAATGGAACATTATCTATAATTTTTATTTATTCCATGTTATTCTGTATTCCATTACCTCTAGAAAAATATGGAGTCTACTCTAGAAATAATAGTGTACACTTCACGAAACTATAACCCATCTATTCACACATACCAAAATATTCCACAAGAATCTCAAATATTTTATATGTTGAATAATTTTATATATTAATCTCTATACTACACATCCTTTCAGATTATTATTTCTTTAATTCTGAATAACCCCCAACATCATCACATTTTCCACATAGTGAAATATTGCACTATATTCTATAATACTAATTCCAAATCATTCTGAAAATCCCACAATTGCCTCGAAAATTGAATCATCTAGAATATATATTATTATTTTTGAAAAATTTGTGATCCCATATCTTCTCTTCCTATAATTAATAGTACTAATATTTATTTTTGAATTGATGAATCTAATGAGTTTTCAAATTATTACAAATATATCAATGATTGTATCTACAAAATTTTAATTGTTTTTGAACTATATTTTATTTAGATTAAACATTTAATCTTATGTAATGTCTAATTGAAGGATGTTTTATAATTTAGGTATTTAACATGATTTTAATTTAATGTTCCCACTAATGTAGGGGATTGACCATTGAAATCATTAATAAATTTAATATCCTCGTTTATTTTTTCACCTCATTCATATCATCAATATAATTAGATTTTTTCATTGAATACTCTTATAATTTTAGTAAAGAATGACAATTTACCCTATCTAAAATTTTCATTATTGAAAATATTCAACCCCAAAATGTTGATTTCATCGATATAGATTGAAAATTCATGAAAAAACCTTATTCACTTAAGATAATTTTATTTTTTATTCATAAATTATTTCATTTAATTAAGTGGGATGGTATTTTCTTAATAAATTTTAAATTTTCATATTTAATTATATTCACTAGGAATGTTGTGTTAGATTCGTCCTAAAAAGTACATGATGTATCAATCTATTTTCAACATACTCTATTGAATTTGAAAACTTATCATCAGATTCAATTTGCAATTCACTGATAGAATAATTATATTATTCTTCATATTTTCTCATATTATTTATTTTTATAATTATATGAAACCATTAATTTCATCTATTATCATTTGATTAATCTTTTAATATTTTATACCACACCATTCAATGATATTTCCCATAATCATTATATTAATAATTTTTTGACTTCTTCATTAAGAATTATATGAATAAATTTAAAATTCCTTTACCTTTGTGAAATCTATATTTATATATTACTTTTTATTGATCTTATACATATTTAAACATATTGAAATAAATTAAATCATATATTTAAAAAATATGTCATTATATTAATTTTTTGGATAAATTTAATCTGCATTATATATATTTTCAATCATTTTTTCTTCTTTAAAGGCCTAAAAAGAATTATCATTTTTATATTCATATAACAAGAATGTGTTTTAAAAAATAAATGATAAGAAAATATTACATAATGTATCTATGTAGTGGTATTTAATTTCATGATGAGATGATATATAATGGTCAATAAAGTCTAAAATGTTTCATGTATGTATTTAGAAAATAGTGATATCATAATTACCTTCTCAAAACACATGAATATTATATAAAATTTCATTAATCCTTTTAAAATAATTATCATTGTTTACATCCCATTTCAACATGGTTACATCATATAATATATTATAAATATTTAATTTATCCACTATAGTATTAAGTAACATTATATGTACTATCCAACATGTCCCATATTCATTGGATAATTAATGTCCCATGAATTTTTTATACAAATTTTATTTTTTAGATAATAAAATAGATTTCTATTCTTTCTCCTCAATATTAATATTCCATTAATTGATAGATGAAAACATAGAATGATTATTTATATTAAAAAAACCAATATATACAATACTTATATCCTCTTATCCACATGATAATCTTTTTTAAACCAATATATCAAACAAAATATAGAATTTTCTGCTATGAAAAATATGAACTCCACTTATATTAAATAAAATCACATAATATGTTATCATCCCTTGAATGATTATAGATATGGGATCATTCATTGATACCTATTCAAATATATATGATCTAGTAGATCCACTTTGGTTGGAGTTGAATCCGTGGAGGCAAGTTTATACAATTTTTTCCCACATAAATAAACCTCTATGTCATATTATTATGTGATATTTTCAAATAGGAATTATGATATAATCGTATACACTATTAAATTAAAGGCAAATGAATGAATTTTTATATGGGTCATCCCCTTTATGGTAAAAACACCATTTATGGAATGGTTATTCATCCCAATCACATATTAATCATTTTTAGAAAGTGCATTAAATATTACATGCATGAGAAAACCATAACACATCACTAATGAATAGTCACATGAGACTTTTTCATTTTTCATTACCACACAATGACATGGAAATAAAATATAAAAATATTATTATAGATTTGGATGATTCATTAATAATATATATGATGTTTACATATGTGAAATTTAAATTATAATAAAAATAAATTATATCTATATAGAATGCATAGTATATCTACTTCCTAATACTCAAACAATATTTTGGTTTACAGATATATAAAGTTATAATCGATATATATGATCTGTTTAATTTTTTTTTACCCATCTAATTTCATCTCGGTATAAATTTTATTTCAATATAAAACCTTATTCATATCTTATAGACCCCCTTATATACAACCCGATTGAAAAAATAAAACACAAATATGAAGTTAAATATAATTGAGCTATTATACATTATATAAAATCCTTCAATAGAGTTCTCTAAATAGAATATTAAATCATGACCCTCATAATGTCCTCATTCAATTAGCCTCAAAATCATTAGATATATTCTATATATATTCTAAATAGTATTTATCTATATGCCACATAAAAATTTCTATGAATTTTCTCAACATTCCTAATTATCTAGGAATTATGTTAATTGAAAAAAATCTCTAAATTAATGTTTTAAAATAAAACAAATATTTAGTTATTGAAATATCCATTTTATCCAAATTACATATCCATTGAAAAACTATTCATATTGGGCCTATAAAATCATGATCATCAAATCAAATCACATGTCATTAAAAATATTTATCTTGAATATTTGTGTTGAAACATATTAGTTAATATCACTATTCAGAAGGATATATATGATTATAAAGTAAAAAAGAGTACACATTGTCATCATAAAAATATCACAAATTATTTTCTAGAATATCAATATAACTATATAAATCATTCATTAAAATTGCACACAAACATATTTTATCATGGAATGAGGTATTTCATCATAGAATGATGTTCAAAATCACTCAACTCATTTAGAATGAATATTTTTCAAAGGTGTTTATGACAATAAAGAGTTGGTAAAGAATGATCTTGTTAATTTTGTTAGATTCATTTTCTTCCCCAAAAGAATATATATTTGTGTCATATTCTTCAAGTAACATATTGTGATTTTAAAAATAAATCACAATGTAGGATTGAATACATGATACAAAACATTATGCTTATATAAGAATATAAATAATATTTAAATTTTATAATTAAAACATTACCATTAGAATGGCGGGAAAGAAAAATATTAATTAAATATAGTTTTCAAATATATATATAATTATTTATTTGGTGAATAATTAATTAAAAATTTAATTTAATTTTTTTTTGAAATAAAAGGAAATGTTTTTTTGGGAAAAGAAATGTAAATGAGAAACTATGTGGCTTATACCTATATTTTAATAAATCAATATTGTTGGATTTTATTAATGAAATATATATAATTTAATGTTTGAAATTCATGTAATTTTTTTTCTAAACATGTTATAAATTTGATCGTAAATATAACACAGAAATCTTATGAAATTTTCTACTTTATGGAAATTTATTTAGAATTTTAAGATCTTAAATATTATCCATTATTTCTGACCCAAATGATATAGAGTAATTATTTTATTAACAGTAATATCAATTAAATAACATGAAAAATATAAAAATAAATACAATTTGAATGAATTAGGGTACTCCAAAAAAATTCAAGGAAACTCTATCATAATTTATATATATTTAATGGGTTTTTATAGTTATATCCCTTTTAGATTAAATTTAAATTCAATGAAATGAATAGTTTCAAAATTAAAAAAATTTATACTTTATATAATTAATATTTCATTAAATTATTTAAAATTCATAAAAATATTTAAAAATTAAAAAATGGTTATTATAATGTCTAAAAGTTCCTTAATTGTACAATTATGGTTAATTAACCCCATATAAGAAAAATTTATGTTTTCAAAATATTTAAAATTATGTTACCACGATTTAAGTTAAAATAGATTTATTACATTTAAATTGATATGATATCATATAAAATGAAATAAAAATAACTCTAAAACCCCTTTATGTGGGTAATTATGACCAAACACAACTTATATTCTATGTAACATAATTTGGGGTCATTATTACTTCAATATTAATTTATATTAATTATGTATTTTAAGAGTATTCGAGGGTGCCCCTCCCATATCATATATATTGTCACCCATTCTTCTAATTTACGTACACTTATAAAACAATTTGATTAATCCTTGATTTGACAGAAATCCCTTCCTAGAATATATGACCTCATTCTAGAGGGCTTATGTTATTCAAGATACCCATTATAGAGGTGTTAATATTGTATTTATAGCAGACCATTTGAAGAATATGCTTCATTTTTTATGTGTTTATATTTTATTTCATATTCTAGTTCCTAAAAATTTTATTCATGAATGATAAAATATTAAGAAAAGTATCATAAATATATTGATATGTATTTATGTGAATATAATATCATAAATCCATATCTACATACATAAAACATAATGGTAATTAGTTGATCATGCATACATGTGAACAATAAACACTATGAACAGATATAATTCTTCTTCAAAAACCCTCTCCCATGAATATTTATAATGATGAAATAAATTTTTATATGAGATAGTAATTAAATATTAATAATTATAACATACTCATATATAAATTATAATATTACTTTCCATGCACATAATAATGATAACGTCATTCGTGCGTACGTGTGTACTATCACCTCCACGATGTGTTGTAATTTATTTTTTATTCTCCTCAACACATGTTTGATATATAATAATTTTTTTATTATTAATATTAATATTTGGATATTGTTATATTTCTATAAACATAAAATAATATTTTCATTTTTCCATAATAATCAATAAAAAATGGTAACATTACCCATGTGTATATACATCATACCAATTAAAATTTGGACTGAAGTCTAGAAAATCGACCAAACATCCGACATGAACTTATATAATTATGTAATTATTTTTACTGGATAGTAAGTTATATAAACTGAATAATAAACAAGAAAAAAGTACTAAATCATTTACATAATTGAACTATTTTTATTATTCATGAAGATAAAGAACATACATGATGAATCATAATTAAGGCAAGGGACTTTGTCTCAATCTCCATTCATAGAGGCTGATTTTGATCTTATTCAACACATGCTTTTAAAAGGTGTATGACAACCCATATTAATATTTAAATAATTAAATGTTTTTTAAAATTAATAATTCTATATTTGTTGTTTGAATTTATTTTCAAATAACAAAATTAATGTCCATCTTTAATGTCTATGGCGACAATGAAGTTTTTACCACTAAGACCTTTATTTGATATCTGGATTTCACTACTAGATATTATGTTTTAAAAATAACCACTTATTTTATAATATATATATAATATAATTTATATTTGTTTATATAATTTCATTATTTTTTATGTATCTTCAAATAATTTATTTTGAATGAAAAAAGATTCTTACATGTGAAATGCAGAAATTTATAATCATATATATATTGTGATGGTACATGGACATTTGACGGGTGGTTACATGATAAAACTAGGATGGATTTTTCCATTATATACCAAGGATGGGTGGTTACATTATAACCTTCAATTCATTTGGAATGTAATTTGGCTGTATGGCTATTCCATTTGTAATAGTGACGTGTACGAATATTAGTCATATGAGTATTTCATTTGTAAGAGTAACATGTATAGAATTTGAGGGTATGGTTATTCTATTTTAGTATAGTTATGTGCCAAGTTACCTATATGTGTTATATATGTTTGATATGGATTTTATGGTAATCTTACGATTACAAACTGGGTGATCATTACTCATATTCTTCAATGGAAAATGTTTTGACATGAATAAGAGATTTATTATATGTGAATCCCTTACTATTTTTTGTATTTCCATTACATGTTTTAATATTGTTTTTAACAGAATATAAGAGAAAATAGAGACTTGGATGGGATCAAGGGAAAAATTGTGACGATTGAACATGAAAATAAAACACATTTTATTTTAAAATATTTTTGTTTAATGAAAAAATGTGTACCATTTGAAAGTATCCATTGTGTATTTTTATGGTTTTGTAATGTAAATGTTTTTTCCAAGCTCAATAAAGCTATAAATATGATAATATATTCAATGTGAAATAAATAAAAATTCATTACATTTCTCAAGAGTATGTAATGTTCAAGGGTGGGCCCTTATAGTTTGTGTCATAGATTCCTTTAGACAATAATGGAGATTATGATTTCTTCTTAGGAGATATGGATATCCATTTGGGTTTATAATTTTCAGGATGTTTATATGTTTAATTTCATTGAACCCATTTTCAGGATTTTTTTTATAAAAAATTAAGGTGAATAATCGTATTTTTGGTGACATTTATTTTTTAGATAATTATGGGTTATTAATTTTTCGGAATAGAAGGAAAGTTAAGAGATAAACATTGAGTTTAAAAAATGATATGGTTATTTATGTGGACATTACAATATTTCATAATGTTATAATAATTTTATATTATTATAACAAATGACATCCTGCAAGATGGGTGATAACCCATTGTGTTTGGTAAGGCTCTGAAAATTGAACCCATAAATGAAAGGAGATAAGGGATCATCATCTACCAGTGGCCTATATGAAGTCCATGGATAATATTAATTTTCTTATTTAAATGTGTTGATGGAATATTAATAGTATTATTTAGGGAACCTATTCTTTATCATATTCATATCTTTGGAATTCTAAAATTATTTAATGATTACGTGTTGAATATTATTTTAGAAGATATTCAAATTTTTGGATCATTATATGATTAAGAAAAATAAAATAATATGGGGTTTTAATTGATGGGTAAAGGTTGAATTATATTTTGGATGAATATACTATTTGATGTTTTATTTATGGTATTTTTGGATATTTATGGAATTAATTAGCATATCTTGGAGATTTGTTTTTTGGAAGTTACATTTTAGGTATAAGATATTAATATTTATTAATTTTATTTAGAGACAATTAATTAAATTTATCTTCAAATATTTTGTAATCCAATCTTTGGGATTATTGTCTTTCAATAATATTATAGAATATTTTTGAGTAATGTTAATGAATGTTTAGTGATGTATGTTGATACATGGATATTACTATTGAATTTTAGAGAATAAAAGTAGTATTCTACTTTTAAAGGATTATTCTATTTGGGAAATTATATTATATTATATTAACCATTTTGTATTTAGTTAATGTTTTAGGATAGTGGAAATATATAGTTAGTATTTTGTGGATAATTTTATTATATAGATGCTAATTATGGGGCATCAGTTATGAAAAATTCATCATGAAAACTCACAATTTAGGGAAAAATATTTGTTTATGGTGGAAATTGACTGAATGATGCAACCGTACATTTCATGTAAGTATGTTTCATTATAGTCATTTTATAGGAGGTAAATTAATTCTAAAACTCAATGATAAGGATTTTAAAAAACATTTTCCATTTTTTTCCAACTGTTAAATCAATTACCATTTAACAAACAAATTTTTTTTTGGTTTTTGATTCTTAAATTTACCCATACCATGAGTTCTATCAACATCCATTATAAAATCATAGTTAGTTTTATATCCCCTGTAAATTTTTACCTACATGTAAATACAGTAATTGTTTTCTCATTTACTATTGTACTTAACTGTCATTATTTTTATGTTAATGTTTTATTCACCCTTCTTCTGATGAGGGATTTCGATAAAGGAATTTTTAATAGTCATACCTTAGTTTTTGATCTGGAGTTCAAATAATGAGGATTTCATTTATAAATTAATTTGGAGGGAGATTATAAAATCCATAGTTTCTTAAAAGGAAACAATATTTTTACAGGGTACTCGATACAACACATAAATATTAAGAGATAATCAAATTAATATATAATTCTTACTATTAACACATATCCGTTAATATGGCCGGAATGAGCATAATTAACTTAATATATTATAATCATGTATACATAATAAATTATTTTGTTAAATATTAATTAAAAATGATTGTAATGATTTTTCTAAAATAAAACCACATGTTTTTTTATATAAAACTATTTATATGTGAAAAAGTGTGTCTTATACAAATATATTAAATAATCACTTTTTTGTGATTATATTAATGATATGTTTTAAATTTAATTTTTGACATTAATCATATACATTTTCTAAAAATTTTATAACTTCAATCAACAATAGTATCCTAAAATATAATCAAAATTTATACATTATAATAATATAATTATAATTTTTAGATATTAAATAATTAAAATAAATTTTATACAACAATGGTATAGTAATTATTTTATTAATATAAATATCACATAAATGAAATGAAATTTTTTATGATAATTATATTTTTAATTAATTTTATTATTCCAAGAATATTCTACCTTAATATGAAATATTTGGTGTCTATCAAATGGATTTTTTCCAAATTTATCTGTCTATTCAGAATTTTTTAAAATTCAATAAAATGAATAGTGTCAAAAATGACACTATTGATAATTTATAAAAATAATATTTATTCATATTATTTAAAAATAATATATATTTTTTAATATTAAAAAAATGAGATAATAATTTATAAAGGCTCATAAATTTTCCATTTGTGGATAATGGACCCCATATAAGTAAACATTATTTCCTCTTAACTGGAATGTGGTAATTAAAGGAGGTAATTCAACGAATAGGTATCATTTTTTACATGTCTATATTTTGTTAATTCTTCCACCTCATTCAAATATTGTTTTTCAATGATGAAATAACAACTAAATTATCCTAAATATACTTATATGTTATTTTGTTAATATCATCACCAAAATCAACCTCCACTACCATCAAATAGAACTGTAATTAATCATTCGTGTTTATGTGTGAACTATGACCTCCACGAATTGATATAATTAGTTTTCCTTAAACATCTATCATGATTGGATATAATAATTGAATTAGAATTATTATGTAAAATTCTTGACATATTGGTCATTATAATATTCTAATATATCAATTATATTCATAATTTCCATGCACATAATAGTGATAACATCATTTGTGCATACGTGTAAACTATCACCTATACGAGGCGATGCGATTCATTTTTACTCACTATATTGCTGTTATGAAATATATAATTATATTTAAATTAATAATATGAAAATTATGATATTATGGCCATTTTAGAAAAACAGAATTAAAATGTAATTCCTTTAACAATTATCTTCGAAAAATGTGAAATCCACTCATGTTTACGTACAACCTACCATCTCTATGATTCTAATTGTAGAGGCCAAAGAATGAAATACATGTTTACAAACAACCTAACTTCTCATAAAGATCTTCCACTATAGTGTTAGTACAAAAACAATTCATTATATCTTGGGGAAAATAAAAAAAAGTGTGAGCTCAAATGCTCAATAAGGGTAAACAATGGAAATATTAATCATATCATATTCATTTTAAAATATAATCCTACAAAAGTGTTCATAATATCATTTCATGGGATAAATCATAGAATTGAAATGTAATCCCAATAATCATAACATCAGACATGAAAAATTGTGTCATACACACATATGATCAAAAAATAATTTCATATTTTTCAAGGCTCACTGCCCTGACCATCATAGAAGACAACGTCCATTGCTGAACTGAGTTCACCCCTCATTGAAGCCATGAATCACTGAACAAGATGAAATTTTCATTCCAACAATGTCTATCTCATTAGAAATAAATCTTTACCCAATGCATTTTAGGGGGATATATGTCCCACCCATCTCATAATGAATCCATTCTTATGTGTGCCTCAAATACAGAAAGCATATATCGTAGCATAACCCATGTAATAAGATGGAATCCTTAAACATCATGCCATCATAACATAATATATATAAGATAAATTGAATTCATAAAACTAATTTCATCATAAACATAATCAAATAAATTTAATAATAGGTATAGTAACCAAATCCTATTTAAGAGCATCATCTGAGATATACAATAATTTTTATTCAACACATAAATTCCATTCTTGAGGAAAATATCTTTTCTTCTTCAAAAATGTTTTCTTTTATAAAAATTTCATTATATTTTAAAAGAAATTAATTTAGTTGAAAATAAATATTAAACATGTAGAGTAATATTCATTGAAATAAGGTGTTATGAAAATGTAAAAACTCATTATTGTCATATAAGTTAAAAAACATTCCCCTCATACTTTTATTGGAAAAGTGAAAAAGTACCTTATATGGTAAAAAAAGAGAGATTCCTTCCATATCATTTATTAAAAGTCAAAAAGGGTAAAAAATACTTTAATCATATATAAAATAAAAGACAATATTTTATATGAATATTTTTATAAAACATGGACATGGATGATGAATATATCCCTAGTTGACAGTTATGACTAAACAATCTCAGATTAAATGAGAATGGAAAAGATATAACATACAATTTATAATTGGTGGAATCATACGATTCATAAAATAAAGAAAATTACATGAATATGAAAATATCAAATCCTTCATAAAAAATAATAAAACATTATTGGGAATAATAAACACCATACAAAATAAATAGATTGTGATTAAGGTATATGTCTCACATAAATAAAAGTGAGATGAAATAAACCCTTACCTTAGGTCAGATATCTCCCATATGTGTCTGAAGCTCCTGTATAATGATTTATATAATTTTAGTGAATTATTAAAGAATAATAGTAATTTTAATGTTAGCATATATTATTCATTTTTGACTTTATATTACCCATTCATTTGTCAATTCCATATTAAAGCAACGTTTTGGGAAATTATCGTTTCATGTATCGTATGTCTTTTGACTTGTTTTTGTTGACATTATTACTTATAGAATTGTTATATTACTTGATGAATTTAAAAACTGATTTATATATCAAATATATTCAGTATATGGATATATATATACAATTTATAGATAAATTTAATTAAATACACTGTACATTGAGATAGAAAGACGTACGTATGCATGAAGGTTGTTTTCATTTCCTTATTGAATTGAATGGAATTAAGTAAATGAATCATATATATACATTAATCTATTAGAATTATTATGTCAAATATTTAATTATTAATTATTATATACACTTCAAAATCATTCTTTAATGGTAAACAGGGAGAATTAATCTCATTGCGTTGTAAAGACGTTAATCTGTACGTACACACGAGCAGAGATATCGTTCACATAATTGGTGAATGGTATTGTAGTGGATTATATAATATCTCATAATTATAATAATGTTATAATAATCATATATAGTTATTATTTCTACCATTATACCACTCCATGAAAGGTTGTTGTGGAAAAATAGATTAAACCACGACGTGGAGATGATAATCCGTACGTACAGACGCGCGATGATTTCGTTTTCTGTAAGATGGATAGAAGGTGAAATAGGTCAGTTTTTTTTATAATAACATATCATTATAAGATTTATAATAATGATATTACTTTATAATGAAACAAATAAATAATAGTAATTAGAAGAAGAATTAAATTTGAAAGAATCAGTAAATGATATTACCTCTTCTTCGACTTTCCACTTCTAAACCTCTTCTTAGGGAACTAAAGTTGGTCTTTGAATAAGACCAAGACCTATTGTATGATTCAAGGTATGTGGAGAAGGTAAATTTACCGTGTTTGGATGATATTTAATGCTCAAAATGGTGTGAATTGGAGAGGGACTTTGTGCCCTTATACAAGAGAGGAGAGAGGGACTTTTGGAAACCTATAAAATATTACTTTATAATAAAACACAAAACCACATAAAAACTTCCAAAAAGACTAAAATTCGAAGATGATATAAGATAGTTTTGTAATATCATAACCCAATAATATATATACATGTTTTTATTTTATTTTAAACCTTATCATTTTGATTTATCCTTATATAATCTATTTAATTTTATTTGTGGTAATAATATTCAAAATTTTAAATGGTTATAAATACTTACATATGTGATGTGAATTATCCATAATAGGATAAATTATGAAATTTTAGACCATATAATTTTCAATTTATAATTTCTTAATATTTTTTTTATTTTTATACAATTTAATGATATGTGATTTTTATAAAATAACAATAAAGTCATTTTTGACACTATTCATTTATTTGACATCAAATAAAATCCATACAGAAGATAAATTCAAACTAAAATAGTTAATACACTACTAGAATTTTATATTCATCTAGAATATTAGTGGATAAAATTAATTAGTTCATATAATTATTATTTTAATACTTTTAAAAACATTTATTTTATATTTCTATCAATAAAATATTTTCTACATCACTATTATGTCATCATTAATGATAATTAGTCGATCTTTATAAATTCTAAATATATTCATATGATGTATATAATTTTACTATATTTTTAGAGAATATTTATTTTATATGTTTTTTGATACTTATCAGTAAATTAAAATTATTATACTTATAAGATATAAGAGTGTGACATGATGTCACTTTCTTTTCTTTTAAGAGTAATTACATCAATTTCATGGTAAAAAGTCCCTGAAATAAATATATTCTGACCCATTGGTGATATGGGTCGACTTTTATTCATCCAATAGTATTTTTGCAAGTGATAGGTGAGTTTTATAATCTTATTTTACCCTTAATTACCTGATTTATGTTTAACTTTAGAAAATAAAAATTACCGTAGTTACTATTCATAATATAAAAAAAGTAACATATTAACAAAATTTGAACCCACTGATTCAAAATATGGAATATATTTTTCAAAAATCAAAAGACATAATTTGATGTAATTAATTTAAAATTAATCCCGTTGTTGGGAAAATGGGTTTTAAAAGGTAAAACATTGTCAAATATTGAATTCTTTTTACCAATTAATTCAATGTAAATGTAATTATAATTACATAGGTTATATTAAATGGTAATAATATATTCTATTCATAATTTAAAAAATTCCAATAATATATCTAAACCATATAAATTATTTCTATTTAAAAAGTTCCTTTCAGTTAAATATAGAGTATTTTCACTATTCCTCAAAATTAAAAAGTTATCATAAAAATATCAAACATTTATTCAATGTATATTTTAATGTTCTGATTCCAAGGAAGAAGTTTATTTTTTTAAATTTAACTTATAAAAGAGTTAAAATGTAGATTTAAAATGGGTGCATCATTAAAACGCAGTAAAAAAACATTTTTAAAAAAATACATCTTTTATCCAAAAAAATTGATTTTGTTTTCATATCAAGTGTATGATGAATTATATTGTTATATAAAATTCAAAATAAGATTAATACTATTCATAAAATCTGGTTTATATAATATTCTAATAATATATCGTTGTTTACTGAAACACAGTATTGCGTACAACACACTCTATTGAGGAAGGTCGCAGTTGCATGTAATGCAAGCCATGTTAGGGTTGCATGTAGTGAAATCTTCCTTTTTTGTTCCGTATAACACAATCAAAACATATTTCATTTTTACATTGATCATAATCTACACTCAGTGTAGTGTAAAATGAATTTTATTTGAAACAACTTGAAATTGTGTGCAACACAAACCAAGAATAGTTATATGTATACTGCAAGCTAATACAGTGTTGCGTATAGTTGAAGATAATATTTTTGTAGCATACAACACAAAAAAATTAATGAAATTAAAGAGAATATTTCCCATAAATTCTAAGTTTGTTACATTTTATCCCCTTTAAAATGAATTTCTTCCCCGAAATTCGTTGGGGTTATTTATTTTTTACTACTTGAATGTTTCTTTCATAAAACCCACATCGTAAAAAGAAATACTAAAACACAATTTTAAAAAGGAAAGTTAGAAACATAATGGTCACCCAACATAACTCATCACTAGGTTCCACATACGTGAATATAGGTGAAAATATTGATATATAAGAGAAATCTAACCATCATGTTCAGATGAAGAGTGGTAGAGATCATGGCTATGAAAAATCCAACAATCTCAAAGCAATAAATTTGTGATGATCCTAGGTACCATATAATTCATCAGATATGAGGGTAATTGGATAACATTTTTGGTTTTCACAATAATTTCTATAATGTTGATGATTTTTTTAATAAGGATTAATACTTACTTGATTTCAGCAAAATATCATATTTGCTCATTCCATGAACAATTTCCAAATTATCTCTTATTTAAGGAAATGAAGTTGAATTTTTCCTTCAGTAAGTGTTAGTAGATCATACGATAGAATGATATATCATTTCATTTGTCTTTATCACATATAGGTTAGCACAAAATGTTAAATATACATAAGTCCATATTTGGTGAGATTAATGATATTTGGTTCCAAAAAATGGACTTATAAATCATGTATCATAAAACATAATAAATTTTAACTAATTTATACTAACCATGAACATTATGTAGGCTAGTGGTAGGTGATGAAGTCCAGTCGCACTTTGGTTGTGGGTTCGATTCCTTCATCATTGTCTGACGAAAGGGTTTGACTCCCATCATGCAGGTTGTCCATTTTCTAAAACAATACTATTACAACATTCCAAAATTTATAATAATAATAATTAATATCCTTAAGCCTCACGATATGATGTCTATCGTAATCTATTCCAACCATTAGGGTTATCCAAAATATATCTGTCAAATCTCACAGTACAAAAAAAACAATTACCAGAAATGTCATATAATAAGCATGTGAATATAATCATTTATCCCCATATATAAGAAGCTATATATTGTTTGTCACATTACAAACATTTTAAGGTCCTAATCATGCATCCTATTGAAATATAATAATAAAATGAATTACTAAAAAACCATAGTAGCAACATGAATTCCATTAAAATTAACCCTTTCTATACACTAAATATACTACAACTTATATATACTCAAACAATGATACCACTTTTTCCTTTTATCAATTATGAGACCATTAATACTATTCAACATCCCATTATCCCATTATCCTTTCATTATGGGCACATCGTCTACATTAAAAAAATATTTCAATCACTTTTCATGGTTACCAGTACCATATAATTATTTGAATCCAAAATAAACCAGTACCTAGATATTCTACTATTCCATAATACTATATATGAGATTCCATGATACTTCTAAAATACCATTAGATAAACAATTAATCATTCCTCCACATCGTTTTCATACTCAACATCACAAATAGTGATCTCTTTTATCATCCCTTTTTTCCTTTCCCTTAAAAGGTTTCTCATGTTGATCATCATTAACCCTTTGATTAGGGAATTGATTAGCAAAATTCCCCATTTCCTTGCACTTTTAGCATTGATGTGTTAGTGGTATATTATCTGTATACTATTCTATATTTGCGTCATTAGAATATTTCTTCCTATTAGTTCGGTACTCAGCTGCTCAATGACCTTCATTGACACACTTGAAAACTTTTTGAGTACCTTTTTAACAATCTCCAAAATACTTCTTTCCACACATTGAGCATAAAGAAACAATCCTTTTCCTTTATCCGTTGTTATTATATTTTTTCTTAATCTTCATCTTTTTTTCTTGTCAAAACCATGAGATGGATATGTAACACCAACTTCCATTAATACCTTGATAGCAGCATGGACAATTTATTCATAGCTACCGAAGTCACTTATAGCTAATGGCATTCGAAAACTTGGGTTTGATCCACTGAATAATCGATCAACATTACATTTATGTTCGATGATAAAGCTAGATGAATACCATGAATGACATGTAAAATTTTCCTCGTATATACTAACAGATTCATCATCATTTTTCTTAAGCTCAAGGAACTCCTTTTCCATATTTTCTTGAATAATATGAGGGAAGTACTTATTGAAAATCAATTTCATGAACTTGACCCATTCCATGGATTGAATTACATTTTGGGGAATTTTATTCTAAATTAGAGTCCACCACTGGTCTGAATCACCTTCCAAATGGTAAGTAGCCAAAATAAATTTTTCATGTTTTAGACAAGAATGTATGGAAAATATATTTTCAATGGTACTGATTCATAGTTCAACAACAAGTGGATCAGAAGACCCATTGATAGAAGGTAAGTGTTGCCTCATGAAGGACTCTAAAGAATATATTTTCCTTCTTAACTCATTTGGAAGTCCATAATTATTCATATCTTGTGTGATTATATCAATATGATTTTGGACCCCATCTCGTATAATATTGGTTTGTTCAGGACGACAGTAATTGAATTTCTTATTACATTTATCAACACGATTCCTTTAGGTTCAAGCCATCGTCTAAAACCCAAAAATAATAGTGTGAAAGGATAAAATCATGCTATGAAAACAACCTAATAAAAGAGGTGTACAATAAATATCTAACATCTTAGTTTTAATTATATTCTAGTTAACATAATTCTATGACTATAACCAATACTTACAAAAAACCATAGGGACATCCTTAGATATACTGTAGAAATATTTCTACGTATCTCACTATGGTTTTCACATCCTAGTTTCCAAAGGATAACTAAAACATCAATCTGATGCCAACTATAGAGACCCATGCTTGAAGTACATTGAAATTGCATTTCTTTTTCATGATAATTAATACACGACACAAACAGACGCCCAAAGAAAATGTAAGTTTAGTGTCATTGGAAACATGGAACACAAAATCTTCTAATCATAGTGAAAGATCTTCAACATCTTCAATAATGATCTCCCCATTTTATTTCTATTAAAAACATATCATTATATCGTATGGAAAAGAAACCATAAAAAGGTTGAGCTAAAATTCTCAGTAAGGGTAGACAAAGGAAATATCAATCATATCATATTCATTTTATAATATTATTCAGAAAAATAGATCATAATATCATGTCATTGGATAATACAAAGAAGCGAAATGTAATACCAATAATCCTAACATAAGACATGGGACATGGTGTCATACACACATAATCACAGAATATCATATCATATTAGTCATGGATCTCTTCCAAGACCAATATACAAGACAATGTCCATTACTAAACTGAGTTCAATCCTCGTTCCATCCCTGTATCACTAAACTAGATAAATTTTTTTCCATCCATGTCTATCTCCTGAGAAAGAAATCATTACCCAATTAATTAAAGGGTGATATTGGTCCCAACCATATCTTAATGTAAGTATTATTGTGTGTGCCACAGAAATAGAAAGCAAACATCATAGCATAACACATGTAACAAAATGGGATCCTTAAACATCATTTCATCATAACTTAATCCATATAAGATAAATGGACTTCATAAAAATAATTCAATCATAAAAATAAAATCAATATAATAATGGGGATAGAAACATAATCCTATAATATCATCATCGTTGATATAAAATAATTTGGATAAAACACTTGAAATCCATTCCTACGAAAAATATCATTTCTTCTTCAAAAATGTTTTCTTTTCTCAAAATTTAAATAAATATTAAATGAAAATATTTTAATTAAAAATAAACTTTAAACATGTAGAGGAATATTCATGGAAATAATGTGTTATTAAAATGTAGAAACCCATTAATGCCGTATAATTTATAAAAACATTCTCATCATACATTTAATGGAAAATTCAAAAAGTACCTCATATGGTAAGCAAAAAATGATTTCGTCCATACCATGTAGTAGAAGTAAAAAATGGAAAAAATGACTTTAAAAATACATAGGACAATTGTACACATTTTATGAGAATATTTTTAGAAAACATGGACACAAATGATAAATATATCCCCAGTATATACTTAGGAATAAACAATCACGGATCAAAAGAGATTGGAATAGTTATCCCTTACCATTTATAATTGGTGGAATCATATGTGTCATAAAATAAATAAAAATACATGAATATGTAAATATCATAACATTTATAATAAATATCCAAAAACATTCCAGGGAATCGTAAGCACTATACAAAAAAATAGATGGTGATTAAGGCATATGCCTCAATGAAATAAAATAGAGACAAAATAATCACTTAACTTTGGTATGATTTCTTCTTTATGTGTCCAAACCTCTTGTATAATGATCTAAACAGTGTAATTTTATTATTAAATAATAAAATTAATTTTTATGAAATCATATATGATTCATTTACAAATTTATATTAACCGTTCATTTGTCAATTCCATGATGAAGCAATGTTTTTGGGTAATAATCGTTTCATGTATCGTACATATTTAAACTTCTTATTCTTGAAATTATTACTTATGTCATTATTTTCGTACTTATATAATGTAAAAATTGATTTATATATCATATATATTCATTATATAGATATTTATATATATATATACAATAGATAGATAAATGATATGAAATAGACTGTTCATGGACATAGTAGATCATACATACACATGAACGCAGTTTTCGTTTCATTATTGAATTGAATGGAATTAAGTAAATGAAACACACTTATATATAAATACAGTATAATTATTATTTCATATATTTAATTATTAATTATTATATATACTTTATAATCATTCTTTAATAGTTAACATGGAGAATGAATCACATCGCATCGTAGAGACGGTAATCTGTACGTACACACGAGCGACGATATCCTTCCCATAATTGTTGAATGGAATTGTAGTGGAATATATAATATATCATAATTGGTATCACGTTATAATAATCTTATATAGTTATTATTTTGACCATTATACCCATCCAATTAAGGTGGTGGTTGAAAAATAGATTACACAATGGTGTGGATATGGTAATCCGTACGTATGCACGTGAGAAGATTTCATTTTTTGTAGTATGGATAAAAGCTGAAATAAGGTTGATTAATATTTATAATAACATATAAGTTTAATAATGAATATTATGTTATTAATTTATAATTAAACACCTAAATAATAATAAGTTTAGAGAGAAATAAATTTGAATGAATCTGTAATGGATATTACCACTTCTTTGATGTGCCTCTTCTAAACCTTCTCATATGACTCTAATGTTGTTCTTTGAAGAAGACCAGGACCACTAGTATATTAATAGTAATGTGAAGAAGGGTAATGGATAGGGTTTTTCTGATCATGGAGGCTCAAAATTGTGTGAATAGGAGAGGTAAGAGGTGCCCTTTTCAAAGAGAATATAGGGGCACGTTAAGAAACCAAAAAAAATTAATTTATAATAAAATAAAACCCCACATAAAAACCTACAAAATGATTAAAATTAGAATATGATAGGATTTCGGGATTTAATATTATAAACCAATAAAATTTATACTTGTTTTGATTTTATTTTTATCCTTATCATTTTTATTTATCCTTATTTAATCTATTTAATTTTATTTGGGGTAATAATATTCTAAAATTTTAATGATTATTATTACTTACTTAGTTGTTGTAATTTTTCAATAATTGGATATATTATGAAATTTTAGACCATATAGTTTTCAATTTTAATTTTTTAAATATTTTTGTTATTTTTGAACAATTTATTAATATGTTATTATTATAAAATATTAGTAGAGTCATTTTTGGCACCATTCATTAATTTTAATTTAAATAAAATCCACATAGGATATATATTCAAAGAAATATATTTAATACACTACTAGAATATCATAGTCACCTATAAAACTTTTTGATCGCATTAATTAGTACATATAATATTTATTTTAATATTTTTAAAACCATTTATTTGATATTTCTATCAATAAAATTATTTCTACATCACTATTGTGTCAAAATTAAAGATAATAATTTAATGTATAATAATTCTAAATAAATCCATATTACTTAGATAATTTTTTTATCATTCGAGAGACTATTTATGTTTGATGTTTTATGAAGTCTATCACTAAATTAAAATTTTCACACTTATAATATATAAGATAGTGACGGTTTGTCACTTTCTTGGGTTTTAATAATAATTACATCATTTTCATGATCAAAAGTCCCTAAAATTAATCTATTCTGACCCTTAAGTGATATTGTAGAATTTTATTCATACAATTTAATTTTGGCAGTTGTTAGGGTAATTTTCTAATCTTATTTCAACCCTTAATTACATGATTTCACATTAAATGTAGTAAATAAAAATTATCGTACCTACTATTCATAATATCAAATAAATAGATGTAACCTATTAATAGAATTTGAACCCACTTATTCCAAATATGGAATCAATTTTTCAAAATTCAGAATATATATGTTGTGTAATTAATCTAAAATTAATCCCATTGTTGAGAAAATAAGTTTCAAAAGATAAAACATTGAAAAAGTTTGAAATATTTTTACCTCTGAATTCAATGAAATATTAATGATAATGACATACATTATATTAAATCGTAAAGATTTAGTTTATTTATACTTTAAAAACATTCAATAATATATTTAAACCATATAAATTATTTCAGTGAAAAAATTTGTTTTAAATTAAAATTTAGTGTATTTTCAATATTCAATAAAATATGAATGTTATCAGAAAAATATCAAAAATTTCTCCAAAGTAAATTTTTAGGTCCTTCTTCCAAGGAAGAAGTTTATATTTTTATATTTAATTTATAAGTGTTAATATGTATAATTAAATGGGTGTTCCCTCAAAAGGTGGTAAAACTGTATTTTTTGAAAAATACTTCTTTTATCCTAAAAATTGACTTTGTTCACATATCATGTGTAATATTAATTATAATGTTATATAATATTCAAAATATGATTAATACTAATCATATTGGATAGTTTATATAATATATTAATAATATATCATTGTTTAGTGAAAATTGGTATTGCCTACAACCCATGCTATCAAGGAAGGTCGCTCATGCGTGTAATGGACGCCAAGTTAAGGTTGCCTGTAATGATAGATTCATTTAGCGTTGATTATAACATAATAGATACATATTTCATTTATACATTGATCAAAATCTATACTAGGTGTTGTATAAAATGAATTTTATTTTAATGAACATGAAATTGGGTGCAACACAAGCCACATATAGTGTTGCGTATAGCGCAAACTAATCTTTCTATAGCACAAAAAAACATCAATGAAATTAAAAAGAATATTTCTCATAAAATCTTAGGTTGTTACATTAATTGTGTTAATTTTTTAAATACATATTTAATGGATAAATTTATAATTATATTTTTTTTATTTATGTGATATTATTTTCTAAATACTATTTTGGAAATTGTGTACTTAGGACCACAGGGGCTATTTACATATTACAATGTTCATTTTTCATCTGAAGTACCGAATATCGAAAAAACATTTGATATAAACTTAAATAACTATTTAATTGTTATAACTTGTTGATAAGTTATATAAAATTCATAATATAAATAAAAATGCTTTTAAAGTATTTAAATAATAAATCAATGTTAATTATTTAGTTTGATAAATAACATTGTTATGCTCACCAGGTTGAATACCAAGAGAGGGGGGTGAATCATGGTATAATAGATTAAAACATTCTCCCATTAGGATATCATTTTGTTGTTAGACAAAACACAATACTCCCTTCCTCCGGTAGAAATTTATGGACATATTTGAAATCATGAACAGGACACATTAATTGTTACTTAGTTCACCCTTAGTAGGCTATTTCCAAAGAGCATACAACGATAATGTGCCAATGTATGAAATTCACAAAGGCTCATGGCCAATAATTATATGATGATTGGTCTAGATATCCTTCTAACTGGTTCAATGCCTTTGCAATTTTAAGGGAATGCTCACTATTGACCCAAGAGTCACTTCCTATTCCCCTTTATTTGTCTTAGAATGGGTGGAAAGGGTCACAGTCATCCTCTTCATGTACTCATTGCTCCTGGAGAGGAATCCATTAACAATTTATGGATGTGTAGAACAAACATAGTTTATGGAGCTATAGGTCCTTTCATTGTCATGAAATCTTGAATCCTCAACTATAGCTAGATGCTCTGTGGATGTTCTTTTTTCACTCGGATATGAATTACTCCTTCTCAGGTACTTTTAGTAACACAAATTTCTTTTGCAAACTAATTTGAATATTTTTCAAGCTTCCTTGTGGAAATGGTTAACCACCTTCCTCTCATGTGTACTGAGTATTGGGTTTGGTATGCGGATCACCTCCTCCGCATACTGATGCGTCTTCCACAAACCAATATCACCTCCACATACCACTGCTCCATGTACTACTGCCTTCACTCTGCCTCTTCGAAGAAGTCATTGTCCGCAAACTGTTATCTATTTCTGGATTGTCATTGCTTCCACATACCAGAGCTCCCCCTCTTCGTATAAAATGTTGAAATATCTCTCACAGAAACTAGAGCTTCCTCCTCCACATACAGTGTCAACAAATTCCACGTGGCAGACATCCTCTTCTATGTACCGGACTTCCATTGTGGGTGAAGAATGTCAAAAAAAACCTTTTCTAGAACTACTTCTATGTGAACCACTTCATCCTTCACAAACCACCATTCACGGTCTTCCTCTGGTCGTAGCTAAAATCCTAGATCAAAAGATGTTAGAATAATTTTTTATATCCACAATAAACTATAGGATTAGAGATTCTTATATAGTCAATGTTATCCACAAAATTTGCAAATCCAAGAATTACAAAATATTCAATTCATCTTTTTCGCTTACCAATCCTTCTATAACCACGAACTGCAAGCCACCCACAAATCGTTTTAAAAACACGAATCATGTACTTCCATTTCTCTTAAGAGGTCAATCTCCTTCGTCAATGTCAACCAATCCACATAACAAAATTCCTTCAACCATGAAACTTTTTTGGTTTAGCGAGCCAATACAACATACCATTCCCACAGCTCCGTGTACTATTCCTAGAATATGGTATATGAACCATGAATTATGGTACGCAGTTCTCATCCATTGGAAGTTTTATTCAATGTTCTTCATACCATTCACTCCTATGAATAAATCTTTCATTTTCAAAAATCATACTCTCGATGTTGAGTTCCAATAACTTGTGAAACGCAAGGAAACTGCGCCACCTTAAAAACATGCCTTTAGAAAACACTAACCATAATAATTTGTGGTCATCTCACTTTCTAAACAAACACAACCACACCAAAAACATACCCAGAGGACACCATGAGGGATTTTTTACAAATAATATCCCCGTTAGGGTTTGGTGACAGCTCTTCTTAGAATAATATTGCATATTTTGATACCTCATAAATACTACTTCCAACATCCACCACCATTCTCTTCACAAGATTAAGATATAAATCAATGACTTAGTCAACACATACTATATGCCAACACGAGCCATGATCTATGTGATAAAAAATATTATAATGAAAATTGCATCAATGAATCACATCATTAAAAATCACTAATTTGTTAATACCATACTAATACACTGATACCAATAAAAATATTTCATAATGAACCTCAACTGTCATGATATCTAATCACTAATCGATCAATTAAATCATTTTCATATTTAATTTTCTCATAAATAGATTATGCTCCCCCTATCTCACTTCTCTACTTAACAACATCTCTCATTATCTTTTATCCCCCTGTAATCTGCCAATGAAACCAAAGGGCATTTCACATTTTTCTATAATAGGAAAAAGATAATATACAATAATATTAGAAAAATCCACATTAAACCTTGGGGAGAATATGAGGGGTGGAAATCCACACATTTTCATGTGCATGAAGTCAACTGGACACCTAGAACCAGTTAGTGTGTTTCAAACGCTTCTTTGGGTAAGTCCTTTGTAAGAATATCTGCTACTAATTGTCCTGTAGGCACATACATCATCATCATAAGCACTGTTTCCACATTCTCCATGATAAAATGATTTTTTATTTCGTTGTGATTTTTTATTGAGTGATAGACTGGGATTTTGTTCAGATTTAGAGCACTTGATTTATCACAATGGGTTCGGATTGGAGATTTGACATAAATTCCCATATCATCATGTTGTTGCTTCATCCACAATAGGTTTGTACATGACTGAGTAGCCACAATGTATTCAGATTATGTGGTGCTCAATTAAATATAATATTTTTTCTTTCTAAACCACGAAATACACAACCCTGAAAGATAAAAAACATCCCGATCTTGATTTCATATCACCTACTGAACCAACATAATCCGCATCTGAATATCATAATAAATCTGGCTGAAATTTGTCATTATACATTAGGCCAAAATCCACTATTCCATTGATATATAGAAGAATTATTTTTACTGTAATAATGTGGCTCTCCATGGGATTTCTTTGATACCTCAGTTCTTTGAATGTGGAAAAATACAATATCAGGCCTCGTCTCTATTAGATACAACAAGCTTTCAATTATTTTCCTATATTATGTGTTATTAACTGGCTTGCTTTCATCATCACTTGATGGTTTCAATTGTGTATCAATAAGTGTTTTCATCTATTTGGAATTTTCAATTCCAAACCTTCTCAAAACCTCCATGGAATATTTGTATTGATAAATAAAATTTTGTTTCCTTCCTTGCATCACATGAATGCCAGGGAAAATGTCAACTCAAAAATCATCGACATTTCAAACTCAGTTATCATGAATTTAGAAAACTGTCAGCATTGTGCTTCATTTGATACACCAAAAATTATCTCATCAACATAAACTAGCACCATAATCCTTTGACTATTTCCATTGTTGAAATATAGATTGTAATCAACTCAACCACACTGAAAACAAATCTGCTTTAGAAACTAATTAAACATTGAATACCATGCTCTTGGTTCCTGGGACAAACAATATTGTGCCTTCTTCAACTGACAGACACTGTTGACATATTCATGAATGTGAAAACCCTATGGCTACTCAATGTGAATTTATTCTTTAAGAACTCCATTCATAAATGCTGACTTGACATCCATCTATAAAACCTTAAAAATTTTATTCACTATTATGGTCATGAATAATCTAATAGTCTCTACCCTTGCAACATGTGAAAATGTATCATTAACATAAATACCCTATATCTACGAGTACCCTTTACACACCATGTGATCTTTGTTTCAAATCACAACATCATATTCATTCATTTTCTAACGAAAAACACAACTAGTTCCTAGGAAATTATTTTTCGCATGTATTGAAACAATCACCCATGTTTTTATCTTTTCAATGTGATCATTAGTTTCATTCATGTCTTGAACCTAGTTCTCATCTCTGACGGCTTCATTAATGAATTTTGGTTCCACCAGTGATAAACATGGTGCATGTCATAAAATCTTCATCCTCCTTGTCTATATTGATGATGTCTGATCAACAATTATTTTTTTCCTATCAATTTCATACCTTATTGTCGATCTTTGTATATTCCCTGATTTATTTTCATCATCTGAATCTTCTTTTAAATCATCCTCTGGAGGTTGAGTGTCTCCAGATCTACACATCTCTTCATCACTATCTTCTTGGGGAGATCAAGTATTTTCTAATGATTATATACATTTTCTACTACAGGAACATCATGAATTTCAACATTCTTTCTGAACCCTTTATTGGAGAATTTATATGATTTCCTCTTCTTTGAGTAGCTATGAAATATCCCTTCATCCCCAGAGGATTCAAATTTCCTATTTTTCTCTGTATTTAGAATGAAACATTTACTTCTGAATATTCAAAAGTACATCAATGGCGACATAATTATATACCATGACTCATTTTGAGTCTACTCTTCATTTGGACAAGGAAATTATCTTTTCAAAGAGTGTACAACTATCATTAATGCTTCATTCCAAAATTTATCCAGAAGGTTTTTCTCAATGTTGATTGTTCTAGCTATGTTGTTGACAATTTTATTTCATCTCTCATCAACTCCATTCTGTTTTGGAGTTCTTACTACTAAAACATGATGCCACATTCCATGTTTCGCAATATAACCATCCACTTGGTAATTTGTGAACTGTGTTCCATTATCTATTTTAATTGTCTAGATTTTTTGATCAATCATCTTTTCACATTCTCTTCGGAATATTGTAATGAAACTGAACACATCATATTTATGGGTGATTATTGAAAACCATTCCATTATTCTATAATCATAAATGAAGATGTCATAATATCGCATCCCATCAATAGGCCTTGGAGAAATTGTCCCACACACATCAATATGCAACTACTCAAGAAATATTTTTGACATTTTATCCTTCGACTTATATGTCTTTTGAATGATCTTCCCTTGTTAGACATCATCATATGTATTAGAATGATCTTGTGATAATCTATGGATATTTCTATCAGCATCAAATTTTACCATATCTTATAAGGATGCATGACTAATATAGCCAAGAATCTTATGCCATAACATGTTTTAATCATTCATTGATAGAAAGAACATATCTTCTTCTCCACTTATTAGGAAGAGATTAGCTTGTGTACACTTTCATTTCAATAAAATAACAACATATTTTTTCTTCATGATACCAATATCTTATAAAAATCCTATGGAATGCTCGTATTCACACAATTGAAAAACACTAAGAAATATTTGTCTACGCCCCTCAAAACCAAGACATGTCTTGATCTTATGTCTTTTCCTAACAACATGGAATTTCCTGATCTGATAATTTTCATGCCCTCATAATTTACAAGTCATATGATTCCTTTTTAGTCATACATGATTCCAGTCATTAGATCTTTATTTCCCATCACGTGGGATGTGCATCTACTGTCAATTATACATATCCCCATGCAGTCTAATACCATGGAAATAATTCCTACAACCAATGCATGCTCTTCAATTTTCATTTTGACCCAAGTGTTCAAATTCATACCCGACATGGAAGGATAATCTTGATATTCCTTAGTATGTGATGGAACTGGCTTAATTTTCAGAGTTTCAAATCAATTTTTAATTTTCATCTCTCTTGATGATACATTTGAATGATTCTTATAAACAAATTCTGTCTACCTTAGCACACGTCTCTACATTATTGATGTGCAATATCATTTCATATGTTCAAGTCCTTTACACCTGAAAACAATACCATCAAATTATGAACTTGAATTTTGAGCTTTGTACGACCACCTCTATAGGTCTGGTTCCCTTTGGTACCGATTTGTTATGGAACATACATTCCATGAGTGTCCCATCAAACCACAACAATAGAATATTATGTGAGGAACATTACATTGTGGTAATGATGCACCACAACTTGTTCCTTGGGTTATCTGAATCTTCTTATTCTACTCAGTCCCCATATTTTTCATCAATTATGGAGTGGATTCTTGTGTTGTGACTTGAAACATATCTGCCTTTTGTTTTAGATAAAGCCACATTCTAGCCTTATCATTTAAAATTTATTTCTACTTCTATTATGATTGACCATTATGCTCAAATATCTTCTCATCTAATGCTTGAATGATGTTCATTCAGGATGTCAAACCACAAGTTATAGTTTCTTTTGAACTTCTATTGTTCATCGCATACTGACGACTTCCTCTTCTAGTTGTTTGATACATATTATTTTAGGTTTTCTAGTTTCAATCGAACTATAAATTCCTATTTTGTACTGAACAACCTTTTTGAGATTTATGCATTGATGACCTTAGCATTACAATTTTTTCATTGAACTCTAGAAATATATTCTTCTTTTTTCTTCATAAAGAGTTTCAAATCATGAACAACTTTGTTATATTTCATTGTTCTAGCTCTCAAAATATTTACCTCTTCAAGGAAAGATTTTAATTCACCAATAATATCAACTCTTCCTACAATTTTCCCTTCCTCATTGCCACATTATTCTCATGTTAATGAATTTATGAAAACATCCACCAGGTAATCTGTTTTATTTTCCGTGTAGTCCTTCTACTATTCTGCCTCAGATTCTTCTAAACATCCATCCTCTCTTGAATGAAGATTATTCATTTAGAAGAACTTTCTCCAAGTACTTATTCTCCCTTTATCATTTGATGAATACTTTTTTTGATGAATTTCATCTTATTCTTCATTTTCATCAAAAAAATTATTAGGACACTTTACTGTAGAATTCCCAATCATTCAACATTGAAAGCATGAAAATAAAAGTTTACATTTTAACTTCCACTTACACCTTTGGAGATTGGAGGATCGAAATTACATCACATCATTCATATTTTATTACTTTAGACTACCTTCAAAATAGAGATGCTTCACAGCCTTGAATGCACATCCTTAGACATCCCCTTTTCTAATACATCATTATCATTATTTCTCATTTCATATGATATAGGGGTATTGTATACATTATCTAGTGTCAGCTACTTTGGGTATTTTTCATCCAACTCTAAAATTTTTGGATAGAACTGTGATGGTAGTTTCCTCAAGATACATTCTAAAATATTTATATCTTCAATGACTTCTCCTAGACCTCACATGTGTTCCAAAATAATATTTATCCTACCAAATATGTATCAATAGTCTCTTTGGGATTCATTATGTGATCCTCATACTTGTTCCATTAAACCTGTTACTTTTCTTATCAAAATATTGTGTCAACCTCATAATGTTTTAACAATTTTTCCTCATTTCGTGTGATGTTTTACAGGACATCAGCTTCGTATAAATTGAATTTGATAGGGATCTGCCTCAAAAAAACGATCACTTCTGAACCAATGTCCAATTATCTTCTTCTTTATTCTGATAAATAAAAACTATTAATGTCAGCTGATATTCCATGTACAGCTACAATGAAGACATCCTTCCCTACTTATTAAATGTAGTTTTGAATTCTATTCTTCCTTTGTTGAAAAAAATTTCCATTGAATATCAGAATTACTTTATGATTGACCACATAAATTTCTTCTTCTGAGAGAGAAACATTGACTTTCATCCTTTCCCTCTAATACCAATTGTTATGTCAGTAGGTCGAATACCCTAAGAGGGGGTGAATCAGGGTATAATATATTAAAACTTTCTATCATTCAGATATTGCTTCACTGTTATACAAAACCCATTTCTCTCTTTCTCATTTAGCAATATATGAACAGATATGAAATAATTCATGAGAGAAAACAATTTTTACTTGGTTCACCCTCACTGGGCTATGTCCAAGAAGCGTACAACGACAATGTTTCAATGAACCAAATTCACTAATTCTCCTAGCCAATAATGAGTACAATGTTTGGAATATATCTTCTATAACCAAGATCACGACCTTTACAATGATTATTTTCTACCCACTACATTCCCTAGGGTTACCCCCTTTTCCTCTTTCCCTGGCTCACTATAGTTGAATGGGTCACTATCTACCTCTTCCAGGGCTCAATTCTCTTATAGAGGAATCCAATCATAGTTTATGGATGTGTAGGTAGAACATATTTCATGGACATGTAGGACCATTCATTTGAATTAATTTGTGCATCCTCAACTATAGGTAGATGCTCTGTTGAAGTTTTTTTCACGCATAGAGGATTTACACATTCCTGGGTACTTCTAGGTACTAGAAAATCCATTAAAAATGGATTTGAATCCTTTTCAAGCTTTCTTGTGCATATCGTCAACCACCTTCCTCTCCCACATACTGAGTACCTGGTTTGTTTTGTGGATCACCTCCTCTGCATTTTTCTATTGTTTTTGTGAACCACTATCACATTAATGTACCACTAAATTCACATTCAAATGCCATCGCTTTGCCTTGGTGAATTTGCCTTTGTCCATAAAGTGTTCTCTATTTGTGGACTATTTTCGCTTCTCTGTACTAGAGCTCCCCCTCCGCGTATAAATTGTGGAAATATCTCTATCGCATATTGAATATTCCACCTCTGCGTACTGATTCAACTAATTCTTGTGTACCAGACTTCCCCCAACACCTATCAGACTTTGTTTGTGGGTTATGAATCTCCACAAACACCATCGACAAAACTACTTCTACGTGAAAACTTCAGCCTTCATGAACTAGCATTAGAGAACTTCCATTGGTTTGAGCTGAAATCTGGGATCAAAAATATTTTATAATGATATTAAATCGCCATAGTAAATGGTGGGATTAGCGATTCTTATATTTGAAAATTTATCTGCAAAAATCGATAATCCAAGATTTACCAAATCATTGATTTACCCTTCGTCGCTTACTGATCCTTCAACCACGTCGAACTGCAAGCCACCTGTGAACCTTATTTCATACGTGGTCAATGTAATAGCTATTCTATTACAGGGTTGATCTTATTTTTCAATGTCAACCCATCCATATACCACAATGCCATATTCCGTGAACCATTTTCGGTTTCAAAAACCTCTACGGTGTACCGTTCCAGCATCTCCATATCCAGTTCCCAGAACATGGTACGCAACCCATGAATTACGGTACACGGTTCTCATCCTTTGCTACTACTCTTCATCATTATTTATACCGTTTACTTTGGAGAATAAATCCTTCATCTGACAACATCAATCCCCCAATTTTGAGTCCCAAAAAATTGTAACACAAATGGAAACTACATCACCATAAAAACCTAAATTCAATAAACACCAACCATACTATTTTGTAGTCATAAGGATTTTTCTACAAATAAAACCACACCTCAATCATAATTAGAGGACATGTTGAGTTATTATTTCCCAACAACCACCGCCTTTGGGTTTTTGAAAACACTTCTATGAATATTGCTGCACATTTTGATACATCGTTAATACTAATTCTAACTTCAACCACCATTCGGTTCGCCTGATTAATATTGTGATCATGGATTTACTCAAGACATACTATAAGCCCACATGATCCATGATCAACATGAGAAACATGATTATAATTACAATTTCATCAATGAATCACATCATTTAAAATCACTAATTACTCATACGGTATTGATAATCTAATACGAATAAACTTCTTTAATCATGAACCTCAACGATCATTATATATAATCATTGATCGATAACTTCTAGCATCATCATATTTAATGATCCCCCTATACTATATCTCTCCCAAATAGCTTCAGCTCCCCAATATCATTGATTCACTTAACATCTTCTCCACATTTATTTTCTCACACTAGAATAGTCACACCTTGTCCCCATTTATCAACGAACCCGAAGGGAACTTAATGGATGTATAAAATTCGGTAAAGAGCTGATATAAACATATAAGTGAATACCACATTATACCTCGGGGGTTGGATAGGGGCCACATCCACACTTATTAATGCGTGGGAAGTCGACTAGACACCTAGAGCTTGTCGATGGCTTCCAAACACTTCTTTGGGTATGGAATTTGTAATAATATCTACAAATTGTTGTTATGTAGGCACATACTCCAATTTCACAAGCCCTTGTTCGACATTATCCTTGATAAAATGATATCTTATTTCAATAATTTTTGTTCTTGAGTGATGGAATAAATTTTTTCTCAGATTTATACTATATGAATTATCACAATGGATTCTGATTTGAGATTTCAATTCAATTCATATATCCTCATGTTTTTGCTTCATCCAAAATAGCTGGGTGTAAACATGAGTATCTACAATGTATTCATATTCTATAATGAGAAATGAAATACAATATTTTTTCTATCTCAACCAATAAATAAAAAAACTCCATGATAACAATAACCTCTTATTATTGATTTCCTATCATTAATTGAACCAGCCCAATCCACATATGTATATCCCAAAAACTCTAGATGATATTTTTCATTATACATTAGGCTAAAATCAATTATTCCATGGACATAATGAATAATTATTTTTAATGGAATCATCTGTCTCTCCTTGGGATTACTTTTATACATTGCTGGTTGGTATTTAGATAATACAATATTAGGCCATGTCACTAATAGATACAATATAATTCCAATGATTTGCCAATATTTTTCTATATTAATAATCTTTCCATCATCATCTCGTGATAGATTATAAGGGTTAGCATCCACAATCATCATCTCTTGGGAATTAAACATTCCAATATTTATTAATACCTTCTTTTCATATTTAGATTTAGAAATTAATGTTCCATTCCTTCCTTGCATCACTTGTATGCGAAGGAAAAATTTCATCTCACCAGGCATCGACATTTTGAACTTAATTTTCTTGAATTTAGAAAACTGTATGCATTGTGCTTCAAATGATCCACGAAAGATTATGTCATCGACATAAACTAGAACCATCATCCTTTGACTGTTTCCATTGTTGAAATACATATTGTATTCAACTCAACCACACTGAAAACTATTCTTCTTTAGAAACTGATCATTCCTTGAATTATATGCTCTTAGTTAATGATTCAAATCATATAATGATTTCTTCAGCCGACAGAATCTGTTCTCATCTTCTTGATTTTGAAATCCATCTTGATTATCAATGTAAACTTCTTCTTCTATAACTCCATTTAGAAATTCTTACATCACATCCATCTGAAAAACTATAAACATTCATTTCACATCTTTGGCCAAGAATAATCTGATTTTATTTGGCCTTGAAACTTGTGAAAATGTCTCATCAACATCAATATTCTCTATTTGGGGGTACCATATACACACCAGGTGTGTGTTTTTCGAATCACAACACCATATTTATTTATTTTTGAACAAAAAACCCATTTTGTCCCAATGAAATTCATGTCTTCTGGTCATGATAATCTCCCATGTTTTATTCTATTCAAACTAGTAAATCTATTCATTCATGGAATGAAACTAGTTCTCCTCTCTAGCTACTTCATTATAACATTTAACTTCCACTGATGATAAATAGTATGCTTATTGTAAATTCTTCATCCACTTTGTCTGTACTGATGTTTTCTGATCATAAATTTTTTTCCTATCAATTTCAACTATTTGTTTAGTATGTGGATACACACTGATTTATTCCTATCATTTGAATCATCATCTGAATCATCCTCTAGATCTAGAGCATCTCCTGATCTTCTCATATCTTCATCACTATCCTCCTGAGTCTGATCAAGTATTTGCAGAAGAATCTGTTCATTTTTTACTACAGTCACATCATGACATTCAACTATCAATAACATCCTCTTATTGTAGAATTTTTATTCTTTTCTATTCTTTGAGTAGCCAAGAAATATCCCATCATCCCCATGGGATTCAAATTTCATATGTTTCTCCAAATATAGAATGTAACATTTATTTCTAAATATTAAAAAGAAAATCAATGATCCCTTAATTCCATACCAAAACACGTATGGAGTATTCTCTTCTATTGGAAAAAGTGATTCTCAATTTGAAGTGTATACTACTGTCATTACTTCTTAATTCCAAAATATCTCTAGAAGGTCTTTCTAAATGAGAATTATTGAAGAAATATTGTTGACAATCCGATTTCTTCTCTCAATAACTCCATTATACTGTGGAGTTCTTAATTGTAACACATGATTTCTTATCCCATGTTTCTCTAAATAATATGCCACTTGGCTATTTGTGAACTCTATTCCATTATCTGTTCAAATTGTTTGGATTTTCTGACCAAGAATCTTGTAACATTCTCATCAATATCATTTATTGAAATTAAACACATTCAATTTATGGGTGATCATTAAAACCCAACCATTCTACTATAATCATCAATGAATAAGATATAATATCTCATCCCATTAATATCCCTTGGAGAAATTGTCCCACACACATCAATATGCATCAACATACGAAATCATGTTGAATTTTTCACTTTTGGATTATATGTCATTGTAATTATATTCCCTTATTGGTAGGCATCACACATATGAGAAATATCACATGATAATTTAAGAAGATTTATAGTAGCATCACATTTTACTATTTCTTCGATAGACACTTTACATATATGGCCACGAAGCTGATTCCTTAACTTGTTTTCTTCATCCTTTGATAGAAATCACATAACTTCTTCCCCACTTATGAGGTAGAGATTTCCTTTTGTACACTATCCTTACAACACAATAGAACCATATTTTTCAATGATGATAAATAATTTCTTATAAAGACATATGCCATTCTATGAGTTAAAAAATTGACTAACAATAAGGAGGTTGTGTCTAAGCCTCTCAACAACCAAGAAATATTCTCATCTCAGGTTTTTACCTCCAAACATTTCTTTTCCTGATAAAATAATTTTCAGGAACTCATCATTTCCAAATCACATGATAAAGTTTTTTCATACCTGATTCCAGTCACTATATCCTTATTTTCCATTATGTGGGAAGCGCATCAACTTTCAGTTTTCCATATCCCTGTGTTCTCTGATTCCTTGAACATAATTTATGTAACCAATGCCTTCTCTTATATTTTATTTTTGACACAAGTCATCAAATTCAAAATAGAAAAGGATGTATTATATTGATCATCCTCGGCATATGACGAACCAGAATCAATTTGCAGTGCTGCAAATCGATTTTGAATTTTTATCTCTCTTGATGATACATTTGACTGCTTATTTTGAAAAAATTCAGTCCGCCTCAACACATTTATCTTCATTATTGATGTGTAATATCTTTCCATATGTCCGAGTCCTTTAAACATGAAACAATAACTGTCAAATGATGACCTAGAATTTTCATCTATGTACGACCACACCTATTCGTCTTATTCCCTTTGGTACCTCTTTGTTATAGATCATACATTCATAGAGTGTCCCATCATATAATAACAATATCATCATATATAAGGTATATTATTGTGTGTTAATGATGATCCACTAGTTTTTCCGTGTGTCCTATGAATATTCTGATTCTTCTTCGTATCCAAATCGGTTTTCATTCATTTTTTGGATGCATGTGGTCTGACATGAACTATATTTTCTTTTTATATTAAATCAAACCCCATATAGGCCCTATCATTCAAAATTGATTGCTCCTTATATTATGATAGACTGTTTTACTGAAATATCATCTTATCCAATGCATGTATGATCTTCTTTCTGGATGATGAACCAAGAGTTAAAAGATTCTAGGAATATTCAATTGTTCATCATAGACTGATGACATTCTCTAATATTTGTTAGATACTTTTTATTTGATCGACTCTATTTTCAGTCAAACAATAAATTTCAATTTTATGTTCTTCAATTTTGAATTATTACTGAACTACCTTATTTTGGAATTATATCATTGAGGATCTCATCTTTTCAATTTCTGTATTCAGCTCAAAATTCCCTTTTATCATTTGTTGCATAACGAGTTCGGCATCATGAACAACTTTGTTAGATTTTTTTATCACTCAAAATATCTAACTCTTTAAGGGAAGCTTCTAATTCAGCTTGAAGATCAAATCATCCATTAATTTCTACCTCTCCATTTTCACTTTTTTCTCTTATTAATGAATTTTTGACAACATCCACCAATGCATCTACTTTATGATACGTGAATTCCTCCAACTATTTTTCCTTATATTCTTTCGAACATTCTTCCTCTATTGAATACAAATTCTTAATTTTGATGAAAATTATCATAGTACATCATCTCCCTTTGTCATTTTATTAATACTACATTAGATTAATTTCAACATTATTTCATTTTCATTTCCAAACATCTTAGGAAACATTCCTACAAAATCCCCAATCTTTTTGCATCGAAAAAATGAAAATATATGTTTACCTTTGAACATCCATTTTCCCCATTACAGATTGGAGGAGAGAAATGTCATGACGTCATCCATATTGTCTTCCTCAGGACAATCTAAAAAATATATATTCTTAAGGGACTAGAATTCCACTTCTTTATACTTACCACTTTCCACCACATCATAACCATCGTTTCTCATTTCAAATGCTACAAGGGCACTATGTAGGTTATCTAGTGTCATATCTTTTGGGTCATTGTCTCCTAACATAGAGACTTTTGGATTGAACCTTGAATGATGTTTCCTCAAGATACATTTCACAATCTATATATCATCAATGACTTCTCCAAGACCTCACATGTACTCCACAATTATATTTATCATATCCAAGAATGTGTCAACAGACTCATTGGTATTCATTTGGAGATCCTCATACATAGTCCATAGAACATACAACTTTTCTTCCCAGACAAGTGTTTCACCCTCATAAATGTTTAATATTTTTTCTCACATTTAGAGTGATTTTTAAAGGACATCACCATCATACAAATTTCATTTTATAGGGCTCCCCCTAAATCAATGATACATATAGCATCATAATCCAATTCTTTTCATTATGCTTCAGATAAAGCACCACTCTTAATGTCATATGATATTCCATGCAGAGCTGTTGTGAGTACATCCATCCCTACTAATCAAAATTAGTGCATCATTTGATTCTTCCATAGTTAAAAATTATTTCCACCAAATATCACAATTATTTTATGATTGACCACCTTCATTTATTCTTCTCAGAGAGAAACATTTCCTTTCAACCCTTCCCTCTGATACCAATTATTAGGTTCCCTATAAATAATATCATGAGAAGGGGGTGAATCAAGGTAAAACAGATTAAAACATTATCCTATTTGGATATATGTTCATTTTTAGAAAAAGATTAATTATCTCTTCTTCCGATAGCAATATATGAAAAAATATGAAATCATGAATGGGACACAATAATTTTTACTTGGTTGACCCTCAGTAGGCTACCTCAAATGATCATTCAACGACAATGTGACGATGTACCAAATATAGAACAGATCATTATGAATAATGACTACAATCATCGAGCTAGATATTATCTTCTCATGCTTGTTTCCTTTAAAAATTTTAGGGTTTTACCATAGCATTCACAAGGGTTACACCCTATGCCTCTTTCTCTGGATCGAAGTAGGTGGATAGTTTCACCGTCTTCCTATTCCTACTCTTACTATTCATGGAGAGCAATCCACTCACAGTTTATGGATATATTGGTAAAACATAGTTTATGAACTTGTAGGTCCCTTCATTGGAAATAATTCCAGCATTCTCAACTATAAGTAGATGCTCTGTTGAAGTTCTTATTTCACCCACAGATGAATTCCGCCTTTATGTGTACTGCTAGGTACCATGAATTCCTTTTGCAAACTAATTTGATGATTTTTCAAGCTTCCTTGTGAAAATCGTAAACCACCTACCTCTCCCTCATAGTGAGTAATGGGTTTTTATTCATATCACCTCCTCTAAAGGATGTTGTCTCTTCAACAAAAAAATATCACCACCACATACTATTGCCGTTGCGTATCACATCATTCACTCCATCTCTACGAACTAGCCACAATCCCCAAACAGTTCTTTGTTCGCAGACTGTCATTACATCCATATATAGGATCTCCCCCTCTGCGTATTACTTGTGTAAATATCTCTCTCATGTACTAGATATTCCTCCTCAATGATCCGAGTCAACTACTTCTATGTAATAGACATCCACCTCAATGTACAAGAATTCCATTGTTGGTTAAGAATCTCCACAAACACCTTCGGCAGAACAATGTATGTGCGAACCCCTTCAGCCTTCGCGAACAACCCTTTGCGAACTTCCTCATTGTAAGCCGAAATCCAAAATCCAAATGATGTTCTAATGATATTAGATCTCTATAGTAAATGGTGGGATTATAGATTATTATATAGGCAATGATATCCTAAAAATATGAAAATCCAAGATTTACCAAATATTTAATTCATCCTTCACTGCTTACTGATCCATCTACTCTCGCAAACTACAAGCCAGCCAAAAACCATTTTTCATACGCGGTCTGTGTACTGCCTTTTCACTTATGTAGTCAATAACCTGCATCGAAGTCAACCCATCCGCATACCGCATTGACTTCCACTGTGAACCATTTTCAGTTTCACAAACCTCTACAGTGTACCATTGAGACACATTGATATTTTTACTCAACAAATACAACCACACCCAAAACATACCTAGAGGAATCCCTAACGGGTTTTAACCAACATTCTCCCTTATGATGATTCATAATCAAGGTAAGCGACTTCATCTCAATCTCATTTCATTGAAGAATAATTTAACGTTATACACCATGTTCTCTTATAATGTTTTGAAACAATATCATTGATTTTTTATTTCATTATATGATTTTAAAAATAATTATTTTTATTTGTATTATTTTAATTTCATTACTAAAAAAGTAAGGTCTTTTTTTTATGTATATGGATAAAAAAATCTCCAACTCTATGATGGTTATTTGATATATGGCTTCCTCTATAAGCATATACATTTTCTTAAAATAAAAAGTATTAACATATTTTTTTTAATTTATTTTAGTTATAAAAATTATTTGGAATATGAAATGATGGCTTCAATATCTTCAAATGGCTAGTTTGTATTGCAAATGAATTAGTGTGAGTAAAATGTTGAAAAGTGAAATTTACTATTTTTTATGATTGAACTGGGGCATTTGAATGATGGTCGCATAATAAACCATGGATAGTTGTTTCATAGATAAAATAGGGATGAGAGGTTACATTATATCCGCTAATGTATTGATTCTGGAATTCAGCTATATGGCTATTCAATTTATAAATGTGCATATATGAATGTCGTCTTTAGGTCTATTACAATTATAATAGTGACATGTATGGAAGTTCACCGAATGATTATTCCATTTATGTATAGTTATTTTTCTTGTTACCTCTATGAGTTTTCTATTATTTCTATGCATCTTATGGTAATCACATGTTAATAAATGGTATGAAATGTTTCTACCGGATATTTTTGATTCATAAATATTTCATACAAATGTGTGTTAAATTATGTTTAAAACAAAAATTTATCAAATTAATAATGAAGAAATATATTTTAATTTGGCCATCGAGTTTCAACTATTATATGACTGTTGGAAAATTATGACTATTGGTCAATACGACAATTTTAATCTATACTCTTAACATTATGATTTATATTTATAAATAATAATGATATGTGTTAACTGGTGATGAAAAAAGAGTCGGTGACCTCTCATAGTAGAATGATGATATAAAATGTCCATTTTTCAGAGCTTTATGAAGGATTTAGCATCATTTGACTTTTCTCATGACCAATCCCATGACGAGCATCAACATGTAAATATTGAATGAAATTTCTTATGGGATAAGTTCAATTTAGTAGAGATTACCAATCGAAAGATGTTATCTGAGCCCCCCCAAGAGTCTATCACCATCACAAATATTACCCTTAGGTCACATGCAGGTGTTATAAGGTATTATGTCTCCATGAATTAGTAATAAAAATTTTAATATCTTTGATTTAATAAAATAATTATTAATTCATTTTCATTTTAGGAATATTTTTTCTTAATAAAATATATGTTTAATTGAGATAAATTTGATAAATTGATTTTACAGATTAAAATTTAAGTTCTCAAGGATTTATTATACATAGATAGTTTTTCTTCAAAATAATTGTCATTTTAGAATTTCAAATGTTAAAACAAATATTTGGTGAATTTTTAGTATTTTCCTTAGAAGTTTCATATTTTTGATGAAAAGTGAAAAAAAATTTCAATTAAATAATAATGATAAATTATATAAGTGATTTCGTGATATGTTTTTTGTTAAATAGAAGAACACAGTTGTGATCAGTGAGATATTTAGTGTCTTGTTGGATCAAATTAGTTTTTTTGATGAATAACAACTCGACACTTTGGAATAATAATGTTACCCCTATTAATACTAATAAGAATAATGGAATATTAACATAACCTAAGGAAGTATAAAAATGATTTTTTCATCTTATATGGTAATGTGATATAATAATATCATATTATAAGTAAAAAAAAGTTTTAGAAATTAATAGTTACGTTTTGGTTTATCTCATAAAACAAAATTATTTCATTACAAAATTAAAATTAATACAATGATTTAAAATAAAATTTATTTCATTAAATGGAGTTTATTTTTCAAATATACACATAAGAAAATTATTAGCTTAAAATTTTCTATTTTTCTGAAATATTTTAATTTTTAGTGAACATTAAGTATACACTTTTGAGTTTTTAATATGTTTAATGACATTATAACTGTGTAATAATGATATAATAAGGAATATAAAATGATGGTCAACTATTTTGGATTTTTATAATATAATAAGTGTTTCATGATTTCAATACCATGGGGAAAACCATGGTGATGACCACAGTTTTTCAAATACCACTATAGTTGTGTCCTTAGAAATTTATAAAAAAATTCCTCACTTTTTCTAGTAATACCCACCCATATCATTTTTCCATTAATTTTAAATTCATATATCATGATTTTATAATAGTTTTACCTCCCAAAAGTCCTCAAAATGTGTCCTCAAGCCCCCAAAAACTCAATCCTTGGGTTCTAGTAGTCAGATTTCATGCTAAGGGAGATCTCAACATTTCTATTCCTTCCAATTTCATTTTTATGTGGTATGTCCTTAAAATTTCCATACTATGTTCTTCTATAAATTTTTTATATAACATTACTATATTATTATTCTTTTATGAATGTGATATAATTTTCCACTCTATTTTTACTATATTCTAAAACCATGTTCCACACTAGTTATGATGCCAGATCATCGTTTCAAAATTTCACTATTTTAATCAAGAAATTATATTATTTTCATTATTTATTTCACAAAATCATTTCTTCTCCATAGTTATTATCATACATTTAAATATTATCTTTTAAATTATTAATTTAATATGCATGAAACCCCTACCTTTTCAATTTCTTTAAAATAGAAAAAGGATCTTGTTTTTAAGCACTATTTAAAACACCATGATTTTGGTAAGAAACACATCTCTTTTATTATCCATGAGTTATTAATGAAATTTTGTATTGTGATATATATGTCTGACATTAATTTTTAAATATTAATTGGTTTCCTAGATAGTGCTCTAGTGCATTAGGTAATGAATTAAATTTCCAGAGTTGAGAGGTTTAACAATACCTTCGTCCATAACTTTGGTAATTTTTAGGACACTTCGATGATAAAATGTGGTGATACAACTAGGACAATATAATGTAAATGTTGTAGACATGTTTTTTTGTTATGAATCATGTTTTATTATTAGTACAATCATACTTTGAATTTCTATTTCCTTTGTGATATTCTTCAATTTGTTATTAATATTCCTAAACATCACAAGTAAACTATTTCACTTGTTTTCTGATGTTGGACCATCTCCTCATTGATTAATTTAATGTTTGTACCCTTGTTATGTGATGAAATAAACGTCCAAGGGCTAAACCTTTTAGTATAATTTCAAGTGTAATAGATGAATGTTATATGTTTTGATGTATTATGTACCTTTTTTCCAATATACTAATCATAAGATGTTCATCTATTTGTAAAAATAATTTAAAAGTAATGTAATAAGAAGGCGGGATTCCATAGTTGGTATCAACAGAAATTTTATCTATTTTTCTATATTATTATTTGGAAACATTAGTAATAAACCTTGAATAAAATTTTAAAATAGGAATAAATCATGTTATATTTGTGAAATATTATGATTGTGGTTTCTGAAAAAATAAATCCCTTTATAGGTACAGAAAATTGGATGTTGTTCGGATCCATATGTGTAGATGGGTAAAACCCAAATACAACGCATTAACCTAGACTCAAAAGGGAACTTGTTCATGACAATGGGGATTGTTTCACTCCTGGTTTGACACTATCGGCAGATGTATTTTTTTTAAACATATTTTTTTATGAATCATCAGGACTGATTTATAGTAAATGTAATTGTTTAGCTTGTTTAACAATGATGTTATATAACATAAAATTTCCCCTATGACTAAATGAATTTTATATGAAACACATTTACCAATAATTATTTACTTTTTTTATTATGGTTTGAAATGGGAGTAATCGCATAAAGGGTGACAAAAATAGACCATGGTAAGTTCAACATCCAATGGAATCCATAATGAAAACCATCATGACAATGATGAATAAACTGACTCATGTTGTGGTCAACAACACGAATCAATAAAAGAGACACAATTGAACATGAAGGAAACCACATTACTTTGATTCAATTATTCATCAATACAATAAATACTCCATTTCTCTATCGACCAATTGATTAATGAATATTGGATAAGCTATATAAAAAATATCTTCCCTATAATATATTGTTCAGAACCAGAGAATGTCACCCTAGCTGTTTACCATTTAATGGGAGAAGCTAATCAGTGGTGGACCCTAGTTAAAGATAAGAATCTGACATGGGATATTTAATATATATAGTGGGACGAGCTATGGGGATCCTTTTTTAAAAATATTTCCTACCGTCAATGCTAAAAAAAAATTAAAAGAATTCATAGATATGAAATAGATGGAAAACTAATTAGCGGGATCTATGAGATGAACATCACAAGTCTCTCCCATTACACCTCTATCTTTTTCATGGATACTAATAGGATGGTTGATTGATTTTTAGTTGACTAAGACCTTATCTATAGAACAATCCATCCAACGAAGACATTGATAACTATGGGGAGATCATGAGGAGTGATATGATATTTGATCTCGAGTTTAGTGAGACAAAGTGTTCTAATAATTCAAATTAAAATGAGATATATTTTGAGGTAAACTTTTATAGGATAATTGATCAAGGTAGAGGTGTATAGAAAGTTCATCTACCCAAATGCAATAAAATTCAGAAGAAGAATTCACAGAACTACTTTCATGGGAGAAGGATATGTTACAAGTGTGGAAGTGAAGGCCATTATGCTTGGAAGATTAATAGTGAGATGAAGCCTCAATTTATCAACACTAAAAATATGTGAATATGGTTTATGACCTATATAAAGCCTAATTCATCAAATGTGGATATCTTGTTCGCATTTCCAATCACTGACCAATTATGAGGATAATGGAGGTGAATCACCATCAACCCTAACATATTTAATAGGAGAAAGGTCATTTTTTCTATCATAATAGTTAATATTGAAGCTCCAAATGTTGTGTTGGTAGGTACTTCCATTGTTTTATCAAGTCATGCATGTACACTATTTTATTCAGGTTTGACAAGTTTCTTTATTTCTTAAATTATTACAGGGAATATTGAATCAATACCTAATCTACTAGAAGTAGAGTTATTAGTTATGACTCTTTGATGGGTTCTCTATGGATAAAAAATTTATATAAACTCTTTTATTTACTTTGGTGATCATAATATCATTAAAAATAATTTAGTAATTCCCTTTATAGAAATAAAATTATACTAAGCATATATTGGATAATAATGTATAATTCTACGATCGACTACAGAATTAGGGAAATCATAGTATCCATGAATGGAAAACCTTTAGTTGTTTTCAAAGGGGAGATATCATGACCAAATAATTTCTTAAAAGAACCACCCATATCTTTCTTTATGAAGGTGAGTGGTGAATATGATTAATGAAATGAAACTGTATAAATAGATAGTGTCCCCATATTATATGAATAAAATGATTTACTTATTAAGGAGTTACCTGGTACTCACCCTGAAAGATATATATAATTATCCATTAATATTCTTGGATCCAAAAAGATATCAAAAAAACTAAAATCGAATAGAAAATTTGGACTATGAGGAATTAAGAATTCAACTCAAAGATATTTTGTAGAAGTGTTATATCCAAAAAAATTCATCTCCATGTGGAGAAGCTACTCTCTTTGTACAAAGACGGATGTATCAATTAATTTATGCATTGATTGAAGAGAACATAACATGATCATAGTGATTAACAATTACCCACTCCGGTTAATTTGATTATTTATTTGACCAACATACTAGGGCCCAATTCTTGTCCAAGATTGATATTCGATCTGGTTATCATAAATTGATAGTGAGGAAATATTATATTCCAAAGACCTCCTTGCAATCAAGATATGGAGATAATGAGTTTTTTTATTCCCTTCATCCTGATTAATGTTTCTTCTATTTTTATCAATTTGATGAATTGTCTCTTTAAGGACTACCATGATAACTTTCTTGTAATTTTTATTTATTACATTCTAAAATATTGTAAATTTCGTAAGGTACATAAGGATCATATAAGGGTTATATTAAGATTTTTGTTGAAGGAGAGGATATCTAGAATTTTTAGAAATTTTTATTTTTTGTCAAAACACGATGCTTTCCTGGGACACATTATAAACATTGAAGGAATATATGTTGACCCTACTATGAGAAGGGTTGTGAGGAGTGGTCTCAACGTACAATAATAAAATATGATTCATAGTTTCCATGGATTATAGGGATATTATAGTTGGGTTATAAAAAAACTTTTCAATACATTCTAATCCATTAAACATGTTAACTCGAAAAGGGGTCAAGTTCATCTGGAAATAGGAGTGTGATGAATGTTTTCAGGCGATGGCAATGACATTGGTTACTAATCTAATGATAAATCTACCTATTATTGGAGAATTATTCATTATTATTATTGATTATTTTCTAAAAGGTATTAGATGTTTCCAAATATAAAAAGAAAAGGTGGTTTTATAGGAATCTCGATAGTCAAATCATAATAAGAACTATCATTCACTAGATCTTGAGATAGCTGTAATTTTTTTTCGTAGAAGATATGGAGGAAATATATTAATGGGGAGAGATGTGATATATACATTGACCATCAATGTTTGAATTATATTTTCACATAAAAGGAAATAAACATGTGAGATAGGAGATGTTTGGAACGTCATAAAGACTATAATTGTTCAATTAATTATAATCACAGAAGAGAAAAAAATCAGTAATTCATAAATATAGAAACATCGTATCGTGCTTCTAATGATTAGGATTCAATGAGATCCTTTGATAAAAGACCTAGAAAAACTAGGCATGGTAATCTTAAGAGAAGGAACATCATCATCCCAATCCATGATGATGTCATAACTGTAATTAAAATAGAATATTATTAAATATAAAATGGAAGATCTTTTGTTACAAAAGGACATAGAGACTATAAAGAATGGGATGATTATTAAGTTCAATATTGATCAAACAGGTGTTCTAAAATTTCAGACAAGGCTATGTGATCCATCTATTCCTAAAATAAATAAGTAGTTGATGGATGAATCTCATAATCTAAATTCATTATACATCCTGGACACATGAAAATGCATAGAAACCTTTGTGGCTATTTTTGGTGGGATATCATGAATGTAGATATTTCCGAATACACTACATGGTGACTAGTTTTACAACAAGTGAATGCAGTGTGAAAAATTCATAATGGTGTATTATAACCACTACCTATATGAGAATGAATGTGGTAAAATATCCTTATTGACTTTGAAACTAGTCTCTCAAGAAAATACAAAGGAAACAATGCAATATTGGTTATAATATACCATCACATCGAGATATCCCAATTTATCTATATTCAAGAATATTTATCTCTTGACCAAATTATTATGATATTAATGAAAGGAATGGTAAGGATGCATGAATTTCCTCTTTCAATCATAACGGATTTTGATCAAAGGTTCCCATCAAAATTCTAGGGATGTCTGCAACATTATTTATTTACTGAATTGAATTTCAGAACATATTATAATCCTAAAATTTATGGTCAATATGAAATGACTTTTTAGAAAATTGAGGACATGATAATAGAATTATCAATGGAATTTATGGGTTGATCGTATCAATATCTCCCATTAGTTGAGTTCTCATACAAAAAAACATCCATTAAATAATTCAAAATTAACCCAATGATGCTCTATACGGGAAGCGATGTAGAACACCTACTTTTTGGGATGAAGTAGTTGTGACAAATCTTTATAGGCCAGGAATTTCAATGATATGAGAGAAAAGGTTCATGACATCCAACAAAACATAATGGATGCATAGGGTTAGTAGATATTTTATGATGACAATAGTTTAAGGGACAATGAGTTTCATATTGGTGACCATGTATTTCTTTTGATTCACCATGGAATATATTCATGAGGTTTTGTATGGAAGGCCCATCCCTAGGTACATTGTCCCCCATGAAATACTTAATCACATACGGGCAATGTAATATTTGTTTGCACTTCATCCAAATATAGTAAAAGTTCATGATGCATTCCACGTATCTCTATTAAGGAAATAATACTTGACCTTTCAAATGTACTGAATCTTGAGGTGGCACAATTGGAACATTACCTCTCTTTTGAGGAGTATCAGGTAGATATCATGGACTGTATATATAAGGTTTTATTCAACCAGACAAACAACCTTGTTAAAGTGTTCTAGAGGAACCAAAAATATGATGAAGTTATAAACCAAAGGAAATAATGTGGTAGAGGTACCCCCACCCTTCCTCAACTAAGCGACCATGTAGAAATTTCTAGGAAGAAATTTCTTAATGGGGGAAGAATATAACAACCTGAAATTTTTGAAAGTTAATTTTTATCCTAAAAATGCCTATTATATTATTTTCACAACAAACTATATATCTATAATAATGATGTATATATATTTTAATGTGACCATCGAGTTTTTACAATTATATGAATGTTCTAATATTATGACCATTGGTCAATATGAAAATTGGATACTATATTATTAACACTGTGAATATTGTTTATAAATTGAAATGATAAGGGTTAATTAATACAGAACGAAGAGACAACATCCTCATCAATTAGAATTGGGCAGTATGAATCCCATTTTTCAGAGCATTTGAGATTTTCTCTTGACCAAGTCCAAGATGAGATTCAACATGTTAATCTAGAATGAATGTTCCTATGGGAGATTGTTTTGTTAGTTAAGATTACCACTTTGGTTATATTATCTAACTGAACCAAGGATTACATCACCATCACACACCTTACCCTTAGTTCGTATGTGGGTGTTATAAAGTTTTATGTGTCAAGACCATAGTCACATAGATTGTAATAAATTTATTTTAATAAAATTGTAATTTCATCATATCTTTTTTTAGATTAAATTTTCTTAATTAAATAATTTTTTAATTGAGACATATTTAATAAATTGATTGTACCAGTAAAAATTATAGTTATCAAAGATAAATCATACCTCTAGAATTTTTATTTAAAAATAAAATCCATTTTAAATTTCAAATGTCAAAATTAATCTAGGGCTATTTTTTAGTATTTTCCTTATTAGGTTCATATTTTTTATGAATGGTTAAAAGTACATGATTTTTTGTATAAATAGTAATTATTTTTTAAATAATTGATTCTATGTAATGATTTTATAAAAACCAACAGAAAAAGTTAGGATCACCAAGATATTTATAGTCTCATAGTATTAGCTTAATTTTTTAGTAAATACTAATATGAACCTTTTGAATAAAAATTTTACCTTATTAATAGTAATATGACCAATGGAATAGTAAAATATCCTAATGATGTATAAAATTAATTACACATCATAAATTATAATGAGATAAAATTTTATCATAGTATAATTAAATAATTGTTTTTGAATTTTTTATTTAGGTATTAATAGTTTTAATAAAACATAAATGATTATTTACAAATTTATAATTAATATAAATTTTTAAAAGAAAATTCATTTTCATAAAATGTTGTTAATTACTGAATATTATATATCTAAAAATCATCAAGGTGATTTTTTTTTGCATTTTTATAAGATGGTATAATTTTCACTGAATAGTAAAAATACATTTTGGAGTTTTCAATATGATTAATGACACAATAAATATGTCATAATATTGTAATTTGTAATATAAAATACAGGTTAACACGTTTTGATTGTAATAATTTAATAGGTTTCTCATGTGACCAATTCCACTGGAGAACACCATGGTAAAGCCTTTTTTTTCAAATAACTCTTCTATCGTGTCCTCAAAAATTAATAACCCACCCCCCCAGTTTTTCTATAAATACCAACCCATTTCATCATTTCCATTCATACCAAATTCATCCCCGAAGAAATTATTACATTTTCATCTCCTATGGAGTTCTCTAAAGGATTCTTTAGGCCACCAAGGTCCTGATCATCGTGTTTTAGGATCCACTCATCATTGCAAGGCAAATATCAACCATTGTTTTCCTTTCCATTTACCTTTTATGTTGTATTTCATTCAAATTCCCATACAATTTTATTATATCGATTTTTTTATAGAAATATAATTTATTAATATTATTTTTATGAATTTTAGTCCCATCTTCCATATCTTTTTAATGTTTTCGAAGACCATGTTTCATACCAGTTATAATGATGGAGTTTCATCTCAATATTTCTCTCATTTTATCAACAAATTATTTTATTTTAGTTTTTCAATACCCAAGCATCATTCTCCCAATGTGTTATTCACATAGATTAAAATGATTAATTTAATTTTTACATTACCATACATGAAACCCACCTTCCTTTTCCAGGGATTTAAAAATATTAAATTATCTTGTTTTTAAGCCCTTTCTAAAACTCCATGATTTTGTTATGAAACTCGTATCATTTATTCTCTACATGTTGTATATAAAATTTTTTATTATTAAATATTTGGATCAAATTAATAAATATATATAAATGGTTCCCCATATATTTCAATTTATCATTCTTTTTTTACATTCATTATGTTCTTATTGATATTTCTCAAGATCCCATGTAAACTGTTCCACCTGTTTTCCCTGACTAGACCTTCTACTCACCCTTTACATTGAAGTATGTCTTTAGGTTATGAGATGTAAATAAAGGTACATATGATGAACTGTGAATAATTATTTTAAGTGTAATAAATTTATTTTTTATATTTTCCTGTTTATGTACCTTTTTTCCAAGTTAGTAATCATTAAAAGATCCTCTATTTGTTAAAAGTATAAAAACTTTATGAAATTAAATGGCAGTATTCTATATGAAATGTGTTTTTTTCTTCAGTGTAATGTATTTAAAAATACATAATGGTTAAAACTATTAAATGAAGATAATGTATTCATGGTTTACATGTTTTACATGTTTTCACATGAAAACTTGTTTTCATTCATTGGGAACCCCTTACTGATCATTTTTTACCTTTCCCAATTTTTAAAAATATCCTATCATAAGAATTATGGATGAATATATATATGGATATAACAAATCCGAATAATTTTGACGATTTTATCTGAAAAAAATCCATGATTGAATTTAAATGTTTTTTTCATATAAAATGGTTACTCCTTGGAAGTGTCCACTTTATATTTCTATTGTTTTGTAATTTTAGTGTAGTGGAAAAATTCCCTAAATCTATAAACCTAAAATGATCCTCAATGTGATGTAAATCCAAATTCTTAACATATCTAAAAATTAGGAAATATTTATGGATGGGTCCTGATACTTAAATTCTCTCCATGTGTTGAATCATATGAAGTTGCCTAATGAATGATGAACATTACATTTTATTTGAATATGGAGATATAATAACACATATGCAAGTGAATTGTTTTACACATGATATGTACATGACTCAAAATAACTCATAAGTAAGGAATAATGACTCATATATAGTTTATTTTATGTGTGAATGAATTATATGGAAACACAAATGGATATATTTTCATGATGAATATGTCATAGAAAATGGTATTCAATGACATAAATACATAATCAAATTTCTAAAATTCTCATCAAAAAAATACAAGATTCATTAAATTGAGAAGAAGAGTATAGAAAAACTATAAAAATAATTTAATGGCTCTATAAACATTCCCCGCATAATTATAAACACTTATATAACATCTAATTGTTCTAAAAATGATTGATAAAAATTCAATGAACAATAGTACCATGGTAATATCCTAAATCATAATAATTAGTTATTAATGATGAAGGTTCATGAATTTTTTATATTTCCTTAGCATGAAAAAATAACAACTAAACTTCCAATGTTTTTTTATAATTCATTTTCAATTTATCATATCTCATTTGTCACAACAACATAAAACATTAATATCATAATAATATCTCAATATCATTTCTTACTAAAAAATAATTATTACATGTTTTAAATAATGATAATTTATCAATCTATTATCATCCACAATGTTTTAAAAGACAATCACATTACCTATTGGTATCTACAATAAATTACATAAACGAACCAATATTAGATAAAACTATATTTGTAATAAAATTATAATAGTGGGAATGTGAAGATGTATCTATTTTCGATAAAGGGATAGTTGTTATTGTGAATTAATGATGTATAGTGATGGATTCAGTTGACTTTAGGGAAGAGTGAATCAGAATATTATGAGTGTCGATTATTAAAATGGAATCAACAGAAATATTAACATGAAGTCTAAGGGTTACAAAGGGATTAGTGTTGGAGGATGATGAGGTTTAATCATCTTATCTACATGCATACAAAATATTTTCTACAACCTTATTAAATCTAGGACCAAATATACCATAGACCCAATTATATTAGGTCATTTTAGATCATAATATTAATGGGATAAATTTTTAAGGCTTGTCATGTTTTCAAATATATATTTCAACACATGAGAATAATTTATTCTCATATTTTTATTATTAGTGAAAAAACATTACTTTTAAAAACCCATATATAAAATGAATCATTAAAAACTAAAACAAAATTTAATACAGGATGTTATGAATTTTAAACATAATATAAGTTCCATAAATTTCCAAAAAAACATACAATTTGATTATGTAGTACTATAAATCATGAATTCAAAATAGGATTGAAAATTAAAAATAATATTTTTGATATAGAGGTGTAGCTTGATCAGAGAGATAAATATCTATTTGAGATCACTATAGTTATATTTTATAGTATAACAAGCAATACATGATTATGGAAGGAAATTAAAACTTGTTTCATGTATCAGACAATTTATTTATTCATTCCAAATGTCCCCCAACCACTATAGGCCCCATATACTTCATTACGGGGCTCCAACATGCTAATTTCATAAATAGGGAGTATTCTATTGTGAGAGTACAGTGGAACATATATATTTATTATGGAATAGTAGATTAGAATGAAATTAGAGAAATTAATAGAGGGATTAAATTAGTAGTAGTAGATCGAGAGGAGAAAATCAACCAATTTAAGTTGTATTTTCATATGTTGGGAATATTTTTCCATGGTGAAATGAATTTTTATGAGTGGAGGAAGATTTTGGTTTGTTAGTTTCATGGTTTTATTAATGGGTTCATATAAAGATATTCAAGGTATAAATAGATTATTTGAATGATATTGATGTGATATTTTACAAAGTGGGTAACATGAAAAGTGGTGGAATATAGGGGGATAATATAGATGAGAAAAATATAAGAGAGAATTGATATAGATATTATTCTTATGATTGATATTGAGCTATAAAAAATATTTAATAGGAATATGGGAATGCCTATACATTTTTTTGACTGAAAACTTGACCATATTTCAATATACATATAATATTTCTCATCATTTTTGAAAATGTCGAAAACAGATGAACTATCCCTTCCTATAACCATGTGAATAATAATTAATCTTATCATACATTTCAAGGTTCAGTAGCTCATATTGGTTGACCGGTTTCAATAAATGATGGGATATTGTAAAATTGGGAATAGGGAATGACATAGATTATGGATCAAATGCTTTAATTTTATTCCAAATTATTTATATAGACATTAAAAACTATGGGATTAGGTCAATACATTACAATAATTCAAATCGATCATTTTTTTAATATGGCATGTTTATATAATCAATAATTATTAGGGTCATACTATTGAAATAAATGAAATGCATCTATGGAATTTTTTTGACTTGAGAAATATGTAAATAGTCAATTCATCATTTTTAGTAGTGTCTCCACTAAAATCACCCATTAAAAACCAAACAATAATTATAATACTACTCTTTCCCCCGATATAATAATTATATAATTCTTATTCACACACTAACTCATATTATCATCAATAACTTATCTTACAAAATACAACTTATATTATTAATGAAATTTAATCCATAAAAAAGAAGAACATAAATATAATTTCATGACTTAATCCAATTTAACTCGAGTATATTATATCCAAATCCAACATTTATAGGCTCAGGTCTAATGACAACTATTGAAATACATAACTAATATGGGAGGCCTTTCCTTAATGTCACTATCTGTCCACACCCAACCATATCAATGAATAATTAAGGAGGAATAATTAAATAATATGAACAAATTAGAGAATAAATAACACATGTAAAACCACTATGGTGCATAAGAGTTCAATAGTGAAAATTGATTTGAGAAAGTGGGAAAAGATAATCCCAACAAGAAAGATGACATAATAAGACATAAATAAAAATTTAAAAGACGAGAAACCATGTCTTTGGGGGAAAGACATGGTCGAGGTTTGGTCCATGGAGTGATGGTGTGATGTTGTAGATCACCCATTATTTTGGTGGATATAGAGCTCTTTCAAATTTCATCATCATTCAACCTCCTATAATGAATCGAATTTTATGGAATCCACTCCCACTCTTCTGATGGCCCCGACCAATATCCATTGTCACCCCTCTCGTTTTTCATTAACATAGTTTAATAATCTTCCTCCCAAGTCACAATGAGCTCGTAGGGGGAGACCATATGAACCATTAGTGAATGTGGTGGTTGCTTGTCTATTTTCCCCTATCTGGTTGTACTTTTTTTGCTTCAATGATATGGTTTCTTCATTGGGTTTAGATACACGCACATGTTTGAATCTCCATTCTTTCATGGTGGTGTTATAGTTCTATTCCCATGTTCATTATTACTATCCAATGATTCTCCTGTGCTCTTTCTTCCCAGCCCCTATGTGAAGGACCCCACTATTGTTTCGCTTGAATAACTATTAGAATAATTGGTATGGTGGTGGTGGTTCTAGAGATAAATATTTAGAACTGGGTGGTGATGGCTACTGGATTACTCTCCAACATCCTCGTCTTTATCTGGTTGTGATGGTTGTGGTTCTTAGTGATTGTTGGTGTGTTGGTACTAGTCCCTAGTAGTGTTCAACAATGATGGTGGAAGATTATTTTTATTCAGATGATGATGGGTCATTAATGTTCCAGGTGATGTTTTTATGTCTAGCATGAGGTAGACTGCTCCCTGATTTGTAAGATATTGTGACATGATTGGTGGTTGAGGCAGTGTAGTGTGGTGTTAGGGATATTACGGGATGTTGTCATTGTTTTTTTGGGAGGGTTAGTCCAGATGATCATCCCATTTTTTATTGTTTCATTTGGGTGTTCTGTTTTGATTTTTGGGTGTGTATGGTATTGGACTGTGTTTCCTATTTATTCTGCTTATGGATCTTTATGGTTAGTTTATTTAGTTCTCACATAACCAAAATGTGATTTTATTTTATAGAATAAAAAAATGTTATTTGGACTAGAGAGCCTAAATATGAATATAAAGGATTCAAACACCATATATGGTCAAATGATCCACTTATTCCAAGGTTCCTATATAATCAAAACTAATATATCTTTCATCTATAGAATTCAAAAAACATTTTGGAAAATCCCACATATGGGTGTTGGAAACCCTAAATGCTAAATGGGGAGTAGTAAGTGATACGATAGGAATAGAATATAGTTAACAAAACCCAATGAAACAATGTACAATTTCAAACAATATGAATATATATATATATTCTCAAACCAAAGAAGCACAAAAGACAGAGAAAAGGGATCTCCATCTCATATTTGTGCCTAGGAAAAGTGTTCCATCTGTTCTATAAGGCCATTAATGATGCCATATCATCTCATAAATCAAACTAGAATTAACATCCAAGTCATGTCACACCTCTCCACTATGACACCAAGATTAAGGGAAAAATTTTAAGAAACATTACCCATGTCCTGATATAACAGGAGTCTTCCCCTCAAGTGGATAGGTAGAGGACCCATTCCCTGTCTCTATAGGATCGTGACAATCAATCAAGAATAGAGGACCCATGCTCTCTACCGACAAGATTTTATACTATAGTAAATCGTAAATGACCTATTCACATCCCAATAGGTGGGTTCCACTCTATTGTCCGATAGTGGACCTATTACTAGCCTGGTTGTAGGGTGAATCTATAATATTCTAATACCTATACCAAGATACAAGAGGAGTCTGAAACTTAGTTAATATATAGATGACTCATTCCCTTACCAACATTAGGGCGTCACTCTCATTTTCGAGGACTCATACATTGACTTCATAGGATGGTGGAACATTGTTTATAGGTATAGGATACATTCCCTATCTAAGAAGAACCAAGAAACATTAGTAGTCATTAGAGGACCCATTCCTAGACCAGCGAGAGAATTCCACTCTGGTATTCAATCAAGGACCCATTCCATTCATTGAAGGAGAGTGACAATCTAATCCCTCTGATGATATTTCCTGATACCATCAGAATCTATTGTTTCCTAAAAATTAATCACAGTCGGATCATAACTCATCATATATCAAATTATACTGTTGAGGACACCATAATTTTTTATGTAGAAGAAAACATTGGATAGGCTATGAATGGGCTAGAAACTGAGTCCATATGATGAAGAAACACGTCAATGATGTTTACTCCTATTGGAAGGAGGGTTCATGCTGTTTAAGGGGACCCACACAACCAATGGTCTTGATCCTAGGCTTGGAAATTTCATTACCAATACATATCTAACTATCCATGTAGTACAAGACAATGTGTAGGTGGAATGTATAACATGCCTTATCCACCTGGGGACATATCCTCCTCCTGGCTATTTCTAAGTGAGTCTTCTCATGTTTGTGTACATTATTAAGAATCGTATACCTCTAAAAGGGGTCATTTATGTGTGCTTGAGCATAATTATTTTCTACACAAGGTGGGATACATGATTTTTGGGATAGATATTCATCATGTAATCCTTTTAGAGAACCCAATTATCATATCCAAAGGGGCACCACATGGTGTGCCGTCATATTTTTCAAAGAAACTACAATTTTCTTCTGTCATTTCTGATCCATCATCATAGCCTCATATATAAAGACAAATCCTCTCAAAATATTGGGAGGAATCATTATTTATTCATTTACATCCATCTATTTTCTATAAATTTCATTCCAGTTCATCCATGGGTTTTTATGTACACCATGTTCCTTACAGATATCCCATATCATGCCTTCACTTACTCGGATCCTAGATTAACAAAATATCTCCGACATAATAAAATTAACCCCCACTTGTCCCTATTTTTCCAAATTTTATTTAACACCCTGACCCCAGTTACCTAGAGTTGGTGCATTACTACATAACATTGGCAGGACACATGGAAATCATGTCCCAAAAGACCAACCAGTTTAGTAGCCATAGAAGTTCTATATACATTCAAAAGATTTACATTTAATTATAAAAAAACAACCACAACATTTTATTAATTTACTAAAGTCATATCCCCTTGACTATCACTGTAGGTTAGTCATAATATACCTCTCCGTATCTTGTGAAAAATGAAACATAGAAAGGGCTTACCTCAGATGCTCTGTAAGGATACCAATTTAGTAGAAACATTCATAAATACACATATAAATTTTATGGCTATGTATAAGACTAAAACATAATCCTTTTAATCATAAACTTTTTCATAATATGGAAATGATAGATTAACTAATTCCATTTACTTATTCACATGGATATACTACTAGTCTAATAATAACATGCAATATCAATAGCCAATTTCATAATGATGGAATGCATAATGACAGACATCATAATCACATTGTCAAGGCATTGTGACAAGACTACAAATAGGATTTTTTTCAAGGCCTTTTTCCAAAACACTAGTTTATTTCATGATACCTACCAATGCTTTAAGAATCTATAGCAGGCTCCACCGGTCACTTACTATGTTAAATTCATTCGTCATATAAAAAGGTTGAAACATAATGTAATCATTAGTACTTAAACTAGAATATGATATGTCAATACATTATCCATAAATAATGAATGGTATGAAAATAACACATCCACAATCAAACATATCACAAATATTTCAATATTGTGTGGAAGACTTGTATCATAATAAATCAATTTCAAACAAGTTCAAAATCCATCATAGGATATTGACATAGATGAAATGAAAAATATTTGGAAAATAAACCTCTTTATATTTAGAAACCATTTGAAAAACATTTATTTTTGAAATATTTTTATAACCATTTAAGGGAATATTAAAAGGGTAAATAACAGTGGAGAATAACCACACCTACTATATATGTTAAAAAAAGGCATTCTTAACTAAATATTGTCGAAAATGCCATAATGTATGTTGTTTGGAAAACGACTGAAAGATCCATTTAATAAAATATAAGGTCTAATAAGGGTATAAATGATTATAACACATATTATATGAAATATTAAAAATGTTTTGAAACAAAATTTTAAGAAAACATGGGTGTGGATGATAAAGATATCCCAGTAGATACATACATATTAACCACCTCGAATTATAAAGTGATTGGAAAATTTAACCCTTACCTTGTATTTTTCCATGGTTTCGTGTACATTAATCTCAATTATAATAGTTAAACATTGTTATTGAATTATACAAGAACCATATACCTAAATATTATATCATATATGATCTTCTAATATTTCTTTGTAAATAATATATTACTATTACTGTCGTTTCATGTGTTAACTGATTCATTTTCCATTATATGTTTTGTTACATAAATCATGTTTGTTATGGATAGGATATATTTGATTCATATCCATAATGATATTAAGTTCATATATAATATTATTAATCATCTATGAAAATTATTCTTGATTGGTTACGATGGGGAAATGAATCTCATCACGTTTGTGGAGACGGTAATCCGTACGTACGCATGAGAGAAAATATCATTATTTTGATATTAAAGTCATATGTAAATAGATGTTATATCATATATACAGAATCATTATCACGTTATATTTATTATTTACATCAATTATTCATCAATATTATACACATCTAAAAATATAATGTATTGAATAATAACTACACTGTGATGTGGAGATGTTAAGCCGTACGTATGCCCGTATGGTGAATTTTTCTTTCATATAATGGATACAATAATGAATATGGTTGTACAATTTTTATAAAAACATCACAGTATATAGAAGATAAAGGATTTATTAATTTTTAATGGAAACAACATTGAAGAAGTAAGTGGTAGATGAAAATAACTTGATAGTGGTGATGAAATATTTAACTTCTCTTCGGGTTCTTACTTTTTATTTGATCAAAAGGGCTCCTTATGGTAGCTTTTTGGCCAATTTAAGGCTCTAGTATAATGGTAGGATAGTTTAATGGATATTTGGGTAGGGATTGGACGAGACAAATGGCATTGGAGGTGCGAATTTGAGAGAAGAGGAAGTTCATTTTCAGAAGAGGACTGAGCGGAACCTTTGGGAAAAATATAAATATTATTTTATAATAAATATAAATTCTATTTATAATGGCTAAAAATGTTTTATTTCGAGGATAATTTAATAATGGGCATAAATAATTTCAACCAATATATTTTTAGGAATACTGTATCAATTAATAATATAGTATTGGTTTTAAAAACTCATTTATGTCAATTTTGACACTATTAAGTAATTGATTTTTGTTAAAGTCCTAAAAACATTATTACATAAAAATAAATTAATTTAATCAAATATATCAATTAATATTAACCTATATAATAAATGTAATTCATCAAAATTATAAAATTACATTTTTTGGGTATTTATAATATAAATTATTTTAATATTTCATTAATATGGTAATTACTGCATCATCACTGTGTTATAAATAAATTTAATTACATAATGTGTAAAAATTATAAATAAAATACCATTATGTTTGAAATGTAATTATATTCATAATGAATATTTATGGTTGAATTTATCTTACAAATAACCCTATATTAAATATGTTTTAGTTATTAATCATTGAAATTAAAACTTTTAACTCCTCATTAAATAACATATTAATTAATGTCCTAATCCAATAAAAGTGGAAGTAATATATCATATTTTATTACTATGGTTTTATTTTTTCAAATTATACTTATCTAATAGAATTAGGACATTTTTGGGGTAATAATAATATAATTTTTACCTTTTTTCCCCTATTTAATTTTAACCGTGGTAAATAAAATTCAAAAGTTTCTATTCAGTAAAAATTATTTTTTATCTTATTGAAATAAATTTTACATATTTATATCATCCATGTCTCTAGGTTGTTTTAAATTCAACACAGAGAGGTGGTACAACTATTTTTTATGCAAATTTGCAAATGAATCTAGGAGGTGGGTAAAAGAGGGTAAAAAGTTCTATAATATTTTTATATATCTAAACATATTATAAAATGACTAAAATGAATTAAATTGAACATATTAGCTGTTATGTATCAATTTTGGTCTAAAATAAATTTAAATAAAATTAATAATTTTTTAAATAAAATGTTGGTTTTAAAGAATAATGCATTGTTTTCACTATTCATCAATAATTCAATATTTTCATAAAAATACCAAAAAATCACACTAATATAATTTCAATATTCTAAATTCAAAAAAGAAGTCCATTTTTAAATTTTATAAAATTTTAAAAACTAGGTATTACTATTCATAACGGCTAGTTGGATTGGCCATGGTGTGTTAAAATTTCATGTTGCGTACAACACAAGCTATAACATTTTTAAAAGGGAAGCATACAATGGAATCATGGGCTGTTACATTATTACCTCCTTCAACAAATTGCATCCTCGCAATTTGAAATTGTTCTTTGAAAATAAATGGTTGAAAATGGAAAATACCTTTGTGGAAAACCCACATCAGAAATAAGGTTAATAAAATATAGTTTTAATAAGATGGAAAGTGAAATGAGAATGTCACCACCAAATTAGGGTATCACATAAAAGAACATTGGTAGAAATTATAGACATGTAATTAGAGGAAAAATGTAAATATTTATAGTGGGTGATTGAAGTCATCAATCACAAAAAAGTGTGAAATTAAGGGCTTCAAATCCATCAATCAATGATGATTTAAAAAATAATCAGTTCAAAAAAAACATAAGGTATTAGGATAACACATTTTTTGTTTTAATATCCCTTCCCTAAAGTTTAAGAATTAATTTCATCATAGAATAAGTGAAATATATATATATATATACTTGACAACTAGGGTTTCATCCTTCTACTAATTTCTACCACAAACTCATAATTACCTCCTAATGAAAATAGAACTCTAAAATATTCTATTAATACTAATTTTATAAGGTTATAAATATTAACATATACTATTTAAATGATGAAAACTATTTTGTAATAACCAGGGACTTCCTATAGGCTAGTGGTAGGTAATAAAACCTTGTCTCACTTTGTTTTTGGGTTCAATTCCTTTAGCTTTGTCAGACGCAACAGGTTATCACCCGACCAACAGGTTTTCCTTTTCCTAAAACTATAGTATTATAATATTCCAAAAATATTAATAATAAACGTTTAACCTCAAAAAATACTATCAAAAGATCAACATATTCTATTAAAACCTTTATAGTTATCCAAAATACCTCTGTCAAGACTCCCTCTAAAGGATCTCTAAATTCTAAAATCAATTGTAACATATGATTCCCAAAAAATGTAAAGATTCTCTTATTGTCACATACTAAAAATATGATTACCTTCATCATATTAAATCCTTAATAAAAAACAAGTACTGAAATACAATAATTATATATATCACATTATTCTTATAACCAAAATATAATTATGGATTCCAAAAGCACAAGTTCATTAATTATTCCACTTCAACTATAGTAACAGCATATTCTTGGCCTTTCCCTCTTGTCAAATGTTAGGTATGTTTCATTTGATCATAAGAAATTGTTTTGTATAATTCCCAATTTCTCTACAACTATAGCATTCCACATGGAAAGAAACTTTCTTTTTCCTGCAATCACGAGCTTGGTGACCTTTTTCACCACACATGTAACAGACTCCAATTAATTTTAGGAAAGTACCAGGGTGTTTCATCCCACAATTATTCCATAATGGAAAATCCTTCTTTCCCATTTCCCCTTTATCTATCTCTTACTCCTTCTTTCTCTTCTTTTATTACTTAACATTATTGTCATAATATTCAGAGAATTCCTTTTCATTCTTTATAGCACATGAGACAATATCTTCGTACGAAGAGAATGATAGTAAGACAAATGCTTGATGGGAAAATATTTTTAACCCATCAAGGAAAAGATCAATACTACACCTTGGGTTACATATATAATATGCTGCATGCATTTCTATCCTTGTAAATTTAGCCTCATACTTTGAGACGTTTTAATCCTCCATTTCCTCAGACTCATAAATTGACTTTCAATATCATCTCGATGGTTACACGGAATGTAATTTTCTAATAGGATCACTTTAAACTTTATAAATTACATGTTTTATAATTCTTCATCTTCTTTTGTGTTTCGGATTATTGATCACCATTGATCTGCAACACCCTTGAGATGATAAATTGTCATGATAAATTTTTTCCTTTCACTACTCCCCAGAGCATGATACATTTTATCTATGGAACTTAACCATTACTCAGCTATAAATGGATTTTTTTCCCATTGAATGTTTGTGGTTGTTTCCACCTAAAGCGGTCTGACATTAATTCTCTATGTTTTGTATCAAGGTGTTCTATATGGGTAAGGTTATTACTCATAACCTGAGTGATTTGTCCTAGTATGGTGATAATTGGATCCACACTAGTTGAATCACCATCTCCCCTGTAATTATCTTGAGTATAAGGTAAATCCAAACATAGATTATGTGTGTTGATGTGGTTCCCATTCCTTCCACTGGACGCCATTTCTAAACAATTGAATACACAAGATTATTTCATGAACATCAAAACATAATTCCAAACATGTAAAACACTTAACATAAATTTAATAGTTTATGGATATAATCCATAATCAAAAAAATGATTTAATTGAAGAAGTTATATATTAATAAATCATTCACAATTATTTATAAAAAAATCATTAATTATACTAAGCATATCCCCCCCGGGAGTGTCGTTTCCAAGAGAGCAACAATGGCCTGTTGTCATGGCCTAGTTCAGGTTCGAGTCTATCTCAATGCAGTGTTTTCATGTTTTATCCCAAGGTACATATGTGCTAGAGTTTCCTCTACCAACTCATATCCAGATAGGGATGTATTTCTTGGAAAAATCACAAAATCTGTACATTACCAAAATTCTAGGATGTTCTTCTATACTTATCCTAAAAGTCTATATTAGGGTAATGTTCCCTAATAAGAGTTTTTCTAAATCTAGTTTCCAATGTTTCTACTAAACATCCTATAATACCCATTATAATGCCCTGGCCCCAATTAGCCAATGTCGATGTAATACTACATATCATAGTCATGATAGAATGAAATCATGTCCCGATGGACCGATCAGTTCTATAGACTTAGAAGTACTAGATACATGCATAAATTTTACATTACATTATAAAATTACAAACAACAAAAAAAACATTGTATTCATTAAAAACTGTCATATCCCATAGCAAATCCCTACAAGTCTTTATTAATATACCTCTTCGCACCCTGGAAAAAATAAAACATTGAAAGGGGTGATCTCAGATGCTCAGTAAGGATAAGAAATTAGAGGAAACGTTCAAAAATAAGCATAAAAATTTTAACGAAATGTATAAGACTAAAATATAATCCTGTGAAACATAAAATTCAGAATAACATGGAAATGATAGAATAAATAATTCTCTTTAATTATTCATATGATTGTTCTACTAGTTGAATAATCACATCAAATATTAGTATCCTATTTAATATTGATGGAATTCATAATGTTGGACATCATAAACACTTATTAAAGCCCTTTTTCCAATTCTACAAATATGTTTTTCTCAAGGTATTTTTCCAAGACACTAGTTTGTCTCATGAGACCAACTGATGCATCAAGGAGCTATAGCACGCTCCACCCATCATGTACTAACTCCAATGCATTTCTATATGAAATTGTTTAAACATAAAATAAATATTTGTATTAAAACTAGAATACAAAATGTCAATTCATTATCCATAAACAGTGAATGGTATAAAAATAAAACATCCATAGACCATCAAAACAAAAATCCTTCAATACAATATAGAAGACGTCTATCATAATAAATCAAATTCAAACAAATTTAAAATCCAACAACGGATGTTGACATAGATGAAATGATAACTATATGAATCAAATACAACATTCTATATTGAAACCATTTAAAAGAAAACATTTATTTTTAAAATATTCTTATAATCTTTTAAGGGAAGCTTAAAAGGTGTATCAACGGTGGAGAATAACTGCACCCACCGTATAAGTTAAAAAAGGACACTCTTATGTTAATTTTGTCAAAATGGTCCTAATGTACCTTGATTGGAATACCATGAAAAGATTCCTTTAAAAATAGATAATGTTAAATAAGTGTATAAAAAGCATTAACCCATATTATATGATTTATTAAAAATGTTATGAAATATATTTTTCAGAAAACATGTATGGGGATGATAAAGAGACACTGGTTTATAGATACCTATTAAGAACCTCGAATAATAAATGATTGTGTAATTTAACACTTACCTTGTACTTTTCCTTGGTTGAGGGTACGATAACCTCCTGTATAATTGTAAAATAATTATTATTAAATTATACAAGAACCATATAAATAAATCTGATATTATATATGATATTTAAATAAATCTTTGTTAATAATATTTTAGTATTATCGTCGTTTCGGGTGTTAACTGATTCCTTTTACTTTATATGTTTTTTACATAAGTCGTGCTTTTAATGGATAAGATGTATTTGATTCATATACATAATGAAATTATTTTCTTATAAATTGTTTTTAATCATTTAATGAAAATTATTATTGAATTGTTATGATGGGGAAATGAATCTCATTGTGTTCGTGGAGAGGGTAATTCCTACATATGCATGAGTGACAATATCATTATTTTGATATCAAAATCATATGTAAATAGATGTTATATTATATATACCGAATCCTTAACATGTTCTTTTTATTATTTAAATCATTTATACATATTTATTTTACCCATCCCAAAAATAATAATTTAATGAATAACAACTACACCACGACGTGGAGACGGTAGGTCTTACATACACACTTATGGAATATTCTTCATTCATATGATGGATAGAATAATAAATATGGTTGTACCATTTTTATAATAACATCATAGTAAATAGAAGATATTAATGTTATTATTATTGAATGGAAACAACAATTAAATAGGATGTGGAAGAAGAAAAGAACTTGAAAGTTGTGATGAAATATGTACCTCTTCTTCGAGTAATTCCTTTTGATTTGATTAAAAGGGATATTTAGTTTCAATTAATGAAAAAAGGAAGGAATCAATGATGAAGAGAAAATAGTCTATAGTATATTTGAGCCAGTTTGGCCTGATCCAAAGGGCTTTGGTGGTGTGAATTTGACAGAAGGGGAAATGCCCTTTTATATGATGGGTGAGGGGCACCTTAGGAAAGGATCGAAATATTATTTTATAATAAATTCATATTTCGTTTATAATGGCTGAAAAATTATTTACATAGCGGATAAGGTGGGGATGGGTCGAAATTATCTCATCCAATAGGTTTTACACATGTTTTGGTCACCATTTTAAACTTATCATTTAGATTTTACTCTTAGTTAAATAGTTTGACATTTACCATGTCTTTTTGTATTTTTATATTATATGGTTAATAAAGATTATATACACTGCCTATTGAACCCCAAGTTGTTGATTATTGATATATATAACCTTATATATGTCCTTTGGACGATCCATAAATTTTTAGGAATATTATATCAATTAATAAAATACTATTAATTATAACAACTCTTTTTGTCAATTTTGACACTATTTAGTAATTAATTATTGTTCAAGTAATAACACATTTATTACATTAAAAATAATTCATTTAATAAACCCTAACATGTCATATTAACCTATAAAATTTGAATAATTCATTTAAAGTTATAATTGAAAATTATTTGGATATTTATAATATCAATTATTTTAATATTTTATAAATAAGGTAATTACTGAAACATCATTGTGTCATAAATAAACTAAATTATTTAATTTTTACAAATTGTAAATAAAATTAAATTATGTAGGAAATATTTTTGGAATCATAATAAATATTTATAGTTGAATTTATCTGATGTATAACCCTATATTCAATGTGATTTAGTTATTTATCTTTGAATTTAAGACTTTTAACACTTATTGAAATAAAAAAATAATATGAATCCAAATCTAATACATTATGACCTAAAGGATCATATTTTATTCCAAAGGTTGTTTTTAGTCAAATTACACATATCTAATATAATTAATAAATGTATTAGTATAATAATAATATTCATTTAACCTTTAATTACACTATTTACTTTTAACTGTGATAAATAAAAGTCAAAATGTATTATTAAAAAATATTATTTTTATCTTATTGAACAAAATTTTAGTTACTGATATAAATTGTTTCTCTCAGATTTAGAAATTCCACTCACAGAAGCAGTAAAATTAATTTTTATGCATATTTGCAAATGCTGCTCGGAGGTGGGTAAATGATGTTAAAAAGTTGAATAAAAATTATTTATATATATATACTTATTATAATATGACTCCAATGAATTGCAGTGACCATATATAGGTGTTATGTATTTATTTTTACCTATAATTAAATTAAATAAAAATAATAATTATTTAAATAAAAAGTCAATTTTAAACAATAATGTAGTGTTTTTCACTATTCGTCAAAAAATTGAATGTTTTCAGAACCAATACCAATAATTCACCATAATATAATTTAGATATTCTGAATTGAAAAATAAAGTCCATTTCGAAAGATAAAATTTATAAAATTTCATAAAGTGGGTATTACTATTCATAATGGTTAGTTTGATTGGTTGTGGTGTGATAAAACTCTAATTTGCGTACAATGCATGAAATTGCATTATTAAATGGAAGCGTACTATAGAAGCTTGGGGTGTTAATTTTTATGTCTCACAAGAATCATACCCTATTTTTGGATCTCTCTCGGGATCCATTGCACCTAGAAACATCAAGTTATAGTTCTATAGCCCAGTGTAGATGAACATGAATAACATGTGGGGTGGTGAGAATGCCCCATAGATATGGTGTAATAATATGTGGCCCTGAGTTCATGTCCAAGGAATATAAACTGAGGAGATAACGATGAGAAATACGGTGAAAATATAAATATTTAATAATCAACTAAAAATTGGTACATGGTCTCCTACAATGGAATTCAATTGAATCAGATCATAAAATGGTGTTTAACAAACTCAAGAAGATTAATTAAATAGTGAAAAACCATAAATTGATGAATTTCACCTAAAATTGGAACCTTTATCGATGTAGATTGTGGTATTCAATGAAGAATATGAGTCATTTCATTCATTGCTCATCAATATTTGATGATCCAGAGTAATGTTATGATATGATTTTAAAACCCTAGTAATGGTGCAAGGAAGCCCTCACAATTGTCCTGATGTTTATGCGGAAAAACCAAAATAATTTTTGTTAACATAAATTTATAGAGGAATATAATTATTTTTAATAAATTATAAAATTAAAATATAATTATTCAGTTTACTGAACACACCCTACTGCAACCGTACTTTTTTGAATGCCCGGATCCATCATATTCTAGGTCAAACAGAGGCTAAACAACACATTTGGGACTTAAATATTTCCCTAGATTATGGATCCATTATTTTTTACATTTTATCCCATTATCATTAAGATAAATAGTGTGTTTAATTTGAAATTTATTTAAGATTTTCATAAGATTAGTTCCCAGAACACTAGGACATGGAATCCACATCGTCTTTGTGCCTAACTGGGAAAATAAAGTAAAACTGTATGTAAGTACTACAAGAAAAAAAGGCCTTTACATTATTCCCTCATTCAATAGTTTTTCCCCAATATGAAAAAATAATTTTGTGACATTGATCGCAAATTAGGCCTTCCTTCTATTAGGAAGTCATTTTTATGTTCCCACATTTATAAAACACATGAAACGGAGGAAAGGTCCATCAACATAGGGTCATATCTTTCCGATCCTATATCTCCACTGGTTGGTCCAATAATTTGTCCCCATTCTCATTATCCTCATCTACCTAGTAAATAATGTTCATATGGTCATGAATATTTCTAATCACCTCTGAAAAATAGTAGGCATTATTCACCTACTCTAAATTTAAGGGTTGGGGATGTTAATAAGAAATATCACTGACTCTTTTCAAGAACATGAATGGCCAAATGAACCAAGAGGTCAACATTTCACCTTAGATGAATCTGCATTATCCTAATCCTGGGGAGACTATCAAGAAATCATAGACTCTTTTCTCAATATACATTGTCCAAATACATCAATATATGTATGATTTTTTCCTACTCTAGCATATAATATTCGTTAAAATCTTACATGTGACTTCTCTCTTGTCAATTTCCCCATCTCTAGACACATAAGAGATTTTGTGCAGATATACATCATGACCAACAATGACCATTGTGGTCTCCCATATAGGTACTCAAATGGTGACTTTCCAATAGTATTGTGGTAGCAGTTGTTAATTAGAAACTCTAAAAAGGAAATGTGATTTTCCCATCTATAACAATGTATTACACCCAAGCCTTCATAATATACTATCACATCAAGATAGCATGATTAGTCATCCCATATTCTTGATGTGAAAGGTTGTTCTCATCATTTTATGGGTTTTCAATTTATCTTTCCAGCCTATACACAACCAATACAAGAAACATGAATCATAGATAAATAAATATTTTATGAAAACCCATTAATGAGAACAATCTGCAACACATACATATATCCCAAACGCTTCACCAAATTATTCCCTCAGAGAGAAATTAAGTGCAAAAAAATCATGAGATAGTGAAATATCACCGAGATGGTATTTTGGTCTCAAACTATCGATGGAATACGTGTAAAAAAATACCTTGATATGCTATCCCATTTCCAATACGGGATATCAATGTCCTATAAAAAACAACCAAAACTAGGTACTGAACCTTCAAATTTTGGAAATTGAGTCACCATGAGATAATCAATGTCATTCTATGTCTCATATAGGACCAAAAAAACAATTTTTGATTGTCATTATACATCTTCCCAACATCGGGGTGTATATCCAACGGATATGAGTGTAACACTAACATCACATCCTCTCACATAGTGACTATGACATCCTTCTGTCAATTGAAAGTGTGAATTTATTACCTCCATCAAAATATTCATATTCTGAATCTCATTAGGATATCTTGTCATTTATGACCTCACAGTTGATGTATCCAAATTTTGACTCTCTCAAACAATGAAGGAGTAGTGGAGAAAACTCCATCAACAAAAGGAATGCATCACCCTTATGCTCAACTATTGTATGTAGCATACATGATATCTTCTGAGATGCCTCCTATATAAAACAAAACTCACAATTCTTACTATGTGAAATAGATACAAAAATATTGTTCCTCAGATTATATACTATATCAATCAATGAACTCCTACAAGATCCCTCATCCCTTGTTCATGTCTATCTACATGATGTCATACCTAATACAATAATGGACTGAGTAAATCACAATGCACTCTCCTAGAATATAATTCATCCACATCATCATTGGGACGTCCAACACAACCAAGTATAGCTCGTCAGTCACATAGTTTAGGTGATGGGGTCTCAATGACATTAACTCGCAAAAAAAAAATTATCTATTCATTAATCCATAGTTGATCCCAACACATGAGGCCTCACTATAAACCACATCCTCCACACCATCCTCTAGTATCCTCAAAATAGGAGCACATACTAGCCTCAACCTCAACAACTAAAAGGACATACGACACTACTCATTCATGGAAAATAGATACACCTTATGGATTATTATTTTCAAAGGCAGTACATTCCTACAAATATCTTCCAAAAACCCCTACTATTACCCTCTCTAGCCATGAAAATGTCACCAATATAACATGCTCTTCTGTGTCTCCCATGCAAGGCCTGCATTGATCATCAATATGAATAAAACTAATCCATGATCCTAAATGGAATTCCCTAGGAAGTGAATATTAGTAATATATAACTATAACATCAATACATTACCATTAATCTGGCGTTGTCAATAACAAAATACGACCACTCTAAAGTGTTTGCATGATCATCTATTGATGCAGTGTATATGGGATTGTATTCAAAAAAAAATTTCTCCATGTATTACAAGAATATTTGGTTCATAAAATAAATAAAATTTTTTGGGAAATTATCACACCAAAGGTAACTACAAGGAATATTATGTTTTTGTGGTATCATCTGAATTCCGAAAATTCAATAGAACCATCATTAACTACGAACAGGTGGAAGATGGACAAAATATCATTCATCGATAACCATATTGTGGCTCATAACTGAAGAAATATGGATTTAATCCTTTTAAATGGTGACTTATTCATTATCTTGGACTAGTTATAGTAATTACAAGACACCTATTTTTGTAGGATCCCATTATTATTCTACATGAACAACACCGAAGAGGTTTAGGTGGACACACAATGACTAATTAAACCATTACCCTCAAGATCATCAACATATAAATATAGATCATAGATCATTTTGGTGTTCATATAATAAGACTCATAAGATATCAGGGGGTCATTGATTGCATGTCATTGAAAAAACCCCATCTCCCAAATTAGAGGTAGTCCATGAACATCTTCAAAGAATATGTACATAACATTATCGACAACTAAATGAATCAAAATGATTGAATAAGATGATTCATCATGATATAAACTCAATATTTGATGGGTGATAGGATACAATATCCTTATCAAAAAACCCACTTAACCTGCCAATATATCTATTTCCTCCAAAATGGAGAATCTCATACCATCCATGGGATTGTATGTGACACATCAAAAATGATTAAAAATCTAGGCTCAGAAAGTGGATAACCAATCCATATAGAATATGATATCATATGGTCCTATAACATTTACTTTAATATCCCATGAGAATATCTCTCCACTAAAAGATAGCATGTATTACTAGATGATAAAAGATATAGAATATGTGTTCCCAATTTGAAATAAAAGAATTATATGTTTGAATAATTCCTCAACTAGGAGATATAGTTCTTATAATAAGAGAAATATAATAAATTAATGACTCACATATAGGTATAATTATACTAAAGAAACAATAGAATAATCATATACCATACCAATAATTATCTCATGCATCACTTGGTCATAATATTGCATATCTTTTAGTTGTCTATGTCCTTTATATCTATCTTCTCTAGCCTAAAACAGGCTACCTAGTGGTGTTAGTGGACAGATCTTATAGTGTCATACACAACCGAAAGCTCCAACTCATAGTGAACCAACGTATTTTTTGCATGATCTTACTGTCTATGGGCCTCCCGGACCTCTAATGGGAGATACCTGATCATGAAACTACCTATGATATAGTTTTCTATACACTATCATCCTACCCTCTTATGCATGTTGGGATAGGAAATCTGTTTCCTTGAATCTTTTTTCATAACACTAATAGAAAGGATTCTATCTGGGATACCTTCTTCCTTTGTGCTTCCCCTAACCACATAACTAAGCATGATCCAGTAATGTTCTCCTACTCTATGATATTATCAACTACAATCAATTAGATTATATATATGACTCAACTTTATAAACCAAATACCAAACCAAATCTCAAGTTATCCATCTCCAAGGGATATATCTATAATAAGTTCCCACATAATCACCCTAGTGTAGATGAGATTGCATAGGGGTACTCCACTAGAATGAACATCTATACAGTGACTCTACTAATACATATCTTCTTGAGGTATTCATCCATGATATTTTAAAGGGATTATCATGTAAGGTATAATAAACTCTTCACATGCTTATAAACCATTATACAACCCTGATACAGCTCCATATGATCCTGAATCATTAATGAGGAAAATCGAGAGGCCTAGGTGTTATCCTATTCACAAAATAACTACAAGAACTCTAATCATGAGAACGTCGACTCATTGTGTATCAATAAAACAAGACTACACAAACTAAAAAGTACTTGATAAAAGAGGATTGATGCTAGTGAAACCACCTGATCAATCAATGACTTTAAAGCCTGATGAAAATGATCACTAACTATAGGAAATCGTATAGTACTTTGGGATATGGCTTGACCCCAAGCCTCAGAGGCCTATAGAAATAAAAATCATTTAGTGTGCTATTCAGGAACACATTCTCAACTATTGATCCTGTTATGGTATACTACTCAATAAGAAGGGGTACAACTGCCTTCCACCTAGAGGAAGGATCATGTGGGATTGACCGTGAACTATGGCCACATTACTCATCTGATCAACATCTCGATATGGATCAGGTAATTTGGATGCCTTTTCTCACAGTGGAATCTTGAAAATATAATTATGACATACAATTATCTGATGATCATATATATATAAACATAATTAAGAGATGATAATATAATATTATTCAAAGGTATCAATTATATACGATTCAGGTGCTTTTGATCCCTACAACAAATGTCTCGGTATGATAAGTCCATAAGAAGTTTTTCAAGGTCATGATGAATGGATGCGTCAGATGTCGCACCAACACTTGGTAACTAAGACTATATTTCACACAAAAATACATTGACACTGCTCCCCTAAATTCCAACTAAATCCTCATAAGGGGAAAAATCCAATCATTATCCCAAGGATAAAACAACCTAAACTACAAAAATTTAATGACTCGACCCAAAGGTCCTCAATTTGTTACTGCCCATATCCCACATCCACATTGAAGAGTATGGAAACAAGAACTGAAATACATAACTAATATGGTAGGATTCATCCTTGTGTATATATATTGACACTACTTGAGAATGTTAATGAAAAACTATAGAGGATGAATAATGAAAATATACAATATCATGAAACAAAATCATCCATGTAAAACCTCTTGGGTGTACAATAGCGTGAAAGAGAAAATTGAAAACTAATTGATAAAAAAAACAGTAAACAATATATATATCCAAACTAGTATAAAAATGGAAAGGAAAATTTTGACAGATCATTAAAATGAATCTATATACACTGAAAAAGGTAATGGGTAAAATTCCTCTGGTGTCCCCATTCCCATATTTAATCACCTATGACATATCCATCATTTATGTAAAACAAGAAGCATGCCGGAAAATCCCATGTAGGGGTGAGTATAAACATAACCTTAATTATTTTCTGAAATATGAATGTGGTAGTAAATGATGTGAAAGGAATAAATTGTAGGCAACCCACCCCAATACTAGAGACTGAAAATTCAAACGAGATGGATACACCCCCCCCCAAGCACACAAACAAACATATATATATATATATACTCAATATAGTGAATATAAAATGATAGAGAAAGGGGATCTCCAAGTCACATCCTAGATTAAGTAAACGGTGTGAACAATTCTAGAACTCTATAATGTATTCCCCGCATATCAAAGGCCAAACCACCTGAAACATCAATGTCAAGCAACACATCACCACTATGTTTCATAGTCGAGGGGCACAATATCATAAAATATGACCCATTCCATGACACAATTTTATGTTTCTACTCATGTATATTGGTAGAATAATCATTTTTTATCTCAATAAGAGGGTACAACTCAATTTTCAATAGAGTAACCATTCTGTATCCCCTTAAGATCATGCCAGTATAGTAATCATTAGAGGACCTTTCATACACTAGGGAGAGGATTACAATATAATGACCAATAGAGGAGAACTGTCAAACCTAGCCCGAGGGAACCACTCTAATAGATGAGGTCCCATACATAAAAATTATTATAGGGAGCCAATTGGATAGAAGATATAGCACTCATGCCTTTCCCAATAATAGGGTTCAACACTCGTAGTAGAGAACCCAATCCCTGACACTAAGTGAGGGTTTAATTTAGTGCACAATTAATGGATGATTTTCCTTTAATTTTATGGGTGTTCAACTCTAGTAGTTTGTGTTGGAATACTGCCCAACCCTTATTGAGGGTGAAACTCTAACAGTCGATCGAGGACACATTCCCTTCCTTGTAAGAGTGATCCACAATAATCCCTCTGATGATCCTTCCTAATCAATGCTCTATTTTATTATCTAAAAAATATGAATCAATGTTAGAATAACTAAAATGATATATCAAAATTCAATAATAATGAATCATTGAGTTATATCGACAAAACCACTTAATATATGATACTCACAGTGCAGTACATGTGTCTAAGATAAGGAGAAATGTTAAAATGAATTTTCACAAAAAAAGAATGAATGGGTACATAGTGTGTAACAGAAACCACATGGAAAGTGGTACCACACCTTTTCCTATTCGTTTCCCTTCAGGTACACAAATCACTAACCATGTAGTATAAAACATAATGTAGGTGGACTACACATCATGCCTTAGCATGTTTGGATCATTCCTATTCCCATGGACATGTTCATGTAAGTATCTCGTTGTCCATGAAATTCGGTACACGACGTGTCACTGTGAAAAAGGTTATGTACCTGTGGAACACCACATGAATTTTATACCCAGATATGTATAAATCGCATGTGGTGGGTTATCCACATGATGTTTCATCCAGGACATTCTCTAAACCCTATCCCCATAGCCAATCGGGGAAAACTCCAGGTGTGCTCATCGAATTACATCGTGTGTAGTCGAGTTTTCCATTAAAACATAGATCTATTTTTGAATTTCCATATATAGACTCACTACCTCATATCTTGACACCAGTACTCCCAACATTAGTGATAGAGGAATATTTTCCACATTCATATCACATTGATGGATGAAAATTTTATTTTGGTACTTTAATTTGGATTTTCCATACACCTAGCTTCTCAAATGTCTCATGTGCCTTTCCATTACTATCCTAGATCCCAGATCAATGAAATAATCACCCACATACCATTATTCATCCACATTAATCCTTTATATTAAGATTGATTTATTTCTTATGAGTCCTTGATTATTTTGTGGCTTTAACCGATCCTGATCCCACCTAGAAACATCAAACCATAGCCCCATATCCCAATGGATAGAAACATAGAGAATGATTGGGGGAAAACCAACATATAAAAGAAGTAAAAATATTTTTCCAAGTTTCCATGGAAGAAGAATTTAAATTATTTATATTTTGGTGATATTTATGGAACAAAATATACATATTTAATAATTAATTGAAAATCAGTACTTGGGATAATTTATTTTCATTTAATTCACACATATAATAAAATAAGATAAATAATTCTCAAATTGTTTTTTCAATTGTAGAAGAATACACAAATTGATGAGTACTACATTAAAATGGATAATGTTTTGATGAATCATGTGATTATAAATAATTAAGAGGAGTCGTTTTTTCCAACACACATCATTATTCCTAGATTTACCGGTTCGTCGATGTCTGATTCCAACTATCCAAATGTGGAGAAAAGAAAAACTCCCAATTATCTTAGTTTTTATATAGATAAACCTATAGAATCATCATAAAATATTATTTATAGGGGAATGTTTTTAGGTAAATTAAATAAAATAAAAAATTTATGATTATTTATTTAACAAATTGAGGATACCCATTAATTTTTTATCTGAATGCACCTTGAAAACTTATTTTGGTCATTCCTAGGGTTAACCGCGTCTTCAAGACTCATATGTGGTATCATATTTCTAATCTTATATATTATTTATGAAATAAACCATTTTTATTATGAAACTGAAAATGAATTATATAAAATATATTTAATATTTTGATAAAAAATAATTATATGCACATCGGGCCCTGGAAATACACACCACTTTAGATCATAGCTTTAAATATATAACTTGAATTGTTCTAAATTAATATGGGGGAAAATGATATATAAAATAACAAAAATATAGAGTATAATTAGTATTTATATAAATTTAATTATAGGATCACATTACATTAGAACCAGACAATATCTCATAACTTGTTTCTGAAAATATAACAAGAGATATTCTAAAGTCATTCAAGGGAAAAACATGGTCATTATTTATTAAAAACACAAATCCCCTAAAAATTTATGGGGAAATTAAAACAACATAGAAATATTTTTAATATAAAATACAAAAAGAAACATAGTGACATTATTATTGTAGTGTGCATAGAATATCATTATATAACTAGGGATGTTACTATTTTTTTATTTATATCTAAAAAAATCTAAAATGTATAGAAACTCCCAAATTCAAATTTATGATAAATTAAATTAAACGTCCCTTTGGAATCAATTCATCTATAAAAAGGGTAAAACAATATAATTAACGATTAAAACAATATAGATAGTTTCACAAAAAATTCATCACAATAAAAACAATTTAAATACTAAATATAATATAATCCATTAAAAAAAGAATCATCCTAGGGTATTATACCCACCTATACAACATAATTATATAAATAAACACAAAATAAAATAATTATAAATCCATAAATGGATATATCTCTATGATTCAGAATTCTATAACATATGTAAAAAATATTTCTTGTCATACTCAATATTTACATCACTAAAATCAAAAATATCAAAAATATCATTATAATCCTTGTAATTATAAAGTACTTTAAAAACATGATGAATTATTTCTATAGTATCCTGCCTTTTTATAACATAACTTTTCATTACATTCTACAAAACCGAGGATCTTTAAGGTTTAGTGTCTTGGAAACCAGGAACTTACTACATGAAAAAAACATTATTCTTAAACACTTGAAAGGATTCTTCTTAATTTTTTCCTTGGTTCATTACTGCATCTCATAACCTGAGGACATACATCAAAAGAAAGGGTGAGAAGAAGGCCCAGTAAGGTAACATGAGAAACATTTAACACGTGAACTTGAGATACATCAACTATTTCATGTAAAAGAACTTTAAGGCATGAGAATGAAATCATGTGGAATATCATAATAAAAATAAAAATTTTCATAACATTAAGATGTGGCTACATAATTTAACATAGAAAATCATGAACATATCACCAAGGTCCATCCCCAAGTTGTCATTTGAAAATTACCAAGGTTATTCACCAAGATATCGTGAAAATTGTAATCTCTAGTGGTTACATCATTACCCAATGCATTGGAGCGCTATCAGGGCGCACCCTTAAATTTTCCTTTAATAACATGGGATCCACATATATCCTAGTAAATAATTTCATAAACAACCCATATAGCATAAACTAAATTGGTTTCATTTCATAATCATAATGATTTTAAAACTGCTTTAAAGACATGATCGTTACATCACTTAAAACCCACAGAAGGGGAGAGCGGGTCTCATGTATGTAAATCATAGAATTTAAAATAGAAAATTTTGGAATATATGTGATACCCATATTGAAGAATGATCTTTGAGTATTCACTTAATAAAATAAAAATACTTTATAAAAATAGAGAGACATTTTGAGACGGAAATTCTACAGCATAATGGCTATGTTTCAGGGTTTTAGAAAACATTGAAAAGATAGGGGACATGGGTCAAACACTCATAAATGACCCATAAAACAGTAGAGGGACTGAATATAATGTATTTGAGAACATTTTAATGAAATTTTAAATATATACCTTATGAAATTAATAACATGAAAGGAAGACAAAAATAAGATTTCTCTTATTAAAATTCGGCAGCCCAACGACGTCACTTAATCTTCAACAAAAATGAATTGACGAGATCAAATAGGGTCTATCATCATATGAACATAAAAGATCAGTATGATAGATATAGATATCATACCCCAAAATAATACAAAAGGATCTTGATATACTTGACATGAAATTAGATCTTTGAAAAATGAGAAAGGTGACCGAATCCCTTAAAATTCGGCAGCCTAACGGCATCACTTAAACTTCAACAAAAAATGAATTGACAAGATCAAAATAGGGTCTCTCATCATATAAAAATAAGGGATTAGTATGATAGATATATAGATCATACCTGAACATAATAAAAAAGAACATGAAATACTTGACATGAAAATAGATCTTGAAAACGAGAAGGGTGAAAGAATCCCTTAAATATTCGGCAGCCTAACAACGCCACTTAAAACATCAAAATACTGAATTTAAGAGATAATATGGGGTATCTAATCATATCATCATAAAAGATAAGTAAGATATATATAGGGATCATAACCCAACATAATACAAAAGGAACATGAAATAATTGACATGAAAGTAGATCTTCGAAAAATGAGAAAGGTGAACAAATCCCATAAAAATTCGGTAGCCTAACAGCGCCACATAAACATTAATAAAATGAATGATGAGAGTAAGAGGGGGTCTCTAATCATGTGAGAAAAGGACAGTATATTTAATATAAAATAACATCCTCCAACATAAGAACATGGAGCATAAAATAAATGACATAAAAGAGATCACCTGAAAAGAAAGAGAGGGGGTCGGATCCCTTACCTTAAACGTAACACTTAAAAATCAAAGGTTGGGACCTTGATAGGCATGAGAGATCCTTGGGAGGACTCCTTGGGAGGAAAAGGGACCAGAAATTCGTTGAGAATGATTTTGGAGTCTAATGTATGAGAGAATGTCTTGGTATTTATAGGGAAATTGAGGGGACAATGCATTAATGGCCAAGGGACACCTCAGAAGTGGTTTTCTCAAAACCATGTCCTCTCCCATGATATTTCCCATGATGTTAAGCCACATGGGGCCCCCAAAACAATAATTCATCACCTTTGGTCGGCCAACCCTTAAAATATCTCATGGCATCATCATGACACAGTTATGATGTCACTAAACATACCAAAACCCTAAAACTGTATTTTTACTATTAACTGAAAATTCAACTTTCTCAGAAAAATCCCAAAATTTCACCTTAACCAAATATCAATGCTCTGATTTCAAAAATTAACTCTATTTTATAAAAATAATTTTCTACATATTTATAATTTATTTTTTAAATAAATACAATATTCACTGAAAATTCATTTGTTTTCAGAAAAATCACCAAAAATTACCATAACATAATATCGATGCTCTGATTTCATAAATGAAATCCATTTTATAAAAATAATTTTATAAATATTTTTAATTTAATTTTACATTAAAATTACACTATTCATCCGAAAAAACTAATACTTGAATTATAATTTATGAAACCGTTTTTAAAAAATTTATTGAATTACATTACTTAATCAAGGTGCCTAGATTATATTAATACTTTCTTTAAGTTAGCTTACTTATCCATTTGGTCACATTACTAATCCTAAGCATAAAATCACTATTCGTAATTTACTATTCATCAAAAATTAGGTTGATCTCATTAGACTTTAAATTACGTACTGAACATAATTGTAGAAGACCATTTTTTTGAAAATCATTACACATTTTTAATTATTTAAGGTTTACATAAACATTTTTTAAAATATCCTTTCTTTAATATTCACCAAAAATATGCATACTATATTTATCCGGACATTTAAAAAGTCATAAACATCATCATAAGAATAAATCCCAATTTTTATTTAAAATAAAGGATAACACAAGGCAGTTACGGTCTCCATACATAGACCCTTATCACCCTAGCATAGGACCTAAGTGTAAGGTGTGATTAGGTGAGAAAATCCGAGGGAGGCTCAGCCAACATCGCACGAGTAGTAATTTCTATCAGTTTGAACTTCTGGCGAAGGATATTCCATTCTAGCTTCACACGATGAAGTTCAGCTTGGGTTTGGGACAGAGTAATGCCCAGTGGTGCTACCTCCTTCCCAAGTTCTGTTAGATGGGCTTTGATCGGTCCAAGACTACTGGGTGTGGCCATCGAATCTTCTTTCTATATTAATTAACCCAGATTACTTGTATTTAGATAAAATAATTGAAACGTTTAGTTTCCAGCGATCATATTCACCAATGGTCATATAACAGTCAAAACCCAACGGTCTCATTTTAATTATTCTCATGTAATCAAATGAAATAGTTTTGTTGAGTATAAAAAATAACACAAAAAATCAGGAAGCAAGATTTATTCAAAATTTCAGGTCGTTACAATCTTCCCCCCTTAAGAAAATGCATCCTCGCAATTTTTAAAATTGGGTTTTGAAATTTCATTGAACGTCCCACATCGGAAAAGGAGTCAGTAAAACTAGTACTTTAAAAGAAATAAAGGGAAGTACAAAGGTCACCCGAGTTATCCCACACTGGGATTCCATGTAGGAAAACATGGACATAGAGGAGAAAGAAAAGGGTCCTGTTCTGAGGGAGAGTGATAGAAAACATGATTAGGAGAAAGTTAACCATAATAAAATCCCAAACTTATGATGTGTGTAAACAGTCTTTGATTACCTAGTAGGAAACGTAAACCCAAAAAGTTTTTGTTTTACATTCCTTTCCATAATATTGAGGAATTCATTTACTACATAGAACAATAACATAAGGAAATATACCTACCTTCAAGTAGCTTTTCATCCTTTAATAAGTCTCTACCAAAACTAATCTTTTCTCCAAATGATTAGCATCCAAAACTACTTGGTCTCATCAAAACACACGAATCATCTTCTTGAGATTCACTTAATACACTAAAGATTGACTATAAATTCCTTTTATCTTTATACATTATCCCAAAAACAGAAAGGGTAAGGTAAAACAACTCTTCAAAAAGAAACAATCCCATAGGAATGGAAACTACTTTTAAATCTTTAAAGTTCCATGGTACTACCCAAAGTTCATCATAGACCATTCCATAAATAACTGTCCTTAAAATTCCTCAAAATAAACCAAACTAAGATTGAAACCCAAATACAAGAAGGATTTGATAACATTGTCCTCCAAAATAAACTTCATTGTTCATCTCCAAACAACATCAACCACTCCTAACATCTTTAAAAAAAGTAGCTAACCTAAACATATTTTACCCAATATAGGTTAATAATTCCCATTAGTAACCTAAATTACTATAAGTCCACCTTAAATTCATCAATTCTTCAAAATATAAGTGATCCTTACTCCTCAATGAAAATACCATAGTAATCTATTTACCTCGATCATAAAGGGTCCCCGAAATAGTGATTGCCTTCCAAAATAATAATCATCTTTTAATTCCTTAATCATCTCTGCCATATTAATACGGCAATTGTTGTATTTCCTATCACATTGGTTGTTGGGACATGTTCTTCAATTTCCCACCATTAACTAAGAAGAGAAAGTATAATTAGGGTATTAAATTCTTAGCCAATAATCATGAAAAGGAACTTAAAACATATAAGGATAAGTTATTGATGAAAAGTATACCCTAACTTGTTATCCCATAGGTTCCCATCTAGGTTATCCATGATCATATATTCTTATGTGAATATTTATTTTATTTTATCTTTTTTTCTTTATTAATGTTTCATTCTAAGCTTATGAATTTATCAAAGGACATCCCCCGGGAGTGTCGTAACCAAGAGTGTAGAAAGGCCTGTTGTCGTGTACTAGTTCCCATTCGAGTCTAGCTCCATGTGGTGTTTTCGGGTTTTACCCCTATATACATATGTACCAGAGCCACCTCTACTTGCTCGTATCCAGACAGGGATGTATTTGCTTGGCAGCCCCTTACTCAATACTCACCAAAATACCAGGATGATTTCCTATATATAAACTTTTATATAGGCTTCTTCCTAAAGTTTTCAAAACCTAATTTCCTCAAATAATTAAACCATCCTTTGATACCAACTATATCATCCCGCCTTTTTATAAAATAATTTTTCATTACATTCTACAAAACCAAGGATCTTTAAGGTTTAGTGTCTTGGAAACCAGAAACATATTACATGAAAAAACAATTCTTCATAAACACTTGAAAGGCTTCACCTTAAGTTCATCCTAGGTTCATTACTGCATCTCATATCCTGGGGACCTACATCAAAAGAAAGGGTGAGCAGAAGGCCCAGTAAGGGAACAAGAGAATCATTTAACACGTGAACTTGAGATACATCAACTATGTCATGAAAAAGAACTTTAAGGCATGAGAAAGAAATCATGTGGCATATAATAATAAAAATAACAATTTTCATAACTTTAAGATGTGGCTACATCATTTAACAAAGACAATTATGAACATATCACCAAGGTCCATCCCCAAGGTTTCATTAAAAAATTACCAAGGTTATTCACCAAGATATCGTGAAAATAGTAATCTCTAGTGGTTACATCATTAACCACTGCATTGGAGCGCTATCAGGGTGCACCCTTAAATTTGCCTTTATTATCATGGGAGCCACATATATCATCATAAAACATTTCATAAAAACCCCATATAGCATTAAAGAAATGGGTTTCATTTCATAATCATAATGATTTAAAAACTGCTTTAAAGACATGAGCGTTACGTCACTTAAAACCCACAGAAGGGGAGAACGGGTCTCATGTATGTAAATCACAGAATTTAAAATAAAACATTTTGGTATATATGTGAATACCCCTTTTGAAGAATGATATTTTATTATTCAATTAATAAAATAAAATCACTTTAGAGAAAGAGAGAGACATTTTGAGACGGAAATTCTGCAGCATAACAGCTATGTTTTGGGGTTTTAAAAAACCTTGAAAAGAGAGGGGACATGTGTCAAACACTCATAAATGACCCATAAAATAGTAGAGAGACAGAATATAAAGGATTTGAAAACATTGTAATGAAATTTGAAAGATATACCATATGAAATAAAGAACATGAAAGGAAGACAAAAATAAGATTTCTCTTATGAAAATTTGGCAGCCCAATGGCGTCACTTAAACTTCAACAAAAATGAATTGACGTGATCAAATAGGGTCTCTCATCATATGAACATAAAAGATCAGTATGACAGATATAGAGATCATACCACAACATAATACAAAAGTAACTTGAAATACTTGACATGAATGTATATCTTTGAAAAATGAGAAAGGTGAACGAATCCCTTAAAAATTCGGCAACCTAACGACGTCACTTAAACTTCAACCAAAAATGAATTGACAAGATCAAAATAGGGTCTCTCATAATATGAAAATAAGGGTTCAGTATGATAGATATAGAGATCATACCCCAACATAATAAAAATGATCTTGAAAGACTTGACATGAAAATAGATCTTGAAAACGAAAATGGTGAAAGAATCCCTTAAAAATTCGGCAGCCTAACAACGCCACTTAAAACATCAAAATACTGAATTGAAGTGATCAAATGGGGTCTCTAATCATATGATAATAAGAGATCAGTATGATAGATATAGATATAATATTCCAACATAATAAAAAAGGAACTTCAAATACTTGACATGAAAGTATATCTTTGAAAAATGAGAAAGGCGAATGAATACCTTAAAAATTCGGCAGCCTAACAGTGCCACTTAAACATTCATAAAATGAAATGATGAGAGTAAGAGGTGGTCTCTAATAATGTGAAAATAAAAAGGACAGTATAATGAATATAAAAGAACATCCTCCAACATAATAACATGGAGAATAAATGAAATGACATAAAAGAGATCACTTTAAAAGAAAGAGAGGGGGTCAGATCCCTTACCTTAAACGTAACTCTTAAAACTCAAAGGTTGGGACCTTGAGAGGCTTGAGGGAACCTTGGGAGGACTCCTTGGAAGGTAAGGAGACAAGAACTTCGTTGAGAATTATTTCGGAGTCCAAAGGATGAGAGAATGGCTTGGTATTTATAGGGAAAGTGAGGGGACAAGACATTAATGGCCAAGGGACACCTCACAAGTGGTTTTCTCAAAACCATGTGCTCTCCCATAATATTTCCCGTGAACCTAGGCCACATGGGGCCCCCAAAACAATAATTCATCACCTTTGGTCGGCCAAACCTTAAAATATCTAATGACATCATCATGACATATTTATGATGTCATTAAACATACCGAAACACTAAAACTGTATTTTTACTATTAACTGAAAATTCAACTTTCTCAGAAAAATCCCTTAATTTCACCTTAACCAAATATCAATGCTCTGATTTCAAAAATAAACTCCATTCTATAAAAATAATTTTCTAAAAATTTTTGATTTATTTATTAAATAAATACACTATTCACCAAAAATTCATTTTTTCAGAAAAATCCCCAGAAATTACCATAAAATAATATCGATTCTCTGAGTTCAAATATGAAATCCATTTTATAAAAATAATTTTCTAAATATTTTTAATTTAATTTTAAATTTAAAAACACTATTCATCTGAAAAACTAACACTTGAATAATAATTTATGAAATCATTTTTTAACCTTTTAATTGAATAACACTACTTAATCAAGGTGCCTAGATTATATTAATACTTTCTTTAAGTGATATTACGAATACATTTGGTCACATTTCTGATACTAAGCATAAAATCACTATTCATAATTTACTTTTCATCAAAAACTAAGTTGATCTTATTAGACTCTAAATTTCGCACTGAACATAATTGTAGAAGACCATTTTTTGAAAATCATTACACATTTATAATTATTTAAGGTTTACATAAACATTTTTTAAAATATCATTTCTCTAAAATTCACCAAAAATATTCATACTATATTTATCCGGACATTTAAAGTCATAAACATCATCATAAGAAGAAATACCAATTTTTCTTTAAAATAAAGGATTACACAAGGAAGTTACGGTCTCCTTACATAGCCCCTTATCACACCAGCATAGGACCAAAGTGTAAGGTGCGCTAAGGTGAGAGAATCTGAGGGAAGCTCGGCCAACATCACACGAATAGTAATTTCTATCAGTTTGAGCTTCTCTTGAAGGAGATTTCGTTCTAGCTTCACACGATGATGTTCGGCTTGGGATTGGTCCAGAGCAAAGCCCAGTGGTGCTAACTCCTTCCCAAGTTCTGTTAGATGGGCTTCGATCGGTCCAAGACTACTGGGTGAGGCCATCAAATCTTTTTTCTATATTAATTAACCAAGATCACTTGTATTTAGAGACAATAATCGAAACGTTTAGTTTCCAACGGTCATATTTACCAATGGTAATATAACAGTAAAAACCTAATGGTCTCAATTTAATTATACTCATGTTATCAAATGAAATAGTTTTGTAGAGTATAAATAAATAACACAGAAAATCAGGAAACAAGATTTATTCAAAATTTCGGGTCGTTACAATTTCCAATAACTAAGATAGAGTAAAATGATGATCCAACTCTATAACTCATTTTATAATAAAAAATATTGATAAAAAATATCTGTGGAATCATTCATCCATTTATGTATATTTTCATTCCATGTCAATGAGAAAATTAAAGAACATATAAGCATAAACCTAATACTCAAATGATCTCATCCTATTATTGACACTATATTACAATATCCATTGAGGAGTTCTCATATAATAAATAATAAAATACACATGTTCCTTCATATCTTTATCCATATCTAATAAAACAATAAAAATTCCTATTCTGATAACCTAAAATATTGATATATGAAAAAAATCACCAATTGAAACTCTATTAAGGTGAATAACAAAAAATTAATGATGAAAAATAATACAGTGAAATTCAACTAATGATTAATAAAATGGGATATTTGGAAAACTATTCCCAATAATAATTTGATTAAAAAAAATAACATAGGGAATTATTGAATGAGAGTGAAACTCGATGGATAAAATAAGAAAAAATTATAAAATAATAATAACATAATATATTCGAACAAGATTTTTAATGGTAGTGAGTTTGAACATTTTCTTTAATAAAATATATATTTCATGAATAGAATTATATCAACCAACAATTATATTAACTGAATAGTACAATATGATATCTTATTCTCATATAATTGGTATCACATGTTTGAAAAATGAAAATATATAGTCTACAAATAAATTGCAATGGCCTTGACCCAAGAAACCTGGAGATGGTGGTTACATTATTACGTTGACATAATATATAAAAAATAGAATCTCATATGACATAATTATATAATAGACTAGTAAAATATGATAAATAAATGAAATTAAAAATACAATTGCAGATATAAAATAAAAAATTGCTTTCATTGGGTACACCATTATTCTTCATAACATATCCTTACATATAAATAGTTAAACCCTTTTCTCTATCCTATAGAAAATAAAACTTATAAATGGGAATGTTCATATGCTCCAAAATTGTAATAATGCCATTGAAAATAAAATTAATATATAATATTTATCAATATTTCATGTTATATAACCAAGAAACATTCTATTTAATCAATAAAATGTACATAATATGGTTGAAGTAAATTATGTTCAATTAAAGCCAAATAAATAATCACATAAAAATGAACATTATTATTTGATGTTCTAAACAATGAAATACTAATGTAGAAATCAGTAAGATTTCTCATAATGATGGAGTACATAATTCCATACATCATTTTGTTATGACATCTCACAACATAATATAAAACTACGTGTAAAAACACAATTAATTTTTCCAATTGATTTTTATTATGATACTTTTCCATGGATCCTAGGACTATCTATAACTAGGAAAAAACTAACACATACTTATATCAATTCATTTTCCATATTAATGGTGAGAAATATAATCAAAATAAATATTCATAATAAAAAACTGACATATAAAATGATAATACGTATCCAAAAAATAAACAAAATCATAATCCGCCTAGAGTAACATAGTGAATGATTATAAAATTATTTGAAATCATTTATATTTCCCATAAACCATTCATGTATTGAATAATTATGATAGATATAAGACATATCCATAGTGTATAATTATTATACTAATCGGATGAGGTTATTAATGAGTAAAAATATCTTTACAATTACATCAAAAACTTTTCTGATGAAAATAATCCTTCTAAATTGATAGAATTTTTTAAATATATGATGAAAAAATATTTTGATACAAATATTATTTTAAATTTATAATTTATAAAATACAATATTGGAATTAAAATAATGATTTTTCATTATGGTATTATGTACATGTTTAAATAAAGACCTCATTCAAAATTTTAATAAATACAAATGTGAATTGTTTATAAAATTAAATTAATATTCCTTCCATTTTTTTAAAAATAGAAATTGTGGGTATAATTTTATTTCATAAAATATTTCAATAATTTTAAAATAATAAAAAAAATTAAAAAAATAGGAATCACAATTACTGATGAATGATTACATTCGAACACAGATAAAAATTTTGTCTGATTTTAATAAAATAATGTTCTTAATCATTTTTTGTTATATAGAGTTTATTAATATAATTATTTTGAGATATTTTTAGGAATTTCTATTTTATAAATAAATTTATTTTTTAAAATATGTAAATACCTAATAATTCCCCCATGGGATACTTAAACATAAATAATCTTGAATAATGATGAGATTGTGAAGTAAACTGTTACCACATTAGTATTATCTAAATTATAAGTCCCATAAAGGAAATTAAATCTAGTTAATCATTGATATCCATGAATCTTAATATATTAATCATATAATATATCAATGTATATGTATATGTACCACAAAAATAAGTGGTTAATGTGGGATATGTTGTACATAAGTATAAGTGATACGAGAATCCATTACGACATGATTGAATTCATTCTTTTGTGTTTGAAACTCCCAAATAATTAATATTGTTTTATTATAAATAAATTATAAAACCATTATATTATGTTTTATTCTATATATGATTTACATACATTCAATTATTGATAACAATTATTTTTGAAAATCACTGTTTCTATTAATGATTCATTCAATTTCTTCATGATCATCGGTACAATAGTTTTGAAATTTATTATATAATAATTGATAAATATTATACACAATGTTAAAAATGATATAAATATCATATATATTAATTACTTATTTTTATTTATTAATAAATTATATTTATTGATATAAATGGTATTAAAATTTTCCTGGTGACGGTATGTCGTATGTACGCATGAATGTTGTTTAATTTTTTCATGATAGATGGGAAAAAATAAAATAATTAATTAATTAATTTCCTAAAAAACTGTTATATATTATATATAATTTATAGAAGTAAAATGGAATCTTATTATATAAATCAAATAAAAAATTGAAAAACATATCATATTGTTTAATCGGGGGGTAGTCCCCACGTACTCAAGAGTGACAATATGGTTTTTTTAAAATTGGAAGTTAATATGATATATGGGTTATTATATTTCTTGATGAATATTTATATAATAAAAATATAATTTATTCATTAAAATTAACCTTAACTCTATTCATGTAAAGAGTATGTGAAAAAATGAATCACATCGTCTTTTGTGCCGGTATTCCACCATACACTCATGTAATATTATCGTATCCATAATGGAATTAATGGTAAGATGTATTTTGTGATAACAAAATTCTAGATGTTTAATAATTTGATTAATATAATATAAATATGATAAATCCAAAATTATATCCTACCATCCTTATTGGTTATGGAGAATTAATTACATTAGTTTTTGAAGAAGTAGTACTCTATAGAAAGGATCAACAATTTCACTTCTCATTTTATAGAATTAGAGATGGATCTGGGTTTTCGAATTAATATAATAACATATAATTATAAAATAGATATTTTTATAAATATATTAACATATTTATTTAATTATCAACAATTGTGTAAGATGAAATATAAAAAATATACATGTTTATTAATTTTACCTCATCATTAGAGATCCACATTAGTTTGTTATGTAATAATTTCACAAAATGGATTTCAAATTAAGGGAAGGTATCTATGATGTTGGGTTGGACTTGAAGAAGGTATTTATGTATTTCTTGGTTAAAATGAAGAATTTGATAGTTTAAATAATGGATGATAGGTGGTTTCCTTTTATAAGTGGGGGAGAGGACACCCAATGAATTTTTTAAAAGTTAACTTCACACACAAATAATTTTCTGGACACATTTAACATAATGGTCTAGATGAATGAACATGAACACAGAGGTAACATTGATGTATAAACTTATCCACCAGGCATCATCAACATCCCTATAGACACATGTTACCCAATCTGACCCCCCCCCCCACGTGATGAATCTTATCATCAGAATAATGACTATTCCAACAAGCCAACACATGTTCATTCGAGATTGATATTTCCTCACATGCACCTTGAGAAACATCAATAAGGATCACCAATCGTAATCACCACTCTGTACAACTACTTTATAGATAATTATTTCTAATTTGTATGGATTAATAAAATAATGGAGAATCATTTTGACATGATTCATATATTTTATACTATTATTTTTTTTGAGAAAAATAAAATGATTTGGTAATAAGAACAGTTGATGAACCTTGAAATTTTATTTGTTGTTGTTTCTTATAATAATTCAATAAAGAGATATATTTACCATTTCAGTTTTAACTCTAGATTTCACACCCCATAGTGTGGTATATCATTTCCTTTGACGCTGATGACATTTAATGCATGAGGTTCGTTTCCTTTTTAGCTTTATTACACATGTTTCTTTAAAATTATATTTTCATAAAAGTATATGATGACTACGATATATTAAGATCTCATGTGGGTGTGTTTTTTCCTATAAACGTTATCTGAAACTTTATTCCATGAAAAATTTGTATATTATCATTCCTTTTTTATTGACATCATCTATTGGTATACTTCCTTACATATGATGATGTTTTTTTTTCATTCTGTTGTAACCCACCATTAAGTGATTCCTTTATTGTATTGCACACAGAACCCAAGTTAGGTGGAATTTCATGACATTTTTATCCCTTATAGGGAGAGTGTACATGATTTTTTTATTGGTGATGAGGGACCTATTAATAGTGAAATGATACAATGAGTCCTTATAGATGGAGTGTGATTCACATGATGCCTACTTTAGGCCAATGGGTATGTTCTCAATACCTAGGAAAATCAGAACAACTATAAATTCATAATTATTTATAAGAAAATGAATTAAATGATTCCTATATTATGATGAGTTTCAAAATATCTATATATAGAGAAGAAGGATTCATTATCATTATAGCTAGTACTTTATTGTTTATCAACATGATAATCTTTTGGCTAAGAGCCTATGTAGGATGGTTTGGGGGTTTTTTGATTCATAGTTAGAGTCTGACCAATAATTTTTTGATTTTTTTGTATCCATACTTTTTAAAAATGTATTATTATTACGGAATAAACTTTAAAAAATTATCACATCATGCCTAACATACTTTGGTGTTCTCTTACTGTGAATTTTACTGACACCCTACTTCAGAATTTCAGTGTGATTATAATTTCAATGTGGGATCATATAAGGGTTAATATCCCCTTAGTTGACTATAGAGTGTAGGATTATCTATATTGGGTTAGGATAGATTGTATACTATCATGACCTTCAATTTATAATTGTCGATAAAATTATTTATTAATAGATTTTATTCTTTCCACTTTGGGAGATTATTTTATACCATAAAATGTATTCAATCATTATATTTTTAGATGTTTATTCTGATTATTTATTATATTTATCATAATGTGTCCTATTGAACATATGAAATGCTTGTCAAGGTATATAATCCCTACTAACAGACTCAGACCCTTGCTGTTAATTCGAATACTATGGCATATAGGGAGGCACGTAAGAGGACATATGACATTCTCGCTCATACTCAGTGGTTTAGATCAACATGTTTTAACACAGGCCTCCATAATGGGTTAATCAAGAATATTTGAGGTGAGAGGGTCAAAATATTTTTGAAAAATGAATGAGGGAAATATTTTAGGTCATTTATAACCCTTATTAACATATATTAAGCATTTTTAAAAAAACATTTTCTTTAATAGTGTCAAATTATATTTACTATTTAGAGTATTCTTTATGGTAAAGAATTAAGACGAAATTATTAAATTATATAAACTTTTTTTCATTCCAAAATAGAATATATTTTACCTAATAAAATTCATATATTTTGAATAATTTAATTTAAAAAACAAAATATGTGTTCAAATAGTTGTTTACCAAAGTGGAAATTATCTTAATTATATATTGTTTTGAAAAAAATAGAAATTAATGAAAATGAAAAAAATTGTCAAATTAGTATATATTTTAAATAATTTAACACTAAAAATAAATTTTAATCTTATTTATCTTTTTATGTAGTTTATTTGAATATGTAGTTTTAGAAAAACAATATTTTAATCAATTCATAAAAAAATTTCCAAAAAATTTCGAAAATTCACCATAGATAATTTTCAAATTATTATTTATATTATGTTTTCAATTATACCATAAATATTTTATGTAAGTTTTAACAATTAATTTTATCCTTAGGGATAATGACATGACAAAACATCATTTTAAAAGTAATATAATTTTTGAAAAACCATTTCTTTTTTTGAATGATAATTATTTTTATTTATAATCATTTGATATTAAATTTTTTAATATATACCATTATACAGAATATAATGCTTGTATATTAGTTATTAGTTTCCATACCCTCCTATTTAATGGCAAGGTTACAACAATATACTATATTATGTTTTATTTATTCATAGGGTTTTATGTTCTATATAAAATCAAAGATTTTCAATTTGATTAAACTGATGTATATTATAAAATATTAGGGTGATATATTATCCACTATATTAAGATAATCATTATATATATTCTATCTAACATGATGTTCTTCCCTTCAAACATAATTTTGTTATATTACACACCCATAAATAATTTTCGTCATCATAATTCAATACTGATCTCAGTAATCAAGGAATATTAATTTTAAAATATATTTATGTAAAAACAAAATAGTAAAATGGGTTAGTAAAACAACCCATTTATAATAGGGATATAGAATATTACTGTTTTAAAAAAATATTTAGTAAATAGGGTTCCAAATTAGAGAATAATGTTGGAATTGAAGATATCAACATGAAGAATGATCATAAATAATTATGAAAGGTGAAAAATATTATTGATCACAATGAATATAATGAAATATTGAAATTTAAGGAAAAAATTAAAAAAATGTAATGATTTAAATGATTGTTAGTTACATCAGATATTAATATAATAATATGACATGTTTGTTTCAATAACATTTTACAAATGTTGAGGAATTTCTTTAATGTCTAATGAAAGAATGAAATTTAGTTATACGACTAGTAAATTTTCTTAATATAGTCAACATCCCTCACTATATAATATTATTTAAAAAATTATAAATAAATAATTATTTTTGTGCCTCAAAAACTAAAATTAACTTTTATCATATCATTGGATAAATAAAAAGTATTAATTTATCCATCTTTTATTTACAAAAAAAAATATTATCATAAATAATCCAATGTAATAAATTAATTTCTAATAACATAATTTTATCTCCAAAAAATCATGATAATAAATTTTATAAGAGTTTGTCTCTGAGATAGATCCAAAAAATGTTTTCAATAATTCAATGGATAATAATTTATATGAATTTTCATAAAATCAAAATTATATTCCCATAAAAAAAGTTTCTCCTAATGTCACGTTAAAAATAAATCAATACATTTATCATATTATTATAATAATGAAAAAAAGTGTTCCTCCAAAATTAATAACTCATGTTTCCAAATATATTCCAAAACTCCAAACCTGAATTAATCTTCATAAAAGATAACATAAATCACAAACTAATTTCAATCTTACCAATATTTTCCCCAAATAATATAAAAAAATTATTATCTCCACCTCTACCGTAGATTATGGTTTTTCCTTACCATGACTTGTGATATATAAAAATATCAAATTTCCAATGAATTACATTTCATTGTGCTAGAGTTGGTGTCCTGAAAACCAACTTTTTGTATTTTGATTACATGAATGTACACCTATTATATATAGTTCATTGTTCTGCATGACTATAATATAATAACGTCTTGTAATATTTTTTTCATTAATAATGTCATGGTATGTCCCCACTATGATGATAACCATGAAATTCTATAAAAATATTCTTAAATAATGTTCTACCGTTGGATGACATACTATGATAGGAGACATAGTATACAAACTGTCATGTGTGAGTTCACATAAGTAGACAAGACTCTCTCTCATAGAGTTCACACTTAGTAATGTCCATGATGGTAGATTATGAGAACAGACACGCCGCTAGTAATTCCAAATGTCTTGGTGTCGTCGAATTTTGTTATAGAAGAGCATGTGTAATAGTCCTTAGGCTGGAAGATTATCATTAACTAATGTCATGACTCGCACACATAGACTTGCGGAGGAAAACTGTCATGTTGACAGTTGATGGGAAGTAGGGTATGTTGGGTGCATCACGAATGACATGTTGTTAATGTATAAGTCAAGGAAAGATTTTTACCCTCCATATTTATGGAAGTAGATATCTTGGGCCCTTGGACTGAAATAAAACATTCACCCAAATTTCATGGCCATGGTGTGATAATGAATTTATTTCTAGAAGTCAAAGAATGACAGATCAAGCATATAGGGTTATAACACCTCCATGAAACATATTTGCTGAGATATTGAGACATTGGGATTTATTTACACAGTAATAATTCATATGATGTGACACATCAATGCGGTGTCAACTTATTTTTCTTGGGTGTCTTGACACATTACTAGACAGTAATTTTGGACTTTAGGAAACCCCACCAAATGCCAAAGAGAAGGAGGCCTAGAGGGTCACACAGTAAGTGTATCCAGGAATCTCAAGTATAATAATGATTATCCCCATACATAGTTTAATAATTATTCATGAAAGCCAAAATAGTTTTAATGTTGGGGGAAGAATAATATGAAAACAAGAACACATCATGTATTACCCGCCATGTAGATTTTATTTTGAAAACAAGTACACGCAGCGTATTGTTGAATGTACACGCCGTGTAGTTTTCATTTTGGAATGAAAATGGATAAATGAAAACATGATATACAGGCCATGTACATTTAATGTACACATTGTGTAGTTTTCAATGAAAAACAAGTACACGTTGTGTATTTATGATTACACGTTGCATAGTTTTTCATGTCCGGATTTTGAGGAAATAATATAATTTTATTAAATGGTATTTATTATAATGAGTGTGGGCCATGTCAAAGAATTAACGACTCAACATGGGTTTTTCATAAGATTTAATGAAAAAAATAAAATGCGTAATGTGTTTATTTATTGTCATAACTTTTCATCCTCAAACATGATTATAAATATCCTCACAGCCGGAACCCTTTTCCTAAGAGAATCGGTGTCCACAAAAATTCCATAGAATTCATTGAAGTCTGAAAGAACGTCTTCCTCCAAGAATTATCTCAATACCAAGAGATATCCACTTCCATCAGATCAAGATGATCTAAGGAGGGCAATAAAATAAATGGTTTCTCCGCGCTAGCACCCAGAGAATCCTTTGGTGACATTTATAGATACAAGGAGCGGGTCTAGATCACAGTTAGACGATGTCTACATTTGGCTTATACAATGCAAGGACGAATAACATCGTAACATGATCAAGAATATCAAAAAAGAATGAACACCCAAAAGGTACATCATGTCAATTAATTAAATTAATTATAATCAACTGGTGATGATCAACTTTTGTGGTTCCATGAACTTTCTTCTCCTTTGTCTATTTTTGTGAATCAATCCGTGGAGACTAGAGTTTATCATCGTATTGATCCTGGATTGATCAGTTCAAATGACAAAAAGCCATGGGGGCACATCCACCCACAAGATTCTGCTGCGCACGCATCCATAAATTGAGGTCAGAGGGAGGTTACAACGTTGATTATAGTTATATAATTTTTGTTTATAATTTACACATTTATATTTGAATCAATTCAAGATAATTAATTCTATAAAATTGAATGAATGAGAACTGTTCTTCCCCCATAGTTTCTCGATTCACATCATAGACACAACCTTTTAATTTTATTTTGATAAAATTAAAAAAAACGAGGAACTCATTCGGAGGAGCCGCTCTTTCTGTTCATACTACACAATAATACACGACGTGTAGTGAAAAGTACATGCCATGAACTTAGGTTCAACAAACTCGTACTGGTCCACCAAACCACTCTGTGTGAATTGAGTAAACCTAAGTTTTATTACACCATGTTGACCAAAATTGAATGGTGCATGGATACCAGAATATGCAGCGTGTTTGTTGAATCAACAGGTTGTGTAGTTCGATTAGATATAGGTGAAACCATGTACAATGAGAAGTCGTGTTCCATGTACACGATATTTCTAGGCTAGTAACCACATAACAAAGAAGTACACTCCATTTTAGATTAATCTACATACAGTGAACTCCAAAATTTATAAAATTACAAAAAACACGCCAAAGCCCCCAACATGTAATTTGTATAAAGGATGAAAAATACACACCATGCAATATATCCTACATGCCATGTACTTTCCAGAAATGGGATTTTACAAGGTTTTCCCCAAATGTAAAAATACCTTTATTAGAAATATGGATGAGTATAATCTCAAGGAAATTCATAAATAAATTTAAGTTAAACAATTGATTAATTATAAGGTTATTATTAATTGAATTCAAGTGAGATTTATCATTAATAAATAGAACGCTTAAAATAATTTCAATGCTAAATATGTGTAAATGTCATTTCATGCTATGTAAGATCAATAGATAGACCAAATACACTATGTATGTGTGTATGGTTTTATTTAAATTTGTTTAATTTAATTTTGTGGTCCTGTGAGCGTTTTTCCAAAAAAAAATGTAGGGCCTGCATGCCCAAGGATTATTTAATGTAAACACCATGTAATGGAGTATCTCCCAAGCCATAGAAGATGGATAAAAACCTGAAGCTAAGTCAAAACCAATCCAAGAAGATACAAATGTGGTCAAGTAGGAGCTTCAAAACAAAAACCATACGTTCGAGGTGTTTTTCCCTAGGTTAGGTTCAGCATATTAAACCACTAGATAAGCTAACCAATAGAAGCTCATGATCATTCCATTTTATTTTTTTAATTCTGATTTCATGGTTTATTTATTATGTATCTGTTGTCGCGATCACATAATTCATTAAATAAACAAGCACGAAAAGATGGAATAAAATAAAAACCGGACTATGCTTAAACATTATTAGAACATGGTTAATCACTTAAGTAAGCATCTCTTAATATTAACAAGCATGTGATAATGAACAACTATGAAAAAAGAATAAAATCCCGCAAATATCATATTAAGTCAGACCAAGACTTTCGTTACATGATTAAGGGCAGGACATAATAAATCTATGTGTTTGACCTACCCTTGATGGGAAACTTATTTTAATGAAGGAAGCTCTTATGAAAGATTTGGGTTATCCTACAAATTATACATCAAGAGGTTTAGTCCATGCCTGACATGTATTAAAATCGAGGCAAGTGTTGAGGAAATCCATGTTAGGATTTCGGGATTGGGGAGTCCACTCAACAGATCAAGGAACTATAAGCTCATGGTTGGAAATTACCTTCTGACCTAAAGACCTTCATATAGCTTTACCAACCTCTTTGGGGTTATGAAAATGGGTATATAGATCCTTTACACTAGAATGTCAATGAAATTGGACATTCTGAGTTTAATGGTGAGGGACATTGGGACCTGATAAAATAGTGGGAGACTTAATAAATTCATTTATTATTTTTCATTAAATGTAATCAAAAGGTACTGATAATTTTTCTCTTTTTATTTTTAGAATAAATATGATAAGCCTGTAAACAACATTTTCTCAATAATCAATTCTATATAAATACAATATCCTCATCAGTAGTAACATTTATGAATGATTTAGGAACCTTCGGGTTATCCTACGCCATGAACGAATGTTTTATGTGCTAGAGTCCAAACATCCTGATTCGCCTCCCCAAGGGGAAAGTGATGAAGATTTCTTGGTCTATGATCAATATTTGAACGATGCACTCAACATTAAATGTTTGATGATGTCATCAATATCTAGTGAGCTCATGAAGTATCTTGAAGAAATGTATGCCTATATCATGCACGAGCACCTCCGTAGTCTATACCAGGAGAGAGAAAGACATGAAATGTTTGAGATCACTAAGGCTCTATTTCAGAGCAAGCATAGATAGGGTGCCCCAGATGGGCCTCATGTAGTCAGGATCATTGGATATATTGAGTACTTGGAGGTTCTACAGTTTAAACTCCCGGAAGTACTGGGTACTGATCTCATTCTTGGATCACTTCCCCAGAGCTTCTATAATTTTGTTGCAAATTTTAACATGGACAACAATGATAAGTCCTTATCTAATCTTCTCATCCATATTCGCAAAGTGGACAATGATATGAAGCATGAAAAGCCGTTCATTCTTATCGTGAATGAAAGAAAGGGAAGGCGAAGAGACTTAACCCCAAAGCATCTTCAAATACTTCCAAGAAAAGGATGATCAAAAGAGAGGCAAGAGAACATGAGGTTGTTTGTTTGGTAAGTGGAAAGAAGGGCCACTGGAAGAAAAACTGCACCAATCCAAGGAAGCAAGGGGAAGCTTCATGTGCATTTGTTATCGAATGAAATCTATCTGTTTATACTAATTGGATATTAGATAATGCTTGTGGTGCTCACATATATATCGAAATATAAGAACCAAGTATATTCAGATAGATTGAATGTGGTGAGGTGGATCTACGAGCAGCCAATGGAGCTAGACTCGTTGTTGTAGCTGTCAGAGACTACCACCTCACATTGCCTACTGGGATGGTCTTTGTTTTGACAAGATGTTATTCTGTACCCTCTATAACCCAAAACATCATTTCAGTATCCAGATTAGATACTAATAGATTCATCTTCACGTTTGGAGGTGTTTTTTTCTTCTTTTATAATGAAAACATTTGTTTTTGTAAGGCACATTTATATAATGACTTTTATGTGTTAGACTACAAAAACCCAGTAAAGTCAATCGATAAAAAAATAATTCACATGAAACACTCCACACCCATAATTGGCATCACTGGAAAGGTCATGAAAATGATAAATGTTTGACAAAATTACATCAAGATGGGTATTTAGATTCTTTCGATCTAAAACCACCTCGTTTATGTCATTCGTGTCTACAAGAAAAAATGACCAAATCCCCATTTAGTGGGAAAGGTGAAAGGGATTAAGATCTTATAGAATTTGATCACACAGATGTGTGTGGTCCATTTCCAGTTGAAGAAATGGGCTGGTTCTTGTTCATCATATATTTTACTGATGATTTTAGTAGATATGGATATATTTATTTAATGAGGTATAAGTCATATTATTTTGATCAGTTAAAATAATACAAGAATTAAGTTGAGAACCATCTTGGTATGAATATTAAGATACTCCACTCAAACAGAGGAGGATAATCATTTAATCAATACATCATTTATTTCTTATGGGATTTTGGGATTCTATCTCAACTCACTCCTCTTTACACGCCTCAGGGGAATGGTTTGAGTGAAAGGAGGAACCGCACCCTGATAGACATGGTGAGATTAATGATGAGTCATTCAAGTCTTCCATTATCCTTTTGGGGATATGCATTGCAAATAGAAGAACACATACTAAACCCAGTACCAACTAAATTAATAAATGGTATTCCAAAAGATTTATGGAGTAGACGCAAATCCATGTTATCAAATTTACCTGTTTGGGGTAGCGAATCATTTGTTAAGGCCTCTTCAGGTAATAAACATGCACCCTGAGGAACAAATTGAATCTTTATAGGATATCCCAAGGAAACAAGGGGATATTATATATATACCCTTCATATAAAAAGGTTATTTTGGTAATACATTACATATTCCTTGAGAGGGAGCACATATCTAAAAGAGATAGTGGGTGTGAGATATACTTCGATGAAGTCGAGGCTCAAGATACACATGAGTTGGTACAAGAACAGATTCCACAAAGACCCATGGAAGAACTATTTGTTCCAGTGATACAAGAACTACATAGGAGCACGAGAGAGGTGAGAGAACCAAAATGATATTTTTTTCTTGTCACGGAGGATGGTGACTCATTATTGGTTGACAATGATGATCTTTTTACCTATATGGAAGAATTCTAAGGCACAAATGATTCCACGTGGTAGGAAGCCATGAATTCTAAAATGGATTCCTTGTACCAAAACCATGTCTAGATTTTTGTAGATCGTTCACTTGATGTAAATCTTATTTGTAATAAATGGGTATTCAAGAAGAAACTAGACATGGAGGGGAAAGTCTGCACCTATAAGGCATGACTCGTTGCAAAAGTTTTTGTACAACATCAAGGAATTATTTATAATAAATCATTTTTATCTATTGCGATGCTAAAATCCATCAGAATCCTATTGGACACTACCACTTAACATGACTATGAAATTTTTAAAATGGATTTCAAAATATCATTCCTTAAAAGGAAACTATATGATGATATCTACATGACACAACTTTAAGGGTTTTTTGACTCTAAAGGATTCCAACAACATATGCATGTTGTAGAAATCTGTTTATGGATTAATGAAATAATCAAGGGCATGGATCATTCGTTATGATGAAGTAGTAACTGAATTTGAATTTTTTAAGAATGAATGTGAGACTTGTGTCTACAAAAGGTTTAGTGGAAGTTCAGTCGTTTTCCTAATAGTATTTTTTGATGACTTTTTACTAATTAAGAATAATGTAACTGCCTTACAGTCTGTTAAGGCATGGTTAGATAAATTCTTTTCAATGAAAGACCTGGGTGAGGCTGCATATATTCCTAGGATCACGATCCATCATGGTAGACCCAAGAGAATGTTGGGCCTTCATCAAAGTACATACATTTATAAGATACGAAAGTGATTCAATTTGGAACAGTCCAAGAGGGAATTCTGGATAGTGTCACATGGCATTCATATTTCCCAGAAAATGTGTCCTCAGAACATGAGGAAACCATGAAAATGGAAAAAATACCTTATGCATCTGCTATTGGGTCAGTCATGTATGCAATGCTATGTACAAGGCTAGATGATTCTTACACATTAAGTGTGATACGTAGATATCAAGATAATTCAGGAGACCACCATTGTATGGAAGTCAAGACTATCGTTAAGTATCTGAGGCATACTAAAGATATGTTCCTAGTTTATGGAGGAGACGAGGAACTAGTCATTAGAGGACATTTAGATGCTAGTTTCTAGATGGATCAAGAGGACATGAAGTCACAGACTTGATACATATTCAGTTCGAATGGAGGTGCAATCAGCTAGAAGAGCTCAAAGAAAAGTGTGGTCGCATATTCTACCGTTGAGTCTGAGTATATCGCAGATTCTGAGGCAGCTAATAAAGTAGTCTGGATGTGATGCTTAGTCCATGATTTGGAAGTAGTACCAAGTAGTAAAGATCTTATCTCACTCTATTATTATAATAATGTAGCGGTGTCACTTACAAAAGAGCCAAGGTCACATCAGGGGACAATGAACATACTTTAGAAGTATCATTTCTTGAAGGATTTTTCTCAGAGAGGTGATGTTGCATGAGCAATATTTTCATGGAATACAATGTGGCTGACCCCTTGACTAAAGCCTTTAATAAGAAGAAACATGATCCTAATGTGAGGTCTAGCGGACTAAATGTCATAGGCAGTTGTCTCTAGTCCAAGTGGGAGTTTGTTAGTGTTAGTTTCCTGAAAACCAACTATTTGTTCTTTGATTACATAAATGTACACTTATTATATATTGTTCATTGTTATGCATAAATATAATATAATAATGTCCTGGAATATTTGTTGCATTAATAAGGTCAGGGATGATCACCACTATAATGAGAGCCTTCAAATTCTATAATAATATTATTATATAAAAATCTATAGTTAAATGAAATACTGTTATAGGACACATAGTATATAGACCGTCATGTGTGAGTACTCGTAAGAAGACAAGACTCCCTAGCATGGAGTTCGCAATTGGTAATCTCCAAGATGGGTGATTATGAGAATAGATCCACCAATAGTAATTTCTCATGTTGTAGTGTCGTCGGATATTGATATCTTGACTGTTTGTAATGGTCCTTAGACTAGAATATTATCAATAACTCACGTCATAACTAATGCATAAAGATTTTTTTGACAAAAACTGTCATGTAGACAGTTGGTGGGAAATTGGATGCATTGGGTGCGTCATGAATGACATGTTGTTAATGGATAAGTCAAGGAAGGATTTATCCCATACATATTTATGGAAGTAGATATCTTGGGCCCTTTGATTGAAATAGAACTATTTCCCAAATTCCATGGCCATGGTGTAACGACAAGTTTATTTCTTGATGTCAAATAATGAAAGATCAATCATATAGGTTTATGACACTTCCATGAAACCTACTTGATGATATATTTAGACAAAGGGATTAAATTACACAGTATGCATCTATATGAGGTTACACATCAATGCAACGTCAACTTCTTTCTCTTAGGTTCCATGAACCGTTGATAGACAGTAATCTTGGACTTTGGGAAAGCCCTCATAATGCCAACAAGAATGAGTCCTAGATGGGCACACACTAAGTGTATCCAAGTATCTCAAGTAGAATAAAGATTATTCCCATACATGGTTTAATAATTATTCATATAAGACTAAATCATTTTAATGTTGTAGGAAGAATAAAATGAAACAAGTACATTCCATGTATTACAGGCCATGTAGATTTTATTTTGAAAAAAATTACATGACATTTATTATTGAATGAACACACAGTGTAGTTTTTATTTTGGAAAGGAAATGAATAAATGAAAACATGATATACATGTCATGTACATTGAATGTACATGACATGTGGTTTTCAATGAAAAACAACTAAACACCGTGTATTTATGATTTCAAACCTTGTAGTTTTTACTATCGGGATTTTGAGGAAATAATATCATTTTATTAAATGATATTTATTATAATCAGTGTCGGCGCATGTCAAGGAATTAATGACTCGAAATGGGGTTTTCAAAAGAGTTAATGAAATAAATAAACTTCGTAACTTGTTTATTCATTTTCATAACTTTAAAACCTCAAACCCGATAATTAAAATCATCACAACTACAACACCATTCCTAAGAGAATCATTTTGCCCAACAATTCTGGAGAATTATTTCACGGTTGAAAGAACCTCTTCCTTAATGAACACTATAAAGACTGAGAGAGATCCTATTCAATCAGAACAATATGATCTAAGGAGGACAACTCAAGAAAAGGTTTCTCCACACTAGCACCCGGAGACTCATTTGGAGACGTCCAGAGATACGAGGTGCACGTGTAGATCACCGCTAGGTGAAGTCTGCACTTTCCTTCTACGACATAATGACGAATCACATAGGAAGGTGATAAAGAATATCAATGATGAAAGAAACCCCAATATTTACTTCTTTCCAATTAATTAAATTAATTATAATCAAACTGTGACGATCCTATTTTGTTGTTCCGGGACCTTTCTTCTTCATTCTCTATTTCTGTGAATCGAACCATTGAGACTGGCATTTGTCGTCGTGTTGATCCCAGATTGATTATTTCTAATGACAAAAATCCTATTAGGCACATACACCCACAAGCTTCTATTGTTCCTCGAACCATCAACTTGTCACTGGTACCAATCATCATACGATATCATATAATATAACTATAGTACTAAATTAAAACCCTTATAAATTTTATAATTCATATAACAAAAATACAAGTGATAATTTATTCTTATAAAATAATTCTTTTATACAAAAATGAAAACATTAATCCTTCAACGTAATTAATAAACCATTATCTGGGATTCATTTTCGTATTTTTTTAATACACCCTTCATTTCATTTCCCATTCACTGTCTCCTCAGGATCAGTGGTATAAAAATTCCTCCTAAAAACATGATGATACTCATAATGAGAATTATTCCTATAACATCAATTCTCATAATTTCCATTCATTACACATTTAATTCATTAAACCAAAGATAATAATTTAGGGGGATCATTATCATCATCTATTGAATTGACAAAAAATTTCAATTTTCCATAGAAATTACATGCAAGTGTCCTTATTTTCCATATAGAAAATATTTTAATGTCTCATTGACATTACCTTCTAGATGTCAATTTCCAAATTTATGAAATAAAGGAAATAGTTCCATTATTCCAATTTATTCAACATTATGCATGATCTTAGTGTATGTGATGTTTATATTATTTGTAGAGTTCAAGAGTTGGTTATAGTGGATGTTTTATATCATCTATCATGATAATTAATTAAGAAGAATCACAATATCTATCAACACCGTCATCATCCCACTATTTTCTCATCAACACGTAGTATATCATATTCACTGTTAATCAAGATCCTTTAGTTATTAGACATTATATAAAACTAAAAATAATTGTTTGAGGAACAATAGTCATATTGGGATATAACAGTATCATGTATAGTGATTTATATTATGTTTAAATCATTAAAAACAACCTTTTAATATATTACACCAAATTGTTAACAATGTTTATTCATGGTCATAATCTATAAAATCTTTTATGAGGTTTTTCATAGAAAATATGAATAAACCAAAGTGTATCATTAAGGTGTTTCAAAATTGGTTAATTGTAAGTCATGTTGTTGTGTATGGGGTAATTCTTGATTCATGATTTACAAGAATTTTTTAGATTTATTTCCATGATAACAACATATTATATAACCATGCCATCTTAATGTTTCCAAACATAGAAGTTATGTAATGAAAAACATAAAAAAACAATAAGGTTATCTTACCTAAATATCATCAATTTGAAACATAGGTATAAATTCCCTAATATAAAATTTCCTATATATACTTCCCATGACTTCTACTAAAAATCATATTATACCTATTTTAAACACCACAACACATGTTGCGAAGAGCAGGTACCTAATTTATTAAATAAGAATAATATACAAGGAAAAAATCCTCGATAAACAAAATAAAATTATTTAGTATGTAAAATTGATAAATAGAGAAAATTAATATTAAAATATAAAAAATTATTTTAAAGAGTTTTTTCTTGTGAACATCGTTATTCCTCATATATTTTTCCTATATATAACTCATGAAACACCTTTTGAATTCCTAAGGGAAAATCAAACAAAATAATGGGGTGATCTGAGATTGTCAATAATTTATCAATATAGTTGAATATATCATGATTAAATAATCATAATCATAATTTCATGTTAACTAAATTAAAACCTAGAAATTAAATCAATTAAATTAGAATAATATACAAGAAATAAATGATGATCAATTAAAGACATATAAATAATCATATAAGCATTAATCATATCCATGGATATTATAAATTATAGAATAAAGACGTGGACATAAAAAAATAATCTCATTACCTCTAAGTTAATAATGATGCACATATACTCTCAAGGCCACTCACAAGATATTATACAAATATGGGTAGAAAACCATTAAATATGGTTATCTAATTATTCACATGATACATGTTGATGCTTCATGTGGTAATCTACAACAGGACCACACACTTTTGCAATTAATTTCGGTTTATTCATCATATGAAATATTTTAAACTTAATAAAAAAATAAATTATAATATTGAAAAAATAACATTTAAAATGTTAAATCTTATAAAAATCAAATAAAAATAATCATAAAACATCCAGTGTAATATAGTGATTGCTATGAAAATTGTAAATACATAGATAATATGATCTTAATACAAAAAATAAAATTGTAATGATGATTTAAATAATACATATATTAATTTTTTATATTTATATTAAAGGTTTTAGTTTTTCGATGAATATATTTTCCAAAAATATAATATAAAAAACATTTTTAATGAAAATAAGATTTTCTATTTTTATAGATTTTGTTAAAAAAATATATAATAGAATATTATTAAAATATATTTATTTAAATATATAATTTTAAATCATTTAATATAACCATTAAAATATTTTTTTAATGACGTATCAAAATCTTTCTCATTCTATACATGTTAATATAATGATTGTTTTCCCATTTTCTGAAAATTCCAAATACCCACATTTTGGAAAATGACATGAAGAATAATCTATATAATTTCTATAAAAGGTTAAAAATGGGTAATTTATTATACTAAATATTTTTGATTATGTTAAAAATAGTTTTTAAATATTTTTAGTAAACATTAATTTGGAATTAAATGGATTTTCAACTAAAGAGAAAAATGCAACCATAGTTTCTGAAAACTATTTCTCAATATTTTTATAAACCAATGAGTAGGATGAAGGTTATTTTAGATAAAAATTCAATGAATAATCAGATGTTTTGGAAATAGAGTTGTTTTTGTATTACAATAAAAAATAACCCCCTTTCGTGGTAATCATAAAAATAAAAAATCACAAATAATGATGAGATTGTGAAACAAAACCTTTTCATTTTGGTATGTCTAGAATCATAAGACCCATAAATAAATTAAAATTAAATAAAAAAATTAATACCATTAATATGAATATAAAAAGGATATAAAATATCAATTGTAATGATTATACACAATAGTAAAAAAATAATTGGTAATTATGGATAAGTTCTAAGGATGTATAAGTGAGACATGAAACATTTACATAAGGTTCTAATTACTTTATATGTGTTTCAATACCCTACATAAAAATATATTAGTTTATTATGAATTTTATAAATAAATATATTAATATATATTTTCCATCATATAGTTTAATTATTGTATTTTATCACCTATTTATTAAAAATGTCTTATTAAAATAAATATTACGAGTGATAATTGATTCATTTTTCATGTATGTTTTACTTTGGTAATTCTAGTCCTTTTAATTTGATCAATTATGGATTATTCAATAAAATTTAAACATGATGTAAAAATAATAATATATATATATATATGAATTATTTGTTATTTATTAATTTTTTAGAATGAAAATGGATCACACCGTACATGGAGAAGGTAGGTTGTACATATGCATGACTTTTTTTTATCTTGGTGAATTGATTGAATAAATAAAAAGATTTTAATTAAAAAAATAATTAACATTTATATTTTTTATATATATTTTATATTATTAAAATTTATTATAATATCCATATTTGAAAAAATAGAATGAATAATATTTAATATTCCTACGTGGAGGCGGTAGTCGAGACATGCGCAGTAGGGAAATCATTTCTTTCAAATGTTTTGGATAGTAAAAAGTTATATATGATATTATATTTAATGAATTATAATTATATTATATATATCAAATTCATTATTGTTAACCATACATCCTTTAATGAAAAACAATTACTAAAAATGAATCACAACACTTTGTGAGGTAGTAGTCTGATATTCACACGAGCATTGTTATCGTATCCCCCATAGAATAGAAATTAAGAAGTTATTTGTGATATAATAAATAAAAATGTATAATAATTTAAAAAATATCACATATATATTTTGAATTCATTATTTTATGTATACTTTAATTTTGGTGATGGAAAATGAATTACATCAGTTCGCAAAGGTCTATTTTGATGTACAAAGAATCGATGAATTCCATTACCATCTGAGGGATGTGTATGTTGAAATAGGTTATTCTAATTCCTATATTATGTAATGATAGATGAATATAGTTATTTATAATAACATAATAAGAAACCAATATATAGGATATATTTATTTTATTATATTATCACTGTTTGAATGATAAATAAAATAAATACATGAGTCTAGTAATTCTAACTATTCTACAGAGATCGTCTTTAGTTTTTTACCTAAATCCATCAACGAAAGGAAAAATTAAATAATAATGGTCATACTATGTGATGAATAATTCAGGATGGTATTTTGGAACATGTTTTTTAATCTAATGGTTTGTGGATGTGGGAATAATAGATGAGAGGAGGGGGCCTTTTTAGAAGTACGGAGAGAAACACATGATATTTTTAAAATGGTAATGTGATGACATGTATTTTATTTTTGATATAATTCTAAAAAATGGGTTATTTTATAATCATAGAGATGTTAAGATGGAAAATAGAGATAAAAAGGTTGTTGGACATGTCTTAGGTTATTTTGAACTGTTATTATTTTAGTTTAATCGTTGATAAACAATTTTTTACCTTACATATGATAATTAATTTTTACTATTAACATTTTTCAATAATGATGGTGACTCTGTTATAAAATATATATTAGGGTTATTGAAAAAATAGAGTCAATTTTTGGAAATAAAATTCACATAACAGGTGGAAATTGATTTAAGTTATATAGTATACAAGATAAAGAGATATTTCCAAAAGTTAAAATCATCATAAGAATAGAATATTTTAATTTAAAATTTCAATGTGAAATTTATTAAAATTATATAAATTAGTATTATAGTACTATAATATATCTAATTTCTCTTTAAAACTAATTTTTAATATAATTTTACTCTTAAAATGATACAAAAAATTTCATTTTTCATTAAAAATAATTAGTTTTCAGTATTGTTTTAAAAATGATAATTTTTCTGAAAAATATAAAAAATTTACCCTCATATAATAATGATATTCCATTTTGGTAAATAATGTTCATTTTATAATATTTTTATAAAAATTTAATAATTTTTTAAATATGTGTGGAAGAGTCAATGAAATGTCATTTTAGAAAAATTAATGTTTCTTAGAAAACAATTGTTTTTCATTTGAATAATTTTTAATTTTATTTATAAACAATTAATAAAAAATATATTGATTAAATAATATTTTAATATAAATAATTTTATTAATTTTTTAGTTCTATTTATACCATCAACTTAGTTGATAGATAATAAAGATATACAGTCATATAATGCATTTATTCTTGTTGTTCCATGTTCTACAATAAATTAATGATTTTCAATATGATTAAATGGAAATATATCTTAAGATATCATATTGTTTTATTCTATTAGAATTTGGGTGTTTCATTCCATATACACTATTGAACAATTACTTTTTCCTTTAATGTCTTGTGGTGTTACATAAATAGTGATTTGTCAAATAGAGAAGAAGAACTAATGATATGAACAAGGTTTATGAAAAATAATTTTTATAGGAGCCCATAATTAATGATCGAATGTAATGATGTTTTAATATTATATATATTATAATTTTGAAAGTCAAGTTTTTTCCATATCATTTTTTCCTCAAATTATTAATCATATTTTACTATAATTGATTTATCTATAGATTCTTAAGTTTTGTGTTGGTAAGCTGTAATTCCATGATAATAAACTTGGTAGTGTTTACTAAATGATATGATATATCATTCTAGAAATTAAACGTAATGTAATAAATTGTTTTTTGATGAAGACAATGAAGATGAATTCATGATTCAGCCACTCCAACATCTGATCTAGAGTGAAAAATTGTAAAGAATCTGCCACATGAAATATAACATCAGTGACTTCATGTTTGAATTCACAACCAATTATAAAATAAGGAAAAAACTTGTAATATGATTATCATAGTCAAAATCAATTATTAAAAAGAATATTTTCAAAAAATAAATCCCCATTCATTTAATTTATGAGTAATAATACATGTTTTTTTTAATTTAAATCAATTATGAATTGGGAAATAAATAATAAAAAATCAAGAGAATCCTTTAAGAAACCATTACTACAACTAATTATATGAGAGGGTCAAATGAGATTTTTAAAAGTATCATGGTTATGTAAAAATTAATTTTTAAGCCATATAATTTAAGAATTATTTATGATACTAAAGGCAAGATCCACATAGGGGTGAAAATTAATGTAATACTAGGTAGTTAAATAAATTGGAGTTTTAACGTTTTAAATTGATATAACTATAATTCAATTTGAATAAATTGAATGTATGACTGCTTTTATTATATATTTGTTAGGGATTAAAATTACTAATATAAATTTATCATTGAACTAAAATTATTGGACTCCTCGCCTTATTAAGTAGCTAATGAATGATTTTAAAATTCCCTATCATTCTACTAATATTTAGAAAAAAATGTGATGCTTAACCATAAATTAATCATAATATTTGAAACCAATTTCTTATTTTTCAATTATATTTGAAAATCCCCATTATATATCAATAATAAATAATCATTAAACATACTAGGAAATTAAAAATGGTGTTAAGATGCTTTGAAACAATTCCACAGTTATTTAATTTACGTGACACAATTATCAATAATCATTAAATAATTCACTAAGAAACTAGATGAATTACAACATATGTAAAGAAGAATATTTAGATGGGGAGTACAATATATTCAAATCAACTAGTCATAATGAATTGAAATGAAACACAATAAATCATTTTTAATTACATTTCAGACATTGGATATGGTATTTAATTAACAAAATAAGATTATTTTTATTCAATTAGGTAAAAAAATAATCATTTAATGACGGTATTTATTCATGAAATTTGAATATTATAATATGGTAAAACCCATTATCTGTTTGATTTCATTTTAAATTGGAAATTGAATTAAATAATAAATGATAAAAATATAATAATAAAAAATTAATTATATACCCAAAATTTATAATACTCTATTACCTTTCTCCTCAACCTCCACCAAATTTAATCATTTTTATGTCCCCCAGTTCACTACAATTAATCCTTTAGGTACTCACTCTATTATCATTAATATACTAATTAATAATTTTGGGTTTTAATAAATCCAAATAATTCAATTCTATTACCCCCATGATCCATTAGAACAAGGACAATGTGACCTCCTCCTACTAGAGTTGGTAATGTGGTCATTAAATATAAGTGATTGTGTGGTTTATTTAAGAAATATTTCATCAATTTTGATTATCAATTTCGCTAAATATTTCATAAAAATGATGGCTGATGGTAATTTAATATTCTTGACATAACTCCAAAATGGATCTGTAAAAAATTGATGTTATTCCTATATTGAATTTGACATCAATGTGAAATATCTATCCCTTATTGTGATTATTATATAGATATTACATGAGGGGATTATTCTTATATGCAATGTTTTGTAGAACCTTCTCATCTTATATTAAGACATGTAAGATAGAGGGATACTACATGAGTATCAATAATTTTAGATGATCATTGAATTTTAATCTAACACATGGTTTGGAAATGAACTACTCATTTAGTTAGGGTTGATGATGATTATTCATATGTAGGGCTTGTTTGTGATGACTTATCATGGTCTTATCTAATATGAGGAGTGTAAAAGTCATTTAATCTTCTACAGTGATGTATTAATTTTGAGGTGTACATTGTATGCTATATTTTCATCATCTAGTAACATCCCCAAGATGAGTGTTTCATAAAAGATGGTGGACTATTATTTGTAATTTCTCAATCTCTATCTTTATTCAAACATATGATTTAGGATGGGTAAATTCATAGACATCATATAATTTATGTTGTTAGGAATGTGTGACAACCTCATAATTTCACACTTAGTTAAATTCATCATTTAAAATTCAATTGTAATCATATATAGTACATTGATTCCACTATAAAACTAATGATAGACTGCGAATACAAGTAGTATTTTTGAAAATAATTCCAAGAATAGTTTAAAAAATTATATTAAACAATTCAATAATATTTAAATTATTTCAAAATTATTACTAAAATTACAAAAGTGTCTATAAAATAATTAATTAATAAATGTGAATGAATAAAATTAAATTTATATTAAAAATTTATAATGAATTAGTGTAACACCGGAGACTTTTATGTTATATAAATCATCAAAGGAATCTTTTTCTACACAACACTTGATTGGCTTGCTTTACACGAAATCGCGACCTTCCTCGATAGCGTGTGTAGTGCGCAATACCGAGTTACACTAAACAACGATATGCTATTAAAATATTATTAAAACTAGCCGTTATGAATAGTAATAACCACTTTTTTAAATTTTATAAATTTTATTTTTCAATATGGACTTCATTTTTGGATTCGGAATATCGAAATTAGCCTAGGGTGAAATTTTGGTATTTTTCTGAAAACTTTCAATTTTTGATGAATAGTGAAACCACTAAGTGGTAGTTAAAAAACTGAATTTTTCATAAAACTTAATTTTACCACTTATGTGAGTGGAATTTCGAAAATCCGAGAGACACGGTTAATATCAAGGACTAAAATGTGGTTCAATGAGATGAAAATAATTTTTGGTGAATAGTAAATTTTTACTTTTTTTTACCACGGTAAAAAGTAAATAGGGTAATTAAGGGTAAAGATGATATTATTATTACCCTAAAACATGTCCTAATTCTATTGGATAAATTTAATTCGACCAAAAACAAACTTAGGAATAAAATATGACCATTTAGGCCCACTTAGATTAGATTAGGACATTTATTAATAATTTATTTAAAGAAGGGTTAAAATAGTTAAAATCAATGTTTAATAAGTAAATAATTTTTAATATGGGGTTATACATAAGATAAATTAGACTATAAATATTCATTAGAAATATAAAAAGATTTCCTACATAATGGTATTTTATTTGTAATTTTTAGACATTAAATTATTTAATTTATTTATGACACAATGATGATGCAGTAATTATCTTATTAATGAAATATTGACAAAATTGATGTTATAAACACCAAACTAAATGTAATATGAGTCTTTTTATGAATTAAACTAATTTTATAGGTTAATATGACATGATAGTATTGATTTAATTAACTTGGTTTGAACTAATAATTCTGTTATGTTTTTCACAAAAATCAATTACTAAATAGTTTCAAAATTGACATAAAATAGTTTTTAAAACAAATATTATATTGGTAATTGTTATTTTATTCCTAAAAATCTAAGTTTCAGCCAAATGACTTAGATAAGGTTATATATATTAATAATAAACAACTTGGGGTTTGTTTGGCTGCTTATAGTAAGTTTATTAACCTTATAGTATAAGAATTCAAGAAGACATGGTAAAAGTAAAATTATTTAACTTAATGTTAAATCTAAATGATAAGGTTACAATAGGAACCTAAACTTGTCTAAATTCTATTGGATAAGAGGATTTCGACCCATCCCCACCTTATCTCTGAAATATATCAATTTGGAGATATTTAAAACCGAAATTTACTTTATAATAAAATAATAGTTTTTGTTATTCCAATGGTGCCCCTCTCCTCCCTTATAAAAGGGAACCTCCTCCCCCTCCTCCTCACACCAATTTGAGCACTCATGCTCGGCCAAACCCTGCCAATTTCTCCTCTACACTTCACTAGAATAATCCTAGAGGTCCTGGTATTCTTCAAAGACCAATCTTAGTTCCCTAAGTGGAGGATTCAAAGAGGCGTTTCAAAGGAGAGGTAATATCCATTACCGATCTTTTCAATTTCATTCTTCTTCAACTTCTTCTTCTTTAGTTGTTTCATGATAAAGTAATAACATCAGTATTACTTACATACTGATATGTTATTATAAATATGAAACAACCCTAATTCACCTTCTATCCATCCTATAGAAAAAATGAAATCACCGCGCGTGCGTACGTACGGAATACCGTCTCCACGCCGTGGTGTAATCTATTTTCCACCACCACCTTACAAGGATGGGTATAATGGTGTAATGAGTAACTATATATGTTTATTATAAAGTGATATTATTACTCAAATAGTATAAATACACTTAAATAAAATTCCACGATCATGGGAACAATATCATCGCTCGTGCGTATGTACGGAATACCGTCTCCACTATGTGATACGACTCGTTCTACATGATCATAATTACATAGTAATTATATAAATGAATTGAATTAATAAATATGATATATTTTACACTAATACCATTCTGGATATAAGGTATCAATAACCTTAAAAGAAGAATTAGAATTTATTCGGCAAAACACGCATAAGAACAAAAGGCAATAAAGACTCGAGTAACGAGTAACAATGAACTATTACTACTAAGAAGCTAAGAATATGACCATATATGACATCATAAAAATAAGTATGATTCTGGAATAAGTCAATAACATTATTTAAATCATTATATAGGAGGTTCGGACACTTACAAAGCAAGTCGAACCTAAGGTATGGGAAATATCACAATCTCATTTTTATCAAAGATTGTTTATACTTTGGTATTTACTGGGGTGTATTTTATCATCCACATCCATGTTTCTTCAATATGTAATTTTATTTCCATCCACCTATAATTGTTTAAATCCAATTTTACCCTTCGGTAAGTTTTTAGTAAAGGATAAGAATGGAATCTTTTGTCGTTTTTTCGTACGAGGTACTTTTTGACTTTTCCGACAAAAGTATGAGAAGAATGTTTTTTTAACTTATGCAGGATGAATGGATTTTTAAAACATTATTTCCAAGAAGCTTCCTATACAATTTTTCAAGTTTATTTTTAATAAACTTCTTTTAGTTTATAATTGTACAACATGTTAAGAAAGGAAAAATGTTTTGGAAGAAGAAAGGATATTTTCCTCAAGAATGGAGTTCAAGTGTTTTATCAAAATTATTTTCCATCTAAGATAATAAAGTGTTCTATTTTTATCCCTATTATTAAATTGATTATGTTTTGATGGAAATATTTTTTTTATTAATTTCGTTATCTTATATGAATTTTTTTATGATGTCACGATGTTAAATATTCCCATTTTTATTACATGGGTTATGAAATGATGTAGGATTTATGATTTTGTGGAACACATAAGAATGGTATCATTATGAGATGGGTGGGACCTATATCTCCCTCCAATGCATTGGGTAAAGATTTTATATCTCATGAGATAGATATGGCTGGAACGGTAGGTTATACCGGTTTAGTGAAACAGGACTGAAACGAGGGTGACTCGGTTCAGAAAGGGACTTTTTCCACTAAGATAGTCTTGACAATGAGTCTTGACTAACATGAAATGATTCTCTATGATTATGTGTGAATGCCACAAAGTTTCATGTTTTAAGTTATGATTATTGTGATTACATTTCACTGCCATGGTTTATCCCATGTTATGAAATTATGATCTCTTTTTCCGGATAAGATTTCCGAAAGTTATGTGCTTGTGTATACGATGTGATTGTTATTTCTTTTGTTTACCCTTACTGAGCATTTGATCTCACCCTTTTGTATGTTTTCTTTCCCAGTTCAGAAAGATGGTTATTAAGTAATATATTCCAAAAGAGACTATAGATATGATGAAATAAATGGGAGACAGTGTAGACGCTTTATGAACCAGTTGTTTATGTTTCCCAGTTTCTAAAGACACTATACCTATACGGTCCTTTTGTGGTTTTGTTATATGTTGTAATAAGTATGCTTCAATTTTGAAGTATTAACAGTGTATGTAAAGTATGGGTCGTTATAGTTGGTATCAGAGGAAAGGTATAGTCAACCTTTGGAAACTAGGATGTGAAAGCCTTAGTATGAACCCTAAGGATAAGTCTAAGCATAGAACACAATCTTAGTGTTTTAGAAATGGCCATGAATCACCTAGGATAATACCTTAAGTGTGAATTTTTTTCTTGATTATGTGGTTTTCCTATTATAATTTTTGTTTCTCACACTATTCTTCTTGGTTTTAGTCAATGGCTGGAACCCGAAGGAACCGTGTTAATGCGGAATGCGACGGGCAATGCAATGATTGTCCCCCTGAGCAACCAAACGTTATGGTAGCTAGAATGCAAAATCTTGTAGCCATTCTCACACAAATTTTTCAAGCTATGAATCATGCAGGACTTCCAAACGAGCAAAGAAAGGAGCAACATTCTTTTGAATCCTTCATGAGGCAGCGTCCACCTTCTTTCAGCTGGTCTATTGATCCATTAGTTTCTGAACAATGGATTAGTACTACTGAAAAGATATTTTCAGTTTTTCAATGTTCTGAACATGATAAAGTCATCCTAGCAGTGTATAGTTTGGAAGGAGATGCTGATCAGTGGTGGAATCTTATTAAGAATACTAGGCAAAGGGATGAAATTGAGTCCATGGAATGGGATGAGTTCAAGAACTTATTTTTCAATAAGTTCTTCCCTCGTATTCTCCGAAAAAAGATGGAGAAAGAGTTTCTTGAACTGAAGCAAAAGGATGATGAATCTCTTGGTACCTATGATGAAAATTTTACAGGACTTCAAAGGTACGCTTCTGGTATTATTATCTAACCTAAGAGTAAGATCGATCGATTCTTTAGTGGCTTAAAACCAAGTCTTCGAAGGGCATTAGCCATAAGGGACTTCAATAGCTACGATGAAATCGTTAGATGTGCTCTCAAAGTCGAGATGGAGATTGGAGTAACCCATCAGTCATATGGGTTTGATAAGAAGAGGAAAATGGAATTCAAAGGAAAATCTAAATAGCACACTGAAAAGAAGATGAGCTTTCCCTTATGCTCAAAGTGTGGAAATAAACATGGAGGGAGTTGTCTTAAAGGGACATGTAAATGTTTCAGATGTGGAAAGGAAGGTCATCGGGCATTTGAATGCCGCGATAATGGGAAGAAGATGTATAATGATGCAAAAAAAGGAAGTGATACACAGAATGAACCTACTACACTTCAATGTTTCAAGTGTAAGGAGATGGGGAATTATGCCAATCAATGCCCAAATCCAAGGGATGATGATGATGGTCGACGTCAACAAACTCTCAATGATAAAGACAAAGGAAAGTCACATGCAATTTCTATCAGCAATGTGGAGTATGATAACGATGTGGTGAAAGGTACAATTACCATCCACTCTAAAGTAGCAAATGATTTATTTGATTCTAGATCCACCCACTCTTTTATTTCTCAAGAATTTTCTAAGGGTATCACCGTATTACCTCAACAATTAGATGTTGAGTTAGCTGTGACAACACCTAATGGCACAACAGTCGCATCAAAAGTTCAAAATTCTTCTCCAATCGAAGTTTGTGGGAAAGTGCTTCCTGCAAATCTTGTGATCCTTCCTTTAGTGGAATTCGATGTGATTCTTGGCATGGATTGGCTTTCATTATACGGAGCTCATATCAATTTCCAAATAAGGGAAGTCACATTTCATATTCCAGATCAATCTATGATCTTCTATCAATGCAAGGATGAACACAACCTTCTAGTGGGAATTTATTCCATTTTATGGGTATTTATTCCACTAAATGAAGGTTATTTATCTCAAATGGTTGGTGAGAAACTCGCGATTAAGAATATGCCTATCGTACGGGAGTTTGATGATGTCTTGCCGGAGGAATTACTAGGTCTTCCACCAAATTGTGAAGTTGAGTTTTCAATAGAACTCGTACCGGGTGCTTTGCCTATTTCAAAGACACCTTATATAATGGCCCCAATTTAGTTGCAGGAATTGAAGAAGCAACTCCAAGAGAATCTTGATAAAGGATTCATACGCCCTAGTGCGTCACCTTGTGGAGCACCTGTTCTATTTGTAAAGAATAAAGATGGATCAATGAGACTCTGCATTGATTATCTAGAACTTAACAAAATCACTATCAAGAACAAATATCCTCTCCCACGCATTGATGACCTATTTGACCAACTACGCGGAGCTCAATACTTTTCCAAGATTGATCTTCGTTCAGGGTATCATCAATTAAGGGTGAAAAGGGAGGATATACCAAAGACGATTTTCCGTACAAGGTATGGACACTATGAATTTATAGTGATGCCATTTGGTCTTACTAATTCCCCTGCTATCTTCATGGATCTGATGAATAGTGTTTTTGGAGACTATCATGATCAATTTGTGGTAGTCTTTATAGACAATATTCTTTTCTATTCAAAGATAAAGGAAGAACATGAAGATCACTTGAGAATTATATTGAAGACCCTGATAAAGGAGAAGCTTTATGCCAAATTTACCAAGTGTGAAGTTTTGCTTCAAAAAGTTGCATTTTTGGGTCACATAATCTCAAAAGAGAGGATATCTGTGGATCCAGCAAAAATAGAGGTTATCGAAAGATGGTCGAGACCAAAAATAGTAACTGAGATCCGAAGTTTTCTTGGTTTGGCTGGATATTATCGACGTTTTGTGAAAGATTTTTCACGATTATCTAATCCACTCACCAAGTTGACTCGGCAAGGAGTTAAGTTTGTCTGGAAGGAAGAATGTGAAGAGAAATTCAAGGCGTTGAAAAGAAGGTTATCCAGTGCACCTGTGCTCACACTGCCTTATAGTGGAGAAAGGTTTGTGATCTATAGTGATGAATCCAAGAAGGGATTAGGGCGTGTTCTTATGCAAAATTATATGGTGATAGCTTATGCCTCACGACAGTTGAAAATCCATGGGCAAAATTACCCGACACATGATTTGAAGTTAGCTGCGGTAATCATTGCATTAAATATTTGGAGGCATTACCTTTATGGTGAAAGGTGTGATATTTATACTGATCATAAAAGTTTAAAGAATATTTTTACACAAAAGGATATGAATATGCATCAAAGAAGATGGTTGGAGCTGATTAAGGATTATGACTGCTCAATCCATTACCACCCTGGGAAAGCAAACAAGGTGGCAGATGCATTAAGTTGACAAGACCATGCTAGTTTATCCATGACGAGGATCACAAAAGATCCAATATTTATGGATTTACAAAGGATGGATCTGGTAATTATAATGGAAGGGGAAAAATCTTATCTTTCTCAAATGAATGTTCAACCATCTATACATGTGAAGATTAATGAGGCACAGAAAGAAGATGTCGAGTTGCAAAATAAGGTGATAAATGTTCCTTAATTCAACCTTGATTGTGATGGGATAATAAAGTTCAAGAATTGGGTTTGTGTTCATCCCATCCCCGAATTAAAGAAGGAGCTGCTGGATGAGGCTCATAGTTCTTCATTCTCTATTCATCGTGGAAGCACGGAGATGTATAGGGACCTGAAAGAGTACTTCTGGTGGGATGGCATGAAAAGAGATGTTGCTAAATATGTCTCTTGATTCTTTGTTTGTCAACAAGTTAAAGCAGAGAGACAGAAGTCTAATGGGATGTTACAACCATTACCCATACCCGAATATAAATGGGAAAACATTACTATGGACTTTGTCACAGGACTTCCTAAAACATCCAAAGGCAATAATGCTATTTGGGTCATAGTTGATCGTCTTACAAAGTCTGCACACTTCATTTATATTAGAGAGGATTTATCTCTGGATCAGCTTGCCAGGATTTATGTAAAGGAAGTGGTAAGATTGCATGGAGTACCACTTTCTATTATATCTGATCGGGATCCGAGATTTACCTTGATGTTCTGGCGAAGTCTTCAGCATACTCTGGATACAAAGTTGAGTTTCAGCACTTCTTATCATCCTCAGAAAGACGGTCAGTCTGAGAGAACAATTCAAACCCTAGAAGATATGTTGAGAGCTTGCTCTATGGATTTCATAGGAGGTAGGGATCAATACCTACCTTTGGTGGAATATTCTTATAATAATATATTTCACTCCAGTATTCAGATGGCTCCTTATGAATCTCTCTATGGAAAGAAATGCAGGACTCCAACTTGTTGGGATGAAGTTGGGGAAAGAAAGCGATTAGGACCTGATCTCGTTGATGAAATGGCAGAAAAGGTCAGATCTATTGAACATCACATAAGTGCAGCCCAGAGTCGACAGAAAAGTTATGCCGACAGCCGAAGAAAAGACCTAGAGTTTGAAGTGGGCGATAAAGTGTTCTTACATATATTTCCCTGGAAGAAATTCATGAGATTTTGAAAGAAGGGGAAGTTAAGCCCTAGATATATCAGTCCTTTCGAAATACTGGATCATGTAGGGAAGGTAGCTTACCGATTGTCACTTCCACCGAATCTCTCTGAAGTTCACTATGTGTTCCATGTATCTCTCCTAAGAAAGTACATACCTGATCCTTCACATGTACTCAGCTCAGAAGTTGTACCGCTGGAGCAAGATCTTTCTTATGAAGAACAACCGATGGAGATTCTGGATCGTAGCGAAAAAGTCCTACGAAACAACACCACTCGATTGGTGAAATTTTTATGGAGGAACCACCAATTAAAAGAAGCTACATGGGAACTTGAGGATATGATGAGGGAGAGGTATCCTCATCTGTTTGTTACAAAGTGACGAATTTCGAGGGCGAAATTCATTTTAAGGGGGGTAGAATCTAACAGCCTCGACTTTTGAGTTATAGAAATCATCAAATGAATCTTTTTCTACACAACACTTGCTTGACTTTCTTTACACGAAATCGCGACCTTCCTCAATAGTGTGCGTCGTACGCAATACCGAGTTTCACTAAACAACGATATGCTATTAAAATATTATTAAAACTAGCTGTTATGAATAGTAATAACCACTTTTTGAAATTTTATAAATTTTATTTTTCAAAATGGACTTCATTTTTGGATTCGGAATATCGAAATTAGCCAAGGGTGAAATTTTGGTAATTTTTCTGAAAACTTTCAATTTTTGATGAATATTGAAACCACTAAGTGGTAGTTAAAAAACTCAATTTTTCATAAAACATCATTTTACAGCTTCTGTGAGTGGAATTTCAAAAATCTGAGAGACACGGTTAATATCATGGACTAAAATGTGGTTCAATTAGATGAAAATAATTTTTGTTGTATAGTAACTTTTTACTTTTTTTACCACGGTAAAAAGTAAATAGGGTAATTAATGGTAAAGGTGATATTATTATTACCCTAACACATGTCCTAATTCTATTGGATAAGTTTAATTCGACCAAAAACAAACTTAGGAATAATATATGACCATTTAGGCCCACTTGGATTAGATTAGGACATTTATTATTAATTTATTTAAAGAGGAGTTAAAATAGTTAAAATCAAAGTTTAATAAGTAAATAATTTTTTAATATTGGGTTATATATAAGATAAATTCGACTATAAATATTCATTAGACATATAAAAAGATTTCCTACATAATGGTATTTTATTTTTAATTTTTAGACGTTAAACAATTTAATTTATTTATGACACAATGATGATGCTGTAATTATCTTATTAATGGAATATTGACATAATTGACGTTATAAACCCCAAAATAAATGTAATTTGAGACTTTTTATGAATACCACTAATTTTATAGGTTAATATGACATGTTAGTATTGATTTAATTAACTTGGTTTGAACTAATAATTCTGTTATGTTTCTCACAAAAACCAATTACTAAATAGTGTCAAAATTGACATAAAATAGTTTTTAAAACAAATATTATATTGGTAATTGTTATTTTATTCCTAAAAATCTACGGTTCGGCCAACTGACTTATATAAGGTTATATATATTAAGAATAAACAACTCGGGGTTCGTTTGGCTGCTTATTGTAAGTTTATTAACCTTATAGTATAAGAACACAAGAAGACATGGTAAAAGTAAAATTATTTAACTTAATGTTAAATCTAAATGATAAGGTTAAAATAGGAACCTAAACATGCCTAAATTCTATTGGATAAGAGGATTTCGACCCATCCCCACCTTATCTTCTAAATATATCAATTTGGATCTATTTAAAACCTAAATTGACTTTATAATAAAATAATAGTTTTAGTTATTCCAAAGGTGCCCCTATCCTCCTTTATAAAAGGGCACCACCTCCCCCTCCTCCTCACACCAATTTGAGCACTCAAGCTCGGCCAAACCCTGCCACTTTCTCCTATCCACTTTACTAGAATAATCCTACAGTTCCTGATCATCTTCAAAGACCAATCTTAGTTCCCAATGTGGAGGATTCAAAGAGGCGTTTCAAAGAAGAGGTAATATCCATTACCGATCTTTTCAATTTCTTTCTTCTTCAACTTCTTCTTCTTTAGTTGTTTCAGGATAAAGTAATAACATCAGTATTACTTACATATTGATATGTTATTATAAATATGAAACAACCCTAATTCACCTTCTATCCATCCTACGAAAAAAATGAAATCACCGCGCGTGCGTACGTACGGAATACCGTCTCCACGCCGTGGTGTAATCAATTTTCCACCATCACCTTACAAGGATGGGTATAATGGTGTAATGAGTAACTATATATGATTATTATAACTTTATAATGATAATGAAATAGTATAAATACAATTAAATACAATTCCACGATCATGGGAACAATATCATCGCTCGTGCGTACGTACGGAATACCGTCTCCACTATGTGATGCGACTCGTTCTACATGATCATCATTAAATAGTAATTATATAAATGAATTGAATGAATAAATATGATATATGTTACACTAATACCATTCTGGATATAAGGTATCTATAACCTTAAAAGAAGAATAAGAATTTATTTGGCAAAACACGCATAAGAACAAAAGGCAATAAAGACCAGAGTAACAAGTTACAATGAAATATTACTAGTAAGAAGCTAAGAATATGACCATATATGATATCATAAAAATAAGTATGATTCTGGAATAAGTCAATAACATTATTTAAATCATTATACAGGAGGTTCAGAAAATTACAAAGCAAGTCGAACCTAAGGTAAGGGAAATATCACAATCTCATTTTTATCCGAGATTGTTTATACTTTGGTATTTACTGGGGTGTATTTTATCATCCACATCCATATTTCTTCAATATGTAATTTTATTTCCATCCACCTACAATTGTTTAAATCCAATTTTACCCTTCGGTGAGTTTTTAGTAAAGGATATGAAAGGAATCTTTTGTCATTTTTTCATACGAGGTACTTTTTGACTTTTCCGACACAAGTATGAGAAGAATGTTTTTTTAACTTATACGGCATGAATGGATTTTTAAAACATTATTTCCAAGAAGCTTCCTTTACAATTTTTCATGTTTATTTTTAATTAACTTCTTTTAGTTTATAATTTTACGACATGTTAAGAAAGGAAAAATGTTTTTGAAGAAGAAAGGATATTTTCCTCAAGAATGGAGTTCAAGTGTTTTATCAAAATTATTTTCCATCTAAGATAACAAAGGGTTCTGTTTTTATCCCTATTATTACATTGATTATGTTGTGATGGAAATATTTTTTTATGAATTCCTTTATCTTATATGAATTGTTTTATGATGTCACGATGTTTAAGATTCCCATTTTTATTACATGGGTTATGAAATGATGTATGATTTATGATTTTGTGGAACACATAAGAATGCTATCATTATGAGATGGGTGGGACCTATATCTCCCTCCAATGAATTGGGTAAAGATTTTATATCTCATGAGATAGACATGGCTGGAACGGTAGGTTATACCGGTTCAGTGAAACAGGACTGAAACGAGGGTGAATCGGTTCAGAAAGGGACTTTGTCCACTAAGATAGTCTTGGCAATGAGTCTTGACTAACAAGAAATGATTCTCTATGATTATGTGTGAATGCCACAAATTTTCATGTTTTAAGTTATGATTATTGTGATTACATTTCACTGCCATGGTTTATCCCATGTTATCAAATTATGATCTCTTTTGCAGGATAAGATTTCCAAAAGTTATGTGCTTGTGTATACGATGTGATTGATATTTCTTTTGTTTACCCTTACTGAGCATTTGAGCTCACCCTTTTTTATGTTTTCTTTCCCCGGGTCAGGAAGAAGGTTATTAAGTAAGATATGCCAAAAGGGACTATAGATATGATGAAATAAATGGGAGACAGTATAGACGCTTTATGAATCAGTTGTTTATGTTTCCCAGTTTCTAAAGACACTATACCTATACGGTCCTTTCGTGGTTTTGATATATGTTGTAATAAGTATGCTTCAATTTTGAAGTATTAACAATGTATGTAAATATGGGTCATTATAATTAGTATCATATATCAATTCCCTAATAAATAAATCCATTCAATCCTACAAATGTATATATATAATATGATTCTAAAATAAAACTAAAATATTATGTTAAATATCCATGATACCAAATATTACCATAACTATTAATTTTTTTTATTCCATTTTACTTATATGTACCACTAAACACATTTTTTCATTTCTCAACATCCCATTATCATTTATACAAATTATTTTTCGAAATATTTCCCTCCAAACCAAATTAAAATTTTCAATGAATGATTTTCTGAACTGAAACATATATAGGGATGACCTTATTTATTATCTGTATTAAAATATCAGCACAATTATAATTCACTTGTGACTATTGTGAGTACATATCATGTTTTTTTTGTTATTTATTGGTTTGTATTTCATGTTATAGGTTTTATGTAATATTTAGGATGTTTAGCTTTCATGATTTCAAATTAATAATATCATGTTCACACTATAATATGCTATATTTATCATCTACTGTTGAAATAATTATAATAACAAGACTTGATTAATTAATTATTATTAGTCACAAAGTAATGGTTTTAGTTATAATGAATATATAATATATCTTATTCCATTATAATTTTTATTCCATGATAATACTTAATATTAGATTTTTATTTTTTAAGATATATAGTATTCCATGAAGATGAAAATGATTTGAGAACAAACATTAATAGTTTTAGATATATTATTTCACTTCTATATTTCCTTACTAAATTATACTTCCTAAAACATACGGAAAAGTAGCTCCAATACATTATTATTATTTTTCTAAATTTTCCATTAAATTTATCTCCAATTAGTGTAAACACATATTTATATCCACTTCATCTAATTTCATGATGTCATTTTCCTCCACATTTATGTATGTGATATTATACAAATAAACATATCGATGACCAGAATGCAATGTTAGATCATCCCCACAATTTACTCATCATGTTTACCAATTAATATACATAGATGTTACCTAAAAAACATGAATTTTATAGAAATATATCCCACCATAATAGTTTTCAACAACGATCAATCATTAAATACTATTTGATGTTTCACCGGGAAGTATTTCAACATTATATATCATTACCATACAATTCCATCCTTTTGTTATATGGGAAACAAGGATTCACTATTTAAGTAGTGTATAGTTGGTGTTTATTATACAAATGTATTTTCAAAAAAGATTCCTCAATCATTTTTGACACATGGCCATAAAATATAGTTACACTTTATAAAATTCATAAGATGTTTTGGTAATTAAATAATGGATTCGACCACTCGTGATGTTATGGTGTTAGTAATATTATATGAAATAAGAATTAAAATCCACTATGAAAAGTTAATTTAAAATTAAAAATATATAATTTCATGGGATTAAAATATTAACAATATTGCCAATAATTTACCAATCCATAAATGATCCATTAAAATAATTTCATTCAAAATATAATATGTGTTTTAGATAAATTTTTAATAATGAAAATAATCAAAATTGATATGAAAAGGTATAACATGATGATTGTATTGTTTGGTAGATTATGTACTATGATCTCCTACCATGGGTCCATTATGATAATTTAATGATAATTATTCAACCTAATTCCATTTTTTGTTAATGGTTCAATGTATATCTAAATAAATTTGAATAGAAAAAAGGGGAATTTATTAGATATTGTAGAGGCTTAGTACTCTCTAAAATAAATTTTTTCATGAATCAATTATAGTCATGATATGTAAGGAATCAATTATTCTATTTAAATTAAACGATAACCAATCATTCCCTAATAAATCTAATATACTAAATCATTATATCCTATTTTTTAAATATCATTGATTGTAAATATAATTTAATTATCTATGTTTTTATATTTCCATGTTCACATCCTTTACCGCCCAATATTGTAATAGCCAACGAATTTTCATTGGAATGAGATTTCAACGAGTCATTACATAGCCTTATGAGAAATTCCCATGACACCCAAGGATATAAATAAATGTCAAAGGGTATCAAATAAAGGTGGGGTAAAATTTAAACATTATGAATAAAACTATTCAATCAAAATTCATATCCAAATAGATCACTAAATTATTCATGAACAATGAAAGACAATGCCACCACATTATTCATGTTAAAAACATCAGATTGTGAAACAAGAAAAGATAAAGAAATAATAAATGTAAACAAAGGAAGGACAACTAAATACATTAATAAGACCATAAGACACCATTCTAACCTAGCTCTGTGCTCCAATATCACAAAACAACCCATGTATTCTAAAGTGGTGCTTAAAAACATGCCATATGTTACCTTTTCCCTTGTCTTAAAAGAAAGATCGGTAAAAGAACTAATGTTCCAAAGATTTGATGAGTATAACACTCATTAGATGTTCCCCAGTGGCTTCCATACTCACTCTACATGGATTGAAGTGTTATCAAATTTATATAAAATAGTTTATGTAAAATAAATTCCAACAAATGGTTTATAACTATATATAAATAAGTTCAAAACCATTAGTATATAAATGTGAACAAGTGCTATTAATTTTTTTCCAATGACAAATCATTTCAAAAAAATACTATCAAATCATTATAACTATTTTAAATTATCCTTCTTCTCATACCCAATCCCTTCCACACACCCATGTAACCAACCATGCCAGCAACATTATGACAGTTCGATACTGATGAATGTTTTCACATCGATTTTCCAACTCATCCCAATGTAATTAAATACAATGTGACATTAACACATTGGGAAAGAGAAAAACTTCCTATTTAAAGTAAACTGTATATTTAAAATATGAACTCAAAATCTAATATACCCAAGGATCTCTCTGAAACACCTTTTCATTAAAACCAACATCTTATTGAAAACACATTTTTCCATCAAGGCCATTCACAAGATCAACCATTTCAATGAAACAAAATTTTATTAAAAAAAACCATTCCCAAAAACCATTTTGATATTACATAAAATCCACATTTTCAAATCTCCATATTAAATTCAAGAAACTAATAAAATTCCACAATAATTCAACGAGATTACACGATTCCACAAAATGATAAATCATAATTATGGAAGATTTGTTCAACAAAATGAACCATGATTTATCACCACATTCCATTAATGTAAATCAATTTGGAACTAATACAATCATTTCTAAGAATATGGGATGATATTAAGGCCACCTACCTCAACATTGTTGAAAAAAATTTACAATAAACGAAGAACACTCAAGGAACCGGGTAGATTCACAACAAAACCATTAGAGGTATCTTGTAGTAGAAACATTGAGGCCAAATATAAACTTATTTTGAGTCCAGAAACATATATCTACCCATGAAAGGTTAATATCAATGAAACTGATAAGAGAGGATAAGTATATCTATATATATATAAGAAGATATATCAAGAATGATGATGAATTACACTTACAATAATATTCGGGCGTGAAACACCATGGGAAGGCTCCATATTGACTCTAATTTTCATTAGAGAGGATCTTCTATAAATAGTGGTCGAATTAGGTACATTTAGGTAAAAAACTGAGGGAGGTAGGGATGAAATTAGTGAGATCCCATTTTTAAGGATGTAGATTTGACTTTGCGCATGGATTGACTGCATGGTTTGACAAACCGAGCACTAACTATGTGTTAGCTACTGTCATAAGGAAACCCACGCACGATCTCTTCATATAGTCTCCTTAACTATTATCCAACCATGAAAAAAATATTTCATCCAAAATAAATGGGTTCCAGGTTTCTTCTAGTATTTTTTCATATCTTGAAAAAATCATGCTTAGATAGTTCACCTCTCCCTTAGCCCTAAAACTTACTAGATGATCACTAAAACCTCCATACCATAATCCTTACACATTATAGACAAAAAAAATAACAAGGAAGGGGTTACAAAGTATGAAATTAGGGGTACATAACTATTCCCACCATTGGCCTTTATATCCCCAGAATGTAGAAAACCATGGGTGCTTTGAAAGACTTTCGACCAGAGATATTTCATTTTCCACTCTCCTTCCCAAGCCACTTCTTAAATATGACCATGTTTGCATAAAACCCACACTAGGTTGATGATGTTCACAAAATATACATTCTCTTTCCTATAAACTATCTTCATTGGGATATGTACCATTGAAGCATCCATCTCTATGTCAACATGATCCCATCTGATCACATGGTCAGGATCACATTGACACTTTTTAAACAGAAATATGTAGAGCACATTATACACCGAAATAAACCATGGTGGTAATGCAAAACTATATTCCACCTTTTTACCCATTCCATTATATAAAAAGGGCCTATGTTTCGAGGAGATAACCTTCCCTACTATCAAAATCAATGATGTCCAATCCATGTAGATATCCGTAAGAACACATGATCACTTACTACAAAGGAAAACAATCATTCTCAACTATCCAAAAAATATTTCTGATGAATTCGATCCATATTCATTCTCATTCTAATCAAATAGATAATCTTCATCATTTCTTGTTCAATAATCAACCCAATAATAGATGTTTCCCTTATTTCTACACATTATAGTGGAAAACAGAAAGGAAGCACATACAACGCTTCATATAGAGCAATATATATTGAGTCCTGATAGTTTTTATTATCTGTGAACTCCACTAAGGGTATATGATCCTCCCATGATACACCAAAATCCATTAAACAAGCCCAAAACATGTCTTCCAATTTATTTATCATCCAATAAGACTAAATTTCAATCTAACGATGATATCACATACACATAGTCAACTGAGTTCCAATGAATTTTTATAAGGATTTAACGAAATGATATGTGAACCTTATATATTGGTCTAACAAAATTTAATCTGGTACTCCATGTTTCCTTTCCACTTCTAGGATATATATTTTGGACAGATTCTCCACCATATGGGTTTCACAAATAGTGATGAAATTTCCTGACATGGTTAGTTGATCCACTATCACCCATATGGAATCTTGCTTATGGACTATTCATGTTAGACCTATAAAAAATCCATCATTATGTGCTCCCATTTCCACACTAAAACTGGTAAATACTATAACAGCCCTACCGGTCTCTGATGCACTTCCTTAACTTGCTAACAAGTTAAGAACCGTGAACCAAACTCAGCCCCCTTTTCTTTTAGGTCCACCAAAACTATTCCTTCAATTCATTATTCATATTTAGTATTCCCAGATGTAAACCTCATCTCAAATGGTGGTAATCATGAATAATTTTTTCCTAAAATGATATAGGGACAACAATCTGTTCTATGAACCACAAAACTGAATACCCATCAACTATCCATCCCACAATATTTTATCCACCATTGAGTTTTGAGCTCTTAACCAGGAATTACACATCAAATGATTGTGCCTATTTTACCATCATAAAAAAATAGATAACAATCATAATTAGAATAAAACAATGAAATCACCTCAACCGTTACATTTCAATGCTTGTCGGCTAGGACCAACATCAACTTCCATTCATCTGAAGCTTATTTTTATAACTGATCCTATGAATTTCTAATCAATGCATCTACCATTGAATTCTTTTTTCCTAGTTTATACATTAATTAAAAATAAAACATATTGAGATACTACATCTATCTACTTTTACATAGATTTAAATTCATTTGTGAGAAAATGTGTTTCATGGTTTTATGATCTATAAGCATAGTGAATTTCTCATCAAATAGAAAATGTATCCAATTCATCGAAGCATGGATTGTGGTAGATACCTCCAAATATTATTTTGGACAATTTTTCTCAGTCACCCTCAAAATCCTTGATCCATATGCCACCACATGGTCTCCAAACTATAATACATAACCTAACCCAGATCCAAAATATTCACAATAAAAAAATACCCATGTCTTGATTATTGAAAAATCAAGATGATTGCTGATTTTAAATGAAATTTCTACTATCAAAATGATTTTTATAATTATTCAGTCTATTTGAATGGATAATTCTACTCTGTCATATCTATCATTGGTGTGGCTAGTTTTGAGGATTTAGGCACAAAGCGTCGGTAGTATCCATCTAGAACAAGAAAACATAATATCATAAAGATATTATTTAGTTATTTTAAAAATAATATATATTCCATATTTTCATGATTCATAAAAAAACTTTTTCCAAAACCACATGGCCATGTAAGAATACTTCATGTATCCAAAAATCACACATTTACACCTTTTTATTAAAACGATGATCTTTAAAGGTTCCCAACATTGTTGACTAGTGTTTCCCATTTTCACCCCTTATATCTGAATACACAAATATGTCGTCGACAAACACCACACCAAAAGAATCTAGATATAACAAAAATATATGATTCATCAAATGATTGAAGACAGTTTGGGAATTCATTATACTAAAAGGAATGAATACATATTCATAGTGGTTATATCTTCTTATGAAGTATGTCTTTAGTATATTTTCCTTCCGAACTGGAAAATGGTGTTATTCTAATCACATGTTAATTAGAGAGAACCATTGTGATCCCATCAATTGATCGAACATGTCATTAATACATGGAAGTTTAGTACTGTTATTTATTGTATCATAATAAATATAATGATAATAATTATACAAACGATGCATTCAATATGATTTACTCATGAAAAAGACCGGTGTTGCCCAAAGAGTCATGCTCAGTAGAATGAAGCCCTTGCATTATAGCTTCGCAAACTAAACACTCAATTCACTTAACAATTTTGGTTTGATCATATATGATCTATGTAATATAGAATTGGTACCTGGATGGAGATCAATCATTAACTCGTCCTTCCATAGAGGCGGTAACCCTTAGGATTTTCTTGTAAAGACAACTTGAAATTGATCAATAATTAATAGAAATTTATTCTCCTAAAACTCTAAATTGATGTAATTATCAACACTACCCAATAATATGAGATTGTTCCCAATGTTGGTCCCAACATGCCCGTTCAACCATTCTTGATAAGTTTTAGTCACCTAAGGAGATTCTTGATGCCATCCTCAATTGTGAAACTACGTTTCCTCCCATGATAGTCATTGTAAGCCTTGAATATTGTTAGCTAATCTATAACTAGGATTACATAATTGAAAACCATATCCAATACCGATATTTCCAATTTAAGTTCAACTACATTATTTTTTATAGAACATGCTCTGCCCAAAATTACTTGACATTCAATTTCACCAAGAAGTGTATGGAGTTTTATCAAGGAAGGAATCATTTCTATTTTTAAACCTAGTATATCAAAAATAGTAGAATGTATGTATTAATGTGATACACCCGTATAATAAAACACATTCATAAAGTTATAGTTCAATTTAATTGTACCTATCACCATAGATGGTCCATCGAGATCATCTACAATCATATGCTCAGCTGCATTCAATTGCTTCATTGCTTCGCTATTCTCCCTGGTGCCTTTCTTGAGAATTCCTTTTTTGATAAGTCAAAGTTTTCAATGGATCTACATGACTAACTCTGCTATACTGATGTGTTTGATTCCACCATCCTGATCCTATCGAAGCATAAGATGATTGCGACACCTAAGCAGTCTCTTGAGCACCCATCCTCATAGAACTATGTCAAAATCTATTTAATTGTCCCTTCTTATTGAAATTATGAAAAAATAATTTGGGTTTTGTATACTAACAATTCATGTGGTAAAACAATCCACATTGGTAACAACCTTCATTGATCTTTCATAAGGGAGAAATATTAAATGATTGATTTTTTTATTCCGATACTCATTACCACCATAAAAATTGGTTTCCCTCTTTCACTTTCTCCCAGCATTAGTCTTTCCACCATTTTATGTATGGATTTTCATATATCCTCCACCAATATCTATTGATATACCTCGCTAATACATTATATCTATATTCACCATCTCTGTGTAATCCATAATACAGAGAACTGAAATCTTTTATTGAATATGTTGATGTATTCTATATTCGAATATGTGTCCTTCGAGGCCGCTCACACCAAATCTTATGGTTAAAATACAACAACATTACTAATATTTTCTGCATATTCTATGACCAAAATATTTTCATACATTAGACTAAAGAAGTCAATTTTCCTATGAATCTTGAACATTTTAGCAAAAAAAATTATTATAAAATTCCTCATAATTCTTCCCATTTTAGGCCATGATCCTATTAAGCATACCAAACTAGTTCCCCCAATGGCATACAAGATCCTAGCGCGTGTTCATTAGAAATTGAATTTGAGTTCCGATGATGTGCCAATGAAAATAAAGATACATTTCACTATACTCAGACACACCTATACTCTATTAGGATAAAACTCTATCTCGAAGATAGGTGGATTCTATTTCATGAAATGGATGGAATGATCCATGTTCAATGGATAATCCTTTCGGTTCCTAGTTTACATTAACTGAAATGGTTGTAAAATACATTGAACCAAATCATGGTTCACCTATGGAATAGGTGAAGCCATGTACTCTATATCTTCTTTCAGTTAGTTCATACATCATCTACCAGGTGCCAATTTATAAACAATCTAGAAACTCTATAAGTCTCCATATTTAGAATTTAATGGATTAGAAATTTAAATTCTATTACATCAACTATTACAAAATCATTTTCCATAAACAACATTTTTCAATGTTCATCCATTCCAGAAAACATTAAACATGTTATTTGAAAATTTAACAACATTCAGTTTTCCATAACGATTTCCTTTTTGAATATATTTCATTTGTAATGATGAATTTCATAGTTTTTTTTAAAATCAACACTTTTTCACAATAAAAATAATTACTCCAATTTACGTATGCATATTTAGTTGGAATTCATTCGTCAAATTAATGTCATGCATGTTTCATTGCTTAAACCCATGATAGTGTTATTTCAAAATCCTAGAAATGTCTCCCAACATATGTGTACCCAACTCCCTAATAACATGAAGTTCAACATAAATGGGTTTGCTATGTAAATTTATGATATAAATTTCTCATACTGATAGTCCTACTCTATTCTAATATTCCTACCCATGGAATAGAAAATAAGGAATTTCAACTCCAAGACCAAGTACAGTAATGATTAATTCAAATCAAAGATGGAACACACTGATGCCATTTGTAATGTCCCGCTAATTCTCTTTGGCTCGAGAGTACAATGAGTCATTACTTGGCCTTAAGTGACTTTCCCATGATTCCAAAGACTGGAAATAAATGACCAATGGCTTTAAAATAAATTGTGGTATGATTTAACCATTACGAATAAAACCATTCACTCAAAAACAATATCCAAATAGATAACTAAATGATGCATGGATAGTGAAAGGCATTCCAACCACTTTATTCATGTTAAAACCACATTAGAGTGAAAAATAGAGGATGATAATGAAAATATAAATTTAAAAAGCATAAGTACAACTATAGACTCTATGAATACCATAATACTCCATTATCCCCTAAAAGTTTCCTTTAATATCACTAAAAAACCCATGTATCACGATGTGTTTCAAAAAACAGGTGATACATTACATTTCCCCTGTCCCTCAAGATAAAATATTTAAAATCACCAATGTGCCCAAGTAGTGGTGAGTATAAAACCCATTAGAATTCCCAAATTACATCCCTACTCATTACACTACTATAGAAGATTTATCACATTTTAATAGATCAATTTATGAAAATCTATTTCCCAAAATGGTTCATAACTAAATATAAACACATTCCAAAATCGTTTTCCACCAAAAGTGTACAAGTGCAACTAAAATAAAATTTTCTAGTGAGCTATATTTTCAAAAAAATACTAATATTGAGTTATAACCATTTCACTTTACCATAATTGGGATACCCAAACCATTCCACAAACCCATGTAACAAACCATGTAGGCTACGTTATAACAGTTCCATAGTCATGAGTGGTATCTCATCAATCTACCATAAAGAAACTAGGTCTTTATATCTCATGTTCCATTCACCATTGGGAACTGAGAAAAAGGTAATATTTCAACCAGTCCCTATATATTTAATATGAAATCACACACTAATATTCTGAAGGATCATGCCAAAACACCTTTTTAATAAAACTACAATTTTATTGAAAAAGCATCTTTCAGTCAAAACCATTTCTATGAACAATAATTACAATAAAAACACATTATATTGAATAAAAATTTTCATAAAAACCATTAGATATTCCCTCAAGTCCATATTATAAAATCGCAATTTTAAATTCATGAAACTAATACAATTTGCACAATAATTCACTGAGATTACACAATTACACAATAATGATAAATCATCACTAATGAAGATTTATTGCATGAATTGAACCAATATTTCTCAACCCATTTAATTAAATTTAATAAATTTAAAACTAAACCAATCAATTATATAATGAGTAAATGAGAGTGAAGCCACCTACCACATTGTTCTTGATGAAAATTGATAATGGATAAAGAATACTCAAGAAAAGGGTTTAATCACAAAAAAACCATTTAGACCACTTATAATATCAAGATCAAGATCATATATCAATATTTTTTGAATCAAATATATAGATCTATCCATAACATCTGATTATATGAGAAACTAGTGAGAGGGGAGAAGTAAATCTAAGTAGATTTAAGAAGACGTGACAAGAATGATAAAGAACGACAATTACAGTAACATGACTTATAATTAAAGAATAATAAATATTAATATATCTTAATATAATTGAATTAAATTATAATAATTGTTTATAGGGAACACTATGCATAATAGAATACTCTATACACAATAACGATTTTCTCTAAGTTCTTATGTTGTACACAACACTGATTCATGCAAACAATTTATAATATTATTATTTTTAATGGTAGTTAACTCCTAGACATTGTATTAGTTGGATAAATAGAAATAACTATAACATTTTTAAACATGTTAATTAATTTTTTTTAATTTCTTTTAATTAAATTTAGAGGCCTAAAATGAGAATGAATCCAATTTAAGCATAAAATACTCTAATATTTTCTAAAGGTAGTTTGTCATCTTTTTGATTGAGAACCCATTTAAAATATAGTTTTCTAAATTTTATAGGTTAAATATAACAAAATATTCATATTTTTTTAAAGTGGTGAATACAAAATTTTCTTTGGTCTATTTTTTTATTTTTGTGATAAAATTGATTATTTGATGAATAGTGGAAAATACTGCATTTTAAAGAAAATTAGCCTTTTCATCCAACTTTTTAACATAGTTTGGTTATAGTTTTACTTGGATTAAATGTTTAATTATTTTCTCTTTTATCTTATAATCAAATTTTAATAATTTTCTGAAAAATTACATTTAAATTGGATATAGACAAACATCAATCATTTGATGGTTTTTATTTCTCAAAAACCCTTTTTCTCGATCCAAAAACATGATTAGTGTTAAACATAATTTTACAACATATGTGAATTGAATTTTTAAAAACTAAATTACATTTTTATAATCATGGTGAGTTTTTTTAATATCATGAAATATTTTATGAATACTGACTTCATTATTTTATTTACCATAGTCAATGGTATATAGGTTAATTAAATGTAAAATTAATATAACAGTAAGAACAAACTACCTTTATACATGTACTAATATAATTGGATAGGATATTGGTAACAACATAAATACATAGGCCATACTTTTGGCTATTGGGAGCCACTTGGGTTTGATAATGACATTTGATAATATTTAATTTAATGTTAAAGTAAATTTAACATAAACATGTATATTATTAACATTCAAAATTTAACATAGAGTTATAAAATTGAGATATTTGACTATTAATATTCATTATAAATCAAAAAACATCCTACATCATGGTATTTTATTTATAATTTTTATATATTACATATATATATTTATTTGTGACACAATAACGTAGTGATTACCATAATAATGTTAGATTACAAAAAATATATTATAAATATTAAAATAAATTTAAATTGAAAATTTTGATGCCATCCACGAATTATTGTGATAATTATAAATGTTATGTTTGAGTTAATTTAATTTTTTTAATTAATCGTGTTGTTATTACTTTAACAAAAAGCTATTACTAAATAGTGTCAAAATTGAAATAAATGTTATTTTTTAAAAAATATTATTTTATTAAATTATATAATAGTCTAAAAAATATAATATTCTTCCAAATGACTTATATAATATTTAAAATGTCATTAATTATACCCTTTAGGTTCTCAGGGAATTTTATTGTAAATATATTAACCATATAATATGAAAATACAATAAGATATGGTAATAGTTAATTTATTTGAGTAAGGGTTAAAACCAAAAGATTGTAATGGCCCGGGTTTTTGGGGTCCATTACTTTGTGAAAATATCGTGCTGGTTTTTATGGTCTGGGAATCTCGGTGAAGTTCGTTGTAATGGTAGGCCTACCGGAAGCCTTATCCTACCGGTAGCAGGCCTACCGGTAGCTCGGTCTATCGGTAGTTGCAACTACCGGTAGCTCTGTCTACCGGTAGCTCGGTCTACCGGTAGATGCGGCCTACCTATAGAGCGATCTACCGGTAGTTGCGGCCTACTGATAGCTCGGGCTACCGATCGCTCCAGCCTACCGGTAGCTCGGTCTACCGGTCTCTGCAGCCTACCGGTAGCTCGGTCTACCTGTGGCTGCAGCCAACCGGTAGCTTGGCTACAGGTCGCTGAAAGCCACCGATATCTCTCAGCTACCGGTGGCTCTGCCCTACCCCGCTGGTTCTTTCCAGCGGCGCTCCTTGCGCAATTAGGGTTTTAATTAAGCGTGTTTTAAAGCCCGGTAACACCCATAAATGTTTTAATTAAGTATTTAATGATTTAACCTGGTTTTTTGTCGGTTTAAACCACCCTACCACTTTAATAACATGTGGGGCTGCGTGGTCAACCCACGACCACCGCTCACGCGGTTTCACGTTCTTATCTCAACAGTCTGCGACCCTTATAACTAAATTGTTCACCGTGGGATTCTTCTTTTCCTCATTCACCCTGCGAGATTACCCTTCCATCAGGCGAGCCGCATCACTATGCGTGATGTTCCAGGCCTGATCTAAGCATTGATAGACGATGCTATTTTTGTTCAGCCGAGCCGCATCGCTATCCGTGAAGTTCCACGCCTGGCCTCAGTGTCGATCGTTGAACAACAAGTAAGTAATTTCTCCTTCATCTCTCTCTTTTGTTTATCATGCGGTGTGGGCGTACATTTGTTCTTTAGAATTAGATGAACCAGACCAAAATAAATATAATGAACGGATTCTATAAATAATGAAGGGGGGCTGTGATCATTGATGTTGTTTTATGTTATGATATTTTTTTTGAACTATGCGGGCTTACGCCTTCTGAAAATCATGGTCGTTAGAGGTATTTATCTGTGCGCTAATGAACCCCTAACTCTGGTAATGTTTAATAGATTGTTTTGTTGTTTTTAACCCTTTCTGTGGAAAGTAAATTGGTTAATCATGTATATTATGCGAAATAAATTGAGGCACCAGGATAAATGATTTTCTGTGATATACCTGGTTAAAGCACATGGAAATTGAAATCATGGAGTGTGTTAAATCTTATAAATCTGAACATACCGGCATGGACCTGCTTTGTGTTGGTGGTTGTGGCTTGGTTTTTTTCTTTTATGGGCCGATTGCTGGAGATGTGGGAGGGGATGTGATCCCCTATTTTTATAATCTCTGTGGTTATGAAATTGGGGATGTGATCCCCTATTGTTATGGATTCAGTGGTTGTGAGTTTTAAGACTGGGTGGTTACCTTGTTTATATCATGAATTGGGGTAGGATCCTCTATTGATGAAAATCCTTTTGGTGGAGGGGACACGGGGCGGCGTCTCGGGATGATAATTGGTTCTAGTACTTCAAGGGATCTCACTTATTCCTTTGTTGTTGTGACTATACAAGAGAACCGGGTGTAGACACTTAATTGACGTTTGGCGGGTTTTATTTCCCTGGTTATTCTTATGGTGTTAGTTAACCAGTAGTGCATAAACTTATTTAAACATTATTACTGAACATGAAACAAGAATGGGACAAATTGGTTTGTTGGCGAGAGTCGTGACTCACACATGAGTGATGTTTGTGTCATTTAGGCTGGCTGAAGAAAAACCTAAACTTTGGGTGACTGCTTGCTACCTATATATACATACTTATAGTTTTTTGTTTCTTATTTTCGCCCCACCCAACTTGAGCACTTTGTGCCGAACACCCCCCCCCCCCTTCGTGGGGGACGGTGTTTTTTCCAACACTATTATTAGTGACTGGTTATTAGCTTCTTTTCTGCTCCCTTTCCCGGATAGCCCAAGTGTCTTCGGGCAGGCTGTGATGGCCTGAGGTCCATTATTAGCCCAAGAATCTTCGGGGAGGGTAGTGTGGTGGTTGGCCAGGTGTGTGCGGCCAGTGGTTTCCCAAGTGTCTTCGGGATGAGGCCCAGGTGTCTTCGGGCATGGCTGTGGATCTTCTAGCCCAGGTGTCATCAGGCATGGCGATGGTTGTTCTGACCTAGTTGTTTGCAGGCATGGTTACGTGTGATAGTTGTGGCCCAGGTGTTTACGGGTGGGATTCGGCAGTGGGACTACGTGTTTTTGTGGACCAGCTGTGTGTGGGTGGGTGTGGAAGTGGGACTGCGGTGAGAAGGAAGGGATTGATTCGATGCATAGGATGTCTCAATAACCAGAGGGAAAGTGGCGTGGGGTACCCAACATCTATGTGCTCTTTTTATTATATATATATTACTTGACTTGCGTTATTTGGGGAGTGTTCCTTGGTGAGTCTTGGGTGGATAGTTTACCTTGTTAGGTGTTTGGTTTAATCCATCTCACGGGACTTTAGTACGTTCCCCCACTTGTGCACGAGAGTATTTGGTTTTCCTTACTGAGTGTACTTCTATGCTCACTCTACATATATAAAAACTGCTTTCAGGTTTCCAAGAGGACTTCAGGGATTGCGCAGGACCATACTAGCTCAGACATTTGGGGTAGTTGCAGTTTGTGTTTCTCTTTCTTGGGTACTTACCTTTGTAGTTACTTTTTGTACTTTGTGTCTTTTAATTTTTGGAACATGCATGTGGTAATGGATTACTTTTGGCTTGACTTTTTTTTAGTTTTGGTGTTGCTGGGTTTGATCATCTTATCTCATGATCCTATAAAACACAAATGGGTAATGCCTTCCATTTATGTGTACTTTCTATACCCTTGGTGCTAGTCGCCAGTCCAGGTCCAATTGAAGGCGGGTCTTGGGGGTCATTATCTCTCCTTCAACATAAATAAGGAAGGGCCTGGCAATCTGCTGACCCTTCCCTCATTTTGGTGAAGGCGGGTCATGACAGAATGGTATCAAAGGTGGAGGTTGAGAGATAGGACAGATTCTGGAGTTAGACACAGTGGGGATTGCATGGGATGGTAGGGAAACAATGTTGGGTGACCATGGTGCGTGAATTAGGCTAGGGAAGACCGGCTAGGACACTGTATTTTAGGGCCCCCACGTGATCCGATGCAAGGACTCTGGACCTACCGAATGACCATGTGAGGCCACACTGATTTCAGGGTAGAGAGACCATAGGAAAGGTACATGCATCATAATGACTTGTGTTCTTGTGTTTCTGGGATGTTTTGGGAATGAAGAATAAATGAAAAGTTTATGAAGTTTTAAAGAACGACTTTCTGCACTAATTGAGCTTTGGCATTCCTTGTTTTCCTTGCAGCTATGGCACCGAGAAGGATACCACGTGTGGTATAGGTGATCAAGGACCCAGAGAATACCTTGGCCGATCGACAGAGTGCTGATCGAGAGGAGGAGGACGACCAGTGTCAGAAGACTCTTCAGGCCTTCCAGCGACAGACCCTCGAGAAGTATGAGGGCAGCACCTCTGACATGAAGACGGTAAGCTAGCTAGAGGAGTTGGTGATAGCCTTCGGCTTGTTCAGGGCTCCGACCGAGTACTGGGTTCCTCTCACCGACAGCCAGATGCAGGGAGTGGTGCTTCTGTGGTGGATTCTTTACCTAGGGGAGAGGATAGAGGATGAGGTGCCATGGGTTGATTTCGAGAGGGAGTTCCGGGTAGAATTCCTTTCCACGACGATGAAGGCGGAAAAGAGACAGGAGCTACTCTCCCCCCAACAGGGGATTATGTCAATGAGGGAGCTAGGGGTCATCTTCAAGGACCTTCTACGTTTTTCTTCGGACCTCTTTCATGACGAGGAGTCTCGGGCAAGACGTTTGGAGGAGGCACTCCATCCATCCCTCCTGTATGTTGTTACCCACTTTACCCTTCCGACGTACTTTGAGGTCTAGAAGAAGGCCGAAGTGGTGGAGAGGATGCATGCTCTAGGAGGAGTATCACGAGATGGGATCCAGCTAGGACCATTGAAGGGGAAGGCCATCGGCACTAGGCCTCTAGCATAAGGGCCCTCCAGGATCCGACCTGCAGGGAGCAGGCCACGAGAGTTTCAGTTCTGATCCCCTGGTCCTCACCCTTTCTCTTCAGGCATAGGGACACGGTGCATCATCTGTGGGAGCCCTAGATATCTACAGAGTCAGTACCCGGACATGGTACAGTACGACGGTGGCAGACAGCCCCACCACCCGCCCCAGCAGTAGCTTCCAGCCAGGCCATTCCAGCAGCAGCAGCAGCAGCAGAGACAGCGAGCTCCCGCTCCTCCGAGGGAAAAAGTAGGAGGAGGAGGCCAACCTCATGGCGCTCATTAGGGACTTCGACTAGGGCGTGGTCGAGGAGGTGGCCGACAGCCTAGGGGCAGAGGAGCTGGGCGTGGACAGTTACACGCCACAGAGGCAGCAGTTCATGCAGGGCCGAAGGATGTTCAATGTACGATCATTCTGTTTAGTACCCATTCTTATGCCATGTTCTATACCGAAGTTTCACACACCTTTTTTGAATCAGGTATATCACGTTCCTTGGTTCTAGATGCCAACAGACTCCCAGTTCCCCTGGTGTTGAGCACACTAGTCGGGGGTCAGACTGACTTGTTGATTGCTTGTCGAGGATGCAGACTGATGATAGGGCCACATCAGTCAGTTAGGGATCTTCTTCTGCTATAGATACATCCATATGATGTCATCCAAGTCATCGAATGACTATTCTCTGTGTGTGCCATCATCGATTGCTTCTAAAGAAGGTTAGAGTTCTCAGACTTGGGCGGCCGACGTGTTGTTTTCACCGGCGAGCGGAGCAGTCAGAAGGGCAAGAGGCAAGACAAACCCCTCCCCTTATTGTTTGATGAGTTGTTAGTAGGGTCACTAGATGCTGAAATGGTGGAATTGCCAGAGATCGTCTGTGGGTTTAAGGACATATTCCCTAAGGAGGTGATGAGTCTACCCCCTCGACATGATATCGAGTTCGGGATAGACCTGCAGCCCAGCGCTCGCCCAATCTCGATGGCTCCTTACTGGATGGCACCTTCAGAGATACGGGTGTTGCAGATCCAAATTGATGATCTGATGAAGAGGGGTTATGTTCAGCCAAGTACGTCACTATGGGGTGCTCCAGTCTTGTTCACAAAGAAGGAAGATGGTGGTCTCAGGTTGTGAATAGACTACAGGAGGATGAATCAGGTCACGATCAAGAATCACTACACTCTTCCGAGGATAGTCGATTATTTCAACCAGCTGAAAGGGGCAGGATGGTTCTTGAAGATGGACCTACGGTCTGGGTACCACCTGCTGAGAGTGAAGGAAAGTGACATCTTGAAGACGACGTTCAAGTGCAGATATGGAAATTTCGAGTTCGTAGTTATGTCCTTCGGTGTTACGAACTCCCTAGCTGTGTTCATGGGGATTATGAACTCCATCATCCGAAATTACTTGGATCGGTTCGTGGTTGTGTTCATCGACGATATCCTGATCTATTCGAGAACAGAGGAAGACCATGCAGAGCACCTGAGGACGGTTTTGGAGGTCCTCTGAGATCACCTGCTCTATGGTAAGTTGTCGAAATGCATGTTCTGGACATGAGAAGTGCACTTTCTTGGGACGTGGTGTCCAATCAGGGGGTAGCGGTGGACCCGTCGAAGGTTGAGGCAGTTGTATCATGGGCAGTAGCCAAGAATGTGGCAAAGTTCCGCAGTTTACTCGGGATGGAAGGTTACTATCGGTTGTTCGTACCCAACTTCTCCCGAGTAGGAGCCCCTTTTTCAGCCATGACCAAGAAGGACCGTGTTTTCGTGTGGAGTGAGCAGTGCGAGTCAGCCATCAGCTAGCTGAAGGAGATGTTAGTTAGTGACCCAGTGTTAAGATTACCAGAAGAAGGGGAGGCCAATGAGGTGTTCTGTGATTCTTCAGGACAGGGCCTGAGATGTGTGTTGATGTAGCGTCTAGAGGTGATCTCTTATGGGCCTAGGAAGCGACGACCTCATGAGCGTAATTACGCCACCCACGACCTGGATCTTGCAGCGGTCATTTTTGCGCTAATGTTATGGTGGCACTACCTCATCGTAGAACACTTTGTGGTCTTCACAGATCACAAAATCTTTTGGTATAACTTCTCCCAGCGGGACCTAAACTTGTGACAGTAGAGATGGGTGGAGTCCCTCCAAGATAACGACCTTGATATCTCTTATACTGAGGCCAAGGGAAATGTAGTGTCTGATTCCTTGAGCAGGAGGACGTAGAAGGATTCGGTCCGAGAGTTGTCGGACACCTGTAAGGCGATGGAGGAGTTGGCTGCCTTACACCTGGATGTGAGGATGGATAGCAGTAGAGGTTGCCTATATCAGATGACGGTGCATTCGTCTCTGTTTCAGCAAGTGGAGGAGTCTCAATGGGGAGACCCAGAGTGCGAAGTTATGCATGACCAAGTTGACCAGGTCAATGCTCTGGAAGGATAGACGGAGGATGGACAAAACTGGATGCTTTCCCAGGGAAAGTTGATTGATCCGGAGGTGATGCACAAAAAGGTTCTCAATAAGTTCCACAACTCACCCCTGGCGGTACACCCAGGTGTTTCCAAGATGTACCAGGGACTGAAGAGGAATTTTTTGTGGCCCAGAGTTAAGAGAGCAGTGGCAGAGTTTGTGGCCAACTGCTTAGTGTGTCAGCAAGTGAAGGTTGAACACCGAGTTCCAGGTGGCCTACTGCAGCCTCTAGATGTCCCCGAGTGGAAGTGGGATGACATCTCAATGGATTTCTTTACGGGAGAACCCAGGGTCCAAGGGGGATATTACACCATCTGGGTGGAGTTGACCGGTTGACAAAATCGGCTCACGTTCTGGCGATAAGGGATTCGAGTGCAGTCGATGCTTTTGTGAAAAGGTACGTGGATGAGGTGGTGCGGTTGCATGGAGTTTCGAGGTATATTGTCTCAGATAGGGATTCACGTTTTATCCCATTAGTTTGGAGGGGTTTGTATAATGATTTGGCACCCAACTACGTCTTAGTACTTCTTTCCACCCCCAGACAGAAGGGAAGACAGGGCGCACCATCCAGACGTTTGAGGATATGCTGCGGGAATGTGTTCTGGAGTCACGGGGATCATGGGAGCAATACTTCCCCTGGTAGAGTTTGCCTAAAATAATATCCACCACTCTACCATTGGTATGGCCCCATTTGAAGCCATGTAAGAGAGGCCATTTCATTCACGTGTGTGTTGAACCGAAGTAGGAGAGGCAAGAATCCTTGGCCCATAGGTGGTGCAGAACCCGACAGAAATGGTTCAGCTTGTACAGGAAAGGATGAAGGTGGCCCAGGACTTACATAAGTCATATGCGGATACCAGGAGGAGGAACTTGGAGTTTGAGGTTGGAGACCATATGTTCTTGAAGGTCTACCCTCAGCGTGGGCAGTGGAGGTTCAGTAAGGGGAGTAAGCTTTCTCCCAGGTTCATCACACCCTTCGAAGTGTTGTGGTGGGACGGCGAAGTGGCATATCATCTAGTGTTACCACCACCGCTACTGAGTATTCATGATGTATTCCATGTGTCCTAGATTCGTTGGTATCTGTACGAAGATTCACAGATCCTTGATCGGGGTGAGCTGGACATCGAGGATGACGTGACTTTTATGGAGAGAGCAGTGATGATCGAGGATCACAAAGAGAAGGTGTTTCATGGGAGAACCATTCCCTTGGTTCGTGTGTTGTAGAGACATGGTGGGCTTGAGGAGAGTACGTGGGAGAAGTAAGCACAGATGCGTACCCAGTACCCATAGTTGTTTTATGTTTTGTACAGTTCGGTTTATAGAAGTTATGGTAGAAAATTTTGTCTTTTTGGATATGAATGTACTGGTTTTCATTCCTATGAATGTGTGTGAAAAATCCATGGCTTTGTGGGAGGAGATAACCCGAACCCTAATCAAGACGCATTATGTTGGATGTAATTAAACCCGTGTGGGAGAGTCAATACCACCCAATGTGGATAATATCATGACATGGGGGAGGATACTCCCCAACCCACATTCCTGGGCAGTTTGACATGATATGTTTCATGGTTCTTGACAGGAAGGTGTTTTTAATTAGCATGAGTTCACTTCTAAGAGGTATCTTTCGAGGTGGTTGTTCAGACCCTCTATTTCCTTCTGGTTTTTTTTGATTCTCGAGGAAGAGAATCGTTTAATCGGTATCTGATGTAATGGCTATGGTTTTTGGGGTCCATTACATATTGAAAGTCCCATGTTGGGTTTTCTGGTCTCGGAATCTTGGTGAAGATTGGAGTAACGGTAGGCCTAACGGTAGCCTTAGCCTACCGGTTGCAGGCCTACCAGTATCTCGGTCTATTGGTAGCCCCAACCTACTGGTAACTCTGTCTACCGGTAGCACGGTCTATCGGTAGCTGCAGCTACCGGTAGCTCTGTCTACCGGTATCTCGGTCTACCGGTAGCTGCGGCCTACCTGTAGCTCGGTCTACCGGTAGCTGCGGCCGACTGATAGCTCGGTCTACCGGTAGCTGCGGCCTACTGGTAGCTCGGTCTATCGGTCGCGACACCCTACTGGTAGCTCTGTCTACCGGTAGCTGCAGCCTACCAGTTGTAGAGCTACCGTTGCTCTAGCCTACCTCGCGGGTTCGTTCCAGTGGTGCTCCTTTCTCAATTAGGGTTTTATTTAAGCGTGTCTTAAATCCCGGTAAAGCCCATAAATGTTTTAATTAAGTATTTAATGATTTAACCTGGTGTGTGAATTGGTTTTTACCACCCGAACCCTTTAATAATGTGTGGAGCCGCATGGTTAACCCATGACCCCTACTCATGCGGTTTCACGTTTTAATCTCAATTGTCTTTGAACCTTATAACTAAAGGGTTCACCATGGGTTTCTTCATTTCCTCGTTCACCATGTGATATTACCCTTCCGTCAGGCAATCCGCATCGCTATGCATGATGTTCTATGCCTGGTCTATGCATTGTTAGGTGTTTGGTTTACTCTTTCTCACGGGACTTTAGTATGTTCCCCCACTTGTGCACAAGAGTCTTGGGTTTTCATACTGAGTGTACTTGTATGCTCACCCTACGTATATAATAACTACTTTCAGGATTCCAGGACGACTTCGGGGATCGCACAGGACCATACTAGCATGGACCTTCGGGGCAGTTGTAGTTGCTATTTTTCTTTCTTGGGTACTTACCGTTGTAGTCACTTTTTGTACATTGTGGATTTTACGTTTTGGAACATGCATGTTGGAATGGTTTACTTTTGGCTTCAATTTTCTTTTAGTTTCGGTGTTGTTGGGTTTGATCATATTATATCCCGATCCTATAAAACAAAAAGGGGTAATGCCTTCCATTTGTGTGTAATTTCTATACCCTTTGTGCTAGTCGCCACTCCGGGACCTATTGAAGGCGGGTCTCGGGGATCATTATCTCTCCTTCAACTTAAAGAAGGAAGGGCTTGGCAACCTGCTGACCCTTCCCTCCTTTTGGTAAAGGCGGGTCGTGACAAAGTTAAGGTTATTTTTGTGTCTTAAACAATTGTAAAACCTATTATTTGAACAAATTGAAACCTATAATCATTATTTCCATTAAATATATCACATTGATGATATTATAATTAGATATTTAATTTATAATGATATAATATTTATAGAATTTCATAAAGTGCCTCTCCTCCCTATTATAAAAGGCCACCACCTATACCCACATACTCACACCTTTAAATCCTCTTTGTTCATAAAAAATATTTTAAAATAATCTTCCAACATACATACCTTACTAGTATAAGATTTACATTGGAAAAAATGTAGTTCAATAAGGCCTTTTGTATCAAATTAAATGGTGTTGCCTGATTTTGATGTAACATATTCTCTCAATATACATTCATTTATTTTCCCCCTATATCCCCCTATCCTCTCTTTATTGGATTATTTTATAGAAAAATATCCTCAATTTACTTGTATTTTTTTTGTTCTAAGGTTTTAACCTACTATTACACACACATCCATCTAATGGATATACAACATACATTTTCTGTATACGGCAAACTACTAACTCACAAAATGATGATTGTTTAATTTTTTCATACAACCTCTAATTCTAGTCCTTATGATGTCACTATATTTATATATAAAATATAAAGTATATTATATTATATATATACTAATATATTTCTCATTTACAACATACCTTTATTATTTTCATGTTCTTTAAACAAAATAATTTCATTTGAGTAAGTATGGACTATTTCCCTCTCAAAGAGATATGATACGTTCATTATATACATGGAATTTGTAAAGGATAGATTTAATGAACATATGTTACAAATAAACCATAGATATTATGATGTAAAGATAATATACCTATTTATTTTGATGTTTTCCTTCTTTTAATATGGAAAAGAAATTAATATAGCGTTTGTGCATACATATGGCCTACCATCCGTATGAATGTTGAGTTTCATTTCTCATATCATAAAATTACATATTATTCAAAATAAATAAATAAATATATATATATGATACATATATTTTATTTAAATCATGAATATAAATCAATTGAAAATGGACTTAATACCATGAGGATAATTTCCAATCATGACAAGTTCATTTTTGACACATTTACCAAACATCGACAAGATGTACGATATGAAGTCAAATAATTAACTAATCATTATAACATGTTAATAAGATATATAAAATTTAAAACAAATTTGAATGTATATATATATCAAGTGGAGATTATCCTAATTTTATTACTCATGAAATTAAAGAATGAACGAGAAATGTCAGACTCATGGTAAGGGACTTCATCTTAATCTCCTTTCATTGAGGTGCATTTTGATTTTTACATAAAATTATTTTTTAAGGTGGATAATCAAATACTTTGAGATTTAAATTCATTAAATGGTTATCAAAATGATTCATTTTTAATGAATCATTTTACAAAATATGAAAAGGATGGTTTTTAATGCCTTCAGTGATAATTAATTTGTCACCGCCATTACTGTTATTCAATATTTGGATTCCTCTACAAGTCATAATGTGTTTAGAATAAAAATAAATATCATATTCCATTTTCATAAATATTTGTATTGAGAAAGGATTGATTATGTCGATATCATTATGTGATATCTCTTTATTGGAATGTGGAAATTTTATTTTTCCTTTATGCTTGGTTTATGTTTTATGTTTTAGTTATTGGGAATCATTTATGTATACGGGTGGTTCAATGATAAGCCATGGGAGGTTGAACCTGAGATATATTTACACTTCATTTGGAAACATGAAAGAGGTAAATGATAAATTTTCTCATAAGATATTCAGTTAGTATACAATGATTTGTATTCCAAATAAGACTTTGAATGTGACTACCTATGTATCTTTGAAATATAAAATTTATTAATGTAATGGATTCCACAGGTTACCGTTACTATTCTTGATATCTATGAGTTTTTTTTTGAAAATATTATTTACTTATAAGGTTTGTTAAGGAGCATATGTTTTATTTTTTAAATGTATAATTTCAATATTTTGTATGTATTCATGGATTAAAATTTTATTTCCTTATTTTATATCCATAAATATGATTTTTAGGATCATCCTTCGTTTTTTAAATGATTTTCATAGGGTATAAGAATAGGTAAAAGGATGGTAGAAGAAAAGATGAATGTTATAAATATTTTTTTCTTGAAAAAAAATCATGTTTACCTTTACATGGTTTATATTGCGGAAGATGTAGATACTATTTCAGTTGTATCAAATTTTTATAAATTGGATTTTTTATCTAATAGTTATGGAATAATTCAATGAAACTATAATCCAGAAAAGATAATCGATGTGATTTCCTAATACAACTCAAGATTATGTAACATTTATGGCATAGAGACATAAACTTAACATAAGAATAGGGGATATAAATTACAACGGATGGGTCTACATTGACTCTAATTCACTTGGGAGAGGCTCTCCTACCATTAATGGAGAGAAATATATAATTATGATACTTTAGATGAAAAAACGAGGGGTAATAAAAACCTGGTGATATCCACTTTTTAAGGATTTAGATTTTACTCTGCACATTGTTTGATCACATGGTTAGAAAAATTGTGTACTAACTGTATGTTAGCTGCAATCTTAAGAAAACCCTCACGTGACCTCCAACCATGGTCTCCTTAAATGATATCCAACTGTACTGAATCTACTACTTCCAAACTGGGAGTGTTCACGGTTTCTCTATAAACATTCACATGATTCGGAAAAACCATTATCAGATTATGCATGTCTCATTTATCCCTAAAAATTATTGATAGATTACCAATCTCTCCCACTATCCACTCTTAAAATTTATATACAATAAAATTACAATGAAAGGCTTACAAACCAAAAATTAAGGGTACTGAAAATATGAATTATTTTCTAGGATAAATCTACATGGAATCTTTTTTATTTCAATCAATATTCAATTTATGATTATTAGGCAGTTTTATATGGATTACTTGGGAATTTTAACCTATGGATCTAAATATTCATGTTTTTTCATGATTCATTTCTATAAATCATTAAAACTCCATGTTAGAATGAACAATTTTTACAATATTTTATATTTAATAAGAAGTATAAGATTTCTAGGGAACTTGATATTTCATCATTAATAAATAAATTACCCGGAACAAATTGATGGTTCTAGGAATAATGATGGATTTAATTTCAATTATAAATTTATAAATTATATTATCCCCAAGAAATTAAAACACAATTCATGAATTATCATTTTTGGGGGGGTTTTACTCCACCCATTAGGAGACAGAATCAATATGAAATGAAAATTATGAGTATCCAAAAAATTACTTAAATTTTGAAAAAACCTATTCTAAATAGAGGAATAATTTCAAAAACAAACACATGTCTTTGAGAAATTTGTTTTAAATTTTATATATTTCTTGTGATTGTTAATCCTCCTATTTTCAAAAATTCATGTGTATGTATGAACTATGTGGGTTGGAATAATATATATTAAATTTTTTTTGTTGTTATTTGAATTCAAGATAAACGTGTACTATTGATGGTGTAAAAATATTTTATTATTGATGATGCTTCACATTATTATTATAATATTTTAATAATATTGTCAATATATTTCTATTCCCACAAACATGAATCATTGAATAATCCTTATGTCATCCAATTTTTTGTAAAATTAGGTTTCATGAAACATTATAGGTATATTTCAAAATTACCATATAATAATTCCATGGTACCAATACATAATCTATATATAGTTATTCAACTAGGAAAAAGTAATTATATATATCCGTACCTAGCATTTTTGGTGTAGAATTGTGAATCTACTTGTTTATGTTATCTGATATGTTAGTATATTCTCATATTGATTCATTTAAAACCAAAAAAAACTCATATAGATAAAAAATCTATATCACCAGCCACAAAATTTCTATAGATTTATTCATTATTTATCTTTTTATTAAATTGTCACAGAACACAATCATAGTAGTCCTAAGTAGTTTAGATCTAAATTTCTAAAATGAATATAAAATATCTAAATTAATTTTTTGATAGTTTAATTTTAGTAGAGTGTATTTTTTATAACATAAGTAATTAAAATTAAATATTCCTCAATATTCAAAGAAAAATGACTAGAACAATTTTGTCTAATTAATCAAACATGCATTGATTGGGTGTTCCCAGTTTTTTTATTATATTTAATGTAGTGTGGTCAATTTAGAAATTATAACATTATATTAATTCTTTCATAACCATTAAAAATAAATAAATAATATTCTAAAATTATCATATATATTTTCTAGACTATATTACAACCCCTTTTGATGAATCATAAATATATACATGTAATTCATAAAAATTATCAAATATATTTCACACTAAGTTGGTATGGTAATGCATTGATGATGTAAAAAATTAATATTTTTAATGTCAATTATGTGTTTTTAATTAAAATTTACTATCCTTATGTCATTATTAATTAAAATATATGGCTTTTCAAAATTAAAAACATCATTCTACAGAGTTAGAAATATAAGATTATTCTCTAAAAAATCAGTGAATATATGAATGATTTATTAATCAAATTTGATGTCATCATGAAAATATTTAATGATGAATTTAATTAAATCATAAAAAACATTTATAATGTATATTTCAATTATAAATAATATATTAATCAACTAAAATTGTTCAATGTAATAAAACAGTTCTATAAAAAATCATGGTTCAATTTTCATAGCCATTCAGAGCAATGAAATCAATTTTTTTAGTAAAAATGCATATAAAAATATCAGTGTTTTTCATAATATTAATAAATAAATTCATTAAATTTATTCTGAATTAGAATTTACTCATATGATATGATTTAAATTCTTATAGTCATAAAAAACACTCCATTTTTGTTTGGATTTTGTTGTAATTAATATGGATTTTCAAACATTACAATGGTGTGTCTAGATTTTTCCGGAACAATATAGAAGGGGCATGAAAATTATGAAAAAAAATTGTTAAAATATTCTACAAAAAATTTATTTGTTTCATTTGAAACAACATTCATTATAGATAATTTATGTTTCTCATATCCATTAAAAAAATTAACATCATTTCCCTAATGAATAAAATGCACTAATATGGTAAAACATATCCTTGAATGACATTAAATTAAAATGTATACCTCTTCCATTTTCCATCATCAATGTTTTTTATTCATGATAATAGTTAATTTTCTGGAAAATAATTATAATTTTATATTATTATCTAATTACAAATTAAATATAGATTCTCATTTTAATGATTCTATTTCCTCATTTGGGTGAATGATCACAAGATATTCTGATCAGGATTAAATACATCTACATATATAGATTTTTTTTCACATAATTCACACTATTTTCAACCCTATTGGAGAATGAGTATTCCAAACCATTGATGAAATCCAAAATTACATAATAATCATAATGTTTATAACAATTATAGTACTAAAAATTGTTTCTAAAAAAATTTAATATTTATTTTCCATTAAAATGTAATGTTTTATTTATCAAATTTCACTACTCGTGTGAATTAAGATATCTATTGTGTTCGTTTATAAAATGGGAATCAAATTTTAGGGTTAATTGTGGAGAAAAATATATTATTTCTAATATTTTTTTCATTTATATGATATATAAATTAACTAAAATAGAAAATAAGAATTATCCTTTAATTTTTTATTAATGAACATCCATTCACTTTTTTGGTGTCAATGAATGACCTCTTCTAGACTATTTTAAACACATATAGATTATATAGGAAAAAACATTTAGAATCTATCAAAAAACTATATTAATGCTCTAAAATAGGAATTTCATGGAAATATTTAGTTGTTTTAAAAAAATTAATGTTTTAAAAAATATTCCAACCTGTACTATTATAAAATTAAAAATGACATGTAAAATAAATTGAATCTCCCAGATCATAAAATTTATCAAAATATAAAATTTATTCAATTTTTAATGGAATTTAAATTCACTAAGGATCATGATATTTGTTCTAATGTTTTGGGGTTATATATTCTGAAACATTCATTTATGAAGTTAGTTTTCAATTCCCCTTGACTATTAATTTTTATACTGCATAATTACTTTTTGAATTCTTCACATTTTTGAATTTTCGAATCATTTTTATATATAGGTATTTTAGTTTTCATCCTTATTTAATTTTTAGGAATTTAATTTTGTATTCCATCCTTCTAAATAATTTTTTATTTTACCAATCATTAATGCAATTGTTGTAGAATAGTTTTATTTCCCAATGTTAATTTTCTGATATATATTCTTCTATATTTTTATTATATTATGGATTATATTTACCTTCCCCATTGGTTTATTTGGGATATTATGGATCCATATTAGGGTATGGAGTCATATCATTGCTACTCCCTATAATAAACATTGAAATTATTATTTGAGATTATTAATGTTTTAAAGTGGTAGTTTTCAGGGATTTTTTATTTATTTCAACAATAAATTAAATATATTACTATTAATTTATTAAACTCATTCATAAACTCATTAATTACAGATGATGATAACTTCTTTACATTTTTTGTGACATGTTGAAGAAAATTTTATGTATTTATTCAATGTGTTTGGTGTGGGAAGGTTTCTTAATTATAGTATTTCAAAAATGCTTAAAGAATAGTGGATTCCGATGACCTATAAATTGGAATGTTTCTAATGTGTGAGTCCATTTATATCTAAAATAATTTTATTCATTATAAATTTCACTCCACACATTGTAGGGATTTGATTATTACCTTTATTAGGAGGAAATTTTACATTCTTTATATTCATGCACATAAACAAATTTATAAATGATATTACATGGAGATTAACAGTGAATAAATAACTCCACTAAATTTTACAGATTATTTTAATGTTAAATTAAAATTAATATTTCCAATGCAGTCAGTTATACATGTTTTATTTCATGAAATGGTAGTTTAGAATATCATACCTCATGTAGTTCAACATTCATAAAACCTCATTATATAATTTTTATGGGTTTTGAGTTATCATCTCAATTAGTCTTATGAATTTACCTACTGAAATAAACACTAATAATATTCTAGATAAAATTTATGTCTAATTTTTTTACATGAATGTCTTCAAATTTAAAATAATAAGAAAAATTAGTGTTACTTTTTAGGGTGATAAGGCAATATTATGCGTGACAGGATGAATCACTTCATGTACACATAGAGTGTCTATCATATGTCATGTATGATTTCATAAATATCATTTCTTGAGCATTTTATCCTTGATTTTTATCTTAACTATTAGATATATAACAGTTAACGATCATCATTGTTAGTGATTTATAATCGTTATAACTAAATTGTCACATTTTTTCTACACTATATAATAATAAAAGGAATAAATCCTCATATTACATGTATTTCATAAACCTCCCTTGATATTTTTTACCATGTCCAAGGGATAATTTATGATATAGCTGTTTTGATCTTAAATTAGTAGTCTCATAATATTTTTCAAAATATGTATTGAACATGTTATTAATTTGAAATTATTTTGTAATATTGGAATGGAAATTTTGTTGTATCAATTTATGAAATGAGGTAACCATATAAATCTCAATTTCAATAATTGATTATCCTCAATCCTTTATATAGTAGATTTAATGTAATATGAATGAGCTTCATCATATTAAGACAGTGTAAATTTTTCAATCATTGATTGATATTTTTTATTTATTCTTAATTAATTATATATATATATATATATTCTATAAATACCAACATCAAGAATGAATTACAAGTCAAACAACCCAAGGATTTATTAATGGTATTCCCTTCTTATATTTATTACTTATAGTATTATAAAATTAGGAATCAAAATTAAATATCATGTGACTAAATATTATGTGACCATTAAACCTACGTTTTCCACACCTGTGTCTTGAATTTAAAAAATCTATCTTACACGGTTGCATTCATAGTGATTTTTGGGGTCTAATGAAACAAGCATAATTTTTGATGAATAGTAACCATCCCTTAGGAATATTAATATGACCCTTAACAATAGTAATTCTTCCAAAAGAATAGTAACCTCACCGATTAGTGTATATATAAAATTTAGACATCTTATAAGTGATAGTATGACAATATTAAAAGTATTAGTATTTTTGTAATTAAAAAACAATTAATAACACTTAATTAATTAAATTAAAAGAAAATACATTTTCCTAAATGGTGTTCATAAATTAAAATTCTATGTATTATGGTTTGGAGATTATTTTATAAGACCTTATGTAATTTTTTAAAAGAATTATAAAATTTGAAATATTTTAAAAAATGAATATTTCATGTAAATTTTGATTATAAATAAATAATAATCAAATCATAATTAGAAAATCCATTTCTAAAAATTTCATTCATTTTTGGATTATACATGTAAAAAATGTTTGGGGTCCGTTTTTGAGATTTTTTTGAAATACATGATTTTTTCATTAAGAGTGAAATGATATACATTTTAGTATATATACCTTATGAATTAAATACATTATTAATTGAGTCATGGATGATGTAATTGAAAATGGATATAATTGACATGGTCTAATTACATATTTTATACTTATGAATCAGATGTATTTCTGTTCTTTAGAATATTAATAAACTTTTTATTAAAATATTATGAATATACTCCTCCAATGCACTATAAAACAACCCGAACTCCACTCTTCTCTTCAATACTCTCATGCCTTGTGACTTGAGTAAATTCTATCCATATATCTCCCAAATATCCTCCCCCATAACCAGAAACCCTTTTTCTCCTCAAAATACAAAATCCTATCCCTTTAAATTGCTCCCAAGAAGGTTTAGTTCAAGAGGTAAATTTTTGTTTTAAATTCATTTACATTCTTTTCATGATCATTTTTTTCTTTTCTATCCATACATATCCTCATCAAAATGTTATGATTTTTTTAAAATACATGGACTTTAATATAGTGATGTTAATGGAATAATTTATTATTATCTCTCCTTTACCATTCTTTTGTACTAGTATTAAAAAAACAATCTGAGATGGGTTAATTTAGCACATTAAAGGATGCTGGGTTTTCAATTTCAATTTAGATCTTCATGTATGGTAATGAAAAAAATTTTATGGTTGAACCAGATTATAATATATATATTATGTATCATCTGTGGTTCTAGAAATTATTAGGTCATGGTTTGGATTTATAAAACAAAATTTCTTCATTAGGCTAAACAAACTCCCAATTAACCCCAAGTTTATCACTAATGTTTTATATAATAATTCACAGTAAATCCCAGTAACCCAAATAATGTTACAAACATTTAACCTTTTCCTATGCTCAATAATAAATATAAATCCAATTGAGGACAAATATAATCATTTTATATGATTCTCTAATCATGAAATTAAGTAAACTGATCGTAAGAAACAATGAAACAAATGGACCCGCTCAATTAAATATATCCAATTAACCCATGAAAAGTCCATCAATGAACTTATACAATTTATAATAAATTAATTATATATATAATAGGTTCGTGAATTATTAATTAACGAAACAAATTTGATTATTAATGTCATTATGATTGAGTGAAGAACACCTTCAGACTTAAGGTAAGGGATCTTCTCTTTCTCACTATTATTCAAGAATCATCCCAATGTTATGTCAATTTATTTGTAATTAAAAATTACATTGTATGTTATAAATCCTCCCCATACATCCCCCATGAAATAAAAATGATGATATACCCCTTTCTCTCTCATTAAGCGCTCTGATGTACACCAATAACCATGACAAGATTTCGCAAGGGAATTCCACCTAAAACTCCTTTATTCTTTCGGCTTGCATTATCGTTATTTTTACCAAAATGATGTTATATTATCATTTTATGAGAATATTATAAATAAATTTTATATGTACCAAATTAATTTATCAATCCCATTTTGTCATTCTATTTCAAGGATATAAAAGATTTAATATGGTTCTCTTATAAATTCTTCCCAATAAGCAAACCTGTTTTAAGGGAAATTCTGGAATTTTTACCCATTATAAAGTACATTATATATAAGATTTTAAGCAAAAATTATTTTTACTAAATCCAAAATTTTTATTAGTAAAATCTTATGGTTTTAATTATGGATTTATATAAATTATAATTTTCATTTATGATTTAAATGTCCTTTGATATTTTCCATTAACCGCACCAAAATATTTTAATTCTATGGTCTCTTAAGTACTATTTTTTACTTATTATTACATCCATTTGACATCCCTTTTCATGATATATTCTTATTATAACCTATTATTTTCCATTAATTATATAATTCCATTCCTTCATTGACACTCTTATAATACACCCATTTTTATGCTTTAGGTCTTCATTACGATACATATTTTTTATCCACAGGTAACCCTTATGTTTATATAGGATTGATAATGTATGATTATTTATGTGGAAATAATATTCCTATAACTGTTTAGATGGTTTTACATAGATTGTTTCCCAATGAATTGGGGAATTTTGAGTCTTATGAGATATTATGTGTGACGATCTTGGCAGTTATCCTTCACATGTTCTACCAAGTGCTATGGTCCAGGAAGTTAGACTTGACCCGTGCTACCACATGCAATGGTATTGGTGGTTAACCTTGACTTTTACACCATTATTTGCAATTATATTTCACAAATTGTAAATTCTTGAGTTATTTTTACTCTACAATACTATGACACCATTTTTATATGATCCCATGTTTATATGTTATGATTCCACATGTTACATACCATTTTATATATTTATGATATGTCTTCTAACCCATGTGTTAAAGATTTATTCCTTTGATTATTCCCTTAATGGGCTCTATATCTCATCCCTTTTTTCATGATAAACCCAGGTTAACCTATGCAGATTTGCACATACAATACACGTTATGATCACAATATGAAGATTAAATAAATAAATTTTTTTTAAGCCCTATGTTTTTAGTTTAATGTACCCAGTGTTCAAAGAACCTAGACATTATGCTCCTTATCTTGTAATATGAAGTTTAATTATTCTAAAAACATTTAATTATATGTGTAAAAGTCTGGGGTCTCAATAATGAGTTATTTTTAGATTTGATCAGGAAATTAATAGAAATAAATATGGGACAACCACCTTAATAATATGCCTACAATTTTGACATTACCGTAATTGGTGTGAGAAAATATATTTGAAAAATTTATTTCATATTTTATTCATTAGACCCTGCTATATTTATCTATAGAGGATTAACAATTCTTGAAGTCATATATATTTATTGAATATGTTTTTTAGTATTTAAAAATGATAGATATTGAATGATATTTAAATATGTTTAAATTACCATGTTTATAATTAGTGACTTATTGATAACATTAACAAATAACATCATAAAAATAAATGTTGTTGAATATTTTATTTCTTAAATTATCAATGAATTAATCAATAATTAAATATAATTCCTCAAAATTATTAACAAAATTAGTTATAATTATATAACTATAAATAAATATAAATATCTATTTCAGTTTGTGAAAAAGGATATTAGATGATCTCCGTTGAATCTCAATATTAATGTAACCATATGTTATTTAGATAAATTCCAATTGGGATAGAATTCCCATAATATATTCATGAAATACTCACTATATTCTACCCACACATATATAATAGCTGGGAACATCACCAAAAACCATTAATATTCCATTATATGTATAAAATTTTATATAGAGATAGTGTGTGTAATGACCCGGAATTTTATCAATGTATTATTCAAAATTATGACACAAAACACACACGTCAAATTGATAACATAATAAAAACAAAATTATCATAAATTATCAACTATACTTTAGTCATAAAATAAACCAATAATAAATCCAAATATTAAAGTGGGATAATAAATATGAAATATGATAATATTAATATGAAAATGAGGATCTAACCAATCTTATAGAGTGACACCATTCATTAAAAAAATATGTATAAATATAACATAGTGTAAATGAAAAAAAAAATTATTTTGAAGGTGAATGTGTATATATATATATATCTTATGGAAAAAATACAAGTGAATAAAATAAGTGGTATTTATTAGAATGAAGTGACCAATATGACCATTATAAATCTAGATGTTGGAGTAGTAATCTTACCATTATGAATTGTAATATAAATGTTAGAATATTATCCCTACCGGTTTATAATTTAAAATGTAGGAATCATGTATGTAAAAAATGAAATATTTATTTGATTTTATATGTGAATAATTGTTTTAAAAATAATAAATTATGTGTTAGTATTTTTATAAAATGTGTTTATTTAAAAATATATAATTAAATATTATGTTTTATGATTTTTTATAATATATATATATATTATGTTTTATTTAAATTATATGATTATTTTATGTGATTTTAAATAATTTTTTAAAAGGTAAAAAATTGACTAAATTTTTATTATTTGAATAAATGATGATTTTTAAAATACTAAATTACTCATATATAAAATATATATTTTCATAAATGGATGTTATTTTTTGATTCTTCTTGTCGAAAAATGGTCTGGGTGAATATTTGTTATATTTCTAAAATAGCCGAATGTTTTTGTATTGTAAAAACAAGAAACATTTTGTATTTGACATTATACATTAAATACTTGAATTTATGAGTAATAGATGAATATAGTACACATTTATTTGACATTCTAAAATAAATTTATACTTGATGTTCATAGGAATGAAAATTATAGATAGTATTAATCCAAAAAAACTAATGAGTATAATTATAAAAACATCGCTCTCTTTCACCTATAAAATACGACCCCTGAACACCAATTTTCTAAACACCTTCTATGAATTTTATCAGGAAAATATTCATCCCAATTTCCTTTATAATTATCTTCCCCATGCGTATGTTATACTATTCTCAAGACAAGACCAATTCCATGTTCCCAAAGGGGTCCTTTAATGTGGTGATATTCAAGATATGACATTCTCAATCCAAATTTTGCATTTTATTTCATTTTCCATCGTCTCCACACCTATATCCTACATAAAATAAATTTAATTCCTTTAAAATTTATAATTTGTAATTTTATATCACTAATGGAATATTTTTTATCCACCTCTTTTCTTAGCTCCTCTTATTGAATGGGAAAAACTTTGCTATTAAATTATGGATACATACCATCTCGATGAATAAGGATATTTTTTATTCCATTACCAAATTCTATGTGGGTCATAAAACCATTATTATGTTTAAATAATTTTTTATTATATATATTATTATTATTTTAACTTTATGGAACTAATATATAGGCATAATATTAAATGAAATTAAACTAGTTTGTGATGATCAAAAAACCCCCATATAAACAAATCATTTACTATTAATGTTTTATATAAATAATCATGTTCATATTAGAAAAATGATAATTGGTATCATTTAAATAGTACCAAGTTTTCTAATACCCTGTAATTTCATGTTTAAAGAATTTTTCACATTTACATGTTCTTTGAAAACTATATACCTAATATGAAACCATGAAAATGAATGCTCCATGAATAACCAAATTGAACATTATAACTCATAAAAAATATGAATAAATAAACATAATAAAATAATGAATAATAAATAATATGTAGAAGAGTTTATAAACTATGTAATCAATTAATATTATTTTATTATTCAAGAAATTATGTGCAAGTGCAGAATTAATTCAGCTAAAAGATAAGGGATCTCTTGAACCTCTATTTTTTCCACTAGGTTATACTTTCTACCTAATTATCCAATTGTGTTTCTTTGTTATTATTAAATAAACCTTATAAAATGTTTTTAAATTTTTTTAAAAATGTGTATATAGAAAAATAAATTTTTTTATGAGAAAATATATGTTTTAAATGTTTCCCTTATAATTTCATCTCGATATTCAATAACGATTGAAGGGAACTAGTTTGTTTCATAAAAATTTTCATACACACTATATTAAAAATTTTAATAGACATGTATGTTTCTAATATATAACATTTTATTATGAAAACTAAATTTAGTTTATTTATGGTTTCATATAAACAATTATGGATTTTCCCCATAAAATATTATATAATCATTTTCCTTAAATCGCAGTAATTTTTCCCGATTATAATGTTTCCTAAACAAAATTTTTCAAAATTTCACTTTAGTTTGACATCATTATATATGATATATTGTTATTTTCTAATTATTATTTTCTAGAAAATATTTAATATGTAATTTCAATTATACCATTTTGATACACCCTTTGGTGATCCCTTATAATAGGATTTTGATACCCATTTCATTCCTTGGGAAAAAATTATGTGTATTTTTTATGTTGGATTATTCATATTTCACATATATACATGAATAGGTGATGATGGGTTTACCCAAATATCAAAAAAAGTAATTAGGAAGTGTTTAGTATCACGAGATGTTATGTTTGGTTTTAGAGAGAGAGCTTAATCCATTTTGTGAATTTTTCCACCATGTGATACCATTTTGGTAGTTTTCCTTTACTCATGTATGTGAAATGACTTTTGTTTCTCATACATTTCAATATTTCCATGATCATTTGATTCCATTTTCTATATTTTATGTCTATATATGTTAATTTATGTTATATTCCTTATATTTGATCTTGTAATGCCTTTTAACTAAACTGTTATGCATTTTTTCATTTCTATTCCCTTACTAGGATTTTTTTTGTCATCCATGTTGTTTATGTTTTTCTCGAGGTTATCCTATTATGTTATAGGGGATCAAAGAGAGATAAGAGATCATAATGGAATATTAATAAATTTTTTATTGTTTTATTAGTTCAAATTATATACATCATACTCCAATGAAAATAGACTGTTTAATCATTGGTTTATATTTAATGAATAATTTTTAATAAAGTCATGTAAAAATTTATTTAATAGCATAGGTTTATATTGATAGAATTAGAGGATGGTCTAGTTATTTTTTTAATTAGGACTATAAAAAATTATAAATAACCCTAGGGATAATTATACCTCTACAGATGTCATAGATTAAAAAACATGGAATCATAATTTGGGATATAATCATTTTTTATATTTCATTCCTTATATGTTCATATTTTCCCTTTCATATTTTTATTAGATTAGTAATCAATCCCTATAATTATATTTGTTTTAATTTTTACTAATTAATGGAAAAAAAATTGAACCTATTCCAACAATAAGTGTGATTGTAAATGTGATGATTTCCTTTATGAGATGCCAATCCTAATGTGAATGGGATCCCAAAACAACATAATGGTACAACATCAACATGATCAGGTAATGAGTAGTAATATAACTCATATGTAAGACTATCATTTTCATAAGTAATATAATGTTATGGTAATATCATTTATTTTACAACGACCCCAAATAATTAGTTTATATTTTGATCCACTCATCATGGAACAACATGTAAACACCATTAAGATGATGTTCTCTATTCTCCAATGCTCAGAAGTAGAGAATTAAGACTGGAGACCTATCATTTTTTTGGGGATGTTGATTTTTATTGGACATAGTTATAAAAAAATATCATGAGGAAATTACTTCCATGGATTGGTAAAGATTCAATAAAATAGTTTTCATTTTATATTTCACAGAATAAACTAACTTATATTGGAGAGGTATTATCTCAAACTGACGAAAAATCAAGATGAATATATCGAGACCTAAAATGATATAAGTGAAAGTATTATATTATATGACATTATATTTTCCATGAAAAATAAATCGAATGAGGATAGCTTCATTAGTGGACTCATGATGATTCTATTAAAAGACATGGAAATTCAAGACTTTTTCATCTATGAGGAGATTGTATGATGTTCCTTTAATGTTGATATAGATATTATTTACTATCAATTGTCTCATGGTCTTTATGATAAATTTGGAAAATGGCGAATAATTTGGGAGGATGAAAATAGAAATCCCATGAGGGAAATAAATTCCATCTTCACAAATTTCAATATTGTGGGAAGAATCATTGTAGTAGAATTTTCAGGGGAACCACGATTTGTATAAATTGTTGGAGAGTGTGGAAATAGGCTAATTAATGTCAAAGGTATTTTAATAGACCAATTAATGCAGAAGAATAATGGAATTTTGGGATCAAGACCCAACCTATAGTTTTATGTTCCAACTACCATGAATTTGACCATTATGCAATCTCATTCACTAGTCCATGTTTTTTTGATAAATTCACTAAAAACAAACCTTAAGGTAGCAAGGAAGGTAATATGACAACCCTACTACAATGTTTGAACCCATCAACGACGTTTTTAAAGGTAAACTGCCTATTTATTAAATATATGATGACATAATATTTTATTCAATTTGTACCCTTTATTTCCATATCCTATATGTTTTCTAGTACTATTCAAACACTTCCTGAAAATATGATTGTTTAATTATATTTGAGAAGAATAAATAACGAAATTATTTAATATATAGTAAATAAATCCTAAAATGTAATTGTTTTTGGAATAAACCTCCCATAAAAGAATTTCTTACTTTAATTTGTGGAGTTGGGTACTCTATTAGGAATGGATTGGTTGTCATGATAGAAATCCTACATCAACTATAAATAAATGGTGATTACTCATCAGATCATGTAGAATCCACCATTTTTACAAAAGTGTAAGGTGGTGGATGAATATAATTAATAATCATCATCTCAAATAAGTATATTATTGAATTATTAGAAACCATATATATCTCAAATTGTTAATACAAATGAGTAGTTCATGTTTGTGCACATTCATATTGTGAGGTAATACACCAATATTCTCCATAATGAATTTCCTAGACATCCTCCTGACTAACAAGATCAGTTCTCAATTGTTCTTATATAAGGATATTTTCCCATATCAAAACCCACTTATGATATGGCCTCTAATTAGCTGGAGGAACTGTATAAGTTTATATATGAAAATATGAAGAATGTTTTTATATAACTGAGTTCATAACAACAGGGTGTTCTGGTCCTCTATGTTAATAATATGGATGGATCAATTCTCTTTGTAATCAATTATTATGAGCTCATGAAAATCATAGTAAATAATAGGTATCTCCTACAATGGATAGATGAATTGTTAAAACAACTATGAGAATCCATTTTTATCCATACGGTGGACCTTCATTTTGGATATCGCTAATTGAAGGTGAATAAGATAGATATTACCATGAATTCCTTTCTATCATTGAATGGAGAATAAGATCATAGTTATTATTTTAGAGTTGGTAATGCGACAAAAAATCTCATAGTCTTATTGAATTATTTCTCTAGATATGACCTTGAAAATTTTTCGGTAGTGTTTAAAGATGGCATTTTTAATATGTTCTAGGATCTTGGACAAACATGAAGAGCATTTGAGTATAGTTCTAACAACATTGATAAGAAAAAATCTATATGCAATGTATAGTAAATGTTATTCTAGATTGAGGAAGTAACATTATTGGGATTTTTTATCACCACCAAATGAATATCGGGGCTACATTATAAAAAAACAATTGAGGAGTATCCAATAACAACATCTATAATGGTTATTCATAGTTTCCATGGTGTATATGTGTTTTTTTGGTTATTTTTTATGATTTTATGAGGCCATTATGTACCACTAACCATGTTCACATAGAAGGGTGTATTGTTTTTTTGGACTAGTAAATGTGAGAACTAATTCATAGAGTTAATGAAGAGGCTTGTCATTACACTAGTGCGTACCCTATGCACAAGAGGGGAACTCATGGTTGTATATCAGGATTCATAAATGAATGGATTTGGCTATGTACAGATGAAAAATGTTAATGAAATAGACTACACCTAATGGTTGGTGAAATTTCATTGTCCAAACTATCTAACAAATGCTCTAGAGATAGAGGTTTTTATATTCATAAGGAAAATATTGTGGAATAATATCAATGGTGAAAATTGTAGATATATACTGATCATAAGAGGGTCAAATATATATTCAAATTAAAGTATATTAATATGTTCCATTGAACCTAGTTAGAGATCATCAAGGATTATGACTACTCAATCAATAACCATATTTGTAAAGTAAATAATTTGGTAGACTATCTAATTAGAAAGGATCCTATAACATTATCAATGATGAGTATTTAGAAGGATACAATATATATATATATACATTTAAAGGACCGTTTTGAGGATTATAAAAGAAGAATCATCATTATTACTTTCATAAATGATTACTCAAATGTACCTTTAAAAAAAGATAATTTATTCTCAATAAGGTGATGTTGAAATTCATAAAATGGAAAAATCTATTTGTATGATGAAATATTCAAATTTCAAAATATATGAGGAAGCAGTTGTACGGTTTGGTTTATGACTATGTGTACCATCCAATCCAAAAATAAAAAATTATTTTTTCAATGATGCACATAACTCAATCTTCTATATTTTACCTTAGATATTTCCATTAAGACTTTACTTACTAAGATGTATGGAACTTTGATGTACATAACTCGACCTTCCATATTCACCAAGGGATCAGAATGATGTATTGATATCGATGAGATTACATTTTGTGGGTTAATATAAAGAAAGAGATTGCATAATATATATCATAGTGGCATGTATGTCAGTAAGTGAAGGATGAATGGATGTGTATAATGGAATGATGTAACATGTACCCATAGTAATACGCAGATGAGACAACACCCATATAGTATTTTTCATTTTACGTCCAAATGAAGATAGTGAAAATAATTATATATGTGTCATTGTTTATCTTTATTCAAATACAACTTACTTTACTGAAATTATATAGGACTGATCAATTGATTAGATTTAATGGTTATAAAATAGGTAAGTGGTGAGGCTGTATGTATTACTATTATAGATTATATCAAATCGTGATTTGAGAATTACCTCTATGATACTTAATTGATCTTAATATTATCTAAATACTATGATGAAATAAAGTACAGGTTCTCACCCCCATACAGATGACAAATCTAAGGGGAGTATTCCGACACTGGAAGCCTTGTTGAGGGCATGATCAATGGACATCAAGGAATGATGTAATCAATATCTTCCACATTTATATACCCTTTTAACAAAATATTCCAACCAAGCATCCAAATTGATATTTATTAATCCCTTAATGGGAATATATGTCTAACTCATGAATGTTGGAATGATGTTGGTAAACATAAGGTGATGGGACAATAAAAGCTTGAGGAAATAGAAAAAAAATGAGAATACCATACAATATAATATATAATCTTCCAAAAGTCAATAGAAGTAAAATGAAGATAATAAGTGACAAGAAATTTAATTAATGGATGGAGAAAAATAATTCCTCCACATGCCTCTAGAGACAAGGGTCGTGACATTTCAGATGAAAATAAATCTATGTCCCAAGTACATTATCCCCTTCATTATTATTGATCAAGTCGGTGTTCTGTCCTGTAGTCACTATCATCCACCAAACATGTCGCATTTTAATGATATATTCAATGGATCATTATTTAATATGTACATACAAGAACATTCATATGTACTAAACTAATTTTATGTATATATGGAAAATTATACCTCTTATGCAGAGTAGTAGGTGATGATTTTGGACCAAGGATACAATGTTGTTATAATAAGAATAGTCATCTAATCAAGGTACTATAAAGATACCATCAGTATATTTTGGTTACATGGTAATAAGAGGTAGCAATGAATGAAAATTACCCTCACATGATTTCAACATTTTTTGAAATATTAAATTTCAGGGATGATATTCCATAAGGGTGGATGAATGTAATTACCCCTAATTTTATTAATTGAATTTCCATCAATATAACATAAAACACACATATCACATATATAAATCAATAAGTAAGTCATTTTAGTACACAAGGAATGATACTTCAGAAATAAAAAAATATAATAATAATTCCAAATATTATATTTGGACAATAAATAGGGAAAAATTATAAGAAAGGAAACATCTGGATCTGCACAATCTGGTAGATTGACTGAACTCGTAAAAATGGAAAATAAATAAAATGTAATGATAATAATAAAATATTGATATTGATATTGAAATTATATATATAACCTTAAGATGATATAATATTTATTGAAATAAGATGTATTTAGATGTAATAAGGAAAATATATGTTTGATATATAGATAACCACCAGAATAATAATCTAACTATGAATAATAGTAATCTCATCAATAGAATTGTTACATCACCAATAAAAATATAAAATAAAATTTGGGTTTCATAGATACAAAAAATATATATTTATATCATATAATATGTAAATAAATTTTTAAAAACTGATAAATTATTTGATGTTATTTTTGGAAAAACTATTTTTTAATTTCAAATTTTACAATTAATTTAGTGATATAAATTATAAAATATTTTCATGATATATATTCCTAAATTAATATTATGTTGTATTATAATTATGTGATAATATCATATATAATTAATTATTTTCTCACAGGGTAAAAAAACAATTTAAATTCGTATTTTTGAAATAAATTCAGTTTTTTAAATTTAATATCTCATAATTAGAAAATTATTTTTATAAAATAGATACTAATATTTAAATATAAACATTGAAAAATGTTTTGGGTAAATATTTTGTATTCTTCTAAAATAGTCGATATTTTGGGGAATATTGAAATAATGAAATTATTAATAATTAATAATATATGATAAATACAAGATTTTTTGAGTCATGGGTTATGTAAGAACCAATTGTTTTGATCTTTGCTAAATTATTTATAGTACTTTTTATATGAATCAACACTATTTATTGTCTTGTTCCAAAATAATAAACAAATGAATATAATAAACAAAATAACAATTCTCCTTCCCCTTATAAATACAACCCACACCAACCCTTCTCCTCACACATTATAATCATTGTATCTAATAAATGATATTCACAGAAGAACATTCTAAGACTCTCACCCAATTCTAATAGTTTCTTTCCTCATCAATAATCTAATTCACCATTCCCTAAGGGGTTCTACAAGGAGGCCATATTCATGAGGTAACCTTCTCAAACCATCACATATATATTAATTTATTTTTATACCATCTCCTCACCTCATTCACAGAACAATGAATGAAAATTCTGTTATCACATATATATATATATATATATATATATTATTTATTAATTTATAATGGAATATATTATATCCAGATCTTTTCTCATCTACTTTTATTCAATGAAATAATGATATTATCCAAATTTTATGGGTTTACTGTCTACATGGATAATGATTTTTGGATTTCAAATAAATCCTTTAATGATTTTCATAGAAGCGTTATTATGGTTAAAATAGATTTTAATTTATATGTTATAATTTTTCCATGTTCTCGAGGTATTATTTAGATATAATTTTAAATTAAAAAAATCTTGTTTTTGATTACTAAAAAACCACAAAAATAATATAAGAATTTACCACAAATGTTTTATCAAATTAATTATAAACGTAGAAAAAAATGATATATGGGACCATGTAAACCTCTATAATTGAATTAATACAATATAATCCTTATTTCCTTTAATTTTTTTTACAAGAAATTCCATAATTATAAACTGATCATGAAACCATGAAAAATAACCCTCTTAACCTGACTAAATTGAATATTATAGCTCTTTGAAATGTCCTTAAATAAACAGAGTAAAATTATAAAAAATATAATACATGTATAATTTATCATGATTTATGTAAATAATTAATCTAAATTGAATATCCATTACATTACATGCAACTACATATCATAGTTGGGCAAAAATTAATCGATATCTCTAAACCTCCATTTTTCCATCATGTTACAATTTCCCTCTATTTACATCAATGTATTTATTCTTTATTCAAATATAATTCCCCTATATTCTATTTATTTGTTAGAAAATTGATTGTATAGAATAATTTATCTTTATTTTATGGGAGAATATATGTTTTAAATGTTTCCCTTCTCAACTCTACCTAATAAGAAAGCCTGATTAAAGGGATTTTCTCCACTTCTTTACAATTTTCAACAACACTACATAACATATTTTTATAAAAATATATTTTTCAAAAAATAAATCATTTTCTCACTAATAATTACATTAGATCAATTTTTTTTTAATACAAAAAATTATGTATTTTTTTGAATCTATGATTCATCAATCATTCGCTTCAACGACACTAAAATTGGATAATTTATAATGTTTTGGAGACACACATTTTCATGTATTTATATCTATTGGAAATCATTAATCATGATCTATAAGTATTTTTAAATTTATGAATATATATAAATGATTTAATATCATCTTTAAGGGGTTCCATTTTTATACACCCATTAGTTATTCCTAATGAAAATATTATGAGACCATTTTCATTCATTGGGAAACCCTTATGTGTATTCATTAGGTTTGATATGTCCTACAGAAAATATATTCATGCACATGTTATGATGTGTTCTCCCAAATAAATTTCTATTTAATTGGGTAATGTTTAGTATCATGAGACATTATGTACTATATTTTAGAGAAAACATAATCTTTTATTAGACAATTTCCACCATCTAATACCATCATGGTACTAACCACTGACACATGTTTATGTTTTGTTATGTTTTTCAATGATTTTCCATTATTTACATTAACATATTATTCCATTTTCAATATTAATTGATTCCATATGATAATTTATGAATGATTACTTTTATGTTATCAAGTTATGCCTTCCAATGCATGTATAAATTTTTAATCCCATTAGTATTCCCTTAATGATATTTTTAGCTCATCCCATATTTTTTCTAGATTTTCCAAGTTATCATATGTTATCATTTGATTCGAAATGGATTTAGGAGGTCATATTGGATTTCTAATAAAATGATGTTTTATTATTTTTCAATGTTTCTTAATTATGTAAATAGTATTCCAAAGAAACCTGAGTTTTTTATCATTGGATTTTTTTTAAGTTTAATTTTACATATAATCGTATAAAATTATGAAATTTTTTTTTAACTATACAGAAAACATTTTATCCAACTTATTTAGAAACAAAGAACAAATATATAACCAAATCTAGCTACATTAAATTCTTTTTCCTAATGATGTAAGGAAAATAAATTAACTACATAATAATAACAATAACAAAAATAGTAATAAAACAAGAATTATAAAAGTTTCATCCTACAAACCTGCCTAATATTTGGAAAGGATGTACATATGTGAAAAATAAATAATCATTAAAGATACAAATTTATATAATAATATTTTAGTAGTAGACATGTAAGATAATATACCTTATCCCCCAACTCCTCAATGACCACCTCCTATATAAATTTTTTATTCACATATTTATCATATAAACAATTGATATATTAGGACTTTATTTATTTTAAATAAACTCTTCAAGATTTATATATTCCTTATGAATTTATTTTTCAATTCATTCTTGTAAGGGCCTAGATCGGAAAGGATCGACCCTTTGCCTATTTTCAATGGAAGAAGTGATAAAAAGAATTATTGAGTAGTTTAGTCCCTAGAAAATTTATGTAAGATTATTCACATTGCGAAATGAGGTTAAATGATGTGAAATTGGTTTACAGGACATGAATTTGTGTTTTAGGATGTGTCTGTTTTGTGCTTCAGAAAATAAATAAAAATGAAGAGATACTATTTTTGTTCAGCAGAAGCTAACCTAAAGGACTTTAAAGAAGCGATTTATGATTACAGATCATGTAATCCCTCATTGCAAAAATGTTTTAAAACATTTCACATTCATGGGTTTTTCAAAACCAATAGCTTCATGTTTCCTCTATTTCTTCCTAGAGAACTCAACAACCCCTTCCTTGGAGTTTTGGAGACCCCGTTGATGATAATGGATCTCGAGATTCCACATTAAATCAATAGCAATATTTCTTCAATTTGATGTATGAATCTAAATACATTCTTGTGGTTTCATTGGCTTTTTCCTCTCATTTCTCCTTCCCATGTGATTAATGTGATCTACATGCTTTTAATGGGGTTTTCATGGTTTTTTGTAGTGGACCAGACCTCTCTGGTCCATTCCTTTGTGAAAATGATGTACTGGAGGTGTTCCAGATAGTCAAGGTGACTTGGGGGTGCGTTTGGGTGGACTTTTGAGTAAAGTTAAATGGTAATTGCTTTCGCACAGGTGGCGCACGGTTTGCCTAAACCGTGTGGAAAAAATTTGAAAGGCTAGTCTTGGAGGCAGTGGCTAACACACAATTAGTGCATGGATTGACTAACCGTGCATGGAGCGATTGTCGAGGCAGAATCTAACACACGGTTAGCAGACGATTTTTTAAACCGTTCGGACTAACTAGGGGGGCACTTAAAGTTAGATCATAAAATTTTGGATCTAACTCGTTTTTCCTTTAATCACCTTGTTTATTCCCCTAATCTTCCATAACATGGTATTACCCTTACTTATAGGTGGAAAAACCCCTCCAAAACGTTTTGGAGGCAATCTGGAGGCTTCTCTTCGGGAATCGAAGTCAGTTTCCCAATGTATGTGATCCTTTTGTTTGGTTTCTTATATCTACCTAGATATGCTCCTCATCTTCTCTCATCTTCTTAGATTTATGCCCGTTATGGGAAGATCTGGGTGTGTGGATGTCATTTGTGATGGCATTTTTCTTTTGTTGTGTTAGGAGAAAAGATCTACCGAGGATTCATAGAGAATCGACCCGGTTTCTTGGGCATTCATCTACCGTTGTGGTTTTCCTCAAAAAACCTTGATGTAGGGTATTTGTGGCTTCTCTAATTATGCATGTGCAATCGTAGAGTTAGAATGACTTATCCCTTTTCATATCAATGAAATTTACCTAATTAAATACTTGAACTGGTTAATAAATTGCATTGAACACATGTTGTTGTCTCATGATTTCTAGATAGCGTGATATCTATGCCTTTCTTGTAAGCATATTGTTCTTGATGAATTTGATAAATAACATAAAGCTGAAATTAATTATTAATTAATTGGATAAAAATAAAGAGGCATAAGAATTAACCAGGTTCTTTTTGTAATTTGATTTTGATTAAGTTGGCATAGTAATCATGTTTAATACTTGTGATAGCTTACAGTTTTGGTTCATTATGTTGGAACCAACAAATCAAATATGTTAACTCAAGATGGATTTATGAACATGATTGATTGGATTCCCTGAAGGGTTTGGAGTTTCCCTCTTGTTTTTAATTAGGGCTAAATTCCCATTTGATATGATTGTTGGTGTTTGTTGTTTGATGGTTGGATCCCTTGTTAATGGGCCAAGATCCATTTGTTGTACTGGTTGTTTTCCCTTCTTCGTGTGCTGTGATGTGACCCTGGAAGGGGTGCTGTGATATTTTTTGTTGTGATGTGACCCTGGAGGGGTCTTGTGATATGTGGAGGAAGGGAGGGCTTGTGGTTGTGGCAGCGGTTGATGCCTAGAGTTGCGAGATTCCTCGGTTTAGGAATGTGGGTGTCAGGGAGGACAATGTGGATGATGTAATGGGATGGTTGTGATTGTTGGATGTTGTTGATCCTTGGTTGTTTATCTGCTTTACATTTACCCACTGCACAAGGCGGCTGGTTTTGCTTACCCTCCTTCCGAAAGGGGCAAAGTTGCCCGGGGTATTCCACCTGCTTTCACTGTATAGGCTCTTGAGGGAGAATGGGAATACGCTCTTGATACAGGCGGAAATAACTCGACGGGTAGTATATATACTCACCATGTTAATCCCCCTTGTGTTTAGTAGCATAGGATACTTTTCTAGAATGCCTGGGAATATGGGAAAGTAATTATAAAATTAATTTTTGATTAAATATTGACAATCCACAGGGATTGAGATGCTGGTATTTAATGGTGATGTTGTAACTTTAAAGGAACACTAATTTTTGAACGTGATTCCAATAAAGTTTTAATGTGGTTTTTGTTCTTGTTTAATTAATGTTCAAATAATTAACTAATGTAATGTGGAATTTATGAAAAAGGGAATGATTTAACATAATTACGTTATTTAACATGTTGTGTGCTTATAGGATGCCGAGTCATAGAAATATTAGCCCAGAGTCTGTGAGACGTTACCTGCAGTTGACACTAAGACTAGGTTATTCCCATAGTGTGGCTGTGAGTAATATATATTATGTACATTTTGTGTTTCAATACGCTACCCCATCCTATTAGTAAGGGAAACTAACACCCCATGTATTTTGAGCCTTAGGAGGGGTTGTTTTCCCCAACATTCCGATTGGAGGGGGAATGGCTGACTACCCCCTTTGACCCCACTCTCTTCTCTTGTAAGATACTAGTACCGTTGGCACATGTGTTAGTTTTCCCTATATATGTGTGTAGAGGGCTATAATAGCTACTGGTTATTTCCACACATATATTCTGGACGTAGTATCCTATGGACTACTATAGGTGTAATGTGTATAGGCTGTGATGGCTTGAAGATATGTACGTGGTGTATGGGTTGTAATGGCTTGAGGTACAATACCAGACGTATCATACACGTTATGTAGGCTGTGGTGGCTCTTAATACCTACATGGTTTCTTTTGGTTGTGAGGATGGTGTGTTTCTTAGCCGTGGTGTCTGCAGTCAAGACATTGTGGTGCACATGGTGTAGATTGTGGAGCTTAGCCCAAGATTATACGGGTAAGTCTTTGGAGAGAGATTCACATGACGAATGTCTTTGGGGCAGTGTGGAAACCCAGTGGGGATGTAGTAGCAGGGTACCCTTGATATTATTTACTATATTCTATATTATTGTATATGTTACTTGGAGAGATTATCCATGGTGATGTTGAGAACATAGTATACATGTTAGGTGACGAGTTAGTTTCATTGTTGTTCACTATGCTTTAGTATTCTTTCCTTACTTTTACATGAGAGGCTTCGGGGAGGATACTACAGAGTATGATGTTATACTCAACCTATGTATATATAAACTATTTTTCAGGTCACTTGGAGAAGGTTGGATATCAGGCTGGTCACTACTTGCTTGTGGTTGCATGAGCTATTCGGGCATGTGATCGCTGCTGATTTATTTTCTTTTGGGTACATGAAGTTTTCCCTTTTCTGTTGTAGTACATTTTCATGACATTACATATGCACTTGAGTTTTTCTTTTATACTGTAGTTCTGAGTTACAGTGGTTTGGTGTTTATCTTATCTCTCTCTTCTGCATATGTTCTCTTAGAGGGTAATGCCTCCAATTTATGTGTTTATTATACCCTCGGTTCTAGTCGCCAACCCAGGGCCTACTGGAAGCGGGACTCAGGGGTCATTATCTCCGTTTTCACAATACAGGCCCAGGAGGGGTAAACTTTGTGGGGAGTTCGTCTTGACAGAGTTGTATCAGAGGTCTGGTTGAGGGATAGGATGATTTTTGGAGTTAGGAGTAGGTAAGGTTGCATGGGTTGGTAAGGAAATGGTGTCATTCATGTTTACCTAGTAGAGTAAACACTGGATACTGGTAGAGGCATAGGCCTTTAGGCCCCCCTATGATCTGTTGTACATACCTTTATGTTTACAATAGCTACTAAATAGGGTGATACTGGTTTCAGGGTAGGGACCTAGGAAAGGATCATCCATCATTCTTCTTTGTGTTTGTTTTTGAATGGGTAGAGCTTGGGATAGGTTAACCTAAAACAAATTAAAGAAAAAAATTAATTTATTAATTTTGAGTCTTCCATATTCTAGGAATAGGAGCTCTAATTGTTGGTTTATTTGTAGGTATGGCTCCAGGTCGACGTCGTCGTCAGTTTTGCGTAGAAGACGATCAACAGGTTATTCCAGCAAGTCGTCGTTGGGTAGAGGTTGACGACGACGACGCTTGGAGGAACACACTCTGAGGGTTTCAGTTCCAGAGTCTACAGAAGTATGAGGGCTCCATTTTAGATTCATTCATGGATGACTGGTTGGAGGAGGTAGAGATAGGTTTTAGTTCGATCCGTGCTTGGGAGGAGCACTGGGTTTCCTTGGTTGTGACGATACTGCGTGGAGTAGCAAAGAAGTGGTGGTTTTTGTTCCTCAAGGATTATAAGGATTTGGCGATCTCATGGGAGGAGTTTCGAGACATGTTTAGAGCTAATTTCTTGTCCTCGACTACGAAGGATTCTAGTCTCCAGGAGATTATTACCCTTCGTCAGGGAAGCACCAGTGTTTGAGAGTTTGGAATTCATTTCAAGAACCTTCTACGATATGCTTCAGACCTATTACCAGATGAGGAGGCCAGGGCAGGGCTTCTTCAGGAGACTTTGTATCCAGAGATCCAGCGCTAGGTCACCCCATTTATGCTGAAGAAATATCTTGAGGTGTTAGCGAGGGCAGAGGTTGTTGAGAGGAATTTGGATAGGACCGGATCTTCACGAGAGGGGAATCAGCACAATTCCTCACAGAGCAGATATATGGTCTAGGGATCCCGGTTTTCAGGGCAGAAGAGTTTCCGTTTGGCCGGGGGTAGGACCCAGCACTTCACATCTCGTATCTCCAGAGGCAGAAACTCTCAGGCCTATACCAAGGGATCAAGTGCTTGTTTTTCTTGTGGTGGTCATGGCTATCAGTAGCAGTAGTGCCAGACCTTTCAGAGTGGTCATCATGCACAGGGTGCTCTGCTCCAGGTTCCTTGGTTGAGGATGTTCCAACCAAGGCAGCAGCAGCAGGTTGCACCAGCTTTCTATCAATAGATGTGAGATGGGGCGGGGAGAGGACAGCCTCATGACGCTCCCTGTCCTCAGAGAGCAGAGTGCGGCCATGGTGGTGGTCTTCATCAGGGTCAAAGAGACTGTGGAGGAGGCCATGGTTAGCTTCATGCTCTAGCTTTATAGCTCCAAACGAGACAAATGTCATTCAAGGTACCCTTTTCTTTTTTTCTACCTTGGTGTATGCCTTGTTTGATTCAGGAGAAACACACTTCTTCATATCACCTAACCTTGTCCACACTTTGGGACTTGAGGTAGAGAGGATTCCAGTGCCCTTGGCCTTGACTATGCCAGATGGAGGTCGAGCTAGTGTGTTTGAAGTATGTAGAGACTGTGAGCTAGTGTTGGGGCAACACCGCTCTTGGGGAGATTTCCTATGTTTGCGGATACAACCCTACGATGTCATCCCCGACATGGATTGGTTGTATTCGGTGATGTCTATCATGGATTGCTTCCGGAAGAAGTTCATCTTTATCGGTGTGGATGGAGAGTAGGTTGTGTTTGTTTGTGACAGAGATCCTCAGATGGGTCATAGTCACATTCCATCCTTATCAACCATTACAACTGAGATGATGTTGAGTTCTTCAGAGGATTAGCAGTTGGAATTTCCTAGGGTCATAGAGAAGTACCCTAATGTTTTTCCAGAAGAGGTTTTAGCCATACCCCCTCGACGAGAGATTCAGTTTTGGATCAAGATACAACTAGGAGCGTCTCGTATATCTATGTATTCATATAGGATGGCCCCTTCTGAGTTATGAGAGCTACATATACAGCTTGATGGTCTGTTGCAGTGTGTTTTTGTTCGGCAAAGTGTGTCACCATAGGGCGCACCATTTATGTTCGTGAAGAAGGTCGATGACAGTTTGCGGTTGTGTGTCGACTATCATCACATAAAAGAGTGACAATAAAGAACCGCTATCCTCTTCCTCGGATTGAAGATTTATTTGATCAACTGAAAGGTGCAAGTTGGTTTTCAAAGATTGACTTATGGTCAGGATATCATCAGATGCATGTGAAGGATAAAGATATACTGAAGACTGCTTTCCGTTGTCATCATGGGAATTATGAGTTTGTTGTAATGTCGTTCGGCGTGGGGAATGCTCCAGCTGTGTTCATGGGATTAATGAATGCTGTGTTCCATGAGTTCCTAGAAAATTTCATTGTAGTTTTCATCGATGAAATCCTTGTGTAGTCCACATATGAAAAGGAGCATTCAGAGCATCTATGATCCATTTTCGGTGTTCTTCGTTGACATCAGCTGTTTGGAAAGTTATCAAAGTGTGAGTTTTTTTATCGAGCAGTCCGTTTCATGGGGCATGTTGTGTCCCAACAAGGAGTAGATGTGGATCCATCGAAGTTAGAAGCTATTTTTTCTTGGTCAGCCCCCATGGCAGTGTTAGAGGTGTGATGTTTTCATGGTCTCGTAGGCTACTACAGGAGGATCGTAGCCAATTTCTCCCGAGTTTCAACTTCTCTAACAGCTTTGACCATGAAAGATTAGGATTTCTTATGGACTGATCAGTGTCATGTAGCTTTCGAGTATCTAAAAGGGAAGTTTGTAAGTGCTCCAGTCCTTTGTTATCCAGATGAGGGAGTTCAGTTTGATGTTTTCTGCGATGCTTCACATCTGGAGTTTGGTCGTGTCCTCATGAAGCCGAGGTCAGTTGTTTCTTATGGGTCTCGGCAGTTGCGTCACCATGAACGTAACTATACCAGCCATGATCTTGAGATGGAAGATGTCGTGTTTTCTTTGAAGTTGTGGAGTCATTATCTCATTGGAGAACGCTTTGTAGTCTTCACTGACCATAAGAGTTTGAGGAATGTTTTCTCCCTACTTGAATTAAACTTTAAACAACATCAGTGGATGGAGTTCATGAAGGAATACGACATCAATATATTGTATACACCTGGAAAAGGGGATGTTATAGCTGATGCACTGAGTCTAAAGTCATGTAGTGATGTTGTGCGTGAATCTGGTGATTCCTGGAGGGTAATGGAGGAACATTCAGCTTTTTCATATTGAAATGGGAGAATTTGGGGGTAGAGGTTGTCTTTTCTAGATGAAATTATAGTCATCCTTGATGCAGAGTGTGGAAGAGTCCCAGTTGGAAGATCTAGAGGTGGTGGTTTGGAGAGACAGAGTTGTTTATAGTGAGGCCCCTATTGGTTGGTCTGAAGATGAAAAACATAGAGTGTTGTATCATGGAAGGATTTTTGTTCCCTTGGAGATGCATGATGCGGTCCTTAGAGTGTTTAATGGTTCTCTTTTAGCAGTTCATCCTGGTGTTACAAAGATGTATTGATCCTTGAGGAGTTAGTTTTGGTGGCCCAGGCTGAAGTATGCGGTTTCAGAGTTTGGGTCCCGATGTTTAGTCCGCCAGAAGGTGAAGTCCGAACACCGTGTTCCTGGTGGTCTTCTCCATCCATTAGAGACTTCTCAGTGGATGTAGGAGGACATATCAATGGAATTTTTTATAGTTTTACCTCAATCTCTGGGATTAAATGATGTTATATGGGAGGTAGTGGATCGTTTAAAAAAATATTCCCACTTCATAGCAATCAAGGAGTCGAGCTCAGTGGATGTTTTATCACGGAAGTATCTATAGGAGGTGGTGAGACTTCATGGAGTCCCATGGACAATAATTTCTAATAGAGATCCTCATTTTACCTCCAGGGTGTGGAGGGGTCTCCAATATGCTTTTGGTTCTCAACTATGCCTTAGCACTGCTTTTATTCCACAAACAGATGGTCAGACCGAGTGATCCATCCAGACTCTTGAAAACATGTTACGCTCTTATGTTTTTTATTTTGGATGTTCATGGATGAGGGACTAACCATTGGTGGAGTTATCTTACAATAATAGTTTTCACTCCACCATCAGTATGGCGCCGTTTGATGCATTTTATGGCTGGACTTTCCATTCTCCGTTGTGCTGGACTGGGGTCGGAGAGTCAGCAATTCTTGGACCGGAACTAGTGATGAATACAATAGTGGTGATTTAAATGATTCGTGATAGGATGAAGACAGTGCAAGATTGTCAGAAATCATATGCCGATCAAAGACGGATACCCATATAGTTTGATGTTGGGGATCATGTGTTTCTTAAGGTGACTCCCCGTCGTGGGAAGTGATGGTTTGGTCATGGGAGTATGCATTCTCCCTGATTTGTTGGGCCTTTCGAGGTGTTAGCTCATGTTGGAGTTGTGGCGTATCGAGTAGCACTTCCCCCTCAGATAAGTCAGATACGTGAATTTTTCCATGTATCAGAGCTAAGTCATTATCTTCATGATGACTCCCACTTCATCGATTGGGGAGAGATCGATGTTGATGATGATGACACCTTTGAGGAGCGACCTGTGAAGATAAAAGACCACAAGGAGAAGGTGTTGCATGAGTGATACATCTCTTTAGTTCGTGTTTTGTGGCAACATGATGGCTTGGAAGAGAGTACTGGGAACATGAGTCATAGATACACGCTCAGTACCTAGAGTTGTTTGATGGTTAACTCTGTTCATGTATCGTTGTAACTTATGTGGTAATGGAAAATTCATGTTTAAGAGATGAAATCATTTGTTGCTTTGGTGGCTTGATCGCTTTTTAGAGCTATCTTAGTGGGTGGTTGTTCAGACCCAATTTTTTTTCTATTTAGGTGGGTTTTGGATTCTCTAGGACGAGAATGTTTTGAGAGGTATCTGATGTAATGTCTCGGACCACATTGGTCCATTCCTTTGGGAAAATGCGGTACTAGAGGTGTTCTGGGAATTCAAGGTGACTTGGGGGGGTGAGTTTGGGTGCACTTTTGAAAAATGTGAAAGGGTAATAGCTTTTGCACGGTTGGCACACAGTTTTCCTAAACCGTGCGGCCAAACCGTGTGTGTCTAGTCTTGGAGGTAGTGGGTAACACATAGTTAGCGCATGGTTTTTCTAACTAGGCGGACTAACCATGTGAGGAGTTATTGTCGAGGTAAAAGCTAATGCATGGTTAGTGCACGGTTTGTTAAACCGTGCGGACTAACCGTGCAGGAACATATAGTTAGATCAAAAAATTGTGGATCTAAATCATTTGTCCTTTAATCACCACGTTTAATCCCCTAATCGGCCATAAATCTAGATTACCCTTCCATGGAGGTGGAATAACCTCTCCCAATAATTTTGGAGGTGATACTGAGGCTTCTCTTCACGAATCGAAGTTGGTTTCTCAAGGTATGTGATCATTTTGTTTGGTTTCATAGATCTACCTAGATCTTCTCCTCCTCTTCCCTTTTCTTCTTATATCTATGCCCGTTAAGGGTAGATCTAGGTGTGTGGATATCGTTTGTGAGGATCCTTGTCTTTGGTTGTGTTAGGAGAGAAGATCTAATGAGGATTTGTGGAGAATCGACCCGGTTTCAGGGGAGTTCATCGAACATTGTGGTTTTCCTCGAAAACCCTTGAGGTAGGGGATTTGTGGCTCCTCTAATAATTCATGTGAAATCGTAGTGTTTTCATGATTTTTCCCTTAGTATCAAAATAAAATTGACATAGTAAAATACGTGAACCGTATTAAGAAATTTCTTTGAATGCATGTTGTTGTCTCATGATTTCTAGATACTGTGAAATCTATTCCTTGCTTGTTAGCATGTTGTTCATGAGGAATTTTATAATGAAAGTAAATCCTGAATTAATTGATAATTAATTGGATAAAAATAAAGTGGCATGAGAAAGAATCTGGTTCTTTTGTTAATTTTATATAGATTATATTGTCATAGTAAGCATGTTTAATCCTTGTGATAGCTTTCTGTTTTGGTTCATTATGTTAGAACCAACGAATTGAATATGTTAATTCAAGATGGATTTATGAAGTTGATTGATCGGATTCCATGAAGGGTTCGGAGTTACCCTCTTGTTTTGAATAATTTCTAAAAGCCTATTTGATGTGATTGTTGGTGTTTGTTGTTTGAAGGTCGGATGCCTTGTTAAACAGCCAAGAGCCATTTGTTGTAATGATTTTTTTTCCTTCTGCTTGTGTTGTGTTGTGACCCTGGAAGGGGTACAGTGATATATGGTGTTGTGATGTGAACCTAGAGGGATCTTGTGATAAGTGGAGGCAGGGAGGCCTTGTGTTAGTGGAAGCGGATGATTCCTAGAGTGGAAAGTTGCATCTGTTTATGCATGTGGGATTTAGGTAGGAAACAATGGATGATGGAACGGGATAGTTGTGATTGTTGCATATTGTTGATCCTTGGATGTTTATCTACTTTACTTTTCTCCACTGCTCAAGGTGGCTGGGTTTTCTTACCCTTCTTCCGAAAGGGGAAAAGACACGCAGAGTATGCCATGTGCTTTCCATGTTTAGCCTCTCAAGGGAGAATGGGACTATGCTCTTGCTATAGGCGGAAAATACTTGACGGGTAGTAAATCTACTCACCGTGTTGAGCCCCCTTGTGTTTATTATCATAGGATGCTTTTCTAGAATGCCTGGGAATATGGGAAGGTAATTATAAAATGAATGATTGATTAAATGGTGATAATCCACGGGGATGGAGATGCTGGTATTTAATTGTGATGTTGTAACTTTAAAGGAACAATAAATTTTGAATGTGATGCCAATAATGTTTAAATATGGTTTTTGTTCATGGTTAATTAACGTGAAAAGAAATAATTAACGTAAAGTGGAATTATTGAAAAAGGGAATGAATAAACCAAATTAAGTTCTTTAACTGGTTGTGTGCTTATAGGATGCCTAGTCTTAGAAAGAGCAGCCCGGAGTCTGAGAGACGTTAGCTACAGTTGAGGCTAAGACTAGGTTATTCCCATAGTGTGGTTGTGAGTTATATATATTCTGTACATTTTCTGTTTCTATATACTACTCCACCCTGTCGGTAAGGGAAATTGACACCTAGGGGATTCTGAGCCCCGGGGGTGTGTTTTCCCCAACATTCTTATGGGAGGGTGAATGACTGACTACCCCCTTTGACCCTTCTCTCTTCTCTTGGTAGATACTAGTGTCGTTGGCACAACAATTAGTTTTCCTTATATATATTTCTAGAGGGTTGTAATGTAATGTGGTTATTTCCACACATATATTCTGGATGTAGTATCCTATGGACTACTATAGGTGTAACGTGTATATTATGTGATGGCTTGAGGGTCCTTACGCGGTGAAGGGGCTGTAATGGGTTGAGGTACAATACCCGACGTATGATACATGCTATGCGGGATGAGGTGGCTCCTGACCCTATCTAGTTACTTCAGGTTGTGAGGATGATGTGGTTCTTAGCCCAGGTGTCTGCGGGCAGTCCTTTGTGGTGCACGTGGTGTAGATTGTGGAGCATAGACCAAGTTTATATGGGTAAGACATTGGAGAGAGATGCACAGACCATATGTCATTGGGGAAAAGTGGCAACCTAATCGGGAGGTAGTAGCGGGGTAACCTTGATATTCTTTACTATATGCTATATTATTGTATGAGTTACTTAGAGAGAGTAGCCATGGTGAGGTTGGGAACATAGTATACCTGTTAGGTGATGAGTTAGTTTCACTGTTGTTCACTGTGCTTTAGCATGCTTTCCTTACATTTGCACGAGAGGTTTCAGGGAGGATCCTACTGAGTATGCTGTTATACACACCCTATGTATATATAAAATATTTTTCATGTCACTTGGAGAAGGTCAAAGATCTAGCTGGTCACTACTAGCATATGGTTGTAGGAGCTATTCGGGCTTGTGATCGATGTTGATTTACATTCCTTTGGGTACTTGCAGTTTTCCCTTTGTAGTTCTAGTACTTTTTCTTGACATTACATATGCTCTTGAGTTTTTCATTTATACTTTAGTTCTGAGTTAGAGTTTGTTGGTGTCTATCTTATCTCCCTCTTCTGCATGTGTTCTCTTAGAGGGTAATTCCTCCCATTTGTGTTTTTATTTTACCGTCGGTGCTAGTCGCCAACCCGGGACCAACTGGATGCAGGACATGGGGGTCATTATCACCCTTTTCACATTTCCATCCTAGGAGGGGTACACATTGTGGGGAGGGGGTCGTGACATTGTTGGTTGGTGCAATTTTTTCGCGACATCCTCTGGTGGATACATTTTTTGTGAGAGAGGTGATTCTGATCTGTTGCATGGTCCATTCTCATGCATAGAAGAATGAAAACTTTTTGAGGATGACTGTTTTTTATTCTCTGTTTATTTTCTTGAAAAAAAAGATCTATCCTGATTTATCCCCATGGGTCATAATGAATTTGAACTAATTAAATATTTTAACCGAATTAAATAACTTTTATCGACTACATAGTGTGGGTTTTGTTTATATTATGACAACAATTTGCCAAATTATTTTTAAAATAGTGTGATATCTTTGCTATTTTTGGTTTTCCATAATGTTCTTTATGGAAATTGGTAAATAATGTATACACAAAAATAACAGATAATTAGTTGGATAACATTTTTAAAAAGAATTATTAATAAATATTATTCTTTTAGTTTTATTTTAATCAAAATGACACAGTTAAGAATGTTCTATTTACTTTGTTTAAAAACATAAATCCCGTTGATGCTTGTGGATGAAGGAAAAAAAAGAATAGTATACTAAATTGTTTAATGAATTTTTGATTGCTTGAGATACCTTGGTTTATATGATTTCCAAATTTGGAAACTCTAAATAATGAATTAGTTAATTCAAGATGGAATCAGAAATGTATTTTTGATAAAATATAATGCCTTGTATGGTAAGAGTTAAATGATATCTTGTAAAGGAAATAAGACTTATGCTTTGAACTACGACAACTCAGTGTGTGTGAATGGTGAATGACATTCTTTAGATCCAAGAGCCCATATTTCTTTCTTGTTTCCAAATATATGTGATGTGATGTAAGCCAAATATTGTTGATCTAAGAGGTATGTTCATGTTTGGGGGGAATTGAGACCCGGATGTGATGTGATCCTATGATGGATGAACCTAGAGGACTATTGTGAGGTGGGGAGGACTAGTTTTTATGACATAAGTTGAAGCCTATGATGGTAGGATGCATTACGGTATCTATGTGGTTGTTATGGAGGACACTAGTGATTATTCAAGGGTTTGAAGTTAGTCTTAGCCATTGATATGAATCTTGGAATCTTGTTGAACCTGTTGTTTTTTATCTACTCTAACTTCCACACTACCTGAGTGATATGGGTTTTATTACTCTCTTTCCAAGAGAAGCAAATACATTTGGGGTAATCCATGTCATTTTTATGATTATATTCACATGTGTTGATGTTAATATGCTCCTATTATAGGTTTCAATGACTATAAAGTTAGTTTATCTACTCACCGTGTTGATCCCCTTGTGTTTGGTACCTTATAATGTTTTCTCTCAATACATATAAAAATGGAAATATATAATGTTGTTAATAAAGGAATTAATGCTTAACCCATGATGATAGATATTGTTGGGATGCAAGGAATAGGATATGTTTTCAAGAAGCTGTAGACTCGGTTTTGACATGCTTAGAAGTCATAAAACGTTGTTGTGATACTAATGTAATGGAATTTCAAAATGATAATGGTTAATTATTGTATATATAATTTATTAATGTAAAGTGAAACAAATATAAAATGGAAATGTAATTTAATGTATCTCTTTAAATGTTTGTGTTCTTATATGATATGTATTATTATCTTTGTCATCCAAGAGTTTGAGAGATGTTAGCAACATTAGAGTTTGAGACTAGGTTATACCCATAATGTTATTGTGATCTATAATAAACCATGTATGTTTTCTATTTCCATATGTACACCACCCCATTATTTATGGTGACTAACACAACATAAATTCTGATCCCTAGGGGGTGTTTTATGCAACATCCCCATTAGAGGATGGATGGATGACTACCCCATTTATCCCCATTCTCTTCCTGTGTTAGTTATTTGTACTGGTTTTTATGACTATTATATTTCCCCTTATATGAGTGTAGAGGGCTATAATGGATTGAAGTTATTTCACCAACATATATTTTGGATATATGTTATTATAGACTACTGTATGTATAAGTTCTATAGGCTATGATTGATTGAGGATCCATACTTGGTGTGAGGGTGGTAATGGGTTGAGTTATAATACCCAATGTTTTGATACGTGTAATTTATGTTGTGGTGGATCGATGAAACCACTAGGTTTCTTTTGGTTATGTTGTTGTGGTCGTGTGTTTCATGATGTGAATGTTATGGTGCTTCTCCTAGATGTCTTTGGGATAACCTCTTTCAAGAGAGATTTTATGGACGTGCGATGTTAGGGAAGAGTAGAAAACTAGTGGTGAAGTAGTAGTGAGTAACCTTGATACCATTTATTATATAATATAAAATTTTATACAATTCATTATGAGATTATCCATGGATATTCTGGGATATTAGTATTCATATTTAGGTGATGAGTAAAATTCACTTGTTTTTCACTGTGCTTTAACATGATTTCTTTATATTTTCATGAGAATCTTGAGGGGTGGTCCTAATGAGAATACAATTAAATTCACCCTATGTTATATAAAATATTTTTATAGTCAATTATTAGTATGTTAGAGTACATGCTGATAAATAATATCATGGGGTTTCTAAGGATCCATTTGGGCTTCATGGTCATTGTAATCCTCAGTTTCCTTTGGTACTTGTAGTTTTTAGTTTGAGTTGTTATAGTTCTTTAAAAACATTGCAATTGTACACATGTGCATTCCTATCTATTGTATTTTGAGGAAGAGTTCGTTGGTTTTAGTCTTTTCTCTCTCTTTCACTTGTGTTCTCTTAGTGGTTAATGAATACCAAATGTGTGTTTAATATTCCCTCGGTGCTAGTCGACAACCATGGTCCTACTGGAGGTGGAAATCATGGGTCACTATCTGAATTTTCAAAATTTCAACCTAGAAGGCGCACACATTGATGGGAGGGGTCATGAAAAAGTGGTATCAGTGATACATATAGGGATAGTATGGATTTTTTAGTTATGCACAACTGAGGCTTTATGGGATGGTAGAGAAACTATGATAGCACTCTTTAGAAAGCATTGTAACCATGAGAGACTCGCAATGAAAATTTTATTTAAGGCCCCCTATGATCTGATACATGGACCCTTAAGCATAAAAAGCCTACTAAACGAAGAGTTGTTGTTTTAAGGGTGTAGTCGTTGGAATTGATCATGCATCATTAGGCTTGGAACCTATGTTTTAATGCATATATCATGGGATAGATTAAACTAAAATTATCAAATGAAAACAGTTATTTAATGTTAAATTCATCCATATTCATGGTTTAAAAGATCTAATTGATTTCTCTTTTTTATGTATGAATCTCAGATTACTTTTTAATTAGGATTACATAGAATATATCAATATGGTGTGCCTACAGACTGCCTCATAGTGGAGGTCGACAAAGAAAAAACTTGGAGGAGGACACTTCGATAGTCTCAATGAAAGATTCTTTAGAAGTACGAGGGCTTGGATTCAAAAACATCCATGGAAGACTGGTTGGAGGTAGTTGATATAGCCATACATTTGATCCATTCTCAAAAGGTGTATTAGGTTTCATTGTTCGAGATGATGTTATGTGGATCAGTGATGTATTGGTGGTTCTTCTTCCTTGGGGATCGTGAGGAGTCATCTGTCTCATGAGAGAAGTTCTAAGAACAATTTATAGATGATCTTATTTTATCGACTATAAAGGAATCAATTCACAAGGATAAGCATAGCATTCATCAGGAGAGCTCCATTGTATGATAGTTGATGAACCATTTCAATAAACCTATGCAATATACTTCGGGGCTGTATCTAGAAGTGGAATATAGAGTGACGTATTTTGAGGAGGCACCTCATCTAGTGATCCAACATTAGTTTACCCTATAAATGTAGAATACATATCCTGAGTTGCTACCTAGAGAAGAGGTAATCTATATGATTTTATCCATAACTGGTTCGTCATGATAAGGAAGTCTTCAGGATTCCTCACGAAGAAGATTTGTGGTCTGTGGTTCCCATTTTTAATGGAATAAGAGTTTCCGATAAGCTTGGGGTAGGTCCCAATGCTAAATATATTATTTCCTTATGGGTTATGGATCTCCAGCTTCTTTGAAGGGATCAAACACACGTTTTTACAAATAGATGATAAGGTCATCAATGGAAAGAGTTCCCAACCATTCTGATAAGTTACCATGTACCAGTTGTTCAACATCAGTTTTTTATGTTGTGATACATCCAATGGAGACAACCGAAACAATTTTATATAGTATTGGATTAGTATATAAAATATGGGGTAGATATAAGGTAACCCAATGATTATCTCCTTCCTCAAAGGGAAGATCTTAACCCTAGATGAGGTCTTCATTATGGTCAGAGAAACTGTGGATCTGGTCATGGTAGTCTTCATGCTTCAGCATTTACAATTCCAGGAATGACAGCCATCTTTCAAGGTACCCATTTTTTATATTCTACTTTATGTTCCCTAATTTTTTGATCAAGTTGGTATTAACCCCTTCATATCACCTACATTTTATTATTAATTGTGGCCTGAGGTAGAAGGGCTAAAAGTTACCTTAACATAGAATACACCAGCTAGAAGTCGAGATGACATGTTTTAAGTATGTAGAGATAGTGAGTGTATGTTGGGGAAGCACCTATCTTTTGGAGATTTCATATGTTTTTGGATATAACCATATTATTTAATCCTTATTAAGGATTTTTTGAATTCTAGGTAGGATATCAGGGATTGTTTCTATAGTAAGGTGATGTTATTTGATGCTGATGGATAACCAACAATGATTTTTGGAGATAGATACCCTCAAATAGGTCAGGGGTGTTTTCCTTCTTTGTCATCAAATATGGCTAAAATGATGCTGAGTTCATCGGTGATTTAGTATTTAGGGTTTCCTAGGGTCATTGAATATTACCTTGATGTCTTCCCAAGGGAGGTTGTAGCATTACCCTCTCTTTGAGAGATTGAGTTTTAGATCGAGTTACATTCAGGAATGTATTCATTCTCAATGTCTCCATATATGATGGATACTGCTATGTTTTGGTAGCTATGTATATAGCTTGATGATCTGTTGTGGTGTAGTCTTGCTCTGCTGAGTGTGTGTCCTTGGTGTTGACAAGTTTTGTTTATAAAGAAGGTTGATGGTAGATTGTAGTTTTGAATCAATTATCATCACGTGAACAATGTGACATTGAAGAATATCTATCCTATTCTCTGGATTGATTATTTATTCGATCAACTACAAGGTGAATGTTGGTTATATAAGATAGATTTTCTGTCAGGATATCATCACATGTAGGGAAAGGATTAGCATTTCCCAAAAATTACTATCCACTGCCCTCATGGGAATTACATGTTTCTTGTGATTCTATTAGGTGTGAAAAATTCTCCAGCTATGTTCCTGGGGTTAATGAATGTTGTGATATGTGAGTTCTTGGAGAAAATATTTAGTTGATCTAATTGATGACATCTTTGTGTACTCTACTTTTGTGGAGGAGCATGCAGAGTACCTATAAGCTGTTTTGGGAGTTCTTCACCCTGAGAAGCAATTTGGGAAGTTGTAAAGGTGATTATTTTTTCCTTGAGAAGTTATTTTCTTGTGTTTTGTTGTGTCTCAGTAGAGAGTTGATGTGGATCTGTCCAAGATAGAAAAAATTTTGTCTTGGGATGCCCCTTCAAAAGTTATAGAGGTATAGATTTTCCTTGGTCTGGAAAGCTATTATTGGATGTTTGTATGTGATTTTTCATAAATTGTTACTCATAGAACAATGTTGACTATTATGTATCAGTTGTTCATTTGGATAGATCATTACCAAGGGGATTTTGCGTATCTAATGTAGATGTTTCTTAGTTCTCTAGTTATTTGTTTGCCAATGGAGAGAGTTTAGTTCATGGTTTTATATGTTGATTTATGTCTCTGGTTGGGATGTGTTCTAATGTGGTAGACTTAAATCATTTCGTATGGGCCTTGGCATTTGTGTCCCCATGTGTTTAACTATTCCACCCATTATCTCAAGTTGTTAGTGGTGGTGTTCTCTATGAAGGTGTGGTGACACAACCTCATCGGCGAGCATTTTGTTGTCTTCACCAATTATAAAAGACCCATGAATATATCTCTTTGGGTGACATGACTCGGGGACAACATCAGTGGATGAAGTCATTATAGGATTACCAATATGAGATATCTTATACACCTAGAAATGGGAAGGTTGTAGGCGATTCACAGAGAAAGATGTTGCACTGTGATATAGTTCTTGAAGTTGTTGATTCCTAGAGTAGTGATGGATGATCATTGATAATTACATCTAGATAATGGAGAGGTTGGGGAAGATGTTGTATTCTCTATATGAATGTGAAGTCATCACTTTTGAATCTTGTGGTAGAGTTTGTATTCGGTGATCTTGAGGTTGAGGTATAGATAGAATAATTTTTTTATTGAGAGGACCCTAATTGTTGGTCTAAGGAAGAACAAAAATGTGTGTTTCTCAAGGAATAATTTTTGTTCCTTTGGCGACGAATTTGATGGTTCTCATATAGTTCCATAGTTCACCATTGGTGTTGTATCCTAGAATGAACAATATGTACCAATATTTGAGGTGGCAATTTTGGTGGCTTGGATTGAAGCATATAGTTATATAGTTCTTTCACTAATGTTTGTTCTACCAGAAGGTGATGGTCGATCCCCTTGTTCCCGATAGTTAGATACATCCATTAGATATTTCTTAGTAGATGGGGGAGAACAAATAAAATGACTTTTTTATTGATCTACCTCATGATTATGGAGGCTATGTTGTTATATAGGTGGTATTGGGTCATTTGGTAAAGCCAACCACTTTATAGAAAACAATTTGTTGACCTCTGTAGAGGATTTTTTGGTGAAGTATCTGTTGGATGTGTTGAGACTATATGGGATCCCAATGATGATCATTTCTAATAGGGATCCACATGTTGCCTCTATAGTGTGGAGAGTTCTGCAGCATGTTTTTGGTTCTCTGATATGCTTTAACACAACATTTAATTAGTAGATGTATGGTCAGATAGAGAATACCATCTGGACACTTTAAGAAATGTTGCACTCTAATGTCCTAGATTTTGGAGGTTTATGGATGAGGAACATTCCGGTAGAGTTTTCTCAAAAAAATAAGTTTCTCTACACCATTCATATGGATCTATCTGAAACATTATATTGTTGAACATTCCAGTATACATTGTGTTGGGCCAAGGTCATAGAGTCAGCAATTCTAGGTCAAGATCTGGTTTAAAATAGGACTCATATTATTTAGGATGTTGTCTAGAGGATGAAGGCAGCACCATTAAATCATAATTCCTATTCTATTAATAGAAGAAAGCATCTAGTGTTTGGAATTAGGGATCACATGTTTATGAAGGTCACTCCCCATAGTGGGTTGTAATGGATTGGTCATGGGAGTAATAATTCTCCCTGGTCTGTTGGGACTTTTGAGTTGTTATCTCATGTTGGAGTGGGGGTGTATCTGGTAGAACGTCACCCATTGTTGATATTGAAACATGATGATTTCTCATGTGTCTTAGCTTCATCATTATCTTTAGGATAACTCTCACAAAATCTATTTGGGTGAGATTTATGTTGACTATAGTGTGACCTTGGAGGAGAGGCATGTAGAAATCATGGACCACTACAAGAAGGTATTGTACATGAGGTATATACAATTGGTTCATGTCTTCTGGAATCATGGTGGCGTGGAGTAGAGTACATGAGAAAATTCACCATAGATATTCCCTCAGTACCTGAAACTATTTAATGTTTATCTCTTCTATTGTAACATTGTTTGTTTGGTGGTCGCATACAATTTTTGTTATGATATGGATTTATATTATTTCATATTGTGTCTTTCTTACTTTTTATAGGTATCTACCCTAGGTGTTTTTTTAAGAGATAGTTGTGTTTGTTGAGAGGTGTCGTGTTGTTCTTTTGATGAAGCAATTCCGCTCCAATAGTTGTGAGAACATTTAGATGTATTCCATGAGGAGGCTACTTGAATGACCAATTTTCTATTTCCTCTCATGTTTGTTTTGGATTATAAAGGATGAGAATGATTGAAATGTACCTGATGTATGGTCCAAGATTCACGTGGTTTGACCCTCTCATGTTTTCGAAGGAAGAAGTACTCAAAATAAGTATCCAGTATTTCAGTGGAAAAAAGTTGGATAGAGGTAGCTACACGTAATGAAAGGAGGGTACATGATGTAAAATAGGGTTACATGACATGAATTAGGGTTTCATAACGTTTAATTTTTCAAGGATAGAAAAATAAATAAAATTGACGAGGTTACATTTTTTTCAGTTGAAACCTACCTCAAGGAATTTAATGACAAAAATGTTGATTAAACATAGTGTAATCCACTAATGTAGAGATGAATTAAAAAAATATCATATTGGTATTTTCAACCCCTATTAATTTAGATTTCCCATCTCTATTCCCACACAACCCAACTATCACCTCTTTGTCATTTTAGAGATTCCTTCGATAGGGGTTGATATTGGGCTTCCACCATCGATCCGGAGCAATCCATCTACGATCTTAGATTAGAATCTACCAATTTTCATGTGGTTTCTCCAATATGTTCCTCAAATTTCATTTTTAAATGTGATGTCAATTCATCTCCATTTTTATAATGGGATTTTCATGGTATTTGTTTGGTGTGGTTTTTTTATAACATCCTTGAGTGGATGCAGTTTTTGCAACAGAGGTGATTAGGATCCATTTCATCATCTATAGTCATGCGAATATTTTCAACAACCTTTTTTAGTATGGAATTTCTCTATTAGTTATGTGAAAACATAGAGATAACATGAATTATCACCTTGGATCATAATGATATTGATGTAATTAAATATTTGAATTAAATTAATTAAATTGTTTCGATCATATAGAGATTTAAGTTCTTGTACCATGATAATTGTTGGCCTCTAGATTTTTAGATAGTATGATATCTATCCTTTTTTTGGTTTTCCATTTTGGTCATGACACAAATTGGTTATGAATATAAAGCCATAGGAAATTGATGATTTTTTAGCTAAAGCATTAAAGGGGCATGTTTATTGAATATGGTTGTTGTTTTAATTCTATGTTAATCAAATTTATGAAATTATGAATGTTTAATTAAATTGGATAAAGAACATGAAGCATTTTGATTATTGTAGAAAATATAATTAAAGGCATTTTAAACAAAATTTATAATTAATTTTTGATAAATTGAGAAAAATAATTTATTTGGTTTCCCTTTATTGGATCCTATGAATAATGAATCAGTTAATTCATGATGGAATAATAAGTGGTTGTGGGATAAAATTAGATTTCTTATATGGTCTGATTAACCTTATTTCCTATAAATTCCAAGTGACTTATTCTTAATGTTGTGAGATCAAGTTGTGTGTAATGGATAATTGGCTTGATTTAATGATGCGAGCCTAGTTTCCTTGCTTGTTTCCTAATGCTTGTGATGTGATGTGACCTGGGATGGCCGATCCAGGAGGGATTGTTTTGTATATATTGAGAAGAGGATAACATGTGATGTGATCCTAGGATGGCTGAACATGTTGAGATATTTTGGTGTAGGGAGACTAGTTTTTGGTGGTTGTAGTTGATGCCTTTGATGGTGGGATTCATAGTGGTATGCATGTGGGCGTATGAGAGGATACCGGGGACGCTCAAATTGGTTGAATCTAGACTTATCCATTTTTAATAAACTAGGATTCTTGTTGAACCCGTTGTTTGTTTATCTTCTTTACAGTACCCACTAATTAAGGAAGATTGTTTCACTTACTCTCAATCCAAGGTAAGTGAAGACATGTGGGGTATGCCATGTGATTTCAATTTTTATCATCTCAAGGGTGGACAATTCTACACTCCTACTATAGGTGGAAAAGACTCGACAGTTCATTCATCTACTCTACATGTCAAGCCTCATGTGCTTGGTTTCTTAGAATTTGTTATTACAGTACCTTGAATTATTGAAATATATGATGTTTTTTATAAAGGAATAAATTTTTAACCCATTTGGTTGGAGCTTATTGGGTGCAAGCCTAAGGATATGTTTCTATGTTGCAATGGAATTGGTTTGGTTATGGCTGGAGGGCATAGAAAATTGTTGTGTTTATAATGTAATGAAATGTGAAAAATGATAATAGTTATTTAAAGTCTATAGAATAAATTTATGTAATGGGAAATAGATGAATAAAAGATAAATTAATTTAATATAGCTCTTTAAATGATTTTGTGCTAATATAATTTCTAGTCTCTGTAGTGGTGGTCACGTGTATGAGGGAGCTTATCTATAGTTGAGTCTAAGACTATGTTTTCCCCATAGTGTGGTTGTGAGATATATTATAACATTTACGTTTTCTGATTCTATATGATACTCCACTGTGTTTGATAGGGAGACTTACACCATAGGGATTCAAATCTCGTAATGATTTTTTCTGTAACCTCCTAGTGGGAGCATGGATGGATGACGACCAGATTTTGGCCCACTATCAAATCTTGTTGGAAATTTGTGCAGGTATATACATAAGCTAGTTCTCCCCTTATCGGTATGTACATGGAAGCAATGGATTGTGGTTATTTCACACACATATATTCAAGATATGGGTTCATATGTCATATATAGGTATAACGTGGATAAGATGTGATTTCTTGAGGATCCTTACTTAGTGTATGGAATGTAATGGCATGAGGTAAATTACAAGATGTATGATACATGATATGAGACTTGTGGGGGCTCCTGGAAACTACCTGGTTACTTTTGGTTATGTGGATGTGGTGGTCTGTTTCACAATGTTCATCTTGTGTTGCTTCGCCTAGGTTTCTTTAGGATATCATTTTCTGTGTTATATTCTTAGGACGTGCGACATTGGGTTAGGGCATAAAACTAGCAGTGAAGTTATAGTTGGGTACCCTTGATAATCTATTATAATATATACTCTTGTATACGATTCTTGGTGAGTGTAGCCATGGTGGGGCTGGGAACCTAGTATACCAATTTAGATGATGAGTTCATTATAGATGTTGTTCACTAATATTTTTCCCAATTTAATTGCATTTTCAAGAGTGGATATAAGGAGGATCCTACTGAGTATACTATTATACTCATTGAATGTTATATAATGTACTTTTTTCAGGTTAGTTGGATCAGGTATTATATATACTAGTTACTACTAGATTAGGGTTTTTTGGGTGTTGTTTGGGCTTTGTGGTAACTACCTTATTTACTTACTTTTGGCACCTAATGTTTTACATTTCCATTGTAATATTTCATTCATGAAATTACATATGTGAAAATGGTGTTTCCATTATTTTTTAGTCTATGGTAGAGTTGGTTGGTTACTATCTTACGTCTCACATTTTCATGTGTTCTCTTATAGGGTAATTCATCTCATATGTGTATTTAATATACCCTCTATTCTGGTCACCATCCTGAGATCTAAGAGAGGTAGGATTCATGTTTCATTATCTATCTTCTCCCATTTCCATCTCAAAAGGTGTACACATCGAGGGAGAGGGACGTGAAAATTCTCTTCTTGATCAATTATAAACTCATTTGTGAGAATGTTTCTTTCCTTACCTGAACACTAATTCAAAAAGGATTATGGAGTTTTATTTTCATCCATATTTGATGTAAATCCAACATCATTCAATCATGAATGTTTGGAAAACTCTAATAATTAAGGTAAATAAAATATCTTGTTGAGTTATGTAATTTTTATCTAATATGTAGATTTATTCTCTATAGAAATTTTTCATGTATTTTAGATAGGAATTCCTTATTGTTTTTTCCTGTATCACCCATTTATGAAGGGATCATTCATATATGAGATATTATAAATGAAAAAATAACCTTATAATAACTATATAGTTGATGAATTATACGTGAGAAGAATTGAATTCTTATAGGATATGTATTTGTATTTGTTTAAATATGTGGGAACTAATAACTTACCAGAAACAATGAAATATTGGATTAATCAAACTATCTTCTAGGTCAGGGGGATTAATCACATGACATGGTCATTTATAATCAAATGAACGTCGGTTTACCTTATAGTGTTTTCCAGTAATGTGGCTATAATTCAGTGTGCCCCTGAAATAAAATGACATATGTTGTAGGTTTAATTTCCTTTGATGGGTATGAAGTATTGTAAATCTTATATAGAGATTTTTTGAATCTAACATAAGTATCATACCTCATATAATATTACCACATGTACATTCCATGGATTAATTATTAATATTTAAGAATCGTTGATTCCATATTAAGCCACTGATTTATTTTTTATTGATATTCAAGATTTTCATTATGGGTAAATTATACCGAAAATCTATATTTACTTTTATAAATATTTTATGTCCTCATAAGGAAACACGTAATCCAAAAAATCATTCGAATATGATTTTTACTCTTATATGGATACATTATTTCAACTTTATATTTATCATAAAATTAAAGATAATTGTAGTCATTATAAAATAATAAGATGAAAAAATACAAGGGGTTAAAATCTGAATTATTCTATTTTAAAATATAATTTCATATTATTTCCAAATTACCAAAACTCAATAAATAATAATTAATAAATTAAGGATAAGTAATAAATTGAAATATATATTATAAAAATAAAATGAATTAACTTCCACTATCAATTACACAATGAATAATTTCTTTTACACAATGATATATTAGTATTAAATATGATTCCCAATCAAAATTATAAACACAAGCTGATGTGAGTTCCTTTTATATAGACTAGTTACACAAGATCATTATGATTCTAAAATATTTTTATTATAATTTTTCATTAACCAAAATTCATTTTCACTTTTATAATTTATCATTATTATTTATAAAAACCATTATTAGAGTTTTTTCTCTACATAAAAATCACTATTTGTTTTACAAATTTATTTTCAAAAATATAATTATTTATTCAGAACCACCATTTATTCACTAAATATTTATGAACTAATTCAATGAATTGTTTTAATAAAGATTAATACCCAAGGATATTATAAAATATATCACTATAAGATATTTATTATTTAAAACATCATATAGGAGTGGGTATGTTTAGTTTCATGAAGTCAAATTCATGATATAAAATTTTGACTTGTTAATTATAATTCACAAACACACATATTGATGGAATTGTCTTCCAAAAAAGATTTATTCTTATGGGTTTAATATTAATTAATAGTTTTACTAAATATAGAAAATAATTCTATTTTAATCCATCAATTTTTTTTATTTAATTACAGTTATAGAACTATTTGAAGTTTTAAGTTATTGTGGAATCATTGAAATTAATATAGTTTTATGAAATCCCTTTTATAATATGTAAGGATATTTTCTATTATATCATGATATATATAATTATTTTTATAAGAATATCTCAAAAAATAACCCATCATCAATACACTATATAACATTATGTATATAAAAAATTATTTTCACAAATTATCTCACTCTCCCATAGTTGTGTTCAATAAGGATCATACATTTAGATCTAGAATAGGTTGGTTATGTTTTTTTATATTTTTAAATTTCAATGTAAAATGTAATTTATGGGAAATAAGAGCAAAAAATGATTGTTTTCTTCCTATACAAGATCATATGATTACCAATGAATGGTATTTTGAAACAAAATGACATTAATAATTTTTAACAAATGATACTAAATTCCCAAATGAATTGATTATAATTGTAAATAAAAATATCTTATTGGAAAATAAAGTTTATCTATTAGAATGTTAGGGTATTGTGATGAACATGTAAAAAATATTTAGGGTTCTCTGATAATTGATTTTAACAATTTATATCATTTCAAACTACATGATTATAAATTAGTTCTCAATTTAGAAAATTTTCAATTCCTGAAAACATAATTACCATCATAATTTGTTGATTTATAGTTACATATCATGAGTAAAATCAACCATTCAAAATAGGCATAAGATTTAAAATAGTAATTGAATTAAATTTGAGATATACTATTTTCAAAACAGGAATATTAAATAATAATATAATAAAATCAATAAGAAAGTATAAAATTTTATTAAAATACTAAAACAATTTCACAAAATATTTAATGATTTCCATAACCGACAAAAGAATGAGGAATTATCCATATTTTATTTTTACAAAAATGATTATTTTAAATGATTTGTTATAATTATATGAATCCTGAAGGACATATCAATTTTTTTCATTGGGTTTTAACTAGTATGATGGTTAAATGAATTTCATCTCTATTATTTCTTATTATATATTTTTGACATATATTTGACATATGTTTATTCATATAAAATAGGAATTATATTTTTTTTAAAATCTACATAAAAACTATATGATAGTTATTAGTAATGGTAACAGGTTATTCGAGAACAAAAAGATGTTAATAGGAAATCTGTTTTAGTCATGTGTTGTAAAACAATGTTTTTTTTCTAGAAAAAACAAAAATTTCAAATCTATTAGATTAATGTTTGTGTTATTCCATCCATATAATTATAGAGTTTAAATATTATTCTTTATTCATTTCTCCGAATAGCATCATCTAAAATATTTAATGTTGTATAGTTTTTTCAACGTACCACTTTATATAATTTATGTCCAAATCTACTTTATTTTCCATCTCCACAGGTAAGAAATCAATTTATACATGGTTAAAAATAATAAAACATTGAAATTTTAAATATTTTATGATTCCCTAGATCCCAAATGTTTTTAAAAAACAATTTTAAAAAATCATTCATGTTTGGATTAATATTCCATTCCAAAATTTTGGTAATATTGTTTTTTGAAATTTCAACATTCAAAATATTCAATGAATAAAATGAGGTAATTGTTTTTTGTGTTATAATATATTTTATAAATTAAGAATACAATATAGTGATGTAAAAATGGATTCCTTGATTACATATGTTTTACCTTGAAATTTTAAAATAAACAAATAATTTATTCCAGACCAAGATTAAAATAATAATAAAATTATATATATTTCCAGATTTTTCTTCAATGTAAATAATTTTTTTTTGACTAATAAAATGTAATAATTCCCAAAAATAATGGGAAATAGTCACATAAAATAAATTTCTCATTGTTAAAATATTTTATTATAATTTATTGGAGTACGATGCTTATCTTTCTTTTTTAATACATTTCATTGGAATATTGATTGTATACTTTTATAAAAACAATTATCAACATCATTGAACTTCATGGGATAATATTTATTATATTATATGATTTTCCATTTTCTTATTTAAAATATACAATAGCCTATATAATTTATTAAGTGAGATATTTTAGTATAGATTGGAATTAACCTCGAAATAGAGATTTTTTTTCATTATGTGTATGTCATAGATATGAATCATACTAGATAAGAACCCTTTAATGAGATTTATATTTAAAGACCTGTAAAATTCAAGGGAAATTTTTTCTTAATTTTCTTTGAAATTTTACAAGAGCGCGGTTTCTGACGGTACCTGATTCCGAGGCCCGGAGTGCCCAGAATTAATTTCCGAAGTTTGGCTCGGGTACGATCAGTGAACGAACGAGCGGGAATTTCTAACTTTTGATCTGCTGCTCAGAATTGAATTCTGAGGACACCGATGAACTCGCAGCACCGATATTCTCTTAAGGAGACCTTTTCCGAAGTTACGTTTATTGCGGGACGAAAGTTAGTTTTTGGGAGAATTATAAGATGTTAAATAAAAATGTGGAACACTTTTTATTTTTCTTACTTGTTTGTTAACTCCTCTCAATGGAAGTTAGTGGTGGGACCCACACCCACTTAACCTCCCTTGAGAGGATTAAGTGTGGTGGGGCCCACACGAACCCCAACTTTTCATCTCCTCTCAAAACTCCCTTAACTCCCCTTTTAAATGAATTTGACAACTTAGCATATTAATTGGATTTAGTTGTTTAATCTTTTTCAAACCTTTGAATTTCAAAAGGTTTTGTTGACTAAATAAAATAATCTCTTAGCTTATATTATTTGGTTAGAATTCCCTAGCCTCTTGAGATATTTGAAGCCCTCTCCTTCTTCTTTTTCTTCTTCTTCTTCAAGCTTGACGAAGAACGCGAAGAACCTTCGAGCTCCGACGAAGAACGCCGCTCCTCTCTTCTTCGTAGCCAGTTGTCTCCGAAGATCAACGATGTCTTCCGTGTCAACGAAAGGGAATGCCGCTTCCACCTCGGACTTCCTTCGTCGGCTTAAGAAGATTCGCCAATGACGTACCTCTTCGGACGTACCTCTTCGTCAAAAGGATTGACGAATGATTACCGCGACGCCCGACCTCTGCGACGTTGTCTTCCGCGGGTCATTGACGATCATCGATCATGAAACCAAGGTAGGGGTTGCTGTTGGTTAATTATTTATTCTCGTTCTTGGTTCTAGCTTGACAATTTTGAGGTTTATTGTTAAGTGTTATCGACTAACGAGAGGGGGGTCGGACCGCACAAACACGGTCGAACTCCCCCTCCTCTGTTCTTGAATATTATTTCCTTCTGGATGTACGAGAGGGCGTGGTGCCATCGCACCACGCGGGAATCGCAAGCCTATAATCACTCTGCGCCGTCGTGCCCCGCCATGGGAATTTTATCATGAACGCGACGCCGTCGCGCCACGTCGAAGGGAATGGAAGGCGCCGCGGCCGGAACGGGGCCGCAGCGGAGGGCCGCGGTGCCGTCACACCGCGCCGAACGACGAACACCACGGCCTATTCCAAGCCGCGGCGAGACGGGAAGACCGGCGGCTCACCGGGCTGCTGGTGTCGGAAGCCGGAAGGGGACCGGCTTTGCCGGTCCGTTGAATATGAACCGGCCGGCCAGGTGGGCCGGTCGGAAGGGAAAAACTGGGGGAATTTAATTCCCCCGGCCAACACAAATGCCCCCCCATTTATGAGGGGGGGCGGTTTAATTAAGGGGGTCAGGAAGCCCCCTCGGTTTTACTCAAAGCCGGACCCCACGAGGGGGGGCCAGTTCTCCAAAGGCGCGGCTAAAAGCCGCGCCGCCAAATTGAAGAAGCGGGGGCCTTGCCCCCCCACACGTGGCACCAAGCCGCGCCAGGCCGCGCCGCCACCGGCCGGGCCGCGCCGCCGCGCCGGACCGCCACCGGCCCGGCCGGGACAGACCCGGGTCGGGTCGCCCCAGTTCGGGTCGAACAGGTTCGGGCCGACCCAGGGGGGGTCGGGCTGGGTCGCCCCGGGCCCGGACCCCCCGTTTTCGAATCGTTTTCGGTCTTTTGGCCATAACATGAGCCACGTACCTCCGATCGACGAACCATTAGCGGCATTGCGATCCTTGGATCGAGACGGTCGATTCGGTATATCACACTCGATGTTTCGGAATACATTGAGTTCGGCCGGGTTGGTTCGTTCACGAAACCAACCGGGCCTTCGGAGCGGAAACACTCATATCTTGAGCTACGGACGTCCGATTGAAGTGCCGTCAGCTTTGTTATGTTCCTCTTAGTGAGACGGATCTTTTGGCATACTCCGCCCGAGGTTTGGATGCAGGTGGATTACAGTCGGGCTGGTTTTTCCTTAAAAACCAACCGGGCCCCTGGGACGAAAAACCCAATAACTCTCAGACCGGGCGTCCGATCGACGTGACGTCTGTTGCGTTGAGTTCCTGTTGACGATACGGAACTTTTGGATACATAAACTCTCGACTTTGTGACAGTTGATGTATCAGCCTCTCAGCTCGTGGAGCGGACCCTCCTGAACGAGCTTGTTGTGTGCGGGAACCCTAGTGCTGGCTGCGACTGTTACTGCTACTGCTACTGCTACTGCTACTGTGACTGCGACGACGACAGTACAGAGATCCTGTGTGGATTCGACGACGACTACAACACTCAGCGATCCTACGTGGATCAGTGCTGCAGGTCCTGTGTGGGCCCGATCCTGTGTGGGTCCGATCCTGTGCGGGTCTTTGCGCTCAGCGGTCCTGTGTGAACCAACGCCTACAGGTCCTGTGTGGGCCCGATCCTGTGTGGGTCTTTACGGGGTTTAGTTATCTAACAATCCTTCGTGGGTCCGACGACTTAGATGGATCAGAGATCATCTTTATCGTCTTTCGAAGATGTATACCTGTGTGAGCTGAATCTTATTGCTTTCCTGTGTGGATTGTGTTGTGCTATCCTGTGTGGATTTCATTTTTCTTTCCGGTGTGGAATACGTATACTTTCCTGTGTGGACTGAGTTGTACTCGGGCTCGGAGGATGGAGCGTATTGGAATTGATGACTTAGGTATATGTATGGGAATATACCTAAGCAGTGTCGGTTGTTACCTCGTAATTGTATCTTCCTTTGTGGTTTATCCTTTGTGGATTTTGGGAGACCTTCGGGGGTCTCGGGGTCCCTACTGAGTAGCTTATACTCACCCATGCACGGGCTATGCCCGCACTACGATGTGTTGGTTGCAGGCGACGAACATCGTTGATCTTGGCTGAGGCTTGCAGAGCAGGACGGTACCTGGAGGTGGACCACTGGGCGGGACATGTTCGGAGCGGACGACGGGACCCATGGAGCAGTGGAGCTATCTGTACCCACCCTTCAAGTGGGATACCCCGTCGACAGCTCGGTGTAGCGGCTTTTACTTTACAGTTGCTGTTTTCCCATTCGAGTTGTACTTTACTTTCAGTTTGGGTTTGTATACTGGCCCATTTACTTTTCCGCACTTTCAGTTGTACTCTGTTTTTACTTAGTGCTTACTTCCGCTTGCTTACTATGTGGTCTTTGTTTACTTTACAAAGGAAATTCCTTCCCTTTTTACTGGGATTTACGCCTTGGTGCTAGTCGCCAGCCCCTGGCCTATGGAAGGCGGGCTTGGGGTAGTCACGGCACGGACCCCGAGGGCGGGTCGTGACAAATTGGTATCAGAGGAGTTCGGTTCTACTGCGAACTCTGATCTTTTCTTTGTGAAGCAATAATGTTTAGCGTATTGAGTGTGGTTATCAGTCCAGGGAGTCCAATGTTGGTGCGGCGGCCGACATATCCGTACACCAGGACCCTGACTTCTGATTTCCGACTTAATGCACGAAAACATTGATTGCGTGTGTGTTTCAAAGTTTTCTTTGTGATTACTTATATCAGCTCACCAGATATACTGTTCTGACCGTGGCGCACCTGTTTCCTTTTCAGGATGGCCCCATGACGGCAGCCAGCTAGGATTCCGAGAGTCGAGTGTGACGACAGCCCACCGAGTGACAAGTCTTCGGTGCAGGGCCCTTTGTCAGCAGTGGCACCGGCGGTAGCTCTACCTGTCGAGCCACCGATGCGTCCAGCACCAGCCGCGGACGATGCACGTCGCCTCAGCGCACTGCATGAGTTTCAGCGCCAGCGACCACCCAGGTTTCGCGGGGAGACGGATCCCCAGGCAGCCGAGGACTGGCTGGAGGCAGTGGTTGGTGTGTTTAGGCTAGTGAGGGCACCAGCAGACCTCATGGTGATCCTCGCTGCGAGCCTACTACACGTAGCAGCAGGACGATGGTGGAGCTTGATGCTCAGGTGCATGATGAGGCATCTCTACTTTGGACAGACTTTGAGAACCTCTTCCGCTCAGAGTTCCTCCCAGCCACCCTTCGTGCGGTGCGTATCCATGAGCTTCTACAACTGCGGTAGGGCAACATGACGGTCGCTCAGTACTCGACAAGATTTACTGATCTCTTGCGTTACTCGACCGACATGGTACGGGACCCATTCTTCCGGTCCCGGACTTTCGAGCAGGGTTTGAGACACGAGATCAGGGCATCGCTGATCTCCCTTAGTATACCGACTCCGACAGGAGTACTGGAGCGTGCCCTTTTGATCGAGAGCTTCTTTGCTGAGTCTATACCAGCACCGAGACCCCCCGCAGGGCGGCACGTGGCAGAGTCATCTGCAGCATGCAGTCGACGGATGACTCAGGGGTTCAGGCAAACCAGACCTTCGGGCAGATGACCTCAGGACACTGGCTCAGCAGTGCGGGGCACACAACGAGGAGCCAGTCTTTCGAGAGGCAGATAGTGCTACTCGTGCAGCGGGCAGGTCCACATGGCTCGTGACTGCCCGACCAGCCGTGCCAAGGAGCAGCAGATAGTTGAGAGACCACCGAGGCAGAGGTAGAGGGTCGACCGTGGCGGTCCTCAGGGAGGAGGCAGACGAGGCAGAGTAGCTGGCCGAGAAGCAGGTGGTGGGCGACGCTTTGAGGCTCTGCCACCACCACCACCAGGAGGTCCACCCCGACCACAGGGAGATGGCAAGCAGAGACAGGCACAGCTCCAGGCAGCAGAGGACTATGACCACGGCACACCCGAGATGATTCGAGGTACTATCTATGTCTATTCCACCCTTTCTACAGTTCTTATAGACACAGGAGCGAGTCACTCTTTCATAGCCGCTGCCCTTGTTCGGAGCTCAGAGATTCTGACAGAGCCGTTGGCTCGATCCTTACGGCTAAAGACTCCAACTGGAGCAGACTCGACCATTACGCACTGGTGCCGGCAGTGTGAGCTCACTCTAGGAGGCGAGAGCTTCGGCTGGGATCTTCTTGTAGCAGCGTCGAGGCCTTACGACGTCATCTTGGGCATGGATTGGCTATCTACGGTCCATGCTCAGATTGACTATTTTAGGCGCAAGGTGCGATGTGTATGCACCGACGGGAGCATGATCACCTTCACCAGCAAGAAGGGAGCCTTTGCAGCACAAGATGGACTTCCGCGGAGAATAGGACAACCCATTACTCATCAGTTGGCTAGCCTCATCCTGGGAGCAGTTGACGTGCGGAGTCCTGGTTTCCCTACAGTGGTGGATCAGTTTGCGGACGTTTTTCCCGACGATGTTCCAGGGCTACCTCCTCGCAGAGAGGTAGAATTTTATATTGACTAGTACCCCGGGACAACCCTGATATCCACTCCAGCATATCGGATGGCCCCCGCCGAGCTTCGAGAGCTACGGGTACAGTTGGAGGACATGCAGGGCAAGGGGTTCATCCGACCCAGTGTTTCACCCTGGGCTTCCCCGGTATTGTTCGTCAAGAAGGCGGACGGGAGCTTGCGACTTTGTGTTGACTATCGTCACCTGAACCAGGTGACAATGAGGAACAAGTATCCGCTACTTAGGATTGATGACCTCTTTGATCAGCTCAAGGGAGCACGGTGGTTCTCGAAGATAGACCTCAGGTCAGGCTATCATCAGCTCAGAGTCAGAGACGAGGACGTGCAGAAGATGGCCTTCAGATGTCGGTTTGGCCACTATGAGTTCTTGGTTATGCCTATCAGCGTAACCAATGCTCCAGCAGTGTTCATGGCCCTCATGAATAGGATCTTTCAGCCATTCCTCGATCGATTTGTCATGGTCTTCATCGACGACATTCTGATTTACTCGACGACTGAGGAGGAGCACGCCTACCACTTTCGAGTTGTACTAGACACACTCCGAGAGAACCAGCTTTATGGTAAGCTCTCGAAGTGCTAGTTCTGGATAAGTGAGGTCCAATTCTTGGGACACGTTATCTCTGAGGCTGGAGTTGTCGTGGATCCTGCGAAGATCGAGGCTGTGTTAGCATGGGAGCCACCCAGGAGCGTGACTGAGGTTCAGAGTTTCTTGGGACTAGCTGGATACTATCGGAGATTCGTGCCAGACTACTCTAGGGCTGTGACACCACTCACAGCTTTGACGAAGAATGGGAAACCCTTCATGTGGTCAGACAGATGTCAGCAGAGCTTCCAGGAGCTGAGACAGAGATTGACCAGTGCACCTATCTTGAGGTTGCCTGAGGAGGGAGTAGGGTACGTAGTTTACTGCGATGCATCAGGGACCGGACTCGGATGTGTTCTGATGTAGGAGCGGGCAGTGATTGCCTATGGATAACGTCAGTTGATACCGCATGAGTAGAACTACGCTACCCATGACCTGGAGTTAGCAGCAGTGGTCTTCGCTCTCAAGACATGGTGACACTATCTGATGGGCGAGCACTTTTCAATCTTTTCCGATCATCAGAGTCTCAGGTATATCTTCTCACAGATGGACCTGAACCTGAGACAGCGGCGATGGCTCGAGTTCCTCCAAGACAATGACTTTGAGATAGTCTATACTTCTGGGAAGGGGAACGTAGTAGCTGATGCCCTCAGCAGGAGGACGGGCATTCAGCTACTTGAGGAGGTGATGGAGCAGCTAGCCTCTTTGCAGATATCCTTCGTGGATAGAGATGGAGCAGCCTTCCTCCAGTCTCTCACAGTCACCCTTCCACTACTGCAGCGGGTCAGGGAGGCACAACGTGAGGACGCTGACTGTGAGACACGGCGTGTACTGATATCCTCCGGACAGGCACCTGATGGTTTCTCCCTTGGAGCAGAGCACGACATTCTTTTCAGAGGACGTACCATGGTACCAGTCGCTTTGCGAGAGGAAGTGCTGAGAGAGTTTCACACTTCTCCTTTGGCGGTACATCCTGGAGTGGCGAAGAAATACCAGGACCTCAGACGACAGCACTAGTGGCCGGGCATGAAGAAGGAAGTATCAGAGTTTGTTTCTCGATGCCTCACCTGCCAGCAGGTGAAGGCAGAGCATCAGGTACCAGCAGGCTTGGTACAACCCTTGGAGGTTCCGGAGTGGATGTGGGACGACATATCTATGGACTTCGTGACTAGACTTCCACACACTTCCAGAGGTCACGACTCCATCTGGGTGATTGTTGACCGACTCACCAAGTCGGCACACTTCTTACCCATTAGAGAGCAGGGCTCAGTGGAGAGCTAGGGATGTCTCTACGTTCAGGAGATTGTGCGGCTCCACGGTGTGCCATCATATATCGCCTCTGATCAAGATGTTCGCTTTACTTACCGGCTTTGGAAGGGGTTATAGGAGGCGTTTGGGACATAGCTACGTCTGAGCACAGCCTTTCACCCTCAGACGGATGGTCAGACGGAGAGGACCATTCAGACTCTCGAGGACATGCTCCGTGCATCTGTCCTCGACTTTGGTCGTAGCTGAGAGGACCACCTACCCTTGGTGGAGTTTGCGTACAACAACAGCTACCACTCCTCCATCGGGATGGCACCGTATGAGGCATTGTACGACCGACCTTGTAGATCTCCTTTGTGCTGGACAGACCTAGGGGAGTCAGCACTTGTGGGACCAGGGATGGTTCAGGCTACGACACAGAAGGTCCTGGTCATCCAGGAGTGGATGAGGACAACTCAGAGCCGACAGAAGTCATACGCTAATAGGAGGAGGAGGCCACTGGAGTTCGAGGATGGCGACCATGTCTTTTGCGGTCTCACCTCGACGTGGTATTCAGAGATTTGGCTGAGGCGGCAATTTATCTCCGTGCTTCATCGGACCCTTCCAGATCCTCATTAGGATTGGCGAGGTGGCTTATCGCCTGGCTCTACCACCACAGTTGCACCGGGTGCACGATGTCTTCCACGTATCTCAGCTGAGGAGATACGTGCACGACCCGACGCACATCATTGACCATGGGGAGCTTGACGTTGACGATGGGGAAACTTTTACGGAGGTCCCGGTGGAGATAGAGGATCGACAGGAGCGGGTCCTACGTGGGCGATCGATTCCTCTTGTGCACATAATATGGCAGCACGGGAACCTCCAGGAGAGCACATGGGAGCGGGAGGCTCAGATGCGTGCTCAGTACCCTCATTTGTTTCCCTAGTTTTGATGTATCTTTACGGGGACGTAAATCCCTGAGGTGGGAGTAATGTAAAGACCCGTAAAATTCAAGGGAAATTTTTTCTTAATTTTCTTTGGAATTTTAAAAGAGCGCGGTTTCTGACGACACCTGATTCCGAGGCCCGGAGTGCCCGGAATTAATTTCCGAAGTTTGGCTCGGGTACGTTCAGTGAACGAACGAGCGGGAATTTCTAACTTTTGATCCGGTACTTGGATTTGAAATCCGAGGACACCGATGAACTCGCAGCGCCGATATTCGCTTAAGGAGACCTTTTCCGAAGTTGCGTTTATTGCGGGACGAAAGTTAGTTTTTGGGAGAATTATAATAAGTTAAATAAAAATGTGGAAACCTTTTTATTTTTCTTACTTGTTTGTTAACTCCTCTCAAAGGATGTTAGGGGTCGGACCCACACCCACTTAACCTCCCTTGAGAGGATTAAGTGTGGTGGGGCCCACACGAACCCCAACTTTTCATCTCCTCTCAAAACTCCCTTAACTCCCCTTTTAAATGAATTTGACAACTTAGCTTATCAATTGGGTTGAGTTGTTTAATATTTTTCAAACCTTTGAATTTAAAAAGGTTTGGTTGAGTAAATAAAATAAGCACTTAGCTTATTTTATTTGGTTAGAATTCTCTAGCCTCTTGAGACATTTGAAGCCTTCTCCTCCTCCTTCTTATTCTTCTTCTTCTTCAAGCTTGACGAAGAACGCGAAGAACCTTCGAGCTCCGATGAAGAATGCCTCTCCTCTCTACTTTGTATCCGGTTGTCTCCGAAGATCAACGACGTCTTCCGTGTCAACTAAAGGGAATGCCGCTTCCACCTCGGACTTCCTTCGTCGTCTTACGAAGATTCTCCAACGACGTACCTCTTCGGACGTACATCTTCATCAACGGTTTGATGAACGATTTCCGCGACGCCCGACCTCCGCGACGTTGTCTTCCGCGGGTCGTTGACGATCATCGATCTTGAAACCAAGGTAGGGGTTGTTGTTGGTTAATTATTTATTCTCGTTCTTGGTTCTAGCTTGACAATTTTGAGGTTTATTGTTAACTGTTATCGACTAACGAGAGGGGGGCCGGACCGCACAAACACGGCCGAACTCCCCCTCCTCTGTTCTTGAATATTATTTCCTTGCGGATGTACGAGATGGAGTGGTTCTGTCGCACCATGCGGGAATCGCAAGCCTATAATCGCGCGGCGCCGTCGTGCCGCGCCACGGGAAGTTTATCATGAACGCGACGCCGTTGCGCCGTGTCGAAGGGAATCAAAGGCGCCGCGGCCTGAGCGGGGCCGCAGCGGAGGGGCGCGGTGTCGTCGCACCGCGTCGGACGACGAACACCGCAGCCGGTTCCGGGCCGCGGCGAGATGGGAAGACTGGCAGCTCGCCGGGCCGCCGGTGTCGGAAGCCGGAAGGGGACCGGCTTTGCCAGTCCGTTGAAGAAGAACCGGCCGGCCAGGTGGGCCGGCCGGAAGGGAAAAACCGGGGGAATTTAATTCCCCCGGCCAACACAAATTCCCCCCCCCCCCATTTATGAGGGGGGCGGTTTCATTAAGGGGGGCAGGTGGCCCCCCCCGGTTTTCCTCAAAGCAGGCCCCCACGAGGGGGGGCCGGTTCTCTAAAGGCGTGGCTAAAAGCCGCGCCGCCAAATTGAAGAAGCGGAGGCCTTGCCCCCCGCGGGTGGCACCAAGCGGCGCCAGGCTGCGCCGCCGCGCCGGACCATGCCGCCGCGCCATACCGCGCCGCCGCGCCATGCCGGGTCGGACCCGGGTCGACCCGGTTCGGGCCGACCCAGGGGGGTCGGGCCGGGTTGCCCCGGGCCTGGACCCCCTGTTTTTGAATCGTTTTAGGTCTTTTGGACATAACTTGAGCCACGAACCTCCGATCGAAGAACCCTCAGCGGCATTGCGATCCTTGGATCGAGACGGTCAATTAGGTATATCTCACTCAAAGTTTTGGAATACTTTGATTTCGGCCGGGTTGGTTCGTTCACGAAACCAACCGGGCCTTCGGAGTCGAAACGCTCATATCTTGAGCTACGGACGTCCGATTGATGTGCCGTAAGCTTTGTTATGTTCCTCATAGTGAGACGGATCTTTTGGCATACTCCGCCCAAGGTTTGGACGTAGGTGGAGTACGGTCGGGCTGGTTTTGCCTTAAAAACCAACCGGGCCCCTGGGCGAAAAAGCCAATAACTGTAAGACCGGGCGTCCGATCGACGCGCCGTCTGTTGCGTTGAGTTTTTTTAAGATACGTAACTTTTGGATACATCAACTCTGGACTTTGTGACAGTTGATGTATCAGCCTCTCGGCTCATGGAGCGGACCCTCCTGAACAAGCTTGCTGTGTGCGGGAACCCTAGTGCTGGCTGCGACTATTACTGTTACTGCTACTGCTACTGCTACTCTGACTGCGACGACGACAGTACAGAGATCATGTGTGGATTCGACGACAACTACAGCACTCAGCGATCCTACGTGGATCAGTGCTACAGGTCCTGTGTGGGCCCGATCCTGTGTTGGTCTGATCCTGTGTGGGTCTTTGCGCTCAGTGGTCCTGTGTGAACCAACGCCTACAGGTCCTGTGTGGGCCCGATCCTGTGTGGGTCTTTTCGGGGGTTAGTTACCTAACGATCCTTCGTGGGTCCGACGACTTAGATGGATCGGATATCATCTTTATCGTCTTTCGAAGATGTATACCTTTGTGAGATGAATCCTGTTGCTTTCCTGTGTGGATTGTGTTGTGCTATCCTGTGTGGATTTCGTTTTTCTTTCCTGTGTGGAATACGTATACTTTCCTGTGTGGACTGAGTTGTACTCGGGCTTGGAGGTCGGAGCGTATTGGAATTCATGACTTAGTTATATGTATGGGAATATACCTAATCATTGTTGGTTGTTACCTCATAATTGTATCTTCCTTTGTGGTTTATCCTTTTTGGATTTTGGGAGACCTTCGGGGGTCTCGCGGTCCCTACTGAGTAGCTTATACTCACCCCTGCACGGGCTATTCCCGCACTACGTTGTGTTGGTTGCAGACGACGGACAGCGTTGATCTTGGCTGAGGCTTGCAGAGCGGGACGGTACCTGGAGGTGGACCACTGGGCGGGACATGTTCGGAGTAGACGACAGGACCCATGGAGCAGTGGAGCTATCTGTACCCACCCTTCAGGTGGGATACCCAGTGGACAGCTCGGTGTAGCAGCTTTTACTTTACAGTTGCTGTTTTCCCTTTCGAGTTGTACTTTACTTTCAGTTTGGGTTTGTATACTGGCCCATTTACTTTTCCGCACCTTCAGTTGTACTCTGTTTTTACTTATTTCTTACTTCCTCTTTCTTTCTCTGTGGTGTTTGTTTACTTTACAAAGGAAATGCCTTCCCTTTTTACCGGGATTTACGAATTGGTGCTAGTCGCCATCCCCTGGCCTATGGAAGGCGGGCTTGGGGTAGTCATGGCACAGACCCCGAGGGCGGGTCGTGACATTATACCATGTAATTTGGTGTTTGTTTATATTTGGAATGGTATTTGAGATTAGTAGAAAATATACTATATCTTCATAACCTGATATCTCTCATTCAAATAAAAAATGTTATTAAACAAGTAAAATTTTATTAATTTTATCTTAATTTTGAGTTCATCAGTCAGTTCTATGAGGTTACATGATCATGTGATCAATGAATGTTTTATGATATATTTTTATATATTTACTATCAATAAGACTCATATATCCATAAAACATATTTCTACAGCCTTGGCTGAGGAACCACATACCCAAACATACATGTCTAGTGCTAAAAAATATTATTCAATTTTTATTAGAAACCAATTAGGATGCATAAAACAAAACATAAAAATATATTAAAAATATAAACACTTCTTCTCATACTATTCACAATACCCCATGAATGGATGGTTTTATTTCTATATGAATCATATACAAAATAAACATACTTTTAGACAATTGTGAATATTTTTCCTTTATTCTTCTCTTTATTCTATCTTCTATACATTCCCTATGTTATAATCACATCATAACCCCTGAAGTAAAAACATTTTAAAGGGGTGTGATAAAATTCCCATTAATGAAAAAATATCAAAAATATATTATTTTGGAATAAATTATAATTAAATGAGAAAAAACAATTACAGTTGAAATATATTTATAAAATTATCATTGACTAATATGAGAACATCGTATGTACTTATATAAGGACATGAAATCCAAAATGAATAGAAAAAAGATACATGGAATAAGATTTTGAGAAAATAGAATAGTGTTGTGGATCATAATCATAAGCATATAACACAGAAATATTATATATCAATAAAACCAAAAATAAAATAAATTATGTAAAATAATGAAGAATATTTCTTTATAAGATTAAAAATAATATGTTCCCACATTATATTTTAAGATGAAATATTATTCACAACAACAATGTAGTGAAAACAGTTCTAAATTTTTACTTTTTTTCTCAAAAAAACACATGATTCATAGTATTTAAATTGGGAAAAACCAGTTATGACATCTCTCAATGATGTGTTATTATATTGATTCCAAACCCAAGGGTTTTATAAAAGTAAATTTTATCCATGTTATATATTTTTTGAATACACATTATTTCATTATTCTACTGAGAACAAACCCATCTTTTCCACTATATATTTTGGGAAGAAACCTATGATGCTAAAGCTTTTACAATTCAATAGACTCATAATTTATTTGCATTATATTTTGAGAAATTTCAGGATTACCATAAATTATGTTGGGAACAAACCCATAATATTCTTGATTTATGTTAACATAAAACACCTCATTCAATTGGAATTAGTGCAATGTTATCCCATTATTTCGAAGAATAATGTTCTAAGGTACCCAATAATTTTGAGACATTATGTTGTGAACATACCCATTATTTATATGCTATATTATATCATCAGATATAAAACCTAATAACTGAATTATTGGGTGATATAAACTGACACACTATTTATTTGTATATATCTTTACCATATGAATTCAATCATTCATAATATCTTAACTAGCATATCAGAAACAAGTGCATTTCAAATAATTTCAAAAATTCATTACATAATATGATGTCAAATGTTGGTCGGTTGATATGAAATATTTACTAAAATTTTTTGTTATTTAATAAGTTCTTATATATGCTTACATTCAATACATAATTCTATTGGATAATATTCTTTTATGAAATCTAGTAGGAATCCATTGTGATTCCAAATTATAGATTTTAAAAATATTTTATTTTCATTTTCATAACCATATGAACAATAGAATTTCATTCAATTGTAACATTCAAAATGTTAAAATGAATAATATATTTTAATTTTTTTAAATAAATATATAAAAGGATCCTTGAAAAAAAATTAAATGGTTATCTGGTGGATATTTTTAGTGTAACATTAAAATAAAATCATGACTGGAAAATCCATTTTTATATTTTAAAATTTTATTTTTAAAAGACTATAACATAATATGAGGGGCAAATAACCCTTTATAATTTTAGTAATTTTTTATGATAATTATAAATAAATTAAATTTTGATTTAAAAATTATGATAGGAGGATATTTACAAGATGATTGAATATTGATATACCATAATGATAAATCATTTGGAGAGGATGTGAATTATTCACATCATCATCATAATTTATGGTGAAATCCATCCATAAATATAATTATAAAGAAATAAATGGGGATATGAATTATAATATCATCATTGAATAGAATAAATATATCATTAAAAAACCACATTCAAAAATAAACTTTTATGGATAATGAAATGATGTTGAATACAAATTAACCTCTGACCTTTATTATAATATTCATAAAATCTAAACTAGTCTCTTTTATCATAAAAATAAAAAACACATAATATTATATTATATAGAATGATTCATATCTATTAAAATATCAAATGATTCATTACTAATATTTTTATCTATATAAGTTTATTTATATTTTATTTTCATCTTAAGATGACTGTAATTTTAAATAAATCAAAATTATTTTGAAAAGGAAACATCAAACACAATTATTTGATTATATTTTCCCCATTAATATATTGTTAAATATACTAAAATAATTTTCTTATAAAGATTTATGCATCACCATTTTCATTTTAATGAATATATGGTAATAGTTTGTGAGAAAAGAATCCATGATATGATTATTTATTATAAATTTCTAAAGGAAAATGGGTTTTTTAATAATAATTAGTTCAATGTGACTATAAAATTTTTATAACATTAAATAATATTTATTTTTCATTACCATATAATAATCATAATAATATTATTATTTATGTTATTATTGTGATCGATGGTAGAAATTAATATCATTGTTTATGTTGATCATTAAACCAGTAAAAATAGAAACATTACATAATGAATGGATTTGTATTTTTATTAAAGTGGTTTTATTAGAATAATATGATTATTGTGGATTAATAATTTAATTATTTATTTTTTTATTGATAAATATTTTCATTTTATTAGAGTTGATTAATAATAATGAATATTGAAAACATATGAAATATATTAGATCATGGAGGCAGTAGCATGCACATAGAAAAATGCGACGTTAGCATTTTACATATAAGAGTGTGAAGGTAGGGTTGTTTTTATTTTTAGAATTATAATAATATATTAAATATGATATTTTTTACTAAATAAAACTTTTGAGATAGACATGTAAAATATTTATCAAAATAGATAATGTCACTTATGGTGGCTGTAATCCGCTTATAAAATAATGAATAATTTGGGTTTTTGGATTGTTGGAAGGATGAAAGAAAATAAATATCAAATAAAAAACAAATTATCATAACACATATGATACTTAAGAAATAATTTCAACAAGGGTAGATTATATTCATTATAATCAGATGAATCAAGAAAGGAAAAGAAACAATAATGAATAAATAATAATTTTACCTCACCCAAAAAAACATCACAATTGAAAATTAGATGAATTATTTTACAAATGGTATTTAATGAAAAGATATCCAGTTGGGTTATTTGAGTTTTGGAGATTATATGGGGACAAATTTTCTCTAATCCAAGAGGGTTTTAATGTGAGGATAAGTGGGGGTGTAGATAGAACATTTTATAAGAAAGAATAACATATTTTTTTATAATATAAATAGAAATGTCACAATTTATAGGGAATGTTAATTGAATAATGGTAATTAATTTTCTGGGAAGTTTATATGGCCTAGAAAACATCAGGCATAATGTTTGATATTTTATTCTATCTTTTTTATAAAAAAATTTCTCATAGATTTATTAACATTTACAATTAATTTTTTTATCGTGATAACTAATATTTACTAAATTAATTGATATTTACTAGAAAAAATATATTTCTTCATATTACATAATTTGGAACAACTATGTAAAATATGATATATATTATTAGATTACACTTTGTAAGGGTGACTGATTATAATTATAATATCATTTCACAGAACACATTGGATTTTTTTATAAAATGTTTTTATGAATAAAAATTATGAATATGATAAAATTATCATTTTTTAAATTTATATAGAAATTTTTTTAATCATTTTACATATAATAGTTACGACGATATTCGAGTAAAAACTGAAAATACAATATTTTGAAAACTTATTTGAAATTAAGTTTATGAAATCATATTATAAAGTATAAATTATTTAATTGTAAAATTGATAATTGCGGGTATTAAGAATTAAAAAAAAATTAAAAAATGAATCAAATTATTTTAATAAATAATCAATGTATTCAAAACCCCTTTTAAAAAAAATTACGTCATTCTGAAATCATGATATTTTTAAAAATTCAATGATATTTAACAAATGATATTTTTCAATTTTAACCAATTAAAATTTCATGAAAATTCAAATATTTCACTCTAATATAATTTTGATGTGGATAACTAAATAATTAACTCCATTTCATAAAATTAAATTCCAATATTTATTTTTTATTTTTTGATGCATAATATAAAATAAAAAACAACATTTTTAAAATATTAAACAATAAAACATTAAATATATATAATCTTGTTTCATATCTTTTTGTAATTTAATTGATATTAATATATTGGACTAAAATATTTCTTATTATCATAAAATGTTTCTATAGTTTTAAAAAAATATTATATAAAGCACACCTAATTTAGAAATTAGTTAATTTAAAAATAACTATTTTTTTGTTTAATTCGTTTTTAAAAACTATTAATCATTTAAAATAAATGAAATAAATAAACTCAATATTGTAATAATTCAAACAATTATAATGGAAGTAGAATTATATATAAATTTGATAAAAAATCATAATATCTGGTTTTTATATACTTTTTTCAAATAATATGGAATTATTTTAAAAGGGTTGTCACAAATTGTTTTAGTTTTCTATTTTATGTTATACAATATATTCATAATAATATTTAATTAATAGGAAATGAATACTAATATATTTAGTATCAACATTCCATGCTTAATAAATTAATTTCATCCTCACATTTTTAATTAATATTCACAAATTAATATATCTATAGGTGACTATATGAGATAATAACTTTTGGCCATACTTTATGTCTCCTAATCTTGGGTATGTCAATTGAACTAATGTTTTACTTTGTAATAGAAATATATTTATATACTAAACTATTGGATTCATATATGACAATTTTCCATTCAATAATTCTAATTAATCTTTATAGAGAAACGATTATCAAATCATTTTCATTACCTTACTTAGCTAAAAATATTAAAATTGAATTAGTTATGACATTATCCATTCAGTTTAAATGACCATATTGGTTTGAAAAATAAGTCATAACATGTTTTCTTCAATGAATCATTAATTTCAAACTATGATACTTTCATCTCAAATAATACATAATTGGATCAACATGTATGTCCTTGAGTTCATCCTTGGTTTCACCTTTTCATTTTTTTTATTAGGCTCTATAACCCAAATGTATTTAAATCCAACATAATGGATTATATATAGAATGTAAATATCGAATCCATATCCCCCAGGAGTTTCTCACAATGTGTGACATTAGTCTTATTTTTCATGCACTATGTAATGATTTTGTTAATTCTAATATATCCTTTTAAAAATTATAACCACTATATACAATTGTTTGAAATTTTTTCATACCATTATAGTATATAGGAAATTTTTATATTTCTTCAGAAAACAAAAAATTTATAAAACAATTAGTATTTCATATGATATCCAACACACATATATATCTCAAGTGCACTCTAAAAATTCATTTCAACTTAATAAATAAATAAATATTAAAAATAAACAAAACTAATCAATATTAATAACGAACCATTTATCTGATACCAATTATGGTACTCGAGACCCATAGAACCTAGTGTAGTGCTAATAAAAATTTATGACATGGTTAGATATAATGTTTCATTTCGAAAATAAATTTTATATAAATTAAAATAATTTAATCATTATATTTCAAAATAATTACAAACTACAATTTATGGATGGTTATGTGTCTTTGAGGATCAGTTAAAAAATAATATTAATATTCAATACTAGGGAATACATTAAAATAATGTGACAACTCTATAATCCCTTATAGATATATAATAATTTATAATATTCTTCATTTTAAAACCTAAAATCATGTTTCGTAACGCGAGTGTTTATCTTGATATAATTGAACAAAACGATAGAGATTTCATCTCATTAGATCTAATAGGTTAACAGTTTTGAGAGACAATAAAAATACATGATTCTCTGATTACATTTCTTAATATGAAATACCATATAATAATCTTGTGTGATATTTAATTTAAAATTTTTAATATCCACAAATTCATTCTTAGATCCCTACATGGAATCCTGATTAATGTAATTGTAAATAAATGGTGATCTTTGATTTGGAGAATGGGAGGAAATTTAATAAATTCAAACATATAATAACTAAATATTAAATCATATGGAAAAGATAAAAAATATTCTGTCATACTACATAACTAATATCATAAAATGGGAAATATATCCTTATATGACATATGTATGTAACTAATCACATGTACAAAATTATAAGTATTTTAATGATAGAATTCATAATTTTAGATATCCTAATGTTTCAAGCATTGACTTTGTAAAGACATAATATTTAATAAGTTATGAAATATTACAACTGAACAAGATATTTTGTCACTTGAGACCTCTATATGAATGAGATTTATATTTTTTTCCCATCATATATGTTATTTTGTCTAATGTATGCATTATATGAATGAACTGACAAATGCTCAATATATAATAAACCAAAACATTCCAATTGAAAAATATGAATACAAAATGTTATTATTTTCCATTGTAAATTAATAAAGAAATGTGAACATAATACATATATAGTAATATGGTGGTTAGCATAATTAAACTATATACCCAATGTATAATATGATTTATCAAATTATGTGTGTGTGTATGAATATACTATTCAAGAAATCACTAAAACGTTTCATAAAGAAATTAATATATTCATTTAGAAATATATTATTTAAAATAAAAATATTTTATTACAAGGAAACTAATAATTCATAAAAAATTCCATGTAAACATCATGGATACAATTATCCTAGAAATAGGAATAATCATTCTTTTTTCTTTTCATTAAAATAATAAGTCCATTGGTAATTTGATATAATTTTCCTCATTCTAGAATAATACAAGTTGATTCCATTAAACCATTTTAATAGAAATTTATACATTTGGAAAATTGAATCTAATGAATCATTTTATAATAGTAAAAACATTATGGATATCATTTTTATTTAAATATCTATGTGGAATAAAGAAATATATACTAGAAAAAAATTCAAAGCCATTTTTCTGTAAAATTTAATTTGATAATTTTAGTAGTTGGATTAATGAAATTAAAAATGAAATATGTAATTTATAGATTTACAAAGGGAAAAATAAAATAGATGAGTATTTTTAAGAAACATTATATAATTAGTTTTATGTAAATATAAACGTAAACAATCCTTAATATAGAAGAAATTGGGAAATACACCATTTCAAATCTGGAATCATTTTAATAAAAAACATATGAATGAAATATAATCATATGAAATATTATAATTTTTTTTATAATGATAATAATGATATTTCATATCAAATTGTTCATGTACTTTCTATCTAAATTAGTCATTTTGGTAATATTGAATATGTCTCAAAATACTAATGTGATTTGAGAAATCCCATACCTCAAGTATAACCTTACACAAAAGTTCTTTTAAACTCTTCCTCTTGGAGAGGTCTCCATTGGAATAATCCTAATGCTTCCCATGATGGTATTCAGAGATATACAAAGGCCTAATAATGATGAAAAGGATGCTACAAAGTTTATTAAGTAGAACTTGGCCTACATAGAGTTCTCATTGAATATAAGTTAGGTAAGAGAGGAAATACATATTTATAATTAATGGGACATAATATTATTATATAATAAAGGTATTAAAATAATTTAACTGATAAAAAGTGTTATGGTGTAGATTATTGGATTGATTAAAATGAAATATGTTTATACAATAGGTTATAATCAGGTTTTTGGATATTTTTACTCATATATCATTAGTTTAAAACTCATTAACTCTTTAAATAATTTCCTTGGTAAAATACATTAAATTTTAAATGATTAGTAATGTATATTATAAATATCCAAGTTCAAATAAATGGACAATTGATTATTGAAATGAAAATTTACCATCCTCTATAATCATTATATAATTTAAATAATTTATAAGTATTAAAATATATTTTTAAAAAATTAAATACTATTTAAATATAAGTCAATATTATTAAAAAATCTGAAATTAGAGGTTCCAAGATAAAAAATAAATTCAAATATAAATAATAATATATTAGTAATATACTATTAATATGTATCATATTTGTTGAACAATGAAAATCGTCAATGTAATATCATTTTTAACGTCTTAAATTGATTTATTTTTTTTAATACTCCTTATAGAAGGGCGTTGTGGGTGATTTTCAGGAATTGTTTTTAGTTATATCACCATGAAAATTAAAAATAATTAAATAAAAAAGTTTTTTGTTTATCAACCATATAACCATTTATAATTATGATGACCATTTTTATCCCTATCATAATATGATACATAAATTATAATAATGATATATATACTCTATATATTATATAAATTAAAATAATATATAGGACATTATTGATGAATAATGGAATTAAATTTATATAACATCATATATATGATTATTATAGTCAAACTATTATCAATAAAATAATATGGTTATTTTTACAATCATTTTCATGGCTTTATCAAATTATTTTATAATATTAATTACATGATTTTTGTTTACTATTCCAAAACATAATTAAAACTATTACGAATAAGAATTAATAAAAAATACAATTTTCATTACTAAGAAACCTGACCATGAAGATTCAAAACAAGAAAAAACGTTTTCTCAATTCAATTATTATAAATTGAATAAATAACCTTTAATTTATGTCTAATAAATAGAAAATAATACATTTCCGGTAATTGAAATTCTAACAATAAAAATGATATTATTACAAAATAAAATAATGTTGATTCCAATGATATTAAATAGATAATTTTATTCAATGATATTCAATGATATGAAAAAATAATAATAAATTATTTATATTTTAAATTTAACAATATAATGAAACAAAATGATAGTTTACCAAAATTTTACATTTCCCTCCCCTCACAAAATAATTTTTAGAAATATATAATATTATTCATAAAAAATTAAATAAATGTAATTTCTTAAATAACTCATCATTTTTTGAAATATTTTTTATAATAGTCGTATAAATTCAAAAAAAATATCAACGCATAATATGCAATAAAAATAATTTATGAATGTATTTTATTTTTCAAGTATAAAATTAATTTATTCTAATTAATTATTCAATAACTATAATTATATTATTGTTAATTAACTAAATTATATATATATATATCCAAATAATTTAATTATAATAATTTATCAATAAGGATTTATTTTATATAAAAATTATAAATATTATATGTACTTATGAATTTATTTATACAAATATCTCTTTTACATTGATGTGATTTCAAATTATTTCTAGGAAACTAAAAATAAATGTATGGATTGTTGTATAGTTTATTATGAAATTAATTTATACAGAAGATGAATAAAATAGTTGTCTATGTTCATACTCACTAGATCAAAAGATAGGTTATAACACTCAAACTTAAATAATAGTCTCACTAATAGAGTTCTTTTAATATAATTGTTGTTTATACCACCTGTTACTAAATATATTAATGGTAAAACTAAATTATAAAACCTTTTGTGTTATACACTAACCCATAAATGAAATTGCATCTTAAAAATTTTCCACCATTTCAAATCAATATCCATTTGTAGTTTTCAAAATAAAATCCATGGAGTGGAAGATAATATATGAAATCACGATATGAAAAAACGTTTCAATATTTAAATATCCATATTTTAAAATATCCTCTATAAGAAGAGGTAATTAAAAAAAAATTATAGGAAATAAGAAAATGAAAATATCATGATAAAATGTAATAACAAAAAATTAGTTTTCAAAATAAATAAAAAGTTGTTGAAATGTGAAAATATAGACTTAGACGAGAGAAATATCATCGAAGAAATATAAGAGACCGATAGTGACCATGATTATAAAAAATATATTGACCCAAAATATGTATACTTATTTGGGAAAATGAATACCATATTTACATTAAAAATGAGGGCAAAAAGAAAAATAATTTGTCCTAAACTTTTTACTAGCATAGATAGATTATTTTACAATCATTATGGTGAAAAATAACAAATAAATATATCTGATTTATTTCTGTTTCATAACCAAATTTTCACTATTTGTTTGTTATATTAATATATTTATAGACCCAAACGACAATATACATAAGATTATGCCTCAATTTTTTAAACTAGATTAATATCCCAAAGGATAGAACAATATAACAGTTCTAGAAAACCAAATTACATAAATTATATAAATATTATATTGGGAATGTAAAATAAATCATATTACATTACAGATGCTAATAAACTGCATTAATTAAATCTCATTCATTATATATTCTATATAACATGATGAAAGGAATCAAAATAATGTGAGATCAAATGATAAATAAGGATTAATTAAAGTGGAATTTGCAATGAATAAATAATAAAAATATATATGTCATGGTATATAACTACTCCAAATTTCAAATTAATATATGGTTAAGGAATAATAATTATGGAAAAGTAATCAATTGAATCAAAAGGAATCTAATCAGTAAAATATGAATAATATAAATTTATAGATAGTTCCATAAAAAAATTATTGTAGATAATAATGAAAATTGGATTCTAAATGTAGGAAAAGATTTAATATTATACTTCAGTTCAAAGGCACATGAAATACTATATATTCAAGACATTTCACATGAGAGTTTAAAACTACATATAAAAACTCCTTTAAAACACACAAATGATTTATCTCTTGATAACTTTTCGATTCATCAAGAGGATATATATAAATTATGTCCACCACCCATAACTTCTCCTTTAAAACATTTATCATATATTAAATAATTTATTTAATTTTTGAACTATATGAAATATAAAATATATAGTTTTAAAAAAGGGTGTTGATCTATAATGTTTTCCTAGTCAATGAAAAAACATTCAATATAAACACCGAATGAAAAAGGTTTATACATTTATGAAAACAATTATATAAATCTCTAAATAATATTATATTTATGGGTGAATTATTTTCAAATGGAAAATGTTTATTATCATGTGGTTGTTTCAAAATAAATTTAAAAAAACAATATAAAGTGGGATTTCATTTTAACTTTTACCACCATTTCAATCAAATTACCATCTATAAATTAAATAAAAATTAATATTAAAATACAGTTACTAATGATTTATTCATTATATTACTGATCCATGGACTATTAAATACACCGCATAAAATAAAATAGGTGCATAAAAAATAAGACTAAATGGTTTGAAAATTAATGCAAAATCCATTAAATAATCCTCCATTTTAGTTATAACTCCCATTAAACACATATATAATGGTTTTAAGCAGGTTAATAACTTAATGTAAAACCTCATTAATTTTTATAAAATCATATATTTTCCTTTTAAATCATCTTTTCACTCATTTGTTAGAAATATTTCATTATTTTCATTATATTGGGTGTTAATTTCCTTGTTTTCGAGTATGTTTTGACATGTCATTTTTTTAAACAACTTATATCTATAATGATATCCTAATATTCATAATTTAAATCATTATTTAAATATAATATTTATATATTAAAAAATTATTTAATGAAATCCATAAATTTTGGTGATAGGAATTAATATACACCGGTCATGGAGGCGATATGTTATATATACAACTAAACACCTTTTATATTCTCTTTTTGTATAAAAAGAAATATAATTATATAATATACATATAAATTATATTTTTAGTATTCTATTTTTGTAATATATATCAAATATTATTATTGAACCCTTCTTTAATGTAGTTCATACCAAATGTGAATGAATCACATCGCCTCTTGAGTTTCCAGTCCACCATAAAAAGGTACGACATTATGGTATTCTCAAGGAATTGGGTAGTATGACGGTATATGTGATATAATAATTACAAAAACCTATTATCATTATAAATATGTTACATATCATCTATAATATTACAATCCATAATTATTTACAACCTTGAATGATTGGTAATGGAATAATGAATGACATTCATTTGTGAGGCGGTAATACTTTATATATATGAATTATTATTACATATCAAATTTTATTGACGTGTATGATTATTTATGTACTAATATTATATTTATAAAGTATGATTATATTTAGGATATTTATTTCATTATATAATCACTATATACGAAGAATAATAGGGTATAAATGAAGAAATAAAATAAAGATATACATTGATAAATGTTACCTCTTATTTGGGTGGCTCGTATTAGTTAGAAGAAATGTAATTCCTTGGACAGATATATTCTAAAAAAATGGATTTTAGAGTGATTTTATTTTAATTTTGAAATAATTTTTAGAGGTTGTTTGATACAAATTTCATGAAAGATCTCAATAATGGGGTTGTGTGAGATCCCTTTTATAGTGGAGGATGAGTGACAATCAGGTAAATACCTATGGGTAAACATTATTGGGATGTCTCTATTAACTCTTGTTCCTCCAATAATGATAATATTTAAATAAAATAGTATATATGGTACATATATTCCTAGTTAATGGGGTTTGGAAATGTTTTTGGTCATATCCAGACCAAATCCATTGTGATTAAACATAATGTAAACACTTTTTTACCTTAATCCTTTTTATTAACATAAAATATTCTCACTAATCATTTTAGTAAAAAATAACAATACCATTCTATAAATTTTAAATTATTCTATTTCCTATCATGGAATCCGTTTTTCAAAATACAAATCATAGATGTCGTAGAAATAAATATAAATTTATTCTCGTAGACGTGATGAGAAAGTATGTTTTTAAGAGAAAATATTCAAAATTTAACTAAGTATTTATATCAATATTCAAAATAAAAAATACTTAAATGACCTAAATTTTATTAATATATGTATTCAATTTCTATATTGTATTTATAATAAATTTTATATATAATTTAGCATTAAAAATAATTTAGATGAATAATCTGTTTTTCAATTAAAATATATTATTTTTTAATATTCATAAGAAATTAAAATTCTCCAAATAATTAAAAATTATCTCCATAATAATATTTACATTAATATAGAAAAAAGAATGTTATTTTTTCTTGTAAAATTTATAATATTTCCAAAACATAGTTTTAAAATATGTGCTCAAATAAAATGTTGCAATACTAGCTTTAGAAAAATACAACATTTTATGAATTAAATTGGATTTGTTCTAATGTTATACCTATGAAATATATGTGGCGGCTATCAAAAAAGTTTATAGAATATATAATTTATAAATTTAATTTATATTATTTACTAATATTAAATAATTTAAATTATTAGGGTAAAATATTTATGACCACATATATATAGTTTTTTATAAAAAAAATTCCATTATAATCCATTGAATTTTATGTAGATTTATAATTTATTGGAAAAAATAGAATTCGAACATATATTTTTATATTTTATTTAACTGAATTTTTAACTGATGATTTTACAACAAGGAGAAAATATTCACTTTCAATAATAATATCAGCAGTATTTGGTAAAAATCAGTCTTATATATAACACAATACATCAAATGATATTTGTATTATGTGTAACATAAGCTAAGTATTTACTTCGCGTATTAAAATATATATAATAAACTAAATTTATTACAAAATTTTAAATATATCATAAATTCTTGAGTTTTAATATTCTTTTCTACACTTCTTTGTTCTAAGTCATATACTCTATAAAGAAAGATCTTATTTTATAATTTTAGGGTGTTACATTTTTTCTTCCTTTATTAAAATCCATATTTTTAATTTAATCTTGATGTCTGTAATAAAGTGTTAGATATTTGAAAATTAAATTGTAAAAAACCCACATCATAAAAGGGTTAAGATAATATCCTCCTAATAATAGGAAAAGGGGTGTGGAAAATCTACCTGGAATAATCAGACAACTCTTTTTGCTGATATGAGAACATTTTTTGAAAATGAATGCATGAACACGAAATAGAAAACAATCACTTAAATACTGATGGACTGGCAGTGAGAATATTTTAAGGATAATGTTAATATCCAAAAAAACCTTATATCGTATGTGTGAAAATGGTCATTGATATAACCAATAATGAATATAGAATGATTTTTTAAGACACTTTTTCCAAAAATCGAGGAATTACTTAATTCACTCTAAAAAGAAGAAATAATAAGTCATTGGTTAATATATATATCATAAAAATAGTCTTATTCTTTTTATTTTCATTAATATATTTAATATTCTTCATTTAAATATTCAAAAGATTATCCAGAAATGATTTTTTTATTCATAAATCACTAAAATTAAACTCAAATGGATTTTATGATGCTTAATTATGGATAACTCATTCCATCAATTTATAACTATTTTAAAATTTTAAAATGCATACAATAAATTCTCAAATATTCCAAAATCCCCCTAAGGTGATGTAAAAAATTATATTTAAATCGACATTCAAATTTCATCATTATCCATTTCATAAAATTTTTACCTAATGTCCTTTCCACATTATTATGATCTAAAAATTTTGAAAAAATCACTAAATTTCAAAAATAATCTTATTAATATTCCATTATATGATAGGTATTGATATCTAATTTACATTTTCTATATCATCCCTACCTTTAAGCAAACATCATTATCTCATGATTAGGAAGAAATTAAGATTAATCCTTCCTAATACCATGTTTTATCCAAAAATTTCAACATTATAATGAATTTGTATTCATGGAACTATTAATTATATTATATTAAATCTATATTTAAATAGTACTGGTGTACAATCCTTATTAATTTCATAATTATTATGTTGATAATGTCATCAATAAAATAATTTATCAACATATCTGGTAGAACCAACTAAAAATTAATATTATTAATTCTACATTCATTGTGTCAATAGTATAAGATTAACCTTGAAAATTAAATTACATATTTTTTTATTTCCTCCCACTGTATTCCATTTAATGGGGATCTTTTTCACTGAAATTAATAGAAGCTTCTAATCCCTCAATAGTTTACTAGGGTGATTCATTCCACATTTATCACATGTTGGAAAAACCTTTATTCACATATTCCATTTATCGATTTTTTTATAATGACCTCTTATTCTCTTCATTCTCATTGAGCCCATATGATTTGGGTAATTATACCTCTCTCTTATTACCACATAAAATTATTTTATTATATGGGTAAAAAGTTTGAGGGACCACAAAAAAGTCAAATACTTAGATAAATCCAATCAATGAAGTGGCCAATCGTTCACTCCTTGTTAGGTATTTTATTCATATCATTAATGGAAACAATTGTAATTTTATCCCTATACAAATGTAATATCTATTATATATTTTAATTTTTTATATGAAAACATCTCTTAATATTTGTTTTTTCCCACAAGGGAAACATTTTACTATAAATATTTTAATAAAATATAGCACTTCCATGATTCATATTTCCTCCTCATCCCAAGTGTTCTAGATGAACGAACATTATTAATTAGAATATAAATTCAGAAAACACACTGAATGTGAGACATTTTACTCTTTATCACATCATAATTCCTTTAATATCTTCTATAAGGATCAAATATATTGAAAATAATCTATTGGATCAATAATCCAACTATGTTATTACGTCCTCTATCGCATAATGTTATTTGACATTGGATAATATTGCTATGGAATATATTTCCCCATTAAAAAAAAGGTTATTTAGTATAAAATAGTTAAAGTACCCTAATATATCCATAACAAGATCAACCCTGGTAGTATATATATTAGATTCATCAGTAGGGTAATCACTTCAATTTACATGAGTTTTGGTACCCGTATAGTATCTAGAAAAAAAATTTCTACAATGGAATATATTGGACTAACTCATAAAATTATGAACATTTTAAAAATATAAATACCTAGTTAAACATAAAGAAAATTAAAAATGTTTTCATTGGTAGTATCATAATTATAAACATGTTCTCTTTAAGAGATAAATTATTCTTCAAATCAATCATAATTTATTGTATTGAGAATGTGAATTATCTAATAAATATCACCATGAAGATTCATATGAGGTGCAAAATATAACTCATTTTCATGTACCAATTTACAGTCAAGTCCATTCTATTATTCCCTTTTAAATTTTTTACCCATAGGTTAATTATTTCCATAACCACATCCCCTTGTAGTATCTAGAAAATTCTGTATTACTAGGAATAGAAGCATAATATCTACCTGAGAAAAATGATAAGATGTTCACATATAAAAATCCTCAATGTCAATCATAGGGATATGATCCCTACTATATGGTTTCATATATCTATTTTCCATTTTTCCCACCAAACATCCTCTCATTCCAACTGTATCGATCCAACATAGAGTATCTCAGATCAATTTTTTCACATATTATATTGTAATTGATAAAAGATTCAGATCCCAAATGACTGAATGGATATGTATTTTTTGAATGTTTATGTATATTGGATGTTTTATAAATCAATAATAATATATATCTTGGGATGGTGGATAACCAAACTTTTATGAAAAATAAATATATAGATAATTCATAATCAATATGAAAAAATAAATAATGAAAATAAATTCCATTTGATCAGTATAGTTATAACGAAACACATTTATATAATGTTTCTTACAAAAAATATAATGGATTATAATAAAAACTAAATTCTAAATATTTTTAATGATTAAATATTTTATTACATATATATGGTACATGATATCCTATACATATAATGCCCTCCAAAAGAGTGTTTAAAATAATATTTATAGAAACTTTTAATTTTTGAATCATTTTTATCCCATTGGAACATAGCTATTCATCATAGGGAATTATAAATTCTAGGACACACCATTCTATTCAAATCCAAATCATTCATCATATTACAAAAAATTATTTAATGACTAAACAATATTCAATTTCAAATTTTCATAGTGTGTAAAGGTTATAGATTTATCAATATTTGCACAGTTAATCAAATAACACTCATTGTAAAAACGATATGTCAAAATGGAATAAATATTCATAAATAATTGTATAAATCACATAAGAATATGAATATTTTTTTAAATATAATTTACATTTAGTTGATTATTTTAAGAGAAATATAAAAATGTCAAAATGAAGTATGATTTCACAATAAATTATATCACCTTTATAATAAAATAAATTTAAAATAATTAATTTATATTGAAACAAAATATAATATTAATAATGAATTATTCATTATGTTACTTGTCAAGGGATAAGTATATACATAACACTAATATGAATTGCTGAACAATAATAATTAAGTCACAATGTAATGTTAATTGAGACAAAATCAATTACCAAAAGCTCCCTTTTGGTAGAACACCCATAAAAATAATTTATAATAGTTTTAATAATGTGATTATATTATTATTGATTTATATTAATATTTATAATATCATAAATAATCCTTTTCTAACATCACATCACCCGATTCGCAATTATCATTAATTATTTTCATTGTTTTGGGTATTAATTGTCATATATTTTATGTATGTTGGACATATTAATTTCTATTACATATACATATATCATTATTAATAATATTCATAATTTAAAACATGAAATATATCATATATATATTATATTTTCATTTATATTAGTCTATAAAATTTTGGGATCAGAAATCGATGGAATCATTCTTGGAGGTGATAGGTCATATGTCAGTGTGAATTCTACATTGATTTTATTTTGATTTTTAAAAAAAGGAATATGAATGATATATATTTTTATTATTGTTTTATATTCTAACTTCTTTAATATATAATACATATGTTTATTATGAACTTAATTATATAATAAGTTGAAAGTGTGAATGAATCACATCACTTTAGGAACTAGTAGTCATCCGTGCACTTGAACAACATTGTCATATTCATATAAAATGGAAAGAATGAATTTTTGTGTGATATAATATTTATATAAGAATAATAAAATTATAAATATAATATATATCATATATAAAACAAGAATAAATATTTATTCCCAACCATTAATATTTGTAACGAATGACTGAATAACATCAGTTCGTGAGGTAAAAGTCTACTATAAAGAGAAAATGTTATTGTGTATCCCATTTAAATTAAGTGTGTGTCTTTTAAGGTCATATAGTCAATATATTATTATATATATCATATTTATCATGTTATATAAGCATGATACGATAATAATTTAAGGGGTTAATGAAATAAAAATACCATGTTTATATTAATGAATGATAAATCTTCTTTCTGTAACACCTATTTGTTTTATGCAATTGAAATCCATTTATTGATTTATGTTTATATTAATGATTATAGGATTATTATTAGATATTTAGGAATTTATATCACATGTTATGATCAATTAGTATGGATTTATATGTTTGATTAATGGGGGAGTGTGATTTCTATTTTATATTGGAGGACTGCTATTCTTATAACTCCCTAAAAGTAAATACTATTGGGAGGTCTCTTGAAATTATATTTTCCAAAATAACAGAAACCATTAGATAAAAGATGAATTATCATCAAGATATTTATATAAAATGGTATTTGGAAAAATAATGCATCATTTCCAAAACGTATCTTTTTTTTCCACTAAGTAAACTCATTTTTTCAATAATAGATGTTATTAACATAATATGTTTTCTAAGATAATTTTTTTTATAAATAATGGTTAGATGTATAGAATTTATAATGTATTATTACTTAGAATATAAAATTTATTTTTCCAAATTGAAATCACTTAAATGGTAGATATTAATATGAAATTAATCCCATAGACAAGATGAAAATGTGAGTTTTTAAATCAAAAATATTACATGTTTTATGGTATTTATATATCTATAAAAAAATGAATCCAATTACTTATATTGGAAAAATATATGAATAGTTTTGAAATTTTTAATTTAATAAAATTATACTTAAATTTATCTTCATAAAATATTTACATGAAAAGTTATTTTTCAGTTTAAATTCTGTATTTTTCCCTGTTGATTAGAAATAAAACATATAAGAAAAATATGAAAAAATGACTACATGATAATTCTCAAATTATTATATTAAAAAAGTGTTTTTTTGCTTCATATTAATGTTTTTAAAGTGTCAAAAATTATTTTTAAAATAAATGAAACTATAAATTGCCAAAAATCCATTAGAAATAAACATATTTTTGTGTAAAACTTGATTTGTTCTTATCTTATACCTACTAAATATTTTGAATGAATGGAAAAAAATTTCATTGATTATATTATAAAAAAATTAAATTAATATCATATTATAATATAAATTAATTTAATTTCTTTGTATATCATTTTTTATGAGAATAGAATTATTTATGAAAAACATTTCTATTTTATTCAATTGGTTTTTATATTCATTTATTATTAATTGGTAAATAAAAAATTCAAAGCATAGTTTTCATATATTTAATAACTATTTATATAATCCTATTTAATGGAAAGAATATAATTTTCATTTTATATAATATTATTAATAGTATTTGGTAAAACATGATCTTGTTTGTAATATAAGACTTCGAATGATATTTCTGTTCCATGTAACAAAATTTTAATCAGTATTTTGGGAAGTTTAAACTATATATAAAAAGAATTTATTAAAAACTATCAGAAACGACATAATTCCCTAGGATTGTATATTTCTTACTATTATTGGTGTCTTCTATCATACATACTATATAATATGATGTTCTTACTTTATAGTTTTTTATTGTTTCAATATACAATTTGCACTCATCTCAAAATACATGAAATGAATATTAATAATAAATTTCTTATTACTAAAACATCAAATTTATATTTTAAATGATCAAAATATTTATAAGTGGGTAAAATATTTTTAAGTGGTTAAAATATTTTCCCCCTTATATCTCTCCAATAATTAAACATCAAAAGGATATATAGAATAACGAAATTTCATATAAAATGATTCATCTTATGTTGAAAGACAAATTTAATATCCAATGATTCAAAAACAACAAAAAAAGATAAATATAAATTATTCCATTAATAACTATCCTAAAAAATCTGAATATATAGAATCAATAATAATATTTTTATATTATAACTATTTAATCATATATTATTCTAAGATCAACATCTTTTTTATTAAAACAATAGTAGTCACTCATAATGTAACTTAACCAAATATATATACCCAATCAAATTTTCATGTTAATATACTTATCATTTCCAAAAATAAAATGAGTAACTATAATCACACTACCATAACATATATTTATCCTTAATATAAGTAATATTTTTATTCCAAAAATGAAATCCCATCCTAGAAAATAATATTTCATTTATTGTGATAATATATTTTTTCCAAATAATACAGTGACCTTTTCCCAAATAACGTTAACCACATAGTCACTGTATTAATTTTTTTAACGTTGTTATGTATATGAATAATAATATATTACAATAATATAATAACCCATTTATCATAATTAAATATATTATCATCATGTATTATCATAAACCTAAATGTTATCATTATCATTCAGCTTATTTGAATGAAATTTGAAATCATTCTTCATCAATTACTTATTTAACTAAAACATATTCAAATACAACTAGATGTATTTCCATAAAAGTCACCCAAAATATAATTATTGACATTAAATTATTATAACAATATTCCTAAAAATAATTATCAATAACGTTATATGTATGATCAACCATAATCTTATCAACCCATGTATCTCTCTGTCTACCTAATATCACTATGAAATTTGACAGATCTACTTTTTTTATGTCACCTCATTCATCATAATGGATCATTACTAAACTATTAATTCACCCAAGAAAATCAATCAAGAATTTCTATGTTAGAATGAAGTCAAAGGACCATTCATCATGAACTAGTTATAATTTATATAATATTCAATCCATACATTTTAGATATTTTTGCACTTGAGGAAATTGTTTCCCAACTACATCCACATTATAGTATTCAGGCAATGCTACTTTTTAAACAAACCCACAGAATCGATACATTACATATTATTCATTATATTAACCATTAAATTTAAATATTAGTGTTATATCCCCTAGATTTAGGTTTCCTATGGGTTTTCATTATATGTCGAGTTCACATTGCTCAAACTCTACCAAAATTGTGCCCAATGGTAAAAACATGACCCCATTAACCTAATGTTTGTTGTTTTTTTACACAATTAGAAAAATATAAAAGAGATAATATCCTAATGTATAGAATAGTTTATTTGTCCTAAGATATTGGATACAATAATTATTCTTACATTACATTTGAAATCATGATGTGAAGCACAAATTTGTAGCGATAAATCAATTAATTCACCTATTTTATCAATTCCATCAATGATATATCAATTTTTTTATGATAGGGAAAATAAAACATAATTAATTATGATCTTATATCCTATATAAGGGAATGTGTATAACAGAATATATAAAAATATATATATTACATAAATAATATGGAATTGCTAAACAATAATAACATTTACAATAAATCCATTCTCATTAAAATTGAAATATATCAATGAACGAGATATGAAAATAACTAATCAAATGGGTAATACTAATTTTTTTCATAATTATATAATTCAAAATATAATACATTATAATCATTCCAACATGAAATTAATTCAAAACATAATACATTAATGTCTAAATAATTTATGAAATACCAAATTTAGTTTCAAAATTTTACCATAGAGATTTTTATATAGTACATAATAGTCCCCAAACATCACATAAAATTTCTATTTCATTTATAATATGAAAGAAGAATATCAATAAAAAATATTAAAAATATAAAAATTTATATTAAATTACTAGGTTAATAAATGTAAATACAATCACCAGTCAACCACTAGATAAACATAGTTCTTTTCCACCAAGAGTAATATAATTGATGATATCATTATACTATATCAACTATAAAGTGTAGTATTAATAAAATTTTATTGAAATAAGATTAATATTATTTTATAAGATCAGTTGAATATTTCTTATGGAAAATACAATTTTTATTATTAAAAAATTTATATAAAATATAATTTATTTAATAATATATGTAAAAAAATTTATTTTAAATAAATCATTTAATATTTTAAATGATTATTCCATGAAAAAATAATAATGGAATATGTAAAATATTTTCATAAATTATATTATAAAAGAAGTATTCAGTTTTCACCGTCAGTAAAATTTCTCTCTTGTGGAATGATCAAAGAATAATCATTTTAAACATATTAATTGAAATTCCTACCAATAAAAATGAATTTAATAAATAAAATTATAATAGTAAAAAAAATTCATTATACTACTTATATGAAAACATAAACACTGAACAAAATTAGTCCCCATCGAATAAAAAATCAAATTTGCTTTTCTGGGATAACATTATCTCAGACTATTGGGTGTACATAAAGAGAAAAATTAAATAATAAGTTATAGATTAAAAAATAACCCTAGGATATGTAAATAGATGAGATATAAACATTTAAATATCATATAATACCTCAAAACATATTAATGTTTATTGTTGTATAACAATGTGATTTTGATATGAACCCCAAATGCTTAGGATAATTTAAAATCATAACCCCATGAATTTAATAACATCAAATAAAACATTATATACCATATATATAATTATTTAGATGATATGAAATATAATAGGATAATTATATAAACTGAATGAAATAATAATTTTGTTTATTTGACATATAATCAATAAAATAAATAGGGAGTTGAGAAATCCATTACATGAAGCCCAACATTCCCTATAAGTAATTTTTGCCTCATCTTTATTGAGAATCGTCATTCGGCTTACAAATTGACCCTTAAATGTATTATCCTAGGAAAATATTATAGTCTCATAATTGATGGGGTTAATTATTGGGTGGATTTTGGGGATAGGTTTCTTGAGCAATAGATCTCAATGTTTTCAAATAAGGGAGGTGGTGATATTAACTTTTTAATGCGAGTAGAGGTACATATAGAGAAATATTTGAAATATTACTATATAATATATGTATAAATAATTTATAATGGAACAAAAATTTAAAATCATAAATTAATATTTTAAATATATTGAAATCCAATAGGATTATAACTTGTTTTCTGTCATTATAATCTATATCTCATTTTTAACCCCTCTTTATCACTTTTAACATTTTACTTGATTACAATTTTTGATAAAATTAATGCATTTGAAAGTAATATTACGTGATCCAACTAGAACATAAATTTAACACTCCTCGGAACCTTAATATATTTCCATATACCTAATTAATTATATAATTGTTATATTTTTATAATTCTTTAAAAAATAATTATTTATCATTAAATCAAATTTAAATACATCTTGAGTCTATAATCAAAATATAAATTAACTGCATACTAATAAAAATGTAATTAAGATATATATACATTCACCAACACAATTATATATTTAATATCTATGATATTTTTTGAATACCCTAGGTCTTTGAAATTTTGTGAAATTTTATTCTTTTAAAATATTATACTTTTTTTTCAACTTCTTGCCCAAGTAGTGGGTTGACATAGTGTAAAAAGTATATATAATTATATCATCACTAAAATTTATAAATAAATAAATATCATAAAAATAGGGTATTAATATTCATGAAAATAATTTTTAAATAAACTTATGTTTTCTCCTTCAATTATAATTTGAAAGAGAAATAAAAATAATGATAGTGACATTGTGTGATTATAATTTCATTGGATAATATATAGCTCATTATCAAGAAAAATGGAACCAATTTTCATTATGTTGGAATTTTATATGAGTATGCAGAAATAATCAGATATGTTATAAATAAATAATGTGTTACATATATTTTTAAATCCTTATCACATTATTTTTAACTATAATTACAGTATTCAAACAATATCGCAATGAAATTTTTTTACCACACTCAGTATTTATCAGGAATAATATATAAATTAAAAATATTTTTAAATGTATACATGATGATTTAAAATATTTAATTAATGTTTAATAATATATTTTTATATATTTTGGAAATTATATTTTATAGAAATGTACAAAACACAATCATAATCTGCTTTAGGAAAAATTTGTGTTTAAGAATTAAAATCAATTTATGAAAATATAAAATACAATATTTTTAATAGGATATTAAATAGAATATTCTTAGTTTATTTAGTATTATGATACTTAATACCCCAAAAACATATAGTAGTATTTTTAAATAATTAGATTTAATTAGGGGAAATTATGGATTTTATTGACATGGTATTTATCCCTAATCACTCCAAATCAGTCCTTTCAATAAAATATAAAAATTTTATCTTAAAACCAAAATAAAAAACATAAGAATCAAAAAATACATTTTATATTTTTTCATGTACATGGATTGAAAAAACCAAGGAAACTCTACTCTGTATTCCCATCATAAATGAAATCAACATTTTATCTTTACTTTTTAATGGAATCTTGGTCAATTTTTTTTTAAATATTATTAGGTAAATTTCACTAATGGAAGATTATTTTTAAATAAATAACTAATATAATTAACATATGTTTATAGTAGATCATCATATATATATATAAGATAGACTTAGTAAGTCCATGTGTCTGTGGATCATAAGTTGTTCTTAAATTCATATGGTAACCCATTTCCTCTTATAGACCCATCCAAAGCCAAGAGGTGAATTAAAAAAAAAAAATTTTATGAAATTGTATATGGAACACCATCTATCATTACAACATATATATACATGTGTGTGTGTTTATAATATCTTATAACTCTAATGTGTCCTTAAAATAATGGATATCAGCTAATTTATTATGTCAGTCAATAACAACACATAAAACATTCTTCCAATCAGTTGCCTATCATAACCATATAATAAGGAGTATTTTAATATCATCATATATATATACTAGATTTGGAACGGGATATAATAAAAACATGGCATTTTTTTCTCTTTATTGATTTTATAATATGTATAGCATTGTGGAATGCCATTTACAATAAATTTAACTCATTCTAGACCACTAATTATATTGTCTCAAATCATTATAAATCATGTTAGTCCTATAGTGTATGGTGAAACAATATCGATAAACATTGTGGATCAATTATTTTATCATAGGTATATGAATGTCCAACCTACCACAAAAATAAAATGCATACATTGGTTACTGAGACCGATAACTTGTGGCCTCCAAACATTTAGGTTTTCATTAAGGTATTGAAAATTTATGTTTGTTACATGTTCATGCTGAATATGATCATAAAATGAGGAGTCATCCTCCACATAATTTATAAAATATTTCAAAATAATATCACCCCCTCACAATATCATATCATAAAACAAACTTCATAGTGACTACTCTACCATTTATTTTTTCTTGGATTGGGATAGCAATTTACTACTTAATGAAATGGAAATCACATTTACTTTGCTCGATGTATTTGAAATATATAATTTGAAAGGATAAAGTTTCTAAACTCAGAATCGTTCTCATAACTTCAAATACCTATGAATAAAAATTATATCATTTATTTACGAATAGAATATATTAGAAACATATCTACAAATATATAAAGGTTCCATGTTTTGATAGTGTACATAAATAAATACTAACTCCTGGTCATGGGAAAGATAGATATTCTCATGAATGTTTAATTTGAGAGATAAAAAGTTCACCAATGGGTTTTCACTATTTTCATACACACCCTAATCCCTTAATAGAGAATATATAAAAAAACAGCATAACCTAAACTCATATCTAGATGAATCAGAACTAGAGCTTAAATACACAACATTTTCTGTTCCATGGTTCAACTATGATACTTTTCATTCCAATCTAGCATGAAACTAATATGGGTAAATTATGTCATTATATATGTAGGTTTATATAAATCATGAAAAATATTACAATAATAAAATTTTATAATTAAAAAAACTACACATATCAAACAAATTCATTATTTTTCCTAAAGATATCAAAAATAAAGTCATTATAGGATCTATTGAAACTCAACTATATGATATAAAATTACTGTGAAACATCTTGAATAGAATTTATATGTCAATTTTAGATAGATTAAAATATAGAAATTGTTTCTTCAATACTCTTTGGATGATATATAAATGATAAATTTTATATTCATCAATAAGGGAATAAAAAATAATATCATCCACACTGAAATCAAAAAAAACTGTCAAAAAACAAATGAATGATTCATTACATGAGTAAAATAATTATCATAAGAACATTATAGAGACTAAATATAATATTTTCAAACATTAAATTTCTATATCAGAGCATAAAAATATTCTTCATTACATCCTGTTCTCAGACTCTCAACCGGTTCTTCCTAGATCATAGACCAGTTATTTCAAACCTTCAGGCTCCCCTAAGATGATCTGAAATACAATAAATCCTTATCAATGGGTATTTATTCTTTACAATCACCATTATTATCATCATCTAGTAAATAAAAATTATGAGACTTTAATTATAATTCTTTTTAAATATAATATATAACGTCAATGGTGACACACTAGGATGAATAATTCATATTCTCCCATCATCTATAATCTCAATCATAGACTGCTTCAACTCATAGTTATCTATGTTGTATAATAGGAGATGATATAGATTTATACCAAAAAGAAATAAAAGTGGGAAATTATTCTCTCTTAAGGGTGGTATCCTAGAAAAATCATCACGAAATACCTCTAGGTACAAAATCAAAATAGAATTAGTGGGATGCTCATGTGAGAGATAACAACATCAAAGAAAATATTTGATACCATACCTGATATCATTCCAATATAGGAAAATTGATTCCCCTCTCTCCCTGAACATGAATATCACTCACCCTCAAAGACAAGAGAGACCATATTGATAAATAAATTCTATAATAAAAAAATTATATTAGTCATTCACGTATTTATCAATAATTTCATTTTCTATTCCACAATCAAAGTAAAGAAACCATTATTTTGAACCATAAAATGACACATCACATAGAAATAAACTACCATCACCTAAAATGGGGATCACATAAAACCCGACTATGACATATTTTCCAAGGGAGTATATTTTAATTTTCTGAATGAAATATTTCTTTCACATATTTCATATATATATATAAAATAAAAGATAAAAATAGAATGTTCTAATAATGATAAGTAAATATATAACTATTGTGAAAAAATGTACACCGTACCTCTAATAGTGGTCATCCCTAACCTCATATTCGTCTGAAGAATTCTTAATTACATAAAAAATCAAACCTCTTCTCCTCCTTACAATTTCATTTCCATATAATTATTCCCTAACGCATGATATTGTGATAAAAAACATTTAATATATAATAATGTTCAATATATTTTTTATTATGAGTGGATTCCTCATATGATGCATTGGAAAGCTTCCCACGAAGATAAATATAATATCCAGATCATCCATAATTATGACTAGTCTATAATGATTCTATAATGTTAGTCTTGGTATGCCTTAGAATCCCACTAATTGAAAAAATTATTTGTCTCTTCATATAGAACCTTATGAAATTAGTGACCATGTAAACTGATAACCCTTCCACTTCCATTTATTGATGAAAAACAATCCTTGATTACTTACATTAGCAACTAAATTTGTACCCATTACCATTTTCGATGTTATGTATAACGCAGAAATAAAATCATTTTATACTACAACTAAAACATATATTATATATAATAGAATATAAAAATCCTATATATTTTACCTGAAACCCATATTTAGCCGTTGATCGTTATTATAATCATTAATGACAATCTCAGGTGCTATGTGAACCAACGTGGATAAAAAAGTGGCCTACTCATATAGTGAATAGTATCCTTGTTATATAGTTAGAAATTCTTGTTTCATTTTCACTTGTAATGTTACATGAAAGAACTACTAATTGAATAACTTATTTTACATTTTTAAGTGATATCATCATGTAACCAATATTTCATGATGGATTCCCACAATTTCATTTATACTCCCTCAAGCATGTTCGTGGAAGACTCATCAAAGATTCCTCTATAGATTTTTTAAAAATGGAAGATAAATTAAATACTCTAGTGAAAATATTATCACTCTTATTTTATATTATCAGTATAGATAAATATGGATTTTTCAGGTGGAATTCTGACCTAGGATCCTCTATTTGTCCCTAGATTACAACACTTGCATGAACCTGACTCTATATAATGAGGATGAAAACATCTAAAATTGTATATTATACTAGAGGATTCACCTAATATATTTTTCATAAAATTAAACAATGTTGCATTTTATAATTGATCACTAATTATAATTTAAAATTATCTCATAAAGAAATTCTATAAATATTTAAAATCCTTAAATAATTTATATTAAAACATCTAAAAACATGAATGTTAATCAAACAAGGATTCAATCATATGAAATGAATTCATAATTCAAAAACATGTTATATTGTTTAAAATAATGTAATGTTCAAATAAATACTCAAATAACCATGATCAAGATTGATAAAAATCCCCAACCCCCATGTTAAATCAGGTTCAGAAATATAAGTGAGCTATCCAAGCAACCTTCTACACTTAAACTTAAATTCTGATGTCAGTAAATCAAATATCCCAAATAACCTAATAGAAACTCAATATTTTTCTTCATACACCCATCTATATAATTCCACTATTACAATTTGTACCAAACCACCCCAGGTCAACATGACACATCACCCAATATGGCCCACCATAATGTAGATATCAACCATAAATCCAGAAAAGTGTCATGAATAATGAAAATGGAGACAAACTGATTGATTAAAATATTGAAAAAGCATAAATACCCATGATACATGAAACAACAAGATAATATTTTTAAAACTCATTGAAAATATGGAATGAAATATTCATGTATCTATGTGATTTTCTATCATTGCCAAGCCATCCAATAACGATGATTACAAGAATGAAGAGAATATAGTGAACTAAATGATTCCTCTCACATTTACCATTTCATGAAAAAAAAAATTAATCTATAATAAGGAAACAAATATTCAATATAATCCTTTTCATAGAGTTCCAAACAAGAATCATTATAAGGTATAACATCCTAAAACCATTGGTTCATGCTTCAATAAAATTTTATTGAAATATTTATTTGATTTTTTTGTAGAAAAATTATATTATTATGTAAACATTAAATATTCATTAAAAAATAATTTTAGATTTATATAATATGGGATATATAAATAAAATCAATATCCTAAAATATTTTGTGGAATACATATAATGTACAGTGAACAAATATAACCAACATTCCAAAATAGAGTCTCAGAGCTCCATGTTCATGGGAGATAATAAGAAATAAAACACGTGATTATATAAATAATGATATACATGAAAATACATCTTTAATGGAAAATAATTTTGTTATATCAATTTTCAATATATACATTTGAACACAAAACAGAAATTAATAGGTCATGTTAATCCTATGAACCTAAGTTTGATCATAATATTTCATCATCTTGCTGCACATTTTTTGTCACAGCCTCTTGAGTGTATGTTTAAAATTACATAATTTTTTCACATTAATGTGTGTATATATCCACCCAAAAGGTTCCAATAATTTCCCATACTCAATATTTCATATAATAAGAAATAAATTATACCCTGATATTAACAAAAAAAATTTGATGAAAAGTTTTACAACTCCTATTCATTGATAATTCATATTAAAATACTAAACTTTTTCAAATGAAATAAATCATCACATAAATTAATTAAAAATTTAAAAAAAATAACAAATATTTTTAGGCATAATTAATCACCTATTTTATTATTTGAAAATAATTTTAGAAAACAATTTTTCATTTAAAAATTTCCTCAAACTAAGAATGCGATAATACAATTATTATAGAAAGTCCCTTTAAAAAATTTGAAAAATAAGGGAAGGATTAATTTTATGATATTATACCACACATGTTTCAAATTAAATAATTTAAAAAATAAACTAGAGGTATTTCCTAATAATATTGCAATAATAAATTAAATTTCACCGATAATTTTCAAAATTATATTCTAATAAGATTAAAATTATTTAACAAAAAAAATTATTATTTCATGGCATTGAAACAATATATATAATTAACTCTAAATTACATGGTCAGCTATCTCTTTTATTGATAATCTACTAATTTGACTCATGGTTTTAAATAATTCTTAGAAACAACCTCTGATTTTCAATATTATGGGAAGTTCAAGAATATTTTGAAAGAAATAATAAAATATTCTAGAGAGTTGGAACTAATAACTTTATCCCCAAGTGGGAAAAAAATATTGTTTTTTATGGATTAATTAATTTTATATAAATACAATATTATAACTATTCAATTCTATAAAATTAATTATCAACATTTAATTTCACATTTTAATCTGACCTCAAAAGAAAATGATTATTATAAAATAAAAATATGAGTAAAATAATTAATCATGATAATGGAATTAATTATAATATTTAATTTATGAAACACATAAAACATAATTTTAAGGGTAATCCATGAGAATAATAAACATAAAAAAAAAATTCTAAAAAAAGTGTGATGTGTAAGGGTTACATGGTTTAACTATTTTCCTATACTTGTTGGTCAATGTTTATTTTGATCATATGTTTTTTGAAATTGAATTGGTTCACATGTGTTTTAATTTGATGAAGTGAAAAACTATTTATATATAACATATTCATAATTAAAATTTATAAAATATATTATAGTAATTTAATTTAAATAAATTGTTCATCTCAATGTTTATATGTTATATTGAGTTAGAATGCTTTGCTTAAATGGAATCCATGATATTTTGTATCATCATATTTTTTAATGATAGAATAGTCATAAATTAACTAAATGTGTATTCTAACTAGATAATTTCTCTATTCATAAAATGAATTCTATTTTAAAATTAATGTTTAATAATACAACTATCCATGTTTCCCTATAAATCCCTGGTTTTTTTCTTGTTTATATTGGCTGTTAAATAGAACAACACAAGAACATGATATAATCTATCCGTATGAATATTTATGAATGTGATTCTCATTAAATAATATAATTATTACATAATTATAGTATTATAAGAAATGTTTTATTAAGGTTTTGGATAAAATATTATGATTTTTTATAAGAATGAAAATTCAAACTGATAAATTGAAATATGACTCATTGTTGAGGTGGTTTTGTACACATAGAGGTGAGTGAGGTTCTCATTTTCCTTATAATAAAAAATTTTATAAGATGAATTATTATTTTAGAATATAATAAATATAAAAAATAACACATTTAATATTAAATTACCCTATTTTATATTTTTTATAAGGTTATGAAAGTGGTGCATGATGAATATGATGGAATTATTCTAAATATCACATAAGTGACATTTCCATTTTTTTAATATTTTATAGGATTTGTGAAAATAGTTATAAGATAATAATAATATATTTTAGTTATAAATTTGACACATATGTCATTATTTAATAATGATTAGAAATTATTCAGTAGAGGAAAAAAGAATATTTAATATAAAAAAATAGGGAGAATATTAACTTACTCATTAGAGATCATTCTTATGAAATTTGATTAATTATATGATAGGTTATATTATTAGAAGATAAGAAAAAATAGGAAATAGATTAATTTTTTTGGTGTTGTCTTATAATTTTTTTCTAAATCTATGTGTCATGTGTTTTGTTTAAAACTGTTGTGGGGATAGATCATTTAATATGAATGATTCGACTTTTTATCAATATAAAATCTAATGTGTGTATTAAATGGTCTTACAGATCCAATAATGGGAAATAATGAAATGAGGAAGGGATAAGGTAGATCAATCCTAAAAACAATATTTTACATGTATTCTTAAATTTAATATTTGATTTACTAATAGATTTTTTTTTATTTTTACCATTTCTAGTTTTTACCATGTTTACTATTTTTAACCTAAGTAATTTATTTATAATGAATAAAAAATGCAAATTATTATATAATTTCAATACAATGATTTTATTTTTTAATTAAATATCTTTTTAAGAACTATTTATTGGTGAGAAAATATAATTTTAATGTTAGTTGACTTAACCAGAAACAACAAATTTATTAAAAAGCAATTTTTATTCGAACAATTAACGATGAAATTAAATAACATTTTTTTAGTTTTATAAAAAAATAAATAATTTATCATTATCTAAAGCAGTGTAATGTATATTTTAATGTATATAAAACATAATTCCACTTCATTGAGTAAAAATTTAAATTATATTACTAACAAATGTTTCTATTGACCTAAATGATAGTTATTTTTCTAAATTTCCAAAATTGGTATTAATAACTTAAAATTGTATTTAAAATTGATTTGTGTTTTAAAATTCTAATTTAATTTATTAATTAAATATATTAATGACCTAAAATATTTTTTAAATAATTATCTTTCATTTATCAGGTTAAAGCTACGACGTCAATAGTATAAATTAAAAATAGTATATTTCTGAAAATTCCTCTAGAATATAAACCGTCTTTGAAATATACAAAATATTAACCTATAAAAAATTTTACACGTAGAAATGAAAAAAGAATTCTATTTTTTAAAACTAAAATTCCTAAGTATATACATTTAGATTATACATTAATATACAAAAAATTATTAAATTTTATTATAAAAAAAATATACTCTAAATCTTTTTTATCTTGATCTTATATATTATAAATTTTTAATAAAATGAGTGTTATATATTATATTTAATTTATTTACAATAATATAATAATAATTTAAAGGGAATAATTTAATTTATTTAGTATTATACATATCACAATGAATTTTTTGTTTGGAAAATTTCCATTTTTAACATTTAAAAGTAATAATAATTTTTTAGTAATTTGTTATCTTCTAAAAATTATATTTTCTCACTATGTAAATAATAATAACAATGAAAATGGAATTTTAATTAAATTTAAAAATAATTTAATTTTATATGTTTTTAATTTTCTTGAGTAATTTTTTATTTTAGAAATATTTATTGATGTTTCACAACAGATTGTTTTTTTAATAATGTTGGTCAGAAATTTATTTATTATGGTGTTATGTGTGGCTTATGTAATTCAATTTTATATTAAATGAAATGGATTTCAATAAAATATTTCCATGTTATATTAGATTTAATTTTTCTATCTCCATTAGTTACATAGGTGGAACATTAATAATGAAAAAATAAAATTAGCATCAAATAGAAAGGTCATAGATTTTTTTTATTTTATAAACTACTAAAAATAACATATTTTCATTGTATGTTTAGTTTTATTGAAAAAAAATTCAATGTTCATCAAACATTAGTATGGAAAAATAATTATCTATTGATTTTGTAATTATAAAAATTTCCAACAATATGAATTTATGAATCACATAATATTTCGAATAGTAATTCCTAAATATTCTATTATAAAATTGGTTACTGGAGATATCTTACATATAAAATCATGAAACTATTTACGTAATTATCATCAAAAGTCACATCAATTTTTTTTTAAATGTTACATAGAAAGTGTTTAAAGAATGTTAAAATGTCATTTATAAATCTTATACAAAATTATACTTATCCTAAAAATTACTGACTTGGACAAGATGTAATGACCCGGGATTCAAGTAGATTTTTTTAAAATAAACATGAGAATTTAACATGTCTGCAGTTTTTGACGGCGCATGATTTTGAGGACAGGTGTGCCCAGAATCAATTTCTGATGTTTTTTTGGATACATTCAGTAAACGTACGTTTAGAATTTTATAACTTTTGAACTGGTGCTCGAAATTGAAATCAAAGGGCACTATTGGACTTGTAGCACTGGTTTTAGAATACGAAGACTTTTATCTCGATAGCAGATGGTCAGGAATAAAATATAGTTTTTGGATTTTTATAAAGAAATTATAAAATAAAGTGTAGCCACACTATATTTTATTCTAGCCGCCATATGAGTGTGGGTAGTTGGAACCTCCACTTGGGATTTGGTGGTGTGACTGCCACACCCAAACCTCCCATGAGAGGTTATGGTGGTGGGGCCTACCTGAAACCAACCTCCCAAGTGAGAATAAATGTGGTGGGGACCACACGAGGCCACCCGACCCATATTTAATGGGAGGAGACCTTAACCCATTGTAACTCTCCACCTTCCCCACCAATTAATTGCAAACACTCTACCCATGTGTTAAGTGAATACTTTAATTTATTTCAAATCATTTTGAACTCTTTTTCAATCAATTAAATATGTTGGTTGGAAATTTAATTGGGTTGAGCCGGGTTGTTAATTAACCCTTTTGAATTACGTTCCAACATAATTTTAGTCAAACCATACCACTCCTATATAAATGAATCTTGGGGGAATGTTTTGGGACGACTTCTTCAAGTGGTGAAATGCTGGAAAAGAGACACGATGCCCTACCCTTGTAGAATTATCCCTCAAACGAAGAACCTTCTCCCACTAAGAACGAAGAATGATGAATGCCATATTCATCCTTCTTCAACCAAGGCAAGAAAGGGAAGCACTTCCCCCCATGAATAATGTCAACGACATCATCTCGAGTCATCTTCTTCGAGCTCTTCTTCCTCCAAATTTGACGGAATGACGACTGCCTTCCATGACTTCGTCGTCAATCACTAAATTCGAGGTGGGAGGGTTTGAATTGTTTTATACTCATTCTTCATCATTTAAATTTTTGGTATGAGAACCAAATGATATCACCGTAATGTGGAGGGTTCAGACCTCACGAACACGGCCAAAACCTCCCCTTTTGTTTGTTCTTGTTTGATGACGACAAATGAGGTACACACGGTGACTGGCAATGAGCTAGCAGCGATGAAGCTGGCAGTGAAAGGCCACTGGGTCACAACAAAGGGTGTAGAACCTCCGTGCCATGAAAAGAACTGAGCCACAGCCAGCCGGGCTGCGGTAGTGCCAGATTGGTGTGGTGTCGTCGCACTACGCCGGAAAGAAGGGTCACGTCCAGGAGGGCCACGACTGTCGAACGAGGAGTGTGGCATCATCGCACCACGCGGAGACGTGCAAGATGTCGCTGCCAGGCCGGGCCTTGGCAGAGGGGCATGTCGCTTTCGCGCCACACCATATTGCGGAGCGGCTGGCCTCTCGGGCCAATAATGAGGGACAAGACCCCATCAGGTCCCGCGTGAGCTGGACCGGCACCACTCGGTGTTGGTACAGTTCTACCAGAACAACTAAGCCATTCAAGTTCTAGGGGGCAGGTCGTTCCCCCTGGCTGCGGCTAAGGTGGACCCCCACCGGGCTACTAGGCCGCAGGGCCAACCAGGCCACCTGGACGCCTTCAGGCTGGGCCGCCACAGGCTGGGCCCCCTCGGGCCAGTTCGACTCGGGTTGGACTACCCTCGGGTCGGGCGGTGCCTTTAGGCGGGGACACCCCATAGGGCCGGGCCGCCCCCTCGGTATGGACCACCCACATCGGCGGGCCGCCACACGGGTCGATCCAACCACTCAGACCAGGACATGCTGGGTCGATCAAACTGGGTCGGACGGGACCCGGACCCGCTATGGCCCATTTATACATTTTTTCCAATATCTTGGGCTACGGGCATTTGTTTGACGAGAATTCAGTGGAACTAGCTTTTTTGGATCGAAGCCTTACTTTTGAGATTACCCAAAGGGAGTCCGGGGGTATAGTTCAGATACGATCAGGTTGGTTCGTGCACGAATCCAACCGGGCCCCCGGGACTAAAAGGCTAACAATTCATAGACCAGGCGTCTGATTGAAGGGCCGTCGGTTCTGTTGGGACCCATATTATGCGGAGGTCCTTTGAGATACTTCAACATGAGGATTCATGACACATGAAATATTGACTAGTTGCACATGGAGCGAATCCTCTCGGAGACGAGCAATCCGAGTAAGGAGACCTAGTAGCTGTATACCTGATGACTGCTTGACCGATTCTACTCGGAGTTACTCGACTAGCCCTGTGGGGATATCCCAGTCTTTGGAGATAGTCCCATGGTAGACGGAGCACCTGGTAGTTGGCAGTAGACCCATGGTACTCGATAGGAGGAGTACCTCTATTGGCTATTAAGGGGAGCGCCCGGTATTTCTCGGCAGACCCATAGCGGACGGAGTGCCTGGTAGTTGGCCACATTCTCGCGGTACTCGAGTGGAGGAGTATCTCATCAGTCCAAGGTTGTTAAGAAGCACCTCAGAGTCACGACAGTCCCACTATACTCGATAGAGGAGGATTTCTCCAACATCCATGGTTTCGATAATGAAAATCCTGGTTTTAGCTGAGTCAATCACCTTTGTTTTTTCCTCATGATTGGGATGGGTTACTTGATAACATAGATATATATATGTTAATATAACTATGTTATGGTTATCTGTTGAAATCATACATTGTGGTTTATCCTTAATGGATATTGTGATACCTTGAGGGTTTTGGGGTCCCTACTAAGTATCGTTGTACTCACCCATGCATGGGCCATGCCCGCACCTTATTGTGTTGCATGCAGACGACGAACAGCGCAGACTGAGGTGGAGTGTGTGAGTATTGGACGGTACACATAGGTGGACCTCATGACGAGATGGTACCAGGAGGATACGGAAATAAATGCAGCACTAAGGAGGCTATCTGTACCTACACTTCAGGTAGGATCTGTCGTGGAAAATCCTAGAGCTGCTAGACACCTTCTAGCTGTTTATATTTTGGTTGTACCTCTTTTCACATTTCCTTGTACTTTACTATTAGGGTTGTATTTCTGGCGCCTTTTAAATTCCAACACATCTTTTGTTATACAGTTTTAAATTAGTTTTTTCTTCCACATGTAATCTGGTTCTGTGTGTTTACGTTTTATAAAGGCAATTCCTTCCACGTTATAGGGATTTACGCCTTTGGTGCTAGTCGCGAGCCCCTAGCTTATGGAATACAGGCTTGGGGTATTTATGATACAGTCCCTGGGGGATGGGTCATGACAAATTGGTATCATAGGGGTCGGTTATTCAGCATTACTTAGGACTATAATATTTTCTTTTATGTGAAGCAATAGTTTTAAGGGTACTGAATGTGGTTTTCAGTTCAGGGAGTCCAGTGTTGGTGCAGTGGCTGACGTATCCATACACCAAGACCCTAACTACTTATTTCAGACATAGTACACAAAAACACTGATTTTTGTGTGAGTTTTCAAAATATTTCTTTAAGACACCTCAGACTAGGTCAGCTCACTAGGTATAGTCTTTTGACATTGTTGCATCTGTTCATTTAGGATGCCTCCCCATAGACGACCAGTTAGAGCCCTGAGAGTTTTATGTATTGATAGCCCATTGAGGGATAAGTCTTCTGTGCAGGTCCCCTTTCTAGTTGAGGAACTAGCGGAGGAACCAACGGTACCACCACCGATTGGGCCACCGATGCCACCAGCCCCAGTAGCAGATGATGCACACCCCTTGAGCGTGTTGCACGAGTTCCACCGCTAGAAGCCACCCCTGATCCAGGAAGAGATGGACCCACAATTGACTGATTATTTAATGAAGGATGTGGCGACAGTCTTAAGGATAATAGGGACACTAGCAGACTTCTCGGTGATCCTTTCTCCCACCCTCCTTTAGGCCGCAACAGGCAGATGATGGTGCCTGCTGCTCGAGGTCCACGATGAGGTGACACTTCTATGGGAGGACTTCAAGAGACTATTCTGGGAGAATTTTGTACCAGCCACCCATCAAGTATTGAGTGTACATGGGATAATTCATCTGAAGCAAGGAATAATGACTGTAGCTTAGTACTCAGTGAGGTTCACTGACCTCTCGTGCTACTCCACTGATATTGTATGTGACCAGTTCTTCAGGGCCTAAACCATTGATCAGGGACTTAGTTGAATGATCATAGCTTCAGTTATCCCCCACAACATCCTGACGCAGAGAGGGGTGTTGGAGTGAGCCCTCGAAGTATATAGTTTCCCAACTTAGAAGTCTCTAGCAACGAGACTCTCCACTAGTCGACTTGCAGCATAATATTTTACAGCTAGCAGTAGACAGTCGACGCAGAGGTCCAAGTGGACCAGAACTACAGGTGGTCAACTGCACAACTCTGGATCAGTTTTGTGGGGAAGCCAGAGTGGAGACAAATCTTGTAATTCCATGAGCAGATAATGTTACTCCTGATGCGGGCTTGGTCACAAGTCTTATGACTGTCTGACCCACCGTACTGATGATCAGCAGACAGTTGAAGTACCTACTAGGGAAGGTTATAGATTCGATCGAGTCGGTCCTCTGGGCACAATAGGATGTTGTAGTGGAGATTTTCAAGCAGATGGTGGTGGTTGATGTTTTGAGGTTCTACCTCCACCACCACTAGGAGGTCCACCCCGACCACATGGAGTGGGTGGATAGGGTAGAGCAGAGCTTCGGGCAACTAGAGCCTATGATCACGATTCTCTAGGAATGATTCGAGGCACGATATGTGTCTATTCCACCTTAGATACAATTATTATAGACACAGGTTCCAGTCACTCATTCTTTTCCACTTCCCTCATTCAGAGCTCGTAGATTCGGACGGAGCCATTTGCTCGATCCTAATGGCTAGAGACCCCTGTGGGAGAAGTCTTGATGATTACGCACAGGTGCTAGTATTGTGAGCTCACTCTAGGAGGTGAGTGCTTCGTCTGGTATCACCTCGTAGAGGCATCGAGGCCTTATGACATCATCTTGGGTATGGACTAGTATCTACTGTCAATGCTCAGATCAATTATATTAAGCACCAAGTGTGGTGTGTCTGCACATATGGGACTAGGTTTATCGTCACCAGTGAGAAGGGAACCTTTGTAGTACAGGATGAACATACTCGGAGGAGGGTGAAGCCGATCACTCACCAGTTGGCTGGCCTCACCCTTGGAGTAGTTAATGTGGAGAGTCTAACTTATCTTGTAGTGGTGTACCAGTACTCGGATCTTTTCCTTGACGATGTTCCAGGACTACCCCCATGAAGAGAGGTGTACATATATATTGACATGTACCCCGAGACGGTACCAATATCAACTCTAGCCTATTGTATGGCTCCAATGGAACTTCATGTGCTGCGGGTATAGTTGGAGTACGTGAAGGGGAAGGGGTTCATCCGGCCCAGTGTTTCTCCCTAGGCAGCCCCGATTCTATTTTCCAAGGACGATGGGAGATTGATGCTCTTTGTTGACTACTATGGACTAAATTAGGTGACCATAAAAACAAGAACCCACTTTCGGAGATTTATGACCTCTTTCATCAACTCAAGTGAGCATGATGGTTCTCAAAGATATACCTCAGATCAGGTTATCATCACCTCAGTGTTTGAGATGAGGAAGTGAAGAAGACTTCATTTAGGTGTCGTTACGGCCACTACGAGTTCTTAGTTATGCCCGAAGGGAATAACCAATGCTCCAGTAGTTTTTACGGGTCAAATTAACATGATCTTCCAACCTTACCTCGATCCCTTTGTTGTAGTCTTCATCAATGACATTATGATATACTGGACTACTGAGGAGAAGCATGCATACCATTTATAGGTTGTGCTGGACACACTCCGAGAGCACCAGCATTATGGTAAGCTCTCTAAGTGCCAATTTTGGATTGGAGAGGTTATCTTTTTGGGACACGTCATCTCGGAGGCTGTAGTTTTAGTGGATCTAGAAAAAATTGTTGCAGTGCTTGCTTGGGAGCCACCCGGAAGTGTGACCGATGTACAAAGTTTCCTGGTCTTGGATGGATACTATCGAAGATTCGATACAGAATTAACCTGAGTTGAAGCACCACTTTTAGCCTTGAAGAAGAAGTAGAAACCCATACTGTGGTCAGAGAGATTCTAGTAGAGCTTTTAGGAGCAGAGGCTGAAGCTGACTACTGCCCCCATCTTGAGGCTTCCAGAGGAAGGCATAGAGTACATAGTCTACTGTGATGCATCAGGTACCAGACTCAGGTGTGTATGGATTCAAGGGAAATAAGTGATCGCATATGGTTCTCAGCAGCTGAGAAAACATGATAAGAACTATTCTACCCATGACATGGAGTTAGCAGAAGTGGTCTTCGGCTTGATGATATGGTGGAACTATCTGATGGGTGAACGTTTTACCATGTAATATAATAATAAGAGTCTCAAGTATATATTCTCTTAGAAGGACATGAACCTGAGACATCAATGATGGAATGAGTTCCTCAATGACTATGACTTCGAGAAAGTCTATTCTCCTGGGAAGGGGAACGTTTTTGTGGATGCACTCAGTAGGAGGACTAGCATATAGCTTCTATGAGAGGTGACACAGCAGCTGGCTGCCATGCAGATATCCTTTCGGGATAGGGATGGAACAACATATCTATAGTCTCTTACAGTCACTACCCCACTTCTTCTTTTAGTCAGGGAGGCATAACATGGGGACACTGAGTGTGATATGCGATATGTTCTGATATCCACTGGGGAGGCACCTGATGGATTTTCTAAAGTTGGGGAGCACGTAAACCTCTTCAGAGGACATACCGTGATGCCGGTTTCTATTCAAGAGGAAGTGTTGATGGAGTTTTACACATCCCCTTTAGCGGTACATCTAGGTGTGGTGATGATGTATTAGGACCGCAGACAAATGCACTGGTGGCTAGGTATGATAAATGCAGTAGTGGAGTTTTTCCCAAGATGCCTGACTTGTCAGCACGTGAAGGCAGAGCACTAGGTACCAGCATGCTTGGTTAAACCCTTAGGGGTCCCGGAATGGATGTGGGATGGGATATCCATGGACATCGTGACACATATACCACATACATCTAGAGGTCAATATTCGATATTGGTGAATATTGACTGACTCTCCAATTCAGCCCACTTCCTACCAATTAGAGAGCAGGGCTCAATAGAAAGCTTGGGACACATTTATGTTCAAGAGATAGTGTGTTTGAATGGATTACATTATTCTATTGTCACCAACCATGATGCATGATTTACTTCCTGGCTATGGAAGGGGTTACAGGAAGCTTTAGGGAGATAGCTTCGCTTGATCACCACCTTCCATCCTCAAACTGATGGTCAGACCGAGAGGACCATCCAGACCCTCGAGGACATGCTTCTTTTATGTGTCCTCAACTTTGGTCGCATATGTGAAGATCACTTTCCTTCGGAGGAGTATTCCTACAACAACATATATCACTCCACCATTGGTATGGCACCTTTTGAGTCATTGTATGGTCGTCCTTGTAGATTTTACTATGCTGGATAAACCCCGGGGAGTCAGCACTAGTGGTGCGAGAGATGGTATGGGCTACCACGGAAAAGGTGTAGATCATATAGGAGCAGATGAAAACTGCACAGATAAAGTAGAAGTCATATGGTGACATGAGAAATAGACCTCTGGAGTTTGAGGATGGTGACCACGTCTTCCTACGGGTCTCACCTCGACGATATCTGCATAGATTTCCCCGAGGTGGCAAGTTATCTCCTCAATTCATAGGATCTATCCAAGTCCTCAGTAGAGTAGATGAGGTGGATTGCCTCCTAGCTCTTCCACCTCAGTTACAACACGTGCACAACTTCTTCCACGTATCTCAGCTGAGGAGATACGTACATGACCCATCCCACATCATCGATAATGGAGAACTGGATATCGATAACGGGGTTACATTCACAGACGTTCCAGTGGAGATTGAGGATCGACAGCAGAGGGTCCTACGTGGATGGTCGATACATATTGTGCACGTTCACTTGTTGCACAAGAACCTCCAGGTGAGCACATGGTAGTTGGGGGCTCAAATACGTGCTCAGTACCCCCATTTGTTCACATAGTGTGATTTGTAGCTTTCGGGGACATAATGTACTAAGGTGGGGGAATTTAATGACCCCGAATTCCTGTGGAAATATTTTTTGAAAAAATACATGATAATTTTACGAGTCCACAGATTCTGACGGTGCTTGATTTTGAGGCCCGGTGTTCCTGGAAACAATTTCTGAAGTTTTGTTCTTGTACGTTCAGTAAACATACGTTTGGAATTTTATAACTTTTGAACTTGTTCTCGGAGTAGAAATCTACATACATTTTTTAACATGTAGTGCCTGTTTTCTCTTATGAATACTTTCACCTTGATGACAGATGGTCGTGAATAAAAGTTAGTTTTTGGATTTTTATAAAACATTAATAAAATAATGTGTAGGCAGACATTATTTTATTCCAGTTTCCATGTGAGTGTGGGTATATGGAACCTCCACTTGGGAGTTGGTGGTGGGACCGCCACACCCTAACCTTTTTATGAGAGGTTATGGTGGTGGGGCATACACGAAACCAACCTCCCATGTGTGGTTAATGTGGTCGGGACAATAGGAGGCCACCCAAACCCTCTTGAATGGGAGGAGATCATAACCCCTTCTAACTCTCCACCTACCCCAAAAAATAATTGCCAACACTACAACCATTAGTTAAGTGAATGGTTTTTTATAATTCACATCATTTCGAATTATTTTTCCATCAATTAAATCTGTTAGTTGGAAATTTAATTGGGTGGAGGCGGGTTTTTAATTCACCATTTTGAATTATATGCCAATATAATTTTATACAAACCCTACCTCTACTATATAAAGGAAGTATGGGGGAATGTTTTGGGACCACATATTCATGTGGTGAAACGCTGACAGAGAGACGTGATGTACAACCCTTGGAGGATTATCCCTCCAATGAAGAATCTTCGGCCACGAAGAATGAATAACGACGAATGCCCTCTTTATCCTTCTTCAACCGGGTCAAGAAAGGGAAGCCCTGCTTCCCACGAAGAATGCCAGAGACCTCATCTCGAATCATCTTCTTCAAGCTCAAATTTCCTCCAACTTTGACAGAATGACGAATTCCTTTGCTGACTCCGTCATCGATCACCAAATTCGCATTAGGGGGTTTGAACTGTTTTGTACTCGTTCTTCGTAGTAAAAATTTCGGGTATGAGAACCGAATGATATCACTCTAACGAGGTGGGATCAGACTGCATGAAAATATCCAAAACCTCTCCTTTTGTTTTTCTCATTTGATTATGACAAAGGCAGTACACACGGTGATAGAAAATGAGCCGACCGCAATGAATCTGGAGGTGCATGGCCGATGGGTCACCACAAAGGGCGCGGAACCGCCGTGATGCAGAATGAACTGAGCCCCAGCTAGGTGGGCCGTGGTGGTGGAAGAGGGGCGCAGTTTCATCACACCGCTCCGGAAATAAGGGTCACAGCCAAGAGGTCCACGATGGTCAGATGAACAGCACGACGCCATCGCGCTATGCGGAGACCGATAGAAGGATGCAGCTTGTTCGGGTCGCGTGGGAGGGGCGCGACGCCATTGCACCATGCCGCAGTGGGGTGTGGCTAGCCGCTAGGGCCAACTGGGAGGTGTGTGACCTCGTTGGGTCCCGCGTAAGACGGACCGGCACCACCCATCGTTGGTTCAGGTTTACCCAAATGGATAACCTGTTCGGGTGCCAGGGGGGCATGCGGTTCCCACTAGCCACGGCTAAGGAAGAACCCTGCCAGGTCGTCGGGCCTCCAGGCCAACAAGGACACCAGGCTGCATTCAGGATGGGCCGCTACGGGTCGGGCCACCTTTGGATAGGTCGACTAGGTCCTGGCCTCCCTCGGCCTGGACGCCTCAGGTAGGGACACCCTTGGGTCGATCCGCGTCGTCGGGTTGGGATGCCCCTTCGTTCCAGTCTCCCCCTCGGTTCGGGCCGACCACTCGGGCCCGACCGCTTCATTAGACCGGGTCAGACTCGAGTTCTGGGTTAGACCCCAGTTGGACCGGGTCGGGCTAGGTCGGTCCAACTAAGTCGGACCGGTCCTGGACACGCTATGGCCCATTTACACCTTCTTGCCGATATCTTGGTCTACGAGCATATGCTTGAAGAAATGTCAGTGGCACATGCTTTCTTGGATCCAAGTCATCCCATTGAGAATACCCCACAAGAGTTCAGGGTATATTTGAGATACAGTCAGTTTGGTTCATGCACGAAACCAATTGGGCACCCGAGATTAAAAGGCTAATAACTAACAGATCAGGCGTCCGATTGACGCACCGTCTATTATGTTGTGACCCCTATGACGTGGCGGTCCTTTGATGTAATTCCATGTGATACTTTGTGACACATAGAGTATCGACCAGTTGTTCGTGGAGAGGATCCTCTATGAGACGAGAAGTCACCGTGCAGTGTCCTAGTAGCTTTAGACCTGATGACTTCTTGACCGATTCGACTCGGAGTTACACGACTAGCCCAGTGGGGATCACCCTATATTTAGTGGCAGACCCATGACGGACTGAGTGTCTGGTAGATGGCAACAGACCCACGATACTCGACAGAATGTGTAACTCTAAATTCTATTAGGGGGAGCACCTAGTATTTGGCGGCAGACCCATAACGGAAGGAGCATCTGTTGTTGGCAGTAGACTTGTGATACTCAATAGGAGGGTACCTCAGCATTCCAAGGTTATTGAGTAGTGCCTCATAGTCATGATATGACCAATGTACTCGAAATAGGAAGAGTTCTACAGCATTTGTGGCATCGATAATGAAAATATTCGTTTGAGTTGAGTCAATGTCCTTTGTGTTTTCCTCCTGATTGAGATGGGTTACTTGATAACTTAGGTGTATGTATGGGCATATACCTAAGTAATGGTTATCTGTTGAAATCACACATTTGGGTTTATCCTTGTTGTATTTTTTGAGACCACCAGGGTCTCGTGGTCCTTACTGAGTATTCTTATACTCACCCTTACAAGGGACATGCCCGTACCTCATTGTGTTGGATGCAGATGATGGACAACGCTAACCGAGGCGGAGTGTGTGAGGATTGGAAGGTACTTGGAGGTGGTCCTCACGACGAGATTGTACCCAGAGGAGACGAACAAACATCAATCACTGAGGAGGCTATTTGTACCTACCCTTTAGGTAGGATCCATGGCGGATGATCCAAGAGTTGCTAGACACCTTCCAGCTATTTGTCTTTTAATTGTTCTTGTTTTGTATTTTTCTTCTACATTACGATTAGTCGTGTATTTCCGGCCCCTATTACATTCTAGAATATCTTTTATTATAAAGGTTTTACATAGTGTTTGTTTCCTGTTGTACTCTGGTAGTGTGAGTTTACAATTTATAAATGCATTTCCTTCCCTGTTATAGGCATTTATGACTGTGGTGCTCGTAGCCAGCCCCTTGCCTCTGGAAGGCGGGCTTGGTGTAGTTACTCCACGGGCCCCTGGGTATGGGTCGTGATACAAAACATGAAAAAAACCATATGTTTAGAAATAGATGAGGTTTAACTAACCATGTGTGACATTACTTATATAAAAAGTTTACAAATAAATACCAATGATTTAATAATTCATTGGGGGATGATATATCTTTTAAAAATACAATATCTACAATGAGAAAATTTGAAAACCCAAACAAATATAGTATGATGCATGAAATGAAAACAAGATAACTCAAAATCAATGAAAATTGATAATCATATTATTAACATAAAAAATACTAAAAAACAATTTAGGCACCATATGTAGTGAAAGAATCAAGCACCAAGGTGGATATTCTCTAAACTCTTAGAATAAGACCAACTATTATCTTCCATATCTACCATCCATGACAACTATATCAATAATACAAACTAGATAAATATGATGTCATCCCATTTCTCGTATATTTGAATAAAAAGAATTCATACACTCTAATATATATATATATATGGATTGAGTGTAAAAATATTATGGGAAAAGGTGTATAATCATTTCCCACATGATGGTAAAAAAGAATTTTATTTGCATATAGGTTTTTAAATACAATATCCCAAAATACCTAATAAGTTAAAATAGTTTCATAGTTTACTTTTAAAATAAATAAGAATGATTTCATGAGAAGTTCACAAAAAATGAAATCTTCATATTCAGCAAAAAATATAATTTTATAAAACATTTTACATTCATTCCCTATTCTTAGTAACACAAACAAAAACCCATACATGAAAACATCCACCTCTCTTGAACATCATCAGAGATCCTCCCACCACAAAGTAAAAATATTGTGATAAAAAATATCAAAACTTAGTATATTGTCAAGGTAAAGTGCTAAAGAACTCACAAAAATCATTATATAAAAATTATCACATCATAAAATATTATCAATTTAGTTAATAAATTCCAATATTCATTAACTATGTTTTATTTTTCACCCACAATAAATGTTTGATTAATAATATAGTGTGGTCATAATATATCATTGTTTAATAATGATATTTTCATTTCATGAAGAAGGGGTATCATTTAAAAATCATCCTGAGTTAATATTCATTATAAAGTGGAATAAGAGAAGAATCACATTCAACATTAGATCACTGTATCAAACCCAGAGGAATGACCTATCCCATAAAGCATAGAAATAAACAAATTATATATTTAATTTTCTCCCAGATCATTCTTTTTGAGATGTTTGATTAGAATTCACAAACCATAATATGTATATGAAGGCTATTTTGGGGAGGACCCAAGTAAAAAACAATTTATAAAACTCTCATAAATGGATCACAAGACCTACCTAGATGATCAAAACACTTTCTTTATTATTCAGTGCATTAATAGATCATTGCAAAAAACTCCACTGGCAGAAGGTATCTTGTAGTCCTATCTAAGCTAGATTTCAATGAAAATTAATTATCTAAAACAAATATATGTAATATATGTCTCATAGAAATATGAGTATATCTATAAATAATTCATGTTATCCACATCATAGACACATTATATTATGATTTCATAACTGAAAACATTTTTGTACTTGAATGAACAGAACAAAAATATGCATTTGTTCAAAAAACATATCAATGAGATCAATGTTTATGAGACAACAAGTCAAAAAACATGTACTAATTTACTAATGTACTTATAAAGTAAATTTTAATGGTTAACTGAATACCAAAGATTGATGATCATTAGTTTTAACATTACATAACATCCCTATAATATAATGGATAAGACACCTGATATAGTACCAACATATGTTGGGACATAAATTCAAATTTTATTCTGTAGTATCAATTTTGTTATTGTGTGTAGCTCATGGAGTCTCCCTATAAAAAATTATTTGAAATAATGGTTATAGAATATATGTTATATCTTTGAAAAAAAAATTTTTTTACCTAAATGATAAATGGGAGTTAGTTGGATGAAAACAAGGAAATAATTAATGATTATGCCACCCAACATTATGTGACATAGTAAACTCCCAAATTTATCCATTTACTGATCATTCACGAACATAAAAACTAATATAGATATGAGTAATTATATCCTTGGAAAAATTAATGATGGTGTATGAGATCCAAAAACTACATTCCTCAATGAAATATGACATGAGATGAAAGGATCATAGAACTAAAAATAAAACAAAAGAGAAATGTGTATATATCTAAGGGGTATTTAAAAAAAAGAAACTATGTTTTTTATATCAATGGACAATCCATATATGTGCCCATACCAAAACAAATGTTAATGGAGGTTACCAAAATTTAACTAATCACAATGAACTAAATCTAAAATTTGACATTCAACTTAGATCCCTTACCAATAACCATGATATTGTCATCTCTTATTGTAGGTACTATTTCCTAATCCTTATCAAAATTAAATTCAATGGATATACCAATAATATGGAAGATTCAATAGTGACTCAACAATAATACCAATCAATGAGGAGAATAATGGGGACCATTTCAATACAATAATAATATGAATGAAACTTAAAAGGTAGTGAATTCCACAAAAATTACACCATGTAAATGATAATTCATCAACGTGAGTAATCTTGAACCCATAATCTCTAACAACCTATCATAATTCATTATTCACATCCATTATGACATGATTATATATATATATATATATATATATTCAATGCATTACCTGTATTATTGAGAAAATACAAAAAAATAAAAAAAAGGAATGAAAAATAATCATAAAAGTAAAAAACAGATATTATATATATATATATATAATCAGGACAACAAAACATAGAACCTAAAAATTTATAATATTTAAAACCATGTAAAATTTATAAAATGCATCATTAAGAAAATAAAATATGTAATGAATAAATTTTTAGATTATCCATTTTAATATTCAAAAATAAAATTTATTTAAAAAAATTATTTATTTTTGGGATAAATATGTATAATTAATTTCTAAAAATATAAAATATTTCTATGATTACATGAAAATAATTTATTAAATTTTAATATACTATTTAACAATGAGTGATTTTTTTTGGATTTCAATGAAAATATTTACTTTTTTGTGAATAGATAGAAATACAGAATAATAAAGAAAAAATATAATAATTAAATATATTTAAACAATAAAATAACTTTTTGTACTCTTCTTATGATATTGATAAATCTTATGTTAACAAAAATAAATTTTCTACACTGGAATAAAATTTAAAATTGAAATTATTATAAATAAATGGTAATCTTCCAAAAAATAGTTTTCTAAAAAAACAAATTGTTAATAAATTTTACGAGTTTGATATTATATTTAATTATCCCACTGATGTGAATTATATTTTTTAATGTCAATTTCAAACATTTATTTTGCGGGCCCAAATTAATTAAATATGACACTTTTATTTCTGGAAACATAGAATAGTAACCATTGTAATTTCATTAATGGACTAATCAGGTATGTACGACTAAAAATTAAACTAAATGGACAAGGAAATGATCCTAAAACTATACTTAATAATTTGTTTTGAGTTTATATTATATTTATGACTCAAAAAGACATGTATATGCCCTTTTTAATCTTCTCTCATCATTACGACCCTTTAAATTATTTTATATAAAAAAAATTCAAAAATATCATTATGGATGTTTTAATATCCTTCCATTTATTAGATATGGGGTTATAAAAGATATGTTTAAATATATATATTATATTTAGTTATTAATTAATTATATTCATAATAGTTTTTTTATTTTTCATGGATCATATAATAAATTAAAAATATTATGAAACACTTACCCAATGATTTTGCACGATGTAAGCCATAATAAAATTAGTTTAAAACTCAAAAAATAATATTATTGGATTGATAATTTTATACATTATTTTATGTGAAAAATAAAAATTATAGATATTTTCATGCATTGTATTATATTCAAATTATTTTATTATAGTTGTTAAATTCATATTAATTGTATCATTCCAACAATATCCTTAATTTTATTTTTTAATAAATTATTTTATTAATAGATTCAAAATTAAATAACAACTTTTTTTCTTCCATGATATTGGGTTATTGATGAAAAAATCACATTCCATTTATATCCAAATTTGATTTAGGTAAACAATATTGAACCATATACAGTATGAACTATGTTATTGTGGTAATTGTGAGAAAGGGATAATATGGGTGAAAATAAAATGATAATGGTAAAAATTGTTCCAAAAATGTCAAAATTTTATTCGATTAGTGTATATATAATTATTTTCATCATAATTTTGAATCTTTACAAATTATTTTCCATTTTAAAATGAATATTAGATTATATAATTTATTTATTTTATGAAATTCCAAGTCATCATCTCCACTTTCATATAAATGTGAACATATTCTACTCATTTATTTATATTTTCTGGAAATTTTGGTTTGTCCAATCCCCACACAAATAAGTTTTTTATATAATGACAAACATTATATCCCCCATTTTTTAATTATAAAACTGTATCATTAATGATTTTGGTGTAAATATTAAGTTGTTTTTTTGATGAATAGATATAATTATTGACCGACTAGTTTTTGTTATATTTATACTTAACCATATTTTATTACTTTTTCAATTATTAAAATATTAAAATATTACTATATCTCATTTATTGATGTTTGGAATATCCCATATCAATTACCTATTTCATAAAATGGAAAAACTCCTCATTCTTGTTTTAGGCGGACAACATCCTATTGAACAAATGTAAATAATTTTCCATCACCATCCCTCACATGTGGTTGTAATGATTAATTAAATACATTAATTTATGTATATGTATATTTTTGTAATATTTATCTTTATTGAAGGGAAAAATACCTCATTCATTATTACTTTACCAGTCCAATAAAATGATAACATGGTTTGTGTGTACGTGTGTAATACCACAACCCTGAATTGGTTTAATTCTCTATTCAACACCACATTACATAGAAGATAATATATATGTATAGATAAATAAATAATATCATATTTATGTTAGTATTATCATTTATAATATATATAATATTACACACCTTGTTTCTATAATGGTCATTAAAATATGAAAATAGTACTAATTATTACGTACATTCTACCATCTTTGGTGTTGTAATATAGAAAACTTTTTATAACCATATTTCATGATTGGTTTTTAAGATAAAAATTTATTTATAAAAATGAAAATTATGCCAGGATTATAATTTATATTATGATTAAATAATATAATTTGTACCATATTCATCCTACCAAATTCATTTTCGGACATACAAGCCAAATATCATTAAAACACCCGATGACATGTTAATTCAATATGTAAATGTATAAAACATTGCAATCTAAAAAATTAATGTAATAAAATCATGAATCATATCATGAACCATGAAAATAAGTAAAATAAGGCTACTATTTATGAATATAACGAAAGTATGTGGCATGTTAGTCTCGAAGTAAAGGATATCTGGCCATAAAAAAGTTGTTTTAAATGTTTTGAAGGTTAATTTTCAAATTATTTTTCTTTTATATCAATGTTTTAAAAAAAATTATTCAAGAATGATTTTAGAATTATTTTATTAGGTTTAATTGTTCATTTTAATAATTTTTTTTCTATCACTCCATTTAATATTAATGTATGAACACAATATTTGATGGGATATATGACTCACAACTGATATGCATATAAGACTGTATAACCACAAATACATTATAATATATTAAATATTTTTAATAAATTGAATTTATGATATAACTTTTATTTAACACAAAATTGAAATTAGACTATTATAAATACAATTTTATGATTGTATGTCTAAATAAATAATGTCTAGGCTAGATTGTTTTATTTGAAACATAGACATTCTTTAACATCTTGTGTTCCACATAAGATCAATTTTTACTGGATACTAATAATATTGTTAAATAAAATGAAACTTATCTGCAGTACATTAAATTAGTGGTTATGAATAGGATTTAATGACTTATTCATGTGTATTTTTGAATTAGCTAGTTACTGAATGATTATAAATGAAATGAAAACCCAATCGAATATCATGAAAATGTTTTTATGAACAAATATTTCTATTCTCATTGAGGAATTTTATCATAGTAAATTATGTTAATCAGTAATATTCAATTACATTAAATAAATTGATATCTAAAATATTAAATTAATTTTTTTAATTATATAAATTTTTATATTCATAAAATAAGAAAAAATTCAGTTTTAAGCATAAAAGGGTGTATTTTTCTAGAAGGCAGTTTTTCCACCTTTTAATTGACGTCCTATATTAAAAATGAATTTAAGACATTCAAAAATTATATTTGACTATAAAAATTTAATATAATAGTGTAAAAATTATCTTATGAAAAATTTGTGGTTTTTTGGATAATTGTTTATTTTGGATGAATAGAGGGAAATTATGATTTTAAACAGAAAACTCCATTTTTTGATAAGTAATTTATAATGTAAAATCCCATTATTAATTTTTTATAAAATAAAAATAGACAATTTAAAAATATATTGATATAATATATTTCATTTTTGTCATTTTAATATTTAATTTAAATATAAAAACATTGTGAACATTTTAATAGTTTCTCTTAAGAACTCACATTCCCATCTTGTTACCTTGATTAATTTTACATAACATTTTTTCACTTCTGTGATTTGAAAATGAATAAATGGATTAAATATATGTATTGAAAAAAATATTTAATGTATATTATGTAAATCATAATATTTTACAATATGATTATTAGTTAAAACAAATTACAATGATTATTGTGAAAATGAGTTCACTTAGTTGTGAAACATAAATAATAAAGGGGAAAATGACCTATACAATTTGCTAAAACATTTTTTGTAGATATATATTTATCATATGAAAAATTAAATATAATTATGTCAATTATTGTAGTAAATATATGTATGGGACACATCCCATTATGTTTCACATATATATAGTCAAAAAAATGACATTGTTCCTCCAATTTAAAAGGAAACATACCACCTCACTTCTCCACACCTCTCAGGACATTTCCATCAATATTACCCTACAAAAATATAATCCAAAAATAAAATCCATAATATTATATTCTTCACTTTTAGAATAAATGTATCCAATGATGGATTTTGGAAGAAACCAAATGGGGTTACACGAAGAATAATTAACGTTCATCAAAAATCAATTTTGTTTTATTAATTTCTCGGCCATAATTATTAATACATGTTTATTAAAAAAATAAAACCATATCTAAAATGTAATGAGAAATTTTTATCTCAATGGTATGAACTGCTCCCAGAAACCCTTCCATGAAATGGGATACACAATCATCATTCTTGTGTGTGACGAAATAGCGCCTCGTGAACAGATATTTTTTGTTATTCCATTGATACATTATATGTTTTTCATGATAAAGGATATAAATTTCTTAATTGTTATATATGATATTTATGATGTATTTATGATTCATTAATTTTTATATAACACATAAAGTCCAGATTTATATTTTTTAGTAATACAATAACATCATTTTTGGATGTGTGGACTACCACCTCATCCAAACAATGTCATTCATTCAAATTTTACATTGAATTTAATAAGGATAGAGAAAGATATTTTATATGTACAATTTAAAAATTATACAATAATTATAATATAAATTTATATAATTTAGTTTTCATTTTTTTAATATAAAAATAAAATATAAACAATTTATATATATATATATATAGTCTACCATCTCTATGAATATTGTAATTCATTTCTGATTCCTAAATTTTACTAATTAATATAAATAAATATATAATGAAAATATATAAAATAAATTACCTAATTATTATATTAATGAAAAAATTACATTTTTTGTAACATTATATATTAATTTATCTATTACCCTTTCAAACAATGAAAATAGCAATAATTTCATTCATGGATGTGTTGACTACCGCTTTCTCGAAACAATTTGATTCCATTTTAATCATAATAATTCTATACAAATTTACATATGATTAAATTATATGTTATTTTTAATTCCCTGACCCCAAAATCCTGAAGCTAGTGTATTATTTTAATATATTTTCATGATTATTAGAAATAAAGTCCTGAAGGAACGATTAGTTTTGTAGTCTTGAAAAATAGATTATATACATGAACATTACATTATTGTTTATTTCAAAAAAATGAAATAGAATATCTGTTTATAATTATATTATTCCTCAAGCTTAACCCTTCATATAAATCATAATACAAATCTTGGTATCCTCAGAAAATAAAACATAAGAAAGGGGTGAACATAGATGCTTAGTAAGGGAAAACAGAATAGCATAAACAATAAACTTATAAGGAAAATTGTATAATAAAAACATAATCTTTTTAAACCAAAACATCAACATAATATGGACGAAATTATATAAAACATTACAATATAAACATGAACAAGAATATTATACTAGTCTAATAATCAAATATAATAACTAATTTCATAACAAGGGAATGCATAATGCTTGAAATAATAACTTCTATATCAATGCCTTGTTCCAATACAATTCACATATTTTCAATCAATGCCTTCTACTAAGACACTAGTTGGACTCATTATACCTACTAATGCATCTAGGGGCTATATAAGTCCTCGCCTGTAACATACTAAGTCTAATTCATTCCTCTTATGAAAAGGGTGAATCATAACCTAATCATTCATATTAAAAATACCATAAAAAATGTCTATACATTAACTATAAACCTTGAATGGTATAAAAATAGAACATATAAAGTAAAATATTTCATAAATCATACAATAACATGCATTATATTGTATTATAATAAATCAACCTTAATCAAGAATAATATCCACTAAAGGATGTGTATATAGTTTAAAATGATCGATAAACTCATTGAGAGAAATGTACATTTTTCATGAAATCATTTAAAAGTCACACGATTTATAAAGGATTTAATTTAAAATATATTTTTTAATCCATGATACACATTAAAATTTTAATATTTTGAAAGGAATAATCTTTTCCAAACAATAATGTCAATATTAATAAATCCTTAAAATCATTTTGAAAACATGGACATTAATAAAATAGTCTTATAAAAATAAATCGATAAAAAATTTAAAATGATGATTTATTTAATTATTCCATTCACTGAAACCTTAAAATAATCATTTTGAAAACATTTTAGGAATCATAAAAATGGATGATAAATATTTCCCAATAAATACTTACACATAAATAATCTCGGATAATAATGAGATTGAGGAATTAGCCCTTACCTTAGATATGATACTCTTCGTATGTGTCTGAAACTCTTGTATAATGTTTTTAAAAATATTATTAACTTATATTAGAATAATAATAATATTTATGATATCCTATATGATTATGTTACGACATAATAACATCATTATATTAACAATTCAATCTTAATGAAAAATTTCATGTAATATCGCTTTGTTTATTGTACACGTTTTGACTTGTTAATCTTGATCATCTTCCAAAGATAATGATTATATTACATTAAGAATTTAAATTTTTTTTTATATGTCATATATATTCACAATATATTAATATATAATAGATAGATATATATAATGGAATATGTCATTCATGGAGACGGTAGGTCATGCGTGAACATGACAAATGCTTCAATTTTCTTATAATATTAAATAAAATTAAGTGAATGAAATATGTACCTAAATATATATATATATATACCATTATAGTATTCATATTAATTCATATAATTCATAATTTTGAATATTTTATATATTTTTTTATAATCATTTTTGGATGGTTATATTGGAGAATGAATATTATCGTGCCGTGGAGAGGGTATGTCATACGTACGCACGAGCGATGGTAAAAATTTTTAATGGTCAAATGGTATGGAAACAGATAGAATATTAATATTACAGAAGAAATATCATGTTATATGTGTTTTATACTTCCATTATATTTATCATTATACCAATATAAATAAATTGTACATGAATAACTATTTACACCACAGGGAGGATACAGTAATCCATACATACATACGCATGATAGTTTTGTTTTTCATAGGATGGGTAAAAATATATATATATATTACCATAATAATATAAACATATTGTAATATTCTATATGTCGGAGTTATTATATTAGTCTGGTGTCAACTTAGTAAGAGGAAGTTGAAGAAGAAATGAACATTAAAAGAAGAGATAAAATGATTACGTATTCTTCAGGTGTCTCCTTTAGATTTTCCCAAAAGGAATTCTTAAGATGGGTTGCTGGCCAAATTTCCTTCTATTGTATGAATTGAGAGAGTATTGGAGATGATTTTTGAAGGATTATTTCTATGATGATTGGATTTGGTGGTTTGAATTAAGGAGAATGTGAAGTACCCTTTTATAAGAGACGTGAGGGGCACTTTTGGAAAATATTCAAATATCAGTTTATTATAAAACTAATTTATGTTTAAAATTGTACCAAACATATTTATTTAAAATATATGATTCATTTTGGTCTAAAAACACTCAAACCACTGGTTTTAGACATGTTTATGTCATTTAATTTACCTAAACATTTATATTTAACCCTTTATAAAATAAGTTATCTCTTACCATGTCATCTTGTATTTTTATACTAGATGGTCAAAATCATTAAAAAAATGACTTGAGAACCAAAGGTGGATAATTTATAATATTTTTATAACATTATTTTTTGTTTGGATAGTCTTAAGGTTTTTTGGTATTTTTATATCATTTAATATATAGTATTTTTTAAAACTCATTTCTGTCAATTAGGACACTATTTAATAATTGATTTTTGTTAAAGTAATAAAAAACCATACCCATTCCTAAAAAGGCATTAAATAATCTCAAATATGTCAATTTAATCCATAAAATTAGTGTATGGAATAAAAATGTTCAAATTACTTTTATTTTAATATTTATAAATTCATTTATTTGAAACTATCATTAATGAGAAAATCACTGCACCATAATTATGTCATAAATAAATATATTTTTATAATTTATGAAAAATATAAATAAAATAACGTTATGTATGATATTTTTTAGAATTATAATTAATATTTATATATATAGTTTTCAGTTATATAACACTTTATTATTATTGATTTTGTAAAATATATATGTTTTTATTATAATTATCTTTACATTAAATTAATTCTTATAACATGTCATTATCACGCCCAATTGGTCCCCAAATGCCAAGATATCAACTTAAGGATTCTCATAGTTGAATATATCTCATCTAATAGGATTGGGATACATGTTAGTGTAGTTTTATGTTGTTATAATATTATTTTTGTTACACTTATTTACATGATTCATCTTTTTAACCATAGTAAGGGAAAATAATTACTAAAGTCACTAGATATAATGTCCCAAATAACATGTACCCTTTTAAACAATTTTGATCTTATGATTCCAAATATTTAATCCATTTTTTCAAATTCTGAATACATAAGTTGCATTAATTAATGTAAAATTAATTCCCATTGTCAAAACTAGAAAGGGGGTTTTTATGAAATGAAAACTATCAAATGATTGACATGTTTTTTTGTTCAATTTTTATGTGAAATTACATCTAATGTCCAAAATTATATTAAATTAAAAATATATAATATAATTATACTTTAAAACCAGTCAATTTTATAACATTAAACAATACATTATTTTTATTAAAAATTTTATTTTCAAATAATATTTTGTATTTTCAGTATTCATCAAAATATGAACATTATGAGAAAAGTAAAAAAACACCCGAAGTATTTTTTTATCCCACATCTAAAAAAGAATATAATTTTATTTAATTGAATATTTAAATGTTTAATATTCTATATTTAAAAAAGGATTTCCATTAAAAGCATTAAAAATAATATTTTATGAAAAATACTTCTTTTATCTGAATAACATAATTTTTCATTATATTATGTTTAAAAAACAAAAAAATTGAATGTCAAAATTATATGGGATATATAATATTCAAAATTTTATTAACAATATTCATAACTACCTTTTTAAATTTCTAGTTTGATTGGTTGGGTGTGATTGCTCTCGGTGTTGCCTACATCTCGCTATATTGAATTATTTAATAAGGAAGTGTATCGTGGATGCGTGAGGTGTTACATTATCCCATAATTCAATAAATTATGTCCTCAAAATTTATAATCAGGATTGAAAACAATTGGTTTGATATTTCAAAATAACTTATTTGATATCCTACAATGAAAAATGGATTAATGAGGCCTCTATTTTCTAATAAAGATATGTAAGTTTCAAGGTAACAAAAAATAAAACATACTAGGGTTCAAGGATGGAAAATATGGATATGTATGATAACAAAAACAATCATTTTTTGATGGATAGTGATAAATAATATTATTAGTATTATGTTAGAAATTTTAAACCATAAATCAGCGATGATCCAAGGGGCCATTGGATTCATTTCAAAATAAAGGTACTAAGAAACCATATATGGTTTTCAGGAAACATTCTCTATATTGATGAAAATGATAAGAATTACTTATTTTATTTTAGTACAACCTCACCATTATTAATTCCTTGTAAAATTTCCACATGATCTCTTATTCAAATAAATGAAGATGAATTTTTCATTTCTAAAGTACAGAAAGGTCATGTAATCTCTATATAGAATGATAAGTCATTCCATATGTGTCCACAAAAATTAACACAGGTTTTCAAATATGTATAAGTCCACAAATAGTGACATAATACATTAATATAAAAAACTTACGTATGAGTTAATCTTTTACTCTCAATAAATGGATAACATTACAATCCTTCAAAAAAAATAAAAATATTCATTTTTGGAAATAGCCAAACAATATTGTCTCTGTATTTAGCTCTTATATATCATAGGTAATTTCTTGGTTTTCAAATTCCAAAATTGTGAACACCTTCATCATATATTATCTTCAGTCATGTTAACAACATGAATTATTAAATATCATTTTGAAAACATGCATGTTTCATTATTCCAACTCATATTGGATTATTACATAAGACCCAAAAAGTTGTACACTTCATCCCTGATAACATAAACTACATGTCGAAAAATCCAAAATTATTTCTTCAGAAACTGGAATCATCCAATTTACATATTTAATACAACATATCATTATCAAAACATCATTATTTTATCATAAGAAACATATTAAATGATATCTTTACATTAAACATATGTTTTCTAAATATAATCATACCCTTAAATCAGTTTTATTGTCCATTATAACTATTCAACATATTCTTATAAATACATAGAGAGAAACATAAACTGAATAATCCTTATATAATTCACATATTCATAATTCGATGATCTAATTATATAAAAAATTTATTCCTTCTAATTTAATAGTTGGCATTGAATATGTCATTCTTTGGTTTAATACTAGATTCTTATGGCTGGGATTTGAGTTAGATAATGCCCATGATTTATAAATTTTATACATTGAACTCCATGAAAATTGGTCACTCAATAAACCATTTTCCCACAAAGATAATATATTCCCCTCCATTTGTGGTATTCTTCAAGGTTCATCTTCCCTTCCACCTGACAGGAAATAAACGAAATCTTCTTTCCTATATGCCTCATAAAATTTTAATATTTATAAACATTCATCATCCTTTTAAGAAATGAATTATAAATTTAATCAATGATCACATTGTTAATCATATATCTTGATAACTGATTCGACATAGTCACAAAATCATTCTCTCTAGTCAATTTATAATTTTGATGCTCAAAATCACCAGATTTTCCATCAAACTCAATGTTAATCTAATTCTTACTGGTTTCCCCCATTAAATAAGACCAGAAATAACAGGTTGAGAAACATATCTCATTTATAAAGGCCACGTAATCAAAAGAATGTACTTTCAATCTATAATATCATAGGTTTAATCCTTATTTATCCATGATCGTTATCAAAATTCTAGGTGGTTCTTTTAAACATATCCTCAAAGTCAATCACAAGGTTATGATCCCTAATTTATGTTTTCAAAATATATTTCTAAGGTTGTCGAGAAACCTCCCTTTCATTCAAAAAGTAGTGCCTTAACCCCAAAATCCTGTTTTGGGTGAATCATTTTATTACATTTTCATAATTACAAGGAATCAAATCTCGAATAACTGGTCATTTTATCAGTCTAAGAAAATAGATTACACACATGAACATTATATTAGAATTTCAACCATAAAATATCGAATTGATAAGGAATTTATAATTCTGTTATTCTATAAGATTAACACTGCATATCAATCAAAATTCCAGTTCTTGGGATCCTGGGAAAATAAAACATAAGAAATGAGTGATCTCAGATACCTAGTAAAGGTAAATAATTCATCGGATGCTATAATATTTTAAGCAAAGATTAATAATAAAAAAACCTTTTAGACAAAAACATCAACATAATATGAAAAAAATTAAGTCACACATTACCATATAAACATGCACATAGATATTCTACTTGTCGAATAATCACATGAAATATCTAATTTCATACTAATGAATGAAAGTGGCATATATAATAATTACTATGTCAAGGACCGGTGCCAAGACTATTCAAAAATATTCTATAAATGAATTGTGAAAAGACACTAGTTTGTATCAAGATAACTACTGATCCATCTAGGGGCTATAGCAGGACACACCAATCACTTACTAGGTCCAATGCATTCATCCTATTAAAAGGGTGAAACATAACAAAAACAATCGTATTAAAACTAGCATACGAAATGTCAAAACATTAACCATATACAATGATTGGTATAAAAATATCACAACCATAGTTAAACGTATCTGAATTTATTTAATAAAATATATGATAGTTTATTATAATAATTCAACCTCAATGAAGAATAATATCAATTAATAGAATTTGACAAAATTGAAAATGATCAGTTAAACACATTGGGAGAAATATCCCTTTTTCATGAAGAATTTAAAAGCCCCAACATTTATTAAGGATGTAAATTGAAAGATATAATTTAATCATAGGTTCACATACCACTTTGAATCATTTCAAAGGAATTGACTTTTTAAAATAATCATTCCTATATAAATAAGTACTTAGAATCATTTTAAAAACATGGACATTAATTTAATAGATTTACAGAAATAAATCTATAAAACATTTAAAAATATTATCTAGTTATAGAGTTCCTTCCATAAAAAAATATTACTTTTGAAACATTTTTATGAATTAAATACATGGTTGATAAATATTTCTGTGTGAATACTTACACATACACAATCTCAAAAAATAATGAGATTGAGGAATTAACCCTTATCAAATATATAATACTCTCCCTACATGTCCAAAACTGCATTATAATGTTTTTAAAAATTTTATAAACTTATATAATAATCATAATAATATTTATGATATAATATATGATTATTTAATTACTTTAAATTTCCCATTTATAAATAATTTTATGTTAATGCAACATTTCCGGTAATATCGCTTTGTTTATTATATGTGTTTTGACTTGTTATTCTATTTCATATTCCTTTTATAATGATTTATTTACTTCCAAAATGTATAATATGATTTATATATCATATATATTCATAATTTAAATAAATATAATAGATATATATATATATAAATAATGGAATACATTATTTATGGATATGGTAGGCTATACGTACGTATGAACATTGTCTTCGTTTCTTATTTTATTGAATTGAAGTATGTGAATGAAATATATGTACACATATATATATTATGATAGTAGACTTATTAATTCATATTTTTCATAATTATGAATATTATATTAATATTCTTATAATCATTCATGGATGGATAATGAGGAGAATGAATCTCACTATGTCGTATATTCAATTGGTATGGGAATGGATGAAAAATGATTCATGCATATTCAATATATTTTTATATGTATTATTTAAATCCCTTATATTAATATTTATACCAATATAAAAAATGCGTAAATGAAAACCAATTTACACCACGATGAAAAGAGGGTAAGTCATACATACACACGCATGTTGTTATTGTTTTTCATAGGATTGGTAAAAAGAGAAATATGGTTGTACCATAATTGTAAAATAATATAAGGATATATTATATGCTACATTTATTATTTTAGTATTGTAACATTATATTATGATTGAGTAGAAGAAAAAATAAACATTAAAAGAAGTGAAAATATGATTACCTCTTCACCATGTATCTTTTTTTTGATTTTCACAAAAGGACTCATTAACCTGGATTTGTGACTGTATATTTGCTTACAGGGTGAAGGGAGGGAAGTTGGATAGAGATTTGGGAAGGGTTAGAAAAAGGGATTTGGTGGTGTGTATTAAAGAGAATGGGAGGTCCCTTTTATAAGAGATGAAAGAACATTAGGAAATAATTTATTAATTTCTTATAAAATGAATTTAGGTTTCAAATGGTTCCATTATCAATTAATTATTATATAATATGATTTTGTGTCAAAAAAATCTCCAACAATTGGTTTTAGTCATTTATTTAAACTAATCTTTTAGATTTTACCCTTTGTAAAATAAGTTAACCCTTACTATATCCTTTTATATTTTTATACTACGTGGTTAATATCTTTATTATTAAATTTATAGAGAACCTGAATTGGATCTTTTATGATATTTGTATCACTATACAATTTTGATGTCTAATAAATTGATATTTTGTTTTTATATTTCATTTAATAAAATAGTATTTGTTTTTAAAACTCATTTATATAAATTTTGATGCAATTTATTAATTGGTAATTGATAAAGTCTTAAAAAATTTAGTCCATAAAAAAACATATGAACTCATCCATTATATGTCAATTTCGTCAATACAATTCATCTATGGAATTAACCTGTTCAAATTACATGTATTTTAATATTTATAAATTCATTTATTTGAATAATTCATTAATGAGATAATCACTACATCATAATTATTCCATAAATAAATATATTTATCTAATGTATAAAAATATTAAATAATATGGCATTATATAATAAATATTTTATATTTATAATGACTACTTATAGGAATAGTGATAATTTATATAACACTATATTAAAATCGATTTAGAAAAAAGATATGTGTTTATGTTATAAATATCTACACATTAAATAAATTATTATAACATGTCATTGTCAAACCCAAGTTGTCCACTAGAATCTATAATTAAACAATATAAATGATTTTGATTAATTTTTTTGGAAATTAAATTTATTATTGTTTACTATTCAAAAAAATATTAAAGATATAAGAAAAGTACCAAATCATTATCCAAATTAAATTTTTATATCCCAATACTATATAATAATTTAATTTAATTAAATAAATTATATAAATTTGTTAAATATTGTCTTTAATAAATGTTCTCCATTAATAGGTGTAAAAAATTCATTTTTTTTAAAATACTTCATTTATCTGAAAAATTGAATTTGTCCTTATATTATGTCTATGAAACAAAATTATATATGTTAAAATTATATGGGATATATAAAATTCAGAATTTGGTTAATATTATTCATAAGTTTTTTTAACATCTAATTTGATAGATCATGGTATTCTTGAATTCAGTGTTGCATACATCACAAACAATTGAATTATTTAAAAAAGGAAGCATAATGTGGATTATTGGGGTGATACATTATTAAATATATAGAAATAATTCTAGAAATTGAAATTTTACATTTATTCATTCTATAACAATCGTTTATGTCACACCCAATCCTTGTACAGACAGTTCCATGACTTCTCATGCCCTCCTCACGTATGCCAGGGGCTAACGACTAGCACCAGGTAAGAATATCACTATCCTTGTAGTCCTTATTCTAGGTAATTTCACTCACACGCACATATCCATGAATATTAAATGTTAATCATAAATAACTAAAAAATCATGCATGAATACATCTAAATCATAATACCATAGTATGATACGATGTAAAAAAATTAAATGGGGCCAAATACAATCACACAAATGTATAAAAACAATACCACACTGAATGAATGTACATGGTATTCCACACTGAAAAAATTTATTTGGGTCTCTTTCAAAATACCATAGGAACAAACTTCATTTTTTTCAATCTCACTAATCAATTTCTGGCTGGTGCCCATATGGGACTCATTTAAAAGGTCAATAATCATCACATGACATGAAATTGCAAGAAAATATCATGAAGGGGTGATTATAAAATTACATGGTAGGGAATACTAAAAAAATAAATATACAAGAAAGGAAGTACTGTTAGTTATACATAGTTATATGTCTACATAAAATATAACAAAAATATACAAATATAATCAATAATGAAACACATTCTAAATGGTGAACCAAAACTGTAAAATTAGAATTTAGAATTCCATCTTAAATATTATACATAGTACTCCTCTAGGAGAACATAATCCCGAGTCTGAATCACTAATGGCATCTATCCAAGAGGTAATGCTCATCAGGACTCACCGTTTGAACTGAAAACTGATGTTATGAAGTGAATACGATACACTAATGAGGAACAAACTGATGGAAAAGGAATACACAAGAAACTTAATCTAGGTTAAGCAGCAAAATAGATGATCTGAGCCTACATAGTGTTACTCACAACGATTCCATGAAATCCACATAGTGCACAAACATGAATAGAGAATCTCATTCAGGGCCTCATGGAGAGTTACCATAAACCCTATTCATGAATTCATGCTAAACAAATTGTAGTCTATGATGTAGGAGTCAATTAAATAGTATCTATTAGGGAAAAGATACGGGGAATGCACCTTAAAAAAGCTTATAAAAATCATGAAGGAAATGGTCTCTAAGATAGGTGTAAAAGAGTACACGGTGCTTAGTAAAGGTCACACACTGTCTCTCGGGACCCATTTTCTTGTCCATATAAAATTACCATGGCTGAAGACATGTATTTATTAATGTACGATTACATGGAATGTCGAATACCTATGTACTCTACCAGTGTCCTAGAATATGTCTTAACCCATGTGCTTAGTCCAAGCCATGACCGTGTAAGGAGTACGCATCATGCTCGAACCTATTTATTCAAACCCCGGTATGTGTTCCCTTCGAGGTACATGATTATTTTCATGGGAGAGAGCACACAATATGTGATAGATTCAAAGACCAAAAGACAAATATCACTCTCTCAAACCCTATCCATCAAAAAATGGGACACTGAAGATGTATAGATCCAGATTACATCTTCCGTAACTTGAAAATTTATAGAATCCATGATTTTCATTATGATCATCTCATTTGATACTTTAGCCAATGATCTGGCTTCTCCTAAATGGAAAACCCCAGCAATAATGTCATCTAAGCCATACCATGAACAAAAAATGCTTTTCATCAGTCAAATCCACTCAAAAATTTTATCTACACATTGTTCTTCACTATGCACCAAAGAAATACAAATCTGGTATCCAATTCCATCGAATTCACAATTGGTTCGATCTCTACACCTCCATAATGTCATTCTGATCCCAAATCTATAATTTCCTAATATTTCACCATGAATGAAATGCAAAATGATTTATTGATTCAGATTTGTCAATCTTTGATCTAAATAATGAACACCCAAATTTAATGGTGAATCGAGGGGAGAACAACAAGAGATAAGAGGAACAATCAATGGTAAATATTCACATTCATCTCAATTAATTTTCATTATATTGAAAATTGATGAATCAACAAATACATCATAATGAAAATCACATGAACCTCATAAATTCTAACTCATCTCGCAATACACAACATTGGAAAATATATCAATTCCTTGAATGATTTGAGATTTTAATATGAATTTAGAATATAATATGAAATTCAATAAAACCCACCCTACCATGATTTGGATTAATCAATGATGATGACTAACACACCATCATCATCATTGGAGAGATATTTCAAAACCGGTGTGTGTGTGGAATGTCAATCAACGATCCAGTTAACTTTCATCTGAGACAAATATTCCAATTATCTTCAAAACACTCCAAATGGACACGTCATTATGATTCCATCCTTGGGATCTCCCAATATAAGTATATTATATGATATGTTAATCATAGATTCTACATAAATTTAATAAAATAATTTATTTAATTATTTTACCCATTTCAGCACCTACGTTGACTTTTCCAAAAGTGACCAACCCCAATCATGGATAAGATGTTCCTACGTTAAAAACAACGTTATTTTTTCAATGGTTCAATAATTATATTCATCAAAATATAAATTTACATGTTATTCTAATTTTATAGTAAAATTGATTGCATGTTCTCTTTAACATATCTAATATAATTACAACATTTATTATGGACATATTGGGAATCCAAATCTCATGCCAATCTGTCATAAAAGCATCTATATAAAATCCAAAAATAATATATTTAAAGTCACAAAAAAGAGATACATAATGAGATGTTGATACTGATGAATAATATGGGACTTATACTCCAATTTTCAGTCCATGTGATTCCTTTGCTTCCGCAAAAAACACACTAACAGAATCAATAACCAACAGAAGATATTCTCCCAAAAATCCTCAATCTATAATAGCTACTCAAAAAATATATCTTCATCCTTGATTTCTAGCTCAACCAAATGGATAATGTGGGCTAAGTCCTGAAAGTACCTCATTGGTCGCTACACATGGAAGATAATGGGTAGTTAGTCTAACAGCAATAGTAGAGAAATGTGGTACACCACCATACTAACTATATGTAGTATCTGGAAAAGGGGAAAAAATCTAGGATTTAGTTTTCAACCATAAGAAACCATCATAATCTACATTAATGTGATTCTCATAGGAAACTAGGGTGTCCTTCATCAAACTCCAAATTCCCCCATCGTCTTTCTAAATAATACTTATAATATATCTATGCTATTGTCATCAACTACTAGATGATATGCACTTTCTTGATAGTTTCTCACCCAATCTCTCGTAACATAAGTGTTGAGTTTACTGGTTTAGATTGTAAAGTGGGGAACTACAATTTCACCCATAAAAAATATTGAATTTTTTTCATACCGATGGTTGAATGTTAGTTTTTTATGGACACAAACTCCATTGATGGTAGGTGATCCTAAAATTTATGTAAAAAATAATATATGAACTCCCATATCATTTCTTCCTGAACCTGAATGATCTAAAACTGAGATGTGAATCAAGAATCATGGTTAAAATGATCATTTATGGAACTCCATTCATTAAAAATATCTCCTGGATTTATATGAATCATATTATATATTAATAACTATGGTCTCCAAAATATATTAGGTTTTCTATCATTGTGAGTCTATATACGAACAATAGGATGTAATATTTTACCTTAAAAATATGGGGAATGACTATATCAATGTTAATGGATAACAAATTTCAATTACACATTAAAAACATAGGGGGTTGAACTAAACCATTTAGAACATGGTACTTAGTCTTAACTTGATGAAGAGTAAGGAATTGAGATGTAAAAAACATATATACATTCGTAATCCATGGCCACTAAACCAATCATTGGGGGTCATGGTATATATTATCAACACTATGATATACCAAGAAAAGAGATGTATGAAACTCTCACAGAACCTCCTCCCACATCTTCACAGGTACCACCATGCATTATCGAAAGATAAAAAACATGATCCCAACCTTTTTTATATCCTTTAGAAGCATGTAGAATGGATATTTATGAACATAAGGTCTAAAAGTTTATATCCTCATGATTTTCCCCCTGAGTCACTACATGAATTCGGGTGGGGGGGGGGTAAACCATCAACAATAAGTATGGTTATCCAAAGTTATCCATAATGGACAACATCCATGATTCCAACTGTTCGGACACCTCATCTAGTAAATGTGAACACAATCTTTTTTTGAGAGAATCTTCTAGCATAAACCCCTTCTCATTGGTGTATATAATATTAAATTCAAATTCATATAGGAAAACTACCCATCAACATTATCTTAAGATAATATTTTTTGTGAGAATATATACTTGAAAATATTTTTTCTAGAATAGATGATAATCTTTTCACCCATGAGGAATTATTTAAACGTATTTACTGTGAATTATTCTACTACTTACTCAAGATAAGATGTAGTGTTTTTTTGATCATATTGACTCAAATGGAATTAACCATAGGAATTAACTACTTCCCTATGAATTATAACACAACAAATCCCAATTATTTGGTCATTTCCTAAAACTACATACTCAACACTCTCGTCCAGTAATCTTATAATTGGAGCGCTCATCAAACTCGTCCACAATTGTTGAAAAAACATACTGGTTCCATTTTTCTCACATGAAAGGCATCCCATTAAAGATAAAAATCTCATGGGTGTTAATATCCAAGGGAAAATAGGTATGGTACCCTAGTAATACACTACTATCCCAAGGAAGCATCATATATATCTCATACACTTGGGTTGTTTCCATAATAACATTTCCTTGACCTTGGACGGGTTTACTGGAACTCCATCTAATATGATAACATGTCATTGATAGTGGATTTCCTATATCCAGGACTAACACATCAAGATCATTCAGTAATGCTAGTACTATCAGATTACATCCAACACCATCCTCATGTTTATTGCGTGGACCTATTCAAATGTTGACTACACAAGGATATCATCGATAAAGACTACCCAGAACCTATCTTTTAAAGGCTTATTCATCTAGTTCCGGAGTCCCATAAAGACTAATAGGGAGTTATATATGCTAGTGGGCATCACTATGTACTAATAGTGACCTTAGTGACATTAAAATTATGTCTTTGATATATCACTATCCTGTCCTCACAACTTGTTATAGCCTGTACTGAGGTCAAAAATCAAGAACCATCGTGCCCATATCATCTAATCAAAGAGGTCATAATTCCATAATACTAAATAATAGTTCTTCTTAGTCACTTAGTTCATTCATTGCTAATACCAAATCATTCACAAGTTACTATACTCATTCCTTGTAAAAAAATTGATGATAACCATGTTGAAATTTTGGGTCTAACAAATCCCTCTTTCTATAAGTCCTTTATCATCAACCTCAACTCATGGATCTTTTTCAATTCAATCTAATATTTTGGGGTAGATATCAGTGTTATCATTGGGTGAAGACAATTATATAATTATATATCTTACCAGGTAGGAAAAACTGGTTCCATCCTTGAAGACACACCATAACCTACTTCTAAAATAACCAATCTGAACATAAACCTGGGATAACTCATCCATTCACAATATGACATCGTAAGGAATCAATTCCTCTACCATGATATTCTAATAGAAACTCTTTCCTGAAGGAGACAAATCATATTATTGTCACAAGTGTGAGATCATGGAGTCTTTTTAGGTTGAATTTTCCACGAAGATGTGTTGAATTAGGGGCTCAACCAAAATATCTAGTTCTGGAAAAAGAGATGTAGAATAAATGGAATTACTAGAAAATGTGTCTATCAATACTACAGATAAGGTTTAAAAGAAATATAGCATACCTTGTATCATTCATGGAGCCTCTAGGTTATAATACTTATCTATATACAACTATCTCATCCATTATCTTTCATCTCCCTAAGCCTATCATGCACCACCTAGGTTGGTGGTGGTATCATTTCCAAGAGTCTGCATCCGCATTATTTTTTCCAAGATCCCATGACACATATTCCACTCTACAAAACAACCTTCTCCTGCTGCAACCTCTACCTCAGCGACCCATCCATGGTCTCTCTATCAATAATACATCAGGTGGTAAAATCAATATAATGATGTCCCCTTACATCTTATGAGTAGAATCACCTCTCTCTGGGATGAATGGACCCCCATGAGAGCACTGAACCATAGATACTTTATCTAGGGACCTCATCCGGAACCGTCTCACATGCCTATATCCTTAAAAATGACGTCATCTCCCTAATGATGTGGTATGAGCTACATGAACATTACTAGAAACAACTTGCTACATACACTCGTAAAAGACTCATTCAACCACCAATGCTCTCTCAGTCCCCCCATAATTGTAAGTAATGAATTGGATATAATACTAGCTCAAATTTATATACATAGAGCTTACTCAATAACGTAATTTGAGAAAAAATAATCTCAACCCATATCTATCATGTATCAGGATATGTTGGTAAACAATGATAAATATAAAACTACTGTCATTATGACCTATAAGAGCTGCTCAAGCTCATGGATACATGAAACCCTCAGTGTATCTATAGATAACTCCAATCATAACAGACAGTCAAACTATTATCACACTAGAGTCATAGAGTCATATGAATGGGTCCCCAAACCCCACCATCATCCTAATGAGGCATAAAGAAGGCTTGACACCAGAACCACCATATGATATGTTGGTTTCCTAACAAGTGATAAAAATCTAGTGACCACATCATAGAAATACTCAGTTGCATGTGGGTCGGCCTCTACTCAGGACCAGAGAGGTCTCATCCACTGGAACTTGTGTATAATTCTCAGCAATAAAACTTCACCCTCGTGTACATTGGGTACTATGTGCTATCAATAGGTGGTTTAATAGCAGGAGTTCCACTGAGACATAGCATATCGAAAACATACCCATGTATCAATGCATCATCACTAAGGAGAACATCACCGTGACCAAGATAATAAATCCCAGATGGAATATGTCTCGACAATATCTAAAATGATAGAGATTTACCATAGTCAATGTGTACATATATTAGATTAATCAAGAAGAAAATAGGAACAACAACACATTCATATATGTTTCATCTACATGTTTCACCTAAAACAATTGTTATCATGTATTAAGATGAAATTCATGTGATCAAAGATTTGGGGTATGGATATGATAGTCAGGACACCAACACTAGAGTCCCATGGAAAAAATATGAACTGAAAACAGATAATAATGTTTCCCAAAACCAAAATCACAAATATTGTTCCTATGGTAGAACAATACTCTAATACTAATTTTTGATAAACAATCCTATTGAGTCCCATGTTGCAACACCATATTATTTCCTCAAATAGGCTATGGTTTGGAATCTAGCACAATATAGGAATATCAATAACATGGGAGGACATATCCTATATGTCTATAGACATCTACACATATCCAATCCCACAAAATGTTGAAATTTAAAAACATCAGAATAACCATTTATTGATACAACTAAATCCTACAAACATGGTACGATAGGATGTAAAGGAAGGGAAATATGTGGAATTAAACCCCACAACTATGTGCCTATAGACATGCCCAATATTGTATATTTTTTATTGTGGTTGTTGTCTTAATACTAAAGGAACACACCTAGGTCTTCCTATAGTAACTTTGAATAGTCTAGTCCTTGTTCATTGAGAACTTTGTTAAAAGGACAATCGTCGGCATAAGAGACATCATGTGTAGGTTATGACCACGAAGTTATGAGTGTAAAAATACTCAATATGACACCCAAAAACCACAAAGAATACAACAATGTAAATATAGTCATCCGTACATATGTATATTTTTACAGAACATATTTGAAGAATATAAAGATATACTCCACAAATACGCATAGTCTCAATGATAAAAAAACATTCATAATATTTCATACTAGGATTCCAACTCAAATATTCCAAATAGCCTTCATCTTGACGAACACACTAAAAAATTGAATCATTGATGGATATCATCTGAGAGGTAACACTCATTATGTCTTGGAAAAAATTACACTCTGAAGGTCTGAAGAGATTAAGATACACAAAAGAGAATCACAACAATGGACATGGGGTATATTTTCATCTCAATCTTGGTCAAACAACTATGTAGATGATTGGAAACCTTATAGTGTTGGTCATGAAAATTCCAAAAAACCTTCCTAGGGAAATAATTTGAATAGTGGTTCTCACTCTAGGCCTTGCGGAGGGATTCGACGAACTCTATCCAAGAGTCATGTAGAAGGGATCATAGTCCTAGTAGTAGGAGTTTATTCCATAATAACCCTATGGGAAATGATATAGGGAACATACCATAATGATACATATCCATTACAATAAGGAAAATGGCTTCAATAGATGTATAATAGAGTACAAAGTGCGTAGTCAGGGTCACATGCTATGTACCTCGACCCTAGGCCTTGTCCATGTAAATGGTCTTTGTCTCACACTATGTTCATTTCAGTGTAGGAGTAAATGAAATTTTTATAACCTGTGTACAATGGATATTTTATTCAACAAAAAATATCATGTGTATTTGATCAAGGTTGTGTCTTTGAAAGGAGTACAGTATGTTATCTAATCAATGTATGCCAACATATTTTTTGTGTACACTCTGAGGTACAAACCAAGTTGACTGGTAGAGAGTATAAGACCTATGATCGGGTCACATACTGCATGATACATAACATTCTCTGAAACTCTAGATGATATAGTGGTGGCTCCACACAGTGTGTATATTCAGTTTACATGCTGTGTAAAATGGAAAATCTAATAAATTAATATCTTTCCTCTAGTCATCTCCTTCACTATTATAGATATCGATCAAGACTCAAATTTCTAAAAAATCAATTAATAGCCTCATCTGATCCATACAATTGAAAAAAGGCATCAACCATCAAATCTAGTCAAAAAATGGATCTACATATCATTAGTCACTCTGCACTGAAGAATAATAAATCAGGTATCCAAAGCTATCTGGTCTACCATTGTATATTGTGTCACACCTCTACAATGTCTAGACAATCCAGGTACATTTCTTTTGAATCGTTCCACAATGAAACTGAAGTGAAACGAATGACAGAGCTAGATATGTAAAACAATGGGAAAAACGAAGAATCTCGCGATGAACAGTGAATTAGAGGAGAAAAACACATTAACAGATAAGGGGACCATAAATTAATCAATTTTTATTTCAATCTTGGGTTTTTATCATAATTAAAATAGTAGAATAAAAAAATCACGAAATGTTTTTCCCAAAATTTTATTATTTTAACACATGTTGTAATATTCATGATATGCAAATAAATATGTTCATTAATTAATTTCAGTTTGTTTTAGAATTTATGAATTAGTAATGAAATGCAATAAAAACATGAACTACCTCAAATTTGATCATTTACCAATAAGGATCAGTGCATCATTGAATTCATTTATGTGATCCTTGAAAACTATTGTTATTCGATCATTGATCCCCAATCTGATTGCCTTTATCTTAGATAAATATTCCAACATTCACTCAACATATCTCCAACTACTCCAGGATTATACAAACAACCTTTTCATATTTCCATATTAATAAATTAATATATATTTCAATTTTTTCATCATCACAATTGAAATAAAATTATTTATTTAATTATTTTCATAATTTCCACCCCTACGATGACTTTGTCACAAAGAACATGCACTGACAAAGATGAAAGTACACATAGTATAAAACATGTGTTCATCGGTCAATGATAACCCTATATGTCTAAATAGAGTAGTCGTTTATATGATATTTATCTTTTCCAGGAAAATTGTGCACTCATTATTTATAATAAATATAATATATTTTGAAATTTTTTTGAGGGAACAACGAGTCTTGGAATTCCATTCCCTCTCAACACCTTGTCTGAAAAAAATATCCATATATAATCCAAAAATAGTACATGGATTTTCTGAATAATTATATTTTATAAATTTAAATATTAATATTGTGTACATACAACCAAATGTCTTTATGATCCTTACGTTAGTAAATTTTTCACAACTATATTCAATGATTGGTTTTAACTGTATAATTTATTTATAAATATTGTAATAATATAATGATTTTTATTCAAAATATGTTTGAATAATGAAATATTTTATCATTTTCTACCTACTAATTCCATTTTTGAAATATATACAGAATATGTTCAAAACATATGACTTAAACATTAATGATAATGTAATCATATTTAAATTTTTAATAAATGTAATACATTTAATAATAAACATGAAAATGGATATCAAAAAAGTTAATAATTTACATATTTTTGATATTAAGGAAGATAGTGTCACATATGTGAAGTCGAAATCAATGTAAGTGATATCACCTATATTTATATTCTATTAAGATATATAAAATATTATGAACTAATTCATTTAAATGTGGTGTAGATATTTCCTATATGAAATATATTATAACAAATACATTATTCATCCTAGTATTTTTTTATCAATTTTAAATATCTCAACAAATTGGATTTGAAATAAAAATTACACAATGATAAATGTTTTTGTGTAATCTCATATTCAATTGTAAATGCAAACTTTCTCTTGAAGAAAATCACACTATTGAAATCATTTTTAATCGGTAATTATATTTAACTTAAATATTCATATTCACATGTCAAAGATATGATTACTTCCAAAAAATTATACCATTTATACTTATATTTTTTTCATTGAAAATTATTTGCAAATATAGGGAAATATTAATAAATATGTATTATTTATTCATTACAGATATCTATAAGTAACATTGTTTAGTAATTAAAATGATTATTCTATATCTGAGGAATGATTTGGACTAAACAACAGAGGTTGGGTACCATTCAAAAAAATAAAATAAATGCATCAGTAGTCTCATGATGAAAATCTAGGCCTCACTAACCCTAAGGGTTTATAACCACTACATTTCAAACTATATTATGAATGTTCATGATAGTATAGTTTGGGTTGGCCAAACCAAATCAGTTTGTACCAAGTATGTTATAAACTATATTCTGAAAGATCATTATGGTAAGGGTATGATATGACTAAGAAAGATGACATATTATAATTTTATAATTCCCTCATATTAGTTATTATTATTAAAAATATTTTCCTTTTGAGAAAAATATAAGGACACAATTTATTCTCAATTTATTGATTAAATAGAACATGTTTTCTATTATTTGTCTTTCGAAATTTATTAGGACTTATCTACTTATTTAAATCCAATGTTTTCATGGATATATACCTTTCTATATTGTTTATGAAAAATATTTTATGTTTAATGATTACCCGGAATGTGCATCTAGTTATTAATTTTCCACAGTGATTATTCTCATTGGGTCATTATTTCTTCTATTGTATATAGTCAATACTAGGAATTTGATCTCATCATTAGTTTTTTACCATAAATATAAATCTATATTGTTAAATAAGAAATATAATTAATCATTATATATATAATAATTTTATTTTAGAAAAACTGTTATGTCATAATTTGTGTATTCAGAAATAATACAAGACTCATATTTATATCTACATTACGAAGACAACTAAAATGATCTGTCATTCAAGGTAGATTTTATTTTATATATTGATAATGTAATGATGAGAAGTAATTGAGTCCCCTCGTACTAAGGTCATGGCCAATATAGTTTTTTTATATTATGTTTATAGAATCCTTGGGAACTAGATACAGGAAGGCATAGATTTGGGAACAAAACCCAATGACAGACTTCTAGGATTTTCATAAAAGAACATATGTCTTAATTGAATTATGAGTATTGGATACCATCATAGTAGATGAGGATTAAGGTTGATATTATGTTTTATATCTTAATAATCTCTTTTTATGTTTTATTTAATGGGGTACTATAATGATTTTGGATTTTTTAGATAAAATTTAGGGCATTATAACTCATTAGTTTCTTAACGACCCAATGTTTTTCAATAGAAATTAACATCTAATAATTATGAAATAATATCACATTAAATGATAACATAATTAACTACTATGATCTAAGTGACATTTAAACATATGTTCGTTAATTCTGTGTTTGGAATTTTGAAAATCCAGCAGACACGGTTGTAACTAGTAAGTTATTTGGAGTCCAACAAGAAAAACATAATTTTTAGTGAATAGTAACTGACCCTAATGAATAGTAACATACCATTATGAATAGTGATATATCCTAAGGAATAGTAACATAACATATGGTGGTATAAAAATATTATTCATGTTTGAAGTATGATATACCTATATTTTAGAATAAGTTAATGAATGTTTTAAAAATGTTATTGATAATAAATTATTTTTTTAATTAAATATTAAAATAATCATATTTATAAAAATATTTTTGAAAATTGGACTTCATTTTTGGATTCTAGATGTCCAAAAATTGTTAGGGTGAATTTTTTTGATTTTTCTGAAATACTTGAATTTTAGATGAATAGCACAATCTGGTAATTCACAATTAATGATAAATAATAGATTAACAGAGTCATCGATGATTTTCTGCTAATGTAAGCCCACATGCTTTGCGATAAAATGATAAGATCACTATTATTGGTCATGGAATACTTATTATTCATTGTCTTTGGAGTAAATAATAAATTAATGATTATAATATTCTAAAATCCCTCCTCTCATCCACTATAAAACCCCTCCTTCACTCCCTCTTCTCTCCACTCATATCATGCCTTTTACCATGCCATTATTCTGCCCAAATATCTCTCCAAGGTCATCCCCCACGTCCAAAATCACTAATCCTTTTCAAAATACCAAATACTCTCTCCTTCAGAGGTTCTCAAAAGAGGAAGTCTCAAGAGGTAAATTCTTTTTCCCAATTTCTTCTTTTCTTTTATGTTCTGTTATTTTTTATTTCATTTCCCACCTCCCTTCACCATAATTGTATGATAAGTCCAGTTAAATAATGTTTCAGGAATGTCTTCATGCTAGTGGTATATTTCATTATCTTATATCTGCCCCCCCTTATTTGAATGAAATGAAAGAACCGTTTGAGATGTGATAATTTAGCACATTTAATGACAACAGTTTATCAATTTCTATTTTTATCATTAATTATGGTCATGAAACCATTTATGTTATGTTTGAACCAGATAATTATATATGTAATATATCCTATTTTTGGTTATGTAATCTTTTGGTATAAATGTAATTAAGTTATAATTCAAAACACATTCTCTGTAATCAAATCCACCGCTTAACAAAAATTGTTATCATTATGGTTATATATATAATAATTCAACTTCACTCTAAGTAAACTAATTAAAATTAAAACAATTTAATCTCCTCGTTATGAACTAAATAATATAACTTCAATTCTGGAAAACCTCTTTAATCATTTATATAATGAAAACATGAATATATGTGAACCGATCTTTTAAAGCCAGGCAAACAAACTAACCCAAACAATGAAATGAAACATTGTAACTAATCCAAAAGGCATTGAATGAACTAAAAAAGCTTATAATAAAAAAATTGAATATATATGTGTTTCTAGACATATTAATTAATAACCATAATTTTTTTATTCTGGTTGTTAATAACAAGTGGAGAACACCAACAAATTTAAGGCAAGGGATCCTCCCCTTTTTACTCTTAATCATGATGGATCTCTATGAAATGCCTATTTTTGTAATTCCATGTGATTGGGTAAGTTTATACTCCTTCCCAATACTGCCCTAAATATTTATATGTGATGAGAAACCCCTCATATCTCTCATCATTCCCTCTTAGTTATACCCGATACAATGCCTATAAACCATGATGGATTCAACCCGAACTTCCTTTATTCCTTCGGGTTTCACTATCTTTCTGTTTATCTACATGTTGCTATATTTTCTTTTATAAATTCAATATTATATATATATGCTCCATAATCATGTTCCAATATCCATCTCTCATCCTCTTTCATGGATATACATGCTTTTAGGTGAATTACTCTTCAATAATTCCCAATAAGCACACTCGTTTTAATGGAACTTCCCGAACTTTTACCAAATTTCATTTCCACTCTATTTTCTGTTTTAAGACACCATTATCATTGTAAATTATTTATTTTTATTAGGAAAACCTTCAGGGTTAAATTCTGGTTTTATATAAACGAGTTTCTTCTTTACTTTTTTAAAAGCTCTATAGTATTTTCTTTAAAACAGCACAAAAATGTTTTAATGGTAATGTTTCTAAAATAAAAATCTCATATGTTGTCACTTATGTTTGACACCACATACCATGTTATATTCATATTCTACACTATGAACATCCATGTATTTTCTAATTCTTTCCTTACATGGACACATTCCTGATACGCCCATTGGATATGATTTATGTCATAATTGTGGTACCAAATTCTTCCCATGGGTACCCTTATGTTTGTGTATGGTTGATTATTAATGATTTTATATGTGGGAAGAATATTTATGTGGATATAATATTCATGAAAATTTTGAGATGGGTACACCCATATAGTGCTCCAATGCATTGGTTAAGGATAAGTCTCATGGGAAGCGATGTGAAACGGGATTGGATGTTAGCCGTTACCCATACTAAAATGAGAAATGGGATTGGTGGTTATCCTTGACCCATACTAAAGATATGATTGATGATTTTGACAGAATTATATGATTCTATTTTATATGATATCGTGCTTCTATTAAATTATTTTATATGTTTCATGATTTGGATATCAATATTTCATGCCTCCTAACTCATGTTCTGGAGATGTAACGTAATGTTCATTCCCTTACTGGGCTTTTTAGCTCATCCAATTGTTCATGTGTTCTCCAGGGTACCCTATGAAAATATAAGGGAAAATGGAAGATAGAATATCCTTATGTAGATTAAATAAAGACGTTTTTAGCCCTATTTTTTATGTTATATGTACCTAGTCTTCCAAGACAATAGAATTAATGATCCTTGTTATATACTCTGATGATTAATTATTCTTAATGTCATGAAATTTTTTATGTAAAATGCTCGGGTCGTTATAAGTGTATCACATGACATAGTAGAAAATATATTTGAGAAATAATGTTTTTCAATAGGATGTAAGTATGATTAATTGTATTAATATCCTTTAGTACTAATATTATCATTATTAAAGTTTTAATAATAATTCTATAGTATTATTATACATTATGATTTTTTTAAAACCTCAGAAAATGGTTATTTAAATATAAATTTCATTTAAAGGATGACAATCATATTTTTGGGATCGATATAATATTGTAATTTTGAAATCAAAAAATATGCATGCTAGGTGACAACCCGTCATATCCAACAAGGCCTTAGGGATTGAACCCATGATCGATGGATGATAAGGTTTTCATGCCTAACACTAGCCCATGTGATTTTGTCATTAATGTTTTATTTCTTTTTGATAACCAATTTAATTAATATTACTAAATAACTAAAAGTATTTAATTTTATATTTATATATTGTGTATTTAAACGTATTGGTTTTGGAAAATTTTTAAAAACTGATATAAAGGCCTGTTTTATGAATCATATGATCAGTAATGTGTGAAGTTTACTTCCTAATGAAACTTAAAAATGTTAATTTTTTATATTTATTTATCGAAAGAAGTGATGAATTTATTTGTTTCACATAAAAAGGATGGAATTGAGTTTATAAAATTGAAATAAATTAGATAGATATATTTCCTTATATACATAGGTGTTAAAAGAATAAATCAACATTAATAAAATAATATTTTATAATATTTTTTATCATATTACCTTATTTATTATTTAAAAGATGGGATTTTAAGGAAACCCATATTTATGGCTTCCTGGAACTCATCTTTCCATTCATTTTTTACATCTATAGGTTTAATGAACAAAATAAATCAATAGAAATACTGTTTATTTATCACCAAGTCTATATATTAAAATTCAGTAAAAATTTTACTATGTTGAATTCTAGTTATATGGTATTCCAGGTTTCCACTATACTTATGTTTCTCACTTATTCTAAGGATATCTTATTAACCTATTTTTGATTTGTTTTTTTAATTAATTTGGAAATAACAATCAATTATTTACAATTATGTTTAAATACCAAGGAATAATTTTAATTATTGTGGAATGAATGTATCATCTCAAAATCAAAAGTAAAAATATTTTATTATTAGTTTGTATGGAAAGCAACACTAATCATATTTTGGAATATTACCACTAAATACTTTAAATTATATTTACTATTTAAAATAAATTTAATATATGATATATCATTCAATAAATAGAACACTAATATTTTTTGTGTTACAAAAAATATAATTTTTATATTTCTCTACACAGAACAGCAAAGATAGATTTTGTAACATGTAACAATTACATTTTTAATGGCTTCCATGTTCATGAAAGACCTAGATTTACCAAATTACTATTAATGTTATTACATTAAATGAATAATATGTCAAATTTTTTAATTTAATGGTTATGAATATGATTAACTATATTATTAATAAATTTGGTTGAACTCAATGGTTACCAATTTTCTTTTAATTAAAATCAAAACAAATTAAATATAATGTAAATGTTTTTATAAAACAATTTTTTAGTCCCAACTAGATATTTTATCTATGTTAATTAAATTAATTTATATTAGTCAATGATATCAATGTAATATATATTTTATTTATTTAACAAGTTTTTTTCCAATCCATCCAATAATTTTTATAAGGATTATGTATTAATAAAACAAATTTGCATCATAAAAAGTTTCATTTTTCTAAAGGGAAAATTTGATTCATTTTATTGGCACATTTATTTAAAAAAATTTAAGCAATTATAATTTTTTCTTGATAAAATAATTTTCTTTTTTTAATTCATAATATCTAAATTACAATAGGTTTAATTTTTCAAAGCCTTCTATGAAGTAGGATTTTTGATGACTAGTAAAAAATAATGAATTTTCATTTAAAATGCATTATTGTTCTAAATAAAACATAATAATAAATTATATTTTTAGTTTTTTAGTGTAAAATTATATCAACAATAAATATATATATATATATATATATATATATCTAATTTATGTAATTTTAATCATTTTTATACTAAATTTTGATTTAAAATCATTGTTATATTTTGAATATTTTCAATATTAACCCCCACTCTCCCATCCCATCTAAGGGAAAATTTAAATACATTTATGCCACCTATGTGATTTCAATATTAAAAAATAGATTTTATATTTGATATCATCATTATTAATTATTTTTATTAATGTAATCTAGTTTTTCGAAAAAAATTAGTGAAATCAGTAAAAACTAATTATAGAATTATGTTGAAAATGAGTTTTTATTGGTTAATCGTGAATCATAAGGGGACAATGCATCTAGAAACATGTGCAAAACAATTTTTATGGGAATATATTGACCAAATACTCTCTTATCATAAATTTTTTTCCTTATTGGAGGAAAATAACTTAATTTATACATCCCAATAGTGTAATCCTTTGGGTATTTACAAGATTTCCACTCATCCTCCACTATATAATGGTTCTCACCCCCTGACATATTCGCACCTATAAATACATTTATCTCTTACAACCCATAAAAAATATGATCTATAAATCTATCCCCCAATAATATAATCCAAACATTGGGAAGAATGCTACCCAATTAGAATTTTCTTAAAAACTCTAAGGTGTTACCCTAAGGAGAGGTAACAATATTCAATTTGATTACATTATCCACTAATTATAATATTATTTTATATTTCATATATAAAAACATATGTATATTATATATAATGATTGGATGTATTGATAGGGGTAAGAACTACACCCGCAAACACTGCCATCATATGGGATATGAAAACATCATACATATGTATGGAGGACCACCACCTCATGAACCGATGCCATTTTTCCTTCCATATCCACCTTTCATGGTTACTAAAAACAATTGAAACTATATTTTTATATGATATATATCATATATATCATGTCATTATTCTTATATTATTCTTATAGAACACATAAATTCAAACATTTAATTGTATTAGAATATAATAATTTCATTTGTGGATGTGTGAATTATTGTCTTCTAAAAACAATGTGATTCATTCACACATTACGTTGAATTCATTAAGTATGTATTTGATAAACCAATGTGATTAGAAGAACATTTAAATGATAATGGATGTTTTATATATATATATATTATTTAATTTTTTTTCTTATAATGTGACAAGTAAATTGAAACAATGTCCATGCGTACATATAACCTATAGTCTCTATGAATAGTGTATTCTATTTCTTATCAGTAAATATTTCAGATTACACTAAATAAATCTATACTAAATATATATGATTTAAATAATATAATTATAATACTCGTCACATAATTACCTTCCATTAAATAATATATTATTTTCCTTATTAACCATTTACACACAGAAAGAGATAGAACATTGTTTGAGGATGTGTTGATTACATCCTCTATGAAGCAATACCATTCATTTTTCATCACAATATTCATATAAAAAGTATAATTTCCAATATAATATATTATTTAATATATAATTATCATTCTATAATTTTATATGATACTCTCCTTCTTTCCACAATGATCAATTAAAAATTGAAGTACTTATAATGCATACGTCAACATACCATCATTATGATCAAAACATTAGTTCATTTTTCATTAAAATATTCCATGAGTTTGACTAAAACTATAATTATTGAATATATATGATAATTTTTTCATAATTATTATTATTATAGAGAAATTAAAATAAGTAATCATTTATCTTTTTACTACATACACATTTCATATATAAAAAATAAACTAAATATGGTCAAAACATAAAAATTATACCTAATTAATGAAATATAATATATAATTTTTGGGAGTTGGTTAATGAATATGTTGTCGATCATATTTTTGGAAAATTGAGTCAACATGAACATGACATCATTTACGCCTATAAACCTTCCATTTTATTTCTCATTTCCATCAACGTGCCCACCTTTTACATCATGTTCAATGTTACTATGTCTTATTTTAAATCCGTATATTAAATAAAACAAGAAAGCCTAGTGTGAGTAACAATTGTCATTAAATCATTTTGAGAATATCATGACACCTTATTTTCAATCTAAAACACCTTAGGATTTAACCATCGTTATTTATTTTCATAATTTATTAAAATACATCAAATAGGTTTGTAAGGAAAATGTGAATTATCTTGAGAATATCCCTTGGGAGTGTCAACCCAATAGTGTTGTAAGTCTCATTGTTGTGTACCAGGAGACCACAGGTTAAGCCCAAAACTCCTTGTCAATATTTTCACTCCTTGGTACATCTATTCTAGAACCATGTCCACTTGTAGTATCCAGATAATGATGTATTTCATGGAAATCTCAAAAAATCTCTACATATCAAATTCGGGGAAGTTCTTTTATAACAAAACTCAATTTATATCTTAGGGTAATATTCTCTCATTATATTTTTTCCAGATCTAGTTTCCATGGATTGTACTAAACATACTCTGATACCAATTGTAACACCCTGAACATAGTTACATAGAGTAGGTATATTATCATAACATTGGAATGATCACAAGTAATCATGTCCCGAAAGACCGATCAATTTAATAGCCTTTGAAGTACTAGATACCTACATAAGTATTACATTACATTATGAAATGAAAAAACAATAACGTTGTGTATAAATTGAACACACTCATATCCCTTAGCCTATCCCTATAGGTCAATCATAATATACATCATCACATCCAAGGAAAATTAAATATATTAAAGGTTTGAGATAATATGCTTAATAAGAATAGTAATATTGTGGAAACTATCATAAATAATCATAAACATTTATGAAAATGTTTAAGACTAAAACACAATCCCTTTTAAACATACCCAAAAGAATAATATGGAAAATTTAAATCAAATAATTCCATTTACCTAATCAGATGTATATTCTACTAGACTAATAATCCCATGTAATATCAATGGATAATCTCATGATGATTGAATGCATACTTCTGGACATCATAACCACATAGTCAAGGACACATTCCATGACTAAAAATTATAATTTTTTTCAAGGCCTTGTTCCAAGACTCTAGTTTGTCTCATGAGACATATCGATGCATCGAGGGGATATAGAAGGCCCCGCCCGTCACATACTAGTTCAAATGCATTACTAAGATGAAAAGTGTGAATCATAATCAAATCATTTGTATTAAAACTAGAATTTGAAACGTCAACACATTAACCACAATCCCTGAATGGTATAAAAATAATACATCCATACTCAAACATAACCCATTCAATACATTATGTAAGATTTTATTATAATAAATATACCTAAATATAGAATTAAATTCAATTATGGTTATTTACATAAAAGAAAATAATCAGTAAATCTATTTGAGGGAAATATCCCCTTTTTCATTGAAAACATTTTAAATATCACAGAATTTATCAAAGAGGTCATATAAATGATATTTTTTAATCAAAATGTCCAGTACCACATTTAAACTTATGAATATAATTTTAATTTCAATCATTAATGTTCAGATAAATAAATTCTTAAACCCATTTTTAAAACATTGACATTAATGACAACGATTTAGAAGAATAAATCATTAAAACAATATTTTAGTTAATGAGTTCCTAACCAAATGAGAGACAATTAAATACAAATAATATGGGAATACCATATTTTCAAGACATTATAATTTCATGATAATAATGGTATTTATGATAAAATATTCAAAAGGATAGAATATAAAACATATAAATGTGAATTGGCACATAACAATAATGAATCCTCAATGGAATGTAAATTGAGATGAAATCCCTTATAAAGACGGTATCATTGGTTAAAAAAATCAATGATATAATAATGTGTGGAAAATATAAATAAACTCAATCTGGATGGATATTCATTTTAAATCAATCAGAGGACATTCAAACATGTTTTTGTAAAAAAACCACTGACATGGACGTATAACTCAATGAATGGAAATTGAGTTATGATTAACCTAATCAAATTCATGTCACTGGCTTGAGAATTTATCAATTGAGTGATTATGTGTATCAAATTTATATCCACTGAAATGTGAGTGGAAATTAAAACATAAATAAATAAATAGTGATTCAACACATAATCTTGTTGTAAAATAATCAATGAAGTATGCATAAAACCCAATGAGTGGAAATTGAAATTTGAAATTACCATACCAATTTGGTATCATACAAAACATAATCCCAATAATAGAGATATCATACAATTAATATTTCAATACCCATAAATTAATTTATATTACAAAAATAATATAATCATGGATAGTACATAAACTACAAAAAATAAAATAGTGGCAAATATAACATAAATCTCACAAGAATAAAAAGTGAGATAGAAACCTCTTAGATTGTAATTTTACTTATTTGAGGGGAATTTATACATATTTTTAATGTTAAAATAATTGTTATTAAATTATACAATAACCACATAAATAAATATGGTATCATATATGATCCTATAATATTTGTTTGTTAATAATATTTCTGTAGTATCATTGTTTCAGGTGTTAACTGATTCATTTTCCTTTATACTTTTTTTTATTTAAGTTATGTTAGTTATGTATAGTATGAAATTAATTCACATTTAGAATTATATTATGTTCTTAGACATTATTTTTTATCATTAAATGAAAATTATTCTTGACTGGTTAAGATAGGGGATGAAATCTCATCGCGTCGTGGAGACAGAAAGCCGAATGTATGTGTGAACGACAATATCATTCTATTTATGGTGAAATCATATGTAATTTGATGTAATATTATAAATATAGAATCATTAACATTTTATATTTATTATTTAAATCATTTATGATCATTATTATACCCGTCAAAATAAATATGTGTTTAATAACAATCTAAACCATGATGTGGAGACGGTAAGCTATACGTACGCACGTTTGGTGAATTTTTAATTCATATGATGTATATAATAATTTATATTATTGTAAAATATTTATAATAACATATATGTATTTAAAGTTACTAAATTTACTATTTTATTATGGAAACAAAAATGAAATAATATGTGGAAGAAGAAATTAACTTCGAAAAAGGTGATGAAATAATTACCTCTTCTTCGGGTGATTGCTTTTGATTTAAACAAAAGGTCCCCATAGGATGGATTTATTATCCAATTAATGACCCTAGATTGAATTAAGGGTACTTTGTAAGTGATTTGTGAAGGGTTTGGCAGAGCCAAATGGATTCGGCATTGTGAATTTTAGGGAACGATAATTAACCATTTATAAGAGAGCTGATGAGTACTTTAGGAGGAGCTTGAAATATTAATTTATTATAAAATAATTTTCAGTTTCTAAAACATTAAATAGATTTATTTCATATATAAAGAGTGTATGGGTCTAAATACTCTTAAAAATAGTTCATATACACGTTTAGGTCACCATATTCACATTATCATTTAGATTTATCTAGTCGTCAAATTGTTTAACTTTTACCATGCCTTCTATGTATTTTTATATTACAAGGTTAATAAAGTAAATATAAAATGGAGAGATATCCTCATGTGGTAAATAATTACATATATATCATTATATAATCTATTTATCTACATAATGGATTTTTAGGAATATTATATCATTTAATAAAATAGTATTTTTTTAAAAACTAATTTCAGTGAATTTTGATAAAATTTAGTATTTAGTTTTGTAAGTCATATAAATATTATTACATGGAAAAAATTACATTAAATAAACTCTAAATTGTCATATTCATCTATGATATTCTTTTATGGTATTAAAAGTGTCAATTTACATTTATATTAATATATATAAGATCATGTATTTTAATCTTTCATTAATATGTTAATTACAACATCATCATTGCGTAATACGTAAATTTAATTATTCAATTTAAAAAAATTATAAATAAAATAAAATGATGTATTAAATATTTTTATCTTTATGATGAATATTTATAGTCAAATTTATCTTATGTATAACCATGTATTAAAAATGGTTTAGTTAATAAAATTCGAATTTAGCATTTTTCACATCTCATTAAATAAAATATAATAAAGGTTTTAATCTCCTCCATGTGGATAATAAAGGATGAGATTTTTTTCCTAAGGTTTATTTTAGTAAAAATACACTTATAAAATAGATTTAGGCCATTTTTTTTTTATTTTCATATTATTACAATATTATTTTTACCTTTAATTCTTCTACATACTTTTAATCATTGTATATAAAAATCAAAAGATAATATTCACTAAAAAATATTTTCATCCAATACAACCAAATTTTACTTATTTATTACATCTAAATCTATCATATTTATGAAATTAAATTCACAAAATCTGTTAAATAACTTTTTATAAAAATTTGCAAATGTGCCTAGGAGGGTAAAAGACTTTAAGAAGTTCAATAAAATTTTATATATAAACATCTTGTTATAAAATGACCTCAAAGAATTAAATTGGATTAATATAGGTATTATGTTACTATTATTACATTAAAAAAGATTAAATTTTAAAAAAATGTATTTATATAAATAGTTGGTTCTAAACAATAACGCAGTGTTTTTCACTATTCATCAAAAATAGAATGTTTTTAGAAAAATATCAAAACATTACCCTAAGTTAATAATGATATTCTAAATTACAAAATTAGTTATATTTTAACAAATTCAATTTTTAGTACTGTATAATTTTTTTTATTATTGTTCACTATATGACATAAAAAGAAGTTATTTTAAGAAAATAGTTATTTTAACTATATAACTATTTTAGGAAAATTTATACATTTCATTATAAATATGATTTATTTATGTGAAAATATAATAAATAAAATATAAAATTTATATTTTTACTATTATAAATACCATATTTATTTGATAAATAAATATATAGTCTAAATAATTATAATACTAAAGTGTTGTTTCACATAAACTCAATTGTGCGTATAACACAAGACAAGTCGGTGTTTCATGCATTATAAGATATTTAATTACTTTTAAGTGATATCATAATATAAAATATTGGGGTGTTACATTCTCCCCTACTTCAATAAAATTTATACTTGGAATTTTAACACAGGTTTTATAACTTGGGGTTTGATATTTCAAAACATCATAGTTGAAATCCCAAATAGAAAATTGATTAATGAAACCTATATTCAAAATAAAATATAGGTAAGTATAAAGGTTACCAGAAATAACAAATACTAGTGTTATATGAAGGAAAACATGGATATGTATGAGAAAACAAAATATCATGTTCTGATGGAGAGATATAAATAATATTATCAGAATAAAGGTAACAATCTACCAGCCATAAACTTGTGATGGGTTAAACGATATTTGATTAACTAGTAGGAAGAGTAAACATAAAACGTTTTGCTTTTATATTCCTTTTCATAATGTTGAGGAATTTGATTATGAGATTAACTAAGAACAAAAGGAAATATACTTACTTTACATGTAGATTTTAATCTTATAATAAATTTCTACCATAAACACATCATTAATCCAAATTAGGAGTACTCAAGATGACTTGGTCAGACCTTAAGTGCTAGGATCAACTTATTGAGGTTTACATAATCAAGAAAAGGAGAACTATATATTTCCATTTTTTATATACATCATGCAAAACCAAAATGCTTTGTACAAGATGATCCCCCAAAAAGATTATACATTATAAAATGAAATACTACTCTTAGTCTCCAAAATGTAACAAATATTACCCAATGTTCATCTATGAAAATTCAATAGACATTTTCCATAAAATTCATAAAAATAATACAAACTATATTTGAAACCAAAAATTTATAAGGATTTAATTACTTATTCTTCCACGATAAATCATAACATTTATCACCAAATAGCATTGATTACTCTTAACATCACATACTTAAAAGTAATTAAACTAATCGCATATTTTCTATGATAGGTTATTCATTTCTATTAATTAACCCAATAACAATAAGTCGATAAAAAAATATTATTACAAAATAAAAAACCACCAATACTCTTCAAATGAAATCCCATTGTATTCTATTTTCCAAAGGCATATAATGTTCTCAAAAGAGAAAACGTCTTCCAAAATATCATTTATCACATAATACCCATATCATTTTCCAATACTATGGAAATCCATTTGATAAATCATAAGTATCCAATATCAACATATTCTTAATCTATAAAATAATTTAAACAAAAATAATTTTCTATATTAACTAGGGACTTTACGTAGTCCAGTGGTAGGCAATAAATCTCAGTCGGACTTTGGTTGTAGGTTCGATTCACGCAGCTTTGACACTGTCTACGTGTTTTCCTTTTTAAAAAACACTATAAATTTATAATATTCAAAAAAAATTGGTAAATTACTCCAAAATAACCATAATGTATTTTATCCATAAATTTTATCACATATCTTGCATTATCTTCCCAAAAATTAATAAAATGTACCTGCGTCAAATTCGCGAATAACATAAAATGAAATGGTTATTTATAATTATATCAACAAAAGAAAAGATAATTCTTTGTCAAATATAATTTTCACATAACAAGATTTTGGGTTACACATACTAGTGAAAATTCTTCATATGTAATCCAATCCAAAAAGAGCATTAATACTTTTTAAAATTTTTCCACAAATTCATTTCAACATAGAATCTTCCTTGAGAAATAGGTTATACTACATATTAGGAATTTGACTATGGTAATTCCTAGGTCCCCTAAATTTGAGAAACATTACTATAAATCGATTCTTATTATGATTATTATTTTACTATATAGTACTCGTCATTTTTTTCATGGACATTTTTTACTTTATTTATTTATTTCCCACACATAATGCATTTCTTTATTCCATTGGGACTGTTTTATTGGTATCACCTTTCACATTTCCTAGATGTTGTAAATTGAGATCTCTTTTCTCCATGGTATTATCTACAATATCTCTTAACATTCTCCATCTTTCTTTCCATTTTTTATTTCGGGTGGTGGTTAATGTATATGTTGTTAATCATATGATTGGAAATCTAATTTGGTATGAACATGATGTCTTTTATGCCTATTAACAACCTATTTCATTACCCATTTCTATTATCATTCCATCCTTATACATCATGTTCAATATTAATATGACATCTTTGGAATCCATCCATTAACTAAAAGCAGAAAGCGTAGTGTGAGTATCAATATTTATAAAATACATTAGAGAATATCATGACATGTTATTTTCAATCTAAAACACCATAAGAATTATCCAATGATATTTATTATCATCTTATATTAAAATACTATAAAAAATTTCATAAAGAAAATGTAAATTATCCCAAGGATATCCCCCGAGAGTGTCAAACTAGGAGCGTAGTAAGGCAAATTTTCATATACCAGGATACCCCGGGTCAATCCCAAAACACTTTATCAGAGTTTTCGCTCCTAGTTACATCTTTTCCAGAACCACATCCACAAGTAGTATCTAGACACGGATGCATTGATTTTAAAACATGAAATATCTGAACATTACCATAATTAAAGGTTTTTCTTATATGTTGATTCTCAAAGACTATCTTACGGTAATATTCTATAATCACAGTTTTTATAAATTTAGATTCCATGTTTTGTACTTAAATTCCTCTGATACCAATTGTAACACCCCAAACCCAGTCACCCATAGTTGGTGAATTATTACATAACATTGTCAAGATCACAAGGGTTCATGTTACGAGATACTGATCACATTAGTAACCTTTGATACACTTGATAAATATATATGTTTTATATGACATTATGAAATGAAAAAAAAACAATGTGTCTCCTTTTAACATTGTCATATCAGTTAGCATATCCATGCTGGTCTATCAAAATATAATTATTTACATCCTAGTAAAATTAAACATCATAATGGGGAGAACTCAGATGATCCTTAATGATAATAATAATTCTGTAACTATCAAAAATAATCATAAACATATATTATATTGTATAATTCTAAAATGCATGTGTTTTTTAAAATATAATTCAAAATAATATGGAACAGATAAATCAAATAATTCCATTTAAATAATCCCATTGATATTATACACGATGAATAATCCCATGTAATATCAATATCTAATCACATAATTATGGAATTCATAATGTTGGACATCATAACCACATAGTCAAGGCCTCATCTAAAGACTACAAATAATAATTTGGTCAAGGCCTTATGCCAAGACACTAGTTTGTCTCATGAGACCTACCAATGCATCGAGGGGCTATATTGGGCCGTGCCCATCACATTCTATGTGTAATGCATTCATAATATGGAATGGGTGAAGCATAATATAAATATATGTATTAAAACTTGAATATGAAATGTAAATACTTCAACCACAAACTATGAATTGTTTAAAAAATAGTACATCTATTGTCAAACATAACTCTTTCAATACAATACAGAAGATTTTATTATAATAAATCAACCAAAATAATGAATAAAATTCAATTCTGGATATTTAAATAGTTAAAAATAAGCAGTAAAACTAATTGAGCGAAATATCCCCCTTTTCCTTGAAATCATTTTAAAAGTCACATTATTTATCAAAAAGTAGTTTAAAAGATAATATTGAATCAATGTGTCCCAAACCACTTTGAATATTATGAAAGGAATTTAAATTTCAAAAATTCATGCCCATATAAATAAATCCATGAAACCATTTTTAAAACATGGCCATTAATGACAAATATTTATAATAATAATTATTTATAACAATATTTTAGATAAGGAGTTCATAACCAAATGAGAGAAACTTGAATACAAATAATTGAGGAATTAAATTTAACTAAAACTTTATAATATCATTAGAATAAATGTTTTGATGATATAATATTCTAATGGATAGTATATACACCATATAAATGGGAATTAGTGTATAAAATCAATGATGTCTCTATGGAATGTAAATTGAGACAAAATCCATTATGAAGACTATTTTTATAGGTTAAGGATATATCAATGACATAATTATTTTTTGAAAATATAATTACTCTCTATATTATTGGATATAAAGTTTAAATCAATTATAGGACATTTACATATGTTCTTTTAATATATGACCAATTATTTCGATATTAAAATCAATTAATTGAAATTGATTTTAGATTACCCTTATCAATTTCGTATAATTGCCTTAAGAATATATCAGTGGAGTGATGTTTCATATCAGAAGTATATATGAAAAGTGGGGTGTGGAAATTAACACATAGATAATTAAATAGTGTTTTGAAAAATAATCATGGAGTAAAATAATCAATGAAGTATGTGCAAAACCCAATGAGTGGAAATTGAAATTTGAAATTCATTTAACAATTTGATAACTTACAAAACATACACCCCCAGAATGAAGGATCATAAAATGATGATGTAAATATGCATAAATTAAATTATATTACAAAAATAATATAATCATTGGTAGTATATAAACCACACAAAAGGAAATATTGGAAAATATAGCATGAATCTCATAGGAATAAAAAGTGAGATAAAATCCCATTACCTAGAAAATTTCTATAGTATAGGTTATGTTAACTTCTTGTATAGTGGGTAAATAATTGTTATTAAATTTTACAAGAACCACACAAATAAATATAATATCATATATGATCCTCTAATATTGCTTTGTTAATAATATTTTAGTGGTGTCATTGTTTTGGGTGTTAAGTGATTCGTTTTTCTTTATATGTTTTGTTATAAAAGTAATATAAGTAATGGATAGGATTCATTTAATTCATTTAAATAATGATATTATGTTCTTGAACATTATCTTTAATAACACATTTAATATTATTCTTGAATGGTTACGACGGGGATTGAAATCTCACTGTGTCATGGAGACAGTAAGCCGTATGTACGCACAAGCGACAATATCATAATATTGATGGTGAAGTCATATGTAATTGGATAGTATATTATATATAAAAAATCAATAACATTATACATTTTTTTAGTTCAATTTTATTCATTATTATACCCATACAAATTATAAATTGCTAAATAACAAACTACACCACGACGTGGAGACAATAAGCCATATGCATGCACTTATGGTAAAATTGTCATTCATAGGATGGATAGAATAATGAATTTGGTGTTACCATATTTATAATAACATATCAATACGTATAATCTATTGGAGTTATTGTTTTAGTATGGAAAAATAATATTGATGAAGTGGAAGATGAAAAGTACATTGAATGAGATGATGAAATAATTACTACTTCTTCGGGTTCTTCCTTTTGATTTGAACAAAAGGGATACCTAGGATGGATTTTTGATACATGAAAGGCCTCTAGGATAAATTTAGTGTAGTTGGAAATTGATTTTATCCGGATTTGGAATAGCCAAATGGATTTGGAGTTTTGAATTTGAGATAAGGGGAAGTACCCTTTTATTGGAGAGGTGAGGCGTACTTTAATTAGCAGGAAATATTAATTTATTATTATATCATTTTCAGTTTCTAACATTCCTAAATAGATTTATGTCTCTGAGAATGTTGGGATGGGTCCCAATACTCTCCTCCAATTGGTTTTATACATGTTTACATCACTATATTAACCATATATTTTAGATGTAACTCTTAGTTAAACAGTTTAACTATTACCATGTCTTATGTTATTTTTAAATTACATGTTTCATATAGATAATAATAAATTCCAAAGGAAACTCCAATGGTTAATTAATTACATATATAACATTATATAATTCATTTGGATGAATCTTACATTTTTAGAAATATTATATGAATTTAAAAAAATGTATTTGATTTAAAAAACTCATTTATGTTAATTTTGAAACTATTTAATAATATGTATTTGTGAAAGTCATAAAATCATTATTAATTCGAAAAAAATACATTTAATCAACCATAACATTCCATATTAAACTACAATATTCTTTCATGTCATCAAATGTATCAATTTACTTTAATTTTAATATTTATAACATCAATTATTTTTATCATTCATTAATAAGGTAATTAATTCATCATCATTTTGTCATAAATAAATTTAATTATTTAATATCCAAAAATAATACATAATATACCATGATGTAATAAATTTTTTTGGATTTCTTATTAATTTTTATATTTGAATTTTTCGTATTTACAACTCTATATTGAAAATGGGTAAACTATTAGAATTTGAATTTATCATTTTTAACACCTCTTTAAATAAAATATAATAAATGTCATAATCTATCCCAGTAGATCAAATAAGATCATATTTATTGATAATGTTGATTTTGGTCAAAATAAACTTATCCAATAGGATTAGGACATGTGTTGGGTAAATTGATATTATTATAATATAATTTTACCTTTAATTACCTTATTTACTTTTAACTATTTTAAATAAAATTCAAAAGTTATTATTCCTAAAAATTTATTTTCATCTTATTGAACCACATATTACTTACTAATTTCAATTGAGTCTGTTATATTTTTTAAATTCAATTCCTAGAGGTGGTAAAATTACGTTTTATGCAAATTCTTGAATTATCTTAGAAGGTCGGTAAACGATGTTAAAATTTTAAATAATGATTTTAATATCTAATATTATCATTAAATGAATCCAATGAATAACATTCAATTAATTTATGTATTATGTAACTATTTTGATGTTAAAATAAATTTAAATTTAAAAATTATTATTTAAATAAAATGTAGGTTTTAAACAATAACACTATGTTTTCACTATTCATCATAAAATTGAATGTCTTCTGAAAAATAACAAAAAATAACCCTACGATAATTTTTATATTCTAAAATTAAAAAAAAAGTCTACTTTACCAAATTCAATTTTTAGTGTTTTCTAAAATTAATTTTATTATTGTAACCAAAATGACATAAAATATAGTTCCTTTAAAAAAATAATATTTCCAAAAATATATATCTATTTAAAAAAAATACATTTAAGTAAAAATATGATTTATTTTTGTGAAGACATTATAAATAAAATTAATAATTTATTTTTTACAATTCATATTACCATATTTATTTGATAAATTAATATATCATTTAAATAATTATAATATTAATGTGTTATTTTTCTGAAACTCAATCTTACATATAACGCAATCCAAATCTGTGTAGCATGCAATATGATCTATAAAATTACTTTAAAGCGATATCATTCTATGAAATCTTGGGGTGTTACAGTAACAATCCCACCCACAATCATGAGATGGTTGCAGTGTTGTTTTCTCTGATGTTGTGGAGACATACGTCATCAGTGAGAATTTTGTGGTGGTCACCCATTATAAGATTCTGTCGTATATTTTCTATTATTATGATTTGAACATGCGATAATGTTGGTGGATGGATTTATTATAGGACTACAGATTTGAAATTTTTTATACACCTGAGAAGGGGGAAGTTGTGGCTGATGTGTTGAGCAAGAATTCACATAGTGATGCAGTATGTGGATCAAGTGATTCCTTAAGACTAATGGAAGGACATTCATAATTAAATCAGGATATGGGAGAAGTTCGAGGAATTTGTTGTGATTTTCAGATGACGGTTTTATCATCTTTTGTGAAAGAGGTAGTAGAGTCCCAGTTGGGGGATCTTGAGGTGGATGTCTAGAGTGATTGTGTTGTTTATAATGAGGCCCCTAATATTTGGACTGAGGATGAAAAGCATCAGGTGTTGTTTTAGGGAAGGCTTTTTATTACATTGAAAATGTGTGTTATAATTCTAATATATTTCAATATTTATCCCTTAGTGGTACACCCTATCATGACATTGATGTACCGAGCATTGTGGTGTTAGTTTTGGTACCATGGGTTGACGCATGGGGTTGCTGATTTTGTGTCTCAATGTTTGGTCTTATTGATGGTGAAGTCCAAGCACCATGTTCCTAGTGGTTCCCTCCGGCCAATAGATATTCCTTAGTGTGAATGGGGTGGGGGACATCTTGATGGTCTATGTTATCAGTTTACCTCAAACTTAGTGAGGCTATGATTGTTTATCTGTATTAGTTAATAGTTTAATGAAATCATCACAGTGTATAATGATAAAGGAGTTGAGCTGAGTATATTTTTTTCATTGATGTATCTAGAGGAGGTGGTGAGACTCCACAGAGTCCCTTGGAAAAACAATTTGGATCGAGATAATCATTTTACCTACAAGTTTTAGAGAGGTCCTTATCATGCTTTTGGTTATCAACCATGCCATTGAAATTTTTTTCATCCATAAAAGTAGAGTCTGATAGAGAATACCATCAAGACTATTGAAATTTGTTCCCTCTTATATCCACATAGAAGACAATCAAAACTCTTGAAAATCAAAATAGAGTAGTGGTTTAGATACAGTTTTGATCTCTATGGTTCTAATAGACCTTTCATGGGTGTTGGTTAATGTGGTTGTGTTGCGACATCCTTAGGTGGATGTTGTCATATTAGGAGAGGTGATCATGATCCGTTGTGTGAGACTATTCTTGTGAAAAGAACATCAAAAACCATTTAAGGTAGAGGATTTTTTACTTATTTATTTTATTTATGTGTAGTAGTATAGTTAGCATGATTTATCCATTGGAAGACCGTTAAGTTGACATAATAAATATAAAAACGTAATTAAATAATTTTTATTTTTTGTATATTATTTCAGAGAAACATTATTGAATACCAATTGATAGATAGTGTGATATCTATGTTTTCCTTAGCTAGAATATTGTTTATGATGGATATCGGTAAAGAAATTAATCCCGAGATTAATTGTAAATTAATTTCCAATTGATAAAGATGAATGTTTAATGAATCATGATGTTATTATTGTAATTTTATGAAAATCAAATGAATTCAGCTATGCATGTTTCAAAGAATCATTTATTTCAGAATGGAATAATGAACCCATTTTTTTATTAAGGGATAACACCATATATGTTTCTAATTTACCCTTTTTATTATCAAGGCCAATATCCTTATGCTTTAAAGTTGTGAATTCTCATTGTGTGTGATAGAGGAATACGATGTTTAGGTTAAAGAGCCCAATTTTTATGCTGTTTTTTTGCTTCTTGTTTTCTGTTATGATCTTGAGATGGATGAGCCTAGATAGATATTGTGATATGTATGGTAGGGAGGCCAAGTTTTTGTAGTAATAGTATATTCCTAGAGTGGAAAGATGCATCAGTTTAAACATGTGGGTGTCATAGTGGAAACCAGAGATGATGAAACCAGTTGTATTTGAGATTACATGATGACGTGAATGTTTTTATGCTTGTTTAATTATTGTTTTACCTATCAGCTTTACTTTCCCTGATTCTTGAGGAAGATTTTCATTCATACCCTCCTTCCAAAAGAGACAAAGACACATGGAGTATTCCATGTTGTTTCTGTGTTTAGCTGCTCGAGGATGGATGGGTCTATGCTCCAGCTATAAGTGTAAATGAATCAAAATATAGTTCATCTATTCCTCATTTAGTACCCCTTGGGTTTGGTAGGATAGAATTTTTTTATAAAATTCTTGGAAATAATGAAAAATGGTAATATTGTTAAATGATTAAATAAATGATATTGAACTCATGGTCTTGGGGCATGCTGGGATGCAATGCTCATGTTATTATTTTAAATAACAGTGGACTCAGTTTGGTTATTCCTGGAAGAAATGGAAGATTGTTGTGTTACTGATATAATGTAATGTGGAAATGTTAATGGTAAATTAGTGGTAAAATAATTAGTGAAGATAAAGTGACAATGATAAAAAAGGATAACTAATTTAATAATTATTTTTAATTTTTTGGGAGTTTATATCATATCTAGTCATAACAGTGGGAGTCGAGAGTCTGATAGATGTTTTCTATAGTTTATTTTGAGACGAAGTTTTTCCTGTAGATAGGTTGTGATCTATATTATATCATGTACCTTTTGGGTTTCTATACACTACCCCACCATGTCAGTTACAGAAACTGACATCCCTGGGATTTTGAATGCTATGGGTGTTTTAACCAACATTCTGGTGGGTGGATGGGTATATGAATACCCCATTTATCTAAACTATCTTTTATTGGTAGTTACTTGTTCTGTTAAGCACAGTGGTTGTTTTCCCCATATATTTGTGTAAAGAGATGTAAAGTCTTGTGGTTATTTTTTCAACATATATTCTGGATATAGTTTCCTACAGACTAATATAGGTATAACATATAAAGAATATGATAGATTGAGGATCCATACTACTTATATGGGCTATAATTGCTTGAGGTATAATACTCGATGTATGATACATGTTATATGGTCTATGGTGGATCATAGAAACTACCAAGTTACTTATGGTTGTATGGATGGTGTGGTTGTTGGATCTCATTTCTGTGGGATATCCATTGTCTTTCATGAGGTGCATGACGTGGTGCTCACCCAGGTATCTTCAGGCCACCATTTTTGGAGATTGGTGCTTAGAATATGTGAGGTTATGGAAAAGAAGAAAAGTAGTGGGAAGTCGTAGTGGGGAAACCATCATATTCATTATTATATTATATAATATTTCATTCTATACATGGTGATAATATCCATTATGAGGATGCGAACATTGTATACCTATTAATGTGATGAGTTAGTTCCGCTTGTTGCTCACTATTATTTAGCAATATTTATTTACTTATTATTAAGAGGCTCTAGAGAATATCCTATTGGGTATAATATTATTCTCAATATATGTTAGATAAACTGTCTTTCATGTCACATGGTACGGGTTGGATAATAGGCTTGTTATTACTAGCCTTGGGTATACCGGAGTTTCTTGGCCGTCTTGGTCATTATTGTTTTACTTTAATTTGGTTCTAGCTGTTTCCCCTTTTAGTTGAAGATGTTCATGTATGAAATTACACCTATAAACCTAGGTTTCTTTCATATTGTGGTTTGAGAAGGAGTTGTTTTGTGCCTATCTTATCTCTCTCTTTATCATGTGTTTTCTCTATGGGTAATGCCTCCCATATGTGTGTTTACTATACACTTGGTGGTGGTCACCAACATGGGGCCTACTGGAGGTGGGACTCAACAGTCATGATCCCTCTTCCCCTATTGGAAGCACAGGAGGGGTACACATTGAGGGGAGGGGTTTGTGACTATATAGGTATTCTATGTTGTATTGCTTCTACCATTCACTAACCAAGTGTATATTGGATAATTAATTATTATCCATGTAACAGTTGGGAACTCAATCTAACAAGATACGTTTCACTATAAATATTGACATGCTCATTTGAAATAAATACAATTAAAAAACAAATAAAACATCAAAAATACACATTGAATTTATTTTCAAACCACAAAATATCCAATCATCATAAATAAATGTTAATAATTTTCTTTGAATTCACTCAATATATCCCTATTTTGGATGATTTATACAACTAGAGAGAAGAGATTCTCCCCCAATGAAAAAAATATAGTATAGAACTAATAATTACTACAATTATTAGAACCATATTTTCCTTATTTTCTTTCAACAACCATTCTAAATCCATTCAATATATCCATGCAAGAAGGTAGATACAAAAATATACCAAGAAAAGATCCATAATACATTAGCCTATAAGTTTACTTGCTCTAACCTATTGTAAACAGGAGTTATTAATTTAGAAAACTATATTGTATATAAACAAAACTCTAATAGAACTCTAATTTTTCTATACCTAATTATGGTTTCTTGATATAGATTTCACTGAATTATCAAAAAATATTCACCACATAAACAAAAAAATTAAAACATGTCAAGTGAATTGTTTATTTCCCCAAATGGTTAGATAATCAATATTTCTCAATAAATAATATTATTATAAATCATTCAATGGATCAAAGAATGGGAACAATTCATCATCATTTAATTTTCTAATTGGCTATCTAGATATTCATATAAATGTTTTTAAATTCTCTATGTGATTAAAACATTGTGAGAGATACTTTATAAGTAATTCATTCCAACCATCATCGAATTCAATTTCATGGATTGAATAACAAGTAAGCATGAAATGGGAACAAGGTGGATTTCTCATAATCCCTCAATATTGAAAAATAGGTATAATAATTATTTCATAAGCCATAGACGTTATCCTTTTATTATGTAAATTTCTTTGATACTTATATTCCTTTTATTTACTTCCATTATCATTATATTAATGGTCTGGTAGAATGAGGTTATTTTTTATTACATCTTTAACCATATAATGAACATGTTTCTTGACCATATAAATAAGGGGAGATTAATTAATTTTATATTTATTTAATAGGATAACCTCATAAAAATACCAAGTCATTATGATTAATTTATAATTACTCTCATTATATGTATTTCTCATGTGTCTAGACACCTTTTAAACATCATATTTCCCATAATAATGAGACATTTATTCTTTTATATTTTCTTATATGTAATGAAAAAAATATTACTCATATAACTTCATTGATTCCTACATAATTACCACTTACCCAGATAAAATCAAAAACTTTTGGATTTTTCGTCTTATGATGGCTCTGTACTATTTCACATGAAGTGTTAACCACCATAAAAATTATTCGACATTATTATTTTTTCCCCATTAATATTTTTAAATTTCCATTTAATTTAGATATTCATGTCAATGTTTTAATTCTCTATGTTTTGGAACATCATTAAAAATACTATCATATATTACTTGTGAGTTTATCATCCTTCTCTGTAATTTAATTTTCTATCAACTTGAATGTAGATAGAAGATATTAAGTGTTAATAAATTTACATTCAATATCTAGAATACATTCAAGATTAACATAATTTATAGTTTATGTTTGATATTTTTTCTCCTCAATATATATGATCTGTGAAAAAGTTGTACTGAAATGATAATTAAATATTATCCAACAACCATTAGGAGATCATAGATAATTCATTGTTCTCAATTCTATTAATGGAAGTGGAATTTTTATTTTACATTGTGTTATCCGTATTCATAATAAGGTTTTACCATATTTTTTCCATTAACCATCTTGAATTATAGATTCTATAAATTCTTCTATTTTACACATAATATCAAATGAAATTACCCTATGTGTTAACATCCTACCACAAAACATTACGAAATCACTCATTTTTATTTTCAAATTTGTGTCAATCAATCCTAGTTTAATTGAATTGTATATTATGGTATTCAGTTCCATTAATGTTCTATATATTAGTATACAGACTTTTAGAACATTAAAAACTCATCCATTCATGAATTTTTTGGATTATCAATATTTTTACACATCTATATTTATAATGATTTATCCATTTACTCTAAATAGATATTAAAAATTTATTCTTTGTTAACAATATCATTTTGGTTTTGGGATACCATCATTCTATGAGCATTATTTGTATACATATAAACATATTAAAAGGAACTTATTAAAATTAACACGGGAAATCATTGATACAATACCCACCCTCAGGATTATAAATAAAAACATTATTCTCCATATATTAGGAATATCCTGTTTTTCATTTTTACAAATTCATTAATTTGATCATCAACAAAAAATGATTCAGGTTGTGTTCATTCCTTCCATTTCGATAGATGTTAAAGTATCTTCCAACCAGTATCTATATTTATAAAAATGACATCATGATATTTATTTGTACTATTCATAGAAAAAAACAAGATCGATTATCATTTAGACATGACTTACAGTTTTAAATTAATGAAATACAATAAAAGTTTAGTGGAAATTGTCATGTGGATGGATAAAAACTATAAGAACATTCACAAACATAACTTTCTCTATGAACCAATTTATCAATCATTGATAAATTAAATATTTTATTTAAGTGAATATCATAATGTCCCATACCCTCAATTTAAGATTAAGTGCAAAAACATTATATGTAATTTATTTCAATAATAAATAGACAAATTACACAGTGCTTTTACATATGATAACCTTTTCCAGCCTTGATTTTTGGGAATTAGAAAACCGTTACAATTTTATCAGTGTAGAGAAAAGTTAAAAGAATTCAACTATGTAACATCCCATTTCATATCTCCATTAATTGTGGATGTCCAAATTATATTTTTTAAAATACCTATGGAAAAAAAAATTAATAAGGGATGAGAGGAAAATTACATAGTTAGGATTTCTAAATTAGTGATTAAATTTCTTTGAAATCTCATTTAGAAATTGATTTTTTAAATATATTGGAACATTAATTTGATAATAAATTTGAAAATATATATCGAAATACCTTTTGAAATTATTATTCAAATTTTATACACTTTAAGAATAAGTCGTCAATTGGAAAATAATTACGTTCAAAAATGGATTAAAAAATAATATTGCGTTTTTTTAGAAAACAATAAGAAAGCTTTTAAAAAATAACATGAGGGAAACCTGAAGCATTGACGACTATATTGGGCCATTATTCTTATCAAAATATTGGTATACTCCGAAAAACCCTATAATATATTCAATGATAGCTTTAATATTTTGTAATAATTTTTTTTAAACTTTTATTAAATATGCTTACGTTTTTCACTTTAAATTTTATTTCAAAAAAATAATTGCAAATATTTGTATATAATTAATAATTATGTTTTTATATACATTCATATGAAAACATCTTCCAAATTGGAGGAACTAAATCTGTTCACTTTTAGTCAATGAAAAATCACAAGAAATGTTTACAATCAAAATTATTGTGTTAACATTTCATTGATTAAATTAATAAAAATCATTTCAATAGTAATTTCTTATATAAGAATAATTTATTAATTTTGTATCATATAATAAATGCATATACGAATAAATTTTTTTTATATATTATAAATTCATGATATTTTATATATTATAGATGATGGCCATATATAACATAGTAAGAGAAATTCATCTACTTTTCACAAAAAATAATAGTTTTTATTAATAAAATCTTCAATAATTATAATATTAAACGTATATAATATCATTTACTTATTAAAAATAATAAAAATTAAATTTTATTCAAATAAAATATACTTTTACAATTAATGGTTAATCAATAACAAGAAAATTCTTTTTATTTCTTTACACATTCATTCGAATGAATAAATTCATGATGAATACTTAATTTCATGTCTAAATTTTGAAAATCATTTGGAATTATTTTAACCAAATAGTCCTCTTATTTAATTAAATTTAATTAAAAAAAATCTATCATGTAATATATTTTTAATAAAAATTACAATCCTTTACTGAGAACAAAAACCATATTTTAAAATAAATAATCATTTTCAAAAAATTAATTTCAAAAAATTATTGATATGGAAATATTTTGGTAATTATTATCTCTTAAGATAATATTTTTAACACAAATTTGATAATAAAATATGAAATTCCTTATAATAAAATAATAAATTCATAATATTATTATTTTTAATAAAATTAAAATCAATACAATAATATAATTTTATAATCAAGAATTTTTCAAAAAATACAAATTTTTCTTAGAGTAAAAAATATTTAATTTAATTAAGATAATAAAAACTTAAAATAATTAATTAATTAAAAAATAATAATTGATCCCCTTATGAAATTGTTAACTCATATTAAACCATTATTTGATTGATAGAAAATTTAATCCCTTAAATAAATATTATATTTCATATTTAATAACATAATAAATAAAATCAATAATAGACTCATTTATAATAATAATTCCAAATAATTTAAATATGTAAATACCTTACCAATTGATAATTTTAGATCATAATTTGAAAATATTTAATATATATACTTCCATAACACATAAAATGTACGAACATAGAATTTTAAAAAAAAACACTTCAAAAAAGAAATTTATAATAATAAAATTCCACTTAAAAATTATAATTTTAATCAAATAAAATTGACAAAATAGAATCAGTAGACATATAAAATTTTTTATATAAATAAAATATCTTACCTTAAGGAATCATAATTATATGGACCAGAAATTAAGAGGTAATATAAGATTTTGACTGTACATAATTTGCAGAATAAGTTTTCTGTTCTTCTTGTTATAAGAATAAAATAGTGTCTCTCATATATACTGTCTCTCAAGAAAGAATAAAACACCAAAAAAAAATGTCTTTGTCCCACTTCCTTGATCCTCCTTGCTGTCATTGATATTTCCACACACCCTTATTTATTATTATCTTGAACTAATTATTTTTTCATTTAATTTAACCTTATAATGATATTTTAATTCAGTTATTGTATTTTATTCTATTCTGATCGACATCTAATAGATGTGATAGAAATTGAACTATATATTTTATGTAATTGTATTATCTGATGTAGAAAATGACCGTAAAAATCATGATTTAACCTAAATATTGATTAATTGTGTTATAAATTATTGGTGAAAAATATTGATTACAAAAAAAATACATAACAAGCAGTAATCGTTGAATTGGAAAATATCTATGACATAAAAATAAAAAAATCAACCTAATAAAGGACCACATACATCATAAAAATAATCAATTTGATGAAATAGATAAAAAAGATAGAGATAATATGATATAGAAACATTAAAATAATATAATAATCCAACAAAATATATGGATGTGATCCATGATATGACCCTTAAATATAGACCTCAATGCCTCCAAAACCCAAACAGGTAGTTGGAACACTTCAAAGTCGTTGGGTCTACACATGTGTTTCATTGTTCTTTTTTATCGTTTATGTTTGAGTCTTCTAGATGAATCCATACCAATGATTTAACCTTGTATCACTGTTTTCTTTTACATCCCCCACAATCGGTCCCTCGAAGGAGACCTCAAAATGCATATCAAGAAGACTCACCCATTTTTTGGGGAATGAGGTATGGGTGTCCATTTAGCTAAAATCAAAAATCTTATCCATTTTAAAAAAAACAATAATATAATTAAGATAATTTATATAATTATAATAATTTCATTTATTAATTATTTATATGTTTATAAATCAACTAATAATTAGTAATTCATTATAATATACAGATAATTTACATAATTCAAAAATAATAATAATTTTCATGTAATAATATATGTTTAACATAATTCTCTTTATAAATATATTTATAATTTAATATAAATAACCTATATTAGACATAAATTTAATTTATATAATTATATTATAATACATCAAAATTATAAAATACTATTTCACATACCATAATAAAATATTATTTTATAGAATTAAAAATAGCCCTTGACATTTTTTAATAAAAATTATTTGAAAAAATTATTTCATTAAATAAATGTAAAACTTTTAAGAAAAAATTTATTAATATAATTATTTATAATATCTTTATAATCCATTATTATAAATATTATTTTTTAATCAAAATTAAAATAAATCTGTTTAATAAAATAAAAATATTAATTATAAAACCAGTTTATTAGTTTAATATCAAATATTATTTATTAAATTCTATTTACAATATTTAAATATATTTATTTGTTTTCATAACTAATAATATATTAATATTTTAGTTTTATTTATGAAACTAATAAAATAAATATTTCTATTATTTAAAACTCATGATTTTACAACAATTTTGGAAAATATATATTTGATTTTTTATTAATTGGGTGGGTGTAATATCTAGACTAATTATTTTGTAATTTTTATTCTATATAATCATCATCTCCTTCCATATGTTAATTCTCAAAACATATTCCATTAATATATATGAATATTAAATTCACCACTTTAGTTGGAAAATCCTTCAAGTATTCATTTTTCTCATCTTAGATGTATGAAAAATAATAAATTTGATCAAAATGCATTCACCATAATGTGTGACTAAATCTAGTAGTAGATTATCTTTATCCTTTTTCATTTCTTACTATAATTTTTGTATTATTATTCTTATTATGTGCATTTTTTCATAAAAATCCAAACAATATTCATGAATGTTGAAAGAAACATTACCAATAAAAGGATCTTACAATTGTAGCGTCTTAAATTCAAATTTTATATTTCTTCATTAAAAAATAGATATTTATTTAGCTTAAATATAATAAAATCCATTATATAATTACACTTCTGAAATTTTTACCATCCAATTATTGATCTTGTATAAACAAATATCCATTGAAATTAAAAAAGTTAAATAAATCATTTATGTTTACATGCTTCATACCCTAGCATTATTTCTCCCACATTTCGTAATTTAGATGACCATGGAAGTGATTTTATACTAAAATAGAATCAGAAAATACCTATGCAGATTTCTATGTATAATTATAATCTAGAAAAACTAGATTAAATGGGATTGAGTTCACAATATTACAATAGTAATACCTTAAACATGTCATTTCACTTATTATTACTAGAATCCCAAAAGTTTCTTTTTAACTAATATTTCCCTTATTAATTATGATCGATAGAATTACGAAGGGTTGTATAAACACACAAACACATATCAATATCTAAACTATTGAGTCTTTGATTCCATTATTTCTTCAATAAATACACATGGAGCATAATATTTGCATGTCTGTTTAGTTTTCTCTTCTTCTAAATCTATATACCGACATGATAAAACACATATGCTATAATATATTTTTATTAGAAGTTAAGAACATCATTTAATCATCAGAATCATCCATATTAGTGTATATATAATCACATGTGTTTTCCCTACACCACCCACTTATGCCTCTCTTCACAGAATGAACACATTAACACAAAATACTGAATTTTATTATCATCATTTCCACACACACCTTTTATATTCAACTTCATCTATACACATTTATTCGTACCTCACTAAAATAATATCAGTTTATTCATACACTTATTTGAAACAATATGCGTCAATTTATTCATAATTTTCTTCCTCAAGAGCTTCAGTTCCCTTTGGTCTCTAATCCACTTACAAAAATTTATTTTGTTAGAGTGTATGTTAATTTCTATAGATTACCATATTTTGGGTTATGAATCCTATTTAAATGTGTTGGGGCATAATAGTTTTTGACTATTACAAATATGTACAGCCCTATACACTTCATCTAAATGGTAGAAAATATATTTTTCAACTCTAAAACTAATTCTAAAAATGGAATATATTATTTCAAGGACTTCTTGATTTGACATAAATTAAAATTTTATAATTTCATTTTATTACACATTTTTTTATAAACAGGTTATTATATTTTTATAACATTTATTTTTTCTTATACTATCCACATAATATCAATTCATGTCACATTAAACACTATTTAAAGACACAAAACCCTCCAAAAAGTCAAAATAAATTAACTATAATGTAGTGAATTTATATTAGTTAATAATTAAGTGTGATCTCCATTTTAACATCATCAATCATCTCTTTTATTTTTTAACACACAATGGAGTGGTTTAGGATTTAGAGAATACTATAACCTATGATGTATTTTCATCTACATTATTCTTGAAATCCTAAAAAATTATTTTATCACATATATATTTGCATACATTATTCCACACATTGATAATCACTCTCTAATAATTGAATATCAAAATATCAATTTTCCCTTATATGGATCAAAATTAGTTTTTCTCTATTACGAATAATCCATTTTAAAAAAATAATTCATATGAATGTCACAATTCTAAAAACATCACATTTTTTAACATATATATCCATCAAAATATTTATAAGATCATTACATTTAATCTAATTAATCTGATATACAATTATGTTGGTCAATATGGAAGTAACATTTCTTTCATATTTTTTTAGATTACAATATATAGTACTTGAAATTTAGGGTCACATTTATGTTTATTGTATGTTATTAACATATTTTTCCATAATATAATGTTATTGAAAATATAGAAATACAACCAAATCATAGTACATATGACTGGTTAATTACTCGTCACCGTAAATGGATTAAAATATCAGGTTACCATCATAATATAATTTAATTACATGATATTATACGTATTTGGTATTTTAGATATGTAATTATCCCACAGATTAGTTTCATTTTCAAAAATTTAGTCTCATTTAAAAATTATTTCATGTGTGTCACAAATCATAAATATTACACAAAGACCATATTCTATAAGCAAAAACCCTCTATTATTTGACACAATATTAATGTATTTTCTTATAAACTAGCTAGTTACATATAGATTAGATGAAATATATTTTTCAGTAACTTGGATTGACGATTTCACTATTAGCATGGTCACATAGGTGAATCTGTTTTTCTAATTTTAGAAATTCCATTTCAATAAAAAATAATCTTTATTTTCACAAAATAAACTATGATCTTCAAACAATGAACACTTGTTATTCAAAATCACAAAAAATTTATTAAAAATATGATCATATTATTTGAATCATTATTAGAACAATTTAAAAATTCTTTTATCATAATCCAAATCCTTATAACATATTTAATTATCAAGAAATAGTATCTACTTAAAAGAATATATAATATCAACTAAAAATCTATAAGAATAATTATAAATTTTCATCAATGAGAAATAAAACACTATAATTATCAATCATAATGTTTTTCACTAATGTATGTTTTTCTTATATATTAATATATATTATGACCTTTCCACTAGTTAGATATATTCATTTTATCTTCTCTATTTTTCTTTCAACAACACAAGAACACATTTTTGATCATTTATATATATATACCTTGTGAAAGGCACTTCATTCAATCATATGATGTTTGGGAATACCATGTAAAACTACGAAGATTGGTATTTAATGGGTGTAGTCTTCTACAATACAATTCAAAAAAAATATATTTCTCTCCATTATTTATTTAATAATTTTAATTCCAATCCATGACCCATTAATTAAAATCAAACATATACATGCTCATTTATAATGAAAATAAACCTAGAGGGAAAATAAGATCAAAAAAGTTTAAAGAACTCAAAACATCTCAATGACCCTTCTATATCAAACATGTTTCTTTGGTCAATAATAAATTTTATGTGTATGAAAATTTACATTTTTACCACCAATAGAATTTCCATAGGAACCTAATCCAAGAAAAATTATCAAACACATTATTCAAAAATTATTATTCATGACCCAACACCACAGGGAATCCACATGAGCATAAAAAATATATTCTTATTTTTAAATACTAACATTATTATTTAATATAATCGAATGTAGAGTCAAAGGGATATATAATAAATCATATATGATTTCATCAACTTTTATAAATTAAAACAGTAAATTACCAATAAGAGAATAATACATTTCAGAACTAAAATATTTTAATAATATTTTTTATATTTATCATATAAAAAAATTAAAACCCCAACCATAAATACAATAACATAGGGTGACAACTAATGTAATAATCATACATTGAATAATTATATTCTCCTTTGTGAAAAATAGTCATGTGTCTATATCAATGGTATCTATGATAATAAATTATCTCTATCACAATAATATAAAAATTAGTATATACATATCATGGGTGAGAATATAAATATACTATATATATGCCACAATGGAATGTCCATGATTTCATGACATTGATGTATACTAATGAATTAATGTGTTGAATAATTAAAAAATAAAACAAAATAAAAATACTGATATAAAACAATACAAAAATTTCTAATTCATGCAACATAATCATTAAAAATCCCACACTAGGGCACATTCCATATAAGGCCCCAGCCTTAAACCTTACATAATATTGAATTAAATGAATAATTCACATTGAGGATCTTTTCAGGTTTACTGTTTTAGAGAATTAGAACATAACTATTACATCTTAAAAGATTACAAAGTAGACACTTCTACTAAGTCTCTATAAAATAAAAACTCTTAAAAAGAAAGATGTCTAGATTCCATGTTTTAGATAGCATGAAATTCCCTTGATCCCATCCTTGACCTTATTCCACATTAAGTCCTGTGAAAAACATTTCGAAAAACCTGGGGTGAGCATAAAAAGCTCAGTAAGGGATACAAAAAAGAATGAAAACTGTTAGTTTTTCAAACGTCAAGTAAACCATGTATACTATATCAAAGTAATACCTTCACCTTCATGAAGTAGTAAAAAAAATCTTCACTGAATAAAGTATCATTACATACCTTTTTGTAACCAAAGGATTACCATAAAACCCATATAAAGAACACATAGAATATATAAAGGTAACTTGGGACATAAACATACTTAAGTGGAAGAACCATACGGTTGACTTCCACACATATCACTTAATGGAATAGCCATACGGCCAATTTCCATACATATTTAATGGAATAGCCATACGGCCGACTTCCATACCCAATGCATTGGAGGTTATAACGTAACCACCCATCCTGGTATTCACGGCACCACCCGTCATATGGTTTATAACGTAACCACCCATTAAAATGTCCAAGTACCAGTATAAAATCATAAAACATAAAACCAATATAAAGGAATGATAACATTTCCACATTTCAATCACAATATATCATAAATATATTTACATAATAGAATCCTTTTTCAAAACCATTTTCAATACCAAAATACATAAAAGAGTATATGGTATTTATTTTATTCTAAAAACATTACGGCTTGTTGAGAAAGCCGAAGATCAAATAATACTCGCGGCGGCGGAAAAGGTCGTTGTCACCGCGTACGTTAAAAAAACATTCCTTTTTGTCGTTTAGTAAAACGCTTCGTAGAAAAAGATTCCTTTTTTATAAAAGTCAAATTCAAAGGAGTTTATACACCGTATAAAAGAAATTTGTGTACAAAACGAAATATGCCTCAATGAAAGGAAATTGAGACGAAGTCCCTTACCTCGGGTCCAACTTGACTCGATCGTTCTTTAACGTCCTGAATAATAAACTTGAGTTAATTTATACTTGATTAAGAACCTTTTTAAAGTACATTATTTCTTTTATATCACTTATTGCCATGTTATAAACATTATGTAACCATTTAAGTTAATAATGTTTCTTTTGTCAATATTTGGTTCTTAAGTCGAAAGTTGACTTCTTACAATTACATGTTGTTCGTGTGGTCAAAATTTCTTTATATCCAGAATGAAATTCCTGATTTTGATATCATATATATCATATATATCCAGAATATACATGTATTTATAATATTACATAATCATTTAGAGGTAAGAAATGAAATGCACCGTTCATGGAGACGGTAAGCCGTACGTACGCATGAACGCTACTTTCATTTCTTTGTCATATTAGTGGAATTAAAACTAAATGATAGGTATGTATATTTTAATTCCAGAATTATATTCATCATTTAGATATATCATTAATTATATATATACATTATATACATGTAATTTTAATAGTACATTACATTTGGGGATAAGAAATGAAATGCACCGTTCATGGAGACGGTAAGCCGTACGTACGCATGAACGCTACTTTCATTTCTATCTCATAAATTAATGGAAAGAAATAATAATGATATAGAGTTATATTATAATTCCATTATAACATCATTTATAATAACTTTAAATCCATCCTTTACAAATCCCACATATGGCATTAACGAATCACATCACTTTGAGGGGGCGGTAGTCCGCACTTCCTTAAATGAAGATATCGTGTTTACCCATAATGGAAGCCATAAAGGTATGCCCAAAATGCAAAATACAGAAGATTAAAGAAAACATAAACATATCATATATCATATATAAAAATAGTGACATCATAATGGCCACCTTTGAAGGTGTTAAATGATTATTGAACAATCATCGTTTCGGGAGGCAGAATTTCGCCATCCACGGAAACTGTATGTTCATTAACCATTTGATTTAGTTGTGTGAGAGTTTAGCTCGAATAAATCTTATAAAAACATCTTGGTATATTGAAGATACTGTTGTTGTTACAAAATAAGTAAATAAAAAGAGTTTAGGGGGTTGGAGAAACAAAATAAAACAAATTAACATGAGAGAATGAATTACCTTTTAAAAGTGTAACTACTTTTGATTTGAGCCTAAAGGCTTCCTTTGAAAGGATTATTCCAAAAGGTAATCCTCTAGGATGAAGAGAAGGATGTGGAGAGAGTAAATGGGCAGGGTTTGGCCGAGCCAAATGCTTGAGAAGTGTGTGAAATGAGGTAGAGGTGGGGGCCTTTTATAAGAGGAGAGGAGGGGCACTTTTGGAAAGTAAAGAAATATTACTTTATTTGAAAATGTGTTTCGGTTTCAAAAGGTACCACATTGATATAATTCGTGGATAAGGTGATAAGGGTTCGAAATCCACTCATCCAATTGGTTTTGGACATGTGTAGTTCATAGATTTTACATTATCCTTCCATTTTATTTAAATCGTTAAATAATGAGGTCATCACTGCATCATCATGATGTCATAAATAATTTAATTTATATAATGTATAAAAATTATAAAAAAATACTATGATGTAGGAAATATTTTTATCTTTCCAATGACTATTTATAATCAAAATTTGGACCTTTGTAACCCTACTTAAAAATTGTTTTAGTAAAACAACTCATGTTTGTGTCAATTTAATTTTAACATTAAATAAAATGTTATTTATGTCATGTCCCAACCAAAGTGTCTCCATGGGGTCCCCATGTTGGCCTATGGCTTGTCTTGGTCGGCCATGACTCACCGAATAGGTGTAGGACAAGTGTCATGGTGTTTTCACATTCTTATAATATCATTTTTACCTTAAATTACACTAATTACCTCTAATCGCGATTAATGAAAAAAAGTTACTATTCACCAAAAAATTATTTTAATCTCATTGAACCACATTTTACTTCTTAATGACAACCATGTATGTCGGATTTTCAAAATTCAATACACATTACTGGTAAACTTTCATTTAACTGAAAAATCAGTTTGCTTGATTACCACTTAGTGGTTTCACTATTCATCAAAAATTTAAGTTTTTCAGAAAATTACCAAAAATTCACCCTAAGCTATATTTGATATTCCGAATTCAAAAATGAATTCCATTTTAAAAAATTCAAAACATATAAGTCAAATTAATTAATTTAATAATTAATTCCCGCTGTCATGACAAATAGCGTGTTTTTGTGAAACAATAAGTATCAAAAGATTGACACCAGTTTAAGTCCAATTTCAAAGTGAAATTGATTCCAATGACCACCATTGGATTAACTGGTAAAAATATTTTCTAATTTCACTTTCAAACCAATTAAAATAATAATCTAATCATATAAATAATTTAGATTAAAAAGAGGTTTTGAATTAAAATACAACATTTTACACTATTCATAAAAAAAAGAACTTTATCAGAAAGGTACCAAAAATTTACACAAAGTAAATTTTGATGTCCCGATTCTAAAGAAGAGTTATATTTGGTCCAAAATAAAGTATAAGAGTGATCAAAACTATATTTAATGATGGTTCACCATTAAAAGGTGATAAGTGAACCTTTAGTGAAAGTTAGAGTATATATGCCCGTAAAATTGTACTCTTTCCGTATTTTAAGCTTTTATCTTTTATTGGGTAAATGTATAAACATTTAAAAACATATCTAATAATATTTTAGTTATTTCTATCCATTCCCGCCAGTACAACGGCTACTTGTTAACTAACATTTAAAATAATATTATTTTATTACTAGTGTGCTACGTATGTTTCAAAGAAACTCATCGTTGCGTATTGGGTACGCTATCGAACATAGCAACCCCTTTAAAATAAAATTAATATTTAATTCGTAAATATTAATAAATATGAAAATTCTTTATACTTTATTTACCTGGGATGTTACATCCTTCCCCCCTTTTGGGAATTGCGTCCTCGCAATTTTATTCACTTATCAAAATAAGTGGGGGTATTTATCCCTCATAGCATTTTCAGATTCCCACGTTGCCTCTTCAATCACATGGTTTTTTCAAAAAACCATTACCTGATGAATCACCTTATTCCGTAACACTTGCTCCCTGTGGTCAAGAATCTGGACCGGTTGTTCCTCATAAGATAGGTTCTCTTCCAGCTAAACTACCTCTGGACTCAAAACATGAGATGGATCTGGCATATACTTTCTCAACATCGAAACGTGAAAAACATTGTGTACCTGAGATAAACACAGAGGTAAAGCCACCCGGTACGCAACTGATCCAACTCTCTCCAGAATTTCATATGGTCCAATAAACCTTGGACTCAGCTTTCCTTTCTTACCAAATCTCATCACTCTTTTCCATGGTGAGACTTTGAGAAAAACATGATCACCTACCTCGAAAGATAGATCTTTCCTTCGGTTATCCGCATAACTCTTCTGCCTGCTCTGAGCTGTTCTCATGTGCTTCTGAATCAACTGAACTTTTTCTGCCATCTCTTCTACCAATTCTGGTCCCATCAGCTTCCTTTCACCCACTTCATCCCAAAATGCTGGAGTTCGACACCGCTTCCCATATAATGCCTCAAACGATGCCATCTGTATACTGGAATGAAAGCTGTTATTATAAGAAAACTCAACCAAAGAATGATTTTGGTCAAAAATTCCCTAATAATCCATCGAACAAGCTCGTAGCATATCCTCCAATGTCTGGATTGTTCGTTCTGACTGCCCATCTGATTAAGGATGAAAAGCTGTACTAAAATTTAATTCAGTACCCAAAGACTTCTGAAGGCCTTTCCAAAAGTTAGATGTGAACCTGGGATCACGATCAGATATAATGGAGAGAGGAACTCCATGTAACCTGACTATCTCTTTAAGATACAAACGGGAAAGTTGATCAAGAGAGAAAGTATCTCGTATAGAAAGGAAATGAGAAGATTTGGTGAAGCGATCAACAATAAACCATATTTCATTATTACCTCGAGATGTCCTCGGTAATCCCACAACAAAGTCCATGGATATGTTTTCCCATTTCCACTCTGGCACTGGTAAAGGCTGAAGCATCCCTTTCGGTAACTGCTACTCTGCTTTAACCTGTTGACATGTCAAACACTTCACAGTAAAATCAGCAATGTCTCTTTTCATTCCATCCCACCAGTAATACTCCCGCAGACCTCTGTACATCTTAGTACTGCCAGGATGAAAAAACAACTCATTCTTCAACTGTGAATCACAAGGCACACATAACCTCTTCCCAAACCTCAAAACACAAACACAAACTTATCCAAGAACTCATGTAAATTTTATTCATAAGGTCCATGAATACAACAAGTGCATTGGTTAACCCAAAAGGCATAACTACAAATTCATAATGTCCATATCTAGTATGGAACGCAGTCTTCAGAACGTCTGCTTCTTTTACTTTCAACTAATGGTACCCCGACCTCAAGTCAATCTTCGAAAAATACTAAGCTCCCTGGAGCTGATACCACTTCATTCGATGGCCCAACATCTGTTGAAGTTGTTGCAAAGGATTTCACCACCCCTTTCTGCTTGTAGTCTGGCTGCATTCCCCCAGTTGAGTTCTTCGTTGGACACTCGTTTGCATAATGACCCATTTCATTACACTTAAAACATCATACCGTTGGCTTTTCATTTCTTGCTTGATCATCTTCCTTACAGTTACGAGCAATATGACCAGACGTACCACACCGAAAGCACTTACCAGACTTGGATAAACATTCTCTAGGATGCATTTTACCACACTTCTCACAGGATGGATATTTGGTTTTCTTACCTACTTGCTTCTTTGATGAATTCTTCCCCTTTGCCTGCCAACTAGACCTCTTATTCTGTTGTTTGTCATAGAACACCTGATCATCGGCAAACTCCATTTCCACCTTCTCCGCACATCGAACAAGTTTTTCATAACTTTTGAACTCACGAGAAGCTAAAGCCCTTCGATACATTGGCTTTAACCCTGAGTAAAAACGGTTTATTTTACTATCAAGATCTCATATGACATTTGGAGCACACCTTGCCAATCGAGTGAACTTTTCTTCATAAGCAGCCACTAAATCATCCTCCTGCCTCAATTCTAGGAACTTTTTTCCATCCTAAGACGAACCACCTTAGGAAAATATTTTTCAAGAAACATACCTTTGAATTCGTCCCAGTGAAGATCCTCAATCTCATCACTAACCCTTATATTTTTCACCATCGACCACCACTGATCCGCTTCACCTTCAAAACGGTAAACAACAAGACTAGCCTTTTGATGTTCTGAACACCCCATGACATCAAAAATCTTCTCCAGTGCTTTAATCCACCCTTCAGCTTGCACAGGGTCAGATGATCCTCTGAATGATGGGGGATGTTGCCTCATGAAATGTTCCACCACTGACATGTTCCTCTGCGGTTGATCTGGCTGATCTCGTGCATGGATACCACCACCATTTATAGCCTGAGTCAACTGTTCCATCACTGCAACAAAATGTTCAGTTCCGATTCCGACCATCTCAGGTTGCTGATTTGGAAGGTTATCTTCCTCCTGATGTCGTCCCAACATAGCTACTTTGTTTCCTCTGCGGAAAACCATTCTGAACACAGAAATATCTTAGGCGAAGCAACATGGAAATTTGTAAATACTATATTATTTCAATCATATTATAATTTAACACTTTTCTAACTCCTAAAGTTGTATAAACCGACCTCTGATACCAACTATAAGGCCCTAGCCTTAAACCTTACTTAATATTGAATTAAATGAATAATTCACATTGAAGATCTTTTCAGGTTTAGAGTTTTAGAGAATTAGAACATAACTATTATATCTTAAAAGATTAAAAAGTAGACACTTCTACTAAGTCTCCATAAAATAAAAACTCTTAAAAGGAAAGATGTCTAGATTCCATGTTTTAGATAGCATGAAATTCCCTTGATCCCATCCTTGACCTTATTCCACTTTAAGTCCTGTGAAAAACATTTCGAAAAACTTGGGGTGAGCATAAAAAGCTCAGTAAGGGATACAAAAAAGAATGAAAACTGTTATTTTTTCAAACGTCAAGTAAACCATGTATACTATATCAAAGTAATACCTTCACCTTCATGAAGTAGTAAAAAAAATCTTCACTGAATAAAGTATCATTACTTACCTTTTTGTAACCAAAGGATTACCATAAAACCCATATAAAGAACACATAGAATATATAAAGGCAACTTGGGACATAAACATACTTAAGTGGAATAACCATACGGTTGACTTCCACACATATCACTTAATGGAATAGACATACGGCCAATTTCCATACATACTTAATGGAATAGCCATACGGCCGACTTCCATACCCAATGCATTGGAGGTTATAACGTAACCACCCGTCCTGGTATTCCCGGCACCACCCATCATATGGTTTATAACGTAACCACCCGTTAAAATGTCCAAGTACCAGTATAAAATCATAAAACATAAAACCAATATAAAGGAATGATAACATTTTTACATTTCAATAACAATATATCATAAATATATTGACATAATAGAATCCTTTTTCAAGACCATTTTCAATACCAAAATACATAAAAGAGTATATGGTATTTATTTTATTCTAAAAACATTACGGCTTGTTGAGAAAGCCAAAGATCAAATAATACCCGCGGCGTCGGAAAAGGTCATTGTCACCGCGTACGTTAAAAAAACATTCCTTTTTGTCGTTTAGTAAAACGCATCGTAGAAAAAGATTCCTTTTGTATAAAAGTAAAATTCAAAGTAGTTTATACACCGTATAAAAGAAATTTGTGTATAAAACGAAATATGCCTCAATGAAAGGAAATTGAGACGAAGTCCCTTACCTCGGGTCCAACTTGACTCGATCATTCTTTAACGTCCTGAATAATAAACTTGTGTTAATTTATACTTGATTAAGAACCTTTTTAAAGTTCATTATTCCTTTAATATCACTTATTTCCCTGTTATAAACATTATGTAACCATTTAAGTTAATAATGTTTGTTTTGTCAATATTTGGTTCTTAAGTCGAAAGTTGACTTCTTACAATTACATGTTGTTCGTGTGGTCAAAAGTTCTTTATATCCAGAATGAAATTCCTGATTTGGATATCATATATATCATATATATCCAGAATATACATGTATTTATAATATTACATAATCATTTAGAGGTAAGAAATGAAATGCACCGTTCATGGAGACGGTAAGCAGTACGTACGCATGAACGCTACTTTCATTTCTTGGTCATATTAGTGGAATTAAAACTAAATGAGAGGTATGTATATTTTAATTCCCGAATTATATTCATCATTTAGATATATCATTAATTAAATATATACATTATATACATGTAATTTTAATAGTACATTACATTTGGGGATAAGAAATGAAATGCACCATTCATGGAGACGGTAAGCCGTACGTACGCATGAACGCTACTTTCATTTATATCTCATACTTTAATGGAAAGAAATAATAATGATACAGAGGTATATTATAATTCCATTATAACATCATTTATAATAACTTTAAATCTATCCTTTACACGTCCCACATATGGCATTAACAAATCACATCACTTTGGGGGGGCAGTAGTCCGCACTTCCTTAAATGAAGATATCGTGTTTACCCATAATGGAAGCCATAAAGGTATGCCCAAAATGAAAAATACAAAAGCTTAAAGAAAACATAAACATATCACATATCATTTATAAAAATAGTGACATCATAATGGCCACCTTTGAAGGTGTTAAATGATTATTGAACAATCATTGTTTCGGGAGGCAGAATTTCGCCATCCACGGAAACCGTATGTTCATTAACCATTTGATGTAGTTGTGAGAGAGTTTAGCTCGAATAAATCTTATAACAACATCTTGGTATATTGAAGATAATGTTGTTGTTAGAAAATAAGTAAATAAAAAGAGTTTAGGGGGTTGGAGAAACAAAATAAAACAAATGAACATGAGAGAATGAATTACCTTTTAAAAGTGTAACTACTTTTGATTTGAGCCTAAAGGCTTCCTTTGAAAGGATTATTCCAAAAGGGAATCCTCTAGGATGAGGAGAGGTATGTGGAGAGAGTAAATGGGCAGGGGTTGGCCGAGCCAAAGGCTTGAGAAGTGTGTGAAATGAGGTATAGGTGGGGGCCTTTTATAAGAGGAGAGGAGGGGCACTTTTGGAAAGTAAAGAAATATTACTTTATTTGAAAATGTGTTTCGGTTTCAAAAGGTCCCACATTGATATAATTCGTGGATAAGGTGATAAGGGTTAGCAATCCACTCATCCAATTGGTTTTGGACATGTGTAGCTCATAGATTTTACATTATCCTTCCATTTTATTTAAATCGTTAAATAATGAGGTCATCACTGCATCATCATGATGTCATAAATAATTTAATTTATTTAATGTCTAAAAATTATAAAACAAATACTATGATGTAGGAAATCTTTTTATCTTTCCAATGACTATTTATAATCAAAATTGGGACCTGTGTAACCCTACTTAAAAATTGTTTTAGTAAAACAACTCATGTTTGTGTCAATTTAATTTAACATTAAATAAAAAGTTATTTATGTCATTTCCCAACCAAAGTGTCTCCATGGGGTCCCCAAGTTGGCCCATGGCTTGTCTTGGTCGACCATGACTCACCCAATAGGTGTAGGACAAGTGTCATGGTGTTTTCACATTTTTATAATATCATTTTTACCTTAAATTACACTAATTACCTCTAATCGCGATTAATGAAAAAAAGTTACTATTCATAAAAAAATTATTTTAATCTCATTGAAACACATTTTACTTCTTAATGAAAACCATGTATGTCGGATTTTCAAAATTCAATACACATTAGTGGTAAACTTTCATTTAACTGAAAAATCTATTTGCTTGATTACCACTTAGTCGTTTCACTATTCATCAAAAATTTAAGTTTTTCAGAAAATTACCAAAAATTCACCCTAAGATATATTTGATATTCCGAATTCAAAAATGAAGTCCATTTTACAAAATTCAAAACTTATAAGTCAAATTAATTAATTTAATAATTAATTCCTGCTGTCATGACAAATAGCGTGTTTTTGTGAAACAATAAGTATCAAAAGATTGACACCAGTTTAAGTCCAATTTCAAAGTGAAATTGATTCCAATGAACACCATTGGATTAACTGGTAAAAATATTTTCTAATTTCACTTTAAAACCAATTAAAAAAATAATCTAATCATATAAATAATTTAGATTAAAAAGAGGTATTGAATTAAAATACAACATTTTACACAATTCATAAAAAAAAGAACTTTATCAGAAAGGTACCAAAAATTTACACAAAGTAAATTTTGATGTCCCGATTCTAAAGAAGAGTTATATTTGGTCCAAAATAAAGTATAAGAGTGATCAAAACTATATTTAATGATGTTTCACCATTAAAAGGTGATAAGTGAACCTTTAGTGAAAATTAGAGTATATATGCCCGTAAAATTGAACTCTTTCCGTATTTTAAGCTTTTATCTTTTATTGGGTAAATGTATAAACATTTAAAAACATATCTAATCATATTTTAGTTATTTCTATCCATTCCTGCCAGTACAATGGCTACTTGTTAACTAACATTTAAAATAATATTATTTTATTACTAGTGTGCTACGTAAGTTTCAAAGAAACTCATCGTTGCGTATTGGGTACGCTATCGAACATAGAAACCCCTTTAAAATAAAATTAATATTTAATTCGTAAATATTAACAAATATGATAATTCTTTATTCTTTATTTACCTGGGATGTAACATTCCACATCCCAGAATAACATATAATATGTAATATTTTAATAATAACTACCTATCCACATCCTTCAATCAAGTGACTATTAACCATTAGATACCCCACCATAATATCCATAGGTATCAATCTAATAACATTAGCATCATTATAATATCATCACACTAATGTAAGAATCCATGTTGGGGGAAATCCCAATAATCTCATAGAATCTATATGACCATACACATAATAGGAACAACCTAAAATATTATCACAAACCCATTATCAAATAAACACCTCACCAAATATTCAAATATAGTGGATGATCTTCTCTCCAATGATAATTATTTTCACATATTTTCCATTTTCCCACCATTAGGGACTCACCATACTATAGTTTACAAAATATGGGTTATTTTATTCTATGGGTACTCTCACAGTAATTTATTTTATCCACCATAGGATCCACCTCCTCCACATATATCAGAACATCCCTATAACCCATATCACATATAAATTTACAAATAATTCACACTATAATCACCATTATCGACATCATGATACACATGAATCATAAAACAATTCGTTATTCTAAATATCCAAATAACTACCATATAATGAAAAGTTAATCATTTCACCATAGAAAATTTATTTTACCAAACATGTTACCCAATATTAAAAGGTGTTATGAATTATAACCTCATCACATTAATTAACATTTCACTCACCAAGAATATATAATGATTGGATTTACAAAGGTATATTCACAACACATTAGTTAAATTAGTCATATCTTGTGAATATTCATGAACCAAAAAAATGTGAATAAATGAAAAATACACGGTTCAATTATTCCACACCAACAAATATAACTTCTTATATTTTAAAAATAATATATTCTTAAATGATATGTTTATTTTGTGGATTTATACTAAATCCATTTTCAAGAACAAATATATAAAATCACATAATATAATATTATCAGATGTATCTTCCTGAAAAATCAATATTTTATATTATAACATCTTATTCCAAGTTTGTTTTTCAGGTTAAAAAACAACACTACCATGTGTAAATAATTTTAAAAAATTATATATTCTATGATTTTTAAGGGATACATTAGAATATAATAAAACTATGGTTGTATCCTTTTAAATACATAACCCTATCTATCAAAAATAATTCAACGTGTAACTATTCTGGCCAAAATCTGGATATCGTATTCCCCCTCCACTCATAAATTAATATATTTTCTAAAAATTTCATTATTTTTAGCTAAATATTAAACCTTAAAACATACAACAATTTTCATAAAAATTCAATAAAAATAAAAAGAATAAAATTTTCATTATATTTATGAATATAAATAAATATCACTTGAATCATAATAAATAGTAAATAATAATTAAATAATTATACTCACACACACAATTCATCATTTTCTAATTATAGTCACCTCAAATATTTATCAATTAATTAAAAATTATTAGTGAATTATATTACTAAATTATTCCCAGTGTTTATTACCTCAACAATTAAATTCTCCTTATTAATTTCTCATGTATTACACAATATGAGTATGTATTATGAAATTCATAAAGAATACTAATATTTAATATGTTTTTTCTGCACCAATTATATATTTATGGTTTATATCTTGAATTTTTGAGTTATAGAATCATTGGATAATATTTTTTATATGTTTTGAGTCTTTAGAAGGGCCTTTAGTTATGGGGAGTGTATCAACGAATTTAAGTTAAATTTTAAATTTTTGTTTTTATAGGTGCAAAATTTATGTCATCATTTTTAGATATATATTTCGCTAAACATACATTGGAAATGTCTTAGTTTGGTTTTTATAGTGAAATGTTAGCATGCAATATATGTACATGGTCAAGGAAAAAGAATATTTATCTTAGGGGAAAATAAGGGATGTTTCATAGACATGGGAATATGAGAAAAATTTGTATATAATTTCAAAAAAATCTATATGAATAATTTTTTATGAGTTCTAGAGGTCAAATGGGTTTGGAAAAAAATAAGAACCCACTATTAATGTTAAATAGCCTTGGATTGTGAATTCCAAATCATTTCCATAGAGTTTGGAGGGCTATGCTAGAAATAAATGTTGATATTCACAATTTGGATGATTAAAATTTTCCATAAAAACATTTAAAACCATTCATATAGTCTCCATATCCCTCTTTTGTGACATAAAGTCAGATAAGTCCCCTCCATCCTCTTTGATGGCACCTCTGTTTTGGTTTTTTTAGTGTTGTTCGATGAAAAACAGGTTTCTTCCCCCTTTTATAGATTTTATTCATGTTTCAATTTATTTGGTCATGATATAACTTCTATAGTTTAGATTTTTCTATATTATTCCATGAAATCATTGGTGAGTCATTGTCAATAGTACTGATTTTCCATTTCATAGGTTGATTATATCGCAACGTAGTTTCCACCGAAACGCACATACTATTTCAATTGAGGTATGCAATTGTTAGAATATTTTTATGTAATTGGAATAAATTCAATTAAATTGTATATTAAATCAGTGTTTTGTTTTATGAATTTTTTATAGTATGGTTGTCAGAGTTAATTATGATTCTCTAAAATTTTTGTGGTTATGATTTTTGTTGGACATGGGAATCATTTAATAAGTTTGGGATCATGTCAAATTTAGTTAAATTGGAAATTAATTATGAATCACTATATATATATTGAATATTAATTATAGATTTATTATACTTATTTATTAGATTTATGGAATGTGTTTTAGGCTTTGTTGATTCAATGATGACTGTTGTACTTTGATGGGACCAAGTGATAGTTTTCATGTGATGAATAAATGGGAATAACTATTTGGTTACTCATGTTAGTCCCTCATAAATTCCACTATGATAGATTCATTTAATATATTTTCTAATTATTTATGTTGTTTCACTAGTTATGGATACATCGAACAATAAAATATGTTAATTTTTATTTTCAAAATAGGTGCTTCTATAATACGAAACAAAGGGCTAAGGGATAATGGAAACCCTTTCGAACAGGCAATACACAATTGCTGCCAATTTTGATGTCCATGATTAAACTTATCTTCTATAAGATACACAACCCCATTGGAGGGGTATTACAATTGGATATGTGGATGTTTTGGTCCTTATAAAAACGTACTTTCGTGTAATTATTATATAGGGGAGTAATTATATTATATTTGTGGAATATGAATTGAATATGTTGAAACCTTGTGATGCATTACTGACATGGTCTAGTATTGTACACAATATGTTATGAATTGGACCCAATATAATAGATTATTACCTGTGTGGAAAAATTAAATGAAAATAATTGTATTAGTTTGGGTGTGTACCCACCAAGAGTGACTTCGGATAGGAGTGTGATCTAGTCCATTTTCATTATCATTTTTTTTATGATTATAGTGATCCCTCGATGAAACTTGAGAGACCACTATAGGTTCCCTATGTAAATGATTCCTTATATAATAAAAATATATGATATAAGGATTGATTATTACATGTGTCAACTTGGAACCCAAATTAATGATGAAACATGGAATGATTTAGCAGGACTACGCTACTGCATAAAATATTTTGGGATACTATCTAAGATTATATGGTATTTCCCATAGGATCTTGTAATTGATCATTACACTTCTGGTTTACCTAGGGTGTACTTTGATTAATCAAATATTATATTCTATGAAATATATGGGATTCACTCCATATATTCTGGTGTGACATGGTATAGAATAATTGGGTTATACTCCCCGTATGTGGATGTGATATCATTATGGGATCCCCTAGATAAAACCCCAAGATGATGATGTAATACATTGTGATTGTATTCCTCATACGGAAATCCCATGACATTTTAGATGAGATATGAGTGTTTAGGAATTCCACCTAATAATAAATTATTTTTCATGGTGTAGAATTTGTTTTATAAGCTCTTTCGATTAGTATATTGCAAGGCATGGTCAATTGAGGTGGTTTTGAGTTGGAATTCCTTAAACAAACTCATGTGATTTGGAATGAACATTCCGGGATTAGATAATTGTTTAAAAACATGTTTAGGTTGTCATTGAAATTATCCTTATATAAAAGTGTAACATAGTCTATGATGCCTTTGATATTCTCCTCACGTCTATACAGCTGGGGGGAAATTCCAATAATATTGTTTTGAGGATAAAATTTACCTGTAACTTTTTCATCAAATCTACTATTAATTTTTTTTGTAGAAATAATATTTGTGAGATCATTGGAATCAAATCCCAAGTCTATGTGTGTGATACCATATGCCAATTTTTAATAAATATAATGTATATATTGACTTCGATTTAATTATAATATTTCATAGAAATCCTAAATTGGAATGATATGTGTGGTAATATTTTTTTGACGTGATCAAATACACACTATCATTGAGAAAGTCACATTTGGGTTCATATCAGGCTCAATAGTATTATTTATGGATCATATGTTTTTATTTACTATATATGATTCTAATTTTTTTAAATAATGTTGTGAATAAATGTAACATGTGAAATCTATATTTTATGTTAATGCATGGGATTAAATTATTGGCTTCCTACTAAGTTATTATCACAGCATGGTCTAGTGGTAATGTAAAATGGGTACTCCAGAAATTGTCACTGATTTCAGGTTAAAGATTCATAGATGATCGAAGTTGATAGAAAATGCAGGATATAATGAACATGTTTAGAGACCAGTATGAGGTTAGGTATAGGGATGGTAATACAACAACTATCTATTCTAAATTTTTCCCATTTATTTTTATATAATGTCAACTAAGATGTAATATAATATTTTTATAGTACTAAGAACAGACATTGACCACATATCCTCTAATATTGATGGAAATGATTATTACATCCTCTAAATTTGGTATTGGTTATATATAAGGACTTTATATATAATTAATTATATTTCGTACATGGATAGGATGGTTTAATCTTCATATGTTTCTATCATATACCCCTGTACTAGTTGGATCCCACTACCATTTAGATAGGTGTGGCCGATGTAATGTGGTGACCAATGACTAGAGAACTATCTAAAAGTCCATGTGATGGGATTTTACAAAGTGGTTTCAATTATTCTGGGTTACTAAGAAACCTATCTGTGCAATTCTATATTTTTTATAATTGTTTTGGGGATATTGCACATGTGACTGACAAATAAGTTAGTTATTTTGATGGATATCACACTATTTAATTGAAAACACTTTTTTTGATTGAAGAAAACATTACATTTTGATTGGTATTTTTGTTAATGGTTTATAATGATAAAAATGTTTACAATCACATTTCATGATATAGTTAGATTTTGGGGATTTTTGATTCATAGTTATTTATCTCATAACATGTGGTGTACGGATATGAATATATGCATCATGTTTGGAATTTTGGACTCATATAATATTCAAATGATTTTTTTTAATTGCTATCAATTATGCTGACGAACCATCTAGTTAGTCTATCAATAAAACATATAATTTTTTTCTAATATAAATTATCAATGTAATTTTATCCATTAGAACCATATGAAATATTTCTTTTAATGATAAATCATGTGATTATCGGATGAGGTTCTCTATCATTTTGATAACCATATAGTCCCATGATATATGGTATGTATACTGAACCTTGGTGGGTCATTATAATAATTTAATGGCTTCGTTCTAATTATGAATGAATATAGTTTTAGTTATTTTTAATTTGAAACATTAATATATATATTTTATACCTTATTGGTGGGTTTAAAAATATCCAAAACATGTATCCGTGGAATAATTAATTTATATTGTGGTGTGATTATGCAATGACATTTATGTGATTATAGATTTGAATTTGATCCTTAAAGAGATGACTCCTTTAAATGTGGCCTTAGTTATGTTAAATCATGATATTTTTATTCATTAGGGGATATATTGATATTATGTATCCCAATGGGATTCAATGTATTGATTATGAATTATAGGTATCAAGTGATGTTAGTTTTGTTCATGGGTAGACCCTTGAGATTGGGTTTTTATTAGTGGTTTTATAGGAGAATGTTTAGGGGGGAATGTAGATATTTATCTTTTCATTCAATGAACTGTGTGTCATATAACATTCAGGTTGGGTGGGAGATCCCATATTTTTGATATATGGATCTGGATAGTGGTGATCCAATTATTATAGTTGGGTTTATATGTTATATGTGAGGGTAACCAAAGAAATTGTTTTAAATATAGATTATTATTATCCTAGAGATGATATAATGGTTTATTATTTGGTCAATGAATGTAATGAGCTACATTATATGAGATATTATTATGTTTATTAAATAAATATTTTGATAATGGATTTAAAGGGTTGGTACCACCCATTAATATAAGTGAAAATGAGGTGTATTTGTATATCGTCTATAAATTATCATGTCTTGTATTTTCATTTGTAATAAAAAATGAGTGATATTATAAGGAATTAATATTGGGTTTTTATTGTATGGGTCTGTAGGATACATCATGTTGTGAAATATTGGGATTGATTTCGATATTTTGGTGAGGGAATAATAAATACCTCTAAATTTTTAACAATTCATGTTTTGGTGAGAGATCGTGGAATATACAACGGATTGTGTGACATGACTTGATTTTTATGTTGTGAGATAAGTGTTATTTTAGATACATGTACTTGACATGTCATCATTCATAAAATAGGGATTCTTTCATGGGATTGAATATGGAGTGATGGGGTTCAGTTCCTATTGGATGGAATCATATACCCATTGATTTAAAATGAAGACTCAATAGAATATCTACAGGTTGAGTGTGAGAGAATAAATGAAGATACTGGTAAATTCTTTGTTTCATTGTTTTTTATTCAATTCAGGGAATTATGATGTTCTAATTTTTTTAGATGTAGATTTGGTAATGGATCACAGTGCCCTTGAATGGGAGATCTAATTAATGAGTGTTGATTTGGATGAGTGGCATGCATGTGATGATGAAACATGTTGAGGTTTCACTTGAAGAGTGTTATAACAGAATAATTATATACGTAAGTTATCTAAGTGATTTGTTGGGTGTAACCACCATTATGGAATCTAATTTTTTGGTTTCTTAGTTAACAGTTCCTAATGACTACAGATATAATAGTTATTAATGTATTTAAATTAATCATGTTAATGAGAAATACTATTTTATATGTTTAATAAATTTGGTGATGTATGGGTAATGATCCATGTAAGAGAGGTAATCATATTGGTAGGGTTGTGGGTGCATGATTGGATCTGTCAATGGATGATCAATGTGGAATTTGGTCTATAGTTCATAGATGGATCATGTTGTTTCTTGTCCATAAATTAACAAATATATATTAGATTTATATTTGATATTTGATAATGTCAATATGTGTTAAATCATTGCATAGTATTTTTTTGATCCATGAATGAGTCTGATGATTGATGTATTGGTGCTCAAGTGATAGTTTGTTAACTTGTTTTTGACAGGAATTGATCGTACCATAGAAATTATATCAAAGATAAATATTATAAATTTATATTGGTTGTTGAATTACCGATGGATGTGTTTATTTATTTCAGAATTGGGATTGGTTTCAATGAAAGTTATTTGATATAAGAGACTACTAAAATTCAGTCATAGTCTGGTAAAGGTTGATCAAACTATGATTGGATGACTAATTTGGTGTTTTAAGATGGAAACATCCCTCAACCAGCTGTTATACTACATTAACTGAGTTTTTTCTAGTTCATTATATAATGGGATGTACCACAGATCAAATTCAATGTCTATGAGTTACCGATTATGGTGGGGAGCACTAAGTGAATGAAAGCAAAATTAATTTACGGACAATGGTTTCTTTGTATATATCATAATGTCAAATTAACAATTTGGTTATTCTGCTATAGTAATGAGTTAATTCTTGGTCATATATGAAAATGTGTCTCATGATTTGTTATTCAATATAGAATAACAATTGATGTTATTGAGAATGATTTGATAAATATATCATTAATTGATCACTTTCATAGGTTAAATTTTTGGTTAGATTATTAATGGCACATATAGTGTTGGATATGAGAAATTGTAGGGATATTTTAGTACCCCATGAGTAGACGTGATATTAGATTTATGAACGATTTTAATTTTTTATTTAGGATTTGGTTCTTTTCGATAAGTTGGGTACTGATGATTAATTAATGAGTTAGAAATCATGAGTTGTTTTTTTGGGGATGAGAGGTACCTTTGGTTATCAGCTGTGTGTTATCATAATTGGTTTAATTTTTACATATTTTTTTATGGAATCTAAATTAGTGCATAATTTAAATTGCATGGTACATGAAAAACATTACAGACACCATTATGTACATTGTTTATGAGTTTATTTTTTACAATACATGATAAGGAAGTACATACAAGGGGAAACATGGATAACATCATATGTAAATATGATAGATGCCATGGACATGTTTAAAAGTGAAAATTATTAATAGTACAATAGAAAAACAATTTAAAGTGGTGTAGGTGTGTTTTAAAGGTTTTTAGAATGATGTAATAGTTTTTTTAAAACACTATATATATATTATATATCCTATTAAAAATTTTAATATTATAATTTTTTACTATTGGAAACAAAAGTCAAGTCCCCATTTCCCTACCTCCTGCTCCCCTCTCTCTTTACTGATGCCCAACTGACTAAACAACCTCCTTTATCTTCGACCCCCATATGTTGGGCAAATTTTGGTTACATTTATTGAAGATTTTGTCCTTCTCCACTAAAAATCATTCATTTCCCCTTGTACACATTTTTAGATAAATTATATGATTTAGGTTTTTAGTTCCATTTATAAATGAGAATTGTGGAATCATTAGCTACCAAAAAGGATTTTCATAATATTGAAAAATTACATCATTAGATGGAATATTCATGTTTTAACCCACAGATTTAGTTGTGGTATAATTAAATTTTACAATTTTTTATTTTTTGGGTATTTAATTTAATTAAATTTGATGTTGAATTGGTGTTTTCCGATTGCTGGATAATGGAATGTGGGTGTTTCTTACCACCTGAGTGATTTTGACTATTTTTTTCATGCAATGATGGTATATAGAATGATGATAGAAATTTCTTTGAAAATTTGAATTAAGAATGAGTAGTTGTGATGTGAGTGAAATGAAATAAATCCATAGAATTGGGAGGTTCCCTATCATACATCGCACTATTATAAAATTATGTTTAATGTATTCTTTCATCAGATATGTGGTCTCTCTATAGATGGAATCACTCCTTCTAAATTTGTTTGGTCATAGTGAGTTACTCAGAAGGGAGTTTAATTGATTACCCAATAAAACATTCAATTAAAAATTAATTAAAATGGATTCATCCAATTATTTTAAAAACATCCTAGTTTACAAAAAAAATACATTATGATATAGAACATAATATTTCTAAATATTTATTTAAAAATTGATTAGCTATTGAATAAATAAAAAATATTATAATTTTTCCTTTGAAATAAATTTACATGATCAAAATACTACTTGAAAAAAAATAATATAAATTATTGATGTATATGTGTTTTTTATAAGTAAAAAAAATAGTTTTGAACATATAAAAGGTAAAAAAAATAAAACATGTAATATAACGTATTGAATAGAATATTTTTTTTCTAACGTAGAGAACTAGTCCATTACACATGGAGATTAACCACCAAAAACTAGTTTAAATAAATAAATAGTTTCATCCAAAACCTAGATCATGTTTAAAAATAGATTCCAAACTATTTAGGCAACACATGACCTCATTCAAAATTCGATGTTGGAGTAATAAATAGGTCACAAAAGGTCATATATCACTATTATCCATGGGAAAAAAAATAAAATGTCATGGAGGACATCTTCAACTATTTTTTGTGGGAGTAAATATTTAAAAAAAAAATATAGAACAGATATCAAGAATCATCAATTTTAGCATAATATAATGTATGTGAGTGATACAACAATGTATGAACATACATTGATAAATATACTTGAATAAATAAGTGAAACTGGGGAAATATAAATGTGCATGGATGGAAATTATTGGTCTATTTTAGTGTTGATTGTGACTCTTGATTTGATTTTCAGTAAAGATCGAGTTTGGTTCATAAAAACATCAATAGAAAAAATGTGTTGTAGAATGTTGTTCTTGATTGGGGAAATGTGTGGATGTGATTCGGATACATCATCTCATAATTTTAAATTTTCATAAAATGATAACATCATCGTATTGAAATCTGGTTTAGCTATATGTCATTATCCAAATGCATGAGCATTCTTTTGTATATTTATTTCCATAACATGAGAACACACATTCATGGGGGATACATCACCTCTTTTATTCGAAATAGTAGTATATCAATATCCACATGTATCCATATATTTTTATACTTCATAGAGAAATTCTAACACAAGCCTCAAGGCATTCTATAAATCATATAAGAGAATGTCACTAAAATTGAAATTGACATTAAAATAATTTAAATATCAATTATAAGTAATTATAAATAAAGTAAATGGAATATTGGTAGTGTCTTGGTCTTGAAGTGACTCATGGAAAGGTAGTGACTCATTTTCTGATCGTTTCGTTCACATTGATAAATTTTATGTCTGGAAGTGTTTTCATTAGGGTGTCTCATAGATAGTAGTGTCTCATAAATAGATGGAATTTTAATTCACTGGTAATGTCTCATCTGAATGTTATATAACCATATAATTATATGCCATGTAGGTGGTGCAAGAGACATTAGAAATTTAAGAGTAGAAGTTTTTCATCTGACAGTGAGTTATTTTTTGTGGTGCCTTAGCCTTCTTCTAAAACCTATCTTGGTGGTGACTCAATTTAAAGTGTCTCATTCTATTACATATCCATTTTTCTATTCTGATGGATGACCTATATAATGGATAGCCAGGCTTGGCTGTGTGACAGCTTGATGGTGTGTTATCTTGAAGGTGTCTTAAAATTTATGGTGAGTCAAAAATAGGAAATTTCAATCAAATATCTCATATTATGAAACCCTTACAGAAAAAACTAGGACTCCTTAATATCATTAGAATCTTGATTTTGTGATCATGAAAACAAGAATATTATCAATCTAGTTTCGAGTTCAATAGTCTCCCCCTTTTTGATGATAGAAAATCATGACATCATATATATTATAAAAAATGAATCAAGTCATATCTTTCACATTATAATGATATCAATGATAAAGGAAAATCTTAATCATGAAATATCATTCATATTATGTGTAGATGGTATCAAAAATGTAAAGATAAGAAATTGTATAATTGTAATATGTAGAAATAAATACTTATTCTCCATAATAATTTTTCAAAGGGACATTCCATATTGTTCTCCCCATTTTGGGTATATCAAAAAAGAATATGATAATTAGAAATATATAAAGGAAATGAAGTATGAATAAATAGAATGATAATATATATTAATGTAATTATAATAATTATTTATCAAAATGTTCTTATAGAATAACCCTTAAAAGATTTATTATAATACAACAACAGAGATTGGATTTTTCAGAATGATTAATGGGTTCATTTCTTTTTATTTATATCCCAAAGCCTAAGGTAGAAGGATTATCCAGGCCTCTAGTAGTTTATCAAAATGGGATGGAACACCAGAAAGATGTTTAAGATGGATATTTATAATTATAACAATTGGTCCAACATATTTCATAGCTTGTTAAGGAGAAAATAAAAAGGTTGGAATATTGATGGTTGAGGTGCAATTGGATCCCTTCTGAATCATGATCTGAATTCTTCTCCTACTGTAATAGGAATGTCCTTCTGAGATTAAAAATTGGTTTAATGAAGATGTTTAAATTCTATCATGGTATTTATTATAAGGCTAATTTTTTTACATTTTCTTCCATTTAACTTACTTAATGAACTTTCATGTTCGTACATCATCTCAACATTGGAGTCATCTTGTTCTATTGTCTACCATTATTTATAAAGGCCATAACAAAATGAGGAATTATTTTATTTTCTGCCAAAATTCTAAATTTATCCCCATTTCATGCTTACTATATATCCCAAATATATTTTATATGATGACCTAGGTAATTTTCTCTCTGTAAGAATCCATATCCTTAGCATATGATATGATCATCATGCCATTATACTCTATATTCTTCTCAAATATTTTTAGAATCTCCATGGATATGAAAGATTATCCCATAGTAGGAGCACATGAAACAGAAGAATCTTCCTCTCTAAAAACAAGTCTGAATTTGATCAACAACTATACATGGTGTAGTCATATAAGTTGAGGTATACAAAGATACATTCTCAACACTCTCTATGAAATCATACATCGATACATTTATGGAATACATCATCTGATATAGTGAATACATCATATATTTTATGTCTCTAAAAATTATCATATTATCAATCTCAAAATATTTTATGTGATGCTTCATTATAGGTTTTATATGGATAATTACCAACTCATAGATGAAACCTGCAACATTATTTCTGAATTTATTAAGAATAAGATATTGAATTCTCGATAACTTGATGATTTCATATATCAGTTTTTCCCCAAAAATATTTAGGTTATATATTGTGTCTATATTGACTGTAATAGGAAGTATGCTAGTAGAAATAAAAGGAGGAGGATTAGGTTCTCACAGAGAAGAAAATTTATCAAATATTAATTCAATATCAACTTAGGGAATAATTGATCCCTTATGATATCCTTATTTTTTAACCTTGTATCTAAAATAATTTCATGGGAACTCAATTAATATTCCCAATCCTTTTATCATAGGATCAACCCAAATTCCTAAAATCTAAGAAAAAAGTTGAAAGAAGAGGGATGAATAATAATAAGAACATCAGCAATAAAAATAGAGTGTTCTTCTTAACACATGGAGGTAAAATCGGCATCATTACATTGGCACCTTCTCCTTCCTTCTATTCAGCATATTTTGGTTTTCCCTCCTTCCAGCCAACAGCAATTGGTTCATCTCCTTCATGAAATTCAACTAGAGGTTCGTCGGTACCTAGATCAACCAATTTAATGACCCTATCTAGCTCGAAAGAATCCATATCCTATTTATCTTGCTCATATGCATGCTATTCAATAGAAGCTATAATTTAAATTTGTTCCACAATACCAATGTCAGATATTGTTTGACCATTAGTTTCAGAACACGCCTTAACTCCATCAACATATGGGATTTCATAAAAATCATTCCAAAAAAGTTGTATTATCCCCCTCAACACGAGCATATTTTTCATTAAAATGTGGCTCCATGTCTTTATAAAAATATGGCTTCTCTTTTGATTCACTAGGTAAATAAATATGTTTTTTTGAGTATCTCAACTTATTATCAATTGATTCTACCATGTGAACAATAACTCTTAGAAACATCATCATCTTCACATGTACTTATAATTCTATTTTCATTTTAAACATCTTGTTCCTCATCATCATAATATTACTCTTTATTGAAAGATTTATAATCTTATTTTAAATTGTTCCTCATCAGAAACATGAATTTCTTCATTACCACATCATATAAAAAATATCTTATAAGAGGTATACTATATGGACATGGATCTCCATATGTAATCATTGGTGATTTTGATTACATGTCTGGGTCACATCCTTCATCAATAGAAGTTTCCATTTTCACTTATTCTTTTCAGAAACACAAATATTCCTCCTTAGTGTATTCTATAACCTCAACAAGCATTATAAAAGGATCAACAATATCCCTTGGTTTAGTGTGATAATTCACAAGGATAATCTCTGTAAAAATATTATCATTATCACCAACCCATTATATCATTCAAGTAATCTTGGTAATTCTCATTCCTGAAATGATATATCATGAAATAAATAATCCCCAATGTCTATAATTAATTAATCATTCTAAAAAACAAGTGAATTGGAATTTTACATGGTATAAATTAGTTTATTGTATATCAAAGAGTAAGTGCATGAAGTATGTTTAATAATCTCACAAATATAATATAATTAGGAATATTCAGATATTTATTTTGTGTCCCCTTTTCATCAGACACAACAATTATACATCATGAAAATACAAGGTGAAAAAGTAATATTTTCTAAGATACTATATATGTTATAAAAACATAAAGTAAAAATTAATCTCTCTATGTAATCCAGCATCCATTGGTCTTATGATTATTCCATATTCTATATGATCTAGATGATTATCATTATATTAAATTAAATTACTTCTAGTTATGATCACTTAATGATATTAAAAAAATCCTACATGTGGCCCCCAAAGAATTCATCCCACTACATTGAAGTGAATACCACTTTCCTACCTTTAACACTTGTTATTATCCAATTATATTAAATTTAGTCCCATGAAACTTCCATATTCTAGTAAAAATAATATACCAACCTAGGATAATATGGTCTGTCATTTGATGAGAACTAGTTCATCAATCATTGTCCATGTATAATATTGATCAAAAGTGACATAATAAAAAAAATCAATTTTGATTCAACATCCCATTAAACTGCTATGAATATATTTTCATTCTCTTAGAAAATATGTTCTATGACATCTAATACAATTGACTTGATCATATGTTTATTTATTGTTCTTGATTCTTCTAGCGATGACACTAAGGTATGTTTTTTTCTTGTAATTAATTTTGGTTCAACAATCTCAGTCAACGGTCTAGATATGGTTTGAATGTTTGAAGGCTGGGAAAATAGAGGTCGCTCAAGGCTCATGAGTGAGTGGAAAATGGGTATTGTTATTTTCTCATGGTGTATTAGAAATACACATATTGACATTTTAATCATTTGGGATTTTAGGTATCCCAAAATCTAAATAAAAATTGAAAATAGACAGAATACACATTTCAGATTACACATTTAAAATAAAATATAAACATATAAAACATAAAACCATATAGTTCAACAATTTAGAAAAAATGTGTATAAATCCATGAATCTAATATTGTGACCATACAATAGTGAGTCAACCATAACATTTATATGAACATGTCAGTGTGTGAACCAAAATTGTGTGCTCGACCACATTGTGTTTTCACAATAACTATGGTGTGTAATACCAACGACATTTTCATTGAAAATTAAACTCAATCAATTTTAATCATTACTAGTTCATGATTGATATAGATCATCCTTTGATAATAAAATGTCATAGAAAAAATATCAGGTAATGAATTTAATATACTTATATACTTAATAGTGATATCTCCTTTTTTAAAATGCTCTCTCAAAAATTCATTCCTTATATCAATGATATTTGTTGTTGATTGTGAAACTGGATTATGGTAAATTTTAATTTCCCTTATGTTGTAACAGATTATATTGACATGTCAAAATTAACATCCACTATCTTATAATGTGTGTTTGATACAAATTATATGTCCACAAAAATGTAGTTATCTATATATTTTGTATCATCCTTAGGAAATTCAACATAATTATGTTTTTCTATACACCAGGAAATTAGAGACTTTCCCAAAAAGTGGGATGTTCTTGAGGTTATTTTATAATTCAACATGCATCCATGAAAATCGGAATTATAGTTACTCAATATATAAAATGATGGGCCTCTAGGGTAAAATAATAATAAAAATTAGTTGTATACTTTAGGTATTTGAAATTTCATTTATCATAATTAATATGTGAAACTTTACGTTTTTATTGAAAATGAGCCCACATATACACACTAAACATAATATATGGTCCAAAAGGAGTCATATAAGGAATACATCCAATTACGCCTCTATAAATTGTTTGATCTAAATATTTCATAGCTTCATCAAGATCATATTAACATGTGGTAATTATAGGAGTATCACTAATAATAGGGATTTCCAAATTAATAATTCATAAAATAGATAATGTATATTAAGTTTTATTAAATATAGATCCTTATTTATTTTGAAATATTTTGAATCTATGAAAATATTTCTGTGCACTAATTAAACTCGTGTTATACTCAATTTTCTTTCTTTTTCAAAAATAAATACATAATGAATTTCATGAAGAAGAAAAAAAATATTATCAATATATATTTGTACTACTAATAAAATTTTTGAAATTTGCTTAATTAAACGTTTTGGATGATTTATGCATTTTCAAAAAATATATGAAAAAAAATTATTCTAAGTCTATCATACCAAGATCTAGGCACCTATTTTAAACCCTAAATATTTTATTTGAATTTAGAAAAATAATTTAGAAAATTCAGATTTTTTAAAAATGGTGGTTATTCAACAAAAACAACCTCAACTATAAAACCATTATGGAATTCAATATTGAAGTACATATGATGATGTTTATATGTAGATGTTCTATATATAAAACATGGATTCTAATATACTAATATCTACCTATTGCTAAAATAGTTTCCTCATATTTTGTTCCATCCCCCGGAATATATCCCTGTGTAAAATGTCTAGACTTGTTTATAACTGTAGTGATTGTATCATCTATCTTGTTCATAAACTCCTGATTAGATCCAATATATATGGTCTCCAGGGGTCTGTATATATGTTCCAGCAATTTATATTAATAAAATTTATTTAGATATTCTTGTATAGACATCATCTTTATTTCATCATTAATTTATTCATTGATATTTTTATGTCCAATTTGAGATATGAAAGATTTTTGTTCATCCTAAATTTATAGATAATATATAGTTTGAGTACCTATATCTAAATATCCTACAACAAATACTATAGTATATTACTTAAGGGTTATAACTGTTCAAGAAATGGATGGTCTGGTTACATCTAGTTTTACATATTTAGGTTCTCAACATTATGGAAGGTCATTAGTACATGATTATTTTTCTACCTTTTTTTTACAGAATATTATAAAGGAATGAAATTTAAGTATAAAGTTGAAAAACCACCCAAATGATTTATTAGGATGTATTAGGCTCATGTGGATCTGCCTTATAAAATTTTACATTAACGAATTCTCCAACTGTTTTTGTGCTCTACCTAAAGACTCTATAGGCTATGCTAGAAATTGAGTAACTAAGGAAAATTCCTCGATCAAATTTGGAGGAAATTTTTTGAATATCATCATTATTATTAAGAATAAATACTTTTCAAAACAAGTATAATGTAATTTAACTAATTATTATTATTATCCCAAAGATCCTAATGGGTCCCCTTGAGGATAGGTATATTAAAAAATCAATTAACGATATTACATGTTTTATTAATGACTTCTTCTCAAAACTATACATGCATTTAATACTAATTTTACATGGCACAATAAATCTATTGAGAAGATCAATTTATATTTTCCAAAACACTAATCTAGTAGGGGTTTCTAGGAAAATAGAATAAATGTGTGTAGATATTTTGTGAGAAAAATTATTTGAAATATTTATTTTGAAACTAATGACTGTTGTAACTCCATAATAACATAATTTTAAGTCCATCATGTTTTTCTACACACATAGTATTCATGGAAATATAGGAGTACACATCACCCTTGTTGGAAAAAAATAATACCCAAGTATAACTTTAAAATTCATCTATTTTTTCATAAATATAATGGTTCCCATTAAAAATAGACACTCAATAAGGTCTAAATAAGACCATGTGATCCAACTCGAGAGGTTTGTGAGTTGAATATTCATTATTTAATTTTTGTGAAATTCAGTGTTCTTCACCTTTTTAGCAAGGGTTATAGAATCTATCATTTTCAAACTATGTATTTGGTAGATCCTAACTAACCATTTTATAGTTAGCTTCCTATTTGAGTGAAAATTGTAATATACTAGTAAATTATGCCAATTACAAGACCCTATGTTAATGGTACATTGGTCATAATAAATTATGGAATCTAAATAATATAAGTCAAAAACTAAAATATTAACATTTATAGAAGAGTTAAAAAATTAATAATTTCTCTTATAATAAATTACTCATGCATCAATTAAAAATTTAACATAAAAACCCACATCACCTTTGTGAGAAATAATATGATGATTATATTTTATTCCATCGACATATAAAATAGTAGAAACTAAAACTGTATTATTGTTACAAATTTGTCCTAGGCTGAGGATTTTTCATTTTTCATTTCCAATAAATGCGACATGGCCACTGTTATCCTTGAAAAGGATCTTGAAACATGAACAAAATAATTTCATTTATATTGAAGAATAGTTGTATATATACCGTATAATTTTATACGATGTTTTCATGAAATTTCAATACTAAACAAATTTTATACAATGAATGATTCTGGCACTCAGATTTCTTTTGCCAATAAATATTAGTAATTAAGAACTTGATAAGATAAAATTTCTTAATTAGAACCCTATACTCATATTGTAATCCTTTGATATAAAATGATTATTTGGTCCTTTGGACAAATTATTTAATAAAATAATCTCATGTGTGGAATTAGGAACAATGTTTTTGAAATTATCAACTGTCTATGCTCAAATCCTATTCAAATAACATATTTGAGAGACATTATTACCTAATTTTTTTAATCTATTTTATCCCATAAGATAACATTTATGGATCATTATTTAATTTTCCATCTAAATGTTTTACCTCTATGTTTTCCATTAGATGTTGAGCATGTGTCTTTTTTATATAGGCAGTTTATGTTCTCAATTTTCAAATAAGGCATGTTGTCTTTTAATACCATTCTACATATCCTAAATCTATTTATATGTGTCTTATAGCAAGTGAAAGTATTAAAATAAATCAACATTACCCTTATTATATTAATCATGTTCATCATTAAAAATATCAAAATGATGAACCTGGAGAATATTATAAATAGTTGGTAAAAGATGTACCTAATTGAATTTGGACATGAATAACATATTTTCTCAATATATATTTTCATCAGGAAATGAATAAAATATAGTAGAGCTATCTATAGATGCACTCCAGGGGGATTTGATGACCTTCAAATATATTATGTCATTTTCCACATATTTTATGTATAATAGAGCTTTGGATAGAAAAATTTTATATGATATTTCAAAATACATTCATAGAAAACAACATTTTTGGAGAATATTTTTTTCCATTATTTCTTAAAATTTCGTAAATTTCCATAATTTTTATTATAGTTGTCATTTATGATGAACTATTTCCTTCTATAAGTCCTTTTAAATAATCTTAATATGTGTACCATATTCTAATCTCTTTCTAGTGGAGATAATCTATCACTTGAATTGGAATATTTAAATTTCTCTATTTCTTTTTTCTATTTGGATGCATTATCCTTGATGGCTAAAACATTCTGTTAGGTTAGTCATCTTCATCACTATTTAACTTTTACTCTTCTTCATACATCACATTCTTACAAAAAAACATATTTTAGGAATATTAAAAATATCGTATGATTCTCTAATGGAAATTGATGTTACTCTTCATCCATCATGTAAGAATATCAATAGAACAATGATTTTATCCCTAAAAAAAATATTTCAAAGAGATATTATTCTATTGACAATTTTTTTGATTCTTATATACATTTCAAAGATAGGTAAATCATCATTCATCTTAAAATTTTCATCCATAATTGTATATGTATTTAATATCATTCCATTATTATTAGAGGTTCCCTCATATGAAATACAAATTGCTTTCCAAATCTCAATGGATTTTTTTTAGAATATACTCTATTAAACTCTTTATTTCATAGTGAAAAATATAAGGAATACATTGATCAATAGTTGTTATTGTAAGGTAACATCGTCACATCATCATAATCTTTCATATCACATTCTGTTTTAACATTTTCATCTTCAATTTGAAAACAAATATAAAAAACAATGCTTTTAGTATACATTATCATCATTAATTTATATTGATCGATGTTATTACCATTGAAAATGGAGGTCTATTTGCAAGAAAACCTTCCTGTCTTGAATAAATATTTAAACAACAAATTTTTTAACTTGTTGAAATTATTTATCATTAATGATTCCAAAAAAATAGTAGTTTAATAATATTTTATAACATTAATACTGATGAATATATGAAAATTGATAACAATTTTTTGTCGAAATAAATAACTAAATAGTGTGGTGATTTGAGTACTTAATAATTGATTTGATAAAAATTGGTTAAACAAGATTCCCCAAGTGATCTAAAAAATATCCCAAATTACCAGAAAATTAATAATGATATATTTTATAATCATCATAATGATTTCTATATATATTTATTAGATCTTGTATAATTTATATATAATATTGATTGATCCATTAGAATCAATTTATGTGATAAAAATAAATTAATTACAAAAATTGAGATAATATTTCAATATATATATTTTGGTTAAAATTAATTTATTTTTCAGTTTTAAAGAAGAAAAATGTAACACAAAATTAAAACACATGATAGAGTGTTATAAATACACATAGTTCAGTCTCATCCTACGATCTATTCCTTTCCACTAGGATATCACCATCCACCATGTAGTTTATAAATATAAATGATATGTTCCACAACCTAGATCATGTTTATATACACCTTCCACAATGTTCTGGTCACACATGACATCTTCCATAGATATAAGTTGTGGTAAAAACAAATATTACACTCATGGAACTCTACCACTATTATCTACTGGTAATCAAATAATAAGACACACAATGACCTCTTTCACTATTATCTATGGTAGTACATTTGTAATAAGTTTTTGTAGAAGATTTCATGAAACATTTCGTTTAGAATAAAAGAAAATATGTTTATGATAAATTAGAGAATGAAAACACCCTTCTCAATATGTATGAAAAAATAAATACAACTAATAAATCTAAAAATGTAAGGATATAAATTCTCAGTGTGTTATAGTGAAGCACATTACTCTTGATTTCACTTGATTTAAAGCTCGAGTCGGGATCTAGAAAACATTAGTAGAATAGTGTGTCAAATCACCATGTTATTGATTGTGGGAAATAGTTTATATGGATTATATTAGGCTCTCTGACTCGAGATTTTGAAGAATTCATTTTTTCATATCTTCTTCAATTTTTAATCGGGTTCATCTTTATGGTATGATATTTACGAAAGAGCTCTAATTTTGTGTATTTATATTTCTTGCACTCAAGCACACAGACACACAAAAGGAACTCTACTTACACTTTTATTTTCATCATTAATAGGAAGAATATCAACACACATTCTAAAATTGTAGTTCCACATATATAAAATTTGAACCATTCTTCAATGCATTATGTCAATAATTTAAGAGAAAATAATTCAAATAAAAGTTGGTAATAAATTAAATAATTTATCCCTTAAAAATAATTAAAAATAATGATAAGGGAATAGTGGTGGTGTATTTGTTTCATGATCAATTGTGATATGTTATTGACTCATTGTCTGATAGAGTATTCCACTATTCAAAATATTATGTCTCCTAGTGTCTAGATGATGGTGTCTCATAGCTATTATTGTCTTATACTTAGAAAAATATTTTTTTCAATGGTGGTTCATCTTCAAACTATAATTCATCCTTTCGGTGGTAGGTTATTCTAGAAGTTTCTTAGACAATACCATTTTAACACATGTGGGGTGTTCTATAATAATATGATATTTGGGATGGTGTCTCACCCTTTGTAAAAAATCTATCTTTGTAGTGACTCTTGTGAAATTTTCTCATTCAAATAAATTACAATTTTTCTATTTTGAGGGTCACACATGTAGGATGTCATTTACCATTTGCAGTGGGATACTTCAAATTGTGTCATCTTGATGGTTCTTTACCTCGAACTATCACTCATACATAGGAAACATTTATCTACTATCTCAGATTATCAAATACATATAGAAAAAAACATGAAAATGTTTAATATTATTATAATCATGATTTTCCATTCATCAAAACAATAGGGGAAAAAGATCCATATATTGTCAAAAAATATCATTAATTATTTTATTTAACTTATTTTTCCATCATTAACTAAGAAAAAATCCCCAAGCACAAGAGTGGACACTTTTTCCATGGATTGACCTCTATACTAGTGATGGTTGAGGCCTTAATTAAATAAGTATTCTAAAAGGTACACATTCCCTATGGGGTGATAAATAATGGTTTAATTTAGAATGTTTATATCTTAGAATGGGTTTTCATATTTGTATCTAGATACCAGTGAGGGATTACAAGAGATTAACAACATAAGGATTAGATATTTGGTAACCTCATGATGTTTAATCTTTTTGGGATATTTGAAATGAAAATGGGGTGATCATTCTTACACCATAAAGATCATATTTAATAGGAGGCTGGACTATATGAAATTTGATATATTTATTATAATTGAGAAATGAAAATGGATTACTTGGGAATGGAATAAAATTGAGACCATCTATACTGTGAAATATGCCAAGGATTCTAGTTTTTCATTGATGTGACCTGTGGGTATCCAATGGGTTCTTCATAGAAATTACCAATGTAAATAGTGTGTGTATATGATATTGGTAGGGATGATTACAAGTTCCTCTATTGAATCTAAATCAATGATACAATTTAGGATGCATTCAGATTGACACCACACTAAAAATACATAATTATATAAAAAATGGGATTCCTAGGACAATCATTTTAGATTTAGAAATTTAAATTGATAATATCTAATTATTTATGAAATTATACTAGTAATCTTACGTGATATGGTTTCTAATTCCTTGGATAAGATCCCATGATTATTTTGTGGTGTAGTTTTGAATGCCTGGGATACCCACCCCTAATTTAGAAGATATATTTTCATGAAATTATATGGACATGCTCCTTGAATATTTACATACAACTATGGTAATATATTCCTATAATAATAATTCCATATATTTAAAAATTATATTTTATTATCACATTCATGCTTATAGGAATAAAAAATTATGTTGGAAGGGGATTCCTTAGAGACATTCCATAGATCAAGGTGGTGGGAAGCATAGTCAAATGTGATTTTATCATAGATTTAATTAATAGAACATCTTATAATGATGTGTATTAATGTTTTTGGTGATGGAAATAAATTTGATATTTTTTTATTGTATTACTTATATATAACAATTGGATCCATTTATGATTTTGTTTAGCTAGTCATTGATATTTTCCTTATATCAAAATTGAATTGAAGAGAAATCCATTGAGAGATTTTAAATGTATAAATTTTATGTGACACCTTCTTTGTATTATATCATATATTTTTATGAGTACCCATTAGTTTTGGTTTTCCTTGTCTTCCAAATCATGTTTTTAAATAGAATGCACATTTTTACATAGTTGGCCACTTTGGTCACACCCTTAAACATGACTCGGCTACTTTTTATGTGTTCTAGCCCTCTATTATATTCATTTGTACTGGAATTGATATATCACAAGATATTAAATCACTATTTTGGATTCCAAATAGTGATAAGGGATTCGTTTATGTGGATTTCATCGAGAATGTTCTAGTTTATTGAAAATTTTGCTATATAATTGGTCACTTTGTAGGATAATGTGAGAACCAATGTTTGACACATTTCCCTATCTCTTTTCAAATATGTGTGGGTTGAAAATGATACTTCAAAAAGGGAGTCTATTTCCTATGTTGGGGACCCTATTGATGGAAATACTGATAAGGTCTCTACAAGTTCTCCTATTATTCTTCCCCCATTACCAGTATGTTCAGTTTGGTAGAGGAAGTGTGAAATGAACAAATTTCAAAGAAATAAAAATAAATATTACGTAAACCACAACATTTGGATGTAAAAATAAATAAAATATGGGGAGGAGGAATATTATAAATAAGGCTCAGAAAATATATTCAAGATTCTTTTTATAATTAATTCCAAAATAAGTAAGACTTCTCGAAGTCAACTACTAGAAAAGGGAAAAAATCCGTGATTGAGTCAGGTAGTTCCATCACTCTGAGTGCAATGAAATACCATAAATTTAGGTATTACTAAAATATTGAAAGACTGATAGTCACAATATTCCTACCAACATATATGAATTAAAATAATATTTTACCCCCACAACCCATGTCTAGTAATGAATTTTTTGCATCCTGTAAATCATCTAGCTCAGAAGTCACTACTTGTGATGATGAAGAAGAAAGTGATAAAACCTTTAAGAATTATAACCAAATATAAGATAAATTATATTTCTCAAAGAATATTGACTCATGGAGGGAATATAATGATACAACTACCTTCTAAGAGTAAAAAAATGGATAGATGTCTACTAATACATAACTTTATATCGAAAAGATGTTTTTTCAATGTTGTAGTAGAGTTTATGAAAGAAAAAAAAATCATCTTGAAATTTATTTCTTTGAATTGGATCATTTATTTATGATTATGATGTGTTATGTTTTATTTGATTTCATAATTAAACATTGTTTAAGCATTTTTGTTGATGGATTTTCTTTCTGTATTCCTATATGATGGATGACTTCTGGATATTCAATTTTTAAGATTGGAAGGGATTCATTTGGTTTCCCAACACATATGCTGACTCCATGGAATGAATTATTCTATAACATTCCCTTCATTTCTCCAAATATTTATAGTTCATAACCTTATGAAAGTTCTTTTACACTATCTGGAGATTTTAGATTTGAGTTTATAATGGCTTTTCCTAGTTGGTTCCTACTCACTCATCAGTAGAAGATCATTGGCTATATGATTTGTAGACACACTGCTTCCACATAACAATGCATGGAATATCATTCGTGATACTTCTTATTAGATTTCTTCCAATACAATTGTAATTTACATTGAGGATTTTTATGATTATTCATTTACATATTTCATTGGTTTTGTTTCTTTTTATTTGTATTGTGGGTTACAACCCCTGTTTACTGGTTTTGTACTCTTAGACTACTCAATTGTAATCCCTTCAAAACCCATGTTGGTTTAAATTCATTACACATCATGATTTTATTGTAACCCTTATTATTTAATAAATTTCACCGGGACATGATCTAGGTGACCGGTTCATGTCAATACTTTTCACTCTCTCTCAATATATCATCGAATTAGATGTATAAATTTCATACACTAGTTCATTCAATTTGAATAACATGTATTTGGGTTATAAAACATAGGACATTCTACGTTTATTTTACCCACAATAATTGATCTTCATTATAGAATACATGCTAAAAAAATTTTATATGGGAATTGTATTTTTAGCAATATATTTGTTTAATTATAAGAGAATCAAAAAATTTAGAAGAATACGGTTACATCCGATCTTGGTATGAATAAAAAAATCAATATATCGGTAGTTGTTTTTTATTTATACTAATATAGTTTATTTAATTTTTTTATTCTTTTAATATAACATGATTATTCATTATTTTCAGGTTATGTATGGGACCACACTTCTAGTACCCCACTATTTTATAATCAAACACAATGTGGTTTGAAATGAAACACTAGAACTATACGGAAAAAACTGATTATATGATTAGGTGGGAAAATGCGAAATGTAGTTTGATCAAGTGGGACAGATCAAATAGTATTTGAGAACATGATGGGGTGAGGATTAAAGAGGATGTAAAGATGTATTTTTTGTATTATCTTCAATGTTTTTGAATTTGTAGTGATCCAAGTGGGTGATAAATAATGTAGTGTGATTTAATAACTGAATAGAAATCGCCTTTAATTAAATACTATTGGATCTTTTTACTGGTATGAGAAAATATTTTTTTGGTAATAGATGATATTAGATTATTTTCATTATGATTATTTTTATTCTTATATGGTAGCATAATATCCCAACATTGAAACACTATAAGTCTAATCTATGTGATGAACCAAAAATGTATGGGGAGGAATTAATAAAGACAAATGCAGATTTCTACTCTGATAACAATCATGTTATTCTCGTTGGTGGGATGTTAAAAAACATAATATAATATTTATCCAAAGAAAATATTAATGATGAATCATAGATCCACCCATTTAATATTCATTTGACATATCTACATAAAATTTATCATATATTCATTGTCTAATATCATAATGAATATTCTACCCATAGATGAATTAAAAATACTGTAATGCATATAGTTAAAAATATTACATTATAATTTCATGCCACATACATCAAATATATTATAATATAAAATATTTAATCCATTTTTTACTAGTATTGATCTTTCATTCAATCATTTTTTCAATGGTATTTCTCTATCAATGACTACATGATATCATCACTATGTTTTCATCAAACATTTATTTGATTATATTAGAGGGAAAATTATACGTAGTAAAAAATCAATCCTAATTATTGCAATTCCATAGTTAGGCTATAAAATTCTATATCACAACACCAATAATCCAACTGTTCTCTTCCCTTAATAATCCACCCCTCAAAAACCAAATTTAATACACTTAAGTGAAATTTAATAAATGTAATAGAAATAATTTTCTTCACACACTAATAATATATATTAATTAAAATATAAAATATCACATAATATACAAATTATATAATTCATATTAAAAATTACTTATTAAATTATTTATATATGTAATTATATAAATTCAAAAATATATGAACACACACAATTTATAAAAAAATTATAACAATGTATTAAAGTTTTAGAAATTCAAAAAAAATCAGAAATATTACTACAAAAATATAAAAATATGGCCCCATTTCCAATATGGGGACATAAAATATCAGGTTTCCTTTAATAGTCAAAAACAAAAAAGATTCACAAACTTCCGAAGTTAATGATCATGGTATCCACATCATGTACGATCCAAAGAATCATCTAAACATTAATTAATCAGTGATATATATTATCTATATTTATAAATCATGTAATACATCACATAAATTTATATTCATCATTCCAATTTTTTTTTAAAATTAAATAACCATTTAGAAAATTAATCAATACATTGTGAATTATGGGTTGTTTTATAATAAAAAAAATTCCATGCTAAAAAAGTTTTTTGTCTACATCATAGTTTTATGTCTCACTTAATCAATACATAATCATGTCCAAATAAATGTATAATATGCATAAAAATTCCATGAATATCATATTAACAATTCTGAATATGAATCAACATTTAAGGAGTCCCATTTTTACATCCTTTGTCATTTGTTCGCAATAACCCTCATATGAAGAGTTAACCTTCATATATGATAACTATTTTTCTTGGAGGATAGATATATGATATTTCATATCTGTAATTATATAAATATACACTATTCGTTCATCAATACAATATTCCCATTTTCGCACTTCATGTCTTTAATAAAAATTTATATTTTTTATATAATTTATGAAAATCATTAGTTAATAATATTCTATAAATGGAATATAATATTTAGTGTAATATCATCAAAATATAGTTGTACAACTTACCTTAATTAGCATATAAATCAAATAATTATCATATATTTACTGATGATTATTTTTATATTTCAATAAATTATTCAATATTATATTTATTAAAATTTATAATAATAATAATAATTTTTTTCATATCCTCATTGAAAATCTAATGTTGTCACTTAAAACTCATGTATATATCATTATTTAGTAATTATTTCCAAATAAAAAAGTTAATTTTTAGGGAAATAAAAATATATAAAGATTACTATTATTATTTTTAGCAATAATTATGTATATCATCATTATTAATTGTAATAATAACATTAATAATTTCAATCAATTCAATAGTTGATCCCCAATACCAAAATAGAATTTCATCAGATACTAATATTTGTCAATTCCAACATGGGATCATGAGGTAGTTTAAATATCAATGGAAAATTTGATTATACAAATGTTACTAAAATCCTGAAAATTGTATTCCATTTCTCATGGTATTTCAAAAAAGAGTTGAAATGAAATCTTACCATCAGAAAATATCCAACCATTCATCCATGAGAAACATATGTGTTCATCCAAACTTCTGTGGCTATATAGTACCACCACATCTTGTAGTTTTTGTGCTACATTTTCTTCACGAAAACTGAAACCTTGATCAATGATAGATAAATCTGTTATTATTTATAAAATTTTTATATTTTCTTCATATCAGTACATGGGTTAAAGAAATGTACATTTTAATACAAGAATAAATAATTAATCAACAATAATAATACAAATAATGATTTATTGTACTTAAAACATTTGTATTTATGAGTTTCTAATATCCATGTCGAGTCACTACGTTTTTTCTTATTGGGTTTATTTTAATAAAATAAAAATAATGTTATTAAATTTTCATTTTTGTATCTTTGTAGATACAATTATTTCTACCTATTTTAAAAAATTGAATCAAACCACCACTCAAGTACTTAATATTAGATAAAATTAGTATAATGAAAAACCATTTAGAAATAGAAACATCATTAGACAAGGAAATATAAATATAAATAATGTCCTATAAAATTTAGTTAAAGACCACCTAATATTAGAGTAAATTTATAAATATTAAAATTATTTATAAGAATAGAATAAAGATAAATTTAATATTTATGTAAATATAATTCTAGTACATTCATAATTGTTTATTAATTATCAGAATTTATTTTAATGTTACACATACATGGTTCAAAGATATGAACAAATTTGAAAATTATGGCGTAATAAAAATTGATAAAATTAATCAAATTAAAAAACTAAACCTCAATACCTATTCGGAACCCAATTTACAAAATCTTATCTACTAAATGGTCAACAACATCATGACATTTATATGTAATTATTCTTTATCAGAAATGAAGTAGAAATACGTATTAAGGGAATTATTTAAGGATTAAAAATAATTCATATCAAAATAGAATTTTTTTAAAAACATTAACTAAAAATTTAGTAATGTTGTCACACTAACATCAAAAATTAATTCTATTGTAAACACACCATTTATGTCAATATGAATATACATTGTTTATAATTTTATCCCCAATTAATTATAAAATTAAAAGTCTTCCCATTTCATTCAAAACACTGTATTTTCATGTAGAAAATATGTAGATGATAATAAAATAACTAGAGGACCTTATTTATTAAATATGGGTACTTGTGAATCCAAATAATGTGAAGGGGTTGTAAAATCTCTTGAAAATACTATTAAATTACTACTTACAATCCATATTAATATATTATATAAACATCACAACTATTAGTAATGTAATTTCTACTATTATATAAACTTATATTTTGTAAAAAATGTATGTCAAAAAGGATAATTACTATTTATTTATCATTTTGATCCTCTTTTTTAGGGAAGGAAAAAATTAATCTACATAGATATAAGATTTTCGAAAAATTAAATAAATTACTAATGATGGAATGGAAATGATACTTATCATGTCAGGAGAATAAATATTGTTACTTATCTAATTAACATAGTATTATTTATTAATTAAGAAATTATAAATCTAATAGTGATTAGATTAAAATTAATATAATTTTTTTTGAACATTTATTTTTATCGGATTCAATTATGATAACAAAATCTCAATCACCTAGAATAAATTATTAAAATTGGTTTTTATTATATGCACTCTTATGAAATACCTGACGAAGTATGATATTAATTCTTTACTAAAATATAATTTTCATATTTTATTAATTAATAACGAAAACATAATTTCTTGGTAAATATATTCATATATAAAAATTAGTTTAATTTAACAAAATATTTTTATTACCATTACATTATATTTTACTAACACAGTACATTACTCAATGTGTATTTGTTATAAACTCTAAAAAAGATAATTGGGAAATAATGGGTATTATGATTTTCGATTTGATTCATGTGATGATAAAAATAATTTTTAGTCAATTTATAAACTTTACATTGTTGAATTAATTGAATAATTTCCCTTATTTATTCGGAATAATCAGCTTTCTTAGGGCCATGATGTTTTTTTTTTGTTAACAAAAAAAATTATGATTGGAAGAACATCATTATTAGTTGTTATAAAATATATTAATTTAAATATATATTATATTTTATATCTTTTAAAATATACTAGAATGATTATAATATTCAACAAAACATTGATACCATAAAAATAATTTTATATGTATAATTAGTGGGTCACATCTCTTTTGAATAGATATGAAGAAAAATTGTTTCTCAATTTCCTCTTTAGTATGTCATATATATGACATGTATTAAATATTCTAAACACATATTAAATTATTTTAGTCCCATATAAATTTTTTGTACAAACATTAGATATTCATTTTAATGAATTTTTTTCCTTAATTATGATCTTAACTAATTCAGCCTTTTGGTTATAAAAATCCCCTTTGATGATAGATTAACAATATTCTATTAGGGTTTATTTCAACTGGTAGAGTTTTTAGTTTTAATTATATGATTATAATATTAAATGATGGAAAAATATAATATGTAATACAAGTTACATTAATGTATATGTTTATTCATATTGATATTAATTTATAATAATTTTCCCAAAATTATAACTACCATTTTTTAATTACACATCATTTTCAGGGAGTAAATTGAAGAATAAATAGTTCTATATATTTTAAATTTATTCAAATGATTCCAACCATTACTTTATAGACCATAATTGAAATTTATAATAGTTTATAATGTTATCATAAAAAGTAATATATTATGGTTCCATTAATATTTATTCTGAACACATGTTTTTTTATTTAATATGGTATTTTGTATTATATAATATATTTTGGGCTGTAATTATTTTAAATAATTGTTCCAAATGTTATAATTTGATGATTAAATAGTTTTATATCGATTTTATGATTGTTGATTATTCCCTAATAAAAATTCTGTGAGTTTTTCTATAGGATAACATTACATAGTGGATTCATTAAATTGAAATTATCTATAAAAATCATTTTGATATCACTGATGTGCATAGAGAAGGGAATCTATTAGCCAATAATTTACTTATTATTTTAATCTTTACATGATGATTTTGTTATGTTTATCATACCATACGTTTCATCAATTGTTTTTTTTTAAATATAATGTTATATGTATACATTAATATTTGTCACTATGAACAATTATTTATACTCAATTTTGTTTGATATGTTGTTATACCAATATTAGGTTCTATTTTAGTTAATAAATATTTAGGAGTGATAAATTATCTCTATTTAAGATATATGGTAATTTATTTTATTATCAATATTTTTATAGTTTTCATAACATGACTATTATAATTTCATATATTATTCAATTAATATATAATATCAAAATATTGATATATTATAAGCTCAACTATCCTCGTGCTTTGAAATTGTAACTACACTATAATCAAATAAATTTTTGGGGGTATGTGATGGGTAACCATCTAATGATCATGCTTAATTATTGTGGTCTTTGATATAAAAATATATTCTTAACTATTATTATAATAATAATTAGACAAAAATAACTAATAAATCAGAATAATAATAAAAATACAATTTAGTATATGTTTTAAAAAAATATTAGATATTGTAATAATAATGTATTTAGTCATAGAATTTTATGAATAAACATTTTTAAAACTAGAAAACATAATTATCTATTTATTAAAATATTAATTGTTACAACAAGGATGTCTACCTATGTTATTTTTTCAAAATACGTTTCTACACATGTAGTTTTTAGTTATTTAATATTGATTTGTATTATAAACATATTCAAAAAGACATCGATATACATTTATTTCATATGTTGACATATGATAATTCAATTTTACTATATGAAACATAATGATGAGTAAAATTATATAAACACATCTCGTATAATGATATAGAATTATTTCATATTACATGAGAAGAAATGTAATTATAAAAGTTCAACTGATATGCTTAAATTACGATATTTCTAACTATGAAAAAACAATTCTTCTAAATTTTTTTATTGACAACTAAATTAATAATATTTTTATGATTTTTATATGGTTTTCAAAACATTGGAATAAATATTTAATATTTTAGGATTCTGGGTTATTTTTTATAATTTAAAAATATATTCTTTAAAAACATATATTTTTTATATTTCTTATGCAATATTCATTTTTTTAATCCTTTTTTTGGAGTTTAGTATTATAAAAATAAAATGGATTGATACAAAGTTGTTGAACACATTTTATCTCATACTATCATTATATGTTTGATAATGTCTAAGAATATGGATCAACTTTTTCTCTAAAAATATCTATACAATCAACACCTAGAATACATGATGATAAATAAGTAAAAAATTAATTTTAATAACATAAAAATAGTTTATTATTATAATACATTAATTCTCAATCATCTAGTGATGGAGATACTTTAATATAGTATTATGTCTAGTGATGTGATGATGAGTACCACCATTCAAGAGAAGGCATGGATTGTGTCCTTTTTTGAAGTAATGGTTGATAATATATATATATATATATCCATATATTTATAAATATATATATTTTATTTTTATCCTCATTTACACATGATGAAAAAAAAATTGGTAGTAACCGGTTATCATTTTTTCAATTAATTTATCTAGTTACAATGTTATGAATCATTTAACAAAAATGGACACACATATCTATATTTATGACTATATTTAATTATTAAAATGTTTGAATAGTTCCTATGGAAAAAATTTCTAAATTGAAAATATCTAAATTCTACTAAATGTGACACTTATTCTCTCTTTTCCATGACATTCACACCAAAATAACACAAACACACATGTATAGTGAAGGTCCACATACATTTCTATATAAAAACACATATTTTCATGTTTTAATTACTAAGTCTAACATGCACACATTCTACACTAATGCACAAGATACCTTGAGTTGGCTTCGGGTGGAATAATAATGCTCCAATATCCATTAGTTTAGTGTATTTGGAACACTTACACACCAACAACTATACTCACTATTGAAATAAATATTGTGGAATTTATCATACATTAAAGAGAATTAAAATCAATTTTAGATACATGTACATGATATACATACGCTATTTTGTTCATGAATTATGTAAGAGTGTAACAGTTACATGTATACATACTTTTTTTTTGAATAATTTTTTAATAATAATGCCTCTTTGTCCTTGATTTTAAACACATGGATAACAAAAATATATATATAAAAAGAAAAATTAATAAAATATATCTTGAAATTTATATTATGTTCACACACAAAAACACAACTATAAACCAAATATATGTACAAATACACACACAATAATTACAATTTTACATGCTTAACATTGATATGAATGGAACTATTATTCTATAATATCTTTTACATTCTGGAATATGGTGATATTTCACATACGTGCCATAGAATTCCTTATTTTTTACTATTTATCTATTCAATTAAGGGTTAAATATATTCATGTAGTAAAAATACAAATTTTTTAATACCTAGTAATTAATACACCCATAAAAAATTGGAAAAATAATTTGTGAATTTACATGTTTATAACATATCTAAAAATGAGAACATGTTTGTCTATAACAACCAAATTTAATTCATAAGTATATACTCACCCATGTAATTATTAAATATTAATCAAATGTATGTGTTAAAATCTATATCAATGCATAAAGGGACTTATTCCATATATATAAAAACATATGTCCTCAAAAATGGTAATTCCTATGTATGACCATTACACATGATGAAAATCCCATGGTTATAAAAAAACAAAACATATATATAAATTCTCATAGATATTTGCATACAGTTATTATGTTTTTATGATGAAATGTTTCATTTGATTATGTTTTCACATTCACTAAATTATGTGAAGCGTCCACATATCCAAAAAAATCATCTTCTAGGTAATTATCCCCAATATATGGTTCATTTACCCTTTCCTATAACTTTTTTTTATAAACCCATATTTAATGATATATAATTGTATGTAAACATATAAACAAAATTAAGTATGCATTTTACACATTTATGTATACGAAATTACAATACAATGTTCCTTAAAAACATTTATTATGATTAACCATTATTATCACCAATGGGATAAAGTAGATTAATAACTATCATTTGTTAAGTCATAAATTTTACATGTTGATAAACATATAAAAATTCATGAAATGTACAACAAAAAAATATTTACCAAGATATGGGATCTCCATATACCCTATACCATATTATATGAATAATTATTCATTCATGTATTTACATTTCTAATTCCCGTCATTTTGATAATGCCAATGAATTTCAATATAATTAGTGTCCCCTATATATTGGGTTACTCTCAGGACAAAGGTTTTCCTTATATTCTTTCCCTTCCCTAAGGGTGTTAAATTTTGGATTCTATTTCTTATGTACAAAACAAAATTAATGATGTAAAACATCCCCACATTCACCCACATCCATTTGAAAAAAATAATTAACCATTATATGGGATTTATTTATAATAATTCTAAACTATAATTGATCTTAATACTTTAACACATAATATGTATATCCTCCATGATGGCCACATTCATATTTTTTAGTGATTATAGGCAACCCATAAGTATTAATTGGTAAAAATCCTACTACATCCCTACTATTTTACACCACATGTTTTTTATAATCATAAAAATCTTGTATATATTCTATTAATATCTATTAATTTTCTAAATGTATACATAGTTTAATTTCTACATAACTATTTAATTTCGATATTTTAGGAAATTGTTTGGGATTCCCATTATATATAATATTCTATCACGAATTTTATTTTTCCCCTTTACATTAATGCAATAGTTTCATAATCAAAAAATTAATTTCACAATTTCTGATTACATGACCCTAAAATTGAAATTTTGGTTTTCATTTAATTATATTAAACAGTATAACACAACCTACTTATATATTGATAAAAAAATATAATAAGTTTTACTAGTTCATATTTTTATATACATATCATAATGGATTAATTTATTTCCTTTTCATATTTCGTTAAATTGTAACATCGAACTATATGGGCTTTAATTCCCATAAAAGTTATGAAAATGAGAAAATATATGTGACCAATTCTGATATAATAAAACATTATTTTTTATTAATTTTGAATTTGCCTCCTAGGATGATACTAAACATCCCCACACCCTATTTTATTCCTATAAAAAATAGAAACAAAAACATAATCAAAATTTTAGTCCTTATTTGAAATATACTTCATTACACCCATAACTAATCAGGTGGAGCCATAAACACTAATGTAAACTAATTTTCCATAAATATATATATTAAATCAAAGTGTACTATTATGTCATTCTTGAAATCCCTAATCCCCAACATGCCCTTTATTTCTTCCTAGGAGACGTGAAACCCGAACAAAAACATAATTTTCATTTTTTTGTTGAAATAAAGAGCAACATAACTATAAATTCATCCAAGAGGAACATAAAATACCAGGATTTAAAAAATTAATTTTTATAATTAGATTATATTTAAAACCCTCATTATCTACCTCCCAATGAATATATTAGGTATTATTATTAAGCCTTCATGGATGATGATAAACACCAGCACCACCATCTATTTATGCATGCCACATTTTAAGTTTTAATCTCATCATTAAGTAATCCATATTTAAGTTGCACTATAAAATAAAATATAATTTATCTCTATATAGATTTAAACTCAAAGATAGCATTTTTTTTAATTCACCCTTAACTATCTTACTACCCCTCATACCATCCCACATGGATTTAAAATATATATTTTACAAAATTTCATCCAAGATGGACTATTGAAATGTGTCAATTCATTCTACAATATAAGGATTAAAACATTAATGTAACCATTAGGTTCCCATGAAAGGAATTACACATGGGCATAACCCTTCCCAAAATCTACTAGATTTAAGCAAAGTAACATTATAAAAGAAAACATCCATGATGGAATTATATTCTAAAATGAATTATATATACAATTAAACAATATATTACCACACACAAAGAGACAAATACTCATAAAATATATATGATATTCACTATGACAAAAAAAATATTATGTCTTATGTCCAATGAGTTTTTAAAATAATTTAATAAATTTAAATATTGTTCATAATTGGTGTTCTCAATGTTAGTTTAATACGAAAAAAAAATTTATTGTTAAGAAGACGGATTTAATTAACATCATATAAAAATATTCGATTCTCTAAAAAAGGAAACTAATATCCATATTGATGTGGTATGATCTTTAATCCACTTAGTTTCAATTATTATTCAATAATAGATCAATGACCATTATAAATATACACAAGATATTCCATTAAATATCCAAATAATGAAACATTTGAATCATAAAATAGTAAAATAAACATCAATTATAGCCCCATTAATGATATAGAATCATTATAGATATTTATGTATTATGTTTCAGTAGTGGATTAATTTTTTTAATGGAATGAGAAACAAAAATTTCATTCAATGATGGATGTAAATTTTTACTACACCCAATTATATAAGCAGTGCCCCAATCATCATTGGTGTTTCAATAACAAAAAGTCATTATGGCTTTATTATATTAACCCATTCCACTACTACACTGATGACTACCACATATTTCGAGATTGGAATCCCAAATTCTATCACTAATTATCTTCATCAATAAATTTTTAAATCACTATTAATTGAGTATAGATATTATGATGTAATCCCAATTATCCTTCTAGTAATAGAGATCCATGTGGATATAAATCCATAGATCACATACTATAGTTAATATATAATCAAGGAATATATAACTCCAATAAATGTATCACACTATTTTATGATCCTTATCAGAAATTAAAAACACTCCCTATCTATGTTTAAGTGATATTTTCTAGTTTGTTACCAACCTCAAAATAGCTACTTGGGAGTTTCCTAAGATTGAACCCATCAAATTTTTTTCTTTTACATGAGATATATATCTCGAAAAATTACAAATATGTTCCTAACATACTAATCATGGTAAGAAAATAATTAGAGTATACAAATTCCGTAAAGACCAGGAAATTTAAAGTAAAATTATTTATTAATTTCAATGGAATTTTACGAGTATGTAGTTTCTGACGGCACCTGATTCCGAGGCCCGGTGTGCCCGGAATCAATTTCTAATGTATAGCTCAGGTACATTCAGTGAACAAACGAGCCGATTATTTTTCTATCTTTTGAACTGGTGCTCAGAATTGAAATCCAAGGGCACTGATGAACTCGCAGAGCCGGTAATTGCATAAGGGGATCTTTACAGTAGATTCATTTTAAGCGGGTTGAGTTTTATTAATTTAGAAGTTTACATAAAAAAAGATAAATAAATTTATTAAAAAATTTACATCTGAGGAAGTTAAATCCTCCCACATGTGGATATATGAGAGGTGGGGCCCACACGAGCCCCAACCTATCAACTTCACATAACTCTCTCCAACCCCCCCCCCCCCCCCCCCCCCGCCCCTAACACCCCTTCCATTTAATGTGAAAACCTTCTTAATAAGGAGGCCATCTCTCTCTCCCAATTAAATGGTGCTAACACTTTAATTAAATAAGTGTTTTTAATTTGAAAGGGCATGGAATATTTTTTAATAGGGAAACCCTATTTTTAATATGGGTTGGAAAATATTTTTGAGAATATTTTGGTTAAACTTCGGATAAATTTAGAGAGAAATTTAAACCTCTGATGAAGAACGGTTCTCCATCGACAGCTTTCGAAGATCTTCGACGAAGAACAATCCTTTAACGGAGGTCAGATTCCAACGAGTCTCCGATTCTCAATCTCTGATATGAAGTGTGAGGCAGATTCAATGATCGACGTCAACTCCATACTATTTTTACGGCTCGATGACATGCAACGTCATAATAAAGGTAGGGGTTTTTTATATAGTGTATATGTCATTTATACCTTGTTCATGGTTATTTAATTGTAGGGTGTTTGTATAATTTATTTTGATTAAATTATACCCTTATCATTGATGAATTTTGGATTGAGCCTCTAATGCATAGAGAATAGCTAAAGAATAATCATGAACCCTCCTCTAGTTTTTCTTTTGTGTGCGGATTGAAGGGATACATTGAAATGGGCTGCAACAGCGATTCAAAGCCGGTATGTCATGCAGAAGGATCCCATAGAGTGAGTCCGACGAGGGTCCCTACAGGCCACGGCGATGGTTCGGATGGGAGAGCACGAGACTGTGGCTGTTAGTGAAGGTGGAAGGCGACATGACATGGGGTCCGGTGTGTGGTAGCCGAAGGTGGTGGCAGTTCTGGCCGTGTGGAAGAAGGCTGGAGTTGGGGCGCTTGGGAGATTAAATCGTGAATTGAAGTGAAATTGGAGAGAGAGAGGTATTAAAGGATAATAATGAAAAAAATAAATAAATATCAAAGGAAGTGGGATTTGCGCTATGCTTATGAATGGTTGATGTGTGGAATGAGAATGGAGATATGAAATATAAATAAATAAACAAATAATAATAATAATAATAAAATATTATTATTATTAACTTTGTTAATAAAACACCTTTTTGTCCGAAACTTCTTCATTCGATCTCCGTTGAAGAACCGTCTGCGGCAGTGTGACCCTGATCTTGAGACGGACATTTCGAGTCCAATATTGGATTTATTATTCTATTTTTTGGATCAGGTACCCGAAGAGCTTGAAAAATAATAGATTTATTAATATTATTAAATATTCTGCCAGCTATAACTCATGCGTGCGACGTCTGATCGGATTGCCATCAGCGGCGACATGAACCCGTCCTTAAGACGGTCGATTCAAGTCTAATTTTCGATACTAAATTCTGGTTTGTGCCTTGGGTCCATGAAACACCCAATTATAATAATGTTATTATTATTACGGGATTTTGTATCTGACATATCTCTACCATACGGTTTCAGAATGACAAACAGGCTACAACGCTGTGACCCTAGAATTAAGACGGATGTTTCAAGACAATTTTTGGATATTTATGTCTAGGTCGATGTGGTGGAACTATGATGTCCGGTTATCGCGTGATGTAGTGAAATTAAACATTTTGTCCTGCTATTTTTTTGGACCAATGTGTAGTCCATCTCTTGTGTTTTTCCGTATTGATCAAAATGGTGTGACCGGTTTGGTTAACCAGTGTCATTTGAAGTATGGCTGGGTTGGTTCGAACCCAAAACCATCTGGGCCCTCTGAGAGGAAACACTTATAACTTGAGCTCCAGATGGCTGATTGAATTGCTGTCAACTTTTTTGGATTCCTCCTGATGATTCGGCTCTATTGGAATACTCCACTTGAGGTTTGGATGCATTTAGAGTATGGTCAGGTTGGTTAAGCTTATAAACCAACCGGGTCTCTAGAATGGAAATACTAATAACTCTCAGACCGGATGTCTGTTTGAAAAACTTTCAGTGGAGTTGGTAATCACGTTGAGAAATATTTTCCTTGAGTATACCCCATGAGATTTCGGGAGATAGTAGAGATATGGACAGGTTGGTTCATACACGAAACCAACCGGGCACCCAGGACTAAAAGGCCAGTAACTCACAGACCGGGCGTCTGATTGGTGCACCGTCTATTTCATTGAGACCCCTATGATGAGCCCGTCCTTTAAGATACTTCCATGTGAGTTTAAATGACACTTGGAAGTATCAACCAGTAGATCGTGGAGCAGACCCTCTTAGAGATGAGTGTACGGAGTACGGAGACCATGTAGATGGCTGAGACCTGATGACTGCTTGTCCGATTCGGGTCAGAGTAACTTGTATAGCCTAGTGGGGAGCACTACTGTGTTTCGGTGGCAAACCCATAGTGGGGAGAACTACTTTGTTTGGGTGGCAGACCCGCGATACTCAACAGAAGGAGTACCTTTGTAGGCTATGAGGGGGAGCACTACTTTGTGAGGTGGCAGACCCATGGTGGGGAGCACTACTGTGTTTGGGTGGCAGACCTGCAGTGCTTGACAGGAGGAGTAACTCAGTAGTCTATGGTTAGTGAGAATCGTCTCATATTTGTTACATGATCACTGTACTCGTCAGAGGAGGAGCTCTTTAGCAGTTGTGGTTCTGATATCTTTAATGAAAATCCTGGTTTGAGCTGAGTCAATGGCCTTTGTGTTTTCCTCAAGATTGAGATGGGTTACTTGATAAACCTAGGTATAAGTACGGGCTTTTACCTAAGTAAGGGTTATCTGTTGAGTTCTTTGTGGCTATCTTTGTTGTATTTAGTGACACCATGAGGGTCTCGGGGTCCCTACTGAGTATCATTATACTCACCCCTACACGGGCTATGCCCGCACCTCGTTTTGTTGGATGCAGATGACATACAACGCTGATAGAGACCGAGTGTATGAGGACTGGATGGTACCCGGAGGTGCACCTCATGATGAGTCAGTACCCAGAGGTGCACTTCACGATGAGACGGTACTCGGAGAAGGTTGGTGGGAGAGATCGTTTAAGAGGCTATTTGTACCTACCCTTCTAGTTGGATCCGAGTTGGATAACCTAGGATCTACTTTTATCTTCTAGGTGTTTGTATTTTCTGTTGTACATTCGTTCAGTTGTAGTTGTACATTTCGGTTGGGTTTGTATTCTGGCCCATTTACTTTTCACTTTCTTTTGTACTTAGTGTATTACTTCTGCTTGTACTCTTGTTGGATGTGTTTAGGTTTTATAAAGGAAATTCCTTCCCAGTTATCTGGGTTTACGCCTTTGGTGGTAGTCGTCAGCCCCTGGCCGATGGAAGGAGGGCTTGGGGTAGTCATGACACGGGCCCCAAGGATGGGTTGTGACAAATTGATATCAGAGGAGTCGGTTCTACTACAGAACATGGGACTTCGTTCATTCTTTTCTATGAATCAATAGTGTTAAGGGTACCAAGTGTGGTCTTTAGTTCAGGGAGTCCAGTGTTGGTGCAGCGGCCGACGTATCCATACACCAAGACCCTAACTACTGATTTTCGACATAGTGAAAGAAAACACAAATTGCGTGTGTGTTTCCAAAATTTATCTTTAAGCCTGATCAAACCAGGTCAGCTCACCAGGTATAAATCTTCTGACCATGTTGCATCTATCCAGGATGCCACCATGCAGACAATTAGTTTGAGTTCCTAGAGGGTACTCGATGAAGCCCACCGAGCGATGAGACTCTGGTGTAGGGACCTATTTCTATGTTGGCACCTTTAGGTTGCGTACCAGCAGCACCGCCACCCATTAGGCAGCAGATTCCACCAGTTGTACTAGTGGACGGTGCACGCTGACAGAGCGCATTGCACGAGTTCCAGTACTAGAGGCCACTAATGTTATGAGGAGAGGCAGATTCCCAGGCAGTAGTGGACTGGATGGAGTAGATTTCTAGAGTTCTACACCTCGTTTAGACACTAGTAGAGCAGATGGTGAACTTAGCTACTAGTTTTTCCCAATGAGTGACCATGAGGTTGGTCCGCATAGTGATGAGACTTTCCTGCATGGAATGATGCCTAAGAAAGTACTTTTGGGTAGTGTTCCAGCTATATCACTACCTATTGGTCAGCAGTTTCAACTGGTGGTAGTGGTAGATGACACATGTTGGTTCAGTGTCTTACACGTGTTTCAGCATCATATACCCCTCAGGTTCTGAGGCGAGCCCGACTCACTGGCAGCTGAGGACTTCCTTGATGAGGTGGCTGAGGGTTTCTTAGATCTATATAGCTTCAACAGAATAACCTGTCAGTAGGTGAGTAGTCATCGAAGCATACTGATCGTTCCTGGTACTTTATGACTACGATTTGATCAATTCTTTAGATCTCAGACCTCTGAGTGAGGTGTGTTTAATGTATATCTGAGCCAACCCTTTTCCTCTATGAATTCGTACTTATGTTAGGGTACTAAAGAGAACCTTTTTGGTTGAGAATTATTTGGATGAGTGGATACAACCAGTAAAGGATAACAGTGGGAAAGCAGGAAACTGGTGCCAATCTTAGAGACCTGGGTGTGTAAAATGTTTTAAGAAGAGAAAGTGTTAAGGATAGAAGAATCTGTAGAGAAGCAAACATGGAAGCATATTTTGGAGAGCATCATGTGGTGGTGTACATTTCGATATGTTACAACAATCCACCATTGTATTCCACGCCGAGCTCTGGGAGTAGGAGGGAAGGGAAAGATAGTGTTGCACGTGGTCAAGGAGTGTGACCCAAGGGCTCTAGGAATGAATCAAGGTATGATAAGTGTCTAGTACTAGCTATAATAACAACCAACACTGATATGAACCATCCCTTCCTTCCACAAATCTTTTCCCAGACCTAGTGTTTCCGGTTATACCGTTGGCAAGACCCTCACATCTAGAGATACATTTTGGAGGAGACTCGGTAATCACTCTAACGCCGACAGTGTGTTCTGACCCATGAGGCTAGGGTTTTGGTTGTAACCTCTTGGTGGCAGCATCGATGCCTTACGACATTAGTTTGGGTATGGACTGGGCAACCGCATTTCATACATAGATTGACTATTTTAGGAAAAAAGGTTGTGGTTTACCTACAACGTTGGGATGTGTTTTCCTTGGTTGGCGAAAATGAAACCCCATGCAGCACAAGATAAACTCATGCATAGGATGGTGCAGCTGATCACTCTTGAGTCGGCCAACCTTACCCTCATGGCAGCAGGAGTTTTGAGTTTTAATTTCCAAAGAGGGAATGGAGGAATCTAGAGTTTGGATGGCAACCATGTTTTTATATTGGTCTCACCTCGATGAGGTATACAGAGATTTGGCCGAGGCGGCAAGTTAACTCTGTGTTTCATCGGACCTTTCCAGGTCCCCAGCAGAGTAGGCGACGTTGTTTACTGCTTGACCTCTCCACCATAGTTGCACTAGGTGCATGACGTCATCCACATATCTCAGCTGAGGAGATACGTGCATGACCCTTCACACATATTTGACCATAGAGAGCTGGACATCGATAACAGAGAGACATTCACAAAAGTTCCAATGGAGATTGAGGATCGACAAGAGTGGGTCCTACATCGATCATCGTTTCATCTTGTGTTCATCCGCTGGTAGCACAGGAACTTCCAAGAGAGCACATGGGAGCAGAGGGCACATATGTGTGCTCAGTACCACATTTGTTTCCCCTAGTGTGTGTTGAAGCTTTACAGGGATGTAAAGCCATGAGGTGGGAGTAATGTAAAGACCCGAAAATTCAATGTAATTATTTTTAAATGCTTTATAATTTTATGAGTACATAGTTTCTAATGACACCATATTTCGTGGCCCAGTGTGCCCGTAATCAATTTTTGAAGTTTAACTCGGGTATGTTCAGTGAACAAACGAGCAGGTTTTTTTTCTATCCGTTAAACCAGTGCTCAGAATTGAAAACCGAGTGCACTGATGAACTCGCAGCGCTGATAATTTCTTAAGGGGATCATTACCACAGTTTCATTTTAAGTGGCTGTAGTTTTATTAATTTTGGAGTTTAGTTAAGAAAATTTAAATAAATTTGTAAAATGAAATTATATCTGAGGAAGTTAAATCATCCCATGTGTGGATATATGACAGGTGGGGCCCAAACAATCCCCAACCTCTCTTCGTCCCATAACGCTATCCAACCCCACTTTAACACCCCTTCAATTTAATGTGACAACCCTCTTAATAAAGAGACCATCTCTCTCTCCCACTATAATGGTGCCAACACTTTAATTAATTAGGTGTTTTGAATATGAAATGGCATGACATGTTTATTAATAAGGGATGCCTCTTTTTTAATATGGGTTGGAAAATATTTTGGAGAATCTAGTGGTTACCCTATGGAGAAATTTAGAGAGAACATTAATCCTCCGACGAAGATTGGTTCTCTAATGACAGCTTTCCAAGATCTTCAACGAAGAACAATCCTTCAACAGAGGTTGTATTCCGACGAGTCTCCGAAGCTCAAGCTCTGATATGAAGAGTGAGGCGGATGCAATGATCGACGTCAACTCCATACTCTTTCCGTGGCTCGACGACATGCAACATCATTATCGAGCTAGGGGGTTTTCTATAGTGTTTATGTGATTTATACCTCGTGCATTGGTATTTAATTGTAGGGTGTTTGTATAATATATTTTGAATAAATTAAACTGTTTTCATTAATGAATTTTAGATTGATCCCCTAATGCGGAGGGCACAGGTAACAAACAAGCTCAGACACTCCACTAGTTTTTCTATTGTGTGCGGATTGATGGGAGACATTGAAACTGGCCACAACGGTGATTCGAAGCCAGTATGACGTGCAGAAGGATCCCATGGAGCGGGTCCTACGAGGGTCCCAGCGGTCCAAGTTGATGGATCGGATGGGCGAGCAGGCGACCGTGGCTGTTGGGGAAGGCGAAAGGCGGTGCAACATGGGGCTGGTGCATAGTAGCCGAAGGTGGTGGTCGTTTTGGCCTAGCGGAAGAAGGCTGGAGTTGGGGCACTTGAGAGATGAAATTGTGACTGGAAGTAAAATTGAAGAGATGGTCGTAATAAAAGAAAATAATGAAAATAAATAAATAAATTTTAAAGGAGGAGGGATTTGCGCTGTTCTCTTGAATGGTTGATGCGTGGAATGTGATTAGAGATATGAAATATAAATAAATAAACAATTAATAATAATAATAATAATAAAATATTCCTATTATTGCTTTTGTTAATAAAACACCTTTTTGTCCACAACTTCTTCATTAGATCACGGTTTCAAGAACCATCTGTAGCAGTACAACCCTGATTCTGAGATGAACGTTTCTTGTCCAATATTTTATGTCTTTTTCGAGTTTTTGGATTTGGTACCCAAAACGCTCAGAAAATAATAGATTTAATATTATTATTAAATCTTCGGCCTACTATAACTCATGTGTGCGCTGTCCAATTGGCTTTCCTTCAGCGGCGATATGACCTTGTCATTATGATGGGCAATTCAATTCTAAGGTTCGATACTAAATTCTGGTTCGTGGCTCAGGTGCACGAAACAACCAATGATAATAATAATATTATTATTATGGGATCTTGTATCTGACATATCTCTCTCATTCGGTGTCGGAATGACGAACCGTCAGCGACGCTATGACCCCAGAATTAAGCCAGATGTTTCAGCACCAATTTTGGATATTTATGTCAAGGTCAAGGTGCAGGCCCCATGAGACCCAGTTTGCTCGTGTTGCGGTGAAATGAAACATTTTCACCTGCTATCTCTTTCTGACAAATGGGTAGTCCATCTCATGTGTTTTTCGGTATGGATCACAATGGTGGGACCGGTTTAGTTAACTGATGACATTTAATGTATGGCTGGGTTGGTTTGAACCCGAAACCAACCTGTCCCTCTGAGTTGAATCGCTTAAAACGTGAGCTCTGGTCGTCTGATTGACATTACATCAACATTGTTGGATTAATCTTGATGAAACGGTTCTTTTGGCATACTCCACATGAGGTTTGGATATAGTTGGAGTACGGTTGGGTTGGTTTATCTTATAAACTAGTCAGGCCCCTAGAACGGAAATACCAATAACTCTCAGAACATACATCTGTTTGACGAACCGTCAATAGCGTTGGCAATCACGTTGAGAAACAGTTTCATTGAGTATACCCCATGACAGTTCAGGGTACAGTTGAGATATGGCCAGGTTGGTTAGTGCACGAAACCAACCGGGTCCCCGAGACTAAAAGGCTAGAACTCATAGACCGGGCATCCAATTGACTTGTCGTCTGTTGCGTTGAGACCCCTATGATGAGGCGGTCCTTTGAGATACATCAAATAGAGGTTACATGACACCTGGAAGTATTGAAAAGTAGCTTGAGGAGCGGACCCTCCCAGAGATGAGCATACAGAGTAAGAAGAGCTTGTAGCTGGAAGAGACCTGATGACTGCTTGTCAGATTCGAATCATAGTGACTTGTATAGCCCAGTGGGGAGAACTATTGTGTTTGAGTTGCAGACCCACGATGGGGAGCACTACTGTGTTTGGGTGGCAGACCCGTCATACATGAGAGAAGGAGTACCTCTATAGGCTATGAGGTGGAGCACTACTGTGTGAGGTGGTAGACCCATGGCAGGGAGCATTACTGTGTTTGGGTGGTAGACCCGCGGTGCTCGACAGGAGGAGTACCTCAGCAGTCTAAGGTTAGTGGTCGGTGGTGCTCAAACGAAGCTACATGCCAAAAACCTCATTTAACACCTTCCATAGCCTGGAAGTGAAACTAGCATCTTAATCAGAGGTGATAGTTGATGGAACACCATGAAGTTGTATGATCTCCTGAATGCAGAGACATCTCAAGCTCTCTAATGAGCTTTTCTCTCTGATATGTCGAATGTGGGCCGACATGGGGTGCCAGAAAATGATCACCCATATAGAGTCATTCCCTCTAGATGTACGTGGAATCCCTGTCACTAAATCCATGGATATTCTGTCCCACTTCCACTATGGGACTTCTAAGGTTTTTACCAAGACGGACGGTACCTGTTGCTCCACCTTCACCTACTGACAAGTGAGGCACTGTGATACATACTCTACTATCACCTTCTTCATACCCGACCACTAGTGTTGTTGTCAGAGATCCTGATACATATTCGCCACTCCTGGATGTACCGCTAGAGAGGTAGTATGGAAATCCATCAACACCTCCTCCTGTAGTGAAACGTTTTCCATGGTACGTCCTCTAAAGTGGATGACATGATCCCCACCATCAAAACCCCATCAGGTGCCTTCCCTAAGGATATCTGAGCACGTCGTGTCTCACAGTCAACATCCCCTCACTGTGCCTCCCTGACTAGCTGATGAAAAGGAGGAGTGACTCTGAGAGACTGAATAAAGGCTGGATGATCTCTATCCACAAAGGATATCTGCAACGTGGCTAGCTGCTTCATTGCCTCTCCTAATAGCTGAATGCCTGATCTCCAGCTGAGAGAAACTTCTACAATGTTTCACTTCCCAAGTGTATAGACTATCTCGATGTCATAGTCCTGGAGGAACTCGAGCAGTTGTCATTGTCTCAGGTTCAGGTCCTTATGCGAGAAGATTTACCAGAGACTCTGGTGGTTATAGAAGAATTTAAATCATTCTACCATCAGATAGTGCCTCCATATCATCAGGGTGAAGACCATTGCTGGTAACTCCAGGTCATGGGTAGTGTAGTTCTGCTCGACATGTCTCAACTATGGTGAACCATACGTTATCACTACTCACTCCTGCATCAGGACACACCTGAGTCAGGTCCCAGATGTGTCGTAGTAAACAATGTACCCAACGCCCTCCTCTAGTAGCCTCAATATGGGCACACTAGTCAGCCTCTTCTTCTGCCTGGGAGGTCCCTCTACTGTCTTCTGCTCGCCCGCATGGTATGTCGGGCAGTCTCGAGCCATGTGAACCTACCCGCCGAATGCATAGAACTATATTCCACTCACATGGTTGGCACTATATCTTGTGAATTGTACAACCAAACATGTATCTAGAGGTCTCCCAACTGATGGCATGGTCCGCTTAGACCTCTGCATCAATTGTCTACTTCTGGCTGCATAATACTCTGCCATGTGTCATCCTACGGTGGGTCTCGCCGCTGGTGACTGCTAAGTGAGAAAACATTCCACTAGAAGGGCTCGCTCCAACACCCCACCTACTTAGGGATGCTGAGGGGAATCATCGAACCCCTGAACTCATGCTTTAGTCCCTGCTCAATGGACCGGGCCTTGAAGAATGGGTCTCATACCATATATGTGGAGTAGCGTGAGAGGTCTGTGAACCTAGCTGAGTACTGAGCTACTGTCATGCTGCCCTACTACAAATAATGTAACTCTTGAATCCGCACCACACGAAGAGTGTATGGAACAAAATATAAGAGGAAGAGACTCTCAAATCCATTCCAGAGTAAATATTAATCATAATGAACCTAGAGAATCAGGATCCACCATCTACCTGCTGCTGCATGTAAGAGACTCGTGGAATGGATCACCATTAGGTCAGCTGGTGTCCCTACCAATCTGAAAACTCTCATGATAGCCTCCAGCCAATTTCAGGTGCATGTGGGTCCATATCCCCCTAGAACCTGGGCAACCTCTATTTCTAGAACTCGTCCAACACACTCAGGAAGCGTGCACTCTCTGATGCTAGGGGTGGTGGTATCAGGGGTCCAGTGGACAGAGGTACCACTGGTACCTCCGCTATGATGGGGCCATGCACCGAGGTCTCGAATCTTAGTGAACTTCAATCTGGTACGTAACTCAGAACCCTAGCTGGCTACCTTCGTGGGGCCATCCTGAAAAGATATAGGTGCGCCATGGTTAAAACAGAATACCTGGTGAGATGACACAATGAAATCATAAATAAAACTTTTTCAAAGGAAAAACACACAAAATTAGTGTTTTCGTGCACTGATTCAGAGATCAGATGTCAGAGTCCTAGTGTATGGATACGTTGGCTGCAAAACAAATAATAGTTTCACTAAACTCATAACCACACCCATGAAACATAACACTGTTGCTTCAAAGAAATGAATGATCAGAGTCCTGATTTCTTCTGCAGATTTAACTCCAATGATACCAATTTTTGACGACCCGTCCTCGGGGTACGTTCCTTGACTCCCCCAAGCCCGCCTTCCATATGAAATGGGCTGGCGACTAGCATCAATGGTGTAGTCCCGATATAAGGGAAGGCATTTCCTTTTAAACCTGTAACCCACACCTAGTCTGAACACAAGCAGTAGAGGCAAAAACTAGAAAAAAACACTAAGTAAACTGAATACCAAAGTAAGTGATGAAAGGAATATAGCTAGAAATACAAGCCCAACAGTATAGTACAACTACAAAAAAGTAAACAGTAATTACTGAGTCGTCCTCTGGAAATCCCACCTAAAGGGTGGGTACAGATGGCCTCCTCAGCACCCCAGGTCCGTCCGCCCTCTTCGTGTACGTATCGCCAAGTGGTCCACCTCCTGGTACTATCCAGCTCCATAAGTCTCAACTTTGATCAGTGTGGCCCATCGTCTGCAACAAACACAACGAAGTGCGGGCATAGCTCGTGCAGGGTTGAGTATAACGATACTCAGTAGGGACACCATGACCCCAGAAGGTCTTCATTAATCCATGAAGGATAAACCATAGAAGAAAGATATTATCACAAGTATCAACAAACCCTAGCTAGGTATATGACCATACATATACCTATGTTATAAATCTCAGTTTGACTCCAACTCTCGAGCCCAAGCACAACCTAGTACACACAGGACGTAATGTTAATCAAATCGATGATAATGATTGAAAGTCAAGACTCAACTCACACAGGTATACATATCTTGTATAGTGATAAAGATGATCAGATGTAGTCACTGATTCATCTAAACTATCAGACCCACACCGGATACTATAATAGTAGTCATCGCTGCTGAACCCACATAGGATCCCAGTACAGTAGTTGTTGCTGCCGAACCCACGTAGGATCCATGTACATAAGTAGTCACTGCTGAACCCATGTTGGATCCATGTACAGTAGTCGTCGCTGCCGAACCCACATTGGTCCCAAGTACAGTAGTCGTCGCTGCCGAACCAACATTGGATCCAAGTACATTAGTCATCAATGCCGAGCCCACGCAAGATCCAAGTACAGTAGTCGTCGCTTCCTAACTCACATAGGATCCAAGTAAAGTAGTTGTCCCTTCCAAACCCACACAGGATCCATGTACAGTAGTCGTCACTTCCGAACCCACTAAGGATCCAATTACAGTAGTTGTCGTATTCGCAGTCGCAGTCGCAGCCAACTCTAGGGTTCCCATACACAACACACTCTATTCTTGGAGGGTACGCTCCTCAAGAAAAAGGGGTCGATACATAAACTATCACTAAGACCATATCTAATGTATCCTAAAGTTCTATCTCATCATAAGGAACCCAACAAGACAGACGGTGCGTCAATCAGACGCACAGTCTTAGAGTTATAGGGTTTTTTGTTTCAGGGGCCCGGTTGGAATTATGCTCGTTCCAAACATAGACATTATCCAAAGTGTACAAAACAAACATATAGTTTTGATAAAGTACAGTCTCATTATGAGGATCCCAGTGCCGTAGATTGCGCGTGAATCAGATGCACGGTTTAGATGTTATTTGTTTTTAAGTGAAACGGGCCTGACCCGTCAAGCCCAGTACGCTGGCGGGTCAGCCCGAATATGTTTGGAGGGTCCCACTCAGATGGGAGTTGGCCTAGCCTAATGGATCACGGCCCACCCAGGGACCCAACTCGGAGTGTCCGACCTGTTTGGGGGGTCAGCCCGACCCGGTGGGACGCAGCCGACCCGAGGACCCAGCCCGGGTCGCAGGCCGGTTCGGCTCTCCTGGCGGCGTCGCCCCTCCCTACTTCCCGGCCGGACGAACCCCGCTGGTTTTCTCCTGTGCGAGTGGCCCACATAGCGGGCCACTATTCTCCCACATGACACCAAGCAACGTTGCGTTTTATACTGCCTGACCAGTAGGTGCCCGGATGGTTCGCCCGGCGAAGAGGTTAGCCTAGTGCGGGCCGCTGTTCCTCTACAGCGCGGCGCCGAGAAGCACCACAGTCTTCTGCACACCCAGTCATAATCAGTTGGTTCATCCAGCAAGCAGCCCGCATAGCGGGATGCATGTCCTTCTCGTGGCACCTGCTGGTGCCATGGTTCACCAGCTGGGCCGGCTAGGGCTAGCCGGTTTCGTTCGTCCGAGCGGCCCACTAATGCAGGCCACTGTTTTCTCCACGCATCCGGTGCGCGGACGCCTTCTTCGGTCGCTACCACCTCTAGTATCCACCACCTCTGGTCACCAACTCACAAATATACAAGAACCATCAGAGGGTCATCAGGACATATTCATTCATCATGAGCCCTCCACGTTAGGCTATAACAAAAATCCAAAGAAAACCCAAGGTATTCAACAAAGAATGAGGTAAATTTTTATTCATATTGAATTGATCAAAACCCCTTACCACATTTTTCGTTCTTAGACTAAGTCATGGGGGGTGACAATTAGTTATCCTCGGGGAAGGATCCGAGGATGGCACGTCGTCGGGGTTCCTTTTGGGTGGCTCCTTCACTTTTGGCTTGGCCGATGTTCGAAGGAGAAGTTCGTCGTTCTTCGGTGGATCTTTGTTTGATGGATGAATCTCTCCTCCCTCCATCCATTCCAAAGGATTAAGCCAACCCTAAAAGAAATAGAGGTGATCTCTATTAATCCCTTGGCACAACAATACATGGTTCTGTTTAATTAAATCAGGCGACTCATTTAATTAATTCATAGTATTTGTTCAAATTCAAATATTAGTGGAGGTGGAGAGTCCCAATTAAAGAGGGGAGGTGTCACATTAATTAATGGGTTTTAATAGGGAGTTTGAAGGTAGTTGAGGGGAGGTGAAAGTTTTGAGTTCGTGTGGGCCCCACCACACATTATCCTTTCATGATAGGTTATGTGGGGGTGGGCCCCACCTCCAAACTCCCCTTGGAGATAAAAAAACTACCAACTAAATAAAATTGTGTATCACATAAATTTTATTTAATTTATTATGAAACCCCAGAATTAACTTCCGTTCTATATAAAACACAACTACGGTAATGGTCCTCTTTATCAAATACATGTGCTTCGAGTTAATCGGTGTCCACAGATTTAAATTCTGAGCACCGGTTAAAAAGATAGAAAACCCGACACGTACGTTTACTGAATATACCTGAACAAAACATCAGAAATGCATTCATGGGACACCTGGCCTTGGAATCTGGTGCCGTCAGAAACTACGGACTCGTAAAATTCCATAGAATTTTAGAAAAAAAAATTTCTTTGAAATTTCTGGGTCATTAACGAATAATTGATCTAATTTATATAAAAATATTAATGTCAGTGATCATTTTTTAAAACACGAATTTTTTATTTCACAAAAATTTTATTTTAAACAAGAAACATGAACCTTGAGTCATAATATTTTGATCTATTGTTAGTTTATAAAGGGAGGAACGATATACATCCAAACATAATTATGAATCATTTTTTAATATTATCATGAAATCTGAGAATGTTTTCTTTAATTTCAATGAGTTTCAATTTTTTGTATTAAAATTTCTATTTTAAACTGATCATAGAAACTTTGAGTCATACTAAGAATATCGTGTATCTGATTTAGGTTTTTCTAATTACTATATCCCAAAAATGACTTAGAGATCATTTTCATATAGTAATAAAAATAATTAGAATGAATTTTTTCATATTTGAGTATTCTAGTTTTTTTAAAAAATTTATTTCAATATTGAATAAAAATATGCACTTGTTGTCATATCGGTAACACAGTGGATAATATTGAGGTGCATATGATTCCTACACATCACCATTTACTTATTCCCCATTTTCCTAATGTACGTAAAAAATAAAAAAGTGTTTCCCTAGATTATGAGTACGCCTCTTGTGTTATTTAATAAAATGTCATTTTAAAATGTAAACATGCACCTTTAGTCATATTGGTCGCATCATGTGTTGGTTTGATATGATTCTAATTCATATATGTCAATAAATTAATTATAAATTGATAATGGAAACATTGACTAATATCGATCACATCATGTATTGGATATAGTTTTGAATAATTCCTAAACATCACAAATGTCGTATATATTTTTCTCTAAAATTACCAACACAACGAGACTAGTTTCTCTTTATTTTCATTATGTCATTTTTTACTAATTTTTTTTGTAAATTTTAAATAAAAATATGAACTTGGAGTCATAAAGGTCACACCGTATGTCGGATTTGTGTTCGACTAATTCAAGAATATCTTGAATGAATTATGTATAATTTTCCTAGTATTAAAAATTTATTTGAATGTGGTTCCATGATATTAATTATCCCATATTTACTTTTCTAGAAATATTATTTAACACTATAAACACACACTATTAGTCAAATATGTAACATCATGTTTGGGTTTTATATGAGACTAATTCCTACATGTCAGAAATAAATTTTGAATAATTTACCTCAATTATCATGATCATCTGGGCGTGTTTTCATAGATTTTAGTGTGTGTCACTTTTTTTTATTATGGGAATGATATAAAAAATAATATCTAATAATTATAAAACTATTTTGTGATGCACAAAATATACTTTAAGGTTCATAACATCCACTAAATCTCTAACATTGTAATTATTCACATATATTTTTTACCGGTATAAATTCTGTCAACATGTATGTTGCCCACTCTTCCCTAAACAAATTTAATTGTAGTTTTGAGAATGAATGTTTCAGCAATCATGAGAGTATGGAGAATATATAGGAAAAAATTGATTATGATATAAATTTATTAAAATTGTGACATTTTAAAATTAATTACATATGGATGAAATTATTTTCTTTCCATATAATATCTCTAATATTTTTTTAAACATAATATCCCCAATAGACGTAATTATGTTTCTCCGTACACTACAACATCTCTGAAAAAAAATATTTTAAAAAATTCATATATTTTTATATATAAATATTCCTATATAAACGTTAATATGTTATGATTTAAAGTAATCCACATGCTTTATCTCTTCTTAAACTCACTTCATGCGATGTAGTATTTTATATTTAGGGATTGTCCTATCATAACAATATTCAATTTATAATGTAAAATGAAAAATGAAGCTCAATTCATATATATAAAATGATGATTATTATGTATAACATATTTAAAATTCACATTATCTATGGAATATTTTCTAGTTATCCCTGAAATTGATCCAATAAATAAATATATGTGGCGTCCATATTGATTCTGATCAGAATCCAGTAAAGCCTAATAAAACAAGAAAAAAAGTATGTAATGAAAAAAAATTACAGTATTAGATCGTAGAGTTTTACTTCATTAATATAGGGATCTAAAAGAGTCCATGTTCATCTACTTTTTGATTAAATACATTTAATAAATAATATCTTCTCTTTTTATTTTCATCATTTATTAATGTAAAATCATTTGTAGAAACGATACTCATATTAATGAATCCAAATTGGTATTCACATTATATTCCATATATATAGTTGTATCAAAAACACATTTAGAAAATATCAATATTCATTAACATTAATAAACATATTTGTTCACTATTTTGAAAGATTTATTATAAAAATGTACTCTATATTTGTATTAACAACATAGATTCCCATTCAATAATGCTTTATTAAATAATTTATAGTCTAGAGAAAAATTTAATATGTCATGAATGTTCCGTATATTTAAATTTAATATGAAATACAAGATATTTCATATTAAAATTTCATCTCATCCTAAAGTTGTAATGATAATTAATTTTTCTCTATAAGTGGTGGGGGGAGAAGGTACTCTAAGAAGCTCAATTAAATTTCATTTTCATTCAACTATATTTTACTATTTCTATATACTATTTCTCTTCCATATTATCAAATTATAATATCATACCTAACATTGTACCATTTATCATCATCTATTACATGTTTTTCATATGATAAAATTTGTCAATGAATTAACTTACCTATCTCTATAAGATTATATGAACATTATATGAAGGCTCCTAAAACATCATTGACCATTGTAATATCCTAAACATCATGTTGAACATCCAACTCTGTAGTTTACTCATGATATACAAAGATACCTAGACTCATGAGATCATTTGGGGTCATTATTATTATAATGTCTATTAGGATATTTTATATTGTATCAACCACAACATGACAGATCGTGGGTGATGACATATACAAATCACATACAACCACACCCTATAAAATATGAGTAATATTTGTTTTTCAGAGATATTTCATTCACAATTTTGAGAAATATTAATCAAAAAAAATTTTCATCAGGTAATTTATATCGATAATTACTAGACTCAATTATAGTTTAATTATTTGAGTCATGTGGTGAATATTATTCAACCATTATTTCACTATGATCCTTTCTCATAAATTGGTCTTCCAAACCAAATAGAACAATAATATATTATAGTGAGTATTTTTTTTCAATAATTTTATCAACATATTATATATATTTTCATGTGTTTTGATCTTCTAGAAAAATAGGTGATACCTTAAAACCTAATCCTATAACGCGACCATATTGTTCTTGTTGCTTAAATGTTACTAAAAGTTGTTTTTCAACTAGTACAATCACTACATATCCTCATGTCAAAATCATGTAAATTAATATGAACATAAATATATGTATTTATGAAATACTATTATAAAACATAATGAATTACAATTAAGTCATACAAACTCATTTTTTCCATACTATTGTTGGTTTTTTCGTCAACTATTTACCCACCATTTTTAAAGTAGTTATCTATTTAGAGCATTCGGTTGGATGGATGTGGATTCGAAATTTCCTTCATAAATATTAATATAAACAAAGTAAAATATTTACATTCATATCACATAATTAATATTTCACTGTTTAATTAAAATACATAAAATATTTCTCTAATGAATATCACCCCTTACTTGATTTGTGATTATTTTATATCGGTTATGATGTAGTAGATTATTTTAACAGTATTATTTTGTTTCATAAATTAACAATTTTGAGTCTTGTTGGAAAAAATAAATAAAAATTTAAATAATATATTATTATCATCAATGGAACTAAGATTATTTATCATTGTGAATATTGATGAACGAAATCTATGTTTCCATTTTCATAATGTGTGCATAACTAACTGGTGGGGTGGGTTTTATTTTTCACTTCATATCCCAAATAGGTAACTTTATAAGAATATTCTATAAGGATAAATGAGAATTTCATGTTTATATTAAGAAAAATTTCATGCGGAAACATTCTCATATAAACAAACACTTAATAGAATAATGAAAATTAAATCAATGATTCATTATAAAAATTTTCAATAAAAAAGACTGTATATCATAAAATTATTGTAATATCATTCTATATGTTTTTCTGCCTTACAAGTTATACACATCACCATGAAACAATATCAATCATCCCATTCTAACTCAGGGTGACCCCATAATAACTAATGAACATTGATTTTTAAGGCTCAATAGTTTGGCTATATTGATTCCAACCAAACACATATTTTATACCCTAACTTCATTAATTGATAATTTTATTTATCAATGTTGTTTTTCATCATTGTTTTTTCAAGTACATGTTATTAATCCCCGTATAATTCTAGAGATTCATCATTAATACAATTTTCATCCTCAATATTGGTAATATCATCAGTTGAATAAGACATTGTCTACCTGAGCTATGAAATAATTATTTTTTCTTGAACAACAATAATGTAGATTAGGATAATGTAATTTAGAAGGGTCACAATCATGCCCTATTGAAAACATTAAGAACAAATTAACTCCATCATCATAATATAGTTTCATACTAATAATATGAGTAAATTTTAATGGAAATGGATAATGAAATTTTAAAAAGCAATTACCCTACTATGGTAGGTGTTATCCTATGAATTCATCTGTGGGAGAATGTTATAGGAAACTTTTATCCTCATCAGCTTCATATCGTGAATAGTTATTACAACATTTTTTTTATTATTCACCCCTCATCTCTTGCAGACATCCACCTATGTTCCATGAACTTATCTATTCAATAGTAATCTTATAACGGGTACTTATGATCATTTTGGATGACTATTGTTCAAAGTAGTTCAAAAATAATAAAAGAGATTAGAGATGTGTATCAAGAATAAAAATACAATAATGAATGATTGGTAGAAGAATCATAGGATAAGAAAAAATTATTTATCTCATTATTTATAAATTATATCAATTATGACTCACACCAATACCACCACAACATTTTGTATCCTCAAAATTGTTTCATAGAATATATCCATCAACAGAGACCTTCAAGAACATTTTAAATTAGAAATCTAATAATAGTTTTAAATAAGAAATTATCATAGGTGTTATAATAGTGTCTCAATAAGTGATTAAAAAAGTATTCTCACATCATTATAATTCTTTGAATATATTTTTACAAACATATAAAAATAAAAATTAAACAAATTAAAAGATTTGTAGTTAAATATTTAGTATAAAACCTAAAAAGTTTGAAGGTAAATAAAATTGAATGCACAATTTTATATTGTTCCCAAAGGAGAAATTATAAAAATATCAACAAAATAATCCAACTAGAAACAAAACATTAACTAAAATATGAATTAGGGTTGGATATTTATGGGTTAAACAATATATGAAAAGTTATGAACCACAGGGATGATGAAGGTGATGTTGATGTTATAAAGAAGATGAAGGTAATATTAGCTTCATATCTATTATTTTTTCATATTTCTCATCACCTAAGCAATTAATTGTTATCTTTTTCATAACATCCACGTCACATTAATATTACATGAGATTAATGTATATTAATATATTTTTTAATTGTTAAATTTACCATTCCAAAGTCTTCATTATTTCGAGTTGTGTTTCTAGTTGAATTATTCAGTGGGGAATCCTATCATTTTCCATTCTAGAAATGATATACAATGGTAAATTTAATTTTATTTTCTTTTTAATATATTCTATTTTATAATACCCTTTTATATATTAATCTATTAATTCCATTTTATTTGAATATTACTCCTTTTTAATATATTTAATAATAATTATTTAAGTTGTTAGACTCCATTTGGAAGCACCTGCTGAGACCTTATTATAACACCTATGATATTTACTTTTTAATTAGTGTTTTTTTATTTTTATTAAAATAGTGATTTTACATCACTTTTATTGGATTTATGTTGTGAGTTTGTTTATAGATATTAATAAAAACAGTCCATGAGGGATGTATTTCATAAAGGATAATTGGAACCACAATGATGGAGATAAATGAATCCTTATTTACACCTACTTATTTATGAAACTTGTGGTCATTTTTAGTATTAAAAATAAGTATGAATTCTCAGTTTGTAGTCATAATAAATGAACAATATCAAAAAATCGTTTTTACACTTGTTTAAAAGGTTGTATAACATCCAAAAGAACTCTAATTCACTTTATAAGACGATATACCACCAAAAAATGTAATCCCACCAAACAATTTTCCATTTTACTAAGATGAAATTATCAATTCATTTGTGGTAAAATTTAACACAGTCATAAATATAATATAGTATTTCTAAGAAGTAATATTTTATTAATATTTCACAAATTTTAATATAACACCATTAGTAATTTATGAATCCCGTATATAATCATATAATTATTTGATAATATATTCAAGGACAAATTTTATATTTATATTTATATTCATATTTTTTTATGGATTAAAAAATAATAAAATTATAAAAGATATTAATGAAACAAAATAAAATTCAATAATTTTATGACATATGAGAAATATTAATTTATTTATTCCACTATATCATGCAAAAAACAACAATAATCCAATATTAATTATGTTAACATCTAAACCAATAATTATATTCAATCTTATTAAGATTCTTTTCTCCATAGGTAAATATATATTCATATGTATTCATATTGTCTTAAACATTATTTCGTTGTAGTGTGTATTTTATACTGTGTAAAATAGGTTTAATTAAATACAATAAACACTATCTAAATGGAAACATGAAATAATTAAATGGAATACTAAAAAAATCAACTTCAAAAGTGGATGGAGATTCAGTTCATAGTAGTCTCGTATGAATCTAGAATTAGTTTACAATGAATGGATGGTGTTTGTAGTTAATGTTAACAGAGAGAGATATATGTACATATATATGAGATGCAGGGTTGGTCATGATTAAGAATAATGAAAAAATAAAAACTGCATAATACAAAAAATTAGACAACGAGTGTGGAGAAGAAATAAATAACATACAATAGATTCTAGTCTTGACTTTTCTGAGAGAATATAGAGGTGTCACATAGTTTGTTGGAGGGTTCCATGAGATATTCAAAATAGTTAATGAATGAGTCTTTGTTTGGGTTCTTTTAAATAGGTTCTTTATACTTTTATAAAATCTTTCAAAAAAGTGATGATAAAGAGATATTTTATCGGTGGTTATATTATAAGTGCTGATAAAAGGCATCAATATCTGTTCATTTTATTGATAATAATGGAAAATCATTATCCGTGCTGAATGGTTTGGATAAAATATAACTATATCAACGATAATGTTTTTTATGATAAAATATCATTTTATCGGTGATTTTTAGCACTAATAATACTCGATCATTATCAGTACTAAAAAGTCCTCACAAAAGAGCCTTTATTTATAAAAAACATTAAAATTAATAAAGGGTTTATAAATAAAATTATAAATAAAAAATTTCTAAATATATGAAGAAAATTATATATATTTTTATTATAATTTTATAATTATTTAAATATGTAATAATTTATTTATAATTAAATTTATTCTTTTAAAAAAAATTATTTATTATTATAACAATATTATTTTATAAATATAGTAAATAAACACATATAAATATATTTATAATTATCTATATATAATATATATATTTATTATTATATATGTTTATATAATTATTTATATATATTTAATAAACATATATAAATATTAATATAGTAAAAATATTCATTATTAATATATAATAATTTTAATATAATAATCATAAATATATCAGTATACTTAAATATATATATATTTATATATATTAATATATAATATATTCAAGAATATTTATTATATAAATATATTTCTTATAATTATATAATCATTTAAAAATATAATTAATTATTTATATAAATAAGAATAATGATTTTAACATTATATATATATAACCCCTATAGTGTCCATCAGTGTGTCAGTTGTCCTCGTAGGTCTTAGTGGTGTCTCGAGATCCAGACATACTTTGTTCATCCATTCATATTATATGTTGCCTACATTTCATTGTAATTTATCCCCATTCCATGATTAAACCAAGGAATTAACCTGAGCTAATTTATACATATGATATTAATCTTAATAATAATATAAATATTAATATACGATATTTATTATATAAATAGATTTATTATAAATTCATAATTATATAAAATTGAATATTTATTTTATTTATAATTATATAAATAGTTTTAAAAAATATATTTATTCATAATAATTAAATATATATATATATATATATTACAAATATATATTTACTTATATACTATATAAAAACACATTAAATTCAAATATGTATGTGAAACCAATGTACATACAACCTTTAATATATGTTAAATTAAAAAAACCTTTATAAATGAATAAGACATTAATATTTTATTTATCATTATATTTATAGTTTTATCTACTAAGACATAAAATACATGAATATTGAATCATTTTAAATTAATGTTCAGAATATTACAAAAATACATACATGAGAACAGAAATAATTTTTTCTCATTTGAAACTAGGACCAAAATATTTTATCATGGTGAATGATCTCAAATGTTTCCCACAAATATATCTACCTTTATGTCTTATACTTACATCCTATCTTCAAAACCTGGGGAAAGGAAATATGAAAATGGGGTGAGCTCGAATTCCCAGTAAGGGTGAATAAAAGATACATATAAGAATAACATGATAATAATGGTATGATAATATTAACATAACAATTAACTATCATACCCCTCATATCACATATCATAAAAAATAATCATGGAATAGATACTGGTAGTTTATTATACATGAATCATATTGGAATCAACAACATAATACTTGAAATAATAAAATAGTCATGAGAAATATAATTATTGATGTCACATAATCATATAAAATTATTTCCATAGTAGTTAGGGGATCATGTTCATGGACATCGTAGTAGTATTCGTTCACTCCACATACAATATTGGTAATAATTTTCCACTACCATTGTCATCTTAGTAATCAGTGTTCACTCCCAAGATTGTCTTAGGAGACATTGTCCTTTCCTAAACCATGTTCATTCCCTTTCTATCCATGATTTTCTCGTGAGATATAAATCATTACCTAATTCATTGGAGGAAAATATAGGTCAAGCCCATATAATAACGAAATCACACTTACGTCCTCCATAGGATCTACAAAAATCATATCATACCCTATGAAAGGAAATGGGAATCATAAACATGTAACTATATGATAAACTATGGAAAATTGATAGGGTTTATAAATAATTTCACATAATGATATCCCTTGAAAAAATAGTTAGTTTTTTAAACAGATAACCCATTATAGATAAATGGGTGTCATAAACATATAACCATTGAATGTAAAATGAGTTTTATATACTTCATGCCATCAAAACAGAAATCATTCCAAGAAAAAATGTAAATACAACCATTGAATTATTTCTATATAAATACATGAGTAACAACAAATAATATTATCATATGTGATAAATATATTAAATTATTTTTTAGAAACATTTCACGAGGAAATTTTCATTTATTTATTAAAAAATTATTTTTAAAATAAAAAACTATGTGAATTTGTCTTTACTAAAAATATCTTTACAAATATAATAAAAGGTCAACAATACATTGAAATTTTTTTTCCTTTATATCATATAATAAAATATTAAATAAATTTTGGAAATCATTTTCCTTCAAAAGTTAACAAATATGATAAAAAAATTTTGAAACCATTTTCCTTGAAAACATTAAAATGAAGGGTGAAATAATATTGAAATCCAATTCATTTAAAAATAATTTATAACATTTAAGATAATATTGATTTTTTAAAATCCCTTTTCATTGAAAATACAATTAATTAATATAAATATTTATTGAAAACATTTTAGGAAAATATAGTTCTAAATGAACATAGTCTTTTTTCTGAATATAGAGATAAAGTTCAAATTTTCACTAAACACTTTTCCTAATTATACTATATACCAAATAGGGGAGAAAGGTCCCAATACATGAAGATATTTTGAATAAACTAAGGATAAAGAAATTCATTATAGTTCTTGATAGATAGATCCTATGATTCGATCAATGGAGTCATAATCACATACAATATCAAAAAATAACGAGAATGTTTCAATAATCTCTCACCACATAGTGACATTTAATTATACCCCCATATAAAAAAAGAAATTAATTTTGGCATAAAATTACATGAATACATGGTGTTTTAAGTAATAACATGTCAATGGTAGTATAAACACCTCTTATGACAATATTGGTTCATAACATGACATGGTTTTCAAAAAAGGGAATTTGAGAAATAATTTCATCACTAATTTGGTTACGTTTAAAACATATATCCCAAGAATAAATGATCATAAAATAGATATATAAATAATCATAAATTTAATTCTATTAATAACTTAATACATTAATGCGAATTATACACATAACATATAAAATAATTGAGGTTATCATGGCCTTTGGCTCATAGAAAAAAAATAAGGTGAGAAAAAACCTTAATAGGAGTCAGACATGCCACGTCTGCCATTATCTTCTAGATTAATAGAAATATGTTAATTAATTTCTTACATTAGGAAATTTTTCGTTTTTATTATTAAGATTACTTATTTTATTACTGTGTTGTATAAAACTATATAAATAATTAAATTTATGTAGATTTTTTTTACAAAATTCGGTTCATATGATAAAATGGCATTCATAGGTTAGAAATAGTCAATGGAGGAATTATATAAACATATACATAATAATAATACTGAAACAATTATCATATTTATGCATCAATGTTTCATTTAAAACCAATCATGAAATGTGGATATGAAAAATGGACAAATCTTATAATAGTAATGATGGTGGGTCTTACATACACATGTGTAACAGTCCCATTTTCTATGATTTTAATAAAATAAGGTAAGAAAAAATATGTATCTATATAATTATCAATATATCACTAAAATTTTATTTAATCATATATTCTTATCTACAAAATGTTTTTGATGTAAAATGCATCACATCGTGTCGAGGAGGCAGCCGTCCACACGTCTACGATCGACCATAACAGTTTTTTATGTGTGATGAAATGTGAAAATGAAAATTATATATTACATATCAATAAATATATTTATGTAATGAATTTAATATATATGTTTTTTATGTCACATTTGTTTAATTATTACCATAAATAATTCAATCCATTTTGTGTGTGAACGTTTCACATCACATTGAGGAGGTAGTAGTCAACATGCCCACAATCAATGTTATCATGTCCCCAAAATATGGAACACATGGAGGTATGTGTTATATAATAATTAAATACCTAAAAATAAATTATATATAACATATAAAAACATAAAATATTTCCCATCATAAATCTCATCCGTGAAAGATGAAAAAAAACAATCGTCATTTCGTGAAGCGGTAGTTCTCCACACACGAATGGTATGATCATTACCCATTAGACAAAAGTGTGTTTGAGTGAAATTATAACCCTTAATATAAATAATATAATTATTTTGATGATATTGGAGTGATTATATAAATATTTATTAATCATAGATGAAGGGGTTGAGAAATAAATAAAATAAAAGGTCTCGAAAAAAATGTTATATCTAAATATAGTATCTCATTTTGGTTTGTTCCAAGTTGCATTCATGGGTGGAATTATTACCAAAGAGATGATTATAGGTCTAGGGAATTGATTTTGGAGAAAACAATTTGGGTATAGGTATATGAAACAACGTGTATTTAGAGGTGTGAGGAATCATAGAATGCATGCCACATTATAGTGGAGGGGTAAAGTCAGTCTTGAAAATACCAAAAGGTTTTCAATATTAGGAAGTATCATTTAACTAATTATCCTAAAAAATATAAAAATAATGTTTTAAAGGTGCGCCATGGTTGAGATAAACCTCAAGAACATAAAAATAACTGTATTTTTATAGTTTTCTAACATTACTTCTATGTTTCCGTTATTATATCATTTTGGATATTATTAAAGAATATTTTTTTTCAACATATTTAATTTAAAATTACTAATAAATTAAACATATATTGATTATAGTTTATTTTATCAACCAAATTTTAAATATTAAATGTAAATAAAAATAAATAAAAATGAGTTTTTTGGAACATAATTTTAAAATAAGAACATGTATAGCACATAAACAATTCTTTAAAACATACATAAGATCATATAAGTATTTTTGATCAATTTTATCTTTAAAACCCTTTTTAAATTATTACATAACTCTAATTATTATATAAATGAAATGGTTATTTTAACTAGATTGTAGTATTTTTCAATATTAATCAAAAAATGAGTCTTTTTATATTAATAGAATAAATTCTATATAATATAATTATTATACACTTAATTAAAATAATAATTTTACATTTACCTATAAAATATCTTAAACTATCAAAATTTAATTTAAAAAATTATTGTGCCATTAAATGGTGGTAAAACTCAGTCTTGCATGTACCACAATCTAACACAGTGTTGTGGGTACAAAAAGCTAATGTAAGTGTTGAATAAATTTATATCATAACAAGGGGTTTAATATAAGTCAAGATATTATATAATTAGTATTTCTTGATATGAATAAAATTTTCAAAACAAATATACTATTTCGAAAAAAAATTCAAAAAATATCTGGGTTTTAAATTAATTCTAAATTAAAATAATTTTTCCCCTAATATTCTTCAAAATTATCAAAGGATTAATACCTAAAATATAATTTCACAAAAACACATATCATAAAAATTCAAAAGAAAGTTTACATTTAAAATCATTAGTTGGAAATATAAAATACTTTCAGAGTAAACCAGAAATAATATTCCATATAAGAGATCATTGCTTGTTTTTGACAACATTGGAAAGGAACAGAAATATAACTATCATTTTTTGATGGATATCTATAGATTACATGGTTATGATATATTAATAAAACACAAATACATAACACAATATAGCTTGAAAACTGTCATTGATATCAAAAAAATGATGATAACTTGAAAAATATATTATTATAATGACCCATTAGCTAAATTGGATGAATTTACATGAGAGGATATACATATATGATCATATAACAATCTTACCATTTTTTTTACATTGATAAATTTACATATCACCCCTTATTCAACAAAACTTATGATGTTTTATTAATTGTAAAGCAGTAATAGATCATAGTTTCCATTATAAGTCATCAAATGTACAATTAGTTATCAATATAAAATGTGGTTAGAACAAGTTATGTAACATCCATGATATTTATAGAATATCACCATTAAATACTTATTAATATTTATGAATTAGATATTAATTTCACATTTAAGGGACTCAATATTAGATAGCCTACATGATCTACCACGTCAAGCTTAAACACACAACTAAATGTTATCATTAATATGTTAGTTATCTCTAAGCTATTAATATAGTGCGAATGAATATTGTTAACTTAATTATGAAAATATTTTCAATCCATGTTTATATAATCATTCATTTTGTAGAAAAATAACCAAAAATGAAATAAAAAATTGAATATAAAGGATTTATTCTTGAAAAACTAATTAAATGTGAATTAGTGAGTTTATAAAATAAAAAAATCACTCTAAACAAATTCTTTTAATGAAATATTTATGTAATTTATTAATTCGATGTTTAACATCAATCATATAAATATCTATACATTATATAAGAAAAAATTCACTTTTTTAAAGGAAGTGCTTATTTTTCTAAAAATGTAGTTTGAACACCTTTTGATGATGAACCCTTTTTAAATATTGTTTTTCTCACTGTTATATGTTATATTTCACAAAATAAAAGTCATTTTTTAAAGTGGAATCTAAAAATTTACATGGTTACATTTTTTAGTATTTTTAAGATAAAATTAATTTTTATTCAATGGTGAAAAATAATACATTTTAATTCTAAAAAAAATTTTAATCTAACTGTTTTATATAGTAAAGTAGTCCTTTAAATTGTTTTTAAGATGTAATTGGATTATTTTTTATCATTCAATCCAATTTCGATAATTATACGTAATTTCACCTTGAAATTATATATAAACACGTCCAAATATTTTTCTGGTTATTACATTTAAAAATTTCTTGGTTTTGACAATGGGGATAAATACATTTAATAACATTTAATTTAATGTTAATAGAAATATAATGTAAACATATATATTTAAAATAAAAATTATTTAAAATGGAGTGATATAGATGATAAATTTGACTACAAATACTCATTTGAAATCCAAAAATATTTCCTACATCATGGATATTTATTTTTTATTTTAGGACATTAAATAAATAAATTTAATTTTAACACAATTAAAATGGAGTGATTACATTATTAATGAAAGATTTAGAAAAATTTTGTTATAAATATTAAAATAAATTTAATATTTTTTTAAAGAAATATACTAACTTTATAGGTAATTATGACATATATATTTTTTTAATATAGTTTTTTTGAAATAATCATGTTTTTAAGTAGTTTAAAAATCAATTAATAATTAGTGACAAAATTGAAATCAATTAGTGTTTAAAAAAATACATTTTTATAAATAGATATTATAGTCCTTAAAATATTTGATTTTATAAAATCTTGTATAAAATGTTACAAATTTAATTTATTATCGAATTTATGTTATCCTAGAATTTTATTTTTACTATATTAACTATATATTATGAATATTAAAGAAGACATGGTAACTGTTAATTTGTTTGTCTAAAGGTTAAATCCAAAGGATAAGGTTTTTTTGCTGACCAAAACCTATCTAAAAATTATTGGCTTACGGTATTTAGACCGATAATCATCTTATACTAGAAATATATAACATTTGTGCTATTATAATTTAAGAAGCAATTTACAAAAGAATAATATATCAAGACATTCTGAAAGTATCCCTCTTCCCTACTATAAAAGTCCACCACCTCTACACACTTACTCACACAACTAAATACACTTGGCTCGTTAAAAATATGAAAAAATAAGATATAAATTCCAGAAATTCCTCCTATAATATTTATCTTGTTCATAAGTAAAATTAAATAATCCTTTTCGCTCAAATAAAAAGGAGGTACTCGATTTACAGCTATCATCTTGTCTCAATATCCTTTATTTTATTTTCATTATCCACCTATAAGCTCCATTTCTTGCATTATTCTTTTATAAAAAAAGTATACGCAATATAAAATCATATTTTTATGCTATTAGTTTGACCTATTCATACCCACACCTCTATCCATTGGATACAGAACAAGTTGTTTCTGTGTACGAAGAAATAGTGCCTCATGAAACGATGATTGTTCATTTTTCCTCTTCCACCACTCATGGTGGCCATTATGATAGAACTATATTTATATATGATATATATGATATTTATATTATCTATATTCTTTTATATTATTCATTTCGAACCTACCTATATTCTTTTCATTTTGTAAAAATACAATAGATTCATTTGAGGAAGTGTGAACTGCTTCCCCGTCAATGTTAAATGACTCATTCATGATATACATGGAATGTATAAAGGATGGAGTTAATGAAATTATGTAACAAGTATAAAATATATATTATATATTACTGATATAAAACATATTTTCATTAATTTTTCATTATTTTAATACTAAAAAATTGAAATTTCTATTCATTCGTACGTATGGCCTACAGTCTGCATAAACAGTGCATTTCATTTATTATCTCCATATATTATGTATCTTCTGAAATATATATATATATATATATATATATTTGATACTTATTTGTCTTTTAAATCATGAATATAATTCTGTAGATGAGGTAGTTAAGACAATATGGGCATTTTTTAATTATGACAAGTTTATTTTTTTCTCAAGTACCAATTATCGACAAAACGTCTGAAATGAAATCCAATAATTAACTAATCATTATAACATGATAATAAGTGATATTAAATTATTAATAGAAAAATAAAATGTTTTTACAAAATTATAAATTAACCTATGTTTCTTATTCATGAAATTAATGGATGAATGATACATGTCAGACTCAACGTAAGGGATATTCTTAACTAAATTTCCATTCATTGGGTTAATATTCTACTTCTTGATTATTTCATTATATGAGTATGTGATAAATTAATTTTTATATCTTATGTTACATTTATAATTTATTAATATGTATTATCATAAATACACCAAATTGATCTATTTTATAAAAAAAATTACCTTTGTAAGGGAAATCATAACTCAATTTCAAATGATTGAGTTAAACATCCTTGTCATTATTCTTTTCAATAAAATTTTTGAATGAAAATTGATTGTTTAACACTAATTATCCACTTATATTAGGTGTATTTATATTTTTCACACATAATTATGTCTTTGATTTATCCTTAATCTACCTATATGATATTTTTATGGGATATCGCCTCAATCTCCTTTCATCGAGATAGTTCTTCATGATATAAACCTATATTCATTTATAAAGTGAATCTACCACCCCATTGAAATTAATTATCCCTATCATATCTATACTCATTATATTTAATTTCTTTTAAATGTTTTAATTTAATGTGGCATTAAATTTAAATGTTCAAAATGGTAAAGGAATCTTTAACTAAAACATCATTTTTAACATTTTAAATATTTATTCCTGTAAATAATTCTTATTGATGCCCATGTATTATGAAAGGTTTTAAGTATTTATTTATATGGAAATTAATGTATTAAAATGATAATTCCATTCAAAAGTTTTAATGTGTAATGGAAAATTGTGCTTAAAAATATTCTTTTAAAATTTCTAAAATGTGTTTTGAAAATTTGATTTATTATTTCTATAACATGGTGAGTTTTATTTAACATAAATGGCATGAACATAATTTAACAATTTTATGTAACTTTATTTTTTTTTAAATTAAATGTTTATTGTTTATTTTTCAAATAAACTGTCTTCATTTGTGTTTGTGCAGCTTGTAAATATGAAATGTGATTTAAATGTGGGAATGTTATTTTTCCTTTATTCTTATTTCATGTGTTGTGTTATAGTTCCTGGGAATTATTTATGAATATGGGTGGTTCTATGATGAAACTATGGTGGGTGAGCCTGAGATAGCTCTCCAATGAATTATGTAATGTAAATGTGGAAATTGTTAATGTTTCTCCTAAGATATTTTGGGAATATACTATAATGGTTACTCCAAAACATAATCATGAAGGATAATCCATATGTATCTATAGAAGATACAGTGTATGTATGTTATAGATGACACATGTTACCATTATGTTTATAAATCTCTATGATTTGTTTTTGAAATATTATGATTTAATGAGGTATGTTATGGTGTATATGCTTTAAGAGTGAGAAGTATGATTTAATTGGTTTGTATGTATTGCTGGAATAACATTTTGTTTCATTATTTTATATCCCATACTATGATTTTTATTCTCATCCAATTTTTAAAAATTATTTTCATTGGGTATAAAAATTGGTAATTGGAACGAACAATACAATATTAATGATACAAATAATTTTATTGTGAAAAGAAATAATATTTACCTTTAATGGATATATGTTCTGGATGAAATGGATACTATTTTGATACATCCACTTTGTATAAATTTGGGTTGTTATGTAATAGTTCTGGCCTAATTCTCTAAAAATAAAAAACTAAAATATATTCAATGTGAAATCATGATTTAACCTAATATTATGTAATTTTTAAGGTTGATGCCTTATAAGTTATGAAATAGGCATAAATATTAAAATTGTGGGTTTTTAATTTAATCTCACAAGAACCTTATTAAACCCTTCATAAATGGATAAAATAATTATTCTACTGGAGAATAAAAAATCCAAAAAATTAGAAATAAGAGAACTAAATAATCTTTAAATTTATACCCCATACCCCAAAAAGAAACCTCTTTGTTTTCAGATTCTAAACATTTTTATAACATCATAATGTATTCTTTTAAAATAAGTTAATAACCTAAATTACCATACATACTTATAAGAAAATTGCATGTTTCCTTATTACAAAGTTAACTGGATATATTCTATATATCCAAAAGGTTGTGATCATCTTCCATAATAACATAGAACCCCTTTAAAAAAACATTTCACTCACATGGTAATCTGAACCATCATGTTTTATTATTCATATTCAATATATCCTTTTACAAATATAATTATCTATTTATCAAAGTTACACATAGTTTTCCCAACATATTGAACACAGTAATGGTTACCTTACCTTAATAAAAATATCACATTTTTATCAATTTTTTATAACTTTATCTCCATTCAATATTACATTTTAAATCCTTAATGAAATTGTTATACTGAAAATAATTATATATTTCGTTTTTCTTATAACATAATATTTTAATTCTAAAAATGTAAATACTCGATTCAACCAACATTATTCATAAACCATTACTCCATCCATGTCACTTTATTCCTTGATACCCTTTTTCTATAACATGAAATATGAGTAATTTCTTAAGGTTCATCAACCTTAATCTAATCATTTTTAATACATTTAATGTATGAAATACTATATAAATATCACATAACATTCTAATTTTGTTTCTAAACTCATTACCTTTAACGTTATAAACCATATTCATACCACCATCATAATTTACATCATTTGATTATCAGATATGAAATTTATTTTGATAATGCACATACATTAAACATATAAAAAATTTCATGTTAACCCAGTTAAATCTAGTATCTTGTATTCACTAAAGGACTAAATCATAGTTTCAAAAACATTTATCATAATGGTATATAAGATAATCCTAAAAAATTACATATAGTATTCCAAAATCAGGGGTTATAATCATTTAATCTATGAAACATTCATTTTATCCTATGTTATTCATAGTAACATTCAACATAATTTCATGATAATTGTTCCTAATTAGTTAGTGAAAATATAATGATTATCATATGAAAGTGTCAGACCAAGTGGGAGTCAAGGCTCGTTGTCGTGTATCGGGTTATGATTGAGTGAAGCCTGATGCACCTCATCAGAGTTTTTACCCAAAATAATATCATTTAAAAATCATCATACACATATAGTATCCATACATGGATGTATTTATAAAAAACACTCACTCTATACTTTACCTATATTCCAAGACATTTCACTATTCTTGTCCTTATCCAAAAACATTTCCTTTAGGATATCCCTCGACATTTCCATAAAAATACACATAGGGATCTCACTGATGTTTTCTCATCCTAGATTACAAATGTTGACGAAACCATTCCTTTTATACCCATTATAGTTTCCTTGGAATATCATATATTTATATTACATAAATATTTTTCAATATTGTGCATTTTACAAAAGTATATGGTTGAGGATCGTAATTGTTTAGTGTCTTCAGAAACATGGAATAGAATATTATATCCTGGTGAATGATATTCAATTTTTTACACAAAGATCTCCACAATTTGTAATTCTAATTAAAACCAATTATCATAACATGGGAAAAGGAAACATAAGAAAGGGGTGAGATAAAATTCTTAACAAGGGTAAAAAAAGAAAAATATATTCATAACATGAGCATAGGGGTACCACAAGATGACCATAATAATAGAAGATCATACCCTATATATCAAAGATCATAATCCTGAATCATGGAATAGTTATTGTATGTTCATAAAAATTGAATCATATGGGAATTGATAGAATAAAACATGAAATAATAACATTAGAATAAGACATTGTATGTTAGAGGACACATAAGAATACAACATTGTTTACACTATATTCAAGGAATCATAACCAAGGCCATCTTAGTAGTATATTTTCACTCCATATAACATCTTGCTCATTAGGTTTTTCTCCATTGACTATGTTAGTAGTAAAGTATCACTCCTTAAACTATGTTAACCGACATTGTTCTTTACCCAACAATGTTCACTCCCATTCAATCCATATAAATCTCCAGATATTTAAAGCTTTACCCAAGGAATTAGAGGGAGATATTTTTCTCATACATCTCATACATGAATCATGCATACATGTTCCAAAATATAAAAAAAATCATATGATAAACCATGAATTTAAATGGGTATCAACAATATTTAATCATATCATAACATGTCTATAATATATTGGTTTAAAAATCATATCACTAAAACAAAACCCTTTAATAGAAGTGGGTTTTTAAGAATATATCTTATGAATGTAAATAGGTTTTCATGAACATATAACTATTGAAGAAGAAATGGGTTTTATAAAAATCATCAAAGAATAACATCAAATATTCCGAAAAATAATATGAAAAATCCATTGGATATTTTCCCTATAAAGGAATTTTTAACACCAATAGATGTCAACTTAGGTGGGAAATAACATGAAAAGATATTTTTGAAAGAATCCATTAGTAAATTACCCTTTCTTCATTATATAATTATTTCTATAACATAATACCATCTAAAAGACATAATCATGAAAATAACAATTAAAACATATATAGCGTTTTAGAAAATACATTTAATTACTTTTTTCTAGGAAAAGTTATAAAAGAACCTTCATATCATTTTGAAAATCATATTCAATGAAAACATATAAAATAAGAATGGAAATATATTTTAACTCCATTTATTTGAAAATACAATAAATATTTAAAATAATTTCTTTAAATAGTTTTGAAAAATAATTTCATTGAAAATAAATAATATATATATATATATGTATAATTCCTGAAAACATTTCAATAAAATATTCTTTTGAAAGAAGATAGATATTCACCTGAAGAAAGTGGTAATGTTAAAATTTATTAAGAAGACATTTCTTAATAATATTATGTAACAATGTTTGTAAACATTGTACCAATAAATGATGATATTTTGAGTAAATATAAGATAATAAAATTCATGACAGTTTTTGAGAGACTTATCATAATATGTTATTAATGGATGCATAATCATATATAATCTTGATTAATGATGAGATGGTTTGAATAATCTCTTACAACATGGTATCATTGAATTATACTTCCCATGTTAGAAAATTATATTACATAAAGAATAAAATATCTTTGAATTTATTATTTTTTGTATTTAACATGTCATAGGTATTATATAAATTTATTAAAAAATATTTGTCCCTAACATGGAAGGGGTTTCTAACAAGGAATTTTTGGAACAAATTACATTACTGGTTTGGAAACATTTTAAAGATAAATCCCATGACATAAATATCATCAAATGGATATGTAAATACCTAAAAATTTAAATATATGAATCATGGGATAAATTAATATGCATTATATAAATTACATTAGAAAATAGTATGTGAACATGGCTTGTGTCTCATGGAAAATAATATTGAGGTGTGAAAAATCCATTATTTATATCTCACTTGTCACATGTGTCTTTATATCAGGAATAATATAATTATGGTAATTAATTACATTCTATAGAAATCTTTTCAAGATTATTATTTCCTTAACTTCAATCATTACAATTTTTTATACAACTATTTAAATTATTTTGTTTACATCGGGTATTTTGACCAAATTAGGTTCATGTGATTAAAACGTCGTCGGTATGTCGACTATGATAAAAGGGTCTATAATATAAACATATACTGAATAAAAATAAGGAAATAATTATCATATTTATAATTCAATTATAATTTTAACACCAATTATGAAATATGGGTAAGAAAAATGGATCTATGTTACAATCATGGGGAAGTTATGTCAAACATACATAGATGTAATATTCCCATTTTTAAATGATTGTTAATGAAATATGGTATAAAATACTATATCATTTGAGAATTATCATTATATAATAAATATAATGGTATTTAAAATTATATAACTATATATATAATTTGTTTGATGTAAAAAATTACATCTCTTCGAGGAGTTGGTAGTCAAGATGTCCACAATCGTCATTATCACTTTTTGTGTTTGAAAAAGTTAATAAAGAAAATAATAAAATATATATATAGAAAATTAATAATTTCATGAAGATCAGTTAGATATTTTTTATGTCACATATGATTAATTATAATAATCCTTAATAGGTTCCATGTAGTTTTTGAATGTTACACTTCACATTGATAAGGTGTTAGGAAAGACGTCTACAAATGATGTTATTGTATCCCCGCAATATAGAACACATGGAGGGATGTGTAATATAAAAATTTAGTAAGTATATGGAGATTATAAATATCATATAAATCATATAAAAAATATTTTCCATCATAATTCCTATCAATGAAAGATTGTAATGAAAAAAATTAATAATCATCATTTCACGAGGCGGTAGTTCACCGTACATAGAAAGAATGTTTGATACCCATTAGGTAAAAGTGTTTCTGAGTATTTGTATGACACATAATTTGAGAAAATCATAATATGATTAATATATTACTATTTTAATGTTATAATAGAGTAACAAGAAAATAAGGGGGGGAGAAAAAAATAAAATAAAAGAGCTCGATGGAAGATGGTACATTTAAATTGGGAAACATGTTTTCGTTTTCTCAAATGGGATTCCACTAGTGGATTTCTGTAAGTACCCATCTGTAATCAGTTAATTATAATTTGTTTTAGTCAATAACATAATTGATTACAAGTTGTGAATCATTTTAGGTATATCATTTTGGTGAATTAGGACATAGTTCGTACATAACATCTCATACACATAAAAAGTTGATAATACAAAAAAAGTTTCAATTTATTCCAAAATAATTTTTTTTGTAAAACATAGTTTCTTTTCATGATCAATAATTAAAACATTCTGCTTGATCACATCCGTGTATCAATTCTCCCATAAGTCTCCTGATTGTTATTTTAAAAATGGGGATGAGCACACAAGATATTTAAGGGATATAAAAGTAAAGGGAACTGTTAGTTCATGAAAAACATGAGAACCAGTGGAAAAAACATTTTGTAATTACATAACTTTTTTCCTCCATTAGAAATTAATACCTAATTCTGATGTAATTTATTTTACCTTTTGAAAATAAATTATTCCCTATAAACTTATTAAAAACAAATGAATATTCATATAGTATCCTTGGAAAATCATCACATAGGACACTTATAGAAACCTTAAAAACCCATATTGAATGTAACAACCATATTATTAACTTATAATATAATTCCTTAGTGAATAAGAACCATAAAATTTTCATTGAAGCATTATCTTGGAACATCTGTCACTAAAGTAATAATGGTTTCACCCGATCCTTCCTGGGTACACAAAACATTTATAGTTTCCACAAACCAAAACATCAGTAATACAATACAAATATCAATTGAAATTCATGTACATGAAAGAAAAATAGTTTGATGAAAATCCTTAAAAAAGATTTTTGAAAAAGAATGAAATTATCAATTTGGAAAATATGGAATCATAAAACCCATAATGGTATGATATATAAAACAAAATATCATGATAATTGTTAAATTATATTCATTTAATATATAATATTATATATATACACCCTATAATATAATAAAAGTTTATATCATCAATAATTTCCTCAATAAAAGGAAATTGAAACAAAATCCCTTACCTCACATTTGACTTCTTTCAAACCTGATGAAAACACCTATATAGTAGTTTAGAGACAGTTTTAAAATCATTACTGAACTATGTTCATATATATGGTTCTTGAAATGATGATTTTGTAACATCATATGACTCATTAGTTAATAATAATTCATTATTTTAATGGTTTTTGGTGCGAGTTTTTAATAGTTTTATGATCGATTCATTCCTGTAAAATTATTGATGTTATTGTAAAATGAGGATAGAACACCAAAATTGAAATGAAATACTATTAACATACTACCATTATTATTAATGGTACTATGTATCATTTTTATTTCATAGATATGACAATAAATTAAATAGAATGTTAATGATAATCCTTTAGTTTATTTTGGTGGTTTTTTCTGAACACCATGATCTACTTTAATTTTATTTATTATAATTATTATTATAAATTATCTAATTAATATAAAATGGGGTACAATTTACATATTACAATCTTATTTGATCAGAAAATTTGTTTTAATAACATCCATGAAGGTGGTAATGGAAAATAACAAAAACATTATTCCAAGAGGTGGTTATCCGTTATAACTATGACAACAAACATTATTAAAATAGTATGAGATAAGAAATGAAATTTCTATGTGATATCACAATAGAGTCATACAAATACTATATATAAAATATTATGGACTCATAATTCATTAATTAATGGAGGTGGTGTGGAGAAAGTAGAAAAAGAAAAGAAATTATGGGATGTACTTTGGAAAAATTACCTCTTTAATATCACCTCCTGAATATACTACTGGGGTTTGTAGATTTGGTCATTTAATGATGCCATAAGAACAATTATGTGGTTATAGTGATGATAAAAATGTTTTGAAGATATTTGAGGATATAAAATTCTTTTTGGGTCGATGTGTTTTGGTTAGGGGAGGTATTTATACTTGAGGAGAGTTGGGTTGGAGTGATCAAGATAATGAATATTTTATATTTAAATCCAACCACTATGAGGTGAAATTAATTACAAAAACATTTTTAGTCAAGTAATATTTTGGTGGATAGATTTGATCTATCAATATCTAAACAGACCATTAAATATTATAGTTTTATGTATTTTAATTCATTTCCCTTTTAATATTAACATTATTAATTATTTACCTATACCACAGTATATAATTTTTTACCATGATAAATTTTTTATTCATAAAAAATGGAAATATCGTTACAAAATAATAGAAAACATCTGATTCCAAAAATTTAATCCATTTCAACTAATTTCATTTAAAAAATTAGAATAATTGTATTTCAAAATTAATCCCACCGATACAAACAAAATTCTTTTTGATAAAGTGAACAACACAAAAGTTATAAAAGTTTTTAGGTCCAATTTAAATGTAAAAAATGATTCCAAAGACAAACATTGGATTTAATTAGAAAATATTAATCTAATTACACCATAAAAACTATTATAATGTAATTTAACGATATAATTTAACTAAATAAAAATTCTATTGTGATATAAGGTTTTGTATTATTCAATATTCATCAAAATATGAATGTTCTTACAAAAATACCCACAATTCTTCCAAAATAAATATTCATATTTCACAGTAAAATAGGAAGTTTACTCTTCTATATATAATTTATAAATTTTTTAAGAATTATATTTATAATGGGTTCTCCATTAAATGTTGATAAAATTACCTTTTAAAAATATTAAATACTTTCAAACTTAAAATTTTATTTTTAGGTAAATAATATTTATTGGAAGGATGTGAAGACATTATATACTCACGTTTAAAAAAATATTGTTTGTTTTATGATTTATCACAAATACAATGTCTATATGATAACTAACACATTAAATAATAATAGCAACATTATATAATTTTCATATAAAATGTAGTCTTTCATACAACAAATGATATTTGAGAAACTCATTGTTTTGTGGTGGGTTTTTTTATCAAATATAGCGCCCCATTTAAAGTATAATTACTATATAATTCAAAAATAATAATAAATATGAAAATAATTAAACTATAATTAGTTGGGATGTTACATCGTTCCAAATTTTATTCCTCATAATAATGATTTTCTTCAAACTAAGCTACTTCTGGACTCAAATCAGGAGATAGATATGACATATACATTCATAACATTAACACATAAAAATAACTATATAGCTGTGATAAATTGGGAGGTAGATATACTCGGTAGGTAACTTATCCAATTTTCCCCATAATTTCATAGGGTAAAATAAACCAATAACTTAGCTTACCTTTCATGAAAAAATACTTCACACTTTTCAATGGATCAACATTTAATGAAACACGATCACCAACCACAAAAGAGAATTTATTCTACTAGTTATTTTCTTAACATTTCTAACTATTTTGATCAATTATCATGTGTCACATTATCTACTTATCTATCTCTTATATTTCACCTACCAACTCTTGTCCTACCTACTTCATTTCCCTGACATCATCCCAACAAGGTATATTACAACACAACATCCCCTATAATACCTCAAACTGATCTATCTGTATACACGAATGAAAGCTATTATTATAAAAAATATCAACATATTAAATATGGTAATGCCAAATTATCTATTAATCCATTTATAATGAACATAAAATTTCCTCCCATGTCATAGTTTTAGGTTTGACTACCTCTTACATTGAGGATTAATAATAATACAGAAACATAATTCAGTACAAAAATGACTTCTGAAGGTCATTAAAAATGTTAGATGTATACATGGGATCATGATCAGATTTATTGGATATAATAACTCAATGTAACATGACTATCAATTTATGATAAAACTGAGAATTTAGATATAGAGAGAGATTATATCAAAAATTTAGAAAATTGTCAGATTAACTCAATCAATCTATAATAACTCGAATTTCATTTTTACATTGAGAAATAATTAATAATCATATTATTATGTTAATATATATATTTTCTCATTTCTACTCTAGCACTAGAAATGGTTGAACCATCCCCTTAGAATTTTTTTTAAAATATTTTAAATATTAACATGTGAAACAATTCATGATAAATTTAAAAACTCATTTATTAATTCTATCCCACTATTAATACAGATGAACATCACTGTACATCTAAATACTTCTGGGATGATCTATATGTAGGAAAATGTGAGCTTCGCATAATAACTCTTAGTTCCTTACATCTACAATATCCATGTGTCCTATTTGGAAAACCATTCTAAATAGACATATTTTATACAAACCAACATAGAAATATTCTTATTCTATATAATGTTAAAATTTATATAATATAATGTCTTTCAGGGTAGTGTTATTAAAATTACTATAAAATATAAAACTATTTAACTCAGTCGTTGATACAAAATATAGTGCCCAATAAATAAAATTTTCATAATTATTAGTTTTAGTCCTGAATTTACATTCCTATATATTTATGATATTTTTAGGTTTATTGTATTTAGATTATTTGGAATATTTCATGAATAACATCTCATTCATATAAAAATTTTATTCTATCAAAATAATATCCATTTATTCCAAAATAAACCAACATTTAAATTAAAACATGTTTTTTTGTGAACAATCATCACAGTAATCCCCTTGATCTCATTCTTCTACCCATTCTCCCTTAATTACTATGAAATATATTTTAAAATATGGGATGAAAACAAAATCATAGTGATAGATATAATAGGAAATGAAACTTTTAATTCATGAAAAAATTAGAATGCATGGAAAATCTGTTTCCTTAAAACAAAACATTTACCCATAAACATAATTAGTATTCCTTAAAAATACAATTTAGTTTATCTTTTCAAAATAAATAATTCCCATAAAAAATCATTATAAATAATAGAAAATGCATGTACGTACATTGGGACATAATCAGGTAAAATTATTACATAACCCTTCTAGAACACTTACAAATTCAAAAAATCATATGGAAAACTTCCAAAATAATTCTATAGAGAACAAAATCTTTACCCAATGCATCAGAGTGCTATCAGGGTTTACCCATCTTTAAAGCTATAATGTGATCACCTGTCATTTTCTGGACAAAATTATAATTTATAATATCAAATAACAAAAAAATTAATAATACACTAAATATATTATTTAAAAAAACATTACATTGGAAAAAAGTGATTGAAGAAATACTAAAACATTATTTTATCAATGAAAATCCCCTTATCACATAGGTATCTCTTAAATCATAAGACACATAAAAGAATTAAATTAATCACTTAATATCTAGATAATATTAAAATACTTGTTATTTAATATAAGATAGGCTTTATATAAACCTTATAATTGAATAATGGTATATAACATCATAAACGTTCTCAATAAAAGAAAATTGAGACATAATCAGTTAGCGCATGTTCTAATTCATTCAATCATTTTCAAACCTCCTATATAATCATTTAACGATGGTTATTAGCTCATTATAGAAATATATACTTATTTATATTACTTTATATGATGATTTTATATTTATTTATTACCCATTAATTAATAATATTTTTTATTCATGGTTTTAGAACTTTTGTTTCATAGTTTCAAGATCGATTCAATTGGGTAAAAATATGGAACTTATTGTAAAATGAGATTAATATTAAAAAAGTTAAATGAAATAGAAATAATTTTATTCTCGAAATATTAATGTTCCCATAAAGAAATTTTATTTCTTACATGAGGATGATTCAATATATAGAATGTTAATAAAAAGGTTTACTTTATTATGGTGGTTTTCCATAACACCATAAACTAGTTTCATTTTATTTTCAATTAAGTTAATATATTAGTTCCAATATATGAAATAGGTTACAATATAAATATTTTAATCATATATTACAAAGATAATCGTTTTAATACCAACTATGTAAGTAGTTATGTAAATGAAGAAAACCATTATTCATCTAGGTGATTAACCATCATAACATGGAAAGTAATTTTGTTTGAATAAGAGGAGATCAAAAATGAAATAGATATGAGATATTCCATTTGAAACAAATCAATATTTTATATACATGATTATAGAGTTATCATTGTTAATGGATAAAGTGGGTGGTTATAATTTATAATATGAAAGGAAATTATGATTGATACATTGGGAAAATTGTAACTACAGTCTCACCTCATTGAGAGAACCATGAGGACCTTTGATTTTCTCATTTGGTGACACCAAAAGAACGTAAAAGTGGGAATATGGGGGTGAATTTGTTTGGTCAAATATATAAGGATCTATAAGGATTTGTGTATATATTTGTGGTGGTTATGTGTGGTAGTTATACATTAGTAGATGTGGATTTGAGTGTTTAAAATAATGAATATTTAAAATTTAAATCCAACCACATTGAGGTGATCTTAATTTAAATGTATTTGGATAAAAATTAATAATGTGTACAGTGGGCAGGGTCAATCCAAACCTCATAAAACCATAAAATGTTGTAGTTTTTATGTATTTCAATACATTACATTTTTAAAATTGACATGATTCATTTTTTACTTATACTATGATAAATAATTTTTCTAAAATGGTAATTTTTTTAATGTATAACAATGTAATAGACCACAAAAAAAACGAGGGCCTTATAATTATAAAACCAAATTCAATTTTACATAATTCTATCCACCGAATTGGAAAATATATCTCTATAATTTATTCCCATAGTCATAATATAAAATAGGGATTTTAAAAGTCAAAATCTCAAATGTTAGAAATTATTTTATATCCAATTTTTATATGAAAATTAGTTTAAAAACATAATTTCGAATAAATGATAAAAAATTTTATAAGTTTAATTTATGACAATTTTAATACATCATTTAACTATATAACTAATGCTAATGAAAATGAATTTTTGATGTAATATTTTTATATTATTTACCATTCATCAAAATATGAAATTTATAAGAAAAATTCCAAATATTTAACCAAAGTAAATTTTGATATTTGAATTTCAAATATGATGATTAATATTCATTTATAAATAATAAATTTGTCATAAAATAGATTTAAAATTGATTCTATATAAAAATATGTTAAAATTACTTTTTAAAAATAATTTGTGATTTTTATGCTTAAAATTTGAATAATTCTGATATTGGGTAAATAAAATTTATTCGATTAATGAAAAAACATTTAATATACATTTTTAAACATGATATATTTATTTCTACCCATTATCATTGATATAATTACATAGTGATAACTTCAATTTAAAATAATAAAATTAACATTATATTATTTTTCATTGAAACGTAGTCTCGTGTGAAACATATTATTTTAGAGAATCTCATTGATGGATGATTGATATGATATTTAAAATAGATACACCTTTATAATATAATTACTGTTTAATTCATAATTTTTAAAAATATTAAAAAGAATTATTCTATAATTACCTATGAGTATACAAATTCTTTCTAAAGGGAAGCTTCTAAGACGAGTGGAGGTATGGAGGGAAATAATTTTTATAGATTTTTGATGAGAAAAAATGTCTTCTCAGGTGTGATAAAGGGGAGGAGTTCTTTCTAATTTGTAGTGGAGTGGGGTATCACTCTTATAATTACAAAAGGTATTCAATAATTGGATTTCTACATTACATAATGTGAATCAAAAATATAAAACTAAGGGTTTAAAGGGGAATAATATTTTATAGAAATATCCAACACAAAAAATAAGTAAATATATATAGTTTGTTTCCATTATACATAGTTTTAATATGTGTAAATTTTTTTTATTTTTTATTAATGAATCTAGGCTTATATCCTACTTAATTTAACCAATTAAACTAATTTAAAGTCATATTTATGATAGAATATAGATTTAATGAACTAAATATTATATCAAATTAAAAAAATTAAAAAACCCCATGTTTCATGGAAACTAATTATAAAACAAGCGTCTGTTGCGCACAAAAAAGCATGTTAAACCCAGACTGTGCTAAAAATGTTTTTTGAATCTCTAGGTAAATATATTAACTATAAAAGATCAATTGATCCACCAATAAGAAATATTTAATATTAATTTTAACTTAAAAATATATTGGAATGATATAGTAATATTATTAATTATATATCATTTAATAAAATATCATTTATTCTATAATAACATTAATATCAATTCTGAAAGTATTTATTTTGTTTCAATTTAGAAATATCAAAACAAAATATTTTAATTTAATATATACAAAGTTTAAATATGTGTATCATGATATATTAGTCTCAAAAACAATTAAATACAAAAATTCAATCAATTTACATCCCTTATAATACTTATAGAATACTTTATTTTATAGAATTATTTACTAAATAGTCACTAGGTCGGAATCTATTGAGCATTTTAGGAGTATAAATAAGCAATAAATTAATTATGATAACAGAAAATAATTTATATTTTAATCTTTTATTTCATAACCAAAAATTTATGTTTTTTAAAAAACTAAATGTTTTATAAATGGTAAAGATGATGACATTTTATTTTATTTTATGTATTTTCCATTACATAACCTTTTATATAGCGAATATCCATTTAATGTTTTCCCATTATTCATTAAAATATTAAAGCATATGGTATGTGGTCAAACTATTGGTAGAGAATGAAATTTTTATGAGTTTTTTGGTTATTTTGGACCTTACGATGAATGTTTAATCACTTCTTAAGCTTCATTTTACCATAATTTCCATAACTAATTAAAATCATTGTCACTAATATTTTATTACAAAATAAATTTGATATTATTAGACTATAATATTATACTTTTTTACCTATTTATAGGTTTGTTTTTTCAAAAATAAAATCTCATCATTGGGAATTTTATGTTAAAAAATTCCCTTGAAGTAGAGAAAACCTATGTTTTTAATGTAAAAATGGTCTACAGATCAGTATGTTTTTATATCCAATTTCAATATAAAAATGAAAAAAATTGCTAAAATGGATTAATATTTGTATAATAGATCAATTGTGGCTAAAAATAGAAATTTAAAATATAACTTAACAATTATCATTTTTTAAAGAAAATGACGTTTTTAACTAAATTGTATTATTTTCACTATTAATCAAAAAATGAAATTTCTCAAAAAAAATCCAACAATTAACAATAAGCTAATTTTTACATTTTGAAATAAAAACCTAGAGATTATTTTAAAAGAAAATGTTTATAATTGTGGGATATTTTAATTTTAAAAAATCTGCGACATTAAAATGTGGCAAAACTCTGTATTACATGTACCACAATCTATCTTAGTGTTTTTTATACAATATTTTAATCCATGTTTTTTTTAATTTCATGATTAACATTTTTTTCACATTACATAAGAAAAACATTATTTAGTGTTTCATGAAAGGAAGAAAATATCAAAAATATTAAATTATTTTTAATCAATTTCACAATATCAGAGGTGTTATAATATTTATATTTAACGTATATATTATTTATTACAATTTTTATTTAATATATGTATATGTATTATATACTTATTCTTTTTTAGTAACAACTTATTCATTAAATAATTTTTTCAAAAAAATTAAAAATTATCAATTTTTATATTTTTATTTAATTTTTATTATTTACCTATTTTTATTTTATTTTCTTTATTACAATTTAGTCACATTATACGTCTTTATGTAATATATAAATTTATTAATATTAATTATATATATATATTTATAATAATTTTATTCATTTTTAATAAAAACTATTTAATTAATAAAATAGTTATTATTTTTATTTTTTATATGTTTAATTATTTCATTTTATTTTGGACCTAACCAAATGCTAAAAATAATGTTCTGATAAAAGGGACCATTTATCGTTTCTAAATTAAAACATTGATAATGGTTAGATTTTATCAGTGGTATGAAAAAGGAAATGATAAAGTGTATAATTATCATGATTTTTCTTAAAGTGATGATATATTTTCCCATTAAAAAATATTTTTAAATGATAATAAAGGTGACCAATATCATTGCATTCTTATAGCATTAATACACGATAATGCTATTAAAGGGAGCTTTTGTAGTAGTGATATATATCACCATTCTTGAATGAACTAAAAAATATCATTATTTAAATATGATCGTTATGTACAGGATATTCAATTGGTGTGCATGAATAGGATTAACAACTTTAACCAATATATATAAAGGTCTTAATAAATGAAAAAATATTGATTAATTATTAGTAAATAAAAACACAATTTTTTTAACAGCCGTTTTATTTTTCGAAAATTGATCTTCTAAAAAAATGATTTATAATAAATTTTTATAGATAAAATTATAATAATTATATAGTATTTAAAAAACATATTTGATAAAAAGAAAATTATTTTTAAAATAATCATATCCAGTTTTTCTAAAATTTATATTTTGTTTTTTTTTGAAAAGAATGATTTTTTAGTGCTATAGAAAATACAGATTTTAATTGAAAAATGGATTTTATGTTACTGTATTTATGATGTAAAATTTTATTTTTTATATATTTTAATATTATATTAAAAACATTGTATAAAATTTAATATTTTATATTCTTATAAATTAATTTTAATCAATAATTTTATATAAAATCATTAAATACTTTAAAAATATCATTTTTTTAAGAGATGTTTTTCATTATTTGTTATATTTTAACTTTTAATTTAACACTATGAGATATGAAAATAAAATTTTAATAAATTAAATCTATATTCAGATTCATTGGGTGAAAATATGGTAAATATGACATTTTTATTTTTATAAATTACGAATATTAACCAGGGAATATTATTTATGGTGATTATTTGGTAGTTAAGGTTAAAAATAAAATAATAGAGTCAAAAAAATTACCATAAGAATTTATTTTATTTTATTTTATGATTATATATCATCAATAATCATATGAAATTCAAATATATTACCCTTTTCAATTTTCTATGATTTTGTCCCATTACATTTTGCAATACAATGAAAGGTAAAAACAAATTTTCTGGTAATTTTATTATTTTAAACTTTTTGAATAGATGAGAACAAAGGGAATTTTAATTTATATATATTAATGAATAAAATTTAAAAATTTACTTCATCATTGTGTTTTAAGAAAAGAATTTTAGAGATAATATAATTACCATAATTTTTTTAAACTATCATAAAGCTTTCCCAAGTAGTAAACTGTAACGACCCAAATCCAGAGCCCCTCCATTGGTTCCGCGTAGCCAGTTCACCACATTACCTCAACTGTGTTTCCCAAAACACCAAAGGCTGCCGACTAACAGCGAGGGCCATGGTGAGTTGGTGGGGAAACTATGCACTCATTCAGAAAGTTATACAGTAGAAAAATAATAGTCAACAGCGGGTGTAGTAACAACATGCATAATAGCATAAACCAAACTGCGGAAGTAATGAATATATATAGCAATGATGAAAATGATGCAGCATGTACAAGTATCTATGGAAATTAGCAAACACAACAATATGTAGGAATACAAGTGAAAAATAGTGTAAGGGAAAACAAAGTAAACTCCTCAGCATCGCGAGCCCCAGCTCCGTCCCATGCTCTCCAACTCCAGCACAATCAAGAACCTGAAGTAGAAGGGCGCTTTCCCTATATACACCTGCAACAACATAGTCTTCTTAGGCCCAAAATCATGGCCCAAACAGGGTGTGAGATACGATCTCATTAGGCAATCACCCAATGATTTTTTCCTAACAGTCAATGAATATATGACAGTAAATAAAACAGGAGGTAGTAAACATGAAAACCCAAGAAGCTACAAAGCACAATTGTAACAAAAAAAGTACACAAGAAAATAGCAAGCAATAAGAATTAAATATGTAACCCTTTGTGTAGAACTCACAGCCTAACCCCTTTGGTTCAACCTACAAGTACTAGCAACCCTATAGGATTCACACACAGTCTCACCCCTCTGGTTCAACTATGAAATTAATAGACTCTCTAGGGAAGCACTCAACATCAATTCCCCCTATAGTCTCGTATCATGCTAAAGGATCTCTGGGGAAGCACTCAATGTCTATTCCCCCTGTGGCCCATGTCTAGGAACTATAGACTCTATGAGGAAGCACTCAATGTCAATTCCCCCTGTGGCCTCACATCGTAATTAAAAGACACTCTGAAGAAGCCCTTCCATCAATTCTCCCTTTGGTATACTACTCTAGGATCACATAGTACTGAGTGAAAGGTAATGCATTCTTAGTGCGTATGTACATCGTCCAAGTAAACCTCAAGAACTACATGGCTATCATCTAAGGCTCTGCAGCATAACAAGGTAGCAGTTCCACTGTCCTACAACTACGCATGGAAACTGGCAAAATTCCAAACAGGCAGAACAAGCATAGAAAAAAACCAAAGTACAGTAAAGCTACCATAATCACAGGAAAAATATCTAATCTAGAAATCAAGCAAAGTAGGTAATACAAAAAAGTAAAAACATGAACACGCAATATCCTGTTCAATGGTATTGGTGGAATTTGCACAATGTACTCATCAACATTCTACGGAAAGGCAGAAACCACCTACATTGATTCTAGGAGATTGATATATGTGAACCAAGATGACAGATTCCCCTTAAAACGACGTAGATCTTAAAAAACACAAAAAAAGATCAACATACAATATCATGAAAACAAAGAGGAATCAAGAAACAAGTCTCTAGAAAAAGGAAGAACTCACCGCTGTGCATCCAACATAATCGACCGTGCTCGAATCGGAGAATGGATGAAGAGGTGGGAGCTCACTGAAGATTCGGCCGTACGGGTCTCTCTCAGAGAAACAAGTCCTAGAAAGAGGTGTTTCTATGTGTCAGGCGTGACCCCGGTCCGTTTATTGAAAAAAAGAAAGTACGCAGCGTGTACTTTTAGATTACACGGCGTATACTGGGTCATTTCTGTACTCTGCCAAAATCGGCCTCCACATTACCCCTACACACTATATTTGTGGGCCGGGCATGGCCAGCACACGGTATCGAGCCGGAGAAGAGTACACATCGTGTACTCACAAAGTACACGGCGTGTACTTCGAAAATTTCCCGAAAGTTCATTTTTCTTAAAAACTCTAGAAAAAGGAAAACCATACCTGAAACGAAGATCCGGGTTCTTACAAATAGTTCCGGCCATTGCGATCGTACATCGGCCTCCATCTCCCAAGTCTCGTCTTGTACTCACCCATGCTACCATAAAACTCTCACCAGAGGAACAAACAGCCCATGGAGAAACTTCATACTGCGATCGACAATCTAGATAGGATGATCCTTGAATGTCACATCTGCTTCAAGATCAACTTCCTTAGGCTGAAAGACGTGAGACGGTTCTGAAAAGTAACGTCGGAGCTGAGAGACATAGAAGACATCATGCATGGACCGATACCTCTGAGGTAAATAAAACCGATAGGTGACCAACCTCACTCCCTCCAAGACCTCAAATGGTCCAACGTAACACGGTGAAAGCATACCCTATCTCTGAATTCTCTTGTGTCCCAACCTCGGTGTGACACACATGAAAACATTATCAACGACCTCGAACTACAGAGGTCGTCTGTGCTGATCAGCATTAGACTTCTGTTGAGACTATGTTGTAGCCATCCTCTTCCGAATTAACTCTATCTGCTCTGAGGTCTCCTGAACAAGATGAGGTCCCAGCAAAGCTGCCTCTCCTGCCTCCAGCCAGCATAAGGGTGATTGGCATGGCCTACCGTACAAGGCCTCGTATGGCACCATCTGAATGGTCTCCTGGAAACTATTGTTATAGGAGAACTCCACCAGAGGGATATGCTTCTCCCAAGAACCGCCAAAGTCTAGGATGCAAGATTAGAGTATATCCTCAAGCACCTGGATCGTGCTCTTGGACTGGCCATTAGTCGGGGGACGGTATGCTGTATTCAAAAGTACATGTGTACCCATGGCCTTATGAAGTCCTCTTCATAACCGAGAGGTAAAGCGCACATCCCTATCTGAAACAATGGAGTGTGGAACTCCATATAGAGGAACGATCTCCCAGATGTAAAGTCATCCCAAATCATCAACACTGAAGGTCTCTTTAATCAGCAAGAAGTGCACAACATTTGTAAGCCTATCGACGACAACCCAAATAGCATCATTCCCTCAAGGTGACCTTAGCAACCCAGTCACGAAGTCCCTTACGATGTTTTTCCACTTCCACTCTGGTATTGGTAGTTGCTGTAAAAGGCCTGCTAGTTGTTGGTGCCCTTCCTTCACCTGCTGAAAAGTAGAACATCTCATGACGAAACTAGCATCATCCTTTTTCATACCTGGCCACCAGTATTGGCGATGAAGATCCCGATACGTCTTTGTGACGCCAGGATGAACAGCCCAATCTGTGGAATGAAAATCCCACATCATCTCCTCGCGTATGTCTACTGGAACCCATACGCATCCCTGGAAACGCAAGATCTCATCCTCGCCCACTTCCCATCCAGGAAGAGGGTCCTATCATTATACACTCTCCCACAGGACTAAGCCATCTGAGTCTGATAGCTGCCTCATCCGCACCAGATCAAGAAGTGTAGATGTAATAGCTACAGAAGAAATGTATGTTTGTCCCTGTCTGTTTTGCACCTCCAGATGCATCTCAGACAATAGAGCCATCAACTTCCACTCACTGTCGGCCTCCTAAAATTCCTGAAACTGAGTTCTCATGCACAACGCATCAGCCACTACGTTGCCCTTACCAAGTGTTTATGTTATCTCGATGTCAAAAGACTATAGATACTCAACCCACATACGCTTCCTCAGATTCAGATCACGCTGAGTAAAGATATACTTGAGACTCTTGTGGTTAGTGAATACCACAAAGTGCTCCCCCAGCAGATAGTGTCTCCAATAGCTAAGGCATGAACAGCAGCTGCTAACTTTAGATCATGTGTCGGGTAGTTCCTCTCATGTAGCATCAACTACTGAGACCCGTACGCAACGACTCCATGCCCCTGCATAAGCACAACTCCCAACCCGATACCTAAATCATCACAGTAAACAGTGTAATTCTTTCCTGGCTCCGACAAGACTAGTATCGGTACTGACGTCAACCTCCCTTTCATCTCATTAAATGCTGACTCACAAGAATCTGACCATAAGAACTTCACCCCTTCTTAGTCATAACTTTCAAATGTGCTTCTAGAAGAGAAATGTCTTGAAGAAAGTGCCTGTAGTATCCATCCCGCCCTAGGAAGCTTCATACCTCAAAGACGTTCTTCGGATGCTCCCAGGAAACTATAGCTCTCATTTTCTATGGGTCCACAAATACTCCTGTCTCTGAGATGACGTGACCCAATAAGTGAATATTATCCATCCAGAAGTGGCACTTCGAGAGTTTAGCATAAAGTCCATGCTCTCTCCGTGTACTCAGAATGATCACAAGATGTGTGGCATGGTCGTGTCGAGTGTGAGAGTACACCAAGATATCGTCCACGAAGACCACGACAAAGGAGTCCAAATAAGGATGGAACACTAGGTTCATCAGTTCCATGAAAATTGCAGGTGCGTTCATGAGACCGAACTCCATGACTGTATACTCGTATAGACCATACCTTCTCCTAATAGTTGTCAAAGGTATATCTGATGGTCTAACGCGTAACTGATGGTAACCGGACCTCAAGTAGATCTTCAAAAACACCTGGGATCCTCGAATCTGATCGAAATGGTCTTCAATTCTCGGAAAAGGATATCATTTCTTGACTGTCAAATGGTTCAGCTTCCGATAATCCACACAAAGCAGAAGGGTATTGTATGCCTTCTTCGCAAATAGGACAGGTGAACCTCATGGAGAAGTACTGGGTCTGATGAAACCCTTAGCATGTACCTCCTCCAAATGCTTCTTGAGCTCTTGCAACTCAGCTGTGGCCATCCTATAAGGAGGAATGGACATTGGTGTCGCTCCTGGAACGAGATCAATAGAGAAATCTACTTAGGCTACGGAGGAAAACATGAAAAGTCCTTTGGAAAGACATCCTTGAAGTGATCCACCACTGGAAGAAAATCCAACTGTGGAGTCCCCTGATCATCCAGATAGAGACTATCGATCTAGGCCGTCACCCCTCCTATCCCAAGATGCTCGAGTCTTGCCCTAATCACCCGAACGTCCCACTCGACTTTATGAAGAAAAGACTCTCCCTCTGGTGAAATGAAACTCACTCTTCGGCGATAGCAGGAGAGGTCTTCATGAAAGTGAATCAACCAATCCATGCCAAGGATGGAATCATAGCCTATCATCTATAGGACATAGATATCCCATAAGAAGCGATACCCTGCAACATCGAGAGGGCACTCTCTACACTAACGTACAGTAGATGTCCGCGTTCCCAAAGGTGTGTCTAGTGTCAAAGAGTCAGCAGAAGGAAAGACGTAAATTCCAATGCTCTATAAAATAGAAACCGAGATAAATCTATGCATAGCACTAGTATCGAAAAGGGTTGAAGAAAAATTGAGGCTACTAAAATCGTACCTCGAATAGTAAAAGGGTCGGGATCCTGCACCTGATAAGTCTGCTCCACGGAAAAAGAATGGCATGTACCGCAGCCATGCGCCCCTGACTGACCACTCTGAGCTGAACCTCCCTGCTGGTGCTGAAGAACTAGTGGCTGACTGCCACATCCTCGACCTCCACCTCATCCCGAACTACCAGAAGAACTCCAGTTCCCCGACTGGTGAAAAACTGGGGGTGCTTCTCATGAACCAGGAGTCATGGATGAAACCCGGTCACCAGCTGCTGGATGAAGATGCATCTCGCTTCCTCAGATCACCATGTGTAGGCTCTCTACGAGGCTTCTTGCTGTCATCTGGATGTAAACTAGCTCTGGAAGCAGAACCTCCCTGGCTCGCAGCTCCAGAGTCTCTCAGATTGTGCTCCGCAATCAGTGCATAGATGGCGATGGAAGTAATGGAAGTCAGCTGGAAGATGTTCACTTGTGATTGGATATCCCTCCAGAGACCATCCTCAAACTTCATATCTATGAACACCCCACACCCATCCCGGAGGGGCGTGAAGTGCTACAACTCAATGAAATGAGCAGAATACTCCATGACAGAATGAGTACCCTGCACTAAGACCATAAACTCTCAGGCTCGGTCATCCCTCTGGGTCTCCGGGTAGAAGTAGTCATAAAACACGCGCTGGAACTCCTCTCAAGCCATAGCCTGCTACAGACATGCCTTTGAGATCATGTCCGACCACTTATTGGCAGAGTCTCAGAGCATGTAGGTGGCGAGCTTGACCCACCTCTCTAGAGGCATCTCCAGATGCAGAATGATAGTCAGCATGGCTTCCAGCCATGACTCTGCAGCCTGAGGTCCTCCTTCCCTCATGAAAGTAAGAGGATACTACTGTTGGGAAACCTGCCTCAAATCTGAAATAGACGTAGCAGGATGCGACGCTCCCTGGAATTCATGTATCATACTCATGAAACCTTCCTTGAACTACGCATCCACACCTGCAAATGGTATCACAGCTGGTGCTAAGGTTGTCCCGACTGGAGGATCGACAAGAAGTCCCTGATCAGCCATATTGGGCGTCTGATCACTGCCTGACGACAGACGTACAACCAGAGGATGTCTCAGAGTCATAACTCTGAATGATCAAAAGCACACCTTAGATCAGGAAAATACGGAGAGAGAACACAAGTGTACAAAATGGATATAGGGGAGGAAAATCACACATGATTTCAAAATATGACTACACGGCCTATATAAAAACTAAACGACATGTCTTCTTAAACCACCGACATGGACGTGTACTCTTTACCTACAATTCATGTAACAACTCAACTACATGGCATGTTGACCCCAACACACGACATGTACTTGAAACTATGCCCCTGCCCGAGTCTATTTATATGGATAACCCGCACGGTCCGACTCATCCTGAGACTGCACGGTGTGTTCGAAATAAACACGGTGTGTACTAGACAATGTTTCATCATCCCGTGTTGTTAATCACCTGACCGTCTACATGGATAAACTTTACACGGAAAGCTCCGAACAAACACGGCTTGCATCGGCAAGATGACCCCGTCCCATGTTGTTCGCGACACGGCCGGGTACCTATAAAAGTCTAGACGGGGTGTTCCGAAGAAACATGGAGTGTGGAGAAGAAGGTAACATCGACCCGTGTTGTTCAGGACGTGGATGGGTACCTGGACAGAACTACATGATGTGTTCCCTAATTACTTGGTGTGTTCTACTCGAGATTCCCTTTCCCGTGTTGTTAGTGACACAACATGGTACACATCTCTGAACATACACGGCATGTACCAGTCGTACACGCCTTATTCTCTATGTTACTTCCATGACACCGTGTTCTGGTCACACGGTCAGTGAAATGTCCTGAAAACTACACACCATGTATCCAAGAAGTACACACCATGTTTTCTGGGTTTTTCTGGGTAGAAGCTCAGAAAATGCACAGAAGCCCATAAACACTAAAAACATGGGAAAGAGGTGCCAAATTCTGATCCGTGAGGGCCCATACTCCCCACGAATCAAAGCTCGGCATCTCCCACAGTTATATACCAGAGAAACAAGATCATGATCCACCATGTTTTGATTAATGTGGTCCCAAAACACCTCAAGAACCAAAATTTGGCGTTCATTTTAAGCAAGGGAAAAAACAAAATAGTTTTCTAACATGAAAGTAGAGAATCTATCAAGTATCTATCACAACATCATGCATAATCTACACAGAGTGTATCACAACATCATACAATCGCTAATGCACCCTAGATGGCATGGCAAGATTGCATGGCATGTTATTTCTACATGTGACAATATGATGCATGAGATGGAATACCCTCATCTCATTGGGTTGCGATAGAAATAGAAACGAAGTATCAAAACAATAATAGCACAAGTCAGGTGAGTCACTCTAGGTGAACTCATATCAACCATAAAATCTCAAAACCAAAAAAAAATGAAATTAATGAGGTAGTGTGGATTTTCCTTGTACATGAGTTAGCTACTCATGAGCACAGCTTAATGACAAGTACCGAATCTGTCCTATCCCTGGATAAAGTCTCCAAATAGAATGTAAGAGAAAAAAACTCCTTTGACACCAATTTGTAACGACCCAAATCCGGAGCCCCTCTATTAGTGCCCCATACCCGGTTCACCACATGACCTCAAGTGCATTTCCCAAAACTCCATAGTCTGCCGACTAGAAGTTAGGGCCTTTGTGAGTTAGTGGGGAAAACTATTCCCTCATTCGGTAAGGTATACAACAGAAAAACAACAGTCAACAGCAGAAGTAGTAAAAACATTCATAACAGCAGAAACCAAATAGTGGAAGTAATGAATACATATAGAAATGATGACAATGATGCAGCAGGTACAAATATCTATGGAATGTAGCAAACACAACTATGTGCAGGAATAAAACTAAAAAAAGTATAAGGGAAAACAAAATAAACTCCTTAGTATCGCGAGCCCTGGATCGGTCCCATGTTCTCCAGCTCCAGCACAATAAAAAACGTGAAGTAGAAGGGCGCTTTCGCTTATCTACACCTGCAACAACATAGTCTGCTTGGGCCCTAAAGCATGGCCCAAAAGGGTTTGAGATACGATCCCAGTAGGCAATCACCCAAAGATTTGTGCCTAATAGTCAATGAATATATGGTAGTAAATAAAACAGGATGTAGTAAACAGGAAAACACAAGAAGCTACAAACCACAATTGTAACAAAAAAAGTACACAAGAAAACATCCAGGAATAAGAAGAAAATAGGTAACCCTCTGGGTAGCTCTCATATCCTAATCCCTATGGTTCAACCTACATGTAGTAGCAACCCTCTAGGAGGCACACACAGTCTCACCCCTATGGTTCATCTATGAAATTAATAGTCTCTCTAGGGAATCACTCACCATCAATTCCCCATATAGTCTTGTATCGTGCTTAAGGATCTATGGGGAAGAAATCAACGTCTATTCCCCATGTGGCCCACGTCAAGGAACTACAGACTCTCTGAGGTTGCACTCAATGTCAATTCCCCTTGTGGCCTGACATCATTATTAAAAGACACTTTGGAGAAGCCCTTCCGTGAATTCTCCCTTTGGCCTACTACTCTAGGTTCTCACAGTCCTAAGTAAAAGGTAATACATGCTTAGCGCGCATGTACATCAACCAAGTGAACCTCAAGAACTACTTGGCTATCAACTAAGGCTCAACAGCATAACAAGTTAGCAGTTCCATAGTCCTACGACTAAGAATGGAAACTAGAAAAACACTAAACAGGCAGAATAAGCATAGAAAACATCCAATGTACAAAACATCTACCATAATCACTGGAAAAATATATACTCTACCAATCAAGAAAAGAAGGCAATACAACAAAGGCAAAACAGGAACACGCAATACCCTGTTCAAGGGTATTGGTGGAATTTGTGAAAAATATTCATCAACTTTATATGGAAAGGCCCAAACCACCTACCTTGATCCTAGGAGAACAATATATGTGAACCACGATGACAGATTCCCATTAGAATGACGTAGATCTGTGAAAACACACAAAACACTCAACCAACGATATCTTGAAAACAAGGAGGAATTAAGAAACAAGGCATAGGCAGAAGGAATAACTCACCGCTACGCTTCCAACACAATTGAACATGCTCAAATCGAAGAACATATGAAGAGGCGGGAGATCATTGAAGATTCATCCGTACGGGTCGCTCTTGGAGGAATGAGACCATGAATGAGGTGTTTCTGTACGTTAAACGCGACCGTGATCCATTTAGTGAAAAAAAGTACATAGCCTGTACTTTTAGAGTACACGACGTATACTGGGTCTTTTCTGTACTCCTCCAAAATCGGCCTCCACATCACCCCTACAAACCATGTGTGTGGCCCAGGCATGGCCAGTACACGGCTTCGAGATGGAGAAGAGTAAACGTTGTGTACTCATAAAGTACACAGCGTGTACTTCAAGATTTTCCAGAAAGTTCATTTTTCATAGTAACTCCAGAAAAAGGAAACCCATACCTGAAACGAAGATCTGGGTTCTTACATAAACAAAAATAAAAATGATAATTTTAAAAATGATAATTTTCTTATTTGATTATCTTCTAATTATACATTATTTTTTAGAAAAAAATGAAAACTTATTGTAGTTTGGATTTATTGGACTCTAATTCCATATTTTTTCTTATGGTTTTAAATGTCATATTAAATTAACAATTCCAAAATTAACAATCTTGTTATTTTATAATAAATTATATTTTATAAGATGATTTAGAAAAAAAAAATTAAATGTTCCAATAATTTATCTGAATATATTAGTTAATATTAACCATTTTTTATTTATTTCTTAATTTTCTTTTCATAGTAAATATTTTGACCACTATTAATTAAAACCAATGCTATCATGGAAATGGTAAATATAGATACATGTATTAAAATAAATATTTTAGGGTAAACTGTAATAAAAAAATGTCCAAATTTTAATATTTTAGATTTTTTGAACTCATATGTATATTTACTTCAAATTTAATAAATTGAAATACATTTTAATATCATGATTAATTAATATTAAATTTACATTTTCTAAAATACCATGAGTGTCACTTCACTTTAATATAAAATTTATCCTCATGTTCTCATTTCATGACATACTAAGAACACCTTCGTACATACAAGACCCACAAAAATCCTTTTCAATAATTCATCTTCAAATCTAAGATCACTTTTCCTCTATATAAAAATAACATAATAATGATTTTCATGTAATCTAAAATAATACATTCAATGAAGACATATATTTCCAAACTGATCATTCTTGTTTTATTTTTCTCCCTCAAAATCTTTTATATATCACCCAAACATGATGTTAATTTAAAATTATTATCTCTTATATAATATTATGTTATTATAGAAATTGAATAACTCATATCTATACCACCGTCCATCAAATGATAAAAACAAAACTGTCATTCATGTGCACGATGGGCTACCGAGTATCCAACCAATTTCGATGGTTTCCCATAACCATTTATCATAGATAATTATACTAAAATATTTTATTTAAATATAAATGGTATAAATTAAATTTTTTCCTTATTAATAAATAAATAATTATACATTTTCATAAACATTTATTAATTGAATAATGATAAAACCATTCGTCTGTATGTGTGGATCATCATCTCCATGAAGGGATTTGAAACTTTTTTCATCACCACATAACACATATGATAATATATGACAATGTTAAATGAAATAATAATACATTCGTTATATTTTGATCATTTTGGATGTATAAAATTATACTATGCCTTAATAAATAAATAAATTGTAAAATGAAAATGGTACTCACGCACAAGTATTACCTACCACCTATATAATTCATATTATATTTCATTAATCATAAAATTAATAAATTATTGGTTTTATAAATAATTATTTATTTTTAGAATTTATAATTATTTAAATATTATTATACTATTGATGAAGTAATAAAGTCCTTTTGAATATTCTGAACCTACTTAATACATTTCTTGACATCAAAACATAATGTTGTCAAAGAATCGGATACAAGCGTAATTGATTATAAATATATATATATATAATATGGTAATAGATAAAAAATATGACTAATAGTAACATCCCATTATTTTAGGATATGTCTATTTTTTAATAAAATTTGTTTTTATAGCTTTCGGTGCTCGGAACAAAATGATTATAAAATAACTCTATAATCAATAGTGGTTACAAGATGACACACTGAGTATAAATGAATCATGATCTCTTGGTAAAATATTTTTTATATTAATGTCATAAAATACACTTTAAATTTATTGAAAATTAATTTTAATATATAATATACATAATTTATATAGTTTAAACATTTTTAAAATAAATTAATTTGTCATAAAAAGTGATAAAAATTTAAATAAAATGGTATATATAAAATCTACATGTATATGCACACAATTTGTTTTTATATTAAATTATTATAAACAATAATATTGGTGGATAATGTTATATAAATTTTAAAAATATATTAATTCAATCAAATTTTTATTCATTTTGAATGAATTTTTAATATACATAGAATAATAATAAAACTAGATTTATTTATAAGAAACTATATATTTTTAAATCTACATTAAATCGAGATGAGTGAAATTATATAAAAATTATTTTTTTACAATTATAAGAATTTAATATTAAAATATGGATTCAATATAGGGAACCAGGAGGTCTATATATTTTAAATACTTCCCTTTTGTTTTTTAAAATTATTAATAATAACTATTGTAAATTTTGTTTCCTCTAAAAAGGGTATACCATGATAATAATGTTAAGAAAAAATGATATGGAATATAAAATGACCATAAAAATTATTTTCTTTTATTGGAAGAGTAAATTTAATAAATAATCAAAACATATTATTTTATATGACCTGATTATGACCATTATAATATTTTATTTTATGAAAAGTATAAATATTCACCAATATTGTTTGAAATAACTATAATAAATTTATCACATGGCCAACAAGTGGGTATGTTAAGTTATAAATTATATTTTCAAATATAAATGATTAATATTCATCATGAAAATTTATTTTCATCTAAATATAATTAAACAGTGACATTAATTTCATACACAATGCAGACATAATAATTATTAAATTGATGGAAAAATAAAATGAATAATAAAAATTTATAAAAAAATATTATATTTTGAAATAATTATTATGATAAACGCATTAAACAAAAAAATAAGGTGATATTATATAGTTTTTGTACAATTTTATTGTAATATAGTTATTTTATGGATGTCATTATATTTAATGTCATTGAATTGTTCTAAAATTGTTATTATTGATATTTAATAAAATTAATATTTTATGTAATGATTTACAAATTATAAAAGTGTTGAATCCAGCCCATGTAATAGAATAAAGTTAATATCTACATTAATAGGCCATTTATGGATAATTTTTAATTTTATAGTTTCATTAATGACCCTTAAAATTAAGATAACATTAATATTACTAAAATTGACAAAAGGGTTAATAAATGATTATATATATATATATATATGGGTAAAAACGTCATCCAAATAGAAAAAAATAATTATATGGTATTATTGGGATGCAATATCATATTTTCCGTAGATATTACCGATTTGGAGAAATTTTAACAACAAAATTAACTTATAGTAATTTAATAATTCGTGAAACATTCAAAAGTTTCCCTCACTTCTACTATAAAAAAGAACCACATACCATGATTATTTACACCAAATTGGGACATATTTCTCAATAAAATCCCAAAAATTCATATTTTCAAAACCCTTATCCAATTTGAAGTAGTTATTTACATTCTAAAATACCATTTTTAGTTCCCTTAAGAATAAATATTATGAGACCTCACCATAGAAGTGGTAATCATCCTTATCGACACATCCAAGTCATTTTGCTTTCAAATTCATTGTTAAGTGTTATAGAAACAAAAATATTATTAATTTAGTATCCTAAATATAGTTAAATTTAATTATAACTATTGGATAACCACTCTCAATTTCACAATGTCATACAAAAAGTGAAAAACAATTTGGGAATACATACACATAACCATCTCCACTTAGTAGAGAAATTAATTTTTAGTCACCACTTTATTTGGATAATTATATAGATAGAAAAAAATTATATATTACATATTATATTTATGAAATTACTTGTATTTGGGGATGATTAATAATTAATCCCAATTCCTTATTTCAATTTTTTGAATTAATAAATGATGGTCTTGAGTACATTTGAGGATCCATCTCCATGAATGATGAAATCCTTTTTTAAGCTCTATATTTTATGATGGAATGAATATATCTGCATACAGAATATATATGATATTCATACCATGAAAAACATTCTATATATTATGGAAAACTGATCAGTTTTGTAGGAAAAAAACTAATAAATGAACACATAAAAAAAACAAAGTAATAAACACCTTAAATAATGATAATAATAAATAATTCATAACAAATTTTGGATAAAATGTTGTAAATGAGTTATATATTATAGTATATACATGTTTTATGATTTTTTATGTATGTTTAACAATTATAAACTTGTTATAAAATAATATAAAATCACAGAAAAGATATATCTATATTGAGTAAATGGATTATTATCTCAAGTTCCTTTCATTGAGGCATATTTTAATGATATCTATGATCTTATTTTGTGTGAAGTATAAAATTCCCCATTTATATTGTGTATAATTAAAAATTTATTTACATGTAAATTAAGGATTTGATTTATGTTATTTCATTTATGTTTATTTCATTTATGTGTGGTACAATTTAATATTGAAAAATTTGTATGTGTTTAATTCATAATCTCATCATTATTCTAGGTTATTTCATTTTAAATCCCGACAATGAGAATATTTTCATCCATGTCCATATTTTATGAGAAAAAGTTTTAATAATATATCTATTATCCTACAATTATTTATTAATTTACTTTATAATTTATTTCGACTGTATTAAAAAGTGTTTATAAAATAATCTTCATTCCATTTTCTCAATGGGGTAATTTTAATCTTTTACAAAAAGTATAAATGAATAGTTTTTTGCTTATTTATCCTAAATGGAAAAACCTATCATAAGGGAAATTAAATCATTTGAAGAATAAATTATAATTTTTCAATTTTATTTTTATATAAAATGGATTCATTTACATGTTTGATTTTTTATTTTGAAGAAAATATTTTCAATGTTAAACTGGTATAACCCCCCCCCCCCAGAAATTTTCTCATCTTCTTTTTAAATTTTATTCATATATAAAAATATTATTTATCAAATATTTGTTTTATTTGGGATATACAATCTTGATACTATATAGCAATATATTTCATATATGTCTTTTCATTTATTGGAAATCAAATTATTATTTTGTATGCTATTTTCAATATGGATGTTTATATTTATTTGGTTCCACCCATTCATGTGATAAAATAATTGGACCTAGAATGTGATGATTGGGGACATCTATAAAACCTTAATTCATATGTAGGTCTCATAAGAAAACCCTTTTGGTTTTAAATACTATTCCTCGTTAATTTTTATAACATCGGTTCGAATGAATCCTTGAAGATATTTTTTTGATATTCCACATTATTCATTTAAAGATTATGAGATTAGTTATTATTATTATCCTTGTAATTAGTTGTATGTTTATGTTAATATTTTATTTATTCAAAATATCAATGGTTTTAGTTATATAAAATATTTTATTTTTGTTTATCATGGGAATATTGTTGTTTTTTATTTATTATAATGTAAAAATCTACTATATGAACAATCATAAATAGAATTTTTGATTATCCATTTGATTTTTTGTAATTCACAATGATTCCATGAAGGGTATTATGATATATATTTGGATATTATAAAGGAAGAATTAGTGTTTTCAAATAATACATTATGATGTATTTTAAGTTATTTAATTTAGTTTCTATTTCAATTATGTATCTAGTTTTCTAATACTACTGATCTAATCAGCCCTCTGGGATAAGATTCCTTATATCTAGTAAAACATATATAATGAAATCACTGATATTGGGATAATAAGTTCTATGTTTTTCTTGTCAACAATGGTGTAATATTCGAAAATCCATGTAAAATTTATATATATAAATTTATATAAGAGATACATATCCCTATATTTGACATTGAGTGTATTTTCATGAAAACAATAAAAATATAAAAATGGGGGTATGTTCATTTGGAAAATTGAATGTGAAAAATATTTTGAATAATGTAATAATTGATTGTTGAATTTTCCAATAATGACTCTTCCTTCAAAAAATGATAGAATTTTTATATTCAATGATGTGTCATGGAAGGGATGTGGGTGTGTGCTTATACATAATGATATTGTTATGTCATATTCATTAACATAGTTAATGACACATTAATATAATATTATAACTCATGACATTTATTTAACAAATATAATTGTCACATTGAAAATAACGGTTCATTATCTCTATAGTGGATAACATGAGATTTATAATATTATATGATTTTTAAATACATGTTTTCATAGAATGATCCCAACATGGCTGAATGATGATAGATTGATCTATGTATTTTTATTTCTCAGTACACTAAAACCCATAAAAGAAAAACATGGTAATGGGTGAAATTAGAGTAAAAGATTTTAGTGTTCTAGGAATATGAATATTTATATAGTTCTTATGTTCATGTATTTAGTAATAAATGATTTGGGAATTATTCAATAAGGGTAAACTCCACACATTTTCCAAATTTTATCGAAAACATCATTAATAGAAAATATAAAAACTTGTTTTCTTGACGATGAGAATTTACAAATGAAAATTAAAACCATGAATGATAGGGAATTGTAATACATCATATAAGAAGATGGAATTATATAAATTCAACGAAGTAAATGACTTCCATCAAAATATATTTGTAAAAGGAAATTATTATTTGATGATAATGGCATGAATTTCTCTATACATCATAGTAGTAGAAATATTTATAGAGATCTGATGTTACATTTGATATGGTATAATATAAAGTGGGAGATTAAATTTTATGTTCGATATTTTTTTTATGAATATGTGAATATTTGCAGATAAGATTTTTAAGTGATTATGAAATGCTTAGCTATTATTTTTTTGAAATGGGATGATATTACCATACCATTTTCTCAAGATTACTAAAGACTTATTGAAAGAATTATGTGATATGGTTTATCATTAATTTTCTTACCAAATCACCATGTTTCCCAAATAGAAGTGTAGATGTACCTCTACAGAGCCATGAATGAATCTATAATAAAGTTTTCAAAAGACTTCATGGTTCACATCGTTCAATTATTTCTAATAAAGATCCCAGATTTACAAATCAATTCAAGGAATTACTTTAGAAGGATCATGGAACCGATCAATGATTAAGCCCTGATTATCATCATAAATGCTACGACCTATCTAAAAAACTAATAAAACATTATGTGTATTGAACCAGGTACATATATAATATTTTATCAATTTTCGAATGGTATAACTAAATTCATTATAAATTTAATATGACTTATGTGATAGTTATAGAAATTAAAGGATAACTAATAATAGAATGGTAAACACATTTATGTATGTATACATAAAATTTATATATCATATATCAAAAAAATATGATATGTTTTAATCATTACAAAATTAAATAAATGTATTAAAATTTATAAATTTTGTATCTATATTTTTTATGGAATATAAAAGTTTCTTAAAATTATATAATAAAATTATTTATTTAAAAGAAAATATAATTTCATAAATTAGATTCATAAATTAATATTTTGTTGTATAAAGATTATATGATAATTTAATGAGGTGTAAATTAATTTTCCAATGTATTATAAAATCAGGTATAGTTATAAAAATGGTAATTTTCAAATAATTTATGATTTTGATAAAAAAAATATTTTAATTAATTAAAAAAATATTTTTGTAGAATAGAGTTTATTTTTGAATTCTACACATCAAAAAAATTTACAGTGTGTTTTTCATATTTTTCTATAATATTTGAATTATTAGTGAATATAAAAAAATGATAATTTATGATAAATACTAAATACCTGAATTATTGAGTCATGGATGATATGTAGCACCCTGAGCATCCATGATATGCTTATCTTTCAATAATGCAAATGCTTGCATTATACGCAAGTTCGAGATTCAAACAAACCGCGACCTATCAAAATAGCCATTATGAATAGTAATAGCCACATTTTGAAAAAATATATTTTTTTTTATTTCAAAATGGACTTCATTTTTGGATTCGGAATATCTAAATTAGCCTATTTTGAATTTTTGGTATTTTTCTGTGAACTTCCAATTTTTTATGAATAGTGAAAAATACTTAAAACCAAATTTTTTTAATCAAAATAATTTTTAGTGATAAATTATACTATTTAGTGGTTTTAAAGTATAATTAGAATATATTATTACCATTTTATCCAATTGTGGTCATTAGAATTAATTTCACTTTGAAAGTGGACATAAACAGTTGTCAATCATTTTATTTATATTGTTTCTAAAAAACACGCTATTTGTTGTGACAGTAGGAATTAATTATAAAATTAATTAATTCTACTTATATGTTTTCAATTTTTTTAAAATAGAAATTATTTTTGAATTTCAAATATAAATTATAGCTTAGGGTGAAAATTTGGCATTGTGCTGAAAAACATCAATTTTTGATGAATAGTGAAACCACTAAGTGGTAGTTAAAAAACAGATTTTTAATTTAAATGAAACATTACCACTTCTGTGATTTTATTTTCAAAAATCAGACATACATGGTTTTCATTAGGAAGTAAAATGTGGTTCAATGGGATTAAAATAATTTTTTTCCGAATAGTAACTTTTAAGTTTAATTAATCGCAATTAAAGGTAATTAGTGAAATTTAAGCTAAAAATGATATTATAAAAATATGAAAATACAATTAAACATGTCCTAAACTTATTTTATGAGTCATGTACGACCCGTACAATCCATGGGTCAACATAGGGACCCCATGGAGCAACTTGGTTATGAAAATTACATTAATAACTTTTTATTTAAAGTAAAAATTAAATTGTCACAAACATGAGTTGTTTTACTAAAACAATTATGATATGGGGTTATATAAGTTAAAAGTTTTACTATAAACATTAATTGGAAATATAAAAATATTTCCTACATAATGGTAATTTTTTAATAATTTTTAGACATTAAATAAATTAAATGTTCTATGACACAATGATGATGCAATGATTACCTCATTAATTAACAATTTAAATAAAATGAAAAGATAATGTAAAATCTAAGCCATTCTCGTGTCAAAAACCTATTGGATGAGAATATGGCGAACCCTTATCACCTTAGCCTCGAAATATATCATTTTGGGACCTTTAGAATCCAAAAATCATTTCATAATAATGTAACATTTCAATCTTTTCAAGAGTGCCCCTCCTCTCCTCTTATAAAAGGCCCCCACCTCTACCACCTTATACACACATTCAAGCAATTTTTCTCAGCCAAACTCTAGCCATATACTCTCCCAAATTCCCTCTATTACTCCTAGAAGCCTCAGTTTGGGCAGAAGTCTTCCCAAGGAATCCTTTGCCTCAAATCAAAAAGAGTTACCCGATTTTAAGGTAATGTCTTCTCTTGTGTTCTTTTGTTTTATTTTTGCTTCTCCAACCCCCGAAAATCTTTTTATTACATTATATTGTAACAACAACAGTATACTAAATATAATTGGATGTTTTTATGAGAATTATTTTATTTACACTTACACACAACTTCGTCCAATGGTTAAAGAACATATTGTTTCTATTGGTGGCGAATTGTTGCCTAACGAAATGATCATTGTTCAATCTTCTTTTAACACCTCTCACGGTGGAAATTATGATGACAATATTTTTATATATGATATATATTATGTTTTTGTTTTCCTTATGATTCTGTATTTTTCATTTATGGCATCCCTTTATGATTTCCATTACGGGTAAACGCGGTAATTTCTTTTTAGGAAGTGCGGACTACCGCCTCTCAAAGTGAATTGAATCGTTAATGCCATATGTGGAATGTATAAAGGATGGAGTAAATGATATTATATATTATATTATAATGGAATTTTAATACACCTTTATATCATTATGATTTCATTCCATAAAATATGAAATATAAATGAATGTAGCGTTCATGCGTACGTACGGCTTACCGTCTCCATGAACGGTGCATTTCATTTCTTACCTCTAAATGTTATGTAATATTATAAATGAATGTATATACTGGATATATATGATATATATGATATCTAAATCATCAATATAATTCTAGATACAATTTATATTTCACCACATTAACAACTTGTAATTATAAGAAGTTTATTTTTGACTCAAGTACCAAAGATTGAAAAAATGTCCGTTTTTAACTTAAATAAATACATAATGTTTATAACATGGTAATAAGTGATATAAAAGGATTAATGTACATGAAAAAGTTTCTTAAGAAAATATAAATTAACTCTATTTTATTATTCAGGAGATTAAAGAACGGTCGAGTCAAGATGGACATGAGGTAAGGGAACTTCTTAACCCAATTTTCATTCTCTGGGTTAATCTCCTACTCTAAAATTATGTCATGATATTATTTTGTCCTATCTTGTATTTGTACATTCTTTATGTGTACTTATAGTGAATACACATAATAGATATATTTTATTTAAAAATAATCTTTTTAAGGGACTTCGTATCAATCTTCATTCATGGAGGCATATTTTGTTTTATACACAAATTTCTTTTATATGGTGTATAAACCCCTTTTACTTTTTCATTTATTCAAAAGGATTATTTTTATATGAAGCATTTTACTAAACGAAAAAAAGGAATGTTTTTCTTGTATGCGGCGAAAACGAATTCTCCACCGCCGTGACCATTATTTCAGTTTCGGCTTCCTCTACAAGCCATAAGTTTATTAAGTAAAAAATAAATACCAAGTTTTAATTTTCATTTATTTTGGTATTGAAAATGGTTTTGAATGTGTTTTTATTATATCAATGTGTTGTATTGATATATTGTGATTGAAATGTGGAAATGTTATGTTTCCTTTATGCATGTTCTATGTGATATGATTATGTTATGGTTTATGATATGTTAAACCCTATTCATATGAGGAATGAATTGGACTTAATAAGTGACGGGTTGAGCCTGCTATAGCTCCTCGATGCATCGACAGGTCTCATGAGACAAACTAGTGTCTTGGCATGAGGCCTTTACAAAATATTATTTGTAGTCTTGGCATGAGGCCTTGGATACGTGGTTATGATAGTCTGGAATTATGCAGTCCATCATTAAGGAAGTGGGTTTTAATATTTCATGTGATTATTCGACCCGTAGAATATCCATGTGAAGAAGTAAATGGAATTATCTATTTTTACTTTTGCCATATTATAATGATGTTCATTTTTAAAAGTATTTTATTTTAGTTATACATTGTCTTAAATGATTATGTTTTTTTTAAAAGCTTCTGCTAAATTGTTATCCTTACTGAGAATCTGAGCTCACCCCTTTCATTGTTTTATTTTTCTCAGGATGTGAAGAAATATTTTATGACTGACCTATAGGGATAGTCTGAAGGGGATATGGGTGTGGACTATGGAGACTGTTTTTTTGTTTTTTTACATTATGATGTAATGTAACATTTATGAATGTATCTATTGTTTCCAAGGATACTAAACTAATCAGTCTTTCGATACTTGATCTTTTGTGATCATGCCAATGTTACGCAATAATGCACCAACTCTAGGTAACTAGGGTCAGGGCGTTACAGTTGGTATCAGAGGTAGTTTAGTACTAACCTTGGAAGCTATGTTTAGATAAACTCTGATTAGAGCACATATCCCTAAGATATACTTTGAGGATTATTATAGAAGAACTTCCCAGAATTTTGGTATTATAGTGATTTTTGTGAGTTTCCAAGAAATACATCTCTGTCTGGATACGAGCAGGGAGAGGAGGCTCTAGCACAGATGTACCTAGGGGTAAAACCCGAATGTACCGCTTTGAGCTAGACTCAAAAGAGAACTGGTGCACGACAACGGGACATGTTATACTCTTGGTTACGACACTCCCGGGGGATATGCTTAGGATTATTCTCATTTTCTATACAAACCATTACGAAGGGTTCATGAGTGTATAAATCCTTAAAGGAAACATTTTTATGATTATGGATTATATCCATAAGTAGTTTAATTTATGTTAAGTGTTTTGCAAGTTTGTTATTTTGTATATCAATTCATAAACTATTCTAATTTATGACATTGTTTAGAAATGGTGCCTAGTGGGAGGAATGTAAACTATATAAATGCACACACTCTATGTAGGGATTTCCCTCCTGCTCAAGATAATTATTGTGGAGCTGGAGATACAACTGGTGCGGATCAACTTATCACCATACTGCGGAAGCTCACACAGGTTATGAATAATAACCTTACTCGTATGGAGCAGCCTGATCCGCAACGTGGAGGATCAATGTTAGACCGCTTCATGAGGGAACAACTGCCAACATTTAATTTGGGTACAAATCCATTAATAGCTAAACAATGGATAAACTCCTTAGAGAAAATATTCCATGCCATGGGGAGTAGCGAAAGGGAGAATATTGTCATTGAAGTTTACCACCACACTGGAGATTCTGATCAATGGTGGGTGCTGATTCAAAACAAAAAGGACAATAATGAAGTATAAAATATGTAATGGAGGGAGTTCAAATAGCTTTTCATAGAAAAATACTTTTCTCGTGACCATCGAGCAGATATTGAAAGGCAATTTCTGAGAATGAAGAAAAAGGAAGAAGAGAATGTCGCAAAGTATGAGTCTAACATTACACGGTTAGTGAGGCATGCTGAATATTATATATGTAACCCAAGAAGTTAGATCGATCGTTTAATTTATTGGTTAAAACCATTTCTCCATCGAGCATTAGTCTCAAAAACCTTCTCATCTTACGATGATATTTTCTCATGTGCTATCGAGACAGAAAAGGAATTCTCTAAATCATAAGCCAATAAAGTCAAGCAGGAGAAGAATACAATGATGGAAAAAGAGATAGATAAAGGGAAAATGGGAAGGAAGTATTTTCCATTATGCGATAATTGTTGGAAGAATCACCCCAGTACTTGCCTAAAAGGAATGGGACTTTGTTATAAATATGGAGAAAAAGGTCACCAGGCTCGTGAATGCAAGGGAAAGAAAGAGGCTATCAATTTTGAATGATACAATTGTAGGGAAATGGGGAATTATGAAAATGAATGTCCTAAGCGTCAGTGAAACATACATCAGAAAAGGCCAAGGGATCAAGGCCAATCTTATTCTATTCCTACAGTTGAAGTGGAATAATTAATGTATTGGTGTTTTTGGACTCACGGATTATATTCTGGTTATACGAATAATTTGATATATATAAGGATTGTACTGCAGTACATGTTGTTTTCATTAAGGATTTAATATGATGATGGTAATCATATTTTTAGTATGTGACAGTAATAGAAAATTTACATTGTTTGGGGAATCTAATGATACAATTGCTTTTGGAATTTAGAGACCTTTTAAAGAAAGTCTGGAAAAAGGTATTTTGGATAACTACAAAGGATGAAATGGATTAAGTTGAACCTTAGATAGTATTGTTTAAGGGTAAAAAATTTCTGAAGATTATTTTTGAAACATTATAATACGATAAATTTAGGAAAAGGACAACCTGCAGGTCGAGGGATAACCCATCGCGTCGGACAAAGCTGTAGTAATCGAACCCACAACCATAGTGCGATATGCCTTTGTTACCTACCACTAGCCTACACAAAGTCCCTGGTTATTACAAAATAGTTTTCCTAATCAAAATGGTATGTGTTAATATTTTTAACCTTGTATGATTAGGATAAATATAATATTTTTTAGTTCTATTTGCTTTTTGAGTGAAAGATGAGTTTGTGGTTGAAATTAGTTGAAGGTTGAAACTCTTCTTGTCAAGAATAAATATATATATACCTATCTCTTATTCTATAAATAAATTAATTCTTAAACTTTAGTAAATTGATATTAAAACAAAAAAATGTGTTATCCTAATACCTTATGACTTGTTGAACTTATAATATTTTAAATCAACATAGTTTGAAGGCTTTGAGGCCCTCAATTTTACAGTTGTTTGTGATTTATGACCTCAATCACTCCCTACAAATATTTACATTTTTCCTCCAATAATATTTCTCAAATTTCCACCAATGTTATCCTTATAGAGATCATAATTTGGTGGTGACATTTTCATTTCCCTTTCACTCTTATTAAGGAAAAAATTTATTAACCTTATTTCCGATGTGGTTTTTCTACAAAGGTATTTTCTATTTTCAACCTTTTATTTTCAAATTAAAATTTCAAATTTCGAGGACGAAATTTATTTAAGGACAGGAGAATGTAACATCTCAAGCTTCCATGATACACATCTCTTTCAATAATGTAATAGCTTGCATTGTACGCAAGTTCGAGATTCTAACACACCGCGACCAATCGAAATAGCCATTATGAATAGTAATAGCCACTTTTTGAAATTATATATATATTATTTTTTAAAATGGACTTCATTTTTGGATTCAGAATATCTAAATTAGCCTATGTTGAATTTTTTGTATTTTTCTGAGAACATCCAATTTTTTATGAATAGTGAAAAATACTTAAAACCAACTTTTTTTAATCAAAAGAATATTTAGTGATAAATTATACTATTGAGTGGTTTTAAAGTCTAATTAGAATATATTTTTACCATTTTATCCAATGGTGGTCATTATAATTAATTTCACTTTGAAAATGGACTTAAACAATTGTCAATATTTGGATATATATTGTTTCTAAAAAACACGCTATTTTTTGTGATAGCGGGAATTAATTATAAAATTAATTAATGCAACTTATATGTTTTAATTTTCTAAAATAGACAACATTTTTGAATTTGGAATATCAATTATAGATTAGGGTGAAATTTTTGCATTGTCTTGAAAAACATCAATTTTTTATGAATAGTGAAACCACTAAGTGGTAGTTAAAAAAAAAATTCGTTTAAATGAAACATTACCACATCTATGATTTGATTTTCAAAAATCCGACATACATGGTTTTCATTAGGAAGTAAAATTTGGTTCAATGGGAATAAAATAATATTTTGGTGAATAGTAACTTTTAAGTTTAATTAATCGCGATTAAAGGTAATTAGTGAAATTTAAGGTAAAAATGATATTATAAAAATATAAAAATACCTTTACAGTTGTCCTACACTTATTGTATGAGTCATTTACAACCAAGACAATCCATGGGTAAACATTATGACCCCATGGAGCCACATGGGTAAGAGAATGACATTAATAACTTTTTATTTAAAGTAAAAAAAAATTGTCAAAAATATGTGTTGTTTTACTAAAACAATTATTACATGGGGTTATATAAGTTAAATTTTTTACAATAAATATTCATTGGAAAGTTAAAAATATTTCCTACGTCATGGTAATTTTTTTATAATTTTTAGACATTTAATAAATTAAATTTTTTATGACACAATGATGATGCAGCGATTACTCATTAATTAACGATTTAAATAAAATGAAAAGATAATGTAAAATATAAGGCATACACTTGTGGAAAACCTATTGGATGAGCATATTTAGAACTCTTATCACATTAACCTCGAAATATATTATTGTGGGACGTTTAGAATCCGAAAATCATTTCATAATAATGTAACATTTCAATCATTCCAAGATTGCCCCTCCTCTTCTATTATAAAAGGCCCCCACCTTTACCACATTATTAACACCATCAAGCCATTTTGATCATCCAATCTCTTCCCAAATACTCTCCCAACTTCCCTATATTACTCCTAGAAGAAACACATTGGTCAGAAGTCTTCCCAAGGAAGCCTTTGGCTCAAATCAATAAGAGTTACCCGATTTTAAAGTAATATCTTCTCTTGTGTTCTTTTGTTTTATTTTGATTCTCCAGCCCCCTAAAATCTTTTTATTACTTTATTTTATAACAACACCAGTATCCTAAATATACATGGATGTTTTTATGAGAAGTATTTTATTTACACTTACACACACCTTTGTCCAATGCTTAAAGAACATATTGTTTTTGTGGGTGGCAAATTACTCCCTCACGAAACGATGATTGTTCAATCTTTTTTTTAACAACTCTCATAGTGGCCATTATGATGATAATATTTTTATATATGATATATATTATGTTTTTGTTTTCCTTATGATTATTTATTTTTCATTTATGGCATCCCTTTATGATTTCCATTATGGGTAAACGCGTTAATTTCATTTTATTAAATGAGGACTACCTCCCCCTCAAAATGATTTGAATCATTAATGCCATATGTGGGATGTATAATTAATGGAGTAAATGATATTATATATTATATTATAAAGGAATATTAATACACCTTTATGTAATTATGATTTCATTCCGTAAAATATGAAATATAAATGAATGTATCGTTCTTGCGTACGTACGTCTTACCGTCTCCATGAACGGTGCAGTTCATTTCTTACCTATAAATATTATGTAATATTATAAATGCATGTCTATACTGGATATATATGATATATATGATTTCTAAATCATCAATATAATTCTGGATACAATGTATATTTCACCACATGTACAACTTGTAATTATAAGAAGTTTATTTTTGACTCAAGTACCAAAGATCGACAAAATGACCGTTATTAACTTAAATAATTAAATAATGTTCATAACATGGTAATATGTGATATAAAAGGAATAATGAACATGAAAAAGGTTCTTAAGAAAATAGAAATTTACTCTAGTTTATTATTCAACAGATTAAAGAATGGTTGTGTCAAGACGAACACGAGGTAAGGGAACTTCTTAACCCAATTTTCGTTCCCTAGGTTAATCTCCTACATTCAAATTATGTAATGATATTATTATGTCCTATCTTATATTTGTACTTTATTTATGTGTACTTATAGTTAATACACATAATAGATATATTTTATTTAAAAATGATCTTTGTAAAGGACATTGTCTCAATCTCCATTCATTGAAGAATATTTTGTTTTATAAACAAATTTCTTTTATATGGTGTATAAACCCCATTGACTTTTACATTTATTCAAATGGAATATTTTTATACGAAGTGTTTTACTAAACGAAAAAATGGAATGTTTTTCTTCTATGCGAGACAATGGCTTCTGTAACACCCCAGGTAAATAAAGAATATGACATTTTCATATTTATCCATATTTTTGAATAGAATATTAATATGACTTTAAAGGGGATGCTATGCTCGATGGCGTACCCAACACGCAACAACGAGTTCCTTGGGAATCTTACGTTGCACTCTAATAATAAAATAATATTATTTCAAATGGTTGTTAACATGTAGTTGTTGTATTGGCGGGAATGGATATAAATAACTAAAATATGATTATATATGTTTTTTAATGTTTTTACATTTATCCAATAAAGGATGGAGGCTTAAAATACGGAAAGAATTCAATTTTAGGCGTATATGCCCTAGTTTTCACTAAAGGTTCACTTATCACCTTTTGATGTTGAACCATCATTAAATATAGTTTTGTACACTCTTAAACATTCTTTTGGACCAAATAAAACTCTTATTAAGAATCAGGACATCAAAATTTACTTTGTGTAAATTTTTGGTATCTTTCCGATAAAGTTCATTTTTTTAATGAATAGTGTAAAATGTTGTATTTTAATTCAAAACCTCTTTTTAATCTAATTTATTTATATGATTAGATTATCTTTTTAATTGGTTTTAAAGTGAAATTAGAATATATTTTTACCATTAAATCCAATAGTGGTCGTTGGAATAAATTTCACTTTGAAATCAGACTTAAACCAGTGTCAATATTTTGATACTTATTGTTTCATAAAAACACGCTATTTGCTCTGACAGAGGGAATTAATTATTAAATTAATTAATGTGACTTATATGTTTTGAATTTTTTAAAATAGACTTCATTTTTGAATTCGGAATATCAAATATATATTAGGGTGAATTTTTGGGATTTTTCTGAAAAACTTCAATTTTTGATGAATAGTGAAACCACTAAGTGGTACTTACAAAAACTAATTTTTCCGTTTAAATGAAATTTTTCCATCTTTGTGTTTTGAATTTCAAAAATCCGACATACATGGTTGTACTTAAGAAGTAAAATGTGGTTCAATGGGATAAAAATAATTTTTTGGTGAATAGTAACTTATTAAGTTTTTAATCGCGATTTGTGGTAATTAGTGTAGTTTAAGGTAAAAATAATGCATTAATAAAATGAGATGAGATTGACACATGTCCTACCCTCATTGGTTGTTTTATGGCCGACCAAGAAAAGCCATGGGTCAACTTGGGGACCCCATGGATCCACATTGGTTGGGAGATGACATAAATAACTTTTTATTTAATGTAAAAGTAAAAATGACACAAACATGATATGTTTTACTAAAACAATTTTTAAGTGGGGTTATACAAGTCAGATTTTTTATTATAAATAGTAATTGGAAATCTAAAAAGATTTCCTACATCATAGTAATTTTTTTGTAATTTTTATACATTATATAAATTAAATTATTTATGACATAATAATGATGTAGCGATGACATCATTATCTGACGATTTAAATAAAATGAGAAGATAATGTAAACTCTATGACCTAAACATGTCAAAAACTTATTGGATGGGTGTCTTTCGAACCCTTATCACTTTATCCACGAATTATATCAATGTGGGACATTTTAAATCCGAAACACATTTTCAAATAAAGTAATATTTCTTACTTTCCAAAAGTGCCCCTCCTCTCCTCTTATAAAAGGCCCCCCACCTCTACCTCATTTTACACGCTCCTCAAGCCTTTGGCTCGGCCATACCCTACACATTTACTCTCTCCACATCCCTATACTCATCCTAGAGGATTCCCTTTGGGCATAATCTTTTCAAAGGAAGCCTTTAGGCTCAAATAAAAAGGAGTTACACTTTTAAAGGTAATTCGTTCTCTCATGTTCATTTGTTTTATTTTGCTTCTCCAACCCCCTAAACTCTTTTTATTTACTTATTTTGTAACAAAACCAGTATCTTAAATATACTAGTATGTTTTTGTTAGATTTATTCGAGCTACACTCTCACACAACTACATAAAATGATTAAAGAACATACGGTTTCCGTGGATGGCGAAATTCTGCCTCCCAAAACGATGATTGTTCAATACCCATTTAACACCTTAAAAGGTGGCAATTATGATGTCACTATTTTTATATATGATATATAATATGTTTATGTTTTACTTAATCTTCTGTATTTTTCATTTGTGGCTTACTTTTATGGCTTCCATTATGGGTATAAGTGATATCTTCATTTTAGGAAGTGCGGACTACCGCCCCCTCAAAGTGATTTGATTCATTAAATACCATATGTGGGACGTATAAAGGATGGAAATATGATATTATATACTATATTATACTGTAATTATAATATACATTTATATCATTATTATTCCATTCTATAAAATATGAAATAGAAATGAAAGTAGCGTTCATGCGTACGTACGGCTTACCGTCTCCATGAACGGTGCATTTCATTTCTTACCTGTAAATGATTATGTAATGTTATAAATGCATGCATGTACTGGATATATATGACATATATGATATCTAAATCATGAATCAAATTCTGAATATAATAAACATTTGTCCACACGAACAACATGTAATTGTAAGAAGTCCGCTTTCGACTTAAGAATCAAATATAGGCAAAACAAATATTATTAACTTAAATGATTACATAATGTTTATGACATGGTAATAAGTGACATAAAAGGAATATTGAACTTTAAAAAGGTTTTTAAGGAAGTATAAATTAACTCAATTTTATTATTCAGGATATTAAATAACGATCGAGTCAAGTCGGACCCGAGGTAAGGGATCCTACTCCTCTCTTTCTTTTTAAGTACACACTTTTATGTCATTCCTTTTAAAGCTCATCTTTCTTGTTATTGGGATGATCTTTTATATTACACATACTGTAATTTTTATGTTCATGTGATGAGAGACCCTATTCTCTCTCATCCATCCATTTTGGATGTTTTGAGTGGCGCCGTTAGGCTGCCGGACTTTTGTAAGAGATCTATCATCTCTCCTTCTTTTTAAGTACTCTCCTTTATGTCACTTATTTTTAAGCTCCTCTTTGTAATGTTGGGGGATGTTCTTTTATATTCCTCTTGCTGTAAATTTTATTTTATTGTGATGAGATACCCTATTTTATCTCATCAATCCATATTCGGATGTTTTATGTGGCGCCGTTAGGCTGCCGAGTTTTCGTAAGGTATTTTTCATCTCACTTTTATTCCCGTGAGATTTATGCTACATTTGCCACAAATTCCTTTGATTGGTTTATGTACTGCCATTATTCTACCCTTTGTGTAATATACTTTCCTTTATGAGTATTTACATCAATGATTTATTGTCCTTCTTTCATGGGGTGTATGTTTTGAAAGATACCCAAGTCGGTAAGGGAACCTTTCACCCTCCTCTTTTTTAAAAGACTTCTTTGTTGGGTATTTTAATTTACATATTTTTATGTTGGGATATGTTCTCATATATCCTTATTGATGTAAATTTTCTGTCCATGTGATTAGATACACTTTTTTATCTCTCATAAACTCATTTTGATGTCATGTCGTTAGGCTGTCAAGGGAACTTTTTAACCCTATTTCGATTTCTTTGGGTTCAACATGTAGTCATTGAATATGTCATCCATTGAATATGTGTGAATGAGATTTTGTTGTTTTACACTTAATATACACTTATATTGGGTGTATTTATATTTTTCCCACATATTTTTGAGATTGATTTGTCCTTAATTTAATGATACCTTCTTTATAAGGCATTTCATCACATTTGACATTTCTATTGAGAGTTCATTGTTGTTATGCACCAATTAACTCTTATATGGTGTATATACTGTCCTTTGGAGTATTATATCATGAATCCATTTATTCTCATGATATTATAAAGTTCTGACTAAATTTTATTCCTCAATTATTGTATTCAAGTGTCTCTAATTTTGGTAAAACCCCTTTAACCAAAATATCGCTTTAAATGTTTTAATTATTTGTTCTTATTAATATCCATGTTTTCAAAATGGTTTTAAGGATTTATTTATATGGATATTAATGGTTTAAAATTTTAAGCGTCAAGGTGGTATGGGACACTTTGATTCAAAAATCTCTTTATTAAATGTTGTAAATGGTTTAGGAAATGGTTTCTTTTTGAAGGGATTCATTTTTTCAATATACTAAAATGTTATATTGTGATTTAAATGTGGAAATGTTATGTTTCCTTTATGCATGTTTTATGTGATACATTTATGTTATAGTTCTTGGGAATTGTTATGAAAATTGGTGGTTCCGTGATAAACTAAGGGCGGGTGAGCCCGATATAGCTCTCCAATGCATTGGGTAACGCGAAGGAGTGAAACGTTGAGGTTTCTCCAAAGAGATTTAGGGAATATACTATGATGGGTATTCTAAACATAACCAAGAGGGTTACTCCCTATGTAAGAATGTTATGAATGCCTCAAGTTACCTTTATGTCTTATGACTTCTATGATTTATTCATGATTTGATGAGGTATGTTAAAGTGCCTATGTTTTATGGGTAACGTGTGATTTCATTATTATGTATATATGAACTCATGTGTCCTTTCCATATTTTTATAACCCTTACTGAGCTTTTAATGCTCATCCCAAGTTTTTGAAATGTTTTTCACATGTCAAGGGAAAGGTACATGATGTGATGATAGTTTCAAGGATGTGTCAAGAAAGAATCCATGTTTTATTTTAAATATGTTTCCGTTGATGGGAAGAATGAATACTGTCCTTTATGTAACCACTTTGTTTAAATGTGGAATGTAATGCAAGTTTCATGATCTAATTCTCTAAAACTCTAAACCTGAAAAGATCCTCAATGTGTAATCTTGTAATAACTCAAGATTAAGAAAGATTTAAGGTGGGGCCTTATAGTTGGTATCAAAGGTCGGTTTAGATAAATTTAGAGGTTAGGGTATTCTTTAAGCATAAGTGACATTACCATAATGGTTAGGATTTCAGAAAGAGTCCTAGTTTTAGATAAAGTGAATGAGTAAGTATATCTTAGTGTTTACCTTCCTCATTAGTACATGATGGTTTTGTTGATATACTCACACTGACATTTCTGTTTTTAGTAAATGGATGGATCTAGTAGGCACTAAAGTGACAATTGGTTTGAAGGAAACTGTTGTGGTTCTTTGATTAAGAGACTGGATGAAATGGGGTATTCAATGAGGAAACTCGTGGTTGTTCTAAACCAACTATCAAGGAGTCATGATCAAACACTTGAACCTTGATATGTTCTGTAATGAAACATGTATGAGATGACCAATCAATGTGGAAGTTCAGGTAATAATTATAAAGGTAACCCTTAGAGTTTATATGATCCTTACTTTTGAGGTAATTATGGGTTATTATATGATATGCTGGAAAATGAAAGGCATGAGATAAACTTGAGGTTAAAATATGTAATGATCATTTTTGATGATTTTATCCCTTTTGGGGGAATGGTTTGAGAATTATATAGTTTTGGAAAAAGGACAACACGCAGACCGTGTGACTACCCATCGCGTCGGACAATGCTGCCGGAATCGAACCCACAACCAAAGTGCCACTGGTATTTATCACCTACCACTGCACTACGTGAAGTCCCTGGTTAGTTTGACTGATTCTTTCTAGTTATATGGTTCTATGAATTAAGAGTAATTTGATTTTGGGTTATTTATGAAAATGATTAACCTATCATGGAGGATATGTGATTAGGTTAATTACTTTTCAATATGAGACTTTAGGAGCAACTGATGTTGTTTGGAGATAAATGTTACGATTTAACTTGGAAGACTATGTGACTAAATCCTTCAAATATTTGGGTTTCAATCTTAGTTTGGTTTACTTTGAATAATTTTATGGACAAATTGAATATAGAATGGTCCTCATTGAACTTTGGGTTTTTTTGGACAAATTTTGGAGATTATGCATAGCTTTTATTTTTAATGGGTTATCCTTTTCTGGATTATCTGACCTTGTACTAACCTTTTTGGTTTTGGTTTTGGATATGGTCTAAAGATATGGGAAGTATATAGTTCTCTTTGGTGGATTAGGTGATTCTCTAGAAGTTGATTATAGTACTCTTAATGCAAACAAGTCTCCCTAAATACTCGTCTTTTGGAAAAAAAATATGAGTTTGATTAAGGAATCTAGTAAAAGTTGAAAGTCAACATGATAATTGATTATGATTCCTTATGAATAAATTCCTCAATAAAAAGTAACTTAAAAAAATGTTGTCTATTAAATTTCCCTAATGTGGAATCGAATACCATATAACCCATCACAAGTTTGTGATTTTCTCATTGTTAACTTTCTCCTAGACATGTTTACTATCACTCTCCCTCAAGAACATGAACCTTTGATTTTTCTTCCATGTCAATGTTTTTCTACATGGAATCCAATTATGGGTTAACATGGGTAACCTCTGTACTTATCTTCCTTTATTTTAAAGTGATTGTTTTACTGTCTCTTGTTCCGATGTGGGACGTTCCAGGATGTTTCCAAGCTCAATTTTAAAAATTGCAAGGACGCAATTCCCAAAAGGGGGGAAGGATGTAACACCCCAGGTAAATAAAGAATCTGACATTTTTATATTTATCCATATTTGTGAATAAAATATTAATATGACTTTAAAGGGGATGCTATGATCGATGGCGTACCCAACACGCAACAACGAGTTTCTTGGGAATCTTATATTGCACTCTAATAATAAAATAATATTATTTCAAATGGTAGTTAACATGTATCCGTTGTATTGGCGGGAATGGATAGAAATAACTAAAATATGATTATATATGTTTTTTAATGTTTTTACATTTATCCAATAAAGGATAGAGGCTTAAAATACGGAAAGAATTCAATTTTAGGCGTATATGCCCTAGTTTTCACTAAAGTTCACTTATCACCTTTTGATGTTGAACCAATATTAAATATAGTTTTGTTCACTCTTAAAAATTCTTCTGGACCAAATAAAACTCTTATTAAGAATCAGGACATCAAAATTTACTTTGTGTAAATTTTTGGTATCTTTCCGATAAAGTTCATTTTTTTAATGAATAGTGTAAAATGTTGTATTTTAATTCAAAACCTCTTTTTAATATAATTTATTTATATGATTAGATTATCTTTTGAATTGGTTTTAAAGTGAAATTAGAATATATTTTTACCATTAAATCCAATATTGGTCGTTGGAATTAATTTCACTTTGAAATCAGACTTAAACCAGTGTCAATCTTTTGATACTTATTGTTTCATAAAAACACGTTATTTGCTCTGACAGCGGGAATTAATTATTAAATTAATTAATGTGACTTATATGTTTTGAATTTTGTAAAATAGACTTCATTTTTGAATTCGGAATATCAAATATAGATTAGGGTGATTTTTTGGGATTTTTCTGAAAAACTTCAATTTTTGATGAATAGTGAAACCACTAAGTGGTACTTACAAAAACTGCTTTTTCCGTTTAAATGAAATTTTTCCATATTTGTGTTTTGAATTTCAATAATCCGACATACATGGTTGTAATTAAGAAGAAAAATGTGGTTCATTGGGATAAAAATAATTTTTTGGTGAATAGTAACTTATTAAGTTTTTAATCGCGATTAGTGGTAATTAGTGTAGTTTAAGGTAAAAATAATGCATTAATAAAATGAGATGAGCTTGAAACATGTCCTACCCTCATTTGTTGTGTCATGGCCGACCAATAAAATCCATGGGTCAACTTGGGGACCCCATGGATCCACATTGGTTGGGAAATGACATAAATAACTTTTTATTTAATGTAAAAGTAAAAATGACACAAACATGATATGTTTTACTAAAACAATTTTTACGTGGGGTTATACAAGTCAGAATTTTTATTATAAATAGTAATTGGAAATATAAAAAGCTTTCCTACATCATAGTAATTTTTTTATAATTTTTAGACATTAAATAAATTAAATTATTTGTGACATCATAATGATGCAGCGATGACATCATTATCTGACGATTTAAATAAAATGAGAAGATAATGTAAACTCTATGACCTAAACATGTCAAAAACTTATTGGATGGGTGGATTTATAACCCTTATCGCCTTATCCACGAATTATATCAATGTGGGACCTTTTAAAACTGAATCACATTTTCAAATAAAGTAATATTTCTTACTTTCCAAAAGTACCCCTCCTCTCCTCTTATAAAAGGCCCCCACCTCTACCTCATTTCACACACTCCTCAAGCCTTTGGATCGGCCATACCCTTCCCATTTAGTCTCTCCACATCCCTCTACTCATCCTAGAGGATTTCCTATGGGCAGAATCTTTTCAAAGGAAGCCTTTAGGCTCAAATCAAAAGGAGGTACACTTTTAAAGGTAATTCATTCTCTCATGTTCATTTGTTTTATTTTGCTTCTCCAACCCCATAAACTCTTTTTATTTACTTCTTTTGTAACAACACCAGTATATTCAATATACTAGGATGTTTTTATAAGATTTATTCGAGCTACACTCTCACACAACTACATCAAATGGTTAAAGAACATACGGTTTTTGTGGATGGCGAACTTCTGCCTCCCGAAACGATGATTGTTCAACACTCATTTAACACCTTCAAAGGTGGCCATTATGATGTAACTATTTTTATATATGATATTTAATATGTTTATGTTTTACTTAATCTTCTGTATTTTTCATTTGTGGCTTACTTTTATGGCTTCCATTATGGGTATAAGCGATATCTTCATTTTAGGAAGTGCGGACTGCCGCCCCCACAAAGTGATTCGATTCGTTAAATACCATATGTGGGACGTATAAAGGATGGAACTATGATATTATATATTATATTATACTCTAATTATAATATACCTTTATATCATTATTATTCCATTCTATAAAATACAAAATAGAAATGAAAGTAGCGTTCATGCGTACATACGGCTTACCGTCTCCATGAACGGGGCATTTCATTTCTTACCTCTAAATGATTATGTAATGTTATAAATGCATGCATGTACTGGATATATATGACATATATGATATCTACATCATGAATAAAATTCTGGATATAATAAAAATTTGGCCACACGAACAACATGTAATTGTAAGATGTCCACTTTCGACTTAAGAACCAAATATCGGCAAAACAAATATTACTAACTTAAATGATTACATAATGTTTATGACATGGTAATAAGTGACATAAAAGGAATAATGAACATGAAAAAGGTTCTTAAGGAAGTATAAATTAACTCAAGTTTATTATTAAGGAGATTAAAGAACGATCAAGTCAAGTCGGACCCGAGGTAAGGGATCCTACTCCTCTCTTTCTTTTTAAGTACACACTTTTATGTCATTCCTTTTAAAGCTCATATTTATTATTATTGGGATGATATTTTATATTAAACTTACTGTAAATTTTATGCTCATGTGATTAGATACCCTATTCTCTCTCATCAATCCATTTTGGATGTTTTGAGTGGCGTCGTTAGGCTGCCGAACTTTCATAAGATATCTAACCTCTCTCTTTCATTTTAAGTACTCTCCTTTATGTCACTTCTTTTTAAGCTCCTATTTGTAATGTTGGGGGATGTTCTTTAATATTCCTCTTTCTGTACATTTTATTGTAATGTGATGATATACCCTATTTGATCTCATCAATCCATATTCGGAAGTTTTATGTGGCACCATTAGGCTGCCGAGTTTTCGTAAGGTATTTTTCATCTCACTTTTATTCCCGTGAGATTTATGCTACATTTGCCAAAAATTCCTTTGAGTGGTGTATGTACTTCCATTATTATACCCTTTGTGTAATATAAATTCCTTTATTAGTATTTACATCAATGATTTATTGTCCTTCTTTCATGGGGTGTATGTTTTGAAAGTTACCCAAGTCGGTAAGGGAACCATTCACCCTCCTCTTTTTTAAATGACTTCTTTGTTGGGTATTTTAATTTACATATTGTTATGTTGGGAAATGTTTTCATATATCCTTATTGATGTAAATTTTATGTCCAAATTATGAGATATACCTTTTTATCTCTCATCAACTCATTTTGATGTGAGGTCGTTAGTCTGTCAAGGGAACTTTTAAACCAAATTTCGATTTCTTTGGGCTCAACATGTAGTCATTGAATATGTCATCCATTGAAAATGTGTGAATGACCATTTGTTGTTTTACACTTAATATACACTTATATTGGGTGTATTTATATTTTCCACACATATTTTTGAGATTGATTTGTCCTTAATTTAAGGATACCTTCTTTATAAGGGATTTCATCACATTTGACATTTCTATTGAGAGTTCATTGTTGTTATGCACCAATTCACTCTTATATGGTGTATATACTGTCCTTTGGAGTATTATATCATGAATCCATTTATTCTCATGATATTATAATGTTCTGACTAAATTTTATTCCTCAATTATTGTATTCAAGTGTCTCTAATTTTGGTAAAACCCCTTTAACTAAAATATCGCTTTAAATGTTTTAATTATTTGTTCTTATTAATATCAATGTTTTCAAAATGGTTTTAAGGATTTATTTATATGGATATTAATGGTTTAAAATTTTATGCTTCAAGGTGGTATGGGACACTTTGATTCAAAAATCTATTTATTAAATGTTTTAAATGGTTTTAGAAATGGTTTCTTTTTCGAGGAATTCATTATTTCAATATACTAAAATGTTATATTGTGATTGAAATGTGGAAATGTTATGTTTCCTTTATGCATGTTTTATGTGATACATTTATGTTATAGTTCTTGGGAATTGTTATGAAAACGGGTGGTTCCGTGATAAACTAAGGCCGGGCGATCCCGATATAGCTCTCCAATGCATTGGGTAACGCGAAGGAGTGAAACGTTGATGTTTCTCCGAAGAGATTTAGGGAATATACTGTGATGGGTATTCCAAACATAACCAAGAGGGTTACTCCCTACGTAAGAATGTTATGAATGCCTCAAGTTACCTTTATTTCTTATGACTTCTATGATTTATCCATGATTTGATGAGGTATGTTAAAGTCCCTATGTTTTATGGGTAAAGTATGATTTCATTATTATGTATATATGAACTCCTGTTTACTTTCCATATTTTTATAACCCTTACTGAGCTTTTTATGCTCATCCCATATTTTTGAAATGTTTTTCACAGGTCAAGGGAAAGGTACATGATGTGATGATAGTTTCAAGGATGTGTCAAGAAAGAATCCATGTTTTATTTTAAATATGTTTCCGTTGATGGGAAGAATGAATACTATCCTTTATGTAACCACTTTGTTTAAATGTGGAATGTAATGCAAGTTTCATGATCTAATTATCTAAAACTCTGAACCTGAAAAGATCCTCAACGTGTAATCTTGTAATAACTCAAGATTAAGTAAGATTTAAGGCTGGGGCCTTATAACTTCTCCACCGCCGTGACCATTATTTGAGTTTCGGCTTCCTCTACCAGACATAATTTTTTAAAATGAAAAATAAATACCAAGTTTTAATTTTCTTTTATTATGGAATTGAAAATGGTTTTGAAGGTGTTTTTATTATATCAATGTGTTGTATTGATATCAAGTGATTGATGTGTTGAAATGTTTTGCTTCCTTTATGATTGTTTTATGTGATATGATTTTGTAATGGTTTATGATATGTTTAAAATTATTCATATGAGTAATGAATTTGACTTAATAAGTGATGGGTGGAGCCCGATATAGCTCCTCGATGCATCGGCATGTCTCATGAGACAAACTCGTTTATTGGCACGAGGCCATGACAAAATATTATTTTTATTATTGGCACGAGGCCTTGGCTACGTGGTTATGATAGTGTGGAATTATACATTCCATCATTATGAAAGTGGTTTTTGATATTGCATGTGATTATTCGACCAGTAGAATATCCATGTGAAGAAGTAAATGGAATTATCTCATTTTACTTTTTCCATATAATGTTGAAGTTTATGTTTAAAAGGCTTCTGTTTTAGTTATAAATTTCCTTAAATGTTTATGTTTATTTATAAAAGCTTCCGCTAAATTGTTATCCTTACTGAGCATTTGAGCTCACCCCTTTCATTGTTTAAATTTTCTCAGGATGTGAAGAAATATTTTATGACTCACCTGTAGGGATAGTCTGAAGGGGATATGGGTGTGGAATATGGAGAATATGTTATTGTAGTTTTTTACTTTATGATGTAATGAAACATTTATGAATGTATCTAGTGTTACCAAGGCTACTAAACTAATCGGTCTTTCGAGACATGATCTTTTGTGATCATGCCAATGTTACGCAATAATGCACTGACTCTGGGTAACTGGGGTCGGGGCGTTACCTGATATATTGTTGATGTATGCTCATAATATCAAACTATATTAAATTAAATTAATATATTTAGTGATAATTCTAAATCTATTCATAGTCATGTGACAAAATAATAGACTAATGAATAAAATAATGAGTAAACACCCCTCTCCTCCACTCCAAATAACAAAACTCACCACCTATTATCCTCATGACTCAATGACTTGTAGCTTTTTCACTTCCTAAACATTTACCATCCAAATTTTTCTTCATCATGTGGAATATCAACTCATCTTTCCTAAAGTCCAAAACCAAGGGACAAAAGAGGGATCTCATGGATGAAAATTTATCTGATAAAATCCACTTTCTGTTTTATTTATTTTATTTACAATTTTTACCTATTAATATTATTTCATCAATTACCCATATCCAAGAGGAATGAAAACTCATGAATCATATATATAATGTAAATTTATCCTTTTTTCAGAAAAATTAATCATAAAACTTCTTCTTCTCTCATTTTATTAAAAAAATTAAAACATTGTCTCTTATGTGTTGATTTACTTACAACATGGATAATGTGTATTCATTTTCCATTACCACCTTCATGTTTTGTCATAAAACCAGATTTTTTTTTTCAAATAAGATTTATTTATAATTATTATATGTTATATTATGTTTTGGAATAAATTTTTATACATTATATTATTTAATAAATCATATGTGTTTCGTAATGATCAAAATTCAAAAAAATATACTAACATTCACCACTAAGGTTTTATCTATTGATTAATCATCAAACCATATATCAAAAATAAAATATATATAAAAATTTAATATTCTATACATTAATTAATAATGTATAATATCAATTCATTACAATTATTCTTATTCATCATTATTTAAGGCAAATGTATAGAAGTAACATATCATGAAAATAATGAAAAAGAACACTCTATGATACCAAATATTGAATATTATGACTTGTAAAAAAATAGGTAAATTAACATACTAAATTATAATAAATAAAATACTTTTAGAAATGTTAATTAATTAATTAATTATTTAGTTATGGTTATTTTATTATTCAGGATATTATGTTCATGTGAATAACACTTTCAAACAAAAGTAAGGTATTCTATATGAACATCCATTTTTTATTTGAATTACTATTTCTATCTAATTACCCACATTTAATTATTAATTATATCTATTTAAATTTTATAAATTATTTTTATGTGTTTTGAACTCATTTATCCAGATCATAACAGCATTATTTGATGGGTAAATACATGTTTTTAAATGGTTTCATTCTCAATTCCTCTCAATAATATGGCCCAATTCAAAGGAACTTCACGATTTCTCACCCATTTTCATGTGAAATCCATAATGTATATTAATAAAAAAATATTTTTCTAAAATAACTCAATTAAACATGGAATACTATCTTGGATCAATTTTTGTGTTGTGCTTCCATTGGCCAAAAAATCCAAATTGTACCAATAATAGAACTCGTGAACAAAATGCACTTGAAAAAGTGGAAATAAAAAAATATCATTAATAAATGGTTGAAATGTTTTAATAAAATATAATATAAGATCTTATATATTTGAATATAACTCTATAATATCTAAATAACACTATTTAAATAATTATACAAGATATTTGAACAAATTTTATATAATAATAACATTAGATAAAGAAGTCATTAACTAAAACATTATGTTTAAATATATTAATGATTTATTCTTAAAAATCATTCTATTTTAGGACCACGTATTTAAAATGGTTTTTATAAATTTATTTATATATACATGCATGTTATAAAATTTATATTTTGTAATTTCTCTTTATGTTTTAAGAAAATGTTTTTTTTAGTTTTCAATAAGGGACTTTTCATTAAAAATATGGTTTTTAATTTCTATATTTAATAATTTGAAAGAAATATTTTTAAGATGAAATTATTATTGGTTTATGATAATGATATGGTTACTGGGAATTTTTTATTATGAAATATTGGAATTATATCTTCCTCTGAAGCATTTAGTATGTTTGTATTGGATGTTTGAAGTGTGGTTACTCGATGTTTAACTATAATGGTTAAACTATAAGGTAGTAGTGATGATTACATTATAAGGTATCCATGGGGGATAAAATATAAAGTATTCAAAAATACTTAAAATTATATGGTATCTTTGAGGGTTACAATAATATGTAATTAATTCCCCTTTGTACTTTCATTTTTTTATTTATATTTTCAATGTAAATCTCTTGTTGTCACAATGTAAGATTATAATACATTTGGGTGAGATGTATGTCTTTGAAAAAATAATTTCATATGGTTATAACTAATAATTAACTAACATTTCATTTATCGTTAGGTGACATAATATGGTTTTGGTTTTATCCCATGTTTCAAAAATTCTTCACATGGTTTTACGGATTGGTAAAAGAAATGAAGAATAGAAGATGAATGTTGTGAATATTTTCCATTGAATAATTGTTTCCTATTAAAAAAATATATTCTATAGAAAATGTGGCTACTATTTTCTTATTTCCATATTGTATGCTTTTGGGTTGATATATATGAATTATGTCTTAATTCTAAAAAATTTTAAACTAGAAATTTATTTGGGATTGTAATCAAGTAAATTGTAAAAGAATTTACTAGATTATGTTATTTATAAGGGTGGGACCCTTAATGATGGTATTAGAGCATAGTGTTAATATCATTAGGGTATATGATGATGTTAAAAGAATACCATAAATAAGTGATAAATTATGGTTAATTTAAAATGATATTTCATTTAAATATTACCATGTTACTTCATCTCTGATATGTCAATTCATAGTGGTTCTCCATAGATGAAACTGGGAATCTAGAGTAGGAAGACATAATGAGGATGAATTATTTCCAAATCTGAATCCTTGAACGGTGGTAAAGAAAACTAATTTGGTCTTAATAGGCATGGATCTATTGATTGTGTATTTAAATGGTGGAAGCATCCATGTAAGAAAAAATCTAAGGTTTCCAAAAACGAACATTATGATAGTAGAATATTTTATTAGGCAACACCCTCATGATTTCAGTGTATCATCCAACATAGTGGTTGTTTAAGTTATTATTGAGACCCTTGAGATATATTTGAGGTCATGGGGAGTTTAATTAATCAAAAATATAGTATTTATATTTATTGATTTGATGTTGATTCTTATTAGTGGTTGCTAATGGTCAATAATAACAAAGATATCATAGAGATTAATGCATTGGAATAGGATGAATTTAATAGTCTTTTCATTGTAAAATATTTTAATAAGGTGGCTTAACATATCATGGAAAATAAGTTCTATGTATTAAATCAAATAGAATATGATTTAGTTGACATGTATAAAGCCAACCTTAAGCGATTGTGAACACATGCTCCAAATATTATTCGATATATTTATAGTAAAATCATCAATTTTATTTGGGAATCAAGTGAGGATACTGATGATAGTTTGCCTCATGATAATAAAAAAGTTGTGAGAAGCTTGATTTATTTTTTAAGAGGTTAAAAATAGTGTTTTACGATGAACACATATACAATGAAAAAATAATAATAAGAAGAGGTCCATATATAATGTAATAGATGTGAATTAATTAGATAAATTAGAAGATAATAAATTTTAGTGTACAGTTTGTGGGAATTGTGGTTAAAATATCCCTGGGGAATACCTTAACAAACCTATGAATTTTTTATGATGTGTTATATTTGGACATATATCATTAGAATGAAATAAAAAAATATCATTATGAGGGAATGTTGAATTCTGATCAGAAAACTACAAACTGTTATAAATGTTGTTAGATTTATCATTATGGAAATGACATCTCAAAGGTAGACACGAATTATTTGAATCAGAAAGATTATAATTATAGAGGTGTAGTGAAATAATTGATAACTACATTATCTGATGTTGTTCAAACCAATGAAGTGGTATCATGTGATTTGTTTTTTATCTAGACTTTCTTACTCTTTTGTTGATATTATATCTATACATAAATTTATTTTTGAATAATTTTTTTTAAACGAAAAATATCTCATAATGAAATGAAACCACAACATAAGGTAAAACTACCTTGGGGAAATTTTATAAAATAAATTTCATTATAAAAGTATTCTTGTTTTTCTTTTAAAAAGTAATTAACTTAAAAAAATATTTTTTCCCCTAGTAGAGTTTGGTGTTATGTTATATATGGATTAGCTGACTATTTATCATGTTAATATTGATAGTAGTGTGAAAGATGTTGTTTTTTAGAAATACTTTTAGTTTTTATCCAAATATAAACTCTTAACAACTATAACATATCTAGAAGATGGGAAATTTTGAAAATATAGAAATGAATGTTATCCTGAAAAAAAATTGAACGAAAGGGAATTATTCATATTAATTAGGTGCAAGTGGTAAATTAATACATTTATTTTTTCCTAATGAGTCGATTATTGTTATACCGTATCCTAAAGTTAAATTTATTATTGACTTAGTTCAAGATAATAATCAAAGTTCAACACCTATTTATCGGAAGACTCATGTTAAACATAATGAATTGAAATCCAATTTTTTTTTAATTTTTGGATAAACTTTTCATTCATCTTAGCACTTCACTATGTGGTTCCCATATTTTGTTTCATAAAAAAAGAAGTTTCATTGAGAATTGTTGTTTATTGTAGATATTTCAATAAAATTACTATTAAGAATAAGTCTATATTACCTCATATTGATGACTTGATTGGTAAGCATAAGATAGCTCAAAAATATTCAATGATTATATTTAGACATGAGTTCCATCAGATGATGTTGAGGGAGTATTACATTCTAAAAAAACATCTCATACTATATATGGGAATAATGATTTTTTTATTCTCTTTGATTTATAAATTTTCCCCTTTTATTTGAGGATCTTATGAATATTTTCTTCCATGAATATTTTGATAAGTTTTTTGTTTAATTTATTAATGATATTTGGGTGTTTCCCAAAATTTATGAAGATAATGATAATTATATATGTATTTTACTACAAAATTTCAATTAAAAAAATTTATATTTAAAATTATTAAAACATAATGTTTTATTGCAATTTATTTCGATTCATGGGTAATTTGTTAATAAGGATGTCATAATAGTTTATTCATCCAAAAAAATGTGGTTGATGAATTTTTGGGACCTAAAAATGTAAATGATATTTTAATTTTTATTAGATTATATAGTTGTTACTTATGTATTATTAAAAATATTTCTTGATTATTTATCCCTCTAAACTATGTTATCATGAAAAAGGGTTAAAGTTTTTATATAAATTAATGTGATGTATGTTTTCAATAACATCAAAGGAGATTGGTGAAAACTAATGAGTTTTCATTGCCTTCCGGAAATGGTTATTTTTTAATCTAAAATTCTTTTTATTTAAAGGTATATAGTTTTGTATGGATGTAGAAATTTTAGGTAAATTCTTATTCTTCAAGAAAACTAAAACCTCGTGAGTGAAATTATCCCACACTAGATTAGAAATTAGCAACTATGGTTATTGATTTACAAATTTGTAGGCATCATTTATATTGAAAAACAATGTGAAATATATTATGACTTTAAATGTGTTATGTATTTATTCATTCAGAGTGAATTAATCATGAGACAAAGAAGATGGGAGAAACTGTTAAAAGAATATTATTGCAGAATCAATTACCATCCACGAAAAGAGAACAATGTGAAAGATGCCTTGAGTCAATAACATCATGATAAATTAAAAATATCCGATTTATAACATATACAATTGATTAATTTATGAATTAATTTTTACCTAAATGTTGTTGGTGTAGGAATCTCAACTATTTTGTTTTGGTTTTAGTGCATTCATTTCTGTCAGATAGAATTTTACCTACATAGAAATAAGACCATAAGGTGCGTAGAAATGTATAATTGGATAAACATGAGCTATTATTAGAATTTAACATTGACAAATATTTTTTTGATCTTTAAAAATAGAAAATTTGTTTCTTTTTATTTGTAGTAGAAGAAAGAATTGTTTAGAGAAGCTCATTGGTGTCTATTATTAGTTCATCTTGAAATCACTATGATATAAAGAGACCTTTGAGATTATTACTAGTTAGATGGAATTGAAATAGATATTTCATATTTTACAATGAAATAAATGAAATTTCAATAGGTTAAAGAAGAGAGATAACTATATAAGGGTATACTTCAACCTTTTACTGTACCATATGGGAAATGGGAAAATATATCCTTGGACATGTTTGTGCGACTACCAAAGATTCCTCATGGTAAAAATGCAACTTTAGTTATTATTGATCAGTAGAATAAATAAGCTAATTTCCATATTATTTGAGAAACTATTTATCTAGACCACCTCTCTTGTTTATACCTCAATGATATTGTGAGGTTTCATGGTGTTCCTGAGTCCATTGTATCTGACAATGATCAAAGGTTTTCTTCTAACTTTTACAAAGTCCTTGAGAAGTCATTTGGGAAAAAAATTAAATTTTAGAAAATAATTTCATCCTAAATATGATTCATAATTAAAGGGAACAATTTTGACATTATAGGATATGCATCAAGATTGTTAAATGGATCACAAGGGAAGTTAGGTTCTTAATTATTCTTTAGTTGGGTTTTCTTATAATATCAGTTTTCATTCTTGTATACAGATGGAACCTTTTCAGAGATTTTATGGGAGAAGGTTTTTAGCTCTAGAAATTTGAATAAATTTAGGGAGATGAAGTTTATGGGACATGAATTAGTAGATAAGGATGTAGATAAAGTGATGATTATCAATATACACAAATGGATGTAATACAGTAGGTGAAATAGTTTTATAGACAACAGGATTAAAGACCATTATTTTAATGTTCGTGGTCTTGTGTTCCATAAAATACCTCCATAGAAAATTGAAAAACATTTTGTAATAGAGGAAAGAAAATTCAATGGTTAATTGGACTGTATGAAATTTGGGAGAATGTTGAACCATTTACATAACTAGTATATTTTCTTTCTTGTTTATCTCAAGTGATATTTTTTTAATGTATCAGTGTTATGAATTCTTGTGTCAGATCCAACTATTGTTTTGAGACCAAATGTATTTCAAAAGAAATAGAAAATTTCATATGAGTAGAATCCTATTCATATTTTTGATCATAGAGAGAAATTATTACATAATAATGCAATTTAATAGGATAAGGTTCTAAATAGAAACCACATTTTTAAAGATGAAAAAATGGGAATATAAAAATTTTATAACGTAAAGGTATCCCCAAAAATTTAATTTGTAAAAAAATAATGTGGATGCCATTTCCAGAAGGTGGGGTCAATGTAACGAATAGGAAATTATAAAATAATTTTTTATTAATTTTGAAATTAAATTACTAAATTCATTATAAATTTATAACAAAATAAGAGATATTTTTAGAAATTAAGGATTCTTCACTAATAGATTAGAAAAATCACTTATGAATGTATAAATGAAAATTATTTATCTTATAATAATATATATGATAATTTTATATAATATAAAAAATAAATAATAATATAAATAATAATTTTTTTATTGGCATTTTTTGTGAAATAGAAATGATTAATTACAATTTTATAATTCAATAGATGATTAAAAATAAGATATATATTCATAAAATATATTCATAAATAAATATTTTATTGGCTTATTATTATAAGATAATTTAATGAGAGGTTAATTAATTTTCAAAGTGTTCTAAAATTAGTTATTTTTTTATAATAGTTATTTTTTTGAATAAAGATTAAATTAAATTAATAACTAAATATTTTATAATTTGATAATTATTTTCATAAAATGTAGTTAATATTTGAACACTACACATCAAAAAAAAATTAGGGTTAATTTTTTTTATTTTTATAAATTTGTTAAATTTTTTGGGAACTGTAAAATATGATATTTTTTTATAAATGTGAAAAACATGAATTATTGAGTCATTGTAGATGTTTGGATGATTTAACCCCATAATCTCAAAAACCCATTAAGTATATTAATATATTTTATTATAATTATCAAACCCTCCACAGTCATGATGAAAATTGATAAACAAATGAATAAAATAATTATAGATAACACCACTCTCATACACTATAAATATCGCAACACTAAACCTATTTTACTAACCTCTCAGAGTCTTATAGCTTGTTCAATTTATTACAAATTACCTACCCAAGCCTATTATATTTGTCCAATGACTTATAGTCTCATAAAAATGACAAAACTATGTACTATAAGGAGGTTTTCATGGTAGAGACATCAATAGGTAAAATCATATTTAATTTTTTATTTTCTATTCGAATTCCCTACTCAGCTACCCTAATAAAAGTAGAACAGAAACTCCAATATGATACATATACATGAGTTTCATAATATTTATAAAAATATATATCATCCAAATTCTTCTCATCAATCATTTATTCTAAATATATAGACATCGTCTATGATGTGTCGATTTATAAACGCCATGGATGATGTATTTCATTTTCCATTATAACCATCAAGTATGGTCATAAAACAATTATAACGAATAAATCATATTTTTCAGTTCATATTATATGTTATATTATGTTATAGTACAAGTATTTATACATAATTCTAATGAATAAAAAAGGTGATTGTAGTGATCAAATTTCACAAAAATAAACTAATATTCATCACTAATGATTTATCTAATTATTCATATCCATACCATATATCAAAAATGATATAAAGACTATCTAATATTCTTTATGTTCATTAAAAGAATTTATTTTTAATTCTAGATAACTATTATCATTTTACACAATTTTTTATATATTTATTCAAGTAAACTGATCATGAAATCCTTGGAAATGAACACTCACAACAATTAAATTGAATCACATAACTCATCAAAAATACGAAAAATGAAAATATTAAAATTATACTCAATAAAGAAATATATAAATGTTTTTTTCCTGAACCATTCCCTGGGGCCCGTATCGTGACTACCCCAAGCCCACCTTCTATAGGTCAGGGTCTGGTGACTAGCACAAAAGACATAAATCCCTAAAACTTGGAAGGATTTGCATTTATAAATTTGTAAACACAAAATCCCAGAGTACAAGAGGAAGAAGACACTCAGTAAAAGCTGTATAACAAGTGTACTAAATGTAAATGGGTGATAGAATACAAGCCCAACTATAAAATACAAGAAAAATAAAAACATGTAAAACTAAATAGAAAAACAGATGGAAGGTGTCTAGAATCTCCTTGATCATCCATTGAGGTTCCTACCTGAAGGGTAGGTACAAATAGCCTCTACATCACTCCACGTCTATCAGACTCTACCATGTACAGATATTTTGTAGGGTCCTCCACCGGGTACCATCCAGTCCTGGCGCTCTCGGTCTCCGTCAGCGCTGTGTGTCGTCTGCATCAATCACAACGAGGTGTGGGCATAACCTGTGCACGAGTGAGTATAATGACACCAAGACACTAAAGGTCTCACAAAATCCAACAAGGATAAACAAAAAATCATGAAATCAATGTATAACCATTGCATACGTATATATGAAAATACAGATACCTAATTTATCAAGTAACCGATCTCAATCATGTGTAAAACACAAAGGTCATTGAATCAACTAAAACCAAGATTTTCATTATCGAAACCACGGTTACTCGAGAACTCCTCCTCTATCAGGTACAATGGGTCTATCACAACTCTGAGGAGATTCTCAATAACCTTGTACTGCTTAGGTACTCCTCTTGTCGATTACCACTGGTTTGTTGCCAACTACCAGGAGCTCTGTCTGATATGGGTCTGTCGCCAAATACAGGACGCTCCACCTAATAGCCTACAAGGGTACTCCTCCTGTCGAGTACCGTGGGTCTGCTTCCAACTACCGGGCCCTCCGTCTGCCATGGGTCTATATCAAAATACTAGGCTCTCACAACTAGGCTAGTCATGTCTCTCTGAGTTGAATCGGTCATGCAGTCGTCAGGTCTACAATTACTATGTCTCCACACTCTGTCTACTCGTAACTAGAAAGCTAATATTCAATACTCCAAGTGTCATGACGTCTTGCATAGATGTATCACAGGGGAATACAACTTCATAGGGGCCTCAACACAATAGATGACGCGTCAATAGGATGCCTGGTGTGTGTGTAATTAGCATTTTAGTCTTGGAGGCCCGGTTGGATTCATGTATGAACCATCCCGACTGTGACTGAACTATACCCAAACTCTAGTGTGGTATTCTCAATGGTATGTCTATGCTCCAAGAATACCAGTGTCGCTAACGGTTTTTCAAATAGACATCTGGTGCCAAATATATGGCCATAGAAGGTAATGGGTCAGTAATGGGACCGGGTCAAGTCTGACCCAATCGGATCGACTCGGACAAACCCATTCTGGGCTGACCCAGTCTGGGTCGACCTGGTCAGGCATGCTGGGTCTGACCCAGCCCATTGGTGGGTTAGCCTGTTATGTTTTGACCCCGTCTATTGGGCTTGGCCCAGCGGACCACGAGTGAGGTTCGGCCTGGTAGTTGCCACGTGGGTGGCTCGGTAACTCGGTCCGAGAGACCGGGTCGGTTTGGCCAGCAACACCGCAGGGGGCGCTGTGGGTCGGCTTGGGTGGCTGATGGTCAGGAGGCTAGGAGGCAGGCTGTGTGGGGAATGGGAAGGCCGGCTGGACAGTGGGAAGGCCGCAGGTGCATTGGTAGGGCGCCAGGGCGCTTGGCAGCACGCCGGTACAGCGCGCTGGGGAGCGACCACTGTGCCAGGGTACCGGGAAGGCTGCCGGCATGGGTCGAGCAGGCTGCCGGCTGAACAAGGGGGCATCGGTCATGCCACCAGTATGGCACTGGGGCAGCGGGTAGCATGCTGGAGGGGCGCGGGGGCATCGTGTAGCGCATCGACTTGGGGCGGGAAGCGTGCTAGGGCACATAAAGCGTGTCGGGGCACCGCTGGGCAGTGCGGTTCATGGAGGTTGCTGGTAGCGCGACCCTTGTTCGCTATCCTTGTCATTGTTTCCTCTTTTCCAAGTCATCGTCATCAAACTATAACAAACAATGGGAGGGTGGGACTGTGTTCGTGCGTCCTGACCCCTCCTCGTTACGGTGATAGAAATTGGCGATTCTCATACCATATCATTGTTCGATGAAAAATGAGGTTTATATTCAAATATATAAAAAAAACAAAAATACCAACTTTTGATCCGTTGGTAGTCAATTTTTGATGTCGCAGAATGATGGCCGACAATCCGTGGAAGACGATCACGTCTCACATCAATGGGATTCGGAGGAATGGGGTCAGAGAAGAAGTGTGTCATCGGTATTATTCGTGTTCTTCGCGTTCTTCGTTGGGAGAGTTGTTATCCATTTGGGGATTTCTCCAACAATTCCACCAGAAGAAAATTCCAACCCAAATAAATTAATAGTCTAACTATTAATTTATGTGTTGGCACGTAATTCAAAAGAGAGAATTAATAACCCGGCTCCACCCAATTAAAACATGAGCATTGGCATATTAATTGGGGAGTTGGAAAAAATTCAACAGATTTCAAAAGGTGATTAATTAAATGAGAAAAACCTAAAAATTAATGAGGGTGGTTATCCTCATAAAATTTTGGGGGGAAAGGTGAATAGGCTCTCCCTCATCAATGAGGGAGAGTTCAGAGGTTAAGGGCTCCTCATATTAATGAGGGGTCGGGTGACCTCCTGTGGTCCCCACCACATTTAAACTCACATGGGAGGTTGGTTTTCGGTAGGCCCCACCACCATAACCTCTCATGGGTGGTTAGGGTGTGGTTGTCCAACTCCCAACTCCAATGTAGAGGTTCTAGCTACCCACACTCACATGGCAGCTGGAAAAAAATAAAGTGTGGCTAACTTTATTTTATTAAAAAAATAAAAAACAAATTTTTATTCCCAACCATCCACCGTCGAGGTGAAAGTATTGTTAAAAAAAATGGAACTTCGAGTTCAATGGTTCACATCAAGTTTCAATTCCGAGAAACAGTTCAAAAGATATAAAATCCTACCTGCACGTTTACAGAACATACCTGAGAAAATCATAAAAAATTAATTCTGGACACACCGGTCCTCGGAATCAAGCGCCATCAAAAACTGAAGACTCGTAAAATTCCCATGTATTTAAAAAAAATATTTCCATGGAAAATCCAGGACATTAGATTTTTAATTAATTAATTTTTTAATTTAACTTGATTATATATGGAAGTAATCTATTGTGAAGTGCACTTTTTGTTATATGTAAGGGATTCTACCTGATCCTCCATTTATTCGTTCGGTTTATTCTTTCTCTCTCTTTACTCTAAAAAAATGGTTATTAATATTTATTTACCTCTTATACCTTCTATTTATGTGTTCTAAACACATGTATATAGGTCATATCGTCATTCTTTAGTGGGGTTATACATGTTTCTAAAAGGTTCCGCACATAATTTTTTCATATATGAAATCTCAATTCAAGTGAGCTTTATAATTTATCATTTATCTTCAAGATTAATACATTATATTTTTCATACACCATTATTTATATAAAATAACTCATCTAAACATCAAAAAATATCTCCATTCAAGCATGTTTTTTACTTCCATATGACACGAAAATTAAAAACATACTGACGATGGAAACCATAATAAGAACCCACCAAAAATAATGAAAATAAAAAAATTATTAATAAATTGGTATATATTTTTTATTAAATGATCATGTATAGTTTTATATATATTAATATATTTATTTAATATATTAATAAAAATAATTAACTCCTTATACATGATGTTTGAACACATGTGAAGTATAATAATCCTAAGGTTAGAGTCTCTTTACCTAAAACATTATCTTAAATGCTTTAATGGTTTATTTTTATAAATAATTATGTTCCATAACCATGTATTCAAAATTATTTTAATAAGTTATTTTATATATAAATGAATGTTATAATATTTTTATATTCTAATTATGCTCAAATATTTCCAAAGAATGATATATCCATGTTTTAAGTAGGGGACATTTCTTTAAAAATAATATTTTATATTTATATTTTGATTAATTTCAAATGAATATTTCTATGATGAAATTATTCATGATTTTTTATTATGTTTTGGTTTTAGTAACTTTTTATGATGAATGGTGTGACAGGTATCTCCCAATAATGCTTTGGGTATTATTTTGTTGGAGGTCGATTGTGTTGTTATTGCAGTATGACTGTGATTGTTACACCATAAGGTAGTTATGTGTGTTATATTTTAAGGTGTACATGAGGGTTACACTATAAGGTAGCCACGAGAGTAAAAAATAATTTGTTATATACAAGTGATTCAGTCATTTGTAATTACTTCCCCAGATTACCTTTTATTTATGAAAATCTCTTTTTTGACAATGTAAAGCAATGATAATTTATCATTTACATGTACGTCTTTGTAAAAATATTATCATCTATCTATATATATTCATGGAATATTATTTATTTTAATTTTATTTCCCTTACTAGTAATTCTTTTAATCTCGTTTTTAATTATGTTTTCTATTGGGTTTTGAGTAATTAAAAAAAGAAGAAGACATGTTGAATGTTTTTATGATTTTTAATAAGAATAATTAATTTTTTTAAATAAAAATTATTATTTTATTGAAAAAGTTTATAATATTTATGCAGTACAATTTTTTATTATTAGGTATAGGGATGTATGATTTATTTCCTAATTCTATAAAACTCTAAACTGAAAATATCTTACAGAATGTAAGAATGTGAATTCATAATGAATTTACTTGACTATGTAATTATTAATGGATGAGTCATTATATAATGGGAACATGTTAAGTTCAATATCATATGACAATAACAGTTTGTGGGATAAGTATTTAAAGTTTTTATATATTAAATATTGCAATATCATATTTTTGAACAATGAAATTACCCCTAATGAAACATTATAATGTAAGGGGTCTTTAAACAACTTGTTGGGTTAAAGTTGGTCAAAAAATATTTTATTACAATATAATAATGGGGATCCAATGATGAGGGAATTTAATATTGAAATCAATATTAAAAAAATAATAAATTAGGAAGAATACTTCTTCTGATAACCAACAAAATAACATGGAATTTTAAGTTTGAGATCATGTTCTCTTGATGCATCTATACAGTATTGTGTGATAAGGTTAGGTAAGAAAGTTATAACAAGCCTCTGGTGCATCATACCTTTTAAGGTCCTTAATATTTAAAGATATGTTTTATATAATTTAGTCTTGAAAATGAGCCTCACTAATGTACATGAGAGGTTTTATATATAATTATTAATAAAGTGCACACCATCACCAGAATCTATACCCACCTTAAATGAGATAATATTGGAACATGATCAATCATAATTTTAAGAGCCTATACAGATTAGGGACAGTGGAGAATAACTAAAAAAAATTGATGAATTTTCAATTGTTATTAATTATGTGAAATCAAAATATAAAATAAGAATCAAGGGAACCTAAATAAATTATGATGAACTCCAAAAATATGTTCATGAGGAGACATTCTGAAAATATTGAGGTTGAATTTTTTTGATTGATGGAATAATATAAAAACCCCTGATTTTAAAATATATTTCATTTTTATAATTTTTTATCTGATAGCTTGCAGTGCATGAAACCCTAGTATTTTAATATGTCTTTATGTTTTACAACATTTAAATCAAGAAAAACATAGTTTAATCAAGGGAAAATATATTAATAAGATATTATTATATAATTATTATTATATATATTTTAATTTTTTTAGATAATAATATAATCAACTAAATAATTTAAATTATATTCTTTAAACATTTATAGAATAAATTCAATTATTATTAATAGAAATAATATCTAAAAGATATTTTTTGGGAAAACTATTTTAATGTGTGCATATAGAGTTTTTATCGTAATAAATTAAAATGATCAATATTTTTTAATGATTTATGATATGTTATCAAAATTTATATTCAATAAATCATCTTAATAATCATATGTATATTTCTTAAATGGCATATAATATGAAAAAATCTCTTATTATTCTTAAAATTTATATTTTACTAAAATTCCATTCTGGATTTGTTTTGAGCACTTATATTTTAATTAATAACCAAAACATATAGAAATTGAATCATGAGAAGTTTTTCCAAAATTAGGACATAAAGATAACATTATTAATTAGCTACTTTTTATTTTTGGACTAATGAATAATATCATTATAAATTATTGTTACCACATCAGTGGGTAAATATTGAAATAACAGTTAAACATAAAATGATAAGAGCAATAATATTACCCCAAAACAGTCCATAATTATATTGTATGAGTTCTATTCATTCATACTCATACTTGATTTCGTTTTATGATGTTCTATCAATTTTGTTAAAAATATGGCCTTTATAATGTTTTATGTAATAAAACATCATTAATTTTTCACTCATGTTCTTAATAGCTATAATATGTAAAATATTATTATGAATAAGTGATATGTTTGGTTGTAAATAATATGTTTAAAGATATATTATTTATGTTAATCATGATTATTTATTTTTTATTTTGACTGATTAAATAATTAATTTAATGCTAAAACAACACTGATGTTGAAATTATTCATTTAATGGGTAAATAAAATAAATGATATTAATATTATTAAAATATATTATAATTAATGTTATCTATAAATTTTTTTTATAATAATGACATAACAGACAAGTGTTTATGAATTTTACAATAAATCATTTGTTGTCATGTTGTTATTAATTTCAATGTAAATGAATTTTTCTAGAATTGAAATTATTTATATATTATGAATATAACTTTTTATTAAGTGATCTAAATTTAATAAAAATAATTGATTCAACCGTATAAATTTTTTATGTTTAATTTTATCCACCATTTTAATTTCATATTTTTTTCATTTTATTGTATATTAATAAACCATAAATGGTTGAAAACATTTATATTCTCTTAAATGTAAAAAGGATTAATAAAGGGATTAAACAATATGATAAGGGTCAAATGGAATCCAAAAATGACTAAACATTATTAGTTGAAATGTATTGATTCATCATAATTATAGCAATGGGTATAGTAAATTTAGATCCATTTAGATTTCTAAATTAATTTAAATTAGTTTATTATTTTTTGTAATTCACAATGTTTCCCTCACCTGAATTATAAATGATAACAACCTGTTATGCATATGTACTCCATTTTTATCATTTTACATCTACCATGTCATATGGATTATTCTATTTTAATTACTTATACTTGTTCATGAGGTTCTAGATCTTATAAAGATAACTCCAAGCTCGTGTAATAGGATATCTAATGGGAGTCCACCAATGAATTTGAAATCATCCTTTCTAGCTCTTTGATGTTATATATTATTGTACATCCAGTTAATCTAATGAATCAATCTTAATATTATTAATCTATTATAATAATTATATTATGATTTTACTATTATTATTGGAAAACTATATTCAATATATCTTTAACAAATCAAAAAGTAAAAATTATGAATGTCTGTATGTATAACATCCCATGTGAATGGAGTGGTGTAAAGAGTTTTTAATCTCACCAAAAATTGGAATAAAATATTGATAGAAATAATTGTTATATATTGTATTTATTTTATAACTATAATTCTAGAAATATTATTTAATATTCACATTTCATTATTTTTTTCTACTAAAAAGTGAATATAGAGTTCATGCATACGTTTGGCCAACTATCTCCATCAATGATGAATCCTATATTTTTACTTCTATATTTTATTAAAGATTATAAATATATATATTGAATATATATACATATAATACCTCTTCTTGCACATTAGTCTCTTCCTAGATGGTGAGGACTCTTCATGTGTATCCATGTGACTCGAGATCTAATCCAGACAAAAGGCATATTTACGAGGTTAATATAGAAGTGATATACATGTCCTATAGAACATATTGTTTGATACTATATAAGATGAAACTATTCATTTGATTCAGCCATTGGGCCACTAGATTTGTTAGCGAATCTACTAAGGCATTCAGGCAACCAAATGCCTTCAGGCCAGTATGGCTTTCAGGCTATCTCAAGACCCTCATGCCACCTCAATTTCATTGATCCATATCATGGTCAATAGACCACATGAAATGATTATAAAACATGAATTATATATATGGAACAAGGCTCCAAATTGGGATTTAAATCAGGCATATTCACCGTAACAATGCCAATAATACATGGAATAATGAGAGGGTGTGAAGTTGTCATCGGTACCAGGATATTGCATCTCTACACATGATAGTTAGCTGAAAATCCATGAAATATTGGAGAGCTAAAATCACGATATAAGATAGGGAGGATCTTTTCCATATTATCTGGTATGGGTTCAATTTATAAGACCTCTTAATCATGAAATGCATTACTAAAACCTATGTGGCATGTATGGGTTCCCCCTCAACACAAAAAAGTGGTATTATCAAAATAAATAAAAATTAATTTTTATTAGGATATTATGGTGGGTATAATATCTCAACAATGGCTGAAATTATAGATATTATTGAACCATAAAAAATTTAAACAAACAAGAATGACCAAATAATGACAACTAAGAAAAATAATGTTGTTAACATCATATATGATGAAAATGATAAAGTACTATTAAAAAAGAGGTTATAAAATGTTATAAATAGATCATATATGATACTATATAAAATTATGTGATTATGTTATTTATCTAAAATAAATGTAAATTTATCATAAAATAGGATAAAATATCTTTAGAGACAATTCGAACTTTTGGTAAGGGGTTTTTTCTCCATTCCCTTTAATTGTGGCATACTTTATTGTTTTGCAAGATTCTTCCATTGTGGGTTGTAAATACAAGATAATTGATAAATAATATCTTTAATATATTTATATCCACGAAATTTTATGATTAAAATGATGTTATATCTTCTATGATGATTATTATTAAATATAACTTTAGTGTTAGGCGCTTTATTAAAAATCTCATCAATATTGAAAGGTTTTTACGTAAATTTATCTTCTTTAATATTCATTTAATTAGTATAAATTATATTCAAACGTCTATTTAAATAAATTTCTTATTTTCCATCAATTTTATATTATTGAAATGTTTACAAATAGTTTTCCTTCTACGAAATTTTTTATAATGATGACTTCTATTATTTTGTGGAATGAAGTCTTTTTTGAACATTACAAATTATATAAAAGTGATTTTATAACATTTTTGGCATCAATGAATTTTTTTGACTATGAATTATATTACATATAAATCATATCTGATATAATCATATATCATTTTTATTTAAAATGTATTCATAAATATTTTAAACATTTTTATATTTCAAAAAAATTCAAAGTTAAAATATTATTTTCCTAAAAAGCCATTATTATTTTATTTTCAAAGTATATTCATATATTTATCGATTATTTGATTAATATTATATTTTAATTACGATATAATCTTTTGATATCATATTACCACATATTTATTTTTATTATTATTATTTATCGGATAAATCATTAAAATTTTATATGCTAGTATATAATATGAATGATTTCATAGATTATGTTTGACCCCATTCAAATGTTTCATGAATTGAACTTTAAATGTTATTGGGGGGGCCTAATATATCCCCTCAACGTATCAATATATCTAACCAGACACTCTTGTTTGGTTATTATGCTTTGGACTTACCCATTTTTTTCAAGATGTCTTGGAATGTAGATATGAAATTATGTTGTGAATGTAAATAATTACTTAAATTTATTATTTAGTTTTATATGGAATGTATGGCATGACACAGACTCAAGGTGAGGGACACCTTGCCTAATAAACAATGTTTTAAATGTTTATGATGGTATATCTTGAAAATATTTTTCTGAAATATCTATGATTTTTAAAAATTAACTCACGGATTTCATTAATATTTTTTAATATTTTCTATGTAATTTTTACAGATATTTAAATTATTATTAAATGGATTAAAATTAATCATATTAGGTTTTTCTGAATAAGGTAAAATTTTTTTCTACCCCACATGTAAAAGTATTCATTATTTTGACATGAATGAAATGAATGGAATTTTCTATTGAACTGAACTCTCAATGTGTTGAAACATATTTTACATTTTCCATAGTTTATTTCAGTGACAATATTTTATTTAAAATTTCTACAATATTTAGATTTCATGGAAGGGACATTAATTTAAAAATACTCATTCAGTGTTTCCCTTATATCTTCTTTTCTTCAATGTCATGGTTTTTGAAATTTATTTCATGGATGTATATATATTGACACAAAATATTGGTAATGTTAATTTTATTTCCATTTTGACATAACATCAGTGGTTTCTAAAAGTTAATGTTTTTATTAAGTAATTTGAATTAATTTCAAATCAAAATGGTGGATTTTTTATTTCAAAATATATAATGATAATGACAATCTACACTGCTATATTTAAAATTTTATTGTATCTTCCTTTATCTGAATTCATTTATTTTGAAAGAAAACTCTTAAATCCTTTTTTAGATAATTTATTTTTAATAATAACTTTTAAAAGAAATTTAGATTTTTATATCTTAAAATATTATTAATTTGGTTTTAATGAATTTTATTGACAGATTTATGATGAAAAGGCCTAATTATATATTTTTATATATGATACAATAAATTAGTATTTTATATGAGATATTTTCAAGATTGATAAAACATATAGGATGAGTTGATCACCATTATAGATCATTAAAATGGGTGATCCTAATATAGATTATACAAATGGTATTCCCCATTATCACACAATAATGTATTGGGTAATGATACATTTCATCATTGGAATGAATGTGGGATTCAACAAGTCTAGTTTCTCTAAGGGATTTAGCTAGGCTCTATACTTATCATATATGAGATAAAAATATGTAATGACTATGTTTCTTAAAGTTACCATATTGGATAATATTTTCATGATAGAAATGAAATTTTTTCATATAGAAGAAATATTCTGTTTCATATATGGAATTAATTTACTTCATTCTCATAAAAAATATTTTGAAAGATGAAATAATATTTTTTTATTCACTAGGATATTTGATATCATATTTTTTCCCTTATTAATTGATTGTTTTACTTCAATAATATAAAATATTTATGAAAAGGTATAGGATGTGTACGAAAAAGAAGCATTATGTTTGACATCATGATTATTTTTCATTAAAAAATTATTTTTTATTTTAATGTTTTTCTATTGTGGATACAATATAAACATTTTAGATGTTATCTCATTATAATGTATGAGGTTTTTATGTATGATTTTTTACCAAATTGTCTAAATACCACAAGAAAGCATATCAAAATAAATACGTGAAGAAAAATTCATTACGTAATCATTGTATTATGTAATGTTTAAGGATGAGTCCATATAAGAAAACATAAAAATGATTTCTTTTATTAGGAAATAATTAAAGTAAATATTATTTTTAAATTAGCATTGATTATAGAAATGACACAATGTCACTAATATAATGTAGAAAATAATAAATAACACATAAACATTTAAATACAATTGATATATTTCTTTCAGAAATTATTTCACATAATGTTTAAAATAGCTGTTTTGGAAAAGTGGTTTTAAATTATTTATCAAACCCATAAATGATAAAATGTTTCAAAAAAAATATATAAAATTATATCATGAATCATTTTTTTTAATTAAAAATTCTCAAAAAAATTATAATCATGTTATTCATTCTGAAGACATAATTACAAAAAAATTAGACTCATTAAGCTATATCACATAAACAGAAGTGACCACATAAAGAAAAAACAAATAAGAACAACTAAGAAATACATACTAATTAGATTATATATATAGATATATTGAAAGAAAAATTATCATCATAATATCAATAGTTAAATTTTAGATAATGACAGCTTACATTATGTGTCAAAATTATAACCAAAAGAAATTATCTGAATATATGAAGGAAGAAAAACTCTATGACACAAACTATATTTTCATATTACATACCAATAATAGAAATTTTTAAAAATATTGGTGAAAATATTTTCTTTATATATTGCACATCTTAATTTATTTATAAATTAAATAACACTTTATCTTATTCTATAGACTTTACATGATAACATAAAATCACTTTTTATATGTTATTGTTATCATTATTCCAAAAAAAATTCATATATTATCAAAATAACAATGTATAAAAAAACCATTATAATAATTTTTCCCAATTATAAATTCAATAATTACATTTTTATTCTTAATTAATGGTGTATAATTTAATATTCCCAAAAATTAATTTATAAAACACGAAAAAATGTTATTTTGTTTATAGAAAACAAATCTACATTATTTTTTATCAACTATACATCACATTCAGTACAAATTACATAGATATTATAGAATAACAATATCATTCTACTCATTTTAACATGTTGTAAAATCAATGGGGATAATGATAACTCATCAATATTGTAATCTCATTATCTAATTATGGATAATATAAATAATAATTAAATTCATTAAATTTTAATAAACCCATAGAATGGCATGAAATCCTGAATTGTATAGTAAGAAAAATGTATGCCATCATGATAATAATAATTTTTTATATAAATATAAGAATTTTTATATTGATTGGATTATATTAAAACTAATAAAAATTCATTTCAATTATCATTCTAATATATTATATATTCCCTTAAAATACAATATATACTAAATAATTTTTTTTCATTTTTTCTATTAAATTTCATTAATAAATATGTTTCATTTAAACCTAATATTCATATATTTAAAGATTGTAAAATAATGTGGCAAACATAAACAAGAATCAATACTATACAGAGTATGAAAATTAATAATAAAATGGAGATATAATAAAAATAGTTCCATCTATATTTACCATCATCATGAATTAAATTTATATAAACTCTCTATTTCATCTAAAACGATTTAATCATTTCTACTGAAAAGGTTAACATGTGACCAAACATTATTGAAAAATTATAAAAATACAATATCATTGTTGTAATCTTAGTTGGAATCCTATTTTTGAATCCATGATACCCAACACTCATTAGGTAATCCCATGAAGTTGAGATGATGTTAGTCCTAAAAGTTCATAACAATTCCTCCTTTGCAAGATCCACCATAAAAATGGAATATTAACAAAAGATGATTTTCTACATGTTTTATTATTAAGGATTTTAATTCCTGAAACCATTTATCACCTATCCTACCATCCAAACCGATAGACTATACCAAACTAAAACCTTTTATTAATAATCTGACTATAAATATTGGATTATAATGAGATAATGGTACCCTAATGATACTTGATATTCCCTTGACACCAATAGATGTAAATAAATTCCAATAGATTTTAAAAACATTAGGGGATGATTTGAACATAAAATAAAAATATCTTATTAAGATAAAAATGCATACAATATCCCCAATACATTATTATGCATGAAATATAAATTATTCAAATTAATTAATTAATTATTATAAACCATTAAAATAGCCCTTTTATAATTTATATTGACAATATGGATATGTATTACCCATATTTAATAAGTAATTAGAATAATTATTTCATCCAATTAATTTTTTTTAATTATCATTTCATATACATTTATTATTGTTGTATTATGTATCCCCAAAGGTTTCATAAAAGTTGTTAGATCATTTTGAAAAATATTTCATCACATATATATTGTTGAAATGATCACCAGATATTCCCATTATGCAATTCCAATAAAATTCACTATTTCTTTAAAAAAATAAATACGTTTTTATTCCACAAAAAGTTAGAAGGTATTATTAAAAATTATTATTTTGTAATCTTATTCAATTAAAAATATACATTAAATATGGTGTTGGTGTTTTTAATATCAGAATGTGGTTCTAGGATACAAATTAAAACATATTTGCAACAAAAAGCTATGAATCCTTATATTCCTATAATGAAAACTCACCTCTAGTTTCATTAATTGAAAATAAATAATCTAAATTATAAATTAATAAAATGTTTTATATTTTTTAGATGGATACACCTAGGTTTTCAATTAATAAAAATACCAACCAATAGAATTTTATAATTATAATTAGTTACCTAAAAAATAATTTGATACTATTAAAAAGACTCCTAAAGTGAAATAGGTTCTTCCATGTGTTAATATCTAATAATTAATTTCTATTTTGTGGAAAATTTCATATAAAAACTATATGAAAATTTATTGTTTTTTCTATAAAACGAATTTATTAATGTAGATTCGTGAAAATTCACATTTTTCATTGTTGTTTGAAATAATGGACTACTAGAAATGATTGGGACTTAATCCATTGTCCAATATTACATTATATTTATCACATAGAATTAATTTTTTTTATCAAACGCCATGGTCAATGAATTATACTCTCATATACTCCAAATGTAAAATACATTGATAAAATATTTATTTATACCACCAATATGTTTTGTTTTAGTAATCTAGTCGATAAAGAAGAAAAAAATGCAGAAAATTAAAAGAAAATATTATATCCTATAAAGCATAAAAACCATACATTTATCATTTGATATTTGGAGTGGAAAATATATTAGGATCATATTTCTTTTAAGGTTGTTTTTTGTTTATCAACATGAATACATTCTCAAATAATTCAATAAAAATTCCATGAAATTGAAATATATTAATATTTAATTCATTCAGGAATTTATTTTAACTAGTAATATTTTAAGGGATTTATGTCGAATTTTATTATTTTATTATATTACAATGTTTCAAAAATTTCATTTTAAATTTAATATTCTGGAATATTTTATCATTATACCATTTATTAGTTAAATAGTTATGGAAGTGTATATTTTTCCATATATTAATGAAGGTGTTTCTTATTTCATATAATTATTCTAAATCTCAACACCCTATTCCCAATTATATTATATATTATTTTAAAAATCTAGTATTTTTTCATGGTAACTCTCTATAAAACTCATGGTTTTTCTATAACACATTTGTATCATTAAATATAAATTTTTTGAAAGGAATTTTGCATGATTTTGTTAATCATTTATACAATTATTCCAAATTGAGGTATCAATTATTTTATATCATTCATAAAATCTGCAATGTCTAAATTTTTTATGTCCTATATTTGTGGTAAGGTATATATTAAAGGCTATTAAATGGTTTTATTTTTTTAATGGATGTTTGTTGGTTGTTTAGTGTATTAGATTGATTTTTACATTTTGTTTTTGATGGTTTATAATTATGATCTTAGTTGTATAATGGTGGTTTGCATGATATAATTTATTTATAATTCCATATCTAAAATAGAAACTAACTCAAAATCTGTGTCTAGTCTATTAATATTGATTTTGTTGATTAGAAGCATATGAAATCTAGTATTATTACATATGAAACATTTAGAGTTGAAATTAATTATACATGAATAATGAACACAAATAATCACATGTGGATATTTTTTATCTGAATGTGGATCATCCATTTATCATAAAGATGATGTTCATTTTTCTATTATAAATTCATGTAAGGATGGTTTATATGAACTCACTACATCTACTCCTCTTTCATGAGTACATATTTAATTAAATTGTTTTTCTCATTAAATAATCTTCAAAATCAAGGTTTGGGATTAAGATCAGATTTTTTGTAATATAATTTCCTACAAATGATTTATCTATTATAGTAATATAGGTATTATAAGGTCAATGAAATATGAATAATACAATTTTTTTTCCGTCCATTTATTTATGAGAATAAAATTCATTTAGATTCCAAATAATCTGGAATCCCTAATAATATACCTATCAATTGGATCTTATATATGCATAAATAACTTTTTTTAGATGTAATCTATAATACTGTAAATTTCTTTTAGAGATAATTCATTTAATGTTCAACCAAAGTTTTTATTTTTATAGTTAGAGGTAATAAATAAACAATTATAGTTCTATATCAAATGAAAATTTTATAGTTCTCTACTGTATATATATTTCAACTACTCCTCTTGGAATTTGTAATTTAGAAACAATGGTATATTATTTGATATTCATATTTTTATCATAACTTAATGGTCATTGAATTTTTTAGAAAATATCACCATAATAGTTTGTAACTCCAAATTACATATGTAACCAAAATCATATTTCGTATTTTTAATAGTTCTCAATTATAAATGTTTAGATATGATGAATAAATCAATTTATATATTAGTAAGGAATACATAGTCAATATTAGTTCAATTTATTTTATTAGTGGTAATGAATTTGATACCACGTCCAAACAAAATGAGAAAATATTTTTACAAAACAACTATAATGGGTTGAATAAAATATATATATATATAAATATATATATGGATATTATACAACATATTAGAGAAAAGAGGTTTTCCCCAAGTATCAATGAAGAATAATGTAATCATAATTAATTAGAAATAGGTTTTTTAATGATTTAATTTAATTGTTATTAATAATATATAAAATGATTTATTTTTTCATGTCTCTAATTTTTGATTGAACAAGGGTGAGATAACATGTTGTAATAATCTTTTATTTTTAAAATTATTATTCTTTTGATCTCATTAATTGAAAATTTAAATATTCGACATTATAATATCAATCACAATAGATTGATGAATGTGCGATTTTTAATTAAATGAAAATCAAATCTGATATTAAATCCATCATATTTCTAAAGATATATATAATAAAATTTACATTAAATCATAATAATAAATTATCACAAATTTCATAGGAAAATTCAAATAATGTTATGTTTCTTCCATGTCATTTAATAATTTTTTATTCAATATTTCAAATGATTATATAATAAAAATATTATTAAGAAGAAAAAATATCATATTTCATTACATATTAACAAGGAAAGTTGGTGGTTGGTTAATTTTTTTTTCCTATGTAGTAATAATGAAAATAAATAAGACATTGAAACTACATCCAATAATATTTTTTAAAAATTAATTCAATTATATGTTATTATGAAAATAATAATTCAATCCAATGGAAGGAAAAAAAAATCATGAATTTTAATATTGTTTTCAATCCAACAATCTAAATCACCCAAAGGGGTTTTGAATTAAAAATTAATGATTATATGTATTTATGGGTGAAATAAAATACCATAATGAATAAATAATATATTAACTAAAAATTTAGAGGAGGCCTTTAATCCAAATTAATTGACACCTTCTCATTTCTAAATCCACCAAATTTAATAAAATTGAAATTATATTTACTATTTAAATAATTCCACGGATGATTCAATCCACTCAAATTTCTAATACCCTAATGGTGTTTTTAGTTTCATCAAATTTGAATCTCAAAATTATTTCCTTCTTCAATCAATTCTCATATATCTTATTAGAATTACCCCTATGATTTTTGTGGATAAATCTTGTTGGATTTAGAAATTATAATTTATTAATTCTATTATTCATAGAAATGTATTTATTAAACATTAGGAAATCTTGATAAATTAGGAAATATATGAATTTCATAAAATATGAAAAAAATTTATGATAAGAGTCATATTAAATGTTATATGATATTTAAATTTAATTTATTGTTTCATTATCCTATTATTAGTTTTATATAGTTCATATTAATGGTGATCGTTCTTTTGAGAGCATATATGTAGGAACAATTGACATTATGATGAAACTAAATGGGGGATGATTAATATGCTAGGTGTACAGTATTTAGATGAGAGAAACATTTGATTCTAATATAAGGTATGGGTGTTGTCTATTCACAATAAATTATTGATATGAGATTAATCATATATGGATATTAGTTATAGAAAATAATATAATAGAGGGGAGATATTTTGGATTGTGCTGTAAAGGGTGAAACACACTCTTTCTACCCTATAGGGTTCTCTGATCATCCTCTATGGCGATAGAACCTTCCCTCGAGCTGGTTCCACTTCTTTTTGTTTCATCACCCTCCTACATGTTATGAAGACACACCACCTTCATTACTATTTTCTATAGTGATGATGTATGTTTGAGATAGACAGTTTTTTCCTCAGTCTTTGTGGCTCACTACTATGAAAACGAGGTTGGGTTGTCCTCATCACCTAGGGCCTATAAATTGATGTGGTTGTTTTTTATAGGAATGATTGGCTCTAGCAATATCCCCTTTTATATTATATTATTTTTTTGGGTGATTGTCTATGGTTTTTTAGGAATTTAATCTTCATTCCGAATCAATATGAGGTCACAGATAGAAACCTTAGGGTCACTCGGTGTGGATCTGGCCTCCTGGCCGTTGTGTTTGGTTACATCACTTTTGTCCCCATTTTAATGTGGCTCACCGGGTTTTCTGGTTTCAGGGAGTCCCATCATTCTCTGGTGGGTAGGGCTTTTGATGCAGAGGGTTTTATTCCTGAGTTCTGACAAGGTGGAGGCTGTAAATGAATGTGATGGGTGATGGCCATTGGGTGGTTCGTTCTTAGTGGTGTTCTAGGATGTTAAAATCGTAGGTGTCTCTTTTCCTATGAATGGTGTTTTGGTTCCATTATAGCCTCAAAATTTAGATCGAGATTCTCAATTAAAATAGGGTTTTAATTGTAAGTTAAAAAAATTCCCTTTTCAAACTTGATATAAATCATTCTTTAATAGTGATAAACAAATTTTATTCACAAAGACATCTTTTTTAATGTAAAGGAAAATCTATTTAAGTACATTTAAATAAGAAGACATGTATAATTATATAATATTATACCTTAATGTGTATATAACCTTAAATCAGTGTTAATATAGAAGAGAAATAATAAGAATGGTATAATTTCTATCTATAACAATATATATATGGGAATAAAATAACTTGTAAAAGAAATAGTACAGGTGTAATGAATTCATTTAACTCAAAGAGAAGGGTATCCAACATCCATGGATAAATGTCCCTTCATTTGTACATTCACAAAATTCACTCTTTCCCACACCAAGGTAAGTCATTCATATGATGATTGGAATCTCCCTCGCAATCCCCACATGCCCTGAGTATATATGTTTACCGACACCTCTTTCTTCCATACACCTGTAATCCGTCGATTAAGAAGGAATTCGGTAACTCTGTCTTCCTATACATGGAAAAACTCAATTATAATCAACCACAATCAGTGTCACACTAAGAAGAACAATGGTTTTTCAAGATCTCGGGAATATTGAAAAAGTAGTTTCAAACTTGATCACATCAAACATGTAACAAAAATAAATATTGGAGGATCTCTCATAGCATTTTAGTTCCTCTATGAGATCAATAGCTATTAAATCATCCAAATGACTGTGTATTTTTAGGTGATATCTCCAATGTTCAACTTCTCATAAAATGATCAAATTTTCCTTAAAATATCATAAGTATATGTAAAACTAGAACATACAATGGTCATTTGGTAACTAATTAAGTGATGTCATTTAATTTCACCAAAATATCACAAGAAACATTAAGTTTGTCTGAATTTTATTTTATGAATCGTAAAATTATGAAAATATAGTAACATAAGGAAAGTTATGAATAAATCACATTAAGTAAATTCAGTAACATTAAAAATCTATAAAATAATATATAGAAACTATTATGAATCGGAATTGAGAAACAGAGGGAATCTGATTCAAAAATCTGTGAAAATCCGATTCTAAAAAACACTGTGAAATAGAGATGGAAAAATAATCAAATCAGAAATAAAGAAAAATTATAAATCAGATTTGTGATTCTGAGAAAATCAGAGTTCAAGGAACTATAAAATCAAATTCGATATTCAGGATGATTCAGTGTCTAAGGAAACCATGAATCAGATTTGTTTCTCATGATGAATTAGAGTCTAAGGATCTCTGGAATAATATTTGATTTTTTAGAGGATGTAGAGTCTATGGAACTCGTGAATTAGATTAAATTTTATAGAGGATTCGGTTTCAATGGATTGGTAAGATTCAGAGCAAAAGAAAGGTTTGATTTATCCAATGAAAATGTTAGACATAGCTAAAAACAACATAAAAGAGAAATTGATATGTTTTTGATAGAATCAGTCCAGAATATAATCTTCCTTATAGATAGAAAAAATTAGGAGATTTTTTTAAATAATTTTCTTTATAGATACAAATATTTTTTACGTAAATGTGATTGTGGTTCCAAAAACATTCTGAAATGAAAAAAGACATAAATAATATTTTAAATCAATAATAGTCACATCTAGCGCATAGATCGATGTGTAGGGAAGAAACAAGTGTGATGAAGCGCATGATATGTGGGATCTATAGGCAGGGTGGTTGACACAAGCATGTTTGGGGTGGCAGATCGAGAGTTCCCATGTTGTATTATTTTTGGGATGGGGTATGTATTGGACTAGGTTCTATGGTCGGCCAGATTTTTTCATTTTTTTCTGAAGTCTACAATAGTGAATCCTCTTGGGCATTTTTTATATGGATATTATTCTTAACCCACATAACCATAAGTATACATTAATTTTAGAATAAAAAAATTGTTGGTAAAATGTTACATAGGGGATATCTAATTTAACATAGACCCTAGTTAACATAATTTACTTTTTCGGTCATTGGTATTTAATTTTACACAACACCAAATCATTCTAATAAGATGTTGTTGGACACTCTACATTGATGAGTGTAGAAATAAATTATTCTTCCACAATTGTGTATTGAATCTCATGCAAGAACATCCCACGTGATATTTTAAAACAAAAAATTCACTATGTAAATTCATTATATTATATGGTTGATTATTCTTTTATTAGTCAAATCCCACATGTTTACTCATAAGTGAGAGCTAGTATGGGTGGAATAGCACACATCATCTCATTCACGAATAAATTAACATTATGTAGACTCGTAATGTAATGGTTAATGAGATAATTATATTAAATATAATTCTTAATCATATACAACTACATTTTCTCACCGAGATATTTATTAATGATTTCAAAAATTTGGAGGGAAAAAATCAAAACATCCATAAATAAATAATTCATTTAAATTCCTCTATTAATGTATTCCTTTACTATGTCAAAATTATTAAATTATTTAAAATATACATAAATTTAAAACAAAATAACTTTTATGGAGTAAAATGAAATTGTATGTTCCTAGATCTGCATTGATATACCCTTTGTGATTTTTGTAAAGAACAAAATGTGCAAAGAAGGATTTGTGAATTTTTAGAGGTGTTCAGTCATGGAAAACATGAAGAAGAGGGGGTAGAAGATTTGGTCAAGGCCTACAAGGCGTGTACAGTTTGAGATTCATAAAATTAAATCAAAGCACCAAGGCTATGTGTTTTTTAGTGTAAGTCGGCCTCGAGGAGGTATAAGATGTGATGTAGAAGTATATGTCATGTATAGCCCCACTTCTTGGTGAATAAAAAACACCCAGCTGCTCAGGGTTTTCAAACCCTACAGTTTGAGTGCTCCCCCACTCAACTCTATACAACCTAGATGCCTCCCTCTTCAACACTTGGGGATTTCCTTCATCCCAGATCGGTTCCCCGCTTCTTTCATCGATATATAATCAATCAAATGTAATATATACCTCTGTTCATTGTTTTTCTCTAATATATCTTATCATGTTTCTCATTTCCATGCTATGGAGCTTGGTCCCCATTGATCTAATGTAGTATTCTTGGTTGTTTTCTAGAGAGATTGTGTCGCGGAATTATCAGTTGGATGTAGTTTTCATAGGGAGAGGCGATTGTGATTCGTTTTTTGGATTGTTCTTATGAGAAGAACATTGAATACCTTTTTAGGGAGTGGATTAATTGCTTCATTAATTATTCATATTAAATTTAAGAGTTATCATGTTTTATCCTTTGAATAAAAATGTAATTTACCTAATAATTATATAAACCAGATTAAAAGAGTTGGTTTAATCGGATGTTCTTTTATTGCAGCTTGGTAATGACTTCCTCTTGATTTTCTAAATAGTATGAAATATATTATTTTCATATTAACTTGTTGTTCTTGGTGAAATTGGTAAAGAATCTAATGATGTAAATAACATTTAATTGTCTTCTAAACATAAATAGTAATGTAAAAAAATATGGTTGTTGTTCTAATTTGATGTTAAATAAAATTGATGCAGATAAACAAGGTAAAAGAAGTTGGTTAATAAACCAAATGAATATTGATGCTTATTGCTTAAGGGAAATTAAAATTTATTGTTTAATTAATTTATGATATCTTGTGATAAATTTTATTTTATGTTTCCAATATATGGTACCTATGAATAATTAATAGTTTAATTCAAGAAGGTTATCGAACTGGTACTTTGATAAATAATAATGCCTAATAGGTTTCTATTTTATCCACTTTCTTGTAAATTAATAATTAATTATGATTTGGAGCCATGTGTACTCGTTGTATGTGAAGGATGTATGCCTTGTTTGGGGCTGAGAGCTTGGTTTCTTGTTGCTAGATATCGTGTTTCTTGTATTGTGTTGTGAGCAAGGTATGGCTGAGATTAGTGGGATATGCTTCTATGTGGAGTAGGGAGACTCAATTGTTGTGGTATCAGTTGATGCATAGATTTTTGAGACACAACAATTCATGTGTGCATGTGTCATGGAGGACACCTTGGGGTGGAATGAGTTGAAGTTGTGGTTACCCATCGACATGAATGTGGTTTCTTATTGAATATGTTTGTCTTATCTTCATTACACTCCCCACTGCTTATGGCAGCTGGTCTTTCATACCCTCAATCCTAATGATTCGAATATGCATGGGGCATGCAATGTGATTTTTTTGTTTAGCTTATTGATGATGGAAGGTTCTACACTCTTACTATTGGTTGAAAATCCATGATGAGTAGTCCATATACTCACAGTGTTGATCCCCTTGTATTTGGTAGCCTAGTTTTTCTTTTCTATAATTCATAAAATTTTTGAATGTAATAATTTTGTTAATAACGGTATCAATAAAATAAGTTGAGGCCATGATGTTAAAGCTTTCTGCAAATCAATTTTGAAATTTTTATTTTTAGAAGCTATATTTTTGGTTTAGTTATGGCTAAAGGGAGTGAAACGTAATGTGATCCTATTGAATAAAATGTGGACAATGATAATAGTTATTTAATGGTTACAGAAATAATTAACTTAATGTGAAACCGATAACAAGGGGATGAATTTATTTAACGAATCTATTTAAATCATCGTGTTCTTGTAGTACATTTGTTACGCCCCAACCCCAGTTACCTAGATTAGGTGCATTATTACATAACATTGGCATGATCACAAAAGATCAAATCTCAAAAGACCAATTAGTTTAGTATACTTGGAAACACTAGATACATTCATAAAGTTTACATTACATCATAAATTGAAAACAACAACAACATATTGTCTCCACACTCATATCCCCATATACTATCCTTGCACGTCATTCATAAAATACTTATTCACATCCTGGGAAAAATAAAACATAGAGTGGGGTGAGCTCAAATGCCCAGTAAGGATAACAATATAGCGGAAACACTCATAAATAATCATAAACAATTAAGGTAATGAATAACTAAAACAGAAGCCTTTTAAACTTGTAATTCAGCATAAATGGAAAAGATAAAATTAAATAATTCCATTTACTTATTCACATAGATATTCAACTAGTCGAATAATTACATGCAATATCAATAACCACTTTCAGAATGATGCAATTCATAATGATATACTATCATAACCATGTTGCCAAGGCCTTGTGCCATGAAAACAAATAATATTCTGTCAAGGCCTCATGCCAAGACACTAGTTTGTCTCATGAGACCTACAAATGCATTGAAGAGCTATATCGGGCTCCACCCGTCACTTACTATGTCTGATGGATTCCTCATATGTATAGGTTTAAACATAATATAAACATTTGTATTAGAACTTGCATAAAAAATGTCAATACTTTCTCCATAAACCAGGAATTTTTTAAAAATAACACATCCAAATTCAAAAAAATTAAAAAAACCTCAATACAATATGGAAGTTTTGTATCATAATAAATCAACTTCAGATAAGCTTAAAATCAATCAATGGATGGTGACATAGATGAAGTCAAAACAATTTGAGAGAAATGTCTTTTTTTAAAATCATTTAAAAGTCACATATTTATAAAATGAAACATTTACATTGAAAATATTCTTATAAGATTATTAGGGAAGATTCAAAGATTTTACAATGGTTGAAAATATCCGCACCCAACATATATGATAAAAAAAGACATTCTTACCTTAATTTTGTCGAAAAGGTTAAAAAGGACCTTGTTTGGAAATTGACGTAAATATTCCTTTATAAAATTCTTATAAAAAGTCAAAAAAGGGTATAAATAACTGTAACCCATATTCTGTAAAATAGTAATAATGTTTTGAAATATATTTTTAAGAAACATGGATTTGGATGATAAAGAGTTCCAAGTAGATAATTACGTATAAACAACCTCGGATAATGATGAGATTGTGAAATAAACCCTTACCATGTAATTTTCCACAGTTGATGGTATGTTAACCTCCTTTATAATTGTTAAAACATTGTTATTAAATTATACATGAACCATATACATAATTATGATATTATATATGATCTTTTAACATTTCTTTTTTTATATAATATCTTAGTTTTACTGTCGTTTCGAGTGTTAACTTACTCATTTTCTTTAATATGTTTTGTTACATGAGACATGTTTGTTGTGGATTGGATGTATATTATTCATATACATAATGATATCAAGTCTTTAAAATTATTTGTAATCATCAAATAAAATTTATTCTTGAATAGATATTATGGGGAATGAATCACATCGCGTTTGTGGAGACAGTAATCTGTACGTACTCACGAGCGACAATATCATTCTTTTTATATTAAAATGATATATAATTGGATGGTATATAATATATAAAGAAACATTAACATGTTATATTTATTATTAAATTGATTACACATCATTATTATACCTATACAAATAATAATGTATTGAATAACAATTACACCACGACGTGGTGACGGTAGGCCGTACGTACGCACGTATGGTGACGTGTCATTCGAAGGATGGATAGAATACTGAATATGGTTATACCATATGTTTAATAACATAAAAATATATAGAAGATATTTGAGTTATTATTTTATAATGTAAATAACAAGGAAATAAGAAGTGGAAGTAGAATGGAACTTAAAAGAGGGTGGTGAAAACATTATCTCTTCTTCGGGTTGTTCCTTTTGATTTGATCAAAATGGCTACTTAGGATACCTGTCTGACTACAGGAAGGACTCTTTGATTAATTTAATATTGTTGACAGGTTATTTGGTTAGTGTTTGGCTGAACCAAAAGGCTTTAGGGGTGTGAGAAATTGGTTAGAAGTGGGGTCCTTTTATAAGGGGGAGGAGGGGATCTTTAGGAAAAACATAAAGAATTAATTTATAATAAATTCATATTCGGTGTATAATGGATCCAAAGTGCATTATTAAAAGTCTAAGGTTGGTATGGGACTATAACCACTCAACCAATATATTTTAGACAGGGTTGGGTCACTATAGTAACCTTATCTTTTAGATTTAACTCTTAGTTAAATAGTTTGATATTTACCATGTCTCTTCGTATTTTTATATTATATAGTTAATAAACATACGATATACCACCAAGATACCACCAAGAGGTCCATTAATGATACATATATCATTATATAAGTCCTTTGGTAGAGCATTATATTTTTAGGAATATAATATCAATTAGTAATATAATATTTGTTTTAAAAACTCTTTTCTATCAATTTTGACACTATTGGGTATTTTGTTTTTGATAAATTCAAAACAACATTATAACTTCTAATAAAATTCATATAACCTATAATAATATGTCATATTAACCACGAAAATTATTTTAATTCATTAAAAGTCTCAAATTAAATTTATTTGGATATTTATAATATCAATTTTTTTAATATTTCACTAATTAGGTAATTACTGCATCACCATTGTGTCATAAATAAAATAAATTATTTAATGTCTAAAAATAAAAAATAATAAACCATTATGTAGGAAATATTTTTCATTTTGTAATTAATATTTATAATATAATTTATCGTATGTATAACCCCATATTAAAAAAAATTAGTAATTAAACATTGATTTTAACTCTTTTAACTCATCTTTGAATTAAATAAAAATAAATGTCCGAATCTAATCCAAGTGGACCTAAATGATAATATTTTATTCCTAAAGTTGTTTTTGGTCGAGATACACTAGTCAAATAGAATTAGGACATGTGTTAGTGTAATAATAATATAATTTTTACCCTTAATTACCCTATTTACTTTTAACTGTTTTAAATGAAAGTAAAAAGTTAATATTCACCAAAAAATATTTTTATCTTATTGAACCACATTTTACTCCTTGATATTAAATGTGACTCTCGGATTTTCAAAATTTCAGTCACAGAAGCGGTAAAATTAATTTTTATGTGAATTTGCATATTTTCCTAGGAGATGGGTAAAAGACGGTGAAAAGTTCAATAAATTTTTATATGTCTAAATTTATTATAAACCGACTCCAATTAATTACATTGATCGTATATTGGTATTAATTATCTATTTTTACCTAAAATAAATTTAAATAAAATAAATAATTATTTAAAAAAAAATTCGGTTTTAAACTATTACTCAATGTTTTTTCACTATTCATCAAAAATTGAATGTTTTCAGAAAAATACCAAAAAATCACCCTAGGATAATTTCAATATTCAGAATCTAAAAATGAAGTCCATTTTGAATGATAAAATTTATAAAATTTTAAAACATGATTATTACTATTTCTAACGGCTAGTTTGATTTGTCATGGTGTGTTAGAATCTCAAAATTGCATACAATGCAAGCTATTGCATTATTCAAAGAGAAACGTATCATGGAAGCATGGGGTGTTACATTTCACCTCCTTAAAATAATTTCATCCCCGAAATTTATAGAATATTTTAGCATTAAAATACTCGGGTGTTTCTTCATCATAAGATCCTCACGGTCCAACATTGCCTCTTCCAACTTATAGTTTCTCCAGGGAACATATACCAGACGAGTCGTCTGGTTTCTCAGCACTTGTTCTATGGTATCAAGAATACTGACGGGCTCATCGCAATAAGACATATCAGGTTCCAGTTCTAATTTCTCAAAGGTGGGTACATGTGTTGGGTCAGGCATGTATTTTTTCAACAGTGATACATCAAACACATCGTGAACTTTGGTGAGACTAGGAGGCATTGCCAAATTCTAAGCCACAGCCCCAATTTGTTCTAGAATTTTGAAATGTCCTAATTACATGGGACTCAATTTACCTTTCTTACCGAAATATATAACTCCCTTCCATGTAGATAGCTTTAAGAAAACATGATCTCCTACCTGGAATTCCAAATCATTCCTTTTGTTGTTGGCATAGCTCTTCTACCTAATTTGAGCTTCTTTGATGTGGTTTTGGATTACCTTTAACTATTCCATCATTTCCTCCACCAGTTCTAGGTCTACGAGTTTTCTTTCACCAATGACATCCCAAGATGTTGGCGTGCAACATCTCTTTCCGTATAACGCTTCATATGGTGCCATCAAAATACTTGAATAGAAGCTATTATTATAGGAAAATTCTACCAGAGGTAAATATTTATCCCACATATCTTGAATATCAAGTGAGCACTATCACAACATGTCTTCTAAGATTTGAATATTATGTTCTGAATGTCAATCTCTTTGAGGGTGGTAAGGAGTGCTCAAACGATTTTCAGTATCAAATTCCTTCTGAAGACTCTCCAGAATCTTGATGTAAAACGGGGATCACGATCCAAAACAATTGATAGGGGTACTCCATGATGTCTCACAACATCATTAATATATAGTCTTCTGAGATGTTGATGTGTTAAATCTTCTCTTATAGAAAGAAAATGAGCTGACTTGGTAAGACAATCAACAATGACCCATATTGCATTATTCCTTCTAGGAGTCTATGGTAGTCCCATGACAAAGTCCATTGTGATATTATCCCATTTCCTCTAAGGTATTGGAAGAGGTTTCATGACTCCTCCAGGCTGTTTCCTTCCAGCTTTTACTTGTTGACAAACCATACATCATGACACAAAATCAGTAATCTCCCTCTTCATGTTTTCCCGCAAAACAATTTCCTTACAATATCTATACATATTGGTGCTCCGAGTATGTATAGAGATATTGGAACTATGAGCATCATCCAACAACTCTCTTTTTAGATCATTTATATTGGGAACAAAAAGCCTCTCCCCAAATTTCAATATTCCATCTTCATACATAAAGTCACTCAATCACCCATTATTCACAGCTTTAATATTGTTTTTAATCTCTTCATCATCGGTCTAAAAACTCTTTATCCTTTCTAGTAAATATGGTTTGGAACCATTTAAAAAGGTATTGAAGCTTCACCTTCCCTGGTGATTCCCATATCCATCTTTACTAGATCCATAAAAATAGGATCCCTTTAAACTATCATATTGTTCAAAATTCCACGATCCTTTCTACTCAAAGCATCTACCACCTTATTTGCCTTCCCCATGTGGAAGTGTATCGTGAAATCATAATCCTTGAATAGTTCAAGGCATCCCCTTTACCTCATGTTGAGTTCTTTCTGTGAGAAAATGTACTTCAAAATTTTGTGATCAGTATAAATATAAAATATTTTATCATAGAGACAATGTCACCTTATCTTCAATGAAAATATTACAATAGCTAACTCAAGATCATTAGTAGGATAGTTTAGCTCATGAGTTTTTAGTTGTCACGATGAATAGGCAATAACCCTATCATTCTGCATAAGGACACAACCAAGTCCTTCCATTGATGCATCACTATAAATAACTAACCCATCATTCCCTGATGGTAAAGTCAAAATAGGAGAATTGACTAATCTTCTCTTCAGTTCTTCAAAAAATTCATTACACTCTTTTGTACAAAAAAATTTAATCCCATTACATGTGAGCTTCGTTAATGGGTTAGACAATCGGGAAAAGTTCTAGAAAAAACGCTGATAATAACATGCTAAGTCTATAAAACTGCATACTCAGTTATACTCATCGGGGCTAACAATTCATGGACTGCCATGGTCTTAGAAAGATCAATAGAGATTACATCCTTAGAGGCAATATGGACAAGATAAGAAATCTCCTTATTCTAGAAATCAAACTTGGTAAACATCCCATATAATTCATGTATTCTCAGAGTCTTCATGATAAGGGGAAAGTGATTTTCATGATCCTCATAGCGTTTAATGTATACCAAGATATCATCATTAAATACTAGCACAAAATCATCGAGATATTCTTTGAAAACTATATTCATTAGATCCATGAATATAGAGGGTGCATTAGTCAATCTAATAGGTATTACTGTAAACTCATAATGCTCGTACCTGGTTCGAAATGTTATCTTCGGAATGACTTCCTTCTTCACACAAAACGGATGGTATACAGATCGAAGTTCAGTCATTGAAAAGTATTAAGCTCCATGATGTTGGTCAAATAAATCATCAATGCGAGGTAGGGGATACTTGTTCATTACTGTTATAGCATTTATTTCCTAGTAGTCGATACATAACATCATAGATCCATCTTTCTTCTTAACAAAAAGGATAGGGGATACCCATGGAGAAACACTAGGGAGAATAAATCCCTTATTACTCAATTCCTATAGTTTTTTCTTCATTTCAACTAATTACACAGTGGCCATTCTATAAGGGCTGTTCAATATAGCCTTGAAACATGAATTAAATCGATAGAAAACTTAATTTCTCATTCTGGAGGATGTCCAGGTAAATCTTCTGGAAACACATCAACATATTCTCTCACAATAGGTACATCCTCTATTTGAACATTCATTTCCTCACCCACAGTCATTTTATTCTCTTCCTCCCCAATAATTGAATTTATTTGAGCTACTAGGGGTGGATCTAGATAAGAATTAGATGGTGATGATTCTGCTCTAAAGATAAGGTGTTCTTTATCATCATCTTCTAAAATCATAACCACCTTCTTCTTATAATAAATCATCGCATCATGGTCTCAAAGCCAATCCATACCGAGGATTACACCAAATTCAATCATGGGTATGGCATCGAGATTAGCAGATAAAGAACATTTATGTGCTCTAATGGGTCCGATTCAGAAAACGTTATTGCAATGATACGTTCCTTTAGAGTTTTAACTGACAACTCCCTTGTTAAATAAAAGTGGACGTATATAATTTTCTTATCAAACTGGGATGATATGAAACAATTCGATTATCCAGAATCAAATAATGCATTTTATAAACTTGGGGAAACCATTAAATTACTTTCCACCACATCTTTTATAGATTCTACCTCTGTAGTAGTGATAACATAAGCTTGGCCTTGATCCCTTGGCCTTATCTGAGGTATGTTCCCCTGATTATTAGGATATTCATTTGCATAATGTCTCACCTCTCTACAATAATATCATTCCAGGATGATAACAACTCTTTTTCCTTTGAAATCATGATCATGGTGGCCTTTCTCACCACACATGTAACAGACTCCTATTCCCTTCAAGCAAGTATCGAGGTGTTTCTTCAAACGTATATTGTACGATGGATAATCAAATTTTCCCTTCAATCCCTTATTTTTCCATTTCTAAAGTGGTCATCAGATCTCTTCTTCTCTAGCTATCCCTTAAAGTCATAAGACTTTGTGAATTCCTTTTCTGTCTTGATAGTAAATGAGACAATAGCTTTGTATGACGAGAAAAATTTTGAGACTAATGCTCGATGGAGACATGGTTTTACCCCCTCAAAGAAATGATCAATCTTCATTCTTGTGTTATGTATATAATCTGCTGCATGCATCGCTAACCTTTTAAAGTTAGCCTCATACTTTTCTACATTATCATCCTCCTTTTGCCTCAGACTCAAAAATTTCATTTCCATATCTGCACGTTTGTCACGAGGAAAGTATTTTTCTATGAAAATCACTTTGAACTCCCTCCATTCCATATTTGATACTTCATAATCTTCCTTCGTGTTTTGTATCAATGACCACCATTGATCAGTATCTCTAGTGAGGTAATAAACTGCCATGACAACTTTTTCCTTTTCACTACTCCCCAAAGCCTGAAATATTTTATATAGGGAACTTATCCATTGCTCATCTACTAATGGATTTGTAATCCCATTGAATTTTTTGGGATGTTGCCTCATGAAGCGATCTAACATTTATCCTGCACGCTGTGGATCAGGGTGCTCCATACAGGTAAGGTTATTATTCATAACCTCAGTGAGTTTTCCCAGTATGGTGATTAGCTAATCAGCACTAGTTGCATCACCCGCTCCAATATAATTATCTTGATGAGGAGGTAAATCCCTACATAGATTGCATGCATGGATATGGTATCCATTTCTTATACTATTCTCTATTTCTAAATAACGGCATAAAATAAAACAGTTTATGAATCAAAATACATAATTCTATACTTGTACTAAAATTAACATAAATTGAACTATTTATGGATATAATCCATAATAATAAAAATGTTGTGTTTGAGGAGTTATATACTCATAAACCCTTCATAATGGTTTTTAATGTAAAAGATAATTATCCTAAGCATATCCCATGGGAGTCTCGTAACCAAGGGTGCAGCAAGACCTGTTGTGGTGCACCAGTTCCCGTTCTATTCTAGCGTAATGTGATGTTTTCGGTTTTTCCCCTAGGTATATCTGTTCCAGAGATGCCTCTACCTGCTCGTATCTAGACATTGATGTATTTCTCAAAAAACTCACAAAATCTCTCCAATACCAAAATTCTAGGATGTTCTTCTATACTAATCCTCAAATTCCATCTTAGGGTTATGTGCTCTAATTAGAGATATCTAAATCTAGCTTCCAAGGTTTGTAAAAAACTTCCTCTGATACCAACTGTAACGCCACGACCCCAGTTACGCACAGTCGGTGCATTATTACATAACATTGGCATGATCACAAAAGATCAAATCTCGAAAGAACTATTAGTTTAGTATCCTTGGAAACACTAGATACATTCATAATGTTTACATTACATCATAAAGCGAAAACTACACCAACATATTTTCTCCACACTCATATCCCCTTATACTATGTAACACCCGAGACATTTATGTTATATAAATCATCAAAGGAATATTTTTCTACACAAAACTTTCTTGGCTTGCTTTACATGAAATCATGACCTTCCTCGATAGCGTGCGTCGTACGCAATACCGAGTTTCACTAAACAACGATATGCTATTAAAATTATATTAAAACTAGCCGTTATGAATAGTAATAACCACTTTTTGAAATTTTATAAATTTTATTTTTCAAAATGGACTTCATTTTTGGATTCGGAATATCGAAATTAGCCTAGGGTGAAATTTTGGTATTTTTCTGAAAACTTCAAATTTTTGATGAATAGTGAAACCACTAAGTGGTAGTTAAAAAACTGAATTTTTCATAAAACATAATTTTACCGCTTCTGTGAGTGGAATTTCGAAAATCTGAGAGACACAGTTAATATCAAGGAATAAAATGCGGTTCAATGAGATGAAAATAATTTTTGGTGAATAGTAACTTTTTACTTTTTTTTTACCACGGTAAAAAGTAAATAGTATAATTAAGGGTAAAGATGATATTATTATTACTCTCGCACATGTCCTAATTCTATTGGATAAGTGTAATTCGACGAAAAACTAACTTAGGAATAAAATATGACCATTTATGCCCACTTGGATTAGATTAGGACATTTATTATTAATTTATTTAAAGATGGGTTAAAATAGATAAAATCAAAGTTTAATAAGTAAATAATTATTAATATGGGGTTATACATAAGTTAAATTCGACTATAAATATTCATTAGAAAGATAAAAAGATTTCCTACATAATGGTATTCTATTTTTAATTTTTAGACATTAAATAATTTAATTTATTTATGACACAATGATGATGCAGTAATTATCTTATTAATGAAATATTGACATAATTGATGTTATAAACACAAAAAAAATGTAATTTGAGACTTTTTATGAATCCCACTAATTTTATAGGTTAATAAGACATGTTAGTATTGATTTAATTTACATGGTTAGAACTAATAATTCTGTAATGTTTTTCACAAAAAATCAATTACTAAATAGTGTCAAAATTGACATAAAATAGTTTTTAAAACAAATATTATATTGGTAATTGTTATTTTATTCCTAAAAATCTAAGGTTCGGCCAAATTACTTAGATAAGGTTATATATATTAATAATAAACAACTTGGGGTTCTTTTGGCTGCTTATAGTAAGTTTATTAACCTTATATTATAAGAACACAAGAAGACATGGTAAAAGTAAAATTATTTAACTTAATGTTAAATCTAAATGATAAGGTTAAAATAGGAACCTAAACTTGTCTAAATTATATTGGATAAGAGGATTTCGACCCATCCCCACCTTAGCTTCGAAATATATCAATTTGGAGCTATTTCAAACCGAAATTGACTTTATAATAAAATAATAGTTTTAGTTATTCCAAAGGTGCCCCTCTCCTCCCTTATAAAAGGACACCTCCTCCCCCTCTTCCTCACAGCACTTGGAGCCTTCAAGATCCGCCACACCCAGCCACTTTCTCCTCTTCACTTCCCTAGAGACATCCTAGAGGTTCTAGTCTTCTTCAAATACCAATTTTAGTGCCCTAAAAGAAGGTCTCAAAGAAGCACTTCAAAGAAGAGGTAATGTCCGCTACCGATTCTTTCATCTTTATTCCTTCTTCCACTTCTTCTTCTTTAGTTGTTTCATTATGAAGTAATAACATAAGTATCACTCATATACTGATATGTTATTATAAGTATGAATCAACCCTATTTCATCATCTATCCATCCTACGGAAAAATAAATCACCGCGCGTGCGTACGTACGGAATACCGTCTCCACGGCGTGGTGTAATCTATTTTCCAGCACCACCTTAATTGGATGGGTATAATGGTGTAAATAATGACCATATATGACTATTATAAAGTGATATTGATTCTTAAATAGTATACATATACTCCAATACAATTCCATGATCATAGGAACGATATCATCACTCGTGCGTACGTATGGAATACCGTCTCCACGATGTGATGCGACTCGTTCTACATGATCATCATTACATAGTAATTATATAAATGAATTGAATGAATAAATATGATATATTTTACACTATTACCATTCTGGATATAAGTTACATATAACCTTAAACGAAGAATAAGAATTTATTCGGCAAAACACTCATAAGAACAAAAGGCAATAAAGACCCGAGTAACAAGTAACAATGAAATATTACCACTAAGAAGCTAAGAATATGACCATATATGATATCATAAAAATAAGTATGATTCTGTAATAAGTCAATAACATTAATTAAATCATTATACAGGAGTTTCGGACACTTACAATGCAAGTCAAATCTAAGGTAAGGGAAATATCACAATCTCATTTTTATCCGAGATTGTTTATACTTTGGTATTTACTGGGGTGTATTTTATCATCCACATCCATGTTTCTTCAATATGTAATTTTATTTCCATCCACCTACAATTGTTTAAATCCAATTTTACCCTTCGGTGAGTTTTTAGTAAAGGATATTAAAGGAATCTTTTGTCATTTTTTCGTACGAGGTACTTTTTGACTTTTCCGACAAAAGTATGAGAAGAATTTTTTTTTAACTTATACGGCATGAATGGATTTTTAAAACATTATTTCCAAGAATATTCCTTTACACGTTTTCAAGTTTATTTTTAATCAACTTCTTTTAGTTTATAATTGTGCGACATGTTAAGAAAGGAAAAATGTTTTTTGAAGAAGAAAGGATATTTTCCTCAAGAATGGAGTTCAAGTGTTTTATCAAAATTATTTTCCATCTAAGATAATAAAGGGTTCTGTTTTTATCCCTATTATTACATTGATTATGTAGTGATAGAAATATTTTTTTATGAATTCCTTTATCTTATATGAATTGTTTTATGATGTCATGATGTTTAAGATTCCCATTTTTATTACATGGGTTATGAAATGATGTATGATTTATGATTTTGTGGCACACATTAGAATGGTATCATTATGAGATGGGTGGGACCTATATCTCCCTCCAATGCATTGGGTAAAGATTTTATATCTCATGAGATAGACATGGCTGGAATGGTAGGTTATATCGGTTCAGTGAAACAGGACTGAAATGAGGGTGACTCGGTTCAGAAATGGACTTTGTCTACTAAGATAGTCTTGGAAATGGGTCTTCACTAACAAGAAATGATTCTCTATGATTATGGGTGAATGCCACAAAGTTTCTTGTTTTAAGTTATGATTATTGTGATTACATTTCACTTCCATGGTTTATCCCATGTTATGAAATTATGATCTCTTTTGCAGGATAAGATTTCCAAAATTTATGTGCTTGTGTATACGATGTGATTGATATTTATTTTGTTTACCCTTACTGAGCATTTGAGCTCACCCTTTTGTATGTTTTCTTTCCCCAGGTCAGGAAGAAGGTTATTAAGTAAGTTATGCCAAAAGGGACTATAGATATGATGAAATAAATGGGAGACATTGTAGACGCTTTATGAACCAGTTGTTTATGTTTCCCAGTTTCTAAAGACACTATACCTATACGGTCCTTTCGTTGTTTTGTTATATGTTGTAATAAGTATGCTTCAATTTTGAAGTATTAACAATGTATGTAAAGTATGGGTTGTTATAGTTGGTATCGGAGGATAGGTATAGTCATCCTTTGGAAACTAGGATGTGAAAGCCTTAGTAAGAACCCTAAGGATAAGTCTAAGCATAGAACACAATATTAGTGATTTAGAAATGGCCATGAATAACCTAGGATAAGACCTTAAGTGTGAAATTTTATTCTTGATTATGTGGTTTTCCTATTATAATTTGTGTTTCTCACACTATTCTTCTTGGTTTTAGTCCATGGCCGGAACCCGAAGGAACCGTGTTAATGCGGAATGCGACGGGAAATGCAATGATTGTCCCCCTGAGAAACCAAATGTTAGGGGAGCTGGAATGCAAAATCTTGTAGCCATGCTCACACAACTTTCTCAAGATATGAATCATGCAGGACTTCCAAACGAGCAAAGGAAGGAGCAATATTCTGTTGAATCCTTCATGAGGCAGTTTCCACCGTCTTTCAGCGGGTCTACTGATCCATTAGTTGCTGAACAATGGATTAGTACTACTGAAAAGATATTTTCAGTTCATCAATGTTCTGAACATGATGAAGTCATCCTAGCAGTGTATCGTTTGGAAGGAGATGCTGATCAGTGGTGGAATCTTATTAAGAATACGAGGCAAATGGATGAAATTGAGTCCATGGAATGGGATGAGTTCAAGAACTTATTTTTCAATAAGTACTTCCCTCGTATTCTCTGAACAAAGATGGAGAAAGAGTTTCTTGAACTTAAGCAAAAGGATGATGAATCTATTGGTACCTATGAAGCAAATTTTACAAGACTTGCAAGGTACGCTTCTGGTATTATTATCCAACCTGAGAGTAAGATCGATCGATTCTTTCGAGGCTTAAAACCAAGTATTCGAAGGGCGTTAGCCATAAGGAACTTCAATAGATACGAGAAAATCGTTCGATGTGCTCTCAAAGTCGAGATGGAGATTAGAGTAACCCATCAGTCATATGGGTTTGATAAGAAGAGGAAGATAGAATTCAAAGGAAAATCTAAAGAGCACACTGAAAAGAAGATGAGATTTCCCTTATGCTCAATGTGTGGAAAGAAACATGGAGGGAGTTGTCTTAAGGGGACAAGTAAATGTTTCAAATGTGGAAAGGAAGGTCATCGGGCATTTGAATGCCGCGATGATGGGAAGAAGATGTCTAATGATGCAAACAAAGGAAGGGATACACAGAATGAACCTACTACACTTCAATGTTTCAAGTGCAAGGAGATGGGTCATTATGCCAATAAATGCCCTAATCCATGGGTTGATGATGATGGTCGACGTCAACAAACTCTCAAGGCTAAAGACAAAGGAAAGTCACATGCAATTTCTATCAGCGATGTGGAGTACGATAACGATGTGGTGAAAGGTACACTTACCATCCACTCTAAAGTAGCAAATGTTTTATTTGATTCTGGATCCACCCACTCTTTTATTTCTGAAGAATTTTCTAAGGGTATCACTGTATTACCTCAACAATTAGATGTTGAGTTAGCTGTGACAACACCTAATGGCACAACAGTCGCATCAAAAGTTTATAATTTTTCTCCGATCGAAGTTTGTGGGAAAGTGCTTCCTGAAAATCTTGTGATCCTTCCTTTAGTGGAATTCTATGTGATTCTTGGCATGGATTGGCTTTCTTTATACGGAGCTCATATAAATTTCCAAAGAAGGGAAGTCACATTTCATATTCCAGATCAATCTATGATTGTCTTTCAATGCAAGGATGATCATAACCTTCCAGTGGAAATTTCTTCCATTTTATGGGTATTTATTCCACTAAATGAAGGTTATTTATCTCAAATGGTTGGTGTGAAACTCGCGATTATGAATATTCCCATCGTACGGGAGTTTGATGAAGTCTTTCCGGAGGAATTACCGGGTCTTCCACCAAATCGTGAAGTTGAGTTTTCAATAGATCTCATACCGGGTGCTTTGCCTATTTCAAAGACACCTTATAGAATGGCCCCAATTGAGTAGCAGGAATTGAAGAAGAAACTCCAAGAGAATCTTGATAAAGGATTCATACGCCCTAGTGCGTCACCTTGGGGAGCACCTGTTCCATTAGTTAAGAAGAAATATGGATCAATGAGACTCTGCATTGATTATCGAGAACTTAATAAGATCACTATCAAGAACAAATATCCTCTCCCACACATTGATGACCTATTTGACCAACTACGCGGAGCTCAATACTTTTCCAAGATTGATCTTCATTCAGGGTATCATCAATTAAGGGTCAAAAGGGAGGATATACCAAAGACGGCTTTCCATACAAGGTATGGACACTATGAATTTATAGTGATACCATTTGGTCTTACTAATGCCCCTGCTATCTTCATAGATCTGATGAATAGAGTCTTTAGAGACTATCTTGATCAATTTGTGGTAGGCTTTATAGACGATATTCTTATCTATTCAACGAGAAGGAAGAACATGAAGATCACTTGATAATTATATTGAAGACCCTGAGAAAGGAGAAGCTTTATGCCAAATTTACCAAATGTGAATTTTGGCTTCAAAAAGTTTCATTTTTGGGTCACATAATCTCAAAAGAGGGGATATATGTGGATCCAGCAAAAACAGAGGTTATCGAAAGATGGTCAAGACCAACAATAGTAACTGAGATCCGTAGTTTTCTTGGTTTTCCTGGATATTATCGACGTTTTGTGAAAGATTTTTCACGATTATCTAATCCACTCACCAAGTTGACTCGGAAAGGGGTTAAGTTTGTCTGGACGGAAGATTTTGAAGAGAATTTCAAGGAGTTGAAAAGAAGGTTATCCAGTGCACCTGTGCTCACACTACCTTGTAGTGGAGAAAGGTTTGTGATCTATAGTGATGCATCCAAGAAGGGATTAGGGTGTGTTATTATGAAAAATGATATGGTGATAGCTTATGCCTCACGAAAGTTGAAAATCCATGAGAAAAATTACCCAACACATGATTTGGAGTTAGCTGCGGTAATCTTTGCATTAAAGATTTGGAGGCATTAACTTTATGGTGAAAGGTGTGATATTTATACTGATCATAAAAGTTTAAAGTATATTTTCACACAAAAGGAGCTGAATATGCGTCAAAGAAGATGGTTGGAGCTGATTAAGGATTATGACTGCTCAATCCATTACCACCCTGGGAAAGAAAACAAGGTGGCAGATGCATTAAGTCGACAAGACCATGATAGTTTATCCATGATGAGGATCACAAAAGATCCAATATTTATGGATTTACAAAGGATGGATCTTGGAATTATAATGGAAGGGGAAAAATCTTATCTTTCTCAAATAAATGTTCAACCATCTATACATGTGAAGATTAAAGAGGAACAGAAAGAAGATGTCGAGTTACAAAAGAAGGTGAGAAATGTTCCTGAGTTCATCCTTGATTGTGATGGGATAATAAAGTTCAGGAATCGGGTTTGTGTTCCTTCCATCCCCAAATTAAAGAAGGAGCTAATGGATTAATCTCATAGTTCTTCATTCTCTATTCATCCTGGAAGCACGAAGATGTATAGGGACCTAAAAGAGTACTTCTGGTGGGATGGCATGAAAAGAGATGTTGCTGAATATGTCTCTCGATGCTTGGTTTCTCAACAAGTTAAAGCTGAGAGACAGAAGTCTAAGGGGATGTTACAACCATTACCCATACCCGAATGGAAATGGGAAAACATTACTATGTACTTTGTCATAGGACTTCCTAAAACATCCAAAGGCAATAATTCTATCTGGTCCATAGTTGATCATCTTACAATTTCTGCACACTTCATTGCTATTAGAGAGGATTTCTCTCTGGATCAGCTTGCCAGGATATATGTAAAGGAAGTGGTAATATTGCATGGAGTACCACTTTCTATAATATATGATCGGGATCCAAGATTTACCTCGAAGTTCTGGCGAAGTCTTCAGCATACTCTGCATACAGAGTTGAGTTTCAGCACTGCTTATCATCCTCAGAAAGATGGTCAGTCTGAGAGAACAATTCAAACCCTAGAAGATATGTTGAGAGCTTGCTCTATGGATTTCAAAGGAGGTTGGGATAAACACCTACCTTTGGTGGAATTTTCTTATAATAATAGCTTTCACTCCAGTATTCAGATGGCTCCTTATGAAGCTCTCTATGGAAAGAAATGCAGGACTCCAACTTGCTAGGATGAAGTTGGGGAAAGAAAGCTATTAGGACCTGATCTCGTTGATGAAATGGTAGAAAAGGTCAGATCTATTCAACAACACATAAGAGCAGCTCAGAGTCGACAGAAAGGTTATGCCGACAGCCGAAGAAAAGAACTAGAGTTTTAAGTGGGCGATAAAGTGTTCTTACGGATATCTCCTTGGAATAAAGTCATGAGATTTGGAAAGAAGGGGAAGTTAAGCCCTAGATATATCGGTCCTTTCGAAATACTGGATTGTGTAGGGATGGTAGCTTACCGATTGGCGCTTCCACCGAATCTCTCTCAAGTTCACGATGTGTTCCATGTATCTCTCCTGAGAAAGTACATACCTGATCCTTCACATGTACTCAGCTCAGAAGTTGTACCGCTGGAGCAAGATCTTTCTTATGAAGAACAACCGATGGAGATTCTGGATCGTAGTGAGAAAGTCCTACGAAACAAGACCACTCGATTGGTGAAAATTTTATGGTGGAACCACCAATTAGAAGAAGCTACATGGGAACTTGAGGATATGATGAGGGAGAGGTATCCTCATCTGTTTGTTACAAAGTGACGAATTTCGAGGGTGAAATTCATTTTAAGGGGGGTAGAATGTAACACCCGAGACTTTTATGTTATATAAATCATCTAAGGAATATTTTTCTACACAACACTTTGTTGGCTTGCTTTACACAAAATCGCGACCTTCCTCGATAGCGTGCGTCGTACGCAATTCTGAGTTTCACTAAACAACGATATGCTATTAAAATATTATTAAAACTAGCCGTTATGAATAGTAATAACCACTTTTTGAAATTTCTTAAATTTTATTTTTCAAAATAGACTTCATTTTTGGATTCAGAATATCGAAATTATCCTAGGGTGAAATTTTGGTATTTTTCTGAAAACTTTCAATTTTTGATGAATAGTGAAACCACTAAGTGGTAGTTAAAAAACAGAATTTTTCATAAATCATAATTTTAACGCTTCTGTGAGTGGAATTTTGAAAATCCAAGAGACACGGGTAATATAAAGGACTAAAATTTGGTTCAATGAGATAAAAATAATTTTTGGTGAATAGTAACTTTTTACTTTTTTACCACGGTAAAAAGTAAATATGCTATTTAAGGGTAAAGATGATATTATTATTACCCTAAAACATGTCCTAATTCTATTGGATAAGTTTAATTCGACCAAAAACAAACTTAGGAATAAAATATGACCATTTAGGCCCACTTGGATTAGATTAGGACATTTATTATTAATTTATTTAAAAAGGGTTAAAATAGTTAAAATCAACGTTTAATAAGTAAATAATTTTTAATATGGGGTTATACATAAGATAAATTCGACTATAAATATTCATTATAAATATAAAAAGATTTCCTACATAATGGTATTTTATTTGAAATTTTTTGACATTAAATAATTTAATTTATTTATGACACAATGATGCTGCAGTAATTATCTTATTAATAAAATATTGACATAATTGATGTTATAAACACCAAAATAAAGGTAATTTGAGACTTTTTATGAATCCCACTAATTTTATAGGTTAATATGACATGTTAGTATTGATTTAATTAACTTTTTTCGAACTAATAATTCTTTTATGTTTTTCACAAAAATCAATTACTAAATAGTGTCAAAATTGACATAAAATTGTTTTTGAAACAAATATTATATTGCTAATTGTTATTTTATTCATAAAAATCTAAGGTTCGGCCAAATGACTTAGATAAGGTTATATATATTAATAATAAACAACTTGGGGTTCGTTTGGCTGCATATAGTACGTTTATGAACCTTATAGTATAAGAACACAAGAAGACATGGTAAAAGTAAAATTATTTAACTTAATGTTAAATCTAAATGATAAGGTTAAAATAGAAATCTAAACTTGTCTAAATTATATTGGATAAGATTATTTCAACCCATCCCCACCTTAGCTTCGGAATATATCAATTTGGAGCAATTTAAAACCGAAATTGACTTTATAATAAAATAATAGTTTTAGTTATTCCAAAGGTTCCCTTCTCCTCCCTTATAAAAGGACACCTCCTCCCCCTCTTCCTCACACCAGTTGGAGCATTCAAGCTCGGACAAACCCTACCAATTTCTCCTCTACACTTCCCTAGAGACATCCTAGAGGTTCTGGTCTTCTTCAAAGCCCAATTTTAGTTCCCTAAAAGAAGGTCTCAAAGAAGCACTTCAAAGAAAAGGTAATGTCCTTTACCGATTCTTTCATCTTTATTTCTTCTTCCACTTCTTCTTCTTTAGTTGTTTCATTATGAAGTAATAACATCAGTATCACTCATATAGTAATATGTTATTATAAGTATGAAACAACCATATTTCACCATCTATCCATCCTACAAAAAAAGAAATCACCGCGCGTGCGTACGTACAGAATACCGTCTCCACGCCGTGGTGTAATCTATTTTCCACCACCACCTTACTTGGATGGGTATAATGGTGTAAATAATGACCATATATGACTATTATAAAGTGATATTTATTCTGAAATAGTATACATACACTCTAATACAATTCCACGATCATAGGAACGATATCATCACTCATACATACGTACGGAATACCGTCTCCACGATGTGATGCGACTCGTTCTACATGATCATCATTACATAGTAATTATATAAATGAATTGAATGAATAAATATGATATATATTACACTAATAACATTCTGTATATAAGGTATCTATAACCTTAAAAGAATAATAAGAATTTATTCAGCAAAACACGCATAAGAACAAAAGGCAATAAAGACCCGAGTAACAAGTAACAATGAAATATTACTACTAAGAAGCTAAGAATTTGACCATATATGATATCATAAAAATAAGTATGATTCTGTAATAAGTCAATACCATTATTTAAATCATTATACAGGAGGTTCGGACACTTACAAATCAAGTGAAACCTAAGGTAAGGGAAATATCACAATCTCATTTTTATCTGAGATTGTTTATACTTTGGTATTTACTGGGGTGTATTTTATCATCCACATCCATTTTTCTTCAATATGTAATTTTACTTCCATCCACCTAAAATTTTTTAAATCCAATTTTACCCTTCGGTGAGTTTTTAGTAAATGATATGAAAGGAATCTTTTGTCATTTTTTCGTACGAGGTACTTTTTGACTTTTCCGACAAAAGTATGAGAAGAATGTTTTTTTAACTTATACGGCATGAATGGATTTTTAAAACATTATTTCCAAGAAGCATCCTTTACATGTTTTGAAGTTTATTTTTAATCAACTTCTTTTAGATTATAATTGTACGACATGTTATGAAAGAAAAAATGTTTTTGAAGAAGAAAGGATATTTTCCTCAAGAATGGAGTTCAAGTGTTTTATCAAAATTATTTTCCATCTATGATAATAAAGGGTTCTGTTTTTATCCCTATTATTACATTGATTATGTTGTGATGGAAATATTTATTTTATTAATTCCTTTATCTTATATGAATTGTTTTATGATGTCATAATGTTTAAGATTCCCATTTTTATTACATGGGTTATGAAATGATGTATGATTTATGATTTTGTGGCAAACATAAGAATGGTATCATTATGAGATGTGTGGGACCTATACCTCCCTGCAATGCAATGGGTAATGATTTTATATCTCATGAGATAGACATGGCTGATATGGTAGGTTATACCAGTTCAGTGAAACTAGAATGAAACTATGGTGACTCGGTTCAGAAAGGGACTTTGTCCACTAAGATAGTCTTGGCAATGAGTCTTGACTAACAAGAAATGATTATCTATGATTATGTGTGAATGCAACAAAGTTTCATGTTTTATGTTATGATTATTGTGATTACATTTCACTGCCATGGTTTATCCCATGTTATGAAATTATGATCTCTTTTGCAGGATAAGATTTCCAAAAGATAAGTGCTTGTGTATACGATGTGATTGATATTTCTTTTGTTTACCCTTACTGAGCATTTGAGCTCACCCTTTTGTATGTTTTCTTTCCCCAGGTCAGGAAGAAGGTTATTAAGTAAGATATTCCAAAAGGGACTATAGATATGATGAAATAAATGGGAGACATTTTAGATGCTTTATGAACCAGTTGTTTATGTTTCCCTGTTTCTAAAGACACTATACCTATACGGTCCTTTCGTGGTTTTGTTATATGTTGTAATAAGTATGCTTCAATTTTTATGTATTAACAATGTATGTAAAGTATGGGTTGTTATATACTATCCATTTAGGTCATTCATAAAATACTTCTTCACATCTTTGGAAAAATAAAACATTGAAAGGGGTGAGCTCAAATTCCATGTATGAATAAAAATATAGCAGAATCAATCATAATAAGAACAAACATTTATGGAAATGTATAACTATAACAAAATCCTTTTAAACATGAACATCAGCATAAAATGGAAAAGATAAAATGAAATAATTCCATTTACTTATTCACATGGTTATTCTACTTTTCGAATAATCACATGCAATATTTATAAAAACTTTCATAATGATGGAATGCATAATGCCATAATATCATAACCACATATCCAAGGCCTCATTCCAATACTAAAAATAAGATTTTTCAAGGCCTCATGCCAAGAAACTATTTTGTCTCATGAGACCTACCGATGCATCGATGAACTATAGCGGGCTCCACCCGTCACATACTAAGTCCAATGCATTCCTCGTATGAATTAGTTTAAACATAACATAAACATTCGTATTAAAACTATCATATGAAATGTCAATACTTTATACATAAACCATGAATGGTATAAAAATAACACATCCACATTAAAACATATTAAAAAAACATCAATACAATGTGGATGTTTTTCATCATAATAAATAAACATCAAATGAGCTTAAAATCCATCAAAGGATGCTGACATAGATGAAATCAAAACTATTTGAGAGAAATATCTTTTTTTAAATCATTTAAAAGTCACATTATTATAAAATAAATCATTTAATTTGAAAATATTCTTATAATCTTGTAAGGTAAGAATCTAAGATTTTAAAATTGTGGAAAATAGCAGCACCCATCGTATAAGTTAAAAAAATACATTGTTAACTTAATTTTGTCGAAAAGGATAAAAAGGTCCTTGTTTGGAAAATGACATAAAGATTCCTTTATAAAATACTTATGAAATGTCAAAAAATGGTATAAATGAATTTAAACCATATTCTTTAAAATATTAATAAATTTTTTAAATACATTTTTATGAAACATGGATGTGGATGATAAAGAGGTCCCAGTAGATAATTACGTATAAATAACCTCGGATAATGAAGAGATTGGGAAATAAACTGTTACCTTGTACGTTTCCTTAGAAGATGGAATGTTAACCTCTTGTATAATATTTAAAACATTGTTATTAAATTATACAAGAACCATATACATAATTATGATATCATATATGTTCTTTTAATATTTCTTTTTTAATAATATCATAGTGTGATGGTCGTTTTGGGTGTTAACTTACTCGTTTTCATTAATATGTTTTTTAAACAAGACAAGTTTGTTGTGGATAGGTTGTATCTTATTCATATCTACAATGATATCATGTCCTTAAAAATCATTTTTAATCATCAAATAAAATTTATTCTTGAAAGGATATGATGGTGAATGGATCTAATCACGTTCGTGGAGACGGTAATCCGTACATACGCAAGAGTGACAATATCATTTTTTATATTAAAATAATATATAATTGGATAGTATATCATATATAAAGAATCATTACATTGTTATATTTATTATTTACAAAAATTACACATCATTATTATACCCATTGAAATAATTTTGTATAGAATAACAATTACACCACGATGTGGAGACGGTAGGCCATACGTATGCACGTATGGTGAAATGTCATTCAAAGGATGGATAGAATACTGAATATGATTATAACATATTTATAATAACATTACAGTATATAGAAGATACCAGAGTTATTATTTTTGAGTGGAAATAATAAATAATGAAGAAGTGGAAGAAGAAAAGAACATGAAAGAGGGTGGTAAAAACATTGCCTCTTCTTCGGGTTCTTCCTTTTCATTTGATCAAAAGGGTTACTTAGGATGGATTTATGACTAAAGGAATGCCTTTAGGATTAAGGGAGTATAGTTGAGATGGTATTTGGGTAGAGGATTTATGAACCAAGAGGCTTGATAGGTGTGAAGAATTGGTTAGAAGCGGTGTCCTTTTATAAGGGAGAGTAGGGGATCATTAGAAAAAACATAAAGTATTAATTTAAAATAAATTCATATTTTGTTTCTAATGGTTCCAAAGTGGAGTATTCATATTCAAAGGTGGGTATGGGTAGAAAACCACTCAACCAATAGATTTTAAATAGTTTTGGATCACGATAGTAACCTTATCTTTTAGATTTAACTCGTAGTTAAATAGTTTGATATTTACCATGTCTCTTTATATTTTTATATTATATAGTTAATAAACATACTATATACTTCCTTGGGACCCAAAAGTGGTCCAATAATGATAAAAATATCATTATATAAGTCCTTTTTCCGAACCGTATATTTTTTGGAATATAATATGAATTAATAAGAAAATATTTGTTTTCAAAACTATTTTATGTCAATTTTGATACTATTAGGTTTTTTGTATTTCATAAATTCATAACAACATTATTACAACGAATAAAATATATATAACTAATAATAAAATGTTATATTAACCTATAAAATTATTGGAATTAATAAAAAAGTCTCAAAATACATTTATTTGGTTATTTATAATATCAATTATTTTAATATTTCACTAATTAGGTAATTACTGCATCACCATTGTGTCTTAAATAAATTAAATTATTTAATGTCTAAAAATTATAAATTAAATACCATTATGTAGTAAATTTATTTATCTTTCTAATTAATATTTATAATCGAATTTAACTTATGTATAACCCCATATTAAAAATGTTTTAGTAATTAAACTATGATTTTAACTCTTTTAACTTTTCTTTGAATGAAATAATAATAAATGTCCTAATCTAATCCAAGTGGACATAAATGATAATATTTTATTTCTAAGGTTGTTTTTGGTCATGATACACTTGTCCAATAGAATTAGTACATGTGTTAGAGTAATAATAATATCATTTTTACCCTTAATTACCCTATTTACTTTTAACTGTGGAAAATAAAAGTTAAAAGTTACCATTCACCAAAAAAATTCATCTTATTGAACAACATTTCACTCCTTGATATTATCTGTGTCTCTAGGATTTTCCAAATTCCACTCATAGAAGCGGTAAAATTATGTTTTATGTGAATTTGCAAATTCTCCTATGAGATGGGTAAAAGCCGGTGAAAAGTTCAATTAAATTTTTATGTGTCTAAAATTATTATAAACAAACATCAATGAATTAAATTGAACTTATATAGGTATTAAGTATCTATTTTTAAATAAAATAAATTTAAATAAAATAAATAATAATTTTTTAAAAAAAATTGGTTTTAAACTATAACCCGGTGTTGTTTCTCTATTCATAAAAAATTGAATGTTTTTAGAAAAATACAAAAAAATCACCCTAGGTAAATTACAATATTCCGAATCAAAAAATGAAGTCCATTTTGAAATATAAAATTTATAAAATTTCAAAAAGTGGGTATTACTATTCATAACAGCTAGTTGGATTGGTCACAGTGTGTTTGAACCTCGAAATTGTGTACAATGCATACTATTGCATTATTCAAAGGGAAATGTACCGTGAAATATTGGGGTGTTACAACATTCTAGTCTTAGTAGTGGGAACTAGTATTCTGGGAGACATTAACTATGGTTGTGTCTAAGACTATGTTTTTTCCATAGAATGGTTGCGATCTTAACTATATTTTGTAACTTTTTTGTTTCTATAATCTACCCCACCATGTCAGTTAGGATGACTAAAACCCTAGGGATTCAGAGCCTTGGAGCGTGTATTTCACAACATTATGGAAGGAGGATGGATGGTTGACTTCCTACATTTTCTATGTTCAATTTTTTTTCTAGGTACCTATGATGGTATATACGATATTTAGTTTCCTCTATATATGTTTGTAGAGGGATATAATGGCTTATGGTTATTTCACACACATATATTCGGGATGTAGTTTCCAATTTGTTACTATAGGTATAATGTGTATATGATATGATTGAATAAGGATCCTTAATTGGTGTACATGATGCAATGGATTTGGGTATAGTACTCGTCATATGATACATGTTATTCAAGATGTAGTGGCTCCCAAAAACTACATGGTAACTTTTGGATGTGTGGTTAGTGTGGTGTTAGGTCCAGGTGCCTTTGGGAATGCTTTTTGTAGGATGGGGTTCATATTGTGGTTCTTTCCCAGGTGACTTCAAGCCATGATTTTTTGGAGTGGGATCGCTTATGTTGTGCAATTATGGGAAAAACAGAAATCTAGTGGGGATGTGGTACTGGGGTACCCTATATATTTTTTTATATTAAATAATGTTTTTTATGATACTTAGTGAGGATACCGTGGTGTATATGGGAACATAGAGTACCTGTATGTGGGATGAATTAGTTTGAATTGTTATTCACTACGATTTAACATAATTTCATTACATTTGTTTAAGAGGCTCTTGGTACAATCCTAATTATTATACTATTATACATCCCCTACATTATATAATCTTATTTGAGGTCACTTGTAGAAGGTTGGAGATCAGACCAGTTACTACTAGTGTGGGGTATTGCAGGAGCTGCTCAAGCTCTGTGATAGCTATCATTTTATATTCAATTGATACTTGTATTTTTGCTTTTTGTTTTAGTAGTTCTATCATGATATTACACATGTGTACATGAGTCTCATATATATTGTGGTCTAAGAAAGTGTTTATTGGTTTCTGTATTTTCTCTCTCTTATGTATGTGTTCTCATTGATGTAATGTCTCCCATCTGTGTGCCTATACGACCCTCATCTCTTGTCTCAAACCTGAGTCCTATTGGAGGTGTGACTCTAGGGTCTTTATCACTATTTTCATATTTTCGAACAATGATGGTTACACGTTGTGAATATTGGGTCATGACAGTGTGGTAATAGATATTTGGTTGAGGGATGTGATGGATTTTGGTGTTAGGAACATGTGAGGTTACATGGGTTGGTAGGAAAACAGTGTCTGCAAAGTATATCAAACATTTTAAACAATAGAGATTGGATAAAATACATGTAATTAGGGACCACTATAATCAAATCCATGTATTATTATGTTTCCAATGTATACTAAATGATGTTATACTGGTTGTAGGGTAGATGCATTGGAAAGGATCACACGTCGTTCTTTTTTATGCTTGTGTCTGAATGGGTAGACTGTAGGATAAGTAAACCTAAAACTAATAAAAGAAAAAAATTAAATAAATTTTCAAGTATTACATATTCTATGAGTAAGAGGTATAACTTGTTGTCTAGTTTCTTGAATGTCTCAAGGTTGAAGGCCCCATCAGGTTCGCACAGAAGTTTTTCAGCTATTTGTGCCAGCCAATAACTACAGAGAATAGGTTTAAGACGACAACACTTAGACAAGGACACTCTGAGAGTTTCAGCACTATAGCCTATAGATGTATGATAGATCCATTTCAGATTCTGTCATAAAATACTGGTTGGAGGAGTTTGAGATAACGTTACGTTTGATCTGTTCTCGAAAGGAAAACTAGGTGTCATTAGTTGTGACGATTTTGTAAGGAAAAGCAAGGTAGGTGTAGCTATTATTCGTCAGGGAACATGATGAGTTAGAAATCCCTTGGTAGATGTTCATCGATTAGTTCAGAGATATGTTTCATTCTTCAACCATGAAGGTGGGCTATCATAATGAGATTTTTACCCATTGATATGGGAGCTCTATTGCATGAGTGTTTGGGATCAATTTCAAAAACATTATATGATATGCTTTAGACCTATTCCCAAATGATGAGGCTAGTGAGAGGAATTTATAAAATTATTTTCTTACATATATCGACCACCAAGTCACCCCATTTATGGTGACGAAATATCTCATAGTGTTGGTGAAGGAATAAATCATTGAAAGAAAATTTACCAAAACTAGATCTTTATGAGAGGGAGACTTATAGATTCATCATGATGTAGATCTATAATCCATATTTCCTGGTTTTTAAGGAAAAAGTGTTTCCATTCAGCCATCGGTAGGTCCCAGCAATCAACATCTTGTTTCACTAGGGGTTGTGTTTCTCAGGCCTCTACAAAGGGATCAAACAATTGTTTTTCTTATTGAGGTCATGGTCATCCGCGGTGGGAGTGCCCGACCTATCTGAGAAGGCTTTTCAAGACAAGATTTCCACTATAGGATTCTACACTAAGTCACATTTATTAGATGCATTAGCAATAGGATTCACCTACTATGGATTAGTTGAGAGAAGATGGGGAGAGGAGAAGACAACATTGAGAAGCTCCCAATCCTTAGAGAGCAAAGTGTGTTCCTAGTTGTTTTCTTAATTTGGGTCAGATTGTCCTTGGAGCAGTTCATCATTTGCTTTAGGATTTAGCATTTCTAGCTCCAGGTGAGCCAAACATCATTCACATTTCATTTTTTCTTGTTTTATACTTTTGTGTATAACATGATTTATTCGAGAGAAGAAAATACATCATATCACTTTCTGTATTTCCATTCATTGGGACATTTGTTAGAGATTCTTTTAGATACCTTTTCATTGAATAAGGTAGTTATTGATCGATATAGCATGTTTTTTTATGTAGATACTATGAGCTAATGTTGGGGCATCACTAATGTTGTGGAGAATTCCAATGTTTATGGATATAAACATATTATTTCATACATTGAATGGATTGGTTGTATTAAGTATAGGATGTTGTGAATTTATTCCAGAGGAAGGTAGTATTATTCGATGCTAATGGGGATCCAGTAGTATTTGTTATTGATTGAGACCCTTTTATGGGTCAGAAGCATGATCCTTATTTTTAATCCTTGTTGGTAGAGATAATATTGAGTTCATCGGAGGTCCAGTTTTCTATGTTTCCTAGGGTCAGGGGATAGTACCCTGATGTCTTTCATGAAGATGGTGTAGTGTTACCCCATCAATGGGATATCATGTTCAGGATCGAGCTATAGTCAGTCTTGTCCACTATCTCTAGGTCTCCATATAGGATGACACCTTCTGAGTTGTAGAATCTATGTATAAAACTTTATTTCCTTTGATGTCTGGTTTATGTTCAACTGAGTGAGTCCAAATGGAGTGTTCTGGTTTTGTTCATGAAGAATGTGGATGGAATTTTGCGGTTGTTTGTCGATTATATTTTCATAAAAAAAGTGACAGTGATGTACGCCTATCCGATCCTTCTAATTGGTTATTTTATCAATAAATATAAGGGTGAAAGATGGATCTGAAAAATTGATTGTTGGCCAGGGTATCATCAGATACATTTGAAGTATGAGGATATCCAGAAGAATACTTTTTGTTGTCTTATTATGCATTATGAGTTCTTAGTGATGTATTTCAGACTTAAAAATTATCTAGGATCATTCATGGGGGTGGTGGACGTTGTGTTCAGTGAGTTTATAGATATGTTTTTTTTGGTTTTGTTCAATTACATCCTTGTGTTCGTCACATCTGAGGAAGAGAATGTGGAGCATCATTGTGAAATTTTAGGTGTCGTTCGTTGACAATAACTATTTGGGATGTTGTCAAAGTGTGAGTTTTGGGCCGGAAAAATATGTATCATGGGTTATGTTGTACCCAAGCTAAGTGTATATGTGGATATATTGATGATAGAAGTAGTTGTGTATTAGTAAGTCCCCATGACTATAGAAGAGGTGTGATAATTCCCTGGTCTAGGAGGCTATTATAGGAGGTTTTTAACTAATTTAACTCAAGTTACGACTCCTCTGACAGTATTGAACTAGAAGGATTGAGTGTTTTTGTGGACTGATCAGTTTCAGGTAGCATTCAATTATCTAATGGATAAGTTGGTTAGTGCTTCATTTCATTTTCATCCATCAGATGGAGTTTTGTTTGATGTTATCTATGATGATTCAGGTTTTTGGGATATGAAGTGTTTTGATGCTGATGAGATGAGTCATTTATAATAGGTCTCAGAAGTTCTGTCCCCATGCCATAACTATTCCAACAATGATCATGAGTTTGTGGCAGTTGTGTTTTCTCAGATGTTGTGGAGGCATTAGCTCATCAGTGAGTGAATTGTGGTTTTCACAAAACATATGATCCTAATGCATGATTTATCCCAACATGAATTGAAATTACCACAACATTGGGTGATGGATTTTTCATAGGATTATGACTACGAAATTGTGTATACCCCTGGAAAATGAAATTTTGTAGCCGATGTGCTGAGTAGGAAGTTGTGTGGTGATGCAGTGCATGTATGTGGTGACACCTAGAGAGTGATAGAAGAGCTTTCAGTGTTTCAACTGGATAAAGGAGACATTGGGGTTATATATATTATTTTTTAGAGAATAGTGCAGTCATTTTTTGTGTAGCAAGAGGTTGATTCCCGGTAGGGGGATCTTGAGGTGGAGGTCTAGAGAGACTGTGTTGTTTGTGGTGTGGCCCATGAATGATGGTCTAAGGATGAACCTTAACCAAATGTTTATTCAGGGAAGGATATTCTTTCCTTTGGTGATACAAGAGATGGTTCTCAAAGAGTACCGTAGTCCACCATTAGCATAATATCCTGACATGAAAAAGATATACCATGTATTGAGGAGTTATTTTTGTTGGATTGGGCTGAAGTGTGTAGTTAGAGAGTTTGTGTCTTGATGTTTGGTCTTCCAGAATTTAAAGACCAAGCACAATGCCCCCTGTGGTTTTCTCCATCCATTAAATGTTTTATAAGTGGAACTAATATGAAATCTAGTTGGAAAATCTTACCAGGTTACCTTGAAAACAGGGAGGCTATGATTCTATATATGTGGTAGTGGATCTGTTGATGATGTTTTCCCGCTTTATTTCAATCAAGCAGTTGATATTACCGATGGGTTTGTTGATGAAGTATCTAGAGGTGGTTCTGAGACTACATGAAGTCTCAAAGATGATCATTTATGATCAAGACACACATTTTACATTTATGGTGTAGAGAGGTCTCCAACATGCTTTTAGTTCCCAGTTATACCATAGCACTACTTTTCATCCACATATGGATAGTAAGACAGAGCAGACCATCCATACACATCAATACATGTTTTGCCCTTATGTCTTATATTTTAGAGGTAGGTGGATGAGGAACCTTCCCTTCGTGAAGTAATCTTACATCAATTGTTTCCTCTCCACTATCATTATGTCACCAACTGAGGACATATATGGCCAACCTTTTCATTCTCAGTAGAGCTGGACTAAGGTCAAAGAGTCAATAATTCTTATATTGGAACTAGTACATAATGCAATAGAGATGGTTTATTTTATTAATGAGGGGATGAAGGAAGTGTATGATCGTCATAAGTCCTATAAAAATCATAGGATGAGACCTCACTAGATTTTTTGGGGATCACATGTTTTTTAAGGTGACTCCCATATATGGGCTGTAATGGTTTTGTCGTGGGAGTAAGCATTCTCCCCATTTTGTTAGGCCCATCGAGGTGATGGATCATTTTGGATACATGATGTATCAGGTAGCACTCCACTGATAGATGATATGGAAACACGATGTTTCCCATCTGTTGTAGCTCCATAGTTATCCTCGAGATGACTCTCACATTATCGATTGGGGTGAGATCGATGTTAATGATGATGTGACCTTTGAGAAGTGGATTATGGAGATCCAAGACTAAAAATAGAAGGTGTTACATGGTTGTAATGTTGCCTTGGTTCATTCGTGTAGTATCATGGTAGAGTCAATGAATGTACTTCGGAATATGAGTTTCAGATATGCACATAGTACCCCTTTCTATTTGATATTTTTCTCATTGTTTGTAATGATGTCTGTTTAGTTGTTTTAAATAAATTTACATTGTAAGACTTATTTATCTTGTTTATTATTGTGGGATTCTTTTTTATTATAGGTATATACCATGGGAGAGAGTTATTTGTGATGTTCGGGGTCATTATGAGGTGTTTCATTTTTTTTTGTAGTGGTTGAGCTTCTGTGGTGGCAAGGGACATGAGTGATATCTCACATGGCATCTATTTGGATGATCCCTATTCAATTTTCTCTCAGAGTTGGTTTTAGATTCATGATAACATGATGGTTTTTAGAGTTATATAATATAAAGGCCTAGATCGTGGTTGATCGATCCTCTGCATGTTTTGGAAGATCTATGTACTCAGAGAAGTCTCAGATAAAGATGGGAGAACTTTGATCACCAAATGTTGGATGCATAGGGGGGTACTCAACATGACCAAGGCCTAAATTACATGTATAGTTCAGGTTTCTTAAAACTAAATCAATGTTATGAGGCAAGGTTTTTTTTATCATAATTCTTCCTTGATGTGGTGTACGATATGATGGGGAAGTACATGATGTGTACTCTCGCACCGCTGCGTGTTTTAAAAACACCCAGCCACTTGGGTTTTTGCAAACAGTTCAACCTATACATATCCCTTCATATCTCTATAAGAATTTGAAAACTACCTCTTCAATGCTTGGGGATTTCCTTCATACAAAATCAGTAACATTCATTCCTTATTCAATTTTCCATCAGTCCATGGTAATATCTACCACGATTCATTGGTTTTCATTGACTCGTCTTCAATCGTTTCTCATTTCTATGATAAAGTGCTTGATCTTTAAAAATCTAGTGTAGTCTTCTTTGTTCATGGTTGGTGGTATTGTGTCATGGAATCCTTAGGTGTATTTAGTTTTCAATGGGGGTGGTGATTGTGATCCATTACATGTGATGTTATTGTGGGAAGAATGTTGAAGAACATTTGAGGTTGGGAATTCACTGCTTCTCTAATTATTTTTGTGCAATTATAGAGTTGTCATGGTTTATCCATTGGATCACAATTTAGTTTTCATTATACTTATATTAACTAGATTAAAAGTAATGGTTTGATCACATTTTTTTCTTTCTTCCAAGATAGAGATTTGCCTCTTGATTTGATAAATTGTGTGATTTCTATGGTTCACTTGTTAGCATCTTGTTCTTGGAAAACTTTTTGGAGAACGTAAAGCTAGAAATAGAATGTAATTGTTCGCTAAAGATAAATAGGCTTGTAAATGAATCCAGATATTTTTGTAATTTGATGTTAAATAAAATTGATGTAGATGTGTATTGTTAACTAAGATTGTTAATAAACCTGAAGAATGTTTGTTCATATTGTTTAATGGCTGGTAAAATTATCATGTTTATATAATTTTAGATAGACTCGGACAAATTTTATTTTAGGTTTCCTATAGTTGGATCCTATGAATAAATATTATGTTAATTCATGATGGATAATGACCCTATTGATTGATAAATGATAATGCCTAAATGGGTTCTGAGTTACCATATTGCTTGTAAAGGCTAACAACCATATGCCATGGATCCATGAGTTATCATTGTCTGTGAAGGCCAGATTCCTTGTTTGGTTCCAAGATACCAGTGGCTTATTGTTTTCATTACTAATAATTATTTCTGTGTTGTGAGCCTATGATGGGTAATCCTAGAGGGATGTTGGGGTATGTGAGGTAGGGTGGCCTAGTGTTTGTGGAATCAATTGACACCAAGAGTAGAAAAATGGATCTGTTAATGTGTATGGGTGTCAGGAAGGACACCGGGGGGTGGAACAATTTGATGTTGGTCTTACTTATCGACGAGAAAGTGGATTATTTTTGAATATGTATTGTTTTATCTTCTTTACATCCCCCACTGTATAAGGTAGATTTCATTTATTACCCTCATACTAAAAGAATAGATGATAAATTTGTCATTCCATGTGATTTTCGAGTTTAGAATCACAGTGATGGATTAATCTATGCACCTACTATAGAGGGAATAGGCTCGAGGGGTAGTCCATCTACACACTATGTTGAGTCCCTTGAGAATGGTTTCTTATTTTTAATTATCTAGAATGTCTAGAATTATGGAAATAAATAATTATTTTAAAAAAGGTTTTAATAAAATATTTTGAGCCCATGGGGTTTGTGTTTATTTCGATGCAATACTGAGGTTATTTTTTTGAGAAGCTATGATTTTTTGGGATAGTACTAAAGTGATTTGAACTTATTGTGATAGTAATGAAATGTAATGTGGAATTTTATAATATATAATTAATGTTTAAAGGAATAATTTACATGAATAGAAAATGAAAAAAATTTAATGAAGTTATTTAATGAAGCTATTTAAATTCTTGTGTTCCTAAAGGATAATATTGTCTTAGTAGTGGAAACTGGGAGTCCATAGGACATTACCCGCGGTTGTGTCTAAGACCAAGTTATTTTAATAGTGTGGTTGTGACCTCTAATATATCTTGTAATTTTTCTGTTTTAATATGCTACCCCAACCTATCGGTTTGGGAGACTATCATCCCAAGGTTTCTATGCCCTTGGGGTATATTTTCTATAACATCCTGAATGGAGGATGGCTAGCTGGAATCCCCCAAATGCCCTTCTTTCTACTCTTGGTAGTTACTTATGATAGTATGAATGAAGGATTTTTTTCCCCATATATGTTTTTAGAGGGCTATAATGTATTTTTGTTATTTCACACCATTTTAATATGGATTTAGTTTCATATGTGTTTCTATAGGTATAACTTGTATATGCTGCGATGGATTGAGGATCCTTAATCAGTGTATGTGTAAAAATGGATTAATGTATAATAATAAATAGTTGACAAACATTATGTAGGATGTGGTGGATCTAGTAAAATACCACATTGCATCAAGTTATGTGGTTGGTGTGGTGCATGACCCAAGATTCTTCGAGATGGAATTGTGTTGCATGAGGTTCATGTTGTGGAGCTCACCCTGGTGTCTTCGGGTCCGCCTTTTTGGAGAGATATGTATTATGATGTACGATGTCGGGGATATGTAGAAAACCAATGGGAAAGTGGTAGTGGGGAACACTTGATATTATTTGTAATATTATATACTATTTTATGCGATACTTGGGGAGATTAGCCATAATGAATTTTGGATCGTTGTATACCTATTTATGTGATGAGTTAATTTCAATTGTTCTACACAATGATTTTAAATTATTTCATTACTTTTTCACAAGAATATTTTGGGAGGATCCAACATAGTATACTATTATACTCACCCTACAAAATTTAAAATATTTTTCAGTTCACTTTGAGTAGGTTGGGGGTCTAGCTTGTTACTATTATCTTGGTGTTTTTCTAGAACTTTTCAGGCTTCATTGTCACTGTTGTTTTACTTTTATTTGGTACTTGGATTTTCACATTTATTTGTAGTAGTTATTGCATGAAAATACACATGTGTACATTAGCTTCATTTATATAGTGATCTGAGTAAGATTTGATTGGTGCCTATATTATCTCCCTCTTCTTTATGTGTTCTTTTAGAGGGTAATGCCTCCAATCTATGTGTTTATTATACCTTCGATGATAGTTTCCAACCTAGGGTATACTGGAGCAAGAATTAGGGGGTCATTATCTCTCTTCTCACATTACCATCCCAGGAGGTAGAAACTTTTTGGGGAGGGTTGTGAATTAAACTTATACTATTAAACTATAATTAAATAATTTTGTTTATCATTGATCTTAATAAAACAAACTCTTATATCCAAAATTTTTATCGACTAAATTATATATCTATTTACATTCCAAGAAAAATTATATAATCCCATTTTCTATGTTATATATTGATAAGTAGTTATAATTATGGTCTATCTATTATAATATATTTAATGAAATGGTGTTTAAAAAAAATAGACTATATATATTGAACGAATATATCATATTACATTAATCCAGGTCATGAGAATATTATATGTTACTCAAAAAATAAAGATCATTCATTTTCTAAAATGAATTTAATAATGGGATTATATTAATTTCAGATCATATAAGTGCAGAAATACCATCATGGTAAATAATAATAGAACATATGATCTGAAACATTAAAAATTAACATAATTTATCTCATCCATATTACTAAAATATGTAAATATTCAAATTATGACAGTTTAGGTAATAATTATCTTGTCGAACATAATGACTAATGAATCACAATAAGAATACACCCATATATATATATATCAATTAGTGTTTGAAATTACATGTGATATAACTTTTTGGGCTAGTAAAAATAATAATTATATAATAATTATCTCATAAGTCAATTATATATCATATAATATATTTTATACATGGTGATATTAACTAATAATCATATCCCATAATAAAATACAATGATCAATGAATTGGGAATAATCGATGATTTCAATGTGAGTTTATCATTAAAATTTTTGGGTATTATACAAAGGAAAAAAATGAATGATAATATAAAATAGATCATATCTTAAAGAAATAATTTAAATCCATTCACAATAATCATAAAATTTGTTCTCTCATGTATTTAATACCCAAAAAAATTACATAATGCATGTGATTATTATTTGTTATTTCTTTCTTCAATCACTATACTACATTACCCTCGATAGCATTCTATGATATCTTAATATCAACCCAACCATTTATTTCACAAATGATATGGTAATTAGAATGAATTTTTTTATTATATGTTGAGACTTGGGAAACATTGATATAAAATATAACCATATATAAAAAAAACACTTTCTTAGTAACATCCTTAATGGTAGGAAAAAACATAATTCTAGTAATGATCATGTTGATGCAGACATATTCATTCACAACATCTGATGCTTTGAAGTACACTGCCTCTTGTTCTTATTCCACTACATTTTCATTTTTTTAGAACTCTTCCAAATTATGTATAAAAAACATAGGGGAAAAAACAAGAATAATAATTTGTATCATAGTAATTATTTTTGCAACAAGACTATGCTTAACCCCATACAATGAGATCATCCTCATCTATATTTTCCAGGAACATATCCTGAAATTTTTTGAAATGCTAAAAGATATTATTAAAATATATCCAATGAATTTCATAATGATTGGATTTCTACTATGTATTGGGAAAAAATTATATGAGACATTTATAAGTGATTATGAAATATAATAAATTAAATAACATATTAATGAAATTTAATGAATAATATCCATACATTCTAATAATATATAGTGATCATTAATATATCAATGATTCATGAAATTATAAACAAGTAAATAAAAAAGAACAATGTAATCTAATTAAAAACCCCTGAGTACTTTTTCAATATAAGTGTTTTTTCCTGGTCCATGAATTCTTTTTTTATCAATTTTTCTAGATACTCACAGTAAGTGTTTGTGATGATTCACACATTAATTTCATTGTGATTATAATTCATAATAAAATATTAATATAATTTATTACGGGAATAACATTCTCATATTCAGTATGATATCTATATAAAATATATAAAATTTCATAAAACATCAGTTATCCTTTTTTATGCATAATTATTATCTATGATCATGAGAAAATAATAGTTTTTTATAGCATTAGTAATTATATGTTTCTCTTTTTTGAGACAAACCTGAATCACTAAATGAACCATTTCAACATGAAATGCATTTCATATTTAATTATTAAAAAAATACTTCAAGATTTATCATATAAACATACTAAAAAACCATTGAAAACTTATTTTATACATCTATTTCATATATCATATAATAATACACACTAGATATAGGAATAAACACATGAAATAACATTATCATCAATAAAAATATAATGTGTCATTATTTTGAACTCAAGGATTTTTGTATAATTAGTAGCCACTAGCCATTATATTTAGGGTCAAAATCAACCATAAATGTATGTATTTAAGGGAAAACCAACTTTTATCCTATACATATTTCCAATTTTGAAACATCCACCATTTTCCGAACATGGTTACCATATATTTTTTCCATATTTGATTTCAAGGACTAACAATATCTGAGTATCTAAAATTTTTATGTATTCATATAAGGTAGTATGTTAATAATCATTGAAAATTTCTTAATCTTATTTTTATGAAAGAAATCCATTTGACTAAATCATATAGAAAATACTCTAAAAAAACAAGTTCATATGTGACCAATTTAAATTCAACATCCATAAATCATTATGTTACAATATCACATTTAGTCTTTAAAACACTTCATGTTTATTGGTTTTTAACAACATAATGTTTAAATTTACTCGGAGTTATAGAATATTTTATATATTATATTATATAAAATGTAATAAATAATTCAAAAAATTTAATTTTCATAGTCGTAAAATAGAAAAAGGAACCAATATTTTTCATAGGTTAAATAAAATATATAATTTTAATGATCTAGGGAAATGTTTTCTGAAATGCCCATCATTATATATATTAATTGAAACATAAGTTATAATAATGTAAAACAATAAAGTTGATTCTAATTACATTTCTCATATTGTGTCTTATTTAATACATTATAATTAACTAGATTAAGTAATATATTAATATAATCTAGGGAATATCACGGGATTTATAGAGGTGGGTCACAATAAATCATAAACCAAATTACATTTCCAAAAACAATTGTCATTAGCACTCTTTGAATGAAATTCCACTGTATTGTTTTAAGAGGGTGTGTTGTGGAATAATTTAAAATTCTCTTATTTTTGTAGTATATTCCAGAATAATTTATTCTACATCACAATCTAATAAATTAATCATTAAATAGAATTCTAGTTTATTGTAGTCAATTTTTCCAGAACCTTTCTCTTTTCATGATTATATACATGCGTTACATCAAACACCCATAACCACAACAAAAATTGTAATTAGTAAATGATATGGAGTACCAATTTCTATCACCATATTGATTTAATATTTTTCTATAATCATGATAATTTATATGTTCCAATTTTTCATGAAACAGCTCTGAATTTTAAATAAAAAAATTAAATCATTCTACTTAATATTTATTTCTTAAAATTAGAATACAAAAAATCTAAAAAAATTATAATAATTAATCTCTATGGAATCATTAAATTAATTTACCATTTATATGATGTTGGTGAAAATTAAGATTTCATATGGTTCCAGAATCATATTTGAACATCTTATATATAACTTCATATATAAAAATCCTTATATATTATTTATAAGAAGTTCATCTAGTTCTACAAGACAAAAAAAATTTCATCCAAATATATATATTACATATATTATTTTTTAAAATATTGATAATACAATAATGACGAAAAAAATATATAAATAAAATTATATTTTTTTGGAATATGAAAATTATTTTCCAATTGAAGAAATAATCTAACCAATAGACATAGATCAAATATTTTGATTTCAAATAGTGTTTGTTAATTCTAGTGTTCAATACATAGTCAAACATCACGATTCATCAATTCTATTTCATTTATATTTTTTATCTTATCTGAAAAATGTGATAGGAAGACCTAGTATTAAATAACAATGATTTTGGATCACTACAATCAAATTTGATAATATTATCAACTATATTGTAACAAATGGACCCTAATCATAGCACAAACACCCCGCCTTAACATGGTTGTTGGGTCATGGCCCAATAAGTATCACCAATTTCCTTGTGGACACGTGTTCCCCACTCAGGGACCCACCAACATGCCAGAACAAGTCATCTAACTAATGATTGTCCCCAAAGGCCAACACATGTCCTTTCTAGTGTGCTTTTTCCTCACTCACATACACCCTGAGAAACTTTCTAGAAGGTAACCCATCTGGATCACTACTCCTGGAAAAGAATGTTTAACTGTGGAGTTCTAATCATGTAGGCTCCCAAAAAGGAAGGTTCACGTTGTTTACATGAGTCATATAATTTAGTCATTTTACCCTTTATCAATCCAGGGTGTTACAATCACCTCCCCCCATTTAGAGCACAACGTCCTCATTGTGGGACCTATATCTCTACCCATGCAGTGCGCCACACATAAGGATAGGTTCCTCCTCTAATACCAAGTGAAACAACTAGTCCCTAGTTACACACATACTACCTTCCATAAAATGGTCGTTGAGTCCTAGCCCAATATGTACCACCAGTTGTGCCGCTGAAATATGGTCCACACCCTAGGGCCCACCCACGTGCCTGAACAGGTCATCTAGAAAATGATTTTCCCCATAGTCCAACACATGTTCTTTCCAATGTTCTTTATCCTCACTCACACAGACCCTAAGAAATATCCCATATGGCCACCCATCCTGATCACTACTCTAGACCAAGCATGCATAACTAGGGTGTTCTAATAATGTAGGGTCTTGAAAATAAAGGTGCACCGTGTTGACATGAGTCATATCATTTAATCATTTAACCCTTTATCATTCTAGGGTATTATATATATTCTTAGAATAAATATATTATGGATAAATTCTTATCTTTATATACTGATATATTATTATATTATTAACCATAAAGAAAATATAAAAAATTTAATCCCTATGTAACCCCTAATAATTAATTTTTCCATTTGTATATTTGTGTATAATTAATTATATAATTTAATTATATATTATTAATGTATATACATGGATTAAAATTTTTACCTATTAAACAATTTCATGTATTTTTCTAATATCAATTTTTTACTATGAAAGTATACTTTTATAGACTTCATCTCATCAAATCTATTTTAAAAAATACCATAATGCTGATGATTACAAATAAAACATTAATACATTTGTGTGAAAAAACATTATTTCCCTAATCTATCATATGGAAGATGATCTTTTCAAAACATATGATATCATATCTCTTGTGGTTTCTTATATTTTTTTACCACAAAACTAACCAAATGATATAGTTATATAAATCTCAGGGTTTTCCACATACTTTATTCATTATAAGAGAACATCCATGGAATCCTTACACTGGTAGAATCCCCCTATTTTAATTATAAGATATATAACTCTCATGGTTGTCCACATTATTTCACCCCACACATAAAATATTTAATGTGATAAGATATGTATCTATATCATCATTTAAAATATTTATATGTAATGTAATCTCTATATGTAGGAATTTTTTGGGAAATTTATTTTAAGAATCTATATTACATCACCAATGTTAATATATTGAAGAATTATTCATTTGTAAATCATTATAATATCCATATATCGTATTAGAGACAAAAAATTAAATAAAAATATATTTTCATGTTTCCAAAAGAATGCTATGGATATGGTTCAAGACTATTCTTTGGATAATTGATTTTAATCAATAAAAATCTATACATGGTTTATCATGGAGTGATATTTATTCAAACTATACATTTATTGATAAGGTATATTCTTCTAGTCTATTTAGCCGTACATAATGTATCAATACCCACAATTCATTAATAAATAGAGATATCAATTCCATCGTAGATATAATATTTAATATATGATAAATATAAATAACTTCCAAATTCATCCTCATAAATCAATAAAACAGATTATAATGGAATATTATAACTCAATATTTTGTGGGAGTACATCACATGTAACACAAATATGCATAGACTGATTATAAAAAATTCTATGTTTAAACTATCTCGTATATGATCCTCATCATATATGAAATTTATACACATCTATATAATAATTGAAATACTAAATTGATATTATTTAATACATTATATAAAACATTAGTAAATCATAGTAGTAAAATAACCATCTAATATGATATATTTTTAAATGGATTAATAATAGGAATTGATTCCACATCATTGATGATTCCTTTTGGTGATAATTTTTTTCTAAAATATTTCTGAAAGTCCAAGACAACAAAAATATAATGGTCACATAGTCTAAACTATTTCGTACCACAAAATTTTGTATTGAATTATTACACATTGGTTCATTTGTCTCACTATGAACTGTAAAACAAATTAATATTCACCATGAAAAAACATGATCCTCTGGTTGGTGTGACCATGACCGTTGTATATCCACCATGATGTGGTTGGTTATCATGATGGATGAATCTATATAATAGATGTTATATATCACTGTCATGATGAAGAAATATTTCACTCTATATTATTGTCCATAAAAATAGAATAATTAACCTTATACCACTCCTTTTTTCCAAAAAAACCTTTCATATACATTAAGGGGTTATTAGATAACCCTAATTATTAAGGGATATTTCTTGGACCATGTAATAGATAAATAATATGAAACATACTTATTAGAAATGATAAAAAATTGAATGTTAATTGGATATTTACCCATTCAATTTATTATGGAACATTTGTATTATATCACTTATACGATTGGTGGGGATTCTTTATTATTTATTATAGTTGAATAAAATAACAAACAAATATTATGATTGGCAAGGAGTGGAAATGATCTAGAAAAATAAAGTAAACTAAAAACCAAGAATACCTCATTATATATGTTGTTGATATTTAGTGGAATTGTTCTTGATCATGCTTCATTATCAGCAACAATTATGTAATGGCCATCAACTACATCAAACATAAAATAAAATCAACAAATAATTAATAATATATTATACTCTATAATGTGTTTTTACAACATCATCCTCAGTAAAAAAAGAAAATGTGATAAATCGCTAGTAACTTATAAAATATAGAATGAATAGTGATAAAATGAATGATTGTTAATAATCATCATTTTATAGAATCCATCAATTTTAATGTAGGATTTTATTTTGAGTTCTAAACTTTCATACATTATGATATGGTAAAAAAAATTCTCTTCCATCATAGTTTTTATTTTAATTGTAACAATTCATTAAGTATTGGTGATTTATCTATTATTATTATTCTATATATTTATAGGAAGCATTGAATTCATAACCCTTCACATTCTGATATATCATCATATAAACCTTGGGATGTCCTAGAAGATAATCATCTAAATATTATATTGATGATTATTTCCCCATTATTTAATAAATAATTTCCTTTTTATGTATCTCCATATATCCATGTGAAATTGAATTATAAAAATATATCAAATTCTAATCTATACACATCAACTAAATATTCTAAGCATATTAATTAGGAATTAGAGAATAAAACTTCACATTACCCATTTCTAGTGTATGTCGTAGTTATTGATGAATTGAATACATAACATATACCCAGAATATTATTCCTTTTTCAAAAAAATATATCCCATGAGATTATGATCAATAAAAGATATATAGGGTTTTTTATAATATAAATACATCAAACAATTATCATCATATCCGCAAGTATCAAATCAAGGTACATATAATGATTATTTTGTGTAAATAATTATATTATCCCATTATTATTTATTTCAATAAATTTCATAAATAGACATCCCTACCAATAATTTAAAGAATAAATCTATTATTTTAGGAAATAGTTATTTTATAATTTGATGAATTTGACCACAAATCTAATTCTCCATTAAGAATTCAAATGAATCTTGAAAATAAACCATATGTGTAATGTAAATAAATTTATTATTTATAACTAAAAATTGAGTCTCACATTGTGAAATATATATTATGATCATATATTTAAATCCATCTAATTCTAATAACATATTTACATTAAAAAAGTTATTTGATGTGTTCCAAACAATACTTAACTCAATATTTCATTGGTATGCTACAATACCATGATCAAAAATAACATCTCCCAAAAATGTAACAAAACCATCCAAAATTAAATAAAATACACCATATTATATTTTTGAAGATACCACATATGAATCCAACACCATCAATAGATATAATATATCATCATACAATATATTATTTAATCTAAAATATTATCTAGGAATAAAACTACAAAAATTATATTTATTAGGATAATGATTATTTCCAAAATCCACATAAATATAGATGGTTCCTTCATAACACCAAATATCCCACTATAATATTCAATTGTCCGTAAAAAGACTATGAATTGATATTTGGGACTTAATTCCATGAAATATCATTTGGTTATATCCAAATAAAAAAATGAGTCTTACATAACCAAATAAGCCATCTTTTAGGATATGATCCTACATTCCATTATTAAGTAATTTGTTTTATCATTATCACTCAATTTAAGTAGTTATACTTTAATAAAAAAAATTATATGATATGTGTATTTAAATATATATTTAAAATTGTGTTGAAAATTCCAATGGTGAAGAAAATGATATTTAAATTCCCATTATTTTAACTCCCCTATTTGAATCATAGCATCCTAATGTTCTACTATTATTGATGATAAGCTGAACATTTATTAAGGGAAATAGAAGGTTATAGATTACTAAAAAACTAAAACTCTTGTCTTGATGGAATGTTCATGATCTCATCATAGAAAAAATGAAAAAATTTGAAACATAAGAACTGAAACTTCATCATCTCTACATCATATGTAAACATTATTCTTCTCTCCAATTGAATAATTACAATATCTTCATTAATATATTTATACCCCAAATAAAAACCTATTTCACGAAAAATATAATATTACAATCATCAAATTTTTTAAAATTTAGATATTATTTATATCATTACACACTAGATTTTGTATAGAACAATAATTGAACACCAAATACAATATTATATATATTTATAGACTGAAAAACTACTTTTCAAAATGAAATTTTCTTTTCCTAATAACATTTCATTGAAAAAATTAATACTCAACATTGAACAATTTACTATATTAACCTAACCCACTAGAATTTTATGATTCTCTACTATAATCGCGATCCTATTAACTTGGTATGTGATGATAAAAAAAATAAGAGGAATTAGTATAATCCAAAATAGAAACAATAATAGAGTAATTGGGGATTTTATTATGAATGAAATCGTGCACATCCACATCCTAAAGATACTCCTTTATTAAATTTCCCATTACATGAAATTGCTAACAATATTTTCCTCCTCACTGTATGTATATCTTTTCGTACCATGTATGATGTGATCATCTCATAGAACACAATTTTAGTAGTCCCAATTATTACTAATCTTGTGGATACATTGAAAATTTCAATAAATGAGGATAATAAAATCGATGATGATGTATATTAATAATATTTCTTCACTATTCCTGTAATAATTAGTATTAAAAAAATCAACAAAAAACCTATATAGGAGTAATATTAAAATAAGTTGAACATTTAATTCCAGATTTCCAAATAATAAGATCAGAATAAATATAGAATAGGAATTATATTTCATTAGTATCCATCTCATATTGACATTAAATAATATTTTTTCCAAAGAAATCAATGAAATTCCCCATTATATTTAAAGTGAGTATTTCAATGACAGGAACAACCTATATAAAATCCAATTCTTCTTAATAAATATAATTCAATTAAACCCTTTTGGACATATACATAAATGATTTTAATTAAATGGTTATCAACAACCTATGGATATTTAGACTCAATAATCAATTCAAATGCTATTATCTCGAATTCCTATTAATCAAAATATGCACATATTCACTCATTTACACAACGATTTATATAATAATTCCCAACAAATAAAAATTAAATTATTATATCACTAACAGTTTCTATAACCACATATGGCTAATAGTATTTGGATGAACTCTAGACTAGAAAAATCAAAAGGATAGTTACATTTGATCACTGATAACTCATGATCCCCCATGCATAACAACCAATACTAATGATTTGAATCACACTAAAACTATCACCATAAGGATAATTATACTCATATCATTTATAGTTTACATTCAAATTTATCTCAAAATATTTTAACTAATGATTATTCCCATGATCATAAATAAACATTTCAAACTATTATAAATTATGTTCCAAAAACAAATACAAGAATGTTTTACTAGAACATTCATCATCTAAGTTAACAATGTGGCCAACAACTTTAAGCTCAATTTTTACATCCCTGTTCCAAAACATAGATCAATTTTATTTGACATTCTCATTTAATAATATATAAATCATCCTCATCATAAATATTTATACCACGAAATTTTAATTAAAAAACTAACTTATTCACCCCTACATAGGAAATCACCTCATATCCAACACATATAAATTCATCACGGCCTAATTACAAATGATGTATGATAAAATTATATAAATATACCTGAATATTTGTATAAAATTTAATTTGTATTAATTATTTTATTCCCATTCGATCGGTTAATAAGATCTTGAGAGAGTGGTGAATCATGTGTTGTCCAATTTTTTCCAATCCCAATTTCATTATTTTAATATTCTCAACCCATTGTTTATTGAAAATATGATTCATGTCATGTTAGGTGGATATTTGTCTTCTAAATCTAGATTAACCATTTTTTAAATTTAATTAACATTAAAAATATAAATAATTTTTTATATCATTCATTCCCTCCCAATAATCCCACTACATATCATGCATGGTATATCAATGTAATATTTTTTAATAAATTAAAATCACATATTAAATCATTTTCCCATTATATCACCATGAAACAAGTTACATCCTATCACATTGTTGTGATCTCACAATATTAATCACTTTATAATTGTAGAACCCACTGAACTTGGTTATATTGTAATCCCATGAGATTCAATTTAACTATTCTTTATCCTATTTTAGTGGATCAACAATATAAGACACATAAATATTAAGACCAAAGGACTGATATGATTCTCCACCTCTGAGTCTTTGATGAATTAAATTTCGTCACTAAAAATCATTCAACATGTACTATTTTGTTATTTATACTTATCATCTCTAATAAATAAATTTATTATCATTATAAAAGATATTTCTTAAGAACACCCCATAAATATATTTTACCAGTATTTTAATAACATCATTGCTGTATAATAATCATTCTATGATATGTATACAAAATCATATAAATATACTCATTCCTACTCAATTAGTGTTGTCTTATTATATTTACCCAACAACACAATAATATATCCACTAACGATCATCACCGGATAAATCTATTTTTATTTTCATAAAATTCAATACCTATATGATCTGTCTCGAATCAGAAAAAAATTATTCTCTAATATTTATTACTAAAACATTTATATTTTGTTTCTTCTTTACCTTTGGATATCATGTCCTCTATGATTACTTATATAGCATACACACATACCTTATTGAGTATTCATTTAATTTTCTACATTTGACAATATATATTAGGAGGAATTCCCCTTCATCATATAATATCATATAAAATTTCCATAATATTAAATACATTAAACCATAAAAATCTCATGCACATATCTAATTTTTTTCATCTGTCATGGAAACCTTGTCAATTGATTGTAATATTTTCAAAACAGATGGTATGTACTAAAATGAATCGAATATTCTCTAAATTTAAACATCACAAATTTATGTAAAAGATAAATATATTTCCATATATATTGACCACTACATCTGACCCCATATTATCATTATCAAAACATCTTCAGGCTTCATATAAGGCCCCAGCCTTAAACCTTACTTAATCTTGAGATATTACAAGATTACACATTGAGGATCTTTTCGGGTTTAGAGTTTTAGAGAATTAGATCATAAAACATGCATTACATTCCACATATAAACAAAGTGGTTACATAAAGATAGTATTCTTCATTCCCATCAGTGGAAACACATTTAAAATAAAACATGGATTATTTCTTGACACATCCTTGACTCTATCATCTTATCATGTACCTTTCCCTTGACCTGTGAAAAACATTTCAAAAACTTGGGATGAGCATAAAAACTCAGTATGGGTTATAAAAAAACATGGAAAGGAAACATGAGTTCATATATACATAAGAATGAAATCATACTTTACCCATAAAACATAGGCACTTTAACATACCTCATAAAATCATGAATAAATCATAGAAATCATAAGACATAAAGGTAACTTGAGGCATTCATAACATTCTTACGTAGGGAGTAACCCTCTTGGTTACGTTTGGAATACCCATCACAGTATATTCCCTAAAATCTCTTCAGAGAAACCTTAACGTTTCACTCCATCGCGTTACCCAATGCATTGGAGAGCTATAACGGGCTCACCCGCCCTTAGTTTATCACGGAACCACCCGTCTTCATAATAATGCCCAAGAACCATAACATAATCATATCACATAAAACATGCATAAAGGGAACATAAAATTTCCACATTTCAATCACGAGATATCAATACAACACATTGATATAAAAACATTATGAAAACCATTTTCAATACTAAAAGAAAAGAAAAGTAAAACATGGTATTTATTTTTCTTTTAAAAAGAAGGTATGGCTTGTAGAGGAAGCTGAAACTCAAATAACGGTCACGACGGCGGAAAAGTCGTCGTCGCCGCATACGTACGACAAAAACATTCCCTTTTTTCGTTTAGTAAATGCTTCGTATAAAAAGATTCCTTTTGAATAAATGTAAAAGTCAAAGGGGTTTATACACCATATAAAAGAAATTTGTGTATAAAATAAAATATGCCTCAACGAAAGGAGATTGAGACGAAGTCCCATACCTCATATCCGACTTGACCCGACCATTCATTAATCTCCTGAATAATAAACTTGAGTTAATCTCTACTTGCTTATGAACCTTTCTCAAGTTCATTATTCCTTTTATACCATGTTATGAACTTCATGTAATCATTTAAGTTAATAATGTTCATTTTGTCGGTATTTGGTTATTAAGTCAAAAATAGACTTATTACACTTACATGTTGTTAATTTGGTCAAAGGTTCATTATATCCAGAATGGTATTCATGATTTAGATATCATATATGTCATATATATCCAGTACATACATTCATTTATAATATTACATAATCATTTAGAGGTAAGAAATGAAATGCACCGTTCATGGAGACGGTAAGCCGTACGTACGCATGAACGCTACTTCCATTTCTATTTCATAATTTCTGGAATGGAATCATAATTATATAAGAGTATATTATAATTCCAGTATAATAACATATATAATATCATTAACTTTATCCTTTACATATCACACATATGGTATTAACGAATCAAATCACTTTTAGGGGGCGGTAGTCCGCACTTCCTAAAATGAAGATATCGTGTTTTACCCATAATAGAAACCATAAAGGTATGCAAAAAATGAAATAAAAAAACAGAAGCTTAAGGAAGACATAAACATATTATATATCATATATAAAACTAGTTACATCATAATGGCCTCCTTTGAAGGTGTTAAATGAGTATTGAACAATCATCGTTTCGGGAGGCAGAATTTCGCCATCCACGGCAACCGTATGTTCTTTAACCATTTGATGTAGTTGTGTGAGAGTGTAGCTCAAATAAATATTATAACAACATCATAGTATATTGAATATATTGTTGTTGTTAAAAAAGAAGTAAATAAAAAGAGTTTAGGGGGTTGGAGAAGCAAAATAAAACAAACGAACATGAGAGAATGAATTACCTTTAAAAGTGTAACTCCTTTTGAGTTGAGCCTAAAGGCTTCCTTTGTAAGGATTATGCCCAAAGGGAATCCTCTAGGATGAGGATAGGGATGTGGAGAGAGCAAATGGGCAGGGGTTGGCCGAGCCAAAGGCTTGAAGAGTGTGTGAAATGAGGTAGAGGTGGGGGCCTTTTATAAGGGGAGAGGAGGGGAACTTTTGGAAAGTAAAGAAACATTACTTTATTTGAAAATGTGTTTCGGTTTTAAATGGTCCCACATTGATAGAATTATTGGATAAGGTGATAAGGGTTCGAAATACACTCATACAATTGGTTTTGGACATGTGTAGTTTATAGATTTTACATTATCTTTCTATTTTATTTAAATCGTAAAATAATGATGTCATCGCTGCATCATTATTATGTCATAAATAATTTAATTTATTTAATGTCTAAAAAAAATAAAAAAACTGCTATGATATAGGAAATCTTTTTATCTTTCCAATTCCTATTTATAATCAAAATTTGGACTTGTATAACCCCACTTAAAAATTGTTTTCGTAAAACATATTATGTTTGTGTCATTTTCACTTTAACATTAAATAAAAAGTAATTTATGTCATTTCCCAACCAAAGTGGATACATGGGGTCCCAAAGTTGACCCATGGCATTTCATGGTCGGCCATGACACAACCAATGAGTTTGGGACATGTGTCTAGGTCATTTCATATTATTAAACCATTATTTATACCTTAAACTACCCTAATTACCACTAATCGCGATTAAGAACTTAATAAGTTACTATTCACCAAAAAATTATTATAATCTCATTGAACCACATTTTACTTCTTAATGACAACCATGTATGTTGGATTTTCAAAATTAAATACACATTAGTGGTAAAATTTCATTTAACTAAAAAATCAGTTTGCTTGATTACCACTTAGTGGTTTCACTATTCATAAAAAATTGATGTTTTTCAGAAAATTACCAAAAATTCACCCTAAGCTATATTTGATATTCCGAATTCAAAAATGAAGTCCATTTTACAAAATTCAAATCATATAAGTCACATTAATTAATTTAATAATTAATTCCCGCTGCCAGAGCAAGAAGCGTGTTTTTACAAAACAATAATTATCAAAAGATTGACACCAGTTTAAGTCTAATTTCAAAGTGAAATTGATTCCAATGACCACCATTGGATAAAATGGTAAAAATATATTCTAATTTCACTTCAAAACCAATTCAAAACATAATCTAATCATATAAATAAATTAGATTAAAAATCATTTTTGATGTAAAATGCAGTATTTTTCACTATTCATTAAAAAATGAACATTGTCAGAAAAATACCAAAAATTCACACAAGGTAAATTTTGATGTCCCAATCATAAAGGATAAGTTTATTTTTACAAACATAGTTTAAAAAATTGTCAAAATATAGATTCAAAAATGGTTTGCCATCGAAAGGCAGTAAAACAATCTTTTAAGAATATTAGTGTATTCCATGCATAAGATTGTATTTATTTTCATTTTAAGCCTCTATAACACTATCTTAATCATTAATAGACATAGATAAAAATATCTATTATTCATTACTTACTTGGGATGTTACATCCTTCCCCCTTTTAGAAAATTGTGTCCCCGCAATTTATTTACTTATCGAATAAATGGGGGTACTTATCCCTCATTGCATTTTCAGATTCCCATGTTGCCTCTTCAATCATGTGGTTTTTCCACAAAACCTTTACCTGCTTAATCACATTATTCCGTAACACTTTCTCCCTGTGGTCAAGAATCTGGACCGGTTGTTCCTCATAAGATAGGTTCTCTTCCAGCTGAACTATCTCTGGACTCAAAACATGAGATGGATCTGGCATATACTTTCTCAACATCGAAACGTGAAAAACATTGTGTACCTGAGATAAACTCTGAGGTAAAGCCACTCGGTATGCAACTGATCCAACTCTTTCCAGAATTTCGTATGGTCCAATGAACCTTGGACTCAACATTCCTTTCTTACCAAATCTCATCACACTTTTCCAAGGAGAAACCTTGAGAAAAACATGATCACCTACCTTGAAAGATAGATCCTTCCTCCGGTTATCCGCATAACTCTTCTGCCTGCTCTGAGCTGTTCTCATGTGTTTCTGAATCAACTGAAATTTTTCTGCCAACTCTTCTACCAATTCTGGTCCCATCAACTTTCTTTCACCCACTTCATCCCAGAAAGCTGGAGTTCGACACCGCTTCCCATATAATGCCTGAAATGGTGCCATCTGTATACTGGAATGAAAACTGTTATTATATGAAAACTCAACCAAAGAAAGATGTTGGTCCCAACTTCCCTGATAATCCATAGAAAAAGCTCGTAGCATATCCTCCAATGTCTGAATTGTTCGTTCTGACTGCCCATCTGATTGAGGATGAAAAGCTGTACTAAAATTTAATTCAGTACCCAACGACTTCTGAAGGCCTTTCCAAAAGTTAGAAGTAAACCTGGGATCACGATCCGATACAATAGAGATAGGAACTCCATGTAACCTGACTATCCCTTTAAGATACAAACGGGAATGTTGATCAAGAGAGAAGGTATCTCGTATAGCAAGGAAATGAGCAGATTTGGTCAAGCGATCAACAATAACCTATATTGCATTATTACCTCGAGATGTCTTCGGTAATCCAACGACAAAGTCCATGGATATATTCTCCCATTTCCACTCTGGAACTGGTAAAGGCTGAAGCATCCCTTTCGGTAACTGCCGCTCTGCTTTAACCTGTTGACATGTCAAACACTTCACAGTAAAATCAGCAATATCTCTTTTCATTCCATCCCACCAGTAATACTCCCGCAGATCTCTATACATCTTAGTACTGCCCCGATGAACTGAAAACGAAGAACTATGAGCTTTAGATAACAACTCTCTCTTCAACTGTGAATCACAAGGCACACACAATATCTTCCCAAATCTCAAAACACAATCATTATCAATGTTGAATTCAGGCAACTTACCTTTCTGAACCAGCTCTACCCTTTTCTGCAACTCACTGTCTTGCTTCTGTGCTTGCTTGATTCTATCTGATAGAGATGATCTCACTGATACCTGAAACAAAACAGAAGGACTTCCTGCACCAATAACTTCTATGCCAAAGTTCATCAAATCCTTAACCAAAGGATCACGTTCCAAACGCAACATTGTTAATGAAGCATTACTTTTTCCACTCGAAGCATCAGCCACTTTATTTGCTTTTCCCGGATGGTAATGAATTGTACAATCATAATCCTTGATTAATTCTAGCCATCTCCTTTGTCTCATGTTTAAATCTTTCTGAGTGAATATATACATTAAACTTTTGTGATCGGAATATATTTCACACTTTACTCCATACAAATGATGCCTCCAAAATTTTAAAGCAAAAACAGCAGCAGCTAATTCCAAATCATGTGTAGGGTAATTTACCTCATGAGTTTTCAACTGTCGTGAAGCATAAGCAATTACCTGATCATTCTGAATTATGACGCAACCAAGTCCTTTCAATGAAGCATCACTGTATATAACAAACTCACCATTCCTGGAAGGTAGTGCCAAAACTGGAGCATTCACCAATCTTCTTTTCAATTCCTGAAAACAATCATCACATTCTTTTGTCCAGATAAACTTAACACCCTTCCGAGTTAGCTTAGTCATTGGAATAGATAACCGTGAAAAATTTCTAACAAACCTTCGGTAATAGCCCACCAAACCAAGGAAGATACGAACCTCGGTTACATTTGTGGGTCTTGGCCATTCTTCTACAACTTTTGTTTTTGCAGGATCAACATTTATTCCATCTTTAGAAAAAATGTGACCAAGGAAAGAAATTTGTTGCAACCAAAACTCACACTTGCTGAATTTCCCATGAAGTTTCTTTTCTTTTAAGGTTTGCAAGATAACCCTTAAATGTTTTTCATGCTCCTCTTTACTTTTAGAAAACACCAAAATATCATCAATGAAAACCACCACAAACTTATCCAAGAACTCATGGAAAATTCTATTCATTAAGTCCATGAATACAGCAGGTGCATTGGTTAGCCCAAAAGGCATTACTACAAATTCATAATGGCCATATCTCGTAGGGAACGCAGTCTTCGGAATATATTCCTCCTTTACCTTCAGCTGATGGTACCCCGATCTCAAGTCAATCTTTGAAAAAAACTGAGCTCCCTGGAGCTGATCAAACAAATCATCGATATGAGGAAAAGGATATTTGTTCTTAACAGTGATATTATTCAAGGCTCTATAATCAATGAAAAGTATCATAGAACCATCTTTCTTTTTAACAAATAAAACAGGAGCACCCCATGGTGATGTGCTAGGTCTAATGAAACCTTTCTCTAATAATTCTTGCAATTGCTCCTTCAACTCTAAAAGTTCAATTTGTGTCATTCGATAAGGGGGTTTTGAAATTGGCTTAGCATCAGGAACTAAATCAACAGTAAAATCAACTTCCCGATCTGGTATTATTCCAGGCAACTCATCAGGAAAAACATCAGGATACTCATTTACCACTGGCAAATCATTAATCTGAACAGTTCCTTTATTTTCAACGACGTGTGCAAGGTAACATTCATTTCCATCTTTTACAAGTTTCTCGGCCTCTTGATATGTTATCAAAAGTAAGGGTTCATTCCTGTAAACAAACTGAAAGTATTTCTGAAAAGAAACTTCTTTAGCTCTACAGTCAATCTTAGCATGGTAAATAGAGATCCAATCCATACCCAGGATAACATCAAACTCAACTAGAGGTAGAACAATAAGGTTTGCAAGTAGGTTCTTTCCACAGATAAGGATAGGAAGATTCTTATAAATTCTTTTTGCCTCGACAATTCCCCCAGGTGTTTTTACCAAAAGTTCAGGAGTCATTTCTTGAGATGCTATTCCCATTTTACTAGAAAAGATTTCAGAGATGAAAGAATGTGTAGACCCCGAATCAAACAACACACTGGCATAATCTGAAAAAACAAACAAAGTACCCGATACAACTTCATTTGATGGCCCGACATCTGCTGAAGTAGTTGCAAAGGATTTCACCACCCCTTTCTGCTTGTAGTCTAACTACTTCCCATCACTCAAGCTCCTTTTCAGACACTCGTTTGCATACTGACCCATCTCATTGCACTTATAACATTTCACTAACTGTAAATCAAATTTGTTCTTACCTTCACCTTGTTCCTTTTCAGTGCAATCACGAGCCTTATGTCCCATCTTACCACATCGGTAGCACTTCCCAGAATTCAGAAGACATTCCCCAGCATGCCTTTTGCCACATTTATCACAAACTGGAAACTTCGTTCTCTTACCATCAGACATTTTTGAAGAATTCTTACCTTTGTCCTGCCACCTCGGTCTCTTCTTCTGCTCGTTGTTATAGAACACTTGGTCATCGGAAAACTCCATTTCCACCTTCTCACCACATCGAACAAGCTTTTAATAACTTTTAAACTCACGAGAAGCTAATTCCCTTCGATACTTTGGCTTTAATCCTGAGTAAAAATGATTGATTTTACTATCAAGGTCCCGGATAAAATTTGGAGCATACCTTTCCAATCGAGTGAACCTTTCTTCATAGGCAGCCACTGAGTCTTCCTCTTGCCTCAATTCCAAGAATTGCTTTTCCATCCTAAGTCGAACAGCCTTAGGAAAATACTTCTCAAGAAACATACCTTTGAATTCATCCCAGTCAAGAGAATCAATCTCATCGGCGTCCCTGATATTTTTAACCACAGACCACCACTGATCTGCTTCACCCTCCAAGCGGTAAATAGCAAGACTAACCTTTTGATTGTATGAACACCCCATGACATCAAAAATCTTCTCCAGTGCTTTAATCCACCCTTCATCTAGCATAGGGTCAGATGATCCTCTGAATGACGGTGGATGTTGCCTCATGAAATGTTCCACCACTGACATGTTCCTCTGCGGTTGATCTGGCTGATCTCGTGCATGGATACCACCACCATTTATCGCTTGAGTCAACTGCGCCATTACTGCAACAAACTGTTCAGTTCCAATTACGACCATTTCTGGATGCTGATTCGGAAGGTTATTTCCTTCTGTATGCCTTCCTAGCACTGCTTCCCTGTTTCCTCTGTGGAAAACCATTCTGAACAAACATGTCTTAGATGAAGCAACATGGTAATCTTTAAATGCTATATCATTTCGAAAAAAATATTTTAGGATAATCATTTAATAGAATTCTAACTCCTAAAGTTATCTAAACCGACCTCTGATACCAACTATAAGGCCCCAGCCTTAAACCTTACTTAATCTTGAGATATTACAAGATTACACATTGAGGATCCTTTCGGGTTTAGAGTTTTAGAGAATTAGATCATAAAACTTGCACTACATTCCACATATAAACAAAGTGGTTACATAAAGATAGTATTCTTCATTCCCATCAATGGAAAGACATTTAAAATAAAACATGGATTATTTCTTGACACATCCTTGACTCTATCATCTTATCATGTACCTTTCCCTTGACCTATGAAAAACATTTCAAAAACTTGGGATGAGCATAAAAACTCAGTATGGGTTATAAAAAAAACATAGAAAGGAAACATGAGTTCATATATACATAAGAATGAAATCATACTTTACCCATAAAACATAGGCACTTTAACATACCTCATAAAATCATGAATAAATCCTAGAAATCATAAGACATAAAGGTAACTTGAGGCATTCATAACATTCTTACGTAGGGAGTAACCCTCTTGGTTACGTTTGGAATACCCATCACAGTATATTCCCTAAAATCTCTTCGGAGAAACCTTAACGTTTCACTCCTTCGCATTACCCAATGCATTGGAGAGCTATAATGGGCTCACCCGCCTTTAGTTTATCACGGAACCACCCGTCTTCATAATAATGCCCAAGAACCATAACATAATCATATCACATAAAACATGCATAAAGGAAACATAAAATTTCCACATTTCAATCACGAGATATCAATACAACACATTGATATAAAAACAATATGAAAACCATTTTCAATACTAAAAGAAAAGAAAAGTAAAACATGGTATTTATTTTTCTTTTAAAAAGAAGGTATGGCTTATAGAGGAAGCCGAAACTCAAATAACGGTTACGACGGCGGAAAAGTCGTTGTCGCCGCATACGTAGGACAAAAACATTCCCTTTTGTCGTTTAGTAAACGCTTCGTATAAAAAGATTCCTTTTGAATAAATGTAAAAGTAAAAGGGGTTTATACACCGTATAAAAGAAAGTTGTGTATAAAATAAAATATGCCTCAACGAAAGGAGATTGAGACGAAGTCCCATACCTCGTATCCGACTTGACCCGACCGTTCTTTAATCTCCTGAATAATAAACTTGAGTTAATCTCTACTTGATTATGAACCTTTTTCATGTTCATTATTCCTTTTATACCATGTTATGAACATCATGTAATCATTTAAGTTAATAATGTTCAATTTGTCGGTATTTGGTTCTTAAGTCAAAAATAGACTTATTACACTTACATGTTGTTAATTTGGTCAAAGGTTCATTATATACAGAATTGTATTCATTATCTAGATATCATATATGTCATATATATTCAGTACATACATTCATTTATAATATTACATAATCATTTAGAGGTAAGAAATGAAAAGCACCGTTCATGGAGACGGTAAGCCATACGTACGCATAAACGCTACTTCCATTTCTATTTCATATTTTCTGGAATGGAATCATAATGATATAAGAGTATATTATAATTCCAGTATAATAACATATATAATATCATTAACTTTATCCTTTACATATCCCACATATGGTATTAACGAATCAAATCACTTTTAGGGGGCGGTAGTCCGCACTTCCTAAAATGAAGATATCGTGTTTTACCCATAATGGAAACCATAAAGGTATACCCAAAATGAAAAAAAACCGAAGCTTAAGGAAAACATAAACATATTATATATCATATATAAAAATAGTTACATCATAATGGCCACCATTGAAGGTGTTAAATGAGTGTTGAACAATCATCGTTTCGGGAGGCAGAATTTCGCCATCCACGGAAACCGTATGTTCTTTAACCATTTGATGTAGTTGTGTGAGAGTGTAGCTCAAATAAATCTTATAAAAACATCCTAGTATATTTAAGATACTGTTGTTGTTACAAAATATGTAAATAAAAAGAGTTTAGGGGGTTGGAGAAGCAAAATAAAACAAACGAACATGAGAGAATGAATTACCTTTAAAAGTGTAACTCCTTTTGAGTTGAACCTAAAGGCTTCCTTTGTAAGGATTATGCCCAAAGGGAATCCTCTAGGATGAGGAGAGGGATGTGGAGAGAGCAAATGGGCAGGGGTTGGCCGAGCCAAAGGCTTGAAGAGTGTGTGAAATGAGGAAGAGGTGGGGGCCTTTTATAATGGGAGAGGAGGGGCACTTTTGGAAAGTAAAGAAACATTACTTTATTTGAAAATTTGTTTCGGTTTTAAAAGGTCCCACATTGATAGAATTCGTGGATAAGGTGATAAGGGTTCGAAATCCACTCATCCAATTGGTTTTGGACATGTTTAGTTCATAGATTTTACATTATCTTTCTATTTTCTTTAAATCGTCAAATAATGATGTCATCGCTGCATCATTATTATGTCATAACTAATTTAATTTATTTAATGTCTAAAAATCATAAAAAAACTACTATGATATAGGAAATCGTTTTATCTTTCCAATGACTATTTATAATCAAAATTTGGACTTGTATAACCCCACTTAAAAATTGTTTTCGTAAAACATATTATGTTTGTGTCATTTTCACTTTAACAATAAATAAAAAGTAATTTATGTCATTTCCCAACAAACGTGGATCCATGGGGTCCCCAAGTTGACCCATGGCATGTCATGGTCGGCCATGACACAACCAATGATGTTGGGACATGTGTCTAGGTCATTTCATATTATTAAAGTATTATTTATACCTTAAACTACCCTAATTACCACTAATCGCGATTAACAACTTAATAAGTTACTATTCACCAAAAAATTATTATAATCTCATTGAACCACATTTTACTTCTTAATGACAACCATGTATGTCGGATTTTCAAAATTCAATACACATTAGTGGTAAAATTTCATTTAACTGAAAAATCAGTTTGCTTGATTACCACTTAGTGGTTTCACTATTCATCAAAAATTGAAGTTTTTCAGAAAATTACCAAAAATTCACCCTAAGCTATATTTGATATTCCGAATTCAAAAATGAAGTCCATTTTACAAAATTCAAATCATATAAGTCACATTAATTAATTTAATAATTAATTCCCGCTGCCAGAGCAAGAAGCGTGTTTTTACAAAACAATAAGTATCAAAAGATTGACACCAGTTTAAGTCTAATTTCAAAGTGAAATTGATTCCAATGACCACCATTGGATAAAATGGTAAAAATATATTCTAATTTCACTTCAAAACCAATTCAAAACATAATCTAATCATATAAATAAATTAGATTAAAAATCATTTTTGATGTAAAATGCAGTATTTTTCACTATTCATTAAAAAATGAACATTGTCAGAAAAATACCAAAAATTCACACAAGTTAAATTTTGATGTCCCAATCAATAAGGATAAGTTTATTTTTACAAACATAGTTTATAAAATTGTCAAAATATAGATTCAAAAATGGTTTGCCATCAAAAGGCAGTAAAACAATCTTTTAAGAATATTAGTGTATTCCATGCATAAGATTGTATTTATTTTCATTTTAAGCCTCTATAACACTATCTTAATCATTAATAGACATAGATAAAAATATCTATTATTCATTACTTACTTGGGATGTTACACTTCATCTTGAAGAAAATCCAACTGTGGATCTCTTAAAAAATATCCACACAATATATATTTTTGTGGAGTTTATTCATTTCATAGATTCCTAATATGTTTTCTCCATATCATATGGGTAAATAAAATATCATCTCAAATAAATTAAATAATTTTATTTGAGATTCAAAAAATAGTTCGATATCTTATGTATTTTCAGTTAATTTAATCTTGAGAATTTGGTAAATTTATTTATGCACAAGATAATATAAAAATATTATTTCCACATTAATCATCATTCTATCATAATTAATGATAATATTTTATTACTTCAATTTAATTTATGAAAATGATTGTTTTTTATTTTTTTATCTTTGATGATATTCTAATGAATTATCTTATTTAAAAAAACAGATTCACAAAATTCATGTATCTTAATATTTTTTTACATAATCATTAAGATACAAATATTATGGCAACCATCATATAAATTTTTATTCAGATTTGTTTAATTAATATCGGTCCATATGACTCTAATGTTGTAGTAATACTTGTTCATAAACCCTGTAATGGATAAAAATTTAATGTGTGAAATTTATATAGGTATAGTCATTAAAATATATACGTTATTGATAAAAACATCAATCATTTTCCTGAAATTCATAAAACATATTTAAAATATATGTGGTAGTTTTCTTTTTCTGGTAAATGAATATAATTATGTGGTTTCTTTCAGAAGAAAATTTATATATGTGACATTATACATGTAACACAATTCTGATATACGATTCCCTTATCACTCAATTCCATTTCCCTAAAAAATTGTTTAGTGGTTTTCTCTTATTAGAGATAAAATTCTCTTTTGTATCTTAGATTTCATATTTCAGAAGAGAAAATAATTTTACATTTCACTTATATTTAGATGAATTATAACACAAACATGACCTAATAGTTTCAAATTAAATAATATCATATATTTTGAATTTATAAAATATTTTTCTATTGGGAGGAAAATATATGTGAACTCCCAGTTCCCATTATTAGACTTCCATTTGAGGATCTAATATTCCAGAATATTGTAATGTCAAATTCAACCATCTTCAAGCCTACCCTTCGATTTCTCAGTCACCTAATATTACAAAGAAATAAAATAATTATAGTATTTATTTTATTAATTATTGATTAATTTAGTATGTTCTAGAGGCTTATAACAATATTATCACTCATAATAGATTATTCACTGAAACTCATCATTATTCAAATCTCCAAATTTATTTTTACCATTTATATGATACCATCAAAGTTATATGAAAAAATATAATTAAAATCCACCATTCGTAATCAAACATGAATGGTTTCTCTAAAATAATGATCATGAATAAGATCTCTATAGTAGCTAGATGGATTCATTTCATATTCATAATTCTATTGATGAAATCACATGAACATGGAATGCATAACATGTTATTATATCTCACTTGTATAGGTTCATAAAATAAATCAATATCAGTTCTACCCTATTTAATCACTAAATACGAGTATTTAAGGGTGTCTTGGTAGATTCCTACATGGAAGAAGAATATAAGGGTAGGTTCCTCATAATCATTACAAAGAGTGGTGACTCAATCAATCTTTGACGAAATGAAAAATATATTGTTTCATCATTGGAAAAAAAACTAATATTAGAGTGATATTTAATTGCTAAATTTGATTATTTAAACCAACAAAATGAAATTCAAAACATCAAAAATTAATTTCAAAATCACTTTAGAATTTGAATCATTCATCTCATACATGGTTCAATTATTAAATTATTTAATGGAAATGCTTCGATCATTTCTATCTTCCATAGAGAACTTATATTATTTGATGGCCTCATCACATCCTTATTTATAAATTATGTAATGTAGTTATTCATTTTGATCGAATATATTATGGCCTACATGAATAGATTTTTTTTTACCATTATAGGAATCCCCAGTGAGAACAGATCATCAAATTCTTTTTCAAATGAACAATAATTTTTTTTTATTTCAACTCAACAACTCTTCTATTTGGTCAAAAGAAATAAACAAAACATCAAATAATATAATAAATTACTTGAAAAATTTCAGACCCCTATTTTCATTTCCAAATACATATAGTTAACACCCACGGTAGATTTTTTACTAAAACACCTCCTCCATCTATGATCTAGGACATTTTTAGACTTTATGATGATTCATAAAAGTTATATGGAACACTATTTTTAGAATATACTATGTGTGATAAATTTTGGAATATTTATTCATTAATAAATAGCTACTATAGCATAACCCTATAATCTATATTTCATTATTTCAACATACCTAATTCGATATAGGAAACACCAAAACAATTCCACTCAAACATGTAATTTTGTATCATGATGATCATTTTATTCAATTTTTTTAATTTTGAAAACCAAATTCAATATGTCTATATAGGTATTCAATTATGGAATGATTCAATAATTCATTATCAAAGATTTTATGAGATTGTATATTATTTTCCATGAAATAGGTGGGAATCTAATCTTCTAACACACACTTCAATATAATTGTTGACATACTAATTTGAATCCAAAACCATTACAAAAAAACAAAACATCAATAATCTACTTTGAATTTTTTATCAAAACCTTTAATGTCTAATCAATATTAATATAGGGTAATAATTTTTTGGAATTCAATCATTCACTCAATATTTTAGATAATAAATACAATAGGATGGAAGAGATTATCCCACTATTATAGACAGAAATATGTTAGTGAAATTACCATTAATAAAATTATTATATTAATATTGTCTTAGTTATATGTTAACACTCTTTCTAAATCCATTAATTATATCCATGTGATAGATAGATACCATAAGATGCCTATAATAACTCCATAATCCTAACAAATATAAGATTACTTGTTCTATCATTGTGTAAATAAAGTCTTTAATTTATAAAATTAGGTGGAACCTTATCTAGCATTAAAACAGATCCAACTCACACATTACCTAATTGGGTGTTATTGAAATATATATGATATAATTTTCATAACACATTGATCACCTAATTAAAAAAATCAACATATTTCATTCGAGATATTTTATATCCCATATAGTTAAACAATCACTACCTCTCGCCATAAAAAAATATTACAAGTCCTTATAAAGATAGAATAATGAGAAAAATTCCACATCATTTAATTCATAAGGGGATATCTGTAACGTCTATGACCTTAGTAGGTGAGAGTCAGTGGTAATTTTCGTACAAAGACATATATACAAGATATAACATCACCAAGGATCAATCAGTTTAGTACTCTTGAGAAAACTAGATACAAACAATGTTATATCATTCTATTTTTAAATAAACATAGAATATTAAAAACGTAAAATAAAATACATCCACATCACTTTTTCAAATGTTTCATCTTTACAATATAGGGAATTAAAAAATAAAAGGGTGAACTCAAATGATATGTAAGGTAAATTTATAGTGAAAACATAAATCAATAAAAATAAAATCAAATAAATTATGCATAATCAATATGGAATAGTGAATAACTAAATAATGTAGTCTATTAATAATCTTGGAAAGGAAATGCATCAATAAATTTTTCTATAGTGAAAATACCCACGATAATGATAAAAGAATGTTGAATGAATGAAATTCATTATTATTCATGCCAGGTATCTAGATCACTTTCAATCACACCATCATGGTTGTGTAATTATTTTGGTATATACACATCTAATTATTTTTGAAGCAAACAACAACATTTTTCACCAACATTTATTCTCATTAGACCTATCAATGAATCACGTGGCTATAATATCATGCCCCAAAAATCACTTCTTTTCTAAATAAGAATTCATAATTATATATAGTTTTATAACAATATTCCTTTAAAAAATAATCTCAATGATTAGGAAATAGAGATTTATCAATATTTCAACCATCAAAGTAATCATTTATGTAAAAATGTAATACGACATAGACAATAATAATATCAATGATACAAGAATATATATATATATATATAATAGTAATATAATTTCTTGTGAAAAATAATATCATAGTCGTAGTATATATAAATCATATAATATTTCTAGGTTCTCAATACTGTGTCACTCTTAATGAAATTATAGTTGTGATGAAGTCCCTTGCCATAATTATTGAATAACTTTGTTGATTGTTTTCTCCTAAATATCAAACCTATATATATTAAAAAACTAATATAGATGTGAATTATATATATTTATAAAACTTTCAGTCATTCTGTAAGAACCCAGACCTTTTTTTCAGGTAGGTTTATTTTCTGTTAATTGTTGAGAAAAAGAGGAATTTTGGGAAGAAAAATGTTGAAGTTTTAGAGGCTGTGCAGGGGCGCATGTATAGCGAACGGTTTGTTTAAACCATGTGACCTTCCCAAGAAACCATTCACCCTTGACAGTGGGATCTACATGGGAGGTGCACGGTTTGTCAAACCATGAGGGAAAACTGTGCTTAGTTCCGGGAGGAGACAGTGGGCTTCGCACGAGTGGCGCATAGTTTTTCAAACCATGCGAGCATGCCATGAAAAGTCCATAGGAGGTACAGTGGAAACCACATGGTTGGTGCACGGATTGCCAAACAATTCGGGGAAACCATTCGGCCACTTAAAATTAGGGTTTAAATCCTTGGGCCACTCAGGATTCCTCATTTCTTCTCCAGACTCTATTCCACTCGATCCACACTCCGGATTTTGGGTTCTCAAAGGATGAAGGATCTCTTCCACTAATTTTGGAGGAAATTCGAAGTGATTTATTGGTGGATTGAAATTGGTTCTTCTCAGGTAAGTCTCTACTCTTGGTTCCTTTGAGTTCCCTCTAGATCTACATCTCTCTATACCCCAGTTTTCTATATCTACACCCGTTGTGTGTAGATATAGAATTGTGGTTCCCTCGGGTGTTGATTTCCAGACTTATGGACATTATGGAAGGAGGTTTAGACCATTTCTGTTGGTGCAATATCCATTTTTGATGAGGAGGAATTGTTTGTGGATCGTTTTCATCAGAACCCTAAAGGTAGGTGGTTTATCCCTTTCGGTTTAAGGTCTTTGAATTGTTGTGAAAAATCGCCAATACCCATGAATGGGGTATTGCGTGTTACTATTTTATCCCTCTTGATTGACTGCTTTCTTGAATGCTAGAGTGGAGTATTTTGAATATGATTTGGGAAAATTTCTATGCTTTTGATGTTTTTCCCATTCATGTTTGATATGACCGTTTGGTTTAGTTTCACATGTTAGGAAATGACTTATTCCATGCCAATTGTTATAGGATGGTGTGTTGTGATCTTATGATATGATAAGATGTTTTCGATGCCAGCCATGTAGTTCATTAGGTTACGTTGTCTGTTACGTGATGTGATACTTTCTGATTTTACACAGGGCCGTGAGAACCTAATGTAGTAGACCACATGGAGAATGAATGTATGGGCTTTTCCAAAGTGTTTGGATAATACGATGTGAGACCATAGGTGGATTTGATGTTGAGTGCTTCCCCAAAGTTTTTTTAGTTCCTCAACCCAGACCACAAGGGGAATGATATGTTGAGTGCTTCCACAGAGCGCCTTTAGTACGATACAAGACTATAGGGGGGGGGAATTGACGGTGACTGCTTCCCCAGAGAGTATATTCTTTAGTTGAACTAGAGTGGTGATACTGTGTGTGCCTCCCATAGGGTTTCTAGTACTTTTTGGTTGAACTAGAGGGGTTAAGCTATGAGAACTACCCAGAGGTTTACCTATTTTTTTTAAATTGTGTAGCTAATTACCCATTATGGATTAGATGCTTGAAACTGTGGATTGTTTACTGTTGAGTGCATTCCTGTTTACTGTTTTTGTACTTTTACATGACATATATTAACTAACGGAGAGGCACATATCTCATTGTGGTTTCCTGATGGGATTTTGTCTCACAGCCTGTTTGGGTCATTCTTTTGAGCCCAAACTCATTATATAGTCACAAGTATAGATAAGGGAAAGATCTATTCTACTTCAGGTTACTGATTGCACTGGAGATGGAGAGAATGGGACCAAGACGAGGCTTGTGATACTGAGGATTTTCTAATCTGTTTTCCTTTTGTACTTTGTTTTAGTACTGTTTTCATCATTGTGACTTGTTTGGATGCTTTCCTAGACATACATGTATCATGCATCATTTATACATATTTACGCTCCAGTTGTATCTTTATCAGTCTTATGATATTTAATGCTTTTTGATATTTATTGCTTCCTATATTGCTTTTGATTATCTTTAGATGTGTACTCTACCAATGAGGGCATAGTTTCCCCAATATCACACCCAAGGACCTCGCTGCTAGTCAGCAACCTCTAGCATTTGTAGAAATGTTCTTGAGGCCATGTGACCAACCGGGAACGGGGCACCTCTGGGTGTCTTCCAAAACCGTGACGTTAAAAAGTGTTATCAGAGGCATATTTCCTCTTAACATACTATTTGGAACCATTATCTAGGGATAGGATAGAACAAGTACTTGGTAATGAGTTGTGCCTAGGAGTAGATAACCCGTGTAAATGGAAAAGCCATACTACCTCGTTTATTGCATTTTTATTTGGATTTCAAACATTATAGTGGATTTTATTTCACAGTTGTGAGAATCAAATACTTTGTGCTGTTACTATTGTTGTTATTTCGGATCTATTTTCTATCGCAACCCAATGATATGAGTGTATTCCATCTCATGAATGATATAGGAACTTGTAAAAATCACATTTCATGCATTCTTTCCATGCAAACTATTATGAATTAGCAATTGCATGTTGTTGTGATATACATTGTATAGATTATGCATGACGTTTTGATAGATGTTGTGATTGAATATTTTCTACAATTAGAGCATTTTTTATAATGTTTTTTGTGAAAGAATGGAAAACATTGGTTCCTGAAGTGTTATGGGCCCTCATGGACCTGAAATTGTTGGATAATTTCCTTTTAAGATTTGATATGAATTGTGTATGAATCCAAACTTATATTTGTGTGGAGTTTGGGCCCTGATGGAATGGAATTTGACACATTAAATGTTAGTTTCAGTGTTTCTCTAGGTTCTGGAGAAGTTTCTGAGGCTTACTGTTTGGAAAAACCCAGAATGCATGCCGTGTGGTTTTGACTACATGATGAATGTGCTGATGCACAGTTTAGGGAAGGCTTTATAAGGATGATACAGACCATCTAGGGAGCATCTCCACCTTCCCCGACTATGGGAGACTTGACGTGGGTTTCCCAGCAGCAACATCCTCCCACATTCTAAGGGGAAAGAGGACCTCAGGTTGCAGAGTCATGGCTAGAAGCCATGATGACGATATTCGAGCATCTGGAGATGCCTCCAGAGAGGCGGGTCAAGCTCGCTACCTACATGCTACGCGAATCTTATAAGAGGTGGTGAGATGTGATCTCATTGGCGGGTCATCAACAATTTATGGCATGGGAGGAGTTTCCGCATGTCTTTTATGACTACATATATCCAAAGACCCTGAAGGCCGACCGAGCCTAGGGGTTCATGAGCCAGGAGTAGGGTACTCTTTCTGTAAAGGAGTACTCCTCTCGTTTAATTGAGCTTCATCATTTCACACCCCTCCATTTTAGAGATGGGTTCTTCATAGCATGGAAGTTTGAGGATGGTCTCAGATGGGAGATCAGATCATAGGTGAATATCTTTAGGTTGACATCTATCACTTCCATAATCAACCAGGCACTGATTGCATAGCATAATCAGATAGATTTTTCAGCCGAGAGCCATGGCGGTTCCACTTCCAGGGGTAGTGCTTCACTAGCTGACAATAGGAATCTTCGAAGGGAGTCTACGCATGGTGATCCGAGCAGCGAGACACAACTTCAGGTAGCCAGGTGGTATGCTACCAGTGTGGGAAATCTTGGAAAATGAGGACGTAGTGTAAGAGGGACCCGATGGACTACCAATCATGTGGAAAGATTGGTCAACTTCAGCAGTTTTGCCATGTTTGCTCACCAATATTTGGTGACAGGGGTTCTTCCATGACTCCTCATTTAAGAGAATCACCACCAGTTTCTCACCAGTTTGGGAACTGGAGTTCGTCCTTCTGTTTAGGATGAGGTGGAGGTAGAGGCCATGGTGGTAAGTCAACAGTCTTTCAGTGACAACATGGTAGTTCAGATCAGAGCAGTCATGCAGGGCCACAGGGCCATGGTACATGTCAGGCTTCTGCAGTGGAGCAAACCCAGCCTGAGCAGGATCCCGAAAACTCTACAGTTTGATGTACGATCTTAGTAGTCTTTGTTTTATATTCTGATCTTTTTGTTACAAGGGATTCCCATATATTTATCTCTTTTTCTATTATGTAGAGCCTTGGGCTCTTTATCTTTTCCTCAAACGATACATTGACTATAGACACACTGTTGGGAATGAGGAAATCTAGCGTACATCAGTGTAGAGAGTTCCTTATAGAGGATTAGGGGTGTCAATTTTTATGGGATCTCCATATCCTAGAGATGACAGGCTGTGATGTCATTCTTGGAATGGACTAGCTAGTATCCTTCCATGCAGTCGTCGACTGCTACCGCTGTAGGGTGAGTTTCATATCACTAGAGGGAGGATGTTTTCTTTATAAGGGAGAGTGGGATGTTCTGGTGAGTACAGTAGGACCTGAGCATCATGGGATATGTAGAGTTACAGCTCAGATTTCTAGTCTATATCTAGATGACCAGTGGACTTCACAGTTATAATTTCCTCTATTGGTGGTCATTTCAGGGATTTCTTTCCAGATGACTTTTCAGTTTTTCTTTTGTAGTGTGAGGTATACTTTTCTCTTGACCTCATGCTAGGAGAGACACCAATGTCCATTCCACTTTATAAGATTGTGACACCTAAACTATAGGAGCTCAGGAAGATGTTGGAGGAGTTTTAGGAAAAGGGTTTCATCAGACCCAGTACATCTCGATGGGGTTCACCTGTCCTTTTTGCGAAGAAGGCATATGATACTCTTAGACTGTGTGTGGATTATTGAATTTTGACCCAACTGATGGTCAAGAACTGATATCCCTTGCTGAGGATTGATGATCTTTTTGATCAAATTCAAGGAGCACAAGTGTTGTTTAAGATTGAAATGACATTCAGATATCATCAGTTGCATGTTAGACCATCGGGCATACCACTTACAGCCATTCATAGCAGGTATGCTCTATATGTGTAATTGGTCATGCCGTTTGGACTCATAAATGCACCTATAGTTTTCATGGCTCTGATGAATCGTGTGTTTCACCCTTATCTAGATTATTTTGTGGTAGTCTTCATGGATGATATCATGGTGTACTCTCACACTCGACATGACCATGCCACCCATCTTGGGATCATATTCGGTACAATGAGAGAGCATGAACTATATGTCAAGGCCTCAAAGTGCCACTTTTGGATAGAACAGATTCACATCATGGGTCAAATTATCTCAGAGGCATGAGTTGCAGTAGACCCGGAGTAGGTGATAGAAGTAGTTTCCTGGGAGCAACCTAAGAACGTGTTTGAGATAAGGAGTTTCTTGGGGATAGATAGTTACTACAGGCACTTTATAATAGACTCCTACCGCTTAGCAGCACTGCTGATTGGTGTGACCATGAAAGGTGCGAATTTAGTTTGGTCAGATGCTTGCGAGAGAGCTTTTCAAGAGTTTAATGGAAGATTGAAATCAGCACTAGTACTGATTCTTCCAGATCAAGGGAATATCTATACAGTTTACTGTGATGCATACATTATTGGGCTTTGAGCAGTTTTGATGTATGGTGATCGAGTAGTTGCATACGGGTCTCGACAGTTGAGGCCACATGAGAGGAATTAACTAACACATGATCTCGTGTTGGAAACCATTGTCCATGACTTATGTTGTTGGAGAAATTATCTTCTAGGTGATCATTTTGTGGTTTTCACTGACCACAAAAGTCTTAAGTACATCTCACTCAGCGTGATTTGAATTTGAGACAGCGCAGGTGGGTCGAATATATTCAGTCCTTTGATTTCGAGCTTCCCTATAACCTGGGAAAATTCAACACTGTGGCTGTGGAATTGAGTAGGAGGACTCAGATACAGACAGTTCAGGAGCCCAGCAGTGAATGGAAGCTTAGGTATCTCTTTTCTGAGATGAATTTGGATGTGCACGATAGACAAGGGAAGACATTTGTTATTTCACGTAGTTGTTACCTCCACACTTCTTGATCAGGTACAAATGAGGTAGATATCTGATTCTGAAGGCCAAGTCCTATGAGAAAGAGTTTCATAAGAGGACCCTATTCTTGGATAGATAGTAGGAGAAGATGAGATCTTTCATTTCTAGGGACGTGTATGGGTTCCAGCAGACATACGTGAGGAACTGATTCAAGATATTCATTCCTCATATTGTGCAGTTCATCCTGGCGTCACCAAGATGTATCATGATCTTCACCTCCAATATTGGTGGCTAGGTATGAAGAGAGATGTTGCAGGTCTTGTCATGAGGTGTTCCACTTGTCAGCAGGTGAAAGCGGAGAATCAGCGACCAGAAGGTCTTTTACAGCAGCTACCCATTTTGGAGTGTAAGTGGAATGATGTCGTGATGGACTTCGTAACCTGTTTTCTAAGATCACCTCGAGGGAATGATGTTATTTGGGTTGTCATCAATAGGATTGTGAAGGTTTCTCACCTCTTTCCGATCAAGGAGACATTCAGTGTTGACGAGATGGGACGGTTGTACATCCTTGAGATTGTAAGTCTGCATGGAGTTCCACACTCCATTGTTTTAGACAGGAATGCACGTTTTACTTCTCAGGTAATGTCCCGCCAATTCTCATTGGCTTGAGTTTGTAATGAATCATTACTTGGACTTAAGCGATATCCCAAAAATGAAAAAGTCTTGAAATAAATTTCGAAGGGTTTCAATTAAAATTGGAGGATGAATTACCCATTAAGAAAACAACCAACAAACAAAGCAAACTAGATAAAAATCTCCCAATAACCACTATATGATGTATACTTTAAAACCAAAACAACACAACCATAATTTTCATAAAAACCCGACTAAGTGCAACAACAGAGTACAAAACCAAATTAGAGTAAATGACGGAAGGAAAACTACACGACTTCAAGAAGACAACCAAACTCCATGCTCCACAAGCTCCAAGCTCCAACATCACGAACCAGCCCAAGAGTCATGAGGTAGTTCTATTTATGTGTGACACTTTACCTATTCCAACATCCCGGTATATGAAATCTTCAAAAGAACTAACGTTCCATAGCATGGGGTGAGTAATTAAACTCTGTAGGTTTTCCTCAATGACTTCCCAACCTATGCCTCTAGGATAAAACATGATACCAAATGTATATAGAACAATTTATAAAAAAAATTCCAAAACAGTTCACAACATAGAAAATTCTATCTCAAATCCATTTTTCATCAAAACAACCAAGAAATATTTCCCAATCAAATTCACATTTTCATTTTCTCACCTTCATCCCATTTCACAAATCCACACAACCAATCATTTCACAACCCGTGAAATCCACTATGCATGCATCATTATGAAATTTCCATACTCATGAGCGGTCTCTCATCGATCAACCAATTCGTCACAAGGTAATTATTCCCCATGTTACATTACACTATTGGCACCAAGAACAAGGTATTATTTCAACCAAGCCTCATAAATACAATATGAAAGTCGACACCAAATATGCCCAAAAACCACACCATTTCAACCTTGCCAAAACTAATTCAATAAAACACCCTTTTATTGAAAATATTTTCCCACAAACCATTTTACAAATCCCGCAAAACAATATTTTAAAAACACTATTTTAAAATCAAGAAACCAAAAAAAAATTTCACAAACCGTTCTTTCAATTTCCACAATTTTATCAAAACCCATAAATCATCACTAAAGAAGAATTATAACATTCTTTGTAACACAATTTCAAAATCAAAACAAACCGATAAAATCAATTTGAACTAAGACTTCAAGTTCTAAGAAAGAGGAATCGAGAGTGAATCCACGTACGTCAACAAATTGGGTGAAACAAAAACACAGACGAAGAACACTCAGGAAGACTAGTTCAAACCTCCAAAACCCTCCATAGATCTCTTCTACTAACACAACCAAGACCAAATATCGTAATATTTGGCATCCACACCATTATATCTACCCCTAATGAGTGTAGATCTATGAAAATGACAAAATAGGAGAAGTAGATCTGAGTAGATCAAAGAAAAACGAACAAGAACGATCACATACATTATGAATTTGTCTTCGATTCCAATAGAAGCCTTCAGATCACCTCCGGAATGCTTGGGAAAAGGTTTCCCACCTTCATGGGAGATTAATCCTGAGTTAGGGCTTCATAGGATCTTTAAAAAAGGAAAATAAAGTCATAACGAGTTAGATCCACAATTTTAGGATCTAATTTAATGTGACCGCATGGTTAGTCTGCACGGTTTGACAAACAGTGCTTTAACCGTGCGTTGGCTACTGCATCGACCACCCATATCGCACGGTTTGGCCACACGGTTAGACAAAACATGTGCCGACCATGTGGAAGCCACTACCTACATGAAATATTGCTCACGGTTTGGCCGCACGGTTAGACAAATCCTGTGCCGACCATGCGACTTCCCCTTTGCCTCAAAACATCATTCCTAGATCTCCCGACCCTCCCATTGAACACCCTTAACATTAAAACCATGAAAAGCATCATGAAATGGGTACATACCAAAAACCAGGGGTAATACATTCTCCCCACCATTGGCCTTTCCATCCCCGAAAAGTATAAAACCATTGCATGACTGAAAGTGTTTTGGCCACTACTCCTTCATTTCTTTCTCTCTTTCCCAAGTCTCTTACTGAATCTGACCATGTTGCCACAAAACTCATACTATACCGATGCTTTTTTCCATTCAATACTTTATCCAACCTATCCAAAATCCGCACCGGTATATGTATCAACGAAGCATCCAACTCTAGGTCAACGTGATCCCATCTGATCAGATGGTCAGGATCGGGCTGATACTTCTTCAAGTGAGATACATGGGACAGATTATGCACTTCACTGAACTTTGGTGGTAATTCCAACAGATATGCCACCTTTCCAACCTGTTTCAGTATTTCAAAAGGGCCTATATATCGAGGATGTAACTTGCCCTGCTTCCCAAACCTCCATTGTCAAAGCCTTCGAGATATTCTCAAAAAGACGTGATCACTCACTGAAAATGACAACGGTCTTTGGTGATGTTCAACATAAGATTTATGATGACTATGAGTTGTCTCCATCCTCTTTATAATCAACTGAATCTTCTCCGTTGTTTCATAGACAAGGCTCAGCCCGACTAGTGTAGTTTCACCACATTCCACCAAGTATTGTGGAGAACGACAAGGACTCCTATACAATGCTTCAAACGGACCCATGCGTATCGAGACATGATAGCTTTTATTGTATGATAACTTCACTAAGGTTATATGCTCCTCCCATGATCCACAAAAATCCATTACAGAATCCCGAAGCATGTCTTCAAATGTCTGTATCATCCTCCTGGATTTCCCATCTGTCTAAGGATGATATGCTGTGTACATAGTCAACTGAGTCCCAAGGGATTGTTGTAATGATTTCCCAAAATTAGATTTGAACCTCATATCTCTATATGAGACGATAGACACTGGTAAACCATGTCTCTTTACAACTTGCTAGATATAGTATTTTGAAATATCTTCCATGGTATGGTCTTCAAGAATTGGGTTGAAATGGGCCGACATGGTTAGACGATCCACTATCTCCCAAATGGAATCATGTATCCGGACCATTATTGGAAGAATTGTAACAAAATACATTGTTATATGCTCCCATTTCCATACTGGGATAGGTAAAGACTATAACATACCAGCAGGTCACTGATTCTCTGCTTTAACTTGCTGACAAGTTAAGCATCACGAGATGAATTCGGCCACCTTCCTTTTCATGCTGCCCCACCAAAACTGCCCCTTTAACACCTTATACATCTTTTTTGTACCCAGATGTACAACCCATCTTAAATGGTGGTAATAATTAAGGAGTTTTTTTTTGAAAATCTATTGGTACAACCATTCGATCTCTGAAACACAAAACTGAACCTGCTTCTAGTTTCCAGCCATAAATGGTCTCCCGACCATTGAGTTTTAAACTCATTTTCAGACATTCTGTATCAAATGTTTGTGCCTTTCTGACAACTTTTACCAGTTCAGGAACAAGCGTAGCAGAAATGAAAACTACAACATCACCTTGGTTTTCACATTCCACATGCATGTCGGGTAAGACCAAGATCAACTTCCATTCATCTGAAGCTTCTTTTGCCAACTCAGCATACAACTTTCTCCTTAATGCATCGTCCACCGAATATACCTTACCTGGTGTATACATCAAGTAAATGTCAAACATTTTAAGATACTCCATCCATCTCCTCTGCCTCATATTCAAATCTCGTTGTGATAAAATGTGTTTCGAGCATTTGTGATCTGTAAACACAGTGAACATCTCACCAATGAGATAATGACACCATGTCTTCAAGGCATGAAAAACTATAGCTAACTCCAAATCATGTGCTAGTTAATTCTTCTAATGCACCATAAAATTCTTTGAACCATAAGAAACAACATGGTCTCCTTCCATGAGAACAAAACCCAACCCTGTTCCCCAAGCTTAATAATACACCACATACCCTATCCTGATTCTGGAAAAATAAATATGGGTACTGATGTAAGGAGAACATTCAACTCTTGAAAAGATCACTAACATTCCTCAGTCCATTGTAATGCACTATTCCTCTTTTTCAATGCTGTCAAAGGCGAAGCTAGTCATGAGAATTCATTGAAAAAAGCATTGGTAATAACCATCTATACAAAGAAAACATCTTATTTCAAAGACAATCTTCAGCGGTTGCCAAGAAAGAAAAGATTCTATCTTTTATGGATCCAATGAAACACCTTTCACAGAAATGACATGGCTTAAAAAACATACTTCTTGTATCCAGAAATCTCACATTGAAAATTTTTCATACAATTGATGGTCCCTCGTGATTTCCCACACTATCACCAAGTGTTTCTCATGCTCATCCATTGTTCTAGAATATACCAATATGTCACCCACAAACACCACAACAAAAGAATCGATATATGGATGAAATATCCATTTCATCAAAGCCATGAAGACCGCTAGTGCAGTCGTAAGACCAAAAGGCATTACTACATATTCGTAGTGTCCATATCTGCTTCTTGAAGGCTGTCTTCAAAATATCCCCCGTCTGAACTCGCAACTAGTGATATACTGACAATAAGTCTATTTTGGAGAACCACTAGGCTCCCGTCATTTGATCAAACAGGCCATCAATGCATGGAAGAGTATATCTATTCTTTATCGTAACTTTGTTAAGTTTATGATAATCCACACATAGCCTCAAAGATCCATCTACATTCTTTACAAACAAAACTGGTGCTGCCCTTGGAGACACACTTGGCCGAATTAAACCTTTTCCTTCCAGATCCTGTAATTGCATCTTCAATTCCTTTAAATCTATTGGTTCCATCCTATAAGATGGAAGTGAGATAGGACTGGTCCTGGAAGGAGATCTATCGTAAACTCCACATCTCTTACAAGTGGCAACCCTGAGAAGTTTTCAGGAAAAACATCAGGAAATTGATCCACCACAATCGGAAAACTAGTCATCGCGGTCTCTTCCAAAGATTCCAAAGTCAATGATGCCAATAGGTAAGAGATAATTCCCACCATTAGTTCCAACAAGCTCTTTGCACCTTTCTTTACCATCTTCCCTCCTCTGAAGAGAAGGTCAATTCTATCCTCCATCTGAAACTAACTGTTCTCCCATAATTGTCGATGTGATCCTTAAAAATTTTCAACCAATCCATACCCATGATTATATCATAGACATCCATATCCAACATGTAGAAGTCCCATTTCAGCTTAGCTCCATCAACCGTTATAGCACATGGTCTACACACGAAGGCTTGGAATTCTCTTTCTCCTAGAGGAGTATGTAGTTTTAACACAGAATGCATCATTTCAAGTTTTATGTGCAGCAAATTAGCAATACAAGAATAAATAAAGGAATGGTATGTGCTAGTATCAAACAACACTTGCATGATGGTAGAAATAAAAAGAATTGTACCTCTCACCGTTGACGGTTTAGACTGGTCATCCACAATCACCTGTTCTGCTCCATACAATTGCTTTGTTTCTGCACTTTTCTCCTTATTGTCATGTTGACATTTCCCTTCCTGATGTGTCATGGTATTCTTTGAATCACCATAACTAGCTTTGTTCTGCTGTCGAGGCTGATTTTTATGTCCTCTCCCTGTCGAAGCATAAGATGCTTGTGATGCATGGGAGGTATCACGCACACCCGGCCTCGGAGAACTACAACAATATCGATGAAGATGCCCCATCTTGTTGCAATTGTGACATGATTTTGGTGGTGTTGTACATTCTCGTATCATGTGGCCAATCACTCCACATTGAAAACACCCAGCATTCATCATGGGTCATGGAGGAAGATTCACCGATCCAGCCGTCTGATTTTGATTTGCACTCCCACCTTAGAACTAGGTGTCCCTCTCCCTCTTGTTCCCAGCATTAGAGTTCCCACTCATTCTGGTGGGTATAATCATACTTCCCCACCCATTACTCATGAGATGTCTCTTTCTGCTACTGTTGCTCTATTTACCATCTCCGTATAATCCATAATACACTGCACAACTATCTTTGAACGAATCTCTGATCGCAACCCTGATTCAAAGATGTGTGCCTTTAATGATGCACTAGCAGCTACTTCCGGTGAAAAGCACACTAAATTCATGAAGTTAGCCGCATATTCCATGATAGAGAGATTCTAATACTTTAGGATGAAAAAGACTGTCGTCCTCTAGTTCTTGAACGTGTGAGGATAGAATTGATTGTTAAACTATTCCTCAAATTCCACCAGCCCAGGCCCGGATCAACCTTAGCCTCCACCACTAGCTCCCACCACTATCGTGCAATATCCTCCAACATATATGTCGCCAACTTCACATTCAGAACTGCTAGTGTGCCGATGAAATCAAGGATACCATTCATCCTACTGAGCCACACCTTCGCCCTTTCTGGTTCAGAAAAAACCCAGAAGATGGGTGGATTCTGCTTCTAGAACTGGAAGGAATGGCCTACATGCCTTAACTTATCCCTTTGATTACCCATGTACACCGCCTGAAACACTTGAACGATACTCTAAACCAGCTCTTGGTTCACACGTGTTTCAGGTGCAACCACATTCTCTGCACCTTCTTCCGTTTGGTTTCTACGACGTCTAACGGGTGCCATTTCCTATACAAACAACGCACGCCGTTAGTCTCATTTCCTAGCAACTGAAGGCTTATCATTTCAATCTCTATTATACCATTATCACAACATCGATTTCCATCCATTTATAAAATAGATATTTTCTTTCTTTTGAAAACAAATCAATTTTCAAAATACATCAACCATTATATTTTCAAAATCATTCATTTGAAAACATTCTTAAAATATTCATAAACCATGCATTTGCATCAAACTGTAATCCATTTCTCAAAATGGTTTATGCAATCCTAGTGGGAATTCATTCCTCTATAATGTATGTCATGCTCATATCATTGGATAAACCCATGACAATGATATTTACAACATTCTAGAAGTGTATCCAAAACACTTATGTACCCAACACATAGGTAACATGTTGTTCAACATAAACGAGTTAGCTACGTCTTTTTTATGCTATACATTTCAATTTTCGACAATCCTACTCCAGTCTAAGATGACCACCCAAGGAATAGACAAGAATAAATTTGAACTCCAAGACCAAGAACGTCGATGAGTACTTATTAGGCAAGGACCGAACAAGCTGATACCATTTGTAATGACCTACGAATTCTCACTGGCTTGAGAGCTCAACGAGTCATTACTAGACCTTAAGCGATACCCCCAAGATGCCAAAGGCTGGAAATAAATGCCGAAGGTTTTCAAATACAATTGGGGGATGATATACCCTTTATGAAAACAACCAAAAAGCAGAGAAAACTAGATAAACATCTCCATGAAACCACTATATGATGTATGATTTAAAAACAAAACAACACAACCATCATTTTCATAAAAACCCAACTAAGTGAAACAATAGAGTACAAAACCAAAAAATAGTAAATGGCAGAAAGACATCTACAAGACTTCATGATGACAACCAAACTCCATGATCCACAAGCTCCAAGCTCCAACATCACGAACCTGACCAAGATTCACGAAATAGTGCTAAAAATGTGTGACACTTTACCTTTTCCAACATCTCGATATATGACATCTGCAAAAGAACCAATGTGCTAAAGTAGGGGGTGAGTAATGAAACTCAGTAGGTTTTCCCCGATGACTTCCCAACCCATGCCTCTAGGATAAAACATGTTATCACATTTATATAGAACAATTTATATAAAAAATTCCAATACAGTTTACAATATAGAAAATTCCATGTCAAAGCCATTTTTTCAACAAAACAACCAAGCAATGTTTCCCAATCAAATTCACATTTTCATTTTGTCACCTTCATCCCATTTCACAAATCCACACAACCAACCATTTCACAACCCATGAAATCCACTATTCATTCATCGTTACGATAGTTCCAAACTCATGAGTGGTCTCTCATCGATCTACCTTGTCATCACAAGGTAATTATTCTAGATGTGACATTGCACTTTTTTCACCGAGGACAAGGTCTTATTTCACCCACGCCTCAAAAATGCAATATGAACACACACACAAAGTATGCCCAAAAACCACACCATTTCAACCATGCCAAAACCATTTCAATAAAACACCCTATTATTGAAAACATTTTTCCCACAAACCATTTTCCAAATCCCTCAAATCCAAATTTTAAAATCACTAATTTAAAATCAAGAAACCAAAACATTTTTCACAAACCATTCTTTCAATTTCCACAATTTTATCAAAACCTGTAAATCATTACTAAAGAAGATTTATAACATGCTTTTCCCAACAATTTCACAAAAAAACCAAGCGATTAAATCAATTTGAACTAATCTTTCATGTTCTATGAAAGAGTAATTGAGAGTGAATCCACCTACCTCAACAACTAGGGTGAAACCAAACCACGTATGAAGAACACTCATGAACACTGGGTCAAAACTCAAAAAACCCTCCTTAGATCTCTTCTCATAACACAACCAAGACCAAATATTGTCATATTTTGCATCCACAACCTTAGATCTACCCATAATGGGTGTATATCTATGAAAACGAGAGAAGAGGAGAAGTAGATCTAAGTAGATCTAAGAAACAGATCAAGAACGATCACATACCTTGTGAATCCTGCTTCAATTCGCAAAGAGAAGCCTTCAGATGCCTACAGAACCCTTGGGAGAAGTTTTCCAACCTTCAATTGAGTGTAATCCCGAGTTAGGGCCACTTAGGAGCTTTAAACAAGGAAATTAAAGATAAAACGATTTAGATACACAATTTAAGGATCTAATTTTAGTTGACCGCACGATTAGTCCGCATGGTTTGACAAACCGTGAACTAACCATGCATTGGCTACTGACTTAGCCACCCTTCTCTCACGGTTTGTCTTCACGGTTTGAAAAATCGTGCGCTGACCGTGCGGAAGCCACTGCCTCTAAGACATACTTCACATGGTTTGGCCACACGGTTAGACAAACCCTACGCCGACCATGAGACTTCCCCTTTGCCTCCAAACATCATTCCATGTTCTACCGATCCTCCCAATCAATACACTTAAATTTGAAACCATTAAAAGCATCAATAAAAGGTTACATACAAAAAACCGGGGGTACTACAGCTTGGGTCTAGAAAGTGCTTCAGAAGGCTTTGGGTACATAGGTACTTTTGAGTACAACACCCCATCCTCGGACAAATGGCCAGTCTGAGCGTACAATTCAGGTGCTTGAGGATATGCTCTGAGCATGCATCCTGTATTTTGGAGGTTCTTGGGAGAAACATATATCTCCTTTGTAGTATTCCTATAATTATAGTTTTCAAAAAACTATTCATATGGAACCATATGAGGCTTTGTACGGTTGGCCATGATGATCATCATTATATTGGCCAGAGGCTGGAGAGGCATCTTTGTTGGGACCTCGTCTTGTTCAGAAGACCACAGAGCAGATAGAGTTGATTTGGAAGAGGATCGATACTACACAGTATTTTTAGAAGACTTATGATATTCAGTGGAGACGAACTCTAGATTTTGATGTCAGGGATCAGGTTTTTCTACTTTTCATGATGAGGATGGGACACAAGAGGATTAGGAGAAAGGGTAAGTGTTCTCCAAGGTACATTGGACCATTTCAGTCGTTGGAGAGAGTTTTTTTGGTTGCCTATCCATTGAAGTTACCATAAAGGTACTGGGCTATGAATGATGTCTTTCACGTCCCTCAGATTCGATGTTACATTTCAGACCCATATCATGTCTTTCAACCATAGGAGGTTGATCATGAAGAGGATAAGTCGTTTGAGGAGCGTCCTATCCGGATTGTCGATCATTTTACAAAGGTTCTCCGGGGCTAGTATCTTCCTCTGGTACGAGTGATATGCAGTAGGGGTGGGTAATGGATGAGACTTGGGAAAGGGAAACTGTTGTATGGGCTCAGTGGCCAGATCTATTTGGGGTTTCTTCTTCTACGCTGTGCAAGGGAAATTTGGGGACAAATTTATTTAAGAGGGGAAGTTTGTAAGAACCTGGACATTCTTTTCAGGTATGTTTCTCTTTTCTATTCATTGTTGAGAAGAAGAGGAATTTTGGGAATATTTCTTTTAAAGTTGTAGAGGCTGGGCATGGGATCACGGTTGGTGCATGGTTTTTTTAAACCATACGACTAGAAAAGGAAACCGTACACCCTTGATAGTGGGCTCTACATGGGATGTGCACAGTTTTTCAAACAGTGCTGGAAAACTGTGTGATGTTCCTAGAGGAGATAGTGGGCTCTGCATGGGCGGCTCACGGTTTGTCCTACCATGCAGGCATGTCGTGCGAAGTCCCAGGGAGAGATAGTGGAAACCTCAAGGTGCACGCACGGTTTGACAAACCGTGTGGGGAAACCATGCGGCCACATAAAATTAGGGTTTAAATCCCCATGCCTATCAGGATTCCTCATTTATTCTCCAAACTCTCTTCCACTCAATCCTCACTCGGGATTTCGGGTTCTCTAAGGTTGAAGGATCTCTTCCACTCATTTTGGAGGCAAATCTAAGGGATTTCATGGCGGATCGAAGCTGGTTCTTCTCAAGTAAGTCTCTCCTCTTGGTTCCATTGAGTTCCCTATAGATATAAATCTTGCTATCCACTGGATTTCTAGATCTGCACCCGTTGTGTGTAGATCTAGGGTTGTGGTTGCCTCAGGTGTTGATTTCTGGACTTGTGGATGTTAGGGAAGGATGTTTAAACTGTTTCCGGTGGTGAATTCTCCTATTTTGTGGAGGTGAAATTTCATGTGGATCGTTTTCATCGGTACCATAAAGGTTGGTGGATTGAGCCTTTCGGTTTAAGTTCATTAAATTGTTGTGGAAAATCACCAATTCCCATGATCAAGGTTTTTCCTATTACTGTTTCAACCCTATTTATTGGATTCTTGCTTGTATACTATAGTAGGAGATTTTGAATGTGTTTTGGGATAATTTTAATGCTTTGGATGTTTTGACAATGCATGTTTGATATGACTGTTTGGTCTAGTTTCTCCTGTTATGATATGACCAGTTTCCATGCCTATTGTTATACAATGGTGTGTTATGATCTTCTGATATGCTGAGATGTTTGGATGCTATCCAAGTAACCCTGTAGGCTACATTGGCCATTATGTGATGCAATACTTGCTGATTTTACACAGGGCTGTGAGAAGCTAGTGTAGTGGACCACAGGTAGAATGGAACTAAGGGATTCTCCAGAGTGTCTTTATAATACAATGTGAGACCATATGGGGAATTGATGTTGAGTTCATCCCTAGAGTTTTTTTAGTTCCTCGACGTAGGCCATAGGGGGAATGAGACGTTGAGATCTTCCCCATAGAGCATTTAGTACGATACAAGACGATAGGGGGAATTGATGGTGAGTGCTTCCCTAGAGAGTCTATTCATTAGCTGATCCAGAGGGGTGAGACTGTGTGTGCCTTCTATAGGGTTTCAAGTACTTGTTGGTTAAACTAGAGGGGTTAGGCTGTGAGAACATCCCATAGGGTTACCTATTTATTTTTCTTGATTGTGTAGCTGATTACCCATTATGGATCAGATGCTTGAAACTATGGATTATTTATTGTTTTTGTACTTTTACCTACCATATATTCATTGAATGAGAGGCACATATCTCGTGGTGGTTTCCTTCTAGGATTTTGTCTCACACCTTATTTGGGACATACTTTTGGGCCCAAATAGATTATATTGTCATAGGAATAGATTAGGGAAATCAACCTTCTACATTAGGTTATTGATTGCACTAGAGATGGAGAGCGTGGGACCATGCCGAGGCATGCAATGCCGAGGAGTTTCTCATCATTTTTTCTTTTGTACTTTGGTTTAGTACTATTTTCAACATTGTGACTTGTTTGGCTGTTTTCCTAGACATACATGTATCATGCATTATTTATATATATTTACACTCCATTTGTATCATTATCAGTCTTCTACTATTTACTACTATTGGAGATTTACTACTTCCATTATCTATTTTGATTATCTTCCACTGTGTACTCTCCCAATGAGGGCATAGTTTCCCCACTATCACACCTAAGGCCCTCACGGGTAGTCGGCAGCCTCTGGAATTTGGGGAAATTCACTTGAGTCCATGTGACCAACCAGGTATCTGGCGCCATTATGTGGCTTCCGATAATGGGACGTTACACATTCAACATTATATATTTATATTTAATTAAATTTATATTTTAAATGAAGCAATTTATATAATGATTCTCCAAACAATTCTTATTTTCTCCATGATTTCTAAATTTGTAAAATGTAAATAATAAATTTCAATAATTAATTTTACAATAATAGAATAAATGTGATTACATATTTATATAATATTTATAATCCATAAACTCCAACCATTATGGTGGTAATATTATTTTTTAGGAAATGTCTTCATAGGTGGATAACTGACATTTAATGGGACATTGTCATAAGACTGATAAAATTGAGTATAAAATGTACATATGTCCTATATATAACATATTATGGAGTGTAAAATCATTAAAATCATATAAATTTACTAGATAATTAATTTTATTGTATCTGTTAATCATTGTATTTAGAAAAATCAAAGGAGGAAGAAGAAAAGAATGATGAGTAAGGAAACAAATACACTTTTCGCAGTGTGGCCTCTCCTACACAACACTAAAAACCCATTGGTTATTGGAGTTATATGTCTCTTGGACATCACAAAAAAATTATAAGAGGAAAATGTGGGAGGATTTTGTTGGATCTATGGCTTTGTATAGGGTGGAATAATTGATATTCTATGGGAAGGGAGAGCGGTTATTTATACTTGAGGAGAGGGGAATCATTAATAAAAATATTATATAAATTAATATATCAAAGGGGAAACATTTAATTCTGAATTTTTTACAATATAAAACATATATAAATATTTCATAATGTTGATAATAATTTAAATTACCTTTTCATTTAGATTTATTAAAATATTTTAAGTTAATGTGGGATTAAAAAATTGGTATTTTATGGATTCACTTTTGACATTAGGTTTTGGAAAGTAATTTTTATGTTTTATAAATTTTATTTTGTAATTTAATGAATATTTATTAAATTTAAATTTACAATAGTGAACATGATGTTCTATTATTTATTATATAAATAATACATCATGAATGAAGTACTTTATGTTACACAGGTTATGTGATATCATTATTTTTACTATTTATAAAAAAAATTGAAGTATTTCATAAAATTACTTGAAAATAATCAATAGATAATTTTTCAAACATGAGTTCAACAATGAACTCGATATTTAGAAAATAAATTTCTAAATACGAGAAATTTTTTATTTAAATTAATAGTTTATTAAAAACCAAATATCATTTTTATATTTCTAACTGACTTTGTGACACTTTATAAAAATAATAAATTTCTTATAAAATTAACATATAATAATAATAATACAAAAAAATATTAATTTATGAATCATTATTCGAATATTTTATTTTAAATCATTATTTAATATATCATTTGTATGTAAACATTTATATTTGAAAAAAATAACTGTAATAAATTTTCCCTTTTAGGCATTTATTTACGTAATCAATGATATAATTATACATCATTTCCATTAATATGACACCAAAATATTATTTATACATTCATATGTGGAGTAATTATTCAAATGTACATATTAATATTTCTAATAGTCACATTTAAAATGCAACGGTCAAGTTAATATTTAATAGTATGCCACTGTATGTTTAAGCATGGTGTTATGTGCAACATAAACTATCAAATAAACAATATTTATTTAATAAGATACATAATGTAAAATAATTGAGTGTAATATTGATCCATCCTTTAGAGAAATTATAATTTAATATTTCATGAAAAATGCATTCTAAAAAATGAGGGTTTTTCATCTTCATAACATCCTTACGTTCTAATATTGCTTTATACATTTTATTGTTTATCCAAATAACAGTTACCTATCAATTCATATGATTTATCAGTACTTTCCATTTTGTATTATGAATCAGGATATTTTTTCTTAGAAATTCAAATCAAGATACATTTTTATTTCTTCATAGGTGAGTACATGTGTTGCATCTGACATGTACGTATTTAACAATGATACATTGAAGTCATCAACAACATCAAGGAGGCATTGAGGCATTGTTAAAAAGTAACCTAAAAATCTACATTTTTTTGGAAATTTAAAATGTTCTGATGTACATGGGGCTCAATTACCCTTTCTTACCAGTGCATATGACACCCTTCCATGGAGATACTTTTAGAAATACATGATCTCCCCCTGGAAATTAGAAATCATTTCCCTAATTTTTATCATATATATTTTGCATAAATTAATATTCATTATTATGAGAATGAATAGTATTTATCATTTTCTTTGTCTCAAAAATATGTTCTAGGACAATAAGTTTCCTTTCACCAACTTCATTCTAACTAGTTGGAGTAAGACATATCTTTCTATATAATTCTCCATGTGTTGCCACTTCATTTCTTGAATGGAAACTATTAATGTATGTAAATTATATAAAAGGTAAATAATTATCCCACATACCATTAACGTCAAATGAGAATGACATCAACATGTCTTTTAATTTTTTAATAGTCATTTCAAACTATCATTTGTATTGAGGGTGATAAGAATCAATCAAATGAATCTTGTTATACAAATCATTTTAGAAAATCATCGAGAATTTTTACATTAATCTAGGTTCTCGATCAGACATAATAGATAGAGGTCCATTATGATGTGTTAGATATGAATTAATATGTATTCTTTCTAGGTGCTCCCATGAAAAATCCTTCCTTATAGTGAGTAAATGTGAAGATTTGTTATATTGATCAAGAATTACACATATTGCATCATTCCTTATACATGTCCTTGGTATTCTTCTGAGAAATTTTGTCATAATTTAATCCCACATCCACATAAGAATAGGTAGATCATTCATTACTTCTATAGGATGACGTCTCTTGACCTTTACTGATTTACAAGCATGAAAACATGACCCAAATCTAGGAATGTACTCTTTCATATTTTCAATCAAAAATGTTCCATCATATTCGTATAAATCATGTTACTACCTAGGATTATATAATCTTTTGAGCTATGCGAATCATCTAATAGTTCCCTTTTTACCATATTTATTGATTGAACACATAACCTTCCTATAAATCAAATAACATCTATCCTCATAGATGATGTCATAAAATCTTACATCCTTAAGAGAATTAATTTCCTTTGGAATATTCTCATAGTCTGGTTAATATCTTTTTATCTTCTTTAGTAAATATGTCTTCAAAATAATTTGATAATTATTGATGTTTTATTTTCCTTAACAATTACAAAATACATATTTACCAAATCCATGATCATATGATATCCTCAATAATCATATAGGTTAGAAGTCAACATTCATTCCTACATAATTTATACTTTAACATATATTCTTTTCTTATGTGGCAGTGTATTAAAAAATCATAATCCATTAGTAACTTGAGCCATGTCTATTTCCTCATATTGAGTTCTTTTTATGTTACGATAAATTTAAAACTCTTTTAATCCGTATATATCTCACATATTGCACCATAGATATAGTCTCTCTATATATAAAAATAAAACATTATAGTTTCAAACTCGAGATCATTAGATGTATAATTGTTTTCATGTGTCTTCATTATCCTTGTTGCATATGTAATAACATTGTCATTTTTCCTATGAAATCAACCAGTTACATTCCTTGATGCATCACGGTATATTAAAAAAACATAATTTCCTGATGTTAGTGTCAGAACTGGTGCGTTGAGTAATATACACTATAATTCATAAAAAAATAAGTCATATTCTTTTTTCCATACAAAATAATCTACTTTACATGTTATCTAAGTTAATGGATTATCCATTCGAGAAATATCTTGGATGAAAAGAAGATAGTAACCTTATAAAGAAATGAGACTATGTACCATGATTATGTGTTTTGGTGGAGTCCATTATTTGATTTCATTTTTCATCATAGGATAAACTGAGATTCCATACTTATAGGCAATATGGTCTTGAAATAAAACTGTTCTCAACATGAATTAAATCTTTCTAAACTGTCCATATATTTATTTTCATCAATGAGACTTCAAAAAAATCCATATGTAGTTATCACGGACCTCATAGATTTTGGAGTATGCCATGATATCATAAATAAAAACCACAACCAAATTATAATGATATTCTTGGAAAACACTATTCATTTGATACAAGAAAACAAAGGGTGTATTATTTAGTACAGTTAGCATTTCTAGAAAATAAATATGTTTTTACCTAGTTTAAAATGATGTCTTTGGAATATCATATGTCCTCACACAAAATTGATGATACCCAGAATAAAGATCAACCTTCAACAAATATTGCGATCCTTGTAGGTTATCAAATACATCATTTATTTGAGGATAATTATAATTTTTTTTTAATATCTTTTATTTCTATATATTCAATGGATTTCCTCAATGATCTATCTTTCTTCTTAACAAAAAGAACATGCCCCCAAATAATAAACACAAGGGGGGAATAAATCCCATATAACTCAAATCCCCTATATGTTTCTTCAGTTCCACCAATTCTATAGTTCCTGTTCTATAATTAGTCTTTGATATTGTCCTTGGTTTAGGTTTTATATTAATGGTGAATTCTACTTCATACTTTTGGGGTGTCCATTTATTTATTTAAGAATTACATCAATATATTACTACAGAATTGATGTAACCTCAATGTGAATTTCACTTTCATTATCCTTATATGTTGTTTTCCATTCCTTCCAATGAATTTCATTCTGTATATATAATGGGGGTGGATAAATATAAGAATTATGTGGTGAATATTATTCTCTAAATACAATGAACTCTAAATCTTCTTCACAAAACATAATATACTTCTTCATTAAGTAAATTCTCGAAACATATTTTGAAATCCAATAAATACCCATGATTATATCAATATAAACCATTTCTATATTGGTAAGATCATAAAATAAATCCTATTATTGTGTCATATAGCAGAATAACCTACAAATTTGTTTTCCATTGATACTTCCCTTGCGAGTTTTCACTAAAAAATTCCATGTTAAATCAAAAGGGATATGTCTAATATTAATGGAAATAATAGTAGATATAAATTACTGTGATTAAATAAAGAATTGTCATGATATAAATATATATTAGTGTACCTACCCCACATAATTGTGTACTTCTACTTTTTCTATAGTGATCAGCTAAACCTAGCCATCTCCCCTTGGCCTTATCATTCGTATATTCCCCAGATTCATAGGACATTGATCTGAATAATTCCACAATTAATAAGATTTGAAGAAATAAAGATAATCGATTTTATTATTTCGCTTACATTCATTTTACCTATGACCATTTTTCCACACTTATAATAATCTCCCATGACCATCAATAATTTCCCAAGATGATTCTAGACACCATTTTTAGATAAATGATTTTGTTTCTCTCCCTTTAAATTCATTGATGCTTCAACTAATATGTAGTTATTACAATACATGTTCTTATCTTGATTTCCCTTGAACATATAATATCTCAAAAATTCCTTCATTGTTTTGATGGAACATAATATTATTTAATCATTTAATGAAAACCCTTAGGATGAAAGTTCCATTTGAAGACCGTGTTTAAGACACTGAACAAAATGTTAAATATTGTATTATAAATCACATATTTAATCTATAGCATATCTGGTTAGTCATGTTAATCTTCCACATACATCATAACATTCTCTTTTTCCCATTTTATAATGATATGAAAATTTCTATTCATTCCACCCTATATCTCATGAGGGAAAACTTTATCGAAGAATGATTCCATAAAACATCTCTATTCCATTTATTATATTTAATATTCCTCATTAGTTTTTTGGATGAATTACCACCATTGACTAGAATCCCCGATGGGACAATATAATACCACAACTAACTTATCATTATCATTATATCCCAGTGTGTGAAATATATTTAAGGTTCATGATACAATGCTCATCTACTATTGGATTTTTAAATATTTTGGATTCTATATCATGAAACAGTACCACATATGTATAGTATGGTTATTAGTCATAACCTGATTATGTTTCCCTAAAATGCCCACGAAATACTCTGCTCCAACACAAAAGATATTGACATAGTCTGTGGGGGAATCCCCTCATTTTCAGTAGTTATTGACTCATTTCGCTCAATTAGGCACCAATTCTAAACAATAACATAATACAAATAAGGTTATAAATCTTATTGGGTAGTTTTGATATATAAAATCACTTCTCCAAAATTAAAATTTTTTTGATAGATAATCTTAAAATGATAAACATGGTTTTTTTGGGGAAATGTTTACATTCAAATCATTCATAATTGTTTTGAATGAAAATTTGAATTATCCTATACAAATACATCGGGATTGTAAATCCATTAGTGTAGGATGTCTTGTTGTCATGTACATGTTTATCCTCAGTTGGGACCAATGCACTTTGTCATATTTGTTACCCAAAGGTACATTTTTGATAGATCCATGCACGTTTGTTTTATGTAGACATAGATGTATTACTAGGAAGACCCATATTATAGGCACCATATCAATAGGAAAGAATTTTAATCTATTCTTATAAATCCCCATACATATAAATGAATTAATCTTATGTTAAACCAATAATTTTACTTTCAATCACATCTAGGGTCTTCTCATGTTTTGAGCTTTAGATAATTAGTACATAATTCACAAATTACAACATAAATATTACAAATATGACAAATCTAGTCACATTGAATTTTTTAAAAATAAACTTTTTTAAAGGAATCATGGTTTTGATTCTTTTTTTTTAAACATCCTATATTTTCTATCATCCTATCCTTGTATTTATTATACTTTAAAAACCTTTCAAAACATTTCAAAAATAGGGATGTGTATAAAAAACTTCTTATGGGGTACACATGAAGGAAAAAATGTTATTCTCTCAAAAACATATAAACCGTGATTACTTTATCATAAATTAATACCTTTCACCTCTAAAAAGTTTTAAATACCCTTAGATAAATATAATCTCATTGTTTAATATTTTTTATTCAAAATATCACATTAAACACATATAAATCAAAAATAATATTTGAAGGTAACATGCGATATAATCATACATAAATTTAATAGTCACATAGAAATCTTCCATACCAAATGCATTGGAGGATATAATATAACCACAAATACCAAATTTATCATGCAACCAACCATCATTGGATTATCATGCATCAACCCATATTTTTTTTATCATGTGACCACCCGTCAAATGTCCATGTACAATTATATAATAATCAAAAATAAATCATAGAAATTATCAACATTTCACTTATACAATTTCATTTACATTTAGCAGAAATCATCTTAATATATTGAGATAGTCAATCCTTTTTTAAAAACCATTTTCGATAACAATATATCAAAAATGGGAATAGGTTATTTCTTTTTTTTCTATTAAAATACACTAAGGATTTTATAGGATGCACAATATTAATGAATGGTTCCAATGGAGGAGGTGCTTTTGTCATCCCATATGTTAAAAACATTACATTTTAAATTGAGTAAAATGGTTCATAAAAAAATATTCCTTTTGAAAAACTTCAAATGAAATAAAAATTCAATGTTGTTGGTTATAAACCATATAAAATAAGGAGGTTTATATTATCAAAATATGCCTTAATGAAAGGAGATTGAGAAGAAGTCACTTACCCTGAGTCTAACTTATCACATATATTCCTTGTTCCTCTTAAATAATAAACATAGGTAACTTTAAACTTTCTTCAGAACATTTATCAGGATTATTATTCCTTTTATATCACTTAATACTATTTTATATGAACTACATATTAATTTATGTTCATATCATTTGTTTTGTAAATGTTTGGTACATTAGTAGAAAATGAACTGGTCATTATGTAAATTATACATTTGTTCAAAAGTCCATCATCTCCTAAATGATATTCAGGATTTGAATAACAAATATACCCAATATATATGTATTTTAAATAATCTATAATATTTTGAGATATGAATGAAATGAACCATTCATGGATATGGTTGGCCATATGTAAGCATGGATACTACTTTCATTTATTTTCTATATTAAAATAACAAGAATTAAAATTTGTATATTATAATTCCATTATTAAAATATTTATATATATATTTCATAGGTTTAGTAATATCATCCATTATACATTACATGTATAGGGGGAATGAGTCATAACTCTTTGTGGGGGCGACAACCCACAATTCCTTAAAATAAATTATCATATTTACACAATATGGAAATCATTAAGGTATGTTCTAAATAAAAAATTACAAAACCATAGAGAAAATATAAATATAATATATATCACATATAAATATAGTTCCCATCATAGTGACCACCCAGATTTTTGGTAATGGTAAAATTAAAAATCATCATTTTGTGAGGTATTAGTTCATCGTACAAAGAAACTATATGATTGTCTCGGTTAGATGAAGGTATGTTTATGAGTATGTAGAAATTATATCATTAAAAACTTGTATTATATTAAGGATATTGTTGTTGTAATTAAATAAAGGAATAATGAGAGATCATGGGGTGGATAAGGATAATAAAATAGGGGTTTTGAGAGAAGACCATACCTCTTAATCAGGTAACTCTTTTTGGTTTGTGCCAAAATGATTGTTGAGTTTAATTATTTCTAAGGTAATGCCTCTACAAAGAAGGGAGTGATTTTTGGAATGTATTTGATAAAATTTTGTGTGATATAAGTGGCTTTGGAGGTGTTATTATGTGGGTATATGGGATGGCCTTTTTTAAGGGGGAGGATGGGCACATTAAGAACGTCTTGAATTATTAATTTTTATAATTTTTTTTTTCAGTTTCTAATATCCCCAATGTGATTTATTTCTAGGATAAGATGAGTATGGGTCAATATCCTATCATAAAATTAATTTTAGACATTTTTTTCGTAATGGTAACCATAAATATTGACTTAACCTTTAGTAATATATTTTAATACTTAGTATTTCTTTTGAATTTTTACATTATATGGTTAACATAGTTAGTATGAAATTCTATGAGAACATAAATTGGATCATTTATAAAAATTTTAACACAATAAAATTTAGTTTCCCATTCCTTATATTATTTTGACTATTATATCTTTTAATAATATATTATTTATTTTAAATTATTAGTTATGTAAATTTTAATAATATTCAATATTTACATTTTTAAAACTTTCAAAATAACATGATAACATCAAAGAATGAATTCAAATGTGTAACTAAAATGTATATGATAACTATAAAATTAGTTTATATCATTAATTATGTCAAATTAAATATATCATAATATTTATAATTTCATATCTCAATTAATTAACAATTATTGCTTTATCATTGTGTCATCAAAAAATTAAATTATTTATTTTCCAGAAATTACAGATAAAATACCATTATGTAGTTAAAATTTTTAGATGTATAATTATTATTTATATTATAAAATATCACTTATATAAAATTATTTTAAAATTATACTAGTAATAAAATTCATGTTTATGATTATTATACAATTTACATTAAAATAAATGTTATAAGTGTCATTTTCAAACTGAAGTGTCTCCCAAAGGCCAATGTTTCACCACCAAAGTTGTCTTGGCCTTCCATATCTCATTCAATAATATTATGACATGTGTTATGGTAGTTTTATATTTTTATCATACTAATATTACCTTTAATTACTGTATTTACATTTAACCATATTAATTTAAATAATAATGACATTATTCATCAAAAATTATTTTGAACCTATTCAATAAAATTTTCACCATGATAAAAATCATGCATGTTATTTTCTTTAAATTTAATTCATAGAATCTGTTAAATTATTTTCATCATAAATACTTTTTTCTGATCGAGAAAATGGGTTTTTAAGAAGTAAAAACCATCAAAATATTGACATTTGTTTATATCCAATATAATTGTGAAATTACTTCAATGAAAAAAATGGATTAAATTATATAAACATAATCCAATTACACATTAAAACCTATTAAATGGATAATATATCAATTTAAATAATTTATACAAAAAATGTAGTTTTGAATGAAAATGCAGTATATATCACTATTCATTAAAAATGAATTTTATAAAAAAGATAACAAAAAATTAACCAATGAAATTTTTTATGTCCATGTTATAAATAATATGTTTATTTTTTAAAATAAATAATATAAAATTGAGTATAAAAAGATATAAAATGGTTTCACCATCAAAATGATGTAAAAATACCTTTTAAAATAATAGAGTATTTTAAGCGTAAAATTAGATTAATTGTCGTTTTAAGACTTTAAAATATTTTTAACGAGTGTAAAAACATTTAAAAAACATGTTAAAACATAATACAGTATCTTATATTCATTCCTACCAATATGAAATCTATGCATTAAATACCATATAAAATTATAATATTAATGTTCTATTATTTTTCGGTGTATCTTAATCTTGTGTGGAACATAAGATTTCAGAGAAAATTGTTGTTGTGTATCAAGCATGATATTGAAGATAGAATCCCAATTAATGTAAAACCACTACGTAATTCATATATATTAATAGATATAAAAATGATTTATTCTATAATTACCTATGATATTTCATCCTTCCCCCCTTTTGGAAATTACATCCTCACAATTTTATTTACTTATCAAATAAGTGGGGATATTTTTTTCTCATAGATTTTTCAGATTCTCATGTTGCCTATTCAACCACAAGGGTTTTCCACAAAATCATAACAAAATAAATAAACTTATTCCACAACCCTTTCTCTATATTTTCAAGAATATCTATTGGTTATTCCCTATAAGAATTATTTTCTTCCAACTGAACTAATTATGGACTCAAGACATGAGATGGATCAGACAAAAATTTCGTAACATTGAAATTTTAAAATCATAGTGTACTAGGGATAGAGTTAGAGTTAAATCCATTATATTGGAAATTGATTCAACATTATCAATGATTTTATATGGTCTAATGAAATTTGTATTCAACTTCACTACATACTAAAACACATAAAAATTTTCCATCGAGAAACCTTGAGATAGAATATATCACCTAAATCAAAAGATATATCATTCCTTCTGTTTTTGACATAACTTTTCTATCTACTATGGCATTTATTTATATGTTATTGAATCAACTGAACCTTTCCCTCCATCTCTTCTACAAATTTGTTTCCCATCGTCTTACATTCACCTACTTCATCCCAAAATATGGATTCTGAAACCTAATTCCATATAATGCTTGAAATTGTTAAGTATGTATACTTTAATAAATAATGTTATTATAAAAAAACAAGAAAATAATGATGTTGATCCCAAAATTCCTGGTAATCCACTAAAAATGAATCTAGCATATCCTCTATGGTATGAACTATTTTTTTTTCTACCAATCTTATTGTGGATGAAAAGCTATATTGAAATTTAATTCAATACCCAATGACTTCTAAAGGCCATTAGGAAATCTAGAAGTGAACATGGGATCACGATCAGATACAATAAAGAGGGGGAATCCATGTAACCTTACTACCTATTTAATATAAAACCAATGAATCTGTTCTAGAGATAGTGTATCATGATTTGATGAAAATTAGAAGATTTAGTTAATCAATTCACAGTAAACCAAATAGCATTATTACCTCGAGATGTATTAGGTAATGCCACAATGAAGTACCCGAATATATTTTCACATTTCCACTCTAGAACTGGAAAAGGATGAATCACCCAAATCAATATTGGTCACTCTAGTTTAAACTGTTGACACGTAAAACATTACATGGTAAAATCAACAATGTATCATTTCAATATATCCCACCAGTAATACTTTTGATGTTGTCTATACATCTTAGGTTTTCCTAGATGAACTTAAAATAGAGAACCATGAGCTTCACATAATAGTTCTTTCTACACCTATTAATCATAAGTTAGGCACAATCTCTTTAAAAACCTAAAACCTGTCTTTATCAATGTTTTATTCAAGAATCATACCCTTCTGAACCATTTCTACCTTTTTATATAACTCATAGTCTTCCTTATGTGTTTTAGTAATTTTTTCCAAAAGAGACAATTTCATTAAAACCTGAAACAAAACACATAAATTTCTTTTACCAAAAAATTACATGATAAAGTTCATCAAATCATTAATTAGGGGTCATGTTACAACCATAACATGGTTAATTCAGAATTGATTTTTTTACTCCAATATGCATCCTTTTTTTCTCTTCAAGGGTGGTAATTAATCGTCCACTAATAATTGTTAATTAATTATACCAATATCATTTTTATCATGTTTAATTATTTCTGAGTAAATATATTCTTCAAACCATTTTGATCAGTATATATTTCACACTTTAAACCCTTAAAGGATGCCTCCAAATTTTTAAGGCAAAAATAAAAACAGCTTATTCCAAATCATTCAAAGAGTAATTTAACATATGGGGTTTCAACTAACGTGAAGAATAAGTAATTACCCAATAATTCCTCATTAGTACAAAACAAAGCCATTAAAATTAAGTGTCACTATTAATAACAAACTCACTATTCCTAGAAGGTAGGGGAAAATGGAGATTTTACCAATCTTCTTTTCAGTTCTTAAAAATAATCATCACATTCTTTTTTTCAGAAGATCTTAACCCTTTTACGTGTCAACTTATTTAGTGGGATATATATAAAAGAAACGGTGTCAAAAAATATCAATAAAAACCTAATAACCTATGAAAAAAATAAATATATATGATATTGACAGGTCTAGGCTACTCTTCAACAATGTTTTTTATAAGGATCAATTATTATACCTTCATTAGAAACAAAATGTCGAATAAATGAAATATGTTGCATCCAAAATTCAATATTACTAAACATTCCATAATTTTATTTACATTATGGTTTCCAAAAATTTCCTAAGTGACTGTCATGTTCATACAAACATTTTGAATATATTTAAATATCATATATCAGCATAACACAAAACTGATCCGAAAATTGATGAATTTTTCCATTCATGATATTAATAAATACATCAGGTACACTAAATAACCCAAAGGGCATATCTATATACTCATAGTGTCCATCTCTCGTAAATAAATTTGACTTCGGGATTTTCATCATCTTTTAGCTTCAATTATTGGTACCCAGACACAAAATAAATCATTTAAAATTATTGAACATTTTGGATCTAATCAAACAAATCACTTATATGAGGTAAAGGATAATTTTTCTTAGTAATGATGTTATTCAGGGCATTACAGTCAATACATAATCTCATATAAACATATTTTTTTCACATGTAAAACTAAAGAACCTCGTGGTAATGTTCTAGGTTGAATAATAACTTTATCATGTAATCATTACAACTCATTTTTCAATTCCACCAATTCAACTGGTTCCATTCGACAAGGTGGTATCAAAATAGTCATAACAGCATGAACTAAATAAAAAGTGAGTTCAACCTCTCTATTAGAAAAAATATCAAAACAATTCATCATCAAAAACGTCCATAAGTTCTGTTACTATTAGAATGTCACTAATCAGAAAAGTATTATTTCTTTTCAACAACATGATCCAGATAACATTCACTGCCATATTTAATAAATCTTTTATCTTATATGTATGTTATAAATGGTATGAAATCATTTAATAATACATTCTTGGAATTGAAATTTATTTTATCATGATAAACTAAAATAAAATCCATACCCAAAAGGATATGAAATTCCACTATTGGTAGTTTAACATGATTTGTATGAAATACCATCCATTTAATGTTAAAAGGAAGATTCAAATAAATCTATGTTTCTCTAATGCATCCACCTTGGGGTTTCACAAAAGCTTTATATCACATTCATGAGGTGATAATCCCAATTTACATGAAATGCTCTTATAAATGAATGAATGTGAATATCCAGAGTCAAAAAATGGTTTGAATAATTTGAATAGGCATGTAAAATACCTTTAACCACTTCATTTGATGGTCCCACAACATCCATAGTAGTAGAAAATGATTTCTTAATGCACTTCTGCCTTCAATATTGATAGTTTCTACCATGTGTAATTTACATTGGACACACATTGGCATAATGTCCAAAATCATTGCATCTAAAACATGTTACCAATAGATTTTTATTGTCTTCTTGATTATCTACATTATAGTTACCAGTAAAAAGACCGGTTTCACCTCATTTAAAGAATTTCCTAGACATTGAGTGACATTCTACATGATGATTTTATCCCACATCTCACAAGATGGGTATATTGTTTTCGTACCACTAGAAGTATTTTGGTGAATACATTCACATTGTTAGCCAATTTTACCACTTCTTTTTCGTTCTATAATGGAACACCTGATTATCATAAAACTCTATTTCTACCTTCTTAGCACATCGTACATGTCTCTCATATCTTTTGAAATCACGATATGCTAATTCATGTTGTATCTTCGAATCAATCAAGATTAAAACGTAATTATCTTACTATCTATATCCCAGATAAAATTTTGGATGACACTTGCAAAAAATGTAAAATTTTCTTCATATACGGCCAATGGTTTATCATAGTTTTTTCCTTAATTATAATAATTCTTTCAATACTATGTCGGACATACATATGAAAATATATATCAAGGAATATGTTCTTAAATTTATCCAATTCCATGGTTTATATCTCTTTACATTCAATAATATTTTTTACTATTGACCACCACTGATTGGCTTCACCTTCCAAATGATAAACACCCGGTCTCATATTTTGATTTTTTGAACACCCTATTACATAATAAATATTCTCCAGTGCATTAAACAACCCTTCAACTTGCGTAGGGTCAGATGATACTCTGAATAATGACGTACATTGCCTCATTAAATTCTCTACTACCAAATTTTTCCTCTTTGGTTGGTCAGATTGATCTTGTGTATAGACACCACAACCATTTATCACCAGATTCCACAAAGACATCACTACAATAAACAATTCCATCCAAATTTAAACCATATAAAGATACTAATTTGGATGGTTTTTTTCCTCTGTATACCTTCCCATCCAATTTTCCATGTTTCCTATAAAAAACCATTTTCAACAGATATATCATTTCCAAAGAAATATTCCAATCTTCAAATTCAATATCATTTCAAATTCTACATAATGTAAAAATTATTTATGGATATTCTATTAACAATATTCAAACTCTTAATGTTATCTAAACATATCTCTGATACCAACAATAAGGCCCCAAACATAAAACATTACTTAATAATGATTTAACTCAATAATTGTACTTTCAATCAGATCTAGTATCTTTTCGGGTTTAGAGATTTAAATAAACATTCCTTATTTTATACATAAAAATGTAAATATTTTCAGGTCGAAGCATTTACTCACTATACATGACTTTTTATAAAACAAATCTCCTTAATGAATCTTGTTTTCTATTCATGTTCAAACATCCTATCTTATCCATGATCTCATCAATGTCTCTATTCTCCTTTAAAATCCAATAAAAATTTCAAAACTTTGTATGAGCATAAAATTCTATGTAAGGGATACACAAGAAAGAAAAACTATTTGTTTTGAAAAAAATAATGCATGAATGATTAGTTATATTGTAATACTTTTCACCTTTAATATGTAGTAAATATACTTCACTGAATATGATCTGGTTTGTTAGAATTTTTGTAATCAAAATATCACATTAAACTCACAGAAATCACACATAACATATAAAGGTAACATGGGACATAACCCTACATAAATGGAATAACCATATGGTCTAGTTCCACACATATAACTCTTTAAAATGAAATACACATAAGACCGACTCCCATATCCAATGCATTGAAGATTATAATGTTACCACCCATCAATGGATTGTCACAAAATCACGTGTTATTGGTCTATTTTTAAACCACTCATCCTCTATTTTTCATATAACAACCCATCAAATTTATATGTATAGTTATATTATCTTGAAAAATAAAATATTTAAAATATTAAAACATCACTAATCAAATTAAATTTGTAATCACAAGAAGTAACCACAAGATATTGAAATAGTCAATCATTTTTTTAAAACCATTTTCAATACCAAAATACCCAATAATGTAATAATGGATTTCTTTTTCATTTTAGAAATATTATATCGTATAGAGGAATCCAAATATCAAATAACAGTTATGGTGGTGGAGTCATTGTCACCACATTCATTAAAAACATTACTTTTTAATTTTCTAAAACACATTGTAAAAAACATTTCATCAGAAAAATAATGAATGAAATAAAAATTTAATGTTTTTTATTATACAATATATATAAAAGTATGTGTACATTATAAAAATATGCCTTTTTGAATGGATATTGAGGTGAAGTTCCTTACCCTCAGTTCGACTTATCACGTATGTTCTTTGATCCTCCTAAACAATAAACTTTATTTAGTTTCTAATTAATTAAAACCCATGTTAAATTTATTATTAATTTTATATCACTTATTACCTAGTTATACTGACATCAAAATTATTTATGTTTATATAAGATTTTTTTATGTTCTTTAATTGATATGAAAATAATGGAGTAATTATGTAATATATCCATGTGGTAATACATACATCATCTCTATAGTGATATTAAATGTTTAAATAGAAAATATATTCAGAATATATGTATTTATAATAGTCTATAATATTTTGAGATAAGAAATTAAATTCACTATTCTCAGAGACGATAGGTTTTAATTATGCATGGACACTACTTTAATCTATTTATCATGTTAGTATAACAATAATTAAATGATATATTCTATAATTCACATATTATATTAATTTCATATATGTTTGATAGGGTTAATAAAACAATTTTTTTATATATTTCATGTATAGTGGGAACATGTCATATCACTTTTTGGGTGCAGTAGTCCACACTCCCTCAAATGAAATTATCATATTTACACAACACAGAATGCATAAATGTATATACTAAATAAAAAATTAAAAAAGAATTGATAGAATATAAATATAATATATATCACATATAAATATAGTTTCCATTATAATTTCATCAATTATGGGTGTAAAGTAATAATAACAAGTCATTGTTTTGGGAGGTAGTGGTTCAACAGACATAGAAATAGTGTGTTTATATCCATTAGATGGTGGTGTGTGTAATTTTTGGTCAAAATAAAAACATTATAACATACTATTATACTGAGGATACTATTTTGTCATTAAATAAAGGAATAAATATATATCATGGGGTGGAGAAAGAGAATATAAAAATGGGTTTTCAGAGATTACATTACCACTAAATCGGGTAACTCCTTTTGGTTTTCATCAAAATGATTCCTTAAGAAACCTTTCTTCCCAAGGTAAGTCACCTAAGATGAAGTTAGGGATTTTGGGAGCTTATTTGAAAATATTATAGGTGTGATAAGGGGTCTGAGAGGTGAGAGGAAGTGGGTAGAGGTGGTGACATTTTAAAAGAGGCAGTAGGGGTAGTTTTGAAATGTCTGGAAATATTAATTTATTATATATTAATTTTCGGTTTCTAATTGCCCCAACAAGATTTATTATGAGACTAATATGTGGATGTGTCTAAATATGACCATCCAATGAATTTTAAACAAGTATATGTCTAGAAGTATCCAATAATTTAGAATTAACCCTTAGAAAAATAATGTAACTCTTTCCCTGTTTTCTTGTATTTTTACACTATGTGGTTAATATATTTACTATCTTCTGATAGGGGAACCTGAACTGAAAAGTTTATGAAATATTTAATACTATGCGTGTTAGTTGTCTGAGACTTATATTTTTAGGGATATTATATCATTTAAAAAAATAGTATTTATTTTTTAAAATATTTTATATCAATTTTAATAATATTAAATATTTACATTTTTAAAAATATTAAACTAAGATGTTAAATTTGAACTATAACATTAAAATGCTTCACTAAAATGTATAAATAATGTATAAAATTAGTGTTTATTATTAATTAACTCAAAATAAATTTATTTTCTTATTTGTATTATCATTTATTTGATATATCGATGAATATTAACATTAATTACCCAACTAACCTTTTACAATGGTAAATAAAATAATAAAGTTACTATTCACAAAAAACAATTTTTATCCTATTAAAATACATTTCTAATACAGATTAAAACCATGTATGATAGTTTTTTAATATTATATTCACATAATTGATAAAATTAGGTTTGTCCAAAATCTTATTGTCGGATCGAGAAAATGGTTGTTTATGAAATAAAAACCATCCAAAGTTTAATATATATTTATATCCAATTTAAATGTAAAATTACTCTAATGAAAATAAATATATTAAATGATACAAAAATAATCCAATTACACATTAAATCCTTTTAAAATGATAATCTATCTATATAAAAAATTTATTCAAAATGGTAATTTTGATCCAAAATGAAGTATGTTGTATTATTCGTTATGAAATGAATTTTATCACAAAAATACGAAAAATTTAACCAATGTGAATTTTGATGTCCCTATTTTAGAGATTAATTTTATTTATTAAAATTGAATATATAAAAGTGACCGAAAATCAATTTAGGAAATGATCTTTGTCAAATAGAAGTAAAACTACCTTTTAAACATATTTGAGTATTGAATAATGAAAATTGGATTTATTCTCATTATAAGCCGCTAAAATTTATTTGACGAATGAAAAAAGATTTAACTAACATGTGTTAATATAATATAGCATATTTATTCCCTCCAATATTACTTCTAGTAGTTAAACTCAATTTAAAATAATAATAATAATAATATTGTATTATTTTTCAGTTTAACTTAGTCTTTTGTGCATCATAATCTTTCATAGATACACGTTGTTTCGTATTGAGTATGATATAAGAGATATCATCATCTTTAAGGTAAAACCAATATTTAATTCATAAATAATAATAGATATGAAAATTTCATATTCAATAATCACCTGGTATGTTACACTTCTTAAACTCAAATTTTGTCTTAGTGTTATGTTCTTAATACATGTTTTTGAAAAATAGATCCAAAGGATTCTACTAACCATCCTATATTATGAAATGTAACATCCTAGATAGTAGATGCATAATGTGGGTGGTAATTGTTTTTAAAACATCATATATACATGAGATCACATCATCAAGGATCAATATGTTTATTATTTTTAATGAAACTAGATACATACATGCTTCTCTTATTACATACATAAATTAATGTAAAACATAACAAAATAAAATAAAATTCATCCCTGGCAATTATTCTAAGGATTCGTCATCAGATTATTGGAAAGAAAATCTTATAAATGGGTGATATAAAATTCTACATAATGGTTAGGAATTTTGGAAAAATGAATAAAATACAATTCAATCATAATCAATTAGGTAAAATAAATTTTACAAGGAAAATAACTGAAAATCAAACGCTATCAATAAAGTAAAATTAAAATTAATATACAAATTTCATTAGAGTAAAAATAATTTGGATAATCATAAAATAATGATTCATGATATGAAATACAAAATTATTTTATATCATGTATCTGGAACATGAACTATTATACGATTAAAATGGTTTTTTTCTATGTGTATGTACCCTTATAATTATTTTTCGAAACAAATCAGAAGCATTTATCTGATTTTTTTTGTATAAGGAAAAATGTAAATGAATCAATTGGATATTAATTTAATCCCCAAAAATATTTGAATTTACACATCATTAATCATATATAGATATATTTCTATAACATTATGCCTTGAAAAAATATCTATATTGATTTCAAAATACATATTTATAAATATTTCAACATTCGATGTAAATGTCAAATGTAAAAATGTTATAAGACATAGAAAATAATCATATCCATGATAAAATAAAATATGGATTTTCAAGAAGAATATAATTTAAAAATATAAATTATATCAAATGGGTATTGTATAAACCACATATAAGATCCATATGGGAATAATAAACTATGAGTCTCAATGAAATTAATATTGATATGAACTCTCTTACATTAATTCCCACATAATTACGACACCTTTCAGGCCACCTGTATACTAAAATTATATATATTAAAAAAAAATATGTAATATATTCATAGTCATTTATAAAAATATTTTTAAATTGTATTTATTTTATTATATTTATTAATCTTTTTTGATGGAAATAATTGTTTTTCAGAAAATGATTTCCTAAATAGATTTGGATGTTTCCCTTATTTCTATATTTGTTAAAAATAAATAATACATAAGTATAATTAATTTCAGAAGTATAGAATAAATATATTACATATTTATATATTATATATAATCCATACTATCCATCTATGATTATGGTTATAAGAATTGTTTTTGGAAATGTCTTTCTAGGTGATCACGTGACCTTTAATGGGACGTCGTCCTATGTGCGGTAAAATGTATTATAAAGATTATTTATGTCATAAATATAACACATATAATAATATAAAATCATTAAAATCATGTTCAGATACAAAATAATTAATTTTAAAGTACATTTTTTTGAAAGGAAAAAAGAAAAATGTGATGGAGAAGAAGAAAAGTGGAAGGAGTTAATGGAGACTTACTCTTTTTCTCAGTGTGGATTCTCTTGCACGTCACTAAAAATTATTTTTTGATTGGAGTAGGATGGCTCCATAAAGTCCATAAGACTTATAAGAAGCCCAATATCTAATATTTGGGTAGAGATTTGGCATTGGAAAGGGTGTACCATGTGGTTCTCCAAGGTAATGAAGAGGGATCATTTATACTTGAGGATAATTTGACATTTAAAATAAAATATTAAATGAAATATTATATCAAAGGAGGGACATGAAATTTTGGATATCTAAAAATATAAATAATATATTTATATAATATATTGGGTTTAATAAATTATAAATCCATTAATATTTTATTTATCTTATATATTAAAATTGAAAGAGGAAAGAATGAAAAATTTAAATTTTAAGGAATCACTTTTGACTTCAGGGTTAAGAAAATATTTCATAGGTAAGGAAATTTATTTCATTATATTTTAATGGACCATTTTTCATATTTGACATATAATACCAGATAATTTTGTTCTATAATTAATTATTTCACTATTACATCATGAATAATTTAATTTATGTGACACAAATTAAGTGAAAACTATATTTTTACTATTTATCATAAAGTTGAAATATTATATAAAATTACCTAAAAATAACCCATGGATAATTTTTAAAGAATTAATTGCAAGATGATTTCCATTTATTGATATTAATTTCCAACATATGAGAAATATATTTTTTTAATTAAAATAATAATTTATTCAAGAAAATATTGATTTTAAAAGTATAAATGATTGTTTTACACATTCAAAAGTAAATTAAGGACTTATAAAAATATGTAATAACTATAAAAAAATCAAAATATTAATTTATGGAATTTTTTTTTATAAATTTTATTTTAAATAAATATATTATTTATAAATTTGTAAATAAATGATTATGTTTCAAAAAATACAAACAATTAATTTAACATTTTAAAACATTTATTTTCATAATCCATGATATAATTATAAAATATATACATTTATAATATTCCTAAATATTATTTATACTATAATATATGTGGTTACTTTTCTAATAGTCCCATTACTATTTTTAAAAGTCACATTAATATTCCAACATTCATGATACTATTTAATATTATATCAATTTCATTTAAGCTCAGTGTAATGTGAAACAAAAGCTATCATATAAATTGAATTTATTTAAGAGGATAAATTGCATAAAATCACGAAGTGTTATGCTATATAGATATAAATATTAAATTTTTGAAAATCTATATATTATTAAAACATTTTGATAGTTCCTATTTTTTTTAATTCTTTCAAACCCCCCTCACATTCAATTCCAAGGATTAAATAAAAAAATAAAATGGGAGTTTGGTGGATTTAATTTATTCTCTCCATATTTTGAAATAATTATATGAATGATTAAACAACATAGTGACTTTACTACATTATTTTAATGTTTCTTGAACTTTTCATTATTTATTCAATTTATCCATTATCAATATATTTAGGGTTGGGTAAAACATAATTCTTATTTATTAAATCATTAATTATAAATTCAATTGGTTCATTCTCAATATAAATTCATAATTCATAATTTTATTAGATTTATTTAATATGATTTCCACTTCAAAATACTAAAAAATTATTAATAATATTTAATTATTCCAATAATACATCTATTTTAACACTTAGGAAGCCTTTTTGACAACATACTAAATGGATCATTGATAAATTAAATCTTTTCAATTTTCATTTTAATTTATAGGGAAATTTTTATACATCTAATAACGTGGTTTCATTTTTAGTTTGAACATCCCAACACAAAATCAACTTGTTTTGGAATTCCCTATATATGAATATTTTCATCCAATACATATGTTGGGTTAACCACCATAAATAATAATCTATCTCAATAATTAATTTCTTATATTTTTTTTAAAATTTTTCATTTATATTTTATATTGATGTCGATGTTGTCATAGTCCATTTTTACCTCTGTTATTTCTATAGTAATGTATGTTACTGGTGATTTTGGTTTATATCTTTATATTCTATTTTTATGTCTATATGGATGTAGATAAAAGATAAAAACTGTTAATATATTTATATTACATGTGACAAACATTCAAGAATGACCAATTTCATAGTATATGTTTTAAATATATTCTTATTAGTATATGTGATATATGGAAAGGATGTTCTAAAATCAGTCAAAAAAGTGACCCTAAATCTTCAAGAGATTGTAGAACTTTCATAGTGTTTCAAATATATTAATGGAAAAAATATTCCGCTTTTAATTTTTTGTTTTTTTATTAAGTGTATAAATTTAATGAAATTTGGACTGTATCCCACTTAATTTATAAATTCTAGATATTCTTCATTACCACAAATCATGCCAACAATATATTTTTCGATATTTGAAAATCCCATATCTCATGCATCACCCAATCAATCCTTTTAATTTTCACATTATTTTCAACCAATCCATAATTATTTTAAATATATATTTGACTATTTGGATCCAATAATGGGATCTATATTGGGAGAAATATTTTTGGAAAATGAAAAACTCCCCCTTTGATAAATTGGTGGAATTATCATTAATTTTAAACATAAAATTTTGTCATTATATATTCATATGTTCTGATAATCTTGTAAAAATATATTCGCTGATATAAATAATATTCTTGTTATGGGATACCATAATTCAATGGGAATGAACAGGATACTTATAAAAATATTTGTAATAAATCATAAAGATTAACATGATAATTCATTGATTTAATAAAATCTTTGATAATTGTATGCAAACAAGTTATTCTCAATATATTGGGAATATATAGATTTTCGTTTTCTATATTTAACGATTAGATCATCAATATAACATGGTTCACCGTGAGTTTATTCATTCAATCATCCACTAATATGAATAAATAAACCATATCATTTTTAATATTTCTGAAAATAACATTATGAATTTTATATGTAACATGCATAGAAAAACCAAGATCTAGAAACATTTATGACTTGATTTGCGGTTTAAAATAATTTACATATAATGATAATTTTGAGGATATTTTCAGGAAGATAGATTACCTCCATAAAACAATATCTGATGATATAGTATGAAGGTTAACTATTTTTAGTTATTCATAATTTAATTAAGATATATATAATGAAAGTGTTGAATATCCTTAAATTTCACCCATTAATTTTTTATTTCTGTTTAGTATCTACTATAATACATTTGTATCACTTATATAAAAAATCATACAATTATTCCATCAATGAATTGTAATATACAATTTCCCATTAAAATATGAACATATATGTTAACAAATCATTAAGAAAATATATCATGTATTCCTTACCTTTTAGATAGATGTCTGTAATAGAATATAATAAATCAAAACATATAAACCACATTAAGTGGCTTCATCATGTTGTGGTTCAACATCCATCAGTAATCTTTTTTATGGTTATTTTTAAATTATTGTTCTTAGTATGTAAAATTTTTTAAAGAAATTAAAAACCATATTAATGGTTATTAGAAACATCTTTATCAGTCAAAGTCAAATAGATCTGTAAAATCATAAATTTATAAATGTTATTTATTATGTATAATATGGGAATTAATAATATTATATAAGAAGATTTATTTTATATAAATAAACTTATACCATTTTGATCATTCAATGAGTGGGAATGTATAAACCTATATCTAATGAAAATTAAATTAGTAAATTGATCAATTTTTTTACAAAAATATTCCCCTCGCATGAAATCTAACTAATTTCAAAATTTATATGTCCATGGAAATGATTCACCGCTAATATATAATCACAAGATACATTTAGACTTTTTATTATATAATCATAATCTAAACAAACCAAATTAAATAGGGTTGATGTTACTCTTTTTCAAAAGTAATCATTTAAATATCCCACTTAAATTTTAAATACTGGTATCCATAATATATTCATTTTACTCGTATTTCAGAATTTGATATTGATTCATAGTAATACCAAGGGTTATCTCAAAAAAAATGAACAAATCATGATCCCATTCATATATTCCTTTATCCCTATATTTATTCAATAAAAACAAATGAAACATAATAATTCTTAGTTTTCTCAATTCCTAACTCATCTTAATTAGTTTATCGACATGATAAAATACATATATGAAAAGAAAAACTCATAATATAATATATTTGGAAATTAAGTACATAATTTAAAAATCATAATCGTACTTAGTGATATATATAATAACATGGTTCTACAATTCCCCACTACCTTATGGACCCCTTCCCAGTTTTGGTAAATATGATCATGATAAAGAGACTCATGATCACAACTACCTCACAATTTATTCCCTTTTACATTATCTCAAGATAATGTTTCTTTCCTCACTAAAAATAAAGTATTTTTTATACATTTGTTTTCCAAAACATGCATTATTCTATTCATAGTTTTCTTATATATGATATATAGTTCCCTTGGATTTTAAACTTCTATCATGCTTTATTTCTTTATTAAATATATCATTTTCTATAGATCACCATAATTTGTGAGGAGAATCTTATTTAAATGTTTGGGGTCATAGGAAATTTGTACTGTTGGAAATATGTATAGCCCTATAAATATCATCCTCATTATACATAAATCATTTTTCATATCTATTTAACTTCCCAAACAAGCAATTTCTCATTTTAATGACTTATTGAATTGATATAAACTAATATAATATCATAGGATGTTATTAGAAATTATTTTCATACATAGCTAAAAATATTTTCATATATTTTATTCAATATCATTTATTGTCTAATATATTCCTTGTATAATCTTCTATATTATTTCATTAAAAAGTATATCAAGAAATCAATATCATCCAAACAATCACATATAATAAACTATAATTTTTGGTCCTCATATTAGTGAACCATCCAGTATGATCTCTATTTCATCAGATTCAAGCATTTCTTCTCTCATTCAACACATAATTGGTTGATCTATGATTCAATGATTATTTTGACATATGATGTGTTTTCATCATTATTATACTTTGAAGTATAATAAATTTATTTTAGTACATATAATAATGTATACATTATTCCATACGATTAACTTAATTCTATCATAATTGAATATCAAAATAAAACATTTCCAATAAATTTATCATAATTATTATTATTTTTATCACAAAGGATCGTCAAAAAAATTATAAAATTTAATTCCTATAAATGTAAATAATAAAATAAACATCACATTTTTAGCAATAAGTAGTCGTTAAAATATTTAGGGGACCATTACATATCGTTTTATTTGATTAAGCAACAATAATTCAGGTCTAGATGACCCATATATTTATTTAATAATACTTGGAACACACTTACATTGATCTAGACTTTTAGTTATACCTATAAATATTTATGTTGCTTTTAATCAATATGCCCTTAATTTAGTGAACATATCACAATAGAAATAAAAAAACACTTTACATATGATTGTTTATTTTCTCACATACATAAATGAATTTATTTATGGGTTTACAATCATAATATAATTTACATACAAGAAATTCTCTTTATAATTGTAGTTATTTATTTAATGAATCTATATATCAGTTACATTTTCCATAATTCAATCCCAATGATTAATTTTTCCATGTGTGTCACTATTCTTATATTGTACACCAATTCTATATCCTAAATAGAAATCTATCTTTCTATTAACTCGTATACAGATGACTTCTCTAACATGCTATCCAGTTCTATCTAGTATAGATGAACTATTTTTTATATTTCCTTAAATAGATGAATTATTTTATCAGAGGATTATATTGGTGAATCTTGTTTTATTTTTTTCTGAATTCCAATTTAAGAAAATATCATCATGTTTTTTAACCATATCAACACTGAGATTCTACATATCATTATTGCCAATTCAAAAGAACATCTATTCTTTGGAAAACTACTTTATATCAATTTAGGATTTTTTTAACATTTTCAAAATTCTATTATAGTATTCCAAATCATTATAGAATAATTATAATCATCATTAAATATATCCATAAACACATATACATTATCAAATCGAAATTTATTTTGAGGAATTATAAAATTTATTCAATGATAAATATAGCATTATAATTAAAATCATTAGGTTTTATCACATATCTATGGTTTTCTAATATCTCAAGATATAATAGTATCTCTCTATTATTTAGATAGATTTATTTCAAATTCTCTATTTTATTTATGATTACACTAGAACACATTGTTCAAAATTTATCATTTCGTCTTGGGAAGGAAAATTCCTAAAATATTATGATGTTTGAGAATACCTAGTGAATCTATCAAGCATGATTTTCTAGGGATATAGGCTTCCCAATTCAATTACAAAATAATATATTTGTGGTTTATTTATTATATATTTAATGTTTTGTTATTCAATCTGTCACCTATAAATCTGAGGAAAATATTAACATACTCATATATAAAAAATAAAATTACCAAACAAAGGCGCATCATATCAGAAAATAATATTGTACTCAAATAGATATCAATTCCACTTCATCACAAAACTAGCTTCTTTGGACACTATACATTATTGGAATATAAAATCCTGCCATTGTACCAGATGAAATCATCAGAGGAACATAATCCAAACAACATTATCAAATACATTCTTAAATAAAAGAATTTCTTGAACTAATTCCTCTGGGAATCCTCCCAAGTATACCAAAATATTGAATTTTATTTGAAAATAAAACCTTTATGAAGTCATATGATGGTGACTAAAATAATGGGTTAATAATAAAACATATATGATTTCATTATATATAATAAATAAAAACAATAAATCATATAGAAGAACGTAAAATATTTAAAAACCAAATTATTTGAAAAACTTTTTTCATTATTTATTATATCATAAAAATTTAAATCGCGGTAAAAAATGTAACATAGTGTGACAACTAATATACACATCATGTATGGAATGATTAAATACACCTTAATCATGATTTTTCATTTTTCTATTCATATGGTATCTATGTAAATAAATTACATCTAGAAAATAATCTATAAATTTTCTTATAAATCATGGGTGAGAATATAAAAATAAAACGTATATTCCTCTTCATAACATCCATTTTCCCATTTGAATGAAGTATACTAATGAATTTATTTGATGAATAATTAAAAAATAATCAAAAAATTCAAAATCCTAAAAAGCAACAACAATCAAATTTTAATCAATTCCCCATAATCACCCAACATCCTAAACTAGATAACATTCCCTATATGGAAATATATTATAAAACCCATTATTTTAATAAAAACTACGTATCCACATCCTAGAATTGAGTAATAATCTAACATATGGGGCCCCACAATAATATCTAAAGGAAAAATTCTAGTAAGGGAGTCCCCATTATAAAATATCAACTCCAATGTATACATTCACATAGAAGGAAATAAATAAAATTTAATTAAAACAAGGTGACTATCCACCAAAAAAATACACTATAATTTCATCAAATATCCATTATTCTATAAACACCTCACTTAATTTCCTAATAAGATGTAATGGATTCTTCACCTAGAAAGAAAATTACATTAGTTTGTAATTTTTCCACAATTCATTACTGACCCTACAATAATTTGCAAAATATGGGATATTTTACTCTTAGGGGACTCAAATGATAAATTATTTTATACACCATAGGATCCATACCCCGGCTTGTTTAAAAACTTATAAATAACCTAGATCATGTGTGGCTTTATATATATTTAACACTATAATCACCATTATCAACATCATAATACTCACGAGTCATTAAAATTTCCATACACCCATATTCTACGTTACTATAAAATACTTATAATTTATTCATTTCTCTATAATTATTTTTTTCCCACAATTGACATAAAATGTAAAATGTTGTTATGAATTCTAACCTCATCACATTAATATACGATTATCTACCAACAGTTTAATATTCAAGGTAATTTATGGAGTATAATCACAAAATATCTACAAAATTATGCATATCAAGTCTATATAGAATTTTCAAAAAAAATTAAACTATTTAAAACTTAAAAATCATAATTAATTCATGATAGACCAATAAATAAATTATTAAATATTACCAACTCAATGTATTCCAAGTATTTATGTTTTTTATGGGGATAAATACTATATTTATGTTCATCCACTAATATAATATATAAATTTAATTTAAAATTATTTGAATAATCCTCTTAAAAACCCATTTTGTATATTAAATGATCTTTTTCTAAGGTAGTTTGAATCATTTGTAACCCAAAACACCTTATGTAACATAGTAACAAAATTACTTATATTCATTGATTTAGAAAGATCCCTAATTATGGGATAAAATACAGGTGTGAAAACTAACTTCATTACCCCCTCTATCCCAATCATTTATAAGCATGATTAGCATTCCCCTAATCCAAATGTCACAATTCACCTCTTCTAACCGGTTAATTTATTTTCTAAAACATTTCATTATTTTGATATCACTATTTAACTTGAATTTGTAATAAATATTTCAAAATTATTCATACATATTCATTTAAAATAATTTCCATAGTATCAATAAATAAAATAATTCTCAAATTAATCATAATAAAAAGTCATTAATAATTAAATATATTTATACCCACATTCACAATTCCTCATTTTCCGTTATTAACCAACTCCAATATGTATCAGTGAAATATCTATTTTCAGTAAATTATAATACTAAATCATTCAAAAATTTAATTATGAAAACTTTTAAATTATCATCAGTATTTCACTATAGAGTACTCCATATTTGTATGCATTTTGAAATTTATGGGGAATATTATTTTTTAGTTAATTTTTTTCTCAATTATATAAATGGTGTTCTAAGAAATAATTTCATTGTTATAAAATATTGGAATGATATTTTTATGTATGGTTTGAGGCTTGAGAAGTGCCTCAGGTTATTAGGGGAGTATAAGGGGAATCCAGAAAAATATTAATGTTTTATTTTTATTATAGGTTCACGGTTAAGTTTGAATTTTTTTTGATCGATATTTCCCTGCCCATATATTGGGAGTATCTTATTTTGGTTTTTATAGTTATAATATAGCATGTAAGGTATGAATATGGTCACAGAAACACTATATGAATCATAGGGGAAAATGAGTGAGCTATATTGGAAATGAGGAATAGGGAAAAACATTTATAATGTTTCCAAACAAAAAAAATATGAAATGTTTTATATGAGTTCAAGAGGCTTTTTCACTATTATTATATACCCAACCATAAAAGTAGAATGTCCTTGTAATGCTTGAGCGACAATGTTGTCACATTGTTTGGAAAACCATGTTCCAAATAATTGTGACTCTTAATAATTTAAAATTATAAAATTTTCCCAAAAACATGATAATCCAATTCCCAACATTCTCCACCTCCCTCTTGTGTGATTGTGAATTTGAATTAGAATAATACTTCCTCTTATATCACCCATATGATTGGAATTTTTTAGGGATTTTCTTTAGAACATAATATATTTTCCCACCATTATTATTGTTCGTTGTGATTTATCTTTATTTTCTCAACATATAACATATATAGGTTATGAAGTTTGTATTTTATTTCATAACATAATTAGTGATTCAGATGATAAAAATACATATTTTTAATTTTTATTAGTAGATTACTAGACAATATATTTTCAACAAGAATGAACATGTCCTTTTAATTGAGGTACATTATTAATAAAATATTTATTGGGTTTTGGATTAAATTTGATTATATTGGATATTGAATCATTTTTCATATAATGTATTTGGCCTAGGATGGTGCATGATGTGCATCGAGGTCCTCCCGCAAGTGTGTTGTTATGATTTCAGTTAGACAAGGGGACCTATAGTTATTTTTCGTGATTATACATAATTTAGTTATATTGAAAATATATTATGAATCACGGTAAACATAATGAATACGTAATTATAACTAGATTATATTATTTATTTTATATATTAGTCTATGTTATGGGATTGGGTGATTAAATGATGATAATCGTACTCTACTAGGGCCATGAAAAAGTATTCAGGTAATGGTTAAATGTGAACAAAATATTTGGTTATGGATGTTATCCCATCATACATTCCACTATGGTAGTTTCATTACATATATATTTTTTCATTAGTTATTTTGATTCAAATGTATGTCATACATAATATTTTTAAATATGATAATAATTTTTAAAAAATTAGACACCTAGATAAGTTGAAACAATGTTCTTTGGGATGTTGGAAAATCATGAGCATTGGCATGACACCGTAGCATCAAATTTCCATATCCAGGATTATACATTCCATCCAAAAGATACCAGACCCAATTGTAGGGTGAGTGAAATTTTTTATATGGTCATGGTGGACTTTATAAAAGGATACCATGGTGACCTTATTATATAGTACTGTAATGACTTGATATTGATTGTATATGGGTTGTATATTTTGAATCCATGTGATTCATTATAGAACTGGTCTATTATTGTTCAATGTAGATTATGAAAACCTCCCAAACTAAGAATTTAATACCTAGGTGGTCCAATTCTATAGAAATATATGGATAGTTTTAGTACAAGGACCCAAAATTGGTAAATTGGGAAGGGATTATGATTGAGTCCATCTCCTTTATAAAATATTACTAATATGATATTGATCCCTCGATGGGACCATGGATACCACAATGGCTGAATGATGTAAATGACTTCTTATAGAGGTTTAATATAAGATTTATGCATTTAGGATTGTTGATGTCTTCGTAGAACCTAAATTGATAATATAACATGATATTATTTAGGTGTGTGTCACACCCCCCACATATATTGGAATACTACATGGGATTTCTAGAGATTTCCCCATAGAACTGGGTATTGGGATGGACACAATAAAATTTCCAATGATATTATATTAATAATCAGTTGTGATATATATTAAAATTTACATGATTGACTCCATAAATATTAGTGTTTAATGGTTTTGATGGATTGGGTTATGCTCTGATGATTTTTATGTGATATAATTTTTTGATGTCATATATTAAACCCCTAGATAATGAGATGATATATTTAGATTGTATTTTTGATATTGGAATCTATTTTTTTTAGATAAGATAATCTACTAATGTCACCAATGAATTAGGGATTATGCATGGTTTAGAATTCATTTCAGATTATCCATGGATTAATATGTTGGGAGACATGGTCCATTGAGGTCGTTTCTAAGTAATAATGTTTTTGACACACTCCTAGAATTTTTCATGAACAATATAGGGTTAAGTAACGGTTTTGCCACACTTTTGGGTATTCCATTGACATGATCCTTATATCGTGGTGTGAAATAGTCTATAATTCCGTTTTTTATTCACCTCATATCTATACAGGTGGATGTAAATTGCAATAATATATTTCAAAGGTTTGATTTCATTGTATAAATTATCTAGGACCATCTTAAATATTTTTCTAGATGGAATTCTGTATGTGAGATCCTTGGATTATAATATCATGTGTTTAGGTGAGATACTATATGCACAATCTATGTAAATGACAAATATATTTTGAGATTGATTTAAATATAATAACATTATGAAATATAAATGTGTTTGATATGAATGGTATAAGTTGTGTTACTTTATAAGATAAAATATTACACTGAACAAGGAATGTTTGTGTTGATTTCAAATGAAATAAAAGAATCTAGGGATCAATGTTATTTACTTATTATATATGCCTTTATATTTTATTAATATATTATCGAGATGAATTGTAACATGTGAACTCTAAATTATATGGTTTTGTATAGGAGGTCATTATTGGTTTCTACTAAGTTGTAATCATACCCTTGTCTGGTGGACATGGAAAATGGGTACTAGAGAAACTCTCATTGACTTCGTGTTATAGTTTTGTAGAGGATTCAAGTAGATTGAATAACAAAGATAACTAGAAAATTTTTAGATATCTAGATGAGATGAGGTTTTGTGATTAAAATAAAACAACTATGTATTCTAGTTTTTTCATTTATTTTTCCCTATTGTCAACTGAGTTGTAATTAGTAATTTTTTATATTATTATGATTATATATTTTCAACACCTCTTTAATAATTCATGGTAAATATTATTACAACAAATATTTTTAGTATATATAATGTATATGAATATTTTATTTCTTTTTTGGTATTTTATACTTGGATATGTGTGTATAGTCTCCTTATGGTACTATCCTAGACCCCCAATTCTAGTTTGAATCCTCTAGAATTTTGTGAGGTTTAACTGATGTTACATGGTGAAAACTTGTCCAAGTACTATGTTGTGGTCTATGATTATGGGATGTTATAAACTAGTATCAATTCATCTGTCAAATTGATATATCATTAGGTATCATAGTTTCTGGTATCTATTACTATTTTTGTAATAGTACACATCTAACCTATGAATGTGTTAGATCTTATTATGGATATCTCACTAAATAGTTGAGAACAATTGTTCCAATAGAAATCCAACATTATCATTGTCTTGGTATTTGTGTTGTTGGTTTCTAATGATACCAATTTATAATTTCACCTTTCACGAGGCATTTGTATTTTTGGGATTTCTGGTTTATTTGGATTTTTCACAAACGATGTGGTGGAATTATATAACATGGTTTACCATGTTCATCAAGTAGTACTCATAGAGTATTCACATGGTTTTGGGTGATATATATTACTTATGCAGATGGTCCAACGGGTTTGAGTTTCAATAAGAAAAAATAATTTGTTATCTAATATAAATTCATAGTGTCATTCTACTCATCCCAAACATATGATATGTTTCCCAAAATGATCATTCATGTGGATCTGGGATGAGTTTATGTATGATTATGACAACTATGTAGTCCCGTGATGTATGGTATTAATGTTGAACCATGTTTTGTTCGTATTCAAATTTAATACCTTGGTTTTAATTTTTAATTAAAAAATTCTTTGATATTTAAATTGGTAAGAACAATGTTTATATTTTTCCACTTATCATGGATTTACACATATCCAAAAAACTAACAATGGAATAGTTAACTTGTATTTCTGTGTGGTGACACAATTATATACAAGTTCTTATAGATGATATTGTGATCTGGAATCTATAGTGAGGGTCAATCATGAAATTTTTATTGATCATGTGTAGTTTTATATTATGTTTGTCAAAAATAATAAACCTACTGTTTTGGGTGAGTATTTCGGATGATATGTTTGTTGTGTTAATGAGAGGACCATTGATATTTTGATTTGAGATTTCGGTTTCCATATGAATTAATGGAAGGGAATGCAGATATTATTTCCTTTATTTAAAGACCTTTTTCTTATATAAAATTTATGTTATATGGGAGATCCTATCTTTTTTATATATGGATAAGGATAGTAGTGATCCAAATATTATAGTAGGGTTGAGATTTATTGTGTTAGGATAACCAAATAAAATGGGTTTAATCAGTATTTTTTCATTGAGATGGAAGAAGTATTTATTATTTGTTTAATAAATTTAATGAGATACTAAATATATGATATAATAAATTCCATTAAATATATATTTTCAACTTGGAATGAAGAGGTTGTTTACATCATTTATATTTAGTGAAAATGATGTGCATCTATATATCATGTGTGCATTATTACTTCTTTTATTCTCACGTGGAATGAACAATGAGTGATATTTTATGGGATTAGTTTTTTTATTTTCATTTCTCTAATTCTTATAATGCCTCATGTTGTAAAATTGTAGAACAGTTTTAAATAGTGTTGGGAGGGAGGATTGATAGCTCTGAAATCAAAATACATCAAGTGTTATTGAGAGGTCATGCAATGGATAATGAATTGTGGGAAATTCGTTTATTTTATTGTACTAAGATAATGTATATTTTGGTTATATATATTTGAAATGTCATTATGTGATTCCAGGGTTTGTTTAATGTGAGATAATACTGAGTTAATGGTTTTGGTTCCTATTTTATGGGATCATATAACCATTGATTTAAAATGAAGAAAATATAGAATATCTAGTTTTCATGTATGAGATATTAAATTTTGCGATTGATGAAGGATTTTACGAATAGTTTCCTAATAGATTCAATTAAATATAAAATATAACAATGTGTTGGTAGTTAGATTTGGAAGTGAATTGGTGTTTGACTATATTGAATACCAAATTGTTTAGTGATACATTGGATGAGTGGGATGGATGTGATGGTGAATCTTGTTGAGGTTACTCCTGAGGAATGGAACAATAGAATAAGTATGAAGGGGAGCACAGAACTAGTATTGAATGATGTAATCATCAATATGGATGTTAATTTTATGGGTTTTGAGAAATGGGATCTTAGTGATTCGGGGAATTAATAGTTATTGATTTATTTCAACAAACCACATGTATAAGAAATACAGTTTCATCTAGTTAAAACTTATCATAATATTTGGATAATATGGCATGTCAGAGAGAACCTCGTTTTGGTAGGGTTTTGGGTGAATTATTGGACCATTCATTGAATGATCAATTGGAAATTTTGACTGTTGTTTGTAGACTAATCTAATTGATCATGATGTCAAATTTAACATCATATTTGATATTAATATTTTATATTTGATAAATTATTTATGTATAAAATAATCCAATGATAGGTTTTTTTATCAAATAATACTTTGGATAAATGATGTGTTGGTCCTCGAGTGATAGAATGATTTGTTTGATTGGTTGGTAAGGGATACAACCCTAGAAATAATATCATATGATATGATTAGACATTGATATAGGATATTGAATTATCAAAGGATATGTCAATTTATATTACCTATGTAATTTGGTTCAGTGAAAGGTCACCAATTGATGAAGAGGATAAATTACAAAAAGTGTCTGGTTAATGTGGTCCATCCATTTTTTATGAAGAATTATATTTGGAGAAATGGAAACTCCTCTCATACTGTCATTACACAAATGGTGGTGATGTTTTCCTAGTACAATATTAGGTGGCGTGTTCCATGGTTCAGAATCATCTTGTATTAGTTAATGGTTATGTTGGTTAGCACTAAAAAATGAAAATAATTTCATTATTGACACATTTATTACTCACAATATATGTGTAAGTGTGAGAATTTATATGGTTATTTAGTGCCAGTAATGAGTGGTGGAATTCTCATTGATTAAAAGAATGTCTCATGATTGGTTTTCATAACAGAATATCATTGGATGTTATTGAGTAGAATATTATTAATCTATCCTTAATAGATCACATATGTATGTAAATTTTGTTTATTTATTATTTATGATACATATATAGTGAGATATGGGATATAGATTTCATATTTTAAAACCATTACAAGAGTTGGTATAAAATTTTGGAAGAATATTTTTTTTTAGTTTTGGCTTTGGATTTTGTTCTTTTTGATAAATTGGGTTCTAATAATGAATCGGTGAGTAAGAAAATCAGGAATTTTTTATTTTTTGATGCCTTATACCTTTGGTGCTAGGTAGAGTCTGGGAATGATGAGGAATATTTTATGATATTGTTTAATGATTCATTCGTGGTATATAATGTAAGTCTCTTGGTATATGAATAACATTATGGATAGCCTTACATACAATGTTTTTATGTTCATTTTTTATAGTACATGTTTAGGAATTACTAACAAGGGGAAACTGTGAGGATATTATAAGTAACCACGATAGGTATTGTGGCCTCGAGTGATAGAGTAAATTTTTTTACATTGCCTCATAAGAAATATTCAAATGATGTTGGTGAGATTCAAAGGGCTTAAAATGGATTTCATATATTTTTTAAAATACTATATCAAATTTTTGTGGACCATTTAAAAATATAATTTTTACCCTATGAAAATTTAAATTAGATCGTTATTTCTCTTCCCCTCTCTCTCCTGAGGCCCAACTAGCCAAACAACCTGCTTTATTTTCAATCCCACATATGTTGGGTGTATTTTTGTCCTTTATTGGTCACAAAAGATGTGTTTACATCTCCAATTGAAAAAACTATATTTTACCTTGTACTTAGTTGTAGATAAATTAAATTATGTATGGTTTTAGTTTTAAATCTAAAGGATTATTGTGGAATCATTATATAGTGAAGAATATTTTCCATTCCCTTGCTAAATGACGTTATGAGGTTGTATCTGCATATTGTTAATCATAGTTTTAGTTGAGGTATGTTGAAATTTAAATAATTTTTATGGTTTTGGATTTAATTTAATTTAATTTGATATTGAATAGGTGTTTTTTGATAGGTGGATAGTGTATGTATTCAATGTGTTCCACATGTCTTTGGTTGGCAACAATTTGGATGCAAAAAATGAATTCATTGAGATTTTAGGCATTATTAAAATATTGTCAAATTACGAATAAATTATAAATTTTTATAAATTTTTTTAAATAATTATTACTAATTTAGTTGAATTAAATATTTTTTTAATTATTTTAATTTAGTGCCTCATGTGTTTCCGGGATAAACAATTTCACTTGGACAAGAATGGGCACAAGTTTTTCGGTTGTGATTTGAAGGTAATAAGTCTGTAGATGATTGGTGTAGACTATTATAATAACCATATTTTATTATTACTATTATTATACATATATTATTTCATTTAATATATGGGATCATCATAAATTAAATCATTTACTTTTAATTTAATTTATTTCTCATTTAAACTATGTTTCTTTGTGAAAATAAATATATCGCTAAGGTTTTGATTGGACCATACTTCACTGGGTTATCCCAATATACATTGTTGGTTGAGTGCTTAATTACACTAGAATTAAAAGCGGTATGAATTCTCTACAGGATGATAAATAAATAAATGAATTGGTCATTGTGTCCCTCAATATTTGTTCTATTGGATTGCTCTATTTATATTTTAGGGATTACTAGAAATATATGACATATGGAATAAATATGTGGGAACCTCATGATGTTTTATCTCCATGGGAATGTTTAGAGGGAAATTGTGTGATGATTCCTCCACCATTGATATTTGATTACATAAGTCGTTAGACTTAATGAAAACTGATATATTGGTTCTGTTTCATGAAAATGAAAAAGGATAACGTGTGAATAAAATATAATTTTGACCATCTCCCCTATGAGAAATGTCTATGATTCCAGTCAAGCCATGTTGTTTTCTAGGGGGTCCTAGTGGATTCCCTAGTGAAATTATCAATATAGATTGGTTTTGTATGTGAATGTGGTAATTTTGATAACAAGTGCCACCATAGAATCTAAATTGGTGATAACATATTATTGATTTGGGTTTGATCTCCTACTATCAAATATATACTAGTATAAAATATTTTATTCCTAGGACATTCACAATGGATATAAATTTTACAATGGAATATATTTGATTTGCTACGACATGATCTAGGGAATATAATTTTATATGGTTTGAAAATATCATGAATAGTTAAATGATTAAGACGTTCTAAGATTTTTAATTCCTGAGATTCCATCCCATGATTTAGTTTTGATATGGGCATGACATTCTATGGAAATTATCATTAAATCCATAATTAAAATTATGTTACTATAATCGAATCATGGTAATCCCATATTTTTCAAAATTAGATATTACTACAATGTATATACTCATAGGGATAAAATAATAATATTGGTTTGGGATTCCTTTGAGTTGTTCAATTGATCCATGCAGTAGGAGGCATGGGACATCAAACTTTTTTCCAATATATAATGAATTTTACATCATATAACAATTTTTCATATATTTTATGGGGTTGGAAATATATTTTATCAAAGGTTTTTGGATGCCTTGAACATGCACATCAGATACAGTTATTATATTGTTTAGGTATCTAAGGATACACACTTTATATCTATATGAATTGATGATACATCCACTAAGAGGGTTTCCACATTTTATTTATATGACATTTACCTTTTATTCATCTCATAGATTTTTATATTTATATTCCTTGGAAGAGATCTATGTATTTGGGTAATTTGTATTTGGTTTAGAAAACATTGGACATTCTCCTTGGATTGTACCCACATCAATTGATCTACATTACCTAGTATATTCACGTAAAACCATTATATGTTCCTGATATTTTCATGAAAAATTGTGTTACATTGTTTGACTATAAATTGTTTTGGATTAAAAAGGTTTTGATTTATATTGGTTTCAACAAAACAGTCCAAGAATGATTAGTTCGTGTTTATTTTTTCTCATGTAGATTATTGAATTCATATTTACCATAGAATAGAACATGGTTATGATTTATTTTATGATTATGTATGGTATGGTGTTGTTGGGGCCCAACTAAGATGTACATAGACACATCAGAGGTAGCCATGAAACATGGAAACTTATATTGATGCCACTGATTGTATGTTGAGGTTGGGAAGAGGCCCAAATGTTTTCTAATAATGGTGACCACAAATAGGATTGGGTATCATGTTGATGTAAGGATTGAATATAAACATAGAGACATAGTTTCTATATAATATTTAATTTATTTGAATGTTTCAGGTTCCAATTGGATTATTACTATTTTAGTATGATTTAATAGTTACTTAGATATTGCATTTTATTTAAAATTATTTGATTTTTTAATTCTCTAAATAACTCTATAATATGTCATGGAATAGATTATCTTATTTATGTAGTGTTATTTTTTAACATTTATAGTGTTACAGTAACCCCATATTTACATTGTAGAACCCTACTATAGTTCATGATCCTCTAATGAATGGTGAGGCATGACTAAGGTCAAATAGAGATAGCTAGTTCATGAACATTCATCTTACTCATGATGGTGGTGTGCAACATGGAATTATAAATTATATATTAATTTAAATTATTCCTTGTGAATATTAATTCTATCCATTTCATATTCCACTAAAAACTCTATATAAAATTTACAACATATTCATTATCCAATATAATTATGAACCATATACCCATAATTGAAATCAAAATCATTATATAGATATAAGTTAAAATTATTTGATGTTAATTTCAGGTCGCCTACATTAATGTCCAGCTAAAATAAAATATATAATCCTTTTTTTAACAACATTTATCATTCATTGAATACTTTTTTTCAACGGTATTTCATTCTCATCGACTATATTATACCATCACTATGTGTTTCTCTAATAACATAATTGTGAGAATATGGGAGAGAACGTTATATGTGGTGAAAATCAATCCCAAATATTATAAATAATCAATCAATCTATTAAATTCCTTGTTATAACTCCAATATAGTATTTCCTCGCTCATACCCTTAAAATCAACTACTCAAAAATCCACTATTGATTCAATGATGTAAAATTACATAAATATAATATATATCATTATTTTTACTCACAAGTTATCTATATTTCATTGAATATAAAATACCACATAACATCCCAATTATTTATTTTATTAAATTATATAAATTAATTTATTTATATTAAAAATATAATATATATATATATATATATGAAGAAAAAAGTACAGATTATACAATCTAATAGAGGAAAATTTCCAAATTTCCACCCAATGGAAAACATTACATCCAAAAACTAACAATATGGTCCCAATTCCAACCAGATGCCAAAAGATTCATATTACACATAACAATCAAAACCATGAAATACTTATAAATATCCAAATCAAAATTTCTTAATCTCTACATCATATGTTATTAAGAGGATAATCTTATAATTCAATAATCATTAGTATATCATATCCATATTTTTAAATCATTTAATCCATAAGATAAATTTATAAAAATCATTCAATAAAATTTATAATAATTAATAACCATTTACCAAGATAGTATATATGTTATGTATTATGTGAAGTTTTGTTAAAAAAATTTCCATATTTAATCATTAGTGTAGTCCTCGTCTTTATTTCATCTATCACATAATCAAAAAATAATTTTCCCAAAATTAAATTATAATATTCATAATAATTTCATGATGTCTACATTAAAAAAACTGAAACTTCATCATTATTTTGGGAATGTGATTTTTACAAAATTTATCATTAGTTCATAATATCCCTTGGCTGTAGAATTAAACAAAAACATATTATAATTATTTTTATCTGAAAATATATATACATGTTTATGTTTTTGTGAAATAATATATTTATATACATGACATTATTTAAACAACACTAGATTCCCAATTTTGTTCTACACATCTTTCATAATAATGACTATTTTTAACATAATTAATTCATATGATATGAAAAGAATAATCATTAAATAGATCACATTACATATACAAATAGTAACACAACACACTTATACAAACTATCTACAATAATATCTCAATAAAATATTTTTCATAAGTTAACAGATGGTTGTTTTTATATTTCATACAATTATTCTATATATTGAATTTATTATTTATAATAACAGTCAGCATTTTTTATATCCTCACATTGATTAAAATGTTTTCCCTTAAAAATCATGCAACCCATATTATTTAATTTTTATTTCCAAAGTAAATATTTTTACTAAAGGGGAAATAAAATAAAATATAATGATTAATATTCATATTTTTATTAATTATTAATTATATTGTTATTTTTATATTCATTCATCATATTAATTTTTTTGTCATTTACAATATTTTTCTAATAAAAAACCAAGTATATAATAAAACACGAATATGAGTAAATGAAATCTCAGGAACATGGGTTAATTTAACGAGCAATTAGAAATTTCATATTCTTTTTATAGATGGTAATTAACTATGTGTACCATTTTCGAACAATAAACAGAAGGATACCCTCCTTCCCATGAAGGGTTCATGCCTCAGAGATATATTCCTAACATGGATGGAGCCATTGTCATCTGAGATAGTAGATCATCCCGAAGTGTAACAACCCAAATAATGATGGCTTATCAAAGCAATCCATTACATAGGTGGGTTGTGTGTCATTTTCCCACAAATTTCAAAATTGGGTGACCAGAAAGATAAGGGGATTATAGGGGATAAGTATTACCCAAAGGTAGACTCCCAGGATTCAAACCACGAACCACCCAATGAACAGTGTATTCCCCCCCCCCACAAACTCGTCACTGCTACACCATAAAGGAGGCTTATAGTAATTTCAGTTTTTATTGCAGGTTTTACTAAAATATTGAAAATAGTATTCTATTTTTTAGGGAATTTCAAATAGTTCAATGTAGGTTTTACCATTAGAAAATACCCAATAATGAATCCATGCGGCCCATATGTGTTCTTATTAATTATTGAGGAAATAGTGGACCCCCCAAATCATGTTGTTTTTTGCTACATTCAATACCATAAACAAAGACAGAGATCAATGATAAAGAAATAAATTATTATTTATAAAATTTTAATAAAGGCTTAATATCACTACAGGTATTACAAAAATTGCATTTTAATCAATGAATAAATCATTGAGAACATAGAATTATGTAGACAAACTTTTTTATAAAATATTTCATTTTTTCAATTTACATCTTATATGTTGAGTCAATATGTTTACTTCTATCTGGATTCCTTTTAATTAAATCTACAAAATGGTATATAATTTTCAATTTTTATCTTTATAGTGTAATGTATTTCTGCCTATTTAAAAATAATCATAGACTTCCAATCATGATTATAACATTACCTATAAACAATACAATTAATATATATATATATATATAAACTTCATAAGGAAAACACAATCATAATTTTTCATCTAAAATTTTGTACAAAAACATTAAATATGATAAAAAATATATTGATTTTGAATCTTATTTATATGATTAATATCAATAAACATATTATATTGTTTTCAATTAAAATTTTTTACATCGAGGATTGATTAATGTTAATCATAATTTATTTTAATGATACACATATATATGTTTATGATATTTCTAATTTGAAAATAATGTCCTATGAAAAATTGATAAAATGGATTCATATTAACGTACTACTTTTGAATCCTAATTAATAACTCAATTTATAGAAATTATTTCCACCCAATGGTGACAATTGGATTTATATTCCAGTATAATTTTCTTTTTTTAATGTTGAAAATAAATATGTATATAAATAGACTATTTTAATGATTACATATCATTAATAATAAAATATATTTCTTTATAAAATAATTCACTAATACAATGTTATTGTAATTATAGAAAAAAAGGCATTATAATACGAATTATACATTTATTACTCAATATATAAGATTCATAAGTTAACACCCAATTAATAAGGAATATAAAATTTCACCCATTTCATTGAACATATTAGTATTTCAATTTAAAAAACAGTTAGTACATAATTAAGAATTCACATAACCTTATTTATTTAAAATGATTTTTTATAAATAAAAATGATGTAAAATGGTTGATAATAAAGGCCACAGACTAAAAAATTACAAGGTAGGATCTATACTAATATAAAATAATTCATTCACTCCTTTTTTTAAAGAGAAATATACTTTCAAATAATACTATATGATTCAATATCAAACTGTAAAATTAGTCAACTAAAATTAATATATCAATATATTCAAACTTTTTTATATAATGGTCAAATTAACATATTTGGATATTAATTATTAGGGAATTATAATAAAAATGTGATGATGTAATGGAAATATCATTTCTCATAATGGGATAGTAAATGTTATTACCTCTATTATCATCCAATAATTTTTTTATAAATTCACTAGATATAAATGGAATATGGATTTGATTTAAAATATTAGAATTTGTTTCTAAAATTTTATTTTGATCAAATTCATTTAAGAGAAAAAATCTATTCAAGAGTAATAAAATTATAAATATGGTTTTTATGGTTTTCCTAGTGTGAAATATCATAAAAAGTATAATTCTAAATTTGTAGTAAAATAAGAATGGTATATATGTTTCCATTAATGTGTAATGAATAATTTTTTTCTGAATCAGATTCAAATGTTTAATTAAGTTTACATAAAATCATTTATTTATATTACTATAACTTTATCATTTTTATAACTATTTCTCACACAATGTGGATACATATTACAAATAGGTAACATAATTTATTGGTCAATAAATGACATTAGGATATAATATTTGAATAATATGAAGATAAAAATATTATATACTTCTTTTTTATATTTTATGTGTAGACTAATTTTATGAATTTGAATAGTTTATTAAAAATAATTAGATTTCCCAGGCACATGACGATGACTTTGTTAATCAAAATGTTTCAGATTGGGAAAATATCAAGATTAGGTGTTCTCAAATCTATGATATTTTATATAAATTATATTGTATCACCATTAAAATATACTATAATGATTATAATATTTACCAAATAATTAATTCATTGAATAAAATCAACGATTGATTAGATATTATGGGTGGACCACGTCGCTGTTGAATTGACAATACTAACATGTGATTTTTAGTTTCCACGATAGTAATTCTTCTCCATGACTTATATTAAATATTCTAAACACATTTTCAAAATTATAGTTTCATATAAATGTTATTTATTCACAATATATATAGATTTAAAATAATATTATTCTTCAATTTTTATATTAATAGATTCATGATAATGTTTATAATATTTTCTTTCGATGAAAAAATTTACAATATTTAATTGGGGTTTATTTCCATTAGATTAAATTTTTGTTGGATATCTTTACGTATCACCTTACATAATAGGAAAAAAATTATTAACCAAATCTACATTAATTAATAATGATAACGATATTTATATTAATATATAATTGTTTTTCGACAATAATAAAATCAATGATTTAATTACACATAATTTTAATTGAGTAAATATAAGAATAAAGAATCCTATGAGTATTATATTTACATAATTTATCCCAGCCATTCCTTCATATATCCTTATCTATATTTAAAAATGTGTAACCAGTTATCCAAATACTAATATATTATGTTACCTTTCATATTTATTTGGGATTTCTGAATGGTTTTTAAAATATATTATAAAGAATGTTGAATTTAAAAATTGATTATGGGTTGTGAAATTCGAAATTATATATAAAAAATGATATATATTGATCATTAAATTTTTTGGAATATATGAGAGATGATATATCAATCATGGATATCAATAGAAACATTAGAGAACATCCAAGAGGGGAAACGATCAAACTATATGTGGTCCTCTCCAGATAGAGTACGAGTATCCAAATAGTGGGCTTATGAATTTCCTCCCCTTTTGGTGGACAGGAAAGAACAAACTCGGAAGCTATGACTAATAAACTACATTTTCTTATTGAGGGAGCCAAAATATTGTGGACTATAGTCATTTGTGTCGATGAAATTGATGACTATGAGGCAATTATATTTAATGTCGATATCATTCCATCCATAATATTTTTCATAGGTCATACTAAAAAGGATAGTGTGGGATTCACTATCAATGGGTTACCAATAGGGGTGGCCTGACCCTTGTCTGGCATTAATGATCATACCAAAATAGTCCTAAACTAGTAAAATACCCCCAATAATTCCATCATTAAAATGAGAAACATGGACATTAATCTTAAGGATCCATTCAGGGTGCCCCATCTAGCATCAGTATGGATAACACTAAATAAAATTTTCAGAGTAGTGTCTTCATTCCATGTATCAATCGAAAATGTGTCCAATTAAATCTAGAATGCAATATATTTTTATGTGTGAATGAAAATGAAATAATTTTATCTATTAAAAATAATACAACAAACAAGTCACAATGAGGAAAACATATTATTGGGTAATTTGGAAGATCACATCATCAATATTGATGGGATAAATGCTATCAAATCCAAAAAAAATCCCCATTTGAGATCCCCATTCTATCGAAACTACAATAGAAACTATACAGTGGATGTTAAAATTAAAATGAGATTATAGATCATTCTCAAACAAGTGACATTAATGGATATTAGTAACATTGATGAATTAGATGAAATCTACCGTGGGAAGATTACATGAACACATATGCCCCATGAAGTAGAAGATATTTGGGGATGTCCATTTTCCATAATGTTTTCCAAAACATGTCCTTGTACACTATATGAGGATCAAGAGAATGTATGTATCCTGATTTCATGGAATATGATACAAATATTTCATTTCCCTAAAAGATAAAATCCTTTCCCACCTCCATAATGGAGGTAATTCTTAGAATGTTCTTTTATCCCTTTCGTTGAACCAGACCACCCATTACCTGTATCGTCAAAATGGTAGTGGATAGTTGAAAATTAAAATTTAGGAATATATAAGTATGTGCACATAATTTCATTAATATAAATCAATAAAGGATCATTCTAAATGTTGAATTTTGTTCCACCCTTTATCCTCCAACCAATTCCTATAGAAAGTATTTTTCATTATTGACCATAATCTTCTCCAGTGAAAGGTGTATTGGGGTCCTAGAGAGGATCCCAAAAAATTTGAGTGGAGAAACAAATATCATTTAGAATCCATGCATATGTAGATGATTTTTGAATTATAAGAATCCAACCTTACATATCCAAAATGGAATCTTAAAAAATATGAAATTATTAAAAGCCCATTCCCCCACCCACTATGAGGGTGTATAGTGATTTTAATTCCACCTAATAGAATTTATATCATCCATTATTGTGCACACACAAGAACTTGGAAATGTGGGAATGGATCTTGTCAATAATCACTCTATGAACCTTGAAAAGGTACATGAATTATCATTGGATAGATTGAATACTCACCTTGATAAAATTTTAATTACCTAATTTTGAAATTTGGTTTGGAGTCCACCCTTGGATTTTTTTCCCAATTCAATCCAAAGTGGATGAGAAAATTTAATTTTCTGAATGATCAACCAATGTTGGGGTCCCATGATATGTATTAGGCTTATTGACCATATGGATACCTATAGAGAGACTAATCTCTGATCTCTTATTCGGTGGAACAACACCACTAAAAGTGATATTCGATTTGGCCTCAACAACAAACGTTCCCAAAGCACTATTTGAAAGGTGAGTTAAATTAAAAATAGTATGTAATTCTTCATGTGTGTGAATTTAAAAGAAAGTATCGTCACCTAAAATAAGTGATTATAAATAGGTGGTATAATCCAGAATAACTTTTTCTGGTGAATAAAATTATTAGAAGCCTCTAATGAAATGATATAGGAAAAAACATTGGCGACTAAGATGAAATGGAAAGGGGAAAGAGGGTCTCCCGGATGAAGGCAACGAGTGGGGGTAAGGCCTTAGGTAATTCCACCATTGATATTTTTTCTAAAATAAATATATGAAACAATGTTCATGATCATTTAAAAACATTTTGAGAAAAAAACAATTTTAGTCATGACAAACTTTTGAATATTCCATCCCACTTTATTATATACCATAGTATATTACAGTTTTCAAGCTAAAATTTCAGTTTTCAAAATAGAGCACGTTTTTATATAATAAAACACCTCATGTGCAACAATATCATTATCAGTGATGATCCTTTTGGCAACAATAGAACTATGATTTTTAAAAAAAATAATTTAACCACAAGCATTGTAGATTGGTTGAAATATTTGATAAAGTTTGTTTAGAAACTATTCATAATCTAGTTATCCTAAATTATGAATCCATGAGGGGTTTCCTGATCATAGTGATGAAGACTATATTGGACTCATTGAGAGATAAAAGATTGATATTCCTAGTCCAATTATCATTCATAATACTAGAGATTTAAGTACCAATAATAAGCTTGTATATGATAAAGAAAATATAATTGAATCCATATGGACCTATGGAATTTGTGGAATTGATTTTCCAAATATCCCATAGAATCTCATAATCCACAAAATAATTTATGAGTTGTCAATTCATTTCATCAGTAATAATGGGTTTAATGAAATTATTAACTTTAGTTGAAATGGGTAAAAACCATATCGAGTAGGGATTTTAAAAATAATAATATCATGGAATCCTTTAAAATTAGACTTAGTTCTACCATCAAGATTTGAAATATTAAAAATAGTGTTTGTTCAGGGTGTGGTAGAGGAATTCGATTTGATGTAATAGGTATTTTAATTCCACTTTTTATCTCTGTCTTCACACGCATGAATTTACCAAATTCTCTTTTTAATGTTCAAGGCCCATTCCATTTCACATTAGAGAAATTTAATTCTATGGAAAATTACACCAGTAGGAGGAAACATAATAGGAGGATTTAACTATCTTTTGATTGATTCATAGTACATATCAGGTCGACGATAATTATGGTTTCTCTAAGAACTCAAATTAGAGTAAATATACTGATGTTTTTTTTTCAATTTTATATATTCCTAAAATCTAGCATGATCATATAAATTTTTCACATTAAAAATGTTTTTATAGAAATGTACAAAAAATAATGGTTTCACATGTAATGGTTATAAAAATCTATGGGAATATTCAAGAATTATAGGGAAGTGGTCTGATGAAGTCGGATCCAAGTGATAAGTATTAGACTACTTGAACCTATTGGTCCATTATTTGGATTCCAATAATATGTCGAGGATCTTTATAAAGTACCTGCATTCTGTGTTTCCTCAAAACTAGGTGAAGGGAATACCTACAAATCCATAATTACATAGCTCCATCCCATAGATCACCTAAAAAACTGTAATCAACGAATACTAACATCTTCTCCCACCTATCATTAAATTTTAAAATATAATCTAATTGAAGTCCCCACAAAAGACAATATGTTTAGAAAAACATCAACATAACATCAAAAGGATGCCCCAAATTTCCACATCTAATTTTGTGTTATCCATCCATTAAAACCCAAAAATGTCCATGGAGCTGAGAGGGACTTGTGAATAGAAGCATGAATATGATATGATTCTAACATCAATGTTTTCCTTCAATAAAAGATCCCCCTAGATAGCATTAGAAGGGGACCAGAAAGAATCCATGAAAATCACCATTTTATTCAATTCCAATATTATCATTGTTTTCCAATATATTTTTGGATAATAATACCAAATTAGGGGGATATTTAGCATAATAGCATTGGATAATCCAAAAAATTCATGGGTTTCCAATACCTATATAGTTCCTTCATCAGAAGAAAATTTTAATAGGTGAGGCTAGTTTGTCCTATACAATGCCTCTTTCAATTCGATCTAAGTTCCATAATCCCCAACATTAAATATTTTGGGGTAACATACATCATCTAATGGTTCCTGCATGGTTTTTTTAAATCCACTAGTTTCCATTAAACCCATATCTAAGATAATGTCAAATCCCACTTTTCACTTCTGGATACTTGTAATTTTAGGTGCATACAATGTTGTGGGAGTAAGGGCTACACCGAGGTGATGAATGTCAAAAGGGGGATATCCCTAGGATTACAATTGAAGTCTTGGGGGTCTGATTAGATGCATTTGTGGTGTGTAAGTTGGAATGTCATATCCCTAAAGGATGGAATAGTGTAACAAATGGACATGGACATAATTTTTTATAGGGACACCATGGGATCATCAATGACATCCATTTATATCAAAGTTATATGAATAAAAATATTCACTGTCCCATGTGAATACTCCTACAAACAAGATTTTCCTAGTAAAATATGAGGTCCAGCAAAAATTTATATTGCTATGTATTCTGGAATTGTTGCACAGAGAGACGTAATGAGTCTCTCTCTATCTCTTTCACTTTCAAATTCATAGGTGAATGAAATTCTCAAAAAAAATTCACATAACCATGTACAATAATGTATCATCAGGTTTCCTTCTTTTTTCTACATTTATTATTACAATATTTTCTGTATGACCATGGTAACCATAGAAAAGATATAATTTGGATTTTTTTTGTATAAAAATGATAAAAATGATTTCAATCCATCTAGTGTCAATAATTTACCCCTTATAAGAGGTATTTATACCTAAACCGTCACATTTATCCAGACATATGACACCTAATGGATGGGGTCTAATCGATCCCAATCCACTAATATGCCTATGAGATTTCTAATTTCATTCATCACCTGATATGATTATCCCCTAAATGAAATACCATGTAGTCGTATCATGAATGGATATTTATAGAAAATAGTATTGATGATATCTTCTCAACCTTTATATCTTTCAATAACAATATATGGTTGTCAAATGACCACAACCTCCCTTCACGACCAATTTTCATATCATTCATGTTGAAAAATTCAATGATTAGGTGTCCAAATCATACTTTCCTTATTTCTACTCCATCATCCAAGCACCATAAAAACTGTAATTAATTATTCAATGAACCCTTTTGAAAGGGTCGTTCAAATATGGACTTCTTGATTAATAACTGGGACATGAGCCATATAAGGAAGAAAACATCATTATTATATTGGGAAAATTTATTCTTTATCTCTTTCTGGGAGTGAGATATTTTTCCACCTATCAACCAGTCCATTATACACTAGAAATGTGAATCCAATAAAAATAGTATACCACCAATTTCAAGAGTAAATAGATTACTGAAAAGCCCCCTATTGAAACTAAACTAGTCCCACTATTACTCAAGGCCTTTATGTTCAAACTAAACATATCCATGAGAAAAAATCAGGCGAGAAAAATTCTCAGTGATAAGAATACAACTGCACACTAGTACCTCTGTGAGATGATTAATTTTCCTACAAATTTCATATTGGATATAATTATGTATTGTATTGATTGAAATGACATTATATGTACAATAAAATATTATATCTCTCATTTTTATTGATTAGGGAATCATGTAATCAATTATTTTCATATGTAATTTATTTTTCCTTCATAACATTTTCTAGATAGTCGAATTATTTGTTCTTTTATTCAATTAATTTTTTAAAATATAATGGATTATGCCAAAATTAATTTTTTTCACTATTCAATATTATCTATACTATTTTACATTTTTATTGATCAATTATGTGGTATTGGGTTTTACACCATATTCATGTGATATTTTTATTAATATATATTTAGTGTTGCCGAATAATCTATGTTTATATTATAACATATTTAATATTAATCTAATTAAAACTATTGTTTTAATAAGACGATGGATATAATTTATTCTATTATTCATTCAATATATAATTATTAAATATCCATCTTGTTTAAGCTTATGTAACGTCATTCTCTCTAATTGTTACTACACTTTTATTTAAAAATGTTTTGTCTTACATGGTTTGGTAACCAACACATTCTCGAACCTTATAAATTATAACTATATTTAGTGTGAAAATTTAATTTATAATGATACTTACAATAATTAATCAATTATAATAATTCACAATTCAAATAAATAATAAAAAATTCATTTTATAATTTTTAGAATATTGCCTATTGGCATAATAATCTATTAATTCAATAACTATTTGGAATAAAAAATTTAACAAATAAAAAACATTATTAGTTATTTATTAAGAAAGGCTTTATTACCACTAAAAATTTTACTCATGTGATTTCATCAAAAGTGTTTTCACCTAAATTAGTTTATAAGAATTTAATTTTGATTAGTGACATGACAATACCCTAAAAGAAATAAATATACATTTAATTCTTATAATTACATGTGAAATGACAATGTAATTATATGCCACATGATGAAAAAAGTAATGATATAATCATATCTGTTATAAATATATAAAATTATGCGATATTACTTAAGAACCAATTTAAATATTAAATTTTGATCTATATGGTCAAATTATTTAATCTCAAAAAATAACAACTCATTTATTACAAAAAAACATTATATTGAGAAATAAATTAAACATTATATGATTTTTTTATGTTGTTTTCAAAACATTGAATTTTATATTTAAAGATTTATGATTCTTGATAAAATTTTTATAATGAAAAAAATTTATGCACCAAAAATATTTATTTTTTATATTTATTTTGAAATGATAATTTTTTAAAAATTATTTGGAGTTGAAAATGATGAATATAATAATGATTTCATACTAACAGGTTGTACAAATTTCTTAAAATGAGAAACATATGATTTTTAGTGCGCAAAAAATTTATCACAAATTTCCATGAAGATCGAGATATGATCCACAACTGGAAGACATGATGCTGAAAGAGTACAAATTTAAATGAATTAGATAAAAATATAATATTTTTATAATGTGTGATTCATCATTCATTCAATGATAGAGACACTATAAAATAATTTCATAGTTTAGTGATGTGATGATGGGAACCACCAATATGGGGTAGCAATAGATTATATCCTATATTTATTGATGGTTTTATGAAATAGATATATATATATATGTGTGTGTGTGTGTGTGTCTTTTTGTGTGTGTGTCTATTTTATATCCTCTTTTTTCTCTGAAGAGAATATTTTTTGGGCGTCAAAGTAACTTATTTTTTAAATAATTTTTCTAGTTTCAATTTCATGCCACAAGGAATTAAAATGGAATTAAATTTCAAAAGTTATAAAATATTAAATTTATTAATTTGTTTGAATAATTCCTTAGGGAAAAAATTGAGGGGATATCTCTACATTCATTTGAATATAAATTATATGCTACCATGTCCAAGATATTCACATCTAAAAAATACACACACTTTTATTGTGAGATGTTATATAAATTTCTAAGTAAAAATAAAATTCATTCATTTATAAAATACTTTTGATAACATGAAAACATGCTACACTTATGAAAATGATAACTTGAATTGTTTATAGATTGAAAAATTATGCTCCAACACCCATGAATTCAATGTTTTTAGATCACTGAAACACCAATAACAAGATGCCACATAGAAATTTATAATGTAAAATTTCCCACACATTCATTAGAATAAAAAATACATTTTATCTACATGTTCATTAAACACATATGTTATTGTTTGGATGACTTATGTAAATGTAAAAAACTTATAATTATACATCCTTCATTATCTATCTTTTGAAATAATAATTTCCCTTTATCATTTCTTTTAAACATATGGAAAACATAAACAATTATATAAAAAAGAACCATACTAATCAATATGTTTATATTTATATTATGTTCAGACATGCATAACTAAAACTAACTTATAGAATAAAACACACACACATAATAGTAATGATTGTACATCATTAATTATGAGATATATGGAACAATTATGATCTATAATATTTTTTCATTCATGAATATGGTGATATTTCTTATAAGTGTCTAAGAATCGTGACTTTTTTTGTTTAACCTTTTTTTAATTGTAATATTTATTTACATAGTATTAATACCGAGTTTTTAACATCCACATATATAGACATAAATAGAAAATAATGAAACCCAAAAAATATTTTACATTTTTATAACAAATCTAAAAACTTATTAATTGATTATTCATAACACCACAATTTAAGGCTTATGTCAATGACCCCTTGTGCATTTTAATTTTTTAATATACATGTAGAAACCAAATTCAAATTCATCATGGGACTCATGGAATGTATATACTAACATACATTTGATAATAATGGAATTCATAGGTATAACCATCACACATGTTCAAAATCCACTAGTTAAAAATAAAAAATCATATATATAAAAATTTTCATTAATATTTAAATTTGTTTTTAATGTTTAAATATTAATTTTTCCCCATTAGTATATCCAAATATTTATTTGTGGATTCATATACTCAATACATCAATAAAAACCACATTTCCAACTAGATTATACCCAAAATGGGATTTCTTTTTTTCCCTTACCTATATATAATTTGTCAATATATATATTTTGGGATATATAATTTTAAGTAAATATATTAATTAGATGATTTATAATCATTATCCATTTAATTATAAAAAATTTCTATGTGATGTTCTACTAACAATATTATTTGTTTCTCCTATGACTATCACTAACCAGATGAGAGGAATTTATAAATATCATTTTTATATGTAATAAATTTTAAATGTTTTTAAAAATTAATAATTCTTGAATCCCAAAATACAAATTTGTTAACTAAAACATGGTTCCTATTATACCCTTTCTGATCTTATATTATCAATTGTTCAGTCATGTATTAAAATTTATAATTCCTAACATTCTCAAAATGATGATGAATTTAAATACAATTAGACTATCCCATATATAATTGGTTACTCTCACAAAATAGGGTTTCTTTATTTTCATTCACTTCTATATCATGATATTAAAAAAATTTGATACTCATTCATAAGTCCAAACATACCCATAATGATATAAAATATCTCAACATTTACTCATATCATTTTCAATAAATAATTTCCCATTAAATGAGATTGACATATAATAATTATCATCTTCAATAGGTAATGATACATTAACACATGATTTGTCTATCCTCCATGATGACATGTTTCTTTTTTGTTACTATAGATACACCAACAATAACCATTCCCTAGAGAAATTACTATTTCACCCCTACATTCTTCCACTGCATGTGTTTCAAATATTCTACATTATTTATATTTTCTATTAATATGGATTCCATTACAAAAATACTACATGACGTAATTTCAATATATATATATATAATATAACTGTTGTGGAAAATTATTAGTTGTTCCTTTTGGGTGTATCCCTCACTCATATAATATTAATGAACATTTCACATTAAGGTAATCGATTTATAATCGTAAAAATATATTCATATTCCAAATCATAAAAATATAAAACATTGTACTATTAACTCCTCATTTTGGGCCACAAGCCCCAATGTAAACTAATTTCCCATCAATAAATATATAAAATCATTCTGTATAGTTATGCCATCCTAGGAGGCCCTAATATTTAATATACCCATTATTTTAAAATATGATACTATAAACCCTAACCTAAACATAATTTCAATATTTTTGTAGAACTAAACTACAATATAACAATTAATTAATCCTAAAGGAACATTAAATACTTATATTTCTATGATTTATTTTTATAATTATTCTATAAATTAAACCCTCTTTATGTTCATCCTAGATAATAAATTGTGATTTATTAAAAATATTTCTTGGTGTATGATAAATTCTAGCATCCCCAAATATATATTCATACAAAAGTTTAACATCAATTAAATATTTAGGTATTCCAATTTGATATTAAATGATAATATAAAATATAATTTATTTCTCCATATATTTTCTCTCAAACAAAACCCTTACATATTTTAAAATTATAATAAACTCTATGATTAAACTTTATACAATGAAAATCATTAATGAATATACGGAATGTAAATAATTTCATCCAAGATTTCCTATTAAATCATAATAATTATTTCCTTCCTATGTGGATTAAATAACTAATGGGTTCTTCATGTCCTCATGGATGACCTTATTCTTGTGTGTAACCATTCCAAAATTTTCTTAAATCCCGACAAGGTCACATTATAATCAAAAATTTAAAATGTAATTAACATCTAAAATGACTACATATACATATTTAAAATATAAATTTTGACAAACAGATAAATACATACTACTGAAATCGGTATATGGGTCAGTATGATATAAAAACACTTTTTTTAGTCTAATGAATTTTTTTAATGAACCAATGTATATAAATATCATCGATAAATAGTTTTCCTCATTTTTTGGTAATAAAAAATTTCAAAATTATTTTTTAAGAAGAAATATTTCCTACTAATCATATGAAAATATAAGATTGATTAAAAATTCAAACGAATATCCTTTATGATATGGTAAGATCTCACTTCCTCTCAGTTTAAATTATTATTAAATAATACATGCATAGAAATTATCATTTTATCAATAGCATAGTGGGTTAAATATACAATAGATGAATCAGTTTAGAAAAAAGGGTTAAACTAACATCAATTTCATCTCATTGAAAAATATTTACAAATCATACATATTTACATGTGACATTTCACTGATGGGTAATTATTTTTGAAGTGCAATGAATAAAAACTATAATTTATTGATGGATGAAATTATTTTACTAATACCTTCCAAAGAGGAAAGACCTCAATATTTATTGGTGTGTAATTAACAAACAATTATCACTCACTAATTAACTTTACCTATTCCACTACTACTCTAGTAGTTTCCACATATTTTACTAAAGGATTCAAAAATTCTCCCACTAATTCTCTTTAATAAAAAATATATAATAATCATATACTAGACTATATATCTAATATTCCTACATATCCTCATTAGAATAGAAATGAATACGAATGTAACACAAGCTTATGTTGTATCCCCAAGATTCCAAAGGCTGGAAATAAATGTCAGAGGTCATCAATACATGTGGGTGTGATTTTTCATTTAAGAAATAATCAACAATGCATTCCTGAAATAATCAAAAAAATCCACCACATAATGTGTGATTCATTACATGATAACTCAAAGAATATCATTTATATCAAAACCAAACTAAAACCAAGTGCCCTAGTTGAAGAAAATAGTTTCTAATTGCACAGTGGATGACATAACTATACAAGCTCAATGACAACAAAATTACTATAATTCTTCACATGTTCCATGGTCTAACTCCCCTAATATCTCATGTACCACAGATTAGTACTAAATATGTTTGAAAATATTACTTTACCCACATGTTGATAATCAATATATTTAAAAACCCCAAAGTTCCAAAGATGGGGTGTGTAATGAATCTATGTAGATTTTCCCCATGACTTACCTACTAACACCACTACGATAAAACATGTTAGAAACATTTATGAAAAAAATATTTTATATATTAAATTTATAAAAAGGCTTATAAATAAATATAAATAGGTGAAAATGAAACCATTTTCTAAAAACAATATCAGGATCTAAGGAAAAAAATCAGAAACTGTTATAAAATCATATCAAAATTTCTATTTTTCAATAACCACTCCATTTCACTTGTCCAAAAATCCAAAAATGCATGAAAACATGGACCTCCTTATACTTTCACGTGGTTAGTCATCCTTTAAAAATGCTATCACCTAGTGAAACAATATTGATATGGGAGAACCCTAACCCTTACCCATTCCCCTAATGATGGTGGAAACTCTTTATCCCTATCTTCCATGAATGCACATGAACACTCATAACCATTATTCCAAAAAAACATTTCATCTATTTCAATAAAATTATTCTTCTGTTAAAGATCATATAAAAATCCCAATTTAATTAAACCATTGAAATTTATTTCAATAATACCATCCATTTCATGAATAATATTTTTATATATCTATTTATAAAGATACTAGAAAATACAAATTTTATAATCAACATTCAAAAATTATTTACCATGGAACATCCTACAAAAACACCCAATTTCCATGTTTCCATAATCATTTACATAGTAGGGTTGTAGAAATCATTACACAGAAAATTCATTATCATTTTCATAGAAAATGATTAATGTGAAACCAAGAATCAATATTATAAATAGATGTGCCATGAGTGAATCTGCCTACAAAGGGTTTTATGATGAAAACAATGAATGGAAAACAAACACTATTGAAACTGGGTAAAATATCCATGAACCTTCCATAAATTACTTCCACTGTATAGATCCGAGAAAAATATAATCATATTATTAATAAACTATAAAATATCCAACCATATGGTATGTTGATCTATGAAACAGAGAGAGAATAGAATTAGATTTAGTAAAAAAAGTTTCAAGAATAAACAAGAATGATCACTTACCAAAAGAATCCAGTTTTAAATCACCATAGGAAGCCTTTTATTCACCTTTAGATTGATGGGAGAACCATCTGAATCCACTAGAATGGTATTATATTGAGTTAGGTCCATATAGGAGAAAACATTTTGGAGTTATAGTGGAAAATGAGTGAGATCTAAAATTTTAGGTTCTCTCTTTTGACAGGTACGTGGTTATTCACATGGTTATTAGAATAGTACGCTAGTTTCTCTCTCAAGGTGGATACTCACATGGCTATCTTGAATAGTTTTCAAACTACAAGCCAACCATTATATTGCTCACTATCTCATGTTGGTTAGTTTCTCCTAGGCTTCAACAATTTTTGGACAAAGAGTGAACCTCTCGTGTGCCTTCCTCTTATCCCTCTTTCATTGGGAACAGTTTCCTATAGTTGTTGTACTATTTTCCCACACTGTTCAACTAATGTAAAATCCCTAACACCACCATTAATGTTATCATAACTCTCAAAATAATTAATAATATTATATAAATAATTAAACCACATAATTAATTGGTTACTTACATAGAACCGTGGGTACAACATTCTCCCCACCATTGGCTCTTCCATTCACATAATGTCTAAAAAAATCCTTTTACTATAAGAGTTCTAGGAATATCAATTTTATTTTACAGTTCCCACATCTATTCCTGAATCTAAACATCTTTCAGCAAAAAATTCACTTGATCGATGTTTTTTAATGAATGATATTCTCTTACCTATCCACAATAAAGCAGCCACCTCTAGTTCAACATGATCACATCTAATCACATGAACATGATTAGGCTGATACCTTTTCTACTAGGGTACATGAATCAAAATATGTACCACAATAACCATAGTTGTAATTAAAACAAAAATTCCACCTCATCGACATAGTCATGTATCTCAAAAGTGATGATGTATCAAGGTTATAAAATTACTTACTTCCCAAAAGGATTATGTCCATGTCTTGTAGAGAACATCATGACCACATGAGCTCTCATAGTAAAAGGAAATGGTTATTGATGAAGATATCCATAAGTGTTTTGATGACTCTGAGGCATCTCTATCTATTTTCTGATCATCTAAATCTTCGACAATGTTTTATTGGACAAGGCTTACCCCAACTAGTGATGTATCACCAATTTCCTCCAAACACGAGGACAATGGCATGGATGGACATAAAATTCCTCAAAATAATACATATGTATTCATGCCTAATAATTTTCCTTAGTCGAGAACTCTACCAATTATATTGTCCTTCCCCATGTAACCCTGAAATTCATCACACAAGCCCACAATAATTTATCTAACATTTGTATTGCTCTTTTGGATTCTACATCTATCAGGGGATGATATTCCCTAAACATTATCAATTGGGTTCTAATGAATATATGTTATGATTTATATAAAAGAGACATAAACATCAGATCTTAGTCTAAAATGATCAAAACTTCTACATAATTCATATTTACAACTTCTCGTATATGTATTTTTGACACACCCCCCACCATTTGGGATTCATGAATATGAATTAAATGAGGAGAATTTGTGAGTTGATACACTCCCACCCACATGGCCTCATGTTTCTGCACAATTCTTGGGAGGCTTATTACAAAATCCACTACAATTTGATCACATTTCTATACTGGAATAGGGAAAGAAAACAACATACCATCTAGTCACAAATGTTCTATCTTAACTTGTTGACAAATTATACTTCTTGAAACAAACTCATAAACAATTCTCTCCATGTTGATCTACCATATTTTCACTTATAATTCCTTTTACATATTTTTTATTCTAGTATTGGCATCCAATCATGATAGGGGTATAAAAGAAGAAGTTATTCTTGAAAAGCCATCAGTACGACCATTTAATTTCTAAACCACAATACCAAACTATCATCCATCTTGAATCACATAATGGTGTCCCCACCATTGAGTTTTGAACTCATCAACACACATTTTGAATTAGACATCTATGAAACTTTTAATATCTTTTCCAAATAAAGAAACACCACAACTAAAAGTAAAATTTCAACATCACCTCAGTCTTCACATTCCAAGTGCATGTCGGATAAGACCATCATCAACTACCAGTCATCTAAAGAATATTTTTCTAACTAAGAATATGTCTTTATATTTACTTTTTTTCCACAAAATTACTCATACCCATTTTATGCATGAAGTCAATGTGGAACATTTTGAGGCACTTCATCCACATTATATTCCTAAAATTAATATAAAATTGTGATAGAATATGTTTCCTGATCTTATGGCTTGTGAATATATTAAATTTCACAACTAAGTGATAATGACACCAAGTCTTCATAACATGGAATTTGAGAGATGATTAAAAATCATGTTTTTTAGTTCTTATAATGCACTTACAACTTCCCTATTTCAAAAGAAACAACATGATCTTCTTGTATGAGACACTTCAAAACCTAACCATAATGCATCACAACACACCATATACCCTATTCCTAAATTCAATAAAATTAGGATCGAAGATGATGTAAGAAGAACCTTTTTCTCATTTAATGGATTTTGGCATTCTTCATCCCATTGGAATGGAACATTATTCCTTTTAAATGATATCGTAAGTGAATCTACTCATGATATGTCATACTCTATTAGATATTAATAATCATCTAAAATAAGGTTGATATATATCTCAAAGACATTCTTTAGTGTTTGTCACAAGATTGCAACCTCTATCATTATAATATCTACGTAAGAACCTATTTTTTAAATTATATTTCCACAAAATCATACAAATTGTATCAAAAAATATGAAATAGACATTTTGGTATACAATCAGTGGTATTTCATTATTCATAACACTTTCTCCATGTGTATATCATGTTCATCCCATGTCCTTGAATACACCAATATTTCATCCACAAGCACCAAAAAAAGAACTAACATACCTCTAAAATATTTGATTCATAATTTACAAAAAGAAAAATGGGGAATTCGTAAGATTTAGAGGCATTAACACATATTAATAATAGTGGTATTATCTTTTGAACGTTTTTTTCGTAATATCATCATTCCGAAAATGAATTTGGTGATGTCATGACCGAAATTCAATTTTGGTGAAAAACAAAGAACCGTTAAATTTATCAAATTTTTCATCAAATCATGGAAGAGTATACTTATTCATTATAGTGACATGGTTATGTATACAATAATCTACACACTACCATAGAGTTCTGTTTACCTTATTCACAACCACGATCAATAATGCCCACTAAGTCATGCTCGACTGAATGAACCTTTTGGTTTTTAGATCTTCGAGTAGAACAGTCAATTCAATTAATTCACTTATAATAATATTATAATATTTAAGGGGAATTATACTAGTCAATGGAAGGAGATAATTCTTAATATTCAATTCTCTTATTAGCGGGAACCCTGAGAAATTTTTGAGGAAAACATATATAAATTCATCAAAAACTATTAGAAAACTATTCATATCAATTCCTTCCATCGATGCGAATGTAAATACAACCATCTAATATGAGATAGTTTCAACTGTTGGTGACAACATTCTCTTTTCACTTGTCTTTTCACTATTTTATATTCAAATGATATTCTTAACCCCATTATTAGTTGTAAAAATAACCATTACGTTATAATTGTCAATGTGAGCCTTGAAAATTTTCAACCAATCCATAACCATGAATATATAAATTGAATTCATTTCCAGCTTAAATGAATAAAATTTCATCTAAACTGCATCAAAAAATAATAAAATTCCCTAAACCACAAGTCTCAACAATTTTTTCTCCAATTTGGAGTTTTCAGTTTTATCACAGAAGGCAATTTCTAAATAGTAATGTTCATAAAATTAGTATAATGAGATGAAATAATGGAATGGGAAGAACCATTATTAAACACCACTTTCATAAAGTTATAATTCAATAGAATCATATCAATTACCATGAATGGACAAGCATTATCATCCACAATAAACTACCCTGCTCCATATAAATACTTCGTCACTACACATTTCTCATTGTTTACCGATTGAGAATTTTATATTTGAAGTGTAATGGAATTCCTCAAATAACCATGGATATATCTATTCTACTAATGAGATTGATTCTTCTTTCCTCATCCTATCAAAGAAAATGACACCTATGATACCTAATTAGTGTTCCATGAACCAGAAATCATTGTACAATGATAATAGAATTGAAAATTCCCCAAATTATTATAGTTATGTCATGATATATGTAGTTTGGTACACTATATATTCATGTGGTTGAATAAACAACATTCAAAACATCCAGGGTTGATCATTTCATTTTGAAGAGGATTAATATGTCCATCCATTTGACTCAAATTCATACCCCCCATAATGGGAATAGGTGTCCCTCTTCTGATTTCTTCTAGTATTAGACTTCCACCATTTCCCATGGGTATCCACATGATTTACCATCCCATAGATCCTAATATTTCCCATTTATCCAACATCCATATATTGACCGTTATTGTCTTGTTTTTAATAAAACGCATGAAAAACATCAAAAAATAACATTCCTCGACCCAATTTCGAAGTCTCATTCCATCAATGATGCACTAGAAACATATTTGGGTGAAAACACACTAAAATAATGAATTTAGAGACATACTAATTGACATAGATATTTTACATCATCATGATAAAGAAGTCTGTTGATCTATGAATTCTGAACATGTGAGGATATAATTTTTTGTAGAACAATTCATCAAAATCTTCGCAACCAAGGCCTTGATCCACATTTTCTTTTACGTCAATATCACACCACTGGGGTGCAAGATCATCCATCAAATACATTAATATATTAACATTCAACCATTCTGGCATGCTGATGAAATCAATGATACAAATCCATATGATCAACCACACCTCTTTTTTTAGAATCACCCTAGATGTTTGGGGAATTATATTTCTAAAATTGGATGGATTGATCCACTTATCTGAGCCCATCACCAAAATTAACTATTTCCTCCACTTGAAATGCATGGAAGATACCCAGAACTAGGAATTGGATTACCTATGGGTCGACTAAAACCACAAATTCAGCCGCTTCCTCTAATTTGTTTCAAGGATGCCTATCAGGTGTCGTTTTCTATAAAAAACTTCTATAAGTCTCACTCTAAAAAAAATTTATTTCATAGAATTTAAAATTATTTCTCATTAACTATCAAAATATTTCATTCAAAAATTCACCTTTCCTTATTAAAATATTTTTGAAAAATCTCTACAATATTTTTAGAATTAAAATATTTTTCAAATATGACAACCATTATATTTTTCATTATCACCCATTTGAAAAAACTCAAAATTTATCAAAAATCATCATATTGTACTATGTATTAAATCATTACACAAAATGAGATATGTACTCTTAGAGTGAAGGGATCCCTCTAATTCTTGTAATGCTCATCTCGTTGGATAAACCCATAATAATTAGATTTGAATTCATATAAGTGTCAGCAATATAATAATGTACCAAAATCCTTGGGAACATGAATTTGAGCATATAAGGGTTAGCTACATTTGATTATGCTCTACATTTCATGTTCATAAAAACAGACTCCTTTCTATGATCTACAATCAAGGAGTATAAAATATTGAATTTCATCTATGAGACCATCAGAAATGATGACAACAGGATTCACTGGGAAAATACAATATTTATACCACTTGTAATATCGCTCCTTCTCATCATTATCTTGATATGTTGTAGGAATGTTACATTGATATAAGGGACATCCGCAATACTCCAATGTATGGAAATAAATGTCAAATGGATTTAATATATGTGTGGTATGATTTTCCCTTTAAGAAATAAATAACAACCTTATATGCAATAACGAAACAAGCCACTACATAATGCATGATAGAATGAAGGATAACTCACACATTATATTTGTAACACCCGATACTTTTATGTTCTACAAATCATCAATGGAATCGTTTTTTACACACCACACTTTCTTGGTTTGCTTTACAGGAAATCATGACCTTCCTCGATAGCTTGCGTCGTACGCAATACCGAGTTTCACTAAACAATGATATGCTATTAAAATATTATTAAAACAAGCCGTTATGAATAGTAATAACAACTTTTTGAAATTTTATAAATATTATTTTTCAAAATGGACTTCATTTTTGGATTCGTAATATTGAAATTAGCCCAAGGTGAAATTTTGGTATTTTTCTGAAAACTTTCAAATTATGATGAATAGTGAAACCACTAAGTGGTAGTTAAAAAACTGAATTTTTCATAAAACATAATTTTACCACTTCTGTGAGTGGAATTTTGAAAATACGAGAGACACGGTTGATATCAGTAAGTAAAATGTGGTTCAATGAGAAGAAAATAATTTTTTGGTGAATAGTAACTTTTTACTTTTTTACCACGGTTTAAAGTAAATAGGGTAGTTAAGGGTAAAAATGATATTATTATTACCCTAACACATGTCCTAATTCTATTTGATAAGTGTAATTCGACCAAAAACAAACTTAGGAATAAAATATGACCATTTAGGCCCACTGGGATTAGATTAGGACATTTATTATTAATTTATTTAAAGATGGGTTAAAATAGTTAAAATCAAATTGTAATAAGTAAATACTTTTTAATATGGGGTAATACATAAGATAAATTCGACTATAAATATTCATTATAAATCTAAAAAGATTGCCTACATAATAGTGTTTTATTTGTAATTTTTAGAGATTAAATACTTTAATTTATTTATGACACAAAGATGTTGCAGTAATTTTCTTATTAATGAAATATTGACATAACTGATGTTAGAAACACCAAAATAAATGTAATTTGACACTATTTATGAATGAAACTAATTTTATAGGTTAATATGACATGTTAGGATTGATTTAATTAACTTTGGTTGAAGTAATCATTCTGTTATGAGTTTCAAAAAAATCAACTATTGAATAGTGTCAAAATTGACATAAAATAGTTTTTAAAACAAATATTATATTATTAATTGTTATTTTATTCCTAAATATCTAAGGTTCATCCAAATGACTTAGATAAGGTTATATATATTAATAAAACACAACTTGGGGGTCGCTTGGATGTATATGCTATGTTTATTAAATATATAATATAAAAATACAAAGTGACATGGTAAATGTCAATCAAATTAACTAAGAGTTAAAACTAAAAGATAAGGTCAATATAATGATCTAAACTTGTCTAAATTCTATTGGATGAGAGTATTTAGACCCATCCCTACCTTAGAATTTTAATAAATCAATTTGGAGATATTTAAAACCGAACATGACTTTATAATAAAATAACATATTTAGTTATTCCAAAGGTGCCCCTCTCCTCCCTTATAAAAGGGCACCTCCTCCCCCTCTTCCTCACACCACTTTGAGACTTCAATCTCGGCCAACCCCTGCCAATTCCTCGTCTCCACTTCCCTAGAGACATCCTATAGGTCCTGGTCTTCTTCAAAGTCCAATTTTAGTGCCCTAAAAGAAGGTCTCAAAGAAGCACTTCAAAGAAGAGGTATTGTCTGTTACCGATTCTTTCATCTTTATTTCTTCTTCCACTTCTTCTTCATTAGTTGTTTCATTATTAAGTAATAACATAAGTATAAATCATATACTTATTTGTTATTATAAGTATGAAAAAACCCTATTTAACCATCTATCCATCCTACGGAAAAAGAAATCACCGCACGTGCGTACGTACGGAACACCGTCTCCACGCCGTGGTGTCATCTATTTTCCACCACCACCTTACTTGGATGGGTATAATGGTGTAAATAATGACTATATATGACTATTATAAAGGAATACTGATTCTGAAATAGTATACATATACTCCAATACAATTCCACGATCATTGGAACGATATCATCACTCGTGCGTACGTACGGAATACCGCCTCCACGATGTGATGCGACTCGTTCTACATGATCTTCATTTCATAATGATTATATAAATGAATTGAATTAATATGATATATATTACACTAATACCATTCTATAAATGAGTTATCTATAACCTAAAGAGAAGAATAAGAATTTATTCGACAAGACACGCATAAGAACAAAAAGTTATAAACACCCGAATAACAAGTAGCAATGAAATATTACTACTAAGAAGCTAAGAATATGACCATATATGATATCATAAAAATAAGTATGATTCTGGAATAAGTCAATAACATTATTTAAATCATTATACAGTAGGATTGGACACTTAAAAAGAAAATCGGACCTAAGGTAAGGGAAATATCACAATCTCATTTTTATCCGAGATTGTTTATACTTTAGTTTTTATGGGGGTGTATTTTATCATCCACATCCATGTTTCCTCAATATGTAATATTATTTCCATCCACCTACAATTGTTTAAATCCAAATTTACCCTTCGGTGAGTTTTTATTAAAGTATATGAAAGGAATCTTTGGTCATTTTTCGTACGAGGTACTTTTTGACTTTTCCGACAAAAGTACGAGAAGAATGTTTTTTTTAACTTCTACGGCATGAATGGATTTTTAAAACATTATTTCCAAGAAGCTTCCTTTAAACGTTTTCAAGTTATTTTTAATCAACTTCTATTAGTTTAAAATTTTATGACATTTTAAAGAAAGGAATTTGTTTTTGAAGTAGAAAGGATATTTTCCTTAAGAATGGAGTTCAAGTGTTTTATCAAAATTATTTTTTATCTAAGATAATAATGGGTTCTGTTTCTATCCCTATTATTACATTGATTTGATTATGTTGTTATGGAATTATTTTTATGAATTCCTTTATCTTATATGAGTTGTTTTATGATGTCACAATGTTTATGATTCCCATTTTTACTACATGGGTTATTCAATGATGTATGATTTATGATTTTGTGTTACACATAAGAATGGTATCATTATGAGATGGGTGGCACCTATATCTCCCTCCAATGCATTGGGTAAAGATTTTATATCTCATGAGATGGGCATGGCAGGAAAGTTAGGTTATACCGGTTCAGTGAAACAGGACTGAAACGAGGAGTGAACTCAGATCAGAAATGGACTTTGTCCACTATAATAGTCTTGGAAATGAGTCTTGACTAATAAGAAATGATTCTCTATGATTATGTGTGTATGCCCCAATGTTTCATGTTTTATGTTGTGATTATTATGATTACATTTCACTGCCATGATTTATCCCATGTTATGAAATTATGATCTCTTTTGCATGTTAAGATTTCCAAAAGTTATGTGCTTATGTATATGATGTGGTCGATATTTCTTTTGTTTACCCTTACTGAGCATTTGAGCTCACCCTTTTGTATGTTTTCTTTCCCCAGGTCAGGAAGGAGGATATTAAGTAAGATATGCCAAAAGGGACTATATATATGATGAAATAAATGGGAGATAGTTTAGACGTTTTATGAACCAGTTGTTTATGTTTCCCAATTTCTAAAGACATTATACCTATACGGTCCTTTCGTGGTTTTGTTATTTGTTGTAATATGTATGCTTCAATTTTGAAGTATTAATAATGTATGTAAAGTATGGGTCATTATAGTTGGTATCAGAGGAAAGGTATAGTCAATATTTGGAAACTAGGATGTGAAATCCTTAGTAAGAACCCTAAGCATAAGTCTAAGCATAGAACACAATCGTAGTGATTTAGAAATGGACATGAATACCCTAGTATAAGAACTTAAGTGTGAAATTTTATTCTTGATTATGTGGTTTTCCTATTATAATTAGTGTTGCTCACACTATTCTTCTTGGTTTTAGTCAATGTCTGGAACCTGAAGGAACCGTGTTAATGCGGAATGCGATGGGCAATGCAATGACTGTCCCCCTGAACAACCAAACGTTATGGGAGCTGGAATGAAAAATCTTTTATCCATGCTCAGACAACTTTTTCAAGCTTTGAATCATGCAGGACTTCCAAACGAGCAAAGGAAGGAGAAACATTCTGTTGAATCCTTCATGAGACAGTGTCCACCTTCATTCAGCAGGTCTACTGATCTATTAGTTGCTGAACAATGGATTAGTACTACTGAAAAGATATTTTCAGTTCTTCAATGTTCTGAGCATGATAAAGTCATCTTAGTAGTGTATCGTTTGGAAGGTGATGTTGATCAATGGTGGAATCTTATTAAGAATACGAGGCAAAGGGATGAAATTGAGTCCATGGAATGGGACGAGTTCAAGAACATATTTTTCAATAAGTACTTCCCTTGTATTCTCCGAACAAAGATGGAGAAAGAGTTTCTTGAACTGAAGCAAAAGGATGATGAATCTGTTGGTACCTATGAAGCAAATTTTACAAGACATTCAACGTACGCTTCTGGTATTATTATCCAACCTGGGAGTAAGATCGATCGATTCTTTAGTGGCTTAAAACCAAGTTTTCGATGGGCCTTAGCCATAAGGGACTTCAATAGCTACGAGGAAATCGTTCGATGTGCTCTCAAATTTGAGATGGAGATTGGAGTAACCCATCAGTCATATGGGTTTGATAAGAAGAGGAAAATGGATTTCAAAGGAAATCTTAAAGAGCACACTGAAAATAAGATGAGCGTTCCCTTATGCTCAATGTGTGGAAAGAAACATGGAGGGAGTTGTCTTAAAGGGACAAGTAAATGTTTCAAATTTGGAAAGGAAGGTCATCGGGAATTTGAATGCCACAATGACGGTAAGAAGATGTATAATGATGAAAACAAAGGAAGGGATACACAGAATGAACCTACTACACTTCAATGTTTCAAGTGAAAGGATATGGGACATTATGCCAATAAATTCCCTAATCCAACTGTTGATGATGATGGTCGACGTCAACAAACTTTTAAGGCTATAGACAAAGGAAAGTCACATGCAATTTCTATCAGCGATGTGGAGTATGATAACGAGGTGGTGAAAGGAACACTTACCATCCACTCTAAAGTAGCAAATTTTTTATTTGATTCTGGATCCACTCACTCCTTTATTTCTGAAGAATTTTTTAAGGGTATCACCGTAATACGTCAACAATTAGATGTTGAGTTAGCTGTGACAACACCTAATGGCACAAAAGTCGCATCAAAAGTTTATAATTCTTCTCCGGTTGAAGTTTGTGGGAAAGTGCTTCCTGCAAATCTTGTGATCCTTCCTATAGTGGAATTTGATGTGATTATTGTCATGGATTGGATTTCTCTACATGGAGGTCATATCAATTGCCAAAGAAGGGAAGTCCCATTTCATATTCCAGATCAATATATGATCGTCTATCGATGCAAGGATGAACATAACCTTCTAGTGGAAATTTCTTCCATTTTATGGGTATTGATTCCACTTAATGAAGGTTATTTATCTCAAATGGTTGGTGGGAAACTCATGATTAAGAATATTCCCATTGTACGGGAGTTTGATGATGTCTTTCTGGATGAATTACCGGGTCATCCACCGAATCGTGAAGTTGAGTTTTCAATAGAACTCGTACCGGGTGCTTTGCCTATTTCTTAGTCACCTTATAGAATGGCCCCAATTGAGTTGCAAGAATTGAAGAAGCAACTCCAAGAGAATCTTGATAAGGGGTTCATACGCCCTAGTGCATCACCTTGGGGAGCACCTGTTCTGTTTGTTAAGAAGAAAGATGGATCAATGAGACACTTCATTGATTATCGAGAACTTAACATGATCACTATCAAGAACAAATATCCTCTTCCGCGCATTGATGACCTATTTAACCAACTACGCGGAGCTCAATAAATTTCCAAGATTGATCTTAATTCAGGGTATCATCAATTAAGGGTCAAAAGGGAGGATATACCAAAGACAGCTTTCCGTACAAGGTATGGACACTATGAATTTATAGTGATTCCATTTGGTCTTACTAATGCCCCTCCTATATTCATGGATCTGATGAATAGAGTCTTTAGAGACTATCTTGATCAATTTTTGGTAGTCATTATAGACGATATTCTTGTCTATTCAAAGAGAAAGGAAGAACATGAACATCACTTGATAAATATATTGAAGACTCTGAGAAAGGAGAAGATTTATGCCAAATTTACAAAGTGTGAATTTGAGCTTCAAAAAGTTTCATTTTTGGGTTACATAATCTCAAAAGAGGGGATATCTATAGATCCAGCAAAAACAGAGGTTATCGAAAGATGGTCGAGACCAACAACAGTGACTGAGATCCGAAGTTTTCTTGGTTTGGCTATATATTATCGACGTTTTGTGATAGATTTTTCACGATTATCTAATCCACTCACCAAGTTGACTCAGAATGGAGTTAAGTTTGTTTGGATGGAGGAATGTGAAGAGAATTTCAAGGAGTTGAAAAGAAGGTTATCCAGTGCACCTGTGCTCACACTGACTTGTAGTGGAGAAAGGGTTGTGGTCTATAGTGATGCATCCAAGAAGGGATTGGTGTGTGTTCTTAAGCAAAATGATATGGTGATAGCTTATGCCTCAATACTGTTGAAAACCCATGAGAAAAATTACCCAACACATGATTTGGAGTTAGCTGCGGTAATCATTGCATTAAAGATTTGGAGGCATTATCTTTATGGAGAAAGGTGTGACATTTATACTGATCATAAAAGTTTAATGTATATTTTCACACAAAAGGAGTTGAATATGCGCCAAAGAAGATGGTTGGAGCTGATTAAGGATTATGACTGCTCAATCCATTACCACCCTGGGAAAGCAAACAAGGTGGCAGATGCATTAAGTCGATAAGACCATGCTAGTTTATCCATGATGAGGATCACAAAAGATCCAATATTTATGGATTTAAAAAGGATGGATATTGGAATTATAATGAAATGGTAAAAATCATATCTTTCTCAAATGAATGTTCAACCATCTATACATGTAAAGATTAAAGAGGCACAAAAAGAAGATGTCGAGTTACAAAAGAAGGTGAGAAATGTTCCTAAATACAACCTTGATTGTGATGGGATAATAAAGTTCAGGAATTGGGTTTGTGTTCCTCCCATCCCCAAATTAAAGAAGGAGCTGCAGGATGAGGCTCATAGTTCTTCATTCTCAATTCATCCTGGAAGCATGAAGATGTATAGGGACCTGAAAGAGTACTTCTGGTGGGATGGCATGAAAAGAGATGTTGCTGAATATGTCTCTTGATGCTTGGTTTGTCAAAAAGTTAATGTTTAGAGACAGAAGTCTAAGGGGATGTTACAACCATTACCCATACCTGAATGGAAATGGGAAAACATCACTATGGACTCTGTCACAGGACTTCCTAAAACATCCAAAGGCAATAATGCTATCTGGGTCATAGTTGATCTTCTTACAATGTCTGCACACTTCATTGTTATTAGAGATGATTTCTCTCTAGATCAGCTTTCCAGGATATATGTAAAGGAAATGGTAAGATTTCATGGAGTACCACTTTATATTATATCTGATCGTGATCCAAGATTTACCTCGATGTTCTGGCGAAGACTTCAGCATACTCTGGATACAGAGTTGAGTTTTAGCACTGCTTATCATCCTCAGACAGACGGTCAGTCTGAGAGAACAATTCAAACCCTAGAAGATATGTTGAGAGCTTGCTCTATGGATTTCAAAGGTGGTAGGGATCAACACCTACCATTGGTGAAATTTTCTTACTATAATAGCTTTCATTCTAGTATTCAGATGGCTCCTTATGAAGCTCTCTATGGAAATAAATGCAGGACTCCAACTTGCTGAGATGAAGTTGGGGAATGAAAGCTATTAGGACCTGATCTCGTTGATGAAATGGCAGAAAAGGTCAGATCTATTCAACAACACATAAGAGTAGCTCAGAGTCGATAGAAATGTTATGCCGACAACCGAAGAAAAGACCTAGAGTTTTAAGTGGGTGATAAAGTGTTCTTACGAATATCTCCCTCGAAGAGGGTTATGAGATTTGGAAAGAAGGGGAAGTTGAGCCCTAGATATAGCGGTCCTTTCAAAATACTGGATCATGTTGGGATGGTAGCTTACCGATTGGTGCTTCACCGAATCTCTCTCAAGTTCACGATGTGTTCCATGTATCTCTCTTGAGAAAGTTCATACCCAATCCTTCACATGTACTCAGCTCAGAAGTTGTACCGCTGGAGCAAGATCTTTCTTATGAAGAACAACCGATAGAGATTCTGGATCGTAGCGAAAAAGTCCTACAAAGCAAGACAACTCGATTGGTGAAAGTTTTATGGAGGAACCACCAATTAGAAGAAGCTACATGGGAGCTTGAGGATATGATGAGGGAGAGGTATCCTCATCTATTTGTTACAAAGTGACGAATTTTGAGGGTGAAATTCATTTTAAGGGGGATAGAATGTAACACCCGAGACTTTTATGTTATATAAATCATCAAAGGAATCTTTTTTACACACATCACTTTCTTGGCTTTCTTTACACGAAATCACGACCTTCCTTGATAGCTTGTGTCGTACGCAATACCGAGTTTTACTAAACAATGATATAGTATTAAAATATTATTAAAACTAGCCGTTATGAATAGTAATAACCACTTTTTGAAATTTTATAAATTTTAATTTTCAAAATGGACTTTATTTTTGGATTCGTAATATCAAAATTAGCCTAGGGTTAAATTTTGGTATTTTTCTGAAAACTTTCAATTTTTGGTGAATAGTGAAACCACTAAGTGGTAGTTAAAAAACTGAATTTTTCATAAAACTTAATTTTACCGCTTCTGTGAGTGGAATTTCGAAAATCCGACAGAAACAGCTGATGTCAGTATGTAAAATGTGGTTCAATGAGATGGAAATAATTTTTTGGTGAATAGTAACTTTTTACCTTTTTTACCACGGTTAAAAGTAAATAGGGTAGTTAAGGGAAAAAATGATATTATTATTACCCAAAAACATGTCCTAATTCTATTGGATAAGTGTAATTCGACAAAAAACAAACTTAGGAATAAAATATGACCATTTAGGGCCACTTGGATTAGATTAGGACATTCATTATTAATTTATTTAAAGAATGGTTAAAATAGTTAAAATCAAAGTCTAATAAGTAAATCATTTTTAATATGGGGTTATACATAAGATAAATTCGACTATAAATATTCATTAGAAAGCTAAAAATATTTCCTACATAATGGTGGTTTATTTGTAATTTTTAGACATTAAATAAGTTAATTTATTTATGACACAAAGATGATGCAGTAATTATCTTATTAATGAAATATTGACATAATTGATGTTATAAACACCAAAATAAATGTAATTTGACACTTTATAGGAATTCAACTAATTTTATAGGTTAATATGACATGTTAGGATTGATTTAATTAACATTGGTCTAAGTAATCATTCTGTTATGAGTTTCAAAAAAATCAACTATTGAATAGTGTCAAAATTGACATAAAATAGTTTTTAAAACAAATATTATACTATTAATTGTTATTTTATTGATAAATATCTAAGGTTCGGTAAAATGACTTAGATAAGGTTATATAAATTAATAAAACAGAACTTGGGGGTCGCTTGGATGTATATGGTAAGTTTATTAACTATATAATATAAAAATACAAAGTGACATGGTAAATGTCAATCTAATTAACTAAGAGTTAAAAATAAAAGATAAGGATAATATAATGACCTAAACTTGTCTAAATTCTATTGGATGAGATTATTTCGACCCATCCCCACCTTATCCCTGAAATAAATAAATTTAGAGATATTTAAAACCGAACTTGACTTTATAATAAAATAATATTTTTAGTTATTCTAAAGGTTCCCTTCTCCTCCCTTATAAAAGGGCACCTCCTCCCCCTCTTCCTCACACCACATTGAGCCTTCAAGCTCGGCCAACCGCTTCCAATTCCCCCTATCCACTTCCCTAGAGACATCCTAGAGGTCCTGGTCTTCTTCAAATACCAATTTTAGTGCCCTAAAAGAAGGTCTCAAAGAATCACTTCAAAGAAGAGGTATTGTCCGTTACAGATTCTTTCATCTTTATCTCTTCTTCCACTTCTTCTTAATTAGTTGTTTCATTATTAAGTAATAACATAAGTATCACTCATATACTGATATGTTATTATAAGTATGAATGAACCATATTTCACCATTTATCCATCCTACGGAAAAAGAAATCACCGCGCGTGCGTACGTACGGAATACCGTCTCCACGTCGTGGTGTAATCTATTTTCCACCACCACCATAATTGGATGGGTATAATGGTGTAAATAATGACTATATAAGACTATTATAAAGTAATACAAACTCTGAAATAGTATACATACACTCCAATAAAATTCCACGATCATAGGAACGATATCATCACTCATGCGTACGTACGGAATACCGTCTCCACGATGTGATGCGACTCGTTCTACATGATCTTCATTTCATAATGATTATATATATGAATTCAATGAATATGATATATATTACACTAATATCATTCTTGAAATGGGGTATCTATAACCTAAAGAGAAGAATAATAATTTATTCGACAAGACACACATAAGATCAAAAAGTTATAAACACCCGAATAACAAGTAGCAATAAAATATTACTACTAAGAAGATAAGAATATGACCATATATAATATCATAAACGTAAGTATGATCCTGGAATAAGTCAATAACATTATTTAAATCATTATACAGGAGGTTCGGACACTTACAAAGCAAATCGGACCTAAGGTAAGGGAAATATCCCAATCTCATTTTTATCCGAGATTGTTTATACTTTAGTATTTACTAGGGTGTATTTTATCATCCACATCCATGTTTCCTCAATATGTAATTTTATTTCCATCCACCTAAAATTTTTTAAATCCAAATTTACCCTTCGGTGAGTTTTTAGTAATGGATATGAAAGGAATCTTTTATCGTTTTTCATATGAGGTACATTTTGACTTTTCCGACAAAAGTACGAGAAGAATGTTTTTTCAACTTATACGGCATGAATGGATTTTTAAAACATTATTTCCAAGAATATTCCTTTAAAAGTTTTCAAGTTATTTTTAATCAAATTCTTTTAGTTTAAAATTTAATGATATTTTAATGAAAGGAATGTGTTTTTTAAGTAGAAAGGATATTTTCCTCAAGAATTGAGTTCAAGTGTTTTATCAAAATTATTTTCCATCTAAGATAATAAAGGGTTCTATTTCAATCCCTATTATTACATTGATTTGATTATGTTGTGATGGAATTATTTTTATGAATTCATTTATCTTATATGAGTTGTTTTATGATGTCACGATGTTTAAGATTCCCATTTTTACTACATGGGTTATGCAATGATGTATGATTTATGATTTTGTGGAACACATAAGAATGGTATCATTATGAGATGGTTGGGACCAAAATCTCCCTCCAATGCATTGGGTAAAGATTTTATATCTTATGAGATAGACAAGGCTGGAACGGTAGTTTATACCAGTTCAATGAAACATGACTGAAACGAGGAGTGAACTCGGTTCAGAAATGGACTTTGTCCACTAAGATAGTCTTGGCAATGAGTCTTGACTAATAAGAAATGAATCTCTATGATTATGTGTGTATGCCACAAAGATTCATGTTTTAAGTTATGATTATTGTGATTACATTTCACTGCCATGATTTATCCCATGTTATGATATTATGATCTCTTTTGCGGGTTAAGATTTCCAAAAGTTATGTGCTTATGTATATGATGTGATTGATATTTATTTTGTTTACCCTTACTGAGCATTTGAGATCACCCGTTTGTATGTTTTCTTTCCCCAGGTCAGGATGAAGGATATTAAGTAAGATATGCCAAAAGGGACTATAGATATGATGAAATAAATGGGAGACAGTGTGGACGTTTTATGAACCAGTTGTTTATGTTTCCCAGTTTCTAAAGACACTATACCTATATGGTCCTTTCGTGATTTTGTTATATATTGTAATAAGTATGCTTCAATTTTGAAGTATTAATAATGTATGTAATGTATGGGTCATTATAATATTTATATCAAAACCCATATAAAAATATGTTTCATATCAAAATGTTATAATATCAAATTACACTACATGAGACAAAACTATCATTACTCAAAGATGTCCAAATAACATGCAAGATCCCTTACAGTATGCTCCAACTCCACTGACAACCCTAGTATCATGAATTAAATTAACATATGTCTGATACATTACCATTTCAAATTTATCAATTACCAATATCTGGAAAAACACATTCAATGAAGGGTTGGGTGATTAAACATCATATATTTTCCCCAATTAATTACCTACTCATGCTAGTAGGAGTAAATATGTTAGAGTCATTTATATAAAATTATATTATATAAAAAATATTTTAAAAAAGTTTATAAATAAAAAAAACAGATGATAATGAATCAAAATTCTCAAAAAAAAAATCAGGTTAAATGGAAAAAAACCATACAATGTTCTAAAATAATTTCAAAAATTCAATTTTTTGTTAACAATTCCATTTCACTTATCCACACATCCGGACCTTAATAAAACCATGGGCCTCCCTATACTAGTGAGTGGTGACTCTTTTTTTCATTAAAACATAACCTTACTAAACTATGTTCATGGGGGATTCCCCTGACACATATCCATCCCACAAATGATGGAAAAGAATCGTTACCCTTATCTATACCGAATTCACATGAACCCACACAACCATTATTCCAAACCAATTCCCAACAACCAATTCCTCTATTTTCATAAAACAATTATATTATTAAAAGTAATCCATCAATTCCAATTAAAATCATCAATTCAAATTTATTTAAATCAAAACCATCCCAATAATTGATCAAAAAATTTTAATACATTTACCAAAATTCTATAAAATCCAAAATTTGAAACAATAATTTTAAAATCAAGATCCAATGAACATTATACAAAACAAAAAATTTCTTTATCTCTAAAAGTTTTTACTTTAGAGACATTTAACCAATCATTACATAGAAAATAAAAAATTAATTTCTTAAAAAATGATTAATTTTAAATCTATATTTCATATTATAAATAGAGGTGTTTAGAGTGAAGCCACCACCTCATGAATTATGATGAAAAAAAAGAACTCAAACACCAATGAAATCAGGATGAATCAATATGAACCAACCTTAGATATCTTCCCCTATCTAGAACCAAGAAAAATATAGTCATATTTGTAATCAAATATCTTATATATAATTAAATTTGATGAATATTTAGAAACTGAGGGAGATGGAGAATTTTTTGTAAGAAAAAGTGATAAAAATAACCATGAACTGCTTCTTATCACAAGAATCTAATATAAAATATATAAACGAATCATGCAGGTTACCTCGAGGTCAATGGTTGAACATTACTTCACATTTGGGAAGATATAATTTTTATTTGGGTCTATATAGGAGAAGAATGGAGTTAGAGTGGAAAATGAGTATGATCAAAATTTCATTATTATCACTTTAGAATATGCATGGTTAGTCACGTGGTTAGTCAAAATGTGTGCTAATAATGAACAAGAATCTTCCTCAAGAGGGAACCCAAGATATTTAACTATCACAGATTTAAAATAATGCTCCAACCATACAAAATATCCCTATCTCATGTTTCATGTCATCACCGAGCCTTCAGTATTTTTTGGACAAACATTCAGATGCCTATGATCCTTCCATTTATATGATGCCTCAAAATGAAAATTTTCCAGTAGGTGTTGCATGGTTTTCCAAAACTAAGCACCCACTCCGAACCACTATAACATCCTTTAAAACAGTAAAATAGTTATCTAATAGATTTAATATTTACATATATAATTTGCATTATTAAAATGAAAAATGAAATGGTTACTTATTTGAAATTGGGGTACTATAACATATGTGTTGATGAAATCCCTATGTTTCATTCAGTGATGGAGAACCATGATGAAATAAATCTATACATCCACAATAATAGTAATTTGAGAATTTAGGGATATGTGACTACTATATATGTATCATACCATTTTACTATCCTTTCATAAAAAATTCTAATCACTCCTAGTACATTTCTAAAAGAGACTAACCAGCATACTACCCATATCAAACTAGTTACATTAGAGTTTCCTATGATTGATTTATTCCATATTTTCATTTTTATTGTATTAAATTTTCCAAAAAGTACTATGAAATTATTGACTAATTAATTAATTTAGATTAACTAATGATAGGATACCACATTTATAAATACAACCTCTCCATTATTAGGAAGGAATATACCATAAAATTTTTCTAGAACCACAAGCTTCATCTTTCTATTTAGAATGCGGCCCTTGATGAATTTAAGGTATCCTTTGGTTAGAATCCATAACAAACCAAAAAATTATTGTAGACCATTCCTATTCACAATATACTTTACTTAAACATAAAATTTTATGAGTTCATTCCCATGATAGTATAAACAACACCCATAGTTTTTGTACTTTTCATGATTTTTAATACTGTGTACTACAAGATATTATATATTGATATAAATCATCTCCAAATTGATACATATTAAACAATTTCTATAAAACCTCCCCTACACACCATTTTTATACATGAAACATTAAATTTCTTGAATCAACTTCATCATTTGTATTACATTATGTATAATGATTTTCAATCTTGTTTTGGTTGGATGAATAAATGAAAACAAAATCAGAGATTATTTTCAAATTTAGCTACCTTAGTAACATGATGAAAATATTCAAACCATGACAATATAACATCTTCAAATTATATTTTGATCATTTAACACTATGAAATAACATATCAAAACATGTATTTTATATTAGAATCATATTGATATCTTAATATTTAATCTAGAAACATGATCTAACATTTTTAGTTGATAATGAAATTGATAGTTAAATTTCATAAACTTTAATATACATATTCATAGAACAAAAAATTACTTATCCATGAATTAGTATAATATATTTTTACAATTAATAAATCCATTGATGTTTTCATGTAACCATTGATAAGAAAGCTATAATGAATATATATTGATTGATGAAAAAAAAATCATTTTTGATACAAAACAATTAATGATTTTATGGGGAACTAATTATTATGAGAGAATATATAATTAAAATGCATCCCACTCACAAAAATAATGTAAAATGTTCTTAGGAAAATATTAGATAATGTAATGCCATATACCATTGAAATATTATATAGGGAAAACCAATATCATAAACAATCAAAATTTTTGAGAAACATAATTCTACATAGTTTATTCAAGCATGATGGTGGTTTATTGAATATTTATATGGTTATAGTTGTATGACATAAGGTGATTTTCCCAAAAAAAAATTATAACCCCCCTTTAATTTGTGTGTGGTGATTCAATATTCAGGGTTTCAGTTTTTTAGTTTTCAGTTTCATCCTATTTTTATCATTTTCATATCTTTGTGGTTTTTAATTTATGGTCATCTTTTTATATTTTATGGGTATAGTCTTCGGATGGTGGTGGTTCAATATCTTTATCGTTCTATTACTCGATTTCTATCTCATGGTATCTGGTGGCATCCTCTAGCGAGGAATTTTGTTTCTCAATATATACTATGATATCCTCTTCCACTACTTCATTCCAAGATAGGCTGGTGTAGGGGACTTCATTGAGGTCCTTGGATGTGTTGAATAGAGCATACATTTCTCTCTAGGTGGTGTGTCTAGCATAGAATTTTCATGGTGGTGTTGATGTTTCTTGATTAAAAGTGTTTAGGGTGTTTTATGGTGGTGAGAAGGGTACTTTATTATGGTGTTTTGGTGGTATTTTTCATTTGTTGAAGATTAAGGTCGTGCCACGATATGTGGGAATTATTCTAATGGGGAAATCATAGATTTGTTGGAGGTTTTTCTATTATGGTATAAATTTCAGTCACTGGTTCATCTTGAATATGGTTCGTGATGTTCATGATGAATAAACTATATTGTAACACCCCAGGTAAATAAAGAATATAACATTTTCAAATTTATCCATATTTGTGAATAAAATATTAATATTACTTTAAAGGGGACGCTATGCTCGATGGCGTACCCAACACGCAACAACGAGTTTCTTGGGAATCTTACGTTGCACTCTAATAATAGAATAATATTATTTTAAATGGTAGTTAACATGTAGTCGTTGTATTGGCGGGAATGGATAGAAATAACTAAAATATGATTATATATGTTTTCAAATGTTTTTACATTTATCCAATAAACGATAAAGTCTTAAAATACGGAAAGATTTCAATTTTAGGTGTATATGTCCTAGTTTCTACTAAAGGTTCACTTATCACCTTTTGATGGAGAACCATAATTAAATATAGTTTTTTTCACTCTTATACATTCTATTGGAACAAATAAAACTATTCTTTAGAAACGGACATCAAAATTTACTTTGTGTAAATTTTTGGTATCTTTCCGATAAATTTCATTTTTTTAATGAATAGTGTAAAATGTTGTATTTTAATTCAAAACCTATTTTTAATCTAATCTATTTATATGATTAGGTTATCTTTTGAATTGTTTTTAATGTTATATTAGAATAGATTTTTACCATTAAATCTAACAGTGGTCGTTGGAATTAATTTCACTTTGAAATCAGACTTAAACTAGTGTCAATCTTTTGATACTTATTGTTTCATAAAAACACGCTATTTGCTCTGACAACGGGAATTAATTATTAAATTAATTAATGTGACTTATATGTATTGAATTTTGTAAAATAGAATTCATTTTTGAATTCAGAATATCAAATATAGCTTAGGGTGAATTTTTGGGATTTTTCTGAAAAATATCAATTTTTGATGAATAATGAAACCACTAAGTTGTACTTATAAAAACTGATTTTTCCGTTTAAATGAAATTTTGCCATCTTTGTGTTTTTCATTTCAAAAATCCAACATACATGGTTGTCATTAAGAACTAAAATGTTGTTCAATGGGATAAAAATAATTTTTTTGGTGAATAGTAACTTATTAAGTTTTTAATCGTGATTAGAGGTAATTAGTGTATTTTATGGTAAGAATAATGTTTTAATAAAATGAAATGACCTATACACATGTCCTACCCTCATTTTATGTTTCATGGCCGACCTATACAATTAATGGGTCAACTTGGAGACCCCATGAAGCTACTTTGGTTGGAAAATGACATTAATATCTTTTTATTTAAAGTTAATATAAAAATGTCACAAACATGAGTTGTTTTACTAAAACAATTTTTACACGGGGTTATAAAAATCATATTTTTGACTATAAATATTCATTGGAAAGATAAAAATATTCCCTACATCATATTATTTGTTTTGTAATTTTTAGACATTAAATAAATTAAATTATTTATGACATCATGATGATGCAGCGATGACCTCATTATTTAACGATTTAAATAAAATGGAAAGATAATGTAATATCTAAGACCTACACATGTCCAAAACCTATTGGATGAGTGGTTTCGAACCTTTATCATCTTATCATTTAATTATATCAATGTGGGAGCTCTTAAATCCGAATATCATTTTAAAATAAAGTGACTTTTCTTTACATTCCAAGAGTGCCCCTCCTCTCCTCTTATAGAAGGCCCCCACATCTACCTCTTTACCCACACTTCCAAAGCCTTTGGCTCAGCCAAACCCTGACCATTTTTTCTCCACACTTCAATATCTTACTCCTTGAAGCCTCCATTTGTGCAGAATTCTTCCCAAGTAATCCTTTGAGCTCAAACCAAAGGGATTTACCCGATTTTAAGGTAATGTCTTCACTTGAGTCCTTTTGTTTTATTTTGCTTCTCCAACCCCCTAAACTCTTTTTATTCATTTCTTTTGTAACAACTCCAGTATCTACAATATAATAGTATTTTTTTACAAGAAGGATTCGAGCTACACTTACACACACCAACATCTAATGGTTAAATAATATACTGTTTCCGTGGATGGAGAATTTCTGCCTCACGAAACGATGATTGTTCAATACTCATATAACACCATCAAAGGTGGCCATTAAGATGTAAATATATTTATATATGATATATAATACGTTTATGTTTATTTAGGACTCTGTATTTTTCTTTTGTGGCATACCTTTATGGTCTCCATTGTGGTAAAACATGATAATTTCATTTTACGAAGTGCGGACTACCGCCCCCTCAAAGTGATGTGATTCATTAATGCCATATGTGGGACGTATAAATGATGGATTTAAAGTTATTATATATGATGTTATACTGGAATTATAATATACCTCTATATCATTATTATTTCTTTCCATTAAAGTATGAGATTGAAATGAAAGTAGCGTTCATGCGTACGTACGGCTTACCGTCTCCATGAACGGTGCATTTCATTTCTTATCCCCAAATTTAATGTACTATTATAACTACATATTTATAATGGATAAATATAATGTATGTTACATATAAATGATTAATATAATTCAGGAATTAAAATATACTTACCTATAATTTAGTTTTAATTCCATTAATATGACAAAGAAATGAAAGTAGCGTTCATGCGTACGTACGACTTACCGTCTCCAGGAACGGTGCATTTCATTTCTTACCTCTAAATGATTATGTAATATTATAAATACATGTATATTATGGATATATATGATATATATGATATCAAAATAATGAATATCATTCTAGATATAATTAACCATTGACCACATGAACAACTTGTAATTGTAAGAAGTTCTGTTTCGACTTAAGAACCAAATATCGACAAAACAATCATTATTTACTTAAATGATTACATAATTTTTATAGAATGTAAATAAGTGATATAAAAGGAATAACTATATTTTAAATTTTCTTAATCAAATATCAATTAACTCAAGTTTACTATTCAGGACGTTAAAGAACGATAGAGTCAATTCAGACCTGAGGTAAGAGATCCTACTCCTCTCTTTCTTTTTAAGTATTCTCTTTATGTCATTCCTTTTAAAGCTCATCTTTCTTGTTATCGAGATGTTCATTTATATTACTCTTACTGTAATTTTTATTGTTCATATGATGAGAGACCCTATTTTCTCACATCAATCCATTTTGGAAGTTTTAAGTGGCGCTGTTAGACTGCCGAGTTTTCGAAAGGGATTTTTATCTCACTTTTATTCCCGTGATATTTATGCTACATTTCCCACAATTTCCTTTGAGTGGTGTATGTACTTCCCATTATTCTATTCTTTGTGTAATATACTTTCGTTTATGATTATTTACATCAATGATGTATAGACCTTCTTTCATGGGGTGTATGTTTCGAAAGATACCCTAGTCGGTAAGGGAACCATTCACCCTCCTCTTTTTAAAAGACTTCTTTTGTTGGGTATTTTAATTCACATATTTTTATGTTGGGATATGTTCTCATATATCCTTATTGATGTAAAATTTATGTGATGAGATACCTTTTTTTAACTCTCATAAAATCTTTTTCTGAATTTTAATGTGACGCTGTTAGGCTGTCAATTTTTTACAAGGGAAATTTTTAAACCAAATTTGATTCTTTGGGATAAACTTGTACTCCTTGAATATGTCATTCTATGAATATGTGTGAATAACATCTGATTGTTTTACACTTAATATCCACTTATATTTGGTGCATTAGTTTGTCACACATAATTATGCAATTGATTTATCCTTAAACCAAGGATATCGTCTCTGTAAGGGTCTTCGTCTCAATCTCCATTCATTGAGTCATATTTTGTTTTATACACAACCTTCTTTTATACTGTGTATAAACCCCTTTGACTATTACGTTTATTCAAAAGGAATATTTTTTCAATGAAGCGTTTTACTAAACGACACAATGGAATGTTTCTTTTACGTACGCGGTGACGACGACCTTTTCCGCCGTCACGAGTATTATTTGATCTTTTGCTTCCTCAACAAGCCGTAATGTTTTTAAATAAAATAAATACCATATACTTTTTTTGTATGTTGGTATTGAAAATTGTTTTGATAAAGGATTATATTATGTCAATATATTTAAATGATATATTGTGATTGAAATGTGGAAATGTTGTCATTCCTTTATGTTGGTTTTATGTGTTATAATTTTATAATGGTACTTGGACATTTTACGAGTGGTTACATGATAAACCATATGACGGGTGGTGCCGTGAATACCTGGATGAGTGGTTACATTATAACCTCCAATGAATTTGGTATGGAAGTCGTCCGTATGGATATTCCATTAAGTATGTATGGAAGTTGGACGAATGGCTATTCCATTAAGTGACATGTGTGGATGTCGACCTTATGGTTATTCCACTTAAGTATGTTTATGTCCCAAGTTACCTTTATATGTCATGTGATCTTTATATGGGTTTTATGGTAATCTTTTGTTTATATAAGGGTAAGTAATGAAGTTTTATTCAGCGAAGGGTTTTTACTACTTCGAAAAGGTGAAAATTATTACTTTGATAAAATATACATGGTTTACTTGTCGTTTTGAAAAAAATAACAGTTTTTATTCTTTGTGTATCCTTTACTGAGCTTTTTATGCTCATCCCATGTTATTGAAATGTTTTTCACAGGACTTTGCGTGGAATAGGGTCAAGGATGAGTTCAGGGGAAAGCCATGCTACCGAAAACATGGAAGTAGACATGTTTCTTTTTAAGAGTTTTTTATGGAAATTTACTAGACGCGACTACTTTGTAATCTTTTGAGAGTAATAGTTATGTATTAATTCTCTAAAAATATAAACCTGAAAATATCCTCAATGTGAATTACCCATTTAATTCAATATTAAGTAAGGTTTAAGGCTGGGGCATTATAGTTGGTATCAGAGGTTGGTTTAGATAACTTTAGAGTTTATGTTATTCTTTAAGCATAAGTAACATTACCATAATGGTTAGGATTTCAGAAAGAGTCATAGTTTTTAGATAAAGTGAATGAGTAAGTATATCTTCCTCATTAGTACATGATGGTTTTGTTGATATAATCACACTGACCCTTTTTTGTTTTAGTAAAAGGTTGGATTTAGCAGGCACCAAAGTAACAGTGGATGTGAAGGAAACTATGACCATTTTCTGAGTGAGCAGCTGAATGATATGGGAGCTGCAATGAGAACTCTTGTGTTTATCCTCAACCAACTATCTGGATTCATGATTGACCACCTAAACCATGGTGATTTCGATAAGGCATCATATATGTGAGAAACAAATCCCTACGGAACTACAGGTAATAATCATAAAGGTAAGTGTGTACAAAAACCTATGTGTCAAAGATGTGGAAAGAAACACCTAGGAAAATGTTTCAAAGGGACAGAAATATGCTATAGATGTGGAAATGATGGTCATAAAGCAATAACCTACCATGGAAAAAGGAAGCATCTAGTTGACTTGAGGAAAGGGAAAGAAGTAATTTCTAAGGGATCAACTGAATGTTTTAAATGTGGTGTGAATGGTCATTATGAAAACACATGTCCTATGAAGATGTTTCGGGAATGGGATCACCAAGATCATACAAATATTCATTTATCAATACCTAATTTCATTCCGATTGAGGATTAAGAAACTGACAATGACCAATCAAACGTATGTATTATTTCATGACTATTGTTTTCCTATTTTGGAATCTTAGGATATGATTCATGATTTTTGTTATTGGAAAGAGGTATATCGGAATAAGTTGGAAAATAATGGTTAATGGATCATGAAGAATGTTGAATGAGTATGATGTTAATATATAAGGGATTCAAGAGTTATGGTGAAATTCATAAGAGTATTAAGTCTCTTTTGTTGATGGGGTTACATTTGAAGACTTTTTATATTATGTGTAACCCTGATGTTTAATATATGAAAATTTTATTCAAGGAATAATTATCTTTTCTTCTGTGGACATAGTTATAAAGAACTATTTGGGTTTATATGATCCTTACTTTTGAGGTAATTATGGGTTAATATATGTTATGATTGAAGTGAAAGGCATGAGATAAAATTGAGGTTAAGTTATGTTATGGTTATTTTTGATGATTTTATCCCTTTTGGGGAATTATTTGAGAATTATATAGTTTTGGAAAAAGGACAACACGCAGACCGTGTGACCACCCGTCGCGTCAAACAAAGCTGCGGGAATCGAACCCACAACAAAAGTGCGATTGGTATTTATCGCCTACCACTAGACTACGTGAATTCCCTGGTTAGTTTGACTGATTATTTTTAGTTATATGATTTTATGAATTAAGAGTTAGTTGATTTTGGGTTATTTATGAAAATGATTAACCTATCATGGAGGATATGTGATTAGGTTAATTAATTTTTAATACGATACTTTAGGAGAAACTAATGTTGTTTGGAGATAAATGTTTCGATTTAACATGGAAGACTATGTGACTAAATCCTTCAAATCTTTGGGTTTCAATATTAGATTGGTTTACTTTGAAGAATTTTATGGACAAATTTTTTATCGGATGGTCCTCATTGAACTTTGGGTTTCGTTGGACAAATTTTGGAGATTAAGCATAGATTTGCTTTTTAAAGGGTTATCCTTTTCTGGATTATTTGATCTTCTACTAACCTTTTTGTTTTTGGTTTTGGTTAAAGTCTAAAGACATGGGAAGTATATAGTTCTCTTTGGTGGATTAGGTGATTCTCTAGAAGTTTATTATAGTACTCTTAATATGAAGAAGTCTTCCTCAATACTCGTCTTTTGGAGAATATATTAGTTTGTGTAAGGAATATAATAAAAGTTGAAAGTCAACATGATAAGTGATTATGTTTCCTTATGAATAAATTCCTCAATAAAAAGTAACTTAAAACAAAAATGTTGTCTATTAACATTTCTTACTGGGGAATCGAATACTGTTTAACCCATCACAAGTTTGTGATTTTCTAATGGTTAACTTTCTCCTAGACATGTTTACTATCACTCTCCCTCAAGAACATGACCTTTTTCTTTTTTTCCATGTCCATGTTTTCCTACACGGAATCCTATTATGGGTTAACTCGGGTGACCTCTGTAATTATCTTTCTTTTTTTTAAAGTGATTGTTTTACTGACTCTTGTTCCGATGTGGGACATTCAAGGATGTTTCTAAGCTCAATTTTAAAAATTGCGAGGACACAATTCCCAAATGGGGGAAGGATGTAACACCCCAGGTAAATAAAGAATATGAAATTTTCTTATTTATCCATATTTTTGAATAAAATATTAATATGACTTTAAAGGGGGCGCTATGCTCGATGGCATACCCAACACGCAACAACGAGTTTCTTGGAAATCTTACGTTGCACTCTAATAATAAAATAATATTATTTTAAATGGTAGTTAACATGTAGCCGTTGTATTGGTGGTAATGGATAGAAATAAATAAAATATTATTATATATGTTTTTAAATTTTTTTACATTTTTCCAATAAAAGATAAAGGCTTAAAATACGGAAAGAATTCAATTTTAGGCGTATATGCCCTAGTTTTCACTAAAGGTTCACTTATCGCCTTTGGATGGCGAACCGTGATTAAATATAGTTCTGTTCACTCTTATACATTCTATTGGACCAAATAAAACTCTTCTTTAGAATCGGGACATCAAAATTTACTTTGTGTAAATTTTTGGTATCTTTCCGATAAAGTTCATTTTTAATGAATAATGTAAAATGTTGTATTTTAATTCCAAACCTCTTTTTAATATAATTTATTTATATGATTAGATTATCTTTTGAATTGTTTTTAAAGTGAAATTAGAATATATTTTTACCATTAAATCCAATAGTTGTCGTTGGAATTAATTTCACTTTTAAATCAGACTTAAACTAGTGTGAAACTTTTGATACTTATTGTTTCATAAAAACACGCTATTTACTCTGACAACGGGAATTAATTATTAAATTAATTAATTTGACTTATATGTTTTGAATTTTTTAAAATAGAATTCATTTTTGAATTCGGAATATCAAATATAGCTTAGGGTGAATTTTTGGGATTTTTCTGAAAAACTTCAATTTTTGATGAATAGTGAAACCACTAAGTGGTACTTATAAAAACTGATTTTTCCGTTTAAATAAAAATTTTCCATCTTTGTGTTTTGAATTTCAAAAATCCAACATACATGGTTGTCATTAAGAATTAAAATTTAGTTCAATGGGATAAAAATACTTTTTTCGGTGAATAGTAACTTATTACGTTTTTAATCGCGATTAGAGGTAATTAATGTAGTTTATTGTAAGAATAATGTTTTAATAAAATGAAATGACCTAGAAACATGTCCTACCCTCATTTTAGGTGTCATGGACGACCATTACAATCCATGGGTAAACTTGGGGTCCCCATGAAGCCACTTTTGTTGGAAAATGACACTAATATCTTTTTATTTAAAGTTAAAATAAAAATGTCACAAACATGAGTTGTTTTACTAAAACAATTTTTACATGGGGTTATACAAATCATATGTTTGACTATAATTATTCATTGGAAAGATAAAAATATTTCCTACATCATAGTAGTTTTTTTATAATTTATAGACATTAAATAAATTAAATTATTTATGACATCATCTTGATGCAGCGATGACCTCATTATTTAACGATTTAAATAAAATGGAAAGATAATGTAATATCTAAGACCTAAACATGTACAAAACCTATTGTATTAGTGGATTTAGAACCCTTATCACATTATCCTAGACTTATATCAATGTGGTACCTCTTAAATCCGAATATCATTTTAAAATAATGTGACTTTTCTTTACTTTCCAAGAGTGCCCCTCCTCTCCTCTTATAAAAGGCCCCCAACTCTACCTCTTTACCCACACATCCAAAGCCTTTGGCTCTGCCAACACCTGCACATTATGTCTATCCACTTCCATCTATTACTCATTGAAGCCTCAATTTGGGCAGAAGTCTTCCCAAGGAAGCCTTTGAGCTCAAACCAAAGGGAGTTACCCGATTTTAAGGTAATGTCTTCACTTGAGTCCTTTTGTTTTATTTTGCTTCTCAAACCACCTAAACTATTTTTATTCATTTCTTTTGTAACAACTACAGTATATTAAATATACTAGGATGTTTTTACAAGAAGTATTCGAGATACACTTACACACACCTACATCTAATGGTTAATGAACATACTGTTTCCGTGGATGGTGAATTTCTGCCTCACGAAACGATGACTGTTCAACACTCATATAACACCTTCAAAGGTGGCCATTAATATGTCACTATATTTATATATGATATATAATATGATTATGTTTTACTTAAGCTTCTGTATTTTTCTTTTGTGGCATACCTTTATGGTCTCCATTTTGGGAAAACACGATAATTTCATTTTAGGAAGTGCAGACTACCGCCCCCTCAAAGTGATGTGATTCGTTAATTCCATATGTGGGATGTATAAAGGATGTATTTAAAGTTATTATATATGATGATATATGGAATTATAATATACCTCTATATAATTATTATTTATTTCCATTAAAGTATGATATAGAAATGAAAGTAGCGTTCATGCGTACGTACGGCTTACCGTCTCCATGAACGGTGCATTTCATTTCTTATCCCTAAATGTAGTGTACTATTATAAGTACATATTTATAATAGATAAATATAAATTATGTTACATATAAATGATGAATATAATTCTGGAATTAAAATATACATACCTCTCATTTAGTTTTAATTCCATTAATATGACAAAGAAATGAAAGTAGTGTTCATGTGTACGTACGACTTACCGTCTCCATGAACGGTGCATTTCATTTCTTACCTCTAAATGATTATGTAATATCATAAATACATTTATAAGATGGATATATATGATATATATGATATCCAAATCATGAATATCATTCTGGATATAATGAACCATTGACCACACAAACAACTTGTAATTGTAAGAAGTTCACTTTCGACTTAAGAACCAAATATCGACAAAACAAGCATTATTTCCTTAAATGATTACATAATGTTTATAAAATGTAAATAAGTGATATAAAAGGAATAATGAACTTGAAAAGGTTCTTAAGAAAATATAAATTAACTCAAGTTTATTATTCAGGACATTAAAGAACGATCGAGTCAAGTCGGACCCGAGGTAAGGGATCCTACTCCTCTCTTTCTTTTTAAGTACGCTCTTTATGTCATTCCTTTTAAAGCTCATATCTCTTGTTATTGGGATGTTATTTTATATTACTCTTACTGTAATTTTTATTGTTCATATTATGAGAGACCCTATTTTCTCTCATCAATCCATTTTGGATGTTTTAAGTGGCGTCGTTAGGTTGCCGAGTTTTCGTAAGGGATTTTTCATCTCACTTTTATTCCAGTGAGATTTATGCTACATTTCCCACAATTTCATTTGAGTGATGTATGTTCTTCCCATTATTCTACTCTTTGTGTAATATACTTTCGTTTATGAGTATTCACATCAATGATGTATTGACATTCTTTCATGGGGTGTATGTTTCGAAAGATACCCTAATCGGTAAGGGAACCATTCACCCTCATCTTTTTAAAAGACTTATTTTGGTGTGTCTTTTCATTCACATATTGTTATGTTGGGATATGTTCTCATATATCCTTATTGATGTAAATTTTAAGTGATGATATTCCTTTTTTATCTCTCAGAAACTCTTTTTATAAATTTTGAAGTGACGCCGTTAGGCTGTCAAATTTTTGCAAGGGAACTTTTTAACCCAAATTTGATTCTTTGGGATAAACTTGTACTCCTTGAATATGTCATTCTATGAATATGTGTGAATAACCTCTGATTGTTTTACACTTAATATCCACTTATATTTGGTGTATTCGTTTTTCACACATAATTATGCAATTTATCTATCCTTAAACCGAGGATATCGTCTTTGTAAGGGTCTTCGTCTCAATATCCATTCATTGGGGCATATTTTGTTTTATACACAACCTTCAGTTATACTGTGTATAAAACCATTTTAATTTTACATTTATTCAAAAGGAATCTTTTTTCAACTAAGCGTATTACTAAACGACACAAAGGAATGTTTCTTTTACGTACGCAGTGACGACATCCTTTTCCGCCTCCACAAGTATTATTTGATCTTTGGCTTCCTCAACAAGCCGTAATGTTTTTAAATAAAATGAATACCATATCTTTTTTTTTGTATTTTGGTATTCAAAATGGTTTTGATAAAGGATTCTGTTATATCAATATATTTAAATGATATATTGTGATTGAAATGTGGAAATGTTATCATTCCTCTATGTTGGTTTTATGTGTTATAATTTTATAATAGTACTTGGACATTTTACGGGTGGTTACGTGATAAACCATATGACGGGTGGTTCCATGAATACCAGGACGGGTGGTTACGTTATAACCTCCAATGCATTGGGTATGGAAGTCATCCGTATGGCTATTCCATTAAGTATGTATGGATGTTTTCCTAATGGCTATTCCATTAAGTGATATGTGTCGAATTCGACCTTATGGTTATTCCACTTAAGTATGTTTATGTCCCATATTACGCTTATATGTTATGTGATATTTATATGGGTTTTATGGTAATCTTTTGGTTACAGAAGGGTAAGTAATGATCTTTTATTCAGCAAAGGATTTTTACTACTTCGAAAAGGTGAAAAGTATTACTTTGATAAAGAATACATGGTTTACTTGTTGTTTTGAAAAAACTAACAGTTTTCATTCTTTGTGCATTCCTTACTGAGCTTTTTATGCTCATCCCATGTTTTTGAAATGTTTTTACAGGACTTAGCGTGGAATATGGTCAAGGATGGGTTCAAGGGAAAGTCATGCTACCAAAATCATGGAACTAGACATGTTTCTTTTTAAGAGTTTTTTTATTGGAAATTTAGTAGAAGTGACTACTTTGTAATCTTTTAAGATGTAATAGTTATGTTCTAATTCTATAAAACTCTAAACCTGAAAAGATCCTCAATGTGAATTACTCATTTAATTCAATATTAAGTAAGGTTTAAGGATGGGGCTTTATATATATATTGGATGAATCCGGTGAAGGGACGATGCTTACATTGAGGGATGATGGTTGTGATGATATGGATGCGATATATCATGCCTTTCCTCTATCTCCACAGTGGATCATTCAGCCATCAATGTTCCAATTTTGATATAATTTGTGATCATTTTATTTTGAATACATGTATTTTTATTAGTTTATGTTTTGAATTTTAAATTTGAAACAATGAATTTTTTTAGTCCTTGTGTATCTTATTATTAAGTGTAGATTTTCTACTAAACCAAAATGAAAATTAATTAATTGTGCATGTTATTTTTTCTATAAAAATAACATATTATGATAATAATAAGTTATATCAGAATGATAACATTGAAAATATATTAATAGTTCAAATCTCTAAATCCAAATAGTATTTTTTGTTCATTTATCACAATTCCATCAACCTGTTCAATGATGTTCAATGATTTTAAGGAAATTTTTTTCATGTCATCAATGGACCATAATGGAAAATGTTATACAATATTTCACAAAACATTTTAATTTAGATTAGAATCATATGTGTATATTTTAAAACCATTATTTAGAATAATTTTTAATTGAGGTGTATAATTATTTCACAATTGTTAGATGATAAATTGTAATTTAAAGAATGTAGATTATAATTAATTTAATAAAAATTTCTCATTTCCATTGTAAAAATTATTATCTGTTATTGTACTAATCATTCAATATTGTTACCCTTGATGTTATCTCTAAATTATGGGAGTTATACATTCAAAAGGGGTTGAGATATTATAAAATAATGATTTTTCTTTATAATCTAAATGTTACACCCTATCATTTTAGTTCTAATTTTCCCCCAATATATATTATATATTTTTAACATTGCTATATATGAAATATATAATTAAAATGATGTTAGGATTAAATAATCCAATATTATTAAATTTTATATTAATAATATCATCAATAAATATTTTTGTACAAATAATGTTATTCTTATAATGAAATCAGGAAGAAATTATATTTAATAGTGTTTGTATTCCATACAAGGTACAATTATCAATTCATTGGAAGGAGGTTTCCTTATTACTGTTCTCCCTTGTTGAAACAAAATGTCAAATACTATAACTATGATATAAGAAATATTTTTGTGTGTGATTTTCATGATCCATGAAATTATCATGAGATCCATTATAACAAAATCACATGCCAGGTTGGCCACTAAAGTTTATACTGTTCATAGGTCCTACCTGGATATCCTGAAATGATATTTAATAGATAGTAATATCATATAAACATGTAATTATCATTTTAATACAAAATTTTAAATTTCATATTATTTTCATGATAGTTTAAATAATGATTATTGTTATCACCAATTATTTGATTGAAATTAAATATTATCTCTTAATGACATATAATATCATTTTAGGCATAAAATGTATTCTTATAATAATCGGTTCAATTATGTTCTATATTTGAATCAAAATATAGTATTGTTTAATAACTATATAATATATTTCCTATATTGACAACGAATTATTACTATTTTAATTAGAAATTAATTTTTTTGATGAATAATTATTATATATATATAAAGAAATTTTATTATAAAATTACATTTCATAATATTTTTATGCATTTATTTAGATTTAAAATTGTTAAAAATTTAGAATATTAAATTTAATAACATTAAATTATTATTTTTATTTATAATATTATTATTTACACTCGATGGATTTTTCTGTTGTTTCTATAATTGTTCATTTTTACAATAATATTGAGAAATATAGTTTTATTAGATACCATAGTTCTTTTATCATATTATTAAGTATGTAAGAAATAAAAAATAATGAGACATTTTTTATATATATTTATTTAAATTTAATTATAATTGATTTAAAATTGTTGTCTAAATTTAAAAAAAAATTATGGTTTATATTATGAAAACATAATAATCATTTATCATAATGAATTATTTTTTCTATCATTCTCTATTAAAAATGATTTCACTTGCTGTATTTTTTATTTATTTGATGGAAACATAAAATTTATTTATATAATAATAAGACAATTAATTTTGAAAAAATAATTCCTAAAAATATCTTATACATTATTTTTTAGGGTTACAAATATACTTGTTCTACAAAATTATTAGATGTGTAATGTTCATTCATATAAAAATATATTATGTCACTATTAAATATATTATTGGAAAAAATGTTTTAAAAAATTTAAAACATAATTATCAATTAAGGTAAAGGGTTTATTTTCATTTTTATTCAAAAAATAACATACTTTGAAAAAAAATTTATATTAGCACGGTAATGGGGAATTTTTTTTAAATTGATTTGAAGAAAGTATAAATGATATAATAGATTCCAGGAAAAATAGACAAATGATTTATTGAGGATTGGATCAACCCTACCTTATCCATAATAAATTTAATCCCACTTTAGTGTCCATTTTTGATGTGAAACATTTGTTCCTGCATTATTAATATTTATATTAAAAAAACTATTATATCCAATTATAAGAAAGACTCCCACTAATATAACAAAGGTTCCCAAAAAAAACTTTCTCATTAATATATAACTATTACAACCCATAGAGTATTGCTAGATATCATTAATTGGATAAAATTATTTGGCCTATGTCCCCTATTTCCATGACATACTTCAATAGAATGTAAATTTTTTATTTTAAGTACTAATCTATCTATAGTAATTTTCCTTATCTATTTATCCATTTAAATGCATAGACATTAAAAGATGATAAAATATTTGTAATACATATCCAAATTTATTTTTGAATTTATTAGCTAATCATTATGGAAATTTAACTATTTTTTAATAGAAAATGAAAATGACATCAAGTGGTGGTGTAGATTATCACATCCATAAACATAATGTTGTAATTTTCATCAAAAAATTAGATTTATAGCTCAAAAATTATAGCCGATGAAATAATATTTAATTTATAACATGACTATATATATTTAATGTTAACCACTTATAACCCATATCCCATTCTATGGAAAATGGAAATATTATCGATGTGTATTTGTGGACAACAACCCCCACGATGTGTTGTATATAATTTTACATATATATTGTGTTTTATAATCTCTCTAATACTATTAAATTATTATTTTATTCCAAAAAAATATAAAAAATATAATTAATCATCTTTATATTTGATACTATTAAAAAAATTATTTATTAAAAAATACTGACACATCAATTATTGTATTTTCTTATTTGGGTGATTTTGAAAACATATAATAACAATGTTAAAATTGTCTATGATGGATTAATATGTAATAGAAAAAATAATGGTATTATTTGATTTCAAATTTTAGAAAAATTATTACAGTTATATAATTCTTATCATAATATTTAAATTGTTATTAAAAAAATTAAAATTTCATCATAACGAATTACTTTAATAGGTTCATCATTGATTATTCTTTTATAATCCATGATTAAAATTTTCATGGAATCAATCTAAAAATTTTAATTTTAATAAAAAATATTCAATTAAATAAACTTTTATAATATTTAAATTATTAACATGTTATTATTGTATTAGAATGAACAATGATTCATTAACGAAACCTTGAAAAAATCAAAATCACAACCATCATTTGATGAATAAAATATATAACTAACTAATAAATAAATACTAAATGATCACTAAAAAATGTTATGTATATTAATATTGTTATATGATAGGTTATCATTTTTTTATGATAATAATAAAGGAGATTAAATCACTATTAATGAAGACAATAGTATTTGTATAAGCCTTTTTATTAATCAAAAATATTTAATAATCCATAATTATACCAAATTGACTATCGTTTTACAATATCATTTTACAAAATCTAATGATGATATTAAAATTTGATTCCACCATCCAATTTCTGTACAGTATTTTTATTACATCAATCTTCATTAAAAAATTTATTTTAAGAATATTTACATTCATCTCTAAAGGAGAACCTTCCCATTTATCATCGAAATTACTCATTATTACAATGTTTTCAAGTCATATATTAATATGAAAATATATTTTATTTATGGAGATGTTTGCAGACCTATTAATATATTTTTAATTTTAATATTTCTTTCTCTATGAATAGGGTATCAAAATTGTATTTTTTAACTAAATTTCAAAATGGATTTCCCTATTCTAATTGTACTTTTTATCATCCACATTGAATTTAATTTGGATGATCATTATATAGATTTAAGATATTGATTATTATATTTTTAGTTCAGTTAATAATTGAAAAATAATTGATATCAATTTTTAAATGATTATATATCTAAATGTTACCCATAAATTCTTTTTTAAAGTATAATCTATAAAATTTATTCTAAAGTCTATTTTATGGTTGAAATCTTTTTTCCTCTTCTAAATTAATTACTCGTATTGGGATATGTTTTACAAATCAATTTAAAAATTACGTTATGGTATAATTTTTTTAGGTTGTTGGTATTCATGTAAAAACCAATATAATTTTGATTTCATGTTATGTGATGCTATTTGAAGACTGTAAGAATCCCATTTTCATTCTAGGGGATTTTATGATGTGTTTAATAATTGATATCATATTCATCATATATTTATGAATAATTACGGACATGGACATATATTATATTAAAATTCATTTATTAATGATTTATATTGAATTAGATAATTATTGGACATGTTTATATATATTTCAAGCCCACTATGTTATGGGTGATAGATATTTGAATTCATAAAATACTATGTTATGAGAGACACTGATGCAATTTTCGGATTCACCATGTTATGAAATAAATGGACATGATTTTGTAACTAAATTCAGTATGAATTTTAAGAGTATATAAATTCTATAATTCCCTATTTGTTATGTATTTCAATGGTATGGTTTATTTCCATATCATAATATCATATTAATATCCATGGATTATGTTTATTATTCTAGACTCTTATGAAATAGTACATTTATGTCTATCATAGATTAAATGTTTGTCCCCTCGTACCTATACTCCCATATAAAGTGCCGTAATGAAATATTTTCAAACCATATTTGATATCAAATATGAATAAATGGAGATGAATATTATAAAATCACATGTATTAATTAAAATATTTCATTTGTTAAATTCATATGACCATTTAGTTATAGATCATTAGTGAATTATTGGAAAACATTAATTAAAAAACCACTATCATTTTTCATCAAAAAAAATAAATACATCGTACTACATACCTAACTACATTATTCATTACAATACACTTATAGTACTCCTAAATTCAATAAAAAATTTATTTTCATCGAAAAATATCTTGTGTATCAATTTTTATTAAATAATATTGAAAATAAAATATAATTCATGTGAGATAAAACTATTATTAATGCTAATTATTTATCATAAACTATTATTAAATAAAAATTGATGTAGAAATATTTAAGATTCAACTAATTATATATAACTGAACATATGACATTTCAATTAAAAAAATATTAATATATATATATAAATAGTAGTATACTAATAATTCATTTAATGATGATGGAATTTATAATGTTGGATATCATGATTTTTCATGACCCCCTCTACTCAAAGTGTATCCCTCCTAGCCCAACAATGGGAGAATAGAGATAATGACCCCCTGAGTCCCACCTCAAGTGGGACTTGGGTTGCTGACTAGAACCGAGGGTATAATAAACATACAAATGGAAAGATATTCCCTCTTGGAGAAACACATGCGGAAGAGAGAGAAAAGATAGACACCGACCAACTCCTTCTTAGACTACAATATAAAAAACACCCAAGTTCACAAATGTAATGCCAAGAAATAACTAATACAACTGAAAGGAAACCACATGTACCAAAATAATGTATAGATGGCAGTGACCACGATGACCAAACAACACCTAAAACCCAAAAGATAGTAGTAACCAACCTCATATTAAACCTCTTCTAACTGACGTGAAATACATTTTATATATATGTGGGGTGATTATAATAGTATACTTAATATGAAAATCCCCAAATCGTCTCATGAAAATTGTAATGAAATAATTATAAAGAACAATAAACAACCAGTTAGAGTAACTCATCACATAAATAGGTATACTATGTTCACTACCTCACCATGGATACACTCGAAATTTAACGCATTAAGGTGAAAAAAATAAGGAATATTGAGGGTACACCACTAAAACTTACCTACTACTTTTCTTCTCATTTGCAATGTTGCACGTCCCTAGTATCTCTCTCTAGAAAGGCTATCATGTATACACTTGGTCAATGAACCAAAATGCAGACCTCATACGTCAACTTTCACATCGTTTATCAAACCACCGCATCTGCATAATCGAAGTAACCATGTTGTTTTCGGGAGCCACCACATCTTGCACAACATTTATCATTAATCAGGTATTATACATCATTCCATTATATCCTAGAAACAGTGTAAGGATCCTCAATCCATTATATCGTATACACATTACAACTATAATATCTCATAGGAAAATATATCCAACATATATGTGTGTGTAACAACCACAATCCATTATATCCTTCTACAACCAAATATGTGGAATACTAACATCCATGGAAACAAGAACAAGTATCTTCCATTAGAATAATGCTTGGAAAACGGGGTAGTTATCCATCTATAATCCGACATATATGATGGAGAACCCCCCCTAGTGCTAAAAATCATTTGAGTGTCAATTTCCCAATCCTTCACGATGGTGTAACATATAGATACACAAAAGTACAGAATATAATATAGATAAAAAAACTATAGATATATCCTATTCTAAGACACAACTATAGATATAATCTCTTGGACTGCAGAATTCCTCTTCTAATACTAGATATCCTATAATCACACAACCATTTTAAGATATATATTAAGATACATTTTCCTTTTTTTAGTTCCACATTATGTTAATTAATTCATAACCATTAACTAGTCATTTGCAATTCAACATTACATTTAAATACCATTTGAAAAATAATAGATTCCCTCTAATCAAAATCAAATTGGTTCAATGACTTCTCAAAATTTCAACCTTATCATTGAATCCCAGTATGATGCAACCCCATGTGTTAATTACTTATTCATTTATTAATAACATTTCATTCCATATCACTGTGTTCTCTAGGAATACATTCCATGATCCCAAAACACTACAGTCCGAACATAGTATGTAGATAAACTACCCGTCGAATCATCACCATAAATATCAAGAGAGTAAACACATCCATACACGAGGATATAAAAATAGAAAGAATGTGACATAACCCAAACTTATATTCCTCCAATGGGAAGAGAGTAACAAAACACATTCATCTCCCACAACAAGTGTAGAATGGAATTCAGATAAAAAACATCCTAGGAATCTACATAAAAATATATTAAAAGTATCCATATTTCATAATAGTGGGTAATCCCAGCATCAAGTAGTTTTGTCATCTTTGATTCCCTATCTGACATCCACATACATTTACTAATTCATATCGCCACTCTATGAATCATATACTTACATAAAAACCTAGCCTCCATGTCCCTCATACAACCAAATCCCTCCATAACTAGCCATACAATGTTCACACACATCTAGGTCTCCATGCCCACATACCATAATAGTCCTCAAGGTGCAACCATCTCAGCCTCACATCACAAGTACCAAGAAACAATCATAGAAGCCTTAATATCGACCCTAAATAATGGCATCTAGCCTCTACACCCAATGAGATATCATATATCCATTTAGTATGTCACTATTCATTAAAAAGTATTCATGAAAATGAGGTCCTTCAAATTTATTGTCCTTTATTTCATGTTATGATCTTATTTAATCATTTATTAGCCGGTTCGTTATCACAACTTCCAATTATGATCAGCCCATGCAACAAGCTATAATAAGCAGTCAAAATTTGTTTAAACAAGTAATTACACATTATTTAATTCCCTTGATGACTAGAATTATTATGATTTAGGATTATTAATCAATTCAATTTAAAATGCATACTTTCATAAATTTGATTAACAAAAAATTACAACAACTTATGAATTCCATAATAATGAATCATTAATATTTTACCCAATTAGTTATCAATTATTTTTGTATTTAAATTATTTAAATATTTCCATAAAAAACATTCAAAACCAAGAAATGAATAGATATGAAACTGTCTAGCAACTCAAGAGGGAAACCATTTCCACAGTACAAAGAAAAAACATTCTTTTGTGATCAATTCCAATACTTTAATCTAGTTAAAATAATTATTAGGTCAATATTATTGTAATACAAGGGGCTAAATCATGATAACTCTATCATTGAACATAAATAAATAGATATGATATGAATCCCAAACCCCAAAGTTCATTAACATTCTTCGCATAACAATAGACAATGCAACTTATCTATAAACACCTCTGCCCTCAAGATCGAAATCCATATGAGGGTTCTATGGCACCATCACATGTAATGAATATTAGGATGAAATGGTGATCAACTTGAAATAACTAGCTGGAAAATATTGGAAAGAAAAACCATGGATCAACTAGGGTCAAGAGAGATTGAAGATGGAAGCCTAAGATCAATTCTCACTGAAGGGAAATCAAAAATCTACATAGGGGAATTCTAGTCACCTTGGATGAGATAAAGCTAAGCCACATAAATAGGGTCTGAAAACATGGGTTGTTGAAAAAAAACATAAAAAATTATGACATTGGGGATTACACAATGTGTAATCCATCTTCTCATCATGTAATTCTACTTGGTTGGAACACCCTAAAAACAATCAACATATGATTTACATTATTTTTCATACCTCAAAATATTACATATAAATCAACCATCTTTATCTTTAGGAAATTTTATTACTCGGCATTAAACCCACATTCATGTTGTTAAATTCTTCTACATGGTGTGAAACCCACATTCATGCCGTGAAAATTATTGGCTCCCAATTCTCAACACCCAAACACCTATAAAAATCCTATGAGACTACTTTGACTTTATAGACACTGGAAAACAAAATGGTTCTATTAACATAGATTTTTTCCCTTATATCATTTTCTACTCAAAATATTATAACCCTCGAGAATCCAAATCCTACCAATATAAGAAAGAGAAAAGGGGTTCTTCCAAACAGTCACCCCACAAGATTCCGCTCAATGCTCTCACCATCATAGTAGATGAACCAAAAGACTAGTTGAATGACAAAAAACATAAAAAACCACAACTGTTTCTTAAAACTCTCTTGAGTAACAAACCCCTCAAAAGAGAGAAATCCACAATAAGAAACAACAACAAAACGTCTCACAACCTGCAAAGGACTAAGAAAATGAACAAGAATACAAGAGATCTAAAATCAAATAACATTTGAAAATAATAATTTATCTGAAACTAAAATTACTAGGTATTTTACACCATGCCACAGTTCCACCACAAGACACCAAACATTAGGAATGAAAGCATTTGAAACTCCTTCTATAGGTGGTCTTGGATATCTACATGTGACTCATCAATGGTCTCATCCTCATCAACATTTATCTCACTCAAATCAATGACGTGATAGTTGTAATGAATTTAAAAATAGAGCTATGGCACATAAAAAAAATATGTATTTGGATCATCTACAGTTGAAGAACTATTCGGTACACCATAGAACCTACATAAGCCAATGCATCAAAAGGACCAACAAACCGAGGAGAAATCATACTCCCATGACCAAACCATCGATTCCCAGGATGGGGATACCCCCTTAAGAAAAAATGATCCATAAAGGAAATATACATAGGTCTTTTACTAGGATTAACATAGTATTATTATGTTCCTACACTTCTTTCATCATCTCGAGAATTTCCTAAAAAATCTCTATCGTATTGTGTACCAATTCTGGCTTGAAAATTGCCATTATTCGACCCTTGTATAGCACAGTGGATAATAGAATGGTTGGACATACAAGGCTTCAAATAGCTCCATACTAATGGTGGAGTTAAAAAATGAGTTTTTAGAGAAATATTCCAAAAGGAAGGTTCTTCATCCATGAACCTCTAAATTTTAGGATGGAAAAGGAAAACATGTCTTCAATAGTAAACATGAACCTCTCTATCCAACCGTCTATATAAAAATGAAATAAAATTATATGCCATAGTAATGAAAACAATTCATGCTAGATACCTCTCTACACCCTGGTGGAAAACAATTATATTGATTGGAAATGATCATCCACGGGACTCTATGGAGTCTAACCACCTCCTATAGATATTTCCTTGGAAAAATGATATTGATCTCAAATACATAATCTCTATGAAGTGGTTTGATTACATAAATAAATACACTACCACCAATATAGAATCATATCCTCCCTATGATCATGGTAAACTAGTAACAATGTCAGTCGATATATCAGGCCACTTATATTCAGGAACATCTAACGGTTATAAAAAACCGATAGGAACATTGTGCTCGACCTTCAAATTATGGCTGACCAAACATCGACACACAAACTCTTTATCAACATGATTCAACCCAAGACACTGAATCATACGACTCAAGTCTCGAAAAATCATTTTGTGCATGGAATTACCACCAAATAAAAACTATATAATTCATTTAGATCCATCTAATTCGTCACAAATTAATGGAAAATCCTACCCTGAAATAAAACATTGTGTTTCTCATCTTAAGAAAAACAATTCGGTTCCTCACCACTAAAAACTAGGTATCCCCAGACCTCTACTAATTGATCCCACAGTAGAGAATCCTCTACCTACAACACCATAGATGACTCCACCATCATCTGAAAAAGACAAACTCTTCCCTCAAAAACTCCCATGACTAATTACAATGCTGAAGGTTCTTCAATCACTCTCTATAAATCACCTGATTCCTACACTACATCATTGGGAAACATCCTACTCTGAACATCAGATAAAACATTACCATTTTCTGGTGTATATAAAATATCAAACTCATAATCATGTATGACCTCTATCCAACAACACAGATGAAAAATCAAGTCAAATTTTTAGAAATCATTCCTCAAGATGTTATGATATGTGATGTCCAAAAAATGATCACCATATGTGGTAATGTATCATAATTATTATGGAAAAACTATTTCATCCATCTTAAGATTGTGGGTGGAATAGTTATTCTAATGGTAAAATAAAGATCAAGACCCATAAGAAACTGTTGATATATGCAGTATGAAAACACAGCCCTTCCCAGGACATGAAGAATCACAGAAAACCTTATAATGAACTTCTTATATTGGAAGAAAATGTACTGGATTAAAGGTAATCTTGTTCTTCAAATTATCCAATTCCATCTAAACCTAATAAGTCATCAATAAGGCATGAACATTTCTAGGTAAATCTATTAGGGTAGTCGCAACCAAATAGAAATATGGTATTAACTTCTTATAATATCCCACATGATTGAGGAATATTTTCACCTCTGCCACTGTCTTGGAGGCTACCCAAGACAAAAATGATTCTATATTCAACAAAACTCTTTCTAATCCTTTCTAGAATACAACATTCCCCATGAAACATAATTCTTGTTCCCAATATTCACAATTTGTAAACAACCCAAATAACTATTGATGATGACGAACTCCTAAAATGGTACGCAATTAATCTACAAGCTCCTCCTAAGGCATTGAGTGAAAAGTGATTTTTTCAAAGAAAATAACATGAACATATCCAGTAACTAACAAAAAACATTATTCATTAATCCCATGATCACGGCTAGAGAATTCATCATCCTAAATGACATCACAATAACCATGTAATTATTATGAAATAAATTAGAAAGTAGTATTCAAGATATCCAGATCCTTTACATGCATATGATGATATACTGACCTCATATAGGATGTCAAGATCTAAATTTCACCCTATAGTTGATTGAATAAATCAAAAATCTATGGTAGAGGCTATTAGTTCTTCAATATCACCTGGATCAAGTGAATATAATCGATACAAAACTGTAAACATCGATCAGCCTTCTTTACGAACAGAAAGGGTGAACCCCATGGTGACACACTTGGCTGAAGAAAACTATACCTCATCAAACAATGGAGGTGTATAAACTACTCTCACAACTCATAAGGTTACATTCTATTTGAATAAATTGAAGTAGAAGATAGGCCTTTCTATAATTTAATCCTATACTCAACACCACATTAGAGTGGTAATAATACAACATCATATGGAAAGACATCATTGTAATCTTCTAAAACCCAATCAAATGATGAATAATAAACCTCTATAAAACACATCATCAGCTCATATATCATGGATGACAATGATAGAACCCATATCTGAGCCATCTACAAGTCATACTCGCCAACAAACACATGTGGACTTCAATCATCATTGAAGAAGACAACCTTCCTCATAAAGAAATAAATGATAGTTATCACAAAAAAACCAATCCATGTCTATGATGATGTCATATTTTTGTATTAAAAAACATAGGAAATACACCCATTAGTTGTGCTACCCCAACACTAGCTCATAGTTTCTACATAATTCATACAAGTCAACTTGACCGCCAACTAGTGTAGTTAGTGTATTGGGAACTAAGAAGAATATCCACCCCATGTCTTAAAGCACGGGCAAGGGTAGGAGATATAAAGGAGTGTCTCGCTCTTGGATCAAGAAAAGAATTCCCCAAACAATAAAGTAAGAGAAGGGATCCTCAAATGAAGTATGTATTGCCTGATGCCGACAGTGCTAAAGAATATTCCTGACCATTACCTACTCCTTGGACTCTCTATCCCTACAGACAAACAATTATATTGACTCAGCGTTATTTTTGAGGACATGGTGGCTCTGAGGGATATCCAATACCTATCCCATCTTCTCTATACTAATTCCAAATGGAATCAACATGTTGTTGCTGCCTCATATAGACGTGTCCCAATTAAAGAACCTGAATCTGAACAACTGGCACAAAATAAATTTTCAGAATGGTCGATCACACTCGCAAATGATGACCTTATCCTATAAAATAATAAAAATTCATGATCCCTTATCATTTTCGTAAGAAAAAATACACAGAAATGAAATGATACCTTGAGTGATGCGACTTAATCCAAGCTGATAGGATTATCTTCTGTCCTATTAGCTGGGAACCCTAGAAAACATGTCTATCGCATGAGGAATTCAAATGACTCCCCTCTCCTGATGATCCTATTCTGGATAATTTCTTCTTGATGAACACACATAGTATTATTACCTTTAGATAAATTTTTCCCATAAATGGGGTGACCTGGTGTTAGATCTCTTGATGAAAAACATCCTCAAATTACCTCGCCCTGGTATCCTCATTATCCAACAAGTCCAATGCATATTGAAAATGGTTACTAATATTAATTCCAAACTATCACACACTAGATATCCCATATCAAATGTTAGGTAGCTCCAGGTGAAAATAAACCTACATGGTGGAAGAATATAACTAGGCTTTGAAGAGGTCTCAAAACTCCTACCACAAGACTACATACTCCTCATGATCTATGAGAAAAAACCCACCATTTCCTTTCTTCCCCATCAAACATTGTTACATCAATAGATACATAATTCTCATTTGAAGAATATATTGAAATAAATACTATCTCATCCTCTTGCCACAAGTCTTCCATGACATCTTCTGAAAAAATCATAATATCTCTATAGTCTCCAGAACTGAAACTCTCTAAGTGTCCTCTTTTAGGTGTTAAAATCATCAACCACTTCTCTATAGTGATCTCATGAAACAATGTGATGAACATCACCCATGCATACCTGACTAGGACGTTGAGCTAGATCCATACCTACAAAATAATAAATAATTATATATCCAACAACTAGAATATGGAAGATATTGAAATTAATTAATTGTTTCATTTATTCATTTTTGGTTAACGTATCCCTTGGTCACCCTATTATTACATAGGCATAACGAAGAATGATTCATGAACCATTCATACTCCTCTACCCTACCACAATTATCAATTTTTTAGTAGTCATTGTAAGCATAATGGTTTGTGGATCAAATGACAGGGTTCTCTAAATACCCATGTATCAACCGATCTCCCATGTTTATAGTGCATTATTATCATTGATGAAATAGTTTCCCTATCATACAATGCATCCTTACTTGGGCCTAACCCAAAACCTATTTTTTCCTCTAAAACACACTCTTATTCCACTATGTTATGACCCCCTCCCCAAAATGTGTAGCCCTCCTAGGCTAGAACTAGGAGAAGAGAGATAGTGACCCCTATTCCCCATCTCTAATAGGACCCAAGTTGGAAACAAGCACTAAGGGTATAATAAACATGAAGATGGAAATACTTACCATCTAATAGAAACACATGCAGAAGAGTTTGAAATGATACAAACCAACCAACTCCTCCTCAGAGAAAAATATAAAATAATCACCATGTACCCAAATCTAATGTTTTGAAATAACTACTAAAAATGAAAGGAAAATGTCACTACTAAATGAAAGTAAATATGTCAGCAACCATAGAGCCCAAACTACTCCTACAACCCAAAACCTAGTTGTATCCAACATGATCTCTAACATTCTCCAATTGACCTGAAAATATTTTATTTATATGTAAGGTGTGTATTATAGTATACTCATTAGTTTCCTACCTAGATCCTCTCATTCAAAAGATAAATAAATAATTCTAAAGAACATAGAATAACAAGTAAAACATACTGATCACAATAATAGTTATAATATGTTCCCAGCCTCACTATGGATACTCTCACCAAGTGTCACATTAAAGATTATATAATTTAATAATGAATATCAAGGGTAACCTACTACCACTTTCCTACTGGGTTTTCACTCTTCCCCAATGTCACACGTCATGAGAATCTCTCTCTCGAAGGCTATATCACAAACACATAGGTGAGGTACAAAAACATACACCTTATGCATTAACATTAAACTCATGAATCACCAAAAAACATCCAAGTAAAAAAAACGTTAATAGTTAGTTTTTAAGTGAAAAAATAGTCCACACAAAGTATATCTTACATCTGGTATAATATATTTTGCATGTATATCCCATACACTGAGATAAGATCCTCTAGTCATCACAACCTATACATGTTATACCTATAATATCCCTTAGGAACCAATATTCTGAATATATGTGTGTAAAATGACCATAAGCCCTTACATCCCTATAAACACATATATTAGGAAAACTATGCAATGTGCATAAAAGTAGAAGTAACTAACAAGAGAAGAGAGTGGGACCAAAAGTGGTAGAAAGTCATCCATCCTCCCACCATGATGTGGGGGAAAACATAAACTCGGGGTTTAGAATCCATAGGGTGTCCATTTACCTAACTGACTGAGTGGATTAGAGTATAAAAACATAAAAATATAGGATATAAAATATCTCACAACCACAATATAGGTATATCATTGTCCTATAATGAAATATAGCTAACATCTATAGGTCCCCCGAATATGACTACTATGACTAAATATCTTATATCCAGAAAACTATTTTAAGGGATAAATAAATTTATATTATCTTTTTTTATCAGTTCCACAATATTATAATTATTTCATAAACATTAATTTACAATTAACAATTCTATATTACATTTCATTACCCTTTCAACAAATATCCATTCCCAATAAGAATAAGTAAACTGAATCTATGGCTTCTTAGAACATTAACCTCAACATTACGTCAAAGCAATCCCCAACAAAAGTGTTAATCGTATATAAATTTATTAAAAACATTACTTTCCATATCACTAGGTCCTCCAGGAAAATATTCTATTCTCCCTAAATACAATCTTCTGAACACAGTGAGAAGATGAACTAACTGAAAATTGTTCTCTATCTATAGATGGAGAGTAAAATACTCCGTCCAAGATGTTATAGACATGGAAAGCATGTGGTATACACTATTCATCATCATCTCCCATGGAAAGAGAGTAACCATGAACATTTCCTTTACCCATGATTTCTGGAATGGAATGATGATAATAAAAAAACATGTCCACCAGCCAAAAACGTCTCCAAACAAGCTTCTACCTTTAATAACAATAGGTCAGCCTAGATTAAACCTGGTATGTCATCTCTAATGTTCTCCCTGACGACCACATTCATACACTAATATATCTCGACACTCGTGGAATTAAATATTGAAATAATAACGTGTCATCCATACCAATCGTACCATATCATCCCTCTAGGATCAGCCATCCTAGGATGATGTTATATATGCACCTTTCTCCCAAATATAACACAGCTTCCTTGAAGTCTAAGACATCACAGTCCCGCATCACAAGAAGCATGAAAAAAAAATATCAACAGAGCTCTTGGACCTAAATCAATTCATTCATCCTCTAAAATCTGCAATATCTTGTAGATCCAAATCACAAGGAACTCATCCATTAAAAGAAAATATAATACTATAGTCCTTCAAAGACATTATCTTTTGTTAGTAAACTGGTTCTTATTTCATATTGAATTAACTAGTTCATTATCACAGGTTCCAACTACATGAAACCTATGAAAAAAGAAATCCAAAGCTATGATAAATTACTTAAATAACTATTTTAACTTTCCTTTAATTTAGTTATAAAAATCTGTCAACATTCATTAAGTTCACTGAAAAATTCAATTAGAAATTTATACGTGCATCAATTTGATTAACATTAAATTACACAACAACTAGATTCATTAAACATTTATCTTCAATTTTTTATCCAATTAATTAACATTTAATTATATTTTTACAATAATTTCCAATTTCAATCAATAACAATATTCTAATCAAATCATGTCATATATATCACACTATCTAGAAAGTCAAGTGGAAAACCATTATCATGGTACAAACCAGAAACATTATAATGTGATCGATAAAATTCATTATAGGGGTTCAAATAAAAATTCGGTCAATATCATTGTGATACAAGAGACTAACTAGGGATAACTCTATGATTACACATAATTAAATATATAATTATTGAACCACATACATGAAAAGGCTGGTGATGCTCTTCAGATGAGAACAGAAAGTGCAATGGATCACAAATAACACCTACTACATGATTTTCATCCATCTGAGGATGTTATGTCATCAACAATGTAATATAAATAGAGAAAACCCAAATTAGAAATATTATATATCATCTTACATCATATGGAAATAAGAACAATAATATAAATAGAACAAAAAGTAAAAAACTGCGTGAAAATGAATCAAAAACGCAACTTGGATCCACACAGGTCATCATAGATCAATGACAGAATATCGAGATCAATTTCTATCGACATGATCCCCAAAATGATGAAGAGGTAACAACCGAGTCACCTAGGATGAGAGAGAGAGAGAGATAATTCATTATAATAGGGTTTGAAAAAATGAGTGGATGTAAAAACACATAAAACATTACTGAATCGAGGGATTACATGATGTGAAATCCCATTCCACATCGTGCAATTCCTCGAGGTTGGTTTCCACCAAAAAACCTGTAACATTTTTATTTTATTTTATTTTTCAAACCATGAAATAATAGAAGGTGTGAAACACTATTTAACATCGCGAAAATATTTTTTCTCAGTGATAATCCCACATTCACATCGTGAACTTTTTCATACATGATGTGAAGCCCATATTCAAACAGTTAAATTTACATACTCCTAGTAATCAACACTTGAACTCCATCATATATCCTCAGAGACTCCTCCAAGCTCTTCATGCCTTGGAAACATGCAGAGGGTTGATCCATATGACTCTGGGGCCTTACAAGATCACTTCCTTTAATGAATCAACCAATAATTATTTATTTCTTTATAGTTATAGAAAAAATAATGCTTTCTTTTAAGGAATCGATGAATAAATGATTCATACAATGGATATATGAATACAAAATACTAGAAAAATTTAGCTCATGAGGTAAAATTAATCATCAAGGGGATACACAATACTGATATTAGTAAATAATTTAATTATATTTAATATATTCATAATATGAATGATATAAAAAATATTATCATACATAATACGCATTCCTTCATTAAAATTTCTGTTCAAATATTAAAAATTAAGAAATTTACCAAAATTCATAAAAGGGAAAACATATTATTAATCCATCCATATAATTAATAGAGATCGCAAATGAATATATATTAAACTATTCCCAGTGTTTAGTAATCATCCTTATCCCAATAAAATATATATGGAATTTTACCTTTCTGTTAAACAAAAAATTGATTTTATTTAAATATAATAATATATCATTCTAATCTATATGGATAATTATGTCTACAATTAAATCAATAAATTTATTTTAATTATATATAAGAAACTAGAAATGAATATTTATATATAAAATTTTCATTTTAATGAAATATGATTTTAGGGGTCACATTCACAAATGCATTTTCATAATTGTGATGTGATTAACATATAATATATTAATATTCAAAATATTTATACTTCAATAATAGTTATTTTTAAATAGGAAAAAAATTATCATATGAAATGTGTGGTGGATGAAAATTTATTTAATTTTGAATGCATTTAAATCATTTTTATCCTTTTGATATACGATTGTTTAAAACCCACACAATTAAAATAGTGAAAATTATTCCACCATATAAGAGAAGAATGAAAATATTTAGTTCACATGAGATAACACAAAATTATTTTTCAAATTAAAAATGTATAATTTTAGTAGTAATAGAATGAGTGAACATGGATTGAAAACAATCATTAATGAGGATGGGGATTATTCTCAACAAATTGTTTTTATTAATTATTAGATTCATAAATGTAAAATTTTTGGATTAAAATTTCCTTCCCTATAATATGAAGTTAATTTACTATTAAATAAAATCAATGTGTTGATCAACCTAACAGATGAGAAGGTTGTTCAAGTTGAATTTTTATTACTCAAATGAAAGAGTTGAGTAAAGAAAAAAAATTTAATTTTATTAATATTTTTAAAAAATTATATAATGGAACCAAAGGATACTGATCATTAAAAATATTATTTAAATAAATTACAATAAATAATTTAATTAGGATGTAATAAAACCATAACTATGATATCATTGATCACAATAAAAAATATTTGATAGAAAATTAAATTTAAGATAATGAAACTATTAATATGATTCCCCTCAAAGACTTATTCCCTCTAACATCCCTTATAAATAAATTAACTATCATAATAAATTATCTCAAAACATTATTTGTACCAATATTATTGGGAAAAATTTTATAATTATTATATACAGGGATATTAATAATATAGAGTTTTGTTATATCAATGGAGTTCATATATGTTCATCCAATGTCCATCAATAATCGATCATATTAGGTTCTGAAATTTAATCAGTACTGATAGTTATAATTTTATATTTTTTTCTCGATGATTAATAGTTAAGTTCCATAATGATGAATTCCAAGGGGATATAGTTTCATGTATTTTTAATAAACTGAGATTGGTATCTCAATTAACATGTTGGTTTTTAATAATATATTAAAGGATAAAAAACCATAATATACTTATTTATATGATATATTATATTTATTTATGTTCATATAGTCATATATGATGTCATTATATTGCATTATCCAAGTAGTTTGTTAGACCAACCCAAAGGCGTACATACCAAATATAGTGGATGAGTGTGGTTATTAAAGTGGATACTTTTTTAGTAATATCAAAATTCTATATTAATAGATTTATGATATATATATATATATATATTTATATTGGTATATAATATTATTATAGTGTATAATAATTATAATGGAAACATGATGATAAATTATATAAATTAAATTGTGGATGTTGTTATCTACAAATGCATTAGTGGAAACTTTTTTATTCATAATTGAAAATGGGGATTTTTTTAAATCTATATTACATGGAATAATAACATTAAAGGTACATGAAATATAGATTTAATTATACATAAATTAGATAATTATATTTAGTAATATAATATAGAAAATAAAATAATGAGATTAAATAAAACTATTCACATTCAAGACATGAGCGTTTCCTTAGAGGAATACTTTAAGTAATGTGTATTTCAAGGAATAAAATTTTAATTTACTTTAAAATAAAAGATTAATTTGATTTTGATGAAACTTATTTTCTAATTATAATAGTTTAAAATATATGTGTCTTTAAAAGAAAAAAATTAATATCATACATATTTTATAATATTAAAAAAATATAAAAAATATATATCACTAGAAAATATATCTTATTCCATTAAAATTATAATAATAGGTAATTTAAATTTAATATATCAGTATTAAATCGTATTATTATGCTTCTTCCATAAATACATCACCATTTTGAAGGATTTAAACTCTTCTATTTCTTTATTATATATTGATATAATTATAATATATATATTTGATCAATCAACTATATTTTTCAAGATTCACTGAATATTTATTGTATAAAAATAATAAATTTTTTCATAAGATAATATTGTTATTATATATGAAACAATGATGTAAATTTTTTAAAATTTTAATTATAAAATATTTGTATTCATATTTTCAATAAAAAATTGTACCTATAATAATAATAATTTTAATTAGAAAAAACCATTTTGATAATATTATCAATTCATACTATTATTTCATATCAATTAACGATATATTATTAATATAAAACTTCATTAAAATATATTTAGTTCAAAAAAATCAGATAAAACTCACTTCTTCAATGATACATTATAATGAATAAATCATCTAATATTGTTTTTAACTATAATAATAAAATTTTCATAAAAAAATTATATTTGATGGGGAATATTTTTTGTTTTTACATATTATTCAAAATTAAAATAGAACTATTTAAAACCCTAAATTATATTGAAACATTATATATGGTTCAATAATGTTATGAGGTTCATATTGGTTTGGAGTTATATATATGCAATGGTATTTAAAATTTTGAATTATATAAAGGAATGATATATATTAAAACCCATTTGTTTTACATTCCCCTCAAAAACAAAATGCATTCATGTAATTATAAATTACTGTTACTAATTAAATTATTTAAGGTTTTTTAATTAATTTCCAATTTAATTATATGTTAAGAAATGAGTTTTATATATAAATTTTATTAGAATGATTAGGAAATTGATTTATTTCATTCGCTATGTTAATCAACGTCTTTTTTTCCATATCGACATGAGGGATTTTCTGACATTTTTTACATGAATGAAATTCCAAATTATATCCATCATCATATGTTTTACCAAAATATCATAGAGTCTCCATCCTCATTTTCATGGTATTTTTATGGAATTGAACTATGATTGTATTTTTAATCATTATTTTTTATTGTGGGTTCAGCATAATCACAATATTGTTCAGTTTAGTACATATCAATTTTTGGTTACTAGTTGGGGCCACCTCTAAATTTTCATTATAATACATTATTAACATTATTCAATTAGACATTACATATTTCTAAAAACAAAAGGATTTAACATTAGTGATGAACTAAAAAATTAACATTATTATGAGAAAATTACATAGAAATATATCCTAAAAATTCATTCTTATTTGAATATATTGCTCGATATTATATTATACAAAAAATAACAGCCAGTTTAATATATGTTTAATTTGATGTGGTTCTATCAAATCCCTTGACCCAATTCATCAATATAAGTCAATCATTATAATATATTGCAATGAAAATGTGATTTACCATTATATATCCCTCAGGACTATCTCTCATGGTGTCCAAAATCCGGCCCACTCATCATAAGTAAGTTTGATGATAGATTTGACAATATTACATCCTTTTTTAGGATGATTAATCATAAGTAAAAATGTGACTCAACCATGTCCAAATTCAACTATCTAAAAATTGAATTAATCTCAAGAGACCCCGAAAAAATACACTTGACCAATTCGTCAAAATGTTATATTATTTATAGACATATCACACACACTAATCCATATGGTAGTAACTGTTGTTCTCTATTTCTAATACCAAAAATATTTTCCATTACCTGAACTAACTATTAAGTTAATCCATATGATTTAAATTATAATATTCCTTGATGTATAAACCCTTAAATTATCCCCAACAAGAATCCAAAAATATAACATTTAAAAAATTTATGATACTAAATGTCATTACAAAAACCACACATCCATATCTAGTTTTAAAGAATAGTGAATTAAATACTATATTTCATAACAATTTTGAATTCATGGATATGATTATTCTATAAAAACATGATATAAAAACATATTTTGTTTCATACATTACATGAACTGTGTTGGATACCTCATGTGTTAATCATGTTTTAATGATAACAATTCATATTTAGTCTATAAACCTTGACAAATTTATGTAATCTATCTCACACCAAATGTACAGTTTTTTATTAAAAGCTATCCAAAGATCATAAGTGTTATACACTCAGTTTGATTACTGTACACTATCATTGATTTACCATTATAATAATTTCATTAAAATGATTAAGTCTAATCAATTCGATGAATATAATTACTTATATCTAAATATAGATATTCGAATACGTCTTAGACACCATGAGTCTGCCACCAATTATGCCTTTTTGGAAAAGAAAACAGTTATCAAGAACCAGACATCGTAAACCAGACATTGTAACCAGACACCATGTCCAGACACCGTGAATAAGACATCGTGAATGGGACACCTTTAATGAGACATCCTGACTATGAGACATTGTCGTCAATAAGACACTGTGTCTATGAGACACTGATTCAAGAAGACACCAGTTCAAGGAGACACCATTTCATGTCTTATTGTGACACCATTTCTTAATCTGTTTTTATTTTTCAGTTTAATCTCTAACAGTAATATATGATGTTTTTAAATGAACTGACAAAATAAATGTTTCTTTTTACACATGTCAACTGATATTACGAGCTAAGAGGTGTACAATACATGCAACATGTTGGCTCCAACACATGCACATTGATATTAAAAGAGTATTTTGGACTAGAAATACATATACTGAAAATCAAAACAATCAGGCTTGAGAACAATAATGAATAACACACATAGAGAATTTTGGAAGAATGAATTGACACATGCCACTCGACACTGCTGAAGAACACACGAAGCTTACGTGAATCCCGAGATCATCTTTGCTCTGTCAAACACCACAATGAACACACACCAAACATGATTACTTGTGACAGTCTGTTTTCTATACGAGGACTTCATTTCTCCACCTACTTCATCTCAGAAGTCCGGAGCTGCAATGACTAACACTCAGAGTACTTATAACCATATCTTATAATTTATTCACTATTGTGTATCACATTATTTGTTTTCGAGAAGTGTGTGTATCAATATAACAACAAACTCTATCTCATAAACTAAAATGAAGGATACATGATATCCTTTATCATACAACTTTTTACACTTGTGTATACCCACAAATAAGTGTGAATGTCGTCCTTGTGTGGCCTGGAAATTTATACCGACCAAGAACTATGGAAGAAGACATTTGACCTGGACAGTCATATAAACTATTGTTAACCCCGATCTAGGGTGTGGATGAAGTTTATTTATATAATATACTTGTGGATAGGTGATCACCAAGTTTATTGGATTAGTTCTCGACTTGAGACTAAAACGCTTGTTTTTTATCCGTTGTGCTGCTTAATTTAGTCTTCTCTATTTTATGGGTTTACTGTATAATCCGAAAATCACAAAATTTACTTTTATTGATAATCATGAAAGGATGTAATATTTTTATTTACTTAGTATAATAACTTTAAATGTAATGATAATAACTACTGTTGAGATTAATGATAATTAATCAATCTTCTAAGAAGTTATTTAAATAGTAACACTTTCATATTCGTATAACCATGATTAATTTGGAAGTATTTAAATTTAATGGGGAAACCATTTAAGAATAATTTTACAGTATAAATATTTATAGATACTCAATTCACGCCTCCCCTCTTGAGTAATGTACTCCGACCAGTATTTGGTATCAGAGGTTGTTTATTAGGATATGGTATATCCTTATTCAACTGTGAATTTAGTTTGACATTAATAATCATTAAATTTCTATTAATTCCAAATTTCTAGCTCTTTCAAAGTATTTATATATTATGGATAACAGATTGGAATGTGGTGCAACCAACAAACCACCATCCTTTAATGGAAACAATTATGCTCAATGGAAAATTAAAATGAAAATTAATTTAAAACTATGGGTTTTGAAATATTATCTTCCATTTTAAATGAATATAAGATACCTGATATTGATACAATCACTTGGGATGAACCTACCATAATTTCCATTAAAAAAATTTCAAATACATGAATTATTTATATTTCTTTTTAGTAGATGAAAATTTTATTGGAAATTTTTCTTCTAAAACGGCCCATGAAATCTGGGATACCTTATTTATTTAACAGGAAGGAAATTCCAGTGTAAATGAAATGAGACTTAATAAATATACAAATAAAGATGATAAATTTAAAATGAAACATGAAGATACTATTTCTAACATGTACCATAGGATCAATGTGATTGTCAACACAAAGATTCTTATTGGAAGGGAAGTCACTGCCAAGGGACAGATCATGAGAATTCACATATATCATCCAGATAGATGGATAGGAACCTCTATATCTATTAGACAATCATATGACATCATCAAACAATATGTAAAAGAACTCATTGGGAAACTGATGATGTATGAAGTAAAACAGAACATTAACATGGATGAAGAGGATAAACCAAAAAGAAAATATGTGGGATTCAAGACCACCACCTCTAAATAAAAATACTAAGGGAAAGGGTAAGCTTATGTAGAAAGTTCTATTGGTGAACAATCATAACATGAACGTGACGAGGAGATGGCTCAATTAACAAGGTGATTTAAATGATTTTACAACAAGATTGACTTTTTCTATAAGCATTACTTCAATGGATGATATGGCCAAAAAGAAATTTGGAAGAAGGATTGGAAAACACGCAAAAAGATTGATGATATTTTGTTCCATGAATGTAAGTGAAAAGGACATATCAAGGATGACTGTCCCAATATCACGTACAAGAGGAGATATGAGGACTGAGATAGGATGTATAAAAAATAAATCAAGGCAACCTAGAGTTTTTCTGAGTACAGTTCAAGTGACCCAGAAACATCGCATGATGAACAAGATAAAAATAGAAATATATGTTTGATGACAAACACATCTGAGGTAACACTAGAATCATTATATAATTCATAATATTTTGGAAATGAGAGTGACTGTGAAAATATGACTAATGATGATATGATTGAATATTGTAATATGCTTGAAGAAACATGTAATGAAATAAAATATAAATATAAATCATTGAAGAAAAACCATGAACTTACCGTGACTGTTAATTCTGAAATCAAAAAACAAAAAGAGAAAAATTATCATCTACTCAAGGAGAACAATAAATTAAAAATGTACGATGAGAAATTGGAAAATGACATATAAATGTTTAACAATTGAAAAAATACTCTTCCTCAAATGCTATATAAAAAAAATTTCCCCTAAATACAATACTGACATTTGTCATCAACATGGAAAAAGAAATCATAGTAAAACACAGTATGTTTCTAAATATAAGACATATTGATTTATTCCCAGTTCTGGAAACTAATAAACTAGTTCTTATTATGACACACATTCTACTATTTCATTATTTCATGACCAAATAATGTTTACTTTTCAGATACATTACATTATTCTTATAGGAAACCAATGAAGAATATGTGGGTTCATAATGAACTTATCACTAATGTTACTAGACCAACAAAAGTATGGATAGCATAATCTGTTTTTGCTGGATCATTTTGTTGAAAAGTTTCTTAAAGAGATCCTTTAAATGTTTATATTACTTAGACTGTGGATTTTCAAGACTCATGTCATGAGACTACTCATTCTTAAAGAACCTAAAAAAATATATGGATGACATGTCACCTTTGGTGATAATTCCAAAAGAAAAATCCTTTTCCTTTGCCAAATTTGTAGCTGTAACTCAGTTTTAATATTCAAAGTATTTTTTTGGATGGTTTGAAATATAATCTACTTATTATCTTAGAATTAAGTGATGAAGGATTTCATGATAGATTTGAAAATTATTCCTGAAATATTTTCAAACCAGAAGAAGAATTAGTGTTCTCTGCATTATGAAATGAAAATATTTATTCTATTTATATAGATTCTTTAATCTCTCAAAATGCATCATGATTATGTGTATTTAATAAAGTGTATTGGATTTGGAATATGAGACTAAGACACTGTAATATTCACTCCCTTGGAAATCTATCTAGAAAAAACATAGTCATAGACCAACCCAAACATGGGTTTCCAAATGATAATGTGTTTAATCCATGTCAAAAGGGAAAACCACAAAATTTCCTTCAATCCAAATAAAGAAGTGTCAACTTCTCCACCTCTCGAGTAAGTAGACATGGATTTGTTTAGACTATATATAGTTTCTAGTTTAACTGGGAAGAACTATGTTTATGTTCAAGTAAATGACTTTTATATATATACTTAGACGTTCTTTTTATCTCACAAATGTGAATCCTTCTATTATTTTATTAAATATTCCAAGTATGTAGAAAATATTCATGGACTTGGAATTAAATCCTTTATAAGTGATCATAGTAGTGAGTTTGATAATAAATAGTTTGCATCCATTTTCCCACAAAATGTCTTTGGAAAAAATTTCTCTACCCCTAGAACACCTCAACAAAATGGAGTGGTAGAACGACAAATTAGAACAGTACAAGATATTTCTAGAACAATTCTTCGTGAGTATGACTAGCCTATTTATTTTTCTGATAATGTTGTAAATAAATCATGCTAGAAAATCAATAGAGTATTGATTATAACTATTATTAAGAATACTCTTTATGAGTTATGGAACAATTGAAACACCACATTTTGCTACTTCAATGTTTTTGGCAACAAAGTCTATATCCTTAATACTAAAATATATGTTGAAAAATTTGCATCCAAGAGTGATGAAGGCATCTTTTTAGGATATTCAATTTCTATTAAAGAATATAGAGTGTTCAGTAAAAGAACTAAACTTGTAGAAGAATTGATCCTGGTCAAATTTGCCGAAACAGATCCACATGAGCCTAAAACTATTCTAGAGAACCTATAGGATGATATATTAAATCTGAACATTAATTAAAAATACATAAATGAGTCAGTAAAAGAATCGGTGAAAAAATCATTTTCTAGAAATTATTTAGATTCATGTCACAATGAACCTAAATCTGTTGATGAACTTGAAATCACTAGTCCTTCCTTTTATAGATATGTTAGAACTCTTAAGAAGTATCTTTTAGATGCTTTTTTGGAGACATATATAATGGAACACAATCTAGAGCATCTCTTAGAAATCAGTTTGACCATCAAGTCTTCTTGTCATAACATGAACCTAAAAAATTAATTATGCTATCAATAATGAATTTAGGGTGATGTATATGAAGGAAAACATAATCAGTTTGAAAGGAAAAATGTTTGGAAATTTGTCAAATGTCCCAAGGACAAATTTACCACAGGCACTAAATAGATGTTTAGAAATAAATTAGAAGAATCAGGTAACATATTCAGACATAACGCTAGATTAGTTGCACGAGGATATAGTCAAGAGGAAGTAATTGACACTAAGGAGGCCATTGAAATAGTAGATAGACTTTAAGCTATGAGAATTTTGTTTTCTTTTGCTGTACATATAAATTTCAAACTATATCAAATGGGTATTGAAAGTTAATTCATAAATGGGTATATATCTAAGGATGTCTTGGTTTAGTAACTGCTTGTTTTTACAAATCCTCATTTCCCAAATCATTTAAATAAATTGTGGAAAACATTAATATGGTTTACAACAATCTCCATGGGCCTGGTATGATGGACTGAGTACTTTTCATATTACAAAAGGTTTTATGAATGGAATAGTTGATTCTAACCTTTTTATGAAACAAGTTTCCAGTGATGTTTTGGTTGTTCAAATCTATGTAGATGACATTATGTTTGGATCTTCAAGAAATACTAATGTATTGATTTTTAAAACATGATGAAAAATGAATTTGAAATGAGTTTAATGGGTGAACTAAAATTCTTTCTCTGATTTCAAATTTTTCAAAAAAAATTATGGAATTATTTAAAATCAATGTAAATATGGTAGAGATCCTCTAAAATGTTTTTGATTTGATTGCACTAAAACCAGTGGCACTCTAATGAGTATCACCTGTAAGTAGGATGATGATGAAGATGGGAAATCTATTCATCAAACAACTTATAGAGGAATGACTGGAAGGTTACTCTACTTAATTTCTAGTCAACCAAACATTATGTTTTGTGAGTGTATATGTTATCATTTTCATGAAAATCTGAAGGAATCTCATTTAAATGTTGTAAATTAGATTTTCAAATATCTCAAGAATACACCCAATCTACGAATATTTTATCCTAGAGGACAATCACTTGAATTTGTTACTTATTATGATGCTAACATTACTCGTAGTATGTTAGATAGAAAAACAGCTCTAGAACATGTCACTTTTTAGGCAAGCCACTAGTATCATGGTGTAGTACGAAACAAAATTCTGTTGTTTTATCTACCTTAGAAGCTATATACATAGCTTTTGGTTGTTGTTGTGCACAAATTTTGTAGATAAAACACAAATTACAATATTATGGATATCAATTCTGACATTTACCTATAAATTTTTCAATCAAAAGTGCTATTAATATCTAAAAAACCGAGGTTCACACTCCAGGACAATGCATATTGATGTATGACATCAGTTTTTGAGAGATTGTTATCAAAAGGTTTATATCACTTTGGAATTCATTGGAACTAAATATCAGTTTTAATAACATATTCACCAAAACAATAACTTCTAAAATAATAGAATACATTATACATGAACTATGAATGATAAACCATAATTAAATATCTTATTATTTCATATCTTACTATTTCATATATTACATTTTCATACCATAATGTTTCATATCATACTATTTCATATCATACTGTTTCATATTGTATTGTCTTATGACTCACTGTTTCATGTTTACAGTCTCATATTTATTACATCTTGGTTATTTTTTGACACTTACTACGTCTGACAATACGGTCTCATGATTTAGAAATCACACTTTTTACTGTCTCACCATAAACACATGTCCCTTTCCCATTGAAAATCATCTTATTATCACACTGTAAATGACTATCACTATCTCACCATGAGAGTCACTTATTGCTTTACTGTATGAATGATTTGTTATTTTATTTATAATGAAAACTCATATCTTGGTGATTACTTATTTTTACCATTTTTCATTCCCCGTGATTTTATTTCTGTGACGATTGGTTTTCCTAAATTATAAAATAAATGATGTTTCACTCGTTCTTCACTTGAGTGATCTTCTATTCTCTCAAAACATAACCCTTCATTAACCCTTCATCCATTATCTCTCTCAAATCATTGGTAATTGTACAAGGAGAAACATATGTCGTCATTGGCTCTGGAGAAACGCAGTTCAATAAAGAAGAAGTTCATGCCTTTGTTAGCAACTGCGGGTCCTCTAAATCCAAATTCGGTTAACTGAATAGTAGTACCGGAGAAAGTGATATACCCTAATTGTCTTCTTTCGAGTAAACCACTCGTTTTGAAAGTATTAAAAGAGAATGACTGGTTACATTGTTTTACAGAGGATGATATACTCTTCTACCCAAATAAGGTTTCACAATTTTATCAGTTTGTATAATTTTTGTTTGATTTAGAAAGTGGATATGTTGTATAGAGTTGGATAAATGGCCAGAGAGGAACTTTTTTTTAATATTATGGGCTTCATTCCTTATGATACGTGATGAAGGTATTTGTGAAGACTATCATAGAGGACCTCAACCTCTTATTGAATTATTCATTTTCGAAGATGCTTTGGAATGCATAACCCAAAATGGCACCAAGAAGATATCCTTTGATAGTGAACTGGATGAAGAATCTAGTCTTCTATCTAAGTTTATTTAGAACTTGATTAGACCAAGAAAAGAGGATTTTGAGGTACATAAATATATGGATATATTTTTATTCATATTATAAATAATTGACATAAGATAAATCGTCAAAAGTATGTCATACACAACATGTGTGAATTGATCAAAACCATATCCATGTCAACCTCCCAAATCTATTATTGACTTATCTCAACCATGCAACATGCCAAAGTATTGGTTGGACCAAATGAATATGTTATCAAGAATTATGAGATCTGCCTTTCAAGAGTCATTATCAAGAAGAGGAAAATCAATTGGAATCCCTGGAAATAGTCATGGGTGGAAGACAATGATAGGATATAAGAGAAGTTCAATTCAGATGAACAGTCCTCAAGACCAAAAGATATTTCCGATCTTGGTTTTCATTGAGATGATGTTTTTGATTATTCTGAAGAAGAATAAGAAGGGGCTGTTGAGCCTACCAGGGAAACTGTTTCTGATGAGGATTATAGTACTCTTTCTTGACATGTTTTAATTGAGAAGTAAATTCATATACCTGAAAAGGATGTTGATTTAGAATAATAACCCAATGCAAAAAATATTTGGTTTCTATTGAAAGAGAATATGAAGTGGTAGAAGAGGACATATAAGAAAAATTTCCTCTTCTGCAAGAAATTACTCGTAAGGAACATGCTAAAAAATAATCTGTTGAAAAAAACCAAAGATGGATGTTGTGGATAAAAATATAGAAGATGAAATTACTTTTATGCATGAAACTAACCTTGAAGAAATCCAAGTGGAAAAATATGTTCTGGATGTCCTTCCTTCATATGAAGAGGGAATGAAGCTATCTTTTCAATTGGGTCGAAAGGAAATGATTAAGGAAGAATTTGATGAATTCATGGAAATAGATAATGGCCATAATCCTCTCAGTACTGAGAATGATTCCCATATTTATGGGTTTCAGCCCCCTAATCTAGAATCTGTTGTAGTACCTAATCTGGTTTATCTATTCCGAGTAGACACCCGTTATATGTACCACAGTTATTATTATGTGAATGGCTCTTATGACTTCTCCGTCGATGTTCTTGACCTCTCCACTATATTTCAGTTGAAAATGGTATTTTCTCCTAAAGTTATCACATCCCTAAAACTTGAGCCTACCTCACATTCAATCTTTGAGCCATCCCCAGAACATCCATCCATGGTGAGTGAAGATGACGTGAAAGAATTTGGAGAAAATATTTTGGCGGCGATTGAGAAACACCTGAATACACAACCAGCTCCTATAACAAATCAATTTTATAGATATTCCTCATTATTGTTGGAAAAAGTCATTTAGCTGAGTCAACAAAAAATGATTCATGATATTCAAGAAGTAATGGTTGAGAAAAGACTGCTTAGTGAGTATGTAATGACTCTAAGAGGTATTTTTAAAGAAATTCAAAAAGTGATGATATAGAGATCAGATCCTACTTCTCATCCTGTTGAGAGTGTTTTTCCTCAAACCCCATAGGATATTACTTCTATTATTCATCCTCAGTTATATTCCTTATATGAAAAGGTAGATGGAAGAAACAAAAAAATAGTGAAACAGATTCATGAGAATGTTTTTGGCCAAAAAAAGATCACTGCTGAGTATAAGGGGTTCCTTCAAAAAATGCTCAATTAATTAAAATCGCTTACCTCAACTATCAATTATTCTAAAGCCTCTAGTCAATCTTCTCAACCTACTATAGACTGTGATGAATTTAGAATAGTGGTCACTAAAGAACTTCAGGCTATGCTTAGTGGTTTCAATAAAAATTATATTTCATAATTTATCAAGAACAGTGACAGATTTATTGATCTGGTCCAAATCCATTCTAAAATTGAAAATGATTCTCAGCAAGAAATTGCTAAGAAAGTGGACTTCTATTTCAACAGAATCTTCTTAATGACTGACATGACTAATCATTTATGAACCCTGTGGAAAATCTAATGATTCCTCCTATTAATGGGGCTATCAAGACTCATGTCCAAATGATCACATAGTTAACTTGTATGATTGAAAGGTTAATGGAGAAAAAATATGACTTTGAGAAATCGATGCAATATGGTAGAGAGATCATTGCTGACTTTGTCAAGCTTCTGAGGCCATGTCTTCATATAAAGAGTACTGCCATAGTTTATCCTACGGCTGAAACTCTGTGATGTAGTTTTCCTACCTTTAAATCTGCCCTAGCCTCCACTTACTTGTCTTTTATTCAGGGCCTAATTCAGATCAAGCATGTAATCCTTGATCAATAACTTCCTTAGTCACCAAAAACTACTACTTTATACCCTTCTGTATTTGATAGTCATTCTTTACCTTCTCAATCAAATATCTCACTCCCTTATTCTACCTCAACCTCTACACTTATGTATTCTCTTTCTAATTCTACTGCTAAAGGTAAATAGAATACCAGACAGTTATGAAGAACTATGACTCCTCTACTTTGATAGAAATGTTGTTGCTATTGTTTTTCTCTCTACTATTTGTACTAAAGATTCTTCGCTCTAATTCAATGTGAACCACTCGTGTCTCCTCTTATTCACCCTTTTTTGACAATCCCAAAAGGGGGAGAACTATATATATGATATTTTATAGAAACATTAGAGAAATTTATATATGTTATATACAATTTGGGAATATGTATATGGAACACATATAGATGAACATACACTCTAAATAAACATTAGTTGTGATCATCAAAAAGGGTGATATTGCGGGACTCCTCATTTATTAATCATGTTTTAATGATCACAAATGATATCCAGTATATAAACCTTTTTAAAATTATATAATCTATCTCACAGAAAATGTATATTTGTTTACTAAAAGCAATCAAATGATCTTAATTGTTATACATTTAGTTTTATTATTATAACCTATATTTGATTTACATTTATAATATACTCTTTGAAAAATTATTAAGACTAATGCCTTATATTAATATCATTGCTTATGTCAGAATATATATATTCAGCTATGTCTGAGGCACCATGAGTCTGCCATCGATTTTGTCATTCTGGCAATGAAACCAGACACTGTGTACCAGACATCTTGAACGAGACACCGCAACCAAACATCGTGACTAGACACCATGAACGAGAGACCATGAATGATACATTTTGAATGAAACACCGGGAATTAGAAACCATGAATGAGACAATGTGAATGAGACATCGTGACCATGAGACACCATGATCAACCAAAAAAACTTGACCATGAGACGGTGCTTCATGAAGACACTAGTTCAATGAGACACTATTCCATGACATACTATGACACTATTTTATAATATATTTTTTTCATTTTAACCACTAATAATAATATTTGAATATTTTAAATACACTGATATAATTAATGTTTCTATGTAGACATGTCACTTGACAGTATAAGGTACGAGGTGTAGAATACATGTAACCAGTCAGCTCCAACACATACACTTTGATATGAAAAGAGTAGTGTGGACCAGAAGCTATAGATATTGAAATGTGAACAAGATGGTGTGATCATGATAATTAAGAACACACTTATAGATTTTTTGAATAATGAATTGACACATGAAACTTGACACTACCAAATATCACACGAAGCATACATGAACCCAGAGAACTTCTTCCCACTGGCAATCACCACAAAGAACAAACACCAAACTTGTTGACTTGTGACACTCTTTTATCCATAAGAGGACTTGATTTCTGCATCTGCATTATCTCAAATTTCCAGAGCTACAATGAATATAAATCATTGAACTATTAACATTATCATATCATTTTTACTCTTTTGTTTATTACTTTCTCAGTTTTTGAGCAGAGTGTGTTTCAGTATAACAACACACTCTATCTCGTGAACTAAACTAAAGGATACATGATATCAATTATCAAACATCTTTTTAAACTCGTGTATACCCACAGATAAGTGTGGAAGAGGTCCCTGTGTGGCCTGGTATTTTGTACCCATGAATAACTTTGGATGTGGTCATGTGACCTTTACAGTCTTGTGTACTGTTTATAAACCTGATCCAGGGTGTGGAAAATTTTTATTTATATAAACTACATGGTGGTAGGTGATCACCATGTCATGTAGATTAGGTCTCGACATGAGACTAAAACACTCGTTTTATATCCTCTATGCTGCTTAACTTATTCTTCTCTATATTCATGTTTTATTGTATAATCTAGAAATCACAAAATTTACATTGATATTTAATCTTGGAAATAATTTATAATTGTATTGCCTAAGTATAATAGCGTCAAATGTTATGTTAATATTTGATATTAAGATTACTGTGAATTAATCAATCTTCTAAGATGTTATTTAAATAACCAGGCTTTCATAACAGTATAACTTTGATTAACTGGGTCGTATTTAACTTTATTGGGGATACCTTTTAAGAATAATTTTAAACAAGAATTGTTTATAAATACTCAATTCACCCATCCCCTCTTGAGTAATATACTCCAACCAACAAGATTAATATCTTATCGTTTTAGATAATTAGGAATAAATTAGGTAACATAAAAACCAATTTCCAACTAATGGACATATTTTTTACTTTATAAGAAACCACTTAATAACTTATATTTCATTATTTTCCACCAGAAATTTTCCACAAATTATATTTTTTTGTTTTTATATATTTTTAAATACATTTCATTATAAAATATGGAAATATAATAATAATAATGTTGATATAAAATTAAATTTAATGAAAATTGTATATTATAAACTCTAATAGAATGTATAATATGGGAGGAATAAATTTCAGTAAAATAATTCCGTATAAATGATCTCATGATATTGAAATAAATATATGGTAATGAATTGAAATAAAAAGGATAAAAATAAATAAATTCATTATGATGGAATGAATAATGATTGACATATTTCTCATTAAGATGAAGGTCTTATTGATGAAATTGGTCTTGTCATGAAGGGATAAACAAATTCATTATTATTATAGCCACTATAAAATCTATGAAATCATACATAAATTGGGTAAGAATAAACAAAATATTAAAATATTTCTATGAATAGTCAATATTATGAATCAAGGGTCTATATAATATCATAAACCACCCACACTTCCAGAAGTGCAATTAATTCACCATTTCCAATAAATGACTAACAATACCTTGTATAATATATATTCCATCATAAATATCCTCATTGGAATAATAATATATTGAATACTAATAATTTTAACCATGTCAATTAAATGTATAATTTAATCGTCACTCATCCATCAAAAGAAGGTGGATGGTTAAAATAATTATAATCATAATTACTCAGAGGTCAATAAAAAATTATATCTGAATGAAAAGTATTTATATTATCAGTTTTTCTCAAATAAATAAATTAATAATCATTACCTATATTTATCCCTAAATATATCTTGGTAAATAGAATAGGGTACACAATTATATAAATAATTTAAAAAATAAATCATTCTATTCAATCAAGGTAAACATACTTTATTCAAAGGAATGAAATATAGTGTCTTGATGGTGTAAAGGAATTAGATGTAAAATAATTACTATATGGAGTATTATTTATAAAGAAGGTGGTAGTGATACATCACCAGGTGTTAAATATCCCAAAATATGATAGGATAATTTAGATGGAAAATCAGGAAATGGAATTTTTCGTGGAAACATATCATTTTGAGATAATGTTAAAAATGGGATGAAATCAAAAATGATTTATTTTGAAAAAATCATTATGATTGTATTAAATTAAAATTCCTTATGTCATTCAAATTGTAAATTTCAATATTTTATTTGAAAATTTTGGAAAACATCTACATGATCATTAAAAATACTCAAATGTTATAAAAAATTGTGGAATATTATATACATTATATTTTAAATGGATAGAAATCCATAATAATATTATGAACTATACAAGTTTATATACACCATCATAAAGTTAATACCACGGATTTTTTTATAAGTGTATAATGTAAATATGTATGTCACATGAAATAACAAAAATTAGGTATCTAATTTTATTGATTAAAATTAGTAGAAATTTAAAATATGGACTATGAGGGGGATCAAACATTAATAAAGATGTGATTTATTATTAAAAATGAAAATTTTTAGGTAACTGATATATAATGGTGAATTATTTTGATTAAATGATCAATCAGCCAATAATGGGAAAGAAACATCAATTATTTAAAATAATCGAGTGGAAATAACTAGGGTTAAAATAATGATTTACAATAATATTTTTTATAACTCTATTAAAGGAGTATATTTTAAAAAAAATCATTATATATTGATTTATATAAAAATTAATGCCATATAATGATAAAAATGACATGGAAAATCATATATAATTAATAAAATGGATATAGTAGAATATATTAAATATGCTTTAACAAAAGCATAATTATTATAACATGGTTCATATTATGAAATATGTCTCTATAAATATAATTTCAGGAAGAAACCCTCATAAACTATTTTGTGATTTAAGGATCCAACCAATTTTATCCTACCACATCAATATATATGGCCAAACAAAATGTCTATTGTGAAATCCTAGTTAGTGTATGTTGGTGAAAATAACCTATTTATTATCCTATAAAACTATGTGAACAAATTAATTATATGATACCAAAAAACATGTAATATGTATAATAAAATATGATCAACAACAAGAATTCATCAAGGAATAATATGTACAACTCAATGACACATTATAAAAAAAAGAAAAAAAGGATACTATTAGGTATCAATACATATGAAGAACCTCACTATAACTACGTATCCAAACATTCTCCCCTCAAAATAATTCCAAATCACTACGCTATGATGTATAATTATTCAAGAGTCATAGCACACATCCCTTTATGTGCATCCACCAAAACATTGTCTCGATATACCCAATTGAATATATGGGATTTTTGGAAAACTACTAGTATTATACAACCATAAATCAATGCAATTTATGTCACCATGAAACTATTAGTTTCAAGAGGTATTGAATATAATTCATTAAAATAATTTCATTTGAAAAATATCAAAATTCAAATTTTTTATTTCATTATTATAAATATTTAATAGTTCCTACCAAAATATTCATTGAGACATGAAATAGAAATATTGGTAAATAATGAAACACACTCACTTTAATGAAATAATATCAAAATAAATAAGAAAAAACCTGAAACAATATTATTTTATAAAAAACAATCACAACATATGGGGTGACCAAATCATATAATACATAAACATATCAATATTTTAGATGAATATTCAATGCCTATAAAATTTTTAATGATCTGGAACAACAATGCTTTGGTGCTTTAGATACAATATATATAAATAACTTATTTCATGAATGATCTTCAATATCTTTAAAAAATTCACTATAATTGTTACCTTACTAGGTATTCCATACATAAAATTATTCATCCTAATCAGGAAAAAGAGAACACAAGAAAGGGTGAGGCCGAACTCTCATTATGGTCAAACGAAATAGATATAATATAATGACGATATGAAACCATAATATATGGATACAGTTATGAGATAATTACATAAAATAAACATATATACCCATACATTCATATATAATATATAATAAGTCATATATTGGTGTAATAAAGCAAAAAATATTATAATCCATGAGATCATATCATAAGAATAACAGAATAATACTTTTTCATAATCATAGTGATAGAAAATAATTTCTTTAGTAAAGGATAACTTCCAATACTATCCTAGTATATTATGTTAACTCCTCATTTAATCATTTCCTTCACTAAAGGTCACTCTTAATAAAATATTATTTGAAAAAATCGTTATTGAACTAGTTCAATCATAATTTCATAACAAATTATCTCATCTTCTTTCAATATTTTTCCAATTCATTTGAATGAATTTTTATTATCGGGCACATGTTAGATACCAAAAACCATAAATATATATTTCATAAGAACATAAAGCAATACTCATACCATCATAAAATAATTCGTTGAAAATAAATGAGTTTAATAAGCATCTCAACATCATAATCTTGAAATATCTTCATAATGAATAATGATGGTAGCATTGGATCATTTCACTAATAATGTACATCTAATATATATATATATATATATATATATATATGAATGAATGTTTTTAATGATGAAAACTAATGTAATAATGATCATGATAATGTTCCATGTGGATAAAACTATTTTCAAAATAAAATATAATATTTAAAAACTAAAAATATCTTATATTTTATAGGGAAAAATTTAATTAAACAAACCTAGAATATTTTAAATTATGCTAAAAATAATTTACCTACTTTGAACTCAATAAATTCGATTCATGATGTTTCTATAAAAAAATTATTTCAATTATTTCAAAAAGAAATTATTATTTAAAAATTAAATAGAATATTGATTTAAAAATATTAAATAATGTAAAAAATAATAGAAATGAATTGAAAAATTTATTTCTGTATCGTAAATTTATTATAGTGAATATTGATATAGATGACAATGATTCATGATCAAATGGGGGAAGATAATGTATGATTTTATAAACAAAATATCCCATCAATTATGTTATCCAATGAAGAAAAATTGCACAAAAAAACTCCAAATTATAGAAAACATTCATGGTTTAGAAAATAAATGTTTTACAATATAATTTCTTTAAATGTACATTCATGAATCATTAATACAAATTAAAAGTGTATTAAAAAATATTTCTTTACCTCATCCCAAACATTATTCAAAATCACATTGACCTCATATTTATAAATATATACGTATTAATGATATATTAATAAACGGAATTCCTTTAGTACATATAATCTATCATTCAATTAGAATATCCAATTTTCCTTTAATTATAAATTTTTTCTTAAAATATCCATTCACGTTAAGATAGTTTTTCCCAACATAATTTTTTTATGGATCTTTTTATGGGTATCCTGGATAGTGTTTAATTATATAAAAAAATATTAATTAAATAATTATCATATATATAAACCATAATCACATTTAAATTATTCATGTAATGAGATTATATAAAACAAATCACATTTCTCCAGGGAGGTGGTATTCCACATTAACCCACAAGCTATGGAGGCTCTGTAATTCCATAGATTTATACTAAATATTTTTAGAAGAACATTAAATTAATTACAAAAACACAAGAATATGAAACAAAATAGTATAGTTAATTTGGATATAATGTAAACAATCTTTTATCTTGGTGAAATATCATCAACATATAACTCAATGATCCTACCATTTTGTTGTATTCATAAAAATTTCCGATGAATTTTTTTTTCATGACCAAGGTAAAATAATCATAAGAAAGGGTGAGATCTAATGCCCTATAAGGGTAAAAAGGGAGGTATATAATAATAACATTAAAATAAGTGTGTGATAAAATGGTTATAATATATGAAAACCATACCCTTCATATCAAAGATCATAATCATGATACATATAAAAAATATTATTCTTTCATAATGTAAGTGTAATAAGGGGATTGACTTATATGATCAATGGTGGAATGAAATTAAATGATGTCCTAAAATTGCAGCTTAAACATTTTCATTAAAAATAATATCTATATTATATAAGGGTCCCTACCAAATCTATCAATATAGAATGGGGACACTCCCAAAACCATTAAAGTAGTCATAATTTAAAACCTAGATAACCAAAGCAGAAGAAGTACCTTACTGAATATGGTTCAGTCACCATTCAAGTATTTCATATATCATGAGATGTAAATCATTACCCTATGAATTTTAGAAAGATATACTTTTCACATTTCACATAAATAAAATCATATTATTTTGTTCTAAATGTTCATTAAATAATCATTATATCATAAAACATGAAATTAAATGGATTTAAAAAAAATCCATATTAAAACATGTAGAAAAGAGATAGTTTTTGTACTTATCTCCTCATCTCATCATATCATAACTCACTTAATATGAATTTCTTGTTTCATGACTCATCCTAGTGGGTCATGTATTGTGACTACTATAATCCCGCTTATAATAGGCCATGGGCTGGTGACTAGAACTAAGTAGGAATATCTCAAAAAATGGGAGGCATTAGGCTTCTGTATATGTACGTACAAAAACACATCTCCAATCCACAAATGCTGAAATATAAAAACACTAAGTAAACCATGCATGAAAACTACTATATCCAACAAACACAGTAAAATAGTGACTGTACTAAAATGTAAATACATACAAAATAAAATCCCACCAAAAATATTTATAAATCAACTTCTTAATATTCATCCATATAAAATCCAACATGATCCAATTTGAAGTAAAGGTACTAGGACTAATTCATGAAGCCATATGAACACCTCATCATATCTGATCTCATTAGGATTTGTCTGGTTGTGGTCTACCCTGAACACTTTTGAAGAGTTTCTCATTTGAAAAATACGTGACACAAGTGGGAAAACCCTATGTACGGGTGAGTATAAAAATACTCAGTAGTAACCCCAAAACCCAAATGACATAAAATGGTTTATGATATATTAATATCTTTAGAATTATATGTCTATAGTATATTACATGAATATCTAGATATAACAAAAAAAACACATCTAGTTGAGTGATATGTAACATCTACTGTATACCACCACTAGGGATCCAGCATGAAGATTCCATGATGTACTCATCAAGGAGTATATACTCTGGTGTCTGATAGCTTGGATGGTGTCTATCTGAGAAGTGATGTTCATTAGGAATCTTCATGAGAGAGAGATATGTAGAATGATAGGAAAATATATACAATACATCAGCTGAGGATCACAGCCAGGACCATTGAGTTATACATACAAATCCTTCTATATTAACTCTCTAATTAGTGGATCATCACCTAGTGAAGTTAGTCACATCAATAGTGAATAATCTACATAGGGTTGAAATATGAATACAGGATCCCAAACCGAGACTCTCAGGGGATTCCAAAAACCATATCCAATACGTCTTATTGAAGGGATAACACTCTTATGAGTAAGAAACGATAATAAAAAAACATCAAGGAAGTAGTATAGTCAACACACCATAAAGAAACTCATCCATGATACAGTGGATGGGAGAATCATCCCACGTATAGAAGGAGGGTGTACAGTGAGTAGTAGTCACAACCATTGTGCCCCATGAAACAAAGTACTACACATGTAATAAACCATTCTCAGTGGACATATGTCCAAATTAAAACCCACAATTTTTCTCAAAATGATTTTATCTGTGTCATGGTCCCATAGCTGTAGAAAATTTGTCAAATGGGCACAATGTTAAAATGTTATGAGTGTTTGATATTAGAGGGTAGGGGTTAATGGGTCATAGACCAACTTGGGTCTGACCCGTTTAGCTCGACCATGTCCACCCAGCCTGGGGTATTCTAGTACACACTTCCCTTCTCCAATCCACTGGCCCGCTCATGCTTGATCTGGCCTACTGGAACGATGTCCCACTTGGTGGCACCTAGATAGACCGCTCAAGCATTTACATCCTCTTGGCCCACCAACCTTTAGCCTTTGTGCCCTGTGGATCCCAATCAGCATGTATCCACATCACTAGGGATCTCATGTGGCCCACTACCACATCCACATGGCTTTTCTTCCCATGACACGATCTACCACCACGAGTTGTTGTCACCTCTAACGGCTGATCCACACTACTGTACACCACATCAGGCCATGGCACTACCGCCGGCCCACCTCATCAAGTCGTCATATCAGACCCCCGCCGTTGATCCCTTCAAAGGACTTATGGGTCCCCAATAGATTCTTTAATCAAAACTGTTTCATATCTAGGTTCCTTAAGACCTGATATACACATATTCGGCCTCTCCGAACAATTTTCCACCACTATAAGGGTATTAACTCCCTCGAAATTACTCATCACTTAAATCAGCGACCATAAGGGTCCAACAGTGAAAGAACTAAGAATGGGGTAGAGATAAAACATGAATAAATCATTGAGGAACAAACCATGGCCTTTTTCATGTCAGCCTTGATTCAATAACATTACAAAAAACAATGAAGACAAAACAATTAAATTTAATTTAATCTTACTGATGACGTGCATACAAACTATTTGTCAAAAAATTGATCTGAAGTCATCCAAGATTAATAATGTGTCTTACAATCATAAAAAAACCCTACCTAGAGGTTGCATCATTTTTTTATGAAGAACGGTTTTGTTGTCATTATTGAAAAGATTATCCGACTCTATTAGCGCATTGTTCCACGATCATCTCAATCTTTCATCATCGTTTAAAAAGAGGGTTCCTTGCCACATCTAAAATGAATTCCAATGTTATGGTCATATCCTTATATTTCCGAATAATGTAATATTTACAAATAAATTTCATTTCATTGAAATGAAATAAAATCATCCGTTTATTTTTTTCATTTAAATTTCCAAAAACTACCTTTCAAATTTAACCTTTATTGGCCCAAGTTAGGTTGTGCATATGGTAAAATCATGTCTTTGAACACAATAGTTCCTTTAGATTTCAAATTTTGGAAACTATTTGGATGTTATTCCACTTTTTCAAGGAAACCTCTTTTGCGTGATATTTATTATTAAATATTTTTCAAAAAAATGTTCCGACCACAGCAAGTCTCAGAATTGCACTCCATCTCAGTGCTTGGTCTCAAAATAATTCCATATAATATTTAAAAATGTACATGGAAAAATCTGGGAAATTACATTTTCCCTACCTTAGGGATTTACCTTCCCAAAAATCAAAAGCAGAAGGCTACTCAAGAATATATGGGTACTGTGCAGGAATATGAGCCTCCCACTCCCACGTCCTCTCCCAGAGATTTGCATGCTTCTAATAGTTTTTCACCAGTTGAATTGGTCTCCCATAAGGGATCCACCTTCTGGTCCTATATCTCTATCAGGTACACAAAAAATGTTAATCCATCTTTGATGTCCATCAAACCCCATTTGATTATGTGTGACGGTTCATGCATGTACCTCCTCAGATATGAAACATGGAACATGACATGTAACCGATGAAACTAAATCCATAGAGCTAGGTAGTACTCTACTTTTAAAATTCTACATAGAATCTATAAAGCCCATTAAACATCAAAGATAGCTTGGCACCCGACCAGATCTTTGCATCCCACATCGAGGTGAGCCCAGAATGAACAAAAGATCTCCTTCCTCAAATTATAAATACATCTTTCTCCTGTCAACAGATGACATTTTATGGCTCTATGTATTCATCATTCACCCCTAGGTGATCTAAACTATCTCAGTAGTAGAAAGCACTAACTATTGGATAATGAGTGATGACTATCGTGGGTTTGTCTAAAAAAGTAGTAACCTGTATGGTCTCCAGTAAATAACCTTTAATGATGACATAACAATGGTGGAGTGGTAACTTCTAATGTATGAAATATCATGTACTGATATGTGGTCCCCCCCAACTATTAACAAAGTTCAAGAAGTGATCCCGCATCATGACCTCCAGAACCAGCATAGTCCTCTCTATGTGATCATCCATCTAAGGACGAAATTATGTTCTCAATCACATCTATGTCTAAAATTCCTACTCCAATCCCTTCCACAATAGGGATGTGAAATAAGAATCATGATCTAAACAATCATCGATAACACTCCCTGAATCCAAACTATCTCTTGCAAATAGTAGCGTACAATGCTCTCTACTAAACTCCACTCCCTGATGGCAACGAAGTGGGATGACTTGGAAATATGGTAAAATTAAACTATATGTAATCATTTCTCATATACATATGTTGTATACCCATTACTAATTCAATGGTTATCCCATCCCACATCAATTATTTCACCTCAAGGGGTTGAGACTAACCTGTTGTAACTGAGTACTCAACCTTCACTGGTTGAAAAGTATGGCATTGAGAGACAAACTCTTCAACTCCAATTTTCATTTCGTTCCCCCAAACAGATTTCGGTGGTCCTGGTACATCTTCTCCACAATGAGATGCACCACCAAATAGGATGTGTACAAATCCCTCAAAACCTCCTCGCACAATTCCACTCATACAACAATCCATCATTAGAAAAAAATTATAATCTCCTCACCTTTAGAAAATACATTAGTAGCATTTCCTATTGATATATGAGCATGTAGAGTCTCGATGTTGGTATCCTCAAGTTATTCCTCCCTAAATCACTATATGTGTGTTGGGATTACAACAATCGACTATAGGTAATCTCTTCCATCTTCATCTAAATGATAACTACATTGAGGACTATTGTTCTGATGTTTATTCTAACAACTTTCAACTCGACTGCCTCCTCAGAGTATCAGCCACCACATTCTCCTTCCATGACGTACAGATAATCTCAATGTAATATTACTAGAGGTACTCTTTCAACAATATATGTCCCATGTTTATATCCTTCAAATAGATGATATACATGGGACTCTTGTGATTGAAGTAGACAATAAGCTGCTTTCCCATCCGATAATGTCACCACATCTTCAACGCCAATTCAACCAATACTATCACAAGATTTTGGGTCATGTAGTTCAGCTCACGTGGTCCCAAAAAGTAGTAACCATAGGCTATCACATCATTCCATTTCATTAGGACACAACCAAGTCTTGTTCTTGATGTATTAGAGAATACTATGTACTTGACACCCTCCGCTAGAAATATAATGATAAGAACACCCCTCAAACACTACCATAACTGCTAGAATGCATACTAGTACTTCTCCGTCCACACAAAAGAATGACCATTTTGGGTCAAGTATGTCATTGTTGATGATTCTATAGAGAATTAATGGTTGAATCTCTAGTAATATCCTATCATCCTAATGATGCTCCATACCTCTGTCATGCTCTTAGGTAGATCCCACACTAACACTACCCCGAACATGGCCAGGTCCACTACTACTCGATCTGCTGAGATGACATATCTAGAATGTGGAAAAAATTTATTCATATCTGTAACATTGAGATTTTACCATAATAATGGTGCTCTTAGAGTGGGTCTAGATCCTTTCTTATGTGTCTCATGTGCTCCACCCCAGATACTGAGTACAAAAGGATATCGTCGATGAATACTACCAAGAAACAGTGTATGTATGAAAAAAGGATCATGTTCAGTTGTCCCATGAACACTGCTAAGCTGTTAATCACACCAGAGGGCATCACCATGTACTCATAATGAGTTTAGAGACATCTGAAATCTATCCTTGATATATCCTCATCTCGTAAAATCAAATGGTGAAAGACTGATCTGAGGTCAACCTTTGAGAACCATTGTTCTCCTATAATCTTATCGAAGAGGACATCAATACTCAGTCATGGATACTTGGTTATTACAATAACCTTGTTAAATTTATGATATCCCACACACAAACAAATGTTTCTATCTACCTTTCTGAAAATAAACTATGGACACCGAATGAAAAACACCGGGTCTCAAAAATCACTTCCTCTACAAATCATCTAACTGCACCCTCATCTCATGATGCTCTGTGAGATCAGTCAGATATGATTCTTCAAATATTGGTGCCATCCTGAGGTGTAGATCGACTCAGAGGTCTATCTCCGAGTGGGTTGGTATTTTTAGAACATATTTTGTAAAGATGTAATCGTACTCCGCCATTACTATTGGGAATTGGAAACTCATAAAATTTGATTCACTGAGGGTTACGCTAGCCCACTTACTAGTGATCCGTTGTACTATCTTATTCATGAGTCCATTTTCTACTATATATGTTTCCTTGTCCTTGATAAAGGAAAACCTTGTCCCATAAATGTGGACACACCAAACCATTCACCTAAAATAGTTGTATGTTCGCAATGTATTAATTTTTTTTTAATGAGTCTCTCCCATTAGGTGTTTCTATGGGTAATGTTTGAGTTAATAGTTCTACTAGAATCTCAAGGTCTAGAACAAGATATGTATTGAGTAAGGAATGACTAGAACCTCTATCCATTAGTACTAAAGATATAATAGAAAAGGATTAGATTTCTTCCAGAATCATTCTAGGAGCCCCTGGGTCATATGACTCAACCGCATTGTGCTATCCTCATCCATGTCCTCCAACTCTCTAAGCCCGTCATCAGCCACCTGGTGGTGGTGGTGGTAGAATATCAAAATATACAACACCTCCCGCTTCTCTCCCAACTATTTTTCTACATTTTCTAGCCTACAGATCTTCATGGTCCTACATCTTCCTCTACCTCAATGGTATATCCGTTGTTTCTCAATTGGTAGCACGATAAGTTGGACATTATCGAGTGAGATTCCCCCTACCATCACATGAGTAACACCACCTATCTCTAAGCTTACACAACCCAGCATTATATCCTTGAACTTCATATCCTCTATCATGGGACTGCCTAAAAAATATCTCTCATGTTTGTATCCCTTAGACTGACATCGGTTCCCTATTTCTGAGGTCTCTACACCTGTGTACCCACTACAGACTATCATAGGCAGTCTCTACTCAAACAAAAATATCTCAACAAAAAAATACCATTAAATCACCCATACCTAAGTAGGAATTCACATAGGGATAATACATTAACTGATGTCACTACATAGACATTACTCAAATTTCCATGCAAAAAATTTCTTATCTCGGACCATGTCCATAGGGTTCCTCAAAAGGTCGGTGAACCTTGATGAATTATCAGTTACTCTCATACTCTCTTGCTGAAGCTAACGAAGCTCCTATATACACGTAGAACTTATAATAACATGTGAAAACTCCACTCTGAATATGATCTCAAACACTATCCGTGATAGAGTCTCCTTATCATGAGTCTGGATATACAAAATCCACCACCCACCTACTTATCCCTACACAAGGCACGCTCTGAGGACGACCATCATATCTACAGCTGTCCTAACTAGATAGAAAAATCATGTCACCACCTAAAGTGAGTATTTATCCACCAAAGGGATGAGTTCACATTAGAACTTAAGGGGTATCTATCTCTAGATCTCATGAAAAAATATCATCATGTTCTACTCATCTAATGGTATATTGGGTACCGTACGCTACTCCATGAGTGGTGGTATATGTGCTTCACCCTATAGAGGTAACATCTTAGAAACAAGTCCCTTTACAAAGTCCTCATCACTGTGGGGGTCATCATTTGGATCAAGATGCTAAATTCAAGCTTCTATGTGTCATGATTTCATCCTAGAAGAAAACAATATGTACCATAGTCATTGAGAATATCTCGAAAGTTGATTCATGAAAGACATTGAAACCAAACCCCTTTATAATATGATTCATGTACCATTGTTTTCTTTGAAAAAAGTTTTCGAATATACTGAGTCAAAAAACATGTTATCGAAGTCTTGGTGTATGGATTCATTGGCCAACGCACCAACAATGGAGTCCCTGGCTGGATATCCAAACTCAAAACACATGAAAGTATTTTCCCAAACAAATGTCACCGACTCTAATTCCTAATGTAGAACCAACCTAGCTCTCAGACCACTCCATCATGACCCGTCATAGTGGGACCAATGTTGTGACATCCCCAACTATGCCTCCAAAAGGCCATGGTCTATTTACTAGAACCGAGTATCCATATACCACAAATGTGACTCATTAGCCTTAAGTAGACATTCACGATATCACACATCTCCAAACCACAAAAGATGAAATGTAGAAACACTATGTAAACCATGCATCAAAACATGTATATCCCGCAACAAGTGTACAACAGTGAATGTACTAAAATTTAAACTGATCCTGCATATAGGACCCCCAATAATAGTCTAAAAACATGTTCCTAAAACTCATCCACATGAAAATATACCCAATCAATCCTAAAGTCAAGGTACCAGGGCTACTATCTGATGTTGTAAGAAAACCATGTCATGTCTGATCTCAAAAGGCTTTGACTAGTACTGGTATCTTATAGACACTGTCGAATTGTCACTCATCTTCACAAGAAATAACATGTTTAGGAAATGATTTTGTAGGTGTGAGTATAAAAATACTTCAAAAGATACCCCAAAAACATAAATCAATAAAAAAGGGACATATATAATCATGTCTACAGAATTATATTCCAACATCATATGACAAGAATATCCAAATATACACTAACCATGACACGCTGTGGAGAGATAAGTTATAACTACTTCATACCACCACCTGGTATCCATCGAAATGATTACATTGTTCACACATTTGGGAGAACATAATAAAGTGTCTGATAGCACATATGGCATTCATCTAAGATGTACTTTTAGTCGGGAACCATCATGAGAGAGATACACTCAATGATATTAAGAGAGATATGATACATTAGATGAGAAGCACAGCCAGGTCCATCAGGTGTCACAAAAAACTCCATCTTGATTAACCCGTAATGAAGATGACTGTTGCCTGATGAAGTTTCCCACACTAATAACAATGACCCTACCTAGGGCCAAATCCTTTTTTTTTGGTATTTTAAAATAACAACTTTAAGGAAAAATGGGAACCCTACAACACAAGTTTCAAAAACACACATCCCGCCATCTCCATAGCAAAGTATTTCAAATTCAAAAAACCCTAACTTAGACCGCTTTCCAGTTTTCATTCCGCGTATCCCCCGACATCATTTCCGAAGAGCCACCTCGAGACACGAGCGTAGAAATCGCGCACCCACCGCAAATCGTGCCGACGTCGAAAACATCATCCAGTCAACATCCAGTCCCCATTATTATCATGCTCCTCGAAACTACCACCACCGTCGTCGTCACCAGAGCACCTCACCATCGTCACCGGAGCACCATCACTGGAGGTTCCAAGAAAACCATCATCGACTTCACCGGAAAACGCCACCTTCACCATTCCAACATATTCAAGACGGAAGAGCCCACCATACTCCCCTTCGGCATATACTTCAGCATCACAACCACACAGACATTCATCCATTCCCAAAACCACGAAAAACCACGCAAACCATACAGCATCACCGCCACATGGAGGGCAGAACTCCCAATCCATCAGGGAAAAGAAAAAACCCTAAAACGAACCAAAAAAATCCAGAACAACGAAAACAGAAGAAGTTTCACCAAGAACCGAATCACACCGCGAACGAAAGCACAACGATCAACACCCTGATACAAAATATCCCTCCGCCACCGACTAGTTCGACCGCATCAGGTACAACAGAACCCCCCGCACTCAACTGAGAAGATTCGGGACCCCCAAATCGCTGGCGCATGAGCACAGACCAAGAATTCTGGCTGAAGGGATCATACTACTACGAGTAGTTTATGATACCAACAAACCTTTAGAGAAGGTATAATGGGAAAATAACTTAAAGAATCTCTTCCATGAAATGGTATTTGAGAGAATAAACCCACTTAAAAATGGTGGCTCTGTGGTGAGTATTAGTCACACATGTCATGCCCCTTTTCCCTAGGTACTACTTGTGTAAATGGCTAGTGTCACTATAAATATGTTCGAGTTAAAACTCACCATTGGACTCAAAAGGCTCTACTCAAACTTAGGGTCCACCCACCATAGATTTCTCATCAAAAGGAAATATAGTTTGAATTTTAGGGGGTTTGAAGGATCAGAAGGGGGACTTACAAGGTTGTGGACTGATCCAACTCTGACCCAATCATCCCAGACCAGCACACCTGACCAGGCCTACTTTGGTCCACTTTGGCTGGCTCCACCTCACTTTGGTTGGCTGGCTTTCTCCAGCCTACTCTGGCATGCTCTGACCCACCTAGCCCACTCCATCCCGCACTTGCATGCCTGCACTACTAGCTCACTTGGCTGCACCCCGCTTGTTTGTTTTGGCCTACCACATCTTCTCAGATCATCGGTATGTTGCCTCTATGTCCAGTGTCTACCACACGGCTTGTCACCACATACCTACATCTCCCACACGACATGCCTCCACGTCTATATGTCTCCACCTCCCACGTCTCCAGCCACCTCAATCGGTTACAGCCATCTCCAACCGACCATCCATACTGCCCCACCGCCGCTGTATCACCTCACCTAACCACCAGGCCAGACCTACATCGGTTGTCCCTTATGTGGACCATCGGGCCACCATTAGTTTCTATAATTACCAATGGTTGCAGATCTGGTTTCCTCGGGACCTAATCTAGACAAATCAAGCCTCTACTGTTGATTTTCCACCACTCCAAGGGTCTGATTATGTTATAGACTACACAACATGTTGAACCACAACAATGGGGGTCCAACGAAAAATTTAAGAAGTGTGGGGGGAGAGAAAAGCCACATAACATCTTGTGGAGTGAACCATGACCATTTTTCATGTCAGCATCAGTTTTTTCACATTAGAACGAACTATGAAGAAAAAAAACCTATCAATGTTAATCATACTGATGACCCGTGTATAAATTCTTATACGTTGAATTGATTCATGTTCTTCCCAGATTAATAATTGAATGGAAACTCCAAAAACAAAAATCCAACCTTGAGTTTGGATGAACATTCAAGAAGAATAGTTTTGTTACCATCGTTGATGAGATCTTCCTACTCCGTCAGCGTAATGATCCATGATTTTCATGATCCTTTATCATTGTTTGTTGAGAGGGTTCCTCGCCACGTCTCATAAGAATTCCAAGGATAAGGTGATGTCCCTAAATTTTCAGATGAAGTATTATTTAAAAGAAAATGCCATTTCATCGAAGGTGCCCTTTTATTTTTGATATGGGAATCCATTAGGATGCCTTTTCACATTTTCATGGAAACCACTCACACATTTTATTTAATGTTTTTATATTATTAAAATAATTGGTTCAGGAACACCTTTCCTCCAAATCACATGTTTTCTTAGCTCTTAGTCTTGATATAATAAAAATTAATATTAAAAAATAATACCCGAAAAAATTTGGGACATTAAAATTTGTCAAATTGATTTTATAATAGTACAACCCATTAAGAAGAAAATGTTTTAAAAAACACCATCCATCATAAATATAGACTATTTAGAGAAATAATAAGAATAAATTCCATAGATCATATCCTCTTTAATGTGTATGTACCCAAAAAAGTGGTAATAATTTATTGACATGAATCTTTATTAAAAAATCACTTTGAAAATTTTCTGATGAAATAATATTTTTTATAAAATAAATTATAAAAACAAAACATTATTAAATAGATTGAAAATATATTTATTTTAAAATAAACATAAAATCAAATAAAGGAATATTTAATAATTATTTAAACAATTCATGATGAATATTTTCATTCATGATTAAATAAAAATTTTAAAAATATAAAATTTTTAAAATCCATTCCATTGAATAACAACATTTAATAAAAAAGGATGTTTTAAAACATTTATTGGCCATAAATATTTAATATTAAATTCATGTCATACAGATTAAAAAGGATATTCTATTTACATTTTATTAAAATACAATTGGGTTTTTTGGAAAAATTAAATGAGGATTCCATTTAGAAAATATAAATAAATTTCTAAAATTTTATTTAATACCTCAATTTAGATAATTTTTTAAACAATTTGGAAAAAAAATCATATAAAATGGTTTTGGTTTATTTTGGAATTTTGTACGAAGTGAGAAATAAACCTGATTTTCTTAAAAACATTAATTTGAAAAATAGTTTTATAAAGGGATGAAATTTAAGGGAAAACATTTATTGTCATGAAATAACTATATGAGAATAAAATTCAGGAGTTTCATGATAGAAAAAACATAATATTTCAACATATTAATCATAATAAAAAATAATCCTGATAAATGATGATATTCTAACATACAATCCATACCACATTGGTCACATTGAATCATACTCCCCATGAATGTTTAAAATAAAATCAAACATGGAATTTAATCAAAATAAATAATTTCAATTTATTACTTTTTAATGAGTCTTTCTATAAATATTATAAAATAAATTAGGTGCATAACATAAAAACATCACAAAGGTGGAAAATTGAGTTAATATATCTCTTGTCAATTTAGAAACATTTGAACAGTATAGTCCTTGAAATTTTGATCCAAAAATGAATATTTAAATATACTTAAATATCAAGAAAATTATCATAAAATAACATCATGTGAAGAATATACATCACATAGAAGAAATTTTTGGTAAATACTGAATATTTCTAACAGAAATAACATAGTTAGACAAAAGTTCATTTTTTATCTAGTAATCCAATGAATATTATAACCCAAAAAAAGAATAAGATGAAATAAACCATAAATATCCTGAAAAATAATAGATTCATTGTACACCATGTAATTTTTTATTATAAACACCGCAAAATAAGAAAAAATTGAATTTGAATATGACTCACAATAATGAAAGAGTGTCTATATATCAATTACCTTAAACCTGAACTTCATTATTACACATTAAACCTCATTTTTTATAAATATATTTTTATCATATATATTAAAAATATTAATAAATATACATATATATATATATGTTATAAAATATATGATTTACTTATAACTATTCATTAAATGTTTATTACCAATTCCTTAATTAAATTCACATTTTAAGTAATAATAGTTTTTTTGGATTTTTGGATTTATTATTTTTCTTCCTATAAAATTAATCGTGGTTTATAAAATCTAAAGTAATGTAAATCAAATTATTATTATATTCATAAATAAATCGAACATTTATGACCAATAATGAAATGCGGGTTTGAGAAATTAATTATGTTATGATCACAAGGACAATAGTTTGTACATATAGGTGAGTAATGATTCCATTTTTCAGTGATGATTATGGATGGGTGGTATGTAATTTTTTACTATTATAGAATTATCAATTTATTGTAATAATAATATCAATGCTTCTATAAGCATATACTATGTGGTTTATTGAAGATATAATATATTCACATTGCATTAAAAGGTTGTAGTCCACACATTCCCAAACAATGTTATCATCTATCAGTGAGTTGAAAGGGAAAGAAGAAAATGATATATTTTATGATATTAAAGATAAATAATTATTTAATATAATAACTATTTAATTTATATCATGGATATTCATTAAATAAACCATTATTATCTTTTACAAAAAAATGTCACTATATAATGAATCTCATCAATTTACAAAGAGTTAGTCTATAGTAAACATAAGAAAAATTTTAATAACACATATAAAAATGAATGTAAAAAATCCATATAAGAAATAATTACCCTAGGATTATAATTATCATTTAATGATCATATATATTGTTAATTTATTTCCTCAAACACTACAATGAGAGGTATTATTAGAGATTTGAATTCCAGCATTTTCAGAAGTGGTTGTCTACCATACACACGAGTGGTTAAATAATAACCCAATTGATATAGGGGAATAGTTATCAGTAGATGAATTAAAAAATATTAAAATATGGATTATAATTATCTATTTATATCTTTATATTTTAATAATAATTTTATAAACTGATGAAAAAATAAATTAAAAATGTTTATTTATGTACTTTTTATATTTTTCAGGTATCTTCTTTAGTTATTGACCAAAAGCATCCCTATAATGTATTTTTTGTCCAAAATAAGTATTATATGATGATTGGATGGATTATAAGACCGTAGTTGGTTAGTTATTGGTCAAAGTTTTTTTGAATGTGTGAATATTAAGAGATATGTCTTGCCTTTTATATGTGAGGTGAGTGGGACATATATAATTTTTTAAATGAAAAATTTGTACCATAACATTTCTTACATTTAAATGGAAAATAATTGTGTATAATAGATGATACATAATGATAGTATAGAAATATTTTAATAAAATATATTTCAAACATTTTTTATTCCACTTTTCATTAATTTTTTATTTTCCCATATAATAATCTAATGTTTAGCTTAAAATTGGTAATTAAATTTTATTATTATCATTATTCAACATTGAAAAAATAAATTTGTTTAATTTTTACATACCATAAATTATTTTGATTCAAATTATTCAATTCATTTTAATAAATTCAATTAATTGATGTGGTAGAATAAAAATTAAAATAAATCCTTTAGACTTAACAAGAAAGAAGGTTTTCAAAAAAAAATGTTCTAAATTTGGATTGTTTATACATAGAAAATAAAAATGAGAAGGATTATAATTTTCAAAATTAGAATAAATTTTATATATTCAAATTAATTTTATATTAATTTTTTTTATCTTTATAATTGATATAAATAAAATTGCAATTTCAAATTATACTTTTGCAATTTTCATTATACATTAAAAACCAATTTCATTAGAAATAAATAAAAAATTCACGATAATATAATATTGATATTATGATTTCAATAATTAATATTAATCTTTTGAAATAAAAAATTTAAAATATCCAATTATTAATTATACAATGACTTCATAAAAAGAAGGAAAATCTGTTTTTCAGAAAAAAAAAATTCTTTTTTTAGAAGAAAATTGAAATTATTTATATATATTTTATTTAATATTAATGAAAAGAATTTTATAAATTATATTTTAAATAAAATATTATTAATTTATTTAAATAATATAGAAGAACATTTTTTTATGCTAAACGACATATTTTTCAGTAAAATTGTTTCCGAAAAAATGATTTCATTTATATTATAAAATTTGAGAGTGTCATTTATAATTATTTATTCACAAAAGAATTAATTTTTTTTTGGAATTTTTTGACAATTTATTTTAAGAATATAGATACCACAATTCTCTCCTTCAATTGAAATGTCTAGGAAATAACTATCATTTAAAATATTTATATTTAAATATTATGTCATGTTTTATTTAAAATATATGATGTGGGTAATGAAATATAATATATGTTGTTAATTTAGGATAAAATGTGTAAATTACTAAATCCATATGAAAACATATTTCATTAAATCTCAAGGTGTTACATTATACAACCGACTAAAAGGAATTATTAAATTGTAAATCATCACATTGACACCAACTAATGAGGAAAGATATTCCACATGGAAACATCAGGTTACCATATAGCTTAATAAATATATATAGTAGTTTCATATAAAAAACATCGACTGGTGAGTGGTCTTTTTTTATATCACTTACTTAGTATGATAAAGAATCTTAATTAATTGTTTATTATAATAAGGATGACGCTCTAGTAATATGAACCCCATGTAAATCACAATTTATGAATCTGGTATACACTTCCAAAGGAGAGATACATCAGGCAGATTATAAACATGATATATGTTCAGTTGAAGAACCAAACAATAATCTAAACTTAAAAATGATCATGTATTTCAAAGGGATCGATATTTCAAGGTAATATATTTAGTTTAATTATTCCACAAACAATTTTATAGTATGGCCTGATAACCATCATACAATTTTAGATCTCATAGAAGATTATTATCATAATATTTCTAGTAACATTTATATGATATTAGATGTTAATGAATGTTTTTATCCTTTTATTTCATCTCATCATATAACATTTTTCCTAGAAGGGTTCTTTCACCAAATTAATTCATAAAATTTAAGAGTTCAATAATTCCTTCCATAATTGTCATTATTAAAATCCAAATAAATAATTAATTGGAAGTTATTGTTGATTTAAAAAAACTTCTTGAAGGTGTTGATCCTAACATCCTTCAAAATCCAAGGAGTAATATATTAGTATGTCATCTAGGTTTTTAATTTCCCTTATAGATTGTTTATTTTATATTCTAAAACTCAACAATATTATAAGAAATTGCTGAAGAATTCACTGAAACATTAATGTAATCATTTCACCCTAATTAGATATGGTTTAATGTGGTACCCTATGAAGCACAACCACATATATAATTTACAAATTTTCTTCAGGATCCATGATAAAATTATCTTTCATAGAAACAATGTGTGATGAGTTTTTAAGGAAAGAAAATAGAACCCATATTTACCACAAAATTGAAATATGATAAAACATAATGATTACCTATAACATTAATCATTTTTTCAAAAAGGGTAAATGAATTCCTCCTCTAATTAATTTGTAAATAAAATATATACTAAAAAGAAGGGTTTCACTGCAATTATTGTCACTTACAGTGCCCTTAATTTTGATAAACTACCACCACATTAATAGAAAAATGGTCTTCAATGACATAATCATTACAAAAAACATAAACTCATAAACCCGTGATGGTATCCATAACTCTTAATTGAATCAGACAAAGATACATAAAAATATTAAAAGGATTACTCACTATTAATTATTTTTTAAGGTATTATCTTATAATAAAATTCCATTCGATTTTTTTATTCATACATGTAATGATATAATATGAAATTTTATTTAATTAAATTACAATACATATATTTTGATATAATCAATTATCATAAACCTTTCATGGGTCTCATTCTAAAAAATTAAACATGAAATTCCCTTTTAGGGACTGTAGGATAATTATGACCAAATAAGTATGATTCAAAACAATTTAAATGATTTTATAGGCATTCACTTTATAAATTTCCTATAGAGGATTTCATGCCTTATCATCATCTTTATCAAATATATTGGTGAATTGATTCATTTAATGACCACACTCCTTTCATTTGAAACATTAGAGTGTTGGTTGTTCATTCTATTCATTGTTCTCTCTATTTAAATAACTAACTAAAATCATCCCATCACATTGATATTAGACTATCTGAGAACCTACTCATCCATATATAAAACATTTACATGTCCTATTAATAAATCTTCCTCTATGTTTCCTTTGACAAATTTAGCATAATCGATAGACCATCTTATATTATGTATTGGTTTTTATATTAAACGTGGAATAAAATTTTATATTTTACATTAAATACAATATTTTTTATATAATTCCAACATGAATTTACACCTTGTTATAAAATTTAATAATCTATTCATAGTTAATAATTCTTCATTTGGATATTTCTTATTCAATAGTGTGTTTTGTGACACTAATTAACAGTCTAAACATACATTCAAGTCGGATGATATCACCAAAAATCTACCTCATATTCATTGAAAAATTTACTTTATATATACTAATATATAGACCATTGTTTTGAATTATCTCATGTGATCCATATTCCATATTTTTATGAAAAATATGAAGAATCTAAATATTGAAAAATATATGATTTCTATATTCCCAATATATTGTATAGACCCCGACCCCAGTAGCTAAAATTTTTTGGATTTATTATTACATTAGCATAATATATATGGAATCCCAACCATATGGTCATAATAGTTTTGTAGTCTCATTAAACTAGATAAATATATGAAATTAATAATAAAATCTAATAAAATACAATACACAATGAATATTGTTTAGGGAAAAATTATTTCCCATATCATATCCCCACATTTCTGCCACAAAATACTTCAAGTCATTATGTGGAAAAAAATAAAATGGTGACATCAATTTTTTAGTAAGGTTCTATGTACATCGAAATGTATCAGGAATATATAAATAATATTCAATATGTAATTGATAATAATAAGAAAAAATTTAATTTCATCTATAAAATTAACATAATATTGCAAGATTAATGTATTATCAAATAAATCTATATAAATAGTCACATGAGATTCATATTTATCGATATTCTAACTAATAAAATAATAATGTTGAATATTAACAACTGAAATTATTATTATGAACAGTATAATGATGAATTTCTAAAAAATAACCTCGTGTTTATATTCTAAAAATATTCAATACAATTGAGGCATTATCCTATAATATCAAATATCATAGAGGTATTGTGCCAATAAATATATATATATGTTTAATTCCTTGTTCAAAACCCAATGTTTCTTTCCCATTAGACATATTGAATCATTGAGGTGCTTCGTAATCCTGGGAACCACCTAATAAATAATTTTTTTAATTAGTTTTTCATATTAATGGGGTAATACATAATAAAATTAAGCATAATAATACATCTTATAGAGTAATATTAATTGTATAAATATAGTACATGCTTAATCAAACAGATTACAAGCCATTTAGGGAAAAAATGATTTTTATTATAGGAGTATATCACTATTGAAGGAAATATAAAATGAAATGATGTATTCATAGATATATATTAATTTTTACAGATCACATGGATCATTTTTTAAATAATTAAATTATCATTGAAAAATAGTGCTGTTATTTGAATAATATAAAATTCATTAAATATTTCCAAAAGCAATTTTAGTACTATAACTCATAAAAAATAATAATTTCCATAACATTTTGGAGAAATATTCTTGAAGTGTAAAATTTTAAAAATTAAATTTATTATTCAGTTAAATGATATTCATGATAGAGGATAATTATTTAGATGTTTTATAATTTTAATAAAATATTACTTCTCTGCTAAAAAAAGTACAGAAAAGCTCCATGTTCAACAAATGATAGAGGAATAGAATCAGAAAAATCATTCAAATGTAAAAAAATTGTAAATATATCATTAATAAATAATATGTAGTATGATGGAATATTTTGGATTATGTTATTAGAAAACAATGTTTGAGAAGACAAAATATTTTTTCCTAGGGTGTGAAATATAATATTGACTCTATAAAAATATTATACTAATCTTATGATGTAAAAAAGAGGAAATTTTATATATTAATTATAAAGTATAATATAAAATATAAAAATAGAAAATAGATTGATTTTGTGATATATATATATATATATATAATATAATTCTATTAAGGATACGTAAACCTACATAATCATGAATAACGATGATATTGTGAAATAAATACTTACAACATTGGTTGCTTTTGAATTGTTATCACCATGAAAAAAAAATATATAATGATACTGTGAATAGAAATAAATATTAATTATAATATATCAAAAATATTATTATAAACACCACACTATTTTAATAAGTGGTGAATATATCATATGTCCCATAGATTTTAAATTGAGACGAGAAACCCTTACCATATATCAGACTCTCTATATACATTATTTATCATTATGAATGAAAAAAATATAATAATTAGATAATTAATTAATAATGTATTTAATGTTAAACATTTCATTTATTTCATGTAATAAAATTTTATATTTGATCATTTAATTTCTATGTTTGTTTGTGGTGTTTCGATTGAATTTGGATTATCTATCAATAATGACACTTATAGGATGACTATTGTCAAAGTGGTAACAATATAAACATATCCATAATAATAATCATGATAAAAATAATATTTTAAATTAATAAATTATTTAAAATCAATAATTTACAGTTGATATCATAAATTATCTACGATGACATTATAGAGATGGTGAGTCGTATCTAAGCATGAGTAAAACATCCATTTCCTAATGATCATTAGGGAATGACTAAATGAAATTTTTTTTATTTATATAATAAATAAATATAATAAATACATTATTATTTCATCAAATATACCTGTATATATAATTCATGTTGTGTTGTGATTAAAAGGGAGTCATATCACAGTGTGATGGAGGTAGTCGACACTAACACAAATGTAATTACAATTTTTCATTATGAGAAATAAAATGATATATTATTATTTAAGATTAATTAATTTTTCATGAATATAATATTAATTCATTTTATATCACGTATTATTATTAAATCTATCATTATTAGCTACCTTGTTAAGGGTTAGTGATAAATGAATCACATCGCTTCACAAGAATGTTGTCCACCATTATATGAGTGTCATTATCATTCACCATATAGAATGGAATGTAAAAATTTTATATATGATTTATTTAATCAATATATATTTAATCATCTAAAAAATTTCAAATATATATATATATATATACATTATTTCCATCATCATACCCAGCCATGAGAGGTGGTAATGGAATAAATAATATAATTAGTTCACAAGGTTAAAGTCCATCATACATTCCAATGATGATTTCATAAACCATTTGGTGGATGTGGATATGGTAACAGGTAGTTACCATGAAATAATATGATATATTCGCATTTAATATATCAAGGTTGTTATATCATTTTGTGTTAATATTAATTTAAGGAGGTGGAAAATGAAATGGAATAATAACTCTCGTTCAAGAAAGTGTCATCTTTTATAGTTATCCTCTATAGGGTTGCAAAAAAAATCCCTACTCAGAAGTATTTCATCATAAATTAAATATGAATGGATTATAGGAGATATGATTTAATGGATTTGTATAGGTAATTTCCTAATAAATTGTTTTTATGGATTGAAGTAGAGAGGAGTGGGTGGCCTTTTATTTGGGAGTTGAGTGGAACATATGTATTTTTTCAAATGAAAAATTGATAATTGATCTGATCATATTAAAAAAGGATCTAGAATGGAGTATTCATGAGCCTTATAGATTATACGATCAATGCAGGGTTATAAAATATATTATCAAGATGTTTTTATATAATTTTTACCCTTATCTTTTTATTTCATCGAATTATAAACTCATTTTTACAATACCAATATTAAATGTTTTTTTTTCTATTTTTACTAATAATAATCCTAAAAAAATAGATTTACCATGGTAGATAATATAAAATATTTATATTAAAAATATTAAATCAATTATTAAAAATTCCTTTCAAATAATTGAAAAATTATAATTAATTATAATTATGCATATGTTATGAGAAAGGGGGTTTTAAAAGAGAAAATGATTAATAGTTTGTAATTTTAAATATATATGTTAAATAAAAATATGATTCCAATGACATAAATTTAATGAATTCATATATAATAAAATTAATATTACATTTTTAAATAATATATATAATTTTTCATTCAAAATTATTTAATTTAATTGGTAGTTTTCAAATAAAATTCATCATTTTTTTCACTATTCATCAAAAAAAGAATATTTTCATAAAACAACAAAAAGTTAACTCTATGATAATTTGGATATCATTATATAAATTATTGTGTTAATTTATTCGAATAAGTATTCTAAGCATGGTAAAATATAATTTTAAATTATGTGTGATGTTCACGAATAAACCTTCAATTTGAAAAATCTCATTTTTTTAAAATAAATTTATTTTTATTTTAAGTGATTATTAATTTATTTCTAAACATTAATGAACCCTAATATTCATAAATAAGTTATTAATATAAATACCAACAAATTTTAGGGCTATTATATACTGGAATCCAATATTAATGTTTATTTAGGCTAAGGGTTGTGTGTTCTTGATGCTATTAAAGATATTAATTTTTATTAAATGAAATATAATTTAATGAATTGGGGTATTGTATTTTATTTTATATAGGTTTCTACATTTTACAAAAATACCAAACATAATTTTTCAACATAAAAATATTTGGTCGTTAAATTCTAGTCCATTAAATAAATTTCATTATCATAATTTAATTCAAATATCAGTAATCAAGGTTTTTCCATTTTCAAATACTCAAATACCATTATTAGAAACCCACATCATAAAAATTATTATCAAAATGTACTATTGATAATATAGGAAGTGATAAGTAATGATCACCAGGAAAAATATACTAGATTCAAAACTAAGAAAAAAATGTTGGGATATCAATATTTGTACATGGAAGAATAGTGTAATGATTAAATAATGATAGATATTGAAAGAGGTAATTGATAATAAAAATGTGAATTATCATGTTAGAATAAACAACCACTTCACTGAAAACAAATAGATCTGAAAATCATCATTATTATTATCAAAAATAATTGCAATAAGTTAACATTTATATCAATATCTTTATGCAAATGATTTATAATTTTCATGAGAATATATACATATATGAATTAATTTCACTTAATAATCATAATAGCATCCTTTTGTTATTCCATGTAATTTATTTAATTCATTCTTTACCATATAAAATGAATTCTTCTACATGAATCACTATTGTATTTAAATATATTTGGTTGAATGATATACGATTAATGTAATATATTTTTATCATTATAAGAAAATATACTTCACAGGTCATGAAATATGTATTAATAATTTTATATTGATGTAATACATTAATATCTATATCCTCATACAATGGAAAACTAGATACATTTTATAAAATGATAACCTAGAGACTCATCCGAAAATATTATAGAATGCATATAATATCTCAGAATTTGATCGAAGGTCACTAAATAAACATTATATCACCAATAAAATACAATGTTCATATTAACGTCACATTATAAATATGTGAATTCTATAATAACCATATAATTTATGAATACAATATAGATTAAAGTCATAGTTTCTCAAATATATTCCATAGATCCAAACATAATGTAATCTTTTGAAAAGGTAACAAAAACAATGAAATCACTATCCAATTTTGTGTCCACTAATACTATCACTAAAATATAAAATTTCAGTCATTATCTGAAAACATACAACATCATAAGGGTTTTCTATAGATAATCATATATTTAATATAAAATTCATAATTCCATGAATCCAATTTTTATTTTACCATACAAATTTCTTTTTCATATTTTGATTTAAATACTATTGCATTATAATACTTATACATTAAATTTATATTATAATGATAATATCATCAATAAAATACTATTAAAAATTATTTCATTGATATAAGTTCAAAATAATTTTATTTATTTCACTACTATTGTATTAATAGAAAAAATATGAACTTGAATCCTAAGCTTGTTCTTATTTATATTCCTGCGATGCATAGGGAGTTGTTTTTCAAAGTATCCCATATCATTACTGTTACAAAGGTATACTTTAATGAATTGTACCTAAAAATATAATTCATGAGCATGATTATATTTTTTCTCAACACATGATGCAAAATGCTTTCCCTTTTATATGCACTATGGTGTTTCCTTAAACTAATACCACATGTTGGGAAATCCTTCATTCCTTTCTTCACATTATCAATAAATTTATCTACCTTTATATTTTATTTATTTCGTTCAATAACAGTCCTAAACCATAGAGAATTCACTATCAATCTAGATAGGAAATGGTAATATATCATCTTATGATAATAATGTTTGATAGACTAGTTCCCATCAGAGTATTTCCTTATGTCAATACAAAAAATGGAAAATCTTTGTCTATGGAGTATATATATAATCTATATAATTCCTTCATATCTATTTAATTCAGGATTCATACTTAGAAAAATTTACCACTACCATCATACTTATACCCAATAATAATCAATTAATATCTGCTCATATTTTAAGGGAAAAATATTTTTCATATAAGTGTACCATTAAATGTTTACATTCCATGATTGCTATTTTTTATTCATCCTAAGGCCTTTTAATAAAAAAAATTATATATATACATTTTTTTAGGATTGATAAAATTACATTACATCATTACCCCTTTAACTAGTTCCTGTTGAAAGAAATATCATCTTTATGGAACTTATCAATTACTCAACTGAAAATGGATTTGTAGTCCCATTAAGTTATAGAGGATTCTAACACATAAAGTAGTCTAAAAATATTACATATCTTGGTTGATATTTAGGAGACTCTATTTGGGACCGGTTATTACTCATAATTTCATCCATTTAACATAATATGGTAATAATTCGATTAGTTCAGGCAACATATCCATATTTGGTTTAATCATCTTCTCGATCATCGAAACACCCACATGGAGTACGTTCATTGATATTAATTCCACTACTTCCAATGGGATCTATTTATATATAATTTAGTATAATATATTAGATTACTATAATATAAAACATAAATCATAATAAAAAATCTAGTAAAAGACATATTATAATTACTTAATTGTATTCGTAGATAATATCAAATTCAAAAACATTGTTACAATGAGGAAATCATTATTCTCATATCTTTAATATTTTTTTATATGTAAAATTTAAATTATCTTAAGAATAACTATATAGAGTTTTAAACCTAGTGTACAATATTGCACGTTTTCAAGCACCTAGGTTCGATAATGTTGTGAATAATTTCAACTTTTATGGTCTATTATGCCATGGTAAACCTAGACCCGAACTGTAACATCCCAAGTAAGTAATGAATAATAGATATTTTTATCTATGTCTATTAATGATTAAGATAGTGTTTTAGAGGCTTAAAATGAAAATAAATCCAATCTTAAGCATGGAATACACTAATATTCTTAAAAGATTGTTTTACTGCCTTTTGATGGAAAACCATTTTTGAATCTATATTTTGACAATTTTATAAACTATGTTTGTCAAAATAAACTTATTCTTTATGATGGGGACATCAAAATTTACCTTGTGTGAATTTTTGGTATTTTTCTGATAATGTTCATTTTTTAATGAATAGTGAAAAATATTGCATTTTACATCAAAACTGCTTTTTAATATAATTTATTTATATGATTAGATTATGTTTTGAATTGCTTTTGAAGTGAAATTAGAATATATTTTTACCATTTTATCCAATGGTGGTAATTGGAATGAATTTCACTTTGAAATTAGACTTAAACTGGTATCAATCTTTTGATACTTATTGTTTCACAAAAACACGCTATTTGTCATGACAGTGGGAATTAATTATTAAATTAATTAATTTGACTTATATGATTTTAATTTTGTAAAATGGACTTCATTTTTGAATTCGGAATATCAAATATAGCTTAGGGTGAATTTTTGGTAATTTTCTGAAAAACTTCAATTTTTGATGAATATTGAAACCACTAAGTGGTAATCAAGCAAACTGATTTTTTAGTTAAATGAAAGTTTACCACTAATGTGTATTGAATTTTGAAAATCCGACATACATGGTTGTCATTAAGAAGTAAAATGTGGTTCAATGAGATTAAAATAATTTTTTTGTGAATAGTAACTTATTAAGTTCTTAATCGCGATTAGTGGTAATTAGGGTAATTTAAGGTATAAATAATGCTTTAATAATAGGAAATGACCTAGACACATGTCCCAACCTTATTTTTTGTGTCATGGCCGACCAAGACAAGCCATGGGTCAACTTGGGGACCCCATGGAGACACTTTGGTTTGGAAATGACATAAATAACGTTTTATTAAATGTTAAAGTAAAAATGACACAAACAAGAGATGTTTTACGAAAACAATTTTTACATGGGGTTATGAAGATCAGATTTTTGATTATAAATAGTAATTGGAAAGCTAAAAATAGTTCCTACATCATAGTATTTTGTTTATAATTTTTAGACATTAAATAAATTAAATTATTTATGACATAATAATGATGGAGCGATGACATCATTATTTTACGATTTAAATAAAATGGAAAGATAATGTAATATCTATGATCTACACATGGCCAAAACCAATTGTATGAGTGTATTTCGAACCCTTATCACCTTATCCACTAATTATATCAATGTGGGACCTTTTAAAACCGAAACACATTTTCAAATAAAGTAATGTTTCTTTACTTTCTAAAAGTACCCCTCCTCTCCTCTTATAAAAGGCCCCCACCTCTACCTCATTTCACACACTTCTCAAGCCTTTGGCTCGGAAAAACCCTACCCAATTACTCTCTCCACATACCTCTCATCATCCTAGAGGATTCCCATTGGGAAGAATCCTTTAAATGGAAGCCTTTAGGCTCAAATCAAAAGGAGTTACACTTTTAAAGGTAATTCATTCTCTCTTGTTCATTTGTTTTATTTTGCTTCTCCAACCCTCTAAACTCTTTTTATTTACTTCTTTTGTAACAACACCAGTATCTTCAATATACTAGTATGTTGTTATAATATTTATTTGAGCTACACTCTCACAAAACTACATCAAATGGTTAAAGAACATACGGTTTCGGTGGATGGCGAAATTCTGCCTCCCGAAACGATGATTGTTCAATACTCATTTAACACCTTCAAGGGTGGCCATTATGATGTCACTATTTTTATATATGATATATAATATGTTTATGTTTTCTTTAAGCTTATGTATTTTTCATTTTTGGCATACCTTTATGGTTTCCATTATGGGTAAACACGATATCTTCATTTAAGGAAATGCGGATTACCGCCCCCTAAAAGTGATGTGATTCGTTAATGCCATATGTGGGACGTGTAAAGGATGGATTTAAAGTTATTATATATGATTTTATACTGGAAATATAATATACCTCTATATAATTATTATTTATTTCCATTAAAGTATGAGATATAAATGAAAGTAGCGTTCATGCGTACGTACGGCTTACCGTCTCCATGAACGGTGCATTTCATTTCTTATCCCCAAATGTAATGTACTATTAAAAGTACATGTATATAATGGATATATATAATTAATGATATATCTAAATGATGAATATAATTCTGGAATTAAAATATACATACCTCTCATTTAGTTTTAATTCCATTAATATGACCAAGAAATGGAAGTAGCGTTCATGCGTACGTACGGCTTACCGTCTCCATGAACGGTGAATTTCATTTCTTACCTCTAAATGATTATGTAATATTATAAATAAATTTATATTATGGATATATATGATATATATGATATCCAAATCAGGAATGTCATTATGGATATAAGAACCTTTGAACACACGAACAACATGTAATTGTAAGAAGTCAACTTTCGACTTAAGAACCAAATATTGACAAAACAAACATTATTAACTTAAATGGTTACATAATGTTTATAACATGGAAATAAGTGATATAAAAAGAATAATGAACTTTAAAAAGGTTCTTAATCAAGTATAAATTAACTCAAGTTTATTATTCAGGACGTTAAAGAACGATCGAGTCAACTCGGACCTAAGGTAAGGGACTTCGTCTCAATCTCCTTTCATTGAGGCATATTTCGTTTTATACAAAACTTTCTTTTATACGGTGTATAAACTCCTTTGACTTTTACTTTTATACAAAAGGAATCTTATTCTACGAAGCGTTTTACTAAACGACAAAAAGGAATGTTTTTTTAACGTACGCGGTGACAACGACCTTTTCCGCCGCCGCGAGTATTATTTGATATTTGGCTTTCTCAACAAGCCTTAATGTTTTTAGAATAAAATAAATACCATATACTATTTTATGAATTTTGGTATTGAAAATGGTTTTGATAAAGGATTCTATTATGTCAATATATTTATGATATATTGTGATTTAAATGTGGAAATGTTATCATTCCTTTATATTGGTTTTATGTTTTATGATTTTATATTGGTACATGGACATTTTAACGGGTGGTTACGTTATAAACCATATGACGGGTGGTGCCGTGAATACCAGGACGGGTGGTTACGTTATAACCTCCAATGCATTGGGTATGGAAGTCGGCCGTATGGCTATTCCATTAATTATGTATGGAAATTGGCCGTATGGCTATTTCATTAAGTGATATGTGTGGAAGTCAACCGTATGGTTATTCCACTTAAGTATGTTTATGTCCCAAGTTACCTTTATATATTCTATGTGTTCTTTATATGGGTTTTATGGTAATCCTTTGGTTACAAAAAGGTATGTAATGATACTTTATTCAGTGAAGATTTTTTTTTACTACTTCATGAAGGTGAAGGTATTACTTTGATATAGTATACATGGTTTACTTGATGTTTGAAAAACTAACAGTTTTCATTCTTTTTGTATCCCTTACTGAGCTTTTTATGCTCACCCCAAGTTTTTCGAAATGTTTTTCACAGGACTTAAAGTGGAATAAGGTCAAGGATGGGATCAAGGGAATTTCATGCTATCTAAAACATGGAATCTAGACATCTTTCTTTTTAAGAGTTTTTATTTTATGGAGACTTAGTAGAAGTGACTACTTTGTAATCTTTTAAGATGTAATAGTTATGTTCTAATTCTCTAAAACTCTAAACCTGAAAAGATCCTCAATGTGAATTATTAATTTAATTCAATATTAAGTAAGGTTTAAGGCTGGGGCCTTATATTTGGTATCAGAGGTCGGTTTAGACAACTTTAGGAGTTAGAAAAGTGTTAAATTATAATATGATTGAAATGATATAGCATTTACGGATTACCATGTTGCTTCGCCTAAGATATTTCTGTGTTCAGAATGGTTTTCCGCAGAGGAAACAAAGCAACTATGTTGGGACGACATCAGGAGGAAGATAACCTTCCAAATCAGCAACCTGAGATGGTCGGAATTGGAACTGAACAGTTTGTTGCAGTGATGGAACAGTTGACTCAGGCTATAAATGGTGGTGGTATCCATCCACGAGATCAGCCAGATCAACCGCAGAGGAACATGTCAGTGGTGGAACATTTCATAAGGCAACATCCCCCATCATTCAGAGGATCATCTGACCCTGTGCAAGCTGAAGGGTGGATTAAAGCACTGGAGAAGATTTTTGATGTCATGGGGTGTTCAGAACATCAAAAGGTTAGTCTTGCTGTTTACCGTTTTGAAGGTGAAGCTGATCAGTGGTGGTCGATGGTGAAAAATATAAGGGATAGTGATGAGATTGAGGATCTTCACTGGGACGAATTCAAAGGTATGATTCTTGAGAAATATTTTCCTAATGTGGTTCATCTTAGGATGGAAAAACAGTTCCTAGAATTGAGGCAGGAGGATGATTCAGTGGCTACTTATGAAGAAAAGTTCACTCGATTGGAAAGGTATGCTCCAAACTTCATACGAGATCTTGATATTAAAATAAACCGTTTTTACTCAGGGTTAAATCCAAAGTATCTAAGGGCTTTAGCTTCTCGTGAGTTCAAAAGTTATGAAAAACTTGTTCGATGTGCGGAGAAGGTGGAAATAGAGTTTGCTGATGATCAGGTGTTCTATGACAAACAACAGAATAAGAGGTCTAGTTGGCAGGAAAAGGGGAAGAATTCATCAAAGAAGCAAGGAGGTAAGAAAACCAAATATCCATCCTATGAGAAGTGTGGTAAAATGCATCCTGGAGAATGTTTATCCAAGTATGGTAAGTGCTTTCGGTGTGGTAAGTCTGGTCATGTTGCTCGTAACTGTAAGGAAGATGATCAAGCAGGAAATGAAAAGCCAATGGTAAGATGTTTTAAGTGTAATGAAATGGGTCATTATGCAGACGAGTGTCCGACAAGGAGCTTGAGTGATGGGAAGTAGATAGACTACAAGCAGAAAGGGGTGGTAAAATCCTTTGCAACAACTTCAGCAGATGTTGGGCCATCGAATGAAGTGGTATCAGCTCCAGGGAGCTCAGTATTTTTCAAAGATTGACTTGAGGTCGGGGTACCATCAGTTGAAAGTAAAAGAAGCAGACGTTCCGAAGACTGCATATGGCCATTATGAATTTGTAGTTATGCCTTTTGGGTTAACCAATGCACCTGCTGTATTCATGGACCTTATGAATAAAATTTTCCATGAGTACTTGGATAAGTTTGTGTTTGTGTTTTGAGGTTTGTGAAGAGGTTATGTGTGCCTTGTGATTCACTTTTGAAAAATGAGTTTTTTTTTCATCCTGGCAGTACTAAGATGTACAGAGGTCTGCGGGAGTATTACTGGTGGGATGGAATGAAAAGAGACATTGCTGATTTTACTGTGAAGTGTTTGACATGTCAACAGGTTAAAGCAGAGCATCAGTTACCGAAATGGATGCTTCAGCCTTTACCAGTGCCAGAGTGGAAATGGGAAAACATATCCATGGACTTTGTTGTGGGATTACCGAAGACATCTCGAGGTAATAATGCAATCTGGGTTATTGTTGATCGCATGACCAAATCTGCTCATTTCCTTGCTATACGAGATACTTTCTCTCTTGATCAACTTTCCCGTTTGTATCTAAAGAGATAGTCAGGTTACATGGAGTTCCTCTCTCCATTGTATCGGATCGTGATCCCAGGATTACTTCTAACTTTTGGAAAGGCCTTCAGAAGTCGTTGGGTACTAAATTAAATTTTAGTACATCTTTTCATCCTCAATCAGATGGCCAGTCAGAACGAACAATCCAGACATTGGAGGATATGCTACGAGCTTGTTCTATAGATTATCAGGGAAGTTGGGACCAATATCTTTCTTTGGTTGAGTTTTCTTATAATAACAGTTTTCATTCCAGTATACAGATGGCACCATTTTAGGCATTATATGGGAAGCGGTGTCGAACTCCAGCTTTCTGGGATGAAGTTGGTGAAAGGAAGTTGATGGGACGAGAATTGGTAGAAGAGTTGGCAGAAAAAGTTCAGTTGATTCAGAAGCACATGAGAACAGCTCAGTGCAGGCAGAAGAGTTATGCGGATAACCGGAGGAAGGATCTATCTTTCGAGGTAGGTGTTCATGTTTTTCTCAAGGTTTCTCCTTGGAAAAGTGTGATGAGATTTGGTAAGAAAGGAAAGTTGAGTCCAAGGTTCGTTGGACCATACGAAATTCTGGAGAGAGTTGGATCAGTTGCATATCGGGTGGCTTTACCTCCGAGTTTATCCCAGGTACACAATGTTTTTCACGTTTCGATGTTGAGAAAGTATATGCCAGATCCATCTCATGTTTTGAGTCCAGAGGTAGTTCAGCTGGAAGAGAACCTATCTTATGAGGAACAACCGGTCCTGATTCTTGACCACAGGGAGCAAGTGTTACAGAATAAGGTGATTAAGCAGGTAAAGGTTTTGTGGAAAAACCACATGATTGAAGAGGCAACATGGGAATCTGAAAATGCAATGAGGGATAAGTACCCCCATTTATTCGATAAGTAAATAAATTGCGGGGACGCAATTTTCTAAAGGGGGGAAGGATGTAACATCCCAAGTAAGTAATGAATAATAGATATTTTTATCTATGTCTATTAATTATTAAGATAGTGTTTTAGAGGCTTAAAATGAAAATAAATCCAATCTTAAGCATGGAATACACTAATATTCTTAAAAGATTGTTTTACTGCCTTTTGATGGAAAACCATTTTTGAATCTATATTTTGACAATTTTATAAACTATGTTTGTCAAAATAAACTTATTCTTTATGACGGGGACATCAAAATTTACCTTTTGTGAATTTTTGGTATTTTTCTGACAATGTTCATTTTTTAATGAATAGTGAAAAATATTGCATTTTACATCAAAACTGCTTTTTAATCTAATTTATTTATATGATTAGATTATGTTTTGAATTGATTTTGAAGTGAAATTAGAATATATTTTTACCATTTTATCTAATGGTGGTAATTGGAATCAATTTCACTTTGAAATTAGACTTAAACTGGTATCAATCTTTTGATACTTATTGTTTCACAAAAACACGCTATTTGTCATGACAGCGGGAATTAATTATTAAATTAATTAATGTGACTTATATGATTTGAATTTTGTAAAATGGACTTCATTTTTGAATTCGGAATATCAAATATAGCTTAGGGTGAATTTTTGGTAATTTTCTGAAAAACGTCAATTTTTGATGAATAGTGAAACCACTAAGTGGTAATCAAGCAAACTGATTTTTCAGTTAAATGAAAGTTTACCACTAATGTGTATTGAATTTTGCAAATCCGATATACATGGTTGTCATTAAGAAGTAAAATGTGGTTCAATGAGATTAAAATAATTTTTTGGTGAATAGTAACTTATTAAGTTCTTAATCGCGATTAGTGGTAATTAGGGTAGTTTAAGGTATAAATAATGCTTTAATAATAGGAAATGACCTAGACACATGTCCCAACCATATTTTTTGTGTCATGGCCGACCAATACAAGACATGGGTCAAATTGGGGACCCCATGGAGACACTTTGGTTTGGAAATGACATAAATAACTTTTTATTAAATGTTAAAGTAAAAATGACACAAACAAGAGATGTTTTACGAAAACAATTTTTACATGGGGTTATAAAGATCAGATTTTTGATTATAAATATTCATTGGAAAGATACAAATATTTCCTACATCATAGTATTTTTTTTATAATTTTTAGACATTAAATAAATTAAATTATTTATGACATAATAATGATATAGCGATGACATCATTATTTTATGATTTAAATAAAATGGAAAGATAATGTAATATCTATGATCTACTAATGGCCAAAACCAATTGGATGAGTGGATTTCGAACCCTTATCACCTTATCCACGAATTATATCAATGTGGGACCTTTTAAAACCGAAACACATTTTCAAATAAAGTAATGTTTCTTTACTTTCCAAAAGTGCCCCTCCTCTCCTCTTATAAAAGGCCCCCACCTCTACCTCGTTTCACACACTCCTCAAGCCTTTTGCTCGGCCAAACCCTAACCAATTACTCTCTCCACATACCTCTAATCATCATAGAGGATTCCCATTGGGTAGAATCCTTTCAAAGGAAGCCTTTAGGCTCAAATCAAAATGAGTTACACTTTTAAAGGTAATTCATTCTCTCTTGTTCATTTGTTTTATTTTGCTTCTCCAACCCTCTAAACTCTTTTTATTTACTTCTTTTGTAACAACACCAGTATCTTAAATATACTAGGATGTTGTTATAATATTTATTTGAGCTACACTCTCACACAACTACATCAAATGGTTAAAAAACATACGGTTTCCGTGGATGGAGAAATTCTGCCTCCCGAAACGATGATTGTTCAATACTCATTTAACACCTTCAAGGGTGGCCATTATGATGTCACTATTTTTATATATGATATATAATATGTTTATGTTTTCTTTAAGCTTCTTTATTTTTCATTTTTGGCATACCTTTATGGTTTCCATTATGGGTAAACACGATATCTTCATTTAAGGAAGAGCGGACTACCGCCCCCTAAAAGTGATGTGATTTGTTAATGCCATATGTGGGACGTGTAAAGGATGGATTTAAAGTTATTATATATGATGTTATACTGGAATTATAATATACCTCTATATAATTATTATTTCTTTCAATTAAAGTATGAGATAGAAATGAAAGTAGCGTTCATGCGTACGTACGGCTTACCGTCTCCATGAACGGTGCATTTCATTTCTTATCCCCAAATGTAATGTACTATTAAAAGTACATGTATATAATGGATATATATAATTAATGATATATCTAAATGATGAATATAATTTTGGAATTAAAATATACATACCTCTCATTTAGTTTTAATTCCATTAATATGACCAAGAAATGGATGTAGTGTTCATGCGTACGTACGGCTTACCGTCTCCATGAACGGTGCATTTCATTTCATACCTCTAAATGATTATGTAATATTATAAATAAATTTATATTATGGATATATATGATATATATGATATCCAAATCAGTAATTTCATTCTGGATATAAGAACCTTTGAACACACGAACAACATGTAACTGTAAGAAGTCAACTTTCGACTTAAGAACCAAATATTGACAAAACAAACATTATTAACTTAAATGGTTACATAATGTTTATAACATGGCAATAAGTGATATAAAAAGAATAATGAACTTTAAAAAGGTTCTTAATCAAGTATAAATTAACTCAAGTTTATTATTCAGGACGTTAAAGAACGATCGAGTCAAGTCGGACCCAAGGTAAGGGACTTCGTCTCAATCTCCTTTCATTGAGGCATATTTCGTTTTATACACAACTTTCTTTTATACGGTGTATAAACTGCTTTGACTTTTACTTTTATACAAAAGGAATCTTATTCTACGAAGAGTTTTACTAAATGACAAAAAGGAATGTTTTTTTTAACATATGCGGTGACAACGACCTTTTCCGCCGCCGCAAGTATTATTTGATCTTTGACTTTCTCAACAAGACGTAATGTTTTTAGAATAAAATAAATACCATATACTCTTTTATGTATTTTGGTATTGAAAATGGTTTTGATAAAGGATTCTATTATGTCAATATATTTATGATATATTGTGATTTAAATGTGGAAATGTTATCATTCCTTTATATTGGTTTTATGTTTTATGATTTTATATTGGTACTTGGACATTTTAACGGGTGGTTACGTTATAAACCATATGACGGGTGGTGCCGTGAATACCAGGACGGGTGGTTACGTTATAACCTCCAATGCATTGGGTATGGAAGTCGGCCGTATGGCTATTCCATTAATTATGTATGGAAATTGGCCGTATGGCTATTCCATTAAGTGATATGTGTGGAAGTCAACCGTATGGTTATTCCACTTAAGTATGTTTATGTCCCAAGTTACCTTTATATATTCTATGTGTTCTTTATATGGGTTTTATGGTAATCCTTTGGTTACAAAAAGGTAAGTAATGATACTTTATTCAGTGAAGATTTTTTTTACTACTTCATGAAGGTGAAGGTATTACTTTGATATAGTATACATGGTTTACTTGATGTTTGAAAAACTAACAGTTTTCATTCTTTTTGCATCCCTTACTGAGCTTTTTATGCTCACCCCAAGTTTTTCGAAATGTTTTTCACAGGACTTAAAGTGGAATAAGGTCAAGGATGGGATCAAGGGAATTTCATGCTATCTAAAACATGGAATCTATACATCTTTCTTTTTAAGAGTTTTTATTTTATGGAGACTTAGTAGAAGTGTCTACTTTGTAATCTTTTAAGATGTAATAGTTATGTTCTAATTCTCTAAAACTCTAAACCTGAAAAGATCCTCAATGTGAATTATTAATTTAATTCAATATTAAGTAAGGTTTAAGGTTGGGGCCTTATACGAACCACATCCACTAATTATAATATCTTGAATTCTATATAAAATAAAATTTCATATATCATACAAGATAAACAAAATTGATATTAAATGAACAAAAAAATATTACTATTTAAGGATATTCATTATAACTTTTCAAATAAATTGGTGGTAATAAATAATATTAATAACCTTATGAAATTTATAATTTTTATACTAATTTTTAATTAATTTATTAATTATTTGTAAATATTTATAACAGTTTTGTATATTTTCATTCTATTCCATTTTTAGTAATGAAATTTTTTTCATCAAACATATATTTTTTTTCATAAAATGATTTTATCGATATTTTGTAAAAATAATATAAGAAAATTTTAGAACCATTTTAAAATGTATTTGATTAAATTTAGGTTACTTTTTAAAATTACCATGATAAAGATAATATATGGGGATGATTTTTAAATTTTATTAAAAAATGTTATATAAATGGTGAACAATAAGAAATACTATTTTTTTAAAACATAAAAAATTTAAGATTTCATCAAAACATAATAATGATATAATATTTTATAAAAAAATATTATTGAATAATGCATGGTAATATAATACATGTTTCATAAAAAGTAATCCACAAAATTAATAAAAAATTTCATGATAAATATTAAATTCATTTTTATTGCAGACCTGGTGTTTACGCAACATTGAAAATTTAATATATAAAGCCTTCATGATATTAATTAAGCAAAAAAACTCTTTTTAGGGCATTGTTATTATATATAATTTATAAATTATGATTTTATCTAATTGTTTCGATTTTTTGAAATATATTACCTGATTCTTGTCCACATTTTGTTTCAATGTGTGAGTAATGGTAGAAAGTCAAATTTAAAATTTAAATCTTTTATTTTTCCAAAGATATGACTAAATATACATAATTGAAAAATATAAATGTTTAACTTGAGACAAATATATTTATTTTCATGTTAATAATTAATTTTTTCTTATATATGAAATAATTTACATTATGTATTATTCAACATTGAGGTAGTGAATGTTCAAGTAAGATAAAAACCAATAAAAATATTTTAGTAAAATTATAAAAAAAAATTTAATGACATATAAAATTTACTAAATCATATTTTTTGAGTTTGTTTCTACTAGGACCATCCAAGGGTCGAATTTAGGGCATCTTATATCCACTTGGTTGACATTAATTTCCTTATAGAATTATATTTTAATGAATGTTAAATTGTTTAGAGTTTTGTTTTTAATTATAATTACAAAATTAAAATGTTGTCACCACAAATATATATTCTACCATAAATAGTAATTTAAAATAAAATTAATTTACCATAATTGTGAAATTTTATATTTAAATTTATAAATGAAATATATATAACATCAATTATTACACAATGATGATACAGTGATTGTTAAACTAATAGAAAAATAAAACAAATGATAATACGAATATTAAAATAATTTTAATTTGACATAATTATGTAGTCAAATAATTAAATAGAGAAGTATGAATTTTCTAGGATGTAATTAAATATGTTTTTTTATATTTTACACATTGTTTTATTTTTATTGTATCTTAATAATGTATAATAACAACAAATTTTAAAATAATGATATTTCTTGAATACAATAGATTATTAAATTATTAAAAAAATATTAAATAAATAAATAGGTTATAATATATGGTTTATAATGACATCACATGACAATTTATGGGCTATTTTTTATATTTTTTCTCTAAAATAGTTTAATTATATTTTAATACATTGAGAAATTCATAATGTTCCCACACATCAATAATAGATGGGAACCCATTCCATCACATTATTTCAACCCAATGAGATATATAGATCAACCATACCCATCAATATTCCATTTTCAATATACATAACCACATTATATAGTTTCTTCTTCCATAAAACTCTCATTAAATGTTTCTTAAGGGATCCTTCAATGAAATGATATTCAAATGGTAAATTTCATAAACCAAATCTCTAAATTTCTTTTCATCAACTACATCTCATTACATATTTAATCCATCAATGAATTACATCTCAACAATAATGTATATACAATAATTTTATATTGATAATTTAATATATATTACCCTTCATTATTATCATATCCTAGTATGCAATGAAACTAAAACCTTTATGGAAATTATTATAGTTAATTATCTTCATGGATAATGAGTTTTTCTTTTTTACCTCTGTCAAGGATCATCATAAAGTTATTATTATCGATAAATAAAACTTTAATAAGTATATTATTGAATATTCAATGTTCTAGATCTAACATATTTATATGTATGTTAGTGAACTAATACCATATAATTTAACTTATGGATTACTATTTTATTTTGAAAATAAAAATTATAAATATAGACAAGTTATTAACCATGATACCGTGAAACAAGGGCTCTATGAATGGAAATTTTTATCTTCATAACCCATGAAAATGGAAATAAATGGAAACAATTAAATTATAATAAAAATATATTTATATGAAGATCAAAATTAGGCAATTAATGAATCAATATTGATAATGTATGATGTTTTTTGAATGTGAAGAATGCATTCATATATAAGGTAAGAGACTTTTTATTATGAAACTTCGGTTTAAATGTTTTAAGAATCAATTTTCAATTTCATTATCATTCATTTAAAATTGTTTAAAATATTTTTATGTATATAATTATTCAGATATTAATTTTTAAAAAATGTAATTATCTAATTTCTCTAAAAAAATTAGAATGGATCTTTTTAAGGATTTTTAAAAGGAACATTCTTTTAAAAATAATTTTATAAATAAATCATTTCATAGAAAATAAATGGATTTTTTTAATATATACAGAATAAATGGAATTTTACACTTTTATGATTCCTTAATGTTTTTTATTATACATTAATATATTACATGGTTATTTTCAAAGAATTATTTTCCCATTGTATGTATGTTTTTTTCCAAAGTTATGTCAAAAATTAATGTTTATTTTCATTACAGAGTGTTTTATTAAGAAATAATTATTTTTTTATGATTCTGTTAAGGTCATCGGAATTGTTTATTATTATGTAATGACTCATTGTAACCCAATTATTGGTGGTTTCATGATAAACTAAGGATGGATGGTTATAATATAAACCAAATACACATGGTTTTTCGATACATTAATGATGTGTGGTCATGTTATATCCACAGATTCCATAGCAACCCCAATATTTGAGGTTGACCCTATAGGTCACTCCATTTATTAGAGGTATATGTAATTATTTTTTCCATATTAACTAGTTTAACCTTATATGCTTTCTTATTTTCTTTCATGGAAATAAATTTATTTTTAAAGGTAATATAATAATATTTGAAAAGTAATTCTTCTTTTTCTAGGAAAAAGTATTTGTTTTAAAAAATATTTTACAGTTTTTCAAAGGATTATCAATAACATATAATTTATTTCCCTTGCATTGATTTTATTCTCATTACTTGTTTTAAAATGTATTTCCCAAGATATAACGTAAATTTTTATACATATAAGATCAAGGGAAATTTTTTTTTGATTTTTTTTGAATACATAAATTTAAATATTTTAAGGACTTTTGTTTTTTTAGGAAATTGATAAAATGGAAATATTATAAGACATTTTCCTAGTTTTAGAAATCATTAAACCTAAAAGGTCACTGGGAAACAATGAAATATTATACTATTTTAAAATAACTATAATATATAAGGTTAAAGTTTATGTCCTTGAAGATTTTATTAGAGCCGGGATTATACAATTTTTTAGATTAAAATGATTTAGAGTGAGGTATTATTTACTATTATAAATATTATAATGGGTTTATAATTTTAGGTTTGATCATAAAAACAATGACATATTAACAAATTTATATAATTTATGTTATTTCATTTTAAAATTATTGATGATATCTCATGAAATATTTAGGTTTTGAGGTAGTTATAGGTTACTAGATTTTGAAGCGAAAGATAAATTTTATGAGATAACCATTTTTGATAAAACATTTCATTAATCATAAATATATATTACTTATTTTTTTAGAATGTATCTAGTATTTATTGTAATGTTTTAGAAATTATTTTTTTAGAATAACGGACAACAAATAGGTCAGTAGAAAATACATCGCATCCTGAAAGACCATTAGGTCTTAACCCACAATTGAAGGGAGACAAGGGTGCATCACATACCACTATCAAACGTGATGTATTCGATAGTATGAAATTTTTATTTATGATTTCATGTATAAATAATATATTTTTCTTGTAAAATATGTTTTTTGGAATAGATAATCATGGAATTGGTAAATTATTTATTGATTAGTTGAAAAATGTTATTTGGGATGATGATAATTATTTTTAGAATCTTATATGATTAACATATACAAAATACTATGGTTTTTTATATAAGGAATACATTTTGGATGAATATATGATTTTATTATAGATATATAGTGATTATGGTTATTTATTGAAATTTCAAGAATATATTCGATGTTATCTAATTTAAGAAATTTGTAATTTTTTTATGTTAAATTAATAGTTATTGATGTCAATTTGAGAGAATGATAAAATTAATGTTTAGTAAATGTGATTAAATACTTCAATTTTTTTGGTTTTAAGCATAGTCTATGATAAAATTTCTGAATTTTTTTGGATATTTATTTTTTTAATAAACTTTATTGAAAACTAAGTATTACTTTTGAATTTGGGATATTATTTCATTTTGTAAAGATACATTCGCTTATATTAAATTTTATTAGTTATTATTATTTTTTAATGACAAGGGGATTAAATTTTTTCTTTTTTGGATATAGAGGCCATTAGAATCTGATTTTAGTTAGTCATTCAGGATATATTGAATAATCAATTATATAAAAAATGAAATTTTTAGTTGAAATTTGATCGTTCTATATGATTTTGATAAATACCTTGGGCATGATTGAATTAGTTATTTATATTAAAATCATACCACCATAACTAAAAATGCATTGTATTGAGGATGTTTAGGGATGAGCTCGTACAGAGAGGGGAACACAACATTATAAACTCCTAACAAAGTGATGGGTAACACTAATTTTTGTTTGATTTTATTATACTAGTGACTCAATTGTAATAAATGAATTAAAATATAAAATTTAATTTGAGTAAATCTACTTAGCACGTGGGTTTCTAAATAAATTCATCCTTACATTCAAAATAATCAAAATAGAAATATGTTAAATTGAATAGTTTATCCCATTGAAGAAATTGTAATTCCAAAATATCCTTCCCTAAAATTTTATTTCTACATGGTTAGATGAATTTAAATTTGATGATTCATTATATTTAGACAGCTAAAAGTAGAATAATAATTTTATTCAATGGTCTTTAGAAAATCATCTAAATCATGATGGGGATTGTTCGTTGTTGAAAATATATAGTGATTTATTATATGAAGATTTAAATAGATGCATAATCCTAACATGATAATATGAAATAAATTCATATTTAAGTGAAAAAATAAATCGAACTATAATAGTAAGCACCCCCTTTGACTGATTTAGCTCCCCCTTTTGATTTAACCAACTATCGTTGTTTGATTTCCAATGAAGAATGGATTATATTCAATTATGAAGAAAATATATTGGTGATAATGAGAAATAAAAAAGTGAGATATTATAAATATACTAAATATAATTCAACATTACATTAAAGAATGAAAATAAAACCACAAAAACATATTTATGGCATTTCAGTACCCTACGATAGCCTCTAGGTGGTCATACCACAATTATGGAATAATATGAAATTTATCCAAGTGAAAACACATTGTTTATTACCTTTTATGTCATAATATGGTTCCCACAAGATAAAGGTCGATTTAACATGTCATCTGGTTGTCAAAAGTAACTAATCCCAACAAAGATTCATACAAAACCTAATATTTATGGTTTGTTGGGCATTTAAATGATGTGTAAATATCACAAGACTTGTAATTATATTCTACAAGGATTAAATTCATGATATGTGTCGTTTCTATTAAAACTCCACGTATGTCGTGGTGTGGCACATACGTTTCATGGTGTAAAATAGGTTACTTTACATTATATTGATTTCCTCTACTTCATGCACTTTAGTTTTTTCATGAAATGAACTTGTACACCATAGGTAATGATTATAGAACATGTAATGACATATTTTTCCTCTAAAAGCTCTATCATTATTTCAATATTTAGTTTTATTACTCGGGAAGTTGTTCTTGGTTAACAAAAAAATCTTGTCTTTATCAATTTCCATATTTTCCATCATATGCTCCAGATCCTGATACTGTATAATAATACACAAAAATAAATATCAAAGAATCATTTAATTTTGAATATCTTAAGATTTAATAAATTCATTTTTAAATAATCATCATAATGTTTATGTAAATTAGAGATTTAAAAAATTCCACTGGTCGGGTATGTAAATTTCCTAATGTTCTTAGATTATACTGTTCTGTAATCTTAAAATAATACACACTCTCCGTATATGATTCTTACATATAAACCAGTGGCCATTAAAACCATCCATGATTTATTATTTTAGTGATTATTAATTATTTTACCATTATTCATATTTACATTAACATATTTTGAAGAGAAATATTTATTAAACCTTTCTATTATGTGGATTTTTACAATGTATTTTGAAATTTGAAACCCATAGTTTGTGATCACAAGTTCAAATTATGAAGAATTTTTTTAAATGGGGGTGTGGATGATAAAGTAAAATCCATAGTTTATTTATTAATAATAATATGGTCAATGGCTTAACTAATAATCCATAATGATCTTAACTTGAAAACAGAATCTAATAATTTATATCTTAACATTATAAACCATCCATTAAATTGTAGGGAAAAAATGTAATAAAAAAATTAATAAATATGTAATTGTAAATATCATTAATATTGTATTTAATAATTAATTTTAAATATATAAAATATTATTCTGTATTTTAATTCTATAATATTTCATGTAAATCTATATTATTCATAAAAAATATAGTTTCTTAAAAAAAAATTAATTTCTCATAAATAATTACTAATTATTTTCAGGAAAATTCATGAAATATATTTGATAAAATAGGATGAATTTTTGAAAACTTCATATAAAATAAATATATCATGAAATTCTGAGAACATTCAGGAAAAGATTATTTTTTGTTCAATAGTAAAAAGTACTATATTTTTAAGACCTTTTATCTTATGTGATATCATAAAAAGATTAATATAATATAAAATATTATCTAACATATTTAAATACTTTTATTTCATTATATAATATAAATACTAATAAAAATAAATCCATATCATAAAAATTATAAATTATTTCATCATAAATATGGAAGTAATTTTGAGTTTCAATGTTGTGCATATAGAGGATTGAAAAAATAATATTACATAAAGATATTAATAAGAGGTAAAAAGTATATTGAAGAGTTAATATTTAAATTTCTGAAATAAATTATTATTTTACTAATATTTTTAAATTTTTTGACATAAAAAAAATAAACCATTTTCAAATGGTTGTGCAATGCTTGCTCAAGGAAACAAAAGTCAAATTAACAGATTAGATATGTTTTATAATCATGGATATGTCTAAATATATATAAGGAAAAATTATAAAGGATTAAATTATTATAAAATCATTAAAATATTAAATAAGGATATATTTCATAATATGTGGTAGAAAACATCATCCCCTGTTCATTTAATGTCTACTCAATGAATTTGGATCTAGAATAGACTAAGCATAATTAAATATTCTGAGAGATTCCTAATGTTCCCCTCATGTCAATTATAAAAGGGAACCCATTCTATCACTTAATATATAAACCATCATCCTTATAACTCAATCAACATCCACCAAATTCAATTATACACATCAATAAACTCATTCTGGATGTTATGGTCTTACAAAATATCAAATTCCATGTTCTATAATGGATCCATCATGTTAGTCATATTCAAATTGTATCTTTATTAAATCTCCTCTCTTAAATTATTTTGTTATTATACATTAACCTTGAATTATTCATCCACCAACGTATAATACGTGTCACCCTAACCCTATTTACCAAGAGTTGGTGCATTATTACGTAACATTGACATGATCACAAAAGATCATGTCTCGAAAGGCCGATTAGTTTGGTAGCCTTGAAATCACTAGATACATTCATAAGGTTTACATTACATCATAAAGTGAAAAACTACAATAATATAGTCTCCATAGTCCACATTCATATCTCTTTCAGACTATCCCTGCAGGTCAGTCATAAAATATTTTTTCACGTCCTAGGAAAATTAAAACATAGAAAGGGGTGAGCTAAGATGCTCAATAAGGATAACGATATAGAAGAGGCTTTCATAAATAAGAATATACATTTGAGGAAATGTATAACTAAAACAAAATCATTTAAAACTTGAATTTCATATTAATATGGTAGAGATAAAATGAAATAATTCAATTTACTTATTCACATTGTTATTCTAATAGTCGAATAATCACATGCAATATCACTAACCACTTTCACAATGACATAAATGCATAATGTGGAACTTTAATTTCTATGTCAAGTCCTCGTGCCATGACCTAAGGGATAACTGTAACCGGAACCCAACTCGGAGAGCCTCTATAACCGGACTCCATCCTGGAGAGCCTCTGTAACCGTACTCTAACCCAGAGTGCCTCTAATAACAGGACACCCAACCGGAGTGCCTCTAATAACCGAACACCAGCCCGCAGTGCCTCTACTAACTAGACACCAAACCGGAGAGCCTATAATAACCGGACACCAACCCGGAAGGCTTACTTTTACAAGTCCCCAACCCAGAACATAATTGTCCAACACATTCATCCTAAGAAGAGAATGATATATAACATAAACATTCGTGTTAAAACTCACACACAAAATGTAAATACATTCTCCATATTCTATGAATGGTATAAAAATAACACATCCACTGTCAAACATATCAAAAAATAATCAATACAATATGGACGTTTTGTATCATAATAAATCAACTTCCAATAAGCTTAAAATCCATCAAATGATGTTGACATAGATAAAATAAAAACTATTTGAGAGAAATATCATTTTTTTTAAATTATTTACAAGTAACGTAATTATAAAATAAAACATTTACTTCGAAAATATTATGATAAGAATGTAACAGAATCTTATATGATTTTACAATGGCGGAAAATATCCTCACCCAACGTATAAGTTAAAAAAATACATTCTTACTTTAACTCTGTCGAAAAGGTTAAAAAGGACCTTGTTTAGAAAATGACAGAAATATTCCTATATAAGCATCTTCTAAAAATTCAACAAGGGTAAAAATGACATTAACCCATAGTCTATAATATACTAATAATGATTTTAAATACTTTTTCTTAAGAAACATGGATGTGGATGACAAAGAGATCCCAGTAGATAATTACGTATAAACAACCTTGGATAATGATGAGATTGTGAAATAAACCCTTTCCAATTTGGTAACTTATGATAAATACACCCCATGAAAGAGGAATCATACAATGAATATGTAAATACACATAAATTAATGTTTATTACACAAATAATTCAATTATGGGTAGTACATACACAACACAAAAGGTAATAGCGGAATTATGGCACGAATCTCACTGGAATATGGAGTGAGATGAAAACCCATTACCTTGTACAATTCCTTGGTTGAGGGTAGGCTAACCTCCTGTATAATGGTGAAATAATTGTTATTAAATTATAAATGAATCATATACATATATATGATATCATATATGATCTTTTAACATTGCATTGTTAATAATATCTTAGTATTATTCTCATTTCGGGTGTTAACATACTCGTTTTAAATTATATGTATTGTTACATAAGCTAGGATTGTTAAGGATATTTGGTATATTATTCATATCCATAATTATATCAAGTACATAAACCTTATTTTTAATCATCAAATGAGAATTATACTTGAATTCATACGATGGGGAATGAATCTAATCACCTTCGTGGAGACGGTAGTCTCTACGTATGCACGAGCGACAATATCACTCTTTTGATATTAAAATAATATATAATTGGATAGTATATAATATATACAGAATCATTATCATGTTATATTTATTATTTAAATGAATTAAAAATCATTATTATACCCATCCAAATAATAATTATTTTGAATAACCATTGCACTATGACATGGAGACGGTAAGTCGTACGTACGCACGTATGGTGACATGTCATTCAAATGATGGATATAATATTGAATATGGTTTTACTATATTTATAATAACATAAAAATATATAGATGATAATGGTGTTATTATTTTATAATGTGAATAACAAAGAAATATGATAAAGAAGAAGAAAGGAACTTGAAAGAGGGTGGTGAAAACATTACCTCTTCTAAGGGTTCTTCCTTATGATTTGATCAAAGGGGTTCCATAGGTTGGATTTATGATCAAACTAAGGCCTCTAGGATTAAGTGAGGGAATTTTAAAGGATATTTGGGAAGGGTTTTGCCAATTCAAAATTCTTTGAATGTGTGAATTAGTGAGAAGGGGGAGTTCCCTTTTATAAGAGGGGTGAGGGGCACCTTTGGAAAAGATAGAAATATTATTTTATAATTATTTCATATTCGGTTTATAATGGCTACAATGTAGATTATTAAAAGTATAAGGTGGGTAGGGGTCGAAATTATTTCAATAAATATATTTTATATAGGTTAGGATCATTATATTTACCATATCATTTTGTTTTAACTCTTAGTTATTTAGTTTTACATTTACCATGTCACTTTTTATTTTTAAAGTATATAGTTAATAAACCTACTATATATATCCAAGTGACACCCAAGTAGTCCATTAATGACAAAAATATCATGATATAAGTCTTTTGGCTAATCCTTAGATTTTTAATAATAGAATATCAATTAATAATATAATATTTGTTTCAAAAACTCATTTATGTCAATTTTGACAATATTCAATAATTGAATTTTTTAGTCTTAAAAACATTATTAATTCTAAAAAAATTCATTTAAGAAATACTATAATGTCATATTAACCAATAAAATTCATTTATTTCATAAAAACATTCAAATTATATTTATTTTAACATTTATTATACCAATTATTTGATTCTTTCATTAATAAGGAAAATACTGCATCATTATTGTATCAAAAATAATATTAATTATTAAATGTCTAAAAATTATAAATAAAATATAATTATGTAGGAAATATTTTTATGTTTATAATTAATATATATAGTCGAAAATCCAACATATATGACCCACTGTAAAAAAATTGCTAAAAGATATATGTTTATGTCGTTTTTTGTAATTATTTTAAATTAATTAATATAAAGTGTCCTTATCACCTAAAAGTGGCTCCATGGGGTCCCCAAATTGAACCAAGGATGCCCATGGTCGGACATGTATCAACCAATAATTATGGAAAACGTTTTAGGGTAATTTATTATTATTATTATATTAATTTTTTACCCTTATTTACCGGTTTTACCTTTTAACCATGGTAAATAAATATTTACCGAAAAACAATTATTAAAAATGACTAAAAATAATAGTTACCTCATTATACAATTTGGACATCAGGATTAAAAATACGGAATCCATTTTTAAAAATTACAAACACAGAAGTGGTAGAAAATTAATTTAAAATTAATTCCCATTTTTAAAAAAACGTGTTTTTATGAGATAATAACTATCAAAAGACTGACACTTGTTTATGTCCGGTTTAATTATGAAATTATGTCCAATGACAAAAATTGAATTAAATGGTAAAAATATATTCTAAATATACATTATAATCACTCAAATTCATAATTTATCACTGTTAATTATTTCGAATAAAAAAGTTGTTTTTAATTAAAATTTAGTAATTTTCACTATTCATCAAAATATAAAAGTTATCCGAAAAGTACCAAAATTTCACCCTAGGCTAATTTCGATATTCCAAATATGAAAATTAAGTCCATTTTGAAAGATAAAATTTTTAAAATTTCAAAATGTCTGTATTACTATTCATAATAGCTAGTATGATTGGTTGTTGTGTGTGTTAGAACTCGAAGTTGCGTACAACACACACTACTGTATTATTCAAAGAGAAGTGAACTGTGGAAGCTTGGGTTGTTATATTCTCCCCTCCTTTAATAAATTATGTCCTCTAAATTTTAAATTGTTCTTCAAAAATAAAAGGCTGAAAGTAGAAAATACCATTGTGGAAAACCCACATCAGAAATAAGGTTCATAAAATTTAGCTTAATAAGAGAGAAAAGGAAATGAAAAAGTCGCCACCAAATTATGATCTAGATATGGAGAAATTAGTGGTAATTAGAGACATATAATTGGAGGAAAAATGTAAATATTATTATAGAGTGATTGAGGTCATTAATCATAAACAAGTGTAAAATTGAGGGCCTTAAAGTGTTCAATCTACGGTGATTTAAAATATCATTTGTTCAACAAAACATAATTTATTAGGATAACCCATTTTTTATATACCTTTCCTAAATATTAAGAATTAATTTATAATAGAGAGGTATATATATATATATGTGACAAGTATATTTTCAACCTTCAACTAATTTCTCCCACAAACTCATATTTCACTCAAAAAGATAATAGAACACAAAATTATTATATTTATCCTATTCGTACAAGGTTCAAAATATTAAAACATACCATTTATATTGGGAAAAATATTTTTTAATAATAAGGTACTTCCTCTATGCTAGTGGTAGGTAATAAAGGAATGTTGCACTATGGTTGTGGGTTCGATTCCTGCAGCTTTGTCCGATGCGACGGGTTATCTCCCGACCTGCAGGTTGTCCTTTTCCTAAAACTATAGTATTATAATATCCCAAAAATAATTTTGAGAAATTATTTAACATTAAACCATACTATACAAATTTCAACATAATCCAATCCAACCTTTATAGTTATCCAAATTACTTCTATCCAAATTCTCTCTCTTAATGGTTTCTAAATTCCAAAATCAATTGTAACATCAGATTCCCCAAACAAAGTAATGATTCTTATTGTCACATACTAAAATTATGATTACCGTCATGATATTAAAACCATAATTAAAACAACAAGTATTGTAGTAAAATCCTTATATATATCACATTATCCTTATAGCAGAATATAATCCTTGAGTCCAAAAACACAAATACATTAATTATTCAACTTCATCAGTAGTAACATCATATGATTGGCCTTTCTCCCTTGGCCATTTCTGAGGTAAGTTTCCTTGACGCTTAGGGAATTCATTTCCATAATGCCCCATTTCTCTACAATTGTAGCGTTCAACATTGACATCCTCTTTCTTTTCCTTACAATCATGAGTCTGGTGACCTTTTTCTCCACATTTGTAACAAACTATCATTTCTTTTAGGCATGTATCGGGGTGTTTCTTACCACAATTATCACATAATGGAAAATCGTTATTTCCATTTTTCCCTTTATCTGTCTCTTTCTCCACTGTAATCTTCGTCTCTTTATTTACTTTGTTGTCATAAGACTTAGAGAACTCATTTTATGTTTTGATAGCACAAGAGACAATATCTTCGTACGATGAGAAGGACTGTGATACTAAAGCTCAACATATAAATGGTTTTAACCCATCAATGAAATGATTAATCTTAATTCTTGGGTTACGTAGATAATCTATAGTATTCCTCGCTATGCTTTAAAAGTTAGACTCAATCTTTTCCACATTCCCATCCTCTTTTTTCCTCAGACTCAGAAATTTCCTTTCCATATCTACTCAATGGTCACGAGGAATGTATTTTCCTAAGAAAATATCTTTGAACTCTTTTCATTCCATATTTGATACTTCATTATATTCCATTGTGTTTTGAATCAATGACCACCACTGATCAGCCTCTCTAGTGAGGCGATAAACTGAAATGATATCTTTCTCCCTTTCACTACTCCCCAAAGCCTAAAATATTTTTTTCTAGGGAACTAATCCATTGCTCAACTACCAATTGAATTGTACTCCCATTGAACATTGGTGTTTGTTGCCTCATGAATATTTCTAACATTGATCCTCCACACTCTGGATCCGAGAGCTCCATATAGGTAAGGTTATTATTCATAACCTAAGTGAGTTTTCCCAGTATGGTGATTAGCTGATCAGCACCAATTGCATTACCAGATCCACTATAATTATCTTGGGCATGAGGGAAATACCTACATGGAGTGCGTGCATTGCTATTGTTTCAATTCCTTCCACTAGGTTCCATTTCTAAACAATGGCATAAACTAGATCAGTTTATCATTCAAAATACCTAATTCCATCCTGGTAAAACACATTACATAAATTGAACTATTTATAGATATAATTCATAATCATAAAAAAAATGTTTTCATTGAGGAAGTATATACTCATAAACCCTTCATAATGGTTTGTAAAGAAAATTAGAATAATCCTAAGAATATCCCACATGAGTGTCGTAACCAAGAGTGCAACAAGGCCCGTTGTCGTGCGCCAGTTCCTGCTCGAGTCTAGCTCAAAGCGGTTTTTTCGGGTTTTACCCCTAGGTACATCTATTCCAGAGCTTCCTCTACCTGCTCGTATCCATATAGGGATGTATTGCTCAAAAAACTCACAAAATCTCTACAATACAAAAATTCTAGAAATTTATTCTATACTATTCCTCAAAATCCATCTTAGGTCTATGTGATCTAATCAGAGTTTGTCTAAATCTAGCTTCCATTGATTGTACTAAACTTCCTCTGATACTAACTGTAACACCCCGAACCCAGTTACCTAGAGTCGGTACATTATTATGTAACATCGGCATGATCTCAAAAGATAAAGTCTAGAAAAACCGATTATTTTAGTAGCCTAGGAATCACTAGATACATTCTGAAGGTTCACATTACATCATAATGTAAAAAACTACAATAATATAGTCTCCATAGTCCACACTCATATCCCCTTCAGACTATCCCTACAGGTCATTCATAAAATATTTCTTCACATCTTGGCAAAAATAAAACATATAAATGGGTGAGCTCAGATGATCTGTAAGGATAAAAATATATAATACGCTTTCCTAAATAAGCACAAACATATGAGGAAATGTATAACTAAAAAAAAGACATTAAAACATGAACTTCAGAATAATATGGAAAAGATAAAATGAAATAATGACATTTACTTATTCACATAGATATTATACCAGTCGAATAATCACATTTAATATCACTGACCACTTTCATAATGATGGAAATGCATAATGCCAAACTTTAATTTCTATGTCAAGGCCTCGTACCATGACCTAAGGGATAACTGTAACCAAAACCCAAACCGGAGAGACTCTCTAACCGGACTCCATCCCGGAGAGCCTCGGTATCCGGACTCCAATCCGGAGTGCCTCTAATAACCGAACACCAACTCGGAGTGCCTCTAATAACCGTACACCAACTCGGAGTGCCTCTAATAACCAGACACCAACCCGGAATGTCTCTAATAACTAGACACTAACCCGAAGGGATTACATTTACTAGTCCCCAACCCGGATCATACTAGTCCAACACATTCATCTTAAGAAGTGGAGGAAATATAACTTAATCATTCATAATAAAACTAGCACATGAAATGTAAATACACTATCAATAAATTATGAATGGTATAAAAATAACCCATCCACAGTCAAACATATCACAAAACCTTCAATACAATGTGGAAGTTTTGTATTATAATAAATCAAATTCAAATAAGCTTAAAATCCATCAAAGATGTTGACATAGATGAAATCAAAACTATTTTAGAGAAATATCTCCTTTTTTGAAATTATTTTAAAGTCACATAATTATAAAATAAAACATTTACTTTGAAAATATTCTTATATGATTGTATGGGAATCTTCTAAAATTTTATAGTGGAGGAAAATAGCTGCACCCACCGTATAGGTTAAAAAAAGACATTCTTACCTTAACTCTGTCGAAAAGGATAAAAAGGAACTTGTTTGGAAAACAAAGAAAATATTCCTTCATTAACATCTTATAAAAAAGTCGAGAAGAGTTAAAATGACATTAAACCATAGTCTATAATATAGTAATAATGATTTGAAATACTTTTTTTAAGAAACATGGATGTGGATGATAAAGAGATCCCAGTAGATAATTACGAATAAACAACCTCGGATAATGAAGAGATTGTGAAATATACCCTTACCAATTTCGTAACTTACGAAACATAAACCCCATGAAATAGTAATCGAACAGTGAATATGTAAATAAAAATAAATTAATGCTTATTACACAAAGAATTCAATTATGGGCAGTACATACACCACAAAAAAGGTAATAGTGGAAATATGGAACGAATCTCACTGGAATAAGGAGTGAGATGAAATCTCCATACCTTGTACTTTTCCTTGGTTGAGGGTAGGCCAACATCCTAAATAATGGAGAAATAATTGTTATTAAATTATACAAGAATAATATATGTTAAAATGTTATCATATATGATCTTTTAACATTTATTAATTAATAATATCTTAGTATTATTGTTGTTTCGGGTGTTAACTTACTCGTTTTATTTTATATGTTTTTTTACATAAGCCATGTTTGTTAGGGATATTTTGTATCTTATTCATATCTATAATGATATCAAGTCTTTAAACATTATTTTTAATCATCAAATGAGAATTATACTTGAATAGATGTGATGGAGAAAGAATCTCATCGCGTTCGTGGAGACGGAAGTCCGTACGTAAGCACGAGCGACAATATCACTCTTTTAAAATTAAAATAATATATAATTGGATATTATATCATATAATAAGAATCATTATCATGTTATATTTATTATTTAAAATAATTAAAAATCATTATTATACCAATCTAAATAATAATGTTTTGAATAACAATTACACCACGACGTGGAAACGGTAAGCTGTACGTACGCACGTATGGTGACATGTCATTCAAAGAATAGATGGAATACTGAATATGGTTGTACCATATTTATAATAACATCACAATATATAGATTATACTGGAGTTATTATTTTAGAATGTGAATAACAAAGAATGATGATGTTGAAGAAGAAAGGAACTTGAAAGAGGGTGGTGAAAACATTACATATTCTTCGGGTTCTTCCTTTTGATTTGATCAAAAGGGCTCCGTAGGATGGCTTTCAGATCAAACTAAGAAATCTAGGTTGAATTTAGTGATATTGAGAGGATATTTGGGCAGGTTTTGGCATATCCAAAAGACTTTTAATGTTTCAATTAGTGAGAACATGGAGTTCCCTTTTATAAGTGGGGTGAGGGGAACCTTTGGAAAATCAAGAAATAATGTTTATAATATATTCATATTCAGTTTCCAATAGCTAAAAAGTGGATTATTAAAAGTATAAGGTTGGTTTGGGTCGAAATACTTTCAACCAAGAGATTTTATACAGATTGGTTCATTATATTAACCATATATTTTAGTCATAACTCTTAGTTAATTAGTTTGACATTTACCATGTCACTTTTTATTTTTATATTATATAGTTAATAAACAAACTATATACATCCAAGAGTCCCCCAAGTGGTCCATTAACGATACACCTATCATGATATAAGTTGTTTTTCCAATCCTTAGATTTTTAGGAATAGAATATCAATTAATAATATAATATATGTTTTAAAAACTCATTTATGTCAATTTGTGACACTATTCAATAATTGTTTTTTTTTAAAGTCATAACAACATTATTAATTCGAATAAAATTCATTTATGAAAAAAATATAATATCATATTAACCAAAACAAATCATTGATTTAATCAAAATGATTAAATTATTTTTATTTTTATCATTTATAATAACAATTATTTGATTCTTTCATCAATATGGAAAATACTGCATCATTATTGTGTCATAAATAATATTAATTATTAAATGTCTAAAAATTTAAAATAAAATATCATTATGTAGGAAATATTTTAATCTCTCAAATTAATATTTATAGTCAAAAATCCAACATATATAACCCTATGTAAAAATTGTTTTTTAAATGATATATACTTATGTAATTTTTGTGTTTAATTTAACTTAATTAATATAAAGTGTCCTTATCACCGACAAGTGGCTCCATGGGCTCCCAAAATCGACCCAAAATGCCCATGTTCAGAAATGTATCATGAAATAAACTTATCACATGTTTTAGGGTAATTTATTATTAATATAATATTATTGTTTACCCTTATTTACCGCATTTACCTTATAACCGTGGTAAATAAAATATTTACCGATGTAATTATTCAAAATGTCTAAAAATAAAAGTTACCTATTTACAAAATTTGGAAATCTTGATTCAAATATTAAATCCATTTTTCCAAATTCAAAACACAGAAGTGGAAGAAATTAATTTAAAATTGATTTCCATTGTTAAAACAAAAATTGTGTTTTTAAGAGATAATAACTATCAAAAGATTGACACTTGTTTATGTCCAGTTTAATTAGAAAATTATGTCAAATGACCAACATTGTATTAAATGGTAAAAATATATTCTAAATATACTTTAAATCAACTCAAATTCATAATTTATCACTGTTAATTATTTCGATTAAAAAAGTTGTTATTAATTAAAATTTAGTAATTTTCACTATTCATAAAAATATAAAAGTTATCCGGAAAGTACCAAAATTTCACCCTAGGATAATTTAAATATTAATAATATAAAAATTAAGTCCATTTTGAAATATAAAATTAATAAAACTTCAAAATGTGGGCATTACTATTCATAACGGGTAGTTTGATTCGTTGTTGTGTGGGTTAGAACTCGAAGTTTCATACAACACACACTACTGTATTATTCGAAAGAAGGTGTACTGTGGAAGCTTGGGGTGTTACATAATAACACCAGTATCAAGTATACAAAATTTTATTATATTATTAATGTAATATCATTAGTCAATCTATTTTCTCATGTCCTCTTATTTAATGAAACAAATCTAATGTCCAAATTAGGGCAGATAGCCATCTTGAAGGATAATGAGATTTCATTATTTTTATAGCTTTCATGGATAAGAATTATTCTACAATTATCCATAAATAGGATTATAATAAATAACTTTTAACTTATTTAAAAATCATTAATTAATATATTGTAAGTATATAAAATAAAATTTTACAAATTCGCGATGGTTGTTAAAACAGTCAAAGCAATGTAAACAATTATCATTAATGTTTTGTAAAATTATCCATTCTTATGTCTGGATGAAATATGACATATATGACCAATAGAACATCTATATGTTAATTAATACCATATAGTCTAACTTCTGGAGTAATATTACCATTTTACAAGAACATCTATTAATATACACAAGTTAATCATCTATGAAAGCATAAATTGAATGCTCATAGAATAATAATTTTGATCATTATATCTCATTAAAATAACCTTAAATAAACATAAAAATATTATCATAAATAAATTATATTATTAAGTGCGTTTTAATTCTTTATTTTAAAAATCTAATTTTTTTATCCAAGACATTATGTGAAGGTGATGAATGAATTCAAATAAAAGAAAATGGTCTCTTTTATAAGAAACATCATTTTAAATTTTTACTGATTTATTTTAAAAAAAATTCACTTTCATGTATTGATTTTTAAAATAATATTTATGAATCTACATATATAGACATTAATGTTTTAAAAAATTTAATTTTTGAATTTATATCAAATTTTTTCAAAATGTATTCTATTTCAGGTTTATGTGATAAACATTATTTTATAAAAAAATATGTAAATTATTATCTTTAAAGAACATAAAATTAATGTTTTAATAAAATATATGTCTTGAAAAACAGTTCCTACTATCCTGAATCTTTATTTTTTAAAGGATCATTTACTATATTAAATGGTCAGCTTCAAATAAAATAAATTCCATTATTTATGTATTGGTTTTCAAATTTATTTGTTTCAAAATGAGATGATTATTTTATTCAAATAGGATTCATGAGGGATACATTCATGTTTTATGATTAGGTTATAATTATTTGGAATTTATTATGTTGATGAAAATATCTTTTAAAAATGTTGTGTGTTTCTGTGACAAACCTAGTATGGGCGGTCTGATTATTAAGAAATGATGTGTGGTTCCATGATAAAATTTGGATGGGTGGCTTCATTATAAAATCTTATGCATTGGGTACTATAGAGTCAGAGTTTGTAAATATTTTTACTCCATATTTAAGAGTGATATGTAAAATTATGTCCAATGTTACCTACTCAAATATTATATTTTTTCATATAATATATCAAGAAAATCATTTTGTTTAGAAATGGTAAGATAATAATATTTGATGATTGATGATTCCATTTTCTAGGTAAAAGGTATGTTTCAATGAATATTTTTCATTGGGATTCAATATAATAATAGTTTCTTTTATTATATTCCCCTTACTATGATTTTATGCTCATACGATGTGAGGAACTGCATTTCACATGATTAAATGGGTACTATTGAAAAAGATTTGATCATGTGAGAATTGTAATTATTTTTCATATTGAGAGAACATGATTTATTTTAATGAAAATTGTTCTATTAAAAAATTAGTATTATGTACATATGTTCGCTGATAATTTCTGGGTTTAATTTTTATGAATTTTTCATAATTCATTAAAACATTAAAACAAATTTATCTTTTAGAATGAATAAAATTGAATCCTAATTTAAAATAACAAGTAAATAAGATTTTTGAGGTCAGTTGTTTACAATTATAGTACCCTTAAGAATATGTATTATAAGAAAAGTCACTTAATAACTTCTTTACAAAGACATTGACTAGTCTTCTATCCTTATCATAAAATAATATCATAAGGTTATGTTTTGTAATCTATGTTTTAAAAAATTTATTTCCCTTTGTTTCTACCAAACATCACATTATACAAACTATAGTCACTCTAGTTTAGGTATCCTATAGATGGTAGATTATTTATCACATTCTCAAAAGATAAAATGAATAACATCCTAAAGGCCCAAAATTGTGCAGTATTCTTGATAAACATGATTCATAAATTCAATTTAGAAAACATTTATAACATAAATATAAAAATAATTTTCATCGTGGTCCTATTTTGTCCATTTCAGTATCCGTTTATATAAATAAAAATATCCATGTGTCATGGGTAAAAAAAATATCTGAAAGGGGTGATCCCAAATTCTTAGTAAGGTTAATTTTATTATGGATAAATTATTAATAAATGAGATGTAATGATTTTGGAAATCAAAATAAATGTAACATATGATATTTAATTAATAAAATGATCATATTATGGAATAATTATAAGATGATAAAATTATTTCATAAAAATAATTACACGAGCTTGAAAATAAACCATGTTTGTTCTAACAAATTTATTACTCACATAGAATAACCATAACCAAATTGATAATGATTGAATGTTTAATGCTATGAATCTAAAAAAATAAGATTCCTTATTCCAGGACACATAATATCATTGATTCCTTCTTCAAAAACATATATATAAGTGGGTAATACCTTAGTGATAACCTAATGTAATTTCCCTCATGAGAACATATAATGTATCATGGGTCTATGTAATTCTAAGACCATCCCATAAAAAATTTCTCAAATGAATTCCTTATATAAAAGGGGTGAATCATTATATACATAATCATTCAAATTTAAGAATCATACATATAAAGTTTAACAATTGACCAAATTAATAAATAATATCATAAAATATCTAATTTAAAATGAATATTATCAACATTATACATCCCTAGTTAATCATATTATAACAAATATATAGAAATTATAATTTTGGTATCATTGGATTCTATTCCTATTGAATCATAATAATATCATAGTAAGTCTTTTTAGATGGATAATAATTTTAAAATAACTCATGGAATGTCACTTGATGTAAACAACCATTCCATTAAAAATCACCAAATTTATTTTAAAATATAATATTCATAAAAAATTATCAAAATCCAATTCATTGAAAATCAATTTTTACAACAACAAAATTCATGAATATTTTGAAAAATATTTTATTAAATAATAACCTTATAATAATTAAATGGAATCATTATGTAAATGGATATCAGGATTTCTGGTAATTCTTTACTTTCCAAATACATTAAAAAGAAATTAATTTCTCACTATAAAATTGGCGGAAAGGCAAATGTTCTGAAATTGACAATATATTTCCTTCCAAAAAATATTATAAAAAGGTAAAAATGGGTAAAAATGTTTTTAAAAAATCAATTATATGATAATATAAAAATTGGGATTTTGTAAACCTTATTTTAGAAGACATGATTTTTTGACATAATAGAGAAATAAAGATTGATTTTCAAGAAAAAATTTTATTAATAATTTTATATTCCCAGGATATGAAAATAGTTTAATTAATTGAAAAATATAATTAATAACAATTTGATAAAAAAATATGATGATATTATTATATGAATTTCAAATAATTCCCCAAAGGAGTCTTAATAATAAAAAATCCCAAATAACTGTGGGATTTTGAAATAAACCCTTACCACTATTAAGTATTGACTCATTACCCCCAAGAAATTAATAACATCATTTGAAATAATAAATACCCTGGTCATAAATATATTCAATATATATCATATAATATAGGGAAATATAAACACCACATAAATGAAATAATATGTGAATATGTAATAAGTATCACAAAAGTAGAGAGATGAGAAACACTTACCTTGAGTCAGAAACTTCAGATGTATCGATGATATTTAATTTATATGTAAAAAATAACATATTTAGACATAATATGGTCAAAAGGTTCATTATTTAAACACATAATGAGTAATAATCAATAAATAAATAATATATTTGTTTGTAAATATAAATTCAAACCCCAATCTAGAATTATGTTTTTGAAAAAATATGTATATTACAATCTTGGACAAAGTAGGTTGTATATTCGCATCAGTATGTTTAAATTAATTTGTTTTCATTATAGAAATAAATTAATATTTTATATTGAAATAAAGAAACAAATATCATATATATAATATAATTTGTTTAAATATATTTATATATACAATCTGTGTGGTGTACTGATTGAAAGTGATTCACATCACATCATCAAGGCTATAGTCCCCACATATACAAATGACATTATTACTTTTTAGTGTATTAAAGATAATGATATAATATCTATTTAGAAAGATAAATAGATAACTAATATGAAAATTATGTAAATTATATAAAATTTATTTGGTAAATTTACAATTATTGTGTTCTATCTAAATCCTTAGTGATAAATAAAGATCATTGCTTCGTGATTTGGTATTCCATCGTACACACGAGCAACATTATCATATCCCATACAGAATTGATGGTAAAAAAGGTATAAATTTTATTATTACTCAATATGTATAATTATGTTATATAAATAATATATGAAAAGTAGTTACATCATAATAACAAACAATGAATGGTTGTAACTGAAAAACAAATGTCATTAATTCGCAATCTAGTAGATCTCCATACACACCAATAATGATTTTGAAACCCATTTAATGGAAGTGGATATGGTTGTAGGTTATGAACATTACATAACATCATCATATATTATATTATATACTGATGATATTATATCATTATATTTTAATTTCAATATAATGACATTGAGGGAAAAGTATAATAGAAATTCGCGATCTAGAACGTTTCACATTATTCGTGTATTCGTTATAGGTTCACATGCAAATCCTTCATAGGATGGATCTCTGTAAAAACATTATGACTATAGGATGATATGATGGATTTTTTGTGGTTTTTTGTTGGTAATTAGTGATCAGTAATGGATTTTTGGTATTATAAATAGAGCATAGGTGGTATGATTTTAGAATTGTGGATTGTGTTAGAGTTGTATTTTTCAAAAGAAAAATTGATACCCATGTTTTCTTCATAAAATGGTTCAAAAATGATTATAATTGAAACATAAGCATTAAAGGGTCATAATAATTCTAAATATTTTAATTGTGGATTGGAAATGCACATGCATTAAAATATTTTTAAATCATATTTTAATATGAAAAAATTTAAAATAAATTCAATTGAATTAATATATATATATATATATATATATAATTACATGAAGTTTACATTAAAATCATTTTAATATATAAATAATGTTTATAAATAATTGAAACAAAAATGACTTTTTCAATACAAATTTCATATTTTTCGTTATTCATTAAAAATTGTATCATCTTAGAAAAATCACAAAATTGATATCTAAAATAATTTTAATATTATAATTTTAAAAATAAATTTCTTTTTATAAAATAACTCACTAAATATAGTAATAATTGATTTTAAATTATGTGTACAATGAAAAACTAAACCGTACATTATAAAAAATATAGTTTTTAAGTGAACATTTTTTTATTTGAAATAATTATTATTTGATTTCTAGTAAATGCATAACCATTATATTCCTTATTCAGTTATTAAAAAGTATACATTTCAATTTAATTTCAGTGTTATAATGGTATCCTATATTATAGTTCATTAATGCTTGATATTACATGTTCTGCATGCTATTGACGAAATTAAATTTATTCTAACTAATATATATTGTAAAGTAATTGTGTGTTATATTATATTATAATATTTGGGTTTCATTTAAAAAATGTATAAAAAATGATTTTTATTATTTTCAAATCAATGTCTGTAATATCCATGGAGTTCATTTTTTCATGTTCTCTTATATTATTGATTAGATTCCACCATTAATACACATCACCATCTAAATGGTAAAAATCTAAAATAAATTTATCATTATTTGAATGTCATACGATAGATAATATATTTATATTCATGCTTATATATTTCAAAATAACTAGTGGATCACAATCCCAATTGAAATAATGTAGACATTTCCATAAAAATAACTCCACTAAATACCATTCCCTCGTGTCCTCATTTGGAATTCCAACATGTTTCATAGCAAGAGAATGATGTGTGATAAGGGAAATGATATTTTGAAATCAATCACCCTATAAAATTGGTTGATCCTAAAGAAAATCATTTTATTTTCCATCTCATTTAACATTAAACGAATATATTTAGGTTCCATCAATCCACTAAATAATATACAATAATAAACAATAATCATAACATGGAACACTAAAATCATGAAACATATCTTATAAAATGGATAAATAATGAGAAAATATTTTTAATCTAGGAAACCAAAGTATTTTTAGTTCATAATAACCATCCAAAATATTAATCCCTAGAAGTGGTATTTATTGACTGTCTTAAATTCAAAATCGTATCCCCCAAGTCTATGATACCATCTTGTCAGGATGGCCTATTTTTATACATATGGTAAATTTTGAGTCTATCTCAATACTCCATTTTCAATGTTATTATACTTGGGTACCTATGTGGTAGAGACATATTAACTTATATTATATATAAAGGGATTCCATTCCTTTCAAGTCACTGTCTCTATCCTTTAAAAAAATACCATGACAATTTCCAATACATCAACATGTCACTATAATAACCCTTAGATGTATGCCTTGAAATATATATCTAAATATTCCTAAGGATATTTCTAATTTTTTTATGATTCATGTTTCCAAATGATAACTAAAATAGTCCTCTAATACAAACTATATAAACCTATGATTTTTATGTAGATATTAAATCTTTTTTGAAGAATAATCAATAAATTAGACAAACAGAATCTTGGAGACTTAAATAGTTTAGTGTATTTTTTAGACAATGTACACAGTTAGTTAATTTGGTGAAATATCATTAAAATATCCCATAATGATCTTCCCTTAATTACTCTTCACAAAAAATTCCATACTTGAATCTTTTCATACAAACCAGGTGAAAAAACATATAAAAGGGTGCACTCATAGGCTCAGTATGGGTAAACGAGGGACATTTTTTAGTATAACATGAATTCAAGGGTAAGAGAACATGAGCATAAAATTTTAACACAGTAAAAGTAAAATAAAATAACATTATATTCAGTAATGTATTAATTATTGCTAGTTTATAAGAGACAAATCATATGCGAAATGAATAACATGATCTATAAGATAATGAAGTTTCTATATGATATAAGATTTTTGTGTACACATAATTACATAAAAAAATTTCCATAGTAGAAAAGGCTGACATCCAAGGTTATCAAAGAAGTTTTAGTTTAATCTTTAAACAAGGAGTGTTTTCATAGTTCACTTTTAAGACCATCATATCAGAAAAAGAACCTTATTGAACTCAGTTCACTCACAATTCCATTATTAACTATCTCCTAATATATACATCATAAACAAGTGTCATGTAGGGATATAGTTCCCACACATCACACTATGTAAATAATATATAAATTTTCTAATAGATCGTAAAAAATTTATAATATGATAACCAATGAAAAAAATGGGTTTCAAAATGATTTGATCTTATCATAAGCTGTTGTGAAGAGTGAGTCTAAATAGTCATTTAATTATTTCATTATATCATACCCCATATAAAAAATATGTGGGTGTCCTAATAATATTATCTTGGTATAACTCAGGGAAGAAAACAAAACATCAATTCAATATAAAAATAAATAATTCAAAAAATGAATATAAATGGTATGAATGGATTATATCATTGGTAATGTAGAAGCAACCTCAAAGGATGTCATCTTATTTGTAAATTTATTGTGAAACAACAATCAGTAGGAACATTTAATGGGGAATAATTTTTTTTTGAATATCACTTTTTAAAACATATCATTATAAATTATTTCTCAAATCCATTTCCATGAAAACAAAAATAAATATTATAATGAAATAATTAAAAATCATTTCATACATATCCTGATAAAATAATCCATTCCACATTGAATAGAAATTTTAAAGGACATAAATCAATTTTAAAATTATATTCTAATATAACCTGTGAATCATTTAATGGATGCTTTTAACGTTTTGTCCAATGGAAGTGGAATATTTTTTACTTTTTTATATGTTATAAAAAATATACCAGTCACATTATCAGTAAAAGATAAATGGTAATTATATAGAAAATGTCATTGAATTTATGTTAATTTTTTTTCAAATTTGAAAAATTTGAAAATATTTCTTTAATAATTAATTTGGGTATTGTAAAAAAATTGAAAATACTTTTTTAAGACACTATTTTGGAAGAAAATGGTTTTTCGACCATTGAGATAAATAATATTTATTTTCTAATATGTTTTATATTCACACTGATTCCTACATATAGGGGTAAAAATGATATTAAAACTTGAATTAATATAATATATATATATATGAGAAAAACAGAAATGAGTTTTCTTGGGATATTTATTAAATTATATCTTGTTTGTAAGAATAATCACACAAAAACTTGAAAAATGAGAATATTAAAACATAACATATTAGTTCACTTAAATCATAAACCCCATGAAATAATAAAATTAAATGAGAAGTTAAATATCATGAGAATAAATAAATTCATTATATTACTTTTCAATGGTTATTTATATACAAATCACAAAACATGGTAGGATTGTAACATAATATATATCTCAAGGGGGGAAAATTAAGCCACAAACACCTTATCCATTATGTATGATATGAACCATAAACCCCATGAAATATAAATACCAATATGGGTATGTAAATATAAATAATATTTAGGATAGTAATAATAAAATATATTCATGTCAGTGTACACACCACATAAAAAATAAGCAATGAATATGGAATGTATATCAAAAATGTAAAATGTGATCGATAAATCTCTTATCATGTTAATAATATATTGATTCCAAATCCCCAATAAATAATAAAATATAATTAAACATAAAATAAATTTTAATGTATGCTATTAGTGATAAAAAAATTAAAAGGTCCATTATATACACCACACAATATAAATGATGGGTGATTTTTTATACGTCTCCTAGAAATAAAAGAGGCTAGAAATCTAATAAATTAAGTATGAAATTACATCATACCCAATTGAAAATTTTACATAATAAGTATTAGTTAATTTTAAATATAATATAAAACTATAAATTTATAGTATACTATAGTTTATGAAATTTTAATAATTAATTACTGATTTATTTCAAATTTCATGTTAAAATCAAGTATGTGGTAATAACTGCTTTGTTTTTTCTAGGATTTGATTTTTTATTTTCGATCCTATGACATTGATCCTTGTTACATAAATATTATTATAATAATAAAAGAATAAAAATAGTATTTATATATAAATTTTAATATTAACACATATCATCAAAGATGGTTTTGTAAAATTTACAATGTCATGATCATAAAGATGGGAGGTTGTACTTATACATGAGTAACATTTCCATTTTTCAAAAATAACTATGGATTAGTAGTGATAAATATTTTAACATTATATAATGATATAAATATCAAATTTTATATTTAAATATTCTTTAACATATCATTCACGTGGTGTGTTGATGAATATAGAGAGTCACATTGCTTGCTAAAGGCAGCTCTCAATGCATAGAAAAAAGACTATATCAATTTTCATTGAGTGAAAATGAAAGATATAAAATGATATATTATATTTTATAAAGGGTTAATATTTAGTTCATTTATAAATATGTATTTTATATAAAATTTATTGTTTAATTTTATCATTATTATATTCTATGTAAAGAGTCCTTGAAAAATAAATTACATCGCTTCACGGGGTGGTTGTCTACTATACGTGTGAGAGAAATTATCATATACCAAGCATACCGAAATTTAAATAGTTATATATGATATAGTTACTCCATTTTTTTATTTATATTATAAATATCATATATATATATATATAAATTAAATCCACCATCATACCCAACTGTGATAGGTGGTAATGTAAAAAAAGAATGACATCAGTTCATGAGGTCGTAGTCCCCCTTACATATGAATGTTAATTGTGTAAACTATCTGATTGAACTGATGATGGTTTTAGATAATTAAATTATAATAATAACATATAATTATAGATATAATATAATGACTTAAATATATCATAATAATATAATAATAATAGAAATTGATCATTTATAATGAAAATATTGACCCCTATAAAATAAAAAGACTGTTAATGAAGTTATAGTTAAATCAATTTTTTATAAGTTAAATATTTTTCTGTTAAAATTTGATTCCAACAGACAATGGATTTATATTTTATAAATTATATAAAATATTTAGAATTCATTGCGTATGAATTATATAATAAGCCTCACCTTAATTTATCAATTATTGTTAAATTACATAGTAAATAAATTTAGTTATCTTAATATTAACAAAAAATGGTAAAAAGGGAAATATTGTTGTTATATAAAAAATATTAAAATAAAATTTATTTTTAGTGTGGAGTTTTGATTTACCACAAATTAAATTTAATCCATTATTTTTCTTTTTCATCACATGTGTTATGTGAGAACTCAAAATAGTTTTAACATTTTTATATTTATAAGAATAAAACTCCCTTACACTATAAAAAAGTATTCAGGACCCTGATTTCTACAGAACTATAAAGTCATTTTTATCATAAAATACATTAGAAAATAATGAACTATTATCCCTAACCAAACATTATCATCCTAAATTTAGTTATAATGAAATCAAAGAATGTTATTTGGTGAAAACTAAAAGGTGTTACCCATAAAAGGTAACATTCAACAACAATCACTACTATTTTATTTATTTTTAATATTATTTGATTATTCCAATTCCTTGACTACATAATAAAATAGTTGTCATAAATATAATAATATCATTTTATGTTATGTGTTAGAAATACATTTATTCACAATTTCATCAAATAGGAAAAAACATCGTTCTTATGTTTGAAAAACTATACTCTTGCAAAAAGTTGTTGCTCATTTTACTTTTTCCACCAATCATTGTTGGGTATTATGTTAAATAAATTTTGTATATGATATATATTATCATTATGTTTTCATAATTATTATATATTTTTTATATAACATATATCATTATGCTTTCCATTTTGTGTAAATACGATAACATCGTTTGGGAACGTATAGAGTACCGCCCCGTCAAAACGATGTGATACATTCACACATTACATGGAATGTATTAACGATGTTATTAATTAATAATAGGTTACATAAAAAACTTCAATATGATATTAATTATATTTATAAATTTCTATAAATATAGTATATCATTTTTATTATTACACTTTTCACACAATAAGAAAGTGATAACTTCGTTCGTGGGTGTCTGAACTACCGCCTCCTTGGTGAAATGTGAATAATTTCACATCAATTAAATTCTATATATCAGAATATATTTTCAAAATTAAATTGTATTTATGATATAATGATCATTATGGAATGATAATATTTCACTTACCTTCTTTCTATAGTGATCGTTGAATATTGGGAACATTACTTATGAATATGTATGACCTACAGTCTCAACGATTGAAACATTGTTTCATTTTATATAACCATAATTCATCATTTGATTTAATATCAGAATCTATTTATAAATTTTAAAGTTATTTGACATTTATTATTTTATATATGAATATATAATGATCTCTTTTACCATATTCGACATACCAAATACTTTTTTGACAAGTGTTCCGAATCTAGTTAATACATTCAACATAAAATTCATTTTCAAGTTGATTTATTAAACATTGTTAAAAGTGAAATAAAAGTAATAATAAACATGAAAAAGGTTATCAAAGTAGAGAATGATTAAAATATTATTATTATGGAATAAAATGATACACATGATAAGTAAAACTTAGCTATGGTATTTTTATCTCACTTTTTACATCTATATGATTAATGTCATATTAACCACATAATTATTTTTTTAGTTTGTGGACGAATAATTTTGGTATATGTTAAAATTAATAATTTCATATTCATGTATTTTAATGCTCTAATTTGATTTATCATAACCATAGGGATTTAACATTAAAATTATTGACGTGTTATAGTTATCTTGCAATCTTACTTTATTTTGAGATTGTTATCCGTATCATAAAACATCCTCTTTTTCATAATAATATTTAATTAAAAATAAATTTTCTTTATGATATACATATTCATATAAAATGGATATGATTATTTCCTACACATTGTACCATATTTAAATATGGTTTCACTATTAATGGTATTTCATTTATTTTGAAAGTATTGATGCATTCATATCCTTTACTTATATAGATAGTTGTTATGTCAATTTATTTATATATATAAATAAATTTTATGATATATAAGGAATGATTTTTACAAGAAGGTCCTGTGTTGGGGAATGTTAATTTTAAGCCCCTCATTATATAGGTAGTCTCACGAGACAAATTTATTTTGGAAATCCCTTCATTAATATAAATAACATGTTTTAAGTTATCTTGTGAACAGTCTTCAATGTACAGTTAATGATGGGTAAACCAAATTGTTTTGTAACTAATATATATTAAACCATATTTTAAAAGGGCTTTAAGTTAATGGTATCATGTTGATATGAAACATGAAGTCTAACGATTCAGCATGGACTTTATTTTATCTATTTTTATCCAATGTATTTTTACTATAAAAAGATTTTTTTGATGAATTTCATTATCAGATTATTATTTAAATTGAATTTGTGTTCTGTTTTTTTAACAATTCAAAATATATTCTGAACATTAACTAATTATTTAATCAACTGTACATTAACCTTACATCCCATTTTATCCCACCCTTATCTTTTCCCTTTTCCCTAGTGTATAGTGATATATTTTAGAATAATTTAAAAAATTCTTTGTATTTTATTTGTTTATTTATTATTTTGGTTTTTATTTCAAATTTAAATTTGGTACCATGAATGCATTATGTTTTCTAATACTTATAAACAGACATGTATTTGGAATTTTATTCCTTTTAATTATTACACTGTAATAATGTAAGGAAGTTTTTCTAGGATTCTGTGGTTAGATCTCTACAAAAGATGCAATGAATGACCTTATTTTTTCACAAAGATATTTTCCTCACATTCATTGATCCTATGGTATTTGGATATATTCAGTGTAAAAATGGATATATGCTTAGATAAAATTGATAAATACATAAAAAAACACTTGTAGAATCATTTTAACCGGTGAAAACTATTGTTCTCATTTTACATTTTATGCGTGTTCCATTAATAAATTACATCAATCATTGAATGATATAATAATAAAAAATAACATGAGATTAATTGAACCATGACTGTGAATATTTTTATATAAAACACACTTAGTGAATGTAACATTTTCAATCTCCTTCATTACTATCATTATCAAAATCCCTAAATATTTTTTATCACAATCCTATCCATTTTAATATTGAATAATATTCTCCCTAAATACCAAAACAAACACTCACTATAATCAATAATAAATTTATTAATTAAAAATTTAATGATATTAGGGTCATTGGTATGTCAAAATGGTCCCACTAAATATTCATAATGACCATACATTGTATATAATGTTTTCATTGGAATGAACTCTCTATTTACCCCCAATATTTTATATCAAGATTAAAGATGAATTGTAGAACAATATTGATTTCCACATAGTTGATCACAAAAGAAATCCATTAATTAATGTGGATCCTTATTTGTTATTGTGATCTCTTTATGTTCCTGATAATCAATGAAAATATAATTTGACCCATAAATCTACAAATAAAATAGTAAATGTTCACCAAAAATGGTTTTCAAATGCTGTATCAATCAATTGAAAATATTATTCATAGAGGGTACTCTATAATTATAGTGTCCAAATTCTATATATTCTGTATAGAGTATTTGAAATATTTATAATAGAAGATATCATTTCTATTTAAAACGCAACAACATGACTCTTGGGGATAATATGAATGTCTTTTTGAAATACATTAGCTTAATCGTGGCCCATAGTCATATCATCAATGTTGAATTCTCCCAACACATTTTTTTATAAAAATGAATGATAAATTGGATGTAAAATCCATATAACATTATAAACATTAATTGGATTTTCATATTCATCCTCAAAATAAAATTTGATCAGATGTTGATTCATAAAAATAAACAAGATCTCACATTCATCGTCATTTTTATGGTGTCCATATGGAGAAAGCCAACCCATATACAATATAACTAAAACTACATATTGACTGAGAACCAACGGTTTTTCAATAATAACATTCCCAAAAATGTTTATTAAAGAAGATATATAAATAAAATATGTGATCATCATAAAATAACGTTTTTTTGATAAATAAACTTATAATCATTGAGGTGGTGAAATGATACCGATATGAAATTATTTAGATATATTAGAGAAGGTAGATAATGAAAAAATAAAATAGTTCACGTCTTATAATAGATAGTTTGTATCCATTCAATATATCATAATTTTTATCCATTTTGGTGCTTGTGATCAGATGATATTTTTCTTTGTATCTTTGTTTAAGAGGTTTCTAGAGACAATATTCATTGTCAACCCTTATTTTCATGGACTCATTTAAATAAAATCCAAAAAAAATTAAAATATATCATGGGATTGGTTGTGGCATAGTTTTTTTAATTTTTTTACATTCCATTTAAATGGTGAGACTATTCAAATAACATCAACATTAATTTTCTTAATGAACATATTATTGACATTAAAAAAATGTAAAAAAATTAAGAAAATTTCAATGATGATTAAATCCATTATTAATTTATTATATAATTATAATTTTCTTTTCATAATGGGTTTTATTAGTCAAAATCTTTTTAAATTAATCCATTCCCAGTAAGTCAATAAAACAATAAAAATGTTGAGCGTCTCTAATTTCCATTTATAGGTTGATATAAAATATGAATATTTAATTAAAATAATTAAAGTGACTTATAACTAGTTATATTTAAAATAAACTCAGTCAACTTTTGAATTGATAATTTTTCATTCTAGTTTGATGAAATTACTCAAACCATACCTCAGATATATGATAAAATTTTCACCCTAAGTACTAATAGAATTAATAAAAATATTCTTTATTCATAGTAATTACCATTATATTTTCATGTGATTATTTTAAATAAAATAATTATTTAAAAATACATTTTGATTTCATTAATATATCATGAAAGTAACTTCCTCCTACAAACACATTATCTGGATAAGATTTTTTATTTAACAGAATCACAATCCATATGATACATGAAAAGAATATAATTCTCGTTATCTAATCATTAAAGAATATAGAACACATTTTTCATAACAAAGATCAATTGCTAAAAAATATATGGGTCATAGGAACCACTGGATGAAGGTTAAATATTCCACCTAAATAGGGTAAAAGTCTTGTTTCCCATTGTTTGGAAAATTATAATTTCAACACAATTCATCTTAGACATATATATTAATTTTTTTTATAATAAATGTCACATTTTTCATCCCATGTCCCATTTAAATTGATTATACTGGAGGATGTATATTTAATTGCTTTTTACATTCATTGAGGATGTAATTAATCCTATATCCAACCACTGAATAAACACAAAAATAATAATGTGGGAAACAATAATAACATTGTGAAATAATTAAATCATGAAAAAACATTTATAGGATCTCTAAATCATGAAATCATATTTTCAATCCATGAAATATTACACTAAACCTAGATTATTCGTGGTCATAATCACTTGAATTATGTCATATTGGATCAAAAAAATCTAAATCAACATAATCATTACAGTTGTGTTTTTTATCCATGTCTACACTCTTATTCATGCTCATCATACACATGTGACAAACATATTACAACCAAATTTTTCATATTCATATTTTTTACCCATAGGATCATCGTTTCCAAAACTATATAAATTTTATAGTCTCTATTTGTTGATTTATTTTATAAAATAACCAAACAATTTCTAAATTATATGATAATTTTTGTGTGAATATTTACTTAATTTTATCAAAAAGGTTTTGACCCTGGGTTTGTAACCCATATAATAAATAATAAACTAAACACAACAATTTTAAAAATAGAGGTGACTAAGACATAAAATACATTAGTATTTAAACTTTTTATATTAATATTCCATAAGTATCACAATTATAAACACCACATATCCATAAGTTATTGGATGTACTGCATATTATATAAACAAATAATTCATTTCTTGCTAGATATTTAATATAAATATAAAAATTCTTCCATCATTGTAAACATCTTTGATATTTCCAAAATATTTCTTAATATCCAAGGTAAAGGACTCATAAAAGTGTGTGATATAAAATTCTTTAAATGTTTAAACATAGGGATTATAAATTAATAATAATATACAAGAATAGTGTGTCTATAAGTATATGATATCATGATCCTAATATATACATTAGATGCCTAATATATTATAGATAATGAATCCTGATTTTGAAGAAACATGAATAATAATTTACAAATAATGATCCATTTGAATATAACATAATCTTAAGAAGATAATAATAAATCAAGCACATAATCATAACAAATAATTTTATTATTCAATTATCTCAATAGAGACTAGTATATTTTTAGGGTAGTTTTATAATTTATTTCAATATGTGATGTGTATTCCTTCATTGAATTATGAAGATGATTTTATAATAAAACTCATACAAAGTTATTCAAATATTTTAATGTCTCCATATATAATGGACCTAATTGTGTTTCTATAACTGAAGATAATTCATATAGAGATTGTAGGTAAAGGATGCATTAGGACCAATTCTTAACCATGGGGTGTGCATTATATTTTCATTAAAATGAATATCGGTCGATTGGAATATTCCTTGATTAAAATGAATATAACAGGATCATTATCAATAATATGTATCCACATCCACTTATTGATTATTAATTTTAAAAAATATATAGATGTTAATATTTATTAAATATTGATCTTAATTTTTCTATTCCATCAATTGAATTTCAAATGTGAATACATACATATGAAATCCATCGGTAAGAGGTACGAACAAAATGAATTAATAACGAAATCCTTTTGACATACAGAATACCGTAATATCATCATGGGGTAAATGAATGGTGAATAAAAATATTACCTTTATCAAATATTACTATTCATTAAAGATAATATTATTATTAACAATATGATAATGGGAGAGGAACAGATCACAATAGAATTGAGTTGATGAAACTAAGATGAAGAAAATATATTCTGAATTAATCAATTATTATTTTTATTTAAAAATAGAACATTCACGGTATATCGATTCAATGTAGAGGATATATCAGTAGATCTTTAAAAATAATATTTCAATAAAAAATAATCATATAAAAATATTTTTTTTACATAGGTTATATTATTGGGATTTCTAAATCTTATCAACGCTTTGTGATGAGCTTTTTATTTCTCTCTATTCTGCAAACTAAATTAACAGACAAGGGTGTAAAATGAATTTTTTAAATATCCTTTTTAATTTTGATAATAAATTTCATTCATCGTTTATATTTATTGATTTTTTACATAGTTATATTCATTATTAAAATATTAAGTCATTTTTAAATAAAATAAGTGATAGTTTTATTCTTATTAAAATACATTTCCTATAAGATTTTCATGAAATATTAATATTTAAATTATTTAAAATTTAAATTTTTCAAAATGAATTTATGTATTAATATCAGCATATCAATGTTACCATATTATAAAATATTATTATTTTGCATAGAATACTATTTTTTAGTGAAAGATGAAAAAACAATTTTTTTGTAATGAAATCATTTCCATTAATTATATAAAAGAAATTAAATATAAAAATCTGATCCTAATGTAATATAAGTATAAGTTAATTAAATATATATTAATTAGGGGTATATTTAACCATCTTCATTCATTATTATTTTATAAGATAGTTTTTGGTGTTTAAAAATTTGTTTTCCTAAAAACTGTTTTTAATTAATTTTTTGAGATTATATATAAATTAATTTCAATTAATTATCTAAAGTGAATAATGATAAATGGAATGAACTATTGGATTTATATGATCAATATTTTCAAATAAGTAAACTTATTTTTCATAAAATATTAATAGTATCCAATGTAAATTATATTACCATGGTAAAGTAAACATTAGCCAATTAGGTTTAAAAATAATGTGATAAGGCTCAAACATTATTCAAAAATATTAATTTAATTTATTATATGACTTTATGCATTTCATAATAATTATAAAATAACAAATACTACGTTTTTATTCATGTTATATTTTATTTGTATATTTTAAAAATTATTCATTAATAGAAATGAAAATATCAAAACATATATTTGAAATTAAACATATATTTTCAAAAAGGATAAAATAAATATTTTAAGGAAAATGAAAGTTTCTATTGAGAATAATGAAATTAAATTTATATCAAATAATAATAATTATTATTATTGATGAAATAATTTACTTGCATGCTTATGAAACACTATCAATATGTTTCTTAAAATAATAAAAAAATAATTTATGTAATTTGATAAACTGAAGAAGTATTAGTTTTTTGAGCTACATTGTCCCATTAATTTATATAGAGATATAAAATATTGGTTATATTATAAAATTTTATATTATAATTCCATTTTTATCATGATATATTTAATTTCAAATTTAATGAAATGTATAAAAAATGACCTTGATGATATTTTATAAAAAAAACATACTATAAAACTATATAAATTTCATAAAATTATTATCATAATCAATATTAATTATATTTGGGTGATAATATCCACAAGGGTATATTTATGATTCAATTTTCATTTAATTTTTTGTTAATTTACTCTGATATTGTAAACAAATCTATGTCACGGTATTTGTCAAAAGTCATTAAACATGTGAAAACAAATAGGTCAGTGTAAAAATCATCTAAACATAAAAAATTGTTATTTAATGATAAAATTTAATTTCATACTCTTCCAATTTTCTAAATATATATATTTTATATAATTCTTCTATTAATATTAAATATTATTAATTTAATAATTTGAGACATTCCAAAAGTTACACTCCAATCTCTTATAAAATTGATCCTCCTATCCTCAATTTATAAAACATGGTGGTCACTCTGGTTCATCAATGACATAACCAAATACAAGAAAAAACATACGAGACACCATTCCATGAATGCATTTTGTGTTATCATAATGATGTTTTCAAAAGATGTATATTTTTTAACCAAGAATTTTATTGTATTTTTTATTCTACATTATTAAAATCATATTAGAACATGTAAAATGTTGAATCTAGTTCGATTTAATATACTGAGGTTTAAATTTATTAATTTTTCAATCTATATATATTCCAACTTCCATTGAAATGGAAATGGAACTATTGTTCATTTGTACAATAGACTACTTCCAACAGATCCTACGGAATTCATTTTCCATAACTGCCACTCATGAGTTTTGGTAATGGTGGATTGAATATATAAATATGATATTCTTAAAATAGTTTTTATTATTTAATTATTATATATTATTTATTATATTAATGAGTTTTTTAATGAAAAATGATTCTATTATGCGTGCATACATGTTGATTAACACATTCACGAAGCGACATGATTCGTTTTCCATTATCACGTCACACAACTATATTATATAATTTTACTTCCATGAAAAATATAATATCTATGATATAATAATCATTCAATAATAGTCAAATAATACAAAACCTCTTTCAGTTACAATTTTTGAAAATTGAAATATTTATTCATGTGTACATAGTAATTACCATCTTTGTGATTCATAAAGAGATATATTTTTTAAATCCATATTTCATAGTTGTTTGTAAAAGAACAATTAAATCTAAAAAATAATTATTATTTAATCATCACAAAAATGGATATGTGAAAATAATGATCTATTTGAACCTATTCGTGCTACTATATTCATTATGGCCTTATGAGACACATACTGGGAAATCATCAGAGTTGAACATAATTGAATAAATAATTAAATATAACATGTTAATAAATAAAATTGTTGGAATTATAAAAATAAAAATATTTAGTATGTAATAATAAAATTACCTATGTTTTTTCTTAATGATAAATAAAATTCGTGGTGTTTCGGACTCAATATAAGGGGTGGTTTAACATAAAACATCATTTAAAAATTATTTAATGATTTATTTTGTAAATATTAATCATCTGTGTCTGATATAATTTAAATGTATAAATAGAATTATTATTTATTCTTAAATGGTTGATAATATTTATTTTTGACAATATTTTACATTTATTTGAGTGGATTAATGAAAAATATTTTTAACTATTTTCATATGATCCACTTTGGTATCTTTTTTCCAATCATTTAAATTTTTTATCTCTTTATTAAATGTGATATGAATAGAATTTTCAATATTCCTAAAATTTATTTTTACTATGGTTTACATTAGATGTTGCCATGTATATTCTATAATGATGTAATTTTGATAATATATTGTATTTTTTCAATCGGTATGATTTTTCAATGGAATTTGGAATTTCTACAAAAAAAAATCTGAAAATGGTGGGTGATTAGATTATGAGATAATAATTTAATTTCATGGGAGTAATAATGAAATGGAGTATGCATAAAAATGGTATTTTTATTCTATAATAATTCAGAATTATAAATGAGGATTGGGGTGCCTATTACCACTTATATGATGAGTGAGGCCAATAAGTCTTATATCACAAGTGACCCCAATATAGATTTTATGAATTGTGAACCCAATATATATCTCAAATGCTTTTGGTTATATTATTTTTCATCAATGGAATGAAGGTGGATATTAACCATGGTGGTTTACACTATGTATTGTTATAGTCATCAGTAATTTTAGACTGTGTCTTTAATATTATTCCATACGCTATATAATGTGTTTCTATTTTTGTTATTTGAATTTAATGGTTTTAATTAGAAATATTGTGCTAGTTGTTTCTGGTGAAAATGACTTAATTTATATCCTCTACTTATATAGTGATTATTGTAAATAATTTATTGGTATTCAATTTTTTCTCTTGTCTAATTGATTCCATATATTTATGTCCCATACTAGGGAATATTTTTTATAGTCCCCATTTGTAAAATATTTTTACAGGGATTATTAATGATTAAGAAAAAATATTAATTAAATTTAGATGTCAAGAATATTTTTAATCAAATAAAATATCATTAACAATAAATGTTTTATATTTCTATAAAAAATAATGACCAGTTAGAAGGGTCCTGTTTATAATATATGGTCTTGTTATGTATAAGTTTATCACTAATCCATTAAAATACTAAGAGTTAATGATCATTTATATGTAATAATGTTTATTAATTAATAAAAAATCTAATTTTGTAATACATTATGGCTATGGAATTAATGGTTATATTATATGAATTGTTTATTAATTATTATAGGTTTGGATAATTTAAATATAATACCGAAGATTGATTATGTTAAATGTTTCAGCTGTAATAAATAGAACATGTTTATTACCATGTTGCTTCGTCTTAGTTAAGTCAGTTTAGAATGGTTATCCCTCGAGAAAACATATATCATAGTGTTGGAAGTTATTGAAAAAAAATATCCTTCCAAAACAAAAACATTAAATGTTTGGAAATTTAACTTAATAGTTTATATCAATGATGTATTTTTATTCATATGAAATAAATTTTCATAGAGTCTTTATTAGAGATAAAATAAAATCTATTATAGTGGAAAATATTGATAGTTTGTAATTTTAGGAAACAACACACTATTAATTTTCATGGCACCTATGTATTGGTAGTTGAAGGATGGGCCAATTTTCTAGAAATCGTATTCAACATCACTGAATTATTAGAATGAATAAATATAACTCCATTCTTGTATCATTTCAATGGTGATTTTGAATATATGTGGTCATTTTTTATGAATAACAGAGAGGGAGATGGGATTTATACAAGAAAATTGGATACAATTATTAATATATTTTTATAGATATATATCAATAAGGTTTTTACCTCATCATGGTAAATCTATTCCTGAAATTGATATAAAGTGCCAAACTTTTAGCATCTATGTATGATGATAAATTTAAAAGAAATTTCTAGGTACACACTAAATTATATTTATAGGATATCGAATTAAAATTATTATATTTTAATCATGATTAAAATAACATATACAATGAGAATTTGATATATGAGAATATAAATGTTTTTTAAATAATTACTCAATTTAATAAGAAATTTTTAAAGGATTACTCTAATGGTTTTGTGGCTCATATTGATAGGAGATAGAAGGAGTCAATGCGGCGAGAAATATAAGATTAGTATACAATGAAATAATGAGGTAATATCCATGCATGTTAAATGTCCATAAATACCATTTCCAGTAATGATTAACAAGATCTAGAATGTTTTATTAGTGTGCTATGTTTTATTTTAAAACTTTTGTCAATAAAGAAGAGTATTGAATAATTCATGAATGGGGTAACTGATTGCTAGACAATTGTGAGATGTTTTAATTATAGTATGTTTTGTAATTGTGTTATAGCATTTCCTATGTTGGTTATTATGGATGTAAATCATCATAGTGTAATGTAATATGTTGTGGGAATATAATTTCCTATTACTGCAATTGGGGACTAGCTATATAATGAATTGTTGATTGGTATATTATTTATTTATTTGAGTTATAACAATTAATGTTATTTACACTTGATCTTAAAAATACAAAATTTATGAAGAATTTGGATGTAAAATTTTAATATCACATCATTAATAGAAGAATGAAAATTTTCTATAATCTTTATGAATACATTTTAAAACATCATATATTTATTATTTTCCTTCTATTAATAATAGAGGGATATTTTTTCAATAAAAACGCATTGACCTACCATTAATAGAGTTTAATAAAATTTTTCAAATAGATTGGATTTAATATTATCATTCTATTATAAATTAAATTTCTATTGAAGTTATAGTCAAATATTTCATATTTTTGATAACATATTAAGAATATGGGGGACTAATAAAAGATGGAAATGAATGTTACATGGATAATATTTAATAAATTAAATAATATTTTTAAATTAGTGATTTAAATTTAATGAATGAATATCTTTCTGTATTTATAGATAAATTGATATGTGTTATTCCCATTCATTATATTGAGATTTATATTGAATTATTATCAAATTCTACTATTATTTAAAAACCCACTTGTAAAATTTCACATGTAACAATTTTTCCCTGAAAATGATGTTGCAAGAGTTTATAGACATGTTTTCATTTTTTATAGTAATTCATTATGAGATTCTCATATATTATTTTTAAAATCATATATGGTTTAATTTGACATTACAGTGATTATAAAACTTAAAAAAAATTCATTATTCTTAAAAATATTTTTATACTTATATCAATGATCTGATTGATTAGGTATAAAAAATAGAATATTTTTCAATAATTTATCTCATGTTAGGGTAACATCTATTGAATGTGAAGGGGGATTATATTTTTATAGTCAATGAATCATATTATATATTGTAATTCTGTGATTTTAGATTTTTCATTAGGTTTTTTAATGCAAAAAATGATTTTATGCATCTTACAATTTGTGCTTTCAAGGTATATTTATATATGCTTTTGGATTTTGACTGATGATAGTGTAAAGAATATTAATAGCGATGAGGATAATTAAATAGACTAATATAAAAATTTGAAACCCCTAATTGAAAATAATATATTTAGAAAATTTATTAATTATGAATTTTGTAGGGGCAATTAAAATTCATCCAGAATACTTTTTAAAATGATGAGAATAATATTATCGTAATAAATCTAATATAGTTTATTAATTAAGATAATATACGTGTTTTTTAGAGAGTCATTGTTTTCATGGACTAAAATGTTACAACAATCCATTTGTTGAAAAAATTTCTCTATTATTTATCTCACTAAATACATTCACTAAAAATGTAGTTAGAATAAAATGGAGAGTGAGTATGAAGATTGTATCTAAGTATTAAGAAGATAATTCTTAAGTGCTATATTTTTTCCATTACACTGTAAAATAATGAATTTTTCAACATCTATGATGCTTTATTGAAGGTATATAGTTGTTTACTAAATTAGGATGACCTAGAAATTGCATATTATTGATGCCAATTGAAACCACAAGATATTAATTATACTAAAAAATATATAGGACTATATTTTATGGATTTTTCATTACGAAAATAGGTTAATCATTAGTATGGCATTATGTCTGATATTAATAATATTTATGAATTATTGAAGTATATATGGAGTAAAAAAGCATTGTACATGTGATAGGGAGGTGGATTGAACTAATTTAGGATTATGACTGCCAAATTTACCAATATATAGTAAAAAAACTTTTATTAATTCTATAATATAATGTTACATTAAAAAAATTAATGTGAAACTTTCATTAATAAATTTGGGTTTAAAATCTTATATATTTTGTATTTAAGAAAATAAACTATTTTTTAAGAGTTAGTAAAATCATCTCTGAATGAATGAATAAAGAGGGACATAAAAGGGATCATGTGTTATAGAAAAATATATAAATTATTAAGAATATTCAGTTTCCAGAGTTCAATGTTGTTAAACATAGTGTCCTCATATTTGATAAATTGTTCTATGTTCCGTTATATTTCCAATTTTTGGGTTAATTATTGAATGAATCTCTTCATTCCCCATTTTCCAAACCACATGGTTTCACTATGATATAAATAGACCCCCATGAGTATTAATGGTTGGATAAAAAATATACATTTTTAAATTTACTATGATCTATTTTTTCATTTTACTTGGTTACTAGAAAATTACTATTAATGATGGGGATAATTCAGCACTTTTCTGTGATAGAGTGGAAATGTGAAATTTTACACACTGTTTTCATGATACTATTACAAGAGTTATGTCATGGTAATAATTTTCATTGGGAAAATGTTGATGAACTGACTAAATGTTCACATTTCGTTCCAATTCTATATAATATTTATTTATATATTATATCTCAATTTTTCATAAATGAGATTGTAATTAAACATGTAGTTCACTTATCTATAGTATATGATAGTGTTCCATTGTATGATTATAATTTTCAAAAGGTCCTTCAAAAATCATTCGGTTTTAATATGAATTTATTTAAATATATTTACTCTAATTATGATGAAATTTCTTGGAGAAGGATTTAGAAAATTCAAAAAATTATGCAATATTCTTCACTAGATTTCTAGGGATGTTAATATCAGCATCTATCATTATATTATTATTGTTATAACAAAATTTTACATTATATTATATAGTTTAAATATTATGAGGAATTATTTATAAAATGGTGTGACATGGTTGGTTGTCAATATAATGTATGTGAATAAATTTTTGTTGGGTCTACAATTAATTGATAAAGTGGTTGATAAGGGAATAATAATTCTATTACATATTAGCACATGTAAAATTGGGTAAAACTATTATGTAGATAATATGAGAAAATATCATTCATTTTTTGTAGCTAATCATATTTTTACTAAATAATCAGAAATGAAACATATTATAAGTTTTTTTTAAAAGTAAAAAAAATAGTATTTTAATTAATATTTATACTGCCAAATCCATTTTTTAAATTTTCTAAAAATCTGGTTTAAGGGTAACCTATAACCTTACAAACAAAATTCCAATGTTTAAAAAGATCCACGTCACGGTACTAGATCTTACTGATTACCATAAAAATTTTCAAAATTCATACTTCAATTGAAATCATGACCAAACCAATGCCTCACTCCACGCGTCCACCTTGATTCACACCCCTGACATCCAGCGTCACCATCATCCCATCAGAGTAGGCCATCAAAAATAAGAATACCACCGAATTATAGAGGTGGGAACAAACTATCTTCAATCATCACCGGCAAAAAAACAACATCCGCTCCACAGAAAAAACAGACAACATCACAGAGCTCAAGCATGATCTAACAAACCACCAGATCTGCACCGAATCACGAATTCCAAAATTCAAACACATCTAAATCATATCTTGAACAAAATTAACCCAAAAAAACAACTACAGAGATTCACGAACATCTGAGAGCCACCATGAATGCAACCAAGGAAAACTTCCAAAGACACCACCCTAACCGCTGAAGAAGACCTCAACAGACCCTCAAAGCACTCAACCACGCAGGTGACTGCCTTCAAATGATGAGAAGCCACCACAGGCCAAACAACGAGCTAATAAGAACAAAACCATGAACGCTCCCAAAAGTATGTTGGCATCCGGTCTTTCACCAGTATATCTGAAACAACAGTGCTATAGAATCCCATAGCGCATCTCCATAGTAAGAGAGGAAGCGTTGAACCATCCTAGAGAGAAAAAAATAATCCGAAGAAAATCCACCACCGGAGGGAGGCGGTGATGGGATAAACCCTAGTGCAACCATCCCATCATGAACTCAACTAGAATAATCCTAAGGAAAACTGTCAACCGAGAAAAACATCACGAATAAAAAACGAATAAAAGACCTCCTCTCCATAAACCAGACTAGCTCTGTCATCATCCTTCAAGGGGACACCGATGCATTGTGACCAGCCGCGTAGTGCCATCATCCCGCCGCCGAGACGACACAGTTGATGGATTCTCAAGATTAGGCGGAAGGAGAGGGAAGGAACATGGGATAGAGGGAAACCCTAGTCGCCTTGGTAGGAGCTCTGAGACTCCACTTAAAGGCTAAAAAACTAATTAATATATATATAATCCTAGAGATTACATCATTTGTAACATATATAGTAGCCATTGCACCATGATTTTCTCAGGATAATAACGTGTTTCATGATTCATTGATATGAATATTTTTTTCAGAAAAATATCACGTTTTTATCCATAATATTTTTTTATTATGAAAAGAAACACAATTATGAGGACTTTACCGTGTTAATTCATGACCATTGCTATAAATTATTCTTGAACAAGGAAACATATCACGTTAAATTTTTTTGAAAAACCTACTATTTAAAAACAAACATGTGATTTTGAAAATGATATATAGAAAAAATATATTCAGTTGATTAGGTAGTTAAATATACATGGAAGGTTTCAATTTTCAAATGGGATTAAAAATTTTATAACATAAATAATTTCAATCTTCAATTTCAGATCTTATCTATAATTATGAATTATATTTTATATTTTGATATTCATAATACGAATATAGTGTTATTTATTAAATTTACGAAAGAAACTATATTAATATTTTTAATCAAATATTAATATATGTATTTATTTTAATGTTTAATTCCATATTATATAAATATAAGTTTCAAATAATATCATCATTTTGAAAATTGTTTTTTTTATTTTTTTAATAGTATTTTAATTTTTATTTTCTAAAAGGAATAAATTTTCTTTGAAAATATGAAAAACTATTTTTTTAACTACCATTAATTTTCATTAAATAAAATAGTTTATGTCACATTATGAAAATAATGTTTCATAAGTGTCCAATAATTATGAAAAAAAATTATTAATTTTATATGACATCATAAATATACAATATTGTGGAATAAGCGATTCTTTTTATTAAAAATAGGTTTTATTACGTTATAATTTTTCAAGGAATAATGTGATTTTAATTTCAAAATAATTTTTAAAACTTCATGAAATTGCATAATAAAAAATGAATTCCATATTTTGAATGAATATTAAAATAATTGGTAAAAAAGAAAATATAATTTTTGGTCAATATGATTAGTAACCAAAGTTAATGATGTTACCATGATTATACTAAAATATATCAATTAGGAATAAACCTATGTTTATAGTTAATATTGTTACCATGATAATTGTAAAATATATAAATTATGAATAAACATATGTTTATAAATATTTACAATAACTGATGAAATAATTATTTTATAATTATTATTTTATATTTCCCATAATCTTCCAAACATAAAAAATTATGACCACTTTTTCAATTTAGGATTAATTATGACCTTTAAAATGTTATAATTGGATCATTTTAAAAAAATTGACAACCTCAAATTTAAATTTTTTTTATTTGAAAAATTAGGGCTGAATTTTTTTAATGAAACATAAATATCATATTGATATTAATGGAATTATTTATTTGATAGTAATAAATTTCTAATATTTTGTGATGATGAATTTACCTCATATTCTAACACAATGGAACCATATTTCTTGGGAATGAAGTATAAAAATAAAGTATATAGTTTTGATAACTATATATGTAATATTTTTTGCATTATTTATAGTGTTTCATGAATTTAATAGATCTATATATCACGTTTGGTATTTTATATGAAATTATTTTCTAATATCATTGTCATTTTAATGAAATCTGAATTAATATTAAATTAAGAGTTCAAAATATGACATTAATGATATAATATAAAAATAATAATTTATTAATATAACTAAATTTCATTCATTAATTATATTGAAAAACTTAATTTGAAAGGGAATATAATAATAACCATTGTCTATTTGTGGACCACTAATCCTTTTATAGTATCTTTCTTGACATCTATACTTTAAAATAAATTCATCTCGAGGTAATTCATAAAATGATTAAAGGGGGTTAAAATTACAATATAACAGTGAAAATAAAACAAAAAAATATCAAAAATTTAATAGCTAATATGATATATATTCATTATAATTCTATCATAGAAATATATATTTTTGTTAAAGAAAATTAATAAAAACAATTTATATTGTTTTAATAAATTTATTAATTTAGAGAGTTCCATACCATAACATATAAAATTTGTTATCCTCTTATGGCACTATAATAACAGTTGAGAATTATAGGATGAAAAATAAATACATAAATATCTCTTGGTATAATATAAACATGTCATAGTTTTCATGGTTTTATTAAAATTCAATATTATGATGGAATTTGGATTAAATGTAAAGTGGTAGTGAAAAAAGGTTTATAGATCATAACTGAGTGTTTTAATTTATTTTTTTAATAAATCAACTCATATAAAACATTTATAAAATATTAACTTCATCATAATAAATATAATTAAATATAATTATGTTTTTATAAAATTATATATCCATTTAATCATTTTTTGAATGGTTTATGAATTCTTCATTCGGTTTTACCATGGAATACCACCTCGCAAATTGATTTAATTAATTTTCAATATCTCCCACTAATTTATGGATATAATTATAGATTAAATAAATTTATATAATTTTAATTTCATAATAATAATTATGTAATATTAATATATCAAATATTTTCTTATGATTCAATTAATTTAAAATGTTACTATAGTTCATGAATACATGTGGATTAGAACCTCTACAAAGCAATGTGATACAGTTTTCATCACAACATAACTTGGATGGTCTATATCTTTTTATTGAATGAGTGAATAATATTTTTATCATATAATCATAATTCTAAAAATTTATAATAAAATATACCTTAATTTCATAATGATCATTGATAAATTTAATTATTACTCATGTGTACATAGTACCTACCATATTTATGACTCAAGAATGGTTCATTTTCATAATCAATATTCATGGCTGATTTTAAATGTATAATTAATGTATTAAAATGAGTATTATGTCATTTATATTATTATATAGTTTGTAAAATAATGATCAATATTTCTATAATAAAAGAAATGTCATATTAGTCTTATGATCTTAATATGATCAAATCATCTACTGTAAATTTAATTGATTAAGTAATTAAATATAAAAAACAAATAATTAAAATAGAACACTAAAAATTCTAATTGTTTTGGGAAAATAAATAATTATATAAGACTATTATATGTGAAGATAAAAATGTATGTGATGATGCAGAGTAGAATTATAGGACATATTATGTTAATATATCATTCTAAAATGTTTCAAATATTTAATTTCTAGGTAAATTTTTATCATTTAAATGTTATTTTGCTTTATTCATGGAAATTACTATTTATAATTACATGGTTAATAAATATGGGTTTTACAATAATATAGATTATTTTCTATGTTATTAATAATTTATTTTCGTACAAGAATTTTTTACTTTATTTATCAAAGTGTAACTCTTCCCCTCATTTCACACCCCGATCCAATTTTCAATTTATGAACAGTTTCTAATGGGATTGTTCATTGAACTAGAAACACCCAATGGTTCTATATCTGAAAGGGAATGTTGTTCCAATTGTAGGAACCCATTGGTTGTTTTGACCAATGATGTTTAAGAAATAACATTGGTCTATAGGTTGGGAGGTTAGGCTCATCAAACCATTTTGGAGGGAATTTTTTCATAATCTAAGGACCTCTTATATATTATTTATATATTATTAAATCCTTCACTAATTCCCAATTATGAGGTTGATAATCCTCAGATTATGAATTAATTATTTATATGTGTGGAATTATGAATCATCAGAATGTATCTGTGGTTCTTCATCTATGGGGATATCTATATATCTCTGTGTTTTTTCATCAATTGTATCCTCTCATATACTAAATTGATATTACATGATCGCTATTTAGATTATTTTGGTTTTCTAGACACACAATGGGACACTATAGAGTTTATTGTCATCTATAGAGATAAAGGTAACTCTAGAGTTTATCATCTTCCTTGGAGATGACAATTGTTTTTATGTTGGGATCGAACCAACAGATGGTCTTCCTATATATCCTTGTGAACAAAATTAGATCCAATGTAGGATGGTTATACTTAATGGGGAAAATCATACCTCGTAATGTTTTCTAAGGATGACCCCAACATATAGTTTAATGTCATTTGAAATTATATCTAGGAGGAAGGTACCCAGTCAATGATTGTTGTGGCACTTATGTTTAATCCTCCAAAGGATCCTAGATGGGATATAAGTTTCCTTGAAAAATTAATACCTATTTGGAATATAGCCGAAAATAAAAAGGTTGATTTAGGCATTGGATTAAAATTATCAGTATTATTCCTACATATACCATTTTAATGGGGATAAAATCACACAAAATTCATTCATTCTTGTAGGTGAGTATAATCCTTTGAGAGGATTTTGTTGGGGCTTCTTCTTGAATAAGATGACCCATATATTGGGTCATGAGTAATTTTTTATCACATGGCAATTTGGTGGATTATTTGGGGCTTACACCTAAGGAGAAGGCCTATATGATGAATTTTGAGGCATATTATTAAGGCGGATGCCCTAATAAATGTTGGGTTATTATTTGGAATCACTATAAAGGAGGATATTCCATGAGGTCATTCCTTATATATGCATCATATATATCATTGTTAAGGCAAGAATTAGAGTTCTCATTATTTTATGAGTCTCACAGGGGACTATACTACAACGATAGGATTTAAATGGGGATTATTTCTAAATAGGATGCCCCTTATAAGGGACCTTGAGAGATTTATTGGCTCATGGTGATTTAGAGGCTTGTATAGGGAGTACACCAATGTAGGAGGCCTATATAATGAACATTGGGGATTACTCCAAAAGGGGATTCCCTAATTAATTGGCGGTAATGATTGGGACAATCATTTGAGGATGATTTCCTTTGAGAACATGTCATAGATAGGCATCCTCATATCCTGGTTATGAATGGAATAAAAGTTCTCATAGGTCAATGGTAGCAGATCGTGTGGATTCAATGATCACCTCTATCATTTTTTCACATGTGATTCAGGCTAGGTTTATGATATAATTAAAATTAGAAGATTTTGAAAAACACAAAACATACTTTTGGTATATAGTTTTTTTTTGATGAAATGGATAAAGGATTCTTCCTGAGGATGAACATTATATATATTTTTGGTACATACACTAAAATAGGATTACAATTTTTGGATTGGTTTGGACGTACTTCTATGCAGGATGAAAATTGTACTGGTTCATCCTAGCATAAGAGTTTGTTGATGTGGTTTATGTAGTTCATTGGGGTGTGTATCGACTCTGGGTACTTGAGGAATACAAGAGGAGAAACTAAAAACCTAACACGAGTGATGAACTAGGAGAATTATGTACACTCAAGGAATTTCTCAGAGCGTGGATGTGTATCTCAAATCATGATATTACAAAGGTGGATGTTATTTCTATGTAAGGTGAAACCCAAAATATAATCGACCTAACATTAAATGTTTTTGATGAAAATATCCCTTTTCTTGGGTTCGGTGATATAAGATAAGGTACCATCCTAGAGTCCTGATATCGATGGAATTAAATTATCCTGAGTGGGTGTACAGGGGAACAACCCATGTGGTATGGACTAACAGGATCACTTATGTGGGTTATGTAGCTGGGACGCATAGTTGGGTCATGCAAGTGGGTCTTGTAGGTAGGTTTTTCAGGTTTGGGTAATGTAAGTGGATCACCCAAGTGGATCATCCAAGAAGAAGATACATAGGTGCATGTCATTCTTGTGGGTCACTAGGGTACATATCACATAGTTATGTGTCACACGGGTTAGTTTTTGGGGGACTCAATTTGTTGAGGGAAACCCATTATAGGTCATGCAAGTAGAGATGAATTACTAGGGTGAGGGAGCTACATGACTTGAGCCCTCTCCAAGATTATTTATATGATATTTCATTCTTCCTTAAAAAATTTAAGGAGGGGAAATCTATTTATGGACCCTAGTTGACCTACACTGATGGGCCATCATGGATGACATGCACTATGATGCAATTTACATTATAATATTTTATTTCTTCCTTGATCCAAAACATTTTATCCATATGTTTGTTTGGGATGTACATCTAGTCAAATCAAAGATCTAGAAGATTTATATGCTTCTTAAAATGTGGAATACATAAAATATTCACATAGGAGTATGAAATATTTTATTTTGATGTGTCAAAAACCTTTTATTCCTCGATATGGGATATCCATAGCCTACACCATGAGGGTGGATCATTTCTCTTACTACTGATTGTGGGGAAGTCTTTTGGAACATTGAAATACAGCCTGCATATTCATCTAACATGGAGACATATCACTACTCAAACTCAACATTCATTTTTCTATGTGAGGGTCAAATCATGAATTATACATCATAGTGCATTAAAGGAATTTTTTGATGTCAATAATAACAAAATGTTTTCCTTCAAAGGATTAAGAATTAATTGAAATTACCACCATAATGAATTTTATTTAAACTTATACTTCATGTATGTTTTTCTATGGTTATTTCAAACTTAAAACTATTATATAATATTCAAATAACTATACATTTTTTTTGTTATCATGGGAATTGTTCCTTTCCCTATATTTATATGTGAAAATACAATTAGTTTTGAGTAGGGGTTCAAAACTATTTTTATAAAAACATTATTTTGAAAAGGATAAAGATTAATGCTTTTGATATTGTATGTGATAATTATAGATAATTATGTTTCATCTCAATAGAACTTATACGGTCGGTTAATATAAATTTTTTTATATCTGTGTTCTTGATATGGATTATGTGGTGGGAGAGGCCGATATATTTTACAATACATTGGGTAATATTCCTTGTATTACAAGAAATCATATAGGGAGGCATTAAGGGGTTTTTCGTATATTTCATAAACTAATATCTAATTATTAATAAAATTAGTTATAAATATAATTCAATATGATTCCTATAATAGTATTTACATTTAGGATATAGGATCAAAATGATTTTACAGAGAAAAGTATATTCATGTATCATGTGGATATGATTAATTTCATACCTTATAGAATATTGTGAAAAGGGAAAAAATTATTGGTTTTCATGTTTCTTAGTGGTTTAATGGATTTCCTCATTTGATGTATCATACATAGATTTTTATCTCACAATTAATTTTTAAAATTTTATATTATAGTTCAATGATGGGTAATAACAATTAATAATTCATTTAAATTTTTTTAATGATTTTCCATAAATTTTTTTTTATCTTAAATGATTTGTATTGTTGAAAAAATGTATATTAAGTAAAATTTTCCATTTATAATATATATTGTTTTTAATGGATTTATATAAAAATATATAAAAAAAAATTATTTATACTCAAAGTAATATAATGTGAATTCATGACAAAATTATCATGATTAAGTAATGTATTAAGGATTAGTCCATATACCCATAAACTAATAAATTACATGGTAATTTTGTGTAGAAAAAAGAGAATGTTGGAAAGTGAACCTATACTAACACTACCCAATAGTATATATGTGTTTGTGATATAAATTGATTATATAAGAAGGTCGTGAAAATTTTTATTATATATAATTTCTTGGTTATAGCTTATGAAACTCATAAATTAATGGTTCATAAGATGAATTGCAAAAATAATGGCATAGTTTTAATATTTTTAATTCATTATATTAATATTATATGTTTATTACAGTGCTCAATATATATATGAGAAATATAGTAATCATATATGAATGAAGTGTATATTCACCAAGAAAGTAATGAACCCATTCCAGAGAAAGAGGTTGAATTTGAATAAATAATATGGGTTCCCAATACAATACCATATAAGGAAGGAAAAACATTAGATGATGTGTTGAGTTGAATAGATCATCATTGATTTTCAGTGATGAAGATCACAAAAGCTCCAATATTTTTATATTCCCATAAGATGAAACTGAAGTAATTAAGAAAAGTGAAAATTATTATATTTATCAAATGTCTGATCAATATTCAATCTATTTCATGGTTATTGATTCATGTATGGGCGATGTATAAAGATAAAATATGGTAACATATCTTCCATTATTCAATCATAAATAAGATGGAAATATAAGGGTTTGGAAAAATTTAAATCTTTTAATTTTTCTAGAATTGACGAAGGAGCTACTGGTTGATGCTCATAGCTCATAATTATCAATAAATTAGTGATGTATGGAGAAGCATAAGGAATATAAGAACAATTAATAATAGGATAACAAAAAGTGAGATACTTTAGATTATGTATCATAGTTCATGATATGCCTATAATTAAAGGCTAAGTAGTATAAGGATAAAAGTATGATTCTACCATTAACCATTATATTATGATAATGGGAAAATGTCACCATTTATTTCATCATTGGACTCCCAAATTAATATAAATGGAATAATTATATTACATTAATGGTTTATCACCTTATGAATTGAGATAATTTCTTATCTATGCAAGAGTTTTTAACCCTTGTTCATGATCAAAGAATTTACATTAATATTTTGGTCATAATGAATGTATATAAAACATTATATTGAGTACCATCAAGACCCAAGGACTAAATCATGTTTTGGAGAAGTCCTTAGTATGCTCCGTATAAATTAAATTGTTTCATTACATCCTATAATCCTCAAAATGATGGTCAATATGATATAACAATTTAAATCACTAAGGATGTGATAAAATCCCACTACAAAAATTACTGTGTTTTTTGGGACCAAAATTAATATATTTTAAAATTCTCTTCAAAAAATATCATTCAAATAATATTGCTAATTTTTATTTATGAATCCCAATATAAATATTATAAAATTATAAAATTCAAGGAATAATAGAGAAACAAATATCTTGGGACCATATCTAGATGTTGATATGGAAGGGAGTATGAAATTCATTTGATATTAAATCTTTCTATATCAAAGTGAAAACAATTGATATGATTATTATATTTTTAAAGAACTAAAATACATATTTGGTGAGACTGAATTACTCTAAATTCATCCTTTTATTTGGCTTATATGAGAATCAAAATAAGTTGATGATGAACCCTTAGAATATTGGATCCCTGAAGAATATTGATCAAATATGACTTGTAAATTATCACTATGTGCTTCCGCTAATCATATCTCTTGTTCATGATGTGTTTGTATATAACATATAATAAAGAAAATACAAGATCATATAGATGTTCATAAGTTAGTTTTTATACCAGTATAATATGATAATTTCTAAGATGAACATTCAGTAAAATAACTAATTATAGGGTTAATATTCTATCTAACATGTATATCCTCATGTTTAATGTTCAATGGTGGAATCAAAAATTTGAGGAAGATGAATGATAACCAAATTATATAACTAACCAGAAGTATCAACCAAATAAAATGAAATTATATTATTTATATCATTAGTAATTTCATGTGTGTCCCTCCCATCACATATAAAATTTCACCTATTCTCCATCATTATTCAAAAATATTGAAACCACTTTTCCATCTCGGAATAGATAAAAAATCATTTCTTTATTTCCTTAATTCATGATCTCTAGATCTATCATATGACCATCCTATAATGTCATAAGGTGTAAAAGAATTATTATATATCAAAGAAGTGATAGTTTTCTTAAAAGAATCATTCAGTGTTTATATATTATTATTGTTCCTCAACAAATATTTTATTCATCCTCACATAATATATCTGGTATCTATAATATATTTAGTTGTTATTATTATTATGTTAAAACAATAATCCACATAGTTTAGGCCTACGGGTTATGTAATGGGATTTGGGCAATACATTTAGGCCTGCGGGTCGTGTAGTGGGCTAAATGCCCACTGGACCTTTGGGCTATGTAATGGGTCTCCCTCTACCCAGTTAAAAGAGGTCATTGCTTTGATTTGATAATAAATGATGCATCGGAACCAACATTTTATGAAAATACATGAGGACTATCTCCATCATCCATCTATGGGATATATTGTCTGAAATCTCTTTACATAGGTGGTTATTATAATGGATTCAAAAAATACATACTATATTTTTTATATAATGTTGATTATATGTAAGATAATTTATTTACATTATTTAATCACATCAATAAAAAAGTATAAAAATTAATTCTGATACGTCCTACTGTTCCACTGTTCCTCTCTAGGTCGATGTGGGAATGATGGAGCCAAAGGGGTTTTATGCCTTTCTATTAAGAAAATTTTAAGAATGATTGAACAATGTTGACGATGTTGGTTCTGGATTAGAGTTAGAGACATTTTTTAAGGGTGTAGCTTTCAGTGATGTGGTAATTGGTGACTATGATTGGTATTCTATTGGTATGTATTTTTTGTTGGCGGGTTTCGTAGCATGAAGGTAATGAAGATGACTCATTTTTTAAAATTCTCTTGACCTTAGTCCATTTGATACTCTACTCTTCTTCCAGAACTCCACAAATCTCATTAAAGTGGTGCAACACGGTGGGCCTCTTGAATCTTTGAGATGTGAGTTTGAGAGGTAAACTATAGGTTTTCATCAGTGGGGTCATCTTATTTGCTGGATATTTAGACAATGGAGATGAAAATATTTTTACAAGGTGAGTCGAAGGTGGTGGTTTATTGTGGGTGTTATGATGTTTAATCTGGTGGATTTGGGGATGAGATGGGTATTCTGTGATGAAGGGTTGCGACGACAGGGAGACCTATTCTTCTACCTCATTCTGGTCATTGATGACTCAATGGTTCAGGAAGCTTTAAATAATAGTGCAGTATCAGGTGCTCATCTCGTAGTTTGATGGAAGGTTCTGGCGGCTTCGTCGACAGTTCTGTGGCTTGGGCCGATAGAAATGGTTCCTTCATAGTGTGTGCAACAGAGGGTCATTATGAGGTTTAATGTTTGTTATTAAATTCATTATCAATTCTCTGTGGTTTATGTACTTTATATTTTTCTCCAGAATCACTCAATCAGTGATGTGGTTGTTAATGATGAGCAGTTTGGGGGTGTGGAAGCGGATTATAGTTGGAGAGAATATTTGGTGCCGATGACGTATGTCAGTGAATTTGCTGACAGTGGTGACATAGATGAAAATGAATGTGATTTCATGAGGTGAAGGCGGTGTGTGTGGAAAAAGGATAATTCCAGCATGTGGCGATTATTATTATATTTAAGGAGGTTCTTTTCTATGATAGTGAAGGATGGTGGTTTGTAGTTATGGGATGTGTAGATCCACGTGGCCCCCATATGGTGTTGCCTTTTGATATTTAAATTGTTTATGATGGTAATTTTTTTGGGCCTGGATTGTTGTTATAATTTTGTAGTAGACATGATTTGGTTTTGGCTTGGTTTTTTTGGGTTCACACTTCCCATTTAATGTATCTTTTGATAATATAAAAAATATTGATTAGATGAATGAATATGATGTAATATTCTATAAACAAACTATAAATGGAATTAAAATTAGTAACATGCTTCTTTTACAGAATCATAATAAATTTAATTTTCTATATTGTATGTTAATAGATCACACAAATGTTCTCAAAATTCAAGTAATTGTTTATGTTACAATTTTAGTATTTTAGGGGGTTTTATTCTAAATTTTAAGATGATGACTTAATATTATTTGTCTCTCAAAAATTTTATGTCATTTTTCTCCTCTTGTTATTTATGGAGATCACATTTTCTCTTTTATTTTCTTCTTTATTTACTAATAATTCAAAATAAATTAACGGATAATCAACTACATTCATTCTTTGGTTGTAAATAATTTTTAATCTATGACATTATTTTCAATTATATTTTTTCTTGATTTTTTTACTATTCTAAAATTATTAAATAATTAATTTTTTCCATTATTTATTTTCTATTAAACATTCAAAATAGATAATCTTGTCATTTTTTGAATGAGGTTATTTTTTCCAAAGGTTTGAACGAAATAATTTTAGAATTTTTACCATGGAAAATAATTTTCTCACCCTCATAACTACTCTTTTCATTGAATATTAAATTAAAATTATCCATAGTTAATTTAATAGTTAATTTATTTCCAAAAAAATGGATTTTTATATTTTAGAATATATATTTCAAAAAAAACTCTTATTTTCACCAAAAAAATATCTCGGTGATGTTTTTAATGTATTTTTATCTAACAAACCCTTAATGGATTTTTATATATTTCATTGTTGATATCATTCTAGGATACAATCATTGATTAATCTTGACATATTTTTTATATATGATAATGAAACCATAAACATTTTTCAGAGAATCATTTTATATCAAAAAAAACATATCCCCATGACGGTAGTGTGAGTAATTAAAAAATTATTATCTTTTTCACGATATCCAAAAATATATCCTCACATTAATCTATACATATATAGTTTACAAATTTCTATGGGAATATATTTATGAGTCTATATAGTAAAACAATTCTCAAAAAACCACAGTATTACTATTATAGTCTAAGAAAACAACACCATTACCAGGTAGTAGTTGGTTTGGGCCATTTAGCTTTTTTTCTCAAGAACTGTCCACATACATCATTTCTTGAGATCATGTTCGTAAAAAAATTATTGTATTCATTAAAAATTAACACTCACTAATCATATTGTAATGTTACTGCATCGTAAATGTTTCCATTTCAATCTATAGATTCTATTCATCTTCCACCATTGTCTTATAGTAAATTTACAAATCATAAATAAAAACTAACATAAATTTATTATGGTTGTCTCTAATTACTCTATTCATGAAATCCATGAAAATTCAAGGGGAATTAGTATGATTTATGTTAATTAATATGAATTCATAGATCCCATAACATGAATGGAATAGAGTCTTTTCAATATCTTAATTATTCACCTTTAGTTGATTATATCAGTAATTAAGATCCATCATTTATAGGTACTATGATCCTAATAGATGGTTGAAGAAGACTTCCATCCATGGATAACGTTACTTTTCATTATGGTGATTTTGATAATCTCTTATTAATCAATATATAGCTGGACAGATCCATTTATTTTCCTTGCAAAGATTACAAGTGTAGACCAAGGTGATAAACCAGGTTGTATGAACCCTTTGTATAAATGTTGTTTCATATACATAATTTACTATTACCATTTGATCACCAACATATAGTAGGGGTATTTAGATATATGATTTTCTCCTTGTATGAGATCTATTATGAAATATACCTTATGATATAGGGGATTTCTAGGTATCTCATTGGAAAAAAATCATTGTATTAAGTAGCAATGATAATTTTCACCATGTTGATAAATTCATTTGACTCCAACATTTAAAAAATGTATTCATATCCACATGGTTTCAGTACCCACACCATTGATGTATTTTCCAAAATAATGAAAAAATCATCCATTCATTTTTATTGGATAATTTCTTGGTTTTGATTATGGAAAAAAAATATTTCATTTCCCTTATATTTTGTGTGTTCTCTATATAATAAGAACTAATCTATTCCCAGTATAGTGATGAACTCAACAAATGAATGAATTATATGATTCAATTTAATAAATATAACACATACTGTAATAGGATAATAATTCCACATTTTGGAATCATTTATTTCACATGTCGAAGTTTTTAAAAATATCTCTTCAATCTGATATTGTATAATTGATTCAGAAGATATATCAAACATTAATGATATTAAGTAATTCATAGAACCATAATGAAAGAAGACTTTTTCCATTACTGAGTGAATATTAATTATTCCTTGTACATATTTACTTTGACAATAAAATTTACTAGCAGTTGTGGAATAATCATTCCCTTTATCATTTCCCATTAGTTGTAGCAGACGCTGATTAAACTCAAGGACATGTGCTTTAGTAAACTACCTTATATGTCGTAATTACGCCATATAGTCAAAGAATTATGAAAAATATGGTTGTTTAGGTGGATCCTTTTGTTCCTACATAATATTATAAAATTTCTTAATGTTTTATCAAAATTCATTAGCTAGGTGGCCTTCTCACCCTCATTTAAGGATTGATCTTTAACTTTTGATAAAATTTACATAATGTTTCTTCTAACATTTTTGACTTGTGGGAATTTTTATTAAAATTCATCTATTATCTTTTAGACAATGATATTGAAACTCCATTTATCTCTTCTTATCCAAATTTTTAAATGTCTATTCTAAAAAATCCATATCTACAATATGTTGACATAAAAATACATCTCAATAAATCCTTATGTTTCTAATAGAAACATCCTTTTGATGGTGTGGTTTTATTCTTGTAATGATTATATATATTTTGAAATTATTATTGATCACAGTAAATGATTCATGTCTTTTTTAAAGGCCATGAATTTCCATGTAAATTTCGTTTTTTAAATATATTAGAATTTTACAAGTCTGTGAAAATTGACAGCTTGTGATTCCGAGGGCCGATTGCCCATAATTAATTTCTGAACATTTGTTCAGGTACTTTTCGTAAACATGAGATCGTGTTTTTCTAAATTTTGAACCAGTGCTCAAAATTATAATATGAGGCCATCATTGAACTCACAGCGCTGGTTTTCTCTAAAGAAAACATTCACCTCAATGGGAGTTGGTCGAGGGTGAAAGTTACTTTTTGGGTTTTTCATGTAAATAATAAAATAAAATGTGAAAACCCCAAAAATTAAATTTCACCCACAACCAACTGTCTTCTAGGTGAAATTCTTCTAAAGCGAATACTGACACTGCGAGATCAATGGAGCCATCATAATTCAATTCTGAGCACCCGTTCAAAAGTTAGAAAAACCCGCTCTCCCGTTTACTAAACGTACCCAAAAAAAGTTCAGAAATTCATTCTGGGTACTCCAGGCCTCGAAATCACATGCCGTTAATTTTTTCGGACTTGTAAAATTTCCATATATTATATAAAAAATTACATTGAAATTATGGGTCATTACATTCTCCCCACCTCAGGGCTTTACATCCCCAAAAGACACAACTCATAACTAGGTGAACAAGTGGGGGTACTGAGAATGCATCTGATGCTCCCACTACCATGTGCTCTATTAGAGGTTCTCATGCTTCCAGCATATACCAACAAGAGATATCGAATGCCCACGAAGGACCTACTCATTTTGATCATCAATATCTACTAGAACATCTGTAAAAGTCTCCCCATTTTCAACATCCAAATCCCCATGGTCAATGATGTCAGAAGTATTGTGGACATATCTCCTAAGCTAGGATACGTGGAAGACGTCATGCACCCTGTGCAACTAAGATGGAAGAGCTATGCGTTATTGCACCTCTCCAACTCTGGTGAGGACCTGAAAAGGTCTGATGAACCTCAGATATAACTTTCCGCCTCATCCAAATATCCGAAAAACTCGTCGGGGTGAGACTCGTAGAAATATGTGTTCACCATCCTCTAACTCAATAGGTCTCCTTCTCCTATCAGCATACGACATCTTCATGCTTTGTCGAGTCTTCATCCTCTCCGTGATGATCTGGACCTTCTCTATGGTAGCTCGTACCATCTATGGTCCCACGAGTACTGACTCTCCTAGGTCAGTCCAGCACAAAGGTGACCTGCAGGGTCTCCCTTACTACACCTCAAAAGATGTCATCCCAATAATAGACTGATATCTGTTTTTGTATGAAAACTCTACCAACAACAAGTGATCCTCCAAACTGTGACCAAAGTTGAGGACACGTGCATGCAAAATGTCCTCGAGGATCTGAATTGTCCATTCAGTCTGGCTATCCATCTGAATATGGAAGGAGATTCTAAAATGAAGTTGCATCCTGGAATCCTTCTACAACCCCTTCCATAACCTCAAAGTAAAACGTGTATCATGATCGTAGATAATCATCGAGGGTACTCCATGTAACCGTACAATCTCCAACACATAGAGGCATCCAAAGCTCTATACGGAACCTTGGTCTCTGATTGGTAAAAAGTGGGCCGACATGTTGAGTCGGTCGAAGATCACCAAAATCAAGTCATGACCTCTGGATGTAAATGGAATTCCTATCACAAAGTCCATGGATATCCCATCTCACTTACACTCTCGAACAAATAAAGGCTTAACCAAACCGGTTGGTACCGAATGATCCACCTTAGCCCTATGGATATATGAGCATGTCGAGCTTCATAGTCAACTTCCCCACATTGCGCCTCACTGACTCACTAAATAAGTGGGGAGTGAATGTAAGAGACTTTAAAAAAAACTACTTCATCTTGATCCGCAAAGGATATCTGCAAGGCGGCCAGCTGCACCATCACCTCACCTACCAGCTGTATACTAAACCTCCTTCTGATTTCATCTCCAACAACATTCCCCTTCCTAAGAGTATAGACTATATCAATGTCATAGTCCTAGAGGAACTCAAGACAATTTCATTTTTCATGGTTCAGGTCCGAATGAGAGAAGTTATACCTGAGACTCTTGTAGTCTGAGTAGACAAAAAAGTGTTCAGCCATCAGATAGTGTCGCGAAAACTTCAAGGCAAAGACCAATATGGATAACTCCATGTCATGGGTAGCATAGTTATGCTCAATTTGTCTTTGTTGTCGATAACCATATGTGATCACTTCATGATCATGAATCAGGACACATCCGAGTCTAGTCCCTGATGCATCGCAGTAGACTACGTACCTTACGACCTCCTATGGAGTCTAAAGATGGGGGGCACTAGTCCGCCTCTGCCTTAGCTCTTGAAAACTCCACAGGAATCTCTCCGACCACACGAAGGGTTTCCCCTTCTTTGTCAATGCAGATAGTGGTGCTGCAACTATGGATATATCTGGCACAAACTACCAGTAATATCTAGAAAAACCCAGGATGCTTCTACCCCCATCACACTCCTATGTGGTTCTGAAGGAAGTACTGCCTCAATATTTGATGGATCCACTGCTACTCCAGCCTCTGATATGAAATGCCCCAGAAAGTGAACCTCTCTGATCCAAAACTGGAAATCGAGAGCTTACTATAAAGCTGGTGCTCTATAAGTATGTCCATTACCACCTACAAATGATAGGCATGCTCCTCCTTAGTAGCCGAGTATATCAGAATGTCATCAATGAAGACTACTACAAAGCGATCAGGGTATGGCTGAAAAATCTTGTTCATTTGTCCCATGAACACTGTTAGAGAGTTGGTTACACCAAATGGCCTTACCAAGTACTTGTAATGGTTCTACTAACATTTGAATGTCATCTTCTGTACATCCTTGTCTCATACTCTAAGATGGTGATAACCTGATCTGAGGTAAATCGTCTAGAACCGCCGTGCTCCCTTCAACTGATCAAAGAGGTCATCAATCCTCATGTGTGGGTACTTATTCATCATGGTAACCTGGTTCAGGTTCCCATATTCGACCCAAAGTCTTAGGCTCCCATCTGCCTTATTGGAGAACAAAATCGGGGCTACCCAAGGTAAAACACTGGTCCAAATGAATCCCTTCTCCTGCAAGTCCTCCAGCTATACTTGTAGCCCACGAGACTCCACGGGAGACATATTATATGATGGTGTAGATATCGGTGTCATCCTGAGGTAAAATTCAATGTAAAATTCCACCTATCTACAAGGAGGTAGACCCAGAACATCATCAGGGAAGACATCCACATACTGGTCCTCCAATATAGTATAGCTCAGAGTCTCCACATCAACCACTCTGAGGGTAAGGCTAGCCAACTGATCAGTTATTGGAAGCACCCTACTCCGGGTAAGTCCACAGTTTGCTGAAAAGGCTCCCTTCTGACCAGTGATCGTCAACCCGGTCCCATTCCTATAGACACATCATACTTTACACCTAATAAAGTCTATCTGATCATAGACTGTAGATAACCAGTCCATACCGACGATGACATTGTAATGCCTCGACGCCGCTAATTGGAGATCCTATCTAAATATCTATCCTCTTAGAGTAATCTCACACATCAGGAACTAGTGTGTAATTTTCGAATCTGATCCTATATGTGTATCTAGCCGTAAGTGTCAAGTCAACAACTCCATTGGAATCTCCGAGCTCTGAACGAGGTAAGTGGAAATAAAATAATGACAAGCACCTATGTTAATAAATACTTCAACTAAGGTGGAGTAGACACAGATAATATCTCATAACATCTCCGGAGCTCCATGATCGTAAGCCTCAGATGCCTGGAGATGAGCTCTCCCCTATCCACCTATTCCATGCAGTCAGGGTGGACCTCCTGGTGGTGGTGACAGTATCATCTTGAATCATCATCCACCACTAGCTTCACGTCCTCCTCCTCTTCCACATCAGCCTGCTCCCTACGGACCTCCTCAGTTGAATCTCTATCTCTTCCAGGGAGTTCATTCGACCGTCTGGTGGTTATCCGTATGGCGGGTCGGACAGTCACGAGTCATGTGACACTACCTTCCACATGAGTAACACTACATGATAATTTCCTATCTGGTTCTGCCTCGGGTTCCCCACACAACCAATCAAGAGTCATGAGGTCGTCCACCTATAGGTCTAGTACTCTTGGACATATGTGATGTCTGGCTACTGCCAGCTGTAAAAGACTCTGCTACGTGAGGACTGGTGGTGGGTCTCACTACTAGTGACTGCTCAGCAAGAAAACTCTTTACCAAGAGGGATATCTCCAACACGCCCACCTACGTCAGGATGTTGAGTGAGATCATCGAAGCCTTGATCTCCCGCATAAGCCCCAAATCAAAGGTTTGGGCCCTGATGAATGGGTCATGAATCATATTTGTGGAGTTACAAGAGAGTTCTGTGAACCTTTCTGAGTACTTAGCTACAGTCATGTGGATCTGCTGCAAATATATTAGCTCCTGCATACATACTGTACGATGATTTTCTGGAAGACATTCTTCCGTTAACAGCTTCTCGAAGTTTTCCCAGAGAAGCGTCACCTCGTCCTGAACCTGGAGCATCCAACTCCACCATCTGCATGTTTCTGCCGATAGAAGGATGGTGTAAAGGATCACCATGTGATATGTTGGTGTCCATACGAGTCGGAAGACTCTCACCATAGCCTCCAGCCAACCCTCTACCGTATGTGGGTCCGTATCTCCCACGAACATGGGTGGCCTCTAGCACTGGAACTCCTACAATGCGCTCAAGGGGTATGTACTCTCTTATTCTGGGGTTGGTGACGTCGATGGCCCAATAGGTAATGGTACCACTGGTGCCTCTGATGTAAGTGGGCCCCCCACCGAGCCCTCATTGCTCGATGGTCTATCAGTGCGTACAACTGTTGGAATCATAGCTAGTTGTCTGTGTGGAGGCATTTTGAAAAAAAAATACAGGTGCGCCACAACCAATAAGATATACCTAGTGAGCTGTCTCAAAAATATCACAAAGGAAACTCTTGAATGTACACACGCAACCAGTGTTTTTGTGCACTGAGTCGAAAATTAGATGTCAGGGTCTTGGTGTATGGATATGTTAGCTGCAACACCAACACTATATTCCCTAAACTAATAATCATGCTCATAACACTTAACACTATTTCCATTAAAAGAATGACAAGAGTCAAATGTTCTATGGTAAAACCGACTCCTCTAATACCAATTTTAACAAATATATCCTGATGACAGTACAACCACCCTGCCTTAACATGTTCGTTAGGTGCTGACCCATAAGGTACAACCAGCTACCCCGCAAACACATGGCCCCCAACATGCAGCCCACCGACGTGCCCGAACGGGTCATCCAATGGTAACTGGTGGGAGAAGACCTAATGACCATGTTAAGGTTGGTTGGTTGTGTTGTCACTAGGACAAAATTGTAACTATTGTTTCCCAGTGATAGCATAACCACCCCCTTAACATGGTCGTCGGGTCTTGGCCCACCAGGTACCATCGGTTGCCCCGCAGACAGGTGGCCCCCACCATGGGGCCCACCCACATACCCGAACGGGTCATTTTATTAATGATATCCCCCACAGGCCAACACATTTCATTTTCATTGTGCTTTTTCCTCACTCACACGCACCTTGGAAACTTCCTAGAAGGACACCCATCCTGATCGCTACTCCTGACCAAGCACACATAACTGTGGAGTTCTAATCAGACATGATACCAAAAAAGAAGGTTCACCTTGTTGACATGAGTCACAGCACTTATTCATTTAAGCCATTATTATTGGGGGGTGTTATAACCCCCCCCCCCCCCCCCCCTTATAGCACAACATCTTCATTGTGGGCCCTACATCTCTACACAGGCAGTGCACTACACTTAAGGGTGGGTACCACCTCTAATACCAAATGTAACAATTATGTTTAGGTGACAACACATACACCCTTCCATAAAATGGTTTTTGGGTTCTATCCCACCATGTACCATTAGATGACCCGTTCGGGCACGTGGGTGGGACCTATAGTGGGGGCCACATGTCTGTGGGGAAACTGGTGGTACCCGGTGGTCCAAGACCTGACGACCTTGTTAAAGCGGGGTGGTTGTGCTCTCACTAGGATGCAGTTGTTAAAATTTGTATCAGAGGTGGTACCCAGCCATAAGTGTTGGGAACTGCCACGTCACACAAAGGTAGTGGCTCTGTCACATCCCACATAGGTGCTTCTCACTAACCTTAGAGGAGGAGTTCTTCAGTAGTTGAGGCATTCGACGCTATGACTGGGGATGTTACTTGTTACTACCCCTAAAATAAATCCTACTGGGAGGTGATTCTATACCTCTATGTTTTCTCCTGACTGAGATGGATTACATGATAACTTAGGTATATGCATGGGCGTATACCTAATTAAGGTTATCTATTTTTTCATTAGTTTTTATTTATCCGTGGTGGATTTTGTGAGACCCTGAGAGTCTTGGGGTCCCTAATAAGTATCGTTATACTCACCCCTTCACGGGCTATACCCGCACCTTATTTTTTTGGGTGTAGATGAGGGACAACGCTGACTGAGGTAGAGAGTACTAGGACTGGACAATATATGGAGGTGGACCATATGACATGTATCTATGTAGAGAAGAAAGGTGGACGTGGAGTGTTGAGGAGGTGATATGTACCCACCCTTCAGATAGGAACCTCCGAGGATGATCCAACAGATTCTTTTCACCTATAAGTCTTCTTGTAATTTATAGTTTTCCTTGTACTTTCTGGTTGGGCTTTTATTCTGGCCCCTTTTTACTTTCAACACTATTTTGGTTATACAATTTTATTGTGTTCGTATCTTTCTGTGTGCTTTGTTATGTGAGTTTATAGGTTATAAATTCATTGCCTTCCCATTTTTAGGGAATGCACCTTCTTGTGCAAGTCACCATCCCCAGGCTTACGGAAGGTGGACTTGGGGTAGTCATCTAACGAGCCACAAAATACCCAGCCTTATATTGTGATAGGTTCTCATTCCATTTTATTAAACCTTATTAATTATATCTAAATATTTTTTCAATGTGTTCTGGAAAAATAATCATTAGGAATATTTTTATTTCATCCCACTCCATCGAATCTATCTCATCTTTCATATTTGTGTTATTTATCTATTCCCACCATTGATCAGCCTATAAATCTAGAAGATATATAGAAAGCGTGAACTTATTATTCTCATAACCATGGAATATAGAAAATATATTATCCAGTGATCTAACTCTCTATTCTATGATAAGTTGATTTGTAGATCCTTGAAACATTGGTGTTCCCTTTTGTATAAAATACACAATGGATATTTGATCCTTCTTAGGTGATGTTTAACATTCCACCTGGTTCATGTTTTTATTGGTTCCCTATATGAACTTGGTAAGAATCTCCATGATGTTTTGACCCCCATATCTTATTGCATTTCGTATTTCATTTGGGAAATTGTCGAATTGACCCTCAAATTGGATGTTGTCAAATTTTATCCTAGTTCAAATCATTTTCTATAATACTCATTGTTTGAATGAAACAGACACAAATAATGAATGAATTTATAATTTATTTTTTTAATGAAATTATTTCTAAAAGCATACATTATGGGATCCCTATGATTATCCTTTTCTCTAAAAAAATTCATTGATAGTTACAAAGAGATAAAATTATATTAACGGTTGTCATAATGCATTCAAGAAATAATTATAAAATAAACACAACCATATATAAGATACCAAATATAGATAACATTCTTTTTAATACATCACAATTACATTGTATTTGTCGTAATATTACATAATAGTTATATACTTTATGATTTAAAGGCATAAAATCATTTGAAAATTAGAAAAACACATAACAGTATACATGATAATACATTAAAATTATGTTAATAATTAGTCTTTATATTTTGTAAAGATCATGTTTTCATTATTAAAATTTGAAACCTATTGATATATAGTAATGAAACTGGTGAGTTTGAATCCCAATACGAGAAAAAATAATGGACATGAATCATTATAATACGTGTGATCATAATCGTCATCATCATGTCATATTCATATGATCATCATCATAATAAGGAGAGAAGCATTTGTTAATTTCAAGAAATTTTTATATTCATAATATTGAAACAACCTTTCATAGTGATCAAATAAAATACATAGGGTTGATTAAAGCTACCATTATTTTTATGCAGAGAATATGTTTATAATCAATATGGAATCAATGTTAACAAATATAGCATCATTTTCGTTCATATTACACATTATCTCCAAAGATAAATCACATTAAACAACACATTAGAGGTCTATATAATTAATGGCCCTATGATCACATTATAATATTCACAGAATAATGAATGTCATAGAGAATGAATAACAATCACAATAATTAAATATCCCATTGAAATGAATTGTTTTCATAGGGATTCCCTAATGAATAATTTATTGAATAAAATTTGGGATAAAAAATGAATAAGGGAAAAATATTTTTCATAAACATTATCATTCATGAATGAATAAGAAATAACTCCAGAGTAGTAAAACATGTGTTTTTCAAAGAAATATAATTCTGTAATGTATTTTTATTTGGAATAAAAATAAAGGTTCAAACAGGTTTATATATTAATTTATAGAGTTGAATAATGAAATTATTTTAAAATAACAATAATGTAATATTCATATTGAAATTAATGTTAAGGAGGTAATACCCAAATAAAGGGAATATAGATCAAGAATCACTTTACCTTATGTTCCTTTTTATTCCACAACATTTTCAACTCTTGAATAATAAATATATATTTATTAAAACCTTTATCTAAAAGTGTATTATATTCATTTTGTAACTCTTTAAAAGTTATAATCATTAGACTATTTTTCAGAATCGCTTTCTTTAAATGGATTTCCTTTTGATAGATTGTTTTCCTTATAATTTCACGTGTATAATTTATTTTTCTATTTTTTCAAATTCATTAAACTTGAGTAGATATAATTCTAGAATTATGTAATAAATTTAATTAAATGATTATTTAATATATATATATTTCATAATATCTATCCATAATGATTGTTGAATATTTTAACATGGAAATTTATCTATATGTGTTTAATTGACCTTTAATGGGACATTATTGGGAGTGAGAGAAAGAGAGGTCTAAAATTTATATATATAATAAATATAATACCTCTATTAATATTAAATAATTAATATAATGTAATAATACTAGATAATTAATCGTATAATGTTTTTTGTTGAATGGTGTGTGGAAAACAGAAATAGAATATGATGAACAATATTTAAAAAATAGAATAATGATAGAAACGTGCTTATTCCTCAAAATAACATCTCTTGTACTACACATAATATACAATGATGTATGGATTTTATTGATCTAGAATTTTAGAAGAAATTATATCGTTATTTATTGGGATGATTTTCTAAATTTATTATATTTGGACTATGTGGTATATGTTGTTTTTTAAGGGGAGGGAGAAGGGTCATTTATACTCTAGGAGAGGGGTATTATTAGAATAAAACATTTAAAAAAATAGTATATCAAAGGTAAAACATGAAATAGTGAACGTTTGAAAATATAAATCATATTTATATTTAATATTAGTGTTTCTATGAATTTAAACCTACTTATAATTCAAATAAATATTAATAATTATCATAGAAAGAATACAAATTGTTAATTTAAGGGATAAATTTTGATTTTAAATTTGTGAATGTCCTTCTAGGATAAAATTTTAAGATTATAATGTATCAATGAGTAATTAATTAAATTAACAATATTTTTGTTATATTTTAAATTCAATAAATTATTTGGTCTTTATATCATGATGATTGATATAATATAAAATTCATCAGTTATGTGGAAAACTGTATTTTTTCTATTCACCTGAAAATTTATGTATTTCTAAAACATACCAAAAAAATCACACTTAGATAATTTTAAAATTTAAATTTTAAGATTAATAATAATTAATAAAAATTAGTTTCTGTCATTAAACATTTAATTTTTAATACAAAATATATGATTCTTATGATATTCATTAAATTAAAATTTACAAAATATGTTCCCATATTTTGTTTGAGTTTTTAAAAATGATTTTTATTTTTTTGGATGTATAATTTTTATATTTACAAAAATAAATATTTAAAAAAATTATCTATATAAAAAATTATTTTCATGTTGAATTGCTTTTCCAATGGCCAGGTTAAAACACCAAAAGATCAAGTTATTGTTCCCAGAAGTCATGCCACTATTCTAATGGTCCCAATAATATTATAATGGTTACCTTTCCTACTATAAATAAAAAATATTATTCTAATATGTATGAAAATTAATTCCTCTGATGGTTTTATATTTTAATTTTGGATATATGGATTGTTTTACAAGTAAATTTATGTTATTTTTTATAGTTTCTGATGTGGGGGTGATGCTTTTAGAAAATAGTGGAGATTCATATTTTCCAATTTTATATTTTATATTTTAAATTTCACTTGAAAATATAATTTATATAATCTCATATGGTTTTGTTACTAATTAATTTAATATTATTTATTATTGAAATAAATTATTTTCATTCTTATTATTTTTATAAATAGATATAGTATATTAGTATAGACAATTATATCAGGAGATAAATTACATTTATAAAGGTTGGGTTGTTACATTTTTACGGGTTCTACTATTGAAAAGTTACCAAAGAGGTAAGTGATATTTTTGTCTCAAATTTAATTAATTGGGAAATATGTTATGTTATGCAACTATATACCTCTAAGAGGTGTATATACTACCCCTTTTACATGATAAATCATGAATATTATAATTTTAATTTTATTATATGTTTCATTTTATTCTATATATTTATTGGTATTACAATTCAATGGTACAAAGGTCGTAGGAGTTTTATGTTAGAATATGATCCTTTTTATGAATTGTTTACAATTAAGATTCCAATGATGAAATATTATAATTTATATCTCATGATACACAATAATTTTCATATCCACGTTTTATTTTTGGAGTACACATGTTTTACCTAAATTTTTATTTCTTTATTTTCTATTGTATTGAAAATAATTTATTTTGAAAAACATATTATTTCACTCATCAGTGAAAATGCATTTATTTACAAAAACATTTAATCTAAAAATGATTTCAAAAAATCACACATTTAAAATTACTAATATTTTATATGAATTTTGTTTACTCGTGTTTCACTTTATCCTAAATATTTAGAATAGAATCTTCATATCATTTTCTAAATATAGAGAAATTATAATTTATAGAAAATATAAATGGAAATTTTAATCAATGTGTATACCATGAAATGATTTTTAGAAATTGTTGACCATTATTATAATAATTATTCCATTATAAATTATTAGGAGTATACTCAAATAATTGTACTTTAAATAAAGTTTTATATTTCAAAAAGTGTTCTTAAAATATATATGGATATTTTCCTCAAGAAATTACTCAATTATTTAAATGATTTTATTATAATATTTCAAATTTATTTTCAATGAATAACATATACAAAATTATGATTAAAAAATATTATTTTTTTAATAAGAAATGGAATTTTCTTTTATAAAATTTCTATATGATTCTTAAAATGTATTTTCTATAAATGGGTACATCAACTAACATTACTAATGATTCACTATATATGTGATCAAATAAATCCATTCCATTAATTACTGGGAGTAGTTTTTTTGGAAATTATTTCCCTTAAATAGTATATATCATGAGGAAATTCATATGATTCCTACTCTTTTTCATGGGTTATGCTGTAATAAAATAATTAATTTACTACATATAATTTTTTTATACGTTATTATATGTTGAATTGTTTTTGAAACACATTTTATTTCATGTGTAATGATATGATGAATATTTTATGATATTCTATAATAAATATATTTTAATTTCATTATGTGATGGATGTGACCTATATATTCCTATAATTGACTATGTAAATGAATAATAACTCATGAAGTAAGAAGGATATTACAGTGGAGTGACCTCATTTCAGTAAGGGAATCCATCCCCTATGATAGTATAGGATGTGAGAATTTGATACAATGATGGTTTTCAATCCAGACACATTCTATTATGATTGGATTTTACTATTAAAATAATTTATTTTTTATAAGTATTTGTTAGTGAAGCATCCATGAATTATGTAAATTTTAGGCTCTCATGGGTCATGTTATTTTATTTCCTTATGATTCATGTCTTATATACGACTAATGTTTATGTAATAGCTCTATATTATTTTCATTGATATATAGGTGTTGTTCTCAATTGTTATGATCATGTTCCCATATAAACATTCTCATGATATGATTATCTTTCTTCCTTTTTATCCATTAATGATCATATGATATTGAATTTACAGTTTTTTTCCTATTTTATGATAAAATTTATTATATATGATATTTATATGATAGTTGTAGATATTAATAACATATAAAATGATTATTTAGTTTATATATGAACATATGTTTCATGATTTGAAGAATTAAAAGGAATTATACATTTTTGATCCCCATTCATTTGATTCCATTGTGTAATTAATAGTTATCTAAAAAGAATAAATATCTATTAATATATATATAGGGTCATTACAATCATTATTTTGGCCTATGTGAAATGTATCCTCAATAATTTTTATGGTGAGAATGAAATGTTATTTTTTTATTTTCTAAGAGTATATAATTGATTTAATGGTCTATGATGGCTTCGATATGTAATATATTTAATGTTATTTTTTAAATTTTGGTGATAGATAAATATTGTTATAGTAAAGAAAATATATGGGGTGTTTAAATTTTGTTCATTTTCATGAATTATTATTTGGCCATGAATTTTATATCTGGGAATTCTAATTAAAAATGAAATTATTAAACATTAAAATTATGTGTATGTAGAATTTTTATATGATAATTAATACAATTTTAAAATAGATATAATGGAATTTGATGATTATGTAAATAAATATTGTATATAGATTTTTTAAAAACTATGACTATAGTATGTGTAATGTTATGAATGAAATTAATATTAAAAAGAAAGAGTGTTATTTTTTCTAGATGATGTTATATAAATCACTTGATGATATTCAATGGATTATTTATATACATGATTTTTATGTATTGATATTTAGAATCCATTGAATATAATAAAAGTCCATGATAAATGATTGGGTGTGAGAAATCCTTCAGATTTATTATAGTAATATTCATTGTGATGAATTGAGTGATCCATTAGATTATATATAGTTTCAACCCTATAATTTTTTTGAGGCAGCTACCCTAGGATTACAGTATTTTGTTATTTATCGAATTACTTGGGTTAATGTCTTGGATTCTCACTTGGTACACTAATTTCACTGTGTGGGATGAAATAAAAATATCCAGCTTTATTATAGGGATAATGACTTAGTCATAGTTTATGGATTCTAATCAAACCAGGTTTTTGAATGTCTATGGGAGATTCCTTGAGTTTAATGTGGTAGTCCAGATATGTATAATTAATTAGGGTACCAACTTTAATTCCCTATGTGTCATATTAATATGGATTCTATTATTAGTCCATGAAAAATCTCTCAGATTATAGAGTTTATGGTTTACTCAATTGTATAATTTATTATAAATAAATCCATGATTTATGTATATATTAGAGACTCTTTGGTGATGGTGGAGATGGATATAGATTTATTTCATGAATCTCATTATTTATTGAAGAATTGGGGTATTTTTAGTGAAATAAAATTTATTAAATAATATATTGAGAATTTAATTTATAAATTGATAAAATCATATAAATATTTTTTATATCACTCATGTATGAAATTCTTTATTGATTTTTTATCAACACCATTTGTGAATTCCTATGGAGTTTTTTTGACACCTCACATAGGATTATTTAACACTCGGGTACCAAAGTAAATGATTATTACATGTTGGTCTGGTGGAATTATTTGGTAGAGCATAGAATTTTGGGATTTTTCATAGACTCGGGACCATCTGTGGGTATATTAAAATGTTGAATTTGGGACATTTGGGATTTGGTGTTTTCTATAATCCATGCTCTAACATGACATCATACATGTTTTATTCAATATGATAATGTTTATTTTTTTATTTTGGGAGATTTAATATATACTTTTTAATGTATTTTATTATTCATATTTACATGTCTCTCATTATTTCTATCATTTTTTATTATGATATTTGGGTATATTATTCCTATTATACCACCATATAAGCATGCTACTTGTTAGAAATTTCTGGTATATATGGAGAATCATCTAAGTCAATGTATAAACATATATTTTACGATCAAATTAGTGTCATGTGGCCACATAGTGTTACAATTAAAATTGTCAAAGTGTATTAAACCTCCATATTATAGATTAGAATATAGTACAATTATATAAGAATTCAGGTATATAATTCACAATAATATTATCACATCGAATAAAAACAAATAACATAATAACATAATGTATAAATACTATATATTAGAAAATCCAATTTTCATTGATATTCATTAAGATGATGTACAACCTGAACATTAGAAGAAGAAGAATGCATTGGGATTAATGTTGTTCTATAATAGAGTGTTGGAATTGTATATAGGGTGGAGGGATTTTTAATCATAAAAAATTAAAAAAAATTATAATGTATAATACAATTTTTTAGTTAATGATTTTAAAGAATTCATTTTTAAATAGTAAATATAATAGTAGAGTCAAGAGAGAAAAATGAATAGTAATGAGAAAATAGAAAAATTTTATTTTTTTTATAATTTTAGATTATAATGATTAGATATCTACAAAATTCACCAACATGACATAAAAAATATTCACAAAAAATATAACCTATTTTATTTAAAGAGAGAAAAGTATTTATAATTTTCCTTTTTTAACCACCAAGGAAAAACCACATCTGTAAACATTATTATACATTTAGATATAAAAAATCCATTAGAAGATAAATAATACTTAATAATTAATTCAACCGGGCCTATGGAAAAAGAAATCCATTTCCAATTTTGGGCCTATAGAACTACCACTGTATGTGATTTTTATTCAGTAAATCAAAACAAACACATATCACATAATATTTTTATAACTTGTGAAACATTTCTAAAAATAAAATTATTTGATAGAACATAATAAATAGAAAAAAGTACAAAAAAATCAACATATGGAATGATTTGGATGGTTTTTTATATTAAATAAACTTAAAAATTTATCCTTATATAGTATATGTTCAATAATGATATCAGTGAAAATCGATAAAGGTAGTGTGTCAAGCATTAATAAATAAAATATATTATATATCAACTCCATGGACTTGCCCTACAAGAATTTGAATCCTCGTTATATGGATGATAAAATAGTGAATATAATCCCTTCAAGATTTTCCTATAAAGAAAAAATTTATAATTTACATGGAATAAAATATAATGAAATAATGAAATCATAATTTTTATACTTAATTTGTCTTATAATAAACAATATTAAATACCACAAAATACTCTAACAAATATCATAGAATCAAATCCTCCATTTTTTGAATGTATGAATAATTATTATAAAATAAAAAAATATTATTTATAGAGAACATGTATTATAATATATTTATATTTAACATATATCGTCCCTACATTTCTTAAACAACTTTTACATAATTTTAATGATAACCAACAAAATATCATTACAAAAATAGGATCAATAGGTTCAGTGTATTTAAACAAATTATGACCATACATAACATTTACATCATAAAACATAAAATTTATTTAATTACATATTTTATATCTTCTATGTCTCCCTTGATTTCTCCATATTATAGAAAATCAACAAAGATATATATCAAAAGTTGTGAGTTAAAACCCCAGTAAGATGATATATATGAACATGAATCATTATAACATGGGTTATAATAATAATAATCATAATATCATAAGAATAAAATCACCATAATAAACATGAGATGAATCATTAGATAGAGGCATGGAATGTGGTGACACACTAAAATAAAACATGTCTTAGTAGTCAACTACCACCCAGAGTTATGAACAAAGATAGGATCATGTTTATGAATAATGTATGTGTGTCATCATAACATAATCATTGTGAAAAAATATATTATCATGTTTATTCATCTTGAACGTTACTCATGAGATACATCACATTACTTAATGCATTGGAGTGCTATATAGTTCTGTGAACACCCTTGATATCATGAAATTTACAAAATAATGAATGTCACATAGAACATACATCAATAAAAAATATATAATAACCCGGGGAAATAAATGTGTTTCATTTTACAAATAATAACTTATAGAATAAATTTTGTAGTTCTCAATTGAATAATTGAATAAAATACTTAATTTGAGGATCATCATTATTTATTGAATAAGAAATTATGATAGATGATTCAAAATGTATTTATTTGGAAAGAGGACGTCATTAAGAGAAATCATTTTATTTTCCATCAAAAAAGATCATATAAATTTATATTCCATAAACTAAAAGATATGAAAATTAATTACATTTTAGGAACATCCATACATAATTTTGTCATGGAAATGGAATAACCAAATGAAAATAGATTGGGTTTCCAAAATCACCTCACATTTTTGGTAAAAGATTTCTTCATAATAATTCCATGTATAATCCAATTAGATTAATAAATTAATGTATCTAAAACCTGGTATATATCTATATTATTTTTTATAATTTTAATAAGTTCATTTATGGAAATTAGATGGGTTATATAGTTTAATTCCATCATTCTTGTGAGTTTGATTTCATGTTTTTCATGATCTGTTCACTTAAATATGTGTGTGGAAGTTCATGTGGAATTGGTATAATTACATTGAATTAAAATTATTGAATATTAATCAATACATTATTTTTTTAAATGGTTATATATATCATTTATTTTTATATATTGATGATTATTAATTTGATTAAACATTTGTGATATTCATTTAACTTATTTTTCCTGTTTTTAAATCAATAAGAACTAGATTGGTGTTATTATTCAATATTGTGTTTATATGTTATTTAAAAAATAAAATAAGGTTCATAAAATAAATTTTTTAATTTTTTTAAACATTTTAGTTTTTTATGATATTCCATGAAGGTTTTATAGAAAATAACGGAAAACACATCATCCATAATGATAGTAAATTGGCACATCACATGCAATCCTTTCATTTTTAGAATCAAAGAGAGATAGAATTGAGTTTGATGATGAATCAAACATTCACATGATAAAATTATAGTATATAAATGATTCTAGAGTTACCATTAAACTTTTATTAGCATAGGTGAGGACAAGATAGAAATGAAATGAAAATGAAAAGAAATTAAAAGGAAAAGATTGAGGATTTTATCTCATGAATTTATCCACACTGAAAACATCTTTAAAAACATATGTTTGGTATTTTTATAGAACATAACCATATATACTTATGAAGGAGTATAATGTAGATTATTTGTGATTTTTTTTACAAGATTCAAGGAATTTAGGTGTGAGGAGAAGAGGTTTTGAGGGGTGGTATTTACACTGGAAGAGAGGAGAGGTTTCAAATTTCCATATTCATTATATTACTATTTGTCTCATGTCAATAAATATTTTTGATTAAAATGATTAAATACATTAAATATTGGATTATTTAATATATTATATTAATAAATTATCCATACATCATATGAAAACTCAGTAATTCATATATTCATTAAATACAATAAATTATCATATTTCAATATTTAACAAAAATTAAACTATTATAGAGATATCCAAAATATTCACCATAACCATTTTTTAAAATGTATAATTCAAATATATTCTCTATTATATGAATATAATTTTATAAAAAATGTGAAATTTATTTTTTAATTAAAATCACAATTTTTTGAAAATTACCAATTTTAAAAATATAACTGAATTTATGACACTTTGAAATATTTATTATTCTCTCATAAATTTGCCTTATAATAATAAGAAAAATAAATATTAAATTATGAATAATTTTTATGAAAACATTTGTTCTTTTAAATCATTTTATTAATTATAAAATTGTAAGTAACAATTTATTTATTATAAATTTCCCAACAATTAATTTATTATTTCTATAACATCTAATTGATTGTACTACAATATAATAATATCAAATTATCAACAATAAGATTAAATATTTTATTTATAATTTCATTGGTTAGGTTACTATTCTTGTGTTAATTTTAATATTCTTAGGTCTCATATTTATATTCTAAATCCCATGCTATTATTCAATCAATATAGGCACTATATTTACTAGAAATAACTTTTAATTGATTTATTATTTATTTATAATGTTTTTTGTTGTTTTCAATGTTGTACTAAATTATTTATAACATATTACATAGTTATTATAATGTAATTTCCTTTTATAATACTTTGGTTCATTATATTCTTCTACCATTTTGAAAAATAACCCTTGAGATTTCTTTTTATAAAAATAGGTGAGGTAGTTTTTCAATCATTTCATCCTATAGTTCCTAAGTGGCTTCTTCATATTTATGATTCCTCTGCAACACCTTTGAAAGGTGAGTTTTCTTATTATGAATAACCTTATCTCTCTGGTCTATAATCTTTGCATGTTCCTCCTAATAAGAGAGATCATCTTCCAGTTGTACCACCTCTATGTTATTTGCCTATGAGGGTTCATGATGGTACTTCATTAATAGAGATACATGGATCACATCATTAATTTGATACATAAATTATTGATGTGAAAGAAAATAAGAAACTACTCCAATGAAATCATGGATATAAATGGGGCCTATGTATAGTTGGTGTATCTTACATTTAGTTACAAATAACTTCACTCTCTTCAATGGTGATATTCAAGGGAATACATTATTTCTAACAATGAACTCCAAGACACATTTATGTTTGTTATTATATTTTTTTCTGACACTATTCATATTTGATATATTCTTGGATGGCCTAACTCTTCTCTTTAATCTCTTGTACATGATCTGGTCCAAGTAACATACATTTTACAACTTTTTCTCAATATGTTAGAGTTATAAATATTTTTATATATAGAGCTTTATATTGAGGAATCTGAATTCCTAAGTGGACGTTGATGTTGTAAATGAACTCAAAAAATGAGATTTCTTGATCCCATCCTCCTTTGAATTTGGTTGACATTTCTCTTAGAATTTCTTTGATTCTCTGAATCATGTTTTAATATTGGCCATCAATTTGGGGGAGATAGTTTATGATGAAATTTAATCCAATACTCAAATCATCATGGATAAATATCTATATTAATGATGTGGAAGTTTAATCATGATTTGAGAATATTAAAAGTGAAACCCCATGCTATCTCACCAATTTATTCACATATATACTGAAATGTTTTTCAAGATAGAGGTCTTCCCAAAAAGGGATATATTTCTCAGCCTTGGTGAGTCTATCAACAATAACTAATATTAAATTGTTTCCATTGGATTCATTTGAGAGAATAGTGATCGAGACTATTATTCTTTATGTTAATCATAATAATATATATTATCATGTTATAAAAATATCTTAAAAAATTACATTTCAAGGGTTTTACTTCAAACACATAATCATATAATTCTAAATATATATTTTTCTTTTTAAACAACATCAATCTCATTTGAAACCTATCCTTTAGAGATAAATGTATTATTCCTAAACACATCATTTTATATAATTAAATAATAAATATAATCTTCTTGATTAAATACCTCTTATTAACCATTTTTGTTCTCCATTATGAATATTTTAATTTCCATATTAATATTTTTGTTAGAATATCATATACTAAAAAATTGTCTTTCAATTCAACATATTTTTAAAATTTCTCAAAACTAGGATTCATAATTAACCCATTAGGGATAGAAAATAATCAAATCTAAAAATATTGACCACTTTTAAGCTTCCAACAAAATGATTACATTTCCTTTTATATTTACACATGTCACTTGTAGAAAATTTGTGAGAAGATGAATGTGTATCCTAACAATATCCAATCGTTGAATTTTTTACCCATTTGGTCAGCACAAATGGAGTTCTTACTTCACTCTATGTAATTATGACAATTCCATTGACCATTTTAAAAAAGTTCATTCTTCACATTATTTTTATATTTTATTTGATTAAAAATCTTTGAAATTTTATTAAATCTACATACATCATAAAATCATAAAATTTATTGTTATGATTGCATGTATTAAATGATGAAATACCAGTGTTTTAATCTATTCTATCATCTATTTTGGAAATACATGTTTCTCTTACAGAGTGAATATTAATTATCAATTTATAAAATATATTTAAAAACTAAATATTAATTTAAATTCTATTTGTCATTAGAAATGATTCATCAATAGATGAACATGAGAATGTATCATCCATTAATAATATAATAACATTATTATTCACATCTCCTTTATTATTGAATTTATTTCAACTGATGGTTATACTGAAGAATTAAACTAATGGACTCATTTAATTTCTATTATTATACAATAATTATTTCATAAACTGAAGCGTTCGAATCATTATTTTTCATAGAGATTTATCTGATAACCCTTTCATCCATAGTGGTATTTTCAAGTGATTCTCTATGAACTCCCAATAAATTTACAACTCATGTGAACATTTGGAAAAAAATTAACAGATTTATTTTCACTTCTTGAAATATTTGTACACAGCATAGCTAATTAAAATATACGGTCTAATAAACATATCTGATAAAAAATTAATGACATGAAAAATTATACAAATATAAAAATTAATATTAATAAATATATATGAAAAATAATAGTTTATAAAAAAACAAAAAAAAATAATATTAAAGATCATATAATTATGAAAACAAATTATTGCACCCATGAAAACGATGTAATCAACATTAGTATTTAGAAATTTATAAGCTATTCTCATTTTCTAACATGATTGGTTTTTAATTTGTAAATATATAATTCTATATTATCTTTCATATTGCCAAATTTACTTTATTACAATAACTATTATCTTTAAAGCATTAATTTAAAATATTTCCACCAACCAACAACATATAATGATAATTCCCCAAGAAAATTGAATATAAAATATTGTCAACAATAATAAATAATCCAATTATTGATAAAACCTCTCCTTAGAATGTTCCAGGGTCTCTAATACATGATCGAGTTACTGTAAATGAAAGATGGTGGGGAGAAATGATGATTCCTTTCAAAACAAATATTATTTCATTATACAATAATGTGAAATTTGACGGGTAATGAGATGACAATTATACTATTATAATAATTATGTATTGTGGATATGAGAATATTGTAAAATAATATAAAAAGAAGATATATAAAATGGTATTTATAATAGTTTAAATATGATAGATCCTACTCCAACAATTTACTCATCAAAATCAATGACAGTTAATGATCTTTCTATAAAACAATATTTTTTTGACTATATTGAAATTCAATATAGAATTTTTTTATTGATGGATGTTAAAAAAATCCCCTAAAATTTTAAAAATGAATATGAATCCAAAAAAATTCCTACTTATGTGGGGGAGATAAAACCATTCTTTTAATATCACCATCTGTCATTCAAATCTCTTTTACTGTTATCAAACCCATGAGAGATCTAGTGTCCATTATTTTTTATTCGATGATTATCACCAATATATAAAAATTATTGGAGTTATATCCTTTAAAATAACCCAAAAAAATTATTTTTATAGAAAATATCATGAAAATGAATCAAAAAAATAGTCAATCCAAGGAAAGATAATTATATATGCTACATGTGTTTGAAAAACTAGCTTCTGGCCATTATAGTAGATGTTGGATATTAAAAATCATGTAAACCTATATCTACAAACTGTCAACATTTCAATGCTTCAAAGTATATTATACAATTTAAATTAATTCATATTGGTTTTATATTTGATATTAAATATACATGATACAATAATAACTATAATCAATACACGATCATCATATAATGAATTAAATTTTAGTTCGCATAGGAAAAATCAGGCTTGACAATCATAGAAAATTTTATTTAAATATTAACTATTCCAATATAATATATATATAACTAAATAAAAAAACTCACAATATGTATTTTAAAATTTAGTTTTATATTAAATTTATTAAAATTTTAAATATGAAATTAGAGTAATATAACATTTTTTAATATAAAAAAGAACACATTAATCAATACTTTAACCTATAAGTAAATCATAATATGAAATACATTTATGTATTTCTATATTTTGACCACTTTGTAAATAAGATTATATTTTCATCATATTCATGGTTTCCATTTCAAATTATATTTTACATAACGTAAGAGATCCACAAAAATAAATAGAGTAACATTCAAGTAGCATAAAAATTAAATTCATTTATTTATAAAAAATTTTGCCAAAAAATATCTATGTTATGTTGATATCGTTATTGTTCTGACCACATCATAAAAACAAATCAGTAATCCCAAAAAATAACTCAAACAATCCACATTCAATCAGATCTAAATAACTATGAATGGAATAATTGGAAATAATTTTTTTACTAAATTAAGAAAACATATATAATAAACAAAAAAAATCAAAATTAGTATAATTTATATCTTAAAAATAAAAAATATCATCTCAACACAAATACCATTGGTTTATAATCAAATTATCATGTTGGTGTTTCAAAATAAATCATGATGATCATAAACTTTTTTCCATTATTTATTTATAATTGTCTCTATTGTAACCTATAAATTAATTACAAAACATAAATTTCAATCCATAATTCCATGTGAGGATTTATCTCATTTTCGATTCGATAGATAGTATAATATCATGTTCTAATAGTAATGTGCATAAATCATTTGATTTATCATGAAAACAATACACATAGCCTATTCAAATAAAACCATTCCGGGAGTTAAAATAATAAAATAAATATTATATTATATTATAACGTTATATTAAATTTTTAAACTCAATTACATTTTATAAATATTTCGATTCTTTTATACGATGTCTGATCATTAACAATAAAACATGAAATTAAAAATAATGGTTCAATTGAAACAATCACATGATTGGAATGGGTTTTAATTATCAAAACATTTTATAAATTTATGAAATGGTCCACTCAAAAACCACAACCTAATATTGAATTTAATTTTTTGAACAACATTCAATATGTATAAATATGGTCTCGTCTTGTATAAAATAATTATTTGAGGCTTTGGGATGATTAAAAAAATTAATTTCATGGTATAAATTTTTGGATAATTTTTTATTTATTATGAGAATTGTTTTATTAATTTTTATGAAATTAGAAATTCATAGTGTAACATCCCAAGTAATTAATGAATAATAGATATTTTTATCTATTCCCATTAATGAATTAGACAGTGTTTTAGAGTCTTAAAATGAAAATAAATCCAATCTTAGGCATGGAATACACTAATATTTTTAAAAGATTGTTTTACATCCTTTTAATGGAAAACCATTTTTAAATCTATCTTTTGACAATTTTATAAGATATTTTTGTCAAGTTAATCTTATTCTTTATGATTGGGACATAAAAATTTACTTTGTGTGAATTTTTGGTATTTTTCCGATAAAGTTCATTTTTTAATGAATAGTGAAAAATGTTGTATTCTAATTCAAAACCACTTTTTAATATAATTTATTTATTTGATTATATTATCTTTTAAATTAGTTTTAAATTGAAATTAGAATATATTTTAACCATTTAATCCAATGGTGGTCATTGGAATGAATTTCACTTTGAAATTGGACGTAAACTACTGTCAATCTTTTGATACATATTGTTTCATAAAAAATGGTATTTGTCATGACAGCGGGAATTAATTATTAAATTAATTAATTTAAATTATATTATTTGAATTTTAGAAAATATACATCATTTTTGAATTCAGAATATCAAATATATCTTAGGGTGATGTTTTGGTATTTTTATGAAAAACTTCAATTTTTAATGAATAGTGAAACCACTAAGTGGTAGTTAAAGAAACTGATTTTTCGTTTAAATGAAACTTTTCCACTTCTGTGATTTGATTTTAAAAAATCCGACATACATGGTTATCATTAAGAAGTAAAATGTGGTTTAATGAGATTAAAATAATTTTTTGGTGAATAGTATCTTTTAATTTCTTAATCGCGATTAGAGGTAATTAGTGTTGTTTAAGGTAAAAATAATGTTTTAATAATATGAGATGAGCATGAAACATGTCCTAACCTAATTGGATGTTTCATGGCCGACCATGAAAATCCATGGGTCTACTTGGGGACCCCATGGAGCCACTTTGGTTAGGAAATGACATAAATAACTTTTTATTTAATGTTAAAGTAAAAATGACACAAACATGAGATGTTTTAATAAAATAATTTTTACATGGGGTTATACAAGTCATATGTTTTAGTATAAATATTCATTAGAAAGATAAAAAAATTTAATATATCATGATATTTGTTTTATAATTTTTAGACATTAAATATATTAAATTATTTATGACATCATGTTGATGCAGCGATTACCTCATTAATAAATGATTAAAATAAAATGAAAAGATAATTTAAAATCTATGACCTACACATGTCCAAAACCTATTGTATGGGTATATATCGAACCCTTATCACCATATCCACGAATTATATCAATGTGGGACCACTTAAATCTGAATATCGTTTTAAAATAAAGTAACTTTTCTTTACTTTCCATGAGTGCCCCTCCTCTCCTCTTATAAAAGGCCCCCACCTCTACCTCATTAACCACACTTCCAAATCCTTTGGCTCTGCCATCCCCTGCCCATTTTGTCTCTCCACATCCCTCTCTTACTCCTTGAAGCCTCACTGTGGGAATAAGTCTTCTCAAGGAAGCCATTGAGCTCAATCCAAAGGGAGTTACCCGATTTTAAGGTAATGTCTTTACTTGAGTCCTTTTGTATTATTTTGCTTCTCCAAACCCCTAAACTCTTTTTATTCATTTCTTTCGTAAAAACTCATGTATAATCAATATACTAGGATGTTGTTATAATAATTATTCTAGCTACACTTACACACACCTACATCTAATGGTTAAATAACATACTGTTTACGTGGATGGTGAATTTTTGCCTCACGAAACGATGATTGTTCAACACTCATATATCACCTTAAATGGTGGCCATTATGATGTCACTATATTTATATATTATATATAATATGTTTATGTTTTACTTAAGCGTCTGTATTTTTCATTTTTGGCATATCCTTTATGGTTACCATTATGAGTAACGCGATATCTTCATTTTAGGAAGTGCGGACTACCGCCACCTCAAAGTGATTTGATTCGTTAATGCCATATGTGGGACGTATAAAGTATGTAATTAATGATTTTATATATTATATTATACTGGGATTAAAATATACAATTATATCATTATGAATCCATTCCATAAAATACGAAATAGAAATGAAAGCAGCGTTCATGCGTACGTACGGCTTACCGTCTCCATGAATGGTGCATTTCATTTCTTACCTCTAAATGTTATGTAATATTCTTAATACGTGTATATACTACATATATATGATATATATGACATCTACATCATGAGTATAACTCTGGATATAATGGATACGTGAACAACTTGTAATTATAAAGAGCATATTTTGACCGAAGTACCAATGATCGTTAAAATGGCCGTTTTTTACTAATATAATTACATAGTGTTCATGACATGGTAATAAGATATATAAAAGGAATAATGAACACGAAAAAGGTTCTTAGGCATGTAGAAATTAACTCATGTTTATTATTTAGGACATTAATGAACGATCGAGTCATGTCAGACCCGAGGTATGGGACTTCTTCTCAATATTCTTTCATTGGGGAATATTTTGTTTTATACACAACTTTCTTTTATATGGTGTATAAACCCCTTTTATTTTTATGTTTATTCAAAAAGAATGTTTTTTATACGATGCGTTTACTAAATGACACAAGGTAATGTTTTTGTCGTACGTATGCAGCGACAACGACTTCTCTACTACCGTGACCATTATTTGAGTTTCGGCTTCCTCTACAAGTCATACATTCTTTTTAAAAGAAAAAATAAACACCATGTTTTACTTTTCATTTATTTTGGTATTGAAAATGGTTTTCATAATGTTTTTATATCAATGTGTTTCATTGATATCTTGTGATTGAATGGTGGAAATGTTATGTTTCCTTTATGCATGTTTTATGCGATACAATTGTGTTGTTGTTCTTGGGCATTATTATGAAGACGGACGTTCCGTGATAAACTAAGGGAGGGGGAGCCCGATATAGCTCTCCAATTCATTGGGTAATGTGAAGGAGTGAAACGTTAGGGTTTCTCCGAAGTGATTTCGGGAATATACTGTGATGGGTTTTCCAAACGTAACCAAGAGGGTTAATACCTACATAAGAATGTTATGAATGCCTCAAGTTACCTTTATGTCTTATGATTTATATGATTTATTCATGATTTGATGAGGTATGTTATTGTGCTTATGTTTTATGGGTAAATTATGATTTCAATCTTATGTGTATATGTACCCATGTTTCCATCCCATATTTTTATATCCCTTACTGATCTTTTTATGCTCATCCCATGTTTTTGAAATGTTTTTCACATGTCAAGGGAACAGTACATGATATGATGATAGTGTCAAGGAAGTGTCAAGAAAGAATCCATATTTTATTTTAATTATTTATCCATTGATGGGAAAAATGAATACTATCTTTTATGTAACCACTTTGTTTAAATATGGAATGTAATGCATGTTTTGTGTTATAATTCTCTAAAACTCTATACCCGAAAAGATCCTCAAGGTGTATTCTTGTAATAACTCAATATTATGTAAGGTTTAAGGCTGGGGCCTTATTGTTGGTATCAGAGGTTGTTTTAGATAACTTTAGGAGTTATAATTCGATTAAATGTTTATCAAAAAATATTTTTTGAAATGATATAGCATTTGAAGATTACCATGTTGCTTCATCTAAGACATGTTTGTTCAGAATGGTTTTCCTTAGAGGAAATAGGGAAGCAGTGCTAGGAAGGCATTCAGAAGGAAATAACCTTCCGAATCAGCATCCTTAGATGGTCAGGATTGGAACTGAATAGTTTGTTGCTATAATGGTGCAGTTGACTCAAGCGATAAATGGTGGTGGTATCCATGCACGAGATCAGCCAGATCAACCACAGTGGAACATGTCAGTGGTGGAAGATTTCATGAGTCAACATCCCCCATCATTCAGAGGATCATCTGACCATGTGCTAGCTGAAGGGTGGATTAAAGCACTGGAGAATATTTTTGATGACATGGGGTGTTCAGACAATCAAAAGGTTAGTCTTGCTATTTACCATTTGGAGGGTGAAGCAGATCAGTGGTGGTCGATGGTTAAAAATATCAGGGATACTGTTGAGATTGATGCTCTAGATTGGATAAATTTAAAGGTATGTTTCTTGAGAAGTATTTTCCTAAGGCTGTTCGACTTAGGTTGGAAAATCAATTCTTGGAATTGAGGAAAGAGGAAGACTCAGTGGCTGATTATGAAGAAAGGATCACTCGATTGGCAAGGTATGCTCCAAATTTTATCTGAGACCTAGATAGTAAAATCAATCGTTTTTACTCAGGAATAAAGCCAAAATATCGAAAGGCTTTAGCTTCTCGTGAGTTCAAAAGTTATGAAAAGCTTGTTCGGTGTGCTGAGAAGGTGTAGATAGAGTTTTCCAATGATCAAGTGTTCTATAACAACCAACAGAAGAAGAGACTGAGGTGGCAGGAGAAAGGATAGAATTCTTCAAAAAAGTCTAATGTTAAGAAAACTATGTTTCCAGTTTGTGATAAATGTGGTAAAAGGCATGCTGGGGAATGTCTTCCGAATTCTTTAAAGTGCTACTGATGTGGTAAGATGGGACATAAGGCTCGTGATTTCACTGAAAAAGATCAAGGTGATGATAAGACCAAATTTGATTTACAGTTGGTGAAATGTTTTAAGTGCAATGAGATGAGTCACTATGTAAATGAGTGTCTGAAAAAGAGCTCGAGTGATTGGAATCAGTTAGACTAAAAGCAGAAAGGGGTGGTGAAATCCTTTGCAACTAATTCAGCAGATGTCGGTCCATCAAATGAAGTTGTATCAGGTACTTTTTTTTATTTTCAGATTATGCCTATGTGTTGTTTGATTCAGGGTCTACACATTCTTTTATCTCTGAAAACTTTTCTAGTAAAATGGGAATACCATCTCAAGAAATGACTTCTGAACTATTGGTAAAAACACATGGGGGAAATGTTGAGGCAAAAAGAATTTATAAGAATCTTCCTATCCTTATCTGTGGAAAGAACCTACTTGTGAACCTTATTGTTTTACCTCTAGTAGTGTTTGATGTTATCTTGGGTATGGATCGGCTCTCTATTTACCATGCTAAGATTGGTTGTAGAGCTAAAGAAGAATCTTTTCAGAAAGACATTCAGTTTGTGTACAAGAATGAACCCTTAATGTTGATAACTTATCAAGAGGCCGAGAAACTTGTAAAAGATGTAAATGAATGTTACCTTGCACATATTGTTGAAAAAAAGGGAACTGTTCAGATTAATGATGTGCCATTGGTAAATGAGTATCCTGATGTTTTTTCAATGAGTTTCCTGGAATACTACCAGATCGGGAAGTTGAATTTTCTGTCGACTTAGTTCCTGATGCTAAGCCAATTTCAAATCCCCCTTATCGAATGGATCAAATTGAACTTTTAGTGTTGAAGGAGAAATTGAAAGATTTATTAGAGAAAGGTTTCATTCGACCTAGCACATCACCATGGGGTTCTCCTGTATTATTTGTTAAAAAGAAAGATGGTTCAATGAGACTTTTCATTGATTATAGAGCCTTGAATAAATTCACTATTAAGAACATATATCCTTTTCCTCATATCGATGATTTTTTTGATCAGCTCTAGGGAGCTCATTATTTTTCAAATATTGACCTAAGATCTGGGTACCATCAGTTGAAGGTAAAGGAAGAAGATGTTCCTAAGACTGTGTTTCGTACACGATATGGCCATAATGAATTTGTAGTAATGCCTTTTGGGCTATCCAGTGCACCTGCTATATTCATGGACTTAATGAATAGAATTTTCCATGAGTTCTTGGATAAGTTTTTGGTTGTTTTCACTGATGATATTTTGGTGTTTTCTAAAAGTAAAGAAGATAATGAAAGACATTTAAGGGTTATTTTGCAAACCTTGAAAGAAAATAAATTGTATGGGAAATTCAGCAAATGTGAGTTTTGGTTGCAACAAATTTCATTAATTGGTCATATTGTTTCTAAAGATGGGATAACTGTTGATCCTGCAAAAACTATGGTTGTTGAAGAATGGCCAAGACCCACAAATGTAACTGAGATTCGTAGTTTCCTTGGTTTAGCAGGATATTACCAAAGGTTTGTTAGAAATTTTTCACGGTTATCTAGTCCAATGACTAAGCTAACTCCGAAGGGTGTTATGTTTATTTGGACAAAAGAATGTGATGATTGTTTTTAGGAACTGAAAAGAAGATTGGTGAATGATCCAGTTTTGGCACTACCTTCCAGTAATGGGGAATTTGTTATCTACAGTGATGATTCATTGAAAGGACTTGGTTGTGTTATAATGCAGAATGATCGGATAATTGCTTATGCTTCACGATAGTTTAAAACTCGTGAGGTAAATTATCCTACACATGATTTGGAATTAACTGCTGTATTTTTCACTCTAAAAATTTGGAGGCATCATTTGTATGGAGTAAAGTGTGAAATATATAACGATCACAAATGTTTAAATTATATATTCACATAGAAAGAATTGAGCATGGGATATAGGAGATGGCTAGAATTAATCAAGGATTATGATTGTACAATTCATTACCATCCGGGAAAAGAAAATAATGTGGCTGATGCTTTGAGTCGAAAAAGTAATGCTTCATTAAAAATGTTGCATTTGGAACTTGATCATTTGGTTAAGGATTTGTTGAACATTGGCATAGAAGTTGTTTTTGTAGGATGTCCTTCTGTTTTGTTTCAGGTATCAGTGAAATTTTCTCTATCAGACAAAATCAAGCAAGCACAAGAGCAAGATAGTGAGTTGCAGAAAAAGGTAGAGATGGTTCAGAAGGGTAAGTTTCCTGAATTAATAATTGATAATGATGGTGTATTGAGATTTGGGAAGAGATTTTGTGTGCCTTTTGATTCACAATTGAAGAGAGATTTGTTATGTGAAGCACATAATTCTCCGTTTTTAGTTCATCCTGGCAGTACTAAGATGTATAGAGATCTGCGAGAGTATTTCTGGTGGGATGGAATGAAAAGAGATATTGCTGATTTTACAGTGAAGTGTTTGACTTGACAACAGGTTAAAGCAGAGCAGAAGTTACCAAAAGGGATGCTTCGGCCTTTACCAGTACCAGAATGGAAATGGGAGAATATATCAATGGACGTCATTATGGGATTTCCGGAGACACCTCGAGGTAATAATGCAATATGGGTTATTGTTGAACGCTTGACTAAATCTGCTCATTTCATTGCTATACAAGATACTTTTTTCCTAGATCAACTTTCCCGTTTGTACCTTAAAGATATAGTCAGGTTTCATGGAGTTCCTCTCTCCATTGTATCTGATCGTGATCCAAGGTTTACTTCTATATTTTGGAAATGCCTTCTGAAGTCGTTGGGTACTAAATTAAATTTTTGTACAGCTTTTCATCCTCAATCAAATGGGAAGTCAGAATAAACAATTAATACTTTGGAAGATATGCTACGTGCTTTTTCGATGGATTATCAGGGAAGTTGGGACCAACATCTTTCTTTGGTTGAGTATTCTTATAATAACAGTTTTCATTCCAGTATACAGATGGCACCATTTGAGGCATTATATGGGAAGCGGTGTCGAACACTAGATTTTTGGGATGAAGTGGGTGAAAGGAAGCTGATAGGACCAGAATTGGTAGAAGAGATGGCAGAAAATGTTCAGCTGATGTCGAAACACATGGGAACAGCGCAGAGTAGGCAGAAGAGTTATGCGGACAATAGGAGGAAGGATCTATCTTTTGAGGTAGGTGATCATGTTTTTCTCAAAGTATCACCATGGAAAAATGTCATTCGATTTGGTAAGAAAGGAAAGTTGAGTCCAATGTTCATTGGACCATATGAAATTCTGGAGAGAGTTGGATCATTTTCTTACCGAGTGGATTTACCTCCGAGTTTATCTCACGTACACAATGTTTTTCATGTTTCGGTGCTGATAAAGTACATGCCAGATCCATCTCATGTTTTGAGTCCAGAGGTAGTTCAGCTGGAAGAGAACCTATCTTATGAGGAAAAACTGGTCCAGATTCATGACCATAGGGAGCAAGTGTTACGGAATAAGGTGATTCATCAGGTAATGGTTTTGTGGAAAACCACAAGATTGAAGAGGCAACATGGGAATCTGAAAATGCAATGAGGGATAAATACCTCCACTTATTCGATAAGTAAATAAATTGTAGGGACGCAATTTTCTAAAGGGGGGAAGGATGTAAAATCCCAAGTAAGTAATGAATAATAGATATTTTTATCAATTCATATTAATTAATTATATAGTGTTTTAGAGGCTTAAAATGAAAATAAATCCAATCTTAAGCATGGAATACACTAATATTTTTAAAAGATTGTTTTACTTCCTTTTAATGGAAAACCATTTTTAAATCTATATTTTGACAATTTTATAAGCTATTATTGTCAAAATAAACTTATTCTTTATGATTGGGACATCAAAATTTACTTTGTGTGAAGTTTTGGTATTTTTCTGATAAAGTTCAGTTTTTAATGAATAGTGAAAAATGTTGTATTTTAATTCAAAACATCTTTTTAATCTAATATATTTATATGATTAGATTATATTTTGAATTGGTTTTAAAGTGAATTTAGAATATACTTTTACCATTTAATCCAATGGTGGTCATTGGAATCAATTTCACTTTGAAATTGGACTTAAACTATTGTCAATCTTTTGATACTTATCGTTTCATAAAAACACGCTATTTGTCATGACAACAGGAATTAATTATTAAATTAATTGATGTAACTTATATGATTTGAATTTTGGAAAATAGAAATCATTTTTGAATACATAATATCAAATATATCTTAGGGTGAATTTTTGGTATTTTTCTGAAAAACATCAAATTTTGATGAATAGTGAAACCACTAAGTGGTAGTTAAAGAAACTGCTTTTTCGTTTAAATGAAACTTTTCCACTTCTATGATTTTATTTTCAAAACTCCAAAATAAATGTTTGTCATTAAGAAGTAAAATGTGGTTTAATGAGATTAAAATAATTTTTTGGTGAATAGTAACTTTTAATTTCTTAATCTTGATTAGGGGTAATTAGTGTATTTCAAGGTAAAAATAATGTTTTAATAATATTAGATTAGCTTGACACATGTAATAACTTAATTTGATGTGTCATGGCCGACCAAGAAAATCCATGAGTCAACTTGGGGACCCCATGGAGCCACTTTGATTGGGAAATGACATAAATAACTTTTTATTTAATGTTAAAGTAAAAATGACACAAACATGACATGTTTTACTAAAACAATTTTTACATGGGGTTATAAAAGTCATATTTTTTACTATAAATATTCATTAGAAATATAAAAAGTTCTCCTAAATCATGATATTTTTTTTATAATTTTTAGACTATAAATATATTAAATTATTTATGAAATCATAATGATGCAGCGATTACCTCATTAATAAAGGATTTTAATAAAATGAAAAGATAATGTAAAATCTATGACCTACACGTGTCCAACACCTATTTTATGGGTATATTTCGAACTCTAATCACCTTATCCTAGAATTATATCAATGTGGGACCTCTTAAATCCGAATCGCATTTTGAAATAAAGTAACTTTTCTTTACTTTCCAAGAGTGCCCCTCCTCAACTCTTATAAAAGGCCCCCACCTCTACCTCTTTACCCACACATCCAAAGCCTTTTTCTCGGCCAAACCCTGCCCATTTTGTCTCTCCACATCCCTCTATTACTACTTGAAGAATCACATTGGGAATAATTCTTTCCAAGGAAGTCTATGAGCTCAAACCAAAGGTAGTTACCCGATTTTAAGGTAATGTCTTCACTTGAGTCCTTTCGTTTTATTTTGCTTTTCCAACCCCCTAAACTCTTTTTATTCATTTATTTTGTAACAACTACGGTATCTTAAATATACTAGGATGTTTTTATAATATGTATTCGAGCTAAACTTACACACACCTACATCTAATGGTTAAAGAACATATTGTTTTCGTGGATGGAAAATTTGTGCCTCACGAAATGATGATTGTTCAACAGTCATATATCACCTTAAAAAGTGTCCATTAAGATGTAACTATATTTATATATTATATATAATATTTTTATTTTTACTTAAGATTATTTATTTTTCATTTTTGACATATCCTTTATGGTTACCATAATGATTAAACATGATATCTTCATTTTAGGAAGTGCGGACTACCGCCCCCACAAAGTGATTTGATTCGTTAATGCCATATGTGGGACGTATAAATGATTTAATTAATGATTTTATATATGATATTATCCTGGGATTATAAAATACCATTATATCATTATGATTCCATTCCATAAAATACAAAATATAAATGAAAGCAGTGTTCATGCGTACGTACGGCTTACCGTCTCCATTAACGGGGGATTTCATTTCTTACCTCTAAACGTTATGTAATATTATAAATGCATGTATATACTAGATATATATGATATATATGATATATACATCATGAGAATAAATCTGGATATAATTTATACATGAACAACTTGTAATTATAAAGATCATATTTCGACTCAGGTACCAATGATCGTTAAAATGACCGTTATTAACTAAAATAATTACATATTGTTCATGACATGGTAATAAGTGATATAAAAGGAATAATGAACTTGAAAAAGGTTCTTAAGAAAGTATAAGTTAACTCAAGTTTATTATTCAGGACATTAAAGAATGATCGAGTCATGTCGGACCCGAGGTATGGGACTTCGTCTCAATCTCCTTTCATTCAGGCATATTTTTTTTAATACACAACCTTCTTTTATACGGTGTATAAACCCCTTTGACTTTTACATTTATTCAAAAGTAATATTTTTTATATGAAGTGTTTACTAAATGACAAAAGGAATGTTTTTTTCGTACCTATACGACGACAACGACTTCTCCGCCACCGTGACCATTATTTGAGTTTCGGCTTCCTCTACAAGCCATACCTTCTTTTTAAAAGAAAAAATAAATACCATGTTTAACTTTTCATTTATTTTGGTATTGAAAATGGTTATCATAATGTTTTTATATCAATGTGTTGTATTGAAATCTTGTGATTTAATGGTGGAAATGTTATGTTTCATTTATGCATGTTTTATGTGATACAATTATGTTGTGGTTCTTGGGAATTATTATGAAGACGGGTGGTTCTGTGATAAACTAAGGGCGGGTGAGCCTGATATAGCTCTCCAATGCATTGGGTAACACGATGGAGTTAAACGTTAAGGTTTATCCGAAGAGATTTAGGGAATATACTGTGATGGGTTTTACAAACATAAACAAGAGGGTTACTCCTTATGTAAGAATGTTATGAATGCCTCAAGTTACCATTATGTCTTATTATTTCTATGATTTATTCATGATTTGATGAGGTATGTTAAAGTGATTATGTTTTATGGGTAACTTAGGATTACATTCTTATGTGTATATGTACCCATGTTTCCTTTCCATATTTTTATATCCCTTATTGACCTTTTTATGCTCATCCCATGTTTTTGAATTGTTTTTCATAGGTCAAGGGAAAGGTACATGATATGATGATAGTGTCAAGGAAGTTTCAAGAAAGAATCCATGTTTTATTTTAAATATGTTTCCATTGATGGGAAAAATGAATACTATCTTTTATGTAACCACTTTGTTTAAATGTGGAATGTAATGCATGTTTCATGTTCTAATTCTATAAAACACTAAACCTGAAAATATCCTCAAGGTTTAATATTGTAATAACTCAAGATTAAGTAAGGTTTAAGGATGGGGCCTTATACATAGAGAATATAATAAAATATTATATAAAATATAATAGTGTATAGTAAATGGAAACAGTTGTGTTAGGCTGAAATGATAGTGTCACCTGGTAATTGGAGTTGCTTCTTATAGTGGGTAAAATATGAGAGAACATGATTAGGATGCATTCCCTGAATTGGATATCATATTATAATACATAACATCATGAATCATGGTTATATCATTCCATATATTAGGTAATTAATATGAAGCTAAAATGTGTCTCTATGGATTAATGGTGAAGATTAGGCCATCATTGGTTGATATAGATCACACTAAAATAGACTTTTATACACCATAACAAGTTTGGGATAGATGTCTCTATGATTCAACATAATGATATTACGGGTTAATAAATGAACTAACCCCATGATTCTCAAAAATTATTTCAAATGATTATCAGCACACTATAATCGAGGACATCATTATATACTTTTGTGATTTAAATTTTATGATGAATGTAAAATGTATTTCAAACCAATATACATTGGTTTTGATAATTAAAATTAAAATTAAACATATATAGATGGATTGAAATAATAGTGTCTAGTTTACATGTGGTATTGTGGGATGGATAAATTTAGATATTGAGTTTTTTATAATAGAATAATAGGATAAGATTTATAATCCACAACAAATATTTAAGTTTTTTATATATTTATAATTATAATGAAATTAAATATTATTATATGTAATTAAATTGAAAATATGGGTTATGATAAAGAATGTTTATGAATAAATAAAATTGAAACATTAGTTGGTGTAGATCAATATTTAATATTTCTTAGACTAACCAATGTGTTTTTTTCTTATGTCATATAAATTATAATATTCATGGATATAACAAAATAGGGAGTGACCATTAGCCAAATACTAAGTTTTTATGGGATTAATTTACTCATAAAATTTGGTAATGACTCCTCTCGTACAATAATAAATTTATATGATTACTTTTATGTATAGAGGAATTTTTCACTCTAATTTATTGCCCACATAGGGTGTGTTTGGGATATTGTGGTTACAATAAGACATATTATAGAAATATGTATATTTTAGATGGATCTATAAGAGGAGGAGTATGTATATGGAAAATTCCATAATTATGAATGGAGTTCCAATATATGATGACTATATTTATTGGTAAGGTCTGTTTTTCAATGAATATCCTAATGGGTAAAATAAAGTGAAAGAATATATATAACTAGATATGAATCTAAAATCATAGTGGATAACAATATATATACTATAAAAAATTCTCATGAGAAAATGTTGAAATTTAATTAATTATTCAAAGTCATATTCAATTGAAAGGGATCTCTTATCTATGGAAGAATATGATATTATTTGATTAAATGATTGAGATTGAGTGAAAATTTTTATTGAGTTGATATCATATAGTCTAATTATATCTTTTGGGTTTAAGATTACCATATGAAATTGTGTAAAATATTATGTGATATACATTATGAAATAGTAGAGTATCTGTCATTGATCAATAAAGAGGTAAATATATCTTTGCTATGTGAGATCATGAGAAATAATGTGATTAATTTATGAGGTGGATTATGGTAATAAATCTATATATGATGAAAAATACACAATAAAAACATATTCTTTTATTGGTTCATAAAAACATTCTCTCTACAATGAGAAATCATAAAGGAAAATATGAAAGGAATTTCATACTATTTGTGGAATTTATAATATAAGAAATTTCATTATTTTTATTCAAAGAAATATGGATGTTAGGAATCAACTCCTGTTTTTTATTTGAATAAAAAAATTATAGTGGGTAAAAATATTAATTTATGATATAAATGACTCATGTATAGTATAACTTATTTTAAATTTTTTTTATTGAATCACAATATCATATTTTATGGTTCATTTGTGTGTGAACTGTAAAAAAATTGTGTTTTCTGAACTAATCTAATCAAACATAGATCAAAATGGAAAATAAAATTATCAATGATAGATTAATTTCATAATTTGTTTTTCAAAGAGATATTTTTTTGTGGTTCTTTTCTCGGATATCAATTATTTTTTAAGAATAATAGTGGAAAAAATATCATTTTAATTTTTATATGGATTTGCAATATATATGGATGTTAATAAGATAAAATTTAGAGATTAAGGAAATCAATGTTTTTTTCATAAGTTTCCCTGCCATGAGTAAGGTGTATAAATTCCACAATAGGATAATGAAATAAAAATATAGTTGAAAATGATATAAATTATATTAGGGAGATGAATAAAGTAAAATCACAATATATCTGAAGAAAAATTTTCGGGAAGAATAAAATGTTGCTAAAAACCATATTGACTTTCTAAAATAAAAATTAAGAAAATTATTTTGATATATATTTATGAAAAAAGTTATTTTATATCAGATTAATTTAATCACTCAATGATGATATGAAGTAGATTTTTGTGAGGAATAAAAAAGTGTTTTTGAAAAAAAAAATCTATACTAATACATGATGCTTTGGAATTTTTATAGTTTTACAATATTTTCATAGGTTGAATATTGATCAAAGGGGGAATAAATATAGAATTAGTAAAGGTTTTATTAAAGTAATGAAGAGTTTAACTAAATTAAAATATCTCACACGTTGTAAATAATGATGAGGTTGATAAATTATGACTTTATACTAAATAAATCGGTGTTTAATAATAAATATGAGGAGGATCAAATTATGATAATATATTTGTATATACTAAATTGAAATGTATATATAAAAATTGATGATATATATGTGGGGGGCTATTTTTCAGTGGTTATGATACAAGAGTAAATTTTATATTCCTTGTATATCTTAATTCATTAAAAATTTTGCAGTATCACATTAATATGATGATATAATTACAATGTATAGTTATTAATAACAAAGGTAGAGTTGATCATTCATTGGTCTTTAAAAAATATTAATGATAATGAAATGGTGTTGTTATTGAATAAATAGATGAATGTATTGAAAAAAAAAATTGAATGATTTTATGGGATTGGATACCTACATTCTGATATGGAAATTATAGTGTGTTGGTTTTGATCAATATATGTATAATAATGTATCCATGGAAGATAATTTTATGACACATATATATTTATACAACATCATTTTAGATAAAATAAATAAACTATTGTGAAAATGTTTATTATATTGATGGTTTGAATGTTTTTTATATTCCTTATTATTGATCTCATGAATATTATAATTACTTAAGAGACTCCGAAATAGGATTATAATTTTATACATAATGATAAATATTTCTGATTTTATTTACATAATCCGAAAATTCAATAACTAAAACCTATTTCATCTCTAATAATAGTTGGAACCTATAAGGAAGAAATGATCTTTTTAATCTACATGTATAGTGGTTCATTTTTTGGGAAATCTAATGTAAAAAAATTTCTTAGATATGAAACTATTTATGAAATATTTTAAAATTAACTTATATTATGTACATATCTTCAATATTAAAAATTTTGATATGGTATTTCATATTCAAATTCATATTCTGATAGAACTTTTTATAAAATAACAATAATTTTTGGATATAATCACATATGGAGTATGTTTATTAGAATTATAAGAAATAAAAAGTGGAGTAAATATATTTTCAAAACTAGAATTAAATATTTTTCATTTATATAGGTGTGTTATTTTTTCTATACATGTGGAAATAATTAGACGATATTTTTGACTATATATAGGCTTCTGTTTATATTTTATATGATAAAAATAGATTCACTGTGGTGATGAAGAATCCATTAAAAATGTTTGGTTTAAATTAAAACAATTTTTATTATAAATTCATTCACGATATGTATGAACAGTTAATATTTAAGATAGAATACATTTGAAACAATCAATTTGTAGTGTAATTTCATATATAAACACTTGAAATAATATCATTTGATAACTAATGTCTGAATATCAGAATTTTAGAGACACCCTTATCCTGGGTTGGTTTTATTTATCCTCTCATACTATAATATTCCAGTTCTTATAGTAGATATTCAATTCTTTTTTCGTATTCTATATTTTGTTTTATAATAAATGGTGAATAAATTCCTATAATTGGAATGTTAAAAAACGTTTTTTATGATCTCAAACAGTGGACTAAGATTAGAAATATCAAATAATGGGGGGGAACTATGACATTCAATTTGTTCATCGTATAAGAGATCATAGGAATATTATTCATAATAACGGATTGGATATGATTATTGTGGATGAAGACAGTTTTAAATAAAAAAATAATTTGGTTTATATTAATATTTGAGGTATAATAATCCTTCCTCAAGATAATAATTTTTAAATAAAAATTGGAATCCATATAAGTAGTTTTATAAAAGGGATATTATATTGATATTTTTTCATTTATAGTTTTTAAGGAAAAATAACATCATTAGGATTTCCAAAATACCGAAAGGGAAAAATTTGATGGACCAATTATTATATAATAGATAAATGTTTGAAGTCATGAATATAGGTTGATAGAGGTGTTGTTCTGGTTTTGAATCACACATTGATTGATATTTCCCTTTAATGATATTTTTAATATAAATGTGTCGGTTTTGTGTTGTTTTAATGAATGACAAATAATTACATAATGATAATTAAAAGTTCATAAAGAGTGTTTCATATAAATAAATTGAATAAAAATATAGGGATGATACAAATACACACAAAAATGATATCATAACATTGAAATAAGGGAATATTAATAGAATTCAGTACTATAGTAGAATGTTTTTTCATGTTGTTTTTTGAAAATTGAATGTTTGCCTCAATACTAGATAGCACATCATAATGGTGCATGGTCCTAGAGATAATGATGTGAATATCACACTAACAAGCATTGTTATAGAAAAATAGTATATCTCTACATAGCCTTGGTTGAATGAGATTATTCTACAATATTAACATTCATGGTGTTATGAGTTTATCCATCGAAATTTAAATTTTTATTAAATCATTTTTAAGGAAAAATGTGAAACCATGGTTCACAAAAGGATCACTGCGTGCTAAAGGAGCTCACAAAATGATTAAACACAAGACTAATATTACTGGACATAGCTACTCTATAAAGTTCCCAGTGCAGCGAACTAACATGGGTTTATGAATCCTCTCTAATACTCTCTTCAAGGTGAAAAATCATCCTTTCCATTATCTGAATAAATTCATACGAGGTGATTTTACTCTGATTGAAGCCTCGCGCAAATATTCTATCTTTATAATCTAACCACACTTCTTGCTCCTCTATGGCATCAACTCATAACCTTTTTTCATAGATTCTATTGAGCTCTTATTCTAGTACATTGGGATGTACAGCCCGCCCAAGTATTTCTTACATGGAGTGCTAGATAAGTTTCATGCACTCCTCATCCAATGCTTCTCTGCCTCTTGATTGTCTACTTGATTCATCACATTCCAGATTCTTAAGGACTGATCCTTCCTTGTTTCTACCCTTCTTGATCGACCTGGTCTCCATTGGTATGGCATGAGAGAGTAGTCCTTGCGACCCTTTGACTTTTTTCCTCTGAACAACAATACACTTCACTGAATCATTGATGCCTTTTCACCTTCTTCCTTCTAGGACTATGAGGACCTTTACCTTGAATTTGGTAAAAGGTATACACTGAAGGGTGGTTGAAGTTATCATCACCTGAAGACACCTCCTCCTGAGACACTGGAGGTTCATGAACTTCCAACCCCTCAAATCGGTTCCCTAGCTTCAACGACATGCCTTCATTGAGGGGCATCTTATTGCATAGAGGCTCATTCTTACCACCCTTATTATCCAGGCCAGATAGCGTACCCCCAGTTCCAACCATCAGATGGGCATCGGGGGAGGCACCAAGGGTTATTGGGTCCAAATGTCCCAAGACAAACTCACCATCCAGCCTCCCCTATCCATAGTGGGATCCTATTGCAGCCAACAAAACGGATTTTCCCTAGACCAAGACTGAGCCTATAGACTGTTCATACCCACGACCCAAGAACTGCAGCTTCTTGTTAGTATCCTCACAGCCTTGGCCCTGAATGTCACCGAGAACATGAACATCACCCTCTACCCTGTTTGCCTCAACTTCTGCAATATAGCTCGATGTAGCTGCTAAATACACTGATGAATCTGTTATGGGTCCCTTCTCTTAAACACCATTAATCCCCAAATTAGGCTTCAACTAGTCAAATATTACCGCAACCTGTGAATTTCCTCCTTATTTTTTAAATTCTTCACACCTGCTATAGAAGGTGGGGGAGGCCACTACTTATAAGGTTCTGTAGTATAGGCCTCCACACCTGTAGCATCCTGATGCCTGGCTGCTACCATTGCCATTGGAGCATCCCTGCTCACCTCCTCTTGTTGTCCCACTACCTCACTATCCCGCAACTGGTGACCCATCATAATAATAGCCTGCACCGCAATACCCATGTCCCTGGTCTCGCAAACACGCCCAAAAATGGGTTCTCCCTCCTGTTTTGAAATATTTCCCATATCCCCCACCTACATTGAATGAAAGAGTGGCCCAATCTTTGTTAAAAAGAACAAAACTCCACCCAATTATCAATGATAATCAGCTACCGGCACCTGACCTCCTCACCGACTTCAATTCACACAGACTCAACTAGTGGTCTTGATACATCAACTACCACACACATCTGCGGGTTGATCTGATGGCTCACCGAGGCAGTACGTGAGTCGACACAAAGAAATCGACCTACAAGATTACCTAGCATACAGATGATTGCAGTATTTTGGAAAGGGAGAGGAAGTTGAGGAAGAATAACCCAAACCGGTAGAAAAGGGGTATCACGATTCAGGTAGAGATCATAATTCCAACAAAATAGGAAGAATTCGTTGATGCCGCGTCTTCTAGGGGCATAGAACAAAGAACGGATGAGATCCTCTGGTGAATAGAAACGCATCATCATGTGCCTTCTATTTAGCAGTCTAATAACCGCTCAATCTTGAAGCCCTCAAAAATAGAAGACAAAATTGTCAAAAGCATCCACCGAAGGCCGATTGCTCAAGAATTATGCAACCAATGTCATGTTCAGAAGACTCTCCGCCTCTGTAAACTCCTACAACGAGAACAGGATTACGGGGGAGCCTTCCCTGGAGTCAGGGACCTTTGGACCAAGATGAATCACATGAAATCTTAGAAAAGAAGCAGGGTCAAGGATGGGTTGGAACGTGCGTCCCCAGCCACTACGATGAATTCGTGGATCATCCCCCCTCACGCCATCTATCGGCGGAGGGAGGGGTGCCTCCGACCCAATTAGGGTTTCACCATCGACGCTGCGGGATCCCGAGTATCGATCAGTGTTATGAGTTTATAATGTAAGTATCTTAAATTCTTGGTAACATGATTTGAGGGGATGAATAATATCCAAATATATCGTTGGTGTAGGTTCTTATGATTGAATTGAATCATAACATAATTTTTGTAATCAAACAATGAATTTGGGTATTTCATATTTTTTTTAATATAAAAATATTTTCCGGCGTATATATGATTGGATCTCATTTTTATGGATCAAAATCAAATATTCATCATGGATTTTTGTGAAAATTAATATTTTTTATGTTAAAATTACTGAATTATAAGTTTAAATGATCCTACTAGTGATATAATATTATAGAGTTGATATTTTTAATATAAAAAATTTAGTAAATATATTTTATATGTTTATATGGAATTATATATCAATGAAAATATACAATAATGAAATAAATTAATGGTATTTATTTTGATAGAGGATAATAGATCATAAAAAATACCCTCATTTTTATTGTTGATTTTTTTCTATGGAAATTCACTAACATTGCCAAAATATTTTATATTTTATTGACTTCATTTTTAAAGATGTACATAGATATAATAAAATGAAATGACCCATGGATTGATATTGACCTTTTCCCATTGTCAAATAATCCCAACCTTGAGTAGTTATTGCATGCTTTCATCAATAAAATTTGGTTTCTATGGTTTAGAGTAAAAAATATTTTTTATTCACATTAAATTTAAATTCGCAATAAAAATATATAAATAGGGATAAACTTTTTACATTGAAATGTTTAATGTGTTATTTGAAATGTGGAAATTAGATACATTAAATGTTGAGAATATTTTCCAAACATAATAGAATCCCTCTATTGGGATTTTTTTGGATTTTTTGCATGCAACATACAAACTCGATCTGAAATTAAAAAATATTTCGAAGAATCTTATTTTTATCTTACTCACATCATCAATTGATGGTTTTTGGACCATTTATTATAGTTATATTATTTCCCAATTAATACATCACATTCAAACTATAAACATAACAAGTTTAATATATATATGTAGTTACATGCCAAATGCCAAAAATGTTTTGGATTAGTATCCACAACATCTATTTTTTGACGATACGAAGAAGTAATTAAAAAATTTACTTGTTTATAACCCAAACAAAATTTGGTTCCCAAGAAAACATCAACTTATTAAATTATGAACATTTCATTATATCATTATAATTGGTCCTAAAATTTTATTTCTATCCTATTTTTGAGGTTTTCCACCATGCCTCGATAGAATACACCATCATAAGGGTCCTCCAATATATGAGTCATTCTAGCGATAGGGTTGGGGATATTTTTATCTCTGAACCACTATTTAGTTATTTACAAATATAATGAGACCCTGATTATCCTGATAGTACACATAAACTATGTTCAATTATTATAAAAAGTTAAATAATGTTTTATCATATTACATAAATTTTTCATTCTCTTATCTAAAATATACTTTTTATTAGGGAAAATATTACTAAACCCAAACTCAATTGTTTATACACCAATCAATATATATATGGAAAACATGGAAAGCAAAACCAGAAAATTGTAAATCATAATAAGGTATATTCCTTATATTAATTGAATGTTATAAATTATTTCAATATATCCATAGATTATTACATATTAGTGAATCCAAAGTAAATCAGTTTTTAGGTTGTAAGACTTGATGATATGCTAAATTAAAATATTTTCTTCCTGTTTTTAGGTTATTAAAATTGGAGGTCATTGTTTGAATGATCATATTTAATATTTTATTCACAATGAATTAATAGTGTAAGAGATACCTTGTCCTCATATTCAACCACATGTGTTCCCTTGGTAAAATACAAATGGTATAAATTAGAATATGATATATCCATTTATCTAAAATAAAAAATCCTAATAATATATTGATGAGTATCATCTATTGTATTTTAAATATTACCTAGTGTATATAATAGTTATTCAATAATATATAGAGAATATCATGTATCCCATATCCATTGATAATTTTAATTATTTCTACATCAAATAATTTTTCAAGCATAAAATAAATTAGTGATTTCTCTTTAATGAATTGATTCAAATACAAATAAGTGAACACATAAGATATTTCTATTATACTGTATTCATGTTATAATAAAAATTCCATTTTAAATCAAATTGAAATTTATCAAAATTTTTACTCCATTTTATATTTATCAGTCTTCTTATTATGACCATAAATGTAATAATATGTTGTGTTTATCATAATCACCCTAAAGGATATAGTATAAAATCCCTATCATGTGACAATAAGTGTCATGACATTCATTCTTTCATAGGAGTCATTTATAGGAAAAATTGATCATTCTAAAAGTCATTCTTGAAAATGTTATTTTTTTATCATGGAACTATAAACCATGAAACCCCACTATTCGTAAAAATATGATTTTTTTATAAAGAGTTACATTACAATCACATATTTCATATGTGTATCATAATTTTTCTCAAACCTTCTACTTCATGTGAAACATTGAAACTCATTCAACAAATTAATATATGGTGTACCATTATGAAAAAACATGCACCACCATTAAAGCAACCCATTATATGCATAAAACAAAACATTTATATTACTCATCCAATCTAATACGGTCATATTGAATTTTTTAAGAAAACTATATATATATATATATATATATATTAATTTATTTTCCCAAAGAATATATATCAATTTCAAGATATCCTATCTGTATCCCAACTATATATCCCTATTTAATTACATTCAATTTTTTAATTTAGATGTTGATGAAATTATTAATTAACTTTTTATAGCATATGGATCCCATTATCCATTATTTAGGTGTACTAAGTGTGTAATACTAAAAATTTATTTATAGTTTTCTTATTTCAATATTATACTCGGAAGTTGAATCTCTTTACAAGAATTATGTATATATTGTTTCTTATTCCTATAGGATTAGTATTGACAGACTTCTATATTTATATAGGGCCAAAATATAAATCCTCTCCCTATAAGTCCCATAATATAATCATTGTTTTCATGACCCCTCCTAATGGAGCCATTTATGTAACTCACATGTCCCGCCTCCAATAGGTCATGGGATGGAGGCCAGCATTGACTAAAAATATCACGAACAATGGAGGCCTTATCATAAGTAATTCTACACACACACACATCATAAAGTACATTCAGTGGTTAAAGGTAAATACAAATTAACAACTATTAATTCCAAAATTTAAATCCTATAATCAGAGTATGAAAGGATGCAATGGAAAGAAATATGGATAATTACAAGCCCCCCAAAAAAAATCTGAAATGAAATCCAAACCCAAAATTAATAATGCAGACAATTGTTACAATACCATAAGAACACACCTTGGTTTGCGAGGTCCCACTAAGAACCATCTAATCTTGGTCTTTATATGACACTATTAAAAGGTCGATCATATTCACAAGACATGACACATACATGAAATTCCCATTCATGGGTGAGTATAAAAATTCCTAGTAGGACACCCTAATACCACAAATAATGAATCAATTGAAATATAGTCAGCTCAAAGTAGTTGTAATCATATAGAACAAATAACAATAATATCCATGTATACCCAAAAAAAGACAAATAGTCTCAATGTTATGTAGTAAATGTAATTGAAATTCAGGGATTTTACCATATAGATCCACATAACACATATAAAAAAGAACATAGTCCTGATATGTAATTGCTTGTGGCCTTTTTCTGGGAGGTAATACTCGTCGTTTCATTCTATAAGAAGTACAAGATGATGTTATAAAAATATATTATACACATGTGATGAAAAAAACAAATCAATTAATGGATAAAAACAACCCAATATGGCTTATTCATCTATGTAGAGGATTGAAACATATATATTGTTGGTCACAAAGATATGATTAACTATACCTAGGTCACGAAGATCAATAGATGATTTGACATTGGGCCACGTAGAGGTATTCCAAGAACTCTATTCAAGAAGTTAAACAGAAGGGATTGTTGTCCTATATTTAGGAGTGATTCCATAATGACACTCAAGTAATCAAATTGAGGAACACATCATTAAAAAACATTACTAAGACATAGAGTTAAAGGGCTCCACATAATGTTTTAAGGAGTAAACATCATATAAAAGGGCTTACACACTGTTTCACTTGTCCCTGGCTCCCGCACACATAAATGACTCATGTCCCATGTCGAGTACCTATCCATGTACGTCTACACAACATGTCAACTATTTGTGTACCATGATCATGTACAAATACATTACATAGCCCATTCTAATTTCCATGTCATTCCAATGTAGGTGAATAAAAATGTTCTCCAACATTTGTACTCCAACCAATATCTGTATACCCTCCATGATATATGATGAAGTTCTGGGAAGAGGTCATATGTAGTGTAATAGGGTCACATGCCGTGTGATCCATAACTATCTTCTGAAGCACCAGACACCTCTAGGAGAGAAACATTGCGGGTGTAATCCTAGATTACATGCCTTGTGGTTTTGTATTTTCTGGAATCTCACATCTAATGTATGCTTCTTCTAATAATCCCTTTGTGATAAATTTGGCATCCAACTCACCCGATAATAATATATCTATCCCAAAAAAGTCATTACATCTCTCATTAACACATTCTAGGCCTTCTATCCAGTCAATAAATTATATCAATCTTCATTTTTTAGAGGTTACAAAAGAACATGAAATCAGGTATCCAAATTCATTCGTTCTGTCACCACATCAGTCTTTTCACCACTATCATGTTGTATTAATCCCTAATCAATAATATTGTATCTTTTCACCAAAAATATCAACTATAATTATTGATTCTTTGGGATATGTTGAACCATGGGGAAAACATAGAATTCATGTAGGGAAAGAATATTTAGTGGAGGATTGAACAACACCAAACACTATGCATGATCATTAGTCAATGTTTTTATTAGCCTCAATACATAACCATTAGAACAAATATGAAGAATTAAATATCACCAAGATGATTATAAAAAATAAATACAAAAATAAAAATATCGAACAAGAATATCGAACCAATGATCAATATTTTGTGGAGTGATTCTCATTCCAATATAAAACAATAATGAGAAATAAGTACAAATAAAAATAAATCCTACCTTAATATGGATCTATATCTATTGAAGAAAGAAGTTTCTTTATTAAAATTGGTGATATGATTCGATTTCATCATGATCTAGTTGTTGATATAAGAATCAGTCATTTTCTAAAATGAAAATCTCAAATTGACGTACTCTAATGGAACTCCAGTTATTTACATGGTAATGTGGATAACCATGGAAATTTTCTACAAGAGATTCTTTAAAGAAATATTATAGTCATTTCATCAATAATATAAATAAAATTATTTATTTATTTATGTTATTCTTTTTACACTCATGATATATTTTCCATAAAAGAATCATGATAACAGTATGTATTTTACCCCTAGTGTGAATCTCATTCTATAATCTCAATTTTTCTCACCAATTTCTATTCTCATCCATTGAATATAAATTTTCCACATTTACAAGAAAATTCCATGTGTATGAATTTTAATATATTGAAAATATTTAATTTATTTATTCCTAGAACACCAGAAATTAGAATTTATTGTCATCTCAGCACCTGGTTTTTAAAATAATCATTAAAACATTCAAAAGTATTAAATGGAAAATATGAGTAATTACATTATCCCAACTTAATACATTTACTTCTAGAAAATCTAAATCAATGGATACACAAAGAGATGTGGTCACGAAGAATGTATCTGAGCCTCCCACTCTTATGTTCTCTTCACGATTTTCTCAAGCTTCCACCAAACATGAAAAAAACAAATTTCATTCCCATGAACAATTCATTTCTGCTGATCATTGATCTCCATTGGGTATTCAAAAATTTTAGATCTATACTCAATTTCAAAAACTTCCCATTTGATAATGTGTGATGGTTCATTCATGTATCTCCACAAATTCAACACATGGAAGACATCGTCTACCTAGTCTGACTGAAGAGGTAGATATTAGTGGTATACCACCTCAGCAACTCTTCGATGTATCAAAAAATTTCCAATAAATCATGAATACATATTTTCACCCGAAAAAAGACTCATTAATTCACGTTAATGTTAAACTATTAGAAGAAATGGCCTCCTTCTTTGAACTCCAATGGCATATTCCATAAATCATAAAATGATACTGGGTGGCTCTGTGTAGTCCAAATCCGCTCATGGTGGATTTGAAACTTGATGGAAGCTGATCACATCCACTCTAGTCCTATAAGGGCATACTCTATATGTTTATTCCATCAAATCATTGACCTATAATTGTTTCCCATAAAAATCATCAAATTGTTCCTTACCAATGGTGGAATGGTTACTGTTATTTTACTCACACTCTAAGAGTGGTAGGTGATCCTCCACATTATGGTCAAAGACCCACACGCAATCACAAATCAAGTCATCCATAACAGAAATTATATGTCCATCTAGACATCTAGATCAAGAGGGATACCATTCTAAACTTTAACTAAGTATAAAAACCCACAGTTAATCCCTTTTATATCCAATATGTGAAGAATGCATCAAAATAATAAATGATCATTGAGGGAACTCTAAGGGGTCAAATTATCTCCTTCACATAGAGGTGTCATATGATATCTACTCAAATCTATTCCTAAATAGATAATAATTGGGCTAACTTGGTGAGTTGGTTTATAATAACCCATATGGAATCATGTCCCATGGATTTATATGGTAAACACATCACAAAGTCCATGAATATTGCATCCTACTTCCACTCGGGAACCTCAAGTGGTTGATTTAATCCCATTGGAACATGTATCTCAGCCTTCACATGTTGTCATATAAGGCATCATGTGAGGAAATATGAAACCCTTATCTTCATTAATGGAAACTAAATATGATGTATTAAGTTTTAGTAAATCTTTTCCTCACATTGATGTACTATAAAAGGTGGAATATAAAACTCTATTAGAACCTCCTCTAGTAATATAATATGTACCATCACGCATAATTTTAAAATAATGACATCCTGACTCCTTTTTGATAATACCTCGAGAGAATTTATAGTGGATATATGATTACATAGGTTCTCCTAGTCTACATGACTATGTTGTGCCTCCCAAACATGATGTAATAGTAGATGGGTGACAACCGTCATCTAGATGTAAGAAACTCCATCTCCACCCACAAATGATAACTACAATCACACCAACTACTTCGATGAAACATTTAGAAATTGAATTAACTGTCTCCAAAATAAAACATTTTCCACCACAATCCACTTCCTAGAAGTATCTAAAATATAAAATTCAATATCTTTTAGAAAATCTATAAATTTCTCATTTCTAAATTTATGATCACTTTGATAGATGATACAAATGACTCACTCATGATCAAAATATAATATAAATTGCTCAACGATTAGGTAGTGTCCCCACATATTTAGTGCAATGACTATTTATGTTAACTCAAGATCATGGGTCATGTATTTTTATACTTTTGGTCTCAAATGGGGTTACCAATAGGCAATCATCTACTTCCCCTTCATCAAAACACAACCATGACCCATTTCTAATGCATTAAAGAACACTATGTATAGGACACCACTCTATGATAATCTCAGTAAGTGAGAACATATACATTTCTACCTCAACTAGCGAAAAGAATATTGGAACCTAACCATCCTAGTGAAAATCTATCTCTTTATGGTGAATGTTTTCATGGGTGCTGACACCCTAGAGAAGTATGTTATGAATTTCTAATAATATATGATCAACATAATGAACCACTTCAACTCTATCACACTCTTTGGATGCTCCAAATATAACGCTACCTTGACCTTGGAAAGTTCCACTACTATTCTATCCACTGTGATAATGTGTCCAAGAATGTGGACCATCTATTACCAAAATTTACACAACAACAGCTTTCTGTAGGGATGGTTTTCGTAGATTATGACTAAAACCATATTCTATCATCTATTTTGATCCTCGATGAATCCTGAATACACAAGGATATCATCGATAGACCCTACCATTAATTGTTCTATGAAATGTTGAAGGATCGGATTCATGAGTCCCGCGAAAATATTATGGGAAATTATACCTGATAAAGAGAATCACAAAACAAACATAGTAACATTAGAGACATATCAATGTCATATTCATTATATTTGTGTCCCGTAAAAGTATCTTGTGATATATTTACATGATTTAAACCATTAAAAATCCTCATTACCATCTCAACTGATCAAATAATTCATTGATCCTTGGTAGTGGTTACATGTTCTTCATGGTCACCGAGTTTATGCACTAGTAGTCAACACATAACTTAAATCTCGTGTCTACATTAAATTACAAAAAAATGTGGATGCCTATAGAGAAACACTAGTCCAAAAAATTCCCAAAATATATAAGACCTCCAACTACACCCTCATTATGAATAGATCATAGGGTCCCATCTGATATGTGTGCATAGATATCATTGTCATCCTGGGGTGTGTATTGGTGTAGATGTCTATATCCCTACGGGGTGTTAAATGGAGATCATCCTCATAAACGACTTCCAGTTACACCACAAACGTATTAGGATTATTCAATCTTATAACATCCACTACACCAATGGATAGGCTAGCCTACTGATGAGTAATTAGCTGTAGCCTCATATGCATTTTTCCACTCTACGCCCCCGTGGATTCTACTTCATCGATATAGAAGAACCAATCTCTATTACTACGTGAAAACTACATCCCCCAGATGAAACATTCAAGCATGGAAAGAACAATGGATGAAAAATCCATACCTAATTTGAAATCATAAGGCCTAATTACTATTACAAAAATATCAAAATGGAAACTCTTTCCTCCAAGAGTCTTGTGACATTGTCGGTGCATATTTTTTAACATTGAGTCATCTCCAGTAGTAGTCTCTAAGAGCAAGGGTTCATAAAATAGCTCAACCAGCATCTCTATTTCTCATATAAGATACGTGGAATAAATTAATGACTATAAACTATTTCTATCAGTGTTATAGCTAAGGTATAAGAGGCAATGATAATACATTGAATCATTTTCAAAGCCTCTAGGTCATAAACTTTGAACAGCTACAGCTCTCCCCACCCATGATCTCCAACTTATTAAGAATGTATTGTTCTACCAGGGGGTGGTGGTGGTAAAAAGTCAAATATTCTACCACATCATACTACACATCCATGTCCTATGACATGAGTGATGCACAACAGAATTATATTCTTCAACCATATACAATACCTTGATGGCCCATCCATGATTATCTATCAGCTATTTATTGGGTCATAAAATCTCAAGCAATATTTACTCTACAATTATATGAATTGAACCACCTCTCTCTAGGATTAATATATCAACCATGTAATCTAAGAACCATAAACCTTCCCTGATGGGAGGTCCTCATGAAACATCATTCATATCTAAGTCATTAAGACTAATGTTATCTCCCTACTTTTGAGGAATCTACTTGTGTATTTCCACTACCTGAAACCAGATGTTGTATCTTTTTATCCATGAAAATAAAAATAACCAAATAAAACATTACCATCCCTTTCATAGGTTTTAATTTATAGAGGTAAAAAAATTGATCATATGTCTCTACACAAACCTCAATAAAATGTATGATACCTCAATAACTGCTATAGAACAATAGACAATGAGTAAATGGAGAGGTTGTTAAATATCAATGAATTGTAAAATATTATCATGCTTCCATGTTGAAGCTATATAAGCACAAGGATACACCATGAACTCATCATATATAGATAAAAATACTATCTAAAAAAAGAATTAAACTCTATCCATTGTATAGTCTACTTATCATACAATTGGGTAACTAGTCCCCACCATAATCATATTAACAATCTATAAGGTTCACCTACAAGCCATCAATTTAATATTATGGTGTTATGACTGTATCGAAAAATCAGGTCACCTCTTCATGTACGACCATATCAGCTAGTGGTTTGAGTTCAACTCCGAACCGCAGTGGTATTTGTCACTGAACCATTTGATGTGCAATTATCAATCACACCCCATCCATTGATACATGGGTATCAGGTGATGCTCTATAGGTGGTGGTATAGAAGGTGCACCACATGGAGGTAACGTCTTTGGAAAAAGTCCTTGAATTGATGCCTCATCGTTGAGGGGATCATCCAGGTGATGCTGACATAGAATCCTAGCTGATATATTTTGGGGATGAATTCAAAAATAAAAAAGATGTTCCACAGTTAATGAGTATATAATGGGATCTGGATCATGGACAAGGAAACCACACACTATTCTAATATTATTCATATATCACTTTTCCCTATAATGGTGTTCTCATGTACCGAGTCAAAATATACGTGATTATATTAATGGTGTATAGATACATTGGCTATCAGACCACACTAGAGACCCTAACCTGAATTCCATACTTGAAAAACATAACATGATTTCCCAAAACTATACTCATAGACTTTATTCCTAAGGTAGGACAACTTTCTATGATACAAATCTATAATGATCCATCCCAATGGGGACAATTCTATGACTCCTAACTCCATCCTCCTATAGGATTACATATGGTGACTAGAACTGAGTTAGAATATCGCTAATATGGTATTCCTTGGAAAATATACCTATAGAAACACACATGTCCAAGCCCATACAATGATGAAATGTAAAAACAGTTGAAAAATATGCTTGAGAACATCTAAATATCACAACCAGATTGTGACATGAAGTAACTGAATATAATTATGACCTGTTACAAGCTCACAATAAAGAGTTTTTAAATAATCCCACATTGAATTTAATATTGGGGAATGATGTTACGATAATATAGGAACATAAATCAGTCATTATGACATCATGAAACATTGATAGGTCCAGTAATATCTATGAATCTTTTAAATGGTTGATCATCTACACAATACATGTAACATGCATAAAAGGGCCATGAAGGTGTTATTAATACAATTACCACTATAAAACCCCATATCCACAAATAATGAAACAATGAAAACATGGAAATATCTAAAGAGGTATATTTATACAACACATATAGAAAGAATATCATGATAGACTAAACAAATAAACACCAAATAAAAAAGTAATCCACAACCCTAATATCTATACTATGATTCTAGCTTGACAAATCAACAAAATATTCATCTAAGAGAATACACTCATGAGTCTTACATGTTGATGGTGTTTTTCTGACTGAAATTTCTCTTTAAAAAACTCCATAGGAAGTACACATTGATGGTTAGATGAGATATGATACATATATGACAATCACCGTCAAGGACATGGGAGGATGCCATCATCTAAATCAGGATTAACCTGAGAAGTATATGATCATTTTCAAAATAGTGTTGGTCACTATGATACTATAAACTCCACTAGGGCCACGACTATGAATAGAGGATCTCAATCTAGACCATATGTAGGGATTCCAATGACTCTACCAATGAAGTACTACTGAAGGTATTGTTTCCCAATGTGTCAGAGATGATTCCATACTAACCCTTTATAAATGGATATGGGGAACCCAACCTAATGATATTTTTTCATGATATAGTGTTCATGGAATCCACACCAATTTTTAAGGAGTATAGGGTGTGTATAAAAAATTACACACGGTTTCCCTTGACTTTGGGACCCAGTTGTGTAAAAAAGACGTACCTCATATCTTAAACATGTCACTGTAGGAGTATATGTCTTATCAGATACCAGTGTACCATTATCATGTACCAGTACACAACTAATCCTTGTCCATGTCATGTTCATGTAGCGGAGTGCAAGGTATTGTTCAATCTATTTAAACCAACCCTTGATCGTGTACCCTCTAAGGGATACGCTATGATGTAAGGTATAGGTCACATTCCATGTGATAGGGTCACACATCATGTGATCTTTAAATATCATCTGAAACCATAGAATCCACTAGGTTGGAACCACCAAATGTATAATACCAGATTACATTTCATATGGATCATGATATTCCAGAATCCAAGATCTGTTATACGCTCTTTTGGACACTAAACTTAATATCAATCATATAACAACATCATCAAGTAATTGAATATCAAGACCTAGAGGGTCATTAAATCATTTATTAACATATTATAGGCCTTAAAAATATGTATAAAATGAGATCATTCATCAGTCTTTATTGTGTGCTGAAGAACATTAAATCAATTATCAAATATTGTCTGATCTATTCTCACTTCTATCATTTCACCACTATCATATCGTGTTAATCCCAAATCTACACTATCAGATCATTATAATTATAAATATTTGTGTAATAATTGATTCTACTGAATATTTCAAATCATGGACCAAACTATTATCAACAATTTAAAACTATGAAATTATAGGGAAATTAAAAACTACAAACATGTGGAATCAACATCATCCAATGTTCGTGTTGGTATAAACGTGTCGATATTCGAATTACAATGTAGAATCAAATTTCACCAAGTCAGTTAAAAAAAACATCACAAATAAACCCATCACACAAGATAATCAATGCGTGAATCAAATTTTTTGATGAATGATTAAAATTCTCATTATAAATCAAGAACGAAAAATATTTCAAAATAAAACAAACATCATAGCTCGATTTTTATTGATCACAGAAGAAGAATGGATCAGTGTCGTGAATGGTGTCATTATAAAATGATTCCACCCCACACTAGTCATCATTCTCTGATTCTGTCATTTTCCTCCATTGTAATATCATTTGATGGTCCCAAATGGAAATCCAATGATTTTTATGGCTATAAATCAAACTCTAGAAATTGGACATAATTTTGTATTTAATTAATCGTTTGGGTCACTACATCATTAAAAAATATAAAAGTATTATTTATTTATTTTATAAATTTTAATTTATTAATGAGTATTCAACAATAACCTATGATGAAAAATATTATCTCTCTCCCATGGTGAAACAAACATTATGAACACAACAATTCCCTCAAATTTCTAATCTATTACCATATTTAGAAAATTTACCACTTATTCATGAAATTTTTTGGTGCATACTATTTAATATATTTAATAAATTTCATGATTTTATTTCAATCACCACATGCCTTGAAATCACATTACATCTCAACATTTGGTCATGAAAATAATCCATTAAAAATAAAAAATAATACATGGGGATTCTTGGTTATTATACAAAAATTAATGCATTTTCGATGTTTTTACATTTACCTGAACCACTCTTTCTTCATGTTTCATCATTGAAATCAATTTGAAAACATATGGCCTCCCAAATAGGTTTACTATAAAACAGAATAATATAAAATTTAAGATATTTTATTCAATTATCTATTAAAATAAGAAATTTATAATTATATTTTTCATGTTGGGTGAAAATTAACATTTTGACACCCATCTTCCTCTGATTACCCATATATAATTAATGAAAGTGTTAAAAAGATAATGATTTAAAACCCCATAATTGGAACATACTAAGGGATCATATAATTCATTCATATTTTGGATATCACTTTGGATTAAAAATAATTTCATAAAAATAATAATGTATAGATCTCTTGGGGACATAAATGATGGCCACAAAAGTTGATCTATTCTCATAAGGGCCTCAGATATAGGAAATCAATTTACATAATCTATAAGTCCCAAATTATAATAATAGATTGTTATCATGATCATATATAATGTTATAATACATTTAACTATTACATGTTTAATGATAATAAAAGTATTTATAACATAGCTAAATATATATTACCATAAACTACAAATTTCACTTAAATCATTTTATATGACCCTAAACAATAAAACAAAAATTTATTTTATCATTTATTTAAATAATTTAATAAGTCATGTATACAAAAATGATCTAATAAGAAGTCATTTTTTAGATTGATGATGACGTTATTGTTTTCCAACCACTCATTTAATAATTGAAATATTCACATGACTTATATGAAAAATAACCCTTCAAAAAAATATTCATCGATTGGTTCTAGTTTCCACCAAACATATATTATCAAAAAAATATTTTATCATATGGTAATAATGTTTCTCACTACCTTTTTACTAGTATCGCATAATGAAAACAACATTCCACACATTCTTATTCGACCCATACCATCCTTCACACTGTAGAGTTCCATTTTATTCCATTTATCAGTAAGATAGTTACCTGAAACATTGTGAGTCTTGATTTTTATTCGATCCTGATATGTTATGAAAACTAGATCTTTTAATATGAACCATTCCAAAATTACCATTTTTCATGATACAATATTGTCTAAAATTATATAAAATTATATTTAATTTATCCATACAGACTATATTGTAAATTACATTATGAAATATAGAGTATTATTATCCTTATATTTATGGGAAAACATTTTATTATATATATAGTTTATAAATTCTTGTCAGGATCTATTTACCCAAATAATATACCAATGCCTTTTCATCTTATCAGGTTAATTTTAAATCCTATAATTTTTTACTATATTATTTACACAATATTCATTGATATTAAATTGTAATATATCATGATAATTTTTTATCATTTCTCTTGGAAAACAACATATATAATTTTTTCATTGTTTTAATTCTCATAAATTTCCAATATAACTTTGAAACATGCAAAAAAATTAATATAAATATTACACTTGGTATAGGGAATATATAATTTTCTATGAGAATAATTGCAATAACCTATATCAATTTTAGGATACTTGAGGAACATGTCTTAAATTATATATATTAGTCCTTAATGTTGTGGTGATGTTATCTTTCATAAAAATGGTCACCCCTATCCCACTTTTCTATATACATTGTTTAAAATTTATACATATATAGTTTGATATACATTATCTTACATACCATTTTTAAAATAATGTAAGAAAGAATTTTTTTTTTATATAATTGTGCATCAATAATATAACCAATCGTTATTACCATCATGTTGTATTTATATTATTAAAAACGTGAAAGAATCCCACATTTTAGTACAAATTATAACATCATAAACATAAAAAATTAGGCTACAAATCCCATTCATTATTAAAACAATAGAGTGAAGACTATAAATAATTTTCATTATCACCAACCAATGCCACTAAAATTTGTCTAATTAAATAATTAACCAAAAAATCAATATCACGTGGAACTAGTATCTATTCCAAACAATAACCAATCCATGTTTGGTATTTCTAAAAATCAATGAAATATTTTTATATTTCACAAGAATGTGTTGACTGAAAAACTTCACTTTTAATTTTATTTTCACTAACTCCATATTATATTTAACATGTATGTAGGTTTAATCATTCTCATGTTATAAAAGATTCCATCTATTGTGGATTTGGATTTTTCTATTACAGGATATTATATTTTATAAGTACATAAAAAATTTAAACATTTTTTATATGTTATGGTTTTAAACTGTAAGTATTTTTTTCTAGTTTTATCAACCTTATAGTAAAAATGATTTATTTTATATTTTATATTACCTAATACAATGAAGGTACTTATTTTCATTTCCACATGATCTTAAATAATAAAATTAATAATTGTTCGAGAATTATGTTAAACTACACAATATATCCCCTTGTCACATGACATTAATCATAACAACCTGTTTTACATGCTCAATGAACTAAAATTACAGGACACACCACAGAGAGAATATTACAATAAGGTATATAAAATCAATTCTATTACACATGATCTCAATCAATGTATATATGATTATTTATTCTAAATCTTAATTCTTGTACATACACTAAAGTAAAAAAATGTATATTGTTTCAAAAATATTTATATACAAGAATCCTTTATAGTTATAATTTACAATGCCTATACACATAATTCCCTATTGAATTTTAATATATCCAATCCACATTGAAATCAATATACATCTCTTATTACATTGATATTTCCCATTTTAAAAACCATGATTTTCTTGATTTATATTTCTATAAGACACTTATTTTACCCCATATATCTTTTAAAGGTCCCTTTTTTACATTAATTTCAAATTTATTTCCATTTTCCCAAGTGGTATTTCATTAGTTTTCTTCATTGATAATACATTTATTTTTTGATCAGTTTTGATAAATGTAATACTCTTCAAGTGATAAAACTACCACTTAAAGTGAACTCGATCATAATAGATTAAAAAATAAGTTAGTTGTAAAAGATATAAAAACACTAAACTAAAGGTATAATTTTGGAATTTAAATTATTACCATAAAATAGGATTCTCTGAATGGAGTTCTCAATTAAACTACATTAAGTGACACTTTTATTATCCAATAAATATGTCAAAAAAATAAGAAGCACTTTAGAAAATATTTTATGAACCTAAATTTAAGTCAACACTTTTGTTATAAGCTATATGAAATAATCTTAAATAATATATATATACCAAAATGAAAATCTATAAATTACTTTGAAATAGTCCAAAACCATTATCATCTGAAAACATTATGATGGTAGTACGATATAATGTAATGTCATCACTCACTATTATTAATAGTCATGTGATGTAAGGAAAACACAGAGAATAAACCATATGGTTTATTTGGATTGAAATATGGATATATTTGATGTGAGGATAAACATAATATGAAGATAACCCAATGATAATGATTGATTTATAACTTGTTGGAATATCAACCATTTATCCCTTCTCATTGGCGTAAATTTATTAAAATATTATGATGACTTTTACATTGTAAATTTCATACGTATTCCCCCATCATAGAAACTCACCATGAATTATTAGAATATAATGTTTTATTCTTTGTTATCAAAACTAAAAAATTAATCTATGAATCAAAATATTGTCCCATTATATAAACAATAATTTTTAGGGACCCCAAATATTTTTATTCCTATGAAACTATAATGATACAAACATAAACTATTTCCAATAAGTTTAACCTCAAACTATGTTATCATAAACTATTACCCTTGTTCTCTTGAACCAAAATTTCTTCAAATTGGATTGAATTACCCTCTTTTACTTGTATGTATCCTTAATTTTGTCATAGGTCTATGTCTATTAACTATGATTCATAGTTTATTCTATAATCCATGGACATAAATTTCAAAAAAAAACATTTTGGTTAATGATAAATGAAATTAAACAGCAATTAATATAATAATGGATTATATAACATTATTAATCAAGAAAAAGTGGTGTATGTTACAAGATTTTAAATATTATTGAAGCATGCAAGTAAAAATTAAATTCCCATTATCTATATTTCATGTTATATTATCTTACCTAAAATCATATAGGTATATCTAAGAAAAATACCATGCTTCTCCAATAGAGAAAAATTTTATAATGTTTAATAACATATTATTCCATAAAAAATAGTGTATGAAATCATCATGGGGAATATTTTTGTACATATAAAAATTTATTTTCCTCTTTCTAGATAATATAATATAATACAAATTCAATAAAATCAATCATTATTCACTATGTATGTGTAAATGTATGATTGATTATTATTTGAAATTACAATCCCCATGTTGAAAAACATTCACAACCAGGTTACATTGGTAGATTGTGAGGATATCCATTTTATTCAATGATTTATTAAAAATTAATTCTACACATCTCTTATAAATTTACCATGATATGTAATCCATGGAATCATTGAATAATCCCTAAGCTATTGGAGATCCATCAGAGGGAGTGTTGGAGGATCTCTGTAAAATGAATTAAAACTAAATCATGGATCGATGATTGATGTGCAATGGATCAAATTATCATGATAACAATCATAATTCAGTTCTATTCATCTTTATTGATTGATCCAAATAGTGGTTTTAAGTTTTTTTATTTTGTTTTTTTTCATTTGTTAATTACTAATAAGAACATGAGTCAATCATCCAATGGACTGATTCATGGCTGGTCATCTTGCTGAATTTTTTTATTAATAGAGATATTTTATTATAATTACATTCTGATTGTTTATTATTCATTAAAGTAATTAATTTTTATCTATATAAATATTGATCGAGGTTTATTACTCTTTAATATTCTAGATATTTTCACCCCTGATTATTGATTCATCGTAGTAATTCTTCATTTGGTCTCTGATTTGACATATACTGATCAATCGATCATTGCACATAAATTTCATGGTGCATGATATGATATTATATATCTAGTCATAGAACGATGTCACATATATGATAAGGTAGCAGCGATAACTGCATAAGACTGCATTTGAAACATCCCAATTCAAGCAGGGCGTGACGGTGATGACATGATTAACATAATGATAATTTCAAATTAATTCAAATGATTAATTCCATAAAATTTCAATTGTGGTGTTTAGTTTAGATAGAACCTTCACTATTTTTTAGATTGATGTGGGAATATATTACAACAGCAGAATGGGTGGTCATGGAAGGAAGAACCAGTGATCCTAGTTATTTTTTAACTATACGACATGTAATTAAGAATTACATGTCTTCTGGGACCATCATAAATAAGGGTAGGGGTTCATATAAGGATAGTTATCAAATTACATGTAACCCTATCACACGATGTGTGTTCTCTACTAAAAACATAGTATGTACCTCAGACGGTACATAATAATGGACTTTAGTGCATGGGTCCAATATGAAGACTACTCCCCTACACAGACACAGAATAGACAGGTACAGTAGAAATGTTGTGTACTATCACATGTAAAGAGTACAATGGTATCTAAAATGAAATGTACTCTACTACATTTATATGGACATAGAAACTATTTGATTGCACAAGAAAGACTGAGGTTCATGGGACACATCATACAACCCCTTCTACAAATCTTGTAATCTATTTAACCTGGATTGGATCCCCATTACTCTATATTATAGGCATGTTTATTTGGTTTAATTCCCTAATTCCAATCCCTGAAGGATAGTACATAATTTTCTCCTACACATAAGAAAATGACCCTTTATTCTAGATATCATGTATAGGGCCATTGGAATTTCTCCACGAGGCCAGGAGTAGGATCCATTATAAATCCTCATGCCCTAGGTGTATTTCTTAGTATCTTCATGACCAAAACTACAAGCACCTTGATGCTCTACTTAGTTTTTTAATCTTGATTTGGTTGTTTGTACCACACCATGTTATTATGACTTAAACATATATATGAATCATATATCGATGAAAATTTATTGTGGTAATCTCTGGAATAGAACCGACAGGCTTTACATCTCTAATAGACGACATCAAAGCTATTATACGTGGGAGTGTGTTCTCCTAGATGAGTGATTTGTTTGTTCATTAATGTAGAAACCTATGATTTCATACTTCGAATGGGACTTACATTTGGACTTTTTGTCATTTTTTAGTATATATTGATATATTTTATATGTTATGTAGTCATATACATATTTATACCTAACTTTATTTATTATGTAGAATGATTTATAGTTTTGAGTTACCATACTACTTCTTGTTATCCTCGCACTTGTAGGGTCTTTTCTAGCACATTTCATGTCATCTGTAGATGATCAAACATTTAATACAATAAATTAAAGACATGGACCAGATCATGTTTAGTGATAAAAGACCAATCATGGTTTGTTCATACAATATCTTGACAAAAATCCCTTTAATTTTAGATTGGGAATGTTTCTAGACTAATTCTGGTGAGTGTTTATTTATCCCTTTTTACTTTCCATTACATTCTATCATACTCCAATTTAAAATTTTAGATATTATCATTCATAATTTTCAATTGTTTTATATTTTAGCATTTTATAGTTAGGTAGATGTTTTCATGTGTATTGGTACATAGGATACCCTCCTACATTATTGATATTCATACTCGGTGCTACTCGCCAATCCCTGGCCTATTTGGGGATATCTTGGGGAGTTACATCACATTCCCTACTGGTAAGGGACATGTAAGAGTGGTATTAGAGAAGTCTGTTTCATTTTATTACTGAGAGTCTGTGATATTTTTTGGGGGAAATATTGTCATGTATTTTTAGTTCATATTTCAAACCAGGGACTGCAGTGTTAGTTTGGTGGCTGATGAAACCATAAACTAGGAATTTGGTCACATTATTTTGACTCATTACATTAGGTAACTAATTTTGTGAGAATAATGGTACATTCATAAAATAGAAATGGTTTGTGGTTTCCATGTACATCATGATTCATCTCTCTAGATATAATCATTGACCATGGTACATATTTTTTCTTTCTAGATGCCTATATATCATATACATTTTAGGATTAAGTATCATGGTCCCACTGTTGATCCCCTCACTGATGTGGTGTTGGTATATGGACCAATTCTAGAGGTTTTACTTTTAGGTTGTGTACTAGATTAACCAACTCCTATTGAAAAATAAATGGCCCACATAGACTCACTGGATGAGGTGTGCATACTGAGAAAACATCAAGAGTTTCATTAAAAATCACCATTAGGTTCCAAGGAAAGCCTGACCCACAGGCGGCTGAGGATGGGCTAGAGGTGGTGTCAAGAGTTTTCTGTCTGGTATGGACACAAGAAGAAAAGATGGTGGTCCTCACAGATAGCCTTCTTCATTTCCCAATAGGCTGATGGTGGGGTTTAGAGACTCTATATTAAGATAATGAGAATATAGAATTATCATAATTTTAGAAACTTTAATATAGTAGTTCTATAAATTTATGATTAGGGGTGTACGTATACAACAACTTATGCATCTCCAGTTGCGAATCATTGAAATACCTGAGTATTCAATGAGGTTTACCAACCTCTCTAGGTACTCAATAGATATCAGTCACGACCATTTCTTAACGGAATGGAAATTTAGTTTAGGTCTACATAGATACATACTTGGTAGTTTTATATTCTATTAAATGCATCCTATAATGGAGTTTTGGAGTGATCTTTGGTGGTTGATGTTTCTTGGATGCACTTATAGATCAATTGGTTTCCAATAGTGGGAAAGAAGGACTAGAGACTACAGTAGTGTTGATTTGACATCAGTCTCTGGGGAAAAGACATTGGAGATGTTTTTGTAGGTTGTACTAGGACAAATGGTGTTTTTTTAGGTCTCTCAGGATGGGTCCATTTATCCTAGGTATGGGTGGTTATACTCTAGTGACAGTAAGGAATATCTTTCATGATATTATCCAACCTACCACACATCTAACCGAGACACCATGGATCTATATGTAGAAAATGCATCAAGATCATGAATTTTTATAGGGTGGAAGACTTGGAAATAGAGATGGATGTGTATCGGGATGATTTTGATAATTTTAATTGTTACCACCACCACCGACAGTATTTCCACACCATGCTCTGTGAGATAGAGGATAGGGGGGATAGTTGTAGGTGGTCGAAGCATATGACCCATTGTCTCCAAGAATGATTCAATGTTCAGTATGTGTCTTTTCTATATATGTTGATGTATCGATAGACATAGGTGATAGTCAATACATTATTTCCACAAATATTTTTCAAGACATAGTGATTGTGATTCAGCACATGGATCAACCATTACTCTTGGAGACTTCTACGAGATATAACTTATCAATCATACATTTTTTATGATAGTGTGACCTGAATCTTAGAGGATTGAGATTCTATTTGGTATCTCATTGGATTAATTATGGGGCCCTTCAATTTAAACCTAGATATTGACAAGTTATTAAAAGTTTAATACTAGATTAATGGATTGTAGTGGAGGATACTATGTTTCAACATTGATGTTACTAGGTTACCCTTTTTGAAGAAAATAGAACATAGGTAGTGTATGATGGAATCATAAATATGAGGAAGTAATGGGTTACTCCTAATTTGGATAAACTAACCCTTGTTGTTTTGGTTGTTATGTATTCATAGTTTCCTGCTGTGATGGTTGATCATGAGTACATCTTCTCTAAGGATGTTCTGTGAATACCTCACCACTAGTTGAGAGACGTATGCATTGATATACACATCATGATGAAACTGATATATGGACCAGCATATAGAATGTCGCTTGCAAAGATTCAAGAGATAAGGTTGTAGTAGGAATAATTATAGAGAAAGGTCTTTGATAGCCCCATTTTTTCATCCTTGGAAGCCCCAGTTTTTTCATACTATAAGAGGATTAGAGCATGATGTTTTCTGTGGACTACTATTTCATGAATCAGGTGACCATGAATAAAATTTATCCACAGCCAGGGATCGATGAACTCTTTAATCAATTGGGATGGGCAATATGGTACTCAAATGTTGACCTGTGGTCATTCTATAAGTAGTTGTTAGTATATGATAAGGATGTAACGAAGATTGTGTTTGGATATTGATACAGTAAATATGAGTACATGGTCATTCCCTTAGGCATTATGAAAACCTCAACAGTGGTCAAGGGACAAATGAACAAGATATTTCAGCCTTTAATAAACTTTTTCATTGTGGTCTTCATCAATTATACCCTTATGTACTTGGCATAGAAGGAGGATCTCAAGAGACACAAGATGGTTGTTCTGGACGTAGTCCAAGAGAACCAACATTACATAAATATCTTAATGTGTCCATTTTGGATACATGCAGTCCACATTAATGACAACATTATCTCCGAGGGTGAATGGTCATAGACCCAGAAAATGTTGAGGTAGTGTTACCTTGAGAGTAACCCATAATCATGATGGATGTACAGAGCATCCTTGGGTTGTCGAGCAATAATTGGGGATTCATTTTTAATTTCATTAGGATATTAGTTTCCATGAAAACATTGAATCAAAAGGGGTATCCTTCCATGTGGAATAATATGTTCAATTAATAATTTTATTAGTTTAGGTAGAGTTTGAGGAGCACATCCATTTTGAGATTTCTCGAGGAGAGTATCGAATATGAGGGGTTCTGTGACGAATCCAGAACTAAATTTGGATTTTTTATGTTTATGAAAGAGTTTATTTTATATGGTTCATATTATATAATACCACATGGGTAATACTATGTGACCCATAATCTTGAGTTAGTAGTGGTAGTCTTTGCATGAATGATGTGGTGAAGCTACCTGATGGGCGAGCAGATTATTTTCTAGTCTATTTGCAAGAGTCTCATGTATATCTTCATGTGGATTGATTTTAACTTGAGACTAAGGAAATGGCTAGAGTTCTTCCAACATTTGGTCTAAAAATTGTCTATACTATTGGTAAGGGGAAAATGGTTATAGATTCTCTTAGTTTTTTATATAGTTTATAGTTGTTGAACATAGCGTTAGAGCAGTTTCACTCATTGAAATTGTCATTTTGGATAGATATAGAGTATCTTACCTATAATCTATAGTTTTTACCACACATATATTGCAACAATTTATGGAGTCACTGCATGGGGTTTTTGACGGTGAGACCCTACATAGTCTGAAATACACTCGACATTCTCTATATATATTTTCTAACCATGGGGGTATTGCCTTATTTTCAGAGGACATGTGATGGTATCAATGAATTTGTATGATTTGGTTCTAAAATATTTTCATAAAAATAATTTTTATGTACATCTAGGTGTGGATCAGTTATACCAGGACCTCTAATGTATGATTTGGTGTCCCATTTTAATGAAGGGAGTTACATATTTTGTTTTGAAATCCCTTAATTATCAGCAAGTGAAGTCATAACACAAATATCTAGTGGGTTTAGCTCAACACCTTGTGGAGAATGAGTGGATGTGTGATTGGATATCTAATCGAATTCCAGATGGAATTATCACATACGTACATGGGATATGATTTTGGATTATTGACTATAGACTAACTCCCCAACTAAGTGGATTTTTTAGCTGGTAAAGAAAAAATATTAGAAAAGAGCAGGGGATACCTCTAGATTCAGGATACTGTATGACTACATGGATATACATCAATGATAATTTATGATCATTGTTATTTCTTCAATTCTATTCTACGAATGGGATTGCAAGATGAATTTATGACTCAGTAACACTTTATCACATTGTATCTTCCCCAGACAAATGGCCAGAAAGGGAAGACCATTTAGGTTCTATGTAACATTTGGTAAGCTTTCATGTCTGAATTTGGACGTATTTGGGAGGATCACTATCCACTGATATATTTTTGATACAAAAAACATTTTCATTCATCTATTAGTATGGAATCATTTGAGTCATTGAATGGGAATCCCTATAGGTCACCACATTTCTAGATTAACATAAGAGAGTCGACAGTCATAGACTATAATTGGTATGACATCAATTCCAGAAGGTGAATATCATCCAAGAACATATGAATATTGCACAGTGCAATCATATGTCTTTCAAAAATGGAAAATGGAATCTTTTAGAGTTCAAGGAAGGATACCATGATTTCTTTCGAGTTTCACATCAATGTGAACTAAAAATATTTAATCGAGTTGGAAATCTCTTTTTAAGAGTAAATGGAACATTCAATATAGTGTGTAAAGAGGGTGAGGTGGTGTCCCACTTAGATATGCCTCAAAAATTATATTGGGTACCAAATGTCATATATGTGGCATAATTGAGGAGGTACGTACATGACCACTCACCCATTATTGATTGGATGGAGCTGGACATCTATGATGGTTATACATTTTTTGATTACCTAGTAGGGATCTAGAATTATAATGAGAGGATCCTTTATCTAAAATCAATTCCATTTATTTGTGTCTGGTGGAAGCATGAGAATATTTATTTGAGAATATGAGAGTGGGAGGTTCAGATCCATGCTCATTAACCATTACTTTTTTTGTAGCCTATTTTTGAGATAATCAGTATTTAAAGAACTAATGTCGATAGAATTTGATGATATAGATTTTAAAAATATTTTTTTTGAAAAATTAATTTATTATTTGTGAGTCCTATTTATGATAAGGAATGTGATTCTGAGGCGCGGATTTCCCTCTGTATAAATTATAAATTTATTAAATGTTTTAAATAACCCAAACATACAGTTATATATAAAAAGTGGAATAACATCTAAACAGATTACCATATAATAAATCTTATGGAACCATTGAGTTTAGAACTTTGGTTTTACCCTAAGAGATATATATCTGTTATCGTTGTGGTTTATCTTTCGAAAAGTCATTCTAGGAGTTAAAATGAATAAATTAATAAAATAAATTCTTCTATTTCAGTTTTGTAGACATAATGATTATGGTGTCTTTAAATAGACCACTAATGTAAAATCATAAGGTCAGCCTCATAAACCTGAAGCTATTTTAGAGTTATTTGAGAGATCATTTTAGCGTCTCTCTTAGAAAAAATAGTGATTAGATTGGGTATTCACTATCGACATAGAATGTAATCGAATGATCTCACCAAAAATCATGTAAAAACACCATTCATCATCAGCGATTGATCAAAATCATGGTAGGATTTTTTTTTGATTTGGTTTCATTCCATATTTTTAGTTTGTACATCGAACCTGAATCAATTGAATACCAGATTGGTTCAGGGAACAGTTATCTATTATAAATTCTTTAATTGTGTTGTTATTTGGAATAATTACATTATGATTGTTGATTAATCATTATTACTGTCATGATAATGAATCAAGATTGACACGAATATAGATCTATGTTCATTTCTTTTTATTGTACATGTGATTTTATCCACCAATTCTTCGTTCATCATGAGTGTTATTCATTTGACTATAGATTTGAAATATCCTAATCAATATATCATTGCACACATTGTTCCAGGAAAAATGCCCTGATATTATAGATCTAGGAACATCGTAATGAAATAGATGTGAGACATTATTAGAATTGAGAAGAGAAGACCAGATTTGAATCCCATGATTCAAGAGTAGTATTTTAGTGATGACATTATGAACAGAATAAATTTCCCAAATCAATTTGAATACCAATATATGGTGAATATACATATTGAGGTTCATATATGTAAGCTTCTTAATTTATTTCTAGATTGAAGCTTGAATATACCGTGATTGAGGTGAATTCATGCGCAGAAGAAAAAACCAATTATTCTATAAAATCGTAAACCACATGGTGTGTAATATAGGATTAGTTGTCTTATGGACCCTTCATAGTAGTAGATAGGGATTCAGAGTTTTTTAAGTATCACATGACTTGTGACCCCTATCACATGGCATGTAGTATCCCCCTATAGACTCAACATGTACCTTGGAGGGTACATGGACACATGTTAGAGTACACGGGTTGCAGGTCGCCATTTATTCACGTACACAGAAACACCGAGAAAAATTACAAGTGGTATTTCATGTATTAGAACATATATATAGTAATTGTGTAGCTGAAATGCCTTGTAGTCTACTATGTAGATATGAAAGAACACATTGTCTATTTACATGGGCATGAATCGAGGTTAATGGAAATAATGTGTAACCAAATTTATATGTTGTTAACATTATTAATCATGTTTTGGATCCCTTTTCATATTTATCATGGATATTTTTTGTTATGTTTCGAGTATCCATATTTATTCCTGAATTGTTAGTATGGAATTTTCTCCTAGTCATTGGCCAGCAATCCCTTGAGTTGGATTTATTGGATAATGTCAATGGAATCTATCTTTAAATCCCAGAGTGAGATCCTATATTAATCTTCAGTCCCTTTTGGAGTTTTTAGTACACTTGTGACTATCATTAAATGGGTTTGGCCCACCTACATAGTAGTATAATCTCGATTGTGTTGTTGGTATAGCCCCATATATTTGGGAGTTATCCTCCTTTGTGTATTGTATCTTTTCATAAATTATCTATGAAATTTACATGATGATACCCATCGAGAATTACCGCATGGAAATATATCATTAGTACTATCAGACTTCAGATTGTGTTCTCCAAGATGAGTGCTTTTTAGAATCTGGATCTGGAATCCTATTCTAGTGGATTATTTTTCTAACATAACATTGTATATTTGTTTTGACATTATTGAGTATATCATGATATTCTTGTTATATGTGATGTTAAAATAAACCTATCTAGATTTGACTATATTTCAATCACTGTATATTTTGTGGTTTTAGATTGTCCTATTAGATATTATTATACTAACACTTTCTTTGGATTTACCCACGTATGTCATGTCTTGGGCAGACGATCTTCTACTCAATATATCCCTTGATAGACTAGGATTAGATTGTTCGTAAAGGGATATTAAAAACACTGGTTTGTTCATCTGGTTTCTTGATAGTGGTCCCTTTACTTTAATATTGGTCTTGTTTTCATACTCATTGTGGTGGGATTTTATTTTTCCATATTTATATTTATTTACTTCATGTTGTACTCTTGTTCTTGGATTTAGATGAATGAATGAATGTTTTCTTAGTTTTGTTAAAAATTTAGCATGTTTTATCATTAGACATGTGTTCATGTGTATAGTTACTTAGGGAAAGGCCTTAGATGATAGTGATATTCATACTTCACACTAGTTTCTATCCCAAGTCATATTAGATGTGGGTTTGGGGAGTCACAACATCAACCCCACATAGATGTTTTATAATAAAATAATTCCAAAAATGAAATTAATAATTATCCATAATATCATTTACATATGGTCATAATAACCATGACATTGCAGTGGATAGTATTAGGCAACACACCCTACACTATTTTTTTTATTTAACCTCTCCGATATTGTATAACATCATGGGTTCTCACCAAGTAAGTTGGTTGTCTTTTAAGTATATATATAATTTCTACAAATTTAAAAAAAATTATGAACATCCTTGAAATAAAATTATTAATTAAATAAATTATTAACTATTATTTTTTCCAATAATTCTTTTTTTTCAAAAAAAATTAATATGAATTTTCTATTATATATTTAACGTTTGTTATCATACAAAATATAAAAGTTATCAATACCATTAACATTATTTCTATAACATATTAATAAATCATTCATTATATAACTACTCTAGTCAAACATAAATTAAACCCAATGGTTGTTTTACAATAAATATCTCCCAAAATATAAAAAATAATGTTGAAATACAATCATATAATACCTAAAAAAAGAACATATGAATTTGAATAAATTATTTTCCATATTCATATCATCCTATGACATGTTAGTTTTATCCTATATCACTCTTGAATTTCATAGGTTTCAATAGGCTCTATTAATTAATTTTTTAGAATGGTTAATAGTGAGAATGTGAATTATCCCACCATATCCCCCCAACAGTGTCTAACCAGGATCATAGTAAATAAAGAATCATTATTCAGTTCAATTATCTCCATGATATACTAAACCTACTCTTTTTTAGGTTTACTACCCCATGATGAATCAGTTCCAAAACCAATCCCACTTTTATTGTCCTGGTGGGGATGTATATCTAGAAAAACCACATAATATATTCTAAAAAAAATTAGGACATAATATTATACATAGAAATATACTCAATATATGTAATAGGTTTATGCTCCCAAATATATGCTTTGTAAATCATGTTTAAATAGATTTGACTAAACTCTCTCTAATACCAATTGAGAAGATCTATGTATTAGTAGCCCAAGGACAGTGGTCACAATATTACATTAGTTCAAGATATATGTGATCAAACATGGAATGAAAAAATAGTTTATTTGTATACGTAAACAATATATGCAGTTTAATATAATATTACATTTGAATATATAAAATCAATAATATTATAATTAAATATCAACATCCATGAACTCATTCTATGATTCCTTCATTGTATCCATGGAATGGAAACAAAATAATGTCGATATAAGATAGACTATAAGATTATTTGTTGTTGAATTTATAATGAAAAAATATTTTAAATAAAAAAGTATTAATCACCATTTAAAGGTAAATTACTAAATACACATTCCATTATGATAATAAACTGAAAAAAAATTAATAAATGGATAATATAAATGTAATAATCACAAATATAATAAAAAATTATTAACAAAGATGAGAATTTATAATATTTTATATAATGATATTAGAGTAAATTATATATATATATATTATCAAATATATGAACCATGATACAATAATAAATGGGTATTTATACAACAGAAACACAATTAATGGAAAATTACTTATTTTTATTATGAAACATGATGACACATTGAGGGGATAAATAATATTGGTACCCACCTATAACATCATGTAAAATACAATCTTAATATATTTAATTATAAATTCAGTTAAAACTTATAACAATTTATCAATAAATTGTTTTATTGAGAAATGAATATTAATTTATCATGATTTTCCCCATTTAATAAAAATAATTACATAATAAAATAGCATATGTAAAATTGTTATATAGTTTATGAAATAATCATATAAATATTAAAGAAAATGTGGATACTAAATGGAAATCTAATGTTAAATGAAAAAGGATGACATGAAATTGAATGTTTGAAGATGACATTAACGACAAAAAATACTCAATAAACTACATGATGACACATTATCTAGTAAAACTGATTAAAAACACCTCATGAATGAATAATTATTTTATCATTAAAATATATCCATAAAGGTGAATAATATTATTGTTTTATGAATTCATATAAAATAAAAAAGATCACTAAAAACATTGATTATCATAATACACATTTCACCAGGATGTTCACTTTTTAAATATAATAATTTTTTAAATATTAAAGAAAAAATATTATATTAAAACTATATTTTAAACATATAATGGAGCCTTCAATGTATTTAATGTTTATTAATGTATGAAATTAGTTTCATACCTTTTTGTTTAAAAGCATTCCTTCAATACTTTTCTAAAATTTAACAAAGATCCTTGTTTGATAGAAAGAAGATGATTCTATATAAATCATCTTTTAAAAAGTAATTATTTTATAATAATAACTTCCACAAAGTATTATAGAATATTATAATTATTCAATAAAATATTCTAAGAAAAATATATATATGAGAAAATTTTATTTACAATGGAAAAGATAAATACTATTATCTTTTTTGTAATATCATTTCCTTAATCATTTGAAGTTCCAAATAGAGGATTACGTTATTCTTACATGAAAATTTCATTTATAACCTAAGGATAATAAATTAAAATGGTTTTATTATTTAATGATCAAAATAATTATCTCCAACAAGAAATTCATGTATTTAAAATCCTAATAAATATACTATTAAACCATGAACCAAAATAGATTAGGAATCTTTTGAATCATAACCCTCATTAATTTAATTAAATAAAATAAATAATTTAAAAAAATATATAAAAATAAATTTCTGAAATAATAATTTATACTGTCATTCCATAGTCCTCATAAAATAAGTATGTTCATAGTAAAATATATGTCTAACTCGATTTGATGTTTGGAAGAAATATATTCAAATTTTCATATTGTCGACTTGAGGATTAATTAATAGATATATAATGTTGTTCGAATGTAAATCAATATAAAACTATTTGAAATAAATTAAAAAAGTACTCAATATAAATTAAACACATAATCACAGAATATAAAATACAATGAATATAAAATATAATAGAATCAAAAGAAATTTAGTTATGAAATTACTTCCCACTTGGTAACATTCATGATAATTCCTTTATGTTGAAATAATTTGAATTGTAGGAAATATCACAATCATTAAAAAAAGAATAATGATATGAAATGTAAAAACAATTTTATACACACCGTATCTTAGAAAAAGGATTATAACATCTACATATTCCTCGTTGAAATGAAATTGATATGATGTCCCATAAAATCTTCATATAATTGAAGTGAGAGTTAGTAAATGACGTGATTATATAATAAAAACTATAAATAAAAATGTTATGTAGAAATTAAAAATAAGTAAATTAATGGTTATATAAAACATAATAATGGAATAATATAATTAATATTGTAGAAATATGACCAGATGAATTAAATTTAGGTAGGAAACCACTTACCTAGTGATTTTCCTTATTTGATCATTCATTATCCTTCATGAAATGTTTGTATAAATATTATCAATTTATATGACACCATATTTATGTTTTTAACAATATAAATGATCCTATTATAGGATATTATATTTCAGTAGTAAATAATATTTAATTATTACCATTCATTCGAGTGTTAAGACATTTTTTTTCTCATGCATGTTTTGTCAGGGAAAATCTGATTCATGTTTATTATATATAGTTACATAATATAAAGAATTTTTTTCATGATATAAATATTATATTTGTTGGTTTTATTAATTTTTATAATCATTATTATTATTTTTACCTAGAAAATGAGTCAAGTCTCTTTGTAGGGATGGTAGACAATACATATACATGAGATTCATTATCAAATCATTAATTTGTGAAAGGATAAGGAAGTGGATGGTATAATAATATTTGCAAACTAGTATTACATAAATAGAGTAATTATTCATTTTTTATATCATTATGACTATCCATGGGTATTCATAATGAAAAATTATTTACATTGGTTTGTTAGTCTATAATCTGTTATATAAATGACAGATGAATTTTATCCCATTTGCTGTTGAAGGGGATGGATAAATAATATTATATAAACATAATAACGTAACATTATATGTGATGTACTCATATTATAATATTCTAATTTTAAAACATAATTTTTTATTAACAAATTGGGATCTTGGTGAAGATGAATAGCTTCACTGAGATGAACCTCGTTTAGATCATTTATTAATGACAATAGGGATGGTATTTTTTTAAGACCATCAAATATATAAAGATATAATAATGTTTAGTATATATTTTATTAGGGTTTGGTTAAGATAAATTCATTGATATATTTATAGATGTCAGGGAACTGGGTTCTCTTTTATAATTATAGAGTTTCACTTGAATAAATACCCATAACTATTAAATAAATGGAATTAACTCTTTTTTGGGCCTCAAAATTGAGTAAAAAAATATTATGGTATAAAATTTAAATAAATATTCACAAAACTAATATAAACTTGTTTTCAAAATTTTATTCTCTTTACCTCAATGGTTACGTAGTGATTACAATTATCGATATCCGCACACTAAAATGTTATTTATCCTATATATCATATAATTTTAGGAAAAAATAATATAAAACTTAGTAAATATTATATCCCAATGACTCAAAATATTAAATAACATTTTTCAGACATAAAAAATATTTACATGTATTATTAATTTTATAGAAGTGTGGGTAATGCACAACACCCCATTTTACTGATAATAGTGGTAATTAATTTTTTAGTTTTACTATTTCTTATGGAAATAAATTATAGATATAGAATTAACTAATATTAATTATGATGATACCAATTATAGAATCCGTTTTACTAAATACAATTCAGATAAGTGAGTAAGCTCATTATATATGAATCTGAAAAAGCGTGATGAAAAACAATTTTTTGAATAATGTATTTTTTCCTGTAAATGATGGTTTGATAATAACTCATTGACAAATAATTTTCATTAAACTAATTATATTAAAATTATTTTTACTATAAATATATATTTATAATCTAATTATTACATTTTAATAATTATATTTTATTGGTTATTTTAATCAAATAAATTGGAGAATATTATTCACATTTACATAGTTATTTGATAAAAGTGTTTTAAGCCCAAAAATAAACTTATCCAAAAGGATCAGATAAAAATTATTGAAATGCAATTCATTTTATTAAATATTTCTAATTAAAATTTATTATAAATTTAAAACAAATAAACGGTATAATGGGTATTTTAAATTAAATAATTTATTGAAATGGTATAATTGTTTTACATAAAAAATATATTTTTAATATTCACATTAAAATCAATATTTTATGATAAATCTCACATTTTATACCAATGATAATTATTAAATTTTGATTTGTATAATTATTTTCATTTAGTGAAATAAATGTTTTATATTAGAATAAAATAATTATATTATTTTCCTACAAAAATAAAAAAATTAAAAAATTATATTTTTAAATCATGTGATTACTTTTCAAAATATTGATTTTTTATTTACCATATATTTATTTATTTTCTAACAATTTATGAACATTTTTCATAAAGATTTTATTCAAGTACATATACATAATATTAATTTTTATGCCATAATGTTCATGTTTAAATAGTTTATCACTGTTCATTTAGGCTCGGTGTTACATGTTGTGTATGCTATTAAATATAGTCTTTATTTTAAACTGAACAAGGTGTTAAAAATTTTCCCAATAGGAGGACTGGGGTATCATTATAAAAAAATGATCCATGTATCATAATATTAGTAATATATCATCTTAATGGTTCATTACCTTAAAACATATCATTATTATGAACATTCTAACAACCATAAGCACATTAAGTCATGATATTTTGAGCTCTTTCAATGTATCCAACTCATTACATTCAATAAAAACCATGTATCAATCTATAAAGAAAACAATTACCCACACAATATGATTTTAATAAAAATAATCCACAGTGCTTGTTATAAAGTAAGAAAATTCTCAAACTCTACATTGAGACGGAAGAAAATTAAAACACTAAAAATAATTATCACAAGTGATATCAACAATTTAACAATACAATGGATTCATATAACGAACCTAAATATTATATTGGAATTATCAGAACCAAACTATACCATAATTAAATCCATATATTATTGTTCTATATGAGAATAAAACATTTATTTACCCATCATTACATAATAAATTTTTTTGAAAAATATATATATTTTTATTCATTTATAAAAAATAAATATATTAATCCTTCCAGAGAATGATAGTGGAAGCTATCATAATAAATAATCCAAAGTGTAATATATGGAATATCAAAGGAAACATACATATATATAGGACACCAATTATTGATTATTGGATAAATAACTATAAAAATAAAGTTGAATGATTCTTTTTTGAAAATAATAATCCCAATTAAAAATTACTCATCTATTTAAGAAAAATATAATAATATTTAAATTTATTTTCAAAACATTTACAATTAATAATAATTTCTAAAACAATTTTTAAAAAATTTAAAGTAATATTCGTGAAGGATAATTCCAATAATGTCAAATGAAAAATTAATATACTTTTAAACAATAATTTTATCCATAATCCTAGAAGATAATGTCACTAATGAAATTCAAAAGATATTTTCACAAATATGATGTTGGGTGTTTTAAGAAAATGAAAAAATAAAATTATATTTAGAAATTTATCCTTAAAAAGTAAATAATGGGGTTAAATTGGTAATATGGATCATAACATAGAGAATATTATAAAGAAAAGTAAAAGTTTAGAATAATTTAAAATACCATTGATAAAATCAAAAATCATAAAATAATTGTTAAAAATTAATTTCAGAATATATAAAATATATTTCAATATAACCATTAATAAATTGTATTGGTATTTCAAGATTATAAATCATAAATGTGACAAGAATTGTAAATACATACATTGAGGAAAAATTTCTTATTCAATGTTTATGAGAATCATTATCATTATCAACAACTTCAAAAAATTAAATAATTGAATAAAATTTAATTTTCATGAAAATAAGTATCACAAATAACTATTATATTTTCATATAATATAAAAATATCGTGTAAATAAAATTTTATAGATTAATCCTTATGACCCAACAAATGTATTTGAGTCAATAATACCTATAATATTGTTGTTGTCACGAACCGACCCTGGTCGACCCCCAACTGATCACCCCAGCCAATCCGCGACATGGTCCGAGAGGTGTTCCGGATCGTCCCAGGCTAGTGAAAAGGTCAAGGAAATAAATAGAGGAGCAATGATAACAATTTTTCCTAGTGAGAATAAATAAAGTAGAGAAAAATTAGAATAACGTAAAGTAAATAAAGTGCACGAAAAGAATGAACGATCAACAACATCTAACTGACATGTCCAAGACCAGAACTCCTTGCGACTTTGAGATTCACTCACTAAACCACAACCAACTTATGGCCACAGTTATCAATCTTGAGACAAACCTACAAAAAAAACATGAAATAGGAAAACACTATAGGTGTGCATATTAAAACATTGTAGGTGTGCCCAAAAAACTATTCACAATGCACTACCTTTAAATAAAGAATTTTCCAATTTCAGGATTGAACTAAATTATTCAAAATATGGGGTTTCCACACACACATTAATTTCTAAAATAAATATCTTTTCATTTCCAATTTTAGTTTAAAACCATGTTTAATGTATGCAAAACGAAGGTGCATTTCATTTAAAAAAACATTTTTGCAATCATTTTAAAAACCCAAATTTTAGTTGTAAGACAAAATGAAAGCCACACATAACACTAAGGGAAATATAGCAAGTGGCACATAGGATCCAGAAACCGAACTAGACATGTAAACCGTATGGCTCATACAAATAAACACTAAAGAAAACATGGGTCAAACCTAGGAACTTGTGAACAATCCAGAACGTACTATATATGTGACTCATCCTGAAGGAAAGTCCTACTCAATGACGTCATAATGCCCTAATGCTTGGTGTAGCCTAACATGGCCTAACCAGGGTCCCCAATCCCATATCACTAATAAAAATACATGTCTCTGCTATGACCCACTAGCCAGTGTATAGTCCAAACTAGTGCATCAATCATTCTTAGATAATTCAAAAACTATGTCAGGTTACCATGTCAACACATGAAATAAAAAGGGGTTAGTCAACAATGTGAATCAAGTAACCAATCACAATGAATGACCACCACACACATCAACTAACTCAATCCATATACACAAAAGGATAACCCCTAAGTCACCCAATGAGAGTTTTCAAAATAATTTATTTTATTAAATTCTCAAACGCGCATTCACCAATTTTAATGAAAAACCACATTTCTCAAAAGAAACAAAAACACATGATCATGCATCAGAATAAATCATTTATCATCAGACAAGAACAAAAAAATAAATTCTGTGAATTATGTTCAAAGACCAAATGAGAATTCTCTCAATATTGTGCATCAATTCACTAAGAAAATATTTCATGTGACGTGTATAAAATAAACAACTCATTTTACATCGTGTAATTATTCAATAATTAATTATAAAATGTAATTTTTCTTTTATTAAAATAAATAAAATATCACAAAATTAATAAATTCTATATTTAATGGCTAGAGCTATGGGTGACCTACCTTGACTCACATCTCGATTGCAATGATGTAGCATGTCTCACACGTTCCCACATGCATGCACAATTTTTAAACCATGTCATCATTGAATTTCTCTACGAACAGGCCGCAAAAATTCCAAAAACAATAAAAACCCAAAAGTATAGAATTAAAATGATATAATGAATATATAGCATGAAAATGCACCTCAATAATGGATCAGGAAAAACTTGGTGAACTCAATGAACTTGCCTTCAGCAACAGCCGTTAGTAACGCAGCCAATTGTGAACCAGGCGAGTAGCTAGTCACGCAAATGAAGGTGACACCAGAGCTGACGGAGTAGGTCATTCCTCCCTAAAATGCCAGAGAGGGGTTGCAGGGTACTAAAAATGACGCCAGTAGGGGGCACACGGTTGAGAAGGTTGCACGGCCAGTCAGACGGCACGAGACAGTTTAATGGAATGCAATATGATGGCACTGGCGGGTCAGAGCAACACAGTGGCCAGGAAGAAGTACTGTAGGTCAGAGAAATATGCACGCTGGTCAGTTAGGGAGGGGCTGGCCGGTGAGGTCACTGATCGGAGGTTGTCTGGTTGACGATCACGGCGGCGGGACAAACACCGGTGAGGGCACGTCCTGGCTAGCCAGCGAGGGATGCGACTGGTAGAGTGTGTGATTGCCCGACGGTGAGGGTAACGACAGGCTGGGAAGTCACCTAAGAGGGATCTGGCTGGGGATAAGGGCTGCATAGCTAGAGGTCACCCCGAGAGGTTGCACGCAGGGTGTAGGACAAATGGGGGGAAGGGGGCAGTAGAGAAGGGCATGAGGGAGGTGATGGGATGAGGGTCGGTAGGCTTCTCGGGTTAAATAGAAGGGGAACTTGGTTTGTTGCACTCCTGTTTGTTGGACGAAGCTGGATGAGCAGTGCAGACCAAGGGGATGTCGTTGGCCAGATGGAGCAGAGAGAGGGGTTGTGGCCTGCATAGAGAGGGACAACGGGCGGAGAGGGAGAGCAGGGAGAGTAGTGGGCTTACGCGTGGGGGCCGACCAGTGTAGGATAATCCAAACCAAAGGGGCTCCAGAAACAGAAAGATGAGTTTCTGCGCGGGGTGGTTGGCGGATGCTAGTAGGAGGCAGAGTAGTGTGAGAGGGAGCCTGTATGGGGCGGGCTAGACGTGAGGCTTTTTCATAGGGTAGGGAGGCTGAAGTGATGGCCCACAGGTCTGCCCAGTAGGATGGGTTGATGTGGCAGCTCACAGTGCAGGAGGGTCATTGGTCCCAGTGGGTGCGAAGGCTGTAGGAGGGATATTGGCAACGAGGCACTGTAGGGAGTTGGCTGATGTGCAGGGATGGTGCCGGGTCAGCTGGCATGCATAAGAGGATGGTAGGGGAGTTTTGCGAAGGAGAGGGAGGAGTACGAGCCTAGGTGCGTAGAGAAAGGTGAGAGGAAGGGGTGGGCAGAGGACCTGGAGTGCGCAGTAGGCGGGTTGGATGGCAGGCGGAGAACAAGGCGAGGCAGAGGGGTGCTGCTATGGGAGGAAGAAAAATAGTGGGTCACTGACATGGAAAGAAATAAAAGAAAGAAAAAATAATTAGATGAAAAAAATATAAAATAAAAGACGCTCTGCCCGGGTGCTCAACGATATCAACTCAAAAATTCATGTTTTTTGAAAAACCTAAAAAATAATGTGTGGGAATCAACCTGAACTTCAAAAAAAAAATTAAAAATAAAGAAAATAATAAAATAAAATAAGAGATAGGTTGGGTTGTGACAGTTATTACCATATGATATGAATATCAGTGAATGTTAGAACATTAGATGGATTTATAAATAGAAATTTTATCTTAAATAGTTATGAAAAAAATTATTTTATTTATTGTTTATATATATATAAATAATCAAATATCAAATAAACAAAAAATATCAATTTTCAAAAAATGATATGAAAAAACCATTACATTTATTCTTAATTAGTAAAAATGTGATATGTCCTTATGTAAAATATAAATCACTATATTCTTTACCTCTTGAATTTTTTTTTAATAATTTTACCATTTTATATAATTTATTTATAATCATTCATTAAAAATATATTAGTTAGTTAAATATATTTAATAATTTGTTATTGTTGACTTTGATTAATTTTTTAGTACATATTTTTTATTTTTGATGTTTATTCATGTTTATAAAATCAATTTTCATATTTAAGAGATAATTTTATTTCCAAATATAGTTTTTCCATATTTTTTTAAATAGCCTAATAAAATTTTATAATCAATTCAGTAATTATTTGTGATGACGAAGTCAGTGTTAATCTTGATCTAGTAATTTTTAATGAACAAAAAATGTTGTAAATTAGAACTACTTTTTATATTAATATAACCATTATATGAAAATAAAAAAAATTGTTCTATAATTTAAATTGAATAAACCATTATTTATTATTATATAGTAATATATAATATAAATTTATATCATTATTTAAGTTTATGGCTGAACAAACTCAAATAGGAAAAAAATATAATCAACCCATGAATATAGTTATGAAATTAATTTTTTTCTCAATATCAATTTTAAAAAAATCATAATGATATTTTTTTATGTTTTTAGGGAAGTGAATAATATTTAATTATATTACAATGAATAATAAGAAATTATAGTCATTAATGAATCTTGTCACTTTCATGAATGTGTTATTCTACCTGTACACAATAGAGAAAAATTCATTTTCATAGCATGAAATGGTGGGAGAGGTTATATCACATTCATATAATATTAATAATTTTTAAAATGACATAGTTATTATACAATATACCCATTTAAACATCCATGTTTATAATTATGAATAATAGATAGCATCCCTTATAGAGGAAATAGGCAACTTCAATCACACCTATATTTTATATCATATGGTTGATAAAAGGGTAAAAAATTCTTTTCCAATAAATATAATAAATTTTAGTAATTCATATGGTATTGATATAAATATGTAATAAATTTGATATTTTAATTTTATGAGGATGAATATGAATGAAATAAAAAGGTATCACAAAAATAACTGAAAATATTTATTTAATCCTTAGATGATATCCAATTAAATGAGGATTTGAAATTTAAAACGTTTCACTTTGAGAATACCATATCATATATGTAGTTTCTAGGAGTTATAGATAACATATCAAGTGTTTCTTATAAAATATTGGGAATGATGTATAAGGATTAGTGGGTGGGGTGGCTCAAAATTAAAGGTTTAAAAGTGGAATTTTATAATTATATATGATAGAGTCAAAATTAAATTGTATAATGGATTCATATATTTAATGATAATAATATGTTGTAGCATTATGGCCACTCAATCCTCATTAATATATTAAATAATAAATTTATTTCATTTTCAGGTCTTCTAATAATAGATATTTCACCATTACCATTTCTAAATTCTACCATTGAACAACTTTTACATATGTAATGTACATTTACTGACTATATATAAAATGAGATAAATAAAATGGAAATAATTACTAAAAATATGAATCTCATTATCTGAGAAAATGTATATTTCTTCATAAAAAATAATTGTAATATTAGTAAAAATAATGCGTAAATACATTTTTAGGAAAATTATATATTTTTATTCCTAAAAAATATAAATAAGATAAAATTATAATGTTTTTACTATAATGAAACTAATTTCGTATGATTAACATAATCAGAGTTAGGATTTCATAATATAAAAAATAATAATTTCCCAAGTAAATACCATAACATAATTAATAACTAGTTTTTATTTGAAAAATAATGCTTAATATTCTAGATGTTAAACATTGGATTTACAATTTCAATATGATATTTTTTTAAAGATATATTTCACTCCATTAATATATTTTTTATAACAAAAAAAATTATATTTATGTTATTCAAAATATGTGATATATTTATAAATGGTATATATTTTTATGACAACTATATTTTTCAATATTCACTAAAAAATTAATTATTTATATAAAAGGTCAAAAATAAAACCTATGTTAAATATGAAATTATTTACTAAAATGTTAGGTGTAGTTAATAAATACAGTTTTTAAATATGTATATATTTTACATTTAATTAAAATAGGTATTATAATAAAAAACTATTATTTAAGAAATATAAATTATTAAACATAAAATGTAATTATTGTTATATCCTATAAATTTGAAATCAATTGAGTGAGAAAATTATTTTTATAAATTAATAAATATTAGAGCCATACATAAACAGTGATAAAATATTTTATTAAGAAAAAATGTCATCACATTAAAAATAGTTCTATGAAAATCATCAATTTTCAATGTATAATAGTTTTATACACAATCCATTAAATATTTTTCATCTAATATTTGAATATAATCATTACATTATTCTTAAATTGAAATTAATAATATATAGATAATTCATGTATATAGTTCAATGTTAAATAAATTTTATAAACTTATTATTTATAAGTGGTTTCATTTTTATTATAACAATCTTATTAATGTGTCACATCCAATGGTATTAATTTATTATGTTATGTTGTAGTTCATTTTTTTATTTTATAGGGTATGAAAGAATATATTAAACCAAGTATTAAATTTATTAAAAATATATCTTATAGTGTTAAACATGTATTATTCTGCAAATTTGCATGTACAATGTTTTCATTTTCCAACAGATGTGAGGGAAAGGATTAATGAGATTCTTCATACTCAGACTCTAAGGTCATTAACAAAAAAGTGTGCATTCATTAGTATTGATAATATTTTAGAGTAATTGAGCTAAAATTATTTTATTTTATATATATTTCATGTGGTAGAATATAAATCTCAATGAAATAACACCATTCTAAAAATAGATAGTTTTGAGTCTTTGAGTATTATCAACAAAATCATTATATTTTATGAAACTTTGGATATTTTTTCTATAATTAAGTGATTCTATAATCCCATACCAACATCTCATATGTGATGTTAATCTTTATTACAATGGTAATGTTAACATAGTAAATTCGTGAGATCGTAGGCCTAGTAATGGGAAAGCACGTCAATATTTCTTCATTGGTTTCACTATAAGTATATGATAAAAAATATTTTTGTAGTGATTTATCATTTTAAAAATATTATAGTAAAATAATATTTATCTAAATATTGAGATAGTATGATATTTACCCTCAATTATAGATAAATATTACAAAACAAGAGAGAGAGAAAGGGATCCATAAATTATAATGATATGCATATACTGTAAAAATGTTGAACAAAAATAATAAATAGTTGAAAATCATTTGGTATCATGAATTCTAACCTTAATCCAATAGTGGATCAGATTTCACATCTTATTTATCTCTGTTTATCGGGATTCATATCTAGTCATCCTTGTTGTATAAGGAATTTTTTCATATTTACCATAAAAGATTTTGTGTCACTACCCATTTTACATTTTGTATTAGGTTTTAGTAAATATGTCCATTTTTGGAATAGGTACAACATCCTATTTTCAATTGTGGATGTTTTTTCACAAACATTTATCCTTTTTATAAAAGGGATCAGTTCATATTTCCCATTCTTTACTATGTATTTAAACTTATTTTGAATTTTGGATAAAATAGTAAATTATTTTGACCATAGTTGAGTTAGCATTATTGGCCATTTCTAGTTATTACCTAATAACATATAAATTAATAACCAATATATTATATAGTGATATAGGACCAAAAATAACATAATAATAATCATCCACCCATATGTCCTTATATAAATCATGAAATATTCAGAAAACAAAAATCACTTTTTGAAACCATAAAGAAGGGATGGTTATCATGAAAATATTTACTATTAAATTCTATAATCCATTTATAAAATTAATTTGAAAATTGGTATAATAAAATTCCCAATTTTAATAAATGGATAAATATATATTATTAAAATATTGAAGAATACAACTATCAGGATCATTGGGTAAGTCTAATTGAAACATATAATGGAATAAAAAATTTATATCATAGTCACTGGGAAATATAATTATTAAGAAAAACATTTTAAATAATTTACGGGATTTTTCTTGGAATGAATCATCATTAAAAATAATTTCTTTATATGGAAAAAAATAGTAAATAAATATATTTTATAATGAAATTTAACATTATAAATTATTATGTAACTGGTAGCAATCATAAATTAAATTTAAAAAATAGAAATGTAATTTTAAAAAAATTATATATTAAAATATTTGATTAAAATTATTTTATACTTGGAAAAGATATAGAGACTATATAAAAGAAACGTTTATTGGTTGATGAAATTTAAGAACTTTGAATTAAAATAATGTATTATTTTAAAATAATATTATTGACATTTTCCATTATCAGAAGTTGTTATAAAATATTATTTTTAAAATAGTATATTGAATATATGAAGGGCACTCTAGATTAAAAATTAATAGGTTTCCACATATAAAAGAAAACATTTGTAAGAAATTGTAATATTAAAATGGAATAAAATATTTTATTAAATAAAATTTGAATAATTTTTTATAATGTCATAAGTTTATTGAGAAAAAAATTATTATACAGGTATATTTTAATAAGATGTGTCATTTTATCTAGAGACAAATTTAATGTACAATAAAATATAATAAATTCAATGAAACAAAGCATAAATTTAATAACATTATCATGAGACATTATATATTAATAAATGGAGGTTTTAGTTAAAACCTCATACATCATTTATATCATTTGAATTGAAAACCATTGAAATATAGTTCATTATATAGATTTATTACTATATAATTTTATAAAAAAATTGTTATAAAAAAAGTAATTAGCCTATATATAGACTACAAAAAATCAAATATGTGTAAAATATATATCACATCTTAGTAATTATAAAGATAGATGAAAAAATCAAACTATAAATCCCACAATTTCGAAATGTGTTATACCACCAAGTTAAACTAAAATAACTACCTCAATCACCTATTATAGAAGATTATTAGATACTATAATATTAATTATTCATCATATAAGATAATTGAATGCAATTATATTTGTTATTTTTAAATTATTTTGGTCATCACATGTTACTAAATTTGACTGCTTATTTAGTACTAGTTTTATAATGGATGTATAGATTCATATTTATCAATTACAGTATCAGCATCCCTAGAACATTTTTAGTATTTGTATGTATGTTTTAAAAGTATTTATTATTTCCTTATTTAATACCATAATATATTTAGTTACAAATTTCTAAATTATAATCAGATAATATGTGGTTTTCATTAATTTTTTACGATCATTTTCAAAATATTACTAATGAGGTAAAAATTTATATATTTTTTTATATAACAGTATACAAAAAATAATTTATCATTAATTTATAATGAATCTAGTATTTAGTTTTTTCCTTTTTATCCATGATATAAATTTATTATGTTTTTCGTATGTGTAGTCAAACTGACCTAAACAAAAAGAAACCATAATCATAGGGCAATTATAGTCAAAAATGTAATTCACATAAAATAAAAAATGTACCATATAAGTATAAATATATTAATTAAATTTCTATAATGTTGATATCAAAATTTTATGATATTTTTATACATATCAAAATACTATATTGGAAAATGAATAATGCCACTTTTTTGGATCACGAAGTTTGAATCTACCCACTTGCAAGGTATTGATTATCAATTGAAAAATAAAAATATTGGTAATGGAGTGTTATTTTTCAATAATATTTATTTTATGAATATAATTAAAATCTATTAAATACCATTTTTTACTAAACATACATGGTGGTGAGAAAACAGTATACACATCATTCATTGAGGTTGTAGTAAACACCTATGTCTGATTACATAATCATTTTACTTTTTAACAGTGAAATTATAACAAATGACTTTCCCATAATTATTATAACCTAAAATTAAAAAATTAATAATGAATTAATTTTAATTTAATCGATAAATTATATCATTATTAGGTCGATGAATAAAGAATATAATTTAAATAGAATGGGTGAAATAATTATTATTTACACAGCACTATGGAAATCACATTTATTGAAATTAATATGCCTTTAATGGGTGATATTATTAGGATCCCAGAAATATTGTAATGTGGAATTTATTGTTAGTGTTGTATTTGGGAGGTATTTTTGATTTACAAAGTGAATTTGGTTTTATAGATATGCAGGGAGGTGAGATCACCTTTTATAAGTGGGTAGAGCAACATATTTGAAAATGTAAAATGTAATGTAACTATTTAAATGTCAAATTGATCCAATGCTATAAAATAATGGAATGACTGAAGGATATGGTATAATAATAATATAATAATAATATATTTTATTATGTCTTTAAAATATGTTTTTTCCCTTGTAATATTGTTTATATATAATCATGTAATTAATTATTACATAAATAACATCTATTAAAATATTAAAAATAAAAATGGAATTATTACCAAATATTTGAAATCTTAATTTAAAGATAATATCTATATTCCCTATTAAAATTATAGTTTCTATAAAAGATTAATTAAATATATTCCAATGAAACGCGTAAAAATTATTTTTTTTGAAAAAGTTTGTTTTTATGGATACATTGTATATTTTTTATTAAACTAGTATCACACTTGTCCATTCATATGGCTCTATAAAAAAATCTTATTTTCGTTAATAGAATATTATTTTTCAAACATTATAATTCTTGTTAATATTAAATATATTTAAAACAAAAATGGGGGGTACGTGATTGTTGAATAAAAGGTAGAAATTTTTTTCAGAAATCATAAACAGAATAGTAAATATTTAGATTAATTAATGAGGAATATAGTTTTTTATTAGACATTAATTATGGTAAAATCATTTATATCAATGAAAAAATTATTCAAATAGAGTAGATAAATTTTTATCATTATAATATTTAAAGTTGAAATGATTGGAACATAACTAAAAATAAATAAATCAAATGGTTGGATAATTAGGCTGGGTGAGGATGAACTAAATACAGGTGAAAGGCTTGACATCCCCATGAGTATCATCCGAGCAACATGCATCCAAAGACTTGATCCCAACTGATATAATGCATCATCATAACTTGAAAAATGAGGTGGAAAATTTCATGAGTGGGGATTCCCTTGACCATTATTAAATTACCCCCCCTAACCAAGATTTCTCTCGGTGACTTTTTACCTCTTTTCCTTGAATAAAAATATGATGTTGGAGCGGAGTGGTATGTTAATTGAATTTTTAGAAAAGGCCATTTAACATGTCACCTTGTACTGAATCTTCAACTTCAAGAACATCTACTATGTTGTCCAATATACATAATAATGTTGAAAAAAAATAAAAATTTAATGAATTTTGAAATATATATGAAATTTTGAATGTAAATGTAATATAGATTCTTCAAAACCAATAAAATAAAACAAAACGTTTGTTAACCTTAAAATGTGTTGCACATAAGCTTGTATTTTTTAATTAATGTGGAATATGAATAATATTGAATGCAACTCTACTGACATTGAAACAAAACACATATAGGGAATTGAGAATATATATATTACGAAAAATGAAGGACACAATTCATAATAAGTAACATGGGTATACTATATATGCAGTATGCACATGATAAATATGCAATATTCATATATTAAATATGTAAAAGTCCTTAAATATTTTACTAAATGTAGTTTAACCATGTTTCATTATCAATTCTCATTTCTATAATATGTAATATACATATTTCTCATTTTAAAAATTCAATATTACAATATTAATACATAGTATATGGTATTTCGTGTTGAAATAGCTAGATTGACCCCACATCAACATATAGGCAGTACCTGAAAAGACAATTACAGTTAGATGAAAAATAATATACCTTTTCTACAATTTGATATTAGTATGCATATAAGTTAAGGTTACTTTCATATTTGGAATATGCAACACCTCCGGTAGATTTCTGAAATCAACATCTATAATCATTATTGCACATATAAAGCACTAGATCAAGGTATTAAAGTTTAGAAGTTTCATGGATGAGATCCATTTTATGCAAATCCATGACTTGTGAGGCAGTCTCAAATTTTTCTAGAACATTAAAGCATTCTTCAAATAGATGGTGATGATTCTAGATAATGTTTTCATAAATATCCAAGGAAAATAATAGTCATTAGGGTTTAAATAGTGGAAGCTTCTACCATAATCCCAAACTCATCATTTTTTCGAAATACACACCTATATAGCCATAATTTTTATGTATTCAGTATACGTATACGGAATATATAATCTGCATATAGTTACAATGTAAAATGAATTAAATATACTAAAAACTGTATACTAACCATGTTTTATTTTCAATTCTCTTTTCTATAATATGTAATATAAAAATTTCTCATAATACAAATTCAATACTAAAATTTCAATTTGGTTTTTCTATTTGATAATACTATATTGAAACCATATTAACTTATAGGCACTAAATGTGTAGCCACTTGCACAGAAATGAAGAATAATATACCTTGTTTACAATTTTATATTATTATGCATATGATGAATATTAGACATTCAATATTAGAAATTCAATCTTATTACGCATGTGTTGAATATGCAATCCGCGTATACAGAATAAGTACAATGAGTTCAATATAATATTTTAAAATCTATTATGAGAAATATCTATATTTTATATTATCAAAAATAAAATTGGAAACACAGTATATGATTGATCTCAAGAAAGCCTACCATATCTCTAAAATCAAAGGGTGAATGAGGCGGACCAGGCAGAGGGGGAGGAAGAGGCACTGGAGGTGGAGCATGCTAAGGGAGACTAAGGTGTAGTAGGCGGAGACGGAGATGTTTGAAAGAGGGGACAAGTGAAGGGCACACAAAACCTACAAATTAAAAATGGAAAGATGAAAGTTGAAATCAATAATGTAAATTTGAACCAGAATTACATAAGGATAAAGAGGGAAGAGTGAAATTTAATCTAAAATTTCGAGAAAAAGTGAAATAAAACTTGTAATCTTATAGGAGATTGCCAGTACGGCGAATATTTAATGAACTATGGATTTTTCTGTCTATTGAAAACAAATAAGGGAAACAATATATTACTGTAAATGATGACAACATAAAACTATCATGAATCTACAACATCCAAATCTGGGGGGGTGGGTATGTTGTTGCCCACAAATAGTCTTCCAAGGATAGACATGTAGAATAACCCTTTAACATTGCATCTATATCTTTTTTCATGCGAGAATAAATAACTACATGTTAGTATCTAATGGGATGTTACCGGGTTGCTGGTGTGGAGAGCAGATTCACCTGCTTCCTAGAACATCTTATCGGGCCCCCTCTAAGATCCAAAGGGGAACCTAGTGGTTTAGGCCACCAAAACTCTCCAATTAATTGATCTATGCCTTCCATATATATCCAAACATAAAACATGAAATAAACTCAATTGAAACTGTTAAGACAATAAAATAAAAATAATAATTCTCTAGACACAAATGTATAATAGATTTGGGCAAACATTTGAGTACCAAAATGTTCGAGCCAGACTTTTATGCAGTTATTAATGCTTTCAAGAATCATATAAGATTTCTAAGAAATTAATTATCACCCAAATATGAAATATAAAACTCAAATAATCATCAAAATACAGTAGGTAACATCATTCAAATAATTTACATTATATAAGAATAACTACAGTCACTTCAGTAAATTGGGTCATTAATGTTAGTCGACAGACAGTAAAAAATTTATAATGTTTTGAAAATAAACTTGCTGAAAATTTAAAATGTGGGAAGAAGGTAATCATTCCTAAAATACTGAGAAATAGAGAAATATATCTTATGAACTTGTGGGAGATCACTAGTACATTGAAGCTTAAAATCACTATGGATGTTTCTGTCTATCAAAAACAATTAAGGGAAACAATATATTATCATAAAAGATGTTAGCATAAAACTCTACAACAACCAAATCCAATGGGGTATGTAGTTACCCACTAATAGTATTTAAATGACAGACATGTAGAATATCTCCTTAACATTGCATATTTATCAACAAAAAATTCAATACATTTATCTGAAATTCATGTGACTATAACTAACCACATATTAACCTCTAATAGGATGTTACCATGTTTCTGGTCTGGAGAAAAAAAGCACATGTTTCCTAGCATGTCTTAGAGGATCCCTGGTAGGATCCTAAGAGGAACTTGGTCGTTGAGGACAATAAAACCCTCTAATTTATTGATCACCTTCTTACATATATATCCTTATTTAAAATCTGAATCAAAATTCAATCAAATCTATCAAAATAAAAAAAGATTAAAAGTTAATTTTTTAGTAACAAATATAAAATAATTGTGGGCCAAAATTTGAGTTCCAAAATGATCGAGCGAGGATTTTATGCTATTATTATTGTTTTAGATAATCTTATAAGCTTTCCAACTATGTTATGATCACCCCAATCTTAAATCTATTAAACATGTAATCAACAAAATAGAGTAGGTAACATAATCGGAATTCTGCACTTTTTGGAAGCAGAACTACAGTCACTTCGGGGAAACTGGGATAGTTTTTGTTAGTAAAAAATTTGAAGAGAAATGAAAAAACAATAAATCACTGAGGGAAGAATCCAATTATAGGAAAAGAAAATCACTCTATAGGATTGCCTATATTACCGACCACGTGACAGTGTTATGAAGTGATATTGCGTCACTGGTAAGCGAAGCCCTTAGATCTGCAACCACCAACACATATTTCAGCATTTCCATAGAACTCAGTATGATTATAAACTACACAGTTTAAAAATATATATTTAAAAAATATCATATGATTGATCATTCAGAAATAATTAATCCCAATCTTGTGAAAAATATCATTTTTATCCTGGTTCATCTATCATATATGGGAGAAATATAAAAACCCAATACTTTCAATGAATAGACCCTTAACATCAGGAATATAATCGTAAAAAATAATTCTGAAGAAGCAATGGCTGATATGAATTATGGAAGGGGTGGTTGGAGATTCCATATTGGATATGTATACTATGACTGTATAATAAAATTTTGTTCTAAAAAAATAAGATTATCAAGCAATAAATTCTGTATGAAATAACCTCAGGAATTCAGTGAATGGTGAACCTTAGAAGCTCCCCTATGTATAACTTGTTTATATTCTTGTTTATATGATTGAGTCGGAATGGTGCTCCATAGAAGCTCTCTTATTTATAACATGAGTATATTCTTGAGTATATGTTTGAGTGGGATTATATAATAAACAGTATCAAAATAAATAATTAAAAATTATCATATGATTTATCATTTTGAAATAATTATTCCCAATCATATGAAAAATATCATTTTTATCCTGGTTCATCTAGCATAGATGAGAAAAACACAAAACCCAATATTTTTAATGAATATACAGGCAACATCAGAGAATATGCTTGAAAATATAATCATAATAAAAAAATGTTGAAGAAAAAATGGCTAAGATGAATTAGGGATGGGGTGGATGGAGTATCCAAATAGGATATTTATACTATGAATGCATCATTAAATCGTGTTCTATAAAAAATAATATGAATCAATCATAACATTATAAATGAAATAACCTCAAGAATTAAGTGGATGGTACACCTTAGAAGCTCCCATATGATGAACTTGAGTATATGCTTTAGTATATGATTGAGTAGGAATGGTTCACCTTAGGGGATCCCCAATGAAGAACTTGAGTAAATGCTTGAGTAGGAATATAAACTGTATAGTTTCAAAACAAATATTTAAAAAATATCGTAAGATTGATCATTCTAAAGTAATAAATCCCAATCGTATGAACAATATCATTTTTATTCTGGTTCATCTAGCATATATGGGAAAAACATAAAACACAATATTTTCAATGAATAGACCCCCAACATCAGAGAATATAATTATAATAAATAATGATGAAGAAACAATGGCTGAGATGAATTTGGGAAGGGGTGGTTGGATTATCGAAATAGGATATGTATAATATGAATGTGTCATTAAATCGTGTTCAACAAAAATAAGATGAATCAAGAAAGAAATTATGAATAAGATAACCTCAATAATTTCGTGAATGGTGCACCTTAGAAGCTCCCATGTGCAGAACCTGCGTATATGCTTGAGTTTTCTTTAGATTATCTCCTAGATCACTAATCTATTTTTTGTTCAATTCTGGGTATCACATATTTCAGTAGGCTGGAATAGAAGAATCCCTTCCAAATTCAATGTACATGTCAATAGATGGAAGAGGGATGGGGTAATTGGATTAGATATGAATTAAAAGAACTAATGAAAATCAAATTTATTAATATTTTATCATCTAACAAAAATGAAATATTAGTAATGTACCACCAACTCTGGGATTATTTCATGAAAAAAATTAACTTTAATGACTAAGTATTAAGTGACAGTGACAACTGAAATCATTAAAGCCTAAATATTTTTTAATAGTTGTAAGGATTAAAATAGAACAAAAATAAAATAGGTTTTAAATAGTAAAACAACCATATTTCCTATAATTCCATTGTTTTAATATACCAGCACAAAATAAAAGAGGTGTATGGATTTGAAACATTCAATCATCAAGACTAAATTGAAATGAAAATGGATTATTCACTGATAAAAACACATTAACTCAATAGTATTAAACATCTGCAATTATTAAAGTATGGCAATTCAATTGTAGCTACAGTGTTGAACTCTTCTAATCCATTGTTTTTGGGAAGAAAACCCTTATAAACAAAGTACTTACCATTAAAAAGTGGCTTTTAATTATGGATATTTTTTATGATTCTATGCCTCATAACAATATAATTAAACACAAGTCACGTTAATAAATTTTGAGATATGATAAACTCAAGAAAATTGAAATAGGTAGTAACATATAAAGATACTCTTATACATTGTACAATACTGCCAAATAATATATTCCATCAAGAGTGTTGGTCCCCATGATAGTTTTTTTAAGAATTAATACTTGAGTACCATTCAATGGAAACTGCAGCAACAACCAAGAGAAGACAATATTTCTTGTGATAATTTATCCACAGCAAGTGCATAAGGCTCCTTGCTAGAAATTTCTTTTACCAACAAAAATCCCTAGAATAGTGAAGCATGACGACATTAAGGAAAGGTGCATTGAAAGAACATACAAGTCCTGAAAAAAGGACAGAAAATATAGCTACTTTCATGACCTTGGTATCATCAAAACATTAACGTATAATTACAACCTGCAAAAGAACATTTATTTTAATGCGATAATTCCACGCATGTTACAACCTAAAAAACCACATTCATAGAATTAAGTGACATTCCTAGAAGAATATCGATGTACTATCTTCATATGAACCAACACAGTCTTAGATGAGTTTTGAAGGTTCCAACGACAGAAATTATAATAATACAGATACTGATGCATATAGTGTAGATCAGTGAAAAGAGACTGAACCTCTTATTTCGAGAAAGAAATTGTAGTGATACCTCTGTGTTGATACATCATCATCTATATACGCAAAGAAATTAACTCCCCATGAGTATGCCACCAATAACTTATCCTAACCAAAACATCTGTAAAGGATTTGGAATCCATCTCTAGGGTGCAGTCTCTAGCAGGTCCATCCAAATATGTAATGTTCATATGAATAGAATGAAATAGAAACCATAAAAAGTGGTGATAAATTTCACACAATGGATATGAATGAAATAAATGGGGATAAGAAATCCATCATGAAGCATGGGTGTAGGAGAGGAAAATCGTGAGCATGAACGGTGTGGGATGTAGGGAATGATAGTGACAGTGGTAGACAATGGAGGAGAAGCCAGTCGATGATTATGAAGAAATTTGATGTGGGGTGTTGGTAATGGAGTATCCAGTGAAAGAGGAATATGATTCATAATAGATAGAGGTGGTTAATCCAGATTTATAGGGGCCGTTGGAAGAGGAGTCAATCATAGAGGAGCCAAATGTGGTGGAGTTGGAGAACAAGAATTCTGAACTTTGTAGAAGCACGACTATGGTAACTTTAGGGTAGCTAGGCCAATTATTGTCATTTATAAAATATGAGAGAAATAAAATAAGGTTAAATCACTTAGAGAAGAATCTAGTGGTATGAAATGAAAATCTCTCTACTAGATTCCATTTGTTGCATCCCCCTTGACAGTGTTATGAATTGAAGTTGCAACACTGGTATGTGATGCCCGTGGATCTACAACCACCAACACATATTTCAGCATTTCCATAGAACTCAGTATGATTATTAAATGCAAATTTTCAAAATAAATATTTAAGAAATATCATCAGATTGATCATTCATAAATAATTAATCCCAAACATATGAACAATTTCATTTTTATCCTTGTTCATCTAGAATAGATGGGAAAAAAATAAAACCCAATAATTTTAATGAACAGAAACACAACATTAGAGATTATAATCATAATAAATAATGTTGAAGAAACAATGGTTGAGATGATTTTGGTACGGGGTGGTTGGAGTATCCAAATAGGATATGTATACTATGAATGTATTATTAAATCATGTTCTACAAAAAAATAAATGAATCATGCAAGAAATTCTGTATTAAATAACCTCAAGAATTCGGTGAATGGTGATCCTTAGAAGCTCCCCTCTGTAGAGCTTGAGTATATTATTATGTATATGATTGAGTAGGAGTGGTTCACCTTAGAATCTCCCATATCCATAACATGAGTATATGGTTGATTATATTCTTGAGTAGGATTATAAACATGACAGTTTCCAAATAAATATTTAAAAAATATCATAAGATTTATCATTCACAAATAACTAATCCCAATCATATGAACAATATCATTTTTATCCTGGTTCATCTAGCATGGGTGGAAAAAACATAAAACCCAATATTTTCAATGAATAGACCTGCAACATCAGAGAATATGCTTGAGAATATAATGAAAATAAATAATTTTGAAGAAGCAAAGGACGAGATGAATTAGGGAAGGTGTGGATGGAGTATAAAAATAGGATGTGTATACTATGAATGTATCAATACATCGTGTTCTACAATAAATAAGATGAATCATGCAAGAAATTCTGTATAAAATAACCTTAAGAATTCATTGAATGATGTTCCATAGAAGCTACCCTAGGCATAACATCAGTATATACTTAAGTACATGATTGAGTAGGAATGGTGCATCTTAGAATCTCCTCTATGTAGAAATTGTGTATATGCTTCAGTATATGCTTGAGTTGGATTATAAACTGTATAGTTTCAAAATAAATATTTAAAAAATATCATAAGATAGATCATTCGGAAATAATTAATCCCAATCGTATGAACGATATCATTTTTATCCTAGTTCATCTAGCATAGTTATGAAAAACATAAAACCCAGTATTTTCAATGAATAGCCCTGCAAAATCAGATAATATTCTTGAAAATATAATCATAATAAATAATGTTGAAGAAACATTGGCCGAGATGAATTAGGGAAAGGGTGGTTGGAGTATCCAAATAGGATATGTATACTATGAATGTATCATTAAATCAAGTTCTACAAAAAATAAAATGAATGAAGTCTGAAATTATGAATGAAATATCCTCATGAATTCAGTGGATGGTGCACCATAGAATCTCCCCTGTTTAGAACATGAGTATATGCTTGATTATATGATTGAGTAGGAATGGTTCACCTTAGAAGCTCCCCTATACAAAAGTTGAGTATATGCTTCAGTATATTCTTGATTAGGAATATAAACTACAAATTTTCAAAAAAAATTAAAAAATATCACAATATTGATCGTTTAGAAATAATTAATCCCAATCATATGAACAATATCATTTTTATTCTAGTTAATCTAGCATTGAAGGGAAAAACATGAAACCCAATATTTTCAATGAATAGACACGCAACATCAGAGAATATTATCATAATAAATAATGTTGAATAAACGATGGCCGAGATGAATTAGGGAAGGGGTGGTTGGAGAATCCAAATAGTATAGGTATACTATGAATGTATCATTAAATCATGTTTTATAAAGATAATATGAATCAAAGAAGAAATTATGAATGAAATACCCTCAATAATTTAGTTAATGGTGAACCTTAGAAGCTCCCCTATGCAGAACATGAGTATATTCTAGAATTTTCTTCCGATTATCTCATAGATCCCTATTTTTTTGAACAATTATGGGAAGCATAATTTTCAGTAGGCTAGAATGTAAGAGTCCCTCCAAATTCAGTGTACCAGTAAATAGATGGAAGAGGTATGTCATAATTGGATGAGATATGAATTGAAAGAATTAATGAAAAAAAATTTATGAATATTTCCTCATCTGATGAAAATGAAAGATTAGTAATGTATCACCATCTACGGGCTTATTTCTTGAAAAAAATTAATTGTAATGATTAATTAGAAAGTGACAGTGATAACTAAAATAATTGAAGCATAAATATGATGTTTAATTTTTGTAAGGTTAAAAATAGAACAAAAATATAATAGGTTTGAAATAGTATATAAACCATATTTCATGCAATTCCAGTGTTTTAATATACCTTCTCAAAAAATAGATGACTGTGGATTTGAGTAATTCTATCATCATTAATGAATTGGATTTAAAATATATTATTCACTGATAAAAACATATTAAATCAACAGTATTAAACAACATCAATGATTAAAGTATGGAAATTTAGTTGGAGATAGAGAGTTTAACTCTTCTGATTTATTATTTTTTTTAGAAGAAAACCCATATAAACAAAGTACTGAACATTAATAAGTGGGTTTTAATTATGAACAATTTCTATGATTTGATGAATCATAACAATATAATTAATCATAGGTAACATTACTAAATTTTGAGATATGATAAACTCATGATACTTGAAAAAAGCATTAAATAATAATGATACTCTTCTACTTTGTACAATACTGCCAAATTATATATTGAATAAAGAGTGTTGGTCCCTACTATAGTCTTTATAAAGAATTAATAATTGAGTACCATTCAATGGAAATTGCAGCAACAACCAAGAAAAGAAAATATTTCTCGGATAAATTATCCAAACCAAGTGTATAAGGTTCCTTTCCAGCAAAGGTTTTTACCAAAAAAAAACTCCCTGGAATAGGGAAGCATGAAGGCATTAAGGAAAAGGTGCATTAGGAGAATATATAAGACCTAAAAAAAGGATAAAAAATAAATCTACATTCACGACCATGGTATCATTAAAACATTAATGTACAATTACAACCTGTAAAAGAAATTTTTTTCAGGTGATTATTCCAGTCATTTTACAACCTACAAAATCACATTCATTGAATGCAGTGACTATCCTAGAGGAATCTCTATGTACCAGTGTAATATAAACCAACATAGTCTAAGATGATTATTTCCAGTTGCAATGATAGAAATTAGAATGATAGAGATACTGAAGCATAGATTGTAGATCAGTGAAAAGAGACTGATCCTCTTCATTTGAGAAATAAATTATAGTGAGACCTCTGTGTTGAAACTTCTTTATCTCAATACACAAAGCAATAGACCCCCATGAGTATAAAACTGATAACTTATCCCAACAAAAATGTCTACAAAGGATTTGGACTCCATCTTTAGGGTGTAGTCTCTAGCAGGTCCATCCTATTGTGTAAAGATCGTATGAATAGAATGAAATAAAAAACATAAAAAGTGAATAGAAATATCACACAATTGATATGAATGAAATAAATTTGAATAAGTAATCCACTGAGATGCCTGGGTGCAGGAGAGGGAAATTTGGGAGTGAGAATAGTGCGAGTTGTAGGGAATGATAGCGGCAGTGGTAGATAGTGGAGGAGAATTTGGTCTACGATTATGAAGAAATTTCATGTGGGGTGTACATCATGGAGCATCCAAAGGAAGAATAACGTGAGTCATAATATATGGAGGTGGAGAAACCATATACAGAGGGTTCGTCGGTATAAGAGTCAATCGAAGAGGAGCTGGAGTCCGTGGAGTCGGAGTCCGAGAAGCCGACTGCGGAGGTTTAGAAACTGTAGAAATATCAATGGAAAGTCACGATGGGGAGAGAGGTTAAGATGACATAATTAGGGTATAGGGCTATAAAACAGTGGAGTGAGTTGACGTGTGAGTGACATGTTTCCAGAAAAAATCCTTCTTTAGTATGTATATATATATATAGATTATAGTTTTTCATGAATTTAATTACTCTAAATTTTTAATTATGAACCAAAATATTGTTATGTGAATTTAGTATAATTCCATAAATTAACATCACCTACATAAATTATAATGAAAAATGAAGACCAAAAACATTATTAAGAAAAATATTACAAAATATTAAAAACAATAAATGTGGGTTTTGTAAATTGAGAATATAATTTTAAAATTACAGTATTTGATTCATAAATATATTTTATTCAAGAATTATGTTTTTTATGTTTTTATGTTTTTTGAATTTGTTATAATAAAAAATAATACATTTTTAATTAAAATAATACATTTCAGTAATCATTAGAAATTAATTATATTAGAAAAACATCAAAAAATATCCATGAGATGATATTCCCATAATCGATTAACAAATTTAAACCATTATTAGAAATAATAATTTTTATTTTTTATATTTAATTTTTTTTAACAAAAATAACAATTATAAATAATTAGAAATTTTACTAAAATATGATTTTTTATAAAAAATAAACACTCATCATTTTATTTCATGTTAATTTAATGTTTTCAGAATGTTAATATCATAACTCATATATTATTGTATATATAATGTGGTGAGTATAATTTATATGGATAAAACAAAAAAGGTATATGAGAAAAAATTCATTTTTTATTATTGGGACATATTAAACATATATACTCTTAATGAATATCATATTAGTTGGGTCATATCATTTAATTTTCATAAGTTTTTTTATTCATATAATTTTCCATATAATTTTCACCTTATATATTGGGGATCATTTTATTTTGGGGTGTTGTTTTATCGTAGATATTTAAAATAATATTTAAATTAGAAAAATATATAAAAACATGGGGTTTTCTTTGGAAGATACGACTTTTTCATTACAAAAATTTAATTATGTAATAAAATTCATATATATCTATTGTATAAAACATTAAAAGTATTTTCGTGAGGTGGTGATGAAGAAAAATAGGTTGCTTCTTGAATGATGTATTCTATGGGTATGAAGAAGTGATTAGGTAATTTTTATCATAAGATGAAAATGAAGTAAAAATTAGTTATTTCCATACAATTCGTGGTCTAGGATACATTACCCTTGTCTTGTTTATTTTCATGTTATATAATTCTTGGAATAGGTATAGTGAGTTTCTCAAAGGTTTCAGTGAATTTTGGTAGTGTTTTTTGAGATGGGAAATTTTGGAATGGTTAGTATAAATGGTGCAGCCTCCCTACGAAATAATGTATCATTGTTTGGAAGACACTAGAAAGACACAAAGTTGTTTCAAAATTTATAAAAACATTCATGTTTCATCGGGGAAGCCTTTGAAAGGGATATAGATTGAAATGTACTGTATTTTCATGATTTTTCTACCCCTATAATACTACCATTAATGGGGATGCATTAATGATGTAGCACCACAATGTTTGTGAAATGTTGGGAAAATCATGTGGTATAAACGTGGATTTAAAAACAATGGCGTGAACATGGTTGGAAAAAAGATTTCTAAATAGTGTTACCTAACCATGTGACAAGTATTAATCAATCCAAAAATTAGTTTTTTTCAATAATTTGGAACATGAAACACATTTTTAACCAATTATTCCATCATCTCAAATTCTATATGGTACATTGTATCCTAAGGAAATATCATTTTATCTATTGAGATTTTTTCATATTATGGATCATTGTACGTCATAAATCAGTAGATAGCCTTTTCTTTTCCTTGTTAATTTTTAAAAAAACTCACCCCTATATTTGAAAAAATATATTATATCCATTTAGATATATTAATATCCTATGGTGGGAATAATGATTTTTTATTACTGAATCTATTTCTGGTATGAAGATCAAATTTTTGATCTATAAGATCTAAGATTAGTTCTTTAGTGTAACCATTTGTTGAGAGGTAAGTGAATTCTCTCTAACAAAATAAAAGATTATTTTTATTAATTTTTATATTTCACTATGGAGACATTGTCTGACTGATGATGGAAAACCATCATTATTTGGTATTTTCAAATTCTAAAAAATTATTTGAGTAACCTCCCAAGTAAATAAAGAATAATAAATTTTCATATTTATTGATACTTTTGAAATAAATATTAATTTTACTTTAAAGGGGACTCTATGTTCGATGGCTTACCTGATACGCAACAATGGGTTTTTTGAAATCTTACATTGCACAAGAATAATAAAATTTTATTATTTTTATGGTAGTTATCGCCTAGATTTTTTATTGGCAAGAATGAATAAAACTAACTAAAATATAATTATACTTGTTTTTAAAATGTTTTTACTTTTATCCAATAAAAATTAGGGGCCTGAAATATGAAAGAATCTAATTTTAAGCATAAATACTCTAATATTTACTATAAGGTTGATTTAACACCTTTTAATGATGAACCCCCATTAAATTTAGTTTTTTAAATTTAAATATATTATATTTGACATTATAAAATTCCTCTTTGTATTTGGGACATAAAAATTTACATTGGGTATGTTTTTTTTGTATTTTCTTGATAAAATTCATTTTTTAAGGAAAAGTGAAAAATACGGTATTGTAATATGAAAGTGCCTTTTAATCTAATTTATATATATGGATAGATTACCTTTTTAATTGGTTATAATGTGTATTAATAAATTATTTTTTCCAATTAATCCAATTTTGGTCTTTGCAATCAATTTCACCTTGAAATTGGTCATAAACAAGTATCAATATTTTTATAGTTATTGTTTATTAAAAACTCAATATTTGTATTGACAACTATAATACTTTTTTAAATTATTTAATGCAACTTATATGTTTTTAATTTTGTAAAATAGGCATCATTTTTAATTCAGAATATCAAATATAGATTCGGCTAAAATTTTGGTATTTTTTTGAACAAAAAACATCATTTTTTGATAAATGGTGAAACCATGTCATAGTAGTTAAAAAACTGGATATTTCATTTAAATGACACTTTAACACATTTTTTAATTAAATTTCGAAAATCTGACATATATGATTGTTATTAGTAAGTAAAATGTGGTTTAATAAGATGAAAATAGTTTTTGTGAATAGTAACTTTTGAATTTTTTTACATGGTTACAGGTAAATTGGGTAATTCAAGGTAAAAATAATATCATAATATTTCAAAATTACCTTAACAGTTGTCCTAACCTTAATTTTTGATTCATTTACAACCAATATCATTTTTGGGTCTATTTTCGGACCCCATGGAGCCACTTATGAGTGATAATGACCCTATAGATTAATTAACATAAAGTAATGTAAAAAATGACATAAACAAATATCTTTAAGTAAATTAATTTTTACATGGGGTTATATAATTATCATTTCTACTATAAATATTCTTTGGAAACATAAAAATATTTCATACATCAAGTTATTTGTTTAAAATTTTTAGACATCAAATAAACTTAATTATTTATGACACAATAATGTTGCAGTATTTACCTCATTAATAAATGATTTAAATAAATAATATTATATTGATTAAAATAATATCCAAAACTTGTCCAATTTTTATTAAGTGATTTTATTTCGACCATTAATCATATTATCATTGACTATAATTAGTTTTGGACCTTTAGAAATTAAATATCATTTTATAATAAAATAATATTTTCACACTTCCTAAAGTGCCCCTCCTCCCCCTTAAAAAAATCCCTCACTTATGACTCATTCCTCACACCACTCAATCCTCTTGCATCATCCAAACCCTACCCTAATATTCTCTCATGATCCCACTCATCCTCTTATAAGCCTTACCTTAGTCATAAGGAACTTCAGGAAGTCCTTTTGGTTCAAACCAAAGGGAGTCACCAAAATTCAAGGAAACGATTTCTCTTAAATTCTTTTATTTATTTTTTTTATTTTACTACCCTATCCCATAAAATATTTTTATTCATTTTATTTATAAAAAAATCAGTGTACTCAATATTCTATGATGTTGTTATGAGAATTATTCAAACTACACTTACACACACCTCCATCTAATGTGTGAAGAAGATACCATTTCTATGGATGGAAAACTAACGCCTCACAAAACGATGGTTGATCAATTATCTCCTACCTCCTCTCATGGTGGCCATTATGATTGAACTATATTTATATATGATATATTTTATGTATAATTTTTCATTATTCTTCTTATATTTTCCTTTTATACCATACATTTATGATTTCCATTATGGGTAAAAGGGACAATTTAATTTGAGGATGTGCGGACTATGGACCCCTCAAATTTATATGACTCGTTAATGCCATATGTGGGATGTATAAAGGATAGATTTAATGATATTATATAAGTTATTATACTGAAATTATTATATACCTAGGTACCATTATGTTTTAATTCCATTAAAATATGAAATAGAAATGAAAGTTGTGTTCTTGTGTATGTACGGCTTACCATATCCATGAACGGTGCATTACATTTCATATCTCCAAAATGTTATGTACTATTATAAATACATATATATACTTGATATATATGATGTATATTATATCTAAATCATGATCATTATTCTGGAGATAATGTACTATTTACCACATAGAAAACTTGTAATTATAAGGTGTTCATTTTTGAATCAAGTACCAAATATCAACAAAATAGCCACTATTAACTTAAATGATTACATAATATTTATAACATGGTAATAGGTAATATAAAAGGAATAATAAAATTGAAAAGGTTCTTAATAAATTATAAATTAACTTAAGTTTATTATTTTTGAGATAAAATAATGAATGGGTTATGTCGAACACAAGGTAAGGGACTTTGTCTCAGTCTCCATTCATTCAGGCATATTTTTTTAATACACAACTTTATTTTAAACAATGTATAAACACCTTTTAATTTTCATTTCACTCCAATGGAATGTTTTTCTATGGTTTGTTTTACTAAATGACAAAAAATAATGTTTCACTTTTTAAGTAAGTGGTGACAATGAACTTTCTGTCACCATGAGTATTATTTCATCTATGGATTCCCTAAATAGCCGTAATGTTTTCAAAAAAATTCCATATAGTCTTATTATGTATTTTGGTATTGAAAATGGTTTTTGGAATGGATTTAGTATTTCAATCTATATAAATGATATATTGTGATTGAAATGTCGAAATGTTATATTTCATTTATGTTTTATTTATTTGTTAGGAATATGGCATGTTTCTTGTGCATTGTTTACGAATACGGGTGGTTATCTGATAACCCTAGGGCGGGTGAGCCCAAGATATCTCTTCAATGCATTGGGTAATGGGACAGAGGTAAACGTGAATGTTTATCCTAATAGATTTAGGTAATATACTGTGATGGGTATTCCAATGTAACTCCCTATGTAGCTGTGATAGCTACAATGTAAGTATGTCTTGGATTCCACAATTTACCTTTATGATTTATGATTTCTAGGTATTATTCATAAATAATAGGATTTCATGAGGTAATTAAATGAAATCATTTTTTTGTATGTATTTGTTAACTAATGTTTTCTTTCTTTTTTTTTGTAACCCTTACTGAGCTTTTTTTTCACATACCATGTTTTGAAATGATTTTCACTGGACATAAAGATGAATAGGGTCAAAGATGGGATCAAGGAAAAGTCATGCTATCTGAAACAAGGGAATAGACATGAATATTTTTTGAAGAGTTTTTATTTTATGAACAAAATGGAAACTGATTAGAAGTGTCTACCTTGTAATATTTGAGATTTTATGTAATAGTCATGTCCTAATTCTCTAAAACTCCAAACCCTAAAAGATCCTCATTGTGAATTATTCATTTAATTCATGATTATGTAATTTATAAGGACGAGTCCTTATATTTGGAATCAGAGGCCATTTTAGATAACATTAGGAGTTAGGGTATTGTTAAATTAATATCCATAAAGTAATTTATGTTAATTTTGATATCATATTGAATTTACAGATTACCATGTTGCTTCGCCTAAGATATTTCTGATTTCAGAATGATTTTCCATAGAAGAAATTGGGCAGTAATGATTGGATGACATCAGGAGGAAGAAAAACTTCCAAGTTAGTTACCAGAGATGGTTAGAATTGGAACTGAACAATTTGATGAATTTATGGCATCGTTCACTCGTGGTATAAATGGAGGTGGTATCCTTGCATGAGATCAGCCAGATCAATCAGAGAGGAACATGTTAGTAGTAGAGCATTTCATGAGGCAACATCCCCCATCATTTAAGGGATAATCTAACAATGTTCCAGTAAAGGGTGGATTAAAGCACTGGAGAAAAGTTTTTTTTTCATGGGTTGTACAGAATATCAATAGCTTAGTCTTTTTGTTTACTGTTTTGGATGTGAAGCTGATCAGTGGTGGTCGATGGTGAAAAATATCACGGATAGTAAGGATATTGATTCTCTTGATTGTGATGAATTCAAAGGTATGTTTCTTATGAAATATTTTCCTATGGTTGTTCATCTTATAATAAAAAACAATTCCTCGAATTGAGGCAGGAGGATGAATCAGTGGCTGTTTATGAAGAAAAATTCAATCGACCCGCAAGGTATGCTCCAAATTTCATACGAGATCTTGATAGTAAAATCAAACATTTATACTCATGATTAATGCCAATGTATCAAAGGGATTTATCATCTCATGAGTTCAATAGTGATAAAATACTTGTTTTGTTGCGGAGAAGGTGGAAATGGAGTTAGCTGATGATTAAGTGTTCTTTGACAAACAATAGAATAAGAGGTTGAGGTGGTAGAAAATAGGGAAGAACTATTCAATATAGTCTGATGGTATGAATCACAAGTTTATAGTTTGTGAAAATTTTGGTAAAAAGCTTGTTGGGTAATGTCTTTTAAATTCTGGTACGTGGTACTGATGTGGTAAAATGGGACATATGGCTCAAGATTGTATTGATAACATTCAGTTTAATGGTAAGACAAAATCAAATTTACAGTCAGTGAAATGTTTTAAGTTCCATGAAATGTATCATTATAAAAATCGATGTCTAAAAATGAACCCAACTGAGGGAAATAAGTCATACTAAAAGCAGAAAAGGGTGGTGAAATCCTTTTCAACTACATCAGTAGATGTTGTCCAATCAAATGAAGTAGTATCAGATACACTATTTGTTTGTTATGATTATGTCAATGTGTTGTTTGATTCAGGGTCTACACAATATTTCATTTCAGAAAATATTTCTAGTAAATTTGGAATTCCATCTCAATATATGAATACAGAACTTACGGTAAAAAATCCTGGATAAAATGTTGAGAAAAAAATTAATTATAAGAACCATCATATCCTCGTGTTCGGGAAAAATGTACATACAAGCCTTATTGTGTTGCCTCTAGTGGAGTTTTATGTTATTTTGTGCATGGATTGGATTTCTTTTTTATCATACTAAGATATAATGTAGATCTAAAGAGGTTTATTTTCAGAAAGATTTTCAGTTTTTTTATAATAATGAACCATTGATTTTGATAACATATCAGGAAGCTGAGAAAATAGTAAAATATGGAAATGAATGATACCTTTATCATATTGATTAAAAAAAAGAATGTGTTGAGATTAATTATGTGACATTGGTAAATAATTACCTTAATGTTTAACTAGATGAGTTACCTATTATTATACCTAATAAGAAAGTTTAATTTACTGTTGACAAAGTTCTTGATTCTAAGACAATTTCAAAAACACCTTATCGAATGGCTCAAATTGATCTTTTAGAGTAAAAGAAGCAATTTCAGGAGTTATTAGGTAAAGGTTTCATTCAATCTCACACATCTCTATAGGGTGCTCATGTCTTTTTTGTAAAAAAGAAAGATGGTTCAATGAATATTTTCATTGATTATAGAGAATTTAATAACATCACTATTAAGAACAAGTATCTTTGGCCTCATATCGATGATTTGTATGATCAACTCTAGGGAGCTTGGTATTCTTCAAAGATTGATTTGAGGTCGGGGTATCATAAGTTGAAAGAAAAGGAAGTAGACATTCAGAAGACTATGTTTCATACTACATATTGACATTATGAATTTATAGTTATGCCTTTTGGTTTTACCAATGCACCTGTGGTATTCATGGATCTTATAAATAAACTTTTCTGTGAGTTTATGGATAAGTTTTTGGTTCTGTTCATTATTGATATTTTGGTTTTTCACAAAAGTAAATAGGAACATGAATGTCATTTAAGGGTTGACTTTTATCCCTTAAAAGAAAAGAAACTATTTGGGAAATTCAGCATTTGTGTTTTTTGGATACAGAAAATTTCATTCCTTGGTCACATTGTTTCAACAATGGCATAGCAGTTGATAAATCTAAAAAAAAGTCATTAAAAATGGCCAAGACCCACAAATATAACCTAGAATCATAGTTTTATTTGTTTAGTAGGTTATTATAAGAGGTCTATTGAGAATTTTTCATATTTATCTAGTCCAATTGACTATGTTAACTCAAAATAGTTTTAATTTCATTTGGATAAGAGAATGTGATGATTGTTTTCTGGAATTGAAAAGAATATTGGTGAATGCTCCAGTTTTGGAACTTCCTTCCTGAAATAGTGAGTTTTTTATTTATAGTGATGCTTTGTTACAAGCACCTGGTTGTGACCTTATGCAGAATGATTAGGTATTTTCTTACACTTCATGTCAGTTGAACCCTCATGGGTTAAATTTCCTTACACATTATTTGGAATTAGCTACAGTTGTTTTTGCTTTAAATATTTGGAATAATCATTTTTATGGAGTAAAATGGGAAACATATAATGACCACAAAAGTTTGAAGTATATATTCACTTCGAAATAATTGAACATGAGATGTAGGAGATGGTTTTAATTAATCAATGATTATCACTACAGGATTCTTTACCATCTACAAAAGGAAAATAATGTGGTAGATGCTTTGAGTCGTAAAAGTAATTCTTCATTAACAATGATACATTTGGAACGAGATCCTGTGGTTTTTGATTTGATGAACATTGGCATAGACGTTGTTGGTGCAAGAAATTATTCTTTTTTATGTGTTAGTGAAATCATCTCTATTAGAAAGAAAAAAGCATCCACATAAAGAAGATAGTGAGTTGCAGAAAAAGGTAATGTTAGTTTAGAAGGTTATGTTTCTTTAATTTAACAATGACAATGACTGCGTTTTGATATTTTTAAAGAGATTATTTGTGCATTGTGATTCGTAGTTGATGAATGAGTTATTAAGTGAAACTCATAGTTCTTCATTTTCAGTTCATCCTAGCAGTACTAAGATGTACAGATATCATTGAGAGTATTACTAGTGGGATGGAATGAAATGATATATTGTTGACATTACTGTGAAGTGTTTGACTTTTCAGCAGGTTAATGCAGAGCAGCAGTTACTAAAATGGATGCTTCAGTATTTAGAGGTGCCAGAGTGGAAATGGGAAAATATATCCATGGACTTCATTCTGGGATTAAGAAAGGCATCTCGAGGTAATAATGCATTCTGGGTTATTGTTGATCAGTTGACTAAATTTACTCATTTTTGTCCTATTCGAGATACTTTGTCTGTAGATCAAATTTCTCAGTTGTATGTTAAAGAGATAGTCAGATTACATGGTGTTCCCCTCTCCATTGTATCTGATCATGATATCATGTTTACTTCTATCTTTTGGAAAGGCATTTAGAAGTCTTTGGGTACTTAATTAAATTTTAGTACAACGTTTCATCCACAATCAAATGGACAGTCAGAACGAACAATTCAGATCATAGAGAATATGTTATGTTCCTGTTGACTGGATTACCAGGGATGTTGGGACCATCATCTTTATTTGGATGAATTTTCCTATAATAACAGTTTTCATTCTAGTATACAGATGGCTCCATTTTGTGGCATTATATGGAAATCATTGTCAAACTCTAGAAGTTTTGGATAAAGTGGGTGAGATAAAGCTAATGGGACCAGAATTGGTAGAAGAGATGGCAGAAATGGTTCAGTTGATCCAGAACAACATGAGAACAGCTCAGAGCAGGCAGAAAAGTTATACATATAACTGAAGGAAGGATCTATATTTTGAGGTATGTGATCATGTTTTTCTCAATGTTTCTCTATAGAAATGTGTGATGCATTTTGGAAAGAAGGGAGAGTTGAGTCTGAGGATCATTAGTCCTTATAAAATCCTAGATATATTTGGATCAGTTCTGTACATAGTGGCTTTAACTCCATGTTTATCCCTAGTACACAATGTTTTTTCATCATTTGATGTTGAGAAAGTATATGCCAGATCTGTCACATGTTTTAAGACTAGGGGTAGTTCAGTTGGAAGATAATCTCTCTTATGACATACAACTAGTCTAGATTCTTGACCATAGATCGCAAGTGGGGTGGAAAAAACTAATTTACCATGTAATGGATTTTTAGAAAAACCTTATGGTTGAAGAGGAAACATGCGAATCTGAAAATTCTATGAGGGAAAAATGCTCCTATTTATTTGATAAGTGAAAAAAATTGCGAGGATGCAATTTCCAAAAGGGGGGAAGGACGTAACATCCAAATTAAATAAAGAATGATCTATTTTTATATTTATTAATATTTTTTAATTAAATATTAATTTTACATTAAATGGTATTCTATGATTGATGGTTTACCAGATACGCAACAACGGGTTTCTTTTTAATCTTATGTTGCACAATAACAATATAATAATATTATTTTAAATTGGATTTATCGCCTAGCCATTGTATTGGTGGGAATTAATAGAACTAACTACAATATGATTATACATGTTTATTCAATGATTTTACTTTTATCCAATAAATGTTAGGAGAATAAAATATGAATGAATCTAATTTTAAGCATTAATACTCTAATATTCACTAAAAGGTTGATTTACTGCCTTTTGATGAAGAAACCTCGTTAAATATAGTTTTGGTAATTTTTATATGTTATATAGGACAAAATAAAATTCTTCTTAATATTTGGGACATCAAAATTTACTTTGGGTAGATTTTTGGTATTTTTCTGATAAAGTTATTTTTTTACTGAATAGTGAAAAATACTGTATTTTAATTTAAAAGTTACATTTAATCTATTTTATATATATGGTTATATTTTATTTTTTAATTGGTTTAAAAGTTTATGTAGAATAAATTTTTACCATTTAATCCAATGTTGCTCATTGGAATAAGTTTCAATTTGAAATTAGACAAAAACAATTATCAATCTTTTGAAAGTTATTGTTTCTTAAAAACACGCTATTTGTTTTGACAACAGAATTTTTTTTTAAATTATTTAATGAAACTTCTATGTTTTTAATTTTGTAAAATATATTTCATTTTTTAATTCATAATATCAAATATATCTTAGTCTGAATTTTGTGTATTTTTCTGAAAAACTTCAATTTTTTATGAATAGCGAAACCACTTAGTAGTAGTTACAAAACTAACTTTTTCATTTAAATGAAAATTTACCACTTATATTAATTGAATTTAAAAAATCCGACATTCATGGTTGTTATTAGTAATTAAAATTTGGTTCAATAAGATAAAAATAATTTTGGTGAATAGTAACTTTTGACTTTTCTTACCGCGGTTACAGGTAAATAGTTTAATTCAAGGTAAAAAGAATATAAAAATAATACAAAATTACCCTAAAACATTTCCTAACGTTATTATTTGGGTAATTTATGGTCATGATCATCTTTCAGTCTATTTTGAGAACCCATGGTTCCACTTATAAGTGATAATGACACTTTAGATTAATTAACATAATTTAATGACAAAAATGACATACAAATATCTTTTAGTAAATTCTTTTTTACATAGTGTAATATAATGAATAATTTCAACTATAAATATTCATTGTAAATATAATAGGATTTCCTACATTATGGTATTTATTTAACTTCTATAAATCAGATAAATTAAATTATTTATGACACAATAATGATGCATTATTTACCTCATCAATAAAAGATTTAAATAAATAATATTATAAAGATTTAATAATGTCCAAAACCTATCCAATTTTTATTGGATGAATTTCTTTTGACCATTAGGTGTCTTATATTTTACCTTAATTAGTTTTGGAACTTTATAAATGGAATTTCATTATAGAATAAAATAATATTTTCACACTTTCCTAATGAGCCTATCCCCTCCCCCTTATAAAAATCCATCACTCAATACTCATTCCTCAAACATCTAAAGCCCCTTAACTCGTCCAAACCCTACCCAAATAATATCTCAAGATCCCTATCCTCATAATAGAAGCCTTAACTTAGGCATAAAGAACTTTGATAAGTCCTTTTAGGTCATACCAAAGAAAGTTACCAAACTTAAATGTAACGATTTCTCTTCAATTCATTTGTTTTATTTTGTTTTATTTTACTTCACCAACCCCTAAACTATTTTAATTACATTATTTAATATCAATACCAGTATCCTAAATATACACTTATTTTTTATGAGAATTATTCAAACTACACTTACACACACCTCCATCTAATGGGTGAAGAACATATTGTTTCTTTGGATGGAAAACTAACGCGTTACGGAACGATGATTTTTCAATTATCTCCTACTTCATATCATGGTGTCTAGTATGATGGAACTATATTTATATATGATATATTTAATGTTTATGTTTTCTTTATACTTCTTTATTTTTCTTTTATAGCGTACTATTATGGTTTTAATTATGGGTAAACGTGATAATTTCATTTGAGAAAGTGCATACTACCGCTCCCTCAAAGTGACATGACTCTTTAATGTCATATGTGGGATGTATAAAAGATAGGGTTAATAATATTATATATTGTATTATACTAGAATTATAATAAACCTATTTATCATTATTTTTAAATTCCATTGAAATACGAAATACACATTAAAATAGCATTCATGCGTATGTACGACATACCCTCTCCATGAACGGTCCATTTCATTTCGTATCTCCAAAATGTTATGTACTGTTATAAATACATATATATACTGGATATATATGATTTATATGATATCTAAATTATTAATATCATTCTAGAGATAATGGAAATTTTACCACACTGACAACTTGTAATTATAAAGTGTTCATTTTTTATTCAAGTAACCAATATCGACAAAACAACCATTATCAACATAAATGATTAAATAATGTATATAAAATTGTAATAAGTGATATAAAAGGAATAATAAACTTGAAAAAGGTTCTTAATCAATTAAAAATTTCTTTTAGTTTATTATTCAAGAAATTAAAGAATGAACGGGTCATGTCAGACACGAGGTAAGGGATATCGTCACAATCTTCTTTTATTGAGGCATATTTTTTTTAATACATGATATTATTTTATTCACCGTATAAACACATTTTAATTTTCATTTCATTCAAAGGGAATCTTTTTCTAAGAAGATACGTACTAAATGAAGAAAATGAATGTTTCTTTTTTTAAGTAAGCGGGGAAAATGACCTTTCCACCGCCGTGAGTATTTTTTGATCTAAGGCTTCTTAACAAGCCGTAATGTTTTAAAAAATATACCATATAATATTAATACATATTTTGGTATTGAAAATGGTTTTTTGAATGGATTTATTATTTCAATATATTTAAATGATATATTGTGATTGAAATGTGGAAATGTCATATTTCATTAATGATTGATTTATTTGTTTTGAATATGTTATGTTTATTGGTAATTGTTTACGAATACGGCTAGTTCCATGATAAACCTATGTTGGGTGAGCCCGATATAGCTCTCCAATGCATTGGGTAACGCGACGGAGGTAAACATGAATGTTTCTCCTAAGAGATTTAGGGAATATAGTGTGATGGGTATTCCAAAGTATCTCCCTATGTGGCTATGATTGCTAAAATGTATGTATGTTATAAATACCACAAGTCACCTTTATGATTTATTATTTTTATGTGTTATTCATAAATCTTATGATTTCATGTGGTAATTAAAGGAGTTCATGTTTTTTTGTATTTATGAACTAATTTTTTCTTTCATTGATTTATAGCCCTTACTGTGCTTTTTTATGCTCATCCCATGTTTTGAAATGGTTTTTACAAGACATAAGATAAATAAGCTCAATGATGGGATCAAGGAAAAGTCATGCTATCTAAAACATTGGACTAGACATGACTCTTTTTTTCAAGAGTTTTTATTTTATGAAAAAAAAATTGAAACTGAGAAGGAGTGACTACCTTGTAATTTTTTTGATGTTATTTAATAGTTATAGCCTAATTCTCTAAAACACTAAACCTAAAAAAATACACATTGTGAATTATTAACTTAATTCAAGATTATGTAATGTTTAAGGCCAGGTCATTATATTATAACTCCTGGAGAAAAATATTTTTTTTATTTTGAATGTGATAGTTTTAAAATTATATTTTTTATTGATGAAAATTGTTTGGTGTGTGTTTTTCACGAATAAATAATTTTTTTTTGAAATTTATAGATTAAAAAGAATTAATAATACATTTTATGGGATTTTCAATATTAATGAATTGGTGTGTGTTTCAAAACATTGTAATGGGTATGACAAATGATATGAAGGTATAATGAGATAATTTATTGTTTTTAATGGAAATTTTAATTTAATTGATATAAAATACATTAAATTAATTCAAATAGTTATATATGAAATGTGATAAAAAGATCTTATCATAGTTTCATGAGTATAGATTCTCTGAGAATATATAAATGATTTTATACTCACCCACTTTAAATAATATTGCGAGTTTACCTATATCATATAACGATATAAAAATATGATAAAGGTTCCTTACTTCTCTATAAAAAAAATATTGATACTGATAAGGAATAAGTGGTTTTGAGAATGAATTTAGTTTTGGATATTCATTAAAATATTAGACTATGGTTTTGTTGGGTTATGTTTTTTTATGTTTTGTATTTATCTATTAGTTATCCATTATCCATTGTAACTCTAATATTTTTTTCAAAGTTGGTTACTATAAAATTTGTTTACTTTAAACTTATTCACCATATAGTGGGATTGGATGTTTATTATTATTGTTGGTGGATTGTTTCCCCATTAATGGGAATGTATTCCCCCAATGTGTTCATAAGCCCTTGGTGTTTATTTCCAACCCTTACGGTCTATGGTGTGTCTAATAAGGCATGTGAAAACATCATCAAATTTAATTACAATTTGGTTAGGAAAAAATGTTATAAAGGGTTTCTTTCATACATATTATGTCTACCTCTTCGTAAGGAATAATGGAGATATGAATATCATAATGTGAAATTTATAGATTAAAAAGGATTAATAACACTTTTTATGTCGAAAATCAATTTAAAGTGTTGGTTTGTGTTCAAATGGGTTCCAAAATAGTATTATGTTTGAATTCATCTTGTCTACAAATGATTATCTAATTAGAATTTCTAATCATGAATTATTAATGAGAATTCACACTATGAATAAATTTTTCAGTATTTGTTTTATGGTTTAGTGAATAATTGAATTAATTTATTTCAATGGTTGGATTGGGAAATGAATATTGATGTTACATTTTTACAGTGATATGAAATTTTACAGGCCTTCGATTGTAATTGAGTTTTGACCAAATGAGTTTTTTTGTTTATTATAAATGGAACTAGTTTTACATCATATATCCCATCAAGAATAGGTTGCCAAAAATATGGTTTCACCTGAGCCACATGATAACCAGAACCCCCTCTAAATAATTCATTTGGATTTTCAATCCATATATTGAGTTAATTGGAATGTTGATACTCCAAAAGTGGATATTCATTTTAGTTTCATACGAAAATCCAACCATATTTCATGGGTACTATGAACATGAAAAATTAAGTAGTCATTCTATAATATGATGAATCAGAACATTTCATTTCTTGGAAAACAACAAAGTATTATTCTATGTTCGGGATGTATATTCTTGAAGGTAAAAATTCCCATTGGATAAATTTTCTTATTACAAATAATTTTTACTAAGTAGTTAAGTGGGATTAAATTGGTTTTTTAAAATTTTTTTTATCCCTCTACCTTTTTATCACTAGAACAGTGGATATCTTTAGAATGAAGCAATATAATCTCTTAGTGATAGAGTATGTTTCCATGTATATAAAAATTGTCCACATTTCACTAAACGTATCTGAATATGTGTCCATGAAGGAACATATTTATGAGTTGGGACTAGAACAATAAATTCTTGAATAGATTTTTTCCCTTTTATTGTAGACTGTACAGAATTTAGAAATTTAGGTTCTATTGATGAATGATATATTGCAACAAAAATAATTATAGGTATCATGTTTATCCATCCTAGAAGACATGTGAACTCTAATTATATAAATATGTACAAGGGGGTCATTCATCCAAAGTGGGTTTTTATCTCAAAATCCTATCATTGGATTTGTTAGCTACCCTCATCGGTATAAAATTTAGCAGGTATGTTTCCAATTGTTTCTCATGAGCATGTTAAGTGAAAATGTATTACACTTTACATACAAGATATCTATAAAAACATATGATATATTATGACAACTAAATTCATATTAATCAATGGGATGGTGATGGAAATGAATCTTAGGTTTATCAAACATCCTATTCATTAATGTAATCATCTTTTCAAAAAAAATCCTATAGAACCAAATGAGTAATGGTTATTCTAGGAACACGAAGGCTCCTCAGTAAAGTGTGTATTGAAAATGAAGTAATTAACAAGGGTAGTAAGTAAGTAGTTGTACAGTTAAAATAAAGCTATCATGAAGGATTAACTTGGTCATTCGATAATTTCATTGACCAGATTCTTGGAATGCATTATTTGACATTTCTGAAATCTCACATGAATACTTGTATTGCATAGTGTGTTTAAAAACTTCTAAATGATTTAAACATATAATTAATGGATATCATGGATTGGATGCAAGTTAATTGGGAATATTGATAATAATGTTGAGAAATATATAAATTTAGTTAGATTTAAATAACATGGAAATTGATGATGACATCAAAAATAGAAATTGTTTTACCATCAATGGCCAATTTAATGATTGTTTCATCAATAAATAATAATGGTTAGCACCAAAAAGTGAAGTGAAATTAACAATTTATCTCATAATGGGGTTAACTATTATTTTACTTCCAACATGTCATATAGAAAAATATAATTGAATTAATTCAAAGTCTATTATGAAGAGATAGAATGGTAAGGGTTTATTTGACTAAGAACATCCACATGTGGTGAACTAGTTCATTTTGTAATGAAATTTGGTGAATCACTTGTAAATTTTTTGTATTATAGTAATATCACAAATTCATGGAAATGAATTGGTACCCCCTTCCCTAATAGTATTATTTTTTTAGTAAATTAAGGGGATCCTTATGGTTGTGAAAAATTAACATTTTTAGTGTATCAGCTACTATGATTTAGGAATGAGGATGTTTTGATGCCATCCATAAAGTTTATATTTTAGATTTATTAATATACATGAATGTATTTTTTTACATTATATTTCATAAGATAACTTTATGGAATCAATGAATCAGGACGTTTGTGGTTGTCTTTATTCCTTTGAAGTATTTTTCATTGATGTTGTTAAGTTGTATTCTAGAACAATGTATGATCATATTGAACACTTCTCTATAGTGTTGGGTACCTACTGAGAACTTCATCACGGTAATAATATTTCAAAATTTGATTTCTAGATAACATAGATATTTTTAATTAGATATATCATTTCTGAAAAAGGTATTTTGGTTTATCCCAAAATTACAGATATTGTTATCTATTATAAACAACCAAAAAACCATTGACATACATATTTTCTGTAGAATAGTAGTATTCTCTAGATATTATATTCCTGATTTTTTGTCTTTTGCCTCACCTAGATAAGGAAATTTTATCCATTCAAATAGAGCTATGATTTATTGGAATACATTCATGAATATAAATTTCGGACCACATCAGTACCTATCAATAAATTTAAATAGTTTTCATATGTCTATAAAGTATATTGTGATGTTTTATTATAAAGGTTGGTTTTTTTCCTTAGGTTAGAAAACCATGATTTCACTTATGGTTTAGGACTGTTATAGGAACATTAGAATAACTACACAAATAATTATTTTATCTTCATTGTTATTATTAAATATGTAATAAAATTGTCTCATTATCTTGTTAGTGATAAATTTGTGATTATTAATGAATATAAAATCATGAAACATGTTTTCTCAAAAGATGAATTAAATATAACACAATACATATACATGGAATATCAACAAATATTTGATTTTGATTTGTTCTATATAATGGGTAACTTGAATTATATTGAAGATGAATTGGGTATGAGGACATATACCATGTTAGTTGCACAAAATTTAGATTAATGGTAGCTTATGGAATTTATAGCTAATATGCATCCATATTGTGTTGAGAAATGTGATGCTATTGTTTTAATTCCATTATCTCTTTCAAAATATGGTTGAGATTTTTATGTTTCTTAAAACATTAAAATTAAAAAACACAAATCATTAGTCAAAAAGTAATTGTGTCGAGACCGTTAATAATTGTATGCTATGGGGGTATTTTTGTCACCATTTATAGGTCAGATTGTATTTTCACCAACCTATCAATAATGAATTATTTCAACCTACCAATGATTGAGATGATATACTCATCAAGCTATTATTAGAAAGTAAATATTAGTTGTAACATAGTTTTGGTTGGTGAGTATGAAAAGTAATTGGTGGAGTATCTGACAAGATTCCCTATTTTACAAAAGGTAATTTTGGATCACATAAGTCTGGCATGTTTTTTACCTCTTTAACAATTACCATGTTAATATTGGATGAGATATATATATTTTCTGTGATGTCTAATGATGTTCATTTTGAAACATGATTCCATTTGGATTTTGTGGATAAAAATGCAATGTCATGTCATTTCAAACCAATTCCTGAAACCAGAATGATAGAAGTCATTTTCCAATATTAAATTCATAAAATGTTAATGATGAATGTTGTTATAGATTTCATTGTGTCTAATTGGGACCCTTGATTTAACTATAAATGATATAAATCATTGCAGCAATGAATTGGAACACAATTGACCATTAAAATAGATTATCATCCTCAAAATGATGGAAAATCGAAATATTTGATCCAAATGATTAATTACATTATGAGAGAATGTGTAATGGATTTATATGACTATAAGTAGGAATATATATTTTTGTTGAAGTACTCATACAAAATTTTTTCTTCTTCCTTAATAAATATGTTTTCTTATCAAATGTCATGTTGTCGTACATATCATTATCCATTTTGATGGGTGGAAACCTATCGGACATCACTTATAGTACCTATCCAACTACATAATACAATGAAAAAGATTCATATTATTATAAAAAGGATGAAAGTGACACATAGTCTTCATAAATAATTTTAAGATCATTTTGATGAAATTTTATCATTTGAAGTGGCTGATCTTGTTTTATTTAATGAATCTACATGGTTAATATATCCTCATTATAGTAAATAGGTAATTTTTATCACATTATACACTATCCCATTTGAGATATTTGAATGAGTTGGTGACATTTCTAATCAATCTTATTTAAATTTATCGATCAATTATATGTGTAATTCATTTAAATAAATCTAATGGTAGAAGTACCAGTTAGATCCTGACCAAGTGATTTAATGGGGCCTTTTTTATCATGAATAAGAATCTATGTTAATTCATGTTCTTAAAAAAACTATGCATAGGAATTATAATTTCAGTCATTGTAAAAACAACTATTTATTTTGGGGTTTTTTGAAAGTATAGTTATTTCTAAATGAATCCTATTATCATTAAAATGAAGTGTAGTATAAATGGAACATACTCTTACATAACTAGAATGTATTTTAATTTCTAAGGATGAAATGATCATTATTGAAGAAAATATAGCACTATAGTAGTATTTAATTCTCCCATAATTGATATATGTTCATGGTAAATAATTTTTAGGTTATGATTTTGGTTTTTATAGATGATTTCGTAGTGTTTTAGGGGTGTTTTCGAACATGAACCGTTTGAGAATGATATATAGAAATTTTGTACCATCTTTAAGAAACCATGTAATGGGGTATGGAAGTAACTAGACAAGTTCATGGTTGGAAAATGGTTTTGCCAAAATGATTGATTTTTATATTCAATATATGAAAAAGGTATGTGAATGTAATATCATGATTGGTGAGATTTTGTTATATTAACTCGTACCTATCTTACACACATATTTTTTTCTAAATTAATTTTCAATATGTTATAGAATCACTTGATTGAAGACCAAAATAGATTGGTAAAATTAGAAACCTATAATATAGTTATTTAATTTGGTGTAATATATTTAAAATCTCCAATAATGATCATTTCACATATTAATCCTCTTTGTAATACCCTAGCTAAATATTTCTTCAATACATGGGAAATGAAAAAGAAAGAATGTGTGATCAAAGATTCTGAGTTTAGTCCAACACAATATATATTAATTTATGATCATATAAAAGAATAATATATGCATAAGTGTGTGTGATAATGAAAATTAATTAAAATATTCAAAACTCTCTAATCATGGATCATAAGCATGTTTCATGGAATAAAAAAATAATAATTTTAAAAAAATTACCCATAATAGTGAGAAATCATAATAAATCAATCAGGAAACATATGATCATGTCTTAAAACTATAGAAACATTATAAATATAGATAACCGTTTCATGGTTAATGGTTTACTACAAATCACATCAACATAGTGGATCATGATGACCTTTTTTCCATAGAGGATTAGTATTCACTGGTTTCCCATTATGAATTAGGGCACACATAATTTCCATTGTGGATTATGATACACCAACTTCCCATTATGGATTTCAGAGGCATAAATTTCTCATAGTGGTTCAAGGTCATTGATTTTTTCCCATTTTCAAAATATGATATATAAATCATTACCCAATTCATTAGTGGGATATGTAGATACAAGTTGCTACATATTGAAATCATACAGATGTGTTCTAAAATATCATTAGAAAATCATCATATAATAACCAATGATATGAAATTCGATTCTTAAACAATTTTTTATCGTATTACCACTTGATGATAAATATATTTCATATTAACAATTTAATCATAACCCATTTAGTGAAAGAATAAAAATGTTATCATTGGTTCGTATCCAAAAAAATCCAACATTAGAACAATATATTTCATTCTATTTAGAATATAATTTATTAAATATATATCACTTTGATCATTTCATATGGTGGATAAATTTTCTATGAAACCCACTTTTAAAACATAAAACCTTTTGTAAACCCATTTCATTGAATAGAATATTCAAAATATATAAAACAATAATTAAATTCATTTTAAAAACATTTCTTGAGAAATATATCATTTCCACTTTAAACATCAGTTTATTGAAACATTTTTTAAATTTTTCTTGAAAAAATATTTTTGAAGTAAACATTTTTAGAGTAAAAGGATATTTTTCATTAAAATATTCTTTTGAACACATGGGTATATATAGGGAGTGAAATGAACAAAAAAATATTTTAATCACAACATTATAAGATATGATAATTTTATAATTTTATTAAGATATGGAACATAATATTTTATCATTTAAAACATAGTCATAAATAATACTAGTATGTGATGAGATTGTAATCTATAAACATTACCACTTTTGAATAAAGTAATGATAATCCCCATGAAATAATATAATTTAAATAAATAAATAATATAATGGAAATAATGAGAATCAAGATATAACATTTCATAGGGGCAACATATGAACATCATAAAATGAGATAGGTGTATAACATAAAATACATCTCAAAAAAGAAAAATTAAAACAAAAATCCATTACCACTTTGGAAAATATTGAAATGTAAAAACTATTATAGTGGTATAATAAAATGGATATTTCATCACCATAAATATAAGTATAATAATCATTAATTACATTCATGAGTAGCATATACACAACATAAAAAAATATGTGGTGAATATGCCATGTGTCTTATGGAATCATTAATGTGAGAACAAAGTTTTTTACCATATATCACGAATTCCATTATAAATATTAAAAAACATGTATAATAATTATAATTTTTTAATACACTATTAAATTACTATATTAATATATATTATACTCTATATTTTTTATACTTTTATTGCATATTTATTATAAATCAGGTTAAAGTTATGTCTGGGAGATTACTACATAGTTTTTTTCTTATGTTTAAACTTTTTATTTTCTCCCACATACTTTGATCATGGTTTTCTAATCTAATAAATGTTAAAATTGATAAATATAATTTTACTATCCATATACTCTTTTCAATCCATTTTATGAAACATTATATGGTTGTAGTTCAATTATATAACATAAACAAATCTCAGTATATGTAATATAATTTGGGTTTTCATATATTAATTATATAATAAAAATAGACAGGGGTGGATGAAGAAATAATACAAAGACAAGTTTTGTTGAATATTACCTCTTTATTATGTATCCAACATTGTTTTTAACTAAAATACTAACTATTATGGATTTATTCCCAATATAAGTATTATAGTACAAGTGGAGGGATTTTGGATAGTTATTTTGGAAGGTATTGGTTGATCTAAATGGATTGTGTGGTATGAAGAAGTTAGGGTAGTCAATTCCCTTTTATAATTATTGAGTGGTTTTTTTGGAAAATACCTAATATAAATCACTATTAATAGGTCAATGTTACCTAATGTCGGTTCAAAATTTAATTTTAAGTTATTTTTTAAGTGAAATGGTTGTGATAAACAAAGAATAAATAAAAGAAACAAAATTCTTTCATGTTATATCTTACTCAATATGTTAACTGAGTTTTATCTGTAGAGTGTATACCGATGTAACTTTTTTCTTTTTAATTACCTAGTAAATTATCAATTAAAACTATGGTTAAAATAGACAAATTTTATAATTATTACATATTTATTCAAGATATTAAATAAAATTTATCAAATATATATCCTATTTTATTGGATAATTAATTTCGACACAAACACATGTTGGGTGAAAAATCAGTTTTAACCAAATTTATGGATATTAATTTAAACTATTTTCTCCAATAATTATTCCCATAAATTAATTTTACCTTATAATATAATATAATTTATGATTATTACAATGAATTAATCCTTTTTAAAAAATTTAAATCTCATCTGTGGCCAACATTACATGAATATTAACCTCACATATGTGATACGAATGTGGGTTTCAAAAAGGAAAATGTTCAAAAACATACAATTGTTTATATCAATTTAAATATTAAATTTATTCATATTATAGAAATTATATTAAAATATCTATAATTAATATTATTATCCTTTAATATAAATTAAATTTCAAATTTAAAATTATAAAATATTTAAATGAAAAGGTGGTTCTGAATTATAATCGAGCATTTATCAGTATTCAAGAAAAAATGTACCTTTTTAGAAAAATAAAAAAATAGATCCTAAAGTAATTTTAGGATTTCTTTTTCAATAATAATATTTATTTTTTTATACAAAATTTATAAATGTTCAAAAAAATTATCTTTAATGTAAGTGTGCTTAAAAAGTAAGAATAACTTCTTTTTTGAAAACATATATATTTTAAGCATGGAATTCAGTTTAGATTTATATAATGTCTTAAAAATAAATAACATGAATGTTATATTTTTTATTTAATACATAATATATAATTTTCTTCTAATCATTCATAAATAGAGATTCATAACATTTTTTAGGTAAAACTCCTTTTTGCTCATAAATTTAGTTTTCAAGAAAATTATTTCCTTTATATTCAATGAATTTGTATTTTAATTTATAATTAATTAGAATATAAATATTTTGGTATATAATTATATGTAAACAATATATTCATAATTTAGTTTATCCCAATCATTCCTAACATTCCAACAGTTTGATGACAATTATCATATTAAACAATAATATTATAATTGTACGTGATATTTCTTTAAACATTTTTTTTCTCTTTAATAGAAGATAAAATAGTAATGGAGTGTAAAAAAATAAAACCATAGTATTGCATTAAAAACCAGATGAAATAAGTGTTGCATAAAATATAATAATTTTAAATTCATTTGGAAAAAATCACAAAATATCTGGGTGTCAAATTTTATACCCTTAAAATGATTTTAACCCATGAAATTCTTCCTGGCCATTTGTGGTAAAAAACATGGAAAATTAATTTGTTGATATGCACATTGTAAATATGGTTAATATCATGAACCATGTGGGGGTTTCATATAACAAAAAACCGAAATAGTTTGTGGCATGCCCCGAAGGGCATTTTTGATTCCAACAGGCTGGCAACAAGTTCCTGGGTATCAATAATACATAATGCGAAATATTTCACCCATTTTAGTAATCATAAATATCAAACAAAAAGTAACAAGACATAACTAAAAGGTCAAAACCAATGGTGTAAAAACATTCAGATTCAATGATTACAACTTTAAACAAATACCCAAAAGTGCTACAATAAAAGGGAAACCACAACCCAAAAACATCCATGCGAAATGAAGAGCAACATCCTCAATCTACCACCACCAACACAAGACTGAGTAGGAACTCTAGAGATTTGATCCACCATCAACATGTTACATGTTTCCCCTACCTGATTCAAACATAACCAATTCAATATACTCACAATGGTGTTTGTCGAGTATGATCCAAATCATAGTGGGATGCGACCAATAGAAGGATTCCATGACAAAAACATTACAAGAAAAATTAAAAATAATTTTTTAATTAAAAAGGCCTAGATACATTTTGATAGAAAAAAATTTCAATGGAATAACAATTTTAGGGAATGATGTTTCATGCTTTCATGATTAAACATGAAGTACACCCCATGCCGATAGTAAATATGATATCACAAGATTTTTATGTCATGGAAAGTCCTTATAGGTAAAATCTCTAATGGGAGTCTAGGTATATGACTCTATAAAAAATTCTATTGTTTCAAACTATCATAATTTAGTTTTCATTGTGTCGTCAATCTTGTGAGATGAATCTGAGCTAAACCACATTCAAGTCAACTAGTGTACTATTAATCTTCCATCCACCATGTTAACTAGGATTTCATTTTTTCTAAAAATTCATTACAAATATTACATACAAAATCACATTCTAAGGTTTATAATCCTATCACACAAACAGACATGATAAACAACCATTTTCACATCAAAAACCCACTTTGAAACCAAATTCACACCAAATCTATTTCAAAATAGTGTTCACACCACTTGTATATTTTATCAAGTTCCCTAAAAAAACAAACCATGGAAGAACATATGAAAAACAAATGTAACATAAACTATTTCCTTTAGAAAACATCCTTTCAACAAAATATCACCTTGATTCATTTTTAAACACAATCCACACCTCACACACAATACATATAACAATATCAAGAAGCAAGGAAAGCGTATGAAATTCATAAAAATAATTCTTAATCCTGGAACCACCTATATAGACTGATGAAAAGACTAGAAAATAGGGAAAAATCACATCCACACCACAAGAGAACCCTATTAAGGAAATAAAAAACTACACACATCAAAATTGAACCCTAAAAATCATGATCTAATAATAAATCGAACAACCAACACACTGGTGATATGAATCACCATGAAAGGAGAGGTGAAACCCTAGAATAGAATGAGAAAAAAAGTGGGTATTTCATGAGTAATCCTAGAGGAATCAGTCCAAATACACTTCCGAAGTGAATCTCTATGGGTAGATAAGGGTGTGGTGAGGTGCCTAAGGTATGAAATCTCGAGTGGGGAGGAGAGGGGGGAAATGGTTAAAATTGACGGAAGAAAACATATCCCATTTTTAATTACATGGTAAGGCATCATTATTTTCCCACTCTATTTTACATTCCATACAAAAACCAAGCACCCATTATTATCCATGATGGATATATCTTGTTGTTATCCCACATGTTTTAAAAACATTTTTCTAACTATGTGATTATCCACTGTCCAAAAAACCCATTTAGTGTCAAGCTTAGTTGGCTAAGCGCACACGGTTTTCCAAACCATAGTTAACAATATGCCAAATTTTTTTCACCCATACTATCTCATTTTTATAAAAAAAAGGAAACATAAAAGTAATATACAGTCCAAAAATAACTCATAAAAAAATCCTGGTTGTGACAACATTCCCAACCATGAAAACATTATGTCCCCAAAAAGTCTAATTGATGATTGATTATAGAATAAAATCGGATACTCTTGGTCATCCCATTACATCTTCACTCATGTTTCAATATCATTTGTATTGTGATTCCAAATAACTCATACTATAGGAAAATACATCACACAAATCACTTTTTCATGGGAATCTACATGCCACACAAGCCACTAAAATGAAGAAAAATCAGGGTGTATATATAACTCATCCCAATTAAACACATGATAAGGGTCACAATAACTCATTTTCAATTGAGAAACACAGACACATCCTCTATATAAATCAAATAAAAAGGAAAATCTAACATATATTCCACATTACCAACAATTTCAGTGATTTAAACATATCTACAGTACCTCAACATTAGCTTATCTTACCGGCCCAAATAACAATGAAAAAAATGAGGTGCCAGTTTTTGGAACTCGCATTCAACTGAAGAAAAAATAGATCTCATATTCTCTAGTTGATAGTAGATTTGTTATTACTCTAATATGTAAAAAACTACATCTTGGTTAGCTTGACCATCTCACATGTGTCTTGTACCATACTAGACCACAGAAATGTGGTCTCACCCACCTCAGCCAAACCCAAATGAGACTAACACAAGAAAAAAATACAGTTCCTCAATTTTATCCATTTGGATAAATGATTTATAACTGATGTTATAATTAAATTTTAAATATCCCAAATGGTTATCCCATGAGCCTTCGAATTCCCAGTCAGAAGCCTAAAGCATGTCTTCCCATAATAGATTTTCTTATTCTGTGAAACCATCCGTTTGAGGATGGTATGCCCTGATCAATATAACATATGGCATCAATTTCTTTTTAAGGTATTCCCATAATCAATATATAATATGGTGTCCCTATTAGAATGAATTACTGACAACTTTCCATGAAGCCTCACTACCTCCAGAACATATAACCATCCCAGCTCATCATCCAACTTCTTTGGACAAACCAACTCTAGAAGGGATGGAGCTAGCTTAATGCTGGCTAATAACACAACTCTACTATTCTCCTTGTTCTCCAAGTTCATCTTAGTAAAGAACCCCATCAGGATCCACTCATTTGTAGACTCTTTCAACACATGCATTGGCATCATCCTTCTCAATGAATTTGATACATCATTACCCATTCCCAGGGTATAGGCAATATCAAAATGAAACCCCTGATGATATTAAACCCATAGATGATGTCTTAGATTTATATCTTTAAAGGAGAAAATATAATCAATGATCATATGGTCATAATAAAAAACAAATTTATCCACAAAAATATAACAATTTCAAGTACTTAAGGCATGCATAATCACTACAAAGTTACGATCGAGGGTCGTGTAGTTATTTTTTTTGGTAAGAGTTAGATAGATCAATAATCCACCACAAGTTCATACTACACATTCACATAACCAAGACCCATAGGTGAGGAATCACAATAAACTACATAGCCCTTCTCATATTCTGGAAAGATGAACACAGGAGCTATTGTCAATCACTGCATTTGATCCACAAATGACAACTAATTCTCCCAACACTATTCAAACATCTCCCATATCCATGTGAGTGACATCATAGAATAATAATGATGATAGATGTCCTAAAAACCACCTCTAATAACAAACCAGACCTAGATGTCCTCTGATCTCAAAAACATTCTCCGACTAATCCTAGGAAATAATTGCACTGAAATTCTCTAGGTTCATTGAACCCCTTTGTTCTATGATTATATGACCCCAAAACATCACCTTCATAATAAAAAAGGTGCACTTTTATATTTTTTTCATACTTAATATTTTCATGATGTGTTCCCAATATGATCTTTAAATGTCTCTCATGCTCTTCCTTGGATCTGGAATGGACCATGATTTAATCCACAAATACCATGACAAAGGAACTGAGATACTGCTATAAACCCATGTTCATAGGAACCATTAATACCAGTAGATATTTTTTTCAACCCAAAAGGAATGAAAAAATACTCTAAATGGCCATATCTGCTTCAAAACACTATTTTCATAATATCCACATCTTTCATTCTGACATAATGATAACCAGAATGAAAATCTATCATTTAAACCTACCTTTCCTAATTTAACTTGTTAAAAAATTCATCATTTCAGAGAAAATGGTATATATTATTGATTGTTACATTTTTTAGCTTCTAATAATAGATACAAATATTGATATATCCATCATACTTTTTTTTAAATGAACTGGGGACTCCGAATGTGAGACACTTGGGATAAGGATTCCATTTGACTCCAAATCATCAATCTTTACCTTTAATTCCCTCAACATGGTAGGGGACATAAGTTACAAGGGAAGAGATATCATTTTGTTACTGGAGAAAGATCAATCAAGAACTCTAAATAAAATTCCATAGGTAGAACCCAAATATCTTACGGAATGAATTCTAGAAACTCAACCACCACTCGATGTAATCTACCACTATGTTAACCACAATCATCCTCCAACATGAGCGACGAAAGAAAAAAAACTCGAATAAATTTTTTTAGGAGTGGGAATCTAGAATGGCCCCACAAAAAAACCCATTATTTATGAATAACATGGGTACTTATAGATGGGTCCATAAAACTCACTCACCACCTATATCAATCAATATTAACCTAAAAGTTCACCATCCAATCCATACCAAATAATATGTCAGATAGTTCCATCTCTAAAATAAAGAAATCCCATTCCTGGTAAACCACTGACAGGTTGAGTTCACATAAAGGAAATATGAGACCCTTCGCTCACTTCATAATGAGATCCATTACCAACACCATTTCAATGAAAAATTCTTAGTTAGAAAATTTAAAATATATTCAGAAGGCATTAAAGGATAAATGAAACAAATGAACTAGTATAAAAAAATAAATATGTATAGATGATGCATTCAAAATGGTACCTCTAATTGTCAAAGGTCCTCAAACCAGTTTCACTAGTGTCTGGTCCACAACATGGTGATACCTTGTCTCTAAATGAGTATGAGCATGACCACTGACTTGCAACTCTTCCCTATATGCACTGTAAATAGAATAGGATATGGTCCTACTACAACAACACCAAAATTTAAATCCCAGAATACTATATTTCCCTTATTGGGTTGGTATCCCTCTAGAAGCTATAGATCCCACACCACTCTAATTAGAACATTTGGCCTCAAAAACTTGCTACATGTTCCTATAACTCCATATAGATGATCGGGCCAGTGAGTATATGTTCATGAAGCTCATGGGTTCCCTATTTCACCAAAATAATGGAATAGAAAAAAATCCATAATGATAATCCACAGAAAAAGATAGATGTAGAGGCGGCCTGAACTACCACCTCTCTTTATACCCTACTCTTCCAGCATTCTCTTCTTCTCTAACGAGCTACCACTTCCCACTACTGATGCATCCCCAGTAGAACCAAACCATCCATTGGAATCAATCTCCACCATAAAACAATGGTCAAGGACTTCATCCTAGGATATCATCATAAAAATAAATACCTAAGAATAGATCTCAAGACGCAACCCCCTCTCAATCCTCCGATCATTCATCTTCTCATTAGAAACAATTTCAGGTGTATACTATACTAGCTTATCAAATAAGATAGTGTAATCCATCACATAATGGTCCCCATGGACATGATATATTTACTCTTGGGACCTAGAATAGGATAAAACCTTAAGACATTACTTCTCATTGGAAAAGATCCTGAAATCATTCCAAATCATTTGTTTGGTCCTCCGAGATTGGACCACTCTCTTCCACCACCTCTGATTGGGACCATTCTTATAATAACAAGGAATATTTAACCATGAGTGAATGAGGAGTATATAATAAATAGAATAACTTATCTATCTTCTCACACCAGTCCTCTAATTCAAAAGGTTATGTGTTTCCTAAGAATGAAAGATTCTTGTTCTTGAGGTACTTCTAATCTCAATCCTTACAATGACTTGGTTCCACTTCTCTAACCTGAGAAGAACCAAGACATTCTCTTTATCTGAAATCCTTAACAACCAGAACCAAAGATTCATCTTCTCTCTAGTCAATTGGTTATGGATAACTCTATTCAAATTTTTCCTGTGGTTGAACAGGAAATCTATAGGAAGGAATCTTGGTATAAGAAGAAATAACCATGAAAAAATTATCAATACAATCATTTTGAAAAACAATCAACTATAAAAAAGTAAGACCAATTATTAAATAAAAAGAAATTAAATCCATTGAAGTATCATGGAATTTGACCCAAACTACTCCACCCCTGCAAGTTTGTATTTATACATTGTATCCTATATGTCTCACTTGGAGGGGATGTCAAAAAAAATCCCAACATCCAAGGGAAACATGAGTTTTTTCATGAGGTGTACTAGCTAGGAACCATACTCGTAACTAGAACATCGTGTCCCAATAGTCCTAACTCCATTTTATCTTGATTCATACCAAAACAATTATCCCAACAAGATTGTGACCTTCTTTGATTCCACTTTTTCATGAACCAAGAAAGGGTTTCATTTAACATGTCACCGAACCCGATCTGCCCCATAGCCTGAAGGGTGTACCAGATCCCCATGGGTAGGAATCAAGTACCAGGGTATCAATATTACATCATGTGAATGACTTCGTCCATTTTTTTAATCATATAAAACCAATATTACAAAAATGATATAAATGAAAAACCTAAACTAGACATGAAAAAACAATATTTAGATTCAATTCATACAACATTAAACAAGAACCCAAAAGTGCAACAAGAAATGGGGAACAACAACTATCCCATAACATCCTTGTGGAAAGTTGAGAAAAATCCTCACGACTCCACCACCGACTCCTATGTAAAGAGGAACATTGGTAACCATATCCACTATCACCATGAAACATCATGACAATACCTGATTCAAACATAACCATATCAACATTCACCCAATTTTGTATGTTGTATATGAGTCAAATCCTAATATAATACCACCCAAAGCAAGATTCAATTCTGTAAAGATTACATGAAAAATTAACATGAAGGTTTTAATTAATAATGGTAATAAACATTTCCATAGAAATAATATTCTAAAAGAAGGAAATTTTAAGGGAAATATACATCTTTCTTCGACGATTATACACAATGTACACCATATGATAATTCTAAATATGATAACACAATATAAATATGTCATGGGAAGATTCTATAGGTTCTATCTATAGTAGAAATATAGGTAATTCATATCTCTATGATACTTGGTATAGTAACTACATCGTACGACTTCGTTGTGATTGAGCCACTAGAGAGGGTTACGTGAAAAAATCTTTGGCTTATAACAATCATAGTTTAGATAGTGTTGAATCATCAATAGCTATAGTTGAATCTGGTCTAATCCAATCTACATTCATCTAGATTATTAGAACTAGTCTATCCTCCTATTTACCTAATATAATTTTTGGGCTCAATTGTTATTCAATATGTTAAATAAAACATAACTTTCACTTTTACATAATCCAATCACTCTGACACACGAGATGAACCACCATTTTCACATCCAACCGCCACATTGAAACCAAACTCACAAGAAATACATTTGATAATAGGTTTATCACATCGTACATGCTTTATAAAATTCCATCAAAACAAAAAACAAGGAATTACATTTGAAACACACATGTATCATAACCTATTTCCATTGGAAAAAGAACTTTTCAACACAAAATCACCATGAATAATTTTCAAAACACATTTTGAACCTCTCACAAAATATATAGAACCTAATCAGGAATAAAGGAATGCCTATCATAATCATCCAATTAGGTATATGCATGTATCAAACTACCATGTCTGATGAGACATTTGGAAAATGATGAAAACACACAACTGATCCTCATATGAACCCTAAAATGCATGATTAAATGAATACCATCAATATTGGACCCTATAAATAAAGATCAAATACAAAATTGGTGATCCAATACACTATAGATATCAACCCCAATGAAAGGAAAAGATAACCCCTATAAGATAAGGATACACTAGGAAAAGAGGGACTTACATGAAGAATCGTGGAGAAATAACTCCAAATACACTATGAAAATAATTCTCAAATGGAGGAAGAGGGGGTGGGTGAGGTACATAGGGTAGGAGATCCTGAGTGGGGTGGAGATGAGTTGATTAGGGTTAAAATAGGGCGAAGAAAAATAGAGATATATAATTTTAAATGTCCTAGATGGTCTATATGGTTTTTATGAATAGATTTCCAAACCATTAAGCAACCATCTAACACTTACTATCCAAGAAGGACATTCCAAATAGTAATCCCACACTATATAAAAATAATGAACTAACTGTATGATTATCCACAATACAAAAACACCACAAGGTCACATGGTTACCTAGGAATGGGAAAATGTTTTCTAGACCATGCATCAACCATGCACCAACTACTATTTTCCAAATATTTCTAAATTTCTCAAAAAACTAAAACGAAAAGAAAAGTGGAAATCAAGATGAAAATTAAATTGAGAACTAAATCAAAATGAAATCAGGGGTGTGATAGTTAATAAATCATCCTCTTGAATAATGGAAAGGGATATCCAAAATTCATTTGGAATATCACATACAAGGTTTCCAAATAGGAGAAAATGTGTGGGAATTATCCAAATGAATATAGAACAAAAAAATAACACCATAAATCATATGAATTTTGAGCAAAAACATGTTATGATAAATTATGGAGACCATAATCCCTTCAACCTATTATTTGTGAAAAAGGTTATTGAAATGAAAAAAATGATAAAAATAGGACAATTGTTTTTTCAAGTTATTTTTATTTATGTGGTGGAATTAATTATTCCACATAGTCTTTGAACATAAAAAATTATAGTTCATTGTTAAATTTTTATTTAATAGGCACAATATCCACCTTTATTTGTTACTCGATTAAATACCACATCATCTATTGATCTCAATAATTATGGTGAATGTGTTTTACCTAAATAACTTATAGATCATAAGATCCCTAAATCAAATAATAATATATTATGTTACTCATTAGTAAACATCATAATAAAATGATTAGAATATGTTATCTAACAAGCATAAATCTTTATTTGGTGAATTTGTACATTAATACCAAAAGAATCATTCAAATAAAAACAAAAACCATTTCATAAATGGTTACCCTTATAATCCATAAAAATTCATAATTTTTATAAAATGTCACTAAATTCCCTAAATTCCAAATTTAATTAAACCATTATATATCATAAATTAGATCATTATTGTTACATACTAAACACATGGATACCATCATCATGTATTCTATGAAAAAAATTTAATAACTCAATCTATCTCAACAAAATATTGAATATGTACATTCTTCGTCATTCCTTATATGAAACATAGATAATTGGATATATTATATAAATATAAAATGTTTTAAACACTATCCATGATAACATAACCCACATTGTTGACAAATCATTAATAATATAAAAGGTAATCAGTATTATCCAATTCAATTCATTCATATCCATCATATCGTTATCCAAAAATCATTACATAAACATCCAAGAAATTAATAAGGGTTATATAACCTTAATTAAAGTATAAAATTTCTAGTCTAGTAGTAATATTTAACCTATTATTGAAAATAATTAATGAAAAACATCTAAAAATAGTCCATATATATTTCATAATTCATGAAATCAAATACTTAAACACATCAATTATCCCACCTCATTTTAAATCTATTAACTAGGATTCGTCATCTTATTCCTTAATTAATATTTCCTTTCATATTTCTTTTTTAATATAATCTTCATAAAAAAAATAACCATTACTCATACATCCATATAGAATTTTCGTGTAAGAATTACCATTAGGGATTCAATTAACAGCATGTCCATTTCATTCGTATATAAAGGATTCAATTTTTTATAATTCTATATGAAGGAAAATATCATTATCAATTACATTACCCAAACTCAACATTTATCCTATAAAATTACTTAATTAACTAACTTTATCTCAACACATACGAAGTTTTCTCATTCCATTGATACATTACCTTCAGTGCTTCTTCCCAGATTTTTAATTATAGGAAACAAAATCTTCATTTTTTTATAGAATCAACCATATGAGTTCACATCAAACTTGATCCTTCTCTTCTTTGGTGTGTTCAATATTTTCTTACGGTAAAATTTGTTAATTATGATTTCTAATGTTCCATTAGACATAATAAAAATATCTATTACTGCATTCATCATCCCATTTTTCCTATAATCAATAAATTTTCAATCACATCCAATGTTAAAATCATTCTTTCTAGTTCCTAATATTGAAAAAAATCATAAAGAATAGTTTGGGTAATACTAATCATTAGAGAAAACAAAATAATCAATAAAATAACTTATATAATATAAAAAACGTGACTCTTTATTTAATATATGACACCATAGGTTTATCCTCGGAAATTCATAGTCAATGTCAATTTAATTCCTAAAAGATGGTTTACAGTGAGATTGTTAATTTCCAAATCATATCGTCTAGGATTCTCAAAACCATTTGTACAGTAAACCCCATTTTCAGGCACTAGTTCCTAATCGAGTGACATTAAATTGTAGTTTTTTTGTTTTCAACACATATATAAATCTATACCAGTTCCTCCAAAAAAATTACCACTATAAATTTCTTAAAAACCTCTAACTCTATCACGAAAATTCCATGATATATTACAAACCATAGACTCGTCATTAGAATTATAGTTATTGATATCCAGGTAAATATTCCTTTAAATGTCCCTAGTTCTCTCATTAATGATTTGTCATCCAAGATTCTAAAGCATAACTAATCATTTTCTGAGATACCCAAAAAAGATACATAAACTTCTCAAATATGGATATTAACTTTTTCAGATGAACACTCAATAAAATATGAATCACACGCTTGGAGACCATAATAGTTCAGTTTATCTTGAAACTTGTTTCATAATAATCTAATGTAATTAATGATCATCAAAATCCACTAAAATAATATTTTAACATAGCAATTCTCATAGGTATAAAATTCCAAACAATTTCTTCATAACCAATAAAATAAAAATATGAATGGGTGATCTCATATACTCAGTAAGTGTAATCATAATATATATGAATATATGATAATATGAAATAATTAGAGAATAATAAGGTAATTTGATCATGAACATAACATAAAAAGTTCACACACAAACATTCATTGATAATAAGAAAAAGTCATAGAATAAATCATATAATTTCTAAAAACAAGGTCCATAAGTTTAAGAAGTAATAATAAATCAATCTTGATTCATAATCCTATGTAATAAACTTTTGTCACCATCAAAAATATATAATCCCATTTCATGGGTCTGGTCTTTATACTTTGACCATCTACATAGTGGATCAAGACATACATACTTCCCATAGTGGATTTGGATGCACATATTTCCCATTGTGGATCAAGACACACCTGTTTCACATTGTGGATTAGGATACATGTAATTTATACTAAGGAATATGAAGCACCTATATTTCCTAGAGAATCAATCATGATGATTTGATTCCATTTTTCCCTCATGAGATATAAATATTACCCAATCCATTGGAGGGAGATATATGTCCTACCTGTAAAATAACTCATATCATACATATTTCTACCAAAAATTCATAAAACATTCATCATATCATAAATATGAAATGAAATGTATTTCATAAGAATTTTTCCATGGAATAACACTTGGATGATAAAAAGGTTTCATAGACGTCCTATAATCATTTAACATTCATAGAAATAAGATGAATGGTTTCCTTAGTTCATATCCCTAGTAAATAATAATTTACATGAAATTATTTCATCTTTTATAGAATATTATTTTGAATAGAAAATAACCTATAACATTTCTTAAGGAAGGTAAAATTTCATTTAATATCCTTTTTAAACCATAAAACATTTTCGAAATCATTTTACAATAATATATATATAAAAACATATCATGGAAGACATTAAAAATATTTAGACAATTCATGATGAAAATATGCATTCAAATTTGAAAATAACAACTCAAAACATGTTTGAAACATTTTTAGACAACATGAAATTGGAAGAAAAATGGTTTTTAACCAAAAATGTGATTTTCTATAAACCATCCTATTGAAACCTTGAGTACATAAATAGAGAAAGATGAAATAAAAAATATATTATAATAATATAAATAGAATAGATCAAATTTAATGATTTTATAGAGAGATAAATACGAATATTTGGTCATCAGAAACATTATCATAAAAAATATCAAAAAATTGATGATATTCTAAAATAAAATTATTTTCACATTAGTTAAATTATATTATAATCCCCGTGAAAGAATAAAAATAAAAGAAACATATAATATAATAAAAATAAGTTTATTAATAATATAAAATTCCATATATAAATAATATTCAAATTATAAAATATTTTATGTGAATAATATTACATGATTCCCAAAGAAGTAAAATTGAGACAAAAATCCTTTCTCGATTTTGTAAAATTTTAAAAGTAAAGACCATAAAATATGGACCCTAAAAGGTTTATGTATATCGGCTCATTTTTATTTATAATAACAGTAAAATGAATTCATGGGAATATTATTCACCACATAAAATAAGAACATTGTGAAAATGAAATATTTCTCAATGAAAAATAAAAGTGTGATAGAAATCCATTATATTATGTATTGAATTCTTTAATACATATTAAAAATCCTATAAAATAAATAGTATATTAATATAAGCATTTTAAAGATCCAAACTAAAATATATTTTATTATATATAATTCATTATGAACATTATTACCATTATATTATGAATTTCATGTAATAGTCACGATTACAGTAATAACAACTCTGGTTTTCTGTGTATATTTTTACTTGTTCTTATTGAACCTCTTTTTGTGATAATGATTTTATCATCTCAAAATTTTAATTCATTATATGAAAATAATATCGATTCAATATATGTTTAATTTACATAATAAAAAAATTACTTTTAAATCAATTACATTGTTCATTAAGATGGTAGGTTATATGTATGCATGACCACTACTATAGATTTCATTTTAGATTAAACAAATGAAATGTAAAATAAATATAATTATTTTAAAATAATTTTATCTAAAATATATCTCATATTTTACCTAAATAATCATTAACACGTTCTATTTAATTTATTAATAAATCACATCACTTCATGAGGTAGTAGTCATCCGTAATCACAAAAAGTGTTATCATGTTCCCAAAAAATAGAGACTATGAATAAATGTGGTATACTATAATTATATCATAATTATTATCATTAATATAATCTATAATCTATAAATATTTCATTATTTCAAACTATCAGTGGTTGTAGTGGGAAATAAAATGACATCGGTACGTGAGGCTGTAGTCTACAAAAAACATGAACATGATTTCATAACAATATTGAAGGATGTATAAATGTTTTTAGGTAATTACCATAACATACTATCATATATTTATATTAAACACAATTAGGTTCTTATATATCAATTATTTAATAAAAAATGATTGGTGTGGAGGAAGAAATATAAAGAAAATTCTCCTTGTATAATGTGACTTATATTTAAAATATTAACCTTATTTATGAAATAATTGTTCCAATATGATATTTTCTGTAACAATTATAGCATATTGGATGAGGGGATGGAAAACTTTAAGTTATTTTTGAAGTGTTTGGTTGAGAAAAATGGATTTATATTTGTGAATAACTGAGGGTACCGAGACCTCTTATATAAGTGAGGAGGGGAATGTTTTTAAATACCAAATACCATTCACTATTAAGATGTATATATTACTTTATATTAATTTATAATTGATTAATAATGGATGGGATGGATTATATGGTCTATAAACACATCTAAAACACACACAAAAACATATTTTTATCATTTTATTCCTAAATAGTTACATTTAATCCATTTAATCCATATTGTTTTTAACTGTGTAACATTTATCTTTTTTTACCAAGACAATTTATCCTTTTATATTAATATTGAAAGAGATTTATTATATAATGTAGACCTACTACATCTGGATATTAAATATAATTTTATAAATAATGACACTATCAGTGTGGAAAATTAATTTTCACAAAAAGGATTTTAATGTTAAAAACACTATTTTACAATTAATCACTATAATAAATTTCATCTAATTTCACTGATCATTAGGGAAAAAAATTTATGTTGCCTTATTAAATAATCTATATAATTATAATTAAAAATATGAAAAAAAAAATTATTATTTTTTCAATGATGTGGATGAATTTAATTTAAGATTATTTTGGTAGAGATTACGAGAAATAGGGTTTATAAATTGAAAATGATCAAAACTTTACAATATTATTATATCGAATTTCAATAAAAAATTTATTAAAATATAATAATTTGATTAGTTTTTTTAAAATTTAACTAAATATACTTCAAAACTATTTAAATAATTTAATTTATCAATATAAATTTTTTAATTATAATGGAATTCATAAACTAAAAATCAATATTTTTCACTATTAATGAAAAATGAATATTTTCATAAACGTCCCAAAAAGTCACCATTATTTAATATTTTAATTCCAATATTAATAGTGAAATTTAATTTTCCAAATAGGTTTTATAAATGTAACAAAAATTAATTTTCATATCAGTTTGCCAAAAATTGACAACAAAATTGTTATTTTGAAGGAAAAAATTAATTATTTAGTATAAAAATTGGTTTAATTATATCGATTATAGAGAAAACAAAAAATAATAATATTTAATTCATTATTAAATTTTGTCAATATATATTTTTTATTACAACCATACTAAAAAAGTGATTCTTTTACTTTATTTATAATTAACACATTTATGTGCATGGCTTTTGTTTTTTAGAAAATGATATAATTTATATTCAAAGTGTTTTTATATTAATTTCTAATTAACTAGTTACTAAAAATTAATTATATAAAACATATAATCAATATTTTCATAATATATAATTACAATTCATACTGACTATTCCAATATGTAGTTGATTACTATCATATTCAATAATAATTTTTTGATTTGTGATGTTTCGTTTAACTTCAGTGTTACATGGAACAATAGATAATCTTAGAATATGGTGTAAGTAAATAAAAACCTTGTCATTTTTGTAATTAAATATATAATATTCATTTCCAAATATATCAATACAAACATTTCTTTTAGAATAAATTTTTCAAAAAATAGCCGGTCGTTACATTTTACCCCTCATAAATGGAGTTTCACCCTGGATATTCATCTTGATCATCCGAGGATTAACATTCAAATATTACTTATTTGAATATAACATTTTTATAAGTGATACTATAACAACATCATGAAGTGTATAAAGGTATTTGAAAAAATCAATTGGAAAAACTCTTACATGGTTTCCAAATATGGGAACATAGATTAGAAGTGAAAACTTTGTCATATAAGAGGAAACTAACCCCCAAATATAGATAGAGAGTGTTAGAAAACTTGTTCATGATAACGTAAAGGATCAAAAAACAATATACCATTTATACATCCATGGGTTCATTATTATAATTAACAATATTGATTAACAAAAATGATTTTATTATATGTTTCTTCCTTATATTGGGCCATTCCTTTATCCACCAAATCAAAGAACATTTGAAAATTTACTAACATGATATATTATTATTCCATAAGAAAAATTTAATACCTTTTTATTTCTTTTATAAAAAAACACACCATATATTACTCCCATAAATTCATGTTATTTTTCTATTTCAGAATCAATAACATACCATGATATCCATAAAAAGAATGATATGTCATTCTCTCTATAATTTAATATTATCACAATAGAATGGTTAAAAAACTATATCAAATATCCAAAAATAAACCAATTTTGAATTAATAAAATAACCCATAATGCCTCATTCAATGTTTTAAAAAATACATTTTATAAATGGTTAACCTTATAACCCTTAAAAAATTTAAAATTTGTAAGGATGTTAACTAAATTTTTCAAAATGAATTTATCATTAAACCTCCATATACCATATATTGGATCTAGATTGTAATATTCCAAACATGTGAATACATGCATCATGTATTCTCATGAAAAACATTAATAATAACAATCAACATAAATCTTTATTAAATATTTACATTCTATATCATTCATTATATAAAACATACATTATTATATGTGTTCCTTAAAACCAATAATGTTATAAGAACCATCCATGATAACATAAACCACATTGTTAATAAGTTATTATTCAATTCAATTATTATCAGTACTAGATATTTTACATTATTCATATACATAATCACATTAAAATAGAATAATTGTATCAACATATAAAACATATTAAGTGTTATATTAACTTAAAAAGAATATTAGTTTATAAGTTTGTTAGTACAATTTAACACATTCATAAAATTATGTAATTCAATACTACTATAATAATTATTATATAATTCATAATTCATAAATTCTAATACTTAAAAACATTAATTATACCTCCTCGTCCATAATCAATTAACAAGGATTCAACATATTATTTCAAAATTCCTCATTCCTTTAATACTTCATTTTTAGTCTCTTAATCATCAAAAATATAAAAAGTAACAATTAAATTTGGATGATTTTCTTCACGTGCATTACAATTAGGAATTAAATTTGAATAATTATAATACATTTTCAACATGAAACATTAGACTACTTTTTATACCTTATAGAGACTAAAATAATCCTCCATTACATTAACCAAACTCACTAGTTTGAAAAGAAATTATCATAATTTATGGCTCCCATTATGAAAAATTACTCAATTATTCATTTCATTGAGACATTACTATGATTGAATCTTCCATTATTCTTAAAATAATTGTAATTTAATATGAAATCCTTCATGTTCTCCATGATATGATTTATTATAAAACGCTATCCTTCTCTTATTTAGTTACTCTTAGAGTTGGAAAATTTATTAGTTCTTTATCATATTATTTGATGAACGACGGGGAATAATTACAGTTTTTCTTACTAAAATCAAAATTACATTTTATCCTAATAAATAAATTACCCTTAATATACAGTGTTATCTTTTTTTGTTCTCATTCTCACCATTGACTAAAGTCGTAATGTTTAGTGTGAGTAACACAAATAATTATGGGAAATCAAATAACCATGAAAATCACATATAATATATTCAAATCAGAAAAATTTCATTAATATATAAAATCATTTTTCATATGTAATTAATATTTTTCATCTATTTAAATTCATCATTATCGTTCGTAATTATTTTTTGAATTTTAAAATAATGTACCTCAAAATTGTAAAACTATGTGTGCAGCATAGCTCATTGACATGAACTAGTTCTATAAGAACCCAGACCTTCTTTTCAGGTATGTTTATCCTTTATATTCAGTTTTGAGAAAAGGAGGAATTTTGGGAAGAGAAAATTTATATTTTTAGTGGCTATGTAGGGGTGCATAGTTGGTGCATGGTTTGTTAAAACCGTGTATCCAGCCCAGGAAACCATGCACCCTTGACAGTGGGCTCTGCATAGAAGGCGCACAGTTTTTCATTCCATGTGTGAAAACTGTGGGAAGTTCATGGAGGAGATAGTGGGCTCCACATGGGTGGCACATGGTTTATCAAACCGTGCAAGTAGGTCGTGCGAAGTCCCTGGTAGAGGTAGTGGCAGCCGCACGGTTGGCACACGGTTTGACAAACCATGCAGGGAAACCGTGCGACCACTTAAAATTAGGGTATAATGCCCCGAGCCACTCTGGATTCCTCATTTATTCTCCAAAATCTCTCCCACTCAATTCTCACTCAGTTTTTTGGGTTCTCATATGTTGAAGGTGCTCCCCCATTCATTTTGGAGGCAAATTGAAGGGGTTTCTTGGCAGATCGAAGTCGGTTCTTCTCAGGTAAGTCTCTCTTCTTGGTTACATTTAGTTTCCCTCTTGATCTACAACTTACTATCCCCCAGTTTTCTATATATACACACTTTGTGTATAGATCTAGGGTTTTGGTTGCCTCTGGTGTTGATTTCAATACTTGTGGATGTTAGGGAAAGAAGTTTAGACATTTTTTGGTTGTCTGTTCACCTGTTTTGAGGAGGTGGAATAGCCTTGGATCGTTTTCGCCCGAACCCTAAAGTTAGGTGTTTGTGCCTTCCGGTTTAAGATCCTTGAATTTTGTGTGTTTACCTTTGTACCCCTGTGTTTTTTCTGCCATGCTTGTATACTTTTGTAGAGGTGAATTGGATGTAAATATAATTGACAATAATGCTTCGATGTTTTTTCATGCATGTTCTGTTTACGACCATTTGGTCATGTATTGCATGTTTTTCCATGGTTAATGATTGTAGGAAGGAGTGTTGTATTCTAACATGTTTAGATTCTATAGAAAATTTATCCAAGAAGTTATATAGGTTTACATTCTCCTTATATCATTACTATGCATTGACTTACACGGGGCCGTGAGAACTCGGTGATGTAGATTAAAAGGGGATAAACAGAGTGAACATCCTCAGAGAGTCTTTGAGCATTATAGACTATAAGGGGATAGACTGTCTGAGATTCCTCATAGAGTCTATGGACATTATATACTTTAAGAGGATATATCGAGCGAGCTTCCTTCATGATTCATTGTACGTTATAGACTATGATGTGGGTAGACCGAGTGAGCTTCCTCATAGAGTCTTTGTTTACTTTGAATTTACCGTGAACCATTCTAGAATATAAAGGGAATTAACTGTGTGAGCTTCCTCAGAGAGTCTGTGAATGACCAGAGTTTATAAGTCAAATTGACTGTATGATCTTCTTCAAAGAGTCTCTTGACCTAGGGGCTATAAAGGTAATTGACCTTGTGTGCTTCCTCAGAGAGTCCTTGTCTACCTTAGACTATAAGGGAAATTGACTGAGAGTGCTTCCTCAGAGAGTCTTTATGAATGCTTATGCTGAACCAGAGGGGTTAGACTGAGTGTGCTACCTAGAGGGTTGCTTGTACTTGCTACGTATGACCAGAGTGGATAGTCTATGGGCACATCCCAGAAGGATACCTGTTGGTTTTTAACGATTTGGTTAACTGTTGATTAATATTGGAATAATGGATTGTTTATTGTTGAGAATGTTCATGTTTACTGCTTTCTGTACTTTACCTGAAATATTCTCACTGACTGTTAGGCACAGATCTCATGGTGCATGCCTACAAGGATTCGTCTCACACCATGTGAGGGCCATGCATTTGGGACCAAATATACAATGTTGTTGTAGGTATAGATAATGGAAAGAGCCCTTATACTTCATGTACGTGACTACATTGGAGCAGGATAGCATGGGACCAAGCTATGGCTTGTGATGGTGATGAGGTTATCTTATTTCTTTTTCATGTTGTTTTAGCGCTGTTGTATTTCATCATCGCAACATGTTTGGCTATTTTCCTAGAAATATCTATACCATGCATCATTTTATATATATGTGCTCTAACTGTTTATCATTTTAGTCATCTGTTGTTTACTATTGTTGGAAACTATTTCTTCCATTATTGTATATTTTTCGGTCTTCCGCTATGTTAATCTATAAATGAGGGCATCGTTTCCCCAATATCACACCTAAGTCCCTCACTGCTAGTCGGTAGCCTCTGGCATTTGGGGAAATGTGCTTGAGGCCATGTGACCAACTGTGTATGGGGCGCCTCTAGGTGGCTTCTAGAACCAAGACATTACAAAGTGGTATTAGAGTAATTCTTTTCTCCTGTTTTACTATTTGGATCCTCTAGCCCGAGATAGGAAGGAAAAGTTACTTGGTATTATGTTGTGCGTAGGAGTAGCTAACCCGTGTACAGGGAAAATACAATCTACACTGTTGATGCAATTTTCAGTTTTTGCATGTTTATGGTTCCCTTGATTTTCACCATTGGTGACTCACATGTTTTGTGCTGGTTATATTTTATGTTATTGAGGCTCTATTTCTATCATATCCCAATGTGATGAGGTTATTCCATCTCATGCATCATATATAAAATTTTGTGAAATCACATGTCATGCATTCTTTTCAGGTCATATAAGATGCATTAGCAATTGCATGTTGTTGTGATAGATGTTGTGCAGATTGTGCATGCTGTTGTAATTGATGCCTTTATAAAAATATCTTCTTCTTGTTAGAGAATTAATTGTGTAAGGTTTATTTTGAATGAGTTCCAAATATTGGTTCTTGAGTTATTATGGTCCCTCATGGACCAAAATATGGTGGATCATTGCCTGTTGCGTTGTTATAACTTGTATGTGATGACAAAATTTGATTCCAAGAAACTATGGGCCCTCACAGATCGGAATTTGGAACTTTCAATGTTCTTTCTAGTGTTCTTTGGGTTCTAGAGTAGTTTCTAAGGCTTACTGTCTAGAAAATCCCAGAATGCACACCTTGTAGTTTTGACTACACATCATGTGTTCTTCTGTTCAGTAAGAAACACTCTTTTTTAAGTACATGTCATGTACTCCTATGTTTCATTCCATGTTAATATTGATCTGAGGTGTGCGTATGACCTTGCAGATTCATACCACTGAGTCATCCTATGGTTCTACACCATCCACAAGGCGATGATCAGACACAAGATACGGCTGATCGGGGACTCCTAGCAGATCCTCCTGTTGTGCCATCATTGGAACCAGTAGTTCTAACTGATCTAGGTGCTGATGCACAGTTTAAGGAGGGTTTTATGAGGATGATGCAAACCTTCCAGGGAGCATAGCCTCTTGCCCCATCAATGGCTGATTTGATGCAGGTTTTCCAGCAGCAGCATCCTCCCACCTTTTCAGGGGAATGAGGAACTCATACTGTAGAGTCATGGCTCAAACCCACACTAACGATCTTCGAGCATCTCGAGTACCACCAGAGAGGTGGGTAAAAATAGAAACCAATATGCTCTGAGACTCAGCCAAGAGGTGGTGGGATGTTATATCTCGGGCAGGACGCCATCCGAACATGGCTTGGGAGGAGTTTTAGCATATTTTCTAATATTACTTCTACCCGGAGACCTTGAGGGCCGACTGAGATAGGGAGTTCATGAGCTTAGAGTAAGTTACTCTTTCGATGATGGAGTATTCCTCTCATTGCACAGAGCTACAACATTTCACAGTTATCCTAGCAGGTGATGAGTTATTCCAAGATAAGAAGTTTGAAGATGGTCTTATGAAGGAGATCCATTCCCAGGTGAATATCTTCAGGTTGACTTCGGTATCCTCTATCGTCAACCAGACACTTATCATCGAGTGCAATCTGAGAGTGTCTGGAGTAGTGAGCCTTGGAGATTCGACATCCAGAGTTAGTGTTCCTTCTCTTGAAAGCAGAAAGCGCCGTAGGGAGCTTTCTCGTGCAGATCAGAGTAGGCTACATGAATCTTTTGTTAGTCAGGTGCTGTGCTAAAAGAGCGGAAAAAGCGGCCATACTAGGCTATATTTCTAGAGAGACTCGATGTAGTTCCGATCTTGCAGCAATATGGGGAACCTCCATCATTTCTGTAAGATCTTCTCACCAGGAGATGGTGATAGGGTTTTTCTATGACTCTTCATACAAGAGAAGCCCCTCTTGTTTCTTGTTAGTATGGAAACTGGAGATCTTCCAGCCATTTAGGCAGATGTGGAGATCGCGGCCATGGCGGTCAGTCACTAAGCTACCAGCGACAGTTGGGTGGACCAGCTAAGAGTAGTCAGGTAGGGTCATAGGGTCATGGAGCTAGGAAGACTTTTGTAGCGGAGCATACCCATCCGGAAAAGGATATCGGCCATTCTATGGTTCGATGTATGATCCTAGTAGCCGCATCTTTATCTTCGACTCTTTTCGATATTATTGTTATACATTGCTTTATATCTGTTTCTATCCTGGAGATCCTTGGGCTCTATATCCTTTCTTTTGCTGATGTCATGATACTAGACCCTTCTTTGGGGACTAGAATGGCTAGTATACTCTCGTGCAAGGAGTTCCCCTTCGAGGATGGTGGGTATCACTTCCTTTGGGATATTTTTGTTTTGGAGATGACCGGTTATGATTTCATTCTCATAATGGACTGCCAAGTTCCCTTCAAGGAAGTCGTCGACTGCTACCACCAAATGGTGAGTTTTATATCACCATAGGGTGGATCTTTTCTTCATAAAGGAAAGTGGGATGTCCAGGCGAGTAGAGTGGGACTAGAGCATGATGGGCTAGGAGCAGTTATATCCCAGATTTCTAGTCTTTAACTGAATTACAAGGGGACTTCATAGTTAGACTTTCCTCTAGTGGTGGACCATTTCAGGGATGTCATTCCAGAGGTCTTTTCATGTTTTCCTTCGGAGCGTGAAGTAGACTTTTCTATTGAGCTCATTCCAGGAGCAGCACCTGTGTCCATACCTCTTTATAGGATGTCTACATGTGAGTTATAAGAGCTCAAGAAATAGTTGGAGGAGTTACAGGAAAAGGGTTTCATATGACCCGGTACTTCTCCTTGGGATTCACCTGTCCTTTTTGCGAAGAAGGAAGACGGTATTCTTAGGTTTTGTGTGGATTATCGGAAGTTGAACCATTTGATGGTCAAGAACCGATATCCCTTCATGAGGATTGATGACCTCTTTGATCAGCTTTGAGGAGCCTGGGTATTCTCAACGATTGACATGAGGTCCACATACCCTCAGTTTCGTATTAGACCATCTGATATACCTCTCTCAAAATTTAGGAGTAGGTATGGTCTATAAAAGTGTATAGTTATTCCATTTGGTCTCACGAAAGCGCCTACAGTTTTCATGGAACTGATGAACTGAGTGTTCCATCCATAAATGGATTCTTTCATGGTGGTTCTCATGGACGATATCTTGGTGTACTCTCACACTTGACATGACCATGATACCCATCTTGAGATCATTTTGATTACACTGAGAGAGCATTAGTTATATGTTAAGCTCTTGAAATGCCACTTTTAGATGGACCATATTCACTCATTGAGTCTTGTAATATCTGAGACAGGAGTATCAGTAGAGAAGATAAAGTGAGAACTGTAGTTTCCTGGGAGAAGCCGAAGAAATTCATTGAGGTGCAGTGTTTTATGGGGCTGGCTAGATACTACAGACGTTTCATACAGGACTTCTCGTGCCATGCAGCACCACTGACTGGTCTGACCCAGAACTGTGTAAAGTTCTTATGGTTGGATTCTTGTGACTCAGCTTTTTCAGAGCTGAAATGGAGGTTGACTTCAGCACCGATACGAGTCTTTCTAGAGCTGGGAAAGAGTTACACTGTCTATTGTGATGCCTCAGGTATCGTGCTAGGAGTTGTTCTTATGCAGGGATACAGAGTCATTGCGTATGGGTCTCGGCAGTTGAGGCCACAAGAGAGGAATTACCTTACACACGATCTAGGGTTGGAAGCTGTTGTTCATTCCTTACAATGTTGGAGACAATTATCGTATGGGAGAGCACATTGTGGTGTTTACCGACCACAAGAGTCTCAAGTACATCTTCACTCAGCATGATCTGAATCTGATACATCATAGGTGGGTCGAGTATCTTCAGTCCTTGGACTTTGAGCTTGCTTATAAATCATGTAATGGCAGCGCTGTGGATGATGCATTGAGCAGGATGACTCAGATACATGCAGTTCCGGAAGCTAGCATTGAGTAACAGCTTATGCCTCTATTCTCTAAGATGTATCTGAAGGTGCATGAAAAAAAGTGGAATACTTTCCTATCTTCTATAGTTGTTACCTCTACACTTCATTATCGGGTGCAAATGAGGCAGCTCTTAGATTCTGAAGTCCTAGTCCTATAGGAAAATGTCTCAGTAGAAGACCCTGTCCTTGGATGGGCAGTAGGAGAGGATGAGATCATTCATTTCCGAAGACGTGTATGTGTGCCAGTAGATATACGCAAGGAGATGGTGGGGACATGCATACCTCAGTTTGGCCAGTTCATCATGGCGTCACCAAGATGTATCATGATCTACACCATCAGTATTGGTGGCCATGTATGAAGATATATGTTTCTGGTTTTGTCATAAGGTGTTCCAGCTGCTAGTAGGTGAAGGTGGAGCACCATCTACTAGTAAGGCTTTTGAAAATTTTACACATTCCTGTGTTGAAGTGGAATGACATCATGATGGATTTCGTGACAGGGTTTCTAAGGTCTCTCTAAGGGAATGATGCTATTTGGGTTGCCATCGACTGGATTACGATGGTTCTTCACTTCTTTCCGATCAAGGATACCTTCAGCGTTGAGGAGCTAGGACGGTTGTATGTGCGGGAGATTGTATGACTAAATGGAGTTCCACACATTCCATTGTTTCAGACATGGATGCTCGTTTTACATCTTGGTTTTGGAAGGGGAATCAGAAGGATTTGGGTACACATGTGATATTGAGTATAGGTTAACATCCCCAGACAGATTGCTACTCCGAGCGTTTGATTCAGGCGCTTGAGGACATTCTCTGAGCATGCATCCTGAATTTTGGAATTTCTTGGGAGAATCATATACGTCTTATGAATTTTTCCGATAATAATAGTTTTTAAGAAACTATTCAGATGGAACCTTATGAGGATATGTATGGTAGACCATATCGATCACCCCTGTGTGGGATGGAGGCAAGAGAGGCACCTATGTTGGGACCTCGTCTTGTCCAGGAGACCACAAAGCAGATTGAGTTGATTCAAAATAGGATGGCTACTACTCAGACTAATCAGAAGTCTTATACTGATCAGTGGAGACAACCTCTGGTGTTTGAGGTTGGGGATCAGGTTTTCCTGGGTTTCGCACCGATTTTGGGGCACAGAAGGATTAAGAGACAGAGTAATCTTTCAACGAGGTACGTCGGGCCATTTGAGATGTTGGAGAGAGTCAGTCCGGTGGCTTATCAGTTATAGTTACCTCTGAGGTACCGGGCTATGCACAATGGCTTCCACGTTTCACAGCTTTGATGTTACTTTTAAAACCTGTCTCATGTCTTTCAACCTGAGGAGGTTGTGCTTAAAGGAGATGCATTGTTCGAGAAGCATCATATCCGGATTGTCGATCGTAATACAAAGGTTCTCCGTGGATGGTCTGTTCCTCTGATACAAGTTCTATGGCAGCACGAGCAAGTACAGGATGAGACTTGGGAGAGGGAGGCCGATGTATGAGCTCAGTGGCTAGAGCTATTTGTGGTTTCATCTTCTGCTCCGTGCTAGGGAAATTTGTGGAAACATTTCTTTAAAGGGGGAAGTTTGTAAGAACCTGAACCATATTTTCAGTTATTTTTCTCCTTTCTGTTCATTTTTTGAGAAAATAGAGGATTTTTGGTAGGAAAATATTTAAGGTTGTAGAGGCTGTGCAGGGGCGCACGGTTCACACATAGTTTGTTCAAACCGTGCGGCCAGCCCAGGAACCCGTGCACCCTTTACATTGAGCTCTGCACGGAAGGCACAATGTTTGTCAAAACATGCAGGAAAACTGTGTGATCTTCCTAGAGGAGATAGTGGGCTCCACATGAGCGGTGCACCGTTTTTCAAACCATGTGGGAAGGTTGTGCGACGTCCTTGGGAGAGACAGTGGGAACTGCACGGTTGTCTCACAATTTGAAAAACCATGCGGGGAAACTGTGCAGCCACATAAAATTAGTGTTTAAAGCCCCAGGCCCTTCGAGATTCGTCATTTATTCTCCAAAGACTCTACCACTCAAGAATCACTCTATTTTTTGGTTTCTCATAGGTTGAAGGTGCTACCCCACTCGTTTTAGAGTCAAATTGAATGGGTTTTTTGGAGGATCGAATCTGGTTCTTCTCGGGTAAGTCTCTCCTCTTGGTTCGTTTGAGTTTCCCTCTAGATCTACATCTCACTATCCCCCAGTTTTCTATATCTACACCCATTGTGTAGAGATATAGGGTTTTGGTAGCCATAGGTGTTGATTTCAAGACTTTTGGATGTTATGGAAGGATGTTTAGACCTTTTCCGGTGGTGCGTTCGCCAGTTTTGTAGAGGTGGAATAACTTTGTATCATTTTTTCTGGAACCCTAATGGTGGGTGGTTTGTGCCTTCCTGTTTAAGGTCCTTGAATATTGTTCATTTAACGTCTTACCCCTATGTTTTTCTTTCCATTCTTGTATGCTCGTGTATAGGTGAATTGTATGTAAATATAATTGATTACCATGCATGGATGTTTTTCCATACATGTTCGGTTTACAACCATTTGGTCCTGTATTGCCTATTTTCTCATTCCTAGTGATTGTAGGATGGAGTGTTGTATTCTGACATGTTGAGATGCTATAGACTATTTATCCAAGTAGTTTTGTTGGATTACTTTGTCCATATAGCATTACAATGTGTTGACTTACACAGGGCCATGAGAACCAAGTGTTGTAGATTAAAAGGGGATAGACTGAGTGAGATTCCTCAGAGAGTCTTTGATCATTATAGACTATAAGGGGATAGACTGTGTGAGCTACCTCAGAGAGTCTTTGATCATTATAGACTATAAGAGGATAGACCGAGTGAGCTTTCCTAGAGAGTCGTTGGATGTTATAGACTGTGATGGGGATAGACTAAGTGAGCTTCCTCAGAGAGTCTTTGTTTACTTTGAATTTACATTGAACCATCCCAAGCTATAAGGGGAACTGACATTGTGAGACTCCTCAGAGAGTCTGTGAACGACCTAGCGCTATAAGAGGAATTGACTATGTGAGCTTCCTTAGACAGTATCTTTACCTTGGGGCTATAAGGGGAATTGACCTTGTGTGCTTCCTCAGAGAGTCCTTGACTACCTTAGACTATAAGGGGAATTGACTAAGTGTACTTCTTCAAAGATTCATTATGAATGATTAAGCTGAACCATAGGGGTTAAACTGAGTGTTATTCACAGAGGATTGCTAGTACTTTCTAGGTATGACCAGAGGGGATAGGCTGTGGGCACATCCTAGAGGGCTACCTGTTGGTGTTTAACTATTTGGTTAACTATTGCTTGATTTTGGAAATGTGGATTGTTTACTATTGAGTACTTTCCAATTTACTAGTTTCTGTACATTACCTTCCATATTTCCACTAACTGTTAGGCACATATATCTTGGTGGTTGACTACTGGGATTCGTCTCACACCCTATTTGGGCCATGCTTTTTGGCCCAAGCAGACAATGTTGATCCAGGTATAGATAAGGGAAAGTGTCCTTCTACTTTAGGTACTTGACTGCATTGGAGCTGGAGAGAATGGGAGCAACATATGTTTTGCGATGCTGAGGAGCTTATCTGCATTATTTTTCACTTTCATTTAGCACTATTTTATTACAGAATTGCGACATGTTTGGTTGTTTTCCTAGACATATCTATACCATGCATCATTTTATATATATGTGCTCCAACTGTTTATCATTTCAGTCTTCTATTGTTTACTATTTTTGGATACTATTGCTTCTATTATTGTATATTTGTTGGTCTTCTGCTGTGTTACTCTTCCAATGTGGGCACAGTTTCCCCACTATCACACCCAAGGCCCTCACTACATGTCAGCAGCCACTAGCATTCGGGGAAATGTTCTTGAGTCCATGTGACCAACCTGGTACGGGGCACCTCTGGGTGGCTTCCAGAACCAGGATGTTACAAGTTCTAGATAAATTATTTCTTAATATGGTATTTTAATGGTTGTTACCCCTATGTAAATATGTTTCTGATCCAAATAAAAATTAATTTTTAGATGTGTAAATAATTTATTGAAACCCAATCACTATATCCTTTATCATATATCAGGGAAATTATTCTTAAACATTAATAGATCTATATAATTTTATTTGACACATCCCTAGACGTATCGTTATAATTATACCTTGGGAACTCAGTAAATCATTCTCCTCATATAACCCAAATATTTTCTAAACCCTTCCTCTGATACCAAATATAGAAATCTAGTCTTCCCATAAATGGATATTACATATTTTTAGAAAAATATTAAATATATTAAATAAACACATTAGTGGGTAATCTAATTTTTAGTGACATGTGAATAATGGAAAATAATCCTCTAATTTTTTGAATGATATTCAACATCACAAAAAATTATCTCCTTACATTGTACTCTTATTATCCATACTCTACCTAATCCTTTCTTAATATCATGGGGAATGAAAAATATTAATGGGTGAGCTTTGATGGTCTGTAAGTGTAATAATAATAGATATCTATATATGATTATATAAACATAAAATATAAGAATATGGGTATATTTTTATGAACATTGCTTACAACATTCATACACATCCATTTGGGGATCATTATCATAATTATTGTTATAAAACACAATCATTTTACAATGCGTGGTTTATGAGTGTGAAAAATAATCAGAAATTATTCATAAACCATAATTTCTTGTCATAAAAGTTGGGAACCATCATAAATAAGGAAACAAATTTCATGTGTTAATGGTAATTACTGGAAAAATAAATATTGTTGATTAGGATTCACCTATTTCCATAGTGGATTAGGATCCACCTGTTTTCCATTGTGGATTAGGATAACCTTGTTTCCCATTATCGATCATCATACACAAATTTACCTTTGTGTATCAAGCCTATTAACATGTTTTCCTTTTTAATAAAATGACATTTAATTACGTAATCAATGAATTTGATGGATATATAAGTCTCATTCCACAAATAATGAAAATTCAAATAGATATATGCCCCATGTTCATTAAATATTCTTCAAATCATAACCCATGACATGAAATAAATTGAAAATTATTTATTATTGGTATAACCTGAGGAACATAAATTAGGTTCATAAACATATTGTCATAATAACCCATTCCGAGAAAAAATAAGAACAAAATCCATGGTAACATCCCATGAAATGAAAAGTTCATTTCAAGGGATGTTATCATAGTTTTAAAGTTATATTAAATGATAAATCACATGGAACAATTCTTGGGGATTATAAATATCTTTGAAAATTTATTTTAATAAAGAAAACGTGTTTCATATCCTTTTCATTTAAAATAAAATTAAACAATTTTAAAGAAAAACATAAAATAAATTAAAAAATAACATTTAAAAAATATCCATTCAAATATGAAGAAAGAAATTCATATACATTTATAAACATAATTTTAGAAGTCGTCATTTTTCGAAGAAAACAGGGTTTTGAATGTAAAAGTGATTTTCCATAAAAACTTACTTTTGTACTATTAAGGACGTAAATATATGGAAATTAATTGGGGAAATTTATAATCATGACATAAATAAGAGATATGAAACATTGATGTTTTAATAGAGAGAGTTATGATAGTATTTTATCATTATAAACATATTCACAAAGAATCATGGTAAACTTTTGGATTATAATATAAATTATTTACCACATTGGTAAAATTGAATTATAATCACGATGGGGTAATAAAATTAAATGAAACTGGAAGTATCATGAAAATAAATTGATTCATGATATAAAATTTCTTATGGGATTTATATTCAAATCCAAAATTAATATAGGCATTCAACATAATGTGCACCTCAATAAAGTAATATTAAGAAAAAAATCTATTACTGCATTAGTAATATTTGAACCATAAACACCATGAAAGAGAAATGATAAAATGAATATATAAATTAACATAAATTTATAAATAATAATAATAAAATACATTAGTGGTATTTATAAACACCACATAAAAAAATCACGTGGTGAATATGCCATTTTTCTGAAATGAAAATAAGTCTAATACAGAAATCTGTTACATTAAACCATGAATTCGGTCATACACTATAAAACCACATTATAAAAATTATAATTTTTTATAGATATATTATGAAAATACGTTCGAACATATCATACAATTTTTAATTTCTTTATGAACTTTTATTGACAGTTTATTCAAAATTTCATGTTATATTCATGTTTCGGGCAATAAAAATATTGTTTTTTATGTATATTTGGACATGTTCTTTTTTATACAATTACACTGATCATGATTTTAATATATACATAGTTTAATCCATGATAAAAATATCACATATATTCAATTTATATTAATTTTTAGTAATTATTAACTTTGGTGATTGGAAATGAAATATACCATTCATGGAAATGGTAGGTCATATGTAATCATGAACATTATTTTCATTTTAATATGGGTTGATTGAAAAAAAGTAAAATATTTATTGAAATTAGAAGATATTTTTTTTAAAATATGATAAATATATTCATAAAACCCATCTTTACAACATTACTTGTAAATCATTAATGAATCACATATTTTCGTGAGGCGGTAACCCTTCGTACACATGAACAATGTAATTGTATTCTAAATAAATTGATATTATACAGGAATGTCTGATATAATAATTTTATTATAATAATAATATCATAAATATTGTAAATAAAATATTAAAACTCTATATATATCATTATTTCCATCCCTGTGAGGTGGTAATTGGAAACCGAATGACATCAGTTTACCAGGCGGTAGTCTATCGTATGTAGAAATGATAATTTTGTAATTGATTCAATGGAAGTAGAGATGGGAGTAGGTAATTACCGTAACATTATGAAAATTTATAGTATGTAATATTTGAATGTTATTATATAAGAATTATATAAAAAAATTAAGGGGTCGAGGGAGAACAAAATAAAGATGCATGTTAATGAGCATTATCACTTCTTCTAGAATCATCCTTACTTTTTAACTAATGGATTTCATAATACTATTTTTTTACATAAATAAGGATTATTTTATGATTGTAGTTATTTTATTATGACATTAATATTAGGTTTTTAAAAAAAAATTATTGATAGGTGTGATGTGAGGTTCCCAGTGGATCAAGTATGTTCATAGAGAGGGGGGTGAATCGGCATACACAAGTTTTACCAATTATCTTTAATTTTATCTATCCCCTTTTTAAATAAAACCTCTAAACATGTTAGATTGAATGGATATTTTTTCAATAACAATTATACCACATGGAATAGAGAATTTAAATGAAGCAGAAAACATAGTATTTTAAAAATGATCACCCTCGATATTGGTGACTACATCTTTGTTGTGTTTGGGATGATCGGATACACAGATTCTCAACTATGAATCAACCAAAAATTAAAAGTGAGTTGTTAAAAAAACATCCCAAACCCATTGTGGGTTGGTATTAACCTTTTCAAAATTTATATTGGCTTCCCAAAAATGTTCTTCATATTTTAATCCCACTAGTTTTTCTATAAAAGCATCCCACATGTTTAAAACAAATACAAAACCAACACAATAAGAATGATCACCGGTTATTCAAGATTCAAATTAAACATAAAATATTATCATCCTCTTTAAGCTACTAAAAATAAATTGATTCTATATTTACTCTAACTGAAACAATGTGATTTCCACTAAATCTGTTGAACAAGACATGATTTTAGTTGGATGAAAAAACTCTCCTGAATTATAGATGACAATACATCTAATTAGACACACTCATATATCTGAATGACAAACTGAAGATATCTCAATGCTCTTTAAGTTGACATCTACAATAGTTCATTGGCTTAACTCGTAACATTTAATATATGTTGTACATGCTGAAATATTTCTAATCACTGAATAAAATCATCTTCCTCAATACAAAACTACTTGGTAAAATATTATTTCTTCTTTAAAAGACCCATATTCGCTATCCACTAAAAAATCATATAAAATAATGTTTTGAAATGTTGATACAATATTTTTTATATCTTCAATATCAAAATTTTGTACAGTTTTTAAGAAATATACATTCCAAGTGAATTTTTATAATCTTCATGCATATACATAATTCATTTCATGGACTTTATACTTTTTGAAATAATACCCATGCCAAATATTATCACTATTATTCTTGATTAATTGCATGTGAATACATTTTTATATAACACACACATTTAGATTTCATTTTATTTCTCAAATGTTCATAAGTGTATGATTTAATGCATATAAGGTATTTTCATTTGAATATTCAAGTAGAAACTATTCACATTTCACACTCACAATTCACACAAACAATTTTACTTCCTGCACATTCATTGTTGTACACAATGTATAGCTCTGATCAGACATACTATATTCATTCTTTCTTGTTAACCATTGAAAATATGTTGTATATTTCAATGTAAGGGTATCACTCTTGTGCATGTACACTGTACCTATCAACTATTGGAACCATGACAATTCTATTCTGGAAATGGAGTGTTGTTTGTGTTTTATTGTCAATCATCATTAGAAGTACAATAATTTTTCTAGGAAAGGTATCATATAGTTCGTGCGGGAAATATTATTTATTGTGGCCTCATTTTGTAGTGTTTTTCAAATTTTTGGGTCCAAAAATTAGAATATGATGGAAAGTGTTTTTGGAAAAAGGAGTTGCGCAAAATATGGAAGGGTGTTTAAAAACATGTGCACAAGGATTAATTTGGGATTAGTGCATCAGAATATGGAAAAGAAAAATGTTTAAGAATGTATTATATGTATTCGAAAGATGAGGTTATGTGAAATAATCATATGCTCAAAATGCGATATCAAAAAGTGTTTTGTGTTCTAAGGAATAATATTGTGAGCATGGAAAATGACATGTTAAAAACTCATGCATATGGTAATAGAGGCATATAAATAGGAGACTCCCCCATAGAAGACAAACATAATTTATTCCAATGAATATATGGTTGCTCTGATACGCCAATGATTTTCACGCAAAAGAATTAAATAGAGATATTATTGCATGCAAGGTGTTCCTATAATCTAAGAGGATGAAGTGAATCCATTAGTGTAGTTTCATGAATGATAAGGGTTATGTGGAACGTAGGGGTACTACAAAAGTCATATTTAATAATAATTCCCTAATCATTCATGCTAGTAGAGGTATTGCGCGCAAGTATGGTGTTATGCTTCTAACATTCTTTTGAATATCTAGTTTGTGTGATCAGTGCCTTCTAGTGCATCAATTCAGGACTTTAATGATAGAAGTGTGTCATGATGGACTGAGACAAAGACATAAATCCAAATATGCTAAAGTGACCCTCAAGTCAAAATTTTTTTAATGTCTTCCCCCATGGCAGTGAGCAAAGGGGATGTGACAAAATTGTTCTGAGGGATGCCGTAAGCTATCCCTGAATTTTTGTAAAGGGTGTGTGTCTATCATAAAGTGATTGTGCGTTAACTATTTTACTCCAAAACTACATATTATTAGGGGATTTTGGTACGACCAACACACTATTGGCATATACTAGATGGTTGTATCACTTTGTAGTGAACCAAGTAAAAGTGTTGTGTGGTTTTTTTTCATGTGATTATTTAGTGAAAGATCTTATCCATCATAAAGCTTTAACACCTTCCTACCAATGTGGAATCATGATTAGATAGTTTAAAAGAAAATTTTTACACCCTAATTCACCCCTTGCCTCTAAGGGTGTCCTGGGGTACAACATACTCTATATCATGTACATAACTCCATCGTGAAAACATTCATGTAGGATCTTGGTTCCTCGCAAAAACAAGGGATACATTGGTTCATCCTCAAACTTAGCTTAACAGTATATGGATACAACATTAATAGTGTACTTTCATTCCATTTATGTGAAAACCATAATCCACGCTACCACAAAATAGGGCAAGGGAAGTGGTGCCTTTATCAGTGCTAAACAGAAAGCGCTGATAAAGGGGTATGACTTTATCAGCGCTAGCTAAAAGCCCCGATAAATGTTACCTTTATCAGCACTTTTATTTTAGCACTGATAAAACATAACATTCTCAATGCTTTTAATGAGCACTGATAAAGGTTCCATCATTTTTTATTTAGTAACTCTAACCGGCCCACCTCGCTCACACGTGGTCAAGATTTCACAGAAGCTGAACAAGGCCCCTCATCCATCACAACCACTCATCATCCTCTTCCTCCACCTCCTTGTCCTCGTCCTCCTCATCCTCATCCTCCGCCATCACCACCACTGCCTTCACCCCCGCTGTCGTGACCACTACTGCCTCTACCTCCGCCATTTCCTCTCCCTCCGCCGCTGCCTCCGCCATCGATAAAAGGTATCCTTTCATCCTTTATCCCTGGTGATTCCAAAATTGTTTAATTTAGTGAATTATTTTGGTGTGTCTTCTTACTCAGATATATTTTCTTTATTTTTTTCTTATTTGGTCACAGAATATAGTTATTATGTATTAGATTATGATGACTTATGTAGTCTAGAAAGGTAATTCTTGTGTTGGTGTAGGAACAATCTTCTTGGATATTAGTGGTGTTCTAGGATGTCTTATAGGTTTTCTCTTGGTGAATTCTTCTCTTATCACTATCCAAGAGTGAATGTTTCTTCTTAATTCAAAAAATAAAGGATTCTACCATTATTGATATTCATTTTCAAGAAATTTTATTTCTACCACTTTGATTTTTCTTCCATGTTCCATTATCTAAAAACATTTATTTATATGGAATTTGTTCTGGATGTTATTAGAGAGATAGATTATTATAGTTGGTGTGTGAAAATGTTTTATGATACAAAAAACCTAATTAACATAGATGTTGTGGTTGAGATTTTGGTAGGAAGTTCAATAATAAATAAGTCCATGTATATGATGTTTCCATGATTAATGGTTTATGCCTAATTCCCATTCATGATGTTATTTCTTGCATGATTGTGAGTAGACCATGAAATTTATTCTTTATATATGAGCTAATGGTTATTTTATATCCCATTGTGAAATATTCTTGATATTCCATATTATTCCATTATATAGTGTATATTTTTTATGCTATTGAATTACCTGTAGAACATGCATGGGTCAAGAATCCATCAAATATAGGATGAGGTGGGAGAATTCCATGCAAGGGTGATGTGTTATCTAATTATTTCCAACAATTTGGTTGGTACATTCCATCATCTAAGGATAACAACCAACATCAGGGTTGGATTGTGGTGTTCTTAATAATTACCATCATTAGGATAGGGCATGTCGTGAAAGGTTTGATAACAGAGGATTGATCAGGGCTTACTAATTTGGGATATACTATATAGAATAAACTTGGGGATTATACCTAGTATAAATGACCTATTATTCAAGGCTTACCCATTCTATGTTCATCTTTTATATTTTAAAAGTATGTTGAACTCATTCTATCGAAGGTGGTCTCTATAATTTCTCATTATATTAAGGTGTGTTTAACCATGGTGTGGGTTGATTTCGGTTTTAGTGGGTTCTTGGGGTTTGTGGGATGTGGAAAATTGTGAAATCAGTTTAGTTTTTTATTTTTTCTCATGGGTTTCCCATATTTTATGTTTTCTTTTTTGTTGGAAATCTCCTCTTATCTGCGCCTCTCCTCTACAACGAACACACCTCTGCCGTGTGCTTAACGACACCATCACGGTTAGTTTTCTACTGTTACTCATTGGTTTCCTCTTGTTAGTATGTTATAATTTTTTGATATTGATGGTTATAATGTGAAATGTACAGGCTAAACACCCTGCTGAAAATCGTTGCCAGTTTTGGTCCGTGTTTGTGCACTGAATGAATTAAATGTGGGTTGTTTCTTGTTGAACATTGGAATTTAAAAAAATTGGTAATTTGTGTATACATGACTTATGAATAAACACCCCAGGATGAAAAAACCTCAATGATAACCCTTGAATTAACAAAAAAAATTTAATAAGGGATGCTTTGTAAGATCTAAAATTGTGATTGTCTGGTTTGTATGGTGTTGAGATTGTGATCATGATTATATTTTCGTATGGTGTTGCGGTTGTTGTCATGATTGATATGCAATTTTTTCCATGTTTTAGTTCTTCCACCATTTATTATCAATCAAAACATTACACATTTCAAAGGAACCACCACCTTTTTACTACTGAAATTCCATTGAATCCTAGAAAACAACCTCTAGAGGACTCTATGAGACACTTTAAAATACATGGTATGTAGTCTTGTTAAATGTAACATGCTTCGCCATAAAAGGATTTCATATAGATTTTAATGCCACACAAAATTTGTCTCCAAAATTTACACCACATTATTAATATTCTGAATTAATCATGGAATATGTTTCATTTTAAATGTTACATGTTTTGTGAACCTAAGTCACACACAATGTCTCTACAAGACATATACTTCAGCATCAAACCATGTACATGCCATGAAATAATGTTAGAACCATATGACATGTGTTTTAATTCACCCACACCGTTTATAGATACCATTAAAACATGATGTGTATAAACTATACAACCCTAGTGGTCATGTAATGACTACACACCGTGTATTCCACAAAAATGTGATGCATAGCTTGTGAGGTGACTCAGTACGAATCTAAAGTACACGCCTTTATCTCAAGTTGTTCTATATGTCATTTATTTTCAATGGAATCATTAAGTCTTTGTAGGACTAACATGGAGTTAATTTGATATATGTCAGATTAAATCAGGTATCTTACCCATACACTATGTTTACCCTACTGGAATCACCATGTATATGGATTTCATATGAGTTTAGAGGCATTTGAACCATGATTTGTTTTTATAAAACCCAATAAATGCTACTTGATTAATTAAAAGATAATATTAGGCATGTTAAAGATCAAACCCATAAAGATGATGAATATTAATAAATAATGGATGAATGAGAATCGGTTGACAAAAGAGTATAAAGATGGCGTGAAAGAGTTTATCAAGTTTGTATAAGATCCTGCATGTGACCCTTCTCAAATCCTTTGTCCATGTTTACACTATTGTTATTCAAGACAAATTAGTCCAGAGGAGTTAGAAGAAAACCTGATCTATCACAGAATAGATCAAAATTATACATGTTGGAATAAATATAAGGAAAACGAATGTAGGTAGTGGATCAGATAAAACGACATTTTATAGATCATCTGATATGATTACAAGCATGAACAGTGAAGACAATCGTAAGGAGGGTGTGATTATAGATTTGAATTATGATGAAGATTGTATTGAGCAAATGACAAGGACTGTTTAAGATGAACTTCTTGACTGCCCAAAATTGTGTGAGAATTTAAAGAGTTGTGAAAAAACACCATTATATGATGGTTGCACAAAATATACAACATTGTCAGCCGTATTGAAGCTGTATAATTTGAAAGAAGGAAATGGGTGGAATACTGCCAGTATTATGGATCTACTTTCTATCCTGAATCACATGCTCCCAGAAGACAATGAACTCCAAAGAAAAACATACGATGCCAAACGAATGCTACGATCGATGGGTATGATCTCTGAAACAATACATGCTTGTTCGAATGACTGTATATTGTTTCTCATGGACCAAATATCACTTAAAGAATGCCCAAATTGTTGTGCTTCTCGATAGAAGAAAGATGATTCTGCTCCTACGAAGGATGTATGGTACGTTCCAATCATTCCAAGGTTTAGGCACCTATATGGAAGTGAGAAGACTACATGATAATTGACATGACATATAGATACAAGAATTAATGATGGGAAACTATGTCACCCGGCAGACTCTCCTTAGTGGAATAGAATTGATCATGAGTATCCTGAATTTGGGAACAAGCCGAAAAACCTTCGTCTAGAATTATGTTCAGATGGGGTGAATGCTTTTGGTTTTCAAAGTAGCAGTCACAATACATGTCCGGTTATGTTGGTAAACTATAAAATTCCATCATGGTTATGCATAAAACTAAAATACATCATGTTATCTATGCTTTTATCAGGACCAAAACAATCCAGTAATTATATTGATGTTTATTTTTCCCCATTGATCGAGGATTTGAAAATATTGTTGGATTCATGTGTTACGTTGCATGATACTTAAAAAATGAATATTACACTATGAAAGCCTTGTTGTACAGGATGATAAATGACTTTCCTGGTTATGGAATTTTTTTATGATATAGAATTAAATGAACTCAATGGTGTCCTATTTGCGAACAAGGTACATGGTCAATTAGGTTGAAACATTCATAAAAAACTATGTTTCTAGGACATCACAGATTTCTACCACGATGACAAAAGTACCGATCTTGGATGAAATCATTCGACGGAAGTTCAGAAGAAAGTACAACACCGTCTCCACTAACAGGTGATCAATTGTTAGAGAAATCAAATGATTTGGATACTTCCTTTGGTAAACCGTTTTCGAAAAACCTTACGAAAACTAGTTGGAAAAAGATATTAGTTTTTTTTAATTAGAATACTAGAACTGTTTGTATGTTAGACATTTTCATGATATTATGCATGTTGAAAAAAATGTATTTGATAGTATCATCGACACGTTGCTAAAGGCACCCGGCAAAAAAAGGATGGAATTAAGGCTATATTGGACATGGTTAATATGGGAATATGAGAAGAGGTGGCACCAGTTAAGGGTGAAAAATGAACATTTCTTCTTCTTGTTGCTTAAACCCTTTCTATGTAGAAGAGATATCAGTTTTGCAACATCGTGAATGATGTAATGGTTCTATAGGAGTAATCATCAAATATCAAGAACATTGTGTCAATAAGCGATTTAAAATTAAAGGTTCTGAAATCATATGAATGCCATGTTTTGATGCATGATCTAATTCCGATAGCTATAGGATTAATTTTTTCCAAGAATTTATCCCATACATTAACAAAGCTCTATTTCTTCGTCAATGCTATATGAAAAAGTTATAGACTTGGAAAAATTGACAACTATGGAAAGAGAAATTTTCGTAATATTATATGAATTGGAAATGTTCTTCCTGCCGAATTTTTTTGATATGATGGTTCATTTGGTGAGAGAGATTTGACTATGTCTCCCTATACATTATAGATGGATGTACCCCATTAAATGATATATTATGATTTTTAAAGGGTATGTCAAGAACGAAAGTTGGCCATAGGGCTTTATTGTGGAGAAATATATTATTGAGGAAGCCATTGAATTTTGGACCGAATACCTATCTGCTGTGGAAATCGTTGGCCTACCGAAATATCATCACACCGAGTGGCTTGATAGTGATATAATTTCTAGAAGAGAGGTTGTGACAATCAATATTACATATTGGGAGTAGACCCACCTTTACGTTTTGCATAACAGTTTCGACGTTGACACATATGTTCAAACCCAAAAAAAATTATTAGGCGTTTGAATCCTTCTAGGGCTAAAAAATGGATATCAGATACACATAATAGACAGTTTATAGGATTGTTTCAGGAAAATATTTTTATGCAGTTAGATGAAAATGCAGACTCAATTTCAGATGAACTTGGATTACTAGCCATAAGAGCAAGTGTGTTCGTATTATCTTACATTTCTTATGTAGTTAATGGTTATACATTCTATAATAATCAACATGATGAAGACAGTACCATGTAGAATAATGTGGTTACACTTGTGGCTGAGGCGATGCATGTTTTCGGTGCTAAAGATAAAAATACAAATTATGCGAATATGTCATACTTTGGCATCATCAAATGAATATGGGAGTTGGATTATATGAAATTCAATGTGCCAATTTTTTAATGCCAGTGGGTTGATAACAGGATTACTGTTAAAATAGATGAATTAGGATTTGTGAAAGTTGATTTTAGCAAGGAAGGGGAGAAAGAAGAACCATTTATAATGGAATCATAGGAAATACAAGTATTTTATGTTCCAGACCTCACAAACCAAAATTGGTCAATTGTTCTCTTATCAACCAAATCAACTGAAGGGTCGAATGAAAGTTCAATGGAGATTGACCCTTTTATAGGGACTTCACAATCATTTCTCAGTGGACCTAATGTAGACCGCGGTTTGTCTGTTAGAGGATACCCGAATGAAGGGATTTACACAGTCGATAGAGGATTCAAATCTCTGCACCCTTTAATGAAAAATAGTGAGTACAATAATCAGGTTATTTTTTATTGTAGTATCCATTGTGTTATGTTATGTTATTATCTGGTCGCTGCTATTTTTATGTAATCAAAATTAAATATTAAAACACTTATGCTGATAATGACTTCTACACCAGCTGATGCACCCAGTCCCAAGGCACAAAAGGTATCTCAACCAACAACTAGTAGTCCCAGTGCAGAGCAACAACAGGTTTCTCTGCCAGCTATTGGTGGTCCCACTGTAGAGCAACAAAAGGTTTCTCAACCAGATGCTGGTGGTCCCTATGTAGAGAAACAACAGGTTTCTCAACCTATGGTTGCTGGTCCCAGTGCTGAGGTACAATAGGTTTCTCAACTTGTTACTGCTTGTCCCAGTGCCGATGCTAGCGCTATAGGGGAATATATCAATGATACTTCTGATTAAATGGTAGTAAATGAACCCTAAAAGCGCAAAAAAAAAACAAGAGCATCATATTTTGATTGTGTTCGCCAAAATCCTTAAGTAAAATTCAAAAGGAATCAAATTTGAGGTGGGATGGAATAAGAATGGCCAACATGTTAACCCCAACAGATCCATCTTTAGTATCTACAATTGAATCTTCACTCGACAATGCGTGCCGATTGATGTACAGTCATGGCACCATATTGTCAGCGGGCTGAAGACACTAATGTGGGAATAGATTATGGTAACATTAAAATTCAAAAGGAATCAAATTTGAGGTGGGATGGAATAAGCGTGGCCAACATGTTAACCTCAACAGATCCATCTTTAGTATCTACATTGGAATCGTCACTCGACAATGCGTGCCGATTGATGTACAGTCATGTCACCATGTTGTCACTGGGCTGAAGACACTAATGTGGGAATAGATTATGGTAGCATTATGAAATAATTATTTTAAATTATTAAAATATAATAAAATACCAATACATTGACTTACTATTCATCATCCATTGCATAGTGCATTTATAGTAGATTCCTCACAAAAGGAATATTTATTAAGAGTTACAGGAAGGATTCATAGAGGTTTCCGCATAATTTTAACGAAATACCATCTTAAAGATGTAGAAGGGAAAATCAAGATTCCCCCATCTCCTCTTTATGCACACTTGATATCTCAAGGAGCGTGGGATGTGTTTAGCAACCGTCATGGGTAGTAGACTTTTCAACTACATTTTGTGGGGTGATACGTTTTCTGACGTTTTCTAGTATTCATCACATTCATTAATAGTTTTTAATTTATGAAATATAAACTGAGTGCTAAAAATTAAAAACGCGCAACAGAACCAGCGTACACTTAATGTAAAGCAAGTATGGGGTACATTTCACTTGAGAAAAAAACTGGTACGTCTTTTAAATCTACCGTACTACATGTATGTGACATAAAACAACACCAGAACCAAGTTTCGCTGTTTATATGTAGATTGATGAATTGAAATAGAATTCCATATCCATCACACGCCATGTTCTATGAACATAGGCTCGTGTGAATAAAGAGGGGATACTGATAGAACAAAAAAAGTATGGGAAACATGTGTAACTATGACATAATATAAATTTGATTTTCATTAAATCACTATTACATTATAATGACTATTTATTTTTCCATATTTTCTATCTGACATAGTCACAAGATTCAACAATAGCTACACCAGATGCATACACACATTCAGTAGCCTTCATGCAGCCAGAACAGTGTGGCTGTGTCAGAGGTGCGGGTTTTGGGGTGACACCCCGAACATATTTTCAAAAACAAAAACAAGTGGAGGATCAAATTGAAAAAATGGAAAAGATATAAGAACAATTAGTTATTTTTTAAGAAGAATTAAAATACTAGAGAGTGATGATAGAAAAATTGATTAGGGATAGGAAAAGTTAAGAAACAACTCAACAACAACACGTGCGTGATGATCCCGTCCCACCCCCATCAACTTTGAGGCGAGCCATTCCACTAAAAAACCTAAACTAGCTATGGAAATCAATGTTTTAATAATTGTTTCTATGAAACGCGATTCACATATACATTGATACCTTTACTATACTAATATTCTACAGGGTGAAAATGACTATGATTTATATCTATCAACTCCCACCTATCGCCTTGTAGTGAGGGCCACGATGTTCAATACGTAGAAGGACATACTACACAATAGACATCTTCCAAAAGATCATCACTAAGTGTTAATTAACATAGCTAATGAGTCGAGTTATGAGCTACTTATTCCAAATGAAAATGATGACATTCATACAGTTGAACAAGTTGTTGGAACATTCATCGCATGGCTGAAAATTCTTGTAAAAAAAAATGTCGACAAAAAGGTATCTAGTTCCAATTTATTTTTCAAGATAGACCTTTAACATTTAATGATAAAAGGTTGGAACTGATGAATTTTATTACATAACGATAAATGGAATGTGGTGAAACGAAATATCAACTCAAAACTATCTCAAGGTTCAACCAACCGATTGAAACAATCTACTGTGATCACCTTCACCCCGCTCATTCTATATCAACAGTTAATATCATTTCAAGCTCCTGTGGATACAAAGATGAAAGATGGAAATACTCACACAATTGATTTTGAAAAAAATATGTATGAAGAGGAAACATCAGATTTCATTAGTGCTGAAAATGTAAATTAACTCCTCATGTATGAATGGATACGAGCCTTAGTTGTAAATGTATACATGAGGTATGTATTCATTATTTGATTTTAAAAAAGTTGATCTACACTGATAATTATGACTAACTACATTTTATATTTTTCACAGTCGAATATATGAAAAAATTGAAGGTATTTCCACATGATCAAAAAATTTGGACTCGTTGGTCCTCACACCACCTCCTCAAAAGATGAAATAGATTCTGATAAAGTGGCTGCAATAATTTCACCCCTGCACAAATAATTTGAAAACAAAATTACGGATGATAGACTCTTTTTAATACCAAAGATGGAGGGTTAAAACTCTATAATTTAATCATATAAACTATATTTTACTTTCTTTCATTACTTATTCCATTCTGTGTTTTTAGGGTGCATTGGATGCTGATTGCAGTCAATTTGGATACTCCAAATATTTATTTTTTGAATTAAATGCATGGATATCCAACAATCCAACCACACATGCTGGTGTTTGTAAATTTATAATACACTTGATGCAACATTTTTAAACTAAACAACTAGATATATAATTTATGATATCTTTTAGTGATGTTCTGTTATGATAGGGTGGTGCATCAATATCGTCTAATACAAGGAATGAATCCAGGGCCTAAGTATAAGAACGCCTACAAAGTCTAGAACTGGAAAAGTATCCTAGTATATATATTAACATTGCACTATCCAAACACATATCAAAACAAATTAATTATTGTTGTTGATGTTTTAGTAGTTTCCAAAATAAACAAACAAAAAGTAATGTTGTTATTATATTTGTAAATTTATAAAAGATACCATATTTCATCAACAAACAAGAATCCCTGACGAGGTATTTTGGAAAATGATTATGATTTCATTTAAAATATTTATTAATCCTTTGTGTATTTATATTATTTCATTACTACCATGACTGTCACAATAACTCATATTTCGAAGATGATATAGATGTGTTTAGATACAAATGGGAAGTATATCTGATGGATGATTGTACACAAATAGGATAAATGTTAATTCCTACTACTTATGTAATCCAAATATGATCATTGAATATCCTCCAACATTCTTTGGTGAATAACCATGGATGATGAATAAATGAAATATTAGAGAAGATCGAGCTACAATGAACATAGTGACTTCCTTCAATCATTAGATAGAATGATTTTTTGATAAAAAATGATCCAACATCTGAGTAGGAATCCGAAATTTTATGTTTACACCCTTGTTGATTAAATAGTTTGAGCATATCGATCCCTTCTATGGATATGTACTAATTGTTGATTGAGAATGCTCCGGTGTATTGAAATCTTAATTTATTACTCAATTTTTTTCTATCCCGGGATTCATATAATTAATATTAGAACAAATTAATATTTATGTTAGGCATAATGGTGTGAAATGGGTATGGGGTGAACGAAGAAACCACCGAGGATCAACAAAATCCATATTCCAACAAAAAATGTATTGAAACAACAAATATGGCCTATATCCACCATTTTCAGTTAGATATAGGGCCTAAATATAAATATTTCTGAAATTAATGTATAGGGTTCAGATTCAGCATGCAGATAAAGTATTTGAGAATCTGGAGAAAAACAGACTACACGTTGTGTCCAAGGATGAACGCACGGTGTGTAACCCAGTGTGTGTGGTGGATAGGGTTTTAGGAAATCATAATTATAGAGTTGAATGTAGTTCTCCAACACATCTTGTACCCCTTCCCCAGTATTACAAAACATTTGGTGAATCACGTAGATGGGATCCCATGAGGAAGTTCACAACCGCATACCTATGTACATGGACATGACCAACAGTACTTGACCAGCCGCACATGACCTCGTCCCAGTTAGTTTGTACACGCCCTTTATTCCACATGTACAACATGTACTGCTACATGTAACTGGGTCGATGTAGCCCCATGGACATGGTCCATAGGTGGAGTGGTACCAGACACCTTTTGGTTCCTCTCACACGTTGTGTACCCCTTGGTTCATTTTTAATAAATTTCATTGTTCGGTATCTCGTTTTTTTTAACTTTTATTTGAGCACATGAGTTGTTTTTTGACTTGCACAATTATATCTAGGTAGATTCATGAGATAATGGGTATATTTGAGGGAGTTTTGGAACTATTGGATACTCTCCACCCTTTAATGACATGTAAGATGGATATCCCCTTACCCATTGTTGTCAAAGGCACGCGGAACAATAAGGCGCAATGGCTTCTTGGGGATGCGGCACAAGGTGCAGCGTGAGGCACAAATAAGGCGCACACACGAGTAATTATTTATATACAGTTTTAAACAATATTTTCATTTTCAAAAAACATAAATTCTATAAGAAATTCAATTTAATACATTCAATCAAATGAAATGGGAGCGAGGTGCTAGTAGGTGATGTTTTTATAGTATGTTATGTTTTTTAGTAATATATTAAATTTTCTATTTAATTGAATATACCCTGATTTCTCATGGTGCACCATGGTTTTCGTTGATCGACCTCACCCACACCTAATTTTCATCATCCTGTCTCGATCTCCACTGACATCCTGGATTTCATCGCCCACCGATCTCTGCTGCCCCTATATGCTATATCTATATCCATGATTTCCACCCTTTCTGCTACCGCTTTTTAGAATGGAGGTGTGTTTTTTTCTGGGGGTGTGCCATTACAGCGCCTTGCGCCTTTACACTTACTAAGATGGAGTGTGAATTTTGTGCATTTGGAGTGCCTATATGAGGTCACCTCACCTCACCTGTGATGAGGCGCTCTAGCTATGCCTCGCCTTGCCTCTCACAATGGTTCCCTAACGCAAGCGCCTTTAACAACACTCCCCTTACCATCTTATTTGGTATTATTATATATATATAGATATAGATATATTTATATTTATATATTATCTGTATCCATATATTGGATTTGGTTACTCACTTACCATTGGAGGTGAAGATGTGTGGGGTATTCCACTGCCTTTTCATAATCCAACTGTTATTCACATGCTAGGTAATCTCTTAGAAAGGTATTTATGTTTTGATTCTCAAACGGATGTTGTGTGTCACACGGTTAATCCACGGGTTTGTGTGGAATTGGATGCTTCCTGGATACCTTTTTATCTCATATGGATTACAATTGGAGAATAGTATAGGTGTAAATAGAGGTTGGTTTATAAGGATTGGATGGATTATTGTTCTTTTTGTCACCCCATGGGTCATTCAGTGGAGGTTTTAAATAAGGGAGGGACCTGGAAGGCATGGTGTTCAAGTGCCCGGGTGTCTACCTGAAGAGTAGGAGGTGCTTCGAGAAGGGTTTCTGAGGCTGGTGCGGGGCCGGGTCCAGGAAAGGAGAAAATGGGTCCCGAAGGTGTGGTTAAGGAGCCCCACCTCCCGATGGTGGAACGAAAACTGGTTGAGGATAGTAGAATGAAGGTTGTGGCTGGACTTTGCTCTGTTCGGGGAGAAGAAGATGTCCTGAGTAAGGCGTTGGAGGATGGTGCAAGGGAGGTACCTGTTCTAGAGGATGAAAGACCAGAAGGAAGTGAAAGAGAGTCTCAACCTATAGTGGTGGCTGATCAAAGGGAGGATGTCAGTAGAGAGTTGGTCAAGGATGTCCAAGGAACTGTGGCAATGTTTGGCAGGGTGAATGCCTTGGAAGGGCCGGTGCTGGTTACTGAAGGGGATATCTTCAAAAAATAGAGTGAGGGAGAGGTGCTTCCAGTTCGACCAGAGACCGGGGCTAGAGGTATGGATATATCAGCCATGCATTATATCCCTTTAAGCAACAGGTTTAAAGGCCACACCAATGTCAGTTTTGATTCTAGTTTATGTCCTTATTTAGAATGTGGGGGTGTGGGTACATGGGTATCCATGCAAAAGCACATTGGTGGATGTCTAGGTCAAGAGGAAGTCTCTAGGGCTGTGATAAATTCTACTGATGGGGTTGGATGTCTTGTTTAGATTGAGGATAATAATTTGAACCAAAGACAAAGGATTAATAGTAGGGGAAATGGTTGTTCCTCAAAGTATTTTCTTGGTAAAGGGAAGGAGGAAGATGGGGGCAATAAAGAAAATATGAATGGACCAGATATTCGTTCGTACAGTTATATAGTACAAGGGGGGAAAGGGGAAGATCGTGTGTGAAAGAACCTCGTCAGTGACTCCAAGAAGAAAAAATAAGAAAGACTACTACTATCTCCCGCGCCTGGAATGAACTAGATCAGCTTTTAAGTAGGATAGTGGGATGATTCTTGCCTTAAAAAATATCTTGGTCAGACAGGGATGTGGAACCCAACCTCCCCTAGATCAGTCGAGGAGCTGGGATTTTGGTGATTTTGGAAGGCGGCAAGGATCAGTATCTGTTTGGGAATCAGTAACTTCGGAAGATGAATCTGATAAGGGACGTGGAGACGATAACTGGTACTATGATCTGTATTGTGGTGTTGTTTTTTTGTTTGTGGCTATATTGCTAGTGTTAGTTGTGGAGGTGCAGTTATTTTGTTCTGGTATTGCCTTGAACCTTGTTTTGGGTACCTACAACACATAATCTGGCTTTTAAAAAGAGAAAAAAAAATATTAGTCCCACAGGCGCTCTATAGACCTACCCATTCCATAACCCCCAATGGATAACCTCAGGTATTATAAGAACTGCTCATTCCCACACCCTTTACTATAGAAGATAGAAGGTACCACAATGGTCGCCCCATTATAAGAACCAATAGATATAACATGGTAGGATCCTAAAACATCCAAAAATCAAATCCATGGAAGTTGAGTAGGTATCAACAACAAAACCCTTGGAGTGTGTGCAATATATTCAAATGTATCAAGACCATTTAATGAGTTTTTTTAATTTATTATACAGACTAACATGAGAAAATATATCATGGGATTGTTCTTGGGTCCCCTATGTGTCATCATAGCCGAAAATCCTAATGAAATTCCTGAAATCCACAATCCATCCCACAAATATTTACCTACCCATGTCATCACATCACAATGGAGAAGGAACTCTCGCTCTATAGTCATCTCTCCTAGACCTATTAACTAATGAAAATAAATGTTGTAAGATGTAACACTTGACATTTAATTAATGTATTCTTTCATAATAATGATTAATTTATTTCAATATTGTATTACTAACATAATATTTGTTTTCATATATAGGTGAATTCTTTTTCCTGAGTTCGAATGCTTTGCTTAGAAACCGCCTCCATGGATGAAATTTTTTTAGAGTAGATCATGAATGAAAAAAGGGTGAAACATCAATATTTTTTAACATTTTGTTAGATAATTGTAATTGTAACCAAATTAAGCATTGTTTGAAATTTATAAAGTAGTGTGTTGTTTTGTATTCATGATTTCATGTAAATGTATGTATCATTTTTGTTCTTCTGTGCTTTGTGTGTGGGTGATGTTTGTGCTAGGTGCATGTGTTGTCATATGTTTGTAGGTTCTGTTCAGGTTCTGGTTTTGCACAGGAAAATTGGCCTTTATTAGCACTTGTTAAGCATTGATAAATTGAATATATATCAGTGCTCAAAATAGCAGTGATAAAGGTAGTGTTTATCAGCACTCAAAATTCCGTTGATAAAGGTAGTGTTTATCCGTGCTATTTTGAGCACTGATATATTATACATTTATCAGTGCTGAAAATAGCACTGATAAAGACACCCTTTATCAGCACTTGCTTAGTTCTTATAAAGGAAAACCTTTTTCATCACGTTTTTTAGCACTGATAAAGGTCCCCCTTTATCAACGTTATTTTTAGCGATGATAATGGGTACCCCCCCGTTTATCTTCACCGAGATTAACATCAATTTTTTAGCGCTGTTGAAGGCGGTTTTTAGCACTATTATAAGCCCTATTTCTAGTAGTGTTGATTATAATTTATGTGTGTGTAAGGACTTTTGTGCATGATATTGTGTTTGTAAACATAGTACATGGTTCCTCAAACACTTCGTGAAATAATAAGATATGTAGAACATCATTTCATCATGAGGATATCTGATTATGCGAGGCATAAGTTAAATAGTTGTGGAATTACTCAACCCATATTTGTGTGATTGGTATTTGTGTTGGATCTTTTGAAAAATAGAGGTTCACAGATTATTGTTTCTCTCTCAAAAATGATGCTCAGATGTGAGATAAATGAACACCACAAATTAACATGGTCTTAGTATTTATAAGTGTTTGAGAATCACCTCAGAATATTCTGGAATCAAAACTTCCAGCTCATTTGGACATTGTCTCTCTTATGTATCTGTAATAAACACCGTCACATTAACATTAATCTTCACAACAATGATAAAATTATGGTTTAATCCTCATTTGATTTTTCTAACAATGTTTCAACATTATTTGAATCATATTTGGATCATCAAAAGAATAAAAAGGTGACAGTGAAATTAACTTGAGCTTATGTTTATCATCCATAGAAAACCTGTTGAATAGGTGCTCTCAGGTTTACTTAGGGATGATGATGATACTGCATGGATATCAGACGACTTAGATAAATTAGATGATCAGATCAGATGTAGGATGTTTTCTACATGTTTTTTAATATAGATCGATAGATCGAAAATAATATCATATAGGACCAATGTTGGATATTCATTCACTGCTATAAATTTTCATCCCACATCAAAATGGCTCATGTTTTGATGCCTCCATACAACACTTCACACCATAGAAACTGGTCGAAATTCTCTCCTCCCTCCATCAATACTGCCTCGTATCGATTCTTTATGGTCATGAATCTTTGCCCACCTTCACCACTGTGCCACCCAGAATGGTGGAACACCACCTCTATTGCACCATTTGTAGGCACAAACAAGCACTAATGACCTTAGGATAGCTGGCTGGCTAGGGATGAGCCCATCCACCCACATAGTGGTGTGTCCTACTCTCCCTGGCTGGTTGGCTGTCCAGGTCCATTTTTTTATATATAACAATAACAAAGTTTTCCAAAATCCATATAGCAAAAGACACCATATTCGAACCATCTTTTAAAAATAAAATATTTCGCATGAAAAATAATTTTTTTCATGGCCATAATATTTCATAAATACCATAAAACTTTATTCATCAATAATCATGATTCGTTGTGGTATAAAATGTGCTTCCATTTTAACAATGTACTAGAATTTAGGTTCAGCTCTGAAATCCGCACCTTTATATTGATACTTTATTTTAATAAACATTAAAAAAATAATATTTTCCATAATATATATAATTCTATAAAAAAATAAATTGAAAAACTCTAGAACACCATTCTTGAAAAACAAACACATTATATTTTTGTTAAATAAGTGAATTTACAATAATTAAAACAAAATTATTACTTCCAACAAATTTGTGTTCATCAATATCCCACTATGGGTTTGTTTTCAATAAAAATTTTACATTCACATTAATTATTTTCTTCTCCCCCATACATGACAACAAAACCAATGTAATAATTATAGAAAGTAATTCAAATCATCTAGTTCTATAATAATATAACTTCTTCTCTGCTCTCATTCAATCTCCTCATTTCATAATAGATACCAATTATGAGAGATTCAAATTGCTCTACTTGGGAGAAGGAACACATAAAAATTATTATATAAATGAGTCATTAATTAATAATCCCCATGTATATGTGGGAAAACATTATGTAGAAAACAAGTGAAATAAATTTAGACATCAAAGCTATCAATAAATCATTTAGAATTTTTTTCCAAGACAAAAACCATATTTCAGGTGTTGATCAAAAAATATAAAACTAATAACTTGAGTTCATCATAACAATGAATATTGATTTGATACCAGTTTATAAATTCAATTTTGATTGTTTTACATATTTTCTATCCTATTGTTATAAACATCATCCATGTTCTTCGTCATTAAAAACTTTCTTTATGAAAGATATTCAAGAGAAAATTCTAATTTACATCGTAATAAAGAACTCTATGATGGATAGACTCTGGAATACTATATAATTTTTACAGTAAATATATCTTTAGGAATCCCCCTAAATATAATCCTCACCATTAATTCCCTATATAAAATAAACAAACATAATATTTACATGGGAATAACGTTGTTCTTCAATTATTTTCAGTTAGAGTAGCAGGGATGAAATTTATCTCTCATCCCGGAAACACTATTTAATTCTACTTCAGAATTATGTAAACATATTAGGATTTCTTCTTGTTTGACATTCCAATGTTTATTATTTATAGAAAGAATGGTCTCCTTGATTTTACCAAAATTCATCTTATATGGAATAGACTTTTTCATATTATCAGGTAGCAAACATTAATTATTCTATTCCTACTACATCTTTTTATCCAATTCAAGCTAATCTCGATATATGGCTAATAATTGTTTTGGTATTTTCTTGAAAATAATATTGTTTGTAGACTCCTTCATAGTATCATTTTTGACATAAGAATCCACTGGTGGTTTTTCATTGTTCATCACTAGTTCTATTTATTTAGTAAACCATGTAATGCATTAATCTGCAACATTCCCTGACATTTTACACCATTGACACAATTCTCCACAAATCATAGGGTTATCCATTTTAAAAAACCTCTCATGATATTTGAATGTTTTATCTTGGTTGTCATGCACCAAATATATCATGTTTTTTTGATACTGAGATTAATTTATTTTTCTTCTTTAGCTTGAATCCACTAGCATTAATGTGCATAGAATATTTGAAAAATTCCATGATATAACCTTTTCTTACATAGTAGAAAAATCTCTCCATTTGTATGATAATAATAACATCATTATTCTCAAATTTATCTTTCTTCACAGTTTTCTGAACTTTTTTATTCTTTCCACATCCCTTGGAAAATTTTCCTTCATTTGTTCTATGCATATTCATTTGATGTAGTGTCTTTTAATTATTAGTGTATGGGTAGTGCATCGTTAGAACATACTGGCACTCGTTATAATTATTACCCCTTCTATTTAAATAATAATATATGTATTCAAAACATTAAAATATAATGTTCATAAATATATTCTTTTTCATTCATAAATTATGTTTCATGTTTTCAGGATTACTCTTCACATAAATATTCACTCCCCCACAATGATGGTCTTCTATAATTGTAATACACAGACATATTATGCCAATAATCAATCACCTGATGCATAAATTTTAATCAACACCCAAGTTTGCCTTCAAATCATGGTTTCTTCTTCAATGATATAACATGTCTTGTTTTGACGCCATATCGATGTTGGATAATATGATTATTCATATGAGATATTTTTGTTGAATAAGTGTTCACATTTTTCATTATATTTTTCTTTGAGGATGTGATGGATTTATAATAAATATTCTTCTATCTAGTTTGACTAGAATTGCTTTGGGAACCTAAACATGAAGTTGAAACAACATTAGTATAAATAGGTACATATGGGTCAGGGATTACCTACTTCAGTAAGGTTTCAAATGATTTAATTTTAGATAATATCAACCACTTATTTCAACTTGAATGAGTCTATTCATAATTATGAATATTTTTAGAATTATTCTTTGTATTTTTCTTAGAAAAGTATTTTGTGGAGAAATAGCATTAATGTTCTCATGATTTCTGAACATGACCTCCAAATCAAGATATTTCAAATTTATAGAATTATTATGATCCTCATGTGATTTCACCATATCTTAACATTATTTTTGGGATGTCATTAATTGTGTTTCCTTTAGATTTTTAAAATTAACCTCCATCTAAAGACACTTCATGTGGATAAAATGTTTCTCATCTTCAACAGCTATCTTTTTCTCTTTTTATTGACTCTTCATTTTATAAACTTCATCATCTTGAATTTAACTTACTTTCAATAGAAAATTTTTCAGATCATAAATTACTATATTCTTAACCTCTTGATGGGATTATATAACATTCATGGAGGTTTTGTGTATTTTATCCAATGAATAGATCACTTATGTATAAACTATCTAATTCATAGACTTCAGACAAATAATTATTTGTAATTAATATTTTATCAAATATTATTTTTCATTATAGTTCAATATAGATTGTTATTTTTATTTTTCATCCCCAATTAATATCTAATCCTAGTATTTGATTTCTAAATGATAATACATAATATCTTTGATAGATTTATGAAATTATTCAAGTATATGACTCATTTTATTAATCACACACATTTATTGGAAATTGTTCTTTAAAATAGGAGAAATGTTTATTGCGATGTGACAGAGTTTCTTCTATGACATCTATAGTTTGTGAGAGAAGATTATATATTTGAAACTTCATTCCCAAGGTTTTCTCTATATCATATAATTATTTTTCAATATGTGACATTTCATCATATATTCCCTTGATAAAAGAAAATTTATAACTAACAACTTCAATAAGAACATAATTTATAACAATGTTGATATATGAATACAAATTAATAATTGATTTAATAAACTCTTCTTAATTACCACTTAAATTGTACTCATCAAAAGGATCATTATCATATTATCTAATAGATACTACTGATAGACTATCATTCTAACTACATTTAGTTTGTGATATATCCTATTTCTTTTTCAAATTTGATTTCGTCTTTCTTTCCCTTTTATTATATATGTTCTTCAAGATTTCTGTTGAATCCTCTATGTTTGAAGAAACAAAGGTAGGAACTAAATTTATTTTATGTGAATACGTTTTTACATCTTCAATTTATGATATTCTCTTCATATATGTATGATAAAAACAACTAGTATAAAAATATGTATCCAATCACTAGTTTAAATTACACACAAATACTGATTGATGTTCCCAATGCATCATTCAGGTACACTGAGAGAGGATTGAATTACTGTACACCAATTTTACCAATATTTTTTTTCACTCTAACCAATTTCTAAATCATACCTTTGCACTTGTTAGATTGAATGGATAATTAATTTTAATAATGGAAATTATTCCATATGAAAAATAAAATGTAAATAATGCACAACAAATAGTATTTTTTTAACGTTTTCCCCCGATGTGGGTGACTACATCCTTACTATTTTATGGATGATCGAATACATAGATTTTATTCTATGAATCAATCATAAATTAAAATTTGGAGAGAAAGATAACACCTCGAAACCATTATGGGTTGGAAAGAACCTTTTCCAAAATTTTGCTCACATCCCACCTGTGTTCTTTATATTAGAATCCCACTAATTTTTTTATACTGGCATACCACTAGTGCACAAAAAACACATCACAAACATAATAAGAAAGGCTATAGGATATACAATATTCCACTACAACACTAATGTTGATCTTTCTCATTAAACCATGCAGAATTAACTGATTTCGCACTTGCTCAAATAAACTGAATCAAAACAACATGCATTATATCATATCAACAACACTGTACGCTAGTGTGTTCAGTATACTCATAAATTTTTGAAGACAATACTTCTGATTCAATGCACTTATATATCAGAATGATCAAATGATGATATCTCAAAGCTCTGCATGTTGTCTAACAATATAATGCTTCATCTTAACTCTTAACATTGTACTAATGCGGGACATACTAAAATATTTCTAATCATTGAATATAATTAGTTGCCTTAGTAAAACACTGATTCGGTATACATTCGTTCTTTTACTAAATATTTGCCTTAACTATCCACTGAAAACTCGAATTCAAAAATGTTCTAAAACACTAATATAATTATTATCCCCACATCTGTCTCAATCATTTTCACACTGATTAATCAATGTGCATTCCACGTGAATTTATTCCATCTTTATGTTTGTACATAAAACATTGAATGGTCTTATTTCATTTTGAAATAATACTGATGTACATTCTAATCACTATTATGCATGCTAAATTTCATGTGAAAGCGTATGTGTATAACACACACATTTAGATCTCATTTTATTTCACAAGTGTGCATGTGAGTATGATTTAATGCATATAACTTTTTTTCAATTGAATCTTCAATCACACAAGATTCTTATTTCACACTCTCACAATTCACACACAATTTTTCTTATTGTACATTCACTATCACACACACTATCTAGATTTGTTCAGACATTCTATTATCATTCTAGTGCATTCAGCTTCACATAGACACAGTCTATTTCAAAGTAATAGTATCATGAATTGGCATGTATGTTGTTACATTAATCTGTATCATGTGTATAAATCCTTCACAAAAACCCTAATAAGGGATCTTGGTTCATTGCATAAACCAAGGATACATTTTTTCCTCAATCTCGGCATAAAAGTAAGTGCATACAACTCAAACAGTGTACGTTCATACCTATTATGTGAAAAACAGAATAACTGTAACCTAGATTACCACGAGGCCTTCTGAAAGTGATTCTATGCATGTATACATAGTATGTGGTTCCTCAAACTCTTCATGCATAAATGAGAATTGTGGAACTAATATTCATTGTGAGGCTATCCCAGTGTAAATTGCATTTGTCGAATAGTCTTGGAATATATCATATTTCTTCGCAAAAACGGAGTAGCGTGGGATCCGTTGTGAACCAAATGTTCATGGAGTATTGTTTCTCCCTATAAAATGATGCCCAGATATGAGACAAATAATCATCGAAAAAGAACTTGGCCTCGATATTATAGGTGTTTGATCATCACCTTAGAATATTCTGTAATCATATTGGCCATCTCTTATAGACATTGTCTCTCTTCCTTGACTTCAATAAACACCATCACAATAATATTAATCTTTCTCACTATGATAAACAGGTGTTTGATCATCATTCGATTATGTAAAAAAAGTTTCACAATTATTTAGATCATATTAAGATCATCAAAATATTCCAATGCAAATTCGAGAAGTTATGTTGAGAATATATTCATCTTCCATAGAGAACTAGGTGAACAGGTGTACTCAGGTTCACATGAGGAAGAAGAAGATATTGAATCGAATTAACAATTTGGGATAAATCAAATGAGAAGATCATCTGGTGGATGTTTACTCCATGTTTTTTTAAAACTAATCGACGACCCGAAAACAACACAATGAAGATCCAATGGTGTGGATTCATTCACCACTAAAATTTTCAATCCCTCGTCGAAATGGATCATGTTTTTCTACATCCTCATAATACTCAACACCACATAAACTGCCCATAATTCACTCCTCTCTCTTCGTGTACCACCCCATACCAGTTCACTATGGGTGCACTTTTTCACCAACCTCTGGTATCATGCCTCCTCGAATGATGGAACTCTTTCACGCTACCACCTTACATGGTCGCGCCCATGAACCTATGTCATCATGCTTTCCAACTGTCTAGGTTTGAGCTTAGCTTCTTACATAGTGGTGCATGCTTCTCCCTTATCCTGCGAGGCTATCCAGGTATATATTTTTTTGTAAAAGTAGTATTAAATTTATTTTTCAAAATACGTAGATCAATTCCACCTTATTCCATCCTTTTCTCATAGTAAAATATTCACCAATAAAAAAAATATTTTTCATGATCATAATATTTTCTCAAGACCATAAAACTCAAATTATCTCTAAAAATTAGTCTTTGTTGTAAAAAAATCTCATCCATTTTTACAATGCCTTAGAATATAAAACCATCTCTATAATCATTACATTTAAATTGTTTCTTCACTTAACATAACTTCTCCAAATAAAATCTTTATTTCCCTCATCTGTATATTTCTCCAAAATAATTCAATAGAATAACTTGAGTACCCCAAACTTAAAATATTTACACAATAAATTTTTATAAAGTTAGTGTATTGGAATGAATTACCTGAAAAATTTTACTTCTATTAAATATGTGTTCTTCGTGATAATGTAAGGGTAGTGGGTTCCCTTTTATAATTGAAGAGGATGGGCATTTTCTAAAATATCCATAATCATTCACTATTTGGGAGAAGATTATGCCTCATGTGGATGATTAATTTATTATTAATTTAGTGTAGGGATGAATTGGATTATAAGAACATATATAACAAAAAATAAACAAAATAAGTTATCATTTTATTTCATAGTCATTATTTTTACTCAACTTTATCTATATAGTTAATACTATGTTGACTTGTATCCTTTTATTTACAGAGGTTATTTGCCCTTTCATACTAATATTAAGGTAGAAATAATGTATAATTTAGAACAAAAATTTTGTATATGAAATAATATTTATTTAATATAAATCTTATTGGTATTGATAGTTAATTTTTACACATACACATGTAATGAACAAAACCATGGTCTAGCGTTATTCATGGTATTTAATTTTTACTATTTTAACTAGTCATATAGGTAAAAATATTATATTACCTTATTATATAATAGAAATTATTAATATTACAAATATTCAATTTATTTTTCTAAATCCCACTTAGAGAAGTAGAGAAAATAAATTTAAAATTAATCTAGATAATGTGATAAGAAAAATTTTTATTAATGTAAATTTTTTAGTGGTTTTCATTTTTTTTATATCCAATTTCAGTGTAAATTTGACTATGGTGAACTAAATTGTATTAATATATGCATAGTTTTAATAATTTATATTTAAAAATAATAAAAATATTCTTTAACACGATATTTTTTTATATGAAAAGGTTGATGTCAATTAAAAATCTATAATTATCACTATTTATGAAAAATTTATTCTTTTCCAAAAAATCACATATTTTCAATTGAAGAGTTTTTTTATTATATTTTCAATAATAATTTTCAAAAAATAATGTTTAAATAGTTTCAAATATTATTTTCAAACTAATTGAACCATAACAAGCATACAAAAGAGCCATTTTGAAAAAAAAATAACTGTAAAATATAATTTATATTTATCTATTGAAAATAAACAAATAATATTAATGTTTAATATTAAATTAAAAATATATAATACAAATTTCACTAAAAACATTCAAAAAAATAGATTCATTAAATTTATTAATGTGTACCCCATTTATTTGAATAATGTTTTTTTGAAATTTATTTCTTGTATATGAAAATAGATTTTATATTAATTTATAATAAAAATGTTAAAATATTGTTAATTATATATACTTGGTAAAACAATATTTTCTTAATTTAGTTAATCCTTTTCATAATCAGCATTCCAATTGCTAGGTTCATAAATTCAAATTGAATAATAATATTTTAATTTAATATAAAATTTCGTTTAAACTCGTTGTTGCGTGTAATGCTAGATAAAATTGGAACTTCGTGTAATGCATTAAAATTATAGTAATAATGGTAAAAAAGAGATAAAATTAGTGTTGTTCCAAAATATTAGTGGATAATATAATTTTACAAATAAAATTTCCAAAACTTTCATGGTGTTATAGTTTATCAAACCAAACAAGACAACCATGTGGGGTTATATTAATGTTTTACAGATGCAAATTATTAAAATGTAGTGATTATTCATGTGAAAAATCCTTGAAGATCCATATTTGATATAAAATTATATGTGAACAGTTGGTAAATAAATTTTCATGAAGTTAACCATAACTATGTTGTGGGTATATATTAGTTTGAAAATTATTTTGAAACCTATATTTAGGCTCAGAAACCATAATTTTTCACATATTATTCGGTGGCCATGAATTATTATTCCCCCATAGAGTCCCAAGGTTATTTATTTTCAACCAATTAAAAAAATTGGAATTAATGTGAATTATGGATCTGGAATCAACAAAAATCCATTGTTCATCCACATTCATATTAGGTATACTCTTTTTCTATATCATAGAACCATATATCTTATCCTTTTGGGTATTTCAATATCATATTATAGTAATGTAGATTATTTTTTGTTTACCATTTTGAAGGTAATAACATACATGACCCAATCACGATGCTTATATAGTCATTCGTTATTTTTATTATCCCCTGAGATGTTTATTTTATCTTTTCTCCACCATTATATAAATTTTAGACATAGATATTTTTAATATTTCCTATAATATAATGATATAATCATGGGTTGATTCATGAAGTAAGTTATTTTTAATTATTATTTAGAAATTTGTAAAATCATATGTCTCCTGGAAAACTGCTTTTTTAGTATTTTATCGGAAAAAATAAAATTATGTTTTTTTTGGAATACAAAATGGTTTTTATAAGACATTTCCATGAACAAATGGTGTTTTATGAAATGGTTTTGAAGGGAAATTTTCAAACATGGTGGTATAGATTTCATTACATTGATGTCACCATGTATAATGTGTGTATTCCATTGCAGACCCTTAATATTTGTAATATTTGGAACAATTGGGGGGAATAATGAGAAACCATTGATTATTATGTGATTTTCACATTGCACTTCTGGGATTGTGTGTGATTGTGGAAACATATGAGTGGGTATAACTAACGATAAAAATTGGTTTAAATGTATATTTTTTGATTTCATTAATTATAAGTGTTTATATTTTTTAGAAAAACCTCATTAAATTCATTTAAATGATTCCATATGAAATTTGATAGCAATTTTTTCCTAGTTACATTTGATTTGATTTCATTGGGGAAATTCTAGTGACTATATATTCACTAAATTACATTAATCATTTGTTCATTTTCAGATGAAATACATTGAGATACATGGAATGGATATGTTTCTTACTTCTATAAAGATGAATCTAGATATCATGGGCATTATAGGTGGTTTGGATTAGAAATATCGATCAATATATTCATCAGATTTTTACACATGGTTGTAATTGGGTTATGTTGTCTTGAGGTGTTTTTTCAATTGTTTATCCATTATCCATTTCACAATAATATTTTTTTCTTAATTAATTTTTTTCTATGATGTAAAATTTATTCTGTATCATTGTATAGATGTATTAGATTATTATTTTTTAGTTTTATGGGTTGTTTAACCTTTAATGGTATAATTATCTCCCTATTTTTTCCTAAGTTCATGAAATTGATTTCTAGGTACTGGGGTCTTCATGATGTCATAAAAGACTAGGGACCATACATTCTGTTCTCGAGAAGATGACGATGGATGAGATGTTAAGGATCCAAATACATAATAAAATTTCATTATAGTAAATCTACAGATGAGATTATTTTAGTTTAGTCATAATTGATTTTAAAAAGGTACTTGAAAAACAAAACATTAAAAAATTCATTTAAAACTTATACATCACCTTTAGATTTATTCCTTTTTTACATACATATTAATCCAAATTATTTTATAAATATTATAATATTAAGACATCTATGTTATGGGGGGATATTTTTTTCACTTGGGTATATAAAAGACAATAGAGATATGCAATGTCTTGTTAATAGGTGAATAGCGGATGCACTATTTCATATGTGAGAGCAGTGTGACCTTTGAAATTAATAATAAAATTAAAATATTACAAATATATTTCTCATAGTTTATGTATCAAATTGTGTTAATTCTTAATTATTTTGTATTTTAATTAATACATTTACTCATCTAATAAAATTTATATATCATTTAAAGATATTTTAAACCATAGCTATATGTTCCCCCCAAGTTAACCCTTTAAACCATCACCATGGTGAAAAACAATGTCTTTAATAACCATTAATTATGAATGAAAATGAAATTAAACCAATAAAATATTTGTAAAATTTTTATAACAAACTTATAATAAATTTTTAGAAAAATTTATTTCAAAAACTTTTAGAAATATCATTTTGTAAACAATTTAAAATTTCTATGAAAATTATTTTTGGAAAATAGCCATTTTAAGAAAATAATTGATTTTTTTACTAAAGTAATGTATAATTATGATTCAAATAGAAATAAGTTTAATGGGGTTATCATAGTTATAAATTTTTTACATCCTAACAAAAAAATACAATAACAAAAATTGTAAAAATTGGATAAAAAGTGAAGCTAAAAAATGAGTTTTTTGAATGAAAACATCATTTAGATTTTTGAAATATCAAACATAGACTTGTAAGTTCATCATAAAAATTTAAAAAATATATATTTCCATAATATATATATATATATATTTAGAATCATTAATTATTCAATAACATTCAATAAATGATTATATCAAGACAACATGAGAAGAATTTTAGTATTCATAAATTTTTTTAATTTTGATTATTTATCCAAAAATATAATTAAAAAATTATGGAAAAACATTCAATGAAATTTATTGAAATTATTATGTAAAGAATTAATTATATTTTATCATGTTTTAATTATTATATTAGTAAATTTATCTTTATAATAAGGTAAAGTATTATATGAAATAATTATATAATTTATTAAAATTGTTCATTTTTAATTATTTATCATATATTATTTACAAAACATAGATGATTATAAGGCTATAAAATACAGACATATACATAATAAAATTTATTGGTTTCTAGTATTACCATGTTTTTCAAATTATTCCACATAAATGTAATAGTTTCCTCACAATTTTATTCATTATATAATGAAGTGAATATATTTTGCAGTAATTGTATTTTTATATTACAGTTTCACTTAATCAATCTTATATTTCATCCACAAAACCATGACCTATTGAGTAACCATATTCCAAAAAAACATATACATATGTTTTAGATTTAGTACATGATTCAAATGATAATTATTATTTTCTTAAATCTATATCAATTATGTGATCAAAACATGCCATGTAGCTTGTCTATATTCGTTTAAAAAAAGAATCATATCATATAAAAGAGATATGATCAAAGATTATGGTACTAGGTAATAAAATATACCAATTTACCTATAATTTTTATAAAATAATATATCATGGTATTAATTAATGTTTTTTCTTAAAAAACACATAGACCCTTTAAAATGATATACATTATGAAAAACATGGACCGCAATCATATATTAATTAACATTCATATAATTATCGGAACATGTCTTCTTATTTCCCAATGATTCCAATATATGGTACTAAATCATAATTACCTTTTGAAATAACATGTCATATTATTATATTCCCAAATAATTATCTCTAAACCATTATCCCAATATGATGGTGTTTAGTACCACTATCCATATAATGCCTCAAATATGGAGATATGTATAATAGAATGATTTTTTTTGTAATAATATTCCACAAATTAATGATTCATATCCCAAAATCCTGAGTAATATAATATATAGGCCTAATTATTATATTCAAATGACTAAATTTTTTTACACAGATTCTCCAATAGATTAAAGATGAATTGTTTTGGTGAAATTTAATCCAGTGCTCTATGAATTTAGAATTCTATTATAAAAAGTTGATTATGATTGGGAATCACAATAAAATAAAATTTAGAGGGGGACCTCAATCAAATTCACTATCTCTTTAACATAATTTTAATAAATTCTATCTCAAGTAATATTATAATGAATAATATGAAAATAATAATACATAGTAAAAAGATAAAAAATATTTTGAATCCCATTATTATATAGTGATTTATATTTTAATCCTTCAATGAAATATATGTTTATATAATCCCATTTTCATATAGGAACTGGAAATAAATAATGAATCCACATTTGTTTTTATTTCACTTTATTATCATTTTTAATGTTAGTGAGGTCATTGTAGAATTAGAAATGTATTTCATTACCACTTTTATCTAATTATATTCCTAGTGGTTACTAAACATTATATTTATACTATGATGAAAAATTGGAAAATTTTGAGTCTCAATAAATAATTGATTCCTTAACTGATCTCCCTTCCATATATATATATATTATCATTACAAATGTAATTATATATTCTGTTCCAATATTTATCTTATGAATATTATAATTCTTGTGAAAATAAATATTTTCTAATAATTCATGATATTTCATATGAGTATTTATAATCGTTTCTAAAAATTATAACATTATATAAACATAAATAAGTGATGGCTTCTATATAAACACTACATGGATTACAAAAAAAATAAACCATTGTTTAATGAATCATGTTCTAAATTTAACATAATCAATGATCAATTAACACTATGACTCAAACCATATAGTACATTATTTTATTCACGTGGATGGTAGTGAATTGTGAAATGAAAATCAATTATTAGTTTCATTGATTTTCTCGAATTCATGGTTACTAATATCTGAGTAAATATATACTTCAAAAAATTATGATAATTAAATAATTTGAATTTTCCCCACATAGTAAATATCTATATATATCAAATTAATAAATTAATATTTAAATTCCATGATCTTCTGACATATAATTCCTCTTATGTTGTTTTAATTGTTGTGTTTCATACAGAATTACCATTTTATTTTTTTTTGAAAACATGACTATGTCCCGTCAAAGAAGAATCAATATAAATAAAAAATTCACAGTAAATTAATGTAAATGTTAAAAATGGATTACTAAATAATAATAAATTTATTCCCCCAAAAAAATTTCCCACATATTCATCAAAATGTGGTTACCCCTATTTCAGGTTATTTTAGTTATTGGGATAGAAAATTATGAAATATTTTCAAAATACTTTATTAATAGCATTCAATACAGTTAAATCATTTAATGTCAATGATTTCACAAGACTTATCCACTATTCCACCACATTATATTTAATAGGTTTCACAATTATAGAATATATAGAAACAATATATTAAAGGAATGCATTTGGTTTCTAAGAAAATTCACATATGATAAACTTTACATAAAAAACTCCATCCTTTAATGTTTGATGAATAATTATCAGATTTTTATTATGAACCTAATAATGCTTATAATATATTTTAATTTTTTAAATTAAAAACACAAAAATGAAATTAAAAATAATGAAAATAACCTATATTAATTTTGAACATTAATATAATTGGTCTTTTTGTTATCTAGAAATTAATAGTCGAACTCATGAAATGGACATACCTAGTTTATTGTGATATGATATCAATATTTTCATCCTTAATATCAATCTTATAGAATCTAGTTATGAGTTAAAAAAGGAAATAATACATTGAACCCTAGTGATTACCAAATAAGTCATTGATATATGAAAAATACTTGTCCATAAAAATAATGATATTTAGCTCTCCGTAATCAAGGAAAGGTCATGTGGAACCATTGTTATTTTCAAAAAAATGTAAGATATCACCAAGGGGAGTGTTAATTTAGGCGATAAAATTATCATGAAAGTATTATAAAAAATTAATATTCCATTAGATCCACCATATATATTTGAAATGGAAACATTGAAATTGTCTTAGAATAGAAAAATTAGACAACATTAATTTCAAACTCTTTATAAAGTATAAGACCATGGATATAACAATAAAAAAAATATGGAAATATAATTATTGCATAAAAATCAGTATTTTTAATGGTTCCCTTCTTTTCATTTATAGGTACAATATAACACTTACAATTTCATTAAAATTCTTATTAAAAGAATGAATTGTTATCAATGTTATGAAATCAAACTAATTTATAAATTGAGTTTCATTTATTAAATTGAATGAAATTTCCTAAGATCATTATTATATATTAACCTAATAGTCTAAAATCCAATAAATTCCTATATTAACATTAAAATAAACCATGGGAATAAAAATATGGTCAGAAATCCATACAACATGTTATTATATGAATATTCATATGAATTATTTTTTCACTGATTCCTCACACAAGTGTATTTTCCAAATGAGCTATTTTTATTTAATGATATAATTTTTTCAATTTGTATAAAAATTTACTTGAAATTAAACACCATAGAACAAGAGTCAGACAAATATTTGAATAACCCAATAAATAAGTAATATCCTTACTACTACTTAAGTTGAGTTTCCATAATATAATGTAGTTATGTCAAACAATATTTCAAACCATTTCCTCATATTATAATGATGATTCCCACCATTAGTTCCCATCATTGGACACATGAATAGATAATAAACCTATTCAATGTAATTAACACAAATCACTAATAACTCACAATAAATTGTCTCATTTATAGTCTAATAATAAAACATTCATTGTTATTATGAGACACAAGAAAAAACATACCACACTAGTGAAACAAATTCTATAATATATTTCATTCCATAGAATGTATTGTAATTATATTTGAACATCTAGGCCACTTTCCAATACATTTCATTATTGAAGACATATCTAATGGCTTCCACTATAACCATAGATTATTATTATCTTAAAATTTTAATTAATGAAATAGAATAGTATCTCATCATTGAAAATACATCTACTAACTTATTCATAGATATTAAATTAGTGATAGAAAAAATATCTACATTAACATAGTTTTAGGACGCTGTAAATATTAAAAATACTAAATGCATTTTAATAATTCTAATTTGTCGTTTCACTATAAGGACTAGTTCACAAAATTTTGTAATGGGAAACTGTTTTATCTTCACTTTCCATTAATTATAAAAATTTACATTCAATTAAATGTCGATGATGTTTGTGAAATATTTATAAAGATGAATATAATAAAAAATATTCCACTAGTTGGAATCTGTTTTTTTTTTCTCCATTTTATTGACAATTAAATCCCACTTATGGTATTAATTATCATAAAATTGGAAATAAAAAGTGTTGAATTTGTTTTCATCGAAAACCACAAGACATTGAATATCTATTAAAAACTATTAATCATTAATTCATCATTTAATATGATTTAAAATCATCCTATTTTCAATTAGATTTTCTTAATTAAATGAAATATTTTCGAAATATCCTACTATACAAGATTCAATTTATCTAATACATGGTTTCCACTATTTAAATTTAGTGTTATTTTTTTAACAGATCAATAAACTACTCATTTATGACTCTAACCAATTTGGTGTTCTATTTAGAAGTATATTGTCTTCTTAATGCCTTAATATGGAATTATTAATGTTTAATATTTTGATACACATTCTAAATAGAAATGTATCCAATGAAACATGTAAGTATATAAAAATAATTCTAGGATAGTGTTACCATGAATTATAATCTTGTTAATTTGTATTATAAAGTCCATAAAACCTATAAAGTTAACTTAAAACTTGGGAAGATATAAAATATAAAACCAAAAAACACGAACTACCCCTAAATATTACATTATTACTATGTAATTCACATTCATACGTTTGATATATCAATTAGGGTTAGTAGATTAGAGAATACGTAGATCCAATACATAAAATGTGGATATGTAAGCATGATGTTAATTTTTTCACAAAATTATGTTCTAAATTTTACACCATCGTTTCATTCAAGACACTATTTCATTCAATTTAGTTGATTAAAAATAATGAAATTTCTTACCATTATATATTTTATACACATCATTAGTTGCTTCTATAAATAATTGATTTTATAGGATTATCAATATACTATTTTGTATGGGATTAGTGAATAAAGTTTGTTTGTTATATCCAGGAAAAAATAATATCAACTAAAAATGGTACATTTTTTTCAAAATATAAATTGAAAATATAAATAAAACATAAAAAATATAAAAATAAAACTATATAAAATAAAAAACTATTAAAACAATTTTTAAACATGTGGAAACTATAACCTAATCATAATGAATTCCTAGAACCTCTAAACATGAATTTCCATCAAAACAAACCATTTAATTTTAAAAACTCAAACACATTATTCATCAAATGTAGATAGTTATATTATGACTTATCAATGTAATTTAAAAACCATATATGCACTATGAGAGATCAAACTCAATCTAATATTAAACTCATTCAGATAACCCTTTTAATAAGATTAAATTAATATGTTATCTACATCAATTATTTCTTCAACCATAAATAATTACAAAATAAATTAGAGAACTATATCCAATAATCACCCATATTAACCATTATTTACAATGAACTATATCATGAGAAAAAATTTATAATATTCTAATTTTACATTAAAAATCCTTTAAAATTACATTTGAAACTATATGAAAATTACTTTTTTATTTATATATAAATAATGATGAATATATTATTCTTTTTTGAAATCATAAAAATTTATATTTTAATATGGTATGTAAATATGATCTTATTTACCAAACAATAAAAACATTTTGAAGAAACCAAATACAAAATAACAAATATTAATAGAGGAAGTTGGATTCATGTGGTAAATGTTAACTAAAATTCGTTTACACAATAGATAAAAGAATAAAAATTAAACCATGAAAAAATATTTGAAATATTTACTTTAATTCATTTCAAAATTTAATGAATAGTAGAAAATTTTATAAAATTATATGAGTAAAAATTATTACCTTATTAAAACATTTTTTACAACAAATTTGTGGAGGGAAAATCGTTTTAAAATTTTAAAACATGGTTTTAAAGATAAATGTCTTACCTTTCATTTGATAATTAAACTTTATTTATAAAAAAAATAGAATCAATAAAATTATATTAATTATATTAATTCTTAATTACATTTTCAATGTCCAGTTTGTTTTCGTTATTCTAATTATTTTACGTATTTCCATGTAATATTTAATTATTAATTTTTCTTACTAAACATTAGATTTTTTGAGGATGGTATATCAAAATGATATTTGGTGTATCGTCCATGGTCAAATAGATGTTGGGGTCATCATCATTTAAATCCTTCACATATTAAAATTAAAATGATTTTAAATTAAATGTAATTTTAGAAACAACATTTAAAAGGTTGTAAAATATAAATAAGATAGGTTATAAAAGGATTTTGTAGTTTTCACATATGCATGAGTGATGTATTATATTTTATAATGGATGAAAAAAATATGATAATGTTTTAAATTATTCTATCCATACAAAAATATTAGCATTATATTAATTAATTTTGTCACGACCCGCCCTCGGGGTCCGTGCCGTGACTACCCCAAGCCCGCCTTCCATAGGCCAGGGGCTGGCGACTAGCACCAAGGCGTAAATCCCAGAAAAGGGGAAGGCATTGCCTTTGTAAAAGAAAACAAGCACCACAGAGTACAAGTGGAAGTAAAACACTAAGTACACAAAGAAGAGCTGAAAAGTAAAAAGGGGCCGGAAATACAAGCCCAACTGTAAAGTACAACTCGAAAGGGAAAACAGCGACTGAAAAGTAAAGCTGCTACGCTGAGATGTCCACTGGAAATCCCACCTGAAGGGTGGGTACAGATAGCTCCTCTGCTCCTCGGGTCCCGCCATCCGCTCCGAGTATGTTCCGCCCAGTGGTCCACCTCCGGGTACCGCCTCGTCGTATAGTCCACCTCTAGGTACCGTCCAGTCCTCGAACCTTCGGCTTCTGTCAGCACTGTCCGTCGTCTGCAACCAACACAACGAGGTGCGGGCATAGCCCGTGCAGGGGTGAGTATAACGATACTCAGTAGGGACCCCGAGACCCTCAAGGTCTCACTAAAACCAACAAGGATAAACACAAGAAGATCTCAACAGATAAACTCTACTTAGGTATATGCCCATACATATACCTAAGTTATCAAGTAACCCATCTCAATCATGAGGGAACACAAGGATTGTGAAAACGACGGTTAACCACTACTCGGGTATATGCCCATACATATACCAAAGTTAGCAAGTGACCCATCTCAATCATGAGGTAAACACAAGGTCAAAAGTCTCAGCTCAAACCAGGATTTTCATTATCGAAACCGTAACTGCTGAAGAGCTCCGTCTCTAGAGTGTACAGTGGTCCTGTCACGACTCCGAGGCTGCCGCTCACTAACCTAGGACTGCTGAAGTACTCCTCCTGTCGAGTACTGCGGGTTTGCGGCCAACTACCTGGCGCTCCGTCCGCTGAGGGTCTGTCGCCAAATACCGGGCGCTACCCAGATAGCCTACTGAGGTACTCCTCCTGTCGAGTACCGCGGGTCTGCTGCCAACTACCAGGCGCTCCGTCCGCCGTGGGTCTGCCGCCAAGTACCGGGCGCTCCGTCCACTGGGCTAGTCGACTCACTCCAAGTCGAGTCGGTCAAGCAGTCGTCAGGTCTCAGCCGGCTACACGGTCTTCGTACTCTGCACGCTCGTCTCCGGGAGGGTCCGCTCCACGAGCTACTGGTCGATACTCCAAGTATCACAAAGTCCCACGAAGAAGTGTCTCAAAGGTCCGTCTCGTCATAGGGGTCTCAACGCAACAGACGGCGCGTCGATCGGACGCCCGGTCTGTGAGTTATTAGCCTTTTCGTCCCAGGGGCCCGGTTGGTTTCGAGTGCGAACCAATCCCGGCCGTATCTCAACTGTACCCCGAACTCCCATAGGGTATACTCAAAGGGACCGTTACTCAACGTAACCACCAACGCCGCTGACGGCTCGTCAAGCGGTCGTCCTGTCTGGAAGATATCAGCTTTCCCGTTCTAGGGGCCCGGTTGGATTTCGGGTACAATCCAACCCGGCCATACTCCGACTGTATCCAAAACTCGGGCGGAGTATGTCAAAAGTTCCGTCTCATCAAGAGGAAGTCAACGAAACAGACGGCGCGTCAATCAGACGCCCGGTCTGTGAGTTACTGGCATTTTCGTCTCCGGGGCCCGGTAGGTTTTTAAGGCAAAACCAACCCGACCGTACTCCACCTGCGTCCAAACCTCGGGCGGAGTATGCCAAAAGATCCGTCTCATTAAGAGAAACGCAACGCGACTGACGGCGCGTCAATCGGACGTTCGTGGCTCAAGATATGAGCGTTTCCGCTCCGAAGGCCCGGTTGGTTTCGTGAACGAACCAACCCGGCCGAACTCAAAATTAACCGAAACCTTGAGTGCGATATACCGAAACGACCGTCTCGCTCCAAGGATCGCGTTGCCGCAGACGATTCGTCGTTCGGAGGTCCGAGGCTCAAGTTATGAGCCAAAAACCAAATCAGGTTCGAAACGGGGGGGTCCGGGTCCGGGCCGACCCGGCCCGACCCCCCCTGGGCGGCGCGGCGGCCGGCGGCGGCGGACGGTGGCGGCGGGCCGCGGCGGCGGGCGGCGGCGGCGGCGGGCCGCGGCGGCGGGCGGCGGCGGCGGCGGGCGGCGGCGGCGGCGGCGGCGGGCCGCGGTGGCGGCGGCGGGCGCCAGCGGGGAGGCCGCACGTGGGTGGCTGGCGGGGGGCTTGATTGCCCCCGGGGTTTCTTCAGGCGGCGCGGCTATGCCGCGCCGTTTTAATTAAAAACTCCCCCCCCCCCCCCCCCCGCTCGAGGGGGGGCTTGCTGGAACGAACCGGGGGGGCCGGCTGCCCCCCCTCCCTCTCTTCAAAGAACCGCCCCCACCACATGGTGGGGGGCTTGATTGGCAGAAACGGGGGGCTTTGCCCCCCACAAGAAAACCGCCCCCTCTTTAAGAGGGGGTTTCATGAAGTGGCCGGGGGATTAATTCCCCCGGTTTATTGGCATCCGGCCGGCCAGCTGGCCGGCCGGTTTTCTCCAACGGGACCGGAAAAATCCGATCCCCTCTTCGGCTTCCGACACCGGCGGCCCGGCCGCCGGTCTTTTCTTCCGCCGCGGCCCGGAACCGGCCGCGGTCTTCTCGTCTCGCCGCGGCCCGGAACCGGCCGCGGTCTCCTCGTCCCGCCGCGGCCCGGAACCGGCCGCGGCGTTCTTCATTCGGCGCGGTGCGACGGCACCGCGCCCCTTTCGCCGTGCCATGATTCCTTCCAACGCGGCGCGACGGCGTCGCGTTCTTGAAGATTCTCCTCGGCGAAGCGCGACGGCGTTGCGTAAAATATAAGCACGATCATCCGCGTGGTGCGACGGCACCACGCTACTTGCTTCCACCGCAAGAATTAAACAACAACGATGGAGGGGGGGGGGGGGTTCGGCCGTGTTCGTGCGGTCCGGCCCCCCTCACGTTAAGAAATAATAACGCAACTTAAATAAATTAAGCCACACGTTATACTTGCTGATCAAGAAAAGGAATAAGGAAACCAAAATGAAATCAATAACCCCTACCTTGGATTTAAGATTCGAAGATTCGGTTACACTCCGCGGAAGACGGCGTCGCGGAGGTCGGGTGTCGCGGTCGTCGTTCGTCAAATCCGTTGACGAAGAGTTATGCCCGAAGAGACACGTCGTTGGCGGATCTTCGTTTGCCGACGAAGAAGGTCTGAGAAGGAAGTGGCGTTCCCTCTTGTTGACACCGAGGACGAAGAAGAGAGGCGTCGTTCTTCGTCGGAGTTTGAGCGTTCTTCGTTCTTCGTCAGAGCTTGAAGATGAAGAGGAGCTCTCAAAAAGCTCTCAAGGGAATAAACAAACAACCCTTAATCAAATAAGATTACATCTTATTTTATTAACACATAACTCAAAAGAATTTCAAAGTTTTGAAATTCAAAAAGGGGGTTTAACTCCCTTAAATTAATTAAGTAACTCAAGTTATTAAAATAAGGAAGAGTTACATAATTAAGAGGGGGGTTTAGAGGGGTTAGGGAATTTGAAAAGAAAAAGGGGTTCGTGTGGGCCCCACCACACTTAATCCTCCCAAGGGAGGTTAAGTGGGTGTGGGTCCCACTTCCAACCTCCTTTGGTAGGTTTTTAATAAGTTAAAAATAAAATTTGTCTTACACAATTTTATTTAACTTAACTGAAAAACCCCAAAACTAACTTTCAACTCGCAACAAACGCAACTCCCGAAAAGGTCTCTTTAAGCGAATATCGGCGTTGCGAGTTCATCGGTGCCCTCAGATTTCAATTCCGAGCACCGGATCAAAAGTTAGAAATTCCCGCTCGTTCGTTCACTGAACGTACCCGAGCCAAACTTAGGAAATTAATTCCGGGCACTCCGGGCCTCGGAATCAGGTGCCGTCTGAAACCGCGCTCTTGTAAAATTCTAAAGAAATTTAAGAAAAAATTTCCCTTGAATTTTACGGGTCTTTACATTACTCCCACCTCAGGGCTTTACGTCCCCGTAAAGCTACATCAAAAACTAGGGAAACAAAAGAGGATACTGAGCACGCATCTGAGCCTCCCGCTCCCCTGTGCTCTCCTGGAGATTCCCGTGCCGCCATCTGCTGCGCACAAGAGGAATCGATCGTCCATGTAGGACCCGCTCCTGTCGATCCTCTATCTCCACCGGAACCTCCGTAAAAGTCGCCCCATTGTCAACGTCAAGCTCCCCATGGTCAAGGATGTGCGTTGGGTCGTGCACGTATCTCCTCAGCTGAGATACGTGGAAGACGTCGTGCACCCGGTGCAACTGAGGTGGTAGAGCCAGGCGATAAGCCACCTCGCCAACCCTGCTGAGGACTTGGAAGGGTCCGATGAAGCGCGGAGATATCTTGCCGCCTCGGCCAAATCTCCGAATACCACGTCGAGGTGAGACCCGCAAGAAAACGTGGTCGCCATCCTCGAACTCCAGTGGCCTCCGCCTCCTGTCAGCGTATGACTTCTGCCGGCTCTGTGCTGTCCTCATCCGCTCCTGGATGACATGGACCTCCTCTGACGTGGCCCGGACCATCTCTGGTTCCACAAGAGCTGCGAGATTTCTTCTTTGCCGATAAGAGAAACCTGGTCTCATCCCCTGGATGAACCACATTCTTTGCCTAAAACAGTCAATCCTAACATGGATGATACTAATCCATACCAAGGATGAAGTCGTAAGGCCTCGACGCTACTACTAAGAGATCCAACCGTTACTCTCGCCTCCAAGGGTTGAGTCACACTGTCGGCATCAATGTGTGGTAACTGGGTCTCCTCTAGTAGATGTCTCACAAGTGAGGGTCAAGTCAACAGTCAACTGGAACCTCTTAGTAACTTCACAAAAGAGGACAGGAAAGAAAACATCACAAAGGTATGCGTCTTTTATTATTTCAGCTCGTATTACAAGACGCTACACAAAAGCAACATCATCATGGAACTAGAAGTACAAGAAACGTATCCACTAGTTCCGCTCCTGTCCACCTGCTTCCAGAGCTCCAGCATTTGTCGCTGCCTCAACCTCGGTGGCTCCCTCCAAGCCTGCAGATCGAGGAGTCGGACAGTCACGTGCCAGGTGACCCTTTCCGCGGCATGAGTAACACAACCTGCTCCTTGCACGGTTAGCTCTGTTCCCACTCCGGGTGCCCTGCATCACTGGTCCTAAAACCCGAGATCGCCCATCTGCTGGTCTGGTCCTCCTGGACCTCCGCATCATCTGTCTACTGCCCACAGATGACTCGGCTTCTGATCGAAAAACACGCGTCAAAGGCAGAATCTCCTGTACACGCTCGGGGTGTAGAGATACTGGCACAAACTCCACCCTGAAGAAGGTCTCGAAGTCTTCCCATGCGAAGTTCATCTCATCGCGAAACTGAAACAAGTGGCTCCACCACCTACCTGCTGCTGCGTGTAGTAGGCTCGCAGCGAGGATCACCATGAGGTCTGCTGGTGTCCTCACTAGCCTAAACACTCGTACCACTGCCTCCAGCCAGTCCTCTGCAGCCTGGGGATCCGTCTCCCCGCGAAACCTGGGCGGTCGCTGGTGCTGAAACTCATGCAGTGCGCTGAGGCGACGTGCATCGTCAGCGGCTGCTGCTGGAAGCATCGGGGGCTCGGCGGGTAGAGCTACCGCCGGTGCCACTGCTGACAAAGGGCCCTGCACCGAGGCCTCGTCGCTCGGTGGGCCGTCGTCACGTTCGATTCTCGGAACCCTAGCTGGCTGTCGTCGTGGGGCCATCCTGAAAGAAACAACGTAACACGATCAAACGATTATACCTGGTGAGCTGACCTGGTTTGAGCTGTTTTAAGGGGGAAAAACTTTTGAAAACACACACGCAATCAGTGTTTTCGTGCACAAAGTCGGAAATCAGTTGTCAGGGTCCTGGTGTATGGATACGTCGGCCGCCCGCACCAACACTGGACTCCCTGGACTGAAAACCACACTCGGTACCCTTAACACTATCGCTTCACAGAAAGAAAAGATCAGAGTTATAAGTTCTGCGGTAGAACCGAACTCCTTTGATACCAATTTGTCACGACCCGCCCTCGGGGTCCGTGCCGTGACTACCCCAAGCCCGCCTTCCATAGGCCAGGGGCTGGCGACTAGCACCAAGGCGTAAATCCCAGAAAAGGGGAAGGCATTGCCTTTGTAAAAGAAAACAAGCACCACAGAGTACAAGCGGAAGTAAAACACTAAGTACACAAAGAAGAGCTGAAAAGTAAAAAGGGGCCGGAAATACAAGCCCAACTGTAAAGTACAACTCGAAAGGGAAAACAGCGACTGAAAAGTAATGCTGCTACGCTGAGATGTCCACTGGAAATCCCACCTGAAGGGTGGGTACAGATAGCTCCTCTGCTCCTCGGGTCCCGCCATCCGCTCCGAGTATGTTCCGCCCAGTGGTCCACCTCCGGGTACCGCCTCGTCGTATAGTCCACCTCTAGGTACCGTCCAGTCCTCGAACCTTCGGCTTCTGTCAGCACTGTCCGTCGTCTGCAACCAACACAACGAGGTGCGGGCATAGCCCGTGCAGGGGTGAGTATAACGATACTCAGTAGGGACCCCGAGACCCTCAAGGTCTCACTAAAACCAACAAGGATAAACACAAGAAGATCTCAACAGATAAACTCTACTTAGGTATATGCCCATACATATACCTAAGTTATCAAGTAACCCATCTCAATCATGAGGGAACACAAGGATTGTGAAAACGACGGTTAACCACTACTCGGGTATATGCCCATACATATACCAAAGTTAGCAAGTGACCCATCTCAATCATGAGGTAAACACAAGGTCAAAAGTCTCAGCTCAAACCAGGATTTTCATTATCGAAACCGTAACTGCTGAAGAGCTCCGTCTCTAGAGTGTACAGTGGTCCTGTCACGACTCCGAGGCTGCCGCTCACTAACCTAGGACTGCTGAAGTACTCCTCCTGTCGAGTACTGCGGGTTTGCGGCCAACTACCTGGCGCTCCGTCCGCTGAGGGTCTGTCGCCAAATACCGGGCGCTACCCAGATAGCCTACTGAGGTACTCCTCCTGTCGAGTACCGCGGGTCTGCTGCCAACTACCAGGCGCTCCGTCCGCCGTGGGTCTGCCGCCAAGTACCGGGCGCTCCGTCCACTGGGCTAGTCGACTCACTCCAAGTCGAGTCGGTCAAGCAGTCGTCAGGTCTCAGCCGGCTACACGGTCTTCGTACTCTGCACGCTCGTCTCCGGGAGGGTCCGCTCCACGAGCTACTGGTCGATACTCCAAGTATCACAAAGTCCCACGAAGAAGTGTCTCAAAGGTCCGTCTCGTCATAGGGGTCTCAACGCAACAGACGGTGCGTCGATCGGACGCCCGGTCTGTGACTTATTAGCCTTTTCGTCCTAGGGGGCCGGTTGGTTTCGAGTGCGAACCAATCCCGGCCGTATCTCAACTGTACCCCGAACTCCCATAGGGTATACTCAAAGGGACCGTTACTCAACGTAACCACCAACGCCGCTGACGGCTCGTCAAGCGGTCGTCCTGTCTGGAAGATATCAGCTTTCCCGTTCCAGGGGCCCGGTTGGATTTCGGGTACAATCCAACCCGGCCATACTCCGACTGTATCCAAAACTCGGGCGGAGTATGTCAAAAGTTCCGTCTCATCAAGTGGAAGTCAACGAAACAGACGGCGCGTCAATCGGACGCCCGGTCTGTGAGTTACTGGCATTTTCGTCTCCGGGGCCCGGTTGGTTTTTAAGGCAAAACCAACCCGACCGTACTCCACCTGCGTCCAAACCTCGGGCGGAGTATGCCAAAAGATCCGTCTCATTAAGAGAAACGCAACGCGACTGACGGCGCGTCAATCAGACGTTCGTGGCTCAAGATATGAGCGTTTCCGCTCCGAAGGCCCGGTTGGTTTCGTGAACGAACCAACCCGGCCGAACTCAAAATTAACCGAAACCTTGAGTGCGATATACCGAAACGACCGTCTCGCTCCAAGGATCGCGTTGCCGCAGACGATTCGTCGTTCGGAGGTCCGAGGCTCATGTTATGAGCCAAAAACCAAATCAGGTTCGAAACGGGGGGGTCCGGGTCCGGGCCGACCCGGCCCGACCCCCCCTGGGCGGCGGCGGCGGGCCGCGGCGGCGGCGGCGGCGGGACGCGGTGGCGGCGGCTGGCGCCAGCGGGGAGGCCGCACGTGGGTGGCTGGCGGGGGGCTTGATTGCCCCCGCGGTTTCTTCAGGCGGCGCGGCTATGCCGCGCCGTTTCAATTAAAAACTCCCCCCCCCCCCGCTCGAGGGGGGGCTTGCTGGAACGAACCGGGGGGGCCGGCTGCCCCCCCCTCCCTCTCTTCAAAGAACCGCCCCCACCACATGGTGGGGGGCTTGATTGGCAGAAACGGGGGGCTTTGCCCCCCACAAGAAAACCGCCCCCTCTTTAAGAGGGGGTTTCATGAAGTGGCCGGGGGATTAATTCCCCCGGTTTATTGGCATCCGGCCGGCCAGCTGGCCGGCCGGTTTTCTCCAACGGGACCGGAAAAATCCGGTCCCCTCTTCGGCTTCCGACACCGGCGGCCCGGCCGCCGGTCTTTTCTTCCGCCGCGGCCCGGAACCGGCCGCGGTCTTCTCGTCTCGCCGCGGCCCGGAACCGGCCGCGGTCTCCTCGTCCCGCCGCGGCCCGGAACCGGCCGCGGCGTTCGTCATTCGGCGCGGTGCGACGGCACCGCGCCCCTTTCGCCGTGCCATGATTCCTTCCAACGCGGCGCGACGGCGTCACGTTCTTGAAGATTCTCCTCGGCGAAGCGCGACGGCGTTGCGTAAAATATAAGCACGATCATCTGCGTGGTGCGACGACACCACGCTACTTGCTTCCACCGCAAGAATTAAACAACAACGATGGAGGGGGGGGGGGGTCGGCCGTGTTCGTGCGGTCCGGCCCCCCTCACGTTAAGAAATAATAACGCAACTTAAATAAATTAAGCCACACGTTATACTTGCTGATCAAGAAAAGGAATAAGGAAACCAAAATGAAATCAATAACCCCTACCTTGGGTTTAAGATTCGAAGATTCGGTTACACTCCGCGGAAGACGGCGTCGCGGAGGTCGGGTGTCGCGGTCGTCGTTCGTCAAATCCGTTGACGAAGAGTTATGCCCGAAGAGACACGTCGTTGGCGGATCTTCGTTTGCCGACGAAGAAGGTCTGAGAAGGAAGCGGCGTTCCCTCTTGTTGACACCGAGGACGAAGAAGAGAGGCGTCGTTCTTCGTCGGAGTTTGAGCGTTCTTCGTTCTTCGTCAGAGCTTGAAGATGAAGAGGAGCTCTCAAAAAGCTCTCAAGGGAATAAACAAACAACCCTTAATCAAATAAGATTACATCTTATTTTATTAACACATAACTCAAAAGAATTTCAAAGTTTTGAAATTCAAAAAGGGGGTTTAACTCCCTTAAATTAACTAAGTAACTCAAGTTATTAAAATAAGGAAGAGTTACATAATTAAGAGGGGGTTTAGAGGGGTTAGGGAATTTGAAAAGAAAAAGGGGTTCGTGTGGGCCCCACCACACTTAATCCTCCCAAGGGAGGTTAAGTGGGTGTGGGTCCCACTTCCAACCTCCTTTGGTAGGTTTTTAATAAGTTAAAAATAAAATTTGTCTTACACAATTTTATTTAACTTAACTGAAAAACCCCAAAACTAACTTTCAACTCGCAACAAACGCAACTCCCGAAAAGGTCTCTTTAAGAGAATATCGGCGTTGCGAGTTCATCGGTGCCCTCGGATTTCAATTCCGAGCACTGGATCAAAAGTTAGAAATTCCCGCTCGTTCGTTCACTGAACGTACCCGAGCCAAACTTCGGAAATTAATTCCGGGCACTCCGGGCCTCGGAATCAGGTGCCGTCTGAAACCGCGCTCTTGTAAAATTCTAAAGAAATTTAAGAAAAAATTTCCCTTGAATTTTACGGGTCTTTACAAATTTTATATATCTATATAAAAGTTCATGTATGCTTGACATAAAACTTGAACCAAAATGCTTCATGGATTTATTTTTAAACATGTAAAAATTAATTATGTGTGAATATAGGTTGATAATATTATCTATTTATTGAATTAAAATTAGATAATATAAATTATATATTTATATTATATCTATCATTATATGAATCCATTAGAATGAGATTTGGAAATAAGCATCACATTGTAGATGACATGTTCTGTTTCTGTGTACGAGTGAGGTTTTCTATTAATCATTACATAAAATGAGTAAAAAAAAGATGTAAAATTCATAATAATATATCCCAATGAGCCTGTGTTATTTTTCCTAAATGATTCTAGCGAGTATCATCAACATGAGGTTGTCCATGTGTCTTCCTCAGTGCATATCCATTGAACAACACGCCTTTGTGAGGGGCAGATCAATATAGGGGGCGATCCCTCTCGATTAAGAGATGTTCAAGGACATGAATAAAAATTCCAGTGGATCCAAAATGGTCATGAAACTAGACATGAGAAAGGAGTATGATAGATTGGAATGTGGATTTATCAACAGGGTCCTGTTATGCATGGGGATATCTCCAAAGGAATCATACCTTATTTTCAGATGACTTTGCTCTATGTGGATGGATGTATCTTCTATGGAGAAAATACAAGGATTATTCATGGCTACCCGAGACTTATGGCAAGGTGAAATGATTTCCACGATTATTTTCATTTTTATGCAGGACACTCTTAGTAGGTTTCTGACCAGAGGAATTTCTAATGGATGTATAAATTCTTTCCAGAGGAAAAGAAAACACCCTTACATCTCTCACGTGATATTTGTGGATGACATGATTATTTTCATGAATGCAAGGAGGAGGTCTGTGCATGCCATTAGGAGGATTCTGGAGGAGTACTTCTACTGGAGTTGGCAGTTGATTAACCATTCCAAAAGTAACTTATACATTTCCAAAAAATAAACGGTGAGTCGGACTGATAACATATGTTGTCGAATGGACATTCAGGAAGGATCTCTTCCAATGGAGTATCTAGGATCTTTAATTTTTTCTGGAATAATGAAAGTTTGGGACTATGATCAGTTGGTGAGAAGGATCACTGGCTGTGTTATTAATTGGAAAAACCACATTCTTTATTTTGGGGGGCGTATCGCCCTCATCAATAGCTTTCTAGATACAATACCATTGCATGCATTGGCCTCCAATTTAGTTCCAAAAGGGGTTATTAGAGCCATATATAAGATCCTACCAGGTTTCCTCTAGGATTCTCTTGGGGAAGTGAAGAGGCAATGGGTCTCTTGGGAAAGAATGGATCAGCCAATCCATAAGGGGGGAGAATTAATATAACAAACGTCGAGGAAACGGTGCAATGAATTCGTACCAAGTTTTCATGGGAGATCATGGAGTATCAGAACCTCTGTGGGAAGATCATGAAACAAAAAATCAAACAATTTTACTGAAAATGAAAGCGTCCAAGGATCCACCTTCTATAAGATGATATGTCCACTGGTGTCAATCCTTCACCAGCATTCCTACTAGATTATAGGAGATGGAAACATTCTATTCTAGAATAATATCTGGGAAAGATCCGTTCTTGGCTTCCTGGTCTATTAGTTACCCACGATTACCTTCATAGTGGTGAGCTCGCATCCAGAATTTGTTACAGATGTACTATACACGGAATAAATTGATTTATGATTAAATATTTATCATCTTAGTTCCAGAAAAGTTTGTGTTTACCCGGTCACATTCTAGGAAGTTCACCGCAAATGACTTTCGTTGGATTTCAATCCCCCAGGCTCAACAAGACATGAAGTTCAACCTAACATGGTCAAAAAGATATTATCCCAATAAAACATTCATGTCTGGAGAGTTAGGAACTCAGCGATCCCTTCCAACGAGAGAATCATGAAAAGGGGAATCAGTCTCACCTCCTAGTGCGAGTAATGTAGAAACAAAATAGAGGAGACCACCAATAATATATTTTTTGAAGGATAATGGGAAATGGTTGTCTGGAAGTTTTTTGGTGTATCTACAGTAGTACCCTCTAATGAGGTTGGAGGGTTAGAGTTCCTTGAGAAATGGTTCCAAGGAACACTGGATAAAGGCCTAGATAAAATGGTGTGTTTGGCGATACACAATGCTGGATGATGGCGTCTCTGGAAAGAACATAACAAAGCCAGATATGAGGGGTGGAAATAATCTGGGAGGTCCATCATAGTGAAAAATAAATTCCACCTCATGGATATGGTAACCCTTCTCAAGGGATTGCGGGGAAGCTCCATCCCTTTAGATATTGCAGGTTTTCCCTAAGCAGGTTATTCCTAGGGTGGGTATACAAGGGCATTGGGAGGAAAGAACCCATCAATTAGAATATTTAGAGCTTAACACTAATTGATCATGCAATTTATGTTTCATGAGAGGTGGAGGTGTGGTTCTTAATTCAGAAGGGGGTGCGCTCTTTGATTTAATGGCTCACTTTGGTAATAGATCTGCACATGAAGCGGAGGCCAAATCGCTTCTTACTAGGCTCAACTTGTGTAATCATAAAAACAATGACACATCCCATGTGGAGACGGACTCAGAGATCATCCATGACTCCCTACTGGATAGCAGTTCCATCCCTTTTTCAGTCAAGTAAATAATTAGGAAATTTAAGGAACTCTTGAAGAGTATCATTCAAGTTACACACACATGGAGAGAGGGGAATAATTTCACAGATTATCTAGCTTCCCTTTCCTTCCATGGCTCCAATGTCACCAGCCTATCCAATGCCACTTCCTTGAAACCTGAGGAGGAGAACTTAATTTGTAGTGTTTCCCTAGGACTCCATTACTATAGACCTCACTAGTCCTGGTGCTGCATGCTCTCAGATCAATCAATTTCATTTATTTTCTCTTGAATAATTATTTAACAATGATGATGATGATACATAATATTTTATTTTTATACTATTGTTTCTAATGAATTTATATTATGATGGTTATAAAATATTTATATTATGTATGATAATAAATAGTCATTTAATAATTAAATTAATATTTATGCATCATCCTTGGATAACTTATTTTTATGTACCCCAAAATCCTTATTAGATTGATATTTGGTTGAGACCATGAGATCTATAGAGTGGTTTGGGCTGTTGGTAAATCATTTTAGTACAGAATGGTTGTAATATAGTTATTAATGTTTTATTAAAAATGATGATATGAGCCAATCTATGATAATTGAAAGAAGTGACACCATTAATAATATTATTAATTTTAAAATTTAATAAAAATATCTCATATAAATTTAACAAAATTAATTCAAATTTAAATGATATCATGTAAAACTGTAAAATTCACTAATAAAATAAATTTTTTAAAACTTTTGGTGATATTTTTAAAAATATCTATTTGTTTTTACAATCATAAACAATGCTTTTACATTTTCAATTTCAGAAATTTATTAACATGGAAACTGTTCATATTGACAAAAAAATGATATAAACCTCGTTACCAAATTAGAAAAGTTTTATCCGTAACATGTAATAAATTTTATATGAATAATATTTTATAAGTGGATAAAATTAATTTATTATAAATAAACAATATAAAAAGATAAATCATAATTAGAAAAATTTCATATTGAGAAGATAAATGTTTTTAACCCGAAAATAAGGAATCATATTAATAATAATACAAAAAATTTGATTATTTAAAATTATAGAATAATAATTTGACCCTGAAATCCGAAAAAAATTCTTTTGAAAACTATAGTAAAGTTAAATTAAAAAAAATTAATAATAAAATTAAATTTATTTCCAATATTATAAACAATATTTATGAGGAAATTAATATAGTTAAATGAAATATATTAAATATATATATTTTCAGAAATAAATATTCTGAAACATCCATGTAATTATTTTATCATTATAATATATTAAAAAATAAATTATTTTTAAAATCTATATTTATTACCACTCACCCAAAATCGAAATATTTCAGGAAAATTAAAAATATTTTTCGTATTAAAATTATGATATAATTATGTAAAATTTGAATGTAATTTTAAATAATTAATTTATATGATTAAAATATTTTAATTTTAATTAATCTTTGTAATATAGTGAACAATTATTTTAATAAATAAGACTATTTATTCACCAATTGAAATATGAAACCATTAAATGAATACATATACATCATAAATTTGATTTATTTCAATAATTACCTAGGTTTTAAGATAATTAATCAAATATTTATAAATATTATGATTTATTTATATACATAAATATCTATTCATTACACTAAAAACATAATCAGTTAATTTATTATTGATAAGAAATGTAACACATCATCATCTACGTGACCAATAATATCACTCTTTTGATTGATTCTATATAAACATTAAAATATATCAATATGTGTCCAAATAAAATATATCACATCCAATCCATACCATCCTGACTGGGTTGAAGGCCTTATATTTTTATTCATTTTTGGATAATCCCCATTTTAAGTGTTTCAAGGGACCCTTATAAGTCATGTAGTCTTAGAGACACATTACATGACTTGATGGTCTTAGAGGCACAAGACCATCACAATCCCAGACTTATGACTACTTGAAACTGCCCCTCCCAAACATCTATATCCATTTGGAGAGCTCCCAAAATTTGTATGGATGTTCGGTTAGTTGTATCATATAGTGATTAATAGGCCTTGTGGCGATGGCTATAGGAGTACACTTTCATTCGTCCAAATCTGATATCTCTTCTATGGTGAATGCTACCTTCATTGAATCCAAATGTAGACCCAGATCCTTGTAGAGACTCTCCAGCAACTTCTTTATATTAAATTACCCCTATGTGGTGAGGTGTCACAAAGGACACGAGGTTTCTCAAAGGCCTAAGGGAAGCCCTGAAATATAGAATTTCCTAAATGCGTTAAGGACTTTTAGGACCACACCAGTGTCCTAAAGGATAAATTAGATGAATAGTTTGTACTACTAATGTATAGATAAATTCCTACTTTTGTCCCTTTTATAGTATCTACTACAGTACCTACTATAGTATCTACTACAGTACCTACTATAGTATCTACTACATTACTGCTACTGTAAGCCGAAAATATGCCACCATTAGTATTTGATCCTAGGTCTCATTGATACCATTCAAGAGCCTCTACCACTCTAGTATAGTCTTGTTGGAAATCACTATCAATCCATTAAAATAAAAATGATGGTTTATAATAATATTTTAGTATATATTTGTCATTAATAAGTCTATCTGTGTAATTTTATTTGTAATAAATAAATTTTATATAATAATTTTCCATCATTTTTATGCAAATCCATGTATTTATCAATTTGTTCTCATATTCTATGTCATTTGATTAAATTGATATGTACCCCATAAAAATGAATTTATAATTTTCAAATATTTATATATATACAATGAGACATTCATAGATAACTAATGTTAAATTATAACTCATTATAAGTTTATTATTATATATATATAATAAGGATTATTGACTATAATCATATAATTTATCTCCCTAAATGAGTACACTATATTTTTATTCATCCTGGTAAATATAAATTCTTGAATAAATCCAATAACCATCTTCCATAATCATTATTTAATTTATGAGAAACACATGAATGAAATATCATTGAAAACAATATATTTAAATCATTTAAACTAGTACAACATTCATGATTGTGTTGAAAATTCCTTAAAAAGTTTTTATTTCAATATGGTTTTCTCTTGAATGATTTTTTTTGAAAACAATATATTTTAATATATCTTCTTTTCCTAAAAAACAATTTCATTTAGTTGTGACTATTATATAGACTATTCATAGTGGTTTCATATATTTTATATAAATTGGTATCCATTTCATGTATAGGAAACCTTATTTTTTTATCATTATACATATGTGAAATTTCTTTTTTAACAAATATTTATCATAAAAAATGAATTTCTTTGTCTTTTATTTACTTAAGTATTAATTTAAAATGGTAATAGTGCATTATCATGAAATCTCATGAACTATGTATATAATTCTTATAGTGTAAATATTGCATCATAAATTTTTTTTTCAGACACACCATTTTAAAAATTTAAGGATAAATTAATCATATTTTTTATATCATGTATTCTTTCAACAAAACCAATAATAAAATTTGTTTTTGGGATTTATTTTATTCTATGTATCCCCATCATGATTATATAAAATGAAATAATTGTGTCACATTTTCAATTATAAATAGTGTATAATTTTATCTAAAAATAGAATCATATAATTATTTTTGAGTTATAATAAGTATAAATCTTTTTAGGTGTGTCTTAAATAGAATACTCATTTTATAAATACATAATGAAATGTTTATTTTTTCCATTTGGATTTTCATGAATTTTTTTTATTCCTTCTTGAATTTAATTTTTAACATGCATTTTTAATTTGATGAATTATTGTTTCAATATGTTGTAACTTTTTATTTATTTTTTAAATAATATTTTACATGATTTATAATTAGTTAATTATAATTAAGAGTTAACATTAATACATATACAACACTATAATTTTGTAATAGATTTTATTGAGATTGGATTTATTTTTTTTCCTTGAGTGACATATTTTGAAATTAATCAACAGCCTTATGGTATAACATTTCACTAATCCATTTATTTCAATCAAATATTTATCCTCATGATTTATTTACAATCCCACCATATTAAAAAAAATTATCTTTTTTTTTGAAAAAATCATTTTATTGATATTATTTTTTGGGTAAAATCTTATAAAATTCTAACAATCCACATATTATATGTAGTTTAATTTCTAATTATTTAAACAATGGATTAATTTTTTGATTTGAATATAATATATTTTTATAATAAAATGATATTACTCTCTTTACTTTATAGGTATAGGTGGTTATATAACACTCATTCTAAAAATTATAAATGACAAAAACACTTCACATTGTTAATTTTTAAGATCCAACATTAATATAATTTATAATATTTAATTCGAGTTCCATTAATGGAGACTTCATGTTTATATTATTTCACTCTTTTGATCTATCATTAATATAACATCACAGTGTTTTCACATATACTATACATCCTTTTCATTCTTATTTTGTGGATCATTATTTTATTGTAATGATATGTAGTTTTTTTGAATCATATTGGTTGTTATCACCTATTGATAATTATTCACATAAATTAGAAACAATTTTTGTATCATAATTCATTGATATTTTCCTCTGGAACCTTTGTGGATTTATCATTCACTCAAATTCCATCATGAAATTACTTTTCATTTTTCAATTTTTTATGTTTGATATTGTAAGATCATTTCACTTCAATTTTTTGTGAGATTCAAATACATAAAGTAAATCTAGGATAACACTTCTTCTATCCTCTCAGATTATAAAGTAATTATGATGATATCCCCGACCTTGTCATTGAAATAGTTATTAAAAATTTATTCTTTAAAGAATGTTTTTTTGGGTTTTCAATAATGGAGTATTTAAATAAACCACGGATTTGATGAAAAAATTGTTTTCCCCACATGAATCAGGTTTTTCCGTGGGGAATTAAAGGACTGATATTTTAGATGCCTCATCATCCGGAATTAATAGTGATTTAATATTTGTTGTATTATTCCTTCTCATTCCACAAGTACACTAGGTATCTAGTATCCATGTTGTATAAAATTACTTTATGATTAAAAAATATGATTATTGAGATTATTTTCCATTTAAAATTACTCTATCTGAGAAATAACCTCATTTTTGTTGTTGTCAGGAATCTTCTATTCATCAATGTCTTTGAATGTGTAACATCATTATTTTATTTTATATTGAATTAAGATACTTTTTTAAATATTAATTTCATTAATTTTTTTAGAATTTTAAAAAACCCAAATCATTATATTGTGAGGTAAATTATAGATATAAGCATTTGTATCCATATGAATATCTAGACCATGTGGTATTTTATAGATACACATCGGTGATACATTGTGTAAATCATTTTTACCAATATAAAGTTCTCTAATTATCCTAATTATTGAAAAAGAGAGTTGAACTATGTATTGTATCTCATAAATAACCTTATTTCACAAATGATATATAGAAACATCAACTAATAAATAATTGTGATATTTATAAGGATAACTCAAAATGTGTGAGTGAGCCCATGGTTTACGATGTTTATTGTCGTACACAAAAAAAATTTATTTTCACAATTCAACCTAGGGAATGGGAATAAACTTTTATCCTAGGATTCAACAAATAACTACCCATGAACTAACTCACAATACTACAAGAATGGTGTTTTCTATATAAATGAACAAATTAAAAATAAAATTATTAAAAAAAATTCATGCTGAAATAGTATTAAGAATGCTCTGTCCTCCTCTATGACAAAATATACTTTTTCATATTCTTCAATTAAATTAATATATTTTGTTCTTCCGATCTCCCAAACATCATTCAAAATGATTATTTTGACAAATAGATCATAAGAATACATGTTTTCTTAATCCTCAATAGTCATTTTCAAAATACATTAAGTACTGAAGAATGATAATCTATTTCATTGTTTCTTCTTCTTATGTGACACATATCAATAATCAGTACGGAAATACCTCAATATTTTAATCAAGGTTTCTCAGATATATATAAGTTATCGACCAACAACATCTCATACTAGTAACTATATATATTATTAATCATCTTGTTTACATCATTATAAAATAATTTATCATATATTATGTGGATATATTCTATATTACATAGATTAAAATTTCATGTTTATAAGAAAGGTGATATTACCTTTCTATAATTATTAAATACACCAATTTGTATCTTTACAAATAGTATCTACAGTTATTTTTAATCCCTAGAATCGGAACAGGAAAAAGGCTTCTCGAATATTATCTGTCATTTTTACAAAAATATTTAATTTTTTATGTATCATACCTATATTAAAACATATAAAATTACTAAACCATTATTTCCATGTTTATATTTAGATTCACTAATAATTTATGTGAAATGTTTTATCTCACAAAATAGTTGTATACAAGAAATATCATAACCAAATCAACATGAATCATAAAATATTCATCATGAATAATGATAATTCAGTCATGAGTATAATCAAATAATTATTTGTTTTAATCTTATATTCCATAAGACATTTTGTATATATAATCATAAGTAACCTTGATATATATAATTTTTTCTATTAAAAAAATTAAGATAGTATATTACAAATAATATGAGTTACTCATTTGTATTGCATGGAATCTAAAAAATACTCTAACTAATACTAAAAAGTAATCATATATAACAAGTGAATCAATATATTTAGTCATATGTATCTATTGATTATTATTAAATATTCAATGAGAATAGTGTGCATACAATTGTTTAAACATAAGTTGACAACAAGATATAAATATACTTTTCCACATCAATATCTAAGAGATTATATACATTAACATTGATATTTTATGTTTTCTATTCGGTATTTTATTTTAACTCCATTTATATATAAAATTACTGATACCAAATCATAAAAATAAATTCACATAATTCCTAATCTTCATAAAATCATTTTTATATATATAAAAAGTATTCCCCAAGAATGTATTGTATAAATTAACTATATAGACTGTATTAGTGTTCTAATACAAGCATAACTATATCAGTAGATATTAAAACATATCCAATACATTAGTAAAATAAAAATACTATATACATTTTGAAAATCATCTCATTTATTTTATTGATAAGTCAAAAATATTTCCATAATTGATTATATATATAATTAGGAAAAAATTTATCAACCCATCAATGATGAGATCTTTATTTAAATTTCAATCACATTTATTAACTACATGGATGGATAAAAAGTTAATTAACTTAATTATTAGTGGTAACACCTTACATATATATTTCACATGATCATCATCTTATTGAAAACATTTTGTCATCAAAACATACACAGTCCATAAAAGATCTAGGAACTATCTCAATTTAATGGCCTAATTAATTATTATCTATTATTTTTGGGGAATATTGATATAATTACTTATTGATAATGAATAAAAAATAATCCCTAAACAAAGGAATAATATGACATTTTAGATTTTTAATAAACAATGATAATTATAATGAATTTTAATTTCTACACATGAGATTTATTTCATCTCCTCCTTTTTTAAAATAAATAAATAAAATTGATTATGAGAATTTCAATTATTATATTAATAAAATATATATTTACTTTAGAAACACACATTTTTCATAGAAGTGTTATCAATAAACATACCATATTTTATCACCACAACTTTTTATTAATCAATTACTACATTGATTTCATTTCATGGTAAAATAAATGTCACAAACTAGATATATGAATTAGTTCATTAAAATAAACAGTTAAAAAATATGAAAATCATACTTCACTAATGAAAAAATATATCTCAGTCTAGATTTCTTATCATTACCAAATATCATTAAATATTTCAATAGTACCATAATTTCTAACCCTATATGAGTATAATACATTATTTGATTCATACAGATGGTTTTTTATATAGATAAAATAAATTAATGATTTCCTATAATCATTAATTAGAAACATATGAGGCTTTTAATGTATTAATTAATGATAAAAATATACTTTGTTGTAATAAAATGATATAATTCAAAACTGTTCTACCCTTAAGGGATTACCCATAATTCCATGCATAAAATCATAACATTAATGGATATAAGGTGGTTTCCCCTAGTAATGGTATTGGTAATTTTTTAATTCAAAAAATAATATCATTTACTACTATCTCTAATTTTTAATAAACACTTCATCCTTTCTGGAAATATTTTCAAGATAGTATTTTCCATAGATATTATTTCCTTTTTATTTTTTCATCATTCCCCTTTTGTAGATGTTACTTTTTGTAAATAGCATTTATAGTAGATGAAATATATACTTATTTAATTATTTATTTAGAATTTCAATCTTTTTTGGAAACATAAAAAATAAGTCATTGGAATATCATTATCCATGGATGGACAACCAGTATAGATTTCAGAAATATCATGGGTCACCTATATTTGAAATCATAAATAATAAAATAATATTTTTATCTATTCCATTCCTTTCATATATTATACAAATTCATTTATTTATTCCATAGACTTATTATCTTTATTTTATCTTTATATTTATACTATAAAATTGAAAAAATAAGGTTTTTTCAATATTTAATTTTGTATAAATTTTTCTAAATATAGTAGAATCTTCTATAATTTGCTGTAAAATCATTTCCGAATTTTTTTTATTTCTTTTTAATTTATAAAAATTAATTAATAGAGAACTCTCTTTTTAAATATTCTATTTTTTATTTGATTTTTAAAATATTAAATAAATTGAATTTCAAATATGGTGGAATTATTTTATCCATCATTCATTTTAACATTGTATACATTTAGTTAAATTTCCATAGAGACATTATAATATTCGTAATCATTAACTTGAAATTTAATTTTAGCCTTTTTTATATAAAAACTCTTAACTCAGTATTGGATCCCCTTTATGTATGATTTAATTATATTATATTATTTGACATAAAATTTCAATAATTAATAGTATTAAACACAAATATTTCAAACATCCAACAAATAAATATAACTCTTGATGTTTTCCATTAATTATTAATATGGTCAATATTATAAAAAATGTTATTTTTTTGTGAAAACACATTCAATTGTCGAATATTTTAGATATTTTTAAATTTTTCTAATATAAAGTAATCAATATATATTTTTTAGTGATGAACTACTGAGATTACACTAGTTAAATAAAAAACTTGTATGGATTGAGTTACCTTTTCCTTCAGCCAATAATTAGTTATTTATTTAATGATTTTAAATATTTATCCTCATAGATAGAGGTATAATAGAACCTTGATCCTCCATTGAAATTTTTATAGAATAATCTCTTTCCACGTCTAATTGTGGGGATTTAGATTGAAAAATTCAATATTTTTAAATTCAATATACACATTAAGAATCTACATCTATATATTAATTTTTATATACTCATATTTAATTATATTCTAGATGTAATTGTTTTTTATATTCTCAACATCTAAATTTTTCTCATTATGAACATTATTGGTTTATTAAAAAAAATCCCAAATAGTTTTTTTATTTCATAATTTTCCTCTTATTTATTATTATAAACAATAATTACATACATTAATTTTATTTCTAATGCATATATCTAGTACTCATGTTCAAATTATGAAATATCATTCTTTTGAACTTTGTTAATAAATTCCATTTCAATTTTGAAGTGTCATTATCAAATATTTTTCTAGGATCTTTTATAAACAATTTTTAATTTTTTTCTACCTATTATTGATATTAATACATGTATATCCATATTACTCATAGATAATTTTTCAGGTCATATTAGCACCATATTAAAAAATGTTACATTTCCAAAAATAAAATTTGCATCTTCTTCGATGAGAATATGAGTGGTATTTTTTATGAAAAAGTATATATATCATATTTTCATTCCATGTAGACAGGAACAAAGATATTTGTTCCTGGTTTATCATGTGGAAAATATTTGAAAAAGATATAACCTCTATATCACGTATGATCGTTGAATAAAAGAGATAATATTTTTTTATGTACCTTCTCTATTGTGGATATTTCAACCAATTAAACCCGTATCAATTATAGAACATATTGACATAAGATTAAATCATCTATTAAATATTATTTCAACCAAATTATGTTACAACATAAATGTTTAATACTTAAATTTTTATTCCACTCTATTCTTCCAATTCATTTATGCATTGGATGGAACAACATCCTTATATTCACTACTAAGGAACTCATGAACCTCTTAAAATCTAAACATCCTGATGTCTTCTGATTGTGGAAGTAAATTAATAAAATCCATAAAAAGATAATCCATTAGTTAGTGAAATAATGTATTTTGATACGATGTTTTCATCATTAAGAATCATTATTTACATACCAAGAGTGATGAAGTTGTTAAATTAGTGTGGGACACATTTCAAAAATTTAATCTTCATTAATTTTCTATATTACTATAAAATTATAGGGATAAAAATCTCTCAGTTTGAATTCAGTTTAGAACCAAAATATTTACACATAATTATATATATATAATCAAATAAAATAAAAAAAATTATTTTTATGTATCACTAAAAAATATAGAAGGTGATAGTTGTCTGATGGCCGATATTGTCTCACGGATAATTGGATAATTTTTTTTATCATGAATCAACTAAGAGAATATAAATAACCACAAACAATATGTTTGTACAAAAATATTACATGAAAACCAATTTTTTGTATCATAGTAAAATATAATGAGAAATAATATCACTATTTTTTACATAATTATTTTTTAAAATAAAAACTATGGTCAATTGGTTTTTTAACACCCAAAATTATGCTTTAAAAAGATAAATATATAGTAAAATATCTATTTAAATGTTACCATTTTTACCATGCTATATAAATGGTAGGTATGAAGAGTGATATATGCAATATAAAAAATATATATAAATGTTTTATAAAATAAAATCTTATTTATTATTACAAACTAAACTTGTAACCAATTTTAAATAAATTAATTTTATAATGAACAAATATGTCATATTCTAGATTTATTTAAATTATTTTTGTATGAAGAAAAGATAATTTATCTCAACAAAGTTTTTTAAATGTATTTGTAAATTAAAATTTCATTTTTGAAATTGTCATGTCAAAATAATTATAAAGTGATTTTTTATTAAAAACATTAACATATTGTATCTTTATTAAATAGAGAGAAATGTTAATTCTTGTTTTAAACAAAATTTTATTTATTGAAATTAAATATGATTATTTATAATGTATGGAAATAAATTTAAAATTAGTCTAATTAAATTATCTGTAATAAATATAGGTAATTAGAATATGGTAAATGAAAGATTTTTGTAAAAACAAATTTTATAGTTATGAAAACATGTTTTCTTAAATATTTTTTTATAGGATTAATTTTAAATTAAGCTAATAAACATTGATAAATTTAATATGATAAAACGAAATCAATATTTAGAGATATATTTTAAATATTTGTTAATTATTTCATTTTTATTTTATTAATAATGGATACAAATAATATAAAAAAATTTCCACCATGGTTATGGTTAAATGTGAGTTATTGTGGGTTTAACAGAGATATATGTCTATGTTTTCCAATTAAACATGCATAAATAAAATTTTCTATCCATATATGAAACTCATCCTGTCTAAACTATGATTTTTTTTAAAATGGAATCATTTTCATTTAAAGTATTATTATATTTAAATAGTTTTTGAAATCCCTCATGTATCCTATCACATACTTATAAAAGGAAATCCCTATTTTCAGTAATATAAAAAATTTGGACAAATCTAGCTATTATAAAACCAAAACAACTTCTACAACATAGGTATTGTTAAAATAAATAATTTTAATAAATATATCAATTATCGATTAATATTCATTACGAAACTTTATGGAACTTTTTCGTCAAAAAGGAAAACGATTTTTATTATAATTTGGTAATAATATATTTTATAGTTTTATTAACTCTATTTGTATCCAAGTAATATAATTTTTATTTGAAAAAAATTAGTTTTTCAGGTCAACTTTACGATATTATTAACAATTCATAATTCTATAAAAAGAATTATTTTTAACTGAATAGTGAATATTATTTATATTTATGGATTTTATTAATGTAAAAAATTAAAAAAAATATAAGGAATAGATATTAAATTTTACTAGATATTTCTTATTACAAAATATAAATTGTAAATAGTTTTATTACATGAATTTGGAATAATAATATTTTAAAAAATCAGAAGCTATTTTTTTTGAAAAACTCCTTTTCATCGCAATTTTCATGTTAGACATTTAAATAAATATACACTACTCATATAAAATGTATATAGTGAAATTGATTCCAAAATTAGATTTATGATGTAATTTTTTTTTAAACAAGTGCCTTTTCTTGTTTTTCATTATTAATAACAACCATTTTAATTAGTTTTCACATGAGTTAGGGAAGATCAAGTAATTAAGGTTATCGAGAATATGATAATGACTAATGATAACCCAACAAATTTACATTATTTAATTATATGAGTCTAATATTACCACAATCATCCAAAATTATAAAATTTGTTTATATGTTTCCAATTTAATTAGAATTTAAGATTTATTTTATTTTATTTTAATTTAATGGTATAAATGTTACTAATTTCATTTTATGGATATTAAATTTTGTTAAAGGGATGAATAAAAAAAATTAGTAATAAAACCTTATTTTATAGATATATAATTTTTGTTATCTTTTTTATTTTTGATAATATTAATGTATAATATTATTACATTAAATTATTACCCAATACAAAATCACACTTTATTTTATTAATGGAAAAATAAAATAAATGATTTTAATAATAGTAAAATTAATTCCATTTAAATGAATAATTGTGTTCAATGATTTTTTATATAAAAATAATATAATTTTTATATAATAAATAAATATATTCTAACTTCTTTTTCCTTATGTTTTTTTAAATGTCATATTATATGAACAGTTAAAATTTTACATTAATGAAATTTTATAACAAATAATGTATTATTAATTGATTTACATTTTTAAAATAATTTTCATCTACCATGTGAGTGGAATATATATGAGATGTTAATATATGGTCCATTTACGCATTAATGTTTATTTTAATGTTTCCTTTTGGACTTATTAATATATATAAAAATTGATATCATCGTAAGATCCAAAAGGGAAAACCAAGGGTTAAGAAAATAAATCATGGTGAAAGCATATTATTAACCATACAAAATTTTATTGAATGAGGTTATTTAGAACCTACCTCATATTATATTTTATTTAAATCATTTTGGTTATTTTTGGGCATTATTTTTAATTTATAATAAATTAATGTTTTCATAAATTCCAAGAGTTACACTCCACCGACATGTATTAGGGAACCTCTTCTCCACTTTTTAAACAGTTAAACTGTATTTTTGAATGTTAAATCTAGGACAAAATTAAAAACAAAAATCTATAACACTGACATAGAGTGGTAATGGTTATCATGAAATTGTCCAAAGAAATATTTTTATCTGAACACTAATAGGTAATCCAGAAAATCATAATAGTTCATAAAGAAGATTTTTTTTGTTTTCTTCCTCATAAGAATTATCTTTAACCATGATAAAATAATACTGTAAGTATATTACATATACATGGATATTATAATTTTATTTTCCAATAATATAACTATATTCCCTTAAAAAAAGTGAAATGAAAGTATCGTTCCTATGTACAATTGAGTCCCACCCCATGAACCAATGTAATTAATTTCCCACTGCCTCCTCTCATTATATGTTATAAAGATAGATTTACTATGTATATATATATATATATTTAATTCATGAAATAATTATTATCAACAAAATAAAATATATCGCCTACTTTGTTACCTTTCTACCAATTGAATACTAACAACATCATTTGTTTGTACATGTGGATTGTCACGTCTAATAAGTTATGTGACTTTTCATTCATAAGAACATTAAATGGAATCTATATATAAGTTTATTTAAATAAATAATATTGTATTGATCAAATAATAATTATTATTAAATGAAAAATTAATAGTTATCTTATTTCAATCATTGTTGTAGAATAATGGAACTGTTACTCAAGCGTATGAACAACGTAACGTCTCCATTAATGTAATGTAATTAATTTTTCATAACCATATTCTATTATTGGTATTAAATTCTTCAATTATGTTTAATAATAATAATAATTATTCCATGATAATTATTATTGATATGATGGAATAATTTCCACATTGACTATATCCACCTACCAAAGACGTCTTGGACACATGATTCCAATATTCTAAAAACATTATACATGAAGATAAATGATTATGTAATTGATTATAACATGAAAATAAAATGAATAATAACATTGAAAAAGTTATTATGATCCTAATTAATCATCATATTATTATTATGTAGTTTAATAGAGAACACACATGACAAGTTGGAATACAACAACATAGGTAATATTAACCCAAATTATTCAAATAAATACAATTCATATATTTCATATAGTCATATTCATTATAATAATACTATCTATTTTTCAATTAGAAGTTAAATTTTTTTTTATCAAATTAGGTTTCGAGGAATTATATATTTTTAATTATTAAATAAATTCATGATTTTTTAAATATAATTTGAAAAAAATAATTTCAAATTCTAATTTATAATTTCAAATTATTATTGTCTTGAATTTTAGGATTTACATTAAAATATTAGTTTTTCATAAATTAGTGAAAAAAACATATATTTATATAACTAAAATTTTATTTCATTAAATAATGTGATTTTTCTTATAATTTCATATCAAGGTAATATATATATTATTTAGTTATAAATAATATATATATATACTTTAGAATCATCTTTATATCTTATTTTTGTATAAGTACATTTTTGGGATTAAAAAACATTTTTTGAAATATAATCTTTAGTTGCATTTTTTGTGTTTAAATTATTATTAAATTTTGAAACAACAACATATTTAATAATTAAAATATATTCCATTTTTTTAATCATTATTTCAAAATATATCAATATTTCCAAAATTCGATTTCATAAATATTAATAGAAACCTTATATGTTTTCCTTACCATAATAAAGGGTCAATCAGATAATTAAGTTTAAAAAATTAAAAATACTATCAAATTATGCTAAAACATGAATTTTATGGAGAAAGTGACATAGATTGGTTTCCCAATAATTGCTGGAAAAAATTTATTAAATAAAATGTTTACAATGAGGTCTCGAGGTGCAATGACTTTACACAATATGTAAACAAGAAAACAACCAAACAGAATTGCAGCTTTAAAGAACCTGATATACAACAATAGAGGGCCCTAGGAAATTAACATTGAAGATTTAGCCAGCAGCTTCCAGGTGCATGCAAACACATAGGATCCATAACAAAAACTTTATTATTGAATATTATATTGATAATAAATGATATAATTTCCTCACATTGTGTTAAATATGATCAATTAGAAAGTATTTGGGATTAGATCATTATTTTGAATATTTGATGAATATAACAGTTTTACCCATTTAAGATAAATGTAGTATTTCAATCCTAAATATTTTTATTTGAATTATTTAAACATAATATTTTTTTAACTATGTTCCTTAATTCATGGGAAACAACTTTCATTCAGGACACTAGATCAAAAGAATGCATTTGAATGGAGTAATTCGACCATAAAGTCAAAGGTGGGCTGGACATGCCAGAATGGAGAAGCTTCTGTATTTCGGCCATATCTCCTTTATCTAGGCTTGTATTGAGCCAAAATGTTTAGAGGAGATAGAGGACCCATATCCTTAAATAGGATCCTTCTGGATGGACGTCCAATTCATGCGTTTAGGTGGTAAAATGGGTGGTACATGTTGGCATAAAATATTTGGCCGAGATTCCCCATTCACGCTCGAATCCACTTTGAACCTAGCCTCCCCACCACTCTATAAATTGGTGTTTTTCTTATTTGGTTGGGTTGGGTAATGCATTATGAGATTGGAGGCAGAGGATAATTGGTTCCACCCAAATTCTCCATCCATTGTAAGAGGGGTATCTCTTGAAGCAAGGATCCCCTCATCGAAGCCTCCTTCTTTTCTTCATTTTGTAATGTTTTCATTTGTGTAATAAATTTCATTGATCTTCTTTTATTCCTCATCTTTTCTTCTGTTTTGTTTAAATTTATTATTCTCTTAATCTTCCTAATTGGGTTTTAATTCTTGAGTAGCAGTGTTATTGGGTTATACACATTATAAACCTTTGCACGTGCAAAACGCTTCTACGATGATTATGCCACACATGGAGGAGTAGTCTTTTAGTAATTGATCAATATTCGATGCTCTTCATTTAATTATATTGAATCATTGAGATACTGTAATTCACATAATATGATCCATGAATTGTGTTTTTAAATTTTAAGAAACTAAGAAAGAAATTGAACAATTAATACAAAAACACGCGAGGTCAGGATTTTGTGTAAATTGTGAGAGTGCAATCTTAATCGGTAATACAAGACCATACATGATAAATTTGTACAGTTAAAATATAATCCCTAAACACAATTCATCCTAATTTCCAGAATTAATATGTGCCTTAATTTCCCACTTACTATAAGCTACCTTATAATATCAATTAAAGGAGGGTGATGTGATTACATGTTTCAAAGATAACCTAGGGTTTAATTAACTTCATCTTTGTGGTAAGGTTATTTCTCATAGGGTTCGGGGGTTAACAAGTTAAGGGGTCATAATTAAGTGGATATTAATTTAAATGATAATGATAAATAATCTATTTAATAGGTAGAGTTAGATCAATTATGCCTTTTAAAATATTTTCTAAAAAACATCTTCTTTTTGTGTCTATTTAATCAAACATCATTTCAAAATTAAAAACAAAAAAATGGAATCATCTTCCAGTAAACTTCTCCTATATTTATAAACTATAAACAACAACCCCCCATCCTTTAAAGTAGTGTTTTTATTCTCTTTTATTTTATTTCTAGAATACCTCTGAAAAGTTGTTTTAATTCATTTCCTCCTTTAGGAGACGACCTTGGTCAGCCACTCTACTGCACCTAAGTACCCCAAAATCACACTAATCATTTGAGGGCACCCACGAAAGCGCACCATCAATCTAGATCAGAAAACTTGTATAGGGAGGAGAGATAAAGGTAGCATGTTACGACATAGAAGAAGATCAATCCAAGCAGCCAATGAGTATCATCATGCCAAAGCTCTGAATCTGAACTCAAACAGGTAGCAAAGCTCCATCTAAAAGGCAAAAACATACTGAAATTCTCCATCTAAAAGGAAAAGCTCCATCTAATAGGAAAAAACTCAGAATATGAACTCAAAAAGGAAGCTAATGATCCATAAAAAAGGTAATAAAACAGGGATATAGCCGCAAGAGCAAGCTGAGCAAATCCATAAAAAACTACCCCAACATCAGGTAGAATCAGAAAATCAAAACTCCAGCAACCAATATCAGTTTCAGACCACCATTGTAAAAAGAGAAAAGCAGTGTGAATGTAACACATACACCAGGAAATGAGCATGAGAAATTCTATTTGCGAAATCAGCAACAAATCAAAATAAGAAAGACTGAAAACCAGAACGTAAGTAGAGAAATCCTGCAAAAAGGAATCAGCACACCATCCAAGAGGTATTAAGGAGTTTTTTGAAACTCCATTCAGATCCCCTCATTAAAAATGTCTTGTTAGATAGCTAAATAGGTGTCTCTTGAAATCTCTCCTTTATTAAATGAATTTTTATAAAATTTCATCTCAAATTTTCTCTGAAGAATCAGTGTCTTCACAATCATGTACATTATGCTTTTCTACTCCTTCCTCATGTAGCTTTTCCTCTAATTATTTAGATGTTTCCGGAGTATAAACTTCCCTTCTTGAAGTATCCAATGATATTGTGACTATAGTTCTTCCAATTGTGAGTAATCGCGACGTTTCCTCTTTTTTTATATTAGGGGTGACAAATTCATCAGCATCTAGTATTGGTTTTCTTCTTTCTCTCTCACTAGTTCTCAAATACTCTTCCTCCATATGTGCATATTTATCTTCATCTTCCTTAGAAGTGTCACTATTTTCAGATCTATCCCATTCCTCATTAGCAACGTTCTCCTGAGAATCATCATCCTTTTTTCTCTTGGCATATCCACAAGATAAGGGTTATTACTATGGGGTATATTAATAGTCACAGTAATAGGTTGTTTCACTATGATAGGTAGAACATAAGCTTCTTGATTAACTATCTGCAAAGCATCAACTTGTTTGTTTCTATCTATATCATCTTTGCAGGTATATTGAGATGCAGTTGCATCATTACAGCATTTACAAAATCAGATATTTGATTTCACTCAACATTTCTATTTTTAGAATCCACATTTGAGACATGATATAAACCATTTTTAATGAGGTCTGAAGGGCCAGCTTTTTATTTTTGGTTTTGTTTTCTTTTTTTCAATCCAAACATTTTTCCAAATTTTATGTTGCATGGAGTCCTTTCAACAATTTTTCAATGAGTGACCAAGCCTAAAACAGTTCTGACAGTAATCAAGCAATCATTCATAAGCAATCTCATGAGAAAAACAAAAATTCCCACTTTGTATCTAAATTTGATTCGTCAAATGCTGGGAAACATCTATTTCAATTCAAATTCTAGCAAAAGAAGATTTGGAAAAAAAAAATACTCTGAATCGAGCATCAATTGAGTACCAATAAGGCTTGAAATAAAAAAAAAGAGCATCTTTCTTAAACAGTTGTAATGGTAGATCATGGATGTTTACCCTGAAATGGACTATTGTAAATTCCGCGTATGGGTCAAATTCAGGCGTCCATTTTAAAATTTTCATGCAACACACCTCGAAAGACCAGGACCTCTTCACCCAAAGTCGGTAGTAATCCTCATCAGATCTCAAGCATAATACAATATGTGATGAATTAAGGAGACTGAAATTAATACCCATAAAACCAATTGCTTCCATAAATGTTCGAAGAAACTTCAATGAAGGCCGACGATTTAGTAATTTACCAACTAGAATAAGTCATAGATTATAGGCTAAATTTTTTACCTCATCTTCAGTATATGAAATCACAGGTTGACCTCTATATCGAAATATTTCCGGTTTAACCTATGCTCTTGGAAGCACATCCACATGAGAAGATTCCCCTATTTTACCGGCAACCACATCTACAAAAGATCGGCTCATGTTAGGGATAGGGTTGAGGCTTCACGTCAGGTATTGTTGTGGCGGCATGCATTGGGTCTCCATCCCCTTTCCATAAAACATGCATAAATATTATTTTATCAAATTATATTACCCATAATAATCATGAAAATATTTTTAAGTTCCTTTTCATTCCATGTTTCTGTGATTTGGAATTTTATATTCTTTTACATAATGAAATAAAAATGGTTTCATTCTCTTTTATTTATTATCATTAAATTTTTTAAGTGGTTTTATACTGAGGATATGGTCATTTATAAATATATATTTTAAGGAAATATTTTTAATTTTTATATTTTCAATTTATATGTAAGTTTTTTGTTTTTGAAATGAATATATTAAATTCTTAAGAAACATTAACATAGTTGTTGTACAAGCATTAAATGAATGAAAAATGATTTTTAAAAACCTATAAATAATATAATTCGACGAATTTTTTATTTTTTAAAATTTTTATCAATAAAAATTATATATTATTTAACTATTTATTCTTTTAATTTAATTCACACTTTTTTTATTAGCATAAAAATCAAATGAAATTAATATTTCAAAATTTTTCACCATTTTATTTTATAATATAAACAATTTTATTAAAATATGTAAAACAAAAATAATACATTTTTCAACCAAATGTGTGAAATATGGATTCATAAATCAACAATTTTTTATTTATTTGCCAATTATCTCTTTATATTAACTACCCCTATGGCGTAAAAACATTGTTGCCATATTAGTTCTCAAAATAAGTCAAATATGGTAAAAAAAATATGGGTATGAATGTGATCCAAATATCTATAAATTAATTTATATAATAATTTATACATTTTTTATTAGATTTTAATTTTATCATATTGGAGACATTTTTACTTCAAATATAACTTATAATATTTGACAAAAATGATGAAATCCCAATAGTGACAATCACATGTCTTATAATTGAGAACCTCTTATTTTAATTACTTCACACACCAATAATGAATTGGAATAACCAATCATAAAATAATTAACTTTTTTAGATCCCACCCAACATCAAATGCCTTTTACATATCCGAAAACAATCTTATGGAATTCATTGTGTAAAATCATAAGTAGTTTTTTAATTAATAGGTATAGTTTTTAATTGATCATTTTTGTTTTATTTCACATTTCACCTCATAAATATTCTCATTAACCATGATTATATTAAATAAATAGTATCTAACATAAATTTATATTTTATTAATATAATGTAGTCACCTATTTCCCTCTACAATCAACAAAAATTGGTAAAGGAACCCATTATTTAGGTGTACAAATGTCCACCACCTCACAAATTATGGTAGTTAATTTTCAACCACAGACTCTCTTAGGTGGTTATAATTATATTTTGTGTGTGTGTGTATATATAATATTCCAGAAAAAATTATAATTAAAAAAATAAAATAATATCATATAATTTCATTAATTTCATTTCATTGAAAAATTACAATCTTGTTTTTTCACCCACATGGACTACAAAATCAGTGAATCTATGTAATACATTTTTAAATCACCACATCTCTTGGATGATATATATTTATATTTATATTTAAATAAATTATAATAAATTTATGATATAATGATCATTATTTAAATTAAAAATTATATTTACCTTATTTCTACAATGATTATTGAATAATGGAAATGTTTCTCGTGCCTATGTTCAACACACTATCAAATTGAATATGACATTTTTCATTTGACATAAGCATCATTCAAGATTTTTTTAGAATAATAATTTATCTATTTAAATTATTATTATGTAATAATTAATATTTTTTAGGTGATGTAATAATGACCTCCTTCACCATACTAAACCCACTAAAGCCATTTTTTTCTTATTTAAAGAATATTGTCAACATTTTTGATCTGGATATAAATGATAATGTGATTAAATACTACTTTTTGACCAGTGAGATTAAAATAAAAAATAAATTTTAACATTGATCTTTTGAAAATAAATAATTAACACAAATTTATATTTTATGATGAAAAAGAATGTGCATGAATAGATTAAGTCGATGTGAGGAACAGTTTATTAAAAATACACCTTTAATATTTTTCATCACACAATTTTTCATCAATGTATGTATTTTTATAATTTTTATTGTTGGATTTATGTATACATAAATATATTTTAATGAAAATTTTATACAACCTCTAATTTCAATAAAAAAATTAAAATAATTGTTTTCTATTTTTAGTATAGACGGATTAGAGGAAAATAAAAAATTAATGTTCTACATTAACATATAAGGTGACTATATATATTCCCACCAATATAAATATTATTCCATTTTTGGATTCTGTTCGGACATTTATTGTTTTCCTAAAAGAGAGTATCTGCTTCACATTATCCTGAGTGTTTTGAAAAATGGATTCTAAATGCATATTTTGATATATTGAATATTTATATTAAGTGTGTAATTAATATTTTTATGGTTATATTGATGAAAATGAATGATTTAATTTAGTATTATTATGATTTTGTTATAGGGAATTTTATATGTGGGAATTTTGTTTTATTATAAATAAATAATGAGCCACCCTGTTTCGACTCTCTGGTGCATTGGGTTACAAGATTGATTAACCTATTAAGATTATAATAATTGAATAAACGAATATAATATGATTTTTATTAAAATTATAATCATAAAAGATAATTTTTGGGTAACCATTATTGTTATATTATGTTTACCCAATGTTTTTATTTAATGTGTAATCGTGATTATTATTCTTTATATAAAGTGTAGGTTATTATATGCATTACTATAAAAATTTATCCATTTTTAAGATTTATATTAAATTAATTCCTTGTTTTACTATTTAAATCAAGGATTAAAACCCAGATGGTTGGTTTTCTATGGATTGAATTTTTTACATCCATTATGTCACTTTTACCGTCTACGATAGTATCTAATCGATTTTATTCATGTAACCGAAAACATTCAACAATTCTTGTTTCCATGATAACAAAGGGACCTAGTTTACAATGGTATGAGTTCACTATATGACTTCACAAAAAAATATTACAAACTCATATTGGTCAAGAGTATGGGATTTTTGGATCATCACAACCATATCGAGGGAAAATATCGACAATTTTAGGAAACACGTATAGATTTAAGATACGTTCATGAATCCTTGTTTCATTCCCATGTATACAAACACATGTTACCTTGAATCAGAAATAAGAATTGGTTCTGGGATCATTTATTTTTATTCATTGTTCTCTATTGGTAAACCCCTTTGGTGGAAAAATCCATTATTTTATGGATCATTCGGAATGATTTTGATTTTATGCATTGTGAAAAATCACTATATAGTTCTCATTCATATAGGTGGATGATAAATGATTTGAAATTGGGATCAAACCCATAGTATGGTATTCATATATATCATAATGAGTGGAATCATAACCCGTGTAGTTCAGTGCCAATTGGTGGGGAATATCTACTTTATGGTCATGATACAAGGAATGAACCATGTAGTTTAATGTCATGTGACGAGGAAGTCTAGGAAAAATGTACATTGTCATGGTTGGTGTGTCACTTATACCAATGTATATCATGGGACTTTGAAGATATATGGTCTCCTCGGTAATTATGACCGTTTTAGAAATGTAGTATAGGAAACATCTAGGTGAATTTGAGTGTTGAATTTAGCCCTTCCGAGACGCCTCCTATATATCCTAGTTAATTGAGAATCAATGCCCCCATAGTTATATATTTCATTTTTACACATGGAAGTTTCTATTTATGAAATCATGATTATGTATTAAACCCAAGGGATTAAAATTTGATATCAGACCATAAGATAGTGTCCTAATTATATAAGTTATTACAGGAATAAGAGTTCTCATAGTTCCTCAGTCAAGGTATGGTTATGGCTTACTATAAGAGATTATTATTTTAGATTAATCCATAAAGAGGTTTCCTACATATCCTTCTCATAGTAGGAATCAGAGTTCTCGTAGTTCATCAGTTGGGCTATGATTGGGGCTCACTCCTAGATGGATGATTGTTTGGTTGGGGTTACACCATATATTTGGACAATTTTATGTATATAATTGGGGATTATACCATATATGAGTCCAATGGTAATTGTTATTTGGGATTACTCTTAAAGGGGGCCCATTTTATTCTTTGGACCATGAAAATGTCATGATCACCACTAACCTCTAATCCAACGTGTGTCATACTTGGTTTTAGAAACAATAGGATGCGGTATATGTAAAGATCACACAATAAACATGTGTTTGTTGATGGACATGACATCACATCCCAATGGGAGAAATGGGAGATGGAGAGGGAATTAGTTGTTCCCATGTCCCATTTATTTTCCATACCAAGGAAAACTATCTAATGATCTATCAGGGAAATTTCTCATGTTGAATAGGAGAGGGGAAGAAATTCCACCTCCCATAAGAAATGATTGGGGCTTGCACTAGGAGGGTTACCTTTTGTTCAGGGTGCTATAGCATAGAATGATATCATTCAATGTTTAAAAGAAAATAAGGTGTGATCCTTGATCCCTCTATCAGAATGGTGCGGTACATGTGATAAAATATTTGGTCATAAGACATGTTCCCATAAGAATCTAGACTCGTTGGTATTTCCTGGGTCCTGTAGGTTGAGGAATTCACACACATGAATTCACTTACCATTGGTACATAGACTCAAAATGGCAGTTGATGTGCCTATTAATTTGGGCATAGATTATAGGATACTTTATCTGAGGTATTGTCCTGATGTCAATGACTTGGTGTATTGAGGGGACAATATGAGGCCCGGTGATGCTAATGGATTTGACATTAATTAATGATTATTGAACTTGACTAGTCCCTATGATACCTATCATAATATTATGCATGACGGGGTTCCCCCTATGTAAAAGTTTCCTATGCAGGAAACAAGATTGTCTGCATAGAAACATGCTACATGAACATAGGGTCGTCCCACATAGCATTTTCCTATGCAGGATCAGGTTCTACCCACATACATGCTGCTATAAGTGGATAAATATCTTCCTCGTAGCATTTTTCTTCGTGGTGTGGGTTTTTGGCCACATAGAACATATCAATTTGGGATGCTGATCTTCAAAATGGAAATATACAACAACCTATGAATTGGTGTCTAAGGAATTTTTATTTTGGTGTTCAGTTGTCTGAGAAAGTTATTACAATTATTTTATTATGTGGAAATGTATTTTACATATTAGGGATTAATAAGACTCCTTTGGATCATTGAAATGAAATGTCATTGACATTTGGTCTTGTTTTGGTTCCCCTAGGGTTCCTTTAATAGATAGAATATGGACTGGGTTCTAGGAAATATTTTGTTGAGGAACCTAGAGACCACCTGACCTACTTAAAACATAGTCATTTTTAATGATCTTATGGGGGAATTTCCTTCTTTTAAAGATTGATATCACCACATATTTCATCAAATGTACTGTCTTTATTCGGGGAGGCATCAACACCACCTCATCCCACGAATAATTGTGTTCATGGGATAAACCATCCATTGGATTGAAATCCCCTCTTGGTCATATAAAATGACTCTTTATTTTTTTCGGGAATTTTAGTTCTGCTTCATCACATGAACATCTTAATTCACATAGTGTATTGTTTTTTCAGTCATAGAACAATATTTAGTCCCATAAATGACATAGAATTGTTAATGGGAGTAGGAAATACCACACCATCCTGTGAACTATTATAATTATCATGAGATTTTGTGATGTGCCTGATTTCCATGTGGATTAGTGGATTATAAAGGCATTGTTCATCACGACTTCATCCCTTTGATCAAATCAAATATTTACTTTATGTATACCAGTATCTTATTTTAATGTATTTTTATCCTTCTTGGAATTTTTAAGACCCAAAAAATTCCCCCCATTTGAATGGGTTCCTATTGGGAATAGGAGGAATCCATTCTAATGTAAATATTTCCAAATTTGAATATTTTTGTGGTCTGCGGGTGGACCCATGGGAGGGGAGAAGCTCTATAAATAAAGGGATCCAAATCCTTTTTCATCTCCCATGTCCTTTGGAGAAAAATTGATAAATTTAATATCTTTATTTTACCCTTGTTCCATGAAGCATTTACTTTATGAAAGTATCCTTTATGAAATCAAATTACTTGTACTTTAAATGAAATATTTTTCCATGAAATGAATTTTCCACACATTTTCACATCAATAATATGCTGTTTTTCTAATGGATTTATTCATAGAATATCCTTGGCCAATGCATTGGGGGCCAATGCTTTCGGAAATTTATAATTTTCAGGATGAGGCCTTCATGAATAAATTATTTTTGGGATGATTGATTTATCCTATAATATGTTTAATAATGATTCTAAGATGAATCTAGAAATTAATCTTAAGAATAAAAGGGGATATGGCTTCATCTTTAAAAAAGTGCATTTGTGATATTAGATTCCATGTTTGTGAATAGTTATGAGATTCTTTAACATCGCATTTCTACTCGAGAATGTATTCTATATAATCTATTTTATCTAGAGCTTCTGGAAAATCATATATAAAATCAACTAGATCTTTTAAATTTCAGAAATCAAGATGATGTTCTCCACCCATCAGTCAACCAAAAGATTCTGACCACTTTTGTTGAGATATCTATGAAGATTCCCCTAGTAAATATTTTTGGAACATCAAGACTATGTTCTGGACTAGGTCAAGAAAATTTATTAAACATGAATGGCTCTTTTTGGACATAAAGTAACATCTACAACCATGTTGAAAAGCTACAATATATCATCTAATATTATTCGTTCACTCTCAATATCTAATGGGACAATCCAAATGGGGTCGGACCTCTAAACAGGATTTGAGGTCCGGAGAGATTTTTTTTGATGATTGGGCTTATGGGTTCTGGGTTCACAAGAGTTACATGGAATTTTATCATTAGTTGGAGGTAGTTATATTATATCATGCTTCATGGGTTTCTCAGTTTTCAATTTATTCTCCAACTAAGGTGAAGCCAAAATTAATCACCTTCTTCTATTCAATAACCAATTCCATTCATTTATCACATTGTGAAGTAATAATCGGTCTATGAGACATTTATCAATTATGATGATATCACATCCTTTGTTAGATGTATGATGAACACTGACTAATTATTAACACATGGAAAAATATGAAGAATGTCTCTCCACTAGAAAGCGATATAATAGTGTGATACTCCTTGGCCACCCCCTCCATGTATATTCTCTTATACCATTCAATGATTGGGTAAGGTTTTATATGCCTGTTTTTTGTTTGAGGTTCCCTGTTTGCCACACCCAAACTCACTTGACCCATAAATCATGAGTTCATTAGTGTTCCTATTAGGAAATAATTTAAGTGGGTTAGTAACCTATGTGCGGCATCCAGATATTCCCCAACATATATTCTATCATCTGGCTATTGTCATTCTTTGTTATGTTCTTTATTTTTTTACTTTTTCCATCTCGCAACATCTATACATGTGTTAGGTCATGTACCTTGATATTTACAGCTGAAATAGTAGTGAGATTATGGCATCCCGCCTTCATACTACATAACATTTTATTACATTACAAACAGACTGTCTTTAATATCTAGTGTCTTTAAAAAAAGTCAAATAATACATAATAACATAAAAAATTATTTTAATTTACTTGAAAAGATTCATGAAAATTTAGTCTTATGTACAATTTCTTCTTCTCATAACCTTGAGACATACATCAATGTAATGGGTGAGTAGAAGGCCCAGTAAAAAAAACAAGTGAAACAGTTTACCTATGAACTTTAGCGATATCAATAAAAACATGGGGAATATCATAAATATATTTTGAAGAATATTATAATAATATTACTAACATGAAACATAACATAAAAATGTGTTTGCAACTTTTAATTTATATATTCATAATAATATCACCAAGGTCCATCCCTAAGGTGTCATAAAAATTACCAAGTTTATTCACAAAGGTATCACAAAACATGTCCTCTCTTGTGATTAATTTCATTACTCAATGCAAGAGACCTCTATCAGGGAATTCCCTTAATATGTATTTATTTTCATATGATCCACATGTATTATAATAAAAAATTTCATAAATAACCCAATGATAATAAAAGAAATGTGATTCATATCAAAATCATGGCATTTTAAAAAGTGATTAAAAATAAGATCATTATGTCCTTTATAACACATGGAAAGGGAGTGAGGGATTTATGTATGTCAATTAAAATGTAAATTATAACATTTATTTGTCTTCATGAACAACCCTAGAAATTAAATAGCTTTGGGTATTAAAAAATGTAAAATAATAGAATATATTGGGAAAAAGAGAGAGATTTTGAGACGAAAATCCTACAGTATAATAGCTATATGACTTGGTTTTAGAAAATATTAAAAATACATGGGACAAGGGAAGCCCACTCATAAATAAATAATATTACATTATAGGGATTAAATAAAAATTAATAAGATCATTGTAGGTATATTTTAAAAAAAGTACCACATGAAATGGAAACATGAATGAAAAGTGACGATGTGATTTCTTTTACAAAAATGCAGCAGCCAAACGGTGACACAAACAAAAAATGAAAATGAATTGATGGGAGAAAAAAGGGCATCTCATAATATTGACATGAAAAGAAAAATAAGAGTGATACTGAATATCATTCCCCAAAAAATGAAAATGGAAATTCAAAGACATAACATAAAATAAGTGTTTACTAAAAAGGAGGGAGAAAGGTTCCCCTACCATGAAGAGATACTTCAAAAACATGGTTTTTGGGACCTTGGAGGGGATTGATGGAACATTGGGAGGACTCCACGGGAGGTAAAATGAGAATAACATCATTGATGAGGAATTTTGAATGAATGTAATCAAGGAATTGGTTGGTATTTATAGCAAAATAGGGGGAATGTTTTATTAATTTCTTAGGGATACCTCAATAGTGGTATTTGCAAAACTATGGGATTTCCCATGGTATTTTCCCATGGTATTGGCCACTTGTGAAACCTCATAACATATTTTACTGTACAAAATTTGACACTATTTTTTTACATCATTATTACATTGTTAAAATTTTCATTAAACACACTTAAACTCAAAACTATATTTTTACTATTCACCGGAAAACAAATCATTATATAAAAATCACCTAAATTCAACCTAAACTAATATTTATCTTCTGAATTAAAAAATCAATTCTATTTTATGAACATAATTTCATAATTATGAGATATATAATTTTCAAGTAAAACACTATTTCCCTAGAGAAATACTATTTCTTAACTAAAATTTTTTGAAACAGATAATTACATATGCTATTATATCACATTAATAATCAAGATGCCTAAATTATGTTTATGCATCCTTAAGTGAGGTTACTATTCCAATGGTCAAATTACTATTCATAAGGGTAATATTACTATTCATAACATATTATTCACCAAAAATTTGGGTGATCATATTTGAATCTAAATTTCTTACTCATCAAAACTATAGAAGACCATTTTTTGAAAATCATTTCACATTATTAATTATTTCAAGTATAAAGAATATTTTAAAATACCTTTCTTCCAATATTCATCTATAATAAAAAACTTTTATAAATTCATCCTATAATTATTTTGATATTTGAAAATAAAAAAATTTACCATACTATGAAATAACATTTTTATTTATACAAAATGATTAAAAAATGTTACTAAGGGCCCGTTACATAAACCCTTATAAAAATTTATAGGACCTAATAGTATGGTGTTCAATTATGAAAGAATATTATGTCTAATAAGAAAACATTTCTTAGTGGTGACTCTATCAGTTTTTATATATCACGTAGTAAATTACATTGAAGCTTAACGTGTTGGAGTTCATCTTGTGCTTGGTGTATAGAAAGGCCCAATGATTCTTCCACCTTCCCAAGCTCTGACATATGGGCTTCGTATGGCCCGATTCTTCTGTATGAGGCCATCCCCTCATCTTTATATATTAATTAACCATGATCATTTGAATTTAAAAAAATAATCTTTATGTTAAAATTATGGATTCCAAAAGTCATATTTAATAATGGTTATATAATAGTAGAAACCTAATGTTGTCCTTTTTATTATAATCACTTCATTAATTAAGGGATATAGTTTTGTTGAGTACAAAATTATAGAACGCAGAGATTCATGAAACAAATATTATTTAAATGTTCGGGTCATTACATTCATCCCCACATAAGAAATTTTGTCCCTGAAATTTCAACTCATACCCTCTAATGAAAAAAAGGATATGGGTAATTCTACCTCACAGACTCCTCTAGTTTTTATATGGCATCTTCACATTTTTGGTTTCTCCAAAACACCTTAACAAGGTGGGTAGTATTGTTGCGTAGAACCCTGTCTCTATGATCGAAGAACTCCACTGGCTACTCTTCATAAGAAAGGTCACGTTCTAGTTATACCACCTCTTAATTTATTACTTTTGAAGGGATAGGTATGTAGTTTTTTAAGAGGGATATGTGGAATACATCATGAACTAGTGCTAGATTTGGAGGAAGTGGAAACTGATAGGCCACTACTCCGACATGATCAAGGATTTCATAGGTTCCAATGTACCAAGGGATGGGATTCCATTTCTTCCCAAACCTCATTAATCTCTTCCATTGTGTGATTCAATGTTAGACATTATCACAAACATCAAAATCCATGTCCAATTGATGGATGTCAGAATATCTCGTTTCACAACTCCGAGTAGCCTTAATGTGTTGCGGGATGGCATTAGATTTTTCTATCATCTCTTGAACAAGATTAGGCCCAAGAATATTTCCCTATATAGATTTATCCAAACATGTAATAGTTATATAGTTATTATCATATATATCTTCATAGTGTGCCATTTGAATGCTCGAATGGAAACTATTATTGTAAGGGAACTCAACTAATCGTAGATGTTGATCCCAACCACCTTTAAATTCCATTGATCTTGTTCCCAACATGTCTGCGAGTGTATGAATATTCCCTTCATATTGGTCATATGTTTGAAGGTATTAATCCATACTAAATTTCAATTCGGTACATAGAGCATGTTGAATAATTCAACAGAATTTTTATGTGAACCTTAGATCACGATTAGATAAGATAGAAAGTGGAACTAGATACACCCTTACAATATCCTTCCTGTAAATCATGGAAAGTTTCTCAAGATAGAAATCTTCCTGAATAGAGATAAAATGGTTATTCTTGTTGACACAGTCAACTATAACCCATATTACATTATTTACCTTGGGTGTTCTTGGGATACCAATGAGAAACTCCCGGTGATATTGTCCTACATACATGCTGGTATGGGCACTGCCTGTAATATCCCTTTAGGAATTTGCCACTATGACATGACTTACTGACATACTAGGAACTCTTTAGAGTAGTCAACAATATCCCTTTTCATATTATCTGACCACAAATGATCATGATGGTCCCAATATATTTTCATACTTCAAGGATGTATAGAGAATATAGAGATATCAACTACATCCATCTGCTCCTTAATTATTTATAGAATATATTGAATGCATAGTCTTGTAAAAAATATTAGTACACTATATTTATCAATAATTAACCCAAGTAACATCCCTTCCTTCACAAAAAAATATTATTCTATAACAACGGATCTTCATTCTAGTCATTATGGATCTTCTCTAGTAATTATAGTTGTGATGTCATTTTGGATAGGGTTTATTATGTACCTTCCCTTGTAATTCCCATGCCCAGCTTTACTAGTTCATTGATCGAAGGATCTATTTTAATTATCATTATGGATAGAACAACTGGGTCATTTAATACATAATCCATTAGTGACTTTTTTTTAACTTTTGGGATGATAATTAATTGAGAAATCATATTCTTTAAGTAGTTACACCCATCCCACTAGTCTCATGATCAATTATTTTTTTCTGAAAATATAATTCAATCATTGATGGACTATTTCTATATCAAATTTCTCTCAATAAAGATAGTACATCCATATCATAAAAGGAAAAATAACTTCATCCCACTCCAGATCATGCGTAATATAGTTAAACTAATGATTCTTCCACATTTTTGATGCTTAACCAATAACCTTATCATTTTGCATGAGGATGCACCCAATCCCTTTCATTGATTCATAGCTAAAAATAATGAACCCTTATCCACTAGTGGGAAGAGATAACACATGTGCAGTAACCAATCTATTTTTCTACTATTAGAATCATTCCTCATATTCATTTTCAATATAAACATAAACCATTTTCGAGTTAACATGGTCTATGGAATAGAAATTCCTGAAATTTTTTCACAAAATTCATATAATATCATACTAATCCATGGCAACTATGAATCATAGTTATTCTTATAGTTTGAGGCTACTCCTCAAAATCATTTTAATTTACAGGTTCAACTATGATTCATTCAGTGGTTACATTTTCCCCAAGAAAGAAACTTGTTGTAAACAGAATTCAAATTTTATGAACTTTCCAAAAATAATCTCCTTCCATAGAGGATTCAAAATAACTATTACATGATCCTCAAACTCCACACAATTTTTGGAATATATCATAATATCATCAATAGAAACTGACACAACATTTTTTTGGTTGTCATTAAAGAAACTATTCATCAAATCCATAAAAATTGCAGGTACATTAGTCATTCTGAAGGGAATAACAACAAACTCATAATTTTCATGTCTTGATTGGAAGGTGGTTTTGGGAATATAATCTTTCATCACCCTCAATTTAGGATATCCAAATGTAAGATCAATCTATGAGAATAACTGAGCCCCATAATGTTGGTTAAATAAGTCATCAATTATTAGAATATGGTATATTTTTTTTCTATGATCTCATTCAATTCCCTATAATCAATTCATAACCACATTGATCCATAAGAATTCGTCACAAAGAGAATAGGTTCTCCCAAAGGACACACCCTGAGTCTGATAAACCAGTTATCCATAAGATCTTGTAGTTAATTCTTTAATTCATCCAGCTCTACATTTTCCATCATATACAGGGTCTTTGATATCAGATCAAATCTAGTTATGAGTATTATGGAGATCTCTACCTCTAATTATGGGGGAGGTATGGGAAACTCCTCAGAAAATACGTCAATGTATTCTTGGATTATGGGGAAGTATTATATCCTTATACTCTCATTTCATTCTTTTTCATCATCGATCTATACATAAAGATAGTTATATGAGGTTCTTCTTAACAAAGACCAGGTTGGGATATCTCTCTTTGGAAGATAACTATAGGGTTTCCATTCAAGACTATTGATATTTCCTTTCTTTTGTATTTGATCATATAAATATACATTTAAAGCCAGACCATACCAAGTATAATTTCAAATTCCATATTGGGAATGACTTCCAAATTTTTGATAAGATTATTCTCAATAAGGTAAATATTTTGATTCTAAATGCTGAAGATGCTTGTATAATCCAATTATGTGTCATGACTGATAACATTACTTTTAGCATTTTAGGGGTTGATTCTAAATTCCCTGCAAACATGGAGGAAATAGAGGAATGTATAGAACTAGAATAAAACAAGTTATTTTCTAGTTAAGAGAGAACAAAAATTGTACCTTTCACCATATAATTTCGATCTTCAACACCATCAACCATGATAAAAAAATACCATGACCTTTCTCCTTGGCCTGTGCTGAGGATAATGGTGATTCCCCTCCACTGCACTTGGATTTTTATAGTGATGTGAAAAGTGACCATGTTGTCCACACATATAGCACTGGGAAAAAATTCTGGCATACACCATCATCCCCTTGTCCTTAGTGTTGGTATGTTGAGGCTTCACCTCACTATGACAATTCTGTATGATACAACCATCTCTTCCACACATGTACCACTTTCCACTCCCGAGAAGGCAATCCGCAGAATGATTCTTCCCACTTTTGTAACACGTGGGATATTGCACTTTATTTCCACCTCTTCCCTAATCAAAGCTCCTCCAAAATCTTATATCCATTGATCTTTGCTTTTCATTGGATTTATGATACAACTACATCCCACTGAACACTGGTTTTCCTTTCATAGAACTTCGCATGATATCTTCATAGATATCTTATTATCAATTGGCTAGATTCTTCCACATATGAGGTCACAGTCCACCATAAAATCTATCTATCTTCCTGTTAGGATCCATGAAAAATCTTGAGTTTTAATGGGAATGCCTTATGATTTTCATCTCATAGCTTCCAAAAGATTGATTCTCCATTTGCTTCAGATCAATAAAGTCTGTCTCCATGTTGTTCTCATCGAATGAGGTAAATAATTATTGAATAAGGTCCCCATAACCTCTTACCAATCCATATATTCAAACTCCACTCATGTCATATGGTTTATAATCATGTCTCATCACTGGTCTGCTTCTCCCTCTAAGAGGTAAATAGACAGGGTGACCTTATCAATTTTTGAATAGTGGTGTATAGAAAAGATCTTCCCAATAGAGCTGATCCACTATTCAGTAATCAATGGAACAGAAGATACAATAATGGATGGTGGTAGTTGATTCATAAACGACTAAAAAGAATGTTTTTCCCATCATGGTGATATTGATATGTCATCTTGATTCAAGTTATTTCCCATAACATAAGTCATTTGGTTCATCATTCCCATGAAAGATTCAATTGTAGATTCCACAAGAGGTTCATCATTCTGTGGTCCATTGTGTTCACTATATGAATGGTTCCTCCTATTTCTTACCATTTTTTAAAAGAAGAGAAACATAGTTATAAGCTTAATTCATTTAAGAATATTTTAATTAGAAAATATTTTTTTGTGTTAAATAATTATACTTAAACATATTATCCATTAACAATAATTACATTTCTCAATAAATCCTTCATAATAATTTATAAAATATCTTGTGAATAACCAACCATATCCCCCATTAGTGGAAAACCAAGAGTGCATCAAGGCCCATTGTATGTGTACCAAGACACCTCGGGTCGAGCCCAAAACTTCTTGTTAGATTTTTCACTACTAGGTACAACTGTGCCAGAGCCACGTCATCTTGTTCAAATCCTGACAAATAATTATTTATTTAGAAACCACTAAATTAATATTTCACCAAAATAAGAGTATGTTTTACAATATTTAAACTTTTCTATATGGTTATTCCTAAAATATTCATACCCTAATTTATATAAATAACTAATCTATCCTATGATACCAACTAAGTCATCCTGCCTTTTTATTATATAACTTTTCATTACATTACAGTCAAATGATCTTTAAAGAATAGTCTCTTGGAAAAAAGGATACATAATACATGAAAAAAATCATTATATTAATCCCCTTGAAAATATTCTTGAAAATTTCATCCTATGTCTAATTATTTCATCTCATAACCTGGAGACATACATCAATGGAAAGGTAGGGCAGAAGGGACAGTAAAAAAACAAGTGAAACAGTTTATATGTTAACTTGAGTGATATCAATAAGAACATATGTAATATCATAAATATATGATGAATATTAATATTCTAATATTAATAACATGAAAAATATAATTAAAATTCTTATTCAACATTTAATTTTATACATTCATAATCATATCACCAAATTCCAACCCCAAGGTTTCATAAAAATTACCAAAGTTATTCACCAAGCTATCATAAAACTTGTAATCCCTGGAGATTAATTTCGTTACCTAATGAATTAGAGTGTTAACATAGAGCACCCCTAATATGTCTTTATATTCATGTGATGCACATAGATATTAACTAAAAAATTCATAAATAACCCAAATAGTATAAATGAAATTGGTTTCATATCTACAACGTGATGTTTTAAAAAGTGTTTGAAACAAGATAATTATGTCATTTATAACCCATGGGATGGGAATGATGGTCTTATGTATGCCAATTCAAGAAAACAATTTTTCATTTTTATATATTGATGAATACCCCTAGAAATTGAATAGTTTTCGGTATTCACATAAATAAAATAAGATAATTTCCTGAGAAAAAGAGAGAGATTGTGAGATGAAAATCCTAGAGCATAATGACAATATAACATGGTTTTAGAAAACATTAAAGAAATTATACAATGATTAACCACTCATAAATAACTCATAATAAAATATAGGGATACAATAAAAAGAAATAAGATCATGGAATGGATATTTTAATGAGATACCACATGAAAAGGAAACATCAATGAAAATAGCTGATGCACATTCTTTTACGAAAATTCGGCAATCTAACGACATCACTTAAAAATTAAGAATATGAATTTATGAGAGAAAAAATGGAATATCATAATATGGACATAAAAATTATGTAATATGGATTCATGATATCAAACCCCAACATATTAAAATGGATATCCAAAGACATAACATAAAATAAATTTTGACTGAAATGGAGGGTGAAAGGTTCCCTTAACTTGAAGAGTTACTTCAAAAACTCAATTGTTGGGCCCTCTTGGGGCTTGAGGGCACCTTGGAAATACTCCATGTGAAGTAAATGACCAAATATTTTTAGAGTAGGAATTTGGAATGAATGAAATGAAGTAATGGATTGGTATTTTTAGCAAAAGTAAGGGAATATATTATTAATTTCCATGGGACACCTCAGTAGTGGTATTTGCAAATCCATTGGCATTACAATGGTATTTACACATGGTATTAGCCACATGGGACACCTAAAAACATATTTTATTGTAAATAAGTCTACTATAATTATTACATCATTATTGCATCATTAATGATGTCATTAAACACACTAAAACAAAAAACTATATTTTTACTATTAAATAAAGGAAAACATTTTATAAAAATATCATATATTCAAAAAAACCTAATATCTATACACTATGTTAAAAAATATACTCCATTTTATGAAAATAGTTTTCTAATTATGAGATATTTAATTTTTATGTAAAACACTATTTACCTGGGAAAAAAATACAAATACTTAACTAATAATTTCTGAAATAATTATTTTCTTCTGATATTATATCACATTACCAATCAAGATGCCTAAATTATTTTTATACATTCTTAAGTAGGTTATTATTCCATTGGTCACATTAATATTCATAATAGTAATTTTATGATTCATAACTTACTATTCACCAAAAAATATGTTGATCTTATTAGATTATATATTTATTACTGATCACAACTGTGGAATACTATTTTCTAAAAATCATTTATCATTATTAATTATTTAATGATTAAAAATGTTTTTGAATAACTTTTTTTAATTATTCATCAATAATATGGAACTTTAATAAATTCCTCATATATTTTTATTGAGGTTTAAAAATCAAAATTTTTACCATACTAAAAAATAACAATTTTATTTATACAAAATGATTTCACAAAGTAAGTAATTCCTCATTACACAGCCCCTTATAACATCTACATATGACCTAAGAGTAAGGTGTGCAATGGTTATTAAATCATGAGGCGACTCTAACATCATTGACCAAGTGGGTATTTCTATCAGCTTTAATATATCCCATATGCGATTCAGTTCAAGAATAACATATTGATGTTCGGATTGGGCTTAGTCCAGACAAAGCCCGGTTATTCTACCAGTTTTCCAAGATCCAATATATGGGATTTGTATGGATTGAGTCTACTAGATGAGGCCATTGACTCTTCATTCTGTATTAATTAACCATGATTATTTGTATTTATAAACAATTATCATAACATGAAAATTATTGTTTCTAACAGACATATAACAGTCGAAACACAACGGTATCATTTCAATTATACTAACTTCATTGATTAAAGGATATATTTCATTAGAATAAAATAAAATAACACACAAATTTTGGAAAAAAATATTAATCAAATGTTTTAGAAATTGAATAGATGTTCCATTGGACTATATATAACCATCCTTTCTCTCATTTAAGAGTTGAAGGACCATATACAAGATTTAATTCCTCTCCATTGTTTTGGGGACCATTCCAATTTTTTTCTACTTGGTAGATAAACATTTTCAAAGATATTAATATCATTATACGGCAACAGTTTATTATTCTATGTTTTTTCCTACTTTGCTTCTCAGAACATCTTGTCTCTCAACACACCTGACCACTAATGACGTCATCAATCATTTTAACAATTTCTCTCAGTTCAAATTCAATATGAACCCTTCACTTCATGAATAGTGGTTGACATCTATGAAGGGACCTTAGAGTAACATTCTTATATAATCTATCCATGAGGTGGAATTATAGTTTCATGTTTGGATGGGGTAATCATCTGGGATTCATATACTTCATATAGATTCGATGAAAATTTGGGTGTATGTAACAGGTGATCCCTAGTTAACTTCCCTATATTTAGGCCACCCAATAATCCTTTATTCTATATTTTTTAAAGATGATAATTTTTTAAGGATATTGTATGAAAATTACATTTCCCTTTATGGGTAATTCTTTCAATATCTCATAGGATTACACTAATATGTTGAAAAAATATTTTCTCGACAGGGTTTTGGGGAAGGTAATTTGAAGGGTGCATATTCCACTGACGTCTTCTATCCTTGTTACATATATACCCTCCCTTCCTGTTATGAGGGAATAATTATTTGTATAAGGCCCTAGCCTTAAATCTTACTTAATCTTGAGTTATTACAAGATTACACGTTGATGATCTTTTCAGGTTTAGAGTTTTAGAGAATTAGATCATGAAACTTTCATTACATTCCACATTTAAACAAAGTGGTTACATAAAGGAAATTATTCATTCTTCCCATCAACGGAAACATATTTAAAATAAAACATGTATTCTTTCTTGATACATCCTTGAAACTATCATCACATCATGTACCTTTCCCTTGACCCGTGAAAAACATTTCAAAAACTTGGGATGAGCATAAAAAGCTCTGTAAGGGTTATAAAAATATGGAAAGGAAATATGATTTCATATATACATAAGAATGAAATCATACTTTACCCATAAAACATAGGCACTTTAACATACCTCATCAAATCATGAATAAATCATAGAAGTCATAAGACATAAAGGTAACATGAGGCATTCATAACATTCTTACGTAGGGAGTAACCCTCTTGGTTACGTTTGGAATACCCATCACAGTATATTCCCTAAATCGTTTCGGATAAACCTCAACGTTTCACTCCTTCACGTTACCCAATGCATTGGAGAGCTATATCGGGCTCACCCGCCCTTAGTTTATCACGAAACCACCCGTTTTAATAACAATGCCCAAGAACTATAACATAAATGTATCACATAAAACATGCATAAAGGAAACATAACATTTCCAAATTTCAATCACAATATAACATTTTCGTATATTGAAATAATGAATCCCTTCAAAAAGAAACCATTTCCAAAACCATTTAAAACATTTAATAAAGATATTTTTGAATCCAATTATCCCATACCACCTTGAAGCTTAAAATTTCAAACCATCAATATCCATATAAATAAATCCTTAAAACCATTTTGAAAACGTGGATATTAATAAGAACAAATAATTAAAACATTTAAAGCTATATTTTGGTTAAAGGGGTTTTACCAAAATTAGAGACACTTGAATACAATAATTGAGGAATAACATTTATTCAGAACTTTATAATATCATGAGAATAAATGGATTCATGATATAATACTCCAAAGGACAGTATATACACCATATAAGAGTGAATTGGTGCATAACAACAATGAACTCTCAATAGAAATGTCAAATGTGATGAAATCCCTTATAAAGAAGGTATCCTTAAATTAAGGACAAATCAATCTCAAAAATATGTGTGACAAATATAAATACACCCAATATAAGTGTATATTATGTGTAAAACAACAAAAGTTCATTCAAACATATTCAATGGATGACATATTCAATGACTACATGTTGAACCCAAAGAAATCAAAATTGGGTTAAAAAGTTCCCCTGACAGCCTAACAGCATCACATCAAAATGAGTTGATGATAGATAAAAAAGTGTTTCTCATCACATGGACATAAAATTTACATAAATAAGGATATATGAGAACATATCCCAATATAAAAATATGTAAATTAAAATACCCAACAAAGAAGTCTTTTAAAAAAGAGGAGGGTGAAAGGTTCCCTTACCGACTTGGGTATCTTTCAAAACATACACCCCATGAAAGAAGGACAATAAATCATTGATGTAAATACTCATAAAAGAATGTATATTACACAAAGGGTAGAATAATGGCAGTACATACACCACTCAAAAGAATTTGTGGCAAATGTAGCATAAATCTCACGGGAATAAAAGTGAGATGAAAAACCCCGTACGAAAACTCGGCAGCCTAACGGTGCCACATAAAACATCCGAATATGGATTGATGAGATCAAATAGGGTATCTCATCACATTAAAATAAAATGTACATAAAGAGTAATATAAAAGAACACCCCCCAACATTACAAAGAGGATCTTAAAAAGAAGTGACATAAAGGAGAGTACTTAAAAAGAAAGAGAGAGGTTAGATCTCTTACGAATGTTCGGCAGCCTAACGACGCCACTCAAAACATCCAAAACAGATTGATGAGAGAGAATAGGGTCTCTCATCACATGAACATAAAAATTACAGTAAGTGTAATGTAAAAGATCATACCAATAACAAGAAATATGAGCTTTAAAAGGAATGACATAAAAATGTGTACTTAAAAAGAAAGAGAGGAGTAGGATCCCTTACCTCGGGTCTGACTTGACTCGATCGTTCTTTAATCTCCTGAATAATAAACTTGAGTTAATTTATAATTCCTTAAGAACCTTTTTCAAGTTCATTATTTCTTTTATGTTACTTATTACCATGTCATAAACATTATGTAATCATTTAAGTTAATAATAGTTGTTTTGCCGATATTTGGTTCTTAAGTCGAAAGTGGAATTCTTACAATTACATGTTGTTCGTGTGGCCAAATGTTTATAATATCCAGAATTTTATTCATTATTTAGATATCATATATGTCATATATATCCAGTACATTCATGCATTTATAACATTACATAATCATTTAGAGGTAAGAAATGAAATGCACCGTTCATGGAGACGGTAAGTCGTACGTACGCATGAACGCTACTTTCATTTCTATTTCGTATTTTCTAGAATGGAATAATAATGATATAAAGGTATATTATAATTTCAGTATAATATCATATATAATATCATAGTTCCATCCTTTATACTTCCCACATATGGTATTTAACGAATCAAATCACTTTGAGGGGGCGGTAGTCCGCACTTCCTAAAATGAAGATATCGCTTATACCCATAATGGAATCCATAAAAGTAAGCCACAAATGAAAAATACAGAAGATTAAGTAAAACATAAACATATTATATATCATATATAAAAATAGTGACATCATAATGGCCACCTTTGAAGGTGTTAAATGAGTATTGAACAATCATCGTTTCGGGAGGCAGAATTTCACCATCCACGGAAACCGTATGTTCTTTAACCATTTGATGTAGTTGTGTGAGAGTGTAGATCGTATAAATATTATAACAACATCCTAGTATATTGAAGATACTGGTTTTGTTACAAAATAAGTAAATAAAAAGAGTTTAGGGGGTTGGAGAAGCAAAATAAAACAAATGAACATGAGAGAATGAATTACCTTTAAAAGTGTAACTCCTTTTGATTTGAGCCTAAAGGCTTCCTTTGAAAAGATTCTGCCCAAAGGAAATCCTTTAAGATGAGTAGATGGATGTGGAGAGAGTAAATGGGCAGGGTATGTCCGATCCAAAGGCTTGAGAAGTGTGCGAAATGAGGTAGAGGTGGGGGCCTTTTATAAGAGGAGAGGAGGGGCACTTTTGGAAAGTAAGAAATATTACTTTATTTGAAAATGTGTTTCTGTTTTAAAAGGTCCCACATTGATATAATTCGTGGATAAGGTTATAAGGGTTCGAAATCCACCCATCCAATAAGTTTTTAACATGTGTAGGTCATAGAGTTTACATTATCTTCTCATTTTATTTAAATCGTCAGATAATGATGTCATCGCTTCATCATTATTATGTCATAACTAATATAATTTATTTAATGTATAAAAATTATAAAACAATTACTATGATGTAGGAAATCCTTTTAGCTTTCCAATCAATATTTATAATAAAAAATCTGACTTGTATAACCCCACTTAAAAATTGTTTTAGTAAAACATATCATGTTTGTGTCATTTTTACTTTTACATTAAATAAAACGTTATTTATGTCATTTCCCAACAAAAGTGGATCCAAGGGGTCCCCAAGTTGACCGATGGCTTTTCTTGGTCGGCCATGAAACTAAAAATGAGGGTAGGACATGTTTCAAGCTCATCTCATTTTATTAAAGCATTATTTTTACCTTAAACTACACTAATTACCACTAATCGCGATTAAAAACATAACAAGTTACTATTAACCAAAAAATTATTTTTATCCCATTGAACCACATTTTACTTCTTAATGACAACCATGTATGTAAGATTTTCAAAATTCAAAACACAAAGATGGCAAAATTTCATTTAAACGGAAAAATCAGTTTTTGTAAGTACCACTTAGTGGTTTCACTATTCATCAAAAATTGATGTTTTTCATAAAAATCCCAAAAATTCACCCTAAGCTACATTTGATATTCTGAATTAAAAATTGAAGTATATTTTACAAAATTCAAAACATATAAGTCACATTAATTAATTTAATAATTAATTCCCGCTGTCAGAGAAAATAGCATGTTTTTATGAAACAATAAGTATCAAAAGATTGACACTGGTTTAAGTCTGATTTCAAAGTGAAGTTAATTCCAACGACCACTATTGGATTTAATGGTAAAAATATATTCTAATTTCACTTTAAAACCAATTCAAAAGATAATCTAATCATATAAATAAATTAGATTAAAAAGAGGTTTTGAATTAAAATACATCATTTTACACTATTCATTAAAAAAATGAACTTTATCGGAAAGATACCAAAATTTTACACAAAGTAAATTTTGATGTCCCGATTCTTAATAAGAGTTTTATTTGGTCCAAAAAATGTTTAAGAGTGAAAAAAACTATATTTAATTATTGTTCAACATCAAAAGGTGATAAGTGAACCTTTAGTGAAAACTAGGGCATATACGCCTAAAATTGAATTCTTTCCGTATTTTAAGCCTCTATCCTTTATTGGATAAAGTTAAAAACGTTAAAAAACATATATAATAATATTTTAGTTATTTCTATCCATTCCCACCAATACAACGGCTACATGTTAACTACCATTTGAAATAATATTATTTTATTATTAGAGTGCAACATAAGATTCCCAAGAAACTCGTTGTTGCATGTTGGGTACGCCATCGAGCATAGAATCCCCTTTAAAGTCATATTAATATTTTATTCACAAATATGGATAAATATGAAAATTTCATATTCATTATTTACCGGGGGTGTTACATCCTTCCCCCCTTTTGGGAATTGCGTCCTCGCAATTTTTAAAATTGAGCTTGGAAACATCCTTGAACGTCCCACATCGGAACAAGAGTCGGTAAAAAATCACTTCAAAATAAAGGAAGATAAGTACAGAGGTCACCCGAGTTAACCCATACTAGGATTCCATTTAGAAAAACACGGACATGGAAGAAAAAGAAAAGGGTCATGTTCTTGAGGGAGAGTGATAGTAAACATGTCTACTAGAAAGTTAACAATGAGAAAATCACAAACTTGTGATGGGTTATACGGTATTCGATTCCCCATTAGGAAAATTTAATAGAAAATGTTTTTGTTTTAAGTTACTTTTTATTGAGGAATTTAGTCATAAGTAAACATAATCACTTATCATGTTGACTTTCAACTTTTACTAGATTCCTTAATCAAACTCATATTTGTTTCCAAAAGACGAGTATTTAGGGAGACTTGTTAGCATTAAGAGTATTATAATCAACTTCTAGAGAATCACCTAATCCACCAAAGAGAACTATATACTTCCCATATCTTTAGACCTTAACCAAAACCAAAACCAAAAAGGTTAGTACAATGTCAGATAATCCAGAAAAGGATAACCAATTAAAAATAAAATCTATGCTTAATCTCCAAAATTTGTCCAACAAAACCCAAAGTTCAACGAGGACCATTCTATAATCAATTTGTCCATAAAATTATTCAAATTAAACCACAAACTGAGATTGAAACCCAAATATTTTAAGGATTTAGTCACATGGTCTTCCAAGTTAAATCGTAACATTTATCTCCAAACAACATCAGTTGCTCCTAAAGTCTCGTATTGAAAAGTAATTAACCTAATCACATATCCTCCATGATAGTTTAATCATTTTCATAAATAACCCAAAATAAACTTACTCTTAATTCATAAAATCATATAACTAGAAAGAATCAGTCAAACTAACCAGGGACTTCACGTAGTCCAGTGGTAGGCGATAAATACCATTCGCACTTTGGTTCTGGGTTCGATTCCCGCAGCATTGTCCGACGCGACGAGTAGTCGCACGGTCTGCGTGTTGTCCTTTTTCCAAAACTATATAATTCTCAAATCATTCCCCAAAAAGGGATAAAATCATCAAAAATGATCATTACATATTTTAACCTCAAGTGTATCTCATGCCTTTCATTTTCCAGCATATCATATAATAACACACAATTACCTCAAAAGAAAGGATCATATAAACTCTAGTGGTTACCTTTATAATTATTACCTAAACTTCCACATCGATTGGTCATCTCGTACATGATTCATTACAGAACATACCAAGGTTTAATTGGTTGATCATGACTCCTTGATAGTTGGTTTAGAACAACCACAAGTTTCCTCATTGAATACCCCATTTCATCCAGTCTCTTAATCAAAGAACCACCACAGTTTCCTTCAAACCAATTGTCACTTTGGTGCCTGCTAGATCCATCCATTTACTAAAAACAGAAATGTCAGTGTGAGTATATCAACAAAACCATCATGTACTAATGAGGACGGTAAACACTAAGATATACTTACTCATTCACTTTATCTAAAACTAGGACTCTTTATGAAATCCTAACCATTATGGTAATGTCACTTATGCTTAAAGAATACCCTAACCCCTAAAGTTATCTAAACTGACATTTGATACCAACTATAAGGCCCCAGCCTTAAATCTTACTTAATCATGAGTTATTACAAGATTACACTTTAAAGATCTTTTCAGGTTTAGAGTTTTAGAGAATTAGATCATGAAACTTGCATTATATTCCACATTTAAACAAAGTGGTTACATAAAGGACAGTATTCATTCTTCCCATCAACAGAAACATCTTTTAAATAAAACATGGATTCTTTCTTGACACATCCTTGAAACTATCATCACATCATGTACCTTTCCCTTGACCTATGAAAAACATTTCAAAAACATGGGATGAGCATAAAAAGCTCAGTAAGGGTTATAAAAATATGGAAAGGAAACATGATTTCATATATACATAAGAATGAAATCATACTTTACCCATAAAACATAGGCACTTTAACATACCTCATCAAATCATGAATAAATCATAGAATTCATAAGACATAAAGGTAACTTGAGGCATTCATAACATTCTTATGTAGGGAGTAACCCACTTGGTTACGTTTGGAATACCCATCACAGTATATTCCCTAAATCTCATCGGAGAAACCTCAAAGTTTCACTCCTTCGCGTTACCCAATGCATTGGAGAGCTATATCGGGCTCACCCGCCCTTAGTTTATCACGGAACCACACATTTTCATAACAATTCCCAAGAACTATAACATACATTTATCACATAAAACATGCATAAAGGAAACATAACATTTCCACATTTCAATCACAATATAACATTTTAGTATATTGAAATAATGAATCCCTTCAAAAAGAAACCATTTCCAAAACCATTTAAAACATTTAATAGAGAGATTTTTGAATCAAAGTGTCTCATACCACCTTGAAGCTTAAAATTTTAAACCATTAATATCCATATAAATAAATCCTTAAAACCATTTTGAAAACATGGATATTAATAAGAACAAATAATTAAAACATTTAAAGCGATATTTTGGTTAAAGGTGTTTTACCAAAATTAGAGACACTTGAATACAATAATTGAGGAATAATATTTAGTCAGAAATTTATAATATCATGAGAATAAATGGATTCATGATATAATACTCCAAAGGACAGTATATACACAATATAAGAGTGAATTGGTGCATAACAACAATGAACTCTCAATAGAAATGTCAAATGTGATGAAATCCCTTATAAATAAGGTATACTTAAATTATGGACAAATAAATCTCAAAAAATATGTGTGACAAATATAAATACACCCAATATAAGTGTATATTAAGTGTAAAACAAAAAAAAAGGTCATTCACACATATTCAATGGATGACATATTCAATGACTACATGTTGAACCCAAAGAAATCGAAATTGGGTTAAAAAGTTCCCTTGACAGCCTAACGGCATCACATCAAAATGAGTTGATGAGAGATAAAAAAGTGTATCTCATCACATGGAAATAAAATTTACATCATTAAGGATATATTAGAACATATCCCAACATAACAATATGTAAATTAAAATACCCAACAAAGAAGTCTTTTAAAAAAGAGGAGGTTGAAAGGTTCCCTTACCGACTTGGGTATCTTTCAAAACATACACCCCATGAAAGAAGGACAATAAATCATTGATGTAAATACTCATAAAGGAATGTATATTACACAAAGGGTATAATAATGGTAGTACATACACCACTCAAAGAAATTTGTGGCAAATGTAGCATAAATCTCACGGGAATAAAAGTGAGATGAAAAATCCCATACGAAAACTCGGCAGCCTAACAGCGCCACATAAAACTTCCGAATATGGATTGATGATATCAAATAGGGTATCTCATCAAATTAGAATAAAATTTACAGAAAGAGGAATATAAAATAACATCCCCCAACATTACAAAGAGGATCTTAAAAAGAAGTGACATAAAGGAGAGTACTTAAAAACAAAGAGAGAGGTTAGATCTCTTACGAAAGTTCGACAACCTAACAGCGCCACTCAAAACATCCAAAATGGATTGATGAGAGAAAATATGGTCTCTCATCACATGAACATAAAAATTACAGTAAGTGTAATATAAAATATCATCCCAATAACAATAAAGATGAGCTTTAAAAGGAATGACATAAAAGTGTGTACTTAAAAAGAAAGAGAGGAGTATGATCCCTTACCTCGGGTCCGACTTGACTCGATCGTTCTTTAATCTCCTGAATAATAAAATTGAGTTAATTTCTACTTCCTTAAGAACCTTTTTCAAGTTCATTATTCCTTTTCTTTCACTTATTACCATGTCATAAACATTATGAAATCATTTAAGTTAATAATATTTGTTTTGCCGATATTTGGATCTTAAGTCGAAAGTGGACTTCTTACAATTACATGTTGTTCGTGTGGCCAAATGTTTATTATCCTTAATTTTATTCATGATGTAGATATCATATATGTAATATATATCCAGTAAATTCATGCATTTATAACATTACATAATCATTTAGAGGTAAGAAATGAAATGCACCGTTCATGGAGACGGTAAGCTGTACGTACGCATGAACGCTACTTTCATTTCTATTTCGTATTTTATAGAATGGAATAATAATTATATAAAGGTATATTATAATTCCAGTATAATATCATATATAATATCATAGTTCCATCCTTTATACGTCCCACATATGGTATTTTAAGAATCAAATCACTTTGAGGGGGCGGTAGTCCGCTCTTCCTAAAATGAAGATATCGCTTATACCCATAATGGAAGCCATAAAAGTAAGCCAAAAATGAAAAATAAATAAGATTAAGTAAATAATAAACATATTACATATCATATATAAAAATAGTGACATCATAATGGCCACCTTTGAAGGTGTTAAGTGAGTATTGAACAATCATCGTTTCGGGAGGCAGAATTTCGCCATCCACGGAAACCGTATGTTCTTTAACCATTTGATGTAGTTTTGTGAGAGTGTAGCTAGAATAAATCTTATAACAACATCCTAGTATATTTAATATACTGGTTTTGTTACAAAAGAAGTAAATAAAAAGAGTTTAGGGGGTTGGAGAAGCAAAATAAAACAAATGAACATGAGAGAATGAATTACCTTTAAAAGTGTAACTCTTTTTGATTTGAGCCTAAAGGCTTCCTTTGAAAAGATTCTGCCCAAAGTGAATCCTCTAGGATGAGTAGAGGGATGAGGAGAGAGTAAATGGGAAGGGTATGGCCGAGCCAAAGGCTTTAGGAGTGTGTGAAATGAGGTAGAGGTGGGGGCCTTTTATAAGAGGAGAGGAGGGACACTTTTGGAAGGTAAGAAATATTACCTTATTTGAAAATGTGTTTCGGTTTTAAAAGGTCCCACATTGATATAATTCGTGGATAAGGTTGTAAGGGTTCTAAATCCACCCATCCAATAAGTTTTAGACATGTGTAGGTCATAGAGATTACATTATCTTCTCATTTTATTTAAATCGTCAGATAATGATGTCATCGCTGCATCATTATGATGTCATGTATAATTTAATTTATTTAATGTCTAAAAATTATAAAACAATTACTATGATGTAGTAAATACTTTTAGATTTCCAATTAATATTTATAATAAAATATCTGACTTGTATAACCCCACTTAAAAATTGTTTTAGTAAAACATATCATGTTTGTGTCATTTTTACATTTACATTAAATAAAATGTTATTTATGTCATTTCCCAAACAAAGTGGATACATGGGGTCCCCAAGTTGACCCATGGCTTGTCTTGGTCGGCCATGACACAAAAAATGAGGATAAGACATGTTTCAAGCTCATCTCATTTTATTAAAGCATTATTTTTACCTTAAACTACACTAATTACCACTAATCACGATTAAAAACGTAATAAGTTACTATTCACCAAAAAATTATTTTTATCCCATTGAACCACATTTTACTTCTTAATGACAACCATGTATGTCGGATTTTCGAAATTCAAAACAAAAAGATGGCAAAATTTCATTTAAACGGAAAAATCAGTTTTTGTAAGTACCACTTAGTTGTTTCACCATTCATCAAAAATTGAAGTTTTTCAGAAAAATCCCATAAATTCACCCTAAGCTATATTTGATATTCCGAATTAAAAAATGATGTCTATTTTATAAAATTCAAAACATATAAGTCACATTAATTAATTTAATAATTAATTCTCGTTGTCATAGAAAATAGCGTGTTTTTATGAAACAATAAGTATCAAAAGATTGACACTGGTTTAAGTCTGATTTCAAAGTGATATTAATTCCAACGACAACTATTGGATTTAATGGTAAACATATATTATAATTTCACTTTAAAACCAATTCAAAAGATAATCTAATCATATAAATAAATTAGATTAAAAAGAGGTTTTGAATTAAAATACAACATTTAACACTATTCATTAAAAAAAATGAATTTTATCGGAAAAATACCAAAAATTTACACAAAGTAAATTTTGATATCCAGATTCTTAATAAGAGTTTTATTTGGTCCATAATAATGTTTAAGAGTGAACAAAACTATATTTAATGATGGTTCAACATTAAAAGGTGATAAGTGAACCTTTAGTGAAAACTAGGGCATATACGCCTAAAATTGAATTCTTTCCGTATTTTAAGCCTCTATCCTTTATTGGATAAATGTAAAAACATTAAAAAACATATATAATCATATTTTAGTTATTTCTATCCATTCCCGCCAATACAACGGCTACATGTTAACTACCATTTGAAATAATATTATTTTATTATTAGAGTGCAACGTAAGATTCCTAAGAAACTCGTTGTTGCGTGTTGGGTACACCATCGAGCATAGCATCCCCTTTAAAGTAATATTAATATTTTATTCAAAAATATGGATAAATATGAAAATGTCATATTCTTTATTTACCTGGGGTGTTACAATTTGTGCATTGATGTTCTATACGACATTAGGGGACCTAATCTCCTTGTCTTCAGCATACAATTGGTAATACAGATATAATTTTTCTAACTAATTATTGGGATTTTCCTACTAAATTGGAAACTAGAAGGATAGCTATAGGAACTTTAATAATTCAAAATTAACATTCCATCCCAGTATCCAAAAAATGAAATGAGGTGTTTCTGGATTATTTTCTTAAGTTGCAGTCATTATTTATCAAAAATATATCTACATTGATTGAAATGATAGATTTCATACCTATGGAAACGAGTGGTTGCGATCATGATCCCATCATTATTGCTGATAACATTGTCATATATGTATTTCCTTGGGACAAAATTATTACAATCATTATATAAACTCCTCTTCTAGAAATGAACAACTATTCAGATATCCTTTTCCATCTCTTCCTTGTCCTAGGATTAGGTAGGTTTGACTATAGACTCATGCATCTCCTGTCATGCCAAATTGTCATAGCTTGAAAATATTTTTATACTTGTGAATGTACCCATTATCATTCCAATTATTCTAATCATTATAATTATGTTTTATGGGATATTACCATTGATACTCATCACTTAGTTGTCAATGAAGCTAGATTTTATGACAAAGTGATTGTGCAAAACTAGGAGCTATATAAAATGTGAGGCTCGTGTGGAAAGGATGATGGCACAAATATCATTATAAATTGTGGATATTGTATCGATCATGAAGAAGGTAGGTGAAATTGGTGATTTTTTAGTCCATTTTGTTTGACTTCTGGAGCTAAAGCTGAGTAAATAGCTTCATTGGAACAAACTCCCAATGGCATGTATGAGCTGACAGACAATTTACTGACAAAAGAAAGATGGGATTTACTATAAACAATCCATATGTCCTGTATTCTTCCTAATCTTATTTCTATAAGTGAGATAATCCTATATGTGGATTCTCCTTCGTATTACTTGAAAAATAATAGAAATTTGTTTGCGTTACAATATTTTTGGTTGTCTCTTCTATGTAACATCAATCAATTTTCAGTGGTTGTACTACTAAATTTTATATCGACTGGACATCAACTACAATCATATTTAACAAAAAAAAAAATCAACACAATAATGAAATTATATAATTTTTTTAATCCATGGGACCCAGTAAGTGATGTTTTGAATGTTGATAGGGCCACATAAAAACTGCAAAAAAAATATGTTTCTTTTTTTTTCCGTCCCAAAATTTTTTCCTAACCCATCATGGTGTGATCTATCAGGTATGACATTACATTTTAATAAGATAACATTTTGGGTTTTTGACTTAACATGTTTTTTCACATTTTTTAATTCATTAAATGCTCAATTTCTTCCAAAAAATGAAAAATTTGGTCTATAGAGCAGGAAATCATGTTTTTACATAGGGTGATTTTTGCAGGTTTTCAACCGAGAGAGTATCATTTTTTATTGGGTTTGTGGTTTAGAGTATCATAACCCTTAAAAATGTTAATTTTGTTTTTGTTCAAACAACATAGAACATAATCATTGGACAATGATCCCATCGTGATTGATGGTTTGGTTCTAACAACAAGGTCCATGAATTTTGGGAAAAGGGTCCCAATATAACTAATGCTTTAGGTCAAAATTGTGGACCATAAATTGTGAGATAGGGGTCCAAATGTGACATATTGGATGGGGACGTCAAACAATTCTCTAGAAATGGATGATGGATTTTTCTTGACCTTGGTTTGTTGATTTTTAAATTCAAAACAAGACATGAGGAAAGTATGTGAGGAGTAACTGCAGTGTGGGTTCCAAATAAATGTCGTGGCGGAGTACGAAGATATTATAAGCTTATCTTGGTGATGAAAATGTATTTAATTGAATTGACGTTATTTTTGGATTCTTTTGTGAATCCAACTGGGGAATATTTCATATAGTTAAGAAAATTTTCCCTCAAGACAATGACCCTCCATTTCTTATGGTTGGAGGTAATTTGAGGAAATATGGATTTCATGATACATGCAAGAGAGTATTGTTATAGGGGTGACTCTGAAAAAAAAAGGGGGAATCTATGTTTTAAATGAACAGTAATAAGAAACCACACCCACACAAATGTGGCTTAGTTAAAGAGGGTTGGAGCCTAGTGTTTTTTAACATCCTATAAATAAGAAATTTTCCATAAAGTTAAATTTTATATAGTGATGAATTATTGTGAATTAGGCCCTTGGATTCATAACTATGACCATGGGATGAACGATTTATTTTTTACATTCTAACATATCATTAAAATGTTCTATCATTTTTTGGCATAAATGAGGAATGATTGTAAACTATATTAAAATGATATTTCATTATACAAAGAGTGATGTGGGATGTAAATTCCATTGGGGTGTACAGATGTAACACCCCGAGATTTTATGAAAAATATTCTTTTTAATTTCATTGATGTTTTGTGTTGTACACTACACAAAAATGAGCTTGCACTACACAAATCCCTTACTTGGCATTCATTACATGCAATTGCGACCTTCCACAATAGCGTATGTTATAGGCAATACTGAGTTTCACTAAACAATGATATGTTATATAAACTAGCCATTATTAATAGTAATACAAACTTTTTTAAATTTTATTTTTCATAATGGACATCATTTTTGGATTCGGAATGTTGAAATTATCCTAGGGTGAATTTTTGGTATTTTTCTGAAAACATTCAATTTCTGATGAATAGTGAAAACACTATGTTACTATTTAAAAACTAGATATTTATATAAATATTTATTTATTTTATTTAAATTTATTTTAGGAAAAAATTTATACATAATACCTGTATAATTTCAATGTAATTCATTGGTGTCATTTTATAATAATTTTAGACATATAAAAATTTTATTAAACTTTTCACCTTCTTTTACCCACCGCCTAGGAGAGTTTGAAAATTTACATAAAACATGATTTTACCAGTTCTGTGAGTGGAATTTCGAAAATCCGAGAGACATTGTTAATATAAAGGAGTAATATTTTGTTCAATAAGATAAAAATAATTCTTGGTGAATAATAACTTTTTACTTTTATTTACCACGGTTAAAAGTAAATAGTGTAATTAATGTTAAAAATGAAATTATTATTATCTTAACACATGTACTAATTTTATTGAATAAGTGTCATTCGACCAAAAACAACCTTAGGGATAAAATATTACCCTTTTGGTCCACTTGGATTAGATTAGGACATTTATTATTATTTTATTTAAAGAAGTATTAAAATAGTTAAATTCAATGTTTAATAACTGAAACATTTTTAATATAAGGTTATATATAAGCTCAATTAGACTATAAATATTCCATAAAAAGATAAAAATAATTCCTATATAATGGTATTTTATTTATAATTTTTAGACATTAAATAATTTAATTTATTTATGACACAATGATGATGCTGTAATTACTTTATTAATGAAAAATTAACATAATTGATGTTATAAATACCCAAATAAATGTAATTTTACACTTTTTATGAATTACAATAATTTTATAGGTTACTATGACATGTTATTATTGATTTAATTAACGTTTTTCGAACTAATAATTCTGTTATGATTTTCAAAATAATCAAGTACCAAATAGTGTCAAAATTGACATAAAATAGTTTTTAAAACAAATATTATATTATTAATTGTTATTTTATTCTTAAAAATCTAAGGATAGAAAAACATGACTTATTTAAGGATATATATATTAATAATGAACCACTTTGGGTTCTTTTGTCTTGTTATTGTATGTTTATTAACCATATAGTGTAAGAAACAAAAAAACACGGTAAATGTTAAATTATTTAACTTAGAGTTAAATCTAAATGATAAGGATACAATAGTAACCAAAACTTGTCTAAAACATATTGGTTGAGAGTATTTCGACCCATCCCCACCTTAAATTATTAATAAATCAATTTGGAGCTATTAAAAATTGAATATGACTTTATTATAAAATAATATTTTATGTTTTCCTAAGGTTCCCCTCTCCTCCCTTATAAAAAGTACACCCATTCTCTCTTCTCTTTACACCCTTTTGAGCGTTGAATCTCAGCCAAACCCTGAAAATTACTCTTCTAAACCTCTATAGTTATATCATAGAGGTTCTGGTCTTCTCAAAAGTCCAACTCTAGTGCCCTAAGAATATGTTTAAAGGATGTGCGTTGAGGAAGAGATAATCTATTCTACCGATTCTTCCAAGTTTTCTTTCTTCTTAAAATTCTTCTTCTATATTTTTTTCATTATAAAGTAATAACATACATATCACTAATATACAAATATGTTATTATAAATATGAAACAACCCCATTTCACCTTCAATCCATCCTACGGAAAATGAAATCAATGCGCGTGCATACGTACGGAATACTGTCTCCACGCCGTGGTGTAATCAGTTTTTCCACCACCACCTTACATGGATGGGTATAATGGTAGAAATAATAACTATATATAGTTATTATAAAATCATACTGATTCTTATTTATTATATCATCCACTCCAATTCCATTCAATAATTATGGGAACGATATCATCGCTCGTGCGTACGTATGGATTACCGTCTCGACGACTCGATGAGATTCATTCTCCATGTTAACCAATCAAGAATGAATATAAAGTATATATAATGAATAATAATGAAATATATGACATAATGAAGCTACTGAATTTATGTATGTGTATATATATATATATTTCATCTACTTACTTCCATTCAAGTCAATAAGGAAAGGAAAACAACGTTCATGCATACGTATGGCCTACCGTCTCCATGAACGGTGTATTTCATTTCATTAATCTATCTATTATATATATACTGAATATATATGATATATAAATATTATTTACATTTTTTAAGTAAGTAAATAATTAAATAATTAATAATAATATCAAGAACAACAATTCCAAACAAGTACGATAAAGAAAATGACTTTACCCAAATTTCTGCTTTAACATGGAATTTAAAAAAGAACGAGTAATATAAAATCAAAAGTGAATTGTATATGATATAATAACAATGAATATGATTCTGTAATAAGTAAATGACATTATTTTAAATCATTACAAAGGAGTTTCATATACGTATGAAGCATATCAGACTTATGGTAAGGGATAATTATTCAAATCTCATTCTTATCCGAGATTGTTTATTCGTAAGTATTTTCTGGGGTTATATTTATCATCCATGTCCATGTTTTCTCAATTTATTTTCATAAAATGTTTACTATTCATACACATATATTTAAATTCATTTTTACCCCTTTTTGATTTTTACAAAGATGAATGGAAGGAATATTTCTTTTGATTACCATACGATGTACTTTTTGACTTTTCCGACAAAAGTATGGGGAGAACATGAATGGATTTTTACAGTCTTCATAACGCCTTATTTTCATGAAGCTTACTCTACAAGATTTCATGACTATTTTCCACAAAATCCTTTTCTTTTAAAATTTCATGTCATATTTTGAAAATAAAATGATTTTTAAGAATAAAGGATATTTTCCTCAAGAATTCATTTCAAGTGTTTTAGCAAAACCATATTGTATATAAGATGGAATTATTTCATATGTGTTTGTTTCAAGTATAATTTCACTATGATTTACGTGGTTTCTATTTTCTTATGATGAAATGATATCTTTTTTGTTTTGTATGGATTATTTTATGATGGGATGATTTTTATGAAACCCATTTTATACTTTGGGTAATGGTGAATGATTTATGATTATGTTGTGGAACAAGTAAAAATGATTTCATTATGAGATGGGTGGGACCTCTATCTCCCTCCAATGCATTTGTTAAATATTTATATCTCATGTGATTGACATGGCTAGAACAGTATGTTAATCTGGTTCTGTGATATAAGACTGGAACAAGGAGTGAACTCAATTCAGAAAGAGACTTTGTCCACTAAGATGGTCTTGGCAGCAATGGCTTGGATACTTTGGAAATCATATCATGTGTTTAACGTTTTTCCACAATTACAAGTTTTATTTCCCAAATATTTTATCTTTATTGATGTTCCATTATGATCTATGCCTTACGTATTTCCATGTTTTATGTCATTGCTCAAGATTTCGATGATTAAACGTTATGTTCATTTTTTATGTTCAAATGTATATGGTTTGATTCATTTTCTCCATGCCTACCCTTACTGAGCATTTGAGCTCACCCTTTATATGTTTTCATTTCCCCATGACATAAATAAAGGTTTTAGGTAAGAAAACTGAAGGGGAAGATCTATATGGGAGATGTTGAAGATCTTTTACCACGATCCGAAGATTATATTCTGAGTTTCCAAAGACAGTAAACTATTACGGTCCTTCAGTGTTTGTTTTTGTTATGTATTAAATATTCCTCAATAATAATTTAATTTCCATGTACGTCAAGCTTTGGGTATCTACAGTTGGTATCGTAGGTCCTGTTTAGTCAACCTTTGGAAATTAGGATGTGAGAACTTTAGTGAGATCCCTAGAGATATTTCTAAGGTATTTCTAGGGATGTCCCTAGGGTAAATTATAAGTATAGGTTATAGTCCTAGAATTATTGTAATGATATTAGAATTAAACCTAAGATGTTATATATTGATTTTACTCTACCTTGATTATGATTTTGGCCTCTCAAACTATTCTTTTTGGGTTTTATAAAATGGCTGGAAATAGGATGATTCATGATAATGGAGGATATGATGGACAATGGAATGATATTCTTCATGAGAAACCAAATGAAATTGGATCTGGAAGTCCACATATCCTTATTATTACAAACTCATAATCTCATAATATGATCAATAATCTCAATTTTCATAAGTTTCCCAACTCAGCTAATAAGAGAAAGATTGAGTTTCATGATGATCTTAGAGAAAAGAATGTTCAATTTCCCTCATGTAAATTATGTGGGAAGAGGCATCAGGGATAATGTTTCAAAAGAACTAGAAGATGATTTGAGTGTAGAAAAGAAGGAAACAAAACTAGTAATTGTAAAGGAAAAGGTTCAGTTAACACCATGGACAAAGATAATGTTATTTCTAAGTCATCAACAATGGTTAAGTGTTTTAAATGTGGAATGTATGGGCATTATTCAAACCAATTCCCTAAGGGAAAATCTCATAAAGAGAATCAGAATGGTCATATGGGTAGTATTTATGTGGTTGATGATGAAGAGGCTACAAATGATATATGAGATGGATGAAATGATGAATCTCAGTCAGTGGTTTAGGAATGTAGTGTAATGATTCAATGGTTATCAAGAATAATGTATGGTACTGTGGAATAAAAGAAATCATTGGATTGTTACACTGTTTCCTTTGGTTGAGTTTTGAAAGTATATATTGAATGGTACCAGTAACCATGAAAGGTTATTAATATATTTTTGGAAAACTCCTAATATGTGAATAAATAAGAGATAATGAGATAATGAAATTTTTGATAGTATTAATGAGATATTGACTAATATTAGGAAAAAGTGATATCATGTTTTGAGTATATATAATTTTTGGGATTTTGGTATATGGAAAGAGTTACTTTGTGACAGCATTCATGTTTTCACTATGGTTCAATATAATACATTATTAAGGTATTCACATGTTTGGAATGTGACCAAAAAGATATATCGTATGATATATGGGGGATAAATGATGATATTCACATGCTCGGTAGATGACATTTCTAGTAATTATTTTATTTATACTATGATCTTGGACAAAAGTAGTTTGGATAAGTCTAAAAATTGGAATGAATTAAGTTAGACATAAGATAGTATTTTTGATGTCTAGAAATGTTTTCTATTTTACTACAGGAATGTTATTATAATGTAATTTTTGAAAAAGGGACAATATGCAGGACGAGCGACAACCCATCACGTCTGACAAGGCTGTGGGAATCGAACCCACAACCTAAGTGGTACAAGCCATTACTTCATACCACTGGCCTATAGGAAGTCCCTAGTTAGTAGAAACTAGTTTTATTAAGCAGTATGTTAGATGAAGTATAAGTCCATTTTTGGAATCATATACGATTGACCTCACCATAGATGGACTTATGTATATTTGATAACTTTTTCTAACCTTTTGTTTGAGACATATGGAATGACCCATCATTCAATCACATGATCTGCTAACAGTTCACGAAATAAAAATTCAACATCATTTATTTAAGAGATGAGGTAGAAATTTTTCAAGGCACGAACAACGTTGAGATTATACCGAAATAAAGTAAGTATTTCTTATAATTAAAATTCTTCAACTATAGGGAATTCATCTTGAAAACCAAAAATGTTGTCCTAGTGCCCATATATCCTATGAATCAGATGGTACCTTAGATCATCACAAATTTATGTCTTTGTGATTGTTTGATTTTTCATAGCCATGTTATCTACCACTCTCCATCAGAAGTTAATTGTTAGATTTCTCTTATATATCCATATTTTCACTTATGTTCTCTTAAATAGAAACCAAGTGATTAGTTAATTAGTGTAACCATTATGTTTTATACTTTATTTTTTAAAGATTAGTTTTGGTATTTCTTTTTACAATGTGGGTTTCTGTTAAAGAAACTTTCACGTAGTAACCCATTTATAACCCTGAAGAATTTCGAGGGTGAAATTCATTTTAAGGGGGGTAGAATGTGACACCCCGAGATTTTATGAATTTTTTTTTTAATTTTATTGATGTCTTGTTTTGTACGCTACACCAAAAGGAGCTTGCACTACATGCATCCCTTACTTGGCATGCATTACAGGCAATCACGAACTTCCATGATAACATATATAGTACGCAACACCGTGTTTCACTAAATAACAATATATTATATAAACTAGCCGTTATTAATAGTAATACCCACTTTTTGAAATTTTATTTTTCAAAATGGACTTCATTTTTGGATTCAGAATATCGAAATTATTCTAGGGTGGATTTTTTGTATTTTTCTGAAAACATTCAATTTTTGATGAATAGTGAAAACACTAGGTTACTATTTAAAAACCGACCTATTATATAAATAATAATTTATTTTATTTAAATTTATGTTAGGTAATAATTGATACATAATACCTATATATGTTTAATGTAATTCATTGGAGTCATTTGTTATTAATTTTAGATATATAAAAATTTTATTGAACTTTTCACCGTCTTTTACCTACCTCCTAGGAGAGTTTAAAAATTTACATAAACTTATTTTTACCACTTCTTTGAGTGGAATTTCTAAAATCCTAGAGACACGGTTAATATGAAGGAGTAAAATGTGGTTCAATAAGATAAAAATAATTTTTGGTGAATAGTATCTTTTTACTTTTATTTACCATGGTTAAATGTAAATAGGATAATTAAGGGTAAAAATTATATTACTATTACGCTAACACATGTTCAAATTCTATTGGATAAGTGTAGTTCGACCAAAAACAACCTTAGGGATAAAATATTACCATTTAGGTCCACTTGGATTAGATTAGGACATTTATTATTATTTTATTTAAAGAATAATTAAAATAGTTAAAATCAATGTTTAATAAATAAACCATTTTTAATATAATTATATACATAAGATAAATTAGACTATAAATATTAATTAGAAACCTAAAACGATTTCCTACATAATTGTATTTTATTTATAATTTTTATACATTAAATAATATAATTTATTTATGACACAATAATGATTATGTAATTACCATATTAATGAAATATTAACATAATTGATGTTATAAATTCCCAAATATATGTAATTTTAGTCTATTGATGATTTCCAATGATTTTATAGGTTACTATGATATGTTAATAGTTTCTTAATTATCATTTTTAGAACTAATCATGCTGTTATAAGTTTTACAAAAATCATATACCAAATAGTGTCAAACTTGACATAAAATAGATTTTAAAAAAATATATTATATTATTAATTGTTATATTATTCCTAAAAATCTAAGGATCAGCCAAATGACTTATATAAGGATATATATATTAATAATTAACCACTTGGGGTTTGTTTGTCCTGTTATAGTAAGTTTATTAACCATATAGTTTAATAAAACAAAAAGACACGGTAAATGTTAAATTATTTAACATAGAGTTAAATCTAGATAATAAGGATAAAATAGTAACCTAAACTTGTATAAAACCTATTTATTGAGATTATTGAGACCCATACCCACATTATCTTCAAAATAAATCGATTTGGAGCTATTAAAACAGAATATTACTTTATTATAAAATAATATTTTATGTTTTCCTAAGGTGCCCTTCTCCTCGCTTATAAAAAGGGCACCCCTTCTATATTCTCTTCACACACTTTTGAGCCTTAAAGCTCGGCCAAAACCTTTCAAATTCATATTCTAAACCTTTCTAGTTATATCATAGAGGTTTAGGTCTTCTCAAAAGTCCAACTCTAGTTCTCTATGAATTAGTTTATAGGAGGTGCGTCGAGGAAGAGGTATTCTATTCTACCGATTCTTTCATGTTTTCTTTCTTCTTCAACATCTTATTATTTAGTTGTTTCATTATAAAGTAATAACATATATATCTCTAATATACTTATATGTTATTATAAATATTAAACAACCCCATTAACCTTCTATCCATCCTACAGAAAATGAAATCACTGTGTGTGCGTACGTACATAATACCGTCCCCACGTCGTGGTGTAATCAATTTTTCCACCACCACCTTACATGGATGGGTATAATGGTGTAAATAATAACTATATATGATTATTATAACATCATAATTATTCTGAGGTATTATATCATCCACTCCAATTATGGGAACGATATCATCGCTTGTGCGTACGTACGGATTACCGTCTCCACGACGCGATGAGATTCATTCTCCATGTTAACAATTCGTAAATGATTATAAAGTATATATATTCAATAATAATGACATATATGATGTAATGAAGCTAATTAATTTATGTATATATATATATATATCATCTACTTACTTCCATTCAATTCAATAAGGAAACGAAAACAGCGTTCATGCGTACGTATGGCCTACTGTCTCTATGAACGGTGTATTTCATTTCATTAATATATCTATTATATATATATATATATAATTAATATATATGATATATAAATCATGATTTAAATTATGTAAGTAATTATATAATGATATAAGTAATATTAATTTTAAGAACAACAAGTCCAAACAAGTACGATAAGTAAAACGATTTTACCCAAAACGCTGCTTTAAAATGGAAATTACAGAAGAACGGGTAATATAAAATCATAAGTGAACCATATATGATATAATAACAATGAATATGATTCTGTAATATGTAAATGAAATTATTTAAATCAATATACAGGAGGTTCAGATACGTTCGAAGCATATCAGACTTAAGGTAAAGGATAATTATTCCAATATCATTCTTATCCGAGATTGTTTATTTGTAAGTATTTACTGGGGTTATATTTATCATCCATGTACATGTATTCTAAAAATGTTTTCATAAAATGTTAAATTTTCTTAAATATATGTTTAAAGACATTTTTACCCCTTTTTCACTTTTACTACGAGGAATGGAAGGAATCTTTCTTTTGTTTACCATACAATTTACTTTTTGACTTTTCTGACAAAAGTAAGAGGAGAACATGAATGGATTTTTACGGTTTTCATAACGCCTTATTTTCATGAAGCTTAATCTGCAAGATTTCATGACTATTTTCAACAAAAAAAATTTCCTTTAAAATTGAATTTCATTTTTTGAAAAGAAAATGATTTTGAAGAAGAAATGATATTTTCCTCAATAATTCATTTCAAGTGTTTTATCAAAACCATTTTCCATATAAGATTGAATTATTTCATATGTGTATGTTTCAAGTATAATTTCCTTATGATTTACATGGTTTCACTTTTCTTATGATGAACATATATAAATTTTGTGTTTTATGGATTATTTTATGATGGGATGATCTTTATGAAACCCATTTTATACTTTGGGTAATGATAAATTATTTATGATTATGTTGTTGCACATGTAAGAATGATTTTTTAATGAGATGGGTGGGACTTATCTATCCCTCCAATGCATTGGGTAGTGATTTATATCGCATGAGATAGACATGGCTGGAACAGTAAGTTAATCTGGTTCAGTGACATAGGACTGAAATGATTACTGAACTCGATTCAGAAATGGACATTGTCCACTAAGATGGTCTTGGCATTAATGCCTTGGCTTCTATGGAAATCATATCATTTGAATATATTTTTTACATAATTAAAAGTTTTATTTACAGGCTATTTTATCATGATTGATGGTCCATTGGGATTTATGCCTTACGTACTGCCATGTTTTATGTCATTGCTCAAGATTTCGATGATTAAACATTATGTTCATGTTTTTATGTTCAAATGTATATGGTTTGTTTTATTTTCTCCATGCTTACCCTTACTGAGCATTTGAGCTCACCCTTTATATGTTTTATTTTCCCCAGGATATAAAGAATGTTCTTAGATAATAAAACAAGTGGGAAAGATCTTTATGGGAGATGTTGAAGATCTGTCACCACGATTAGAAGATTATGTTCTGAGTTTCCAGAGACACTAAAGTGTTACGGTCCTTCGGTGTTTGTTTTTGTTATGTATTAAGTATTCCGCAAAAGTGATGTAATTTCCATGTACGTCAAGCTTTGGGTCTCTACAATAGAGGTTGGAGAGGCCTCTCATGAAGTTGAAAATGTGTTCAGTTGATGGGAATTTAGTTTTAGTAGATTATGTGGAGCCAAAATGGGAAAATTTCACAAAGTCAATAAAATATGTCTTCAGGTCACTAAACCACCATATCAAATTTTTGTGGATATTTTGTGGGGATTAAAACAATTATGAGAAATTCTTTTGGTTTGTGAAAGGAAATTACCTAAAAATTAAACGAGCACTTATTTTCAAAAAGTCTTGGGAGTCTTTATGAATATTTCTCATTAGACCAACTATAGAATGGCTCATCATACAGGTCTAACCCATGCATGGGGAAGTTATATTTTTCTAGTTGGTCCTGAGATAGAGAATCCATGATTAACTCTATATCTCATTTATTTTTCTAGAAAAATATTCTTCATGCATTGATCAAAATTGTACCCAAGAATGTTTCTTTTTTCCCTATGAACTCATGAATGGGGTGAGGATCAGAATAAACTCTCTCACATAGATGTAGCTAATGTATAGGATATGGGAATCATTTCTAATTTATTATATCATGACTGGATAGGGATATCGATTCAAGGCATTACAACACATCTCTTTGAAGATATAATATGGCCACACATAGTTATTACATGGTCCTATAGTTTTAGGTCATGTGGTTAGGAATATTTTGTGTCTAGTAGTTTTAGGTTGTAAGATGAGAACCATGAATACAGATGAGTAAATATAGGCTTATTAGGTTAGAATGCTCTGACATGCCTCAGATGTGAAGGGGGAATCAATTTTAAACTATGATTATAGGGATTCTATAATCAGGATAAATTATTTGATGCACAGAGTCCATGGTGTACATAAGTATTAAAAGACTCTACTAATGAAGAAGATGTATTTTGTTTCCATGACATTATTTTTAGTAGCTTATGTGGTGCCAACTATAACATATTGACCATAGTTAACAATACGGGTCCTCATGTCACTAACATTCTATTTCTAATGGATGAAAGAAGGTTTTGGAGATCCAAAATTACCCAAGGAATAAATTATGATATATATAAAGACAATTTATAGGTATATAAAAATCATTCATACCATAATTGACCTTGAAATTTATTGTCCCTTGCACAGATATGACTCATAGGCAAGTGGTCATCTTTTTTACCTTGCTAGATCACCGAATGAAGAACCCTATAATGAGTTCTCATGTATGGATCTGAGTTATATAAGAGATTGGTGGTTTTTGTTTATCTTTGTCTATGAGTATAATTTAAAGCCTAGGAATAACTATATATATCAATAAAGTGAGAATAATTCCACACATAGTGCTTGTGATGAGAAGCAATTTAATTTTATGTGGTAAATACTTTGGAGTGCCTTTTAAGGTCTTACTAACTAGACAAATACAATATTGATGTGGACAGATATATTTCGATCATGTGGGGAATTTTATTTTGAAAACCTTCTTCCTAAGTGAGTATTGTTTGATGTGATAAATTATGGGTGTCTATGTTTTAATACTTCACATGAAGAATATAAGATTTTTGAATCTTGTGGGGACTGGTCTAGGAGGTACGATCCAAGCATAACTACGTATCTCTACAAAGTGAGAATCGGGAAATAAATACTTCATTAAAAGATACAATGTTCATTTTTGAACCATTCAAAGGGAATGAGGGAGTTTATAATTGATGTTGATCTGGAGTATAGGGATCTGAGTGTCACGACATATCCTATGAGGGACGGAATCAAGGATTATGTTGTTCTTAGAGTTTCGTGTAGTTTATCATCATGTGGTGAGGTTAAATATAAACTTACATGAAAGAAGGAATACATTTTTTCATTGATCATATTGGAAATATAAGTTTCACTCTATATCCTAAAATTTAGGGAATTAATCATTTCTTATTTCCTAGAAAATTCACCAGGTAGGCCTGTCCCATACACAAAGAATAGGGGATTTATTTTATTTGTTATTTATTGACTAGAAATTGGAGATACAAGTGTCACTACATATCTTGTGTTGGATAGAATCAAGTTGCATGTAGTTCTAAAGGTTCTTCCTTACTCAGGTCAGATTCATTCAATGATGGGGGGGATTTTTCTTACAATGGACCGGAAAATATTTACCACATTGAAGTCAACATCATTTATTTTTTTTCATTCAAGGTAGGGATTTTTTTACTATGGATGTGCCAAGGGTTGAAGATCTGGGTGTCACTGTATATCCCATTGGGATGAAAATCATGCCACATGTAGTTAATAAAATACTACTCATATAGTTATATCCTATAAACATTGAGTGGGGATTTGTTATACTCTATATGGAAAAATGATTGGAGATCTTACTTTTACTTCATATCATGTGCATGAAATAATCATGACACACATAGTTCTGGATGTGAATTCCCTACGTGGGTCATGACCACCCATATAGGGGGAAATTCTACCTGCCTTTGTTCTAGTTGGTTGACCAAGCCAAGATATAGAATCCAGAAATCACAAAATATATCATTGGGACAGGAATCACGCCACACGTTGTTTTCTAGAAATTTCATTATATGATAATAAAACACACACAAGGGAAATGGGTTTAATTCTTTTGAAAGAATCCATATGAAGTTCAGATCCATGTACAATTATATTTTGTTGATTTTTTGGCTGGAGAATGATGATAAAAACATGTGTCACTAATTATCTAATTGGGATGATAATCAAGACACATGTAGTTATTGAAATAATGTTCCCTATGTAGTTCTAACCTGTATGCATAAAGGGGGAATTTTATCCTTTTTATCACACATATCTATTGTATATGTAGTAAATCATTAATTTATATTCATTCTCTATTATAGTTTAATTTCATTTTGTCATGAAATTTATCATGAATTTTAGCATCACATGGTGTGAAATTTTCATCAACCATTGTTATTGAAGGTGAGCCATTTGTGGTTATCTGTGCAGATTAACATCAGGTGTCATAGACAATGTGACATAGTTTAAATTCATGAAATAGGGGCTATGATAGCATGGATTATCATTACGTTGCAGGGAATAATATTTCATATAGTTTACCATTGTGGGATGAGGATCAAAATTCCATATAATTTAACATAATGTAGGATAGATGAGTGATACTACAATTAATCCACATTCTATCAAGACATTGATTCCAAAATCTATAAATTCATTCAACAGAGATGATGGTGGGACCTATAGGTGTATTTAATGTGACTAGGACCATCAGTCATGTGGTTATATGAAGTATTCATCCGGAAACACGAATCTGTGGGCTCCATGCTGAGCGATTCATACATCCAGATCAGAGAATAATCATTATTTTATTTTACCTTGTGTATTTGATATGTACCCTCCATTTTTTCCCCCGATTTAATAGTTTTTTGTCCTGGTATCGTTCATGTCCTATGGACTAACACCGTTTATAATTCAATAAAGGATTGGAGGAAAACATTTTTCTTCTAGGCATGTTCTATCTGGTATTAGTGAACCTCTAAATGATCCAAGGTATGAAATATCTTCTCATCTATTTACTGTAATTCATCAATCTATTTCTTGTATTTCTCATCTATAGTGAACCTATTGTAGTTGTCCAGGAAGAGTGAGGGTAATTGAACATCAATGGGAAGGACTTCCTCAGTTTCGTAAACTAATGTCTATGGGGTTTCCCATGTGGCAGTATTGTTCATGGTCTAGTACACCCAAAATTATTGAGATGAATATCCCCCCATTAAGTTTTATCTTTATCTAAAATCATCTAGAGTATATTTTATAGGGTCATAATAAAGATCTCAATCTATCTGTTATACACTGCATGATAGATAGATGAACTATTAGACTTGTTTTCATTATCCTGATATAGATTATCCAATTCACCATAGCAGAAATTGGTGTTGTTCTCTCTTAGTATTTTGCGAGGGATGATAAATCCCATGATGATGATATATTTTATGATATTTAAAATTTTCTTTTTCGCATCCTCTTTGAGGGTTAAAGCATTGGGCCACATCGAGAAGAATTCAGTTACATTAAGGATGTACTTGAATTGATTGGATGTGGCTCGATGATATGTCCCCACTATATCCATTCTCTATATTTAAAATGTCTATGAGTACATGGTTGTATTTAGAAACTAAAGGGGTTGTATAAAAAATTTGAAATGAACCTAACATCAAATGCACTTTTTAGTGAATTTAGTGTACTCATGCATTATTGATTGCTAGTAGACTCTAAGACATAATTTTTTTTGGAAAATATTATGTCATGACTGATGATCTCATTATTTTCTTGTGTTCACTTCCTTTAGTATGGCAGTGGTCTCTTCTCCGTCAATGCACCTAAAAAGGACCCCATCACAACCTCATTTGTAGAGAACCTTTTATTGATTTGTTCCATCATATATAATAAAATCAATTTCTCAATGTTGTAAATTCGCTCTTTGGGCTCTATATGGTGGGAGTTATCTTTTTTAAAGGTGGTTTATGATAGGTTTCATCCAACTGGTGGTTGGACCATATAGTAATTGGATGGGACTAACTTCATTGATCTCATATTTATTAACATGAATTAAGTGTGAGACCATTTGGCAGTGAGCATTGTTGATGATTGCCACATCTTGTTCGAGATCAACTAGAGTTGTGGGAACAATTTCATTGGAATCTAACTTGGTATTCAACAATCATTGGATGTTAGTTAATGTCATCCCCAAAAATAATTTTGTCATTTGTTCCCAAATGTTGATCATTAGGAAAATTAGATCTTCCTTTTTGAGATTGTAATCACCATTGAACTTCTTAATAACCACTTCAGAATGACCCATTATTTTCAGGTGGCTAACATATACATGAAGTTTAAGATCTTTTACTATAGTGAGAGCCTGATATGTTTATCATTGTTTTTACAACCCTCTGTCAGTAAGAAGAAATAATCTAGGACATCTATTTCTAAAGATATTACCATGATTCCAAGCCCCGCTTTATTAATCTTGGGGTCTTCTATCCTCTTCCCAATCAGGGTCCTCGATGAACCACCAAAAAGAATTTCTTATATTTGGGGGTCCCATTTAATGGGTAAAATAACCTCATCAAATAATTTGTCATCTAATGAAGTCATTTTTAAGGGTTTCTATACTATAAAATCTGAAAATTCCTAGCCTTTGACATCCTTCTATGGTAAAAACTAAAAATAATACTATTGTAGAATAACCACCCATACTGAAAGACATCCAGTTAACAGGAGACGATTAGTACTCTATTATAACGATTTTCTTTGAGCATCCCGATTGACCTTTTGGTTCTATAATTAATGTATTAGTTTCTATAATTTTATGTTGAGTTCCAGATAGATTTTCTCAGCATCATAATATTGGGTCTCAATGTCGATCATGTTTTATCTAAGGTAATAATGACTATCATGAATAGGATGAGTGTCGACCCCTTTATTAGAACCATTGATACTGCCATTTTCATAAGATATTTATGGATTCTATCGAATACCCTTGATAATAATTTTCCTACTGATATTTGACCCCTTTTTTCATCAACCTGGTGAAGGGGAACCTTTTTCTCATAATGTCAGCTCTGAATGGATAGATATATGCTTAGTATCCTTGTAATCCTCTCGAAATGGTTAGGTTACAAGGAGGTTAAATTTCAAGGAAAGCCTTTTCCTACTTGGGTTTGATAGTAATACCATGATGGAATATGAAGAAGTCAAGGAATTTCACTATGGTTACACTAAGAGAGCATTTTGGTGGGTTATTTGTAAAATGTGTTTTCATGACTTTTTGAATACGGTTTGAATATCTATCAAGTGCTATTAGAATTGTTGGGAATTAACCATGAGGTCATATCTATAGTATTTGATCTTTTTTTCATAAGGGTTTGAAGATGTGATACGTGGTGTGTTGGTATGTGGAACCAACATTAATCAATAAATAATACATTTCCCAATATAAAAATAATCTCTTCGGGCACTGAAGGTGTTAGATTCTACATATTTATAGGCCATTTAGACCAGATTGTGTGCTAAATATTCATCCATGATGTAGAGGGTCCCATATTTTGTCATCACATTGATCAAGTGTTTTATGACCACGACCATGAAATCATCCACTAGGAAATATCGATTTTGGTCCCAGAAAGAGATTCAAAATTAGACTTTATCTTCGTTTTTCTTGAAAGGGACGATGTTGTCAAACAAGATGGAAAATTGGATCTCCTGAATTAATTTTACATTGATGTTCTTTATAAAATAAGCCTAAATTCTAGAAGCATGTGTTGGTTGAGTCCTTATGGATACCTACTTATTGACCTAGAGATCCTCTAGTAAGCCCAGGTTGTGAGTAGACACCATGGGATCTAGTCTTGTCATCTCTATGTAGTTATAGGGGAGCACATATAAATGTGGTTTCATAAAAGATGTTTATAACTCTTGTTCATCAGAATACATGGCCACAAAAATTATGTTTGGTCATGGTTGTTTATTCATGCCCAGATTTATTTCATTGATCTTGATGATAGTGGTAGAGATTCCTTCATCAAATTATGGAGTGGTGTCCTTAAGATCTTCATTTTATTCATATTCCTACTCTCTGTCTCATTATCTCACATTATATTGGAAGAAATATTGAATGTATGATCCAAAGATGGTGGGGGAAAGTCAATATCGTGACAATCTGAAGATGATGCAGATTCTTTATATCTCTTACAAAGAGAGAAAGGATTTTATAAAGATCTAGTGATGAAATCAGGTTTTTTTACTAATATTTCAACACTATATGAGGAATAAACACTATTTTTAATACTTTAGATCTCTATGGATATCATAGAAACCATGAAAATATTTGTTTAATAAACTAAATTCAAACTCATGTATTTTATAAAAGTAATAGGAAACACATACTCATATTGAATATTTTTTTAATGGTTCCATAGAGACCATATCCAGACAATTCGGGGTAGTGACCCAGTTCCTGGCACAAACAAGGTGTTGTTTCACTTTCCCCTAATTGATACCTACGTCAATATTTTATAATCATGTGATTCTAATGGGGATTTACCATCATATGTTATCCCAATTATTCCATTGATTCAATTTTTGAAGCATTGATGGTATGATAAAGGGATTGATAAGTGTTGGTGAAGAATAAGGCCTTCCGAGTAAGATGTTAATGGTTGTGTAATGTCGAGCCACAATAAATTATGAGTTTTCTACTGTTTGTCCAAATATATTGGCCCTAGTGGATTCTTATCAGTTTTATCATATCCCTATAATGTTACTCATGAAGGGGACAAATTTATTTCATCATTGACTATACATTGAAGTGTTCATACCGAAAAAGGATTAAATCTAGATCTGTTGTAGATAAAAAACTTTTTGGATGTCAACATCGTTAATACCACCATACACATAGAATGGTCTCATATTCCCCTGTATGTTGGAATAATCATCATTATTTCTCATGGATATGACAGATTGAAATTATGAATAATTGTTCGATCTTAGATAGACTCTTGTTGCCACCTTTTTTGAATCAAACTACTTGGGGGCTTAAGAAGCCTCTACAAGTTCTTACTTAAAGGGAATTTTATAATATTAGTGCATATAGAATTGATAACATTGTTGGACCTAAAGATAATTATTTTAGCTAGTCATATATATGCTCTAAAGTGTGGAACATTCCAACACTATGATACTCTATTACATGATATGTAGGGGATTGAGTATTTGATGTAGATGGATCAATTGTTGGGATAGTTTTAGTGTCTCTCCTATACTTATAAGATTGTTCCATGCAGCATACTAGAAAATTGTGGATGATATGACACATTTTTTTCATCTTATTGGTGCATGTGGATTCATATTTGAGGAAATAAATTCTAAGAGTTTCAAGGATAACCTTGTTTTTTATGCGGTTTGATCATCCCAATAAATTTCCATGACTTTCTAGCCAGACTTCTTTTTAAAATAAAAGAATTTGGATGATTCAGGTGCTTATATTTTTTGTTTTTTCATAGTGGGAGCAGTTGTGGGAATAGTTGGTTTCTTCCAATGGTCCAAGATAACCCCATAATCTTAATCTATGGTCATATGATTCATCCAATGATAATATTTTGGACTCTTCTTCTGACAGCTTTATTCCACTCACCTCCTTCTTTGCTGGTAGTAGTGGAAATATATGCTACTTGTGTGGGAGGTCCAAGTTTTACATGTCCATAATCTTCCATTTTCTATAGGATTTAATTGATGATGAATCATTCCATGATTTTATTGCACTGTATCTGGTGATAGGAACAATAATTGGTTCAGTCATAGAGACCTACATGATGGTTCTTTTTTGGTTTTTGTAGGTAGAGAATTTTATTTTCTTTTCAGTATATAAATAATTCACAATGATGACTATCTCAGAATTACTAAACTATATTTCTCCATTCCATTAAATGACTTCATCTATGCCCCCTTTGAACGCTTTGATGATGTGTAGGATACTATTGACTCCTTGGGGTTGTTTCAGGACATGGAACAGGACCTGGAGTTTAGACATGTGTCAGGAATGGCTTAAGAATAATTGATGTTTTCTCACGCATACCTTTCATTTTCCCCTTGACTTATTGAATTACTTGAGATTTTATGTTACTATTTTCTATGTAGTCATCTATGACTAGGGAATTATTGTAGAAATCCTAAAATCTCCTTCTATATTTCACCTATGTAAGTGGTGTTCACAGATTATTACGATGGGAATCAATAATTAAAGTGAGCATATCCTACCAAGAAAGTGTCTTGTTCAAGGTGTAGGTAATCACATTCCATCTCTTAATGATATATGAGAATCATTCCTTTTCTCAATGTCTACAATTTCTATGGTCATTGTGTGATGTCATTGTAATCATGTAGGTAAACTAGATGACATATTGAAGATGGAGATCCTCCTATCATGTTAACTACCTTGAAGGAAAACTAGTATACAACACAAGTGCCCGCCCTTATTGGGTTCGTATGAATTATATGAGTTTTACTTCATCTTCGTACTCAAAAGTTCTATTCATGGGGTAAAAATAAGACATGTAATGTGTCATATGTTATTCTGGTTTGCCTGAGCCATCGAAGAACAGAAACATTGGATTATCTAGGTTTAGAGATGGATGGGTATCACCCAACCAATTATGGTAGGGTTTATACTATTGATTTATTAGTACACATCACTTCTATGTAGTTTCCATTTGATCTTCCAATTACTCGACAGTTTCAACATTCCCTTGATGAATATTCATTTGAACAGGATCTTGAATATGTATAGTAATTGGCAAAAATGAAATGCGAAAACCATCATTATTTTAGGTGAAAATACCACCAGAGGAAACCATTAATGATTTTTTTGATCCAATTCATATTTTCTCCTTAATTGAGGGAAATCCTGATACCCATCCATGATTGGGTCTAGGTGAACTGATGGTTCAGGCGCTGAGATGGGTGGATGTCTTGGATTCACTTGGATCCCTAGGATTAATTCTCATTACTGATGATATACACCTATTGGATGTGTATGTTGTGGCTCAATTCATAGATCGTGATTTGTGGGAATTCTTTATCATAAAAACTCATCATTTATTCACCTCAATTATTTCATTTCGTTATCATGTCGAGTAAATAATTGTTTTATCATAAGGATCTTTTCTTTGTTGAGTAGAGATGGATGTTTAATTGAAACATTTACACTATGGGAGATTTGTTGACGTAGGACCCAAATTTAGTGCTAAATTCAAATTTTTGTGAAGTACACCTTTATTCTATGAATGAATCATATCCTGGTCTAAACAATCATGTCATATCTCTTTTGTGTTCACATTATATACATTTCCTCCAATATGATTTACATCTATGGTGTTCACCGATACATAACACATTGTGGGAGTCATGTCAGCTACTAACTGATAGAAGGATTTCATGGTCCCTTTTATAGACTTCTGTCGTCCTTTTCTTGGATACTCATCATGCATCTTGGTGATGATTAATTTGTAGGGAACCATCATACAGTCATGTGGTACAATTCCCTTCCTAGGGAGCTGGATCATGAGATGAGATGTAACACGATACATATCTACTTGTTATCATCCCCAAATGGGAGAAACATGATTTTTATTGAGGGGTGGTTGAGATAAAAATTCCCCCATCCATGTGGGATTGGGTTTCCCAATTTATTATTTCATTGTACCTCAACCATGTTCTATCATAATTTGAGGGGTTTTTTGTTAAAAATTCCCCAGCCCACCAGGACAGGGCTTATTAGGTACTACAGTGACTTCTTATGCAGTCTACAACCTCTTTATCAAATATATATTTGATTGATTGGGATGCGGATGCAATGGTTAGTCTATTCACATATTTCTTACCTACAAATACACCATCAGTTATCGATGATTTTCATATCTTAAATGAGAATCATGTTAAATGTTTTTGGTTTCCATATTTATGAGTTCTTCAATGACATGCTCTCATTGGGATAGATGGTTATGAGACTTACTCAAGGCTATTTAATGTTTAGAATTCAATAATTCTAAAATAAGAGATTTATCAACATCTTCTTCAGAATAATCACATTTTAGGATATCATTTCTTGTGAGTTCTTCTAGATGGGGCATGAGGTGAAATGTAGAGACACATACTCTCCCAATACATAGATGTGAACACCAGATAGGGAATATATAATTATATGATGTAACATATGTAATGTATAGAGGTAGTTCATCTAGAGATATTGTTTACACCTCTAAAATTGAGGTCACCTCACAAATAAAATAGACTCCAGGTAGATTAGAAGATGAGGCACTTTTTTTATTTTGATGTAGTCTACATACCCCTTATAAGGCATGAAAATTTCTTTCTGGTGGTGTACATTTATCTAGATGTGTAGTCAGATGTGGTGTATACATTCCCTTGAAAATGTGTCTCTAATTCTGAAATGAAATGTGACTGAGGGAAAAATATTATGGGTTTTTTATCCTTGGCCAATTTCATTTTTAGGAGTGGAATATCATTGGTCCCTCCTATAAGAGATTCCTCTACATGATTTTATTATCATGAAGACTTCATAACTATTATATCACAAGTAGTGGGGCTGATAGGGATCTGATTAGAATGATAAGGGTATAGGGTTTGTTAGGAAGATGGGTGTTGCCCTCAGCCATATCCTAGTTTAGAAAGGATGTCACTTTCCATTAACAGGTTGCATATTTTGTCTTACTCTACCCACATAAAACTATCCTTATATATGTTTTTTCTCATATTTTATTTGATAAGGGGAGTACCTTATTGAAGACATGAAATTACAATGTGGGTAGGACATCGTCAGTGGGTTTCATGATGGTGAAGACTACCTTCACAACCTAACATCAGATTGAATGGTAAATTTATATAGTGTATAACTTGGGGAGGACCTTCAAGGTAGAGAAAATTAAAGGGTTTTCATTCGTGCTTTTTAATCATCCATTTATCACTATTAGGAGGAACATCATAGTAATTTTCATGGTGGTGAGGACTATCGACATACCTTAATGTCAGACTATAGGGATAATTTCTCCATCGTATACCATATAGAGGACCTTCAATGTGGATGAACGATAGGTGGAACTTCATAATGCATAGTATTATGTTCACATAGATGGATTCCATGACACAAATAATTTGATAATATTTATTGATCTAATGTTTTATTATCAACAAAGGAATCCTTTTTGGTGGATGTTCGGTGGAGGGCCTTTATAGTTTCTAGTAGAAATGTTATTGGGAGGACATTCACAAATGCGTTTTCCACTTCCATAATGTGGATTCAGATAAGAAGTATCCAAGAAAACCATTGAGTGGTTCTTGATGGAAAATATAACTCCATATTTAGTAGAGTATCGTCATTGTTATACTCTTAATGTTTCATTATCCTCTGGCGCATATCACTTTGTTTCACTATCTTGTCGGAAACTGGGGCTGCTTTTTGTGGGTGATAGGCTTCATATATGATTCCATGTTTCAATGATTCCTATTATTTTATTGAGATATGCCAGTATGATTTTTAATATCTGGTAGTGGTATATTCCTACCTTGGATAATCCACTGAGGTGGACTGGTGTAATATAGTTAGAACATGTATATATGCATCATCTTGTTGACTATTTATCATAGGATATTGTTGATGAAACTCCTAGACTGAAGCTGGGATGTATATCTGATCCTTGGGGACCACCCTATTGTTTGGATTAGTCACCCCACTTGGAGAGGTGGTGTTTTGGGCCTGACTAAAAACCATTGGCATGAATGCAATCACATTATGGAGAGGCCACACTAGATGTTACAAAATTGATATATGATCATCCATCATTGCAAAGATTTGAAAATATATATCCTTGTATGGAACAAGAATATATTCCCATTTCAATTTTAGAGTAGGAATCTTTTTCTTCTCTTCTCTTCCATTATCACCCTCTGATTAGTAATAGTCTTCTTATGATGTGGAAGTGATATGGGTCTACACAAGATTTATAATCCGGATACATAGGATTATCTCTCCAAATTCCACTATATTAATGTAGTAGTCATGATATGAATGTGATGAGATATTCATTTTCTTGTTTTCCATAATATTTTAATGATGGGATTTATATGAAACCACATAAATTCTACTCTGCTTTTTTCTTGATATCGCCTCATTTGACTGGTGTGTTTGGTGAAAATTATAAGGATTTTTTTCTACCCATGATAGGCTAGTCTTGAACATAACCAGTGGGATAGTATTTAATGAGAAGTAATTTTAATTTTTTCATTTCCAATTTTTTTAATGAGGTTTTTAATATGTATTGGAAGGGATACTATTCTACCAATAGTTTTCCACAATATTTTCACATTAGTATTGACGATCAGCCACATAAAATTTCATCTAACTCATAATTTTTTATCATATTTGACTGACAAGCTACATGGGATGGATATGGAATATATATATAACCATAATGTTTGACCAACATTATAAAGGGGGGATCGTACTCATGATCAAGGATGTTAATCAACAACTTGTTGTATTACACCCTATTTTTGTGGCATAAATGATATGTATTGTTAGTAATATGTGTCTACATGTTGGGTGACACCTTGTTGTTATGCTGGGCCTCTTCAACCGAAATGTGGATAATGTCCACTTCTTGGTTGTATGATCAACTCCCTTTATGGGATTCCATATGTACTTGATCACCCTTTATTTGAGTAGGGGACCACGAAATAGTATCCTCTTCATGATGAGGAATCATAGAAAAGAGGCATTGGTGGGGCTGATTTTTAGTAGGGACATTTTGGAGGGACTCCAATGGTTCTTGGATAAAGTCATTGGTGACATATTTTCAGCCTCCCAAAGATATGGTGGGATTTTTTTCTCACGTTTTGGGGGTAGGCTCCCAAAATGATTAGAGATGACCGGGGGACCAACTTGTTTTGGGTCACTTCCCATCATGCAGTGGATGGTGGGTGAGGCTTCATTGAGTGGATCCCCTACGTAGCAGCCTCCAAAGTGGGGAGAGTACCATTCAGTTGGTACTCTTAGAAAAAGGAATTTGACGCACAGTATTAAAGACATTGAGTGGGAGACGGTTTCTTCTATATGGTCGAGGGCCCATCCATACGTGTGGCATCCAATGAGCTTACTTATAGAGGATTATTTTAGAACCCTCGATATATGTTAAGTAACCAGTCACTCATGATTTTTTAGTATGTAAATTATTTGTGTAATTATTAGGAGATTTTAGTGAAATTTTGTGGTGTTATTTAGGAATATTATAACGGTGAATGGTTAGTGTGCAGTATTGTAAAACTATTCAACACTTACTAGAAAATGTGAAAAATGAAATAGTGGCTAAAGGAATGGTGCACTAGTGGCCCTCAGTTTGTCCAATTTATGAAACTACCCAAGCGATACTATTCCATGTGAGATAGTGATAATTGGAATTGATAGAAGATGGTTTGATAAATGTGTGAGACATCTATACAACTTCCCCCTTATAGAAATGTTTGGGGAATAATTATTGAATGGTTTTCCTAACTGTGCAGCTAACCACACATTGTTTAAAAATTAGATCCAGAAAAAGTGGATCTATGTCAGGATTTTAAATTAACACTAATTTTTTCTGTAAACTCACCCTTACATTATATTTTCTCTTCCCAACTTTTAATAAATCTTCTCTAATCAATAAATATGTGATTTGAATGATTCTCGTGGTGTTTTGAAGCGGTAATCTCATGTTATGTCTTCTTTATTGGTTGTTTTTCTCATTTTTCGTTTGATCTAAATCTCCCTATCTCTCAGTTTCATAGATCTACATCTTCTACAAAAATATATAAGGAATTAGATGCCAAATATAATTATATTTTTCCATATTAATGTTAAAGAAGAATATTTAAGGTTGGTCCATAGATATTAGACCTATTTTTGTTCGTTTTTGATTGTCGTTCGTCATTTTCACCATCAAACCTAAAGAATGTGGATTCACTATTGATTATACTATTTAGAACTTGAGGTCTTATTTTGAAAATGTATTTTATATTGAATTTGGTTATGAAACTACTGTGAAATTCATGTAATAAATCCCTTTAGAAATGGTTTATGAGATTATGGTGAAATTGTGGAATTGTAGAAAATTTATTGTGAAATGGGGTTTGTTTTCATTATTTTAAAATATTTATTTTCAAATGTGTATTTGTTGGATTATGGGTAAATGGAGTAATTTAGATATTATAAATAAAAATATTGTTTTATTTAATTGTATTGAATTGGATTTTCAAAATGTTGTTTCAACAAATGTTTCATTTTAATAAAATGGTTTGTTTGAATGATATTGAATTAATGTATAGTTTTAATGAAATGGATGAATTATATGTTTTGGTATTGGTTTCAAGGATAATGTTAGTATTTTTTCTTGTTCATTCATGATGGATAAGTGTGTGATGTCTCCTCTATCATTAGTGGGATGTGTAAAGGGCTAGCGAATTCCCCCATCAAATGGGTTGTGTATGTTCATATGAATTTGGGATGGATAATGGTGTAAAGACTCCCCTATCATTAGTTGATATATGACTATTAGGGATTTCCCACATCAGAGTTCTCATTATGTGAAATCTTAGATGAAGGATGACTCATCTCTTGCGATGGTAGAGAGGTCAAAGTTTCCTGTTTGGTTGGATGGGTACATATGTGGAATTTTTTATGAATTTTTTGGTTTAATTCCTTGGAACATTATCTATCATTCATAAAACACTTTTACTATAGAATTATATTATATTTAGATATAAAATGTTTCTCAAATTCTTATATATAAATTTTAATATATAAATTTACTAACATGTTCTATCTTAGTGGGGTGAGTAGGAAAGTAATTTTTAGAAAATATGAAGTGTTTCATTACTCACCCTTATATGGGATATTTGGTTCTTTTGTAGATGTTGAATGCAAGAAAATATGCAAAGGTAATGTATCACTGAACTCTAGTGATGCTTAGACGTACATGGATTTTTTTACATTGAAACATGGTGCACATTTTCACTTGGGAGTTATGTGGTTTTCAAAAAGTTTGTTGGATGTAACTTCCTATATATACTATAATGATTATCTTTCATACAATGTTGTAGTTCATTGATGTTGGTTTTGAAAAAAATGGCAATGATATCATTTTTCTTTCTTTTAAATCATTCATCATGTGGTGGTTTATTTTGATTTTTAATGTTTTTTTAGTTTTTTTATTCTTAATGTAAAAATAATCCCCCAATTTTAAATTAAGCCCTTAGATTTAATTTGTATTCCTTTGCAATCTTCAGGATATCACATAAGGCCATGTGACATTCCAATTCTTTCTCAATTCAATGAGGAGGGGAAAGATGTTACAAGTTGTATCAAAAAGATATATCCAAATATATTTCTATAATAAGTGGTATTTTTCATGGAATTGGTTATCACTCATAAATTTGAATCCATTATGGTCTATTCTAGGATTTGGAGTCATATAAAGAAGTAGGAGTGTTTGGTCATGAAATTAAGAGCCTAAAAATGAAGTACCTAACTGATTTATGCTGAACTTCAGGTCACCAGTGAGTTGGTTACATATTTGTTTTGTAGAAAATTATAGGATTTGGACTCTCATTATCATGGATTTATACAATGAGATGACCATGAAATGAATAGGAAGAATGACTACACACTAGGAATAAAAAACTCGATCTGAGTGATTATATATTATTTGGTGCAATGTGATTATTTTTTGAAATTGAAAATTAAATTCAATTGAGAGATTTTTAAAGGGAATGATGTGGAAAATTTAAAAATGGATTGACTATCAAAAACATCGTAAAATTTTCTAAAACTGGTAGATCGTGGAAGTGTTGATTTTAGGAAAGAAGTGTTATGATTGAATGATGTTGTGGAATTTGAAATTATAATCCTTTAATTTCATGAGATTGGGACTTATCATATATGTTGTGTTTCAAAAAAGGGCACCTAGTAGGCATTTTAAGAACCAATTAGAATAGGCTATTGACAATGTGGTTACACCTTAGCCACTGGTGATCCAACAGTTGGTCCAAAGCATCCCTCATGCTTCTCAAACCATTAAGCCATGGATAAATCTAGATAATAATTATTATGATATATTCCATTACTTGAAATCAATTTGGATTAATTTTGCTTGTATTCATGAGATTATTTGAGAACTCATGAAATAAGAGTAAGAGGAAGATGGACACATATTCTCAAGGAGATGGGACATATCAGAATCAGACCATAAAAGATAGTAACCTTCATCCAATACAAATGATCAAGCCTTGATATTGGTAGTGTGGTTATTTAAACATCATGGATATTGAATTTATGAAACATCCAAGATAATTCCACACTTTCAATAATATGGGGAATCTTTAGCGTTACCGTCATAAAGCTCTGAGGATGGATGTTCGGGAATCTTATCATGTGTCATAGAAGTTGTATGCTTTGATCGGATGACCAAAGTAGAGTAACTCTCATCCAAAATTCAAATAAAGCCATGGTGAATCTAAGAATACAATTTCTCCTTAGCTAGGTCAATGTCAATTGGCCAATAAGGAGGAATGTTCATAGAGAAAGATATTATATGGATCTAAGGATGTTGTTGCAGATGGTCAGTCTGGACCATCGATTGAGAAAGGTATGATTCTTGTAAAGTCTATCTTTGTGAAAAATGTATTTGATAAATATTCTTCCAATTCCCTTATTTCTTTTCATGTCATTGATTTACTATGTTTAAAAGTTTAGATGATTCCTTCTTTATTAAAAATTCAATCTCCTCTTTCTCAAATAGAATGTTGAGACTTTATAATTATATAATGTTCAATAAATATTGATTGATCATTTTATATATGAGATATATCTATTCTAGAAATAGATTTCTATTACATATTCCTACATATGGATTTTTTAATGAATTTCTGTGTGGATATTGACTATTATACTTGAATGGTTGGTTTAGCAACTAAGGATGGAATCGAGTATCTCATTAGGTAAAATATGAATGTAATGGAGGTTTCAATGGTATTGTTGGAAACATTGTATTCAATTATATCATACCATTTTAGATCATTGACTTTGGAATCGAGGGAAAAGATTACAGACATCATTTTTCTAACAGTGGTTGATTAGTTTTCATATGTTTTTACATAAATGTTTTTACATAAAAATATTTGTGTTTCACCATTGAAAGATATTGAGTTTATGATTGATCTATCTTTTGTGACCATTCATATTTTCTATTCTGCCGTATCTGATGGTACCAAAATAATTATGATATCTAAATGTCTAGTTGGAAGATCTTGAATTCATAGTGTCTATTCAGTGTAGAATGTATCCCTTAGTAGTACCGATCTTATATATGAAAAAGGTAGAATGAAATCATCAATTATGGGTAGATTATCATTTCATTAAACACTATACAATAAGTATGGATTATCTACATCCAGACATTGAGGATCTTTTTGATCAAGTATGAGGATCTTTGTGGTTCTCTAAGATTGACGTGCGATCCAGATATCATCAATTACATCTTTAGAAAGAGGATATTCCAAAGATTGTTTTCTGAAGTAGATATGGCCATTATGAGAATTTGGTAATGCATTCAAATCATTTTAATTCACCAGCAGTTTTTATGAAATTTATGAATTAAATATTTCAATTCAATCTAGATTCTTTAGTAGTGGTTTTTGTGTATAAAATATTGGTGTATTCACGGAAAAGGGATGAGCATCAAAAAAACATGGAAATAGTGTTGGGAATCTTAATGATGATCTGTTGTATGTCAAATAATAATTGTGTGATTTTTCAATACAATAGGTACATTTCCATGTCCATGTAATCTTATAATGTGGTTTTTTGGGGATCTAGAAATGAAAGAGGTGGTTATCTCTTAAAAATTTCCAAGTATTTTTTTCAAGAAATGGTTCTTCCCTAGTCTAGATGGTTATTATTAATGCCTTGTTCATCTTTTTTAATGAATGGATTTCTTTATGATAATTTTGAAAATGTGTAATGTTTCATTTTAATAGAATTATTATTTTCATAATTCTTTTCAAAAGCATATGTTTCATGTTACATCAATACCTATATAGATATTTTTGGAACCAACACTCTAGTACATGGTGTATTGGGGTGCTTTGGGATCAGGGTTGGAATGTGTTCTCATGATAGTAGATCATGTGATTACATATGGACCAACCATGTTACAGTTTCAATATATGAAATACCCTTCACATGATTTAGAGTTATTTATAATTTTCCATTCTTTGAAAACATTTCTTTATTACCTCTTCGGTGAGAAATTAACAGTTTTTATGGATTATAAGTGTTTTAAGAATATTTTTTTTAAATGGTATTTTATCTACAAAAAAAGAATATATATATATATATATAGTAATAAAAAATTTATGAGTTGGACTTGATGTTAACCTCGGGTAAAGGAAAAAAGGTAGAATATGCATGAAGTAGAAATCGATATTCAAATTTTGAAAAATTAGATTCAGATCAGGGGTAATGGATGTTAGGGATATCATACATGAACATGGAATGTGATTAACAAAGTTATGTTACTATTTCATTCCAATATTTTTTATTCCTAATTTTATGGGGATGGTTAATGAGGTGTCAACGTTTGATTTAGAATGTGTTAGGATGAGATCAATACTTTATGATGTATAGAACATTGACGGAAATAAGTTGGATAGAAATTTGGTTTTATGGTTTCGAGATCATATGATCATACCTTTGTCTTCTGATGAAGAACTTATTCATGCATACCACCATTCAAGATGGGTTTTACATTCTGCAATATTGAATATGTATAATGAATTGAAAGCATAGTTTTGCTGGGATAGTATGAAAAAATAGTGGCTTAGTTTGTTTCAAGTTGCATAAATTTTACCAAGATAAGGTAGTGAATCTGTGACCATAAGGTATGTTGTAGACATTATCTATTCATATGTGAATATGGGGGTATATGGTTTGGGATTTTGTAATATGTCTCTCGATAATGGTAAGGAAAAACGATTTTATATGGGTGTTAGTGGATCAGCTCACAATTTCTTCTAATTTAAAACAAATTTTTGAATCTCATATGGTGGAGTAATTGTAAAAAATCAATACAAGGGATGTAGTAAAGAGTCATGGAATACCAATTTCAATAGTGTAAGATAGTGATTTAAGGATTATGTCTCATTTCTGAAAATTGTTATAGAAATCCACCGGTACTCAGTTGACTATGAGTATGGTCTATCATTTTAATATGTATGGAAAATTCAAAAGAATAATATATATGTTGGAAGACATGTTGCCGTCATGTGAAATGGATTTAGGTGGCTCATGGGAATATAATGTAATGTTCCAACCCAACCCTACTGGTCTTGAGATGCGACTACCCCAACCCCGACTCCATAGGTCAGGGGCTGGTGACAAGCACCGAAGGCATAACAATCTCGGGGAGGCCTTTGCCTAAAAACTTGTACACACACACAACCCACTCATTGCAAAAGTGAAAAGTAACAAGGAAACCGAAGTACAAACAACTATAACTAAACCACATTCATGCATCAACTTCTACGTAGAATAAGTAATGTGATGAATAGTACTGACAAGATAATTGAACAGAAAAAGGTAAAAACATGCGCCCAACCTGAAAGGTTCCATAACCTGGCAATAGGTAAACAAAATCAACAGATGGTGAATCTCACAACTGAATGTCCTACTACGACCACTGAATGTAGCCCAAGATCTTGTGTTTTGTACGCTCCTCTGTAGTCTCAATAGACTTATCTGTCATCTGCAAGGGCACAGCAAGTGCGGGAAAATCCCAAGAAGGGTTGAGTTTAAAGATACACTGTAGGATGCCCTGAAAGCTCGAGGGAGAAACAAAAGGGGGAACTAAAATTGGGAGCAGTAGATAGAAAAAATAATAGTGTACGTGTACAACAGAGAGAGTGTAGATCAACCAAACAAAATAAAAAAGTTGACTCATCTAACCCAAGAGGAACTAGACAGAGAAAGCATGTGGCATACCACATGCATCTTCACCCCGACTAGAAGGATAGTAATTAAACCCAAGGATTGGGAAAAAAAGTAGGGTATATATATATTCTCAAAAGTAAACCTGAACATTTGTAAGGGGATATTTATCTCTATGTTCTGCCCAAGAAAAGTCTCCAACAGTTGTTGGGATATCCATCACTGATGCCCAACTTTCCCACATTTCAAAGTTGTCTCATTGCTAAGTCGTACAACCAGGGGTCCTGCTCTGGTAATCACTGAGAAAAATCACTGACTAGATTCATTGAAAGGGTTGATTATGAAAGTAGTCATCATGTAACCCACTACACAGCCTAGCTGGACGGTAAACTCTAGGAGGTCGTCGGGTGACCCACTGTCCAGCCCTGTTGGAGGGTAAACCCTAAGGTCAACGGGTAACCCACTTCCCAGCTCCGATGGAGGGTAAACCCTAAGGTCAACGGGTAACCCACTGCTCAGCCACGATGGAGGGTAATCCATAATATGCAGGTGGGTAACCCACTGCCTAGCCCCGCTAGAGGGTAAACCCAGAACTGGTATGATAACTCCACACTTCCTTTTCCATCACTAGGTGTCACTAACATCGCTATCATGCGTCGGTTTAGAGTACATCAAAGGAACCTATGACTAATTCCCTTTCATGTTTCCAAATTTAATGAGATCTCGAAATATTCTATGCATGCCCAAACAGATTACACTGTTGTAATCATCACGAAAAAACACGCGACATAGACTATTTACTCGCTATAAACGAACTACCGATGAAAAAGATGTTCAACACCACTTTATTCCTATACGGAATCTCGTGGGGCCAACACCTCAATCTCAAAAAAGGTTGGGTGAACAACACCATCAAAGTGATCTCAGAAAAACAAGGCAAAAGAACTATTCATTTGCCGCAAATGGACGTCGGATGAAAAAGTCACAGTATGCTGCACATAGATTAAAAGATAGCTCATGGATCCCACGCCTGAAATCCATCATCAATACTTACAACCACCATTTAATACTTCTCCATGAAACCAGTATCTAAATGCCACTTACGGTGCCTAAAACGGACTACAGATGTGATCGCGCCATCATAAACAAGAATCCGGGTGAGGCTCTAAATAATGTTTCATGAACATGTCCCACCACCGAGCTCCCATATCGGGAATTAATCATCCTCGAGACCATATCAAAACTTCCCTCTCAATCCGAGCATCACTACTCTATAGACAATACGTGAATCTGACACTCAGATAGCCATTTAGGGGCGTTTTAGTGCCAACAGACAGAGACTGGATGGGCCGGACCGATTCGGCATGTCCACCCACTTTAGACCAGCGCCCCGCAACTCAGCTGCCCAGAGTGCCTAGTCCACCGCCGCCCACAGTTCACTGAATATGCCACACCGCCTCCCCTAGACAAGCTTAAGCCGGTCCAGTTACTTTCCACGAGACCCGCGCTTCGCGGGTCTCGGTCGGCTCCCGGAGTCGCAACGACCCCAGTCTCGTGCCACACACCGACCGGTGTAGCTGGCCAGCGCACACCCCTAGCCTCCCATGTGCGGCCCTGCCGTATGTAGCTGGTCATGCCCTGCTTGCGACCTACTGCGCCGCTTTTGTCCCGCTCTCCCACGCTGACCACCGAGGAGCTACGCCACCGCCTAGAATCCGCACTACCGCCTGGAAGCTGCGCCACTTCATGAAAGCCACATCGCCACTTGGGGACTCATTATAAAGCCTCACTGAGCCACTAGATTTCCCCCAGAACTACTAGAAAATGAGGGTACTAGCAAGAAAACTTCCCAGGGCCACCCCGGATGTCCCGAGAGTCAGATTTTTTATGCGAAAAGAGTGTCGGAATGCTAGGATCAAACCCTACCCATCTATGGCCTCCGCTTGAAAAACAATTAGAATTTAGATTCTATAATTTGAGGTCGAAGAAGTTGCAGAATATTAAAAAAAACACACGAACCTACCTCGGTGGGTGTAGGCCGTCGCTTCGCAAATGAACTGCCAGAGCCGCAACCGCCTTGGGGAGGTGGGGTGAGGAACTTGAAGATGGTGGATTCAATTTTTTTGAGATATTCCTATTAGGAGAGGTTCTAAGGGGATGAAGGGAGGGGTGGATGTGTTTAAGTAGGGAAATTAATTAATAAAAATTAAATAATTCTTAAACACCCACCAGTAGGCTCGTACCCGAACACTCGATGGGGTCGTGGTTAAGCTTCCCCTAGGGTAAAATAAACATTTTGAGGGCAACGAAGGTCTTATAATTTTAAAATGAGCATCCATTCAGAAGTTATTAATTTCATGCCTAAGGCCAATAAATTATGAAAATGCCTCTGGTGGCATTTTCCATAGAAGAGCTACACCTGCAAAAGTTACACCCCTCGTAGGGTAAACGACATGGTCTGGACTCAACGGTGCCCTCAGTTTTCCCATATAGGGAACCAGTTAGGTGTTATTATATTTATTTGGATTTCCTAGTGTAAACACACTTAATATTTAATTCTAGACACACTGTGGATCAGAATCACACACCGTCAGAATGCCCTAATCTGGAATAACATCAAGAGAATTTCAAAGTCTCACATTCTCAAAACCCGGGTTCATACATCATTCCCTCCTTCAGGTTTTTCTTCCTCGAAAAACAAAACTACAAAAACAACTCGGGATACTGAGCCCGCATCAGGCTCTCCAATTCCTAGGCGATCTCCTACACCCTTTCGTGCCGCCATAGAAAACGAACCAAAGGAATGGTCCCTCAATGTAGAGTCTCCTCCTGCCGGTCCTCAATCTCCACTGGGTGCTCCACAATGGTGGATCCCTCCTCAATGTCCGGCTCTCTTCAATCAATAATGTGCTTGGGGTTGTGCACTTACTTCCTCATCTACAATACGTGGATAAAGTCATGCAACCACTCCAACTATGGGGATAGAGATAGACGGTAGGTATCCTCACCAACCCAACACAAAATATCAGTAGCCCCAATGAACCTCGAGGTAGCTTCCCTTCCCGGCAGAACCTCAGTGTTCTACCCCATGGGGAGACTCCCAAAAATACATGGTCCCCCATCTTGAACTCCAAAGGCCTGTGACGATAATCTGTATAGAACTTTTGTCTGCTCTGATTCATCCTCATCTGCTCATGAATGTCCTGAACCATCTCTGTCGTCGCTCGCACCAACTCTGGGCCCATGAGGGAGGTCTCCCCAACCCCCTTCCAGCACAACTATAAACTACAGTGTCTACCATAGAGGGCCTCAAAATGTTCCATGCCGATTGTAGAGTGGTAACTGTCATTATACGTGAACTCCACAAATGGAACGTGATCCTCATAACTTAAGACAAAGTCTAACACACATGCCTTGAGCATATCCTCCAACACCTGGATAGTGCACTCCGTCTGCCCGTCTGTCTAGGGGTGAAAAGTTGTACTCATCTAAAGCTGATTCCAAATGCCTCCTGCAGGCCTCACCAAAATAATGACATAAACCTTGTGTCATAGTCAGAGATGATCGTTGAGGGTACTCCATGAAGCTGGACTATCTCCTGAATGTATAGCTTCCCTAGACTCTCCACCCAACTCTGCTCCCTGATGGCAAGGATGTGCGCCGACTTCGTGAGTCGGTCCACTATCACCCAAATGGAATCATGGCCCTTTGCTCTGCATGGAATCCCTGTCATGAAGTCCATAGATATTCCAACCCCCTTCCACTCCAGAATAACAAGGGTATGTAACAACCCTTTCAGAACCTGATGATCTACTTTCACCTACTGACTAGTAAGACACCATGAAATGAACTCATATACATTCTTCTTAATGCCAAACCACTAAAATAGCCATTGATGGTCTTTTTACATCTTCCCTACACCTAGATGTATAGGAAAGGGAGAAGTGTGGAATTCCCACATCTCCTCCTCCCTAATCTCCACTAATAATACAACTCACCCCTGAAACAAGATCTCATGACTCTCTCCTTCAGAATACCCATCGGGTGTGTCACCCGTGGATATCTGATAACGCAGTACCTCACTGTCAACATCCCCCATTTGCGACTCTCTTACACGCCCAAGGAGAGAAGGAGTCAACACCATCGACTATAGAAAAGTTGTAACATCATGCTCCAGCATGGTCAGTTTTAGGGAATCCAACTACCCTGAAGGTTCCCGCACGAGACGAGCCTGAGACTTCTTACTAAGGGCATCTGCTACTACGTTTCCCTTCCCTGGAGTGTAGACTCTCTCGAAATCATATTCCTATAGAAACTCTAGCCACTGAATCTGCCTCAAATTCATATCCCTCTGAGTGAAGATGTACTTGATGCTCTGGTGGTCTGTGTAGACCACGAAACGCTCACCCAGAATATAGTTTCTCAATATCCTCAAAGCGATGACCACTGCTTCCAGCTCAAAATTGTGAGTCACATAATTCTGCTCATGGGGCCTCAACTGCCTTGACCCATATGCAATCACAACCTGCTGCTGAATCTATACGCACTTGATCCCAAATCTTGAAGCATCATAGTATACCACGAACTCAACACCATCCCCTAGCATCCTCAACACTAGAGAACTATTCAGCCTCTGCCTCAACACCTCGAAGACCGTAAGGCACTGGTCAGTCTAGGTGAATGGTCACCCCTTCCACGTCAATGCAGTCAAAGAGACATAAATCCTGGAGAAGTATTCCATGAACCTTCCGTAGAACCTATCCAAACCAAGGAAGTTCCGCACCTTAGATGCATTCTTGGGTGGATCCCATGCAAGCACTGCCGCTATCATTGCGGGATCAATGGCTAAACCCTGTTCTGAAATGACGTGCCCTATAAAGTGAACCTCATGAATCCAGAGTTGACACTTTGAGATCTTCACATATAGCTGGTTCTCCCCGAGTATGTCAAGGAACATCCACAAATGCTCCGTGTGCTCCTCCTCCATCACATAGTAGATGAGTATTTCATCAATAAAGACAACCACAAACTAGTCCAAGAATCACTAGAATATCTGATTCATCAAAGCCATAAAAATGGAGGGGCCATTCATCCTGCCAAATGGAATCACCAGAAACATGTAATGCCCATAATGACAACGGAATGCCAACTTCGGGATATTAGCCTTATGAACCCGCAACTGGTGTTATCCGGATCGAAGATCAATCTTAGAGAACCACTTCACCCCTATGAACTAGTTGAAGAGGACATCAATCCACATCACAGGGTACTTGTTCTATATCGTGGACTGATTTAGGGGATGATAATCTACACAGATCCATAGGATTTCATCTACTTTCTTCACAAAAAAACCGGATCTTCCTAGGGGGACACACTAGGTCTGACGAATCCCTTCTCACGAAAGACCTCAAACTGATGTCGTAGCTCCTGAATCTCTATGGGTGCCATCTGATAAGCCGCACATGATATCAGTGTAGTCCCCATCATCAAGTCTATGAAGAACTCCATCTCTTGCCTCAGAGGAAGTCCCAGGACATCCTCGGGAAAGAAATCCATATAGTCCTCTACAATAGTAGGGATCCGGGTTCCTGTAGTGTCTGCTACTCTGAGAGCCATTCTCACTAACTGGTGAGAAAAAGGCCATGTTCTCCCACTAAGAGTACTTGTTTGCTCTGCCACGATGTCTCATTCACCTAGAATGGTGAACCTCTCCCTATAAGAGGGCATGCCTTTGACTCGTCTGCGACGACATTCGACCTGGGTGTGAACCAAAGAAAGACAATCCATGCCCATGATGATGTCGTAAGGTTCTATCATGATGACCAATAAGTCCCATGTGAAATTTACTCCTTCTAATGACAGTTCATACTACCTGCAAACAAGGTTCATTAAAGATTCACTTCTCGTAGGAACCTCGAGGATAAGTGCAGGTGTTAGTGCCTCTACTGAGAGCTCCAACTCCCATACCAAAACCAGTGATATAAAATAGTGGATGGAGCATTTGTCTACTAGTACCGTAGAAAGCGTATTGTGAACACAATTTGTACCACAGACCATCTCATGTGCTGGGGGGTCATGAACACCCATAACATGAAGCTACCGGTGGCCCCTACCACCAGCTCCCTGATTCTAGCATTGGCCAACAAGTGGTTGTGGTGTAAGGACGTCCAAACATCGTCCCCCACCTACAGGTCATGCCGCTCTGCCTGCGCCACCTCCATGAGGACCATCCTATCATTTCCTAGGAGATCCATGTTCATGACACTGCCTCTACCATTGTGGTGTGCCCACTGCCTTCCACGACTGCTCGGTTCATCTGGACTGGCAGTCCCATGCTAGGTGACCCCATCCGTCACAAGCATAGCACCGACTATCTCTTTACTGCCCCGGTTCTCTATAGTGCCACTGAGGTATATGAACCTTCCATTGGGTCTACTCAAAAAAGGGTCTCCTCAACTGAGGCTCTGCTCTCGGCCGCCTTCCTATTTCCGATGACTCTGCTCAGAAGCGGCCACTTCTAGGCACTGTCAGTTTCCATCCCTCAGCCAATAATCTCTCTATTATGAGCACTATCTCTAGCACCCCAGCATATGTAGGGATGTACATGGGTACTACACTAGAACATATTTCCCTATGAATACCATGCTCAATCTTCCGCACATGGAAGTAACTATCGTCGATCATATAATGCGAGTAGCGTGTAAGATCGGTAAACTAGGACATGTACTGCGACATAGTCATCCCCCATTGATTTAGCTCCAGATATTCCTGAATCCTAAAGAAGAATAAACAAGAGGGGGAGTACTCCTCCCAGAAGAGCTACTGGAATCTATCCCATGTTAGAGACGACCCGTCATGGGTCTGCCTAACCAACCCCCACAAATGCTCGGTCGTCCTGAGGAAAAGGCTTGAAGCTAGGTCTACTATCTGGTCTACTGGTGTCTATATCAACCTGAAAAGTTGGTCCATAAAATCTATCCAGTCTTCCGTCGCTCTCCGGATAGAGGGGCTACTGTTGAACCCCTGGGTGGAATGGGACCACGTGAGGGTCCCTGAACTGACACCTCGTCGCTCGCCAGGTCATCATCATGAAACTGGAAAGGGTAACCTGGTTGGCTACTATCGTGGGGGCATCCTGAAATGTATCACGGATTACCACATTTAGATGATCCTATTTATATAATCGTAATTACAAATGGGAGCTAACTCAGAAAGGACTACCAAAGACTCAATCCTACTAGATGCATGCTCTAAAGTTCTCTACAACAAGTGTCTCATTATTCTGATTCAACAAGTAAGTTATCAGGGTCCTAGTGAATGGATATGTTGGCTGCCCGTACCATCACTAGAATCCATGGCCAAAGAGCCTCTCTCAAGACACATCGACACGATTTCCATAAATCCTGACCAATTCTTTTTTAGGGATGTCTGAAAAATGCCCCAATGAATGAACCACCTCTGATACCACAATGTCCCAACCCGACCCTACTCGTCTTGAGTCACGACTACCCCAAGCCTGCCTCTATAGTCTAGAGGATGGTGACAATCACCGAAGGCATAAAAATCTCGAGTAGGCCTTCTCCTAATTACCTATAGACACAAACACACCCCAGTCATTGCAGAAGTGTAGAGTAATAGGGAAACCAATTTACAAACAATTATAACTCAACCATAGTCATGCAACAACTTCTATGTAGAACATGTAATGTGCTGAATAGTACCGACAAGATAACTGAATAGAAAAAGGTAAAAACTCACGCCCAACCCGAATGGTGCCACAACCTAGCAATAAGTAACCAAAAGTGAACAGTTGGTGTGTATCACACCTGAAAGTCCTTCTACGACCACTGAACACATCCCAAGCTCATGTGTCCTCTACGCTCCTCTGTAGTCTCGATTGACCTATCCGTTGTCTGCAAGGGCACACCAAGTGCGGGAGAAGCCAAATCAGGGGTGAGTATAAAGATACTCAGTAGGATGCACCAAATTCTTGAGGGATAAAAAAAGGGGGTACTAAAATGGTGAGTAGTAGACAAAACAAATAATAGTGTAAAAGTACAACGGAGAGAGTGTAGCTCAACCCAACAAAATAAGGAAGTAGACTCATCCAACCCAAGAGTAAATAGACACAGAAATCATGTGGCATACCCTACATATCATTTCCCCTCCTAGAAGGAGTGTAAATGAACCCACGGAGTGGGATCAAATGTAGGTAGTATATATATATATATATGATCAACAAGAAAGTCGGACGAGTGTGTAAGGGGATCTCTATCTCCAAGCTCGGCCCAAGAAAAGTCATGAAAAGTTCTAGGGATATCCATCACTAATTCCCAATAGTCACACATGTCAAAGCTGTCTCATCGCTAATACGTACAACCAAGGGACCCGTTCTAATAATCAAGCAGAAAAGGCACTGACAAGAGTCATCGAGAGGGATGATTCTGAAAGAAGTCTCCAGGTAACCCATAGCCTAGCCGAGCTGGAGGGTAAACCCTAAGAGGTCGTCGTTTGACCCACTTCCCAGCCCCACTAGAGAGTAAACCCTAATGTCAATGGGTATCCCACTACCCCATCCCAGTTTGATGGTAAACCATATGGTCAACAGGTAACCCACTGCCCAACCCCGCTGGAGTGTAAACCATAATATGCCGGTGGGTAACCCACTGCCCAACCCTGCATGAGGGTAAAACTGGAACTGGTCCGATAAATCTTCATTGTCCGTGCCATCACTGGGAGTCACTAGCATTACCACCATGCGTCGGTTTCGAGTGTGTCAAAGGAACCTTAAAACAACTCCCATTCAAGTTTCAACATTTAATGAGATCTCTAAAGAGGCTCTGCATGGCCAAACAGATTACCCCATTGTAATTATCACAGAAAAACATGGGAGATATACTATTTAATCACTGGAAACGGACTCCCGAAGAAAAAGTTGTTCAACACTACTATATGCCCTTACGACGTCTCGTAGGTCCCACAACAAATGTTGGGACCAAGTTGGATGGAGAAGGCAGTTTGAAGTGTTATCCTTTGGAGAGTGTTCTATTTTGTTGTAAAAGAAGATAAAACAATTCAATTTGTAAAAGGACCATAAACAGGATGATACTTTTCTAATTTGTATTTCACAAAATTCAAAAGTCATGGGAAGTTTTGATGCAGGACTTATGAAGGATAGGGGGAGTAAAGAAGTGTTTTTGGGAAAGGAAATAATGTGGTGTACAAGTCATGAGTGGAGTGAAAGTATTGGCACCAAATTATTAGCGCGCAAGTATTGGAGCGCAAGTCATACATCAAGATCATCATATAAAAATATGACAAAAAAGTGGCATACAAGTTAAATATTGGCAAACAAGTAAAAAAGTGGTGTGCAAGTATAAGTGGCACACAAGTCTTGGAGCACAAGTATTGGCGTGCAAGTCATATATTAAGACCATCACATCAAAATATGATAAAGGAAATAAAGTGGCACCCAAGTTAATGTTTGGTGTGCAAGTCAAAAAGTGGTGTGCAAGTATAAGTGGAACACAAGTGTGGCACGAAAGTATAAGTGGTGCACAAGTGTGGTGTGAAAGTATAAGTTTCGTGCAAGTGTATGTTGCACGCAAGTAATATTCAAACATCATCATATCAAAATATGGCAAAGGAAAAAAAATTCGCGCACTTGATGGAAGGGATCACATGTGGTGGAGCGGCGCACATGTGATGAAGCAGCGTGAAAGTAGGAACGGCGCGCACATGTATGTTGTGCACAAGTAACCAAAATGATTATAATTAGACGACTAGCCTCCTCATTTTTAATGCTCAACACTTAAGAGAAAATTTGATCTCTGAGCGTACAAGTAGTAGAGGGTGCTCTGATCGCGCAACTAGTAGAGGGCAGCGCACAAGCTGAAGTGGTGCACAAGATTAGGGTTATTTATAAGGCATGAAAGAAGGGTGTCACACATGATTTTCTACGCAAGTGTAGTAACGCATGTTTTTCCGTTCATGTTTTGCTTCACAAGTCTTGTCGTGCAAGTTGTCGGAGGCCCGCAAGAAGGGAGGTGCTTCCAAGAAGTGGCCTGTGTATATGCCAAATGTGGTGTGTAAGTTGTGAGCTATGAAAAATGGTGGAGTGAAAGTACTGAGTAGGCATGCATGTAGGTGGCGTGAAAGTAGTGAGGCACACAATCAGGTGGCACGCATGCAGGAAGGCACGCAAGCAGGGAGGCGCGCAAGCAGGGAGTGGCACGCAAGTTGTCAGCACCCGGAGGTTCCTACCAGCTTCTGGGTAGGAATGTAAAGTATTGTATTAAAATATTTAATTTTTGAAAGTTCATTAAGAATCACAGAATCATTACATAACCCTATTTGTGCTAATATGGAGCACACACACTATTAGACTATTTTCAAAATGCTAAACGAGATTATGAGTATATCCTACTCATTATATTCCAGATCAAAGAATTGTTTTCTAGTGGATTTTGTGGTAATGGATTGTTTCCATACCATACCAAGGACGTATATAATCTTGTTGAGTAGTGATCCTTTTAAATCTTATGTTCATTTGGTTGTGTGTGTCCAGTAGGGAAGATACTCTTTAATAGGAGGTAAAGGTAGTTTAAAAAAATAGGAAACATAAAAAGAAAATGATATAACTAATTCACCCTCCCCCTCTTAGTGATACTTAGATCCTGACTGGGAACATCAATTGGTATCAGAGGGAGTTTCCATTCATTTATTCTATGCTGAATTTGTTGAAGAGAAGATGTGATGTAGAATCAAATTTGTGTGAATAGTAAGGGGATTTCGATTTTTGGTGGAATGAACTATCACTTCTAGAAGGACATAATGATGCCTTATCTTTTTTCTCTTCGATATGAAGTTCTTGAAACTACAATGTATAGATTTTCTATTATTGATGACATGGTTTCTCTTACTCATGTTGATAAGAAGAACCTTGAGAATGATGGAAGAGCTAAAAATGTGTTACTCTCATCTCTTTCTGAGAGTTAATTTTTAAGAGTGAAATATGTTTCTATATCCAAAGGAATCTGGGTAAAACTGAATAACATTTATGAAGGAAATACAAAAGGGAAGAAGGCTAAACATTAAATCTGGAGACTGAAGTATGATGATTTCAAAATGGGAGAATAAAAATCTGTTGGGGATTTCATTACCAGGATAAATGATATTGTCAGTGCAATCATATGTCTTGGTGAAATGTCGGAGGATTCTATAGTTGTTGAAAAGATCATATGAATTCTTCATGACAAGTTTGATGTTATTGTGTCTGCATTATAATACAGATACCCATAAACATTATCTTTGGATGATCTGCATAGCACTCTCATTAATTATGAGATGAGAGGAGAGAAGACTATGAAGGGAAAACCAAAGGCTGATAGAGAAATGTCATTAAAGGTTAAAAACATAGAAAAGTCAAAGAATACACTTATTGAAGATGATTCTGGTTAATCATATTTTGAAGATGAGGTATGTAAAAATTTTGATGAAATTTTATCCTTGTTTTCTAAGAATGTGAAAAGAGGTACAGGAAAATACAAGGGTAAAATTCCCTTGAAATGTTTTGAGTGTGGAGTCTTTGGTTACTTTGCAACTAACTCTCATCAGAAGAATAAAGAATAAAACAGTGATGATGATAACAGAAGGCTAGGAAGGTTGTCGAAGAAACAAGATTTTAAAGATAAATATTTTTCAAAGGGGAAGGATAAAAAGTACATCAAATCAAAAAGATGAAACTTTATATCTAAAGATGAATATGAATAAGATAGTGAAAATGAATCTGAGAAATTATTTGATGAAAAAACTAGAGAGAATACCTTTATTGCTATAGTGAATAATTAAGAGTATAGGAGCAACAGTTCATAAGAAGAACAAACTAAACTTGAATATCATCTGAAAGAACAATTTAATGATTTTTTGAGGAAGATCAGAAGGCTTGATATGGAAAACAACAAGATGATAAATGAAAATTCATCATTAAACAATCAAGAAGGTTTTACTGCTAAGAAAATTAAAATGGAAAGGAGATTGATGATCTAATAAATTCTATTGAGAATAAAAGAATCATAATGATCATCTTGATGTAAAGCTGAAAGAAAAAGAATAAGATTTGGAACTTTTCCAATAGAAACATTATAATTCTAAAGAAATGAATATCAGTTTCAAAAATTCTATCTCAGATGTTGGTGAATGTTCCAGTAAGAATGAACCAAACATGGATCCAAAAAAAGTTACCTTCTAAGGTTTAAATGAAAGATAGAACTGGTTCTGATAAGAACAAGGCTGGAAAGACCATGTATGTCGTCAAAGTTAGCAATGATGAAAAATCATAAGTGCATAAAAATCAAGAGTCAAGAAAGACTTATAATACATCTGGTTTTGTTAAATATGAAATCTGAAAGGGAGTTACAAATGAAAACAATATGGTTGATAGTCAGCATAGTTCTATTAAGATGGTTGTTGAGAAACATGTTCACAAATCCGGTCTGTATATAAGTTTCAGAGGCAATAATTCATTCTATAGTTATTGCTTGTATTGTGGTGGATTAAGACACATGGAAAATGTATGTTGGTTCAACCAACAACATTACAACTATTACACAAGTTTTGAGAGTCCATGATTTATGGGGAGTAAATCCTTTCAAAATAGAACGTCACCAAATAAATTTCAGAGGTAATCTGAAAAGACTGGTGTGAAAGTTGAGAATACGTTCCAACCACTAGAAACTATTTGTAAAATATGTGATCGACCTGGACATCTTGCCAAGGGCTACTTCAGTGTGTTACCGGAGCAACAAAATATTCTTAATAATTCTCAAAAGACAACATTTTTAAAAGAAAAAATGGAGAGGTCTGATAAGTCTGAAAAGAAAGAGTGCATGGTTGTCTATCCAGAACACATTGACCAAGATAGGAAATTAGATGAAGTACAATAGAATGTGAAGGAAGAGGAAGAACAAAAATCACTTCTTGTACAAACTGTTTTGAATGCTATAAATGGATAATATCCATGGATTATTGATAGATGGTGTTTTTCTCATATGACTGGAGACTTAAGGTTGCTGAATAATGTGAGAGACTTAAAAGAAGGAACCGTTACATTTGGAAATGATGAATCTATGAGAATCAAAGTTGTTAGATCTGCCATCATCAGAAAAGAAAAAATGAAATCTAAGAAAACATTATATTTTTATTGGTTAAAACATAATCTTATGAGTGCTTCACAACTCTGTGATGAGGTAAATAAAGTTATATTCAGAAAATATGGGTTCATTGTGAAATGTGAGAATGATGGAAATATAGTTACCAGAGGTTGACGTACAAAATGAAACTTGTTCCATGTTGGTGAAGTACAAAATTCTTGTTACATGGGCATGGTGGATGAAAATAATTAATGGCATAAAAGGCTGGGACATATGTGTCAGAGAAACATGTGTAAGTTATCAACATAAGACAGTGTCCGAGATATGCCTGATTTATCATGAAGAAGAGATTGGTGCTGCACTATCTATGAAAAAGGGAAGATGACAAACTCTTTTCATAAGAGAGTTGAAATTTGTTCAAAACAATCATTGGAACTTATACATTCTAATATATGTGTACTAATGAGCAATAAATAAATAAATGCAGATAAGTACTTCATTACTTTAATTGATGACTTTACTCGCATTACTAGTGTTATGTACATGAGACATAGGTCAGATATTCTGAAAACGTTTAAGAGTTTCAGGAGGAAAGCAGAAAAGAAATGTGAGTATTCAATGAAAAAAGTTGAGAACTAATAATGGTGTGAGTATAAGAATTTCAGAGTTTGATATTTACCATGAGAACCATGAAATTCAGCATGAGTTCAGTTCACCATACACACCCCAACAAAATGGGGTTACTGAAAGAAAGAATCGATGTCTGGTGGAAATGGGGAGAACTATGTTACTTGGAAATAGTATTTCTCATTATTATTAGAGACAAGCCATGACCATTGCTGTTTATATTCACAACTGATGCTTCTATAGGAAAAACTCATATATGACTCCATATGAAATGTTTTATGAAAAAACTCAATGTTTGAAAAATTTAAGAGTATTTGGGAGTCCATGCATTAAAAAGAAGAAATGTGGAAACCTTGGAATGTTTGATAAAGGTTGAGATGATGTAATTTTTCTTGGCTATGCTCCAGAATGAAGAGGATATAGATGTCTCAATAAAGAAATAGGAAGAATTATTGATTTTTCAGATGTAAAAGTTGTGGAAAATGTTGCGAAAGAAAAGAAGTCATATGTTAATGTGGATGTTGAGCAAGATAGATAAGCTTTTGTTAATTATTCTGATAATGCTACAAATTGTGTTAATCCTACCGGTAAAATGGAATCCAACTCATAAATCTAGAGTGATGGGGATGAAGTTCAAACAACTCATCCTAGGTTGAGTAAACATGTGGAGGCTCAGAATATTATTGGAGATAATGATCAGAGGGTTCAAATAGGAAGAACAACAAATGCTATATAACATACTTATATTTATTATAAGGTTTAATAGAATGATGTAAATGAAACATTTGAGCATCTAAAATGGGTTCATGCAATGAATGAAGAGCTTGATCAGATAGAGAAGAATGATACCTGGGAACTGGTACCCAATCCGGACAACAATAACATTATTGGCACAAAGTGGGTTTTCGGGAACGAGATGAATGAATATGGAAAATTAATAAGAAAAAAAGAATGATTTTTTATAAAGGGTATTCACAAATTGAAGGCATTTATTATCATGAAACATTTTTTCTGGTGGAACGATTAAAGACAATCATAACATTTCATTCTATTGTTGCACAATGAGGTTACAAAATTATTCAAATGGTTGTAAAATCTTCATTCTTGAATGGTGACCTTGACGAGGAAGATTACATTGATCAACCTTGTGGATTTGTTATTGGAAAGGATGAAATTTATCTGTGCTGATTGAATAAGTCTTTGTATGGGATAAAACAGGCTCTGAGAGCATGGTATTCTAAATTAGATACGTTCTTAAAGAAGATGAACTTTAGGAAAGGTAGAGTTGACTACAATATCTACAACAAGGAATGTCAGGAGTTTTCATAGATCGTTATTGTTTATGTTGATGATATTATATTTACTATAACTGATGAGAGATCATGTGAAATTGTTTTGAGGGGATGAAGAATTTATTTGAGATGTACATACTGGGAGAAATAATGTACTTTCTTGGGATAAAAATTTCACAAAAGAAGATACATGATTTTCTGTCTCAAGAAAAGTATGCTAAGGAACTTTTGATTAAGTTTGTCATTGAAAATTCGAAACCATTTTCCACAACAATTTTAGTGGGAACCAAGTTGTCTAATGATGGAGAAGGAATGTAAATTGATGAGAAAGTGTTTCGAAAGCTGATTGGAAGTCTATTTTATTTGACTGGCTCAAGACCTGACATCGTCTATGTTATCACTTTACGTGAAAGATTTTAGATTGCTCCTAAAGAATCACATTTGATTACTGGAAAAAGAATTCTTAGATATATCAAAGGCACAATAAATTTTTGAATCAGGTATGATGTCTTAGGAAATATTGATCTATTTGGGTATTCTGATGCTGATTTGGTATGAAATTTTGATTATTGAAGATCCACATCTAGAGGAGTTTTATTTCTGGGGAAAAGCTGTGTTAGTTGACATACCAAGAAACAGAATTCAGTAACACATATCAAATCTGAAGCTGAGTATGTTGTTTCTAGTCAATATGCAACTCAACTAATGTGGATGAAGACTCAGTTAGAATATCAACTTGTTGAAGTAAAGCTACCATAGATCTTGGGTTTTGATAATCAGAGTGCAATCAATCTTACATGAAATCTGGTACAACATTCCTGTTCAAAAAACATTGATATAAAGTACAGATTCATCAAAGAGCAAGTGGAGAAGAATGAATTATGGCTAAAGTATTTTCTTACATCTGACCAAGATGCTAATATATTCACCAAACCATTACTGAAAGAACCATTTGTAAAATTGAGGTTGAACATGTATTTCCAACCTATTTCTCATCATGGTTAATGCATGTGTTTCTGTCCCCTCTCTTGTCTTACCTTTGGATAGTGTTGTCAAGGGGGAGAATTTTTTCATAAATCTATCCTTATAGAAGCATGCATAAAGGTTGAGTTGTGTGTAAGCTATGAATCCAACATGTATGTTTGTGAACTATTATAACTGTTTGTTGGAGTGGTTGTAGGAATATTTTTTTTTGTATTCTAGGAATGTTGAATAATTAAATAATTCTTAAGTAGAAGCTTAAAAGATGTTTTGAATAATTCTGAGGAGATTTGATTATGATATATCATAGTCACTGCCTTTGGACAGCATGGTCTTGGCTGTCAATAATTCTTATTTCCTACAATGAGTTAGCTCACATAGGCATAGAATTGTTGATAAGTAATCCATTCCATAAGGATACAAAATTTAGAGATTTATGAATCTTTGTTGACAACAAAATCCAAAGGGGGAGATTGTTGGGACCAATTTGGATGGAAAAGGCAGTATAAAGAGTTAGCATTTGTAGAGTGTTGAATTCTTTTGTCAAAGAAGATAAATAAATTCACTTTGTAAAAGGACCAGAAACCAGAAAATTCTTTATTGAAATGTATTTCACAAATATCATATTATAGGATAACTTGTGATGCAATTCTTATGAAGGATAGGGGGTGTAAAGAAGTGTTATTTTCAAAGGAATTAAAGTGGCGCGCAAGTCAAGAGTGGCACACAAGTATTGGTGTGCAAGTCTTGCAATGCAAGTATTGGTGCAGAAGTCATATTTCATGATCATCACATCAAAATATGGAATGTAAATAAAGTGGTGAGCAAGTTAAAGATTAGAACGCAAGTCAAAAAGTGGTGCACAAGTATAAGTGGCGTGCATGTATTGGTGTGCAAGTCATATTTCATGATTATCATATCACAATATGACAATGGAAATAACGTGGCACACAAGTTAAAGATTGGCACACAAGTCAAAAAGTGGCATGCAAGTATAAGTGACATGCAAGTGTGGAACACAAGTATAAGTGTCGTGAAAGTGTGACGCACAAGTATAAGTGGTGAGCAAGTGTATGGTGCATGAAAGTCATATTCCAACAACATCATATCAAAATATTACAATGGAAAGAATGTGCCGCGCTAGTGATAGAAAGGCGCGCAAGTGTTGGAGCGACACACAAGTGATGAAGCGGCGCATAAGTAGGAACGAAACGCAAGTGTATGTGGTGAGAAAGTCACCAAAATACCTATAAATAGATGACTAGTCTCTTCATTTTTAATGCTCAACACTTAAGAGGTAATTTGATCTCTGAGCACACAAGTAGTAAAGGGTGCTCTGATCACGTAAGTAGTAGAGGGAGGCACACAATCTGAAGTGGCATGTAAGCTTAGGGTTATTTATAAGGTGCGAATGTAGGGTTTCATGTATGTTTTGGTATCCAAGTGTTTCTGTGCATGTTTTTCTGCGCATGTTTTGTCGCGCAAGTCTTGTAGCGGAAGTTGTCAAAGGCACACAAAAAGGGAGGTGATTTCAAGTGGCCTCAATATAAGCCAAATGTGGCGTGCAAGTTGTGAGTTTTTCTCAATGGTGATGAAAAATTATTGAGTAGGCTCTCATGTTGGTGGCACGCAAGCAGTGAGTGAGCAAGTAGATGGCGTGCAAGCAGGGAGGCAGGCAAGCAGGTAGTGGTGCAGAAGTTGTCTGCTCTAGGAGGTTCTTACCATCTTCTGCATAGGAAAGTGAAGAATTTTTTTAAAAAATTTGATTTATGAATGTTCATTACAAATCATAGAATCATTACATTACCATGTTTGTGCTAAGAGGAAGCACACGCACTGTTGGATTTTTTTCAAAGTGCTACACTAGTGTAAGGGTATATCCTACTCGTTGTATTACAAATAAAAGGATTGTTATCTAGTGGATTGTGTGGTACTAGATTATATCGGTACCATACCAGGGACATACCTAATTTTTTGAGTAGTGAACCTTGTAAATCTAATTTTATTGTGGTTGTGTGTGTCTAGCAGGGAAAATAATCTTTAACAAGAGGTGAAGGTTGTTTAAAAAAATAGGAAACATAAAAAGAAAATGATATCACTGATTCACCACCTCCCTCTCTCAGTGATACTTGGATCCTGACTGAGATCTTCACCTTGGGCTCGAGAAAGGCCGGGCGAACTGCTTCAACGTGATGCTCTCGAAAAAACACGCCAAAACTAATATTCATTCACCCTGAATGGATGTTGGATGAAAAAGTCATAGTACGGTGCACACGGCATAAAATACGGTATGTGGGGCCCACGCGTCAACTCCGTCTTCAATTCCTGAAACCACCATGGACTACTTTGTAATGACATCAGGGTCATATTGCCGCTGACAGTGCCTAAAACGGACTCTGTATGTGCTCTCGCCATCCGAAACAAGAATCCCAATGAGGTGCTATGTAACGCTTAACTAGCGTGCCGTGCCACCGAACTCCCGTCTCAGGAATTAAAAATCCCTAAGACCATCTTAAAAAATCTATCTTGATCCAAGGATCGCGTCACCACAGACATCACATGAATCATACACTCAGTTTGCAATTTAGAGGGGTTTAGCACCAATGGACGAAGAAGGGGTGGGCCAGTCCGGTTCGGCCGGTCCACCCCCTTTAGACCAGCGGTCTACGGCTCAGCTGCCCAGACCACCAAGTCCACCATGGCCTACAGTTCACTGTGCGGGCCACACGACCTCACTCAGACTAGCTTATGCCAATCTGTCTCTATTCCATGAGACCCACACGTCGAGGGTCTCGGTCGGCTCCTTGGGTCGCGACGACCCCAGTCTCGCGTCGCATGTCGACCGGTGAAGCCAGCCAGCGCACGCCCTTGGCCTCCTGCGTTTGTCGCTGCCATCCTGTACTCTTGAACCGACTGCTCAGCAGCCTCGCCGCCACCTGGAATCTGCTCCACCACCTGGGGACTCGCCGAACCACCACACGAAGCATCCGGATAGCCTTAGAATCACCAGAAAATGAGGTTACAGGCCCGAAATCTTCTCTGGGCCACACCAGACTACTCGGGGCATGGATCTTCGATCCAAAAAGAGATTTGGAAACCTCAAGTCAAACCATATGCATATATGGCCTACTCTAGACAAACAAACAACATTTTGAAAATATAATTTGAGTTCAAAGAAGTTGCAAAATTTAATAACGAAATAGAAAATGCACGACCCTACCCCACAGGGCGTTGCCCTACGCTTCACAAATGATCCGCAAAAGCCACAACCGTCGTGGAGAGGTGGGGTGAGTAGCTTAAAGATGTTGGATTCCTTTGATGGGATAGATTCTTCCAGTGAGAGGTTCTACGGGGAAAAAGGGAGGGGTGGAGGTGTTTAAGTTGGGAAAACATTAATTAAAATTAATTAATTTTTAAACACCCACCAGTAGGCACATACCTGAACTCTCTACAGGGTTGGGGTTAATCTGCCCCTAGGGTAAAATCCATGTACATAGCACAACAGTGGTCACAGAATTTTAATCCAAGCCTCTGTTCATAAGTAATAAATTCAATCCTGAGGACGCTATAATACAAAAAATGACTCTGGTGGCATTTTCCACAGAAGGTCTGCACCCACGAAAGTTACACCCCTCCTAGGTTAAAAGGCATGATACAGACTCAATAGTTCCCTCAGTATTCCCATACGGGAAACTGTTTAGGAGTTATTCGGTTTATATGACGTTGCTAGTGTGAATGCTCTAAAAATTTAATTCCCGCCACACCGGGGCTCAGAATCACAGGCCATCTGAACGCTCTACTCTGGAATAACATAAAAATAATTTCAAAGCCTCACAGTCGCAAATCCTAGGTTCATACATGTACAATTATTGTAGTTATAATATAACAAAAATTATCAATCCTTAATATATATTTCGTCTTTTGAAGTATTTTATGATATTTTAAGACTTTTCCACTATTCTAAGTGGAAATAAATGAAAATTCACTACTTGGATCAAGCCTTGTCCAGAAAATGACAAAGAAGTTCAGTTGATTAAGAAATAGATGGATATGGGACATAGTGGTTTGAAATTGAATGTGTATCATCATGGATTACTATTATTGTTCAAGTTGAGTGATCGTGTATTTTTGAGGTTATCTTGGTGGCCTGGGAATCATCATTTTCGGTAGCAGGTCAAGTTATATCTTCAATACATAGGAACTTTTATGGTAAATTAATGGTTTGGTGATGTGGAAAACCAAGTGTAATTAACACTACTATTTATCATGGTGCATAATGTGTTCTATGTTACTCTATTCAAAAAAATTATATTTATCCTAAACATGTAATTCAATGGGATCACATTGATCTAAAGTTGGATGCATAATTGGTACATATCATGGTGTAGATTTTAGATAGGAAAGAGAAATTCATACTGGGAAAAAGCCTCAGTCGCATGTGATTTTTGGGATAACATAGTCATATTCAAGAAGAGATCTATGAACGAGAGAAGGAAATTAAAGAAAAATGTCCAGAACTCTATAAGTGCATTGATGATTTTTTAATTTCAAAGGAGGGAAAGGCCAGTGGAGGGTCAAATGTAACACCCTCGGTTTCAACTAAATAAACTTTTATTTATGGTTTTTGATTGTGCAAAGTATATGGGTGAAGTTTGAGAGAGTTTGGAAAACATTTTGAGTGTTTTTGGGACTTTAATAAAAGTGAATGATGGGAGAATGGTTCTAGAAATCCATAAAATACCTACCATAACCCATGAACTTTATGATAATCGCTAAAGGGAAGCTACACAAACATCGTACAATTTGTCTAGACTATATGGGTACCAAGGAGAAATTTTTCAACATGGAAGAGCAAGCATTCAGATGGTTGGTGCATGGTTTTATAAACATATAATCCAACCATTCAAGGCCCTCATTAAGGTAGTGGTTGGTGCACGATTAACACATTACTTTCCTAACCATGTAACTAAGCATGAATGGTTTAAAAAGTATATCCACAAGAAGAGCATCTAGGATAGTATTAGCCTTTAACCCATATTTTCACTCCAAATTGAACCTATGTAGATATTCTATCTTCCCAAATATTGGTGAATATTTTCCCATTGATTCAAATGAGATACAAAGGCATATCATGGTGTTTTAATGCATATTCATTGAGTATTTATATGTTTGTGAAGGTTTTACATGGTTTTCCTTTGATCTACTTCATCCTCTCTCTCAGTTTATTATATATTTGTCCATCATGTAAAAATATAAGTTTTTGGATTCCAATTATGATGTTATTTTTCATTTTCATTATTAGTTAAGGATATCTAAGAAGTGTTCAAATAGATTTGTCATAGTTTCATTGATGTTTGAGTGTATTTCTTCATTGTCATCATTAAAGACAAGGTATGCGACTTCACTCTCGAATTCCCTATTAAAAACCTGAAGGCGTAGATTGAAATAGTTTTTATTAAATTCGGCTATTAAATTGTTTTTCAAATCAGGTTAGAACCCTCTTTATTCACAATCTATGGGTTGTTGGTGAAATTGTGGAATTATGTAAAATTGGATGTACAATGTACCTTTTTTTCTTGATTTTAACATGTGGATTTGATAGATATTTGTATATGATTTAATTGAGATGTTTTTAATAATAATATAGTATTATTTAATTTTATAGAATTTGATTTTCAAAAATTACGTTCAATAAATGTTTGGTTTTATTGAAATGGTTTGTTTGAAAGGTCTTTAATAAAGCTAGGGTTTTATTGAAATGGTTGAAATGGGTTTTTTGGAATTGGTTTTTGGCATAATTTTTCTCCGTGTTCATGTGAATTTATGATGGATAAGGGTGTGATGTTTTCTTCTATAATTTTTTTTCTAGAATAGGGTATGGAATTTCCCCCATCAAATGGGGTGTGTGTGTTCATTTACATTCAGGATATATAATAATGTGAAGTCTCCACCATTGTTAGTGGTATGGAGAAGGGTCAGGGCTTTCCCATTTCAAAATGGATCATTAAGTGATCTCTTAGTGAACATATGACTCACCAATCAGTAGTATAAGTAGTTCAAGGTTTCATACATTGTTCGATGTAGAAATAAGTGGAATGTTTTTAAATGGCTGTTTGGTTTCTTTACATGGATATTGATGTTGATTTTCGAAAACTATTTTACATTGGACAATGTTTATATTAGGATATAAAATTAATAGAATTTTTTTTATATAAAATATTTATTATAAATGTGCTAACATGTTCTATCCTATTATTATGTGTAGGGATGTCATTTTGTTATGATCTACAGAGTTTCATTGTTCACCTAAAATTAAGAGCATTGTTTCAATTGTAGATATTGTATACTAGGACATGGGAAATAGTAAAGTATCACCCTTGTCTAATTTTGATTAGTGGTATGAAGACTATTTGGTGGTGTTGGATCATTGACTATATTGTAACTTGGGAGTTGTGTGGTAGTCATTTAGTTTTATGTTTTTTCCGCTACTGAATACTTTGATGATTAGTTATCTTCTATTTTGGTACTCCTTTGAAGTGATATTTGAAATAAATAGAAGTTATTTTAGTTGTATTTCATTTTTATCATGCATTATTTATTAGATTATTTAGTTAAGAAATGTTTTGTTAGTATTTGTTTGCAAGGGAACATCATCCCCAAATGTAAATTTATCACTTAGAATTCATTTACAACCTTTATAGTCTTTTGGATGTCTCTTAAGTCCAAATGATGTTCCACCACCTTCTCAAGATATTGATGAGGGTCAGGATGTTACACTTATGGTACACCATTTTATTGAATTGATCTCTGAAAAATAGTTCCTACATTATATATGAAAAATATAAAAAACAAATGCACTTCAGTGTAGCATCTCTTGGCTACATGGACAATTGATGGTCTTGCTTGGCTTGCTTCCATTTTAAAATATTAAAGTGGGCCTGAATATGGTAACTCATTCACCATGGTGAAGAATTCATGTTAGGATGACCATTTTTTCGATCGAGGATCATCATCCCTAAATGATGGTTTTTTTGGGGTTGTTTTTTTAAAACGATTACATCGAGTTCACCATCTTCGATGACATCCAATGAGTTTTATTCATGGAGTCAGAAATATTCAATAGATCTTGTATCATTTTGGATCGTGGAGAAACTATTAGAAGTCATTAATTCAATTTATGACATGTCTAACAACTCATAATAACTCACATTGTTCTAGATGATGGGAGGTTGGGCTCATCACACCCTTTTAGGAGGAATTATTTTCTGTCCTTGGACTCTCTTATAGATTAAATATATGTTCATGAATCAATCATTCATTACAAAGTATACATAGGAATGTTACCCAAATTCATGAATTTACATGGGTTCATTAACTATATGTATATATTTGAGTTTCTATAATGGTAAACCCTTTTTAAAAAAAAATAGATATTCTGTGGTTGCTTTTGGGATGATGTCGGTTTTAAGACATTTGATGAGGTGCTCTGATTTTTTCTATCATCTAAGGAGATGTGTTATTTTTATATCAATATAGAAATCATATTATGCTCTTCCTATATATCCTCATGATAGGAATCCAAACCCACATAGTTTTGTGCCACTTGGTGGGGGCACATCACCTTTTATGCTAAGGTGGTAAGGACCTAACCAAGCATATTTACATTATGTGGCATGAAAATCCAAGAGGAAGTTACCATGTCAAGGATGTTGTGGGACTTTCGCAAAAGTCTCATATGGGTTCTAGAAGATATATTGTCATTTAGATAAATATGACCCTACTGATAATACATTTTGGGATATATTTGGGAAATTTTGAGAGTTGGGTTGGGAACATGAGAGTCGCTTCATAAGTATACCATTTATGTGGGAATTAACAAAAACATAGTTCAGTAATTGGAGTTCTTGCGTGGAATTTGTCAATATATTTGGGCAGAATTGGTTCTTATATCTAGGGGATTCCTATTTGAGCCCTGTCCATAGGCATACGTCCTATGTATCCTAGTTACTATAGAAATTTGAGCTCTTATATTTCATTTTTTAGGGTATAATTAAGGCTTACTCCAAGAGATTCATGTTCGAGATTGGGGAATTGGAAAGAATAATATATATCTTATTAAATATTGGAATATGAGTCCTCATAATTCATCAGTTGGGTTATGATTGGCGCTTACTGTAGGAGGGATTCCATTTTTTTGGGCATTGCACCATATTAAAGGCATATTTGTTGAATTATGTCGAGTATTACACCGTATAAGTGGGATATGGGAATTGAAAATGTGGATTTATCTATATGGGGTTCCCATATGTTGATTTAGACCATGTAGAGGTCATGATAACCAAAATACACTATGACTAAGTGATCCATGCTCGGTGTGAGAAAACATCCAATTTAGTAGACATGATGATCACACGATCAACATATATATAGTGATGGTTATGATTACAGAGACCTATGGGGGAAAATTGATTGCAAAGGGGATTTAGATGTTCCCATCTCCTATTTCATTTACATACCTTAGACACCCACCTAATGATTTATTTCGTGGTTTGTTCCAGGATGAGATTGAGATGGGAATAAATGAAACCGCCCCCAAGAATGGTTATGGGATTACTCTAGGAGGGATTCCCATTTGATCTTGGTTGCATAACTGAAGATGATATCACATCATGGTTAATGGAAAATCTTGTGTGAGCCTTAGTCCCACTTTATAGAACAAGTAGGTACATGGGAGCACCTCTAAGGTCGGAAACAACATTACCACATGAATGTAGACTCACATGTATTTTTTGGTTCCTCCATATTGATAATATTACACACAGGAATCCTCTAACCATAGGTATGTATACTCAAAATTCAATGATGTTGTGACTATGAATTGGTCATACATGTTAGGTGCCTCTATAGGAGGACTTGGCCTGACATCATTGACTTGGTTTGCAGAGGGGCCAATATGGGTCTCGATGACAAGAATAGATTTCACCAGAATTGGAGAGAAAAACACCCTTGTAGGCCCCATTCAACATAGCACGTTATTATAGGGGAAGGGGATACCTTCACATAGATTTCTTTTATGTGAGCAGGGGAACCATCTGTATAGTATTATGCTACAAGGACCTGGGGTCTACCTGCATAACATTTTTATATGTGATATTAGATTCTTCCTGTGCAGCGTGTTTCCGCATGGGGTTGGATTTTCGTGGAGTATCATTTTTTAATACATCATTGGTGTTCAAATGCATAAATTTTTTTTATGGGCTATCCTCATATAGCCCCATTTATTGAAGTGTCTAGGTTGGGATTATGTTGATCCCCAGGCCTATGTCGACAAGATAGTGAAGGAACGTTATGCCATTGAAATGACTAGTGATGTACAATGGGCGGATGGGACCCTGTATCATAGAGCCTTCATCTCTTCCAAATAATGAGATGATGGCTTGGAATTCAGCATGTTCAACTACCTCAGAATAGAATGCTTCTATAGCTACTACCTCCATCTCAACCAAGAGGGTGATTCTTAAAACCTCGACAAAGGCTTCACACCTAACCACTGATAGGTGATGGGCCTCAATGATAGAGAGCCTCAAAGTAATGCTGGCATGATGCTTGTGGAAATCGTACTTCCATGATAAGTATGAACTTCTTCTTACATGAGTTCTCTCTGTGGAAGGAGGCATGACATTCCCTACTAGCCAAACTGGCAGCTGACTGGGGCTGAGAATATCCCACTACTCACTATTCAAAGATCCTGGAGTGACTACTGGGTGTGGTGTAGGGTATTGAGATCCGTTTATGGTGGGATGTGGTTGATCAGATTGTGGTCGGGAATGCTTTGCCTAATCTAGTAACATAAATGGTGGTGAACATGGACCTGACGACACAATACGAGAAGGTTGTGCATACTAATATCTGTGATGGGCTTGTTGTCTTGTTTCGGTAAAATGCACACCCTAGCTGGAATTACTGACTGAGACACTCTGACGACCAATATAGTAGTAGATTCATTAACGCTGGCAATGACAGGGGACATTAGGAGATCCGTCTGGTGCTCCTCGTCATCATGATTCATATAGGGGTTTACCAACTCCACGCTGTTAACCAAAGCCTGCCCTCCAATATCGGATGAAGAATCCTCAACCACTGGATAGATTCTGGAGGAATATCCATCCCAGGTGCATGATGTTTCCATGGGTATGGGATGGATAGGGAATCAGGGGGGGACTTTGTTTTCCATTGCGTTGCAGATGATTTCTCTTATAGGAAGATGATGTCTAATCTGTTGAAGAAGAGGTACTGGATACAAGTGACGCGGAATCTTCTGAAGGTTAAGGTCAATTCATACATGCACAGATAATACCATGAGTCTGGGTGACCGTCTTACAAGCCATCTATTTTTTTGTTCTTCTGGGATCTTCAGTTAAAAACTTGATTCCACTCGCCTTCTCTATCACTGTTGTTGTTTGGCTTCATAAAGACACATGCCACATATTCCAGAGTTGTTTCTAACCTGACTATGTTGTTATCCACCTGGTATTAAATCCATTATTTAATCACATAGCACTGTTTGAGGTTTTCCCCCATGATTCAGAAATAGGGGCAGTAGTTGTGGTGATAAGTAAGATCTGCCTATTTGGAATCCTGTATTTAAGAAAACGTAGAAGTCCCTACACCATGGTGCTTCGTAAATAAGTGGGGACCTGAGCCCCATTGAATGAGTAGGTCTAGTTTCTACTATCTAGGAAGGGGTCCATAGGAGATGGACAGCAACGAGGGGCTGGAGGACTTTATCGTGGAGTTTGAGCCATGTAATCTTACCTGGGTGGTGGTGGTGCATTATGCTGAGGAGCCTTCTGATTCCGAGGTTAGCACTATTTTTCTGAAGGATGTGCCTGAGGTGGAGGTCCCCTATGGGGCTGTGTAAGTGGCTCCAATAATAATTTCTCTAGTCTCTTAGGGGCCTATATTTGGTCCACCGCAGCTGGATCAACCTTTACGACCCTTCTTGTAGGAACTACATGAGGAAACAAACGTTCCATCTTGGCTTGTTGTAAGGCTTCCTCTAAACACAGGGCTTTATAAGAGAAGTCCCAGAATCCCCAGGTGTTATTCTGGGTAATGATAAAGGGGACTAGTTCATTTTTTATGTTCCCCACACACATTGTCAGCATTAGTTCCTATGTCAGTTGCATAACCAGTGAGTAGGTAAGGCCATTCCACTGGGAAATGAAGTCTGTAGCATGCTTGTCAGGCCTCTTCTGGAACAAGAAGAGATCTGCAATACTTGTCTTCTGAGTAGTAGAGGTGAACTAGTAAATAAATACTAGTGTAGGTCTTCCCATCTAGAAACTGACCCAATGAGTAACTGGCTATACCAAATGAATGTGGGCCCTTCCAATGTCTGTACAAAACATCAGAGTTTGACAGCCACTTGCAGTGATGGAGTTCCTAACATGGGAATTCACCTTGATAGAAGTGGTCTTGGTGATGCAGTGGATCAACCATCCCACTAAAGGGGGAAAAGGTGGTATTCTAAACCCTAGGGGTGCTGGAATACTAGCCTCACACACTGCATATGGCTTTCCATCAGGCGGTATTTCCACTTTTCGAGTTTACAAAGCCTCAAGGAAAGTAATAAGTTCCTCTATCAGATCATCTAGGTGGGGTTTCCTATCTTAACGAGGATCCATAACCACAAGTGCATTGGCAGGTTCTTCAATATGATAATCAGGCCTGAAAACTTGTCGAGAGGCTTCTGGGATGACCTACAGAGTGACTGGGGGAACCTGAGCTTGGCCTCGGGGATTATCACGCCACTTGGGTAGATTTGGTGACACATACTGCACCCTCTTACAGTATGTCTCGACCTCTATCCTATCTACATGGGTAAGATGTCCAGGGTTACCTAAAGGCAATTCTCCATGGGTCTGTTCTACCTACCCCTGCTGCCTTGGCTGACGATCGTTGTAGTCTGGCAGCTGCTCTGCGACATGTTTAGCAAGAGTTCATTGACCATATTTTTGTTCTCTGCGAGCTTCTGATGAAACACAGCCCTTTCAGAATCATCCTCTATGTTTTACACTGATCCATACAGGCCAGAGGATCTAATATGCATTTTTTCCATTATTGGGATTCTGGCCAACTGTTAATGACTCGGTAGGTACTGGAAGACTGATTAAGTTTCTTTGCTTGCGGGTGATCTTTCCCAACTTATCCAATATGTGAGATACTCCCTCGGGTGGTATCTATTCTCCAATAATCTCTAACTCCTTCTCTCTCCCAAGTCGGTCATTCATGTTATCTGCGACTATGTCTGGAGGCATGCACTCAATATCTCCTGGAAAATCAGGCTGGAGATGGATAGAACTAAAATGTAGGGAAGCATATTTCCCACAACCACAAACCTTGACGTTGGGGGAAGCCTCCTTGATTACCATAAAAATCACTTCAGTGATATGTATGAATCTTTCATGGATGTTTCTATGGCAGAATGGGGACTCACAACATTGGTCCATAGTGAGTACAGATAAACCAACCAAACAGAACTGTTTAACAAGGTCTTCATAGTGCACCTGACTCTTGGGGTAAGCTACTCCTCGATGACGAAGACAAATGTGTGTTGCCTAGAGGGTTTGGCAAATAAATCCAAATCCCTTATCAGTGAGCGATTTTGGGGCACTGAAATTTATTTCTCCGACTAGACAAAACAACTCTGAGAAATTGTCTATCACATGAATGGCCTACAGGATCCTTAGCTCAAACATGGAGTCTATCCATTAATTGCCCCACTCATCAACTAGAGGTGGCTGGGGAACCGGTTGTGGTACTGAATTAGACTGATGAGATGACATGATGGACAGTGGAGAATATGGATAGAAAGCTAAAAAACCATTGTATCCTGGTCTATCCTCCTAAGAGTTCAGTAACTTATCCACCACATCATGATAAGACGGGCTGGCGATCTAGAATTCTTGTGCGGAGACTACGACTGCTTGTGGTGGACCATGATGTTTCTCATCCGCCATCTATCCTGATAATAAATCTATGTGATATATGGTTTAGGTGGAGAGTTCATATGGTGATGATTGTTGCAATTTCATGGTCAGACCCATGGGGAGACCCCAAATCTTCATCCTCCTAAATGTATCTGTGGAGGGAGGAAGAAATCTGGTGTACCTCGCATTCTAGAAGTATGTGGCCGATGCGCCTTATCCCTACCCCATCCCTCAACATAATGGATTGAGGTGAGGGTTCCATTTTCTATACACATTCCACTTTAGAATCTGAGAATCCAACATGTTTAATTGTGGTCTGAATCATCTTAGAATTCTTTTTATGGTGGCAGTGGCCAGCACTCTTTCTCAAGACTAGATCATTGGGATAGGGTATATTCTTGGCATAAGGGCTCTTATATAAACTGGTGCTAGGGTGGATAGAATTTATTTGATGATGAGATAGGGTGTGAGGAGAACCTAGAAAGATGAAAAAGGGAATATGGGGAGGGCATCTATGTCCATTGTTTGACGCACAGATGGAATCTCTCCAGTAAGTTCTAGAGCAAGTATGACCTCCACTAGAGCTGGTGGGAGATTGGGCTGGGCCTCCAGACTTGTTTCCATTGTTGGCGATGGCCCAAGGAAGGTCCTCGTACTAGTATCAGTGTACATGGGTAGGACCTCCATGTTGGGTACCCTAGAATCCGTGAAAACCTCTACTATACCGATTTCTAGGATGAGGAGGAACTTCGTCGGCAGTTGTTATGACACAGAGGAGATCCCCATGCTGGCGGTTGACCATATGTGTAGTACCTTCATGTTTCTGACCTATGATTAGTGGAACGACTCAATCCCTGAAGAAATTGGTGTGGAAGAGGCTTCTATAAAGGGCATCAATATAGAGGGGAGGACCCTTATCCAGATTGATGGCAGCAAGGGGAGTACCACCACGCCAAACTTTGGAGTGGGATAGACATGTGCTCTCATTGATGACGGTACAGGGAGGACCTCTGTAATTGATTCCATCACTGCGGATCAGCCCCCAACAGATATGTCCTATGTCCGAAACCAGGATAGTCGACCCAACCTGCCCGTGGGGTGGTTTGGGTCTTTATCTGGGTTGGGTGTCTATGTGGTGATGCTCGACAGAGAGAGGGAACTAACAGTATACACCGGTGGTGAAACAATCCAAGATAGTCGTTGATGATGCCACCCCTCGATAGACACCAACTTCATCATTATCTCGAAGCTGGTGTCGGGTTAACCTGACTGGGTCGGTGCTGGTGGCGCATAGCTTACCTCCTCCTCAGCCCATGGGTATAGGTGGGAGTGTTAACACGGCCTAGTGGGATCCCTACTTGGGAGAGCCTGGAATAGGATCCCAGCTGGCCTGGACCAAAAATCCATCACCTCATCAGCGTAGGGGAGGGTTTCATCAACACATTCTGGGGAGAGGCTCCCAGAACTATTATGTATTATAGTGGGGAGCAGTTCCTCCCTGCGCGACCCATGGTTGTGTTAGTAGTGATGAGGTGTAGAAGAATTTATTTCTTGATGGGCCATATACCGAGTAAGGATAATCATCTGCTCCTCATATCATCAAATGAGGTTATTTATCACCCTTCATTGAAAGATATCATATGGGGAGATGGGGAGTGGGTGCCCTCCAGCCGTGGGTGTGGAAGCTATCGCAGAAGCGATGGGGCCATGCAGGATTGTCGCGTTGATGTTTAATCGAACACTATTTTGGTGGGTTGGCAGTGATTGATTTTATATCACAATAGCTTGGATACTGGATTGTAGAGCTATTCAATCATTAGTGTTGAATAGGGGAAAAGTGATGTCCAGTTCCCCAACAAAATTCTGTCTTCCATGTTTGGTAAGAAGTATCCACACTGACAATTTTGTAAACTGATATTTCCAACATTCAGCTGCCCCCATTCCGTTTAGTTTCACAACAGGCCCACTATTTTCTTGGTGGGACATGGAACTGGATAACTGGTTGAGGTGACACGCTAGTCTACTGATGTCCCGAGCAAATTTAATCTTTATATTGACGAGATGGACTTCACGTTGGGTTTGTCATTTCTCTTTTTGATGATTTCATTAGGGATCACACATAACTCTCGTTCGGAGGAGTACACGCAGTCGTGGCCCCTTATTCCCTCTTTCCAAAGGCATCCATCATCTGTCGCTTATTCAGGGATGTTTTCTCCTTTATCAAAATAGGAATATGGGATGTCAGCCTCTCCTTCCATGGATTCCTCCTCATTACTCGTTACCTAATCTGGGTACCCCTTATAGATTAAGTCGTTGTTCGTGAAACTGTTCCTAATGTCATTTCATCATGGATGGTGGTTGTTTATACTAATTTAATCAGGACATTACCAAGGTTCTACTTAGGGTAGAAACCTTCAATCAGGTAGTAGTCATAGTAGACATTGCTGGCATGTTTGAATGTTGGAACACTGATGCCTCTGGGTTTCATCCCCTTATGATAGGGCTTCTTGTGGGCATAGAAGCTCGAGGAATACCACATCGAGTGCGGTGAATTATATTCCATAGACATGTCTATATGGTCTTCCTCATATTCCCTTGATTAACATAGGGTATCCCGTGAGTTTAATGTCTTGCAGAGATGGATCAGACTGATCAAAACACTAACTAGAGTGGATCAGATGGGTGAACCCCTGGGAGGGATTGATGATGATGGGGCTAACATGTTTTTAGTTAACCAGTTACTTCCAGGAGCAGCGATAATGTGGGTGAAATGATCTCACCAGTATGTGGCGGCCCGGGTAACGATCAATATGGATATAGATGGGATCTAGATGGAGTAGAACCTCTGGTTTGGGTCATGACGTTCATGAAACACATTGGATTGAGGGAGAGATACGATGATGGGGCATAAGTGGTGGGATTGAGCCTCAGAGATTATTCCTACAACTACCCATGGCAGTAAATCTATGTCTTAATAGTTTAAAATATGGGTACATAGAATCCGAGATGGTCTAATTCTCGACAGGCAGACCAAAGTTGTGGGTCCCAACAAGGGGACTAAAACAACATATCATCGATTGGAGTTTATAATGACTTATCACAGGATTGGGTTGAAAATGGATTACTGTGGATTGGGAGACACAATGGCTTACCTATAATTGAGGAACAACTGTGTACCACTAATTGGGGCACAACGACTTACCGCTAATTGGGGACCAATAGTTTACTGCTGATTGGGGTTGAACCTCAGTCATTCTTTGTACGTACCTATCTGTGAAGACAATGATAAAATCCCATGTATTTTGAATGGTTATAGGTTAATGACTTGCGAGATGGAATAGGGGCATACAGTTTAACATTATGTGGGATGAAGGTGAACTAACATAAAGGGGTCAGGATATCAATGTGTTAGTCTTGAACCTCACATAGGCTTCCAAAATACCTTGCCTTGTAAGGGATAAAATTCCATGCAGTTAGGAATGAATTGGTGAATAGATATGGATGAGGGTCGAAAAAATGAGTTTTGGACTTGAAACTCATGGATGCTTCTAAAGTACCTTGCCTTGGTGAGGATCAAATTCCATGTTGTTCGGAATGAGGGAGACATTTTAACATCATTTGGGTTGAAGGTGAAATGACGTGAAGGCATTGGGACAAGTATGTGTTGGGATTGAACAATAGGGAGACTTCTTACATACCATTCCTAGGAGACAAGGATAAAAGTCCATTTAGTTCAGAATGGTGGTTTGCTGAACCAACGTGAAGAGGCTAAGACTTGTAGGTGTTGGGATTGAACCTCATGGAGGCTTCCTACGTACCTTTCCTTGGTATGAATCAAAGTCTATGTAGTTTTGAATGGTGTGGTGAACCAACAAGAAAGAGGTTCAGAACAAACGGGTGTTGGGATTGAACCTCAGGGAGGATTAATAAATACCATGACTTTTTAAGGATCAAATTCAATGTAGATCATAATGGTTTGGTGAACTAACATTGATGAGGGTTGGAAGAAATAGGTGTTGGGATAGAACCTCAGGGAGGCTTGCAATGTAACATTCCATGGAAAGGATCATTGTCCACGTATTTCAGAATTAGGGATACAGTTTAATGTCATGCAGGATGAAGGGGAACCGAATTGAAGGGGTTGGGACAAGTAGGTGTTGGAATTGATCTTCACCGAGGATTCCTATATAACTATACTAGGAGACAAGGTTCAAAGTCGAAGTAGTTCGGAATTTTTTGGTGAACTGATGTGGAAGAGGGTCAGAAAAAATAGTTTTTGGGATTGAACATCAGGGAGGCTTCCTACATACCTTACCTTGTTAAGGATCAAAGTGCACATAGTTTTGAATGGTTTGGTGAAACAACATGGATTAGGGTCAGAAGAAACATGTTTTGGGATTGAACCCCAGGGAGGTTTCTTATGTACTTTTCTTTGGAAAGGATCAAAGTCCTCATAGTTTGGAATGAGGGATACTGTTTAACATCATGCAGGAAAAAAGTGAACCAATTTGAAGGGATCAGTACCAGTAGGTGTTGGGATTGATCCTCAGAGAGGCTTCCTAGATACCCTGCCTATGAGACAAAGATCAATGTCCACATAGTTCTGAATGGTGGTGAACCGACATGGATTAGGGTTGAACCAAACGCGTGTTGGGATTGAACCTTAGGGAGGCTTCCTATGTACCTTGCCTTTGCAAGGATCAATTTCCACATAGTTTGGAATAGTTTGGTTCTTACACGATTTAGTGGCCCATTATGGATGTCATGGTCGATGCTTACTGTTATCCCACGTGAGTCATGCTCGTTGTGAAAAACAAGTAGCACCAAATACCTGACAATAACATTGTGAAATGTGTGTTTGTGAGGTGTGAAGTGGGGATTACACATTTTTAGTTCCCCAAAAATAAACTGGGGCTTATTAGTGATTAGCAGCCAAAAAATGAAACTGGGTCTTATGTGTGATTAGCGGATTATTTTGGAAACTCGGTTTATGTGCGATTACCATCCAAAAAGGAAATTGCGGAGTATGCGTTATTCTTGGCCAATAGAGATTCAGACTGGGACTTACTCCATGATGGAGGCCTGGTGGTGACAAGGCCTAGTGGGGGAGGTAAGGGATAGCAAAGGTCCTTATTCCTATCTCTCCTTTGCTCCATAACACCAAAGAAGAGAGGAGGAGCAGTGATTCTACCTCCTACAAGAAAGGATTGGGGATTAAACGAGGATTGTTTCCCATCCCTGAAAAGAAGCACCACTCATGAAAAGTTTTTCTCACTCTATGATATGATGATATCACTCACATGGAGATAAGAAGACTTCCTTCCCTATGGATAGGAGTTGCTCCATCAAATAAGATATCATTCCTTGTGACAGAGATCTCACTGTCGTAGAGATGAGAATATGTGGAGAATATCTGAGGTGGGGAACCCCGCGTGTGATGCATAGGGAGTGACCACAGTTTAACGTCATGTGTTGAGGATGATAGTGCGTGGAAGTTTAATTTCCTGTATCTTGGATGAGGAGGGTTCAATCAACACCCCTAAGACATACATAACCTGAACGCTTTAAACCTTGGGGAATGGAAGGACCAACAATGCCGTGGTGAGGGGGTGTCATGGAGTGATCCATTTAGTGGTTCATTTTAGTATGGTTATGTGAGGAAGAAATAGACATTATCATTCCTAATAAAGGAACCTGAGGCAATGAAAAATAATGTAAAACACCACCCAAGGGACCTTGAAATCACTTCATAAAAATAAGGAGGGTTGTACGGGAAAAGGGTTTGTAGAGTAAAGGGGTTTTATATGAATGATCTTTTTGACGATCTGGTGCTCCATATAGTGTAGGGGCTTCATGTAGGATTATGCTTCATGTTGTAGGGTGGTAAATCCTAGGTATAGGGAATAGGTGCACATGGAGGGTGCTTCGCGAAGAAGAAAGGTTCTCATGAAGTAGGGCTCCATGAAGCATGGGTTCCTTGAAAAGATTAGTACTGCAATGCAGTGTGCCTCGCGAAGCACAATGACTCTACATTAGCATGTGGTTCACATGTGAATTATAGGTACATCACCAATCATGAGTGATTTGAGAAGACTCAATTTCCCTTAGGGATATAATTCTTTTGAGAAATACCATGGGATTCACGAAGGGAATCCCTATTTGAAGAGGGGTTATGTTTATATCAAAGGAAAGGAATTTCATGATGCTCAATTACCTTGAATTACTCATTTTTTACATAGCCAAAAGTGCTTCTTGATTTGAGAGCTGATAAGGAGAAAGGATGGAGTATCCATAATTTAGGCTCTAGGGAAGCATGGTATTTATAGTCAAGAGGAGTTTTGAAGTAGGGAGAGCTCGGTGCAATTCCACGCGGCTCTTTGTCATAATCGTGGAACCTATCACACTTTTTCTCCACAGTGGCTTTACAAACATATGTTGGATCATGTTTCCTCCCACCTATTTCCTTCTCAGCAGCTTATCAAATTCCTTTCGGACCATGGAGCCTCCCAACACCTCACTCTGCGATGACTTTGCAAGGGAGGTGTCTTCGTGCCAGCCGCGGTGTTGTGGGGCTCCGTGAATGGCATTGTGTTTAGGGGATCCTCAAATTGGCTTTGCGAGGTAGCCTCTCGAGAGTCAGCTTCCACTTCTCATTGGATTTCCTTATTTACATATTTTTATTCCAACAACATGATTTCATAACTGTTTTTTTCACCAAATAAGTTATAAGTATGAATTTGTAGAAGTATGAAAAAATATGATAACTCAGATGTATTTTTCAAAAAAGTCATGTTGGCTCGATTATTCATATAATTTTTTCTTAAATATTAATGAATCAATAAATATTTTAAATCACTAAAAGTTTCATTAATATATTTCTTTAACATATTCTATTTCTCATTATATTTATTCATTAATTTTATCTTAAGAAAATATACTTTTAAATGGAAGATTATTTTACATTAAAAAAATTATTTCATTTATAGCATCATCCATCTTCCAATACTTTCTTCAGTTTCAACTATTTTTTTATTATCTTGAATATTTGGGTTTACAAATTATTATATTCCTTTTTTCTAACATTTTTAATCATATATACAATTTTTCAATTTCTTCATCACTATTAGCTAGAGACTCATCATCACTAGATCTTTCAACCTTAAACATCTCCTATTTTTATAAGCAGTAGTTTTAAAGTCTATAAATATTCTGAATGGTTCATCCTCCACTTATCTATTCACATTGAGAACCTACCCATATATAATAATCATTCCTATTAGATCCTTAATTGTAAAATTTATTACATCACCTGATTTTCATATTGACATGGATTATTCATCCCATCTATCTGATAAATACATCAATATACACATTAGGTGATTTCTATCAGGAAATGGATATCCTAATGAATGAATACAATTCACGAACTAATTGATCCTATTATAAATATCCAAAATTGGTTCATTAGTTTTCATCTTAAACTATCACATTTAATAGTACAATTATTTTTTCCCATTTATTTTACATTTTATATTCCCTCAAGATTATCACCTAAAGTATTCCAAATTTCAATGGTAGTAGTACATGAAAAAATTCTATTAAATTCCTCCTAAAACATTGAACAATATATAGAATTCATGGAATTGTAATTATTATTATATGTTTATTTAGTATCATGACTCCATTTATCTATATAAGTTTTGGGTAATTCAATTTTTCTATAAACGATGGTCCAGATTTCGTAACCCATGATCTTAGTATGCATCTTTATTTTAACCATTCACTGGGTATAGTTGGTACCCTGAATAAAGGAGTTCAATATATAGTAAATCCCTCCCATTTTTTATAATACATGAAAATATATGTATATGAATAACAATATAATTTAATTTAATTAAAACAAAATCACAGTTCAAATGATAGTTCAAAACCAACTAATTCTAAATGCTAGTTGGAGTTAATTGAGATCACAAAAAAAATTATAAGACAATAAACTAAAATCCCCAAACACAATTAAAATTTCAAAGTTATTAAATACATTAGAATTATATATGTTTAATCAGGAATAATATTTCTCAATGTGTGATTACAGGCCAAATAACCCAATTTTAGGAATTACATAACATTTTGTATATAAATTACATGATCAAAAAATTTATATAAAAGAATGTATATACTAAGTATCAAAATATATATTTATTATATATTAAAATATTAGATTAATTTTTATTTTTGTAATAGAGATAAAAATTTATAAAACATAGTTGAAAAAATCAAGGTGTTCATTTTTAAGGTCGATACATAGTCCTCTTCACTTTGAAATCACATGCCTCTAAGAAGAGTATTATCACAATAATATATTGAAAAAATCATGTTTTTATGAACAACAACACATAGGGTATCCAGGCTCAAATAATAATCCACATTTATACATGGGAAAAAAACAATTAAAGTGCCATATTACCTCTTCCCCAATTTTCATGGGTACATAGATAAATAAATTTCAGGGAGTGTGTCTATTGCACTCATTTTAATGTAAAAGGGAATGTGTCTACAAATAAACATAGTAGTAAAATTGAATTCTATAATTTAAGTAATAAAATAATGAGCGATAATAAGAAGAAATAAAAATATGTGGCACTAATCTATCTCAATAGTATTGATACATTATGGTACTTATATTTGTCTTGGTGAGGAGATCAAACAAGATTCTCTAAAAGAATTATAAAATATAAAGGGATAATGTTATAAATTATATCATTAAATTATCAAAAAATATCTACACATATCTATTAATTTAGTTTATTAAAGGATCTTGAAATTTTTAATGTCATACAATTCCAAATTCATATGTTTCTTCATATAAGTGGCTCAACATTATGTTTTATCTGTTCTCCGTGATCTTTCATGAAGAATCAAAAAGTTAATCTATACATATATATCTCAAAGTATAAATATCTAATAATTTTTAATAATAATAATTTATTTTTGATCCTCATAATTATGACCAAATTAAGATTCTTTGTCTTTTTTATTCAATGCATCTTTTGAGTGGTTTAAGAATAACGAATATTAAAACCTTGTGAGCATGTATGTGTTTAATTCAATAAAATAGTCTTTGGAGGAATTAAATTTGAATAAAGGGAAAATATAAATGGAATCACACAAAATGTGGATAAACACTGATTGTAGTACAGACTAATGGTAGATAATACTAATAGTACATCATTCTAGTATTAGGTTAAGCCAATAATAGAACATGTCCGATTGTATCATATTTCTGGTTATAAAACATGTCTTAGAGTAACCCATGTATGGAGAAATTTAATGTATTATTTTAAAAAATGTCTAATGGTAAAAAATGTTTAGATGTATCAAATTTTTTGTGGTATAACATTTTCACTGGCAGAACATGTTTTATTATAGAAACACTTTTATAGTGGAATATGTATGTTGGTTTCCAAACATTGGAAGTAGAAAAATTCATCCGTAGATATATTCAATGGTAGCTCATATGAACTAACTATCGACCAACATAGACACTTGTAGATCATTTTGTAAAACATTGGATAATATCTACAAATAGAGGTTCCCATCAACTAATGGCCAATATCTATAACAAATGTTAGATCTACACACAGCCAAATTTTCATTAAAATGATATACTATCATAAAAAAAATTTCTCCTTAGACAAATAATAATCATGATTTTTCATCACTAAATTAAAGAGGATCCAATAAAATTAAAATTGAACTTTTGGTGAAAACCCTTGGGGAAATATTGAACGAACTATTATTTATAGAAATATTCATATTTTTACATGAGGAATGGTACCTCCTATAAATATTATTGAGCATAATACAATAGAGTAAAATAATAATTTGGGTATGGATTGGATTCTAGTTTATCATATTATGATTTGTTACATGTCTATTAAATTTTAATTCAAAAATATTATAAATTTAATAACATAAGAAGTAGATAGGTAATTAAATAATAATGGAAATGAAATTAACCTAGTTGATTTTATTGAATGTAAGGAAATTGTTCAAATTAGTAATTTACTAATAGTAAAGGAATATGATGATGTATTTGCTGATGATTTTTTAGTTGTTATTCAGGATCAGGTGGACAAGTATTTTATTAATATTTTTCTATATGATAAGCCTGTTTCAAAACTCCCTTATTGAGTGGCTCATGTAGAGAATTTTGAATCATAAAATTATTTATAAACTTTTTTTTGTAATGGTTTCATTCATATTTCTACTTCACCATAGGGGGATCCTGTTTATTTTATTAAATTTATGGTATGTCAAATAGGCTTTTGATTGATTATCAGGATTTGAATTAAATCACTGTTAAAAAAACGTTTTAATTTCCACATATCAATGATTTATTTGATCAACTCCGAGGATCATAATATTTTTGAAGATTGATCTCCATTTTGGATAATATTTTCTCATGGTGAAGGTGGAAAATATTATGAATATTTTGTTTAATATTAGATATGGTAATTATTAGTTTTTAGTAATGAAATTTGGTTTCTATATTGAAATATTTATATTGATGTATCTTATGAATTTATTTTTCCATGAATATTTAGAGATGTTTAAGGTTGACTTCATTTATTATATATTTTTATGTAATAAAATTCATGAGTATTATTAATTTAAAATAATAATTGGTTCAAAATCATTAAAAAATGAATATATATGTAATATTTAGTCATTGTTAATTTTTTTAACAATTATCATTATTTTAGAATATTGATTAAAAATATGGAATAACTACTAATCCTACAAAAAAGTAAAGTTGTTAATGAGTAGAAAGGAATAAAAATGTTAGAGAGACTTATAAATTTCCATCAATATGGGGTTAATACTAGATGTTTTTTTGAAACATTTTATCATTCATCTATCCCAATCATAAAGATAACTAAAAAAGAAGTAAAATTAAATTGGTTGAAAGAAGGTGATTTGTAATATCAAGAACTAAAAAAATATTGAACACCTCTTCTGATTGAAATGAAATTTTTTTATTATAATGTAATTTATAACAGAAAGGATATAGTTGGGTTCTAATGAAGAATAATTAGGTTATTTGTTATGCTTTATGTCTATTGATAAATCATGATTTAAATTATCACACACTTGTTTTGAAAATATATATTTTTTTATTTAAAAATATTTATAAATAATCTATATGGAGTAAATTGGGTAATTTATACATATCATACATGATTGAGTTAGAAAAATAATGAAAATTTTTTGAAAAATTTACCATGTAACAATCGGATCATTAAAATGTTGTTACTAAATTGATTAATTATGGAATGAAATTTGTTATGCTATAACTTCCATAAATTGTTATAGGTTTTATTACAATCACCTCTATAAAAAATAATCAATAATGATTAAAAGGTTTATTGGTATTTTTTGTAAATTGTAGAATCAGTTATGGAGGGTATGATTCTAGGATTTAATGTTGAGAAATATTCTATTATAATATTTGACAAATATAGGGCCTTTTGAAACATTGTTGAATAGAGTATTATTCAGTAAATCTCTTTGTTCCCTATACTCTTCTCATCCTTGTATCACTATGATGCATAGAAACCTTTAGTGCTATTACTTGTGGGATAGAATGAAAACTGATACCACTAATATTGAGATGAAATGTTTTAATTTTCAATGGTTAAAAAGGATGACCATTACTGAATTATATAATTCATCCTTTATTAGATTAAATGTGAAAATGGGGAATATATATATATATATATATGGATTTAAGGGTATGGTTATCAAGGTCATCATGATGTATTATGTAAATTTTATATTATTCAAAGGTAAAACAAAACTACACATTTCATTCTAACTCGAGACACTATATATTTAGCTATTTATTCATATATGTATCTCAAAGAGAATTTAAAGTTGTATAGAGTACCACTCTCTTTTTAAACATTATTTTATTATAGTTCATCTTTAAATATTTTTGAATGTACATAAAAATTCATTTGGTATTGAATTAAATTTCAGTATGTATAAAAACTTGTTTACTCCATTCTTGTAATTGGTTTCCCTTTTCTTGTTTTAAACTTTTATTTAGAGTGTCTTGAGATTCCCTAATATAGAGAATGTATTTTTTTAGAAAAATAGATTAATGAGGATAGATGTTAGTTTGAATTAATTTAATTTTGGTGTAAATGTGTAGTGTATTTTCTATATTTCCCATAAGTTCAGAGAACACAAAAGTTGGTTTTCAATTATTGTGTATAAATATACAGTTTCTGAAGATTGTAGGATTATTGAAAATCATGATCTGTGATTATAATCCATTTATGTTCCATTTGGAATATTTCATTAATCCAGTACACTATGTGATGTGAGTAATTGTTGTGTAATGATTACACACCATGTAATAATAAAAGATCTATTTTTAAGAAAAATAAAATTTTGTTTTTTCGAGTATCTGAGTCATATGGATTACACACTGTTTAAAGGGATTCAATGATGTGTAAATTTCATTGATAAGGATTTTAGGGTTCAAATTTGATGAATAATATTTTCTTGACCATATCTCTATTGGATTTTGACCTAGGCGGATTATCTAGTTATTCAGATTCTTTATTTGATCTATATTGATACATTAAATGATTTATCACCATGTTCACTGGTTATTCATCTCACTAGGTGGGTGAGACTTTTTGAAACATTGATGCTTTTATCATTATAGAAAAATTATGTTTGGTTATAAAATCAATTGACCTATGATTAGGAGTCTTTTTGTTTCTCTATAGATTGGATGGGTTATGTTTTTCCATGTGTTGTTCTATAGTTTTTCATGGGGACGTTGTTATTAGTTCTTGTCTTGTGGGTTGTTTCCTCTTCTCCACTATCCCTAATTTTAGATTATAACAATTATGAAATGTTTTGATTGATTCTACTGCCTCTAGTTTCATTGTTTCATTCTTGTTGGTAGTGGATCATTTGGTTCTCATATGTGACCCCTTGTTTTAAGGAAGGGTGTCTTGTATCAATAATGTTTTTTTAACAGAGTTCCTTTTTTTTAATTTTAGTTTATAGATATAATAGAAAGATATGAACGCTTTTTTTATGTGCGTCGAACAATATTTTTATAAATATTTTGATTCCAATAGTTTTAGCTATGTGAGATGTATTTTCAAAGCATTGTGATATTACTTTATGAAATGGTTTTCAAAACATTAATTCATAAACTAGTGAGATAAACTGGTATAAAGAATAGAGCACATGGGAATACATATGGTACATTTTTGGAATGTATAGTAATAGGTCTCGTCTATCGTCTAGGGATTATCTCAAGGGTCTTATCTCTTCTCCATGGACCTTTGTTCTAGTGAATTATTAAACAATTTGGGGGGTTTACTATCTAGGGTGTTCCAATTCCCTCTAGAGTCAATGAATATATCAAGTTGCATGATGTATACACAATTATCTATGTTATGTATGAGTTTCCTATATTTCCTGACCTAGGGTAATCCCTACTATTGTGTTACCTATACTTCTTGGGTGGTATACGCTACTTCTGGTTTTTACATTTTAATTTACTTCTAGGGACTTTATAAGATAAGTGATGAATATATTGTTTTCATGTGATATATTTTATAGTATGTATCATTATTTTATTAATGGGTACTAATTTAAATTATTTATTTGTAAATGTGGGAGAAGGGGAAATTAAAATATATTCCATGGTTTCGATATAAAAAATTCAAGCTATTATCATTCCTTGTCCTCTTTAAAGGAGAATATTCATGGAATATTGTTCTGATACTTTATATAGAACGCATGGGTGAGATCTTATAGATCATGTTAGATCACACCATGCCTACCTCTTTGTCAGTGGATATAACTAGTTATGTGTTTTGATATAGGCATTTTAAAGGCTCTATAGGGAGGAGGTGTATTTTTTTGTTTTCTAGTATGGGTACCTGGTGGTGGGATAGTGGGATTATTCCTACACTATCCTATAGAGTAGTTTTTTTCTATTAGTAGTCCTTTATGGTTGGACATGTACTTGAAGATTTTTTTCTAATATTAAGCTGTTTAGTTTTTACTATTTTTTCAATTATAAAATATATTTATCTATTCCATTTTTGTATTTATAATATATATATATATCTCTCTCTTTACCACTATTCATTGGATTTTTGATAGACTGGACATATAATTTTTGGGACACGAGAGGTAGATTACAGGAAACGTCTGGCCGACAATTACCATGATGAGAATCAAGTTACCATTGATGTTGTGATGTGGGTCTTACGTATTGTGTTCATATTATTAATATTTTTTTCTATACATGTTTTCTAGTTTCTTTTGTAAGATTGACTCTTTTTTTTGTCTATTCGTATGTCTCAAAGATGTGTTATGTGTGTTACTCAAGAGGTTTTATCTTAATATCCTCATGGGAACCCTCTGATCGATTATATTTTCATCAATTATAAAATGGAATAAGTTTTTGTAGTTTATAGGAATGTTTCAAAATCTCAAAATGTGGGTTTTGTGGTATATCTGAGAGCACTATGAGGAACTGATACATCATGATAATTATTTTGTGAGAAACCACCATCATTTAACTATATTAATAATCCATAAGAGGTAGAGGAATTTTATGAAACGATCAAATAGTTCTGAAAATTACTATAAACAATTGATAATATCAAGGATATGTGTTTTTCTTTTAGATGTAAGGGTACAAGAAATTGTTGGTGGGATTCCATGGTACATGCATATAAGAACATAGACTTTGGTTGGAAGGGTTTTAAGACTCTATCTATCCAAAAATTTTGTCAAGAGATATTAATTATGGTGAGTTCTATGGTGTTCGTCTCTTTTTAGATTATAGAGTCAGTGTGTTCATACATCAATCAGTTTACTAAGAAGCTTCATTTTGCAGTGATGGTTATAAATAACGACTAGTCGAAAGAAAAGATGTTCTTGTAGGTTATCCAACTAATTAGAATGTCATAAGTATTTATGCTGAATCATTTGACCTTTGTAAAATTCTAGAAAGGGATATGATGGCAGAGATGAATATTGAAGGATATGATGGATAGTCTACCCCTTTGCATCCACTTAGTGTCACCTTAAATAGGATATAAGGACAAATAGAAAGGTACATGATCCTTTTGGAGTTGGTTCCCTAGAATAAGATTTTTTACACATTAAGATAAACAAATATTCATGGTTTATTAAATTAATTAATTCCTTATCACATCCTGATTTTTCTTCTACATGACATTGTATGTGATAATGATCCAAGAGTAGCTGTTATAATAAAAGGTCACAACACTTCCCCGCAATGATGAGAACCCCAAAGTGTTGTGACACTATTCATGAATAAATGGTCTATGTCCAGATGATACCATTTTAAGTGACAAAAATGATATAGGATACCCGAGTTAGTGACTCATAGGACTTCGAGACACCTTGTCATGGTGTACGACATTAGTTATATCTAGAAGGATATTATGATAACGAGGTCGGATAGTAGGAAATAATGGTTTTTATGTTTGAGTTGATGTTTTTATATCTGGATGTGTGTGTATTGGTCTATATACCTTTTGATTATTTTAACATATATTATGACTTGTGTACATGGTTTTATATATGAAAATAAATTTGACAGATGTTTGTGGTTAGGTGATACTATCCACACCTCAATACAAGGTAAGTTAAAAGATTGAATATAAAAAAATCCTACCCTTATGTGACTCATGTGGAAAAGTGGGTCACTCTATTGAGGTTTGTAGGGATAGTATTATCTATTCCAACCATGATACTAAAGGCCATGACTCAACTCACTGTCAAGAAAGAACAAAGAATGAAAATGATCTACTTGAAGCTATATTCCCCAAGTTCCAAAGTGTTGCTGCCCCATCTTTTGATATAGATCATATTACTGAAAGCCCCACACCCCAAAGTTAGAGTCCAAGACTGAATTTAAGAAGTTTATCCCTTTCTATAAAACCCAACCTGTGGATACTTCAACCCTTCAAGTAGAGGAAAGATTCAAGGAATGCCCTATGACCAAAAAGGCATTGGCTGATTTTGTTTATGATGAGTACAAGCCTTGTACAATTGGATCCTTTAGATATAATTTATATAATGGAATTATGAATGAGCATGATGAGGTGGATTTTGTTGACAGTCAGGATGAAAAATATGTATCAGTTCATGATGAAGATAATTTCAACATGTGGTAGGAATGTAAAATGGTTGATGCCAAATCTTAGAAAGGGATGTCAAAGATAATCAAAGATAACATGGTGAAACCTACTACCATGAGGCCCTCCCCTTCATGTGAGAAAACATTAGGTAAATCTTCGAAAATTTACACTCCTACTATGGGTTGTGACTAATATTGAAGGGTAGTATCATCTATGTACTAATTCTCTTAAATAATATAGATTCATGTATTTAAAGGCTACTCAAGATAAGATGTTTTTACATGTTTTATATGGGAATAGAAAAGTTAACTCTTGCAAAAGGATCATCCAATGTGTTTCTCCTACTGATCCAAATAGCGGGAATGAAGCAGTTTCAATGCCCCTTCAATATCTAGTTTTTTTTCTCTTTCTAAGAAGGGTAGGGGGTTTAGATCTACCATCTCATACAGCAGAATACATCACCCAGTGCATAAAAGTGGTATTCACTCACTGAATTATCGTGATCTTAATTCAGCTTCCAAGAAGGGAAGGGGGACTATTGATATACCAATCCGTTCTTTTAATGTAGATAATACCCATGCTCATCGTGATACGACTTCTTCTCTCCATCATGATCAAAAAATATCTTTGTCTAGACACTAATAGGTAATTGAGGTGCTTATTCCTCCTACCAATTACCAATCTAAGGAGGGTGGAGATGGTTTTTCTTTTGATTTTTTTCATTTTTCTCCTTCTAGTGGAACATTTGTTTAATCTAGGGAAAAACCTCACTCTAAAGGGAATACATTAAACTAATTTTTTACTTCTTGCCTCTATAAGAAGTGATGAAGAAGTAAGAAAAATCTGAGGGTACACTCGCTATGAAAGAAATGATGGAAATCAATGATTATGAACTCTTGGGTGATAGAGGTGGATTGTGGTTATAAGAAAAAACTAGGAGAAGGGGAAGAATTTCTCATGGTCATGGTGGGAGACATCCTCACCATAGTATGAGAACCCAATCATGAGTTAATTGAACTTATTGTGTTTTGGAATCTTTTGTTTCTGTATGTTCCCCTTCCACTCTTTATCTTTCTTCAATAAAGAGGCCCTCGAGCATTAACCATTTAAAAAAACTTATCACATCTTTTCACTAATGGAAGATAATATCTCATTCTCTTGGATGGAAATGATATGTCCTAAACAAATCAATGGGATTGGTGTTCTGTAGGAATTTTCTATTTCTGAAAAGTCAATGAACGAGATATTGAGACTATAGGTCGACATCACTTGAAATCAATACACATGATTGAAGATATTGTGGTAAAGGGATTATATTACACAATAAGAATTTTTATTAGGTTACATGTTGTTGTGGCATTAAATTATTTCATTTTGGGTGTCTTGGGGTGTTTCTATATGATATCCTTGGTCTTTGGGATGGTTCACCTAATGCCACAGGGAAATATCCCTCATGGTCCACACACTATATGAATCTGAAATCTTATTCAAATAATTTACTGTTTATCACGTTCAATAAATATTATTCCAGAATGTGGTTTAATAATAATTCATATATGTCTAATATCATTTATTCCATTAGTAGTTTTCTGAGATAATATATTGTTAGTAGAATAGTTTAATAAATTTTTATTTACTAATTCGGTGAATATAATATTTATTTATTTATCAGTGAATAATGGAATTATATTTATTTAATAAATAAATAGTCAATTATTCATGTCTTAATAAATATTAATAAGTATTGAAGGTTTGGTCTTAAGGGTACACTAAGAAATAATAATATTTTATATTATTTTTAATTATAACTTGTTGGTTAAGCATATGTTAAGAAGTAATAACAATATTGTTATTATTTGACATGGAGCTTCACTCAAATTAATAAAATAAAGAAAATAATTTGTTCTAATTACTAATTATTACCCTAGTGAATTAAATTCCTAGTTATATTATTATTCTCTTAAAATCCACGATCAATCTAACACTAACCATGGGTATTGTGAACAACATTTTGGAGAAATCCAATCGAGCCTAGAGGTTTCCTTCTTCTTCAATAACATTCTCAAGAATAAGAGCGGTCCTCCTAAAATAGATCAAGGAGAATTATTTGGTAGCGGTTCTGAAGGCAATCGAAGGTGACAACATAATCACAAGGACAATCTATGTTATCTAATAGAGACTCCTTTAGTGACATCAAGAGATTCGTGAAATACATGTGGATCACTACTAGAGGAGAACTATCCTTGATCTATTAAATGCAACAAAGGCACACTGTAGATCTTTGGTCTAATGTGTCAACGAAGAATGAATCACCTTAGAGGTAATTCCCTAATTTAGTTAAATTAATTATAAATAAAATATGTTTATCATCTCTCTTCGGTTTCGGGTTTCACAATTTTCTTTGTCTGAATCCTTGATTCAATTCCATCGGTACAGGTGATTATCCTCATATTGATCCCATATTCATTATCAATTACATAGAAAGAAATGTTGTACACCACACTATCTATGCTTCCATTATACCTAGAACATATAAGTGGTATCAGAGCAGACATATTATTGGTTATTATTATTTAAATAATTCATAGATGATATGCAATTTAAAAATTTATCTTTTCAATTCATGTTTAATCAATATTTGTTTAATTTTAATGATGATATTTGTTATTCCCATATCATTTCATGCAGATCTAATAGAAATTAATAATTTAATGATTAAAATTAAAATAGGGAACCCTTCTAGAAGTACCAAGGGTTTATTCCAGGTAACATAGAAGTACATGTCATGTAGTCGAATCTATATGTCGTGTAGTTATGTTCATTTCATCAGAAGTAGTTTTGTAATTAATCATGACTTGTAGAATTTATGACAGAAAGAGTAGTTAATTCTTACCCTGCATGTTGAATGAGATAGAGAGACACATAGTTTCCGAAATACACATTGTGTGGACCACTAGGCTTGGTGTGTGGTCACTTTTTGTTCAGGGCAATATTTTGTTTCCCATACATAGCTCAACTGACTAGTGACCATGTAATCCAGAGTATACACAGTGTTTGGACCACTGGACATGCCATGTACACTCATATTTCTGAAGTACTCTTCGAGTTTTGAGTCCTTAGGTGTGTACATCAGATATACTATGAAGTTAGTACACGTAGTGTAGTCAGAACTACACCTCATGTACTGTTACTAATTCACACTATATGAAAAATGAAATATTTTTGTAATTTCCTAAACTAAATATAATGTATATATTGTATTACATGTTGTTACTCAAGATATTAAAGCATAACACAGGGACTAAAAAATCTTGTGATTCATTTAATCATTCGTGAAGTACAAGTTGTTATAGTGGGTTGTAGATTGTGTGTTCAATGTGTCAAAAAAGTAAAAAAAAATATTCGTATAATACATTTTGGGTAGATTTGGATGGATATTCATAGTGTTACATACAACCGAAATTTTTGTAGAAGGATTATTTTAAAGGAATTTAATTTAAAAAAATTTATAATGTATGAAAATATCAATGAATTCAAAAAATGATGAGGATAAATGGATTGATTAATTAATGATAATAATTAATCAATTCGAGAGTGATTTATAATAAATAATAATGACTAAAGAATTGAATTATACTTTTATTAAATGTGTAATTCGTTGCATTTTTGTGGATGATCATGAGCTAGACCAGGCCATTGTATGTGATTGGTTTCCTTATAATAAATTTTTAAATTTATTTTTTAACCTATACGTCTTATCGTCTCATTAATCTATAGTGTCGTCATTTCCATGGTTTCTTTTATGTAAACCCCAGTTTACCCCTCACCTATGGGCGACTAAAATAATTTTTAATTGATATTTATCCCTTGATAGTGTAGGTGGTTTATGTTAGGTGGAGAGGTAAAACCAATCCAAGGGTATACAAAGGTGGACAGGTGGAAGGCTATAAACACAAACCATCTATGGTTCAACATGTTTCTCCCCTTGGTTTGTGGTTAGTTTATCGATATATAGATAAACTAACCAATAGAAAATATCATGATCATATCATAAAATTTATTTCTATCAGTTTCATGGATATTTTTTATGGATTTTCTATCATGATCACATAATTAATGAATTAACAAGAATACTTGACTGAACTAAAAAAAAATAACTTATGAATAAATATTATCAAGACACGGATAAACACATATGTATATCCCACTTAATATTAGCTATAATGTGAAAAAATAATAAATGTAAATTTATGAATAAAAGATAAAATCCTAAATGAAAATATTATGTTGGTTTCCATTAATTCGATTGGAATCAAATCATAGTTCAATGTGCTTGACCTTCCAAAGTTGGGATACATTCAATTATAGGGGAATTATAATTTTGGGTTCTATTTTGACTTATTTATGTTTAATTTAAGGGTTTAATACTAATGAAGAAGTTGGTGTAACTAATAGGAAAGGGTTGAGGAAGTCTAAAATAATGATTTTAGGATTTGGGTGTCTGCTCAATAGATCACGGAACAACGATTCATTGTAGTTTTCATTTTGAATTCCTAACTAAAACCATTTCAATTTCTTGAAAAAACTAATTTGGGGGTAATCATAATGGAATGTGGATCCTTTCTATCATAATATCGAAGAAATAACATATTCAAAATCCAATGGTGAGGGCTATTGGGTTTCTACAAAATAGTGGCAGATTAATAAATATTTATTTTTACATTATATAATGATAAAGTACTAAAATTATGCTCATTTTATTTGTAGAAAAAACATCAAAAAAACTAAAAATGTATCATTGTGATATATACTTGAGAAGAAAAATATTCTCATGGACACTAATTTCCATGAAGGGAAATGAAACTAACGGGTTATAATTAATCATGAAAAGAAACAATATGTCCTAGAGGAATTTTTTCCAATTGCGAATGGGAATGAGGTAGGTGATAAAGAAATCTATTTGTGTAAGGAACATCTAAATGACACTACACATATTCAGTGTTTCAAGATCTCATCTATGTCTAATTATCTATTGAAGAAAAAGGAGGAAATAGATTATTATAGCATGATATCTCACCATCGAGAAATCTATTAATGAATGTCATGGAAAGGGATGTATGAGATCTCCAACACTTTGTTCATTACTATGAAAGGAGTGTCTACACTAGCTGGGACTCATGTAGTCAAGCTTATAGGATACATTCAGAATCTGGGCATCATGGTGATTAAATTCACAGATATGTTGCAAACAGATCTCATACATTCATCACATCCAAAATCCTTCTCCAATTTTAACTAGAATAATAATATGATAAATAATCAGAAGATCTCATCAAACCTTTGGCCCTATTTCTCAACATCGTTAAGGACATGTTTCATGACCAACCAAAATTCCTTTTTTTGACTAGGAAGAGGAAGGACAAGGTAAATGAGTCTAAAAATTATACACAGACTGAAGCCTCGAAGGACCATTCAACCAAGTAGAATAAGATCCAAATGCAGGGCCAGTAAGAGGAGGTAGTATGATTCAAATATTGAAGGTTAGGCCACTAGAAGATTAATTTTACCTAGAGGCAAGGGGATTCTAAATGTGTGTTTTTTTGTCGAGGGAAGAAGTTACATTTAAACACATTGGGTATTATATATAGCTTATGGTTCTCAGATCTGTATTCAAATGAGGTAACCAAGTATATTTTGGAATATTGTTAGGGTACAGGTGGATCTATGAGCTTCCAATGGTTTGAGCCTGGCTGCACTTATCATTTTGACTACTAACATTCATTTCCAACTAGGAAGATTTTGGTTTTACGTGATTGTTATTATGTACCAATTGTAACCAAGAATAGAGTTTGTGTCTCATGTGTCAATACAAAAGGGTTTATTTTTAGGTTCGGAAATAAACGTTCTACCTTTTATAAAGAAAACATTTGTTATGGAATGGAACATTGAAATATTGGTCTGTATGTATTAAATTACAAAAACCATGTGTTTGAAATTAGTAATCGAACAAGTTCACATGACCCATATAACACCTAGTTGTGGCATCATAGTATTGGTCATGTAAGCGAGATATATCTGAAAATGATCTTTTATGATGGTTATTAATACTCTTCAAGGAAAAACCACTTGATAGATGTCATGCTTTTTTAGAAGATAAAATTTCCAAACAGCCTTTCGGAGGAATGGGTGAAATAGCCACAGATCTTATAAGATTGGTATACACCGATGTGTGTGGACCACGTCAAGTAGAAGATAGAGGTGGATATTATTACCTCGCTACTTTTACTCATCACTTTTGTAGATATGGTTGTGTCTACATAAATAGAAATATGACAAAGTCCATTGAGTAATTGATGGAATTAAAGAACAAATAATAGAATCATCTTTGTAGGAAGATAAAGAAGATTTCATCGGATCGAGGTGGAGAATATCTTAACCAATGGTTCATTGACCTTTAAAGGGATTTTGAGATTCTATATGAATTCACTCCACCTTATACACCATAGTAAAATGGTGTTCATGAAAGGATAAATTTTACCTTATTGTACATGGTAAGGTCAATGATGAGTCATTCCAATAATATATTATCTTTTTGGGGATATTCATTTCAAAATATGTCATAAAAATTAAACCGAGTTCAAACTAAATCAGAAAATAGAATACCCTTTGATCTAGGGAGTGGAAAGATACCCATTTTTCACATACACATGTATGGGGATGCAAGGAATTTTTTATGGCTTTATTAGAAAAAAAATTAGAACCCTAGGGAATGAAGTGTATCTTTATTGGGTATTCCAAGGGAATAATTTCACACTACCTATACAACCCATCATACAATAAAGTGACTATATCCATAAAATACATGTTTATTTTGGGATATTCACTTCAAATTACATCATACAAATTAATACGAGTTACAACCAAATCAGAAAACAGAATCCCCTTAGATCTATGGAGTGGAAAAATACCCATTTTTCTCATACACGTGTATGGGGATCGAAGGAATTTTTTATGGCTTTATTAGAAAAAAATAGAACCCTAGGGCATGAAGTGTATGTTTATTTGGTATGCCATGGAAATAATGGTATACTACCTATATAACCCATCATAAAAGAATGTGACTATCTCCATACAAGACATCTTTATTTAGAGTGGGAAAATACTCATAACAAATAGTTGGAGAAATATTGAATTTGATTAAGTTGATTCTTAAGATATAAAGGAGTTAGTAAAAAATGTTCCACAGGTCCCCCTAAAGAAGTAGTTTCTGAAACAAAGGTACTGCAATGGAACTCTATAATGATAAGGTAATCAGAGAGATATGGTTTTCTTATCACTGAGGATAGTGACTCATTATTGTTTGAATGTGATGATCCTCTATCCTATAAGGAAGTAGTATAGAGCTCAGAAGCCGAAAAATGGATAGAATCTATGAATATTGAGATGGATTCCACATATGAGAACCAAGTGTGGGTTCTGGTCGATGCGCTAGATGATGTAAATACAATTAGATATAAATGGGTATTCATGAAGAAACTACACGAGGAAGGTAATGTTAGTACCTATAAAAAGTCTAGTTGATATAGGTTTTGAACAATGTCATGGAATTGAAAAGGATGAATCCTTTTCCCCAGTTTACATGATTAAATCCATTAGAATCATTTTTTACATAGACGTATACCATGACTATGATATTTGGATGATGGATGTCAAAATTGAATTCTATAATCGTATCCTTCTAGAAGATGTTTATATGGCACATCCTTAAGGATTTGTGACCCCAACTGATACGAAAAGGGGTTTCAAGTTGTTGATATCTATTTACAGTTTGAAGCAAATATCTATGTTATGGAATATTCAATTTAATGAATCCATAAGATAATTTGGTTTCATTAAAAAAATGTGAGTCATGTGTTTAAAAAAGGTTTAATAGGAATGTAGTCATTATCCTATTAGTATATGTAGATGAAATATTACATATTAGAAATGAAATTCCAATATTACAGTCTATTAATGACTAATTGAAAAAGTTATTCTTCATGAAGGACATAGGAGAAGGAATCTACATTTTAGGGATTAAGATAATTTGTGATAGATCCAAGAGGCTACATGGACTAAGTCAATGTACATACATTGATTGGATACCAAATAGATGTAGTATGAAAAAATACAAGAGGGGATTGGTTCTAGTGTCACATGGATTACATCATTCTAAGAAAATGTGTCCCCATACACAACAAGAGAAATATAAAATGACTAATATCCCAAAAGACTTATCAATAGGATTAATCATGTATGCCATTATATATACTAGAACTATTTTTGACTATGCACTAAGAATTGTAGGAAGATATCCAGAAGGTCCAAGACAAAAACAATGGAAGGATGCTAAGGTTATCCTTAAGTATCTAAGAATAACTAAGGATATCTTCCTATAAAATAGTGGTAGGGAGCATGTCATTAGAGGGTATGTTGATGCTGGTATCTTGACAAATCAAAATGATCTGATGTTTCAATCATAATATGTGTTCTTTCTCAATGGAGGAGTTGTGAGCCAGAAGAGTTCCAGGTAGCTAGTTGTCGTAGATTCTACAGTAGAGTCTGAGTATATAATGGCTTCTTATGATTCTAAGTTTTCTGTTTGTATTCAGAACATTGTCCAGAATCTTGATATGGTTCCTAGGAGTAAATACCCTATCACATTGTATATTGATAATTCCACAGTGGGGACCCTTCAAAAAAAAAAAGTCATGTCAACAAACAAAGAACACACTTCAGAAGTATCACCTCGTGATGAATTTTCATTAAAGGGGTGTTGCTGTATTGAGAAGCGTATCCAGATAAGAGAATGTGGAGGACCCTTTGACTAAGGGCCTATCTCATTAGATGTATGAGTATCGTGTGAGTGATAGAGGAGAAATATTTGTCAAAAGATGGCTCTAGTGCAAGTGGTAGTCTGTTGGAGTTGGTTCTCTAGAACCAAATTTTTTTACTTTATGATAAACTTATTTTCATGTTTTTGAATATTAATAAATTACTTATTAAATAATTACAGTTCGTAAGTGTTAAATTGTATGTGATAATGTCCAAAGAGTAGTTTTCGCACTAGAAGGTCATAGAAATTCCCAGTTATTATGAGAACCTGGAAGTTCTACGACAATATTCGTGAATAAATGTTATATGGACCGATTATATAATTTTAAGGGACAATAATTAATATAAGATATATAGGGTCAAGATTCATAATAAATTGAGACACCTTCTCATGGTGTATTCCCTTGGTAATATCCAATAGGATATAATAAGAACGACACCTAATAGTTAGTATCAACATTTATATGTTTTATTGGATGTTCCTATTTGTAGATGTGTGTATTGGTCATTAGAGTTTATGAATATTATTAATGGATATTAGGAGTCATGTTATTTTATGTATTGATAAAAAAAATGATGACTGTTTTTCACAGTGAGATAGGATATGTTGGGTACGTCGTGAGTCATATTGCATTAATGAATAATGAGAGAAATGAATTATCCCTTGTGTTATTTAACAGAAGTTAATATCTTAGTCCCTTTGATGGGAATGATATAGTATAAATAAATCCATTTCAATGGTGTACACTAGGCATGTTTTATTTTCAGAATGACCTAGAATGAGATATTGATCATATTCGTTGAGGACACAGGCATGTAACCTCACCCATTAGATATATTTTTAGAAAGGGATTATATTACATGGTACACATTTTTATGAGGTGACGTGCAATTGTGACATTATCATATTTCTTTGTGGGTGTCTTGGCATATCACTAGATGCTAACCATGGGCTTTAGGATGTTTCACGCAATTCCACTAAGAAATATTCATAGAGGTTCACACACTAAGTGTGCCCAAAATCTGATTTAATTATTTATTATTTAACACGTTGAATAAATATTATTCAGAGTTTTCATTTAATAATTATTCATGTATGCTTGATCATATTTACTCCATATCTAGTAATTCGAGAAATAATATTGTGAGTAGAATATTTTAATAAACATCTATTTAATAATTTGGGGAATATAATATTTATTTATTTATCAGTGAATAATGGAGTTAAATTTATTTAACAAATAAATATTCCTTATTCGGGGAATGATAAATACGAAGGAGGATTAGATTACTGAGTTTAAGGGTCCAATGAATAATAATAATATTGAATATTATTATTAATTATAACTTTAAGGTTAATCACATGTCAAAAAAATAGTAATATTATTTTTATTATTTGATATGGGGTTTCACTCAGATTAATAAAATAAATAAATGCAGTTGTTCCAATTATTTTTATTACCTTACTGAATTAAATTTCCTGTTATATTATTATTTTCTCATTATACAATGGAAATCTAACACTATCCATTGGTTTTATGCATCAAATTTTTGGGAAACCCTCTCGATCCTATAGAGTTTCTTCTTTATTAATAACGTTTTCAAGAACGAGAGTGGTCCCCCTCCACCAGATCGAGGAGAATGATTTGGAAGTGGTTCTCAATGCGATCGATGGAGGATGATGCAAGCAAAAAGTTCTTCCATGCTAGCACATGGAGACTCCTTTGGTGATGTTTAGATATTTACGGAACATATGTGGGTTACCACTATAGGGGACCTACCCTTGACATCTATAATGAAATGAAAGTGCACTACATATTTGTGGTGTAACACAAAAATGAATAAAGAATCACATTTGAGGTAATTCTATAATTTAATAAAATTAATTATAAACAAAATATTATGATCCTCTCTTATGTGTTATATGTTGTTCTAGTTAATTTTTCTAAATCCTTGATTTAATTCCATGGATGCACTCATTTATCATCATATTGATAAAGGATTGATCATTGATTATGGAAAAAGCCATGTTGGGCCTCTCCCTATTCGAGATTATGAAATTCCAAGATCCTATAGTTCATTATAAGATAGGTGGATATGGTCCTCAAAAGTAGGCCTCTTCATCACCCCCAGTTGTAGTTAGTGATGTGCTTATGATTTTCATTCATTGTGGCATAGTAAGACACACAATACATTCTTGTCCATCACATGCAATGATTTGTAATAACCTTGGATGTTATGGTCATCTTAAAAACCAATGTTATGATTCTTCTACACCTTGAAAAGTTCATGGATCATCCACTCTAAAAGCTATTGAGGAGTTGTTAGACGCTTCAAATACTATAGGGCTCTAACCACCTAGATCAGGAGTAAATCACCTTCAATCAGTAGAAGATTTTCGAGTAGTGGTAGATGTGTATCCAAATATAGTGATAGTTACAATTTTTGTTTCATCCTTTATAGATATTTCATTATTTAATACTAGTTCTTCCCATATATTTATATTTCATCGTATTTTTGATATGCATAAACTTATAACGTAACTTAAGTACTTTAATATGGAGTTATTGAAACCTATTGTGAAATGTTGATTGAAGGGGCTTCAGTGTCCTTATTGTTCATTGTCAATAACTAATACCAATATATCAGTGGTTTGATTATTCTCTATTTTTATTTGTTTAAATTCCTTATTGGGATGGACAAAAACATATGTCATTGAGTTGATATTTTTTTAATCATACTCATGTATAAATTATTATAGATGATGGGATCATTCTGGAGTTTTTGGGTTATTGGATACTATTGATTGGCCATACAGGACCTTCCCACAAGAGCTCAAAAGTTTTTTGTCTACTTTTGTAGTTCAAAAAGATGATTATATATTTTTTTCCTGCTATTACACGATGTTTTCTTGACATTTTCATAGATGATATCTAAGGGCTTCTACAAAATATGGATGTAGAGTTCCTAATTGACCATGTTATAGGGATATATAAGATATCAATACATTCTTATCATATGGAACTGTTATATTTAAATTAAATCAAGATTATGTAGGATGACCTTGTGGAGAACAGTTTTTTTCTCTCTAGTGTTTTCTTCAAGAAACCACAGTGTTATTTTCCAATATTTCAGAAGGTTTACACTGGATGTACAAATACATTAATAAGTTTAATTGTGTTATGGTTAAGAACTTGTATCATTTTCTTCATGTAAATGATTTGTATGACCTGCTAGAGTGGGAAAAGTGGATTTCAATGATTAATCTTTAGTCAGGATATCATCATCTCATCATTCAGAAGTATTATATACTATTGAGGCCCTTTAGGAGAATCTATAGTCATTATAAATATCATTTGGTTTTGTTTGGTTTGAAATATTTTATTTTAGTTTATAGGGCTTTGATGAAAAATATATTCCGTCAGTATTCTGAAAATATTGTGGAAGATCTCATTGATGATATTTTTGATTATTCAATATATGAGTGTGATCATTTTCACCATCTGATTTCGGTTTTAGAAGTCATGTGGACTCATTACTTGAATGGAAACATTTCAAAATGATAATTATTGATTTGGGATGTTAAATTATTTTTGATAATGATTTTTATTTATGGATTATTATTTTATCATGATAAGTTATAGGATGTCTTTTCATTGGAATAGCCACATAATGTATTTAAAATTTAGATAATCCATGGTCTTGATTGATACTACAAATGATTTTGTCAAGGATTTATCATATATGGCATCAAATTTGAATGTTATTACCATGAATGATGTTAAATTAATGTGGGATTGAAAAATTCAATCTATATTTGGTGAGGTGTAACAACTTCTGAGATCAGCTCCTATTCTGGTTTTATCTATGCTCTATAAGGGAAATATAGATTTATATTTTTTTCTAGCTCTTTTAGGTTTTTTTCTCATACTATATAATCATGTGGTATTTTATGGATCTCTTAATCATTTATTCCAGAATAATAATTACCCCACCAATTATTTACATCTTTTCTGAATCATTCTTGAACATCATTTTTTGTGACATTATATTTTTGGGTAAAAGTTAATAGTCTATCTTTACCATAAGAGTCAAGGATATATAATTTCTCCGAAGGATTTGAATATTTTACAAAGTTGGTGGGTGGAATAATGTTACATAACTGAATTCTATATCTCATAAACCCTCTTGAAGGGTAATTTCATTGCATATGCATTAAGTACTAAAGTGTCATAGTAAGAAGTTTTGGAGGTGAAGGAGGAGTGGATCCTTAGTGGGATTTTTGGTGAGTTGTGTTTGGAAGATATGGAAGATATTTCAGGTGTTGCTTTGAAAATAGGTTATTTATTGTCATATATTTTTTATTACATTAAAAAACTCAGGAGTAGGATGATGGGTTCAATGAAATTTTAGAAACCCTATATGGTTGGAATTTTGTTTCTGGTTAGTCTCTATCTTCAAGTAATATTCTTCATTTAAGGTTTCATTTTTCCATCATAGACTTTGTGATTTGGTCTTATTTTCATTTATCTTCATGGGACATTCAAATTAGAAATACGATTCTATATTATGACAATATATGCTGATTTTGGTATCTGTTTATGATGTGTGACATTACAGATTATGTGTATCGTTGTTACACCTGCAAGTAGATAACAATAAAACATTTGAAACCTTTTGATTTTCTCTAGACTCTTCCATTGATGACTCTGAAATGGTATGAGTTATCTATTTAATTTTTTATTTGATTACCATATACTCCCCTATAGAGGAAATTCTATCTAGGTGGTGATTGATTGGTCTACAAAGTCATATCATTTAATTATATTCAATGGAAAAAAAGTTGATAACCTGGGTAAGCTGTATTTACATGAATATGGGAGGTAACATGGGGATCCTTAACCCATTTTTTGATTATGGGATCAAATGTTTACCTAGATGTTCTAAATAAGTCCCATTAGATGATGGGAACTCTAAGAAAGATGAATACTTCATTTCATCCATAGATTAATGGTGTGAAGGACTGTGCTATTTAGATCCTAGTGGATATTTACCAAACCTTTGTCTTGGGTTTTGGTCAATATTTTGATAGCCATAGATGATTGGTTGTGTTTTCTTATAATGAAATTTTTTAGTCTTCAATGAAAATGGTACATTTTGAGTCCATGTATGGTCAACCATGTAGACCATCTCTTTATCATATAAAGGTCAGTGAAGATTAGTTTGTGTCACCATGTTTGGTTCTGGAGACATCTTTGTGGATTCATGATATAAATCAGAATTTGTTGATAATGATGAGTTAACATAAATATTTTGTGGATCAACATAATCACCTTTTTTATTTTTTTTAATATGATAAAATATTTTCATTATGGTTTATCCTTAGACAACTCACTATCAGCATAGAGAAAAGAGGGAAGTTTGTTTTGAGATATGTTGGATCATTTGAGGTCATATAAGGAAATGGTATGGTTGATTATTATTTATAATTTCTAGATCAGTTAATATGAATTATAGATATTTTCAACATATCAATGGTCAGGAAATATAATCTTGATCCCTCTCATTTTTTGAGTTGGTAGTATATTAATTTAGATCCTATTGATTTTATTTTTGATTCTCAAATTGAGATTGTTAACTCTATTGTAAAATAATTACATGGGAAATATATTTTGTTGTTCAAAGTGATATGAAAAAAGTAGATCATATTCACATGAGAGTTTAAATAATGTGTCATTGGTGATGGATTAGTGACCTCAACTCTTTACCATACTTCATTATTCCACATGGATTACTAGAGATAAAAATCACTATGATGGGGAGTTTTGAAGTTCATGTCACCTTAATTAAGGAAATTCCATTCTATTTTCATGTATTCCACGTTAATTATGTGTGTCTTGGGACAACAAGACATGGGGGGATTTATTTGAGAAAAATTAAAAAATTATCAAGGTTGGATACTAATTTTAATTAATGTAATCCATGAATAAACTTTTAATGGCATTGAGAGATTCACCGTGATTTTTGATAATGAAAAAGTTCATTTTGGGGTTTTTCTGTATGAATATGTAGTATTTTGATTTTTAGGATAAATATAAACCTAGTAATGGGATTAAATTCTCAGTATGTTCATTGAGGATGATTTCGTAGATTTGGTACCCTGCATGATGTGAGAATACAATGTGAAAATATTACACAACATGCTCTAATTAAATATAAACTTTTATAAAAAGGTGATATGTTTCATGTCGTATTTCAGCCAAGAGGATGACCAAATATTTAAATGGATTACACACAATGTAAATAATGTGAATATGGAATTTAGATTACAAATTAGTTGAATCTTTTTCTATTCATCCACGACTCATTTGGATCTTGTCCTAAATGTCTTATCTAGTGATTTTGTAGTCTTTTTTATATTCGGATTAATCCATTGGGTGATTGATCACTATATATTTTTGTTTTGTATCACATTAGGTGAGTTAACCTTTATTCTTATTCATTTATTTGATAGCAGTAGAACCATTGCATAGTGTTATGGGGTCTGTTAACAATTAATAATGTTTCTTATTATTTCTCTCCAGATACATTGGGCGATCTTGTTCATAGGGCCTATCTTTTATTGTTCATAGATTGATGGGTGTGTGGTCTGGAGGTAATTATAGTTTTATACTCTTAGAAAATACATTTATTGAATTCGATAAAGTATAATATGTGATGATATATTGTAGGGAATTCTTTTTCATCACTGCATTTTTTCTTATTGGTGGATCCAATATTAACTGTCCGTGAAAAAATGTTTTATGGTAGGTGGTTCAGTATCTATTCCATGTTGATGAATTTAATAACTCTTTTTTTTAATTTTTTTGTAATCAAGATGACACGTTAATTTTTTTGGAACTACATTTTTATAACAGTTTTCCTTATTATTGGATAAATGAAAATTATTTTCACAGAACTATGAAATGTTATTATGAAATGGTTTACAAAAATGAATGATACATTTTTTATGATAATATTGTCTGGAAAATATTGAATAATGGATGACTTGGTTACTTTGGTGGAAGGTATAGTTACAACTCCTCTCCATTGATAAGGTATTTTCTCACGTTCCTTATATTTTTATCACATTCCTTTTGTTATACGGTCTTATTATACCTATTATGGGTTAAGTTTCTGGGGTGTTTTTTCCCTCTAGACTTAATGTAAATATAAATTGGATTGATACATAAGATATTTTCTAGTATAGGTATGTTTTTCCTAGCTATCATGGATTTTTATTATCCCTATCATGTTGTTACTAGTGCTTCTTGGCCAATTTGGAAAAAATAAGTTTTTTACTTAATTGTTATGTTACCATGGATTTCATATGATATCTGATGCATGATTTGTTCACATGATATATCTTCTGAGATAATTTGTTATGAAATGATTTTATATTAATTCACCATATTTATTTATAAATGTGGAAAATGGTGGAAATAAATATGTTTTCCCTTGAATTAGATAAAAAACATTTAAATTGTTTTCATTCCTTCTTTTCAAAGTTGATAAGTTTTGAATCATTTTTTAGAGATATAATTTGGAACACCTAGGTGATACTGTACTAATCCAGTTATCTCACACCTTGTGTACCTATTCATCCGTTCGTAGACCTGGTTATGTCATTAAATTTAGGTAATGGAATGGCACCACATTTAGGCACAGAGGTTATATGTTTTCCGGGATGGGAATATGGTTATCGGATTGTGGGATTCTGCCAACTCTATTACATGGGGTATTTGGGTTTCTTATTTATGTAGTCCATTAGTGTTGGACTTTTACTTATAGATTATTTCTAATGATGATTTGTTTAGTTTCTTCAATCTATTTTTACTTATTGAATATATTTATATTTTCCATTGTATTATAAGTTTTATATATGTTCCATGTTATTGATAGAGGTTAGGAGAAATTTGTCCCCCTTATTTTTGTTTGATGCTCATCTGCTAGTCATCATCCTATAAGGATCATGAATTGCATTATGGTATGTGTTGAGTTTGGGCAGGTACCGGTATGATATGGAAGTCAGGTCAGTTCATTACAGTACATCCTTGCCTAATTAGTCTGATGGATTGTTTGATCCCTTGATTTAGACCTAGGAAAACATAATTTGTTCATGCTCTATAGATCACAGGGGAATTTTTTGTAAACTTGTTTCATTAGAATAATTTTCTTATATTAAAATTTTAATTTGAAGTAAAAAAATGAAACCTTTTCATACATTATATATGAATTGGAGTCAAAATCATAATTATTTGGATAAATTATTTTATAGAAAGTAGTTGGGACCATATTTTCATTAATAAATGGTTGATAAGGTAAAATATATTTATCAACATATGAAGATAGATTGGAGTAGGTTGGAATAGTATACAAATAAATAATGGAAAGATCATTCTTTTGAGATAGATGATAATTTTTTTAAAGTATCTCCATGTAAATGTGCTGAATTTATTTCTATAAGGAGAAGTTAGGTTTTTTGATTACTAGACTATAAGTAATCACAAAGAAAGTATGCTAATTTTTTACCATTTTTATTTTCATTCATATTTATCCCATGTACATAGAGTATTTTATGATTTAATATTTTAAAAATATGGTTGGTATTCGTCTCACATTTTGGCCCCTAAAGATGTTCAATTTGAAGATTAAAATTCATTTGATGAACTATCAATTTAGATTAATGACCACAGATCAATGTTAATATAGAGTATGATAATTGATAATGTAATGGTTTTATGGAAACCCCATATATTTGAAGAACCAAAATTGTAATTGTAACACCCCAGGTAAATAAAGAATATGACATTTTCATATTTATCCATATTTGTGAATAAAATATTAATATGACTTTAAAGGGGACACTATGCTCAATGGCGTACCCAACACGCAACAACGAGTTTCTTGGGAATCTTACGTTGCACTCTAATAATAAAATAATATTATTTCAAATGGTAGTTAACATTTAGCCGTTGTATTGGAGGGAATGGATAGAAATAACTAAAATATGATTATATATGTTTTTTAATGTTTTTACATTTATCCAATAAAAGCTAAAGGCTTAAAATACGGAAAGAATTAAATTTTAGGTGTATATGCCCTAGTTTTCACTAAAGGTTCACTTATCGCCTTTTAATGGAGAACTATCATTAAATATAGTTTTGATCAATCTTATACATTATTTTGGACCAAATAAAACTCTTATTAAGAATCTGGAAATCAAATTTTACTTTGTGTAATTTTTTGGTATTTTTCCGATAAAGTTCATTTTTTTATTGAATAGTGTAGAATGTTGTGTTTTAATTCAAAACCTATTTTTAATCTAATTTATTTATATGATTAGATAATATTTTGAATTGGTTTTAAAGTGAAATTAGAAAATATTTTTACCATTAAATCCAATAGTGGTCGTTGGAATTAATTTCACTTTGAAATCAGACTTAAACTAGTGTCAATCTGTTGATACTTATTGTTTTATAAAAACACGCTATTTGCTCTGACAGCGGGAATTAATTATTAAATTAATAAATGTGACTAATATGTTTTGAATTTTGTAAAACGGACTTAATTTTTGAATTCAGAATATCAAATATAGCTTAGGGTGAATTTTTGGGATTTTTCTGAAAAACTTCAATTTTTGATGAATAGTGAAACCACTAAGTGGTACTTATAAAAGCTGATTTTTTGTTTAAATGAAATTTTACCACTTATGTGTTTTGAATTTCAAAAATCCGACATAAATGGTTGTCATTAAGAAGTAAAATTTGGTTCAATGGGATAAAAATATTTTTTTGGTGAATAGTAACTTATTAAGTTTTTAATCACGATTAGTGGTAATTAGTGTAGTTTAAGGTACAAATAGTGCTTTAATAAAATTAAATGAACTTGACACATGTCCTAACCTCATTGGAGGTGTAATGGCCGACCAAGACAAGCCATGGGTCAACTTGGGGACCCCATGTATCCACTTTGGTTGGGAAATGACATAAATAACTTTTTATTTAATGTAAAATTAAAAATGACACAAACATGATATGTTTTACTAAAACAATTGTTAAGTGGGGTTATACAAGTCGTATTTTTGATTTTAAATAGTCATTAGAAAGCTAAAATGATTTCCTACATCATAGTATTTTTGTTATAATTTTTATACATTAAATAAATTAAATTATTTATGACATAATAATGATGCAGCGATGACATCATTATTTGACGATTTAAATAAAATGGAAAGATAATGTAAAATATATGAACTAAACATGTCCAAAACTTATTGTATTGGAGTATTTCTAACCCTTAACACCTTATAAACGAATAATATCAATGTGGGACCTTTTAAAACCGAAACACATTTTCAAATAACGTAATATTTCTTACTTTCCAAAAGTACCCCTCCTCTCCTCTTATAAAAGGCCCCCACCTCTACCTCATTTCACACACTCCTCAAGCCTTTGGCTCGGCCAACCCCTACACATTTACTCTCTCCACATATCTCTCCTCATCCTAGAGGATTCCCTTTGGGCATAATCCTTTAAAAGGAATCATTTATGCTCAAATCAAAAGGAGTTACACTTTTAAAGGTAATTCATTCTCTCATGTTCATTTGTTTTATTTTGCTTCTCCAATCACCTAAACTCTTTTTATTTACTTCTTTTGTAACAACACCAGTATATTCAATATACTAGGATGTTTTTATAAGATTTATTTGAGCTACACTCTCACACAACTACATCAAATGGTTAAAGAACATACGGTTTCCGTGGATGGCGAAATTCTGCCTCCCGAAACGATGATTGTTCAATACTCATTTAACACCTTAAAAGGTGGCCATTATGATGTCACTATTTTTATATATGATATATAATATGTTTATGTTTTACTTATACTTCTGTATTTTTCATTTGTGCCTTACCTTTATGGCTTCCATTATGGGTATACGCGATATCTTCGGTTTAGGAAGTGCAGACTACCGCCCCCTCAAAGTGATGTGATTCGTTAATGCCATATGTGGGACTTATAAGGAATGGATTTAATGTTATTATATATGATGTTATACTGGAATTATTATATACCTCTATAACATGATTATTTCTTTTCATTAAAGTATGAGATAGAAATGAAAGTAGTGTTCATGCGTACGTACGGCTTACCGTCTCCATGAACGGTGCATTTCATTTCTTATCCCCAAATGTAATGTACTATTATAAGTACATGTATATAATGGATATATATGATGAATGATACATCTAACTGATGAATATAATTCTATAATTAAAATATACATACCTCTCATTTAGTTTTAATTCCATTAATATGACAAAGAAATGAAAGTAGCGTTCATGCGTACGTACGGCTTACCGTCTCCATGAACGGTGCATTTCATTTCTTACCTATAAATGATTATGTAATATTATAAATACATGTATATGCTGGATATATATTATAAATATGATATCCAAATCAGGAATTTCATTCTGGATATAAAGAACCTTTGACCACACGAACAACATGTAATTGTAAGAAGTCCACATTCGACTTAAGAACCAAATATCGGCAAAACAAATATTATTAACTTAAATGATTACATAATGTTTATATCATGTCAATAATTGATATAAAAGGAATAATGAACTTTGAAAAGGTTCTTAATCAATTAGAAATTAACTCAAGTTTATTATTCAGGACGTTAAAGAAGGATCGAGTCAAGTCGGACCCGAGGTAAGGGATCCTACACCTCTCTTTCTTTTTAAGTACACTCTTTTATGTAATTCCTTTTAAGCTCATCTTTCTTATGACTGGGATGTTATTTTATATTACTCCCACTGTAATTATTATGTTCATATGATGAGAGACCCTATTTCCTCTCATCAATCCTTTTTGGAAGTTTTAAGTGGCGCCGTTAGGCTGCTGAGTTTCCGTAAGAGATGTTTCATCTCACTTTTATTCCCGTGAGATTTATGCTACATTTGCCACAATTTCCTTTGAGTGGTTTATGTACTACCCATTATTACACTCCATTTGTAATATAATTATATTTATGGGTATTGACATATTCATTGTATGACACTTCTTCAATGGGGTGTATGTTTTGAAAGATACCCAAGTCGGTAAGGGAACCTTTCACCCTCCTCTTTTTTAAAAGACTTCTTTTGTTGGGTCTTTTAATTTACATATTGTTATATTGGGATATGTTCTCATATATCCTTATTGATGTAAATTTTATGTCCAAGTGATGAGATACACTTTTTATCTCTCATCAACTCATTTTGATGTAATGCCGTTAGGCTGTCAAGGGAACTTTTTAACCCAATTTCGATTTCTTTGGGTTCAACATGTAGTCATTGAATATGTCATCCATTGAATATGTGTGAATGACCTTTTATTGTTTTACACTTAATATCCACTTATATTGGGTGTATTTATATTTGACACACATATTTTTGAGATCGATTTGTCCTTAATTTAAGGATACCTTCTTTGTAAGGGATTTCATCACATTTGACATTTCTATTGAGGGTTCATTGTTGTTATGCACCAATTCACTCTTATATGGTGTATATACTGTCATTTGGAGTATTATATCATGAATCCATTTATTCTCATGATATTATAAAGTTCTGACTAAATGTTATACCTTAATTATTGTATTCAAGTGTCTCTAATTTTGGTAAAACCCCTTTAACCAAAATATCGTTTTAAATGTTTTAATTATTTGTTCTTATTAATATCCATGTTTTCAAAATGGTTTTAAGGATTTATTTATATGGATATTAATGGTTTAAAATTTTAAGATTCAAGGTGGTATGGGACACTTTGATTCAAAAATCTCTTTATTAAATGTTTTAAATGGTTTTGAAAATGGTTCCTTTTTGAATGGATTAATTATTTTTAATATACTAAAATGTTATATTGTGATTGAAATGTGGAAATGTTATGTTTCATTTATGCATGTTTTATGTGATACATTTATGTTATGGTTCATGGGCATTGTTTTGAAAACGGGTGGTTCCGTGATAAACTAAGGGCGGGTGAGCCCGATATAGCTCTCCAATGCATTGGGTAACGCGAAGGAGTGAAACGTTAAGGTTTCTCCAAAGAGATTTAGGGAATATACTGTGATGGGTATTCCAAACGTAACCAAGAGGGTTACTCCCTACGTAAGAATGTTATGAATGCCTCAAGTTACCTTTATGTCTTATGTTTTCTATGATTTATTCATGATTTGATATGCCAATGTTTTATGGGTAAAGTGTGATTTCATTCTAATGTATATATGAACTCATGTTTCCTTTCCATATTTTTATAACTCTTACTGAGCTTTTTATGCTCATCCCAAATTTTTGAAATGTTTTTCACAGGTCACGGGAAAGGTACATGATGTGATGATAGTGTCAAGGATGTGTCAAGAAAGAATCCGTGTTATATTTTAAATATGTTTCCGTTGATGGGAAGAATGAATACTGTCTTTTATGTAACCACTTTGTTTAAATGTGGAATGTAATGCAAGTTTCATGATCTAATTCTCTAAAAATCTAAACCTGAAAAGATCCTAAATGTGTAATCTTGTAATAACTCAAGATTAAGTAAGGATTAAGGCTGGGGCCTTATAGTTGGTATCAAAGGTCGGTTTAGATAACTTTAGAGGTTAGGGTATTCTTTAAGCATAAGTGACATTACCATAATGGTTAGGATTTCAGAAAGAGTCCTAATTTTAGATAAAGTGAATGAGTAAGTATATCTTAGTGTTTACCTTCCTCATTAGTACATGTTGGTTTTGTTGATATACTCACACTGAACTTTTTGGTTTTAGTAAATAGCTGGATCTAGCAGGCACCAAAGTGACAATGGGTTTGCAGGAAATTGTGGTGGTTCTCTGATTAAGATACTGGATGAGATGGGGGATTCAATGAGGAATCTCATAGTTGTTCTAAACCATCTATCAAGGAGTCATGATCAATCACTTCAACCTTGGTGAGTTCTCTAATGGATCATGTACGAGATGGCCAACTCGATGTGGAAATTCAAGTAATAATTATTAAGGTAACCATTAGGGTTTATATGATCCTTTCTTTTGAGGTAATTATGGGTTATTATATGATATGATGGAAAATGAAGGGCATGAGATAAACTTGAGGTTAAAATATGTTATTATTATTCTTGAATATTTTATCTCATTTTGGGGAATGTTTTAAGAATTATATAGTTTTGGAAAAAGGACAACACGTAGACCGTGTGACTACCCGTCGCGTCGGACAAAGCTGCGGGAATCAAACCCACAACCAAAGTGCGACTGGTATTTATCGCCTACCACTGGACTACGTGAAGTCCCTGGTTAGTTTGACTGATTCTTTCTAGTTATATGATTTTATGAATTAAGAGTAAGTTGATTTTGGGTTATTTATGAAAATGATTAACCTATCTTGGAGGATATGTGATTAGGTTAATTACTTTTCAATACGAGACTTTAGGGGCAACTGATGTTGTTTGGAGATAAATGTTATGATTTAACTTGGAAGACTATGTGACTAAATCCTTCAAATATTTGGGTTTCAATCTAATATTGGTTTAATTTAATGAATTTTATGGACAAATTGATTATAAAATGGTCCTCGTTGAACTTTGGGTTTTGTTGGACAAATTTTGGAGGTTAAGAATAGATTTTCTTTTTATAAAGGGTTATCCTTTTCTGGATTATCTGACCTTGTACTAACCTTTTTGGTTTTGGTTTTGGTTAAAGCCTAAAGACATGGGATGTATATAGTTCTATTTGGTGGATTAGGTGATTCTCTATAAGTTGATTATAGTACTCTTAATGTGAACAAGTCTCCCTAAATACTCATCTTTTGGAAAAAAATATGAGTTTGATTAAGGAATCTAGTAAAAGTTGAGAGTCAACATGATAAGTGATTATGTTTCCTTATGAATTCCTCAATAAAAAGTAACTTAAAACAAAAATGTTTTCTATTAACTTTTCCTACTAGGGAATCGAATACCGTTTAACCCATCACAAGATTGTGATTTTCTTGTGGTTAACATTCTCCTAAACATGTTTTCTATCACTCTCCATCAGAACATGAACCTATGTTTTCTCCTCCATGTCCATGTTTTCCTACATGGAATCCTAGTATGGGTTAACTCGGGTGACCTCTGTATTATCTTCCTTTATTTTAAAGTGATTGTTTTACCGACTCTTGTTCCGATGTGGGACTTTCAAGGATGTTTCCAAGCTCAATTTTAAAATTGCGAGGACGCAATTCCCAAAAGGGGGGAAGGATGTAACACCCCAGGTAAATAAAGAAAATGAAATTTTCATATTTGTCCATATTTGTGAATAAAATATTAATATGACTTTAAATGGGACGCTATGCTCGATGGCGTACCCAACACGCAACAACGAGTTTTTTGGGAATCTTATGTTGCACTCTAATAATAAAATAATATTATTTCAAATGGTAGTTAACATGTAGCCGTTGTATTGGCGGGAATGGATATAAATAACTAAAATATGATTATATATGTTTTTTTAATGTTTTTACATTTATCCAATAAAAGCTAAAGGCTTAAAATACAGAAAGAATTAAATTTTAGGTGTATATGCCCTAGTTTTCACTAAAGGTTCACTTATCGCCTTTTAATGGAGAACTGTCATTAAATATAGTTTTGATCACTCTTATACATTCTTTTGGACCAAATAAAAATCTTATTAAGAATCGGGACATCAAATTTTACTTTGTGTAATTTTTTGGTATTTTCCGATAAAGTTCATTTTTTTAATGAATAGTGTAGAATGTTGTGTTTTAATTCAAAACCTCTTTTTAATCTAATTTATTTATATGATTAGATAATATTTTGAATTGGTTTTAAAGTGAAATTAGAAAATATTTTTACCATTAAATCCAATAGTGGTCGTTGGAATTAATTTCACTTTGAAATCAGACTTAAACTAGTGTCAATCTGTTGATACTTATTGTTTTATAAAAACACGCTATTTGCTCTGACAGCGGGAATTAATTATTAAATTAATAAATGTGACTAATATGTTTTGAATTTTGTAAAACGGACTTCATTTTTGAATTCGGAATATCATATATAGCTTAGGGTGAATTTTTGGGATTTTTCTGAAAAACTTCAATTTTTGATGAATAGTGAAACCACTAAGTGGTACTTATAAAAGCTGATTTTTTGTTTAAATGAAATTTTACCACTTATGTGTTTTGAATTTCAAAAATCCGACATACATGGTTGTCATTAAGAAGTAAAATGTGGTTCAATGGGATAAAAATAATTTTTTGGTGAATAGTAACTTATTAAGTTTTTAATCGCGATTAGTGGTAATTAGTGTAGTTTAAGGTAAAAATAATGCTTTAATAAAATGAAATGAAGTTGACACATGTCCTAATCTCATTGGAGGTGTAATTTCCGACCCAGACAAGCCATGGGTCAACTTGGGGACCCCATGGATTCACTTTGGTTGGGAAACGACATAAATAACTTTTTATTTAATGTAAAAGTAAAAATGACACAAACATGATATGTTTTACTAAAACAATTTTTAAGTGGGGTTATACAAGTCATATTTTTGATTTTAAATAGTAATTAGAAAGCTAAAAAGATTTCCTACATCATAGTATTTTTGTTATAATTTTTAGACATTAAATAAATTAAATTATTTATGACATAATAATGATGCAGCGATGACATCATTATTTGACGATTTAAATAAAATTGAAAGATAATGTAAAATCTATGAACTACACTTGTCCAAAACTTATTGTATGGGTGGAGTTAGAACCCTTAACACCTTATCCACGAATAATATCAATGTGGTACCTTTTAAAACCGAAAAACAGTTTCAAATAAAGTAATATTTCTTACTTTCCAAAAGTACCCCTCCTCTCCTCTTATAAAAGGCCCCCACCTCTACCTCATTTCACACACTCCTCAAGCCTTTGACTCGGCCAAACCCTGCCCATTTACTCTCTCCACATATCTCTCCTCATCCTAGAGTATTCCCTTTGGGAATAATCCTTTCAGAGGAAGCCTTTATTCTCAAATCAAAATGAGTTACACTTTTAAAGGTAATTCATTCTCTCATGTTCATTTGTTTTATTTTGCTTCTCCAACCCCCTAAACTCTTTTTATTTACTTCTTTTGTAACAACACCAGTATAGTCAATATACTAGGATGTTGTTATAAGATTTATTCGAGCTACACTCTCACACAACTACATCAAATGGTTAATGAACATACGGTTTCTGTGGATGGCGAAATTCTACCTCCCGAAACAATGATTGTTCAATACTCATTTAACACCTTCAAAGGTGGCCATTATGATGTCACAATTTTTATATATGATATATAATATGTTTATGTTTTACTTATACTTATGTATTTTTCATTTGTGCCTTACCTTTATGGCTTCCATTATGGGTATACGCGATATCTTCAGTTTAGGAAGTGCAGACTACCGCCCCCTCAAAGTGATGTGATTCGTTAATGCCATACGTGGGACGTATAAGGGATGGATTTAATGTTATTATATATGATGTTATAATGGAATTATTATATACCTCTATATCATTATTATTTCTTTCCATTAAAGTATGAGATAGAAATGAAAGTAGCATTCATGTGTACATACGACTTACCGTCTCCATGAACGGTGCATTTCATTTCTTATCCCCAAATGTAATGTACTATTATAAGTACATGTATATAATGGATATATATGATGAATGATACATATAAATGATGAATATAATTCTATAATTAAAATATACATACCTCTCATTTAGTTTTAATTCCATAAATATGACAAAGAAATGAAAGTAGCGTTCATGCGTACGTACGGCTTACCGTCTCCATGAACGGTGCATTTCATTTCTTACCTCTTAATGATTATGTAATATTATAAATACATGTATATTCTGGATATATATTATACATATGATATCCAAATCAGGAATGTCATTCTGTATATAAAGAACCTTTGACCACACGAACATCATGTAATTGTAAGAAGTCCACTTTCGACTTAAGAACCAAATATCGGCAAAACAAATATTATTAACTTAAATGATTACATAATGTTTATAACATGTCAATAATTGATATAAAAGGAATAATGAACTTTTAAAAGGTTCTTAGTCAATTAGAAATTAACTCAAGTTTATTATTCAGGACGTTAATGAACGATCGAGTCAAGTCGGACCCGAGGTAAGGGATCCTACACCTCTTTTTCTTTTTAAGTACACTCTTTTATGTCATTCCTTTTAAGCTCATCTTTCTTATGACTGGGATGTTATTTTATATTAATCCCACTGTACTTATTATGTTCATATTATTAGAGACCCTATTTCCTATCATCAATCCTTTTTGGAAGTTTTAAGTGGCGCCGTTAGGCTGCCGAGTTTCTGTAAGAGATGTTTCATCTCACTTTTGTTCCAGTGAGATTTATGCTACATTTTCCACAATTTCCTTTGAGTGGTTTATGTACTACCCATTATTACACTCCTTTTGTAATATAATTCCATTTATAGGTATTTACATATTCATTGTATGACACTTCTTCAATGGGGTGTATGTTTTGAAAGATACCCAAGCCGGTAAGGTAACCTTTCACCTTCCTCTTTTTTAAAAGACTTCTTTTGTTGGGTCTTTTAATTTACATATTGTTATGTTGGGATATGTTCTAATATATCCTTATTGATGTAAATTTTATGTCCAAGTGATGAGATACACTTTTTATCTCTCATCAACTCATTTTGATATAATGCCGTTAGGCTGTCAAGGGAACTTTTTACCCCAATTTCGATTTCTTTGGGTTCAACATGTAGTCATTGAATATGTCATCCATTGAATATGTGTGAATGACCTTTTATTGTTTTACACTTAATATCCACTTATATTGAGTGTATTTATATTTGACACACATATTTTTGAGATCGATTTGTCCTTAATTTAAGGATACCTTCTTTGTAAGGGATTTCATCACATTTGACATTCCTATTGAGGGTTCATTGTTGTTATGCACCAATTCACTCTTATATGGTTTATATACTATCCTTTGGAGTATTATATCATGAATCCATTTATTCTCATGATATTATAAAGTTCTGACTAAATGTTATTCCTTAATTATTGTATTCAAGTGTCTCTAATTTTGGTAAAACCCCTTTAACCAAAATATCGTTTTAAATGTTTTAATTATTTGTTCTTATTAATATCCATGTTTTCAAAATGGTTTTAAGGATTTATTTATATGGAAATTAATGGTTTAAAATTTTAAGATTCAAGGTGGTATGGGACACTTTGATTCAAAAATCTCTTTATTAAATGTTTTAAATGGTTTTGGAAATGGTTCCTTTTTGAATGGATTCATTATTTTTAATATACTAAAATGTTATATTGTGATTGAAATTTGGAAATGTTATGTTTTCTTTATGCATGTTTTATGTGATACATTTATGTTATGGTTTTGGGAATTGTTATGAAAACGGGTGGTTCCGTGATAAACTAAGGGCGGGTGAGCCCGATATAGCTCTCCAATGCATTGGGTAACGCCATGGGGTGAAACGTTAAGGTTTCTCCGAAGAGATTTAGGGAATATACTGTGATGGGTATTCCAAACGTAACCAAGAGGGTTACTCCCTACGTAAGAATGTTATGAATGCCTCAAGTTACCTTTATTTCTTATTTTTTATACGATTTATTCATGATTTGATATGCCTATGTTTTATGGGTATCGTGTGATTTCATTCTAATGTATATATGAACTCATGTTTCCTTTCAATATTTTTATAACTCTTACTGAGATTTTTATGCTCATCCCAAGTTTTTGAAATGTTTTTCACAGGTCAAGGGAAAGGTACATGATGTGATGATAATGTCAAGGATGTGTCAAGAAAGAATCCGTGTTATATTTTAAATATGTTTCCGTTGATGGGAAGAATGAATACTGTCTTTTATGTAACCACTTTGTTTAAATGTGGATTGTAATGCAATTTTCATGATCTAATTCTCTAAAACTCTAAACCTGAAAAGATCCTCAATGTGTAATCTTGTAATAAATCAAGATTAAGTAAGGTTTAAGGCTGGGGCCATATAGTAATCATAAAATTCTATAAGAGAATGATATTCCAACTTGATATAGTAATCAAAAAATTAGGAGGATTCAATTTAAAAATTAGGAGAATAATGAAACTACCCATGTAATGATAAGATAATTTATTTTCATATATTCATTAAATATCATGTTATATTAATTATGATTATATTAGGTACTTTTTTAGATGAAAATGAAAAATTCTTTATTTCTAATTTAATTTATTTTTATTATGTTTCATGGTTTTATTTAAAAAATATCTTTTCAAAATTATTGAATTTCTGTTTGAAAATTAGAAATTCATATTATATATCATCATTTTAAAATTCTGTTAGATTTAATTTTATACTGTTGTCTAAAAAATTATTTTTGAAGGAATTATAAATTTTTTTGTTTTTTATTTTATATTGTAATATATTTGGAAGTGTGTACAAAGTTAACTTATATTTGGAATAGTTTTAGAATTTAATCAGTTCTTCATGGTGAATTCTTGTTGAACATAATTAATTTTTTACTTTTATTTGTTAAAAATTTATTTATACTTAAAAAAACTCTTAGGAAAAATTGGTTTTTGTCACATTTCCCAAATTCATTTTTAAATTTAATTCAACAAACATTTAAAAATTAAATAATTGAAAATAGATTCCATATTTGGAATATTGAAGTCCATTTTTTCTAAATATATCACTTTTATATTTGGTAATTATGAATAGTTACTGTGGTAAAAAATTAAAATTGGGTAAGGATAAATTAAAAAATAAATGTTAAATATAATAATTTAAAGACTAAAAAATTACTCTAAAAGATTCTTTTATTTTATTATGTTTTATATTTCGTCAATAAAAATAATAACTTTTAAATTGTGGATATTTTATTCCAGAGAACATTCATTGTAACATTTATATTATTTTACATGTTTATAAAGTAAAAAATGTCAATATAATTATTTCAATTGGTGTGATTTTGTGGATAGGGATGAAAATACTTTTTTGAAAATATAAGTTGGTACATGAATGATATATGAATTTTAATAATGGAAATATTATATAAATTTTATCAATAACATAAATATAATAAATTATTAACCAATACTGATTCAGTATTTAATCAATTAATATAATAATTTAATAACTGATTTTTAAATTAATAATACAAATATTAGATGGATGATTTTATTGTTTGCTAAATTTGTCGTATATGTGTAAATTGTTAATCATGTTTTAAATAATAACATTTCAATTCCACTGTTGTCATTTTTATTTCAATTTCAAATTAAATTAATAGTTCTAAAAATTCAAATAATGATAATTTATAATAAATATTATTCTATTAAAATATTGAAAATTCATAAAAATATAATATTTTGTGAATTTAATTTGATAAGGCTGATAATATCAACCATATTCCAATAATGAAACACATTCCATTTATAGTAAATTTCAAATATTTTTTAGTTTAAAAAACCATTATTTATTGGTATGTGTGAAGCGGGATTAGTAGGGGTTTAAAAAAATAGAGGGTGGGAATCTTATAAACATGTCCAAATATTATTGGGTTATATTAGTTCAATCTATATTCATCCTATATTCAAATAATTTTATTTTGGGACATTTTTTCAGTGAAAATTAATTTATTTTAATTTCATATTTTATTTAATTTCGAAAGTACCCCTCCACTCACATATAAATGGAAACCACCCCTCCAATTTTTCCCACAAATAAAAAGTATTTATATTTAGAAAATAAAATCCCATTAACCTTCCACACACCAGTAACTAATCATTAGAGGAGATGGATAAATTCTTAAATAAACATATAAATGCTTTGGGTGTAAACCATAAGTGTATGTCTGCAGAAGAAGTATAATTCCTAAACAAGTTATTTTTTTATTTATTCTTAAACATCATTAAAATATTATTCCATAATAATAAAATAATGAAATTATTTTCTTCCATATAAAGATATTTTAAATTTTATTTTTAACAACAAATATACATCTCCCCATCTATCAAATAAGAGACGAAATCATTATTTGTGTATATGGAATAGTATCACCTCATGAATTGATTTAATTAATTTGACATCACAAATTTTCATGGATTATTTTTTATGGTATTTAATTTATAAATATTATTATCCAGAAATATTTATTATCTTTAAAATAATATATATAATTATATTTCTTAAAATTTATTGAATTGAATAATGATAACATTGTTTGTATATACGAGTGGATTACCACCACCACAAAGTAGTGTGATACATTTTCAAAATAACATCACATGAATTATATATATTATTTTATAAGATGTAATAATAATATATTTTGGATATATTTTTTGTTATGTGATGATAAAATAATACTTACCTTCTTTCTGTCATGATCATTGAAAAATTGAAACATTCCACATGCATGCCTATGGCCTACAGTATCCTTGATTGCAACATAGTACATTTTTCACAATAATTAGTCATGGTCAGTGCTAAAAATATAATTGATGTACAAAAATGATAATTATTTCATGATTATTTACCTATATATGATGTAATAATGTCCCTTAATACCATTATTTACATGCTAATATCATTTTGGAAATATATGGCAAATATCATGAAATCATCTGATTTATTATTATTTAATTATGAAATTGATTACAAAATGGATATAAAAATATTATCAACCCTAAAATGGTTTCTCAATAATGAATATTACAAGCATGTTTTTATTATTTAGGAATATATTTAACATAGATGACAATTAATACTCATGATAAGAGGAACATTACATTAATCAATATAAATGAAATAGTTTAAATGTTTCTATTATAAAACCGTTAATTACATGTTCATATTGTTAAAATTATATTATTGAATTATTTATAAAGAAATTAATTAATTATAAAGGAAATATAATATCAATTTTTGAAAATATTCTATATTATTTAAAAGATTCCTTTTTATATTTTTAAATAATTTTGTTGATAAAATGATAAAATGATTTTTCTATTTTAACATATATGGTGCCAATGGAAAATACCATTGTCATGACTGTTATTCAACCCTTATATTTTGTTATTTTATTTTATATTTTTATTGAATAATAATGCTATATTTATTTTTAATAATTATATTTTTATTTTTTTAAATAGAATTGATATTTTAATATCCATAAATTCATTTTTATGAGTGAAAAATTATTTTTATGACTGTAATTTTGATAAATTCTAGCTACTATGTGTGATAATTATATTATAGTTAATGATAATTATTCAATATGATAGGTTGTTATATTTATAATCAAGTATGGGTGGTTCAATTATAAACCAAAGATTGGTATTTTTCTATAATCAATATAACGCCCCAGCCTTAAACATTACTTAATCTTGAGTTATTACAAGATTACACATTGAGGATCTTTTCAGGTTTAGAGTTTTAGAGAATTAGATCATGAAACTTGCATTACATTACACATTTAGACAAAGTGGTTACATAAAAGACAGTATTCATTCTTCCCATCAACGGAAACATATTTAAAATAAAACAGGGATTCTTTCTTGACACATCCTTGACACTATCATCACATCATGTACCCTTCCCTTGACCTGTGAAAAACATTTCAAAAACTTAGGATGAGCATAAAAAGCTCATTAAGGGATATAAAAATATGGAAAGGAAACATGATTACATGTATACATAAGAATGAAATCATACTTTACCCATATAACATAAGCACTTTAACATACCTCATAAAATCATGAATAAATCATAGAAAACATATAACATAAAGGTAACATGAGGCATTCATAACATTCTTATGTTGGGAGTAACCCTCTTGGTTACGTTTGTAATACCCATCACAGTATTTTCCCTAAATCTCTTCGGAGAAACCTTAACGTTTCACTCGTTCGCGTTACCCAATGCATTGGAGAGCTATATCGGGCACACCCGCCCATAGTTTATCACGGAACCACCCATTTTCATAACAATGCCCAAGAACCATAACATAAATGTATCACATAAAACATGCATAAAGGAAATATTACATTTCCACATTCCAATCACAATATAACATTATAGGATATTGAAATAATGAATCCATTTAAAAAAACATTTTCAAAACCATTTAAAACATTTAATAAAGAGATTTTTGAATCTAAGTGTCCCATACCACCTTGAAGCTTTTAACATTTTAAACCATTAATATCCATATAAATAAATCCTTAAAACCATTCTGAAAACATGGATATTAATAAGAACAAATCATTAAAACATTTAAAGCGATATTTTGGTTAAAGGGTTTTTACCAAAATTAGAGACACTTGAATACAATAATTGCGGAATAACATTTAATCAGAACTTTATAATATCATGAGAATAAATGGATTCATGATATAATATTAAAAAGGATAGTATATACACCATATAAGAGTGAATTGGTGCATAACAACAATAAAGTCTTAATAGAGATGTCAAATGTGATGAAATCCCTTATAAATAATGTATCCTTAAATCAAGGATAAATAAATTTCAAAATTATGTGTGACAAATATAAATACACCCAATATAATTGGATATTAAGTTTAAAACAATAAAAGTTTATTCCCACATATTCAAAGGATGACATATTCAATAACTACATGTTGAACCCAAAGAAATCGAAATTGGGTTAAAAAGTTCCCTTAGTAAAATTCGACAGCCTAACAGCATCACTTCAAAAATTCAGAAAATGAGTTGATGAGAGATAAAAAGGGAATCTCATCACTTGGACATAAAATTGACATAAATCAGGATATAGAAGAACATATCCCAACATAATAGTATATGAATTAAAAGACCCAACAAAATAAGTCTTTTAAAAAGAGGAGGGTGAAAGGTTCCCTTACCGACTTGGGTATCTTTCAAAACATACACCCCAGGAAAGAAGTACAATAAATCATTGATGTAAATACGCATAAACTAAATTATATTACACAATGAGTAGAATAATGGGATGTACATACACCACTCAAAGGAAATTGTGGAAAATGTAGCATAAATCTCACCGAAATAAAAGTGAGATGAAAAATCACTTACGAAAACTCGGCAGCCTAACGACGCCACTTAAAACTTCCAAAAATGGATTGATGAGATCAAATAGGGTATCTCTTAACATTAAAATAAAATGTACAGAAAGAGGAATATGAAATAACATCCCCCATCATAACAAAATAGGAGCTTAAAAGAAGTGACATAAAGGGGAGTACTTAAAGAGAAAGAGAGAGGTTAGATCTCTTACCAAAATTCGGCAGCCTAACGACGCCACTCAAAACTTTCAAAAATGGATTGATAAGATAGAATAGGGTCTCTCATCACATGAACATAAAAATTACAGTATGTGTAATATAAAATAACATCCCAATAACAAGAAAGATGATCTTTAGAGGGAATGACATAAAAGAGTGTACTTAAAAAGAAAGAGAGGAGTAAGATCCCTTACCTCGGGTCCGACTTCACTCGATCGTTATTTAATGTCCTGAATAATAAACTTGAGTTAATATCTAATTTCTTAAGAACCATTTTCAAGTTCATTATTACTTTTATACCATGTTATGAACATCATGTAATCATTTAAGTTAATAATGTTCATTTTGTCGATATTTGGTTCTTAAGTCAAAAATAGGCTTCTTACACTTACATGTTCTTTATTTGGTCAAAGGTTAAATATATCCAGAATGATATTAATGATTTGGATAACATATATATCTTATATATTCATCATATGCATGTATTTATAATATTACATCACATTTAGAGGTAAGAAATGAAATGTACCGTTCATGGAGACAGTAAGCCGTACGTACGCATGAACGCTACTTCCATTTCTATTTCGTATTTTCTGGAATGGAATCATAATGATATAAGAGTATATTATAATTACAGTATAATAACATATATAATATCATTAACTTTATCCTTTACACATCCCACATATGGTATTAACGAATCAAATCACTTTCAGGGGGCGGTAGTCCACACTTCCTAAAATGAAGATATCGTGTTTAGCCATAATGGAAACAATAATGGTATGCCATAAATGAAAAATACAGAAGATTAAGGAAATAATAAACATATTATATATCATATATAAAAATAGTGACATCATAATGTCCACCATTGAAGGTGTTAAATGAGTATTGAACATTCATCGTTTCGGGAGGCAGAATTTCGCCATCCACGGAAACCGTATGTTCTTTAACCATTTGATGTAGTTGTGTGAGAGTGTAGCTCGAATAAATCTTATAACAACATCCTAGTATATTGAAGATACTGGTGTTGTTACAAGAGAAGTAAATAAAAAGAGTTTAGGGGGTTGGAGAAGCAAAATAAAACAAATGAACATGAGAGAATGAATTACCTTTAAAAGTGTAACTCCTTTTGATTTGAGCCTAAAGGATTCCTTTGAAAGGATTCTGCCCAAAGGGAATACTCTAGGATGAGTAGAGGGCTGTGGAGAGAGTAAATGGGCAGGTTATGGCTGAGACAAAGGCTTGAGGAGTGTGTGAAATGAGGTAGAGGTGGGGGCCTTTTATAAGAGGAGAGGAGGGGCACTTTTGGAAATCATATAACTATTATTTTATTTTCAAAAGTGTTTCGAATTTATAAGGTCCCACATTGATATATTTCGAAGATAAGATGATAAGGCTTCGAAATATTCCAATCCAATAGTTTTTGGACAAGTTTAGGTCTTAGATTTTATATTATCGTTTCATTTTATTTAAACTGTTCATTAATCAGGTCATCGTTGCATCATCATGATGTCATAATTAAATTAATTTATTTAATGTCTAAAAATTATAAAACAAATATCCTGATGTAGAAAATATTTTTATCTTTCCAAAAAGTATTTATAGACAAAATTATGATTAGTATAACCCCTTCTAAAAATTGTTTTAGTAAAACAATTTATGTTAGTGTCATTTTCACCTTTATTTTTTAAAAAAGGCATTAAAGTAATTATCTCACGCAAGAGGCTCCATAGGGTCCCCTAAACTGACCCATGGGTTGTCTTGGTCGGCCATGACTCATCCAATAGGGTTAGGACAAGTTTCATGGTGTTTTCACATTTTTATAATATCATTTTTACCTTAAATTACACAAATTACCTCTAATCGCGATTAATGGAAAAAAGTTACTATTCACCAAAAAATTATTTTCATCCCATTGAACCACATTTTACATACTAATGACAACCATGTATGTCGGATTTTCAAAATTCAATACACATTAGTGGTAAACGTTCATTTAACTGAAAAATCTGTTTGCTTGATTACCACTTAGTGGTTTCACTATTCATCAAAAATTGGAGTTTTTCAGAAAATTACCAAAAATTCACCCTAAGATATATTTGATATTCCGAATTCAAAAATGAAGTCTATTTTACAAAATTCAAAACATATAAGTCAAATTAATTAATTTAATAATTAATTCCCGCTGTCAGAGTAAATAGCGTATTTGTATAAAATAATAAGTATCAAAAGATTGGCACCAGTTTAAGTCTAATTTCAAAGTGAAATTGATTCCAATGACCACCATTGGATTAAATGGTAAAAATATATTCAGATTACACATTAAGACCAATTCGAAATATAATCTAATCATATAAATTAATTAGATTAAAAAGAGGTTTTGAATTTAAAATACAACATTTTACACTATTCATTAAAAAAATGAACTTTATCAGAAAAATACCAAAATTTACACAAAGTAAATTTTGATGTCCCGATTCTCAAGAAGAGTTTTATTTGGTCCAATAGAATGTATAAGAGTGAACAAAACTATATTTAATGACGGTTCGCCATCAAAAGGAGATAAGTGATCCATTAGTGAAAACTAGGTCATATACGCCTAAAATTGAATTCTTTCCGTATTTTAAGCCTTTATCTTTTATTGGATAAATGTAAAAACATTTAAAAACATATATAATCATATTTTAGTTATTTCTTTCCATTGCCGCCAATACAACAGCTACATGTTAACTACCATTTAAAATAATATTATTTTATAATTAGAGTGCAACGTAAGATTCCCAAGAAACTCGTTGTTGCGTGTTGGGTATGCCATCGAGCATAGCGTCCCCTTTAAAGTCATATTAATATTTTATTCAAAAATATGGATAAATATTATAATTTCATATTCTTTATTTACCTGGGGTGTTATATCCTTCCCCCCTTTTGGGAATTGCGTCCTCGCAATTTTTAAAATTGAGATTGGAAACATCCATGAAAGTCCCACATCAGAACAAGAGTCGGTAAAACAATCACTTTAAAATAAAGAAAGATAAGTACAAAGGTCACCCGAGTTAACCCATACTAGGATTCCAAGTATGAAAATAAGGACATGAAGGAAAAACAAAGGGTCATGTTCTGATGGAGAGTGATAGAAAACATGTTTAGGAGAGAGTTAACCACGAGAAAATCACAAACTTGTGATGGGTTAAACGCTATTCGATTCCCCAGTAGGAAAAGTTAATAGACAAAATTTTTGTTTTAAGTTAATTTTTATTGAGTAATTTATTCATAAGGAAACATAATCACTTAACATGTTGACTTTCAAGTTTTACTATATTCCTTAATCAAACTCATATTTTTTTCCAAAAGACGAGTATTTAGGGAGACTTGTTCGCATTAAGAGTACCATAATCAACTTCTAAAGAATCACCTAATCCACCAAAGAGAACTATATACATCCCATGTCTTTTGGCTTCAACCAAAACCAAAACCAAAAAGGTTAGTACAAGGTCAGATAATCCATAAAAGGATAACCCTTTAAAAAGAAAATCTATGCTTAATCTCCAAAATTTGTCCAACAAAACCCAAAGTTCAACGAGGACCATCCGATAAACAATTTGTCCATAAAATCCTTCATAGTAAACCAAACTAATATTGAAACCCAAATATTTGAAGGTTTTAGTCACATAGTCTTCCAAGTTAAATCGTAACATTTATCTCCAAACAACATCAGTTGCTTCTAAAGTCTCGTATTGAAAAGTAATTAACCTAAGCACATATCCTCAATGGTAGGTTAATCATTTTCAAAAATAACCCAAAATCAACTTACTCTTAATTCATAAAATCATATAACTAAAAAGAATCAGTCAAACTAACCAGGGACTTCCCGTAGTCCAGTGGTAGGCGATAAATACCAGTCACACTTTGGTTGTGGGTTCGATTCCCGCAGCTTTGTCCGACGCGACGGGTTGTCACACGGTCTGCGTGTTTTCTTTTTTCCAAAACTATATAATTCTTAAATCTTTCCCCAAAAAGAGATAAAATAATCAAAAATTATCATAACATATTTTAACCTCAAGTTTATCTCATGCCTTTCATTTTCCAGCATATCATATAATGACCCATAATTACCTCAAAAGTAAGGATCATATAAACTCTAATGGTTACCTTTATAATTATTACCCTCACTTCCACATGGATTGGTCATCTCGTACATGATGCATTAAAGATCATACCAAGGTTCAAGTGGTTGATCATGACTCCTTGATAGTTGGTTTAGAACAACCATGAGTTTCCTCATTGAATCCCCCATTTTATCTAGTATTTTAATCATAGAACCACCACAGTTTGCTTCAAACCTGTTGCCACTTTGGTGCCTACTAGATCCATCCATTTACTAAAACCAAAAAGGTCAGTGTGAGTATATCAACATAACCATCATGTACTAATGAGGAAGATAAACACTAAGATATAATTACTCATTCACTTTATCTAAAACTAGGACTCTTTCTGAAATCCTAACCATTATCGTACTGTCACTTGTGCTTAGAGAATACCCTAACCTCTAAAGTTATCTAAACCAACCATTGACACCAACTATAATGCCCTAGCCTTAAACCTTACTTAATCTTTAGTTATTACAAGATTACACATTGAGTATCTTTTCAGGTTTAGATTTTTAGAGAATTAGATCATGAAACTTGCATTACATTCCACATTTATACAAAGTGGTTACATAAAAGACAATATTCATTCTTCCCATTAATGGAAACATATTTAAAATAAAACATGGATTCTTTCTTGACACATCCTTGACACTATCATCACATCATGTACCCTTACCTTGACTTGTGAAAAACATTTCAAAAACTTGGGATGAGCATAAAAAGCTCAGTAAGGGATATAAAAATATGGAAAGGAAACATGAGTACATGTATACATAATAATGAAATCATACTTTACCCGTACAACATAACCACTTTAACATACCTCATAAAATCATGAATAAATCATAGAAATCATATGACATAAAGGTAACTTGAGGCATTCATAACATTCTTATGTAGGGAGTAACCCTCTTGGTTACGTTTGGAATACCCATCATAGTATATTCCCTAAATCTCTTCGGAGAAACCTTAACGTTTCACTCCTTCTCATTACCCAATGCATTGGAGAGCTATATCGGGCTCACTCACCCTTAGTTTATCACGGAACCACCCATTTTCATAACAATGCCCAAGAACCATAACATAAATGTATCACATAAAACATGCATAAAGGAAATATAACATTTCCACATTCCAATCACAATATAACATTATAGGATATTGAAATAATGAATCCATTAAAAAAACATTTTCAAAACCATTTAAAACATTTAATAAAGAGATTTTTGAATCTAAGTGTCCCATACCACCTTGAAGCTTTTAACATTTTAAACCATTAATATACATATAAATAAATCCTTAAAACCATTTTTAAAACATGGATATTAATAAGAACAAATCATTGAAACATTTAAAGTGATATTTTGGTTAAAGGGTTTTTACCAAAATTGGAGACACTTGAATACAATAATTGAGGAATAAAATTTAATCAGAACTTTATAATATCATGAGAATAAATGGATTCATGATATAATATTCCAATGGATAGTATATACACCATATAAGAGTGAATTGGTGCATAACAAATATGATGTCTTAATAGAGATTTCAAATGTGATGAAATCCCTTATAAAGAAGGTATCCTTAAATCAAGGATAAATCAATCTCAAAATTATGTGTGAAAAATATAAATACACCCAATATAATTGGATATTAAGTGTAAAACAATAAAAGGTTATTCACACATATTCAAAGGATGACATATTCAATAACTACATGTTGAACCAAAAGAAATCTAAATTTGGTTAAAAAGTTCCCTTGGTAAAATTCAACAGACTAATGGCGTCACTTCAAAAATTCAGAAAATGAGTTGATGAGAGATAAAAAGGGAATCTCATAACATGGACATAAAATTTAAATCAATCAGGATACAGAAGAAAATATCCCAACATAATAGTATATGAATTAAAATACCCAACAAAAGAAGTCTTTTAAAAAGATGAGGGTTAAAGGTTCCCTTACCGACTTGGGTATCTTTCAAAACATACACCCCATGAAAGGACAATAAATAATTGATGTAAATACTCATAAACAAAACTATATTACACAAAGAGTAGAATAATGGGTAGTACATACAACACTCAAAGGAAATTGTGGAAAATGTAGCATAAATCTCACGGGAATAAAAGTGAGATGAAAAATCACTTACGAAAACTCGGCAGCCTAACGACGCCACTTAAAACTTCCAAAAATGGATTGATGAGATCAAATAGGGTATCTCATCACATTAAAATAAAATTTACAGAAAGCGGAATATGAAATAACATCACCCATAATAACAAATAGGAGCTTAAAAGAAGTGACATAAAGGGGAGTACTTAAAGAGAAAGAGAGAGGTTAGATCTCTTACGAAAATTTGGCAGCCTAACAGCGCCACTCAAAACGTCCAAAAATGGATTGATGAGAGAGAATAGGGTCTCTCATCACATGAAAATAAAAATTACATCATGTGTAATATAAAATAACATCCCAATAACAAGAAAGATGAGATTTAGAGGGAATGACATAAAAGAGTGTACTTAAAAAGAAAGAGAGGAGTAAGATCCCTTACCTCGGGTCCGACAAGACTCGATCGTTCTTTAACGTCCTGAATAATAAACTTGAGTTAATCTCTACTTTATTAAGAACATTTTTCAAGTTCATTATTCCTTTTATACCATGTTATGAACATCATGTAATCATTTAAGTTAATAATGTTCATTTTGTCGATATTTGGTTCTTAAATCAAAAATAGACTTCTTACACTTACATGTTGTTAATTTGGTCAAAGTTTCGTTATATCCATAATGATATTAATGATTTGGATAACATATATATCATATATATTAATCATATACATGTATTTATAATATTACATCACATTTAGAGGTAAGAAATGAAATGCATCGTTCATGGAGACGGTAAGCCGTACGTACGCATGAACGCTACTTCCATTTCTATTTCGTATTTTCTGGAATGGAATCATAATTATACATAATTATATTATAATTACAGTATAATAACATATATAATATCATTAACTTTATCCTTTACACACCCCACATATGGTATTAACGAATCAAATCACTTTCAGGGGGCGGTAGTCCGCACTTCCTAAAATGAAGATATCGTGTTTACCCATAATGGAAACAATAATGGTATTCCATAAATGACAAATAAAGAATATTAAGGAAATAATATACATATTATATATCACATATAAAAATAGTGACATCATAATGGCCACCTTTGATGGTGTTAAATGAGTATTGAACAATCATCGTTTCGGGAGGTAGAATTTTTCCATCCACAGAAACCGTATGTTTTTTAACCATTTGATGTAGTTGTGTGAGAGTTTAGCTCGAATAAATCTTATAACAACATCCTAGTATATTGAATATACTGGTGTTGTTACACGAGAATTATATAAAAAGAGTTTAGGGGGTTGGAGAAGCAAAATAAAACAAATGAACATGAGGGAATGAATTACCTTTAAAAGTGTAACTCCATTTGATTTGAGACTAAAGGCTTCCTTTGAAAAGATTCCTCCCAAAGGTAATACTCTAAGATGAGGGGAGGGGTGTGGAGAGAGTAAATGGCCAGGGTATGGCTGAGCCAAAGGCTTGAGGAGTGTGTGAAATGAGGTAGAGGTGGGGGCCTTTTATAAGAGGAGAGGAGGGGCACTTTTGGAAATCATGAAACTATTATTTTATTTTCAAAGGTTTTTCGAATTTATAAGGTCCCAAATTGATATATTTCTAATATAATATGATAAGGCTTTGAAATATTCCCATCCAATAGTTTTTTTGACAAGGTTAGGTGTTAGATTTTATATTATCGTTTCATTTTATTTAAATTGTTCATTAATGAGGTCATCGTTGCATCATCATGATGTCATAATTAAATTAATTTATTTAATGTCTAAAAATTATAAAAAAAATATCCTAATGTAGGAAATATTTTTATCTTTCCAAATAGTATTTATAGACAAAATTATGATTAGTATAACCCATTCTAAAAATTGGTTTAGTAAAACAATTTATGTTAGTGTCATTTTCACCTTTATTTTAAAAAAAGGCATTAATGTCATTATCTCACCCAAGAGGCTCCATAGGGTCCCCTAAATCGACCCATGGGTTTTCCTTGTCGGCCATGACTCCTCCAACTGGGGTAGGACACGTTTCATGGTGTTTTCATATTTTTATAATATCATTTTTACCTTAAATTACACTAATTACCTCTAATTGCGATTAATGAAAAAAAGTTACTATTCACCAAAAAATTATTTTCATCCAATTGAACCACATTTTATATACTAATGACAACAAAGTATGTCGGATTTTCAAAATTCAATACACATTAGTGGTTAACTTTCATTTAACTGAAAAAATCAGTTTGCATGATTACCACTTAGTGGTTTTACTATTCATCAAAAATTGGAGTTTTTCAGAAAATTACCAAAAATTCACCCTAAGCTATATTTGATATTCCAAATTCAAAAATGAATTCTATTTTAAAAAATTCAAAACATATAAGTCACATTAATTAATTTAATAATTAATTCCCGCTGTCAGAGCAAATAGCGTGTTTTTATAAAACAATAAGTATCACAAGATTGGCACCAGTTTAAGTCTAATGTCAAAGTGAAATTGATTCCAATGACCACCATTGGATTAAATGGAAAAAATATATTCAGATTACACATTAAGACCAATTCAAAAGATAATCTAATCATATAAATAAATTAGATTAAAAAGAGGTTTTGAATTTAAAATACAACATTTTACACTATTCATTAAAAAAATGAACTTTATCAGAAAAATACCAAAAATTTACACAAAGTAAATTTTGATGTCCTGATTCTAAAGAAGAGTTTTATTTGGTCCAATAGAATGTATAAGACTGAACAAAAGTATATTTAATGATGATTCACCATCAAAAGGAGATAAGTGATCCATTAGTGAAAACTAGGTCATATACGCCTAAAATTGAATTCTTTCCGTATTTTAAGCCTTTATCTTTTATTGGATAAATGTAAAAACATTTAAAACATATATAATCATATTTTAGTTATTTCTATCCATTTCTGCCAATACAACGGCTACATGTTAACTACCATTAAAAATAATATTATTTTATTATTAGAGTGTAACGTAAGATTCCCAAGAAACTCGTTGTTTCATGTTGGGTACGCCATCGAGCATAACGTCCCCTTTAAAGTCATATTAATATTTTATTCACAAATATGGATAAATATGAAAATGTCATATTGTTTATTTACCTGGGGTGTTACAATCAAAGTACTGGTGCTTCTGTGATAGCCCTCCAACACATTGGGTAAGATTTATATTTGTTATTGACTATATATGTTATTTAACATGTATGATTAAATGGATGGGTGATAAGAAATTCCCAGACCAATTTGAATATATGGTTTATTTAATCAATTTTGTCGTTTTTGGAAATATAATAATTTCACATGGTATGATAAAGTGATTATGTGTATGGTAGCATATATGCTAATTAATATGGGTGAAATTTTTGTCTATTTGATGAAAATCATATGATTTTATTTTGGTTAAAGGAATAATTTCATATTTTTATATTTTTATTATGATTTTTATGAAATACTTAATAATAAAATTCATGTTGTTATGTTGACTTCTTTGGAATGAAAGTATAAATTTATATCCAAATGATAACATTGAAAAACATAATTTTTTGTGCATTCAAGAATTAAATATTTATTTATTTATATAATATGTCCATTAATGAGATGATTATCTAATCCAAATGTTTTTAAATATTATTCATATGGTCTACAGATGGGTGAGAAGAAAGAGTAATTCATGTTCAATATCTTGAATATTCATAATGAAAAAAAGTGATTCATTTAAATGTATTATATTATTATAAAAATACATAGTAGTTTTATGTGTCAAAGTTTTTATATATGATTTTCAATTAATTATTATTTATTATTCTTAAAAAATTAAATATCTAAAGATCCTAAAAAATTTTAAATTTGAATTCAGGACTAAAAATTCTATTTTCTCTAATGTTTTAGGTGTGTCGTTATTTAAATTATATTTAAAACATCCATATTATCTATTTATAGGTTATGGTGTCCATAAACGATAATACCAAGGTTTTTTAAGAATTGATCTAAATGATACCAACCAAAAATGAGATAATCATCATAGATAAACTTTTTCAAATTATATCTTCTTCCAACTCCTTCAACTATAATTCAAATATACTAGATAAAAATCATCACACATATACATAGATTTTGTTATGTTAATTTGATAACATATATCCATTTACATTATATATAAAAATGGGAAATGAAAGAACAGTTCCTGAGTACGATGGTATTTTACTTTACAAACCAATGTAATTATTTTTCCATTACTGCCTCCCACATCTCATTATAATGATGAAATTTATATATTTTTTATAATTCATAAAATATTTATCATTTTTTTAAATGTTAAATATCATCAATTATATTGACATTCCATCCATTAAAATAGTATAACATCATTTATGGATAGGTGTGGATTACCAAATCCATGGAGTGATGTGATTCACTTTTTAATATTGCATCAGATTTATCATATATTAATTTTTATTTAAAGCTATAATCATTCTTACATAATGGTAAAATAATATTAATCTATATCAAATCATGTATATTAAAAAATAAAAATGTTATGCATGAGTTTTTAAATCCTACCATCACCATGATTCTAACATAGTTCATTTTTTAATAACCATATATCTTGGTCTCATTAAAATTTATATTTTATAGAAAAAAATGATAATTATGACATTAGTATAATAGTGGATATTATGTATCAATTTAACCTTTGACCATGATCAATTCACTGAATCCATTTTGATATTATGAACTGAATGTCCATAAAACACCTGATTTGATGATAAATGTTTAAGTAATTAAATTTTTTAATTAAAATAAAAGAAAAAATGGATTAATGATTAATTGATCTTAATGGAAAATGTTACTAAAATAGTAAATAATATATTTTTATTATAGAGAAGTTAATAGATATAAATGGATATTTGGCCAAATTTTCGGTTTCATCTAAATTTTCATTCACTGAAGAATATTTTATTGTTATAGCTCGTATTTAAATTATAAGGTGTAAAAAATAATTATTTTACATTATAAATAATTTATCTTTTATAATTCATGTTTTTTAGTGACATATAAAATTATTTTATCTAATTATATTTTTATATAATGATACATACTAGTAACTGTTAATAAATTTAATCTCCTTTAATTCGGTTGTACCAATTATTAATTTATCAAGTTTTGTCAAATTTATTTATGTAATATGATGTTTTATTTACAATAATTTTCATCGGATTTAAATTTATTACACATAATCACTAAACAAATTAATTCTCAATTCAATGAAATTATTTTCATAAGGGTTATCCACCTCATATATTATTTTATAACATCATATATTGATGGTCTAAACATATATTCTTTTATAAGGTGTACGTACATCTCCTTTGACAAGATATATAACTAATAACATTTTTTCGTGATATTTAATGTCTCATTTGATATTATTAATTCTTATGTCTAAAAAATCACTAGATAATATATTGGTAAGGGGTTAATAATTCAATTATATTTTAATTCAAATTTATTATTTTTTAATTTCATTAAAAAAATTATATATTATTTAATTTATAAGAGTTTTACATTTATTTTCTTATGTATAGTTATAGTTTTTTAAATCATTAGTAGAAAAATTATATATTTTCTAATCTAATTGGTTTCAAAAATTCATTTATAATAAGAAGACATTATATTATCCTCTATCATTTAGAAAAACATTTTCTATCGAATCATTATTTTCAATAATGTTAGTATGATTTTTTTAACAATTCAAAAATTGCTATTTATTATCATTTTTCCAATGTTCCACATTTCACAATAAGATTTAAAAGTAATAATATAATTGTATTAAAAAATTATACTTTTATATAAGGTGTACAAGGAATCTATGTTTTAACAATTACAAAGTGATCAATATTTGGTAACAACATGACAATTCAATGAATTAAATTTTCCTTTACCTATTTATACATTTTGTTCCAAATAAAATATTCCTTTAAATGTTTTCAAATTTACTAGTTTTAAAAATTTATATTAAATTTAAAAAGGGTGTTTATATCATGAATTTTAAAATTGTATTTTTATGATATTTCAATTTATCAATGACTAAAATACATGATTAAAATTAAGAACAACTAGGTATACACATGGAATTTACCTACATGGAAATTATATTTTTAAGAGTGATTTTATAATTTATATGAAAATGATAGTATAATATTAAACCATTTTTTATATATTGTTTATGATTTTTTGATATATCAGTTTTTCATTGATTATTTTTCACAAGGATCATTATTGATGATGTATTTTACATGTGTCTCATGATAATGCTTTATTCTATGTCTCATGATTTATGATTTATTTTATGTGAATGAATTTTCTTATATTATTATCATGAAAATTGATTATTTTATCATACCATAATGATCATCTTATTCGCACTAATGGAAATTAACTGTTAATGATTATTTTTAAATAGTAGAGCATTTGATCATACCTATAATATATTTTACTTTTCCCTAGATTATTAATAATGATGATAAATGAACTATTTATATAATGGTTTCATTGATAAATAATATTATATTATATTTTTGAAAAATTAATGTGGATAAGAAATGTTTGGTTTAGTAGTAAAAATAATCTTATGAAAACTTGGGTGTTGGTAAGTAATAGTTTTTCATAATTCAATAAAATAATAAATCTAAATGTGCCTTGTTTATGTTTGTGATCCAATATTTAATTTTTATGCTTTATGTATTTTTTGGATCAAATTTGTTTATTTTTTATGTAGTTAATCAAAATTTATAATCGTTGTGCTTTTAGAACCAGATCCAATAATCCAAATTCAGGAATATATTCGTTGTTATATTATGAAAGATTTACAAAAAAATGGAGATTCAGATGTTTCAATGTGATATTAAATTATGAATACCATCATGGGTCAATGTTGTAAATTTCTTCATATGTTAAAATTTATATAATACAATTTTTATGATTTTTGCAGTGATACTTTAAATAGATTAATGATATTTCTTGTTAAATGTTATGGTGATTAGTTAAATGAAAACCATAGGGTTAACTAGAAGTTTGATTTGTGAATAATGATAAAGTGTTCAATATTCCAAATAATGATAAAAACACTATTTATATTATTGGTTATTGAGGTAATTTTCGATGTAGGGTAATTTTTTTGTTGAAAGATATATGTGGATCCTTTGGTGTTAATGTCGAAATGTTAACATAATATAAATTATTTGAATGTATGACTATTTATAAATTTATTATATCCCTATATATAATGATAAAAATTTCATTTTTTGATAATATTTTTATATTTGACGAATTTATTTTTATGATTTTATAGATTATATTATCTTTTAGATGTTGATTTTATTTCTTTTGTAATGAACAAGTAATCTTCATTACCCATTATATAATTAAAAATAATAGATGGTGGCTGATATTTTATTTATGATGAAATTAGACATGAAATATAAGTATATTTTTCGTTTTTCATGGAATATATGTTAATGTTATTCCTATAATATTGGAAATGTTTCTGGAAATAAGAATGATATCTATTTACATTCATTTCAGATGAATTGATGTCTTTTTCCACACCTCATCGATTTATTATTCAATGGACATTAAAATTCCCATTCTTATTTATATTTTTTGTGATTATGGTTTATTTTCACAGTCAATAATTATTGGGACATTATATATTCTCTCCATGCTAATATACTAACTTCCCACTAATTGTATCCAAATTGTAATCCTAGATATGTTTTTTCCAAATTACCTTATAATTTCCATTTTCCTTATTAAAAGATTTTTCTTTTTGAACCCCTTTTCAATGTGAGTCTTCAACGAAGGAACATTTAAATTTCAAACCCATTATTACAATGATAATATTTAAATTTTTAAGAATCAAAATATTAATGTTTAAAATATATCAAAAAATATATACAAGTAATAATTTTTTCAATATATTTTTTAACATTCACTACCAAGAATTAAAAATATATATATATATACTGTATAAATATTACTATTCAAATGTTAAAATTATAACCTATAAATTTAATTGAAATGTTTGAGTAGTGAAAAAATAAGGAAAAGTATAGAAATGGTTGAATTAAATTGTAATATTTTCCACAATTCATAATAAATATGTACTAAATTGTTATTGAAATAATTTTCTTCCATAAAAATATGTTTTCATAAAAAATAAATTATTTGTTCAATTTATGGAAAAAAATATAATTAAATTTCTATAATTTTAAAAACATAAAATGAGTCATTAAATTATTTTCTGAACTATTCAAATTAAAATTAATATACTCTAAATTTAAAAATATTTTATTAGAAGATTGTATTTCAATGAATAGTTAAAATTAAATATTTTTATTAATGATTGTATTGATATTGATATTATACCGAAATACCATGTTTTTTAAAAATGGTTACAAATGTAAAATTACATTACTTATATAATTCAAATTACCAATATGGTAAATGGGATGTACTTTTATGTTGTATTTTAGTATAAAACATTTTTATACTTCAAAAAACAAACAACATTTCATCATGTTTGGACGGATTATTTTTAAATTATATTCTCATATATCATTGAATTTAATTTGAAAAAATGAGTTAAATATTTTTATTCATAATTTTAAGAATTGGTGTTGAGTAAACATTTATTGTTGGTTATATCAAAACTAAGAACTATAAATTTGTGTCATCTCTATTAATGTTAAAATAGTTTTAGAAAGGGTTAAACCAATAGATAAGGTTATGTTCTATAATATAGAATACTGAAATCCCATTTTAAAGAAATATGTTTTCCTCATAATATCCCACCACCTAAAATTTGGACATTTACATAAATTATTCATGAGTATGACATAATTATATTTTAATATCTTATGATATTCTATTTTTTTTCTCTCCCCCAAATAATACCAGACACCCTAAATATAAAATTCCTACATCCCCTTGTTCCTTCTACCTCAAAAAAACTAAGACAATTTTTTTTATAAAATTGAAAATTAATGATTTTTTATGTTTTGGTATTCTTGAAAGAACACTCCTTATTCTGTTATGAAAGGATTTTAAGTAGGTCAACTAACGAAGAGTTGATCATCCTTCCCAGTCTCTTTCAAAATATTTCTTATTCATTATCATTTTTATATTATTCAATCATAATGAAATAATAAAAAAAATATTTTATATATTATATAATGATTTTATTTTAATGGAATAAAATATACACATCTCCTTCTATTAAATGGGAAAGTATAACATCATTTAACTAAATGAATAACTACCACCTCATGAATATATGGTTTTGTTCCCATAACAACCACTCAAATATAGTTATGGTAATCAATTAAAATTATATATATATATATTTACTGTAGTAATGAGATAATTATATTTATATAAATATATTACTGAATGATTATTCTTATCTTTCATTATGTTGAACAATGTTAACATCATTATGAATAGGTGTAGATTACCACCTCCATGTAGTGATGTGATTGATTTTTATAATCAGTCACAAGGACGGTATATATAATTTTATATGAATATTTAAAATTTAATTTATTATATACTTGTATATTAACATTTTTAAAATAATTATTAACATTATTCCTTTATTTATAATGGAATTTTAAACATTATATATTCGTATGTACATTGTATCATCCTCGTGATTGTAAGGTAGAAAATTTTTCGTAACCATCATTCATGGTCATTTGTAAAATTTTTATTGATGTATAAAATTTTATTTATTTTGTTATTATTATTCTTTGTATGAAGGTATAATTATACGATTTACCAAATTAAAGGAACCAAAACCATTTTCAAATTATGAACAGAACATCCTAAAAATACCTAACACGGTCTTAAATGATTTAGTATTTATATATATCACTAAAATAATTGAATAAAATTGTATAATTATAATAAAAAATACATATAAACCATTTTAAAACATTTAAACATTTAATGTATGTTTATTATACATTATTTGATGGAAATTAATGGAATTTTTATACTCAAGATAAGGGAATTCGTCCTGATATCACTTCAATGTGACCAATTTTAATGATTTGAACAACAGATCATCTATTTTGTGTATATACACCCCCTATACAATTAAATATCATGAATAATTCTTAACTCATGGTATATTATGTTTCAATATAAACTACTTCCATAAATAGGTATTTGACATAAAATTTATAAAGTGGAAAGTGTTTCATTACTCAATCTTCATTCATTAAGTTATATCACTTCATTCTTGTTTATAATATGTACTAATTATATGAGAAATTAATTTTTTTCCAATTTATTTTCTATTGATAATGATTATTTTTTATTTTAATTTATTACACATAAACTCAACACTAATTATATATCAATTTATTTATATGATTTTTGTAAGGGTTATTCATCTCATATTTTATATTTTTGGGACATATGCTTATGTGGCAAAAAAAAATTATATTATGAGAGTTATATAATAGACCAATAAAATATTATATCATGAATGTGTTTAAATTTATGATATTTATTTTTTAATCTAATGTCAATAATTTATGGAGAGTATTGATCAAATTTTATCAAAGTAGTAAGGGGTATATGTTTTAATCCCATGTTAATCAGGATTGTTAGTACAAAAATTTCCTAGGACGAAAATATATGATCATTATTTGATAAACCAATTTTAGTTTTTTTATCATTGTAAAATTTATTTAATGTTTATGTATTAGTGGCATCATTTACCTTTTAGTAATCAAAATGAGTCAAAAATTTTTAGAATAGTTGAACCTATTGACCTTCTTTCAATGGGAAATAATTTTTCTAACATATAGATATTTTTTAAAATGGTTTCAAGAATGTATTTGAATATTCATATTAGATTGATTAAATTAATTTTTATCCATTATTGTTAATTATTATTTTTTAGATGGTTTTTTTTATTTTATAAAAAATGAATATTTTGACTAATATATGACCAAAATATTTTGATTAATGATTATGGATAAACAATGTTACCCACCATTAGGACCACCCAAAGAAAAAATTATTCCATTAAATGTTTAAATTTTTATTTAAAATAGAAAATATTTTATTATTATTCAATTTTTTTAAAAAAATATATTTTTAAATCGAAATGTGTTTTTCCCTTTGGAATGATTTAATGAAACTCATATATTATATATATTCATCAAAAACAACAAACATTGATTTTAAATATTCTCCAATAGGGATATATTGTAAAAATACCATCATTATTCCTTAATTATATAGATTATTATTGTTTTGAATAGATTATTATGGAATCCATTTCATTTCTATGGTTCAATAATTATTTCAATCCAAAGGTATCATTTTTACGTTCAAAAATGGAAGACATAACGTGTCAGGAATATTTTAATGTTCTAATATATTGTATATGATGGAATATGTGAAAATTATATATTGTGATGTTTAGTGATCGTTATATATCAATCCAATTTATTGGGTAAATAGGTGGAGTTATCTGGTTATAAGTTTCTCTTAGTATATTCATTGTATTTACTGAGTATGTTATTCTATTTGTATGTGTGATTTTTTCAGTGATATAAAATTATGCTCCAAGTTACAAACACATTTTATCTTTGACTGATATGTGTTTCAAAGGAATAAATTTGATACAGATTATTTTCACATGTATTATTAATTATGTCTTATATAAATCGAGTCACATGTTAAAGCATTATTAAATACCTCAAGAACTTTGATCCATATTTGTGGGGCTTGAATTCTCTTATGTCATGATCATAAACATTGATACCATAAACATACCCTTATTATCATATTATTAACACTAATGAAATTGAGTTTTTAATAACTATGTTTACCCTTTATTAATTTTTTATCTCACTCTTCATATATATATTTTTTTAATGTTCATAAACAATGATTTTAAATGAATTATTTTTGGAAATATGTAATGTGTAAAAACATTAATGTGAGATAATGAATGATTAATGTGGAATAGAAAAATCTTTGTATAGTTCAAAAAATAATCATTTGAAAACATGGATATTGTTATCTATGATATTTTCATAATTATTATGCTATAAACCAAAAAGGTCTATGAGTACATATATGATCAAATATTCCCTATCTCATGTTATATATTTTTAATGGATAAAATTGGGGAACATTTACCTATATTAAATCTAGAATTTTATTTATTCTATTTTAACACATGAAAATAATTGTTTTGTTTTGAGGCTATTATACATTCATGGAATAATAATGACCTTAATGAAATTTTATTCTTGGAGGACGGTTGATAAGGAACTCTTAGACCCTCAATAGACTAAACATATATAATGATCATCCTTAAATATATGAATCTAGGTAAAATGACCTCTCATATAATAATTATTCATTATAACTATTGTGATAGATAAATTAAGAGTCTCGACATTGTCTTAAACTTTGACAACATTATTCATGAACATTGAAATAAAAATAGCTCCTAATTCGTACTATCAAACCATTTCATTTTCTCCCAAAATACACATCCAAATGAAGCAGGTTATTATATTAATGTTTGAATCTCCATTTGGAATCAAATATATAAAATATTTAGTAAAAATACATCATGTTAGTCTATATATAAATTATAATTCATAATATTTTTTTGTTTTGGAAATAAATTTTATGTTTCACACATACATATATTATAAATAAAATATGAAAATTCATTGAATATTTAAAAAATGGTCTAAACATTCATAAATATTAAAATATAATATATTATATTTTCATAAATTGAGTTATTCAATATATTTGATACTCAAGAATAAAAAATTAAAATATATTTTCAAACGTTATCAAGTAATTATTAACAAATATTAAAAAATTCTAAATATTTTACTTTATTCCAATTTTAAAAACATCCACCTCTTCAACTACACATTCACACTCACCAAAAAAATACATAACAAAAAATGTTTGAGAACATTGTTCAATTTTAATGAAAAAATATTATCACTAATTTTGTATTCTAAACAACATTAATCACACAAAATAATGATACTTAAATTATAATGGTTTTCATAACATTATTAGATTAAATCACAGATTTCATTGTTTAATAACTATTTAGTCTTATGTGATCATCACGCTGAATTTAATGATTAAATTAAAACATCAACTATTCATAAATATTATCAGAAATAATCATTATTTTTCCCTCAAATATTCGTCAAATTATTACATGTCCTCAATGATTATATTATATAATAAATTAAGACCCATTATCAATATTATGTACCACTTAATTTGTTTTATAAATGAAGTTGGTTTCTCATAAAATCAAGAGTGTGTTATTCATATAATTGTAACTCATCCTTGTAATTTGACACTATTACTAATAAAATATCATATGCATTCCCTTGATACATTTCTATCTTATCTACCCTATTATCTACTATTTCATTTTTTTCTATAATTCATAAAATGTGAATAACATGATTATATGAAAAAACATCAGAAACTCATTTATAGCATTATCAAGAATGATTATTAATAATATTATAGAATATATGACTCAATATGTAGTTTTAGTTGTTCTATATTGCATCTAATACATCATCAAATGTTCATACCCATCTAATACATCAAAAATATTAATAATTTATATACTCATTGAATTTCATGTCAACTTCTCATGTCATTAAATCATTAAATTTCCATTATCCACTTCTATATATAGATATTAAATAAGGAAAATATACATGAATTTATATCTATTAAATAAATACACATCATGATTTTCCAAAAATTAAAAAAAAGAACTGATTTTTGGAAACACAATTATTGGAATCATATCATATAAATATTCCATCACTACTTCCCCCTTATTGAAAGCCTATTATATATATAATGTAATCATAGAGTAATAGAACAATTTTGAATGTCATCAAAATGGGAAATTCAATCTCCAGTAATAATTTTCATAATATATTGAAAAAAATTATTATAGATAATAATCATTCCAAATTATCATTAACGAGATAAAAATAAACCAGAAAAAACTCTCATAAGAGATTAAATCACAAAAAATGGAATATTTTTTATTTTCTCAATTTTTGCATATAATAATTTGAAATATTAAACATAATATTATTTTTAACAATTTATTAGGATTTGATGATATTATAAAACCTATTGTTCCTGAACATGATATTTGAAACATATTACACATATCAATATCACATGTGAATTGTTTTCATGGAAAAGAGGAATAAGTATGAAATAGATTCATAGAGGAAAAATCAGAGATCACCATTGAGTCTATAATGTGGGATTAACCAATAGCACAATGTAAACATTATTAGAGTTGGAAAATTTCTAAAATGTCATCATTGGGTAAATTTATAAAATAAAATGTTTAAAAATAATATATTTATTCATATTAAAGCTATAACACCCCAAACATTTTATACCATGTATCTAATAAATACATTAAACTCATTAGATAACCATTAATTCATTAATAATGGAGTCTTTAAAAATCAATACTATTTTATTTATAAGATATAGTCATAACCTAGCCATTAAACATTAATGTATTTACTTCTGTGTTTCCAATTCTGAAAAATGGACATACATAGTTGTGAGCAGCGTGATATTTGGAGTTTGATAGAATGAACATAATTTTCATTGAATAGTAAACTACCCTTATGAATAGTAAATTTCCAATATGAATAATAATATTACACTTATGAATTGTAACCATACACATGAATGTGTTACTAAAATTTAGGCACCATAAAAATGGCGATGAATATTTTAAGTGTTGGTATTTTCTGATTATATGATGATTTTAATTAACAATTAAATATCCAGAATTTATAGATTTTTTTGAAAAATGGAGTTCATTTTTTTGGATTCTACCCATCATATAACAGTTAGGGTGATTTATTATGATTTTTCTAAAATACATGATTTTTTTGTGAATAGTAAAATATGATAAAATATGATAAAATGCCAAATACATGATTTATTAGGACCTGGATGATATCCTATTGAGGTTATAATATTTTTTTCAAACTCAAATGAACTTATTAATATTTTAGGTCCTAGAATCATCAGTATTTATTAACCTAGGGAAAAATGATAATGTAATGTTTCAAATATTAAGAAAACATGCCTCCCCCCACTATATAAACCACCCCCCTCTTCCTCTGAAACCACTCAAGATTTGATCCTTGCCTAAATTCTTCCAAATACACATCCTAATAACTCTCCCACATCCAAGACCTAATGTTTTCTCCAAATGAACAAAAAAGGCTTTAAAGATATTCTCAAGGGGGGTACTCAATAGGTGAACCACTCTCCCTTTTTCTTTATACATCTTTTACTAGTTCCGTTATTTTTTTCTCTATCCTCACCTCCCCTCACCAAAATTCTATGAAAATTATAGTAACATACATAAATATTAATTTTATTATACCAATGGAATATTTCATGATCGTCTCTCTTTTCTACGCCTCTTATACTAAAAATGAAAACATCGTCTAAGATGTGTTAATTTATCATATTCATGGACGATGAGTTTTCAATTTTTATTAATATCTTCAAGAGAGACCATGATACATTTTTTATTATTTGAACATATGATTATATATGAATTTAATATTTTTCAAAGTTATATAATTATTACAAACTCATAATATAAGATATTAATACCATTCAATTTCATTGTCCAAAAACAACCACAATAATACATGAATTTATCATTAACTTTTTTCTAATGATTCAACCTCATAGTATAAAACAAAAATAATTATAAGATCATTTATATAATTTTAATATCACTAATAAAATATATTAAAAAATATTTATCTTTAAACATTGTTAAAATGAATTCCCATTCGTTAATATAAGTGAACCGATCATGAAACCCAAAGAAGAAAGGGCTTACAAAGAGAAAAAATTAAACCTCTTAGACCCATAAAAAGACCATTAATGAACCAAAATATGTTATAGTAAATCAATTACTTGTATAGGAGGTTATAGAATTATTAATTAAGTAATATTTTTTTAATTATTTATGTCATTAATATCAATTGAAGAACACATGCAGGAATTAGGTAAGGGGTTTATCAGATCACTTTTAATTACAGGAGATTTTAATTTTTCACCACTTATTTCATGTACATGTTGTATGTGTACTGAAATTTGATATATAATATCATTATTCTATTTATATTCATGGTATTATGTGATTCATTTGGTGATTATTATTTTTTGGTCACACGTTTTGATTGATTACAATGTGGTAAGGTACTTTGTCTCAATTTCAATTTCATTGAGACATACTTCCTATTTTGCACCTAATCATTATTATATGATGTATATACTACCCCTTTCAGATAATTTTTAATTTGAAATTACAATTTTGTTAAATTTCTATTTTCTTGTACCACAGATATGATTATTTCCATACAATTTATATCATTTCACATATAGTGTTTATTTTGAATGCAACTTTAACTATGGAAATATTGATGAATCTGTATCATCTACTCAATAAGGATATTTAAAAGGCATATAGTTCATTTATTAAGTCTTTGAATGATGAATCCTTTGGACTAAATGTGACGGGTGGGGCCTGTTATAGCTTCTCTATGCATCGACAATTCTCATGAGATAAATCTATTGGTGGCAAACACTTTAAGATAGTTTCCCAAAATCAAACAGGTTTGTACCAAAATAATTATAATGTCTCAACGGTATAATTGTTCATGTGTGAGATACATGGCTTCCAAGTAATAATAATTCTTGTTATTTATTTTTTAGTTATTACTATTCTCGATGTCTCCTCTATGAAAAAATCTAATGATGGATTTTTTATTATAATCTTATTGATTGAAAGTGTTTTCATTTTTTCATCATGACATATTTTTCATGTATATTTGATTTAAATTCACTTATTTTTTATTAATGATTCCTCTATATGTAACCAAAACTAATAATTTTATCTCACTCTTATTATGTTTCCTTTACCCATGTTATGAATAAGAGAACCATGAATAAATATTCAAGGAGGAAGTTTATTTCTGTTTATTATGTATCATGATGTATTTTATATATTTTCAAAAGTACTTTTGGGATCATGTATGTGATATAGTCTTTAGAAAATTCTTATATAGTTGTATAATCGAGATTTATTTCTTATATTCTTTCTAATATAATGAACTAATCCACCTGTACCTAGATTTGGGGTTCTGGGTGTTATAGTTTGTATTAGAGGTAGTTTAGAAACAACATTGGAATCAAAATTTTCAAAACATATTATATAGGAAATATGATAAGATAGAATTAATTATAATCCTATAATGACATCCAGGAATTTTCTTAAATTATATATTACGTGGTTCTTCTTTGAAAATACATCCATGTCTGGAAACTACAAGTGGTAGTGGTTCAGGCACATGTGTACATTGGAGTGACAACTCTGACAAGGAGTTTCAGTCGTGACCTGGGGTATCCCAGTACACAACAACGAGCCATACTAAACACATAGTTTGACCATCCTGGGGGATATTCTTAGGAAAGTTCAAATTTTATTTACAAATCATTATGATGTATTTAAAAGTAAATAGAAAAAATGTCGATAAATATGAGAATATTCATGCATAAATTTTCAGATTATGTTAAGTGTTTTCTAGTTAGAAATTATTAATTATTACTTAATTTAGTGTATTCCACTATTTAGTGATGTCTCTTAATGGATGAATGGGAATCAATACTAACAGACAATGTAGGGATTTTTTAACTAAGCAATCCATGATAGTTAGTGTTGGAGCGGATCAAATCATGACAATATTGGGGAAACATACTGAGGTTGGGACAACATACCATGTTACACCTAAATTGGATTTTTTAATGGGACAGAAGCCCCCATATTTTAGTGGGACGACTAATCTAATGGTAGATGAGTATTGGATCAAGTCCTTAAAAAGGATATTTTGGGGATTAAAATTAAATGAAGATGAGAACGTAGTACTGGAAGTATAATGCCTCATTGGTGATGATGATCAATGGTGGCCCCTGATCTCGAATACCACAGCAGAAACACAAATAGATGATATATAATAAATAAATTTTAAGGAAATATTCATCAACAAATATTTCCATCATGAACAACAAATAGGACTGAAGATGAAATTACTATCCATCTAATTCTTATTAAGATCCACCCCTAATATCTCAAATACATTCAATTCTTGTGGTTGAAGAGAACATAATATCTATGGGTGAAGAACGAAATATTCCAATTGAATACATACCTATTGCTCAAGAATACATTGATGTGTTTTGATAGGATTTACCTGGATATTCTCTAAAGTGGGAAATTGTGTTCTCTATTGGTTTAATTCATATTTAATGATAGATATCAACGAATCTTTATAGAATGGCCATTGTGAAATTAGTAGAACACTAAAAAACTAGAGGAATTTAGTGATAATGTATTTGTCATCTTAATTTTTTTTTTGCATGGGGAGCCCCTGTTCTCTTTTTCAGGAGGAAAGAATGATCTATGAAGTTATGAATTGACTAGAGGGAGATCAATTCTATTAAGATAAAGAACAAGTATCTTATCCATCACATTTTTGATTTATTTGATCAAATTATTGAAGAAAAATATTTTTTGAAAATTGAACATCGATATAGATATCATCAGCTGTATGTGAGGAAGGAAGATATACCAAAGACAACATTTTGAACCAGGTATGGGCATTATGAGTTTATAGTAATTTCTTTTAGACTAACTAATGCACTCTCAGTTTTCATGGATCTTATGAGTAGGAGTTTCAGGGAATATCTTGATAACTTTCAAATGGTATTTGACAATTATATCCTAGTACACACCAAAAGCAATAGAGGCCATTAGAATTACATGCGGGTAATTATAAAAACTCTTAGAAGAAATCAATTATATGGGAAGTTTAGAAAGTGTGAATTTTGGCCTCAATAAATTTCTTTTCAGGGAAATATTGTCTCTAAGGATGGAATATTAGTTGGCCATGCGATGTCAAAGCCAATCCAAGAATGGCCCATGACAACAAATATAAATGTGGTACGTAGTTTTATTGGTTTATCAGGTTATTATCATTGTTATGTTCAGAACGTTTCTCAACTGGAAAACCCTCTAACCAATATCACACGTAAAGGGGATAACTTTTTATGGATGGAATAATGTATTGAATTATTTGATGAATTGAAAAAAAAAGATTTTTCAATGCACATATTTCGACTATTCCATCCTAAAACGATTGATTTTTGATATAAAGTGATGTATAAAATAATAGACTTGGTTGTGTCCTTATGAAAAATGATAGAGTTATTGCATATGTTATAAGGCTGTTGTTTAATAGGGAGAAAAATTACCCATCTCATGATCTTGAGTTAGCATTCCTAATATTTTCTTTGAAAATATGGAGACATTATCTCTAAGAAGACACTTGTGAGATATATACAGATCATATGAGTTTGAATTACATTTTACATAGAAATAACTCAACATGAGACACAAGAGATGGCTTGAGTTATTCAAATATTATGATTTTTCAATTCACTACCGCCTACGAAAGGAAAAATAGGTTGAAAATGCATTAATTGTGAAAGATCATGGACTTCTGACCCAAATGTGTATTGAGAGATATAATATAATGACCTATACTTTACATACATTTTTATTAAATCAAAATTGAAGAACATTTATTACAACATATAACAAAACCATAGAAGGACCGTATAGGTTAAATGTCTTTAGAAACTGGGAAACATAAACAACTGGTTCATAAATCATCTACACTTTCTCCCTTTTATATTATCATATCTAGAGCCCCTTTTGGCATATCATACATAATACTCTTCTTCCTGAACTGTGGAAAAGAAAACATGCAAACGAGTGAGCTCAAATTATTAGTAAGGTTAAACAAAAGAAATATCAATCACATCATATTCATAAGAACATAACATTTTGGAAATCATAACCTGCAAAAGAGATCATAATTTCATAACATGAGATAAATAATAGTATTGAAGTGTAATCCCAATAATCATAACATGAAACTTTGTGTCATATACACATAATCATATAGAATCATTTCGTAGTAGTCAAGACTGATTTCCAAGACTATCTTAGCAGACAAAGTCCATTTCTGAACCGAGTTCACTCCACGTTTCAGTCCTGTATCACTGAACCGGATTAACCTACCATTCTACCCATGTCTATCTCAAGAGATATAAATATTAACACAATGCATTGGAGGGAGATATATGTCCCACCCATCTCATAATTATACCTTTCTTAGGTGTTCCAAAAGATCATAAATCATACATCATAGCATAACCTGTATAATAAAAATGGGATTCTTAATCATCATGCCATCATAACATAAATAATATAAGATAAAATGACATCATAAAAATAATTCCATAATAACATAATCAAATCAATGTAAAAATATGGATATAATCATAACCCTGTAATATCTTATATGGAAAATAATTTTGATAAAACAACTGAACTCCATTCTTGAGGAAAATATCCTTTATATTTCAAAAAACATTTTCCTTTCTTAACATGTCATATAATTTTAAACTAAAATAAGTAAATTAAAAATAAACTCGAAAACTTATAAAGGAAACTTCATGGAAATAATTTTCTAAAAATCCATTCATTTCGTATAAGTTAAGAAACATTCTTCTCGTACTTTGGCTGGTAATGTCAAAAAAGTACCTCGTACTAAAAACGACAAAAGATTCCTTTCATATCATTTACTAAAAACTCACCGAAGGGTAAAATTGGATTTAAAAAATAGTATGAGGATAGAAATAATATTACATATTTAGGAAACATTTATGTTGATGATAAATATTCCCCAGTAAATTCGTAAGTATAAATAATCTCAGATAAAAATGAGATTGCGAGATTTTCCCTTACCTAGGGTCAGATTTGTTTCATACGTGTCCAAAACTCATGTATAATGATTTAAATAATGTTATTGACTTATTACAGAATCATATTCATTGATATTATATCATATATGGTCATATTCTTATCTTCTTATTAGTAATATTTCATTGCTACTTGTTATTCGGGTGTTCATTGATTTATGTTTTTATGCATGTTTTGTCGAATAAAATCATATTATTATTTTTAGGTTATAGATACCTCATTAACAAAATGTTATTAGTGTAATATATATCATATTTATTCATTAAATTCATTTATATAATAATTATTCAATGAATATCATGTAGAATGAGTCACATCACATCGTGGAGATGGTAGGCTGTACGTACGCACGAGCGATGATATCGTTCCCATGATTATGGAATTTCATTTAAGTGTATGTAAACTATTTCAGAATCAATATCACATTAAAATAATCATATATATTTATTATTGACACCATTATACCCATCCAAGTAAGGTGGTGGTGGAAAATAGATTACACCATGGTGCGGAGAAGGTATTCCATACGTATGCACGTGCGGTGATTTCGTTTTCCGTAGGATTGATAGAAGGTGAAATAGAGTTGTTTCATATTTATAATAACATATAATTATATGAGTGATATTGATGTTATTACTTCATAAATAAACAACTAAATGAGAATAATTATAAGAAAAAATAAAGTAGAAATAATCGCTAACGGATATTACCTCTTCTTTGAAGCGCCTCTTCTTTACCTCCTCTTAGGGCACTAAATATGGTATTTTAAGAATACCAAGACATCTAGGATGTTTCTATTTAGGCTGAGAAGGGAAATGGGAAGGGTTTGGACGAGCTTGAAGGCTCAAAGTTGTGTAAAGATGAGAGGGAGGAGGTTCCCTTTTATAAGGGAGGAGAGGGGAACATTAGGAAAAACTTAAAATATTATTTTATAATAAAGTCATATTCGGTTAATAATGGCTCCAAAGTGACTTATCTTGAAGGTAATGTGGGAATGGGTCGAAATCCTCTAAACCATAAGGTTTTAGACATGTTTAGGTCACTATTTTAACCTTATCATTTAGATTTAACTCTATGTTAAATAATTTATCTTTTACCGTGTCTTTTTGTTTTCTAACACTATATGGTTAATTCATTTACTATAATAAGCCCAAAGAACCCCAAGTGGTTCATTATTAATATATATAACCTTATCTTAGTCATTTTTCTGAACCTTAGATTGTTAGGAATAGAATAACAATAAATAATATAATATTTTTTTAAAAACTATTTTAGGTCAATTTTGACACTATTTGGTAATTGATTTTTGTGAAAATCATAACATCATTATTAGTTCTAAAAAAGTTAATTAAATCAATACTAACATGTTATATTAAACTAAAAATTAGTGTAATTTATAAAAAGTGTCAAATTACATTTATTTGGGTATTTATAACATTAATTATGTTAATATTTCATTAATAATGTAATTACTGCATCATGATTGTATCATAAATAAATTAAATTATTTAATGTTTAAAAATTATAAATAAAATACCATTATGTAGGAAATATTTTAATATTTATAATGAATATTTATAGTTGAATTTATCTTATATATAACCCTATATTAATAATGTTTTAGTTATTAAACTTTGATTTTAACTCTTTTAAGTCTTCCTTAAATAAAATAATAATAAGTGTCCTAATCTAATCCAAGTGGACCTAAAGGGTATTATTTTATCCCTAAGGTTGTTTTTGGTCGAATTACACTTATCCAAGAGAATTAGGACATATTTTAGGGTAATAATAATATCATTTTTACCCGTAATTACACTATTACTTTTAATCATGGTAAACAAAAGTAAAAAGTTACTGTTCACCAAAAAAAATTTCTTATTGAGCCAAATTTCACTCCTTGATATTAACCATGTCTCTCAGATTTTCGAAATTCAACTCACAGAAGCGGTAAAATTATGTTTTATGTATAATTACATATGCTCCTAGGAGGTGGGTAAAAGACGGAGAAAAGTTCTATAAATTTTTTTTATATCTAAAATTATTATAAAATGACTCCAATGAATTAAATTGAAATTATATAGGTATTATGAATCAATTTTGAAAAAAAATAAATTTAAATTAATAATTACTTAAATAAAAAGTCATTTTTTAAATAGTATCCTAGTGTTTTCACTTTTCATCAAAGATTGAATGTTTTTAGAAAAATACCAAAAATTTTCCCTAGGGTAATTTCGATAATCCCAATCCAAAAATGAATTCCATTATGAAAGATAAAATTTATAAATTTTCTAAAAATGGGTATTACGATTCATAACTGCTAGTTTTAATAATATTTTAATAGCATACCATGTTTAGTGAAACTCAGCATTGCGTACAACGCAAGCTATCGAGGTAGGTCACGATTGCGTGTAAAGAAAGCCATGATAGTGTTGTGTGTAGTGAAAGATTCCTTTGATGATGTATATAACATAAATACAAAATAATTCTAATAAAAATCTTTTGTGTTACATTCTACCACACTTTAAATGATTTTCGCCCTCGAAATTCATCACTTTGTAACAAACAGATGAGGATACCTCTCTCTCATCATATCATCAAGCTCCCATGTAGCTTCTTCTAATTGGTGGTTCCTTCATAAAACATTCACCATGCGAGTGTTCTTGTTCTGTTGAACTTTTTATCTTTGATCTAGAATCTCTATCAACTGTTCTTCAGAAGAAAGATCTTGCTCCAGTGGTACAACTTCTAAGCTGAGTACATGTGAAGGGTAGGGTATGTACTTTATTAGGAGAGATAAATGGAACACATCGTGAACATGAGAGAGATTTAGTGGAAGTTCCAATCAGTAAGAAACTATCCCAACACAATCCAGTATTTCGAAAAGACTGATATACCTAGGGCTCATCTTTCCCTTCTTTCCAAATCTCATTACTCTCTTCCAAGGAGATATTCATAAGAACACTTAATCACCCACTTCAAACTCAAGGTATTTTCATCGATTGTTGGCATAACTTTTTTGTCGACTCTGAGCTGCCCTTATGTGTTGTTGAATATATCAGACCTTTTATGCCATATCATCAACAAGATCAGGTCCTAATAGCTTTCTTTCCCCAACTTTATCCCAGAAAGTTGGAGTTCTTCTTTTCTTTCCATAGAGAGATTCATCAGGATCCATCTGAATACTGGAGTGAAGTCTATTATTATAAGAAAATTCCACCAAAGGTAGGTGTTGATCCCAACCTCCTTTGATATCCATAGAGCAAGACCTCAACATATCTTCTAGATTTTGAATTTTCCACTCAGACTGACCGTCTGTCTAAGGATGATATGCAGTGCTGAAACTCAACTTTATATCTAGAGTATGTTGAATAATTCGCCAAAACATTGAGGTAAACCTCAGATCCCGATCAGATATAATGGAAAGTGGTACTCAATTCAATCTTACCACATCCATTACATATATCCAGGCAAGATGATCAAGAGATAAATCCTCTCTAATAGCAATGAAGTGTGTCGACATTGTAAGACGATGAACTATGACCCAGATAGCATTATTGCCATTGGATGTTTTAGGAAGTCCGGTGACAACGCCCATAATGATATTTTCCCATTTCCATTCGGGTAATGGAAATGGTTGTAACATCACCTTATACTTATGTCTCTCAGCTTTAACTTGCTGACAAACCAAGCATCGAGAGATATATTCAGCAACATCTCTTTTCATGCCATCCCACCAGAAGTACTCTATCAGGTCCCTATACATCTCTGTGCTTCTAGGATGAATAAGTAATGAAGAACTATAAGTCTCATCCAGAAGATCCTTCTTTAATTCTAGGATGGGTGGAACACAAACCAGATTCTTGAACCTTATTATCCCATCACAATCAAGGTTGAATTCAGGAACATTTCTCACCTTCTTTTGTAACACTACATCTCCTTTTTGTGCCTCTTTAATCTTCACATGTATAGAAGGTTGAACATTCATTTGAGAAATATATTATTTTCCCCTTATATTATAATTACAAGATCCATCCATTGTAATTCCCTAAATATTGGATCTTTTTTGATCCTTGTCAGGGATAAGCTAGCATGGTCTTATCGACTTAATGCATCTTACACCTTGTTTGCTTTCCTAGGGTTATAATGAATTGACCAGTCATAATCCTTATCAGCTGCAACCATCTTCTTTGGTGCATATTCTGCTCCTTTTGTGTGAAAATATAATTTAAACTTTTATAATTAGTATAAATATCACACCTTTCACCATAAAGATAATGCCTCCAAATCTTTAATGCAAAGATTTCTGCAGATAATTCCAAATCCTGAGTTGGTTAATTTTGCTCATGGATTTTCAACTGTTGTGAGGCATAAGCTATCACCATATCATTTTTCATGAGAACACACCCCAACCCCTTCTTGGATGCATCACTGTAGATCACAAACCGTTCTCCACTACAAGGCAGTGTGAGCACAGGTGCACTGGATAATCTTCTTTTTAACTCCTTGAAATTCTCTTCACATTCCTCTGTCAAAACAACCTTAACTCCTTTTAGAGTCAATTTTGTGAGTTGGTTAGATAATCATGATAAATATTTCACAAAACCTCACTAATATCCAGCCAAACCAAGAAAACTTCGGATCTCAGTTACTGTGGTTGGCCTCGACCATCTTTCAATAACCTTTTTTTACTGGATCCACAGATATCCCCTCTTTTGAGATTATGTGACCCAAAAATTCAACTTTTTGAAGCCAAAATTCACACTTGGTAAATTTGGAATAAGTATTCTCCTTTCTTAGGGTCTTCAATACAATTCTCAATTTATCTTCATGTTCTTCCTTGCTCTTTTAATAGACAAGAATATCCTCTATAAAGTCTACAACAAATTTCTCAAGATAGTCACTGAAGACTCTATTAATTAGATCCACGAAGATCGCAGGGGAATTAGTAAGACCAAATGTCTTCACTATAAATTCATAGTGTCCATACCTTGTATAGAAAACCATATTTGGTATATCCTCCCTTTTTACCCTTAATTGATGATAGCTTGAATGAATATCAATATTGGAAAAGTATTGAGCTCCGTTTAGTTGGTCAAATAAGCCATCAATGCATGGGAGAGGTTATTTGTTCATGATAGTGATCTTTTTAAGTTCTCTATAAACAATGCAGAGTCTCATTGATCCATCTTTCTTCTTAACAAATAGAAGATGATCTCCCAAAGGTGACGCATAGGTGCATATGAATCCCTTATGAAGATTCTCTTGGAATTTCTTCTTCAATTCCTGAAACTCAATTGAGTCCATTCTATAAGGTGTATTTGAAATATGAATAACACTGGGTATGCATTTTATTAAAAACTCTACATCACGATTTGGTGGAAGACCTGGAAATTCGACCAGAAAGACATCATCAAACTCCTGTACAATAGGAATATTTTTAATCAAGAGTTTCTCACCAACCATTTGAGATAAATAACCTTCATTTATTGGAATCAAGACCCATAAGATTGAAAAAAGTTTCCACCAGAAGGTTATGTTCATCCTTGAATCGATAAAAGATCATAGATTGATCTGGAATATGAAATGTGACTTCCCTTCATTGTCTATCGATATGAGATCCATATAAATAAAGACAATCCATTCCAATAATTTCATCAAATTCCATTATAGGAAGGTTCACAAGATTTTCAGGAATCACTTTCCCTCAAACTTTAATCGGAGAAGAATTATAAACTTTTGATACGACTGTTGTGCCATTAGGGGTTGTCACAGCTAACTCAACAGCTAATTGTTTAGGTAGTATGGTGATACCCTTAGAAAATTCTTCAGAAATAAATGAGTGGGTGGATCCAGTATCAAATAAAACATTTACTACTTTAGAGTGGACGATAAGTGTACCTTTCACCACTTCGTTATCATACTCCACATCGCTGATAGAAATTGCTTGTGAATTTCCTTTATCTTTGGCCTTAAGAGTTTGTTGACGTCGATCATCATAAAAAACCCTTGGATTAGGGCATTTATTGGAATAATTCCCCATTTACTTGCACTTGAAACATTGAAGTGTAGGAGGTGCACTCTATGTAGCCATTCTTTTGTTTGCATCATTAGGCATCTTCTTCCCATCATTGCGGCATTCAAGTGCCCAACGACATTATTTTCAACATTTGAAACATTTAATTGTCCCTTTAAGACAACTACCTCCATGTTTCTTTCCTCACTTTTGAGGATAATGGAAAACTCATCTTCTTTTTAGTGTGCTATTTATATTTCCCTTTGAATTCCATTTTCCTCTTATTATCAAACCCATATGACTGATGGGTTACTCAAATCTCCCTATCAACCTTGAGAGCGCATCGAACGATTTCTTTGTATCTATTGAAGTCCATTATGGCTAATGACCTTCTAAGACTTTGTTTTAAGCCACTAAAGAATCGATTGATTTTACTCTTAGGTTGGATAATAATCCCAGAAGCGTACATTGCATGTTTTGTAAAATTTGCTTTGTAGGTACCAACAGATTCATCATCCTTTTGCTTTAGTTCAAGAAACTCCTTCTCCATCTTTGTTCGAATAATACGAGGGAAGTACTTATTGAAAAATGAGTTCAAGAACTCGTCCCATTCCATGGATTCAATTTCAAACCCTTGCCTCGTATTCTTGATAAGATTCCACCCGTGATCAGCTTCACCTTCCAAACGATATACTTCTAAGATGACTTTATCATGTTCAGAACATTTAATAACTAAAAATATATTTTCACTGGTACTGATCCACAATTCATCCACTAGTGGATCAGTAGACCCGCTGAATGACGGTGGACGCTGCCTCAAGAAGGATTCAACAGAATTTATCTCATTCCTTTTATCATTTGGAAGTCCTGCATGATTCATAGCATGAGAAAGTTGTTTGAGCATGGATACAAGATTTTTCATTCTAGATCCCATAATATTTGATTTATCAGGGGGGCAATCATTTCATTACCTGTCACATTCAGCATTAACATGGTTCCTTCAGGTTCCAGCCATTGTCTAAAACCAATAAGCAAAGTGTGAGAAACAGTAATCATAATAGGAAAAAAATATAATCAAGAATAAAATTTCACACTTAAGGTCTTATCATAGGTTTTTCATGTCCATTTCTAAAACACTAAGATTGTGTTCTTTGCATAGACTTATCCTTAGGTTTCTTACTAAGGCTTTCACATCATAGTTTTCAAAGGTTGACTACACCTTTCCTCTGATACCAACTATAATTACCCATACTTTACATATATTGTTATTACATCAAAATTGAAGCTCAATTATTACTACATATAACAAAACTATGAAATGACAGTATAGGTATATTGTCTTTAGAAACTGGGAAACATAAACAACTGGTTCATAAATAATATACAATGCCATCCTTTTATTTTATCATATCTAGAGTCCCTTTTTGCATATCTTACAAAATACCCGTCTTCCTGAACTAGGAAAAAGAAAAAATACAAAAGGGTGAGCTAAAATTCTTAGTAAGGGTAAACAAAAGAAATATCAATCACATCATATTCATAAGAACATAACCTTTTGGAAATCTTAACCTGCAAAAGAGATCATAATTTCATAACAAGGGATAAATCATAGTAGTGAAGTGTAATACCAATAATCATAACATGAAACTTTGTGGTATACACTCATAATCATAGAGAATCATTTCTTAGTAGTCAAGACTCATTTCCAAGACTTTCTTAGCAGACAAAGTTCATTTCTGAAGCGAGTTCACTCCTCGTTTCAGCCCTGTATCACCAAACCAGATTAACCTGTCGTTCCAGCCATATATATCTCATGAGATATTAATCTTTATCCAATGAATTAGAGGGAGATATAGGTCCCACACATCTCATAAAGATACCATTCTTATATGTGCCACAAGATTATAAATCATACATCATAACATAACCCATGTAATAAAAATGGTAGTCTTAAACATCATGCCATCATAACATAAATCATATAAGATAAAAGGACTTCATAAAATTAATTCCATCATAATATAATCAAATAAATGTTAAAATAGGGCTACAAACAGAGCCCTATATTATCTAAGATGGAATATAATTTTTACAAAACACTTGAACTTCTTTCTTAAGGAAAATATCCTTTCTACTTCAAAAACATTTTTCCTTCATTAACATTTAATTCAAAAATAAACTAAAAAAAGTTAATTAAAACTAATCATGAAATCATGTAAAGGAAACATCATTGAAATAATGTTCTAAAAATCCATTCATGTTTTATAAGTTAAAAAAACATTCCTCTCGTAAATTGGCCGATAAAGTCAAAAAAGTAACTCGTACTAAAAACGACAAAAGATTCCTTTCATATCTTTTACTAAAAACTCACCGAAGGGTAAAATTGGATTTAAAAAATTGTAGAAGGATAGAAATAATATTACATATTGAGGAAACATGGATGTGGATGATAAATATTCCCCAGTAAATTCTTATGTATAAACAATCTCGGATAAAAATATGATTGCAGGATTTTCCCTTACCTTAGGTCTGATTTGCTTCGTATGTGTCTGAACCTTTTTTATAATGATTTAAATAATATTATTGACTAATTACAGAATCATATTCATTGTTATGATATCATATATGGTCATATTCTTATCTTCTTATTAGTAATATTTCATTGCTACTTGTTATTTGGGTGTTAATTGCTATATGTTCTTATGCATGTTTTGTTGAATAAATTCTTATTATTTTTTTAGTTTATAAATACTTCATTTAAATAATGGTATTAGTGTAATATATATAATATTTATTTATTAAATTCATTTATATAATCATTATTCAATGAAGATCATGGAGAACGAGTCACATCATTTCGTTGAGACGGTAGGCCGTACGTACGCACGAGCGATGATATTGTTCCCATGATCATTGAATTGTATTAAAGTGTATTTATACAATTTCAGAATCAATATAAATTTACAATAATCATATGTAGTTATTATTTACACCATTATACCCAACCATGTAAGGTGGTGGTTGAAAACAGATTACACCACGGTGTGGAGACGGTATTCCGTACGTACACACGCGCGGTGATTTTGTTTTCCGTAGGATGGATATAAGGTGAAATAGGGTTGTTTCATATTTATAATAACATATCGGTATATGAGTGAAACTGATGTTATTACATCACAATGAAACAACTAAATAAGAAAAAGTAGAAGAATAAATAAATATTAAAGAATCGGTAATAGACATTACCTCTTCTTTGAAGCGCCTCTTCTTAACCTCCTGTTAGGGCACTAAATATGGTCATTGAAGAGGACCAGGACCTCTTGTATGTTTCTAGGGAATTTTATAAGGGAAATGGGAAGGGTTTTGTCGAGCTTTAAGGATCAAAGTTGTGTAAAGAGGAGAGGGAGGAGGTGCCCTTTTATAAGGGAGGAGAGGGGCACTTTAGGAAAAACTTAAAATATTATTTTATAATAAAGTAATATTCGGTTTATAATGAATCCAAGGTGACTTATTTAGAAGTTAAAGTGGGTATGGGTCTAAATCCTCTCAACAATTGGGATTTAAAAAAGTTTAGGCAAATATTTTAACCTTATCATTTAGATTCAATTCTAAGTTAAATAATTTAACTTTTACCATGTCTTTTTGTTTTCTTACACTATATGGTTAATGGACATAAAATAATAATCCAAACGAACTAAAAGTGGTTAATTATTAATATATATAACCTTATCTTAGTCATTGGGCCGAACCATAGATTATTAGAAATACAATAACAATTAATAATATAATATTTTTTTAAAATATTTTTTTTATCTATTTTGATACTATTTGGTAATTGATTTTTGTTAAAATCATAACATCATGATTAGTTCTAAAAAAGTTAATTGAATCAATACTTACATATCATATTAACCTAAAAAATTAGTGTAATTTATAAAAAGTCTCAAATTACATTTATTTGGGTATTTATAACATTAATTATGTTAATATTTCATTAATAAGGTAATTACTACGTCATCATTGTGTCATAAATAAATTAAATTATTTAATTTTTAAAAATTATAAATAGAATAACAGTTTGTAGGAAATATTTTTAGATTTATAATGAATATTTATAGTAGAATTTATATTATAGTTAACCCTATATTAAATTTTTGTTAGTAATTAACCATTTATTTTAACTCTTTTGACTCTTCTTTAAATAAAATAATAATAAGTGTCAAAATCTAATCCAGGTGGACCTAAAGGGTAATATTTTATCCCTAAGGTTATTTTTGGTCGAATTAAACTTATCCAATAGAATTAAGAAATGTTTTAGGGTTATAATAATATCATTTTTACCCTTAATTACACTATTTACTTTTAACCGTGGTAAATAAAATTAAAAAGTTAATATTCACCAAAAATTATTTTTATCTTATTGAACCACATTTTACTCATTAATATTAACCATGTCTCTCATATTTTTGAAATTCAACTCACATAAGTGGTAAAATTAAGTTACATTTATAATTACAAATGCTCCTAGGAGGTGGGTAAAAGACGGTGAAAAGTTCAATAAAATTTTTTTATATATCTAAAATTATTATAAAATGACTCCATTGAATTACATTGAAATTATATATGTCTTATGTATCAATTTTGACCTAAAATAAATTTAAATAAATAATTATTTAAATAAGAAGTTCGTTTTTAAATAGTAACCTAGTGTTTTCACTATTCATGAGAAATTGAATTTTTTCAGAAAAATACCAAAAATTCACCCCAGGATATTTTCGATAATCAGAATCCAATAATTAAGTCCATTTTGAAAGATAAAATTAATAAAATTTCAAAAAGTGGGTATTAGTATTCATAACGTCTAGTTTTAAAAATATTTTAATAACATATCGTTGTTTAGTGAAACTCGGTATTTCGTACAATGAAAGCTATCAAGGAAGATCGCGATTGCATGTAAAGCAACCCAAGCTTGTGTTGTGTGTAGTTGATGATTCATTTGATGATGTATATACCATAAAAACAAAATATTTCTCATAAAAATAACGGGTGTTACAGATAATATATTCATTGATCTAATAAAGATGGAAATGAGGTATTTTAAGGAATGAAAAAAATCTTTACTTTTTTAAATCATTGCTAAACCATATTTATTTGAGAAGATAAAAAATATCTCAATATGATGATGAGAATCTATAAAAGAAAATTAAAGCTGTTATGGATGGAAGATTGGAAAATGATGTGTATGAGGATGGAGATCTAAAATTGGGGAAGAGGTTAATTGTTCCATCAGTACCTAAGCTGAAAAGGGAACTATTAGATGATGCTCACAGATCAAATTTATGTATACAGGCTAGTATCATTAAGATGTATAGATATCTAAAGGAAAAGTTTTTGTCTGATTACATAATGTGAGAAATTTATGAGTATTTGTTTATGGATATAGTTTTTCAACAAGATAAGGTCATGATACGACATCTTATGGGGGTAATGAAACCTCTACCAATTCCAATGTGGAAGTGGGATGAAATTATAATGGACTTTGACATTGGACTACTATGGAATCCTTGAAGGAATGATGCAATTTTAGTAATTTTTTATCCTCTCTCAAAATTTGAAAATTTTTATACTATAATAGAGGATTTACTACTTCAGCACCTATCTAGACATTATATAAATTAATTTTTATGATTTCATGGTGAACCTATATTGATTGTGTCTGATCAAGATCCCTTATTTAAAATAAAATTATGGAAAATTTTCCAAAATGATTTGGATACTATGCTTTATATGTTTACTACTTACCACCCACAAATCGATGGACAATCTCAAAGGAATATTCAAACACTAGAAAACATTTTGAGATCATGATCTATTGACTTTCATGGTATATGGGATCAATACCTTCATTTAGTGGAGTTTTCCTATAATAATATTTTTAATTCTATTATTCAAATGGATCCATATAATGTATTATATGGAAAGAGGTTTCGAGCTCCAAATTGTTGGCATAACGATGGTGAGTGGAAACTTATAGGCCTAGAACATATCAAAGAGACAACTGTAAAGGTAAGGAAAATTTATGCCCATATTAATGCATCCAAAAGTAAGAAAAAGAGTTATTCTTATAACTAGAGGAAGGATTTATAAATTCAATAAGGAGATCATGTATTTCTAAATGTGTCACTATGAAAGGGTTTATTATGGTTCGGTATGGAAGGGAAACTAATCCCCAGGTACATCAGACCGTTCAAAATTCTAGGAAGAATTGGGGTTGCAACTTAACATTTAGCAATTCCACCATGTACGTTTAAATTTTGTAATGTGTTCCACATGTTGTTGTTGAATAAATACGTTCCAGACCGTATGCATGTACTCACATATTAACTAATAGAGTTGAAACCTTATTTTCATACTGTGAAAAGCCTATCAAAATTCTTGACACAAGAGAGCACATATTAGGAAATCAGACTACTTGACTAATAATGGTTCATTGGAGAAACCATAAAATGGTGGAGGAAATGATGGAACCTAAGGATGTTAGGAATAATAACTACCCACAACATTTTAAATAACCTTATACATTAATGTTTTAGATGAATAAAATTTTAAAGGTGGAATGAATATAACACCCCAAAAATATTGTGGTATGTATATCTTAAATATATTCAATTCATTAGATTTCCTTTATTGCATGAAGGACTCATTATCTATTAATAAACACTTTTATTTATAGGTTATATTCAAAACCAAGACATTAAACTTCAATTTTCCACTATTTATTTTAAATTTTGTAAAACAGACTTACACGGTTGTTGTCAAGGTGATATTTGGAGTCAGATATAATCAATATAATTTTGTATGAATAGTAACCTTCCCTTATTAATAGTAACATTCCCTTATGAATGGTAACCCACTTTTATGAATAGTAATATAAATTTTATGAAATGTAACCATACCAATGAAATAGTAAATAATATTTAGGCACCTTAAAAATGATGATGAATATTTTTAGTGTTGGTATTTTTCAATTAATTGATGATTTTAATTAAAAATTAAATTTCTCCCTTTTAGAAATTTATTTTTGAAAAATGGAGTTCATTTTTTTGATTCTAAACATATAAAAATGGTTAAGGTTAATTTTTGGTATTTTTCTAAAGACAAGAATTTTTTGAATTGTAAAACATGATAAATTATGATAAATACTAAATAAATGATTTATTGAGTCATGGATGATGTCATGATTAGGTAAGTACATTTGGTATGAAAACATGTGAACATATTACTATTTTTCGTCATACAATAATCATTATTTCTTGACATTGGGAGAAATAATAAACTAATGTTTAAAATATTAAGAAAACCCGCCTTCCATCCACTATATAAACCACCACTCAAACCCCTCTTCCTCTATCTCTACTCAAGATTTTCCCCTTGCCAATTTCCTATCAAATACACTTCCCAAAACCTACCCCCACATCTAGTACTTTCTGGTCTCTCCAAAAGGCCAAAAAGGCCTTATGAAGATTCTCAAGGAGGAGTACTCAAGAGGTGAACCTCTCTTCAATTTTCTTTGAACATCATTTACAAGTTACATTCTTTTGTTTCTCTCTCCTCACATCCCATCATCGAAAGGAAACGATATTTCCAGTACCATAAATTGACTGTAATTTTATTGTACTAATGTAATATTTCATCGTTATCTCACTTTGTCTAATCTTCTTATACTAGAAATGAAAACACCGTCCGAGATGTTTTAATTTATCACATTCAAAGATGACGAGTTTTCAATTTCTATTTATATTTTCACAAATCTTCATGAAACCATTTTAATGGTTCAAAATTATCATAATATATTTATTTTACCTTTGTAAATGTTCTTGAATTCATACAAACTCATAATATAAAATAATAATTGAAAACATGTTCATTATGGACAAAACCGCCATTTAATCCAAGCGTTTATCGTTACCATTTATCTAACGAGTTATCAGCATGGTATAAAAAATATATTATAATATGACTTATATATCTTTAATTTCACTGATATTATATATTAACAATTCTTGATGTTCATCCCCACTTCAATGGAACTTCTATTCATGAATAAAATTAAACTGATATAGAAAACCATGGTAGAAATTGATTCCAAAACATTAAAAATAATCTTATTAAACCCATTAAAAGGACATAAATTTAACTTACAAGGTTATAATAATTCAATTAAATGTAGATGAGGTTCTATAATTATTTATTAATGAATCTACATTTGACTATTCATGTCATTATGATCAACCAAAGAACACATTCAGGCATAAGGTAAGGGGTTTCTCATATCACATTTAGTTCTATGTGATTTCCATTGTTTGCCACCTATCTAATTTATGCGGTGTTTGTTTACTAAAATTTGATATATAATGTAATTATTCACTTTACAGTCAAGGTATTTTGTGGTTTATTTGGGGATTTTTAATTTTTGGTCATATGTTTTGATTGACTACACTGTGATAAGGGACATTGCCTCAATTTACATTTCATTGTGACATACATGGTATTGTGCACCTAATCATTATTATGTGGCATATCTATTTCCCCTTTGAGATAATATTTCATTTAAAACTATGATTATGTAAAATATCAATTTTATTTTATCATGTATATGATTATTTCCTTAAGCCATATATCATTTCACAGGTGGTGTTAATTTTGAATGCTACTTTAACTATGTAAATATTGATGAATCTGTATCCTCTACTCCATATGGATATTTAAAATTCATATTGTTCTATTATTAAATATTTTTTATGAACAATAATTTGGACTAACAGGGATGGGGGGTGTTATAGCCCCTTTATGCATTAACAGTTCTCATGAGACAAATCTGTTGGCAGCAAACCCTTTGAGTTTGATTCCAAAAATGAAACGAGTTTCTACACATAAACATAAATTATCTCGAATGTATAATGGTTCATGTGACATATACATGACATACAAATAATAATCGTCCTATTTATTCATTATTGAGTTATTAAAATCCATTATTTTTTCACTATGACAAAATATATGGATGAATTTTTTATTCAAATCTTATTGATTGAAAGTGTTTTCATTTAACCATCATTCTATATAGGTCATGTGTAATTTATTATGATTCAATTATTCTTGATTCATTATTTCACTATATGAAACCCTTACTGAGAATTTTAGTTCACCCTTAGTATTTTTCCTTTCCCCATGTTATGAAGAAGAGAACCTTGAATAATTATTCAAGGAGGTAGTTTATTTCATTTTATGAAGTACTATGTTGTATTTTGTATATTTCTAAACGAACATCGGTTATCATGTATGGAAGTTGGTCATCCAAAAAATCTAAACTAATTGATCCTTCATGGTTTATTTCTTATATTCATGATAATGTAAATAAATAATTTACCGGCTACGGGCTTCGTGGTTTGGGGAGTTACTGAAGCAGGGAACTATATGTCTTCTATTTGAACCTAGTTATGGGTAAATCAAATGTCTTAATTCATAACACTAAATACATAGATAATACATCATGGAGAGTAATTAGAAAACAATATAATCTTTGAGGATTAAATAAATATGTCAATGATCACTAATATGATCGAAGATTATTGATCAGGATAATAACTATGATGCAAGAAAATTCTACATCATCAACCAATATATTCTCCATGTAGGATATCTTATTTATTTATATTTATCTTTAAAATATTGTACCAAAATGAGAACAAATGATTTTAATTAAAATATTTATTTGTGGGTTGATAATTATGATGATATGGGTTTATTCATTTAGATTTGTGGAATTCTTATTATTGGCTAATTATATCACTTCATAATTATTCTAATATAATAAAATTGAATCAAAATGATCATTGGCCATAGCCCATTCCACATTTTATTTGCACCCCCATGTATTCTAACATTCATCAATAGTATTTCATATGATTGGTGGTTTGACATATTCAAGGTAATCAATCATCACACACCGTTTAATCATAGAATTCATTGGATACTACTGATTAGGTTTGAGTTTGGATAATTGATCAATCTATGATATGGATGAAAATGATTCATTAATAGACTATATATGTTTTGGTTTTTTATTTTTCTTATTTAATGAAGGAATGTTTATGGGAGTTGAATCTTTATGAGTTAGAAGATAAAATATGGCCACTATTGATGGATTGGTGGATCAATCCCTAATTCTGACCATCACATGTGTCATTGGTGTTGATGGTGATGTAATTTGTATATTTCATGATGAACTCAATGATTATAGAAAATCATAAGTAACATGACCTGCAATACGGGGATACATGCCATGTGACGACATGGTTGTTTCATTATGGTTTTTGTATAGAATAAATTATCACATATATTATGAATTAACAAAGTGACCCACCATATACCCTAGGGTACATGGGAACAGACAATGTACACAAGCAATTCCATGTACTTAGATCGAGACTGAGAAAGCAGGTTCAATGGTTTACTTAGACATGATCATGTACTCAATTATGACCTTTGGAACCTATAAATGGCCTAGTGAATAAGGGAATGACCTCGAGTACACTAGCATTGCATGGAGCACATTGGTTGGCATGAGACTGTTATGAATCATCTTTTACTACAAGTAAATGCTATTTATTTTTTATTGAGAGGGTTGTGTCTATTTTTCTCCCAATCATGGAAATCATTCCATAGGTTGACATTGATTTATCCATTGATGTAAGGGTATAGGTTTGAATTATGTTTTGGAAAAAGGTCTAGGGACCTCTCTATGGGATCTATCTCAAATATTGTCAAGGGTGTCCCCCATGGCACATATTCAGATCCTTTATTATCACTTACTATATTTGGGTCTCGCATAATCTATGTGATAGACTATACCTAGGTTTTGATACCCTACATATCATTTTAGTCCAGATTTGTTAATTTTTATTCCAAAAGGCCCTGGGTGTGACCCCATCTACATATTAATCTTTTTATACATTAAAATTGTACTTAATTATTATGATACATGAGGATGACAACATATTGGATGGACACCACCAATGCAATATGACTCATGGAGTGAGTCCTCTTAAGAAATAATGGTTTTTAACTCTCGATTAGAATTTTAGGTAATAAATTCTATTTTGGAATTTACATGAGACATAGTGATTTTATGAGTATATCTGGATATTTGTTCAATATATTATATTTTTATTAACATAATCCTATAATGTGTTGATTATTATCTTGATATTTCATGTTTTTTTAATTATGAGTTCCCTTTTCAAGAACCGAATCTGGTCCCCATCATAACCAGCACAAAACCCATACTGTGAGTAGTACCGAAGGGAATTACAAATCCCCACGGGTTGGCACAAGTGACCGGTTATCATAAAATGAAAATTGGGAATGATATACCCACGTTTATAAACATACAATGACAAACAAGTCAAATAAAACAAATCTGGTTTTATCAAATAAAACTATCTTTTACAAAATTTCATAAGTGAATTACATGGTTTTAAAAGTCTTTAAAAGACTATTAATAATTGTAACGCCTTGACCCTAGTCACCCAGAGTCGGTGCATTATTACCTAACATTGACAAGATAAAAGGATTCATGTCTTGGAATTATGATCAGTTTAATAGACTTGGAAGTGATAGATACATAGAGAAGTTTTACATTACATAATTAGATAAAAATAACAACAACATTTTTTTCTCCATTGAACACACATATATACCATAGCCTATCCCGTCAAGACATCCAGAAAATACTTCATCACATCCTGGAAAAATAAAACATAGAAAGGGGTGAGCTCAGATTCTCAGTAAGTATAACAATATAGATGAAAATTCATAAATAAGTATAAACATATATGGCAATGTATAAGAAAAATGTATGAATTTCAAACATAAACATCAGTATAATATAGAAAAAAACTAATAATTTTGTTTACTTATTCACATGGATATTCTACTAGTATAATCATCACATGCAATATCAACAGGGAATTTCATAATATTGGAATGCATAATGATGGGCATCATAACCACATAGTAAAGGCCTCATTCCAAGGCTACAAATACATTTTTTTTCAGAGCCTTATTCCAAGACACAAGATTGTCTCGTGAGACCTACTGATGAATCGATGAGCTATAGCGGGCTCCACTCGTCACTTAATGAGTCAATTGCATTCCTCATATGAAAAGGTTGAAACATAACATAAACATATGTATTAGAACTAGCATAATAAATGTTAATAATTTAACCATAAACCATGAATGGTATAAAAATAACACATCCACAGTAAAAAATATCACAAAACCTTCAATATGATAAGGAAGATTGTATCATAACAAATAAACTACAAAAAAGTGTAAAATACAACAAAGGATAATGACATAGATGAAATAAAAACTATTTTCACAGAAATATCTCTTTATATTTTGAAATCATTTATATTTCACCTAATTATAAAAGAAAATATTTATTTTGAAAATATTCATAAATGATTGTATGGGAAGCATTGAAGGTGTTATAACTACGAAATATTTCCAGACCCACTTTATTAGATAAAAAAACATTTTTACCAAAATTCTTAGGTGGTGGCATTTCTGATCTATAGATAATGTACTCCTTATCATCATTAAAAATTTTCACCTACTTCTTATTACAAAAAATATTCACATCATGGTCCTAAATACAGTCCATACCGAGGATTATATAAAATTCAATCATGGGTATGATGATGAGATCAGAAGATAATGAAACTTTTTTATGTCTTAATGGGGACTAATTCATAAAACATTGTTGAAATGATACATTCTTTAAGAGTTTTGAAAGACAGCTTCTCTGTAAAATCAAATTCGAAATATCTAATTTTCATAGCAAAATAAGAAAATACGAAAAAATGAAATGATCCATATTGAAATAAGGCATTGGATAAATTTGAGGAAACCATTAAATTACCTACGTCCATGACATTAAGATCTTTAACCTCAGTAGCAGTGATTTGATAAACATGGACTTGATCCCTTGGCCTTTTCTAAGGACGGTGTCCTTAGCGCTTAGGACATTCATTTTCATAATTCCCCATTTCTCAACAATTGTAGCATTCAACATCGAAATACTCATTCTTTCCCATGAAATCACGATCTTGGTGACATTTTTCACCACACATTTAACAGACACCCATTCCCTTCAGGTAGGTAATGGGGTGTTTCATCTCACATTTACCACAGGATAAAAATTAATCTTTTCCCTTCTTCCCCTTATTTCTATTTCTAGATTTCTTAGTATATCCTTTTTTTCTCTTGCTTTTCATTAACATTTTATGACATAGAGAATTATTTTTCTCACTTGATAGCACATGAGACAATATCTTTGTATGATGAGGCAGATTGTCAGACGAATTCTTGATGGAGATATGGTTTTATACAACAAAATAGTTGATAAATATTACTCCTTGTTTTATGTATATAATAATCTATATGCCTTAATATTTTTTAAATGTTAGCTTCAAACTTTGCAACATTCTCATCATCCTTTTGTCTAAGACTCAGAAATTGTCTTTCCATACCCCCTCCATGGTCATGAGGAAAGTATTTTTATATGAAAGTAATTTTATACTCCATCCATTCTATAATTTATACTTCTTCATACTCCTCTATGTTTTTAATTAATGACAACCATTGATCTGCATATCTTGTGTGGTGATAAACTGACGTGAAAACTTTTTCCCTTTCGCTACACCCCAAAGCATGAAATATATTATCTATTGAACTTATCCATCATTCATCTACAAATTAATTTTTAGTCCATTTTAATTTTGGTGGTTTTTTTCTAATGAGGCAGTATTACATTGATCTTTCGTGTTGCGAATCAGGGTGCTCCATACGGGTAAGGTAATTATTCCTAACCTGAGTGAGTTGTCCCAGTATGGTTATAAGTTGTTCAACATCAGTTTCATCACCATATCCACTATAATTATCTTTATTAGGATGGTAATCCATTTCTGTATTACATGAAATGACACATATCTCATTCCTTCCACTAGGTTCCATTTTAAAAAAATGGCATATAATAGATTAATTTATGAATTGCAATACCTAATTTCAAATTAGTAAAATACCTAACATAAATTGAACAGTTTATGCATATAATCCATAATCTTAATAAAATGTTTTCCTTGACGTTGTATTTACTAAGAAATACATCATAATGGTTTATAAAAAATATAAATTATCCTAAGCATATCCCCCAGGAGTGTTGTTACCAAGAGTGCATCAAGGGCCATTGTCGTGTACCAGGTTACTCCGGGTCAAGCCTGAAACATCTTGTCGTAGTTTTCACTCCCAGGTACATCTGTGATAGAGCCACGTCTACTTGCTCATATCCAGTCAGGGATGTATTTCATGGAAAATACACAAAATCTGTACACTACCAAAATTATAGGAAGTTATTCTATACTAATCATCAAATTCGATCTTAGGGTAATGTTATATAATCTGATTTTTTTTAAAGTAGCATCCATGGTTTGTACTAAACTTCCTTTGATACCAAATGAACCCCCCCCCCCGAACCAAGTTACCCAGAGTTGGTGAATTATTACATAACAATGTCATGACATAAGGAATCATTTCTAGAAAGACAAATCAGTTCACTATCCTTGGAAGTGATATATACATACATAAATTTTACATTACATCATGAGATAAAAACAACAACAAATTTTTTTCCCCTTTGAACACACATATATCCCTCATCCCATACCTTAAGATAAACCATAAATTACATCTTCAGATACTTGAAAAAATTAAACATATAAAGGGGTGAGCTCAGATTCTCAGTAAGGATAACAATATAGCAGAAACATTCATAAATAAACATAAACATTTTAGGAAATGTATAAGACTAAAAAATAAGACTTTAAAATAGAAACGTGAGAATAATTTGTAAAATATAAATAAAATAATTCCATTTATTTATTCACATGGATATTCTAATAGTCTAATAATCACATGCAATATCAATATCCAATTTCTTAATCATGGAATGCATAATGTCGGACATCATAACCACATAGTCAAGGCCTTTTCAAAGAATAAAAATAACCTTTTTCCAGGCCTTGTTCCAAGACACTTGTTTGTCTCATGAGACCTCATAATTCATAAAAGATCTATAATAGGCTTCACTCGTCACTTACTATGTCCAATGCATTCCTCAAATGAAAAGGATGAAACATAACATAAACATTTGTATTAGAACTATCACATGAAATGTTGATACATTATCCATAAACACTCAATGGTATAAAAATAACACATCCATAGTCAAACATATCAAAAAACCTTCAATACAATATTGAAGATTTTATCCTAATAAATAAAATTCAAACTAGTGTAAAATCCCTCAAAATGTGTTGACATAGATGAAATCAAAACTATTTGAGAGATATATCTCTTTCTATTTTGAAACAAAACATGTCACATAATTATAAAAGAAAATATTAATTTTGAGAATATTCATATAAGTTTGTAATTTAAGCTTCTAAAATGTTATAATGTCAAAAAAAATATGCACCCACTAATTAAGTTAAACAAAACATTTTTACATTAATTCGTCGAAAATGTCAAAAAATACCTTGTTCGGAAAACGACAGAATGATTCCTTTCCAAACATTTTATAAAATTTAAAAAAAGGTATAAATTAAATTAATAAATATTATATGAAATAGTAAAAATGATTTGAAATAAATTTTTAAGAAACACAAATGTGGATGATAAATATGTCCCAGTATATTATCACGTATAAACAACCTCGGATAATGGAGAGGTTGTAGAATTAACCCTTAACATGTAATTTTCCTTGATCAAGGGTAAATTAACCCCTTGTATAATTGTAAAATAATTGTTATTAAATTATACATGAACAACATACATAAATACATTATCATATATGATTTGTTAATATTTCATTGTTTATGATATTTTTGTAGTATCATTGTTTCAGGTGTTAACTGATTCGATTTCCTTTATATGTTTTATTATGCATGTAATGATTGTCATCGATAGGATGTATTTGAATTATATCCATAGTGATATTATTTTATTAAACATTATTTTTTAATCATAAAATGAAATTTATTGTTGAATGGTTATGGTTGGGAATGAATCTCATCGCGTTCGTGGAGACGGTAATCCGTACGTACGCACGAGCGACAATACCATTCTATCGATGGTGGAATAGTTTGTAATATGATAGTATATCATATATACAGAATCACTAACATGTTATATTTATTATTTACATCAATTATAATCATTATTATACACTTCCAAATAATGATGTGTTGAATAACAAACTACACCACGACGTGGAGATGGTAAGCCTTACGTACACACGTATGGTGACTTTGTCATTCATAGGATGGATAAAATAAGGAATGTCGTTTTACCATATTTATAATAACATAAATTTATGTATAAGGTACTAGATTTATTATCTTGGTATGGTTACAACAATGAAAGAGGAAGTGAAAGAAGAAATGAACATCGAAATAGGAGATGATATTATTACCTCTCCTTCGGGTGATTCCTTTTGATTTGATCATAAGGGATCCTTAGGTTGGATTAATGATCAAAGTATGGAATCTATGATGAATTCAGGGTAGTTGGGAGGATATTTGAGTTGGGTTTGGCTGATCCAAATGGCATTGGATGTGTGATTTTGGGAGAAGTGGAAGTACTCTTTTATAAGAGTGGTGAGGGTCCCTTTAGGAAAAGTCTAAAACATTATTTTATTATACAATAATATTCAGTTTATAATGGCTCAAAAATGGTTTATTTAAATTTAAGGTGATTATGGTTCTAAAACCTTTCAACCAATAGGTTTTAGATAGGTTTATATTACCATATTAACCTTATATTTTAGATTTAATTATTAGTTAAATGGTTTATCTTTACCATGCATTCTTGTATTATTATAATAAATTGTTAATAAACATAAAAAAAAAAGTCAAGTGAACCCCAAGTGGTTAATTATTAATATATATAACCTTATATTTGTCCTTTGGATGAACTATATATTTTTAAGAATATTATATAAATTAATAATATAGTATTTTCTTTGAAAATTCATTTATGTCAATTTTTACACTATTTAGTATTTGGTTTTTTGTGAAACTCATAATAGCATGCTTACTTCGAAAAAAATTCATTGGATCAACCCTATAATGTCATATTAATCTATAAGATTAGTGTAATGCTTCAAAAAACTCTATTTACATTTATTTGGATATTTGAAACATCATTTATTTTAACCTTTTATTAAAAAGGTAATTATTGCATCATCATTGTGACATTTGTAAATTTAATTATTTATTGTCTGAAAATTATAAACACAATACGAATATGTATGAAATATTTTAGTCTTTCTAATGAATATTTATAGTCGATGTTTTCTTATGTATATCCCTATAATAAAAATGTTTTAGTTATAAAAATTTGAATTTAACACTTTTATCAATTCCTTAAATAAAATAATAATAAATGTCCTAATCAAATCCAAGTGGACTAAAAGGATCATATTTGAATCTGAAGAATGATTTTGGGTGATGTAAACTTATCCAATAGAATTATGAAATGTGTTTGGGTAATAATAAAATCAATTTTATGTTTAATTACCCTATTTAATTTTAACCGTGGTAAATTAAAGTCAAAAGTTACTATTCATCAAAGAATATTTTCGTCTTATTGAACCACATTTTTCATAGTGATTTCAACTGTGTATACCATATTTTTTTAATTTAATTCATAGAAGCGGTAAAATTATGTTTTATGCAAATTTTCATATTCTTCTAGAAGGAGGGTAAAAGACGGTAAAAAGATCAATACAATTTTATATATCTAATATTATTATTAAATGACTCCATTGAATTACATAGAACATTTATACGTATTAGTTATATATTTGTACCTAAAAAAATTAAAATAATATAAATGATTAATTAAAAAATTCGGTTTTAAACAATAACTTAGTGTTTTCACTATTCATCATAAAATACTTTTTTAAAAAAAATCCATAAATTCACCCAATGAAAATTTGGATATTTCAAATCCCCAAATGAAGTCCATTTTGAAAAATAAAATTTATAAAATTTCAAAAAGTGGTTATTACTATTCATAACGGCTAGTTTCATTTTTCCTGGTGTGCTAGAACTCGATGTTACGTATGGCGCAAGATATTGTATTATTCAAAGGGAAACATACTGTGGAAGCAAGGGGTGTTATAAAATTGAATAAAACAAAAAATTACAGCACCAAATATCCACATGGAAAGTGGCACCACCCTTAACCCATCTCCACAACATTGTATCATGATGGACTGCTAAAAACCTGAACCATTGTCCCAAAAGCTATAACCAAACCTGTTGAAAAAATAACCAAGTCTACTTATAGACAAAGTTGTAAGTAGGGTGTGATCCAAAGGCCAGTATGATACCACCAATATGAGATTCCATGTGATAAAAATTCAAAGAAGAAAATCATGCAAGTATTAATGAAAAGAAATTCTAGTGACAATTTGAAAAAGATGAAACTTGAATAAAAGAATATTTCATGTGGGATATTTTAAATAATCCACACTTTATAAAATAATTTCAATGCTATTGAATTTTACAACCAACCATCCTGTATGCCGATGGAAAGAACAAATTAACTAATGAGTATAAGAAATGGGAATGTAACCCCTACGCACTAGTTTTTTGTGGGTCCCCGGTACCTCGTATCTTGGTGGGAGTAACCATAACATATCTATCCTCGTACACACTATCCACTGGTATGGATCATACCCATATCCTAGTGGTCCCCCATCATCATTATCCAAGATTAGTTAATGTTGTAAGCCTAAAACATGCTACCTGAAACTGAGGACAACCCCCAAAGGATCACTACCATACTAGTACACGTCCACCCACCTAGATACTCAAGTTTCCCTCTTGTGCTCAAACATGTTAAACAAGTTAAAAAATATAATTTTCACATAAAAATACCACATTTACATAACTCTTTCACCAAAAAGCCCACATGTATATCACACAATTCACAGGATCCACTTTTTCATTCTAATGCATTTTGAAATCATAGTCACACCAAGAAAGCCCACAAAGCATTTCAAATTTCTTTCACACATCCAAAAACCCATTAAACAATTTCATAAAACCTTTAAAAGATAGTCCAATTGACATAACAGCCCACACATACATCACATAATACTTCTTTCATCAAAAAAATTCATTTTTCACATCACAGTCACACAAAACATTCCACAATCATGTTTCACCACAATCTTTTCGAACCCTATCTTTTGGAAATTTCAGAACAAACTGAAAGATAATCGAAACCCTAAGGAGAAGGAATGAAATGAAGAGAGAAATACTTTATTGAATAAATCTACCCATATCAACTAATATTTGAATCTTGAAGTAACCAAAACTATAAGGGAGGCTTGAAGGAGTCATATTAGGTCAACTGGGGACTGAATTTTGGAAAAAGAGTAATAATTGATGGTTTTATGAAAGAAACATTTTACCTCTTCAAATAATTGAGATTTGAGAATGATTAAAAAATATCTCCCTAAAATAAGGTGGAGATGATCTCCAAAGAGGGGGAGGAAAGGTAGGACCATGACTTGGTTTAGTTGTCTTGGGTGAGATTTGGAATCAGTGATAAACAAAAAAAATTTGATAACCTATTAATGAATTAGAAAAAAAATTAATGCTGGAAATGAGATTTCAGGCTAGCCCAACACCTCAATTCAAAACCCAAATACATCATTATTATGGATTCCTTTGTGTTCGAAATTGATATGGGGGGTTTTAATATATCTGTAGATGCCAATTGGAATGTGGAATGGGCTAAAATTTTGAAAAATTAAGGGGCTATAAATGAAACAAAATTTATTTTTAAATCTGGAAATGGGCTCATAGTTTGGCCAAAATTTTAAAAACCCACCATTTCACAAAAATGAATGGGAAACACCCAAAACAAATAAATAATGGAAATTAGATGAAAAATACCTTTTAAATATGTCATTTATGTTACAATTCTCCCCACCATAATGATTTCCTCCATAAAAAATCCATAATAAGGCCAAAGGAAAAAACAAAACCCAATTGAAAGGCCAAAATGGACCACTTCGCCATGTTTTTTCCTCCCCCAAATCACAAAACACCATTAATTGATTAATAAATTAAGTAATATTCTCCCCAACCCAATCATACACCACACCATGAAACAATAAAACACATTAAGACTTTGTCCCTGATGAAAACTCCTCAAACACTATCCGAACAAGACTTAAGCAATTTACCAAACAAACAACAACCTCGATCAAGGTTACACTTACCTAACTTTAACTAAACATTTGGGTGCTCTCCAATCTCAACGATTACCCATGGATGATGTGAGTAGTTATATAGCTCTGAATGAGACAACCTATCTCTAAGACAAGACCAAGGACAAATTTGAGTTACGGGTGTGGGAGGAAAAAAATGGGCTCCCCACCATAAGAGACATTCTAAATATTTCTTGAGATATAATCAAGACACTAGATGGGGGAGGCCCAAAATGACTCCCCAGTACAAGGGGTATACTTCCATGAAAACATCTCAAATGAATATTCTTGTTAATTATATTTGTTCTCTTTACCATAACAACCAACCATCTAAACTAGCCAGCATGGGCCGACACATGAAGAACCCAAATTTAAAGAATTGGGATGGCCACACAGTTAATCTGTGTAGTTGGATAAACTGTGAGCTAACCATGTGGATCCTTTTACTTTCATGGTTTTATAGGGCATGGTTACTACTAACCAAGTTGAAACAATGCACTCAACCTGTCTACCAAAATTCCCAACCATACTCTAAAAACTCAATGGAAACCGAAGGGGAAAAATGACAGTGTGCGATCACAAAGGCACGAGGCCCTCTGCCTCTTTCAACTGAATGAGAAAAATCTAGGCAAGATGATGAACCCATCGTTTAAAACTATTCCTATATTTTATACTAAGGATAGGACTTTTTACAAGTGTTTGAACAACAATATGACATCCCGTGACTATGCGCCAGCTTCACTCGAAGTCCTATGGCTAGAACCCAAATATTGAAGCATCTTAAACCTCGTAGTTAGGCATTGGAAACCCATATATGGAATTTCTTCTCACTATGACAAAAAAACCGTACCTCAATCCCAAAAAAGTTTACAAAGACATAACACAGTCCAAACTCATCTGTCCTTAACCCGACATTTCACTAAAACAAGGGCTTAGAAGATGCACACACATCACCACTTGCTTCTTCAAATTATAAAATGAAGGAAGAAAGTATATATATAAACATATTCATCTATAAAAATTATGTTGAGATTTCCCAAAAGGAGATGCACATCTAAAAAACAAAGACCCTTAAATGATTGTACAACTTCCCCTTTACAGTCAAACGAGTAGGCGGTATCACAACGAATCATCGAACATGACCAATGTGACTGATAGAAACAATACATTGAAGGGGATCATATGCAATGTCCCCAAACATCAAAAAATTCAAAAAAATGGCCATAACAGCCTCTCAAGACCAGATTTTCTACACTGTTTGTTTAATGTAAACCCTTTATTCAATGAGACTATGAAGTACCCAAAGGCCCTCTTAGAAACTATCCCGATACTTATCCCCACGCCTAACCCCAAACTACATCCACCATCAATGAATCAGTTAACTTTAGAAACTAAAGTCTCTTTCAACCTTCCATGATCTCTCTCCCACTACAAGAGGATCCACAAATACCAAAAAAAATTGTTTTGAATCATTATACAAATCTCAATAAAATATTCCTTATATTGATCAATTTGAGGGTATTTCAAAGGATAAAAAAAGCAGGATACACTTTAGTTGTGCACTAACCCTTAATGGGGGCATACGTGATCCAACAAGAGAACCCAAAGACCCATCCAAGAAGGTCCATTGGTCAAACTTTGTCATAGAAAAGAACCAAACACATGAGTGTAAACACCATAAAGGCTTCTCGAACCATTCTTATAAGGGACCACTAACAAGCTCTTCAACCCAACATACTGACCAAACACAGTCCCAAAACACAGTTCCAACAAGAGGGGTTCTTGGACTCAAAACATCCAACAAAATAGAAATTTTCAAAAACACAATACACACCATCCCAAACCATTCATAAAGACATATTTTTTTCCATTAAAAAAATTTGTTTGAAAACATTCGGTTCAAGGGTTAGCATTTCTTCTAATGGTACCCCATAGAGCACACACATTCATGTTTCTATGCCACATCTATAACCCTCTTCATATCCATACCAGCATTCATGCATTAATTCCATTAACCATCCAAAATCCCATATAACCCCATTCTGAGGGTCGACCATATAAATACCAATGATTAAAACAAAAATTATTTCAACTTTTCAAAACCAATACAATCAAACAATAGATCCTTTTTCTCAAGACCGCTATCCATGAATTAAAAATCCCAATAATTCAAATGAAAACTAACATTCAATTCATATACTTCAAATTCCAAACATCTCATACCATTAAAAACCGTTTACTAGTTTAGAAAACCCTATTAGGATCACTTTTTCAAAACCGACTATAACATAATTTCCTGCATTCAAAAGAGGTGTAGAGACCCAATTTCCAACTTCCAAACAATTCTGAAAATTCAGTTCCACCATTTAACAAATCAAACCATTACCTATTTATTTGAAAATATTTTCATAAGAACTTTACACTTTTAAAATTGAAGTTATTTTTTTTATTTTAAACCAAACTTCCAAGATATCAAAACTAAAGAACAAAAGACAATGACAGAGGAAACCAGTTTTACTAGGGGACTTGGACATATGGTTGGCGGCCATATGAAAATCAATTCACCATCATAAAGAGTGCTCTAGGGAAATATCCATGGCATTAATTTCCCTATGAGCTCACTAAGACCATAAACCCAACTCCCTTTTCCTTTTCCCCTAATCATCATCAAACCAAGAAAACCGAAGGACTCAAAAAATTCATGACTTCCCCTGAAGACTTGATTCCCATCATGTGGTTTGTTAGCTAGGAACACTACCCATAACATGAATATCAAGTCCTGACAGTCCAAACTCTAGACTGTCCTGACTATTCCCCAAAAAACATGACCCAAAAGAGAAAACATCTTCTGATAACATTTTGTCAGGAACTGAATCTGGTAGCCATAAAATCCAGCACCAAATCCAGCCTGTGACAAGGTTCGAAGTGTGTTCCTAATCCGCAAGGTCTAGAACTAGTGCCCAAGTATCATAAAAATAATTGGGAACAATTTACCCGAGTTTATAAAGATACAACAACAAATGTGTCCGATAAAACCAATCTTGATTTTTCTAAAAAAACATCTTTTAAAAAATTTCCTTACTAAATTACATGGTTTTAAACAACTCTAAAAGACTATAAAAATGAATAAAACCAAAAAGGATAGCCTAAGAGCCTCCATGTGGTTATAGGCACCTCTTTTAAGCTATATCCACAACACTACATCACAATAAACCGCAAAAAATCCAAACCATTGGCCCAATAGTTGTACCCAAACCTGTGGAAAAAATAACCAAGTCTATATACACCCAATAGTGTACGTAGGGTGTGAGCCAAATCCTAGTAGGATACCACCACTTAGTTATTCCACGTGATAGTCATTCACATAATAAAATCATGAATTATTTCATGACATGAAATGTTGGTGACAATTTCTCAAAGATTCTACTTAAATAAAAGCAGTTAGCAAGTGGGATATTACAAATAATCAACCCTTTTTAAAATAATTTCAATGCTACAAAATTATCCAGAAATCTATACAATATGCCGATAGTAATCACAAACTAACTAATTAGCACAAGTAATGGGATTTTAACTCCTAGTCACTAGCTCGATATGGGTCCCAGGTACCTCATATCTTAGAGAGAGTAACCGTCATAGTATACGTTCATGTGCACACGAACCACTAATAGGTATCATACCCATAACCTTGTGGCTCCCCATCATCCTCATCATCATAGTTTAGTTAGTGCTGTGAGAGTGAAACTTGCTACGTGAAATTGAGTCCAAACCCCATGAGATCACTAGTATACTATTACACATCAACCATCATCGATACCCGGGATTCCATTTTGTCCTCAAACAAGTTAAACAAGTAATGAAATATAATTTTCACATTAAAATACCACATCCAAATCACACATTTACAAAACATCCCACATGTACATCATGCATGTCACATGATCCACTTTTTCATTCAAATACATTTTGAAATCATACTCACACCAAAATTGATCAAAACATTTTCTAATATCATTAACACATCCAAAAATCCATTAAATGATTTTATAAAACTTTATAAGATTGTCAAACTAACATAAAAGCCTCCAAAAACAACACATAATACTTCTTTAATCAACAAAATTATTTTTTTACATCACACTCACTGAAAAAAGTCCACAAACATATTTCTCCCATTTCTTTCAATTTGAAAAAACATTTCAGCAATTTTTTAAAAAATTTGAAATTTTTGGCATCTTAAATAACAAGTTTACCTCTCAAAAACACATATTAGGTGTACAGACTAACCCAAACATTAAATATACACAATTTTCCATCTTTTTTTGACCAAATAAAAAATTTAAATTTTTCACAAATCAATTCCAATGGTTATAACTATGTCTTCAATCACAAAACCCAATTCAAAACCCCATTTCATGGCCAAAATCACACCAACAACCTACCTAAGAAGAATTGGAATCCCTTGAAACATTTATTAAACCATTCTCAAGTACTATAAAATCACCTCAAATTATACCATAAAAGATACACATGAAATACACACATTTTTATAAAACACATTCATGGATTGAAACAAGGTTTTACACATAAATCCTATTCAAAAACCGTCTTTTAAACTCAAAAGCACACCAATACCATACCAAGGTATAATTTTAAGCCGAAAAAATATTTAAAAATCCACATACATATGTTATAACATTAAACAAAATATTATCAGAAGGTTTACTCATGGAAATTACCCAATTTGAAACAAAGTGAATCTATAAAGTTAACTGCTTAACAAACTCCACCAAAAATGGTTTTTGCACAATGCAGAACATATGAGGAACATTAAAAATAACTATATAATGCATGATAACTCATAAAAAATATAATACACATGGAGTAACCTATCTATTGAATCAAAACCCCCAAATCTTGGTGGGAAACATCAACCGCACCACCGACACACCTGAAAGAGGAGAAATCTAACCCAAAACCCAAATATTTGACCACAAGGACACCAAATAAGATGCTAGGTTCGAACCATAACTTCTAGAAATTTTAAAACGTAATAAAAGAGGGAGTAATACTTAAAGATAAGTAAGGAAATGAATAGAAAAACACTTATTTGAAACAATCTTGAAGAAATCGTCCAAAATCCACCAATAGTTGAATCTTGAAGTAACCAAAATTGTTTGGGAGGATCTAAGGTGTCATATTAGGTCATGTAAAGAATGAAGTTAGGGAAAAAGAGTGAAAATGATTTATGAAAGAAAAATTTTACATCATTAAATCTAGAAAATTTGAAAATGGATAAGAAAGATTACTCTAATTCGCTGGGTAGATGATCTCTATAGAGCAGGAGAAAATCAAGGGAGTGTGTCCTGGGTAAGTGGGCTTGGGTAAAATTTGGTATAACTAAAAAACCAAAAAATTTATTGATATATTAAATAATTAAAAAAGAATTTTAAAGCATAAAATGGGCTTTCATGATATCCCCACACCATTACAACAAACACAAATCCATCATTATTATGGATTCATGTGGGGTCCAAATTGATATGGTGATTTTAATAAACATGGGTATGCCAATTGGAAAGTGTAATGGGTTTTATATGATAATAAATGAAGGACTTATAAAAGGAAAAAAATTATATTTAAATCATGAAATGGGCTAACAGATTGGACCAAATTTTGAAAACCTGCCATTTCCACCAAAATGAATGGGAAAACCCGGAAACAAAGAAAGAATTGAAATTAAATGAAAAATACCTTTAACAAAAATCATTGATGTGACACCCTTTTTAGGTATTATTTTCCTCACCCATGTATTGGGTCTTTCCACACAAGTCTTGTCCTATATGGATGTATAACTGATTTATGGGATTCATTTTGGACTAGGAGTAGACAATGTTAATATTTTGATAGATATAATGTTGTTCATACTGCGTTTTTGATTTTTGTGTAGTCAGTTTTTCTTGGATGTTGTAATTTTATTACAATTTGTATTGGGATTATATTTGGAAATCTATGAATTCAAATATTATTATCGTACTTTGATTGTTTGATGTCGGTGTATGAATGAATTTTATGTTATTTTTGTATTACATTTTAATATTATATGGTATTAGAGATTTGTTTTTGAATACATGTACAAAAGGATAAGGCCTCCCATTTTTGTGTTATTCTAACTCAACACTAGTCTCATGCCCTTTTCATATTATAGGTGGTCTTCAGGTTGCAATGAATCAGCCCTCCACTATCCAACTGGGCCTCAATGGATCTATTTGTGATAGAGTAGTATTATATTATTTCCATTTTAGAAAAAAAATTTATATATTTTAAATATTTTTCAGATTGTTTTGCTGGCTTATGAAAATTGTGTTAACTATTTTGAGTTGGAATTTCATATCATGGACTCTGGTGCTGGTGCAGTGGCCAATGTATGCAGATACTAGGACTCTCATTAATTTCCTTTTGACTCGGTAAATATTTCAATTTGTTTTATGAAAAAAAATTATATGATCCATATTAGAAGGGGTTGTGTTTGGATATTATTCTTTATTTATCTCCTCAGAAATAATATTCTTCCATTGTACATTTTTCCTATTTCCTTATCCATTCATGATGTTATCAAGATACTATTCAGTTTTAAGATCATGAGGAAAATTCCCTTAGTGAATAGGCCATGATATATAGACATGATTAATATATGATACCTATCGGTGGTACAATAACCATACCATCAAATTTTGAGCATTAGATATTACTAGTAGTAGTAATAAATAAGAAACATAGTATGATCACTATTCATGAGTTTCATCACTTATGGCCCATTCCTTTTTTATTGATATGGACCCATATGTATGTATGTACTTTCTTGAGGAGGTTACACAAGTTGTTCTCCTAATTATGACAGCTATATACAAGACAGTTTTCAAACTAGAAATCTGTATTTATAGAAATGAAGGTTGTTGGTGGAGTATTTTTAGTCCATCATACAATTAGGAGACCCTTTAATGGTGGATATATTATAATATATTCAAATTTGATTACTCTCCAGCTACAATGTCAGGAGAGAACATCTAGGTTCTTCTATAGAAAATGCAGGGTAGTACGACTGTGATTGAGAATTCATCATGGTTTATGAAAATAAAATTATTCAAAATGTATATGGTTCTATATTAATTCATTTATACAAAAAAACATTTAGTGAGGTCTATATAGATACATTAGTGTCAGTGTAAAACCTCATACAAATCCTTACAATTCTGGAGTTCTAGATTGTTATAATTTTAAATATCTTTTGGAAAAGAAGATAATGGATGTGGGTGGTAGTGATGGGAATAATGGAGCTAAGACATTGGAAGTCGGTAGCTGATTTTGAATGTTGGGATACAAACATTCGAGACATTTTAATAGGTAATTTAAGGATAGAGGGTTTGTAGATCATGGATCTCATAGAAGATCTAGTATGACTAGGGATATGAATTTATACCTTTGTGAATCCAGTAGAAATATCATCTAATATTATTTTACAATCAATTTGGATGACATGGATATAGTGGATGGACAACCTATGAAAATTAAACATAATGATAATGGAATTTTTTAGGTCAGATGATGTAAAATATAAACTTATAAAGAAGTTGGATGTGGAATATAGTTTGAATTGTTCCCACCACTAACCAAGGTGGTATCCCCTTGAATAAGGGAGATGGTGGACATTAGAGAGGGATATTGTTGGCTGTTTAGGCCTATAATACAATTGATTTGTGGTTGAATAGTGTAATATCTTGGTCATTCCTAGATTAGATACTATTTTTATTGATATTTTAATGGGCCAATATTATTATAAATATTTGGAATTTGAGAAATAGTGATTCCAGTTGTTTAATTGAAATAAACCGTACACTCTGAGAATCCTAAATGGGATGACTCAGTGATAATAGACATTAAAAAAATGTGATGGAATTTTTTTTAAGAGAGTTTCATATAAAATCTATTTTTAGAAATTACAAGGTATTATGACATAATAATAGTCATGGACATGGTATACAATATTCATTCCCAATTAAACTATTTTAATCACCTGATTTTTTGGGTCTGTAATGATGGGATGAGGGCATACTTCAAAGGAAATAATGTGACCCATGAAGAGTATAATGGAATAAAAAAATATGACAGTGAAACCATTTTCTTATTATTTTTTTGAATGATCCTTTCAAAAGTATATTCAATGAGATATTAATTTCTAAATGTTTTCGCCATGTATGAGGATGCCCTTTTGGAGTACGATCAATGATTATGTCCCTATTGATAGATAGGATTTTTCATTGACATATTCACAGGGAATATTTGATATTTTTCCCATCATATCAAATTGTTTCAGTAGAGTATCACTAGAAAAGGATGAATTTGGGTGACTTTCAGAGTAAGAGTTATGATAGACCAGAATTTCCCCATGAAACTCCCGCTATTTTTTACCAAGAAGATGAATGGGAGGTTGTGTATTTGAGTGGTTTATTGGTTTCTGAACATGGATACCAAGAATAATATGTATCAACTGCTAACGATTGATGAACACTTCTAAATTTTGAGATGTGTCATGATGGTTCTTAAAGATTAAACATAGATGATGATATAATGAGCTATGATTAAGGGATGAGGATATACTAAAAAAGATAATATGATATCCCTATGATCACTAGAAATACATGATGATTCCATTTTCTATAAAGAACACCACATCGGTGTTCAAGTATCTCATGAACCATATCTTTCATAGAATAATCGACTGATTAATAATAGTTAACATTAACAATATCATAGAATAAATGTAATTAAAGGGAGATACTGATAGTAACATAAAGATTTTCCTTGATATATTCAAATAGAAATGTTTTATTGGAAAATATGAATGTGTCGGTTTGGATTTATAAAGTCTCATTATGGGACAATTCATATCAGTAATGGTGAAACAATGTACCCAATGATGGTAGATGCATTTTTTTCTATGGAACCAACCTAAATCATGATTGATATCAAGATATTCCTTTGGTTAGAATACTACTAAATGTTATTCATTCCTAATTGTTTCTAGAGATCGACATCATTAACTACTTGAACTTAGATGTGGGAAAACGTTTTGTAGATAAATTTTTTTAATAAGATTAACATGATCTAATGTAGTGATTGATAAGTGATCCCATAATGAGATTTACTAAAGTCATTGTAGAATATGTTGTGTTTTCCAATGCTTTATGGACTATAATTGGTTGTGTTATAATGAAGTGGTAGATGGTGATTTCATATGCTTCACATTAGTTGATAAAATACAATATGAACTATGAAACACATGATCCTGAGTTTGTTGGAGCAGTATTCACACTGATGGTGTGGTGACACTCCCTTATGGGTATGTAGATTATCATATATTCTGATAATAATATTATCAATTATATATTCTATGAAAATGTTCTTAACTTCATCCATAAGGGATATCTAGAGTTTTAATATGATGATAATTTCATGATAGTACATACTCATGGGAAGTAAATTTACTGATACATACACTCTTTAGAAAAACATGTTATCATTTATTTGATGAGGCTTCAGATCAGTTATCTAATTGTGTTTTTATTTAATAGAAAATGATGTAGTAGCCTATATATTGTTTCTGGTTGGTACCCCACTTCTTCCATTCAATGTTGGGGATATCTAATATAGAGATTCCAATTATAAAACCATATATACACATATATAATATATTCAACCTCTTAATGTATTTTTTTGATGTTGGGGAGCATGTTATCCATTTCCAAGGAAGGATGATGATAACCATGATGATGAGGGAGGATGTTATAAGGGACTTAAATACAACCTCTTCAGTAGTACATTGAGTTGTGGTGATGATGTACGAGGGACTATGACTTTTGTTCTATTATCACAGCCTAATGAACTCAGTATTAGAGATTACATGTTGATGCATTACGTGTCATTAGGTGATTAATGAGGACCATGTTCAAGTATGACTCTTCTAACCCCTCGAATTTCTAAATTTGAATGGGATTGAGATGTTTATTGGCATAATGATGGTGTAATCTCTTACATCTAGAGGAAATTATTCAATTTGGGTGGTCATAGACCAAATCTCATAGTTAGACCACTTTCTAGCTATCCAAACAATAATGAATCTATTGGATATTTAGGCATGACATAACATGATGGAGATACTCTTTCATCGTGGATTTCCTATTACGAAATTTTTTGACTTTCAGCCTCTATTCAAATAATTTTTTTTATTTTGATTGAAAGAATCATTTATTAATCAATTAGGTTTGAGAATTACAATTCAGTTTTAGAATATTGTCAGACCACGTAGACTATTTAGGTCTTGGGGGAAAAGCTATGGGATTTCATGTTGAAATTTTTCTATAGTTTGGATAATCACCTACCATTCAGATTTTTTATTCAAAAATATCAAACATTATACTGTAGATATTGAACCATTAGTGGGATTATAAGGGGGACCATATATGTCAAACTAAGATGGAATGTTCCAATGGAATCCTCACTAATGGTTCAGAAGTAATATTGAGAAATGAAAATAATAGTGTAGTTCATTCAGGAGATTAATAATATTAGAATGTGTCATTATGTATCAAATGTAGTCCAACTAAAGGTGTACCACTGCACGGTTTTCTAAACATAAATGGATATTCATGGAACATTGTTTTAAATAGATATTTATAACTATCCTTTAAAAATAATTTTTCCACTTCAATGCTTTGAATTTAAAAAACGGTCATCTACAATTGTGTTCAGTATGTTATTTAGTGTATAATAGACCCAATGTGTATTTATGGTGAATGAAAATATACACTTATGAATAGTTATATAAATAGTGATATGACCCTAATTAATAGAAAATTTTATTATAATTTTATTTTCTTAAGGCTTTAAGATAACAACACCTTGGTTAATTTTACAATGTGATATAAATATAGTTATAGTTTTAAAATTGTAAATTTTTTAATAAAGTATGATTTTATTTGAAAATTATATTAGTAATATTTGAAAAAATAATTTTTAAAAATTAATTTCATTTTTGAATCTACACATTGATAAATGGTCCGGGTGATTTTTTTTGGATTTTTCTGAAACAGTTGCTTTTTCGGTGAAAAGTAACAATACAGTTTTGAGTTTCGATGTGATAATGACATCACAAATGATGTAATAATGATTTAATAAATATGGTAGACTTTTTTACTATAAAATAAGATATTAGGTGTCCCAAGTGGCCAATACGATGGGAATGCTGATTGTTATTCAAATACCACTATTGAGGTATCCCTTGGAAATTATTAAAATATTCCCTCACTTTTGTTATAAATACCAACACATTCATTAATTAAATTCATTACCAATTATTCCTAAATGAATAATTAGCCTCCGTACCTCCCTAATATTCATCACATGGATTAAAAAATCCCTCAAGGCCCCAACCTTCATGTTATACGAGTAACTATTCAATGTAAGAAAATTCTCAATTTCTTTCTTTTTTCCATTCAGGTTCACTTTTATGTGGTATATCATTCATGTTTCCATACCATGTTCTGATTTCCTTATTATTATTGATCTATTATGTATTATTATTTATTTCTAGATGGTGAACCTTGTCCCATCCATTTTTAATGTTTTCCTAAAACCATGTTGCAAAGCCGTTAGGCTCCCCAATTTTTGTAAGGGATTTCTCAATTATTATTTTATTTTGAGTTCCTTTCTTTTCTTATTAATTCCTCGTCCCCACTTACCCAAGAGTCAATAATGCTCTATAAATCAATTATATTCAATATTTATTCATTTTCATGGAATACTCATCAACATTTTTCCTCTCCTCTCACACTTATTCAATGAATAAAAACAATTTCCATGATGTGTCAAATTACTTACATCGTGGACTATGTGATTTCAATTTGCATTAATTGTTTCTAGTTTTGTCATGAAACCATTTCTATGTTTGAAATAGGTTATAATATATGTATTAAGTCTCTTCCAAGGTTTTAGATTTATTTTTTAAACATTTATTTTAAATTATAAAACAAAATGAGCTCATCATTATAAAAGAACCACTAAAATGATCCAAACAAACATTGTTAGTGTTTTAAATTATAAATCATCCCCATGTAAGAATGAAAAATGAAAAATGATATAATTTATGGTACTGGAAATATATTAATACAATTCCATTCCAATTATGTTTTTTCACTTCCAATTGACAAGAACAACAATCATGAACCAATCATGGAAATCATGTAAAGAACTCAATAGATACAGTACAAGGAACAAAATAATAACAATTAAAGGGTGAAATTATGTAATTAAATGATCATATAAGGTATTATAAATATGTATAGGACTCAATAAGACATTAATAACACTATTTTACCCATTATACAGTATGTTTAAATTATATGGATGTATGAAAAACCCGAGGTAAGGGAATTCTTAACCCAATTTCCATTCTTTGGGTTAACATTCTACTTCATTATTTATGTGGTATTAAAATTGTATGTGTGATGAGTTTTGTTTATAAAATGTTTAATTAATTTTATTTAATGTCTATATACATTTTCCATCCACTCTATTATGTATCACTTCAATTATATGATTTTTAAGTGGTTTTACTTTTAAAACACTCTTTTAAAATTTCTGTTTTACAATACTCAAAAGAAATGATTTTACACAATTACTCAATCTATATGATAATGTTCTGATTCATGGGAATTGTGTATGATGATGGTATGGATTGATATTTCACTCAAATTCATTTGGTATGTGTATGTTGTAGGTCGGCCATATGGTTACTCCATATGTAACTGTGATGGTTACACAAATTGTAAGGTAATCATGAGGGTTAAAAATTATAAAGTAGTGGAAATGGTTACTATTTTATGTAAGTAATTACCCAAGATAACTCTATGGTTATATTTACGTTCATATGTTTGGTGTGTAATTTGTGTAAATATCATTTTTCGCAATGTAAGAATGTTTGGGTGATAAGTATGTCTTTTGAAAATGATTTCATACATTACATGTTTTCATGGTCTAATGTGTTCTTTCCTTATTTTTATATCCCTCACTCTGCATTGGTGCTCATCCCACATATTTAAAATATTTTCACTGTCTATAAGGATGTGTAAGAAAAATAAGTATTCCAAGATAAATGTTTTAAGATTAGTCAAATAGACCATGATTTATGTAGAAAATATTTATATTTTTCAAGAAAGGAATGTTGTTTTTATGGTATCCACTCTGTAATAATGTGTAAATTTATAAAAGTTTTATGTCCCTATTATCTAAAGTTCCGAACATAAAAATATCCTTAATGTGAAAAGATGTGAATTATTTACTAAATTAATGATTATTTATTGTAATAAGGTCGTAACTTATTAAAGGGCCATTAAGAGTTCACTAATGGGGGAAATGTGTCCCTGAATGTCTCACCTCAAAGTTTATTGTGAAAATATGGCTGAGGCGGATGGATATCTTCCAGATTAATTTTTATTTATAGATTCTATAAAACATTAGTGAGGTGGGGTATCTTTTTAGATATGTATCTATTATTTGATAGGGTACATGATGCCAACCATGTATTGGAGTTGAGGAGGTACATTCAAGACCCTTCAACTGTTATCGACTCGTTAGAAATGGATAATGATGAAAGAAGTACCTTTGAAGAGTACTGAATATAGATAAAGGATTTTCAGAATAATATAATATATTGGAATTATATTCCTATGTTGTGTGTCCAATGCAAGCATGTGAACCTTTAGCAGAGTATTTTTGAGTGGTAGACTAAGATTATAGATTAGTACACACACAATTTTTATTTTGTCTTAAGTTTTTTGGGATGAGAATACCTAATGTTGAGAGAATGTAATTCTTTGTTTAAACCTTGTAAAACATTTAAATGTATCTAGTGTTTTTTTGGTTGTAGGTAGTAATATAGTATGATATTCCATGGTCTGGAGATCCTAGAGCTGTTATCAGAAAAATATGAAATATATTAATATCATGTTAACATAATTTTTAGAAATAAATAGAATAACAACTAAAAAATGTATCTAATGAGAAATATAAGATTTATTTTGAGTCCATAATGTGGTCATTACCCTATGAATGAAATAATATTAATCGATGTCATGATTTTAAATGAACCACGAGAAAAATAATAAAATAAATTATTTTCATTAGTGTGTCTATTTTTATTAATGCATTATACTAGGAATACTCATTTTGTACAGAATTATGTGTAAATATTAGGGTTATCTATATATTACTATATACATAGATATTATATCTTATAGATGGAATAGAGTATGAAATAAGATGAGAAGATCAAATCAATATTGCAAGAATCTCCAACAGTATCGATGTTCATGGATCTAAAAAAAAATAATGCAGGGTAATTATTTTTTAGTAAAAAATATTAAAATGACTTATGTATCTTTATTAATATTTATACATCCCTGGTTTATTATTCAATGATGAATTTAAACTAAATAAATCAAAGAATGTATTTTCATGTTGATGGTTTTTTGTGTATGATTTGTTTTTGGGATTTAGGAAATTTTTATTGGTCATTAATTATATCTCATGGTTATTCATTTTAAAGGGAATGAATAAATTTATACAAGAATATTTTTCATTGCTTATTCCTCATTTTTGTCTTTTCTACATTTTTTATAAGGCCCCAGCCTTAAACCTTACTTAATCTTGAGTTATTACAAGATTACACGTTGAGGATCTTTTCGGGTTTAGAGTTTTAGAGAATTAGATCATAAGACTTGCATTACATTCCACATATAAACAAAGTGGTTACATAAAGATAGTATTCTTCATTCCCATCAATGGAATCACATTTAAAATAAAACATGGATTATTTCTTGACACATCCTTGACTCTATCATCTTATCATGTACCTTTCCCTTGACCTGTGAAAAACATTTCAAAAACTTGGGATGAGCATAAAAACTCAGTATGGGTTATAAAAACATGGAAAGGAAACATGAGTTCATATATAAATAAGAATGAAATCATACTTTACCCATAAAACATAGGCACTTTAACATACCTCATAAAAACATGAATAAATCATATAAATCATAATACGTAAAGGTAACTTGAGGCATTCATAACATTCTTACGTAGGGAGTAACCCTCTTGGTTACGTTTGGAATACCCATCACAGTATATTCCCTAAAATCTCTTCGGAGAAACCTTAACGTTTCACTCCTTCGCGTTACCCAATGCATTGGAGAGCTATAACGGGCTCACCCGCCCTTAGTTTATCACGGAACCACCCGTCTTCATAATAATGCCCAAGAACCATAACATAATCATATCACATAAAACATGCATAAAGGAAACATAAAATTTCCACATTTCAATCACGAGATATCAATACAACACATTGATATAAAAACATTATGAAAACCATTTTCAATACCAAAGTAAAACATGGTATTTATTTTTCTTTTAAAAAGAAGGAATGGCTTGTAGAGGAAGCCGAAACTCAAATAACGGTTTCGACGGCGGAGAAGTCGTTGTCGCCGCATACGTACGACAAAAACATTCCCTTTTGTCATTTAGTAAACGCTTCGTATAAAAAAGATTCCTTTTGAATAAACTTAAATGTCAAAGGGGTTTATACACCGTATAAAAGAAAGTTGTGTATAAAATAAAATATGTCTCAACGAAAGGAGATTGAGACGAAGTCCCATACAAAGATAATTTTTAAAATAAAATAGATACATTATGTGTATTCACTATAAGTACACATAAATAAAGTACAAATACAAGATACGACATAATAATATAATGACATAATTTGAAAGTAGGAGATTAACCCAAAGAATGGAAATTGGGTTAAGAAGTTCCCATACCTCGTATCTGACTTGACCCGACCGTTCTTTAATCTCCTTAAAAAGTGTAACTTCTTTTGGTTTGAGCCTAAAGGCTTCCTTTGAAAGGATTCTGCCCAAAGGGAATCCTCTAGGATGAGGAGAGGGATGTGGAGAGAGCAAATGGGCAGGGGTTGGCCGAGCCAAAGGCTTGAGAGGTGTGTGAAATGAGGTAGAGGTGGGGGCCTTTTATAAGGGGAGAGGAGGGGCACTTTTGGAAAGTAAAGAAACATTACATTATTTGAAAATGTGTTTCGGTTTTAAAAGGTCCCACATTGATGGAATTCGTGGATAAGGTGATAAGGCATCGAAATCCATTCATCCAATTGGTTTTGGACATGTGTAGTTCATAGATTTTATTTTATCTTTCCATTTTATTTAAATCGCCAAATAATGATGTCATCGCTGCATCATTATTATGTCATAAATACATTAATTTATTTAATGTCTAAAAATTATAAAAAAAATACTATGATATAGGAAATCTTTCTATCTTTCCAATGACTATTTACAATCTAAATTTGGACTTGTTTAACCCCACTTAAAAATTGTTTTAGTAAAACAATTTATGTTAGTGTCATTTTCACTTTAACATTAAATAAAAAGTAAGTTATGTTATTTCCCAACAAAAGTGGATCCATGGGGTCCCCAAGTTAGGCCATGGCTTGTCTTGGTCGGCCATGACACAACCAATGGGGTTGGGACATGTGTCTAGGTCATTTCATATTATTTAAAGTATTAATTATACCTTAAACTACACTAATTACCACTAATTGCGATTAAAAACTTAATAAGTTACTATTCACCAAAAAATTATTATAATCTCATTGAACCACATTTTACTTCTTAATGACAACCATGTATGTCGGATTTTTAAAATTCAATACACATTAGTGGTAAACTTTCATTTAACTGAAAAATCAGTTTGCTTGATTACCACTTAGTGGTTTCACTATTCATCAAAAATTGAAGTTTTTCAGAAAATTACCAAAAATTCACCCTAAGCTATATTTGATATTCCGAATTCAAAAATGAAGTCTATTTTACAAAATTCAAATCATATAAGTCACATTAATTAATTTAATAATTAATTCCCGCTGCCAGAGCAAATAGCGTGTTTTTACAAAACAATAAGTATCAAAAGATTGACACCAGTTTAAGTCTAATTTCAAAGTGAAATTGATTCCAATGACCACCATTGGATAAAATGGTAAAAATATATTCTAATTTCACTTTAAAACAAATTCAAAAGATAATCTAATCATATAAATAAATTAGATCAAAAAGAGGTTTTGAATTAAAATGCAACATTTTACACTATTCATAAAAAAAATGAACTTTATCAGAAAGGTACCAAAAATTACACAAAGTAAAATTTGATGTCCCGATTCTTAATAAGAGTTTTATTTGGTCCAAAAGAATGTATAAGAGTGATCAAAACTATATTTACTGACAGTTCACCATTAAAAGGTGATAAGTGAACCTTTAGTGAAAATTAGAGTATAAAAGCCTAAAATTGAACTCTTTCCGTATTTTAAGCCTTTATCTTTTATTGGGTAAATGTAAAAACATCTAAAAACATATCTATTCATATTTTAGTTATTTCTATTCATTCCCGCCAGTACAACGGCTACTTGTTAACTAACATTTAAAATAATATTATTATATTACTAGTGTGCTACGTAAGTTTCAAAGAAACTCATCGTTGTGTATCAGGTACGCTATCGAACATAGAAACCCCTTTTAATTAAAATTCATATTTAATTCTCAAATATTAATAAATATGAAAATTATTTATTCTTTAATTACCTGGGATGTTACATCCTTCCCCCCTTTTGGGAATTGCGTCCTCGCAATTTTATTCACTTATCAAAATAAGTGGGGGTATTTAACCCTCATAGCATTTCAGATTCCCATGTTGCCTCTTCAATCACATGGTTTTTCCAAAAAAACCTTTTACCTGATGAATCACCTTATTCCGTAACACTTGCTCCTTATGGTCAAGAATCTGGACCGGTTGTTCCTCATAAGATAGGTTCTCTTCCAGCTGAACTACCTCTGGACTCAAAACATGAGATGGATCTGGCATATACTTTCTCAACATCGAAACGTGAAAAACATTGTGTACCTGAGATAAACTCGGAGGTAAAGCCACTCGGTATGCAACTGATCCAACTCTCTCTAGAACTTCGTATGGTCCAATGAACCTTGGACTCAACTTTCCTTTCTTACCAAATCTCATCACACTTTTCCAAGGAGAAACCTTGAGAAAAACATGATCACCTACCTCGAAAGATAGATCCTTCCTCCGGTTATCCGCATAACTCTTCTGCCTGCTCTGAGCTGTTCTCATGTGTTTCTGAATCAGCTGAACTTTTTCTGCCATCTCTTCTACCAATTCTGGTCCCATCAACTTTCTTTCACCCACTTCATCCCAGAAAGCTGGAGTTCGACACCGCTTCCCATATAATGCCTGAAATGGTGCCATCTGTATACTGGAATGAAAACTGTTATTATATGAAAACTCAACCAAAGAAAAATGCTGGTCCCAACTTCCCTGATAATCCATAGAACAAGCTCGTAGCATATCCTCCAATGTCTGAATTGTTCGTCCTGACTGTCCATCTGATTGAGGATGAAAAGCTGTACTAAAATTTAACTCAGTACCCAACGACTTCTGAAGGCCTTTCCAAAAGTTAGAAGTAAACCTGGGATCACGATCTGATACAATGGAGAGGGGAACTCCATGTAACCTGACTATCTCTTTAAGATACAAACGGGAAAGTTGATCAAGAGAGAAAGTATCTCGTATAGCAAGGAAATGAGCAGATTTGGTCAGGCGATCAACAATAACCCAGATTGCATTATTACCTCGAGATGTCTTCGGTAATCCAACAACAAAGTACATGGATATATTCTCCCATTTCCACTCTGGCACTGGTAAAGGCTGAAGCATCCCTTTCGGTAACTGCCGCTCAGCTTTAACCTGCTGACAAGTCAAACACTTCACAGTAAAATCAGCAATATCTCTTTTCATTCCATCCCACCAGTAATACTCCCGCAGATCTCTATACATCTTAGTACTGCCCGGATGAACTGAAAACGGAGAACTATGAGCTTCACATAACAACTCTCTCTTCAACTGTGAATCACAAGGCACACATAACCTCTTCACAAACCTCAAAACACAAACACAAACTTATCCAAGAACTCATGGAAAATTTTATTCATAAGGTCCATGAATATAGTAGGTGCATTGGTTAACCCAAAAGGCATAACTACAAATTCATAATGGCCATATCTAGTATGGAACGCAGTCTTCGGAACGTCTGCTTCTTTTACTTTCAACTGATGGTACCCTGACCTCTAGTCAATCTTCGAAAAATTCTGAGCTCCCTGGAGCTGATACCACTTCATTCGATGGCCCAACATCTGCTGAAGTAGTTGCAAAGGATTTCACCACCCCTTTCTTCTTGTAGTCTAACTGCTTCCCATCACTCAAGCTCCTTGTCGGACACTCGTTTGCATAGTGACCCATCTCATTGCACTTATAACATTTCACTAACTGTAAATCAAATTTATTCTTACCTTCACCTTGATCCTTTTCAGTGCAATCACGAGCCTTATGTCCCATCTTACCACATCGGTAGCACTTCCCAGAATTCAAAAGACATTCCCCAGCATGACTTTTGCCACATTTATCACAAACTGGAAACTTAGTTTTCTTACCATCAGACTTTTTTGAAGAATTCTTACCTTTCTCCTGCCACCTCGGTCTCTTCTTCTGCTGGTTGTTATAGAAAACTTGGTCATCGGCAAACTCCATTTCCACCTTCTCAGCACATCGAACAAGCTTTTCATAACTTTTAAACTCACGAGAAGCTAATGCCCTTCGATATTTTGGCTTTAATCCTGAGTAAAAACGATTGATTTTACTATCAAGGTCTCGGATAAAATTTGGAGCATACCTTGCCAATCGAGTGAACCTTTCTTCATAGACAGCCACTGAGTCTTCCTCTTGCCTCAATTCCAAGAATTGCTTTTCCATCCTAAGTCGAACAGCCTTAGGAAAATACTTCTCAAGAAACATACCTTTGAATTCATCCCAGTCAAGAGCATCAATCTCATCGGCATCCGTGATATTTTTAACCATAGACCACCACTGATCTGCTTCACCCTCCAGACGGTAAATAGCAAGACTAACCTTTTGATTGTCTGAACAGCCCATGACAACAAAAATCTTCTCCAGTGCTTTAATCCACCCTTCAGATGGCATAGGGTCAGATGATCCTCTGAATGATGGGGGATGTTGCCTCATGAAATGTTCCACCATTGACATGTTCCTATGCGGTTGATCTGGCTGATCTCGTGCATGGATACCACCACCATTTATAGCCTGAGTCAACTGTGCCATCACTGCAACAAACTGTTCAGTTCCGATTCCAACCATCTCAGGTTGCTGATTTGGAAGGTTGTCTTCCTCCTGATGTCGTCCCAACATAGCTGCTTTGTTTCCCCTACGGAAAACCATTCTGAACATGGAAATATCTTATGCGAAGCAACATGGTAATCCGTAAATGCTATATCATTTCAATCATATTATAATTTAACACTTTTCTAACTCCTAAAGTTGTCTAAACCGACCTTTGATACCAACTATAAGGCCCCAGCCTTAAACCTTACTTAATCTTGAGTTATTACAAGATTACACGTTGAGGATCTTTTCAGGTTTAGAGTTTTAGAGAATTAGATCATAAGACTTGCATTACATTCCACATATAAACAAAGTGGTTACATAAAGATAGTATTCTTCATTCCCATCAATGGAATCACATTTAAAATAAAACATGGATTATTTCTTGACACATCCTTGACTCTATCATCTTATCATGTACCTTTCCCTTGACCTGTGAAAAACATTTCAAAAACTTGGGATGAGCATAAAAACTCAGTATGGGTTATAAAAACATGGAAAGGAAACATGAGTTCATATATAAATAAGAATGAAATCATACTTTACCCATAAAACATAGGCACTTTAACATACCTCATAAAAACATGAATAAATCATATAAATCATAATACGTAAAGGTAACTTGAGGCATTCATAACATTCTTACGTAGGGAGTAACCCTCTTGGTTACGTTTGGAATACCCATCACAGTATATTCCCTAAAATCTCTTCGGAGAAACCTTAACGTTTCACTCCTTCGCGTTACCCAATGAATTGGAGAGCTATAACGGGCTCACCCGCCCTTAGTTTATCACGGAACCACCCGTCTTCATAATAATGCCCAAGAACCATAACATAATCATATCACATAAAACATGCATAAAGGAAACATAAAATTTCCACATTTCAATCACGAGATATCAATACAACACATTGATATAAAAACATTATGAAAACCATTTTCAATACCAAAGTAAAACATGGTATTTATTTTTCTTTTAAAAAGAAGGAATGGCTTGTAGAGGAAGCCGAAACTCAAATAACGGTTTCGACGGCGGAGAAGTCGTTGTCGCCGCATACGTACGACAAAAACATTCCCTTTTGTCATTTAGTAAACGCTTCGTATAAAAAAGATTCCTTTTGAATAAACTTAAATGTCAAAGGGGTTTATACACCGTATAAAAGAAAGTTGTGTATAAAATAAAATATGTCTCAACGAAAGGAGATTGAGACGAAGTCCCATACAAAGATAATTTTTAAAATAAAATAGATACATTATGTGTATTCACTATAAGTACACATAAATAAAGTACAAATACAAGATACGACATAATAATATAATGACATAATTTGAAAGTAGGAGATTAACCCAAAGAATGGAAATTGGGTTAAGAAGTTCCCATACCTCGTATCTGACTTGACCCGACCGTTCTTTAATCTCCTTAAAAAGTGTAACTTCTTTTGGTTTGAGCCTAAAGGCTTCCTTTGAAAGGATTCTGCCCAAAGGGAATCCTCTAGGATGAGGAGAGGGATGTGGAGAGAGCAAATGGGCAGGGGTTGGCCGAGCCAAAGGCTTGAGAGGTGTGTGAAATGAGGTAGAGGTGGGGGCCTTTTATAAGGGGAGAGGAGGGGCACTTTTGGAAAGTAAAGAAACATTACATTATTTGAAAATGTGTTTCGGTTTTAAAAGGTCCCACATTGATGGAATTCGTGGATAAGGTGATAAGGCATCGAAATCCATTCATCCAATTGGTTTTGGACATGTGTAGTTCATAGATTTTATTTTATCTTTCCATTTTATTTAAATCGCCAAATAATGATGTCATCGCTGCATCATTATTATGTCATAAATACATTAATTTATTTAATGTCTAAAAATTATAAAAAAAATACTATGATATAGGAAATCTTTTTATCTTTCCAATGACTATTTACAATCTAAATTTGGACTTGTTTAACCCCACTTAAAAATTGTTTTAGTAAAACAATTTATGTTAGTGTCATTTTCACTTTAACATTAAATAAAAAGTAATTTATGTTATTTCCCAACAAAAGTGGATCCATGGGGTCCCCAAGTTAGGCCATGGCTTGTATTGGTCGGCCATGACACAACCAATGGGGTTGGGACATGTGTCTAGGTCATTTCATATTATTAAAGTATTAATTATACCTTAAACTACACTAATTACCACTAATTGCGATTAAAAACTTAATAAGTTACTATTCACCAAAAAATTATTATAATCTCATTGAACCACATTTTACTTCTTAATGACAACCATGTATGTCGGATTTTCAAAATTCAATACACATTAGTGGTAAACTTTCATTTAACTGAAAAATCAGTTTGCTTGATTACCACTTAGTGGTTTCACTATTCATCAAAAATTGAAGTTTTTCAGAAAATTACCAAAAATTCACCCTAAGCTATATTTGATATTCCGAATTCAAAAATGAAGTCTATTTTACAAAATTCAAATCATATAAGTCACATTAATTAATTTAATAATTAATTCCCGCTGCCAGAGCAAATAGCGTGTTTTTACAAAACAATAAGTATCAAAAGATTGACACCAGTTTAAGTCTAATTTCAAAGTGAAATTGATTCCAATGACCACCATTGGATAAAATGGTAAAAATATATTCTAATTTCACTTTAAAACAAATTCAAAAGATAATCTAATCATATAAATAAATTAGATCAAAAAGAGGTTTTGAATTAAAATGCAACATTTTACACTATTCATAAAAAAAATGAACTTTATCAGAAAGGTACCAAAAATTACACAAAGTAAAATTTGATGTCCCGATTCTTAATAAGAGTTTTATTTGGTCCAAAAGAATGTATAAGAGTGATCAAAACTATATTTAATGACAGTTCACCATTAAAAGGTGATAAGTGAACCTTTAGTGAAAATTAGAGTATAAAAGCCTAAAATTGAACTCTTTCCGTATTTTAAGCCTTTATCTTTTATTGGGTAAATGTAAAAACATCTAAAAACATATCTATTCATATTTTAGTTATTTCTATTCATTCCCGCCAGTACAACGGCTACTTGTTAACTAACATTTAAAATAATATTATTATATTACTAGTGTGCTACGTAAGTTTCAAAGAAACTCATCGTTGCGTATCAGGTACGCTATCGAACATAGCAACCCCTTTTAATTAAAATTAATATTTAATTCTCAAATATTAATAAATATGAAAATTATTTATTCTTTAATTACCTGGGATGTTACATTTTTTCCCATTTTCATCACACATTCATCACTAGTGATTCATTTTTTCAATAGTTTTAAAAATACCTTGTAATCAATTATTATACAACCATTATACATCAAAATGTCTATATTCAGTGAATATGGTGCATTCATAGAAATGTTATTTAATAATTAAAGCAATAAAAATGAATCTGGACCAGATCAAGGGTGTTTGGTTGTGAGCTTTGAACATACAATGAAGGCATGTCTGAGGATGGTGATTTCTGATGAATCAAAAGATAGAATCTGACCATCGTTGAGGTAAAGGTAGGTTAGACAATAAATCCAACATTTATTGTCCTGGTTCGAAGTGGTGATGATAGAATTAGGATATCATGTCATGGGTCACATGATTCACAAAAAAAACATTGTTATATTGAACGGGGTATGCGGGCTACATCCCATGCACAACCAGGCTTTGATGATTGAGGGTGGAGGATTGGGGATAGATCACCAGTCAACATATGGTCTGAACCATGGCTGATTGATACAGAAGGTATGCGGGCTACATCCCACGCACAACCAGGCTTTGAAGACTCCACTATCAGAAGCCTCCTTTCAGACCAAGGAATGGGGTTCTGTGTGGATAATATTTTGGAATGGTTTAATGAAAGAGACCAAATAATTATCCTAAGAACCCCCTAGGTCCCTGACGTAGGCCCTGACCATCTCTTCTGGTGCAATGACATATCGGGAGAATACACGGTGACATCCGGATACAGGCTTGCTCTTGAAAACCACCCAACCGACCGGAATGAGGGACCATGGAAATTGCTTTGGAATCTCAACGTCCCCCTAAAAATATGACATTTTGGTGGCTGGTCTGCACAGGTACCCTCCCAACAATGAGCCTTCTCGTGTACCGACATATGTCCAATGCCGCTTACTGCCCATTTTTTCCGAACATCCAAGATACCCCTTGCATGCCATCATTCACTGCCCGGAAGCTAAGGAAATCTGGAATAAGTGGGGCCCAACCCCGGATGCATCGCTGGATACGGCTTCTGACCTCCCCACTCTCCTGGTACGATGGTTCTCCTCTCTCTCAGTGGCTAAGGCAGGGTCATTCTGCACCCTGGCCTGGATCATCTGGGTATGACATAACGATGTCGTCTTTCACCACAGGCATAAACCTCCTAAATTCAGGATTTAACGGGCCACCTCATGGATCAAGTGATGGAATAACAACAATGGAAAAAAATGCCTGATGCTCCCCCTCCTATCCCCCTTAGTGGAAACCCCCTATGGAAGGGGTTCTTATGATCAACATGGACATGTCTCTCCCAAAGGATGGACTTGTCACCCTCAGTCTCCTAGCCTGAAATCATCTGGGGAAAATCATTGCAGCAAAGTAAGAATCACATCTGGCCTTTTGGGAACCTGCTGCTGCAGAGGCTAATTCCATCCTGGGAGCTTTGATGCTGGCTTTGGAACGTGGGTGGGTGGATATTTGCATTGAATTTGACTACCTCATCGTGATCGATGCCATTAACAACAATAATGACGGACTCTAGTCGTTTGGCCTCCTTATTAAGAGAATTCTCTTGCTCTGCAAATGATTTTCATTCTTCACCTTCTCCTTTACCAAAATAGAATGCAACAATGCGGCCCACCAGTGGGCAACATCAGGCCCCTTTGAGGACAACCAGCTTTGGATGGATTATTTTCCTTCGTGGCTTTGCATTTGTACGTCTGCTGATTTTCTTCATTAATGATATCGGTTTATCTCAAATATATATATATATATATATATATATATATATATATGTGAGGATAGTTTCTTTGTTAGGCCCTGGGTATAGTGCTTAGGATTCCTAAGATAAGGACATGTAAAATTCCATGTTACATATGTTATATGCCATGTGACTCAACCTATATACTCTCTATGTACCCTTAGGTACATCGACATGGTGAGAGTAAATGGGAGAAGTCATGTACTCAGACCATACTAGATAACATGGATGAGTTGGGTACTTGAATATGATAAAGAACAATGGAAATGAATTTGGTACCAAGACACTTCCATATACACATGGGAGTGTCCTGTAGTACATGGTCTTGTGTTGGAGCCCATATAAAGTACTGGGACCAAAAAGACACATCCAGTATTATAGTACATGTTGTGTAAATTTCTTGGAAGGAATGACTCCCTTTTCCACATTTTCATAAACTAGTTTCCTTAGGGTGTGTTCCCTCTAACAATCATTGTGTGGGTATGGTTTTACATTACATCATGGATAATGGATTGTGATACACTCTATGTATTTCATCACATATATAGTTCTAATTGTCAACCCAGGCCCAATTGTGGATCCTCTATCATCTTTTACACTTGGTGGTGTTCTCATAGTAGGTGTGACTAACATTACCTAAGCATCAATACCCTACATAGATGGTTAATTTATGTTGGGATTTTGGTATACACCATGGCCCTTTTTGTGGAACCAAATTTTTATCGATTCCTTTTGAAATCTATTTTAAACATACATATGTTAAAACCTAATGAGAAAATAGCTCAGATCGGTTATCAACAGTTCTATCAAGAACACAGAGTAATTTCATCTAGGCGAGTGTGGTTATGAACTATCGAGAAGAATTATAGGCTGGAAATTCTATTGTGATCTCACCTTGATAAATTTTGTATACATTTCATATACTTAAATGTATTTTTCATGTATCATATTCAAATTGAAATATACATGTGATGATATGAATATTATCTTGACACATTATGTGTAGTGATCTTGGGGTTTTCGGTAGGGTATTATCATACCCAAATCTGACTGATATCTTCCCAGACATATCATATATTATATAGAAGACTGACCATTCAATAAGGTTATTAGTGTTTTAGGAACATACAAATCCTAGACATGGAAAGACATACAATGGTTTGTTCTTGGTGTCACATTTAACTATATCCCCCTTTTAATCAGGTTATACATACATTGTAATTTTTTGTGGTCATATATTTCACCATTTTTAATTATTGTATTGTTACCATATAATGATTTTGTTAATTATATGTAAAAATAATTTTTTGTATGGTTATATTATACATTTGATTAATGAATGGGTTTATATTTGTGTGTGTAAACATATGTACCTTTGTCTAAGGGCTTTGATGTGAGTATTGAGCCAACTCTATCCTAGTGGTGATCTCCTGTCATACTTGTGGTGGGATCGGGTTCATGAAGGCTCAAAGTTCAACTACAAAGACATGAACTAGTGGGTTGGGTTGTGAAAACATTTATTCGTGTTCCTTTTTTAAATTCCCATCCTGTGAATTATGCTAAAATCACATCATGTGTATGTTAAAATTATATTCTTATTAATGAGAAACCAAAATATAAATCAATTTAGAGACATATGAAACATATATAATCCATTTAACCATTATAACATTGGAATACCTTGTAAAACCATGCCTAAATGTGAGAAAGGACCCTGACTCATAGATTCCTTATAAAACAATTAAATTCTAATATAATATCCTTATATTTGATAGTGTGCCTGAAACATGACACCAAGAGCGTAATGGGATATAATACCATGATAAATTAAAATATATTTACTATTTTCAATATATTTTATATATTATATATTTTAAAATTCACACAAAACATAGTTGGCATGTGTTACACAAAATATATTATTTCTTCAAAAGCTTACCTTACACGTAGGACTAGGTTTCAACCGAATAATAAAATATTTTCATAATCTTATTACATAATATAATAAAAATAACATATAAATTAAATTAGTGGATATGAATATAACTAAATATCTTAAGAAAATTAATTTTTTTCAAAAATATAAAATCTATTTATAGTTTCAAAATTAATTAGAAATGAATATAATAACTGATTTAATATAAGGGAAAATATTTTTTTATGCTCACACTTGGATTTTGACATAATAAATTAGATATATTACAATTAGTAAATTATATTGATGATAATTATATATAAACTATAATCATTAAAATATTTTTTATAATAATCCATTATATTTTATGTATATAAGATAAGAATACAGTTAATATTACACACTGAAACCTATATTTTTATTAAGGCACTTGAACCACATTTTAATGGAGAACCCAATTTAAATAAAATTTTTGAAAATTTTATTAATTTAAAATATAAATATTAACATCATCTTTTAAATAGTGACAAAAAATTTTGGTTATAGTAAATTATTTGTATTTTTCAGTAAAGTCTCAATTTTGGATGAATAATGAAAAATACAGAATTTAAACTCAAAACATCTATTTTATCTAATTTATTAAAAGGTTAAATTATATTTCTCATTGATTTTAATGATAAATTCAATTGAATTTTATAAATTAATTTTATTTTGGTCATTTTAATCAAATTATTTTTGAAATTTAATATAAAAACATAGTAATGTTTACGATGTTTTTACTCTAAAACCCTGTATTGTCGTCCCGACTACGAGAATAATTTTAATTTAATTTATTCCACTTATGTGATTGTATTTTCTAAAAATTTATTCGATATTTGGAATCATAATAATTTATAATGTCTAGTAAGGTCAAAATAGAATCTGACCTAACACATTAGTGAAGTTAATCAAAATTAATTACAATGATTAAGGTTAAGGGACTTAACCATATCATTAATTCCTGAAACAACCTATAAACATGTACAAGAGCCATTGGATGGACCTATTTAGAACATATACTCCATTTTATTGAATTTTAATCAGTATTTATCCACATTAAATAAACAAAACGTGTGAGGGGTTCCTTTCTCTTAAAATATTATAAGTGTGTCACTCCTCCTCCATTATAAATGTCCTCATTTCCCTCCACTTACTCACAACACTAAAAAAAATTATTTTCGGCCAAACACTACCCTATTCACTCCCCAATATCCTTACCTTCATCCCTGAGTCCTAATTTTGGGATGAATGCAGTCCAATGAATACTTTTCAAACAAACCAAACAAAGTTACCCGATTAAGAGGTGACGTCTTTCCTAAAGCTCTTTAATATTATTTCCATCATCCAGTCCTTCAATTATCCTTATTCCATGATATTATAACAACACCAATATACTAAATATACTATTATATTTTTATCGTAATGTTTCTACTTTCACTTATGCACACATCCGTCTAATGGGTAAAAACAATATTGTTTATGTGTACGGTAGAATACAGCCTCACTAAACGATGATTGTTCTATTTTTTTCCACCTCTTCTAGTGGCCATTATGATGGAAGATATATTTATATATGAAATATATAACTATTTATTGTGATTTTAATCTTATGTTATTATTTTACAACACATATCCTAATACTTTCTAATTTTTATAAAAATGATAACATCGTTTGTGGAAGTGCGGACTACAGCCACCTCAAAATGATGTGATTCATTCATACAATACATGGAACATATTGTGGATAATTTTAATAAACCAATGGAACATATATTAGGTATATATGATACTGGAATTATTATATACATATTTTCCATTTCCTCTTCATTGTTTTAACGTGACAATGAAATAAAAGTAGCATTCATCTGGGCATACATACTACTATCTCCATGAATACTGCATTTCATGTATTATATCCAAAACATTGTATATTATTTTAGACAAATACATACATTATATATATGATATTAACATATTGTTTTGGATTATTTTGATAAATAAAGCATGAGAAATTAAAAAAATAACAACAAATTACTTATTAAAATATACTCAACAAACTAGGAAATTATCCCCCGATATTGTTAAATTTCTGAATGTTTGTTAGCAAACAGATAATGAGAATTTATAATAAATTAATTTATGGTATTATAAACAAGATTATGGTAATTTTAAAAGTTATTAACATATTATGAACTCTTATACATGAGGATAATGACCACACCAAAAATGGAATTTTAAGGTATGGGATTCTTGTCACATTTATCTTTTCGTGAGGCATAATTTATTTTTGTGAAGATAATTTGTTATATATTTCATACATACTACCACATTGATATATAATATAACGAATTATATTATCTTCATGTTATCTAAATTTTTTATTTAATTATTATTACATTTCGGTGTCTATGGGATTTCATCTCAATTTACTTTCCATTGTAAATTGTTTTGCTATGCACCAATTCACATTATTTGGTGTATATACTGCTAATATGACATTTATATCATAAATACCAATTATTTAGTTGTGTTCAATTTTTTCATTGACTTAATTCTTTGAGGGATCTCAGGATTCAAAAGTTACTGAAGTTGTAAGGGAATCTTGGCTCACATAATATGTTTTTGTTGTTAACCTAATTTCTTATATATGGTGGAAATACTGCCTCATTGACATAATATCATGAATTATATTATTTTTATGGTATGTAAATTTTTTTTATTCTTAATTTTTGGTTTTTCAATTCATTTGATACAACATTTGTAAGGGATTATTGTCTCAGTTTACATTCCATTGGGACTTAATTATTGTTATGCACCTAGTCTCTTTTATATAGTGTATGTACTGTAACTTTACAAGATATATCATGAATCTCTTCTCTCTCGTGATATTATAATAGGCCGTAAATATTATAGCTTCACGTGGTTTATTTTTTAATATTTTTAAATATGTTATGGGATAGTTTTTTATACCTAATGATTATTTTTCTCAAAATATAACACAAATAATCTTTCCCTGGTATTCCCATTTGACAAATTTAAATAACCATTTTTCAGAAAATAATTTTATTTTCCTCTGGATATTAATGGCTATTTTCCTAAATTTTTTCAATTTTCCCACTCTTTGGTACACAAAATGCGATAAAAATACTTTTCAGAAAACCCAAATCTATTTATAATTTTTATCAGGGAACGTATTTTCTCAAAAAAACCTATGTCTTGTTAAAATTTTGCCCAAAATAATTTCTTAAATAAATTTATATGATTTTTTTACCTGTGTATTCAAAGGAATATTCTTTCCTCCTTCCCGATAAGTTAATTTTCAAACACTTTTTAACATGAAAAATAAATATTCTTTTACTGTGTATGGATTTATCATCATAATTTCATTGTAGATTCCATTTCATGTTTAAAATGACACTTTTCAAAAGATATTTTTATGGTAATTCTATTCATTAGTAGAAACCGACCTTTATTTTAATCCACATGGGGTATTTTGTATTGATACCATCCATAATCTTCCACTATATTCATTAATACACATTTAGCCAATGATCGTATTCACATTAAATGACTAGATTCATTTGTTAGTCCTATTAAAATATTAAATCTATTATGATAACAAAACATTGAATTTACACTAATTATCCATTATATTTTTAACATATATTAGTATCTGTTAAACTGAATATGAATTTACATATGGTTTTTTTTGATAGTTTTTTAACTATTTGGATAAATATATATAAATCTGTATCACTTACTCCATAAGAATATTTTCTAAGGAATATTTTCAATTAAACTATTATATATATGAAGAATTGTTTTCACATGTAATACATGGTTTGTTGATTGTTTAATGAATTCCACTCAATGAATTGGTAGTCTCGTGAGATGAAATAGTTGGCTAGCTGCCTTAGATGGGTTTTTACGTGATATGATAAACTATCTTTTGAAATGTCTTGGCCATAGTGGTTCCATATACCTATGAAACATGGCATAATATTATAAGGCATCATTCCATAAATGATACATAATCATGATTTATATCAAAAAGTCACATTGAGGATCTTTTTATGTTTATATTTCTAGAGAATTCATCAATAACTATTAAATAACAACTAAAATTTATAAAAAGTAGATAAAACTAAAACAGAGTATATTTCATCCACAATATAAGAAATTTAAAAGTAAACTAATTTTATTTTATAGATAAAAATATTCATAACATTCATCTTTTTCTATTCCTTATTCTTACCCATCCTTATACCCTATGATAGTCATTTCAAAAACTTGGGATGAGAATAAATATCTTGGTAATGGAATCAAAATATATAAATAAAATGTTAATCCATGAATACATACAAAATTGTAAAATCATAAATTTCACACTTAATACATAAGCTCAATAACATACCTTATAAAATAAGATGATTTCCTGAAAACTCATTGAAATCATAAACATACAGGTAACTATTGGCATCTATAATATACGTACATTTTATCTTTCATAGCTACATTGGGAGTAACCTTCATGTTTACGTTTGGAATAATCATTAGAGTATATTCCCTGAATCTCTTAAGAGAAACATTATCATTTACCTTTTCCATTCAACCATGGGAATTGGAGAGTTATCTTTAGTTCACTATCCCTCAATTTATCACAAAATCACCCTTATACATAAAAAATGACCAAAAACCATTACATAACATAGAAATCCATCATAAAGTAAAAATTAAAATTCTACATTTTAATAGAAAGATATATCTTCAAGATATCAACATAATCATCCATTTCTCAAAAAAATCAATAAAAATATATTAATTTTTATATATTATTTATTTTTCATTTAAAAACATAACGACTTGTAAGGGATGTCAGATATCAAATAACAATTAAGGAGGAAAAAAAGACATTTTCATCATGTACATTAAAAAAATTACTTTTTTGATTTTTTAAAACCCTTCATAGAAAAATATTCCTCCACAAAACTAATTAATCGAAGTAAAATTCAAAGGTTTTAATTATATAACTTATATAATATTGTTGTGAATAAATTAATATATGTATCAATAAAAAAAGATTAAGATTAAGTACCTTACCTTGAGTTTGACTTGTCTCACCAGTTCTTTAATTTATTGAATAATAAACATATGTTAATTTATACATTCCTCATAATAATTTTCAATTTTATTATTGATTTTATATCAGGTATTAACACAATTTATTTAGTAGTCAATTATATGAGTTCATATTGAATGTTTTGTCGATGGTTGGTACTTGAGTCAAAAATGAACTTTCTGTGATTACAAACCATCTATATTGTCTTCAGTCCATCATCTATATAATTATATTCGTGATTTATATAGAATATAACTATCATATATATAGGTATTTATAATAATCCATAATATTCATAGAAGGGAAATGAAATTCACCGTTCATTGAGACAAGAGGCCATACGTACACATTAATGTTGCTTTTATTTCTTTTTCATATTAAAATAATGAAAGTAAATTATAGCTTTTTTTATTATAAATCCAATATAATATCTATGTTATATATGTTAAATATATTTATTGAGTCTATCCTTCTTACATACCATGTATAGCATGAATGAGTCAGATAGCTTTGAGGGGGTGGTAGTCCACCCATCCCCAAATGAAATTATCATATTTATACAACATGTAAATCATAAAGGTATGTTATAAATGAAAAAAACAAAATCATAGAGATAATATAAATGTAATATATATAAAATATAAATACATTTACATCATATTTTCCACTGTGAGAGGTGGTAGGGGAAAATTGAACAATCATCATTTCGTGAGGCAGTAGTTCGTCGTACACATAAATAGTTTATTTATTACCCATTTAATGGAGGTGTGTGTTATTTTATGATAAATACTTCTCATAAAAATATCCTAGTATATTTAGGATACTTATTTTGTTATGTAATCATGGAATAATAAGATCATAGGATGTAGTGATGGAAAATAAATAAATGGATCTTGAGAGAAGCCATTACCTCTGAATTGGGTAACTCATTTTCATTTGAGAGAAAAGGCATCATTAACATGTCTTATTCCAAAGGAAATAATTATTAGATGAATGGAGTGATGTTTGGAGTTAATATTATAGGATTCTGGATGAGCTAAAGGTCTTGAGATACGTGAGGAAGTGAGTAGATGTGGGTTCCCTTTATAAGAGGAAGGATGGGCACTTTAGTAACATCTTGAAATATTATTTTATAATAAACTGATTTTTTAATTATAATAGCTCAAAACTGATATATTTTTAGGATAATATAAGTATGGATATAAATTATCACAAACAAAGGGTTTAATTCATGATTATGTTACAAAATTAGCTATATCTTTTGGCTTTAATCCTTAGTTAAATAAATTAACTCTCACCAAGTCTTCTTGTATTTTTTCACTATTTGGTTAATATATTTACTATAAAATTCAAATAGACATCAAGAGGACAATTTATGAGATTTTTAATATTATATAAGTCTATGGGTTAAATGTTTTATTTTTATGACTATTATATCATTTAATAAAATAATTTTTAAAAAAGCTAATTTATGTCAATTTTTTCACTATTTTGCAATTGATTATTGTTAAATTCATGAAAACATGATTCATTCGAATGAACTACATTAACTCAAATATAAAACAACATAATTATCCATAAAAATAGTGTATTGAATTAAAAATTAAAAATTTCATTAATTTTAATATTTATAATATCAATTATTTTAATCATTCATTAATAAGGTAATCATTGCACCATCATTGTGTCATAAATAAATATATTTATATAACCTTTAAAAATTAAACATAAAACAAAATGATGATTAAAGTAATTTTATCTTTATAAATATTATATATAATCATATTGATAAATTTTATAACTCTATATTTTAATTTATTTATTATGAAGATACATATTTATATTATATTTCTCGAAACATTAAATTAAATGTTATTAAATGTAATTATCACACCCATGTGGCTCCTAAAGGCCAAATGTTATTCGTAAGGATTTATTTGGTCTCTCATAACTCATAAAAAGGGATTATAACATGTTTTATGGTATTTTTAAATGATTATTATATTATTTTTACCTTTAAGTACCTTAGTTACGTTTAATCATGTAAATAAAATTATAAAGTTAATATTCATCCAAAATTATTTTGATCATATTAAACGACAATTTTTACCCTAATTACGACCATGTCTGTTATTTTTTGAAAACTAAATTAACATAAGTGGTATAATTATGATTAACAATAATCATGTGGTCTGATCGGAAAACAGGTTCATAAGAAATATAAACAATCAAATGATTGACATATGTTTATATTCAATTTAAATGATAAATTACTTACAATGATAAAAATTTGAGTAAATGAAAAAAAATAGTTTAATTAATCATTAAAAACAATTAAAATACCAACAAAACTATATAAATGAATTCGATGAAAAATAAGTTTTGAATTAAAATTGTGTATTTTTCACTATTCATTAAAAATGAATTTTATCATAAAAATACCAAAAATTTAACCACAGTAAATTTTTTTATCAGAATTCCAAAGAAGAAGTTTATTTTGAAAAAAAAACATATAAAATTGAAAAAAAACAAAATTTAAAATTAGTTTACCACCAAAAGGAGATAAAACTACATTTTAAAAATATTATCCTATTTTATGCTTAAAATTTGATTTATTCCAATTTTAAGCCCCTTGAGGTTATCAGTTGAATTTAAAAACATTTAAAAAATATTAGTAATAATAATATAGTTAGCTAAGTTCATTGAATATAGTTAAATTTCTTGGCATTATATACCACTTCAATTAATAATATTAATATCATATTATTTTTTGGTATAACTCAGTCTTTTGTGCAACATATGATTTTGGAGAAACCCATTATTGTGTGTTGAGTACACTATCCCAAATAGAGTCCATATAATATAAATTAAATAACTACATTATAATTATTAATATATTTCAAAATGACTTATTCTATAACAACCTGGGATGTTACATTCTTCCCCCTTTTGAAAATTGCAACCTCGCAATTTTAATTCGGGGTCCATAACTAAGCTATGAGTTTTCAAAATACATTTATTGAAATAACACATTTGAAAAAGAGTAAATAAAACTTATACATTAAAATATATAAATCGAAGTACATAGGAAACTAGAGATAATAAATTCTAGTGTTCCATTTAATAAAACATGGATATGGAATATAAAACTAACAATCATGTTTTAATAGAGATTAATGGAAAACATTATGAGGAAAAAGTTGACAGTCACAAAATTTTCAATTTTTCAAGGGTTAAATGTTCTTTAATTTTGTTGTATGAAAATAAAACAAATAATATTTTTGTTATAGTATTTTTTATATAAGGTCAAGTAATTATTTTTTGACGTAGAATAACGAACATAAGGAAATATATTTACCTGACAAGTAGAGTTTATCCCCTTAATCAAATTCCACTAAAAACTCAAATTTTTCCCCAAATTATGAGTATTTAAGAATAATTTTTCATACCTAAATCCCATAATGAGAATTTATAGATTCAAATAATCCACGAAAGAGTAAGTATCAATTTATCCTATCATTAATCACTTACCAAAACCAAAATTATTAGTACTTGAGAAGTAAATTATCAAAAGGGTAATCCTTTATAAGAAGAAAGACAACTTTTATTCTCTAAGATTGAACTATGTCACCCAATGTTCAATAATTACTATTAAATATATTACTATCCTTAAAATTCCTAAAAATAATCCAATCTTATATTGAAAACCAAAATTCCGAAGGATTTGATCATATAGTGTTCCAAGATAAATTTTGACATTTATCTCCAAATAACATCAACTGGTCTTAAATTCTCATAACTAAAATTTGTTTACAAATTCCCATATTCTATAATATATGTTAATCATTTCTATAAATAACACAAATTTTCACACATCCATTATTAAATCATTGATTTTTTTCATATATAATTCAAAATTTATTCCTTAAATCAAATAACATAGTATTCTTTTTATGCTTATCATATAGGGTTCCCAAAATAGTGAACGTATTTCGAAATAATATTAATCACATAATCACCAAATAATTTTATATTCCCATGGTTATCTGTTTGATAAAATATATCTTCCCAAAATATAGAATGTCTTCCAAAATAAAATTTATCAGTTAATCTTCAAATAGTTTTTCTAATACTAAGGCTATCCATTTTATAAAAAATGTTACAAAAATGAATGTATTATTACTCCATCATCTTGAATAACTATAAGGAAAAAATAACACTAATAGGGGAGTTAACGTAGTATAGTGGTATGTGGTAAATCCTTGTCGCACATCAATTGTCGGTTTTATTCCTACAGCCCTATCTAACGTGAAGGGTTATCACCATTCCTCTGGGTTGTAATTTTTCTAAGACTATATAACAATTACAACATTTCCTAAATGAGATAAAATCGTCAAATTAACCATAACATATTTTAATCTCAGGTCTATCTCATGCCTTTCATTTTGCATCCCAAAATCAAAAAATGTGTAATTAACTAAAATTCGAGGATCATATAAACTCTAAATGTTAATTAAAATTACATCCACAAAATAAATTATAAATCTTCCTAATTTAAAATTTTTACATAACAAACATAAGGGTTAAACATACTAGAATTATTACAAAGTAATCCCATAATTATTACATTAAAATATATCATTATCCATATATCCAACATAACTCTTGAATTACTAAAATGTAGAAATCTTAATCATTGAGAATTCTTCATGATCCTTAAACCATATTTTTTCATCTTATTTATTAATACTTATTTACTAGAAATAGAAACATGAATCATGTCATAAGATTCAATATTTTTAAGAAATAGACAAGAAAATAATCCATACCCTTCATGGGAAATTTTCAGTTTCCTCATCTTTAATTGGAATGGAATTAGGTATTTCTAGACATATATTTTTACAGTCCTTTAAATATCATTCATGAACCTTCTTTTCTGAACGTCTATATGAATAATAACCATGTTCCCTTTCTTGGTGTCCATTGAATGCTTCCTTTTTTCCTTAGAAGGTTATTGCTTTATAACCATCATTTACACATCTATAACATATTCCCATCACAATAAATCATTTTACTTGGTGTTTATTTTCACATCCTTGACACATATATAATTGAATGCACTTACCCTTATGATTATTACCAAAACATCAACATGGATTTGTTTCTCTAATATATGATGCATCAAAAAAATCACCAAGGTTCAAGTGTTTAATCATTACTCCAGATAGTAGGTTTATATTATCCATGAAAGTTCTTATTGAAACTTCCATCTCATTCATTTCCTTATTCAGAGAATGATCACATTTTCCTTTACATCCATTATTACTTTGGTGCCTGATTCATCCATCCATTTACTAAAATAAAATATTTTAGTGTGATTATACTAGTAAAATCATCATATACTATCATATGAGGAAGATAAACACTACGATATACTTATCCATGTTATGTACAACTCATAAATATGAAAATTTTTATTACAATAACCATTATGGTTATATACAAGTTGTAGCTTATTCATAAATAACACCCTAAGATCGGGGGTTATATAAACCGACCTATGATACCAACTATAACGCCCCATTGTTTAAATGTTACATAATAATGAGTTATTATATATTTCAAATTTAACATTTTTTCATGTATATATTTTTAGAGAATTTGGCCATAAATATTACATAACAACTCAAATATATTCGAAGTGGATACAACCAATACAGTATCCATTTCTCCTACAATATCAATATTTTATAGGTAAACATGATTTATTTTCTTGATAAAAATAATTCTAAAATTCATATTGTTTTCATGATTCCTCTTACCTATCCTTATACCCTGTGAAAATCATTTCAAATACCTGGGATGGATAGAAAAACCTTAGTAAGGGATATAAAATTAGGAAAGAAAATGTTAATTAATGAATACATTCAAACCAATAAAATAATATTTTCACTACTAATAAATAAAATCCTTGAAGCCTTGGTTAAGGAGTCGTATCTTACATCTGATATACACTTGGTGATCGAAGAAACTACAGTTTCCCATTATGTGGCAGAGAAAAGTGTGGTTAACCCAAATCTGGGGGACATCTTCATCTACCTGAAATAAGATATGGGTTTCCCAAAAATATCACATATCCCTAGAACTAAAGAGTTTTAGTCACCTGGATTAGTGGAATTAGGGCTTGAGAATGTTTTTTTAGAAAATCTAGACTGTTTTTTAATGTGATACATTTGATGAGAAATGGAATGCCATTGTGTTTGAGCTGACTAGAAACGGGATACAGGAGGTGTCTTTGCAGTATAAGGCAGTTCAGATAAGACAAGGATCAGGGGTATTTGATGAGGTGAATGTTTTCAGTTCCTTAAACACATTCATTTCAAAATCAATATCCTATTCCATGGCTCTGTACGCTTGTATGAAGGCTGACCCTAAGGCAGGACTCAAATGAAAGATCTCCCCCAATTGGTATTTTATAGAGGGTGACTATCATGCACATGAAGAAAGGATTGAAGTGGAGGTAGCTCATGATGATAACCCCCCTATGAGACTGGAGTACCATAAATTGGATAGAAACTCTAACTTTGACTCACGACCAGTAGATTCCATGTATGTACACATTTTGGAGGATTATTTGAGTTACTACTCAAACTATAGAAGGAACAACATCATATACTCAGATGGATTTTCTAAAAAAAACTCGGAGGGTGCGAAGATGAATGCACTATTCTAATTTACATAGTCCATATGATATAATATCTTCAATCAAAGGTAATCTCTATATATCATGTCGGTATAACAACATAAAGAGAAATAATAAAGGCACTGACATGTATGTGGTATCGGGGACTCATAAAGAGTAAGAAGCTCAAATAGGTGACTCAACAGTCATTGATCTGGTGCATGAAGAAAATAATATTACTAGGTTATATATCCCCTTGAATAGAAATGAACCAGCGGAGTGTCATGATTGGGAGCATATTATAATTTTCAATGAAGAATCCTTTGAGCAAGAATTAGTGGCCAATGGAACACAGGAGGAGTCAGGCACCTTTGCAAAGAAGAACTCCATGTAGGAGTTTATCCAAACCTTGGACAAGGTGGATAACAATATTCCAGATCTCCTCAAAGATGATCCATATGCGAAGGCCAACATGATAAAATGAATTATTTACCTAGGTAAGGTGTCTAAAGAACTTAAACTATGATTTAATGAGTCATTGATTACTTATAAAGTTGGTTGACATTTTACTTTTGTACCAGGAAGGTTTCCAACGTTTTTTAATAAAGTTCTTTCATTAATAAATAAATATATTATGATGGTGGTGTTAAACCATGAATAAAGGGAAAGTAACATTTCCATATGACAATAAAAAGAAATCACTTCAAGATATTGACATAATCAATCCTTTCTCAGAATAATTTTCAATACAAAAATACATGAAACTGGTATATGGTATTTTTTTCTTTTAAAAGAAATACATCTTGTAGAGGAATCCAGATAAGGAATAACTGTTACGGTGGTGGAAAAGTCATTGTCGGTGAATAAGTTAAAACATTCCTTTTATCTTTTAGTAAATACTTTGTAGAAAAATAATACTTTTGAAAACCATTTAATACATGTAAATGTAAAAGGTATTTATTATATACCTTTTAAAATAAGGTTATCTATAAATCGAAATATTCCTCAGTGAAAGGAGATTGAGATGATGTCCCTCACCTTGGGTCCGACATGTCTTGTCCCTTCTTAAATTTCATGAATAATAAAATTTGGTTAATTTATACTTTCTTTAGAACCTTTTTCAATTTTATAATTCATATTATATCACTTATTAAATTTTTATAATTATTATTTAATTATTTGAGTCCATGTGAGACATTTTTTCAATGACTGAGACTTGAGTCAAAAAGGAACTTGTCAGGATTAATATTTTTCCATATCATCTTCAGTCAATTATATAAAGAATGGTATTAATGATTTAAAATATATAGAAGTATTATATAAATACTTATTTAGAATAATCCATAATATTTTGAGATGAAAAATGAAATTCATCGTTCATGGAGATGTTAGGATGTACGTACGCATTAACGCTATTTTCATTACGTTTCCATATTAAAAGAATGAGAACTACATGATACAAATGTATATTATAATTCTAGTATAAAATATATAAATGTTTTATATGTTACATAATTTAATTAAGACCATCCATTATACATTCCATATATAGCATGAAAGAGTCATATCACTTTGAGTGGCGGTAGTCCACACATCCTCAAATGAAATTATCGTACTTATAAAACATGAAAATTATAAATATATATTATAAATAAAAAATTTTGATTCATAAAGATATTAAAAATATAATATATCTCATATAAAAATGAAGTGCCACTATAATGTCCACTATGAGTGGTGGTAGGGGAAAATTGAACAATCATCATTTCTTGAGGAAGAAGTTTATCATAGACCGAAAAAATATGTCGGTTTCCCATTAAATGGATGTGTGTGTAATTGTAATTCAAATACATATCATAACAAAATCCTAGTGTATTTAGGATACTGGTTTTTTTACGTAATCATAGAATAATAATATCAGAGGGAGTTGAAAAAAATAAAGGAAATGATCTTGAGAGAAGATGTTGCCTATAATTGGGTAACTCATTTTAATTTGATCCAAATGGAATAATTTAGTTTACTTTCCCAAGGTAAGTTTTCTAGATGTAACAGAGGGATTTTGGGAGATTATTTAATATTTTTTTATGAGCCAATGGGAATGAGAGGTGTGAGGAGGATAGTAGCGGTGGTGGTCTTATTAAGATGGAGGGCATGGACTTTAGGAAAGTCTTGAAATATAATTTTATTATAAATTGATTTTAGAATTATAGTAGATCAAAAGTGATATATTTAGAGGATATGATAATTTGTGGTCAAAATACTCTCATAAAATAGGTTTTAGTCATTTTTATGTCACAAATATAACCATATCTTTTGGATTTAACCCTTAGTTAAATAAATTAACGCTTACCATATCTACTTGTGTTTTTACTCTATATGGCGGATATCATTACTATAAAATTCCAAGATACCCTCAAGTGGATCATAAAGGAAATTTGAAACTTTATATAAGTCATTTTTCCAAATCGTAGATTTTTAGAACTATTATATTATTTAATAAAATAGAAATTGTTTTTAAACTCATTTATGTCAATTTTGAAACTATTTAGCAATTGATTTTTTAAATTCATACCAACTTGATTGATTTAAAAAAACTACATTAAATAAAATATAACATGTCATAATTATCCAAAAAAAATTGATGGTGTAAAATTTTTCAGAATACATTTATTTTAATATTTATTATATAATTTATTTGGATCTTTCATTAATAATGTAATCAATCCATCATCACTGTGTCATAAATAAATATATTTATTTAATCTATAAAAAATATAAATAAAATACCACGATTTAGGAAATATTTTTAGATATATAATTAATATTTATTGTAAAATGGATCAATTTTCTTACTCTATATTAACATAGTTTTACTAAGAAGATATATGTTTATATAATATTTCCCATAACATTAAATTAAATGTTATTAACTATCATTATCAAACCCAAATGGCTCCCAAAGGTCCAAATTTCTATATAAGGATTTATTTAGTCACCCATAACTCATCCAATAGTATTAGGACAAGTATTAGAGTAGTTTTTTATTATTATTATATTAATTTACGTTTAATTACCCTATATTCCATTAATAATGGTCAATAAAATAATAAAGTTTCTATTCCCAAAAAATTATTTGATCCCATTAAACCACATTTCACCCGGATTAATACCTTCTATGTTATTTTTTGAAAATTAATTTCACAAAATTGGTAATATTAATATTAACACTGATCCTATTTCAGATCAAGAAAACAGGGTTTTAAGAAATAAATACCATCCAAAGATTGGAATATGTTTATATCCAATTTAAATTTAAAATTACTTAAAAATAACATAATTTAAATAAATTATAAATACATAATCTAATTAAACATTAAGACCAATTAAGATTCCAATCTAACAATGTAAATAAATTTGATGAAAAAGAAGATAAGAATTAAAATGCATTATTTTTTACTATTAATTAAAAAATGAATTTTAACAAAAAAAATTACCAAAAATTTTACCAAAATAATTTTTTATGTCCATAAAACAATGAAGAAGTTTATTTTGACAAATTTAACATATAAAATTTACAATGACTCGATTTAAAAAGGGTTCACCATCAAATGGATGTAAAACTACATTTTAAATATGTGAGGGTATTCTGTGCATAAAATTGGATTTTTCTCATTTTAAGACTCCAAATATTATCGGTTGAATGTAGAAACAATTAAAAAATATTTTTAATAATAATATAGGTAGTTATATTTATTCCTTCTAGTAAAATGGTTTGGCATCAGCTATAATTTAAATTAATAATATTTATATTTTATTATTTTTCGGTATAACTCAGTCTTTTGTACAATATAAGATTTTGTATAAACATGTTGTTGTATTTTGAGTACACTATCATATATAGCATCCCCATTGTGATGAATCTACTATCCCATTCATAAATATTAATAGATATGAAAATTTATTATTCTATAATTACCTTTGATGCTACCCCTATAATTAAGCATTTCATTCTTATTAGAATCAGTTATTATTCATCCATGTGATTTTTCATTGACATATATGTTGATGTATTTGAATTTTAGTTTATTGATTAATGTCATGTGTTTTAGTTTCTAACATTGACATATTAGTTATTCCTTATCCAGTTGTTTAAATGGGAAGTCTGTTTTGTTGTTTACCATTCCATTTTTATTGATTCATTATTTCTTCTACTATATTTACCCATACTATGAATATGAGATCAACCTTATTATGTTTCATTCCATATTATATGAAGAAGAGAACATTTAATAATCATTCAAGGATGGAGTTTATTTCACTTTATTTTTACCATTTATTATATAGTTATCCCAATGTATTATGGGTTTCATTTATGTAATCTGACATTTCTAGACTACTAAACAAATCATTCATTCAAGATTTGACTTCTTATAATAACGTTAATGTAATAAAATAATGTACCCGCTCTAGGCATCGGGGTTCGGGGTGTTACATTTGGAATCAAATGATAATAGCAACATCCTTGGAAACTAGATTTAGAGAACATAAATTATGGAGAAAAACCCTAAGATAGACATTGATGATTAATATATAGGAACATCCTCAAATTTTGGGAAGGTATATATTATGAGGGTGTTTCTAGAAATACACCCATGTTAGGATTCTATAATTTTATATGGTTTTGGTATAGAAGTACCTAAGAGTAACAACTCTGATAAGGTGTTCTGAGCCTGACTTGGGTTATCAAGGTACATAACAACAAGCCTTAATGTCCACCTAGTTTGACACTCCCCTGGGATATGCTTAGGATCATTCACATTATCATTACCTACCATTATGTAATATTTGAATGTAAAGACTTCTCCAATGAAACCAATGTTTATGATTCATGTTTTTATGATGCATATTTTTATGTTATTTTCTATACCATGTTTAGAGTTTTAGAATGTTCATAATTTTATGTGCTAACCATGTATATGGAACTTTTATGAAATGGAACCTAATAAAAGAAATGAGAACTCCACCGATGCATATTGTAGAGACCCAAATCTTGACGTACAAGGACATTACATTACTTTTAAGGAATACTTAGTACATAACAAAAACAAACACCGAAGGACCGTAATAGTTTAGTGTCTTTGTAATCTCGAAACATAATCTTCTAATCATGGTTAGAGATCTTCAACATATCGCATAAAGATATTCCCCTTTTGTTTTCTTACCTAAAACATTTCTTTATATCTTAGGGAAAAGAACACATATAAAGGGTGAGATCAAATGCTCAGTAAGGGTAAGCATGGAGAAAATAAAACAAACCATATACATTTGAACATAAAAACATGAACACAATGTTTAAACATCGAAATCTTGAGCAATGACATAAAACATGGCAGTACGTGAGGCATAGGTCAAAAAGAAACATTAATCATGATAAAATAGAATGGGAATAAAACATTTAATTGTGGAAAACCATTAATCATAAGATATGATTTCCATAGTAGCCAAGGCATTGCTGCCAAAACCATCTTAATGGACAATGTCCCTTTCTGAATCGAGTTCACTCCTCATTTCAGTCCTGTAACACTGAACCAGATTAACATACCATTCCAACCATGTCTATATCATGAGATATAAATCATTACCCAATGAATTGGAGGGAGATATAGGTCCCAACAATCTCAAAATGAAATCATTTTTACTTGTGCCACCACATAAACATATACCATTCATCATAACCAAAAGAATAAAAATGGGTTTCATAAACATCATCCCATCATAACATAATCCATATAAAAAATGGATATAATTTCATCATAAAAAAAGTGGAACTATGTACATCATAGAGACATTATACTTGAAACATAAACATACGAAATAATGTCATCTTGGAAGGAAAATGGTTTTGATAAAACACTTGAAATGGATTCTTGATGAAAATATCCTTTATTCTTCAAAATCATTTTCTTAATACAAAATTCCATAAAATTTTAAAAGACAAAATATTTTTTTAAAATATTCATGAAATATTGTATAGTATGCTTCTTGAAAATAAGTAGTTATAAAACCATAAAAATCCGTTCATGCTGTATAAGTTAAAAAAACATTTTTCTCATACTTTTTCGGGAAAAGTCAAAAGTTACCTCACATGGTAAACAAAAGAAAGATTCCTTCCATACCTTGTAGTAAAAGCCAAAAATCGGTAAAAAAGACATTAAACATACATGAAAGAAATGTAAACATTTTTTGAAAACATTTTTAGAATATATTAACATGGATAATAAACATAACCCCAGAAAATACTTATGAATAAACAATCTAGGATAAGAATGAGATTGGAATAATTATCCATTACCTTAGGTCTGATATGCTTCGTACGTATCTGAACCTCCTATATAATGATTTAAATAATTTCATTGACTTATTTCATAATCATATTCATTGTTATGTTATCATATATGGTTCACTTATGACATTATATTAACCGTTCTTTTGTAAATTTCATGTTAAAGCAGCGTTTTGGGTAAAATCGTTTCGTTTATCGTACATGTTTCAACATGTTGTTCTAGATATTATTACTTATATCCTGATTTATTTAATTCCAGAATGTAAAAAATGATTTAGATATAATATATATTTATTATATAAATATTTATGACAGATCGATAAATGGAATGAAATACATCGTTCATGGAGACAGTAGGACGTGCGTACGCATGAACGCTGTTTTCGTTTCATTATTGAATTGAATGAAATTATGTAGATGACATACATATTTATATACATAAATATAGAAGAATTATTATGTCATATATTTCATGATTACTTATTATATATACTTTATAATCATTCTTGATTTGTTAACATGGAAAATGAATCTAATCGCGTCATGGAGACAGTAATATGTACGTACGCACGAGCAATGATATCATTCCCATATTTATTGAATGGAATTGGAGTTGATGATATAATATCGTAGAATCAGTATGATTTTATAATATTTATATATAGTTATTCTTTACACCATTATACCCATCCAAGTAAGGTGGTGGTGGAAAAAATGATTACACCACAGCGTAGAGACGGTATTCCGTACGTACGCACGCGCGGTGATTTTGTTTTCTGTAAGATAGATAAAATTTGAAATAGGGTTGTTTCATATTTATAATTAAATATCAGTATATAGGTAATACTTATGTTGTTACTTTATAATGATACACCTAAAGAAGAGGAAGTAGAAGAAGAAAGAAACATGAAAAGTCGGTAGAAGAGATTACCTCTTCCTCGACGCACCTCCTTTAAATTTCTACATAGCGCACTAGATTTGGTCTTTTGAGAAGACCAGAACCTCTATGATATTACTATAGAGGTTGATAATTTTAATTTTCAGGGGTTGGATGATCTTAAAGGCTCAAAAGGGTGTAATGAGAGGAGGGAAGGGGTGCCCTTTTTGTAAGGGAGGAGAGGGGCACCTTTAGAAAACATTAAAATATTATTTTATTAAAATATCATATTCAGTTTATCAATAGTAAAAAATTGATTTATTTAGAAGATAAGGTGGGGATGGTTCTAAATCCTCTCAAACAATAGGTTTTAGACAAATTTAGGTTACTATATTATCCTTATCATTTATATTTAACTCTAAGTTAAATAATATAACTTTTACCATGTCTTTTTGTTTTCTTACAATATATGGTTAATAAACTAAATATAACAAGCCAAAAAAATCACAAGTTGTTCTTTATTAATATATATAACCTTATATAAGTCATTTGGATGAACCTTATATTTTTAGTAATAAAGTAACAATTAATAATATAATATTTGTTTTAATAACTATTTTATGTCAATTTTGAAACTATTTGGCACTTGATTTTTTTGAAAATCATAACAGCATAATTAGATCAAAAAAAGTTACTTAAATCAATAATAACATGTCATATTGACCTATAAAATTAGTTTAATTCATAAAAAGTCTAAAATTACATTTATTTGGGTATTTAAAACATCAATTATATTAGTATTTCATTAATAAGGTAATTACTACATCATCATTGTGTCATAATTAAATTAAATTATTTAATGTGTGAAAATTATAAATAAAATACAATTATATATAAAATCTTCTTAGATTTCTAATTACTATTTATAGTCATATTTATCTTATTTATAACCCTATATTAAAAATGTATTAGTTACTAAACATTGGTTTTAACTATTTTAATTCTTCTTTAAATAAAATAATAATAAATTTCCTAATCTAATCCAATTGGACCTAAAGGGTTTTATTTTATTCCAAATGCTGTTTTTGGTCGAATTACACTTATCCAATCGAATTAGGACATGTGTTAGGGTAATAGTAATATCATTTTTACCCTTAATTACCCTATTTACTTTTAACCGTGGTAAATAAAAGTAAAAACTAACTATTCACCAAAAATTATTTTAATCTTATTGAACCACATTTTACTCCATAATATTAACCATGTCTCTTGTATTTTCAAAATTTCCACTCACAGAAGTGGTAAAATTATGTTTTATGTAAATTTTTAGACTCTCCTAGGAGGTGGGTAAAAGACGGTGAAAAGTTCAATAAAATTTTTATACGTCTAAAATTATTATAAAATGACTCCAATGAATTAAATTGAACTTATATAGATATTATGTATCAATTTTTTACCTAAAATAAATTTAAATAAAATAATTAATTATTTATATAAAAAATCGGTTTTTAAATAGTTACCCAGTGTTTTCACTATTCATCAAAAATTGAATGTTTCCAGAAAAATACCAAAAATTCACCCTAGGCTAATTTTTATATTCAGAATCCAAAAATGAAGTCCATTTTGAATAATAAAATTTCAAAAAGTGGGTATTACTATTCAGAATGGCTAGTTTATATAACATATCGTTGTTTACTAAAACTCGGTATTGCGTACAACATACGCTATCGTGGAAGGTCATGATTGCGTGTAATGCAAGCCAAGTTAGGGATACATGTACTGCAAGGTCCTTTTGGTGTAGTGTACAACACAAAAGATCAATGAAATTAAAAGGAAAATTTTTCATAAAATCTCGAGTTGTTACATTCTACCCCCCTAAAAATTAATTTCACCCTTTAAATTCGTTGGGGTTTTAAATGGATTACTACTCGAAAGCTTTAATAGAAACCCACATCGTAAAAATAAATACCACAATTTATCTTTAAAAACTAATGTATGAAACGTAACAGTTACCCAAATTAACTAATCACTAGGTTTCCACATAGGAGAACTTAGGTGAAAATTATGGATATGGAAAAGAAATCTAACCATCATGTTCTAATGGAGAGTGGTAGAGAACATGGCTACGAAAAAGCAAACAATCACAAAGCCATAAATTTTTTATGATCTAATGTACCATCTGATTCATCAGATATAAGAGGACTAGAACAACATTTTTGGTTTTCAAGATCATTTCCCTAAATTTGAAGAATTTGAATTAGAAGAATACTTACTTTATTTCAGTATAATCTCGATGTAGTTCATGCCTTAAACAATTTCCACATCATCTCTTAAAGAAATGAAGACGAATTTTTCATTCGTGAGGTGTTAGAAAATCATGTGATAGAATGATGGGTTATTCCATATGTCTCAAACATAAGGTTGGTAATAGTTATCAAATAAAGAAGTCCATCTATGGTGAGGTTAATCATATATGATTCCAAAAATGGACATATACTTCATCTATCATACTGCTTAATAAAACTATTTTCTACTAACCGGGGACTAATTGTAGGCCAGTGGTAGGAAATATAGGCATGTCGCACTTCGGTTGTGGGTTCTATTCCCACATCCTTGTCTGATGCGACGGGTAATCGCCCATCCTGTAGGTTGTCCCTTTTTCTAAAACAACATTATAATAACATTCCTGCAATAAAATAGAAAAACTTTCTAGCCTAAAACAATACTATCTTATGTCTAACATAATTCATTCCAATCTTTAGGCTTATCCAAAACACTTCTGTCCAAGCTCATTGTATAAAGAAAACAATTACTAGAAATGTCATCTACCGAGCATGTGAATACCATCATTTATCCCCCATATATCATACGATGTATCTGGTTGGTCACATTCCAAACATGGGAATACCTTTATCATGTATTCTCATGAACCATAGTGAAAACATGAATGTTGTCACAAGGTAAATCTTTCAATATACCAAATTCCCAAATATTCTATATACTCAAACCATGATATCACTTTTTCCTTATATTAGTCATGAGCTCACTAATACTATCAAATATTTAATTATCTCCTTGTCCCTTATTTATGCGCATATTAGGTGCCTTCCAAAAATATCTGAATAACCTTTCATGCTTACCAGTACCATTAAAAATATACTTTCAAAACTCAAGCAAAGGCAACAGTGTAACAATCCTTAGATTTTTCTTTTTTCCATAGTACCATACATTATTCTTGATAAACATACAATTGTTACACTACCTTCTTAAACCACCGACTGAGCTTCTTCATTTCTTCCATCTCACATATCATTTTTAGTCTCTTTATCGTCATCCATATAAATACTACCCATATGACCATGAAAATTATCTTTATGGGATTTTCCCTTTGGGCATTAATTTTCATAATGCCCGTACATTCCACATTTAAAACACTTAACTGTTGTTTCTTTCTTTGCAATACCATTATCCTTGTCCATGGTGTTAACTGAAACTTTTCCATTAAAATTACTAGTTATGTGTCTATCTTTTCCAAACCCATAGCACCTTCCAGTTTCTTTGAAACACTTTCCCTGATGCCTCTTCCCACATGATTTAAATGAGGGAAATTTAACTTTCTTTCCTCTATGATCATTATCTAACTCCATATTTCTCTTATTAGCTGAGTCGGTAAACTTACCAAAGTTGAGATTATTGGTCATATTATGATATTGATGGTTAGTAATAATAATGATATGTGGACTTCCAATCCAATTTTATTTGGTTGCTCAGGAATAATATCATTCCATTTTCCATCATATCCTCCATTATTGTGAATCTTCCTATTTCTAGACATTTTCTAAAACCAAAAAAGAATAGTGTGAGAGGAAAAAATCATAATCAAGGGGGAGTAGCTTCAATATCTAACATCTTAGTTTTAAATCTAATATCTTTACCGTAATTATAGGACTATAACATATACTTTTACATAACCTAAGGGACATCCCTAGACACACCGTAGAAATATCTCTACGGATCTCACTAATGTTCTCACATCATCGTTTCCAAAGTTTGACTAAACCTCCCTTTGATACCAACTGTAGAGACCAAAAGAATGACATACATGGACATGACATTAATTTTTCATAATACTTAATACATAACAAAAATAAACACCAAAGCACCATAATAGTTTAGTGTCTTTGGAAACTCGGAACATAATCTTCTAATCATGGTGATAGATCTTCAACATCTCCCATAATGAACATCCCCTTTTGTTTTCTTACATAAAACCTTCCTCTATATCCTGGGGAAAAGAAATCATATAAAGGGTGTGCTCAAACGCTCAGTAAGGGTAAGCATGGAGAAAATAAACCCAAACATATACATTTGAACATGAAAACATGATCATAATGTTTAAACATCGAAATCTTGAGCAATGACATAAACCATATCAGTATGTGAGGCATAGATCATAAAGAAAAAATAATCATGATAAATTATAATGGGAATAAAACATGTAATTGTGGATAACCATTAATCACATGATATTATTTCCTTAGTAGCCAAGGCATTACTGCCAAGACCATCTTAGTGGAAAAAGTCCCATTCTGAATCGAGTTCAATCCTCGTTTCAGTCCTGTAACGCTGAACTAGATTAACTTACCATTCCAGCCATGTCTACCTCATTAGATATAAATCTTTACCCAATGAATTGGAGGGAGATATAGGTCTCACCCATCTCATAGTGAAATCATTTTCCCTTTTTCCACAACATAAACATTAATCATTCATCATAACCCAATTAACAAAAATGGGTTTCATAAACATCATCCCATCATAACATAATCCATATAAAACAAATGGATATCATTGCATCATAATAAAAGTGGAACCATGTAAATCATAGAGACTTTATACGTGAAACATACACATATGAAATAATTTCATCTTAGATGGAAAATGGTTTTGATAAAACACTTGAAATGGATTCTTGAGGAAAATATCCTTTCTTCATCAAAATCATTTTCTTATTACAAAATTCCATGAAATTTTAAAAGAAAATGATTTTTTTGAAAAAAGCCATGAAATATTGTATGGTAATATTCTTGAAAATAATGATTTATGAAACTGTAAAAATTCTTTCATGTCATATAAGTTAAAAACACATTCTTCAAGTCCTTTTTCCGGAAATGTCAAAAGTTTCCTCATATGGTAAACAAAAGAAATATTCCTTCCATACCATGTAGTAAAAGTAAAAATTGGGTAAAAAGTACTTAAACATACATGAATGAAACGTAAACATTTCATGAAAACATTTTTATAACATATGGACATGGATAATATACATAAACCCAGAAAATACTTACGAATAAACAATCTCGGATAAGAATGAGATTGGAATAATTATCCCTTACCTTAGGTCTGATATGCTTCGTACGTATTCAAAACTCTTGTATAATTATTTAAATAATGTCATTTACTTATTTTAGAATCATATTTATTGGTATGATATCATATATGGTTCACTTATGAATTTATATTACCCGTTCTTTTGTAAATTTCATCTTTAAGAAACGTTTTTGGTAAAATTGTTTCATTTATCGTACGTTTTTCGTCATGTTGTTCTTGATATTTTTACTTATATCATGATTTAATTAATTCCATTATGAAAAAAATGATTTATATATAATATATATTCAGTATATAAATATATATTATAGATCGATAAATTGAATAAAATACACTGTTCATGGAGACGGTAGGCCGTGCATACGCATGAACGTTGTTTCCTTTTCCTTACTGAATAGAATGGAATTATGTAGATGACATACATACATACATATATATATATATAAATACAGTATAATTATTATGTCATATATTTCATTATTACTTGTTATATATACTTTATAATCATTCTTGAATTGTTAACATGGAAAATGAATCTCCTCGCGTCGTGGAGACGGTAATTCGTACATACGCACGAGCGATGATATCGTTCCCATATTTATTGAATGGAATTGGAGTGGATTATATAATATCATAGAATCATTATTATGTTATAATAATCATATATAGTTATTATTTAAAACATTATACACATCCAAGTAAGGTGGTGGTGGAAAAACTGATTACACCACGGCGTGGAGACAGTATTCCGTACGTACGTACGCGCGGTGATTTCTTTTTCCATAGGATGGATAGGAGGTGAAATAGGGTTGTTTCGTATTTATAATAACATATCTATATATATGTAATACTGATGTTATTACTATATAATGAAACAACTAAAGAAGAGGAAGTAGAAGAAGAAAGAAACATGAAAGAGTAGGTAGAAGGGATTACCTCTTCCTCGATGCACCTCCTCTAAACTTCTTCTTAGGGAACAATAGATGTTCTTTTGAGAAGACCAGAACCTATATGATATAACTATATAGGCTGAGAATATTAATTTTAAGGGGTTTTTCGAGCATCAAGGCTCCAAAGGGTGTAAAGAGAAGAGGGAAGGGTTGCCCTTTTTATAAGGGAGGAGAGGGGCACCTTTGGAAAAACGTAAAATATTATTTAAAAAATAATAATTTTTGGTTTTTTAATCCCTCCAAGTTGATTTATTCTCAATCTAAGTTGGGGATAGGTCGAAATATACTCAACCAATATGTTTTAGACAAGTTTAGGTTTCTGTTTTATCCATATCATTTAGATTTAACTCTAAGTTAAATAATTTAACTTTTGCCGTGTCTTTTTGATTTCTTACACTATATGGTTAATAAATTTACTATAACAAGCCAAATGAACCCCAAGTGGTTAATTATTTATATATATAACCTTATCTAAGACATTTGGCAGATCCTTATATTTTTAGGAATAGAAAAACAATTAATAATATAATATTTGTTTTAAATACTATTTTATGTCAATTTTGATACTATTTGGTACATGATTTTTGTAAAAATTATAAAAGCATGATTAGTTTGAAAAAAATTAATTAAATCAATAAGAGAATTTCATATTAACCAAATTTTTTTTGTAATTAATAAAAAGCCTAAAATTACATTTATTTGGGTATTTATAACATCAATTATGTTAACATTTCATTGATAAGGTAATTACTAAATCATCATTGTGTCATAAATAAATTAAATTTGTTAAATATAGAAAAATTATAAATAAAATACCATTATTTAGGAAATATTTTTAGCTTTATAATGAATTTTTATAGTCAAATTTGGATTATGTATAATCCTATAGTAAAAATTTTTTAGTTATTAAACCTTGATTTTAACAATTTTAATTCTTCTTTAAATAAAATAATAATAATTTTCCTAATCTAATCGAAATGGACCTAAAGGGTAATATATTATTCCTAAGGTTTTTTTGGTCGAATTACACTTATCTAATAGAATTCGGACATGTTTTAGGGTAATAGTAATAACATTTTTACCCTTAATTACCCTATTTACTTTTAACCGTGGTAAATAAAATTAAAAAGTTACTATTTAAAAAAAATTATTTGCATCTTATTGAACCACATTTTACTCCTTGATATTAACCGTGTGTCTCGAATTTTTGAAATTCCACTCACATATGTGGTAAAATTTTGATTTCTGTAAATTTTCAGACACTCCTAGGAGGTGGGTAAAAGACGGTGAAAAGATCAATAAAACATTTATGTGTCTAAAATTATAATAAAATGACTCCAATGAATTAAATTAAACTTATATAAGTATTATGTATCAATTTTAACCTGAAATAAATTTAAATATAATAAATAATTATTTATATAAAAAGTCAGTTTTTAAATAGTAACCTAGTGTTTTCACTATTCATCAAAAATTCAAAGTTTTCAAAAAAATACCAAAAATTCACCCATGGCTAATTTTGATATTCCGAATCCAAAAATGAAGTCCATTTTGAAAAACAAAATTTCAAAAAGTGGGTATTACTGTTCATAATGGCTAGTTTATATAACATATCACTGTTTAGTGAAATTTGGTATTGCATACAACATACGATATCGTGGAAGTTCGTGATTATGAGTAATGCAGGCCATGTCATGGATGCGTGTAGTGTAAGATCCTTTTGGTGTAGTTTACAAAACAAGAAATCAAACATTTTTCATAAAATATCAGGGTGTTACACATGTGATCTGATGAGTAAGAAGTATCATATCATTCACGGTGTTAAGCCAACATTTCAAAGGAAAATAGTCTCCAAAGTATTCTATTCATATGTGGAAATAGTGTCACATGTTAATAATATAAGTAATGAATTCTATGAGTCCTATGGATTTGAAGGGATGAAAGAGAAGAAAATGATTGTAGAGAAAAAGGCAGATAAATAAAAGAAGGGAAAATTTCTTTTCCAACGTGTGATAACTATGGAAGGAATCACCCCGATAAATGTTGGAAAGGAATGGGAGTTTCTTATAACTATTAAGAAAATGGACACCATGTTAGTGATTTAATAGGTAAGAAAAATTATTCCAATGTAAAATGCTACAAATTCAAGGATATTAGAAACTATGTGAATCAATCTGTCACGACCCGTCCTCGGGGCCCGTGCTGTGACTACCCTAAGCCCGCCTCCCATTGGCTAGGGGATAGTGACTAGCACCATGGTGTAAATCCCGGAAAAAGGGAAGGCATTGCCTTTGAACAGTAAACAAGCACCACAGAGTAAGAAAGTGGAAAAGTAAACACTAAGTAAAATCTGTAACAAGCTGTTCTAAAAGTAAAAGGGGCCAGAAATACAAGACCAACTGTAAAGTACAACTGAAAGGGAGAAAACAACAACTGAAAAGAAAGGCCACCACGTCGAGCCGTCCTCTGGAAGTCCCACCTGAAGGGTGAGAACAAATATCCTACACAGCTCCTCGGTCCAGCTGTCCGCTCCGAGTACACCCTTCCCAGTGGTCCACCTCCAGGTACCGTCCTGCTCCGCAAGCCTCCACCACGATCAGCGCTGTCTGTCGTCTGCAACCCACACAACGTAGTGTGGGCATAACCCGTGCAGGGGTGAGTATAGTCTACTCAATAGGGAACCCAAGACCCCCTAAGGTCTCCCAGAATCTAGAAAGGATAAACCACAAAGGAAAGATACAATCACAAAGTAACATCCAAAACATCTTAGGTATATTCCCATACATATACCTAAGTCATAAATTTCCATCTTAATCCAACATCTGAGCCCAAGCACAACCCAGTACACACAGGAAAGAAAAACGTAAATCCATACAGGATAGCACAACACAATCAACAAAGGAAAGCAAAACGTAAATCCACACGAGATAACACAACACAATCCACAAAGGAAAGAAAAATAGGATTCAGCTCACAATTGTACTTCTTCGTATGACGTTAGAGATGATCAGATGTAGCCACTGATTCATCTAAGCCGTCAGACCCAAAAGGATCTGTAGGTACTAACCCTCGCAATGACCCACACAGGAACGATCAGGAAGTTGAACCCAATGCTATTGGGAAACTCCTTCTCCATCAAGTACAGTGGTTATGTCGCTATGACCAAGCGCTTCCCTCTTACCTTGGACTGTTGTAGTACTCCACCTATCGGGTAATGTGGGCCTACTGCTACAACCAAGCGCTCCCCCGTGCCACTACAACCAAGCGCTCCTCCGTCGTGGGTCTGCAGCTACAACCAAGCGCTTCCCTGTTCCGCTATAACCAAGCGTACATCTGTCGTGGGTCTGCCGCTACAACCAAGCGCTCCCCTATGCCGCTACAACCAAGCGCACCTCTGTCGTGGGTCTACCGCTAAAACCAAGCGCTCCCCTGTGCCGCTACAACCAAACGCACCTCTGTCGTGGGTCTGCCACTACAATCAAGCGCTCCCCTGTGCCGCTACAACCAAGCGCACCTCTTATAGCCTCCAGAGGTTATCCTTCTGTTGAGTACTGCGAGTCTACCGCTACAACTAAGCGCTCCTCCGCCATGGGTCTGTCGCTACAACCAAGCGCTCCCCACTGGGCTATCCATAACTCACTGAGTCGTTCGATCAGCAGTCATCAAGTCTTAACCGGCTCTAGGGTTTCCGCACATAGCATGCTCGTTCCGGGAGGGTCCACTCCACGAGCTAAGAGGTCGAAGCATCAACTGACATGTATTCCGGAGTTGATGTATCCCAAGATGTACCGTAGTGGTCACTGCCAAAAACACGGAGGATTCCCGTACTGTTTTCATCATCGTCGCAGTCGAATCCACTGAGGATCTCTATATAGTCGTCGTCGTCGAAGTCGCAGCCAGCACTAGGGTCCCCACACACAGCAAGCTCATTCGGGAGGGTCCGCTCCACGAGCCGAGAGGCTGATACGTCAACTGACTCAAAGTCCAGAGTTGATGTATCCAAAAGTTCTGTATCGTCAACAGGAACTCAACGTCGCAGATGGCGCGTCAATCGGACGCCCGGTCTGAGAGTTATTGGCTTTTCCGTCCTAGGGGCCCGGTTGGTTTCTAAGGAAAAACCAACACGACCTTACTCCACCTGCGTCCAAACCTTAGGTGGAGTATTCCAAAAGATCCATCTCACTTAGAGAAAAACAACAAAGTCGACGGAAAGTCAATCGGACGTCCGAAGCTCAAGATATGAGCGTTTCTGCTCCGAGGGCCCGGTTGGTTTCGTGTACGAACCAACCCGGCCGAACCCAAAGTATTCCAAAACCTTGAGTGTAATATACCGAAAAGACCGGCTCGAACTAAGGACCGTGTTTCCATTGACGGCGAGTCGTTTGGAGTCCCGTAGCTCAAGTTACGGGAAAAAGACCGAAACGGTCTAGAAACGGGGGGTCTGGGCTCGGGCCGATCGGCCGGACCCCCCCCCCCTCGGGTCGGCCGAACCGGGTCGGCCCGACCCAGCTGGTCCCGGTCCGGCCAGGCCAGGGCACGTCCCAGCTCGGCCGGCCGGTCCAGCTCGGCTCGGCAGAGCAACGCAGGGGGGGGGGGCATGCCCCCGCTTGACAACACCGGGGCCCCCACGGGGGGCCGCCCTAGATCACCCGGACGCGGTCGGGCTGCCGCATCCCTGAACCGTGGTTCTGCGCGGCCGCGGAACTGCCTCGCCGCCGCGGCTTCAGCCGCGGCGGGGTATTCCCAGCGGCGCGCTGGGCGGCGCCGCCGCCTGGCAGCTAGCCGTGCCGGAGGAAGCTTCCGCGGGCCACCAGAGTTGCTCCGGTGGTCCGATTCCCTTCCCGTCTACGCCGCTGTTCCTCCCGGGTTCCGTTCTTCACTGCGAGATCATTAAATCGCCTCTGCAACATGTTTTGTCATCGCCCACCAAATCCGCACAACACGGAAGAACGACGGAGGGTTATCGAGCCGTGTTTGTTTGTCCCGCACACTCCGCGTTAGATAAAAACAGTCGGGAGAAAATATTCAACACATGAATAAAAGCAAGGCACAATTTTAATAGAATTAAAATTGAACTTGATCTGGGTTCTTTGTTTTAAAATAAACAATCACGCCAATATAACGTTATTTCACAAACAAACCCCTACCTCGTCAAGTCGTTGCACGTGTGTTCTTCGCGGAATTGATCGTCGCGGAAGGAGGGGATCGTCGCGTCATCGCGGTATCCGGCGTTGCGTCGACGAACTCCGAGGACCAAGAAACAATAGATTTAATTAATAATAATTAAATCCATAAGGTTGTTATAACTCTCAAAGATATTTAAAAGAAGCGCAACCCCCTACCTTGTCGTTGTCGATCAAAGGTTGTCGCTAGGTTGGATTGTCGCAGAAGAACGTCGCGGAAGAAGAATCGTCGGCGTCGCGATACTTAGTGTCGCGTCGTCGATTTCTGAGGGCCTGTCATCCTTCGCGTTCTTCACGTTCTTCGCGAAGGACGATGAAGAACATGAGGTTTCTGCCAATCCTCTCAACGAACAAGACTTAAGGATAAATAGCGTTGGTATTATTTTATTAACATGCCAACAAATGAAAAAGATGTATGTAACGACCCATTAATTCATAAAATTAATTAAACGAATAAAACCCCCCAATTAAATGGTGTGTTAAGAATTTAAGAAAACGCGTTAGTTGACTTTAATAATGACGGGTTTTCGCGGGTGCATTACTTAGCGGAAAAGAAACAGTGGGGGCTCGTGAGAGCCCCACCACACAAATATCCTACCAAGAGGGTAGGATATTTTTGGATAGTACCCTATCCGCATCAACTCAGCTTAAACAGCTTGAAGTGGTATTTAAGCAGCTTTAAGTGAAAAATAAAAATAAAATTTTCGCACAACTTTTATTTTATTTCTTAACTTAAAACCCAAAAATTAAAAACCACAACGGAGAAAACGCAACTCCGGAAAGGAGTTTCTAAGCAAATACTGGCGCTGCAATTTCATCGGTGCCCTCGAAATTCTATTCCAAGCACCGGTTCAAAAGTTAGAAAAACCCGCTCGTTCGTTCACGGAACGTACCCAAGTCAAACTTCGGAAAATGATTCCGGGCACACCGGGACTCGGAATCAGGCGCCATCAGAAGATGAGTACTTGTAAAATGCAAAGAAAATTAAGAAAAAAATTTCCTTGAAATTTACGGGTCACTACACAATCTTGAAAGCATCAAAATAATATACCCTAGATGATTCTATTTAATAATGATAAGTTAATGATACTTCAGAAGATGAAATGAATGAGTAACATTCTTATTCGTGATTTATTTCATTTTAATATTTTATTTCCAATTTATTGGTTATAAAAATTATGAAATATATAAGGATTTTACAACAAAAAATTTTCATTAACGATTTGAGATCACATGTTGAATGGAACCATGGAAACATTAGAAGTAGAAAGTTAAACATTTTGTAAACATCATGATTGAAGTAAAATACAACCATAAATTTTTTCCTGATGTAGAGATAATGACGAAGAAATTATTGATTTGGATAAGTGATGAATACCTTAATTACATGTCGATAAGTGGTCTATGTTATCATTGATTAAGTTTAAAATACTTTTGAATTTCTGGAATATATCCAATAATATGGGTCTTATATAAGGAATAAAGATGAATTTATGTTTTAGATAAGGTTTTATGGTGATTCAAGTAATATATTTTAAAATGATAAATGATGAAGTTTTATATATGTTTAGGTATGACCTAAGGGTAAGATTGTGCTAATAGAAATATACTGTGTATGTATATTTATTATATACCTAAAGAGTGAAAAAATTCCTAAAATCATGGGAAAATGATCATGAAACCATAAAATTTTATCCTAGTACCATTATTTCTAAGGTATCAAATATCCCAATAAATCATCATGGTTTTATGGATTCTATTTGTAAACATTTTCCTAATCATTTTCTCTAGAACTCTCCAAAAAACATTATTGTTGTATTTTTATTCTGTATCCATGCTTCCATTTCCCACCTTTATTCTTTTACTAGTGAACTTAGTAACAGAAACATATTACTTTCCTTTATCTCTTTCTAATAAGATGTGATCTTAACCCTTTTTACGTTATGGCCCATTCATAAATAGCTTGTTTCCAATCTTTCTATCTCTGATATCTGATGTAAATTGCGAGGACACAATTTATATAAGGTGGAGAGAATATGACACCCAGAAATTATAAAGTAAAAACGTTATATTTGATAGAGTGCATGACACACGACACCAAGAACATAAGAAAATATAATATCCTGATACTTCATAATCTAAATATATTTCATATATTCTATATTTGGAAATTCACACAAAACTGTGTTGGGAAAAAATGCCTCAAGGAATCATTAATTCATTTTTGAGGTGATTGTGTTTGTTGACAAGGTGGATATCTGTGTTGTGATTTTTGACAAAGCAAACCATTACATACATATTTGTTGACAGTGGGGATTTCATGGTGGGATGTTGAGTTCTTGAGATGTGGTTAATGATTAATGTTTTATTTAAGAACATCGACAAAAGAATGTATGATCTAGTGGTGGTGCAAAAAGAGAATATACAAGGTGGCGCCATGTACTTGAAGGTGAAGAAACTTGTGTGCCCAATGTTTTCCAAGATCATAAGGTTAAAATATGGCAAAGAAAAGTGGGTCGTGTGGGTATTGGGTTGGTCGCGCAGGTGACTTGCGCTCGGAGAAAGAACTTGCGCGCCGATTCCTAGTAGAATTGGAAACTTGCGTGCCTGTTGTTTTTCAAGATCAGAAGATCAAAATATTGTAAAGGAAAGAGGGTCGCACAGGTATTTGGATTGGTCGCTCAAGGGAATTGTAGGAGAAGAGACATGTGAATTGAGACTTATGCGTTGAGGTTAGACTTGAGCGGTGTCACGCAGGGTGTTCAAAATTCCTATAAATACCGGACCACCCATTCTCATTTCTCAACGGAGTTCAACAGTTAGAAAAAATCAGAGCTCCTGTCACGTAGGTGTGGTGGTCGCACAAGTGGTCTGTGGTTGTGCAGGTGGACTTGCACGCCAGTGTTTGAAGTTGCGTGCCAAGTGTTAGTTGCATGCCTAAGGTGGTTTGGGTGAGGAAGCAAGTGAGCCGCGTAGGTTTGGAGTTGCAAAAGATTTTGTCGCGCAAGTGTTTGAAGTGACTTGTGCGCCAGTTGTGACTTGCGCGCCGATACTTGCGCACTGGATTAGACTTGTGCGCCAATTAAGGTTGATTCCCCAGCAGTTTTTTTGAGCTGTGTGGAAGCTGGAAGTTTGCCTGATACCTTTGGTGCAAAGAGAGATTCATCTACGGGTGAAAGTTTGACTTCAATAGAGCATCTACATACTGAGGAAGATGCATTTCTTCATGAAAATGAAGAGACCTGTAGGTCTATAAACTATAAGTGGATCCTATATAGAGTAGTGAGAAAAGGAAGAGTAAGAAGGTGATCCTCTCCACCCGCATTGAGCCAGAAAGAGAGAAACAGGCAGTGACCCTTGGGAAAGTAGTGAGCTGACCCTAAACCTTGTTAAGGCAGTGAGCCTGGGACAGAGTGACTCTGCCCGAACTGTGTAATCCACAACTAGTAATGTATAGTTGAATTTGGTATGACTGAAAACCTGTCGGTGTATTCTCCTTGGACGTAGCCCTTAGTGGTGAACCAAGTAAAAATTGACATGTCTTATTCTTAGATTGCTTTCTGATTATATCGTGCAACAGGAAAGAGAGAGAAGAGTGTTTTTCTTAACATCGAAACAAGATCAGAACGAGGGTTAATTTTAAATTAATCATACCCTGATTCACCCCCCCTCATGGTATTCAGCCTTGTGGACCTAACACACTAATTTATCACATCTTACACACAAGAAAGACTTTTTTTTAAATAATCACTATACACAATACAAAGTTTTAACAAAACAATAATTTCTTACTAAAATGTTATTATATAATATAATAAGACCTAACCTAGCCATTAAATTAGTGGTTATGAATATAATTAACAATCTTATGAAATTTTTTTTTACACAAATATAAAATTATTATATATGATGGAAATTATTTAGAAATGAATAAAATAACAGATTGAATATAAATGGAAATAATTTTTTTTATTTGTAAAGAGACATTTTATCTTAATAAATTATAAAAAAATAATTATTTAATGATATTAATGAAATAAATATGTAATATATTCAGTAAAATATTTTTTATAATCATCCATGAAATTTTATATACATAAGATAATAATACACTCAATATTACACATAAAACCTATATTTTTATTACGGCACTTTCACCACCCTTTAATGGAGAACCAATTTTAAATATAATTTTTAACATTATTGAAATTTAATATTTCAATATAAACAAACTAATTGAAATTGAAACATTAAAATTTGGTTAGAGTAATTTTTTGATATTTTCCTATAATGTTTCAATTTTTGATGAACAATGAAAAATATTGAATTTCAACTAAAAACTACGTTTTCATTTAATTTATTTATATGGATAAATTATTTTATTTTATTGATTTTAAATTTTTATTAGATTCAATTTTTATCAATTATTTCAATTTAGGTCATTTTAATATATTTTACTTTGAAAATGATTATAAAAACATAGCAATATTTATGATGTTTTTACCCTAAAAACACACATTGTTGTCCCATATTAAATATTATTTTTAATTTAATTTTTTCAACTTATGTGATTGGAATTTCTAAAAATTGATTCAATATATTGTATTATAATGATTTATTTTTTTCTTAGAACTTCAACATAATTTTTGACCAAAAATATTAGTGAAGGAAATTAAAATTAATTACAACGATTAAGGTTAAATAATGCTTAATAAGGGAGTAAACCATAACTATAATGCCCCAAAAAGACCTATGAACTTGTAAATAATCCATTTGATGGAAATATTTAGATCCTATAATCGATATTCTAGAATTTGGGCCATTTTGGATAAATTTTAAATAAACACTATGTTTTTCAGGTTCCTTTCTCTTAAAATTTTACAAGTGTGTCACTCCTCCCCCATTATAAAAGGGCTCCTTTACTCTTACTTCCTCGCACATCTCATGCCATTTAATTTCAAAAAACCTCTTCCCAAATCACTTCCCAAAATCCATAACTTCTACCTTGAAGCCTACCATTGGTAAGAAATCAATCCCAGGAATCATTTCGGTACTAAACAAAAAGAGTTAACTGATTACGAGGTATCGTCTTTCCAAAATCTCATTAATATTATTTCCATTATACACTGCATCCATTATTAGTATTCCATGACAATATTAAAAAGATATTATACTCAATACACTATGATATTTTTAAGTTAAGGGTTAGACCTGGACTATCACACACATCAATCTAATGGGATATGAACATATTGTTTACGTCTTTGGTGGACTACCTCCGCATTAAACGATGATTGTTCAATTTTACATTACCACATCTCATGGTGACCACTAGGATAGAAAATATATTTAAATTTGTAAAATATACAATTTTATACTTAATTATAATTTTTTAATTAATCTACAACAAATATACGAAAATATTCCATTTTGTGTCAAATTGATAACATCGTTTGTGGAAGTGCAGACTACCGCCCCCTCAAAGCGAAAGTGATTCGTTTAGACTACACATGGAACTTATAAAGGATAATTTAAAAATATATATATTAAATTATGAAATATATAAGATAAAATAATTTTTAATCTACATAGAAATCATTTCCTCTTCATTCTGTTAACATGAAAAATAAATGAAAGTAGTGTTCATGCGTACGTGTGGACTACCATCTCCATGCACGTTCCATTTCATTTTTTATCTAAAAACATTATATATTATTTTGGATAAATATTTACTGGATATATAATATATTAAAATAATTTTACACATTATAGAGATAATTTAACCCTGAAAAATTGATAAAAACAACAAATATCAAGTTAAAACATAATCAACGAACTAGGCAATTAACACCCGATACAGTTAAATTAATGAATTATAGATAACAAATGTTTAATAATAAATTATAATAAATAAATATATGGTATAATAAAAGTTATTATGGTTTGGGAATATTTTAGTAACATATTGTGAACCCTCTACAAGAGAATAAAGTCTACACAATAAACCAAAAGTTAAGAAAAAGGATTATTGTATCACTTTCCATTTTGTGAGGAATATTTTATTTTTGTGCACATAATTTCATTTAAATTGTGTAAATAATTCCAAATTGTAAATTTAAAGTTATTAATTTTAATTTCATAATTTTTTTAATTTTTTTTTTGATTATTACCTTTGGGTTTTCAAATTCATTTGTCTCCACATTTGTAAGGGATTTTGAAAAAATTTACATTCCATTTAGAATTATTATTTTTATGGTACAATTAAATTTTATTTGTTTTATATACTACTCCTATGATATTTATATCAGGAATTTTATTTATTTCGTAATTTTAAATGTTTTTATTGATTTTATTATTTCATGGATCTCACTTTTCAAAATTCACTCAAATTGTAAGAGATTCTTTTCTAATTTTTCTTTCTCGGAGGCATAATTTTTTGTTGTGTACCTAATTTATTATATATGGGGTACATACTAGCACATTAAGATATAAAATCATGAATAATATTATCATCAAGGTATTTATGTAAAACCCCAAGCTTCTACGGTATGTTTCCTATTGAAGAATGCAATATCGTGCATTGTTCGCAACTTCGAGATTCTAACACACCGTGACCAATCAAACTAACCATTATGAATAGAAATACCCAATTTTTTACCTTTATTTTTCAAAATTTAATTCATTTTTTAGTTTCTAATATCGTGATTATCTTAGGGTGAATTTTTGGTATTTTTGTGAAAACTTGCATTTTTTGTTGAATAGTGAAAAACACTACGTTATTGTTTAAAGCTGACTTTTTATTTAAATGATTAATTATTTTATTTACATTTATCTTAGGTAAAAATAGATATATATTACCTATATATGTTCAATTTAATTCATTGGAGTCATTTTATAAAAATATTAGTTATATTGAAATTTTATTGAACTTTTTACATTCTTTTACCCACCTCCTAGGAGCATTTAAAAATTGGAAAAAAACATAATTTTACCCCGTCTATGAATTGAATTTCAAAAATATGATATAATTGGTTGATATCAATAAGTAATATGTGGTTCAATGAGATAAACATGATTTTTTTAAATAGTAACTTTTAACTTTTATTTACCCCGTCAAAAGTAAATAGGGTAATTGAATGTTAGAATTACATAATTATTACCCTAAAACATTTATTAATTATAATAGATAAGTTTAATTAGACAAAAAAACCTTAGGAATAAAATATGATCCTTTAGGTTCACTTGGATTATATTAGGAAATTTATTATTATTTTATTTAAATAAGAGTTAAAAGTGTTAATTTAAATGTTTAATAACTAATCCATTTTTAATATAGGGTTATACATAAGATGAAAACAACTGTAAATATTAATTATAAATATAAAACTAATACCTACATAATGGTATTTTATATATAATTGTTTAGACATTAAATAATTAAATTTATTTATGACACAATGATGATGTAGTAATTACTGTATTAATGAATGATTAAAATAATTAATATTATAAATATCCAAATATATCTAATTTGATACTTTTGATGAATTAAACATATTTTATAGCTTAATATGACATTTTAGGATTTATTAAATTAATGTTTTCTAAGTAATAATGTTTTTATGACCTTAACAAAAATGAAATACCAAATAGTCTCAAAATTGACATAAAAGAGTTTTTAAAACGAATATTATATTATTAATTGATTTAATATTCATAAAAATCTAAGGTTCTTCCAAAGGACTTATATAATGATTTTTATATCATTAATGAACCACTTTATTTTATCTTGTCCTGTTATAGTATGTTCATTAACCATATAATTTAAAAATACCAAGATACATCGTAAATTTGATGCTATTTAACAAAGAGATAAATCTAAAATATAAGGAAAATATGGTGAACCAATCCTATCTAAAACCAAATTATTGGGTGGTTCTAGACCCATACCCTCCTTATCCTAGAAATAAATCATTTTGTATCCATCATAAACTGAAAATGATTTTGTTATAAAATAATATTTCAAACGTTTCTTAACGTGCCCCTCACCCCTCTCATAAAAGGGAACTTCCCCTTCTATCTAATTCACAGCTTAAAAGCCATTGGGCATGGACAACCATAGAAAAATATACTTTCAACTATCCTCTCTTAATCCCCGAGTCCTTCCATTGGATAGAAAGCCAACCTATGGATCCCTTTTGATCAAATCAGAAGGAAAAACCCAAAGAAGAGGTAAATATTTCATCACCTCTTTCATGTTCTTCTCTTCTTCCACTTATTATTCCATTGTTGTTTCCATTGTAAAATAATAACTTCAGTAACTTCTATATAATTTGATGTTATTAGAGAAATTTTACAACCATATTCATTATTCTATCCATCCTATGAATGACAAAGTCACCATATGTGCATACGTACGGATTACCATCTCTCTGTCGTGGTGTATATATTATTCAATAAATTATTTCTGTATGGGTATAATAATGATGTATAATTGATTTAAATAATAAATATAACATGATAATTATTAGTTATATATGATAAAATATCTATTAACATATAATATTAATATCAAAATAATGATATTGTCGCTTGTGCGTACGTACGGATTACCATCTCCAAGAATAAGATGAGATTTATTTCCCCATCGTAACCCTTAAAGAATTATTTTCATTTGATGATTATAAATAATTTTTTTTTTAAAAATATAATTCTGGATATGAATCAAATACATAATATCCATAACCAATATGTCTTACATAACAAAAAATATAAAAGTAAATCAATCATTTAACATCCGAAACGACGAAAATACTAAAATATTATTAAAAAAGAAATATTAGAAGATCATATATGATATCATATTTATGTATATGGTTCATGTATAGTTTAATAACAATGATTCAAGTATTATAAATTTGGATAATGTACCCTCTACCAGGAAAAATTACAAGGTAAGGGTTAATTCTACAATCTCTTCATTATCCGAAGTTGTTTATGCATAATTATCTACTAGGACCTCTTTATCATCCACATCCGTGTTTTTTTAAAATTTATATCAAAACATTTTTACTATTTACTAGACCAGGTGATAATGTCATTTATACAATTAATCAACCTTATATGTTTTGAAAGGAATCTTTCTGTCGTATTCCAAACAATGTACTTTATGACCTTTTCGACAAAATTAAGGTATGAATGTTTTTTAACTTATATGGAAGGTGCGGCTATTTTCCTCCATTATAACATCGTCGAAGGTTCCCTTACAATCTCATAATAATATTTATAAGATGAATGTATAATTTTAATTTTTTTTCAAAATATAAAGAAATATTTCTTTCAAATAGTATTCTTTTCATCTATGTCAACAATCCTTTGATGGATTTTAATCTTATTTGAAGTTGATTTATTATGATACAAATCTTCCATATTGTATTGATGTTTTTGTGATGTGTTTAACTGTGGATGTGTTATTTCATAGAATTAATGGTTTATGGATAATTTATTGACATTTCATATCCTATTTATAATAATAATGTTTATGTTATGTTTAAATCTTTTCATATGAGGAATGGATTGGACTTAGTAAGTGATGGGTGGAGCCAGATATATCTCCTAGATGCATCAGTAGGTGTCATGAGAAAAACTAGAGTCTTGGAACAAGGCCTGGACAAAATATTATTTGTCGTCTTGGCACAAGACCATGACTATGATGTTATGAAGTCTAGCATTATGCAATCCATCATTATGAAATTGGCTGTTGTTTTTTCAGGAGATTATTATAATAGTATAATATACTTTTGAATAAGTAAATGTAATTATTTGATATATCATTGCTATATTATGCCTATTTTTATGTTTAAAAGGCATATTTTTAGTCTTATTCATTTCCTTAAAAGGTTTATGATTATTTATGATTTTTTCTGCTATATTGTTATCTTTACTAAGAATCTGAGCTCACCCCTATCAATGATTTATTTTTCCCATGATACGAATAGTTGTATTATAACTAACCTGCAGGTAGAGTCTATTGGATATGATTGTGGTCAATGGAGATAATGTTGTTGTTCTTTTCATTTTATAATGTAATATAAAACATATGAACGTATCTAGTACTACCAAAGCTACTAAACAGATCGGTCTTTTGGGACATGATTTCCTTGTATCATGCCAATGTAATGTAATAATTCACTAGATCTAGGTAACTAGGGTCTGGGTGTTAGAGTTCATATTAGAGGAAGTTTAGTACAAACAATGGGAACTAAATTTTGAAAAACTCTGATTAGGGAATTGAACCATAATATAGACATTGAATATTATTATAGAAGAACTGCCATGAATTTTGTTAATGTAGATATTTTGTGTATTTTCCATGCAATACATCCCTGTCTGGATAAGAGCAGTTAGAGGAAGCTCTGGCCTGGATGTACCTAGGAGGGAAACCCAAAAACATCACTTTAAGCTAGAATCGAATGGGAACTTGTGCACGACAAAGGGCCTTACTGCACTTTTGGTTACAACACCCCTAGGGAATATGTTTAGGCTAATTCTCATTCTCATTAAAAACCATTATGAAGGATTTATGAGTATATACCTCCTAAAAAACATTTTTATGATTATAGATTATATCCATAAATTGTTCAATTTATGTTAAGTGTTTGACATGTTTTGGATTATATATTGAAATTCATAAACTAATTTAGTCTATGAAATTGTTTAAAAATGTCACCTAGTGAAGGATTGGAAACTATATCAATGCAAGTAATCCATGTTGGGATTTCCATCCTGCTCAAGATAATTATAGTAAATATGGTGATGGAACTGGTGCTATCAGCTTCTCACTATACTGGGAAAACTCACTCAGGTAATGAATAATAACCTTACCCATATGGAGCACCCTGATCCACAACATAAAGGATTACTGTTAGATAGATTCATGAGGCAAAAAACACCAACATTATATGGTACTACGAATCCATTTGTAGCTACACAATGGATAAGTTCCTTAGAGAAAATATTTCATACTTTGGGGAGTAGAGAAATGGAAAAAGTTTTCATGGTAGATTATCGCCTCACGGGAGATGCAGATCAATGGTGGTCATTAATTCAAAACACAATGGAAGATTATTAAGTATAAAATATGGAATAGAGGGTGTTTATAGAACTTTTCCTAGAAAAAAACTTTCCCAATGACCATATAGTGGATATAGAAACGAAATTTCTGAGTTTGAGGAAAAATGAGGATAAGAATGTCACAATGTATGAAGCAAAATATACAAGGATATAAAGGCATGCTGTATATTATATAAGTAACCCAATGAGTAATATTGATAAATTCTTTTATGGGTGAAAACCATTTCTCCGTCAAGAATTATTCTCGCAATATTTCTTGTGGTACAAATATATTGTCTCATGTGCTATCAAGATAGAAAAAGAATTATCTACATCTTATGACTTTAAAGAAAACATGAGAAGAAGAGATATTTTGAACACTAAAAAATTGTAAATAAGGGGAAGAAGGGAAAATTTGAATATCCATTATGTAGTAAATGTGGGAAGAAATACCCTAGTACTTTCCTAAAGGGAATGGGAGTCTGTTACAAGTGTGGTGAAAAAGGCCACCATGTTCGTGGTTCCATGGGGAAGAAAGAGGCTGTTAATATTGAATGATACAATTGTAAATAAAGGAGGCATTATAAAAATGAATGTCCTATGTGCCAAGGAAACATACCTCAAAAAAGGCTAAGTACTCAAGGACAAGATTATTAGATCACTACTGCTGAGGAAAAAGATTTGAAAGACGAGGTGGTTGGTAATTTAATGGTTTCGTTAGGTTTATTCTATACTTTATTTGATTCTAGACCATCAAATTGTTTCCTTTCTTCCAATTTTACTATGAAAATTATATATTTCCAATTTTATTTAACATGGGAGTTGTTAGTCAAAACTCTTAAGAGATGTATCATTGTAGAAAAAATTTGTTAACCAGTTCCCATTTGGGAATAAAAATATTATTTATCTGTTGATATCATCATTATACCCATAATTTAATTTTATATAATCCTCCATATGGTTGGATTTAGGACCATGATGAAAAAACTTATTGTAAGAAGAAGGAGGTTACAATTCTTGATGATGATAAGGGGTACATTATCATTAGAGTAGAAACATCACCATCTAATTCTTATCTAGATCCTCCCAAAGTAACTCAACTAAATTCAATTATTGGGGAGGAAGAGAATGAAATAAATGTGGGTGAGGAAAGGAATGTTCAAAAATAGGATTTTCATATTTTTCAGGAATATGTTGATGTGTTTCTAGAGGATTTACCTGGATATCCTCCAGAATGAGAAATTGTGTTTTCTATTGACATAATTCCTGGTTCAAGGCCCATATCAAAGACCCCTTATAGAATGGTCACTGTGGAATTATTGGAACTAAACAAACAACTAGTGGAATTCAATAATGAGGTATTTATTTAACCTAGTGTATCTCTATGGGGAGCCCTTGTTATTTTTGTTATGAATAAGGATGGATCTATTAGGTTGTGCATTTACTATAGGGAGATCAATTCTATAACAACAAAGAAAAAGTATGCCCTACCTCACATTGATGATTTATTCGACCAACTTCAAGGAGCTCAATATTTATCAAATATTGACCATCAATCTGTATATCATCAGTTCTGTGTGAAGAAGGAATACATAACGAAAACAACATTTGGAACCTGGTACGTGCATTACAAGTTTACAGCAATACCTTTTGGATTGACTAATGCACCCTATGTTTTCATGGATATAATGAATATAGTTTTCAAGGAATATGTTGATGACTTTGTAGTGGAATTTATTGTTGATATATAGGTATAATCTAAAAGATACAAAGATCATGAAATTTACTTGCGCACCATTTTGAAAACCCATATAATAAATGTATTATATGGGATGTTTTCCAAGTATGAATTCTGGCTTCAGGAAATTTCTTTTATGTGTCCATATTGCCTTTATGGATGGATTCTCTATTGATCATTTTAATAAAAATGAAACCCAAGAATTTATAGCACTAACATGTATAACTGAGGTGTGCTGCTCTATTGGTTTAGCAGGTTATTATCAGCATTTCATCCATAATTTATCCTGATGGGCTAACCCATTAACCAAGATCACAAGTAAAGGGGTTAAATTTGTTTGGACAAAATATAGTAAAGATTGTTTTAACAAATTGAAGAAAAGATTAGTCAATGATCATATCTTGAGTCTACCATCTGGTAATTATGGGTTTGTTATTTATAGTAATGCTTCAATGAAAGGACTTGGTTGTGTTCTTGTTCATAATTATATGGTTATTGAATATGCATCACGACATCTAAAAATTCATGAACAAAACTATCTTTCTCGTGATATTGAGTTATCTGTTGTAATATTTTCTTTGATGATTTGGATACACCATCTCTTTGGTGAAATATGTAAGATATAAACCGATCACAAGAGTTTGAAGTATATTTCCTACCAAAATAACTCAATATGAGGGAAATGCGTTGGATTGAACTACTCAAGGATTATGATTTCACAATACACAACCACCCAGGGAAGGAAAATAAGGTGGAAGATGATTTGTGTATAAAGGATCATTGAGTTTTGATAAATATGAGAGATGAAAAAAATCCAATATACATGGATCAATTAATTATGGATATGGGATTAATCGTGGATGGTGAAAATTGATACTTTTTCAAATGGTTGCCAAACTATATTTAATAGAAAGGATATAATGTTCTCAAACTGATGATGAAGAATTTCAAATGAATATTATAGCTGTGAACGATGAGAGATTGGTCAACTTCATATATGAACAAGCAATTTTGAATTTTGGGAAGACACATTGTGTTCCCATTATACCTGATTTGAAAAGGTAATTTTTGGATGATGATCACAACTCTAATTTACTTATACACACTAGTAGCACGATGATATATGTAGATTTGAATTAACATTTTTGGTGGGACAACAAGATGAGAGAGATTTCTGATTTTTTGTCGAGATGTATGGTTTGTCAACAAGTGAATGCTGGAACACCAAATCCTAGAGGATTCATGCAACCCCTTCCCATACATGAGTTGAAAAGGGAATATATTATGATGGAATTTCTCAGGATGATACCAGAGACTCCTTGAAGGATTGATTCAATATGGTTTATTGTTGATCGTCCTACCAAGTCAGCAAATTTTATTACTATAAGAGAAGATTTACCACTAGAACACTTAGAAAGACTATATATTAATGATGTTGTAAGACATCATGGAGAACCCATATTGATTGTTTCTGATTTTGATCCCCATTTTACATCAAGATTCTAGAAACGTCATCAGAAATCCCTAGATACTGAACTTCATTTAAGAACTGCCTACCACCCTCAAACTAATAGACAATCAGAACACACTATTAAAACCATAGATGACATGTTGAGATCTTTCTCACTTGACTTTCAATGTATGTGGGGTCAATATTTACCTTTTGTACAATTTTCATATAACAATATCTTACATTCATGTATTCATATGGCAACATATGAAGCATTATATGGAAGGAGATGTCACACACCAACTTGTTGGGACAATGTTGGTGAAGGGAAACTCATAGGCATAGAAAATGTTGGGGAAACAATGGAAAGGGTGAAGGTTATCTAAACCCACATCAAAGAATCTCAAATTAGGAAAAAGTGCTACGCTGATAACTGAAGTAATGATTTGGAATTTCAAGTAGAAGATAATGTTTTAATAAAGGTATATCCATGGAAGGAAATTATACAATTCAGTAAGAAGGGTAAATTGAATCCTAGGTACATCATACCTTTCAAAATTATTGAATGAATTGGGGTTGTATCTTACCATTTGTTAATTCTACCAAGTCTCTCCAAATTTCATGATGTCTTCCATGTATCACTATTGAGAAATAAATGCGTGACTCAACACATGTACTCACCTATGAAGAAATTAAACTGGAACCTATTATGTCTTATTGTGAAGAGCCTATCAAAATTTTGATACCAGAGATCAAGTGTGGAGAAACCAGATGACTCGTCTGTTAAATATTCTATAGAGAAACCATAATATGGAAAAGGCAACATGGGAACCCAAGGAACTCATGATGAAGAATGACTCGAATATTTTTTTTGTAGTACTCTAGAAATTTCAACGATGAAATTATTTCATGGAGTGAAACATTTAACCCCACAATCTTCCACAGTACGTTTCCCATTGAATAATACAATAGCTTACATTGTAGGAAACTTTGAGATTCTAACACACCGTGACCAATAAAACTAGTCGTTAGGAATAGTAATATCTACTTTTGGAAATTTTATAAATTTTGTTTTTCTAAATTGACTTCATTTTTGAATTCGGAATATCAAAATTAGCTTAGTGTGAATTTTTTGTATTTTTCTGAAAACGTTCAATTTATGATGAATAGTGAAAAATAGTATGTTATTGTTTAAAATAAACATTTTATTTAAATAATTAATAATTGTAATTAAATTTATTTTAGGCCAAAATAGATACATAATACCTATATTTGTTCAATGTAATTCATTTGAGTCATTTTATTATAATTATATATATATATATATATATATATATATATTTTATTGTACATTTTACCAACATTTACCCACCTCCTATAAGCAGTTGAAAATTTGCATAAAACATAATTTAACCTCTTTTGTGAATTGAATTTCAAAAATATGAGAGACACAATTGATATAAGTAATTAAAATGTTGTTCATTGAGATGAAAATAAATTTTGGGGAATAGTAACTTTTATCTGATATTTACCACAGTTAAAAGTAAATGGGGTAATTAAAGGTAAAAATGGTATTATTATTACCCTAATACATGTCCTAAATCTATTATATAAGAGTAATTCAACAAAAAACAACCTTATAAATAATATATGATCCTTTAGGTTTACATGGATTAGATTAGGACATTTATTATTATTTTATTTAAAGAAAAGAAAAAATTGTCAAATTCAATGTTTAATAACTAAATCATTTTTAATATAGGGTTATTAATAAGATAAATTTTACTATAAATATTGAACAGAAATATAAAAATATTTCCTACATAATGGTATTTTATTAATAATTTTTAGACATTAAATATTTAAATTTAGTTATGACACAATGATGATGCAGTAGTTACCTTATTAATGAATGATAAAGTAATTCATATTATAAATATAGAAATAAATCTAATATGATACTTTTGATGAATTCCTCTAATCTTATAGGATAATATTACGTATTATGTTTGATTAAAATAATTTTTTTGAAGTAATAATGTTGTTATGACTTTAACAAAAACATACCAAATAGTGCCAAAATTGACAAAAAAGAGTTTTTAAAACAAATATTATATTATTAATTGATATAATATTACTAATATTTTATGTTCTAGACAAAGGACATATATAATGATATCTATAGCATTAATTAACCACTTTTTGTTCTCTTATCTTGTTATAGTATATTTATTAACAATATAATAAAAAAATACAACGAGACATGGTAAATGTTAAAGTATTTAACTAAGGGTTAAATCTAAAATATAAGGCTAATATGGTGACCCCAACCTATATAAAACATATTGGTTGAGTGTTTCTCAACCCATCCCCACCTTATCCTCTAAATAAATTATTTTTAACCATTAGAAACTGAAAATGATTTTATTATAAAATAATATTTCGAGCATTTCCTAAGGTGCCCCTCACCTCTCTTATAAAAGGTAACTTCCCCTCCTCTAAAATTCACACCGTAAAAGCCATTTGTATCAGCCATCCCATAACAAATATTCTCTCAACTGTCCTCCCTTAATCCTAGAGGCCATCCTTTTGTCAGAAAGCCAACCTAAGGAGCCTTTTTGATCAAATCAAAAGGAAAAACTTGGAGAAGAGGTAAATATTTCATCACCTCTTTCAAGTTCTTTTCTTCGTCAACATCCTATTTATTTGATGTTTCCATTCTAAAATAATATATCCAATATCATCTACATAATATCATTTTATTATAAAAATTTTGCAACTATATTAATTTTTTAATCAATCATATGAATGACAAAGTCACCATACATGCGTACGTATGGCTTACCATCTCCACGTCGTGGTGTAGTTGTTATTAAATAAATTAATTTTGGATGGGTATAATAATGATGTATAATTGATTTAAATTATTAATATAACATTTTAATTATTCTTTATATATTATATAACATCTCTTTTCATACAATTTTAATATCAAAATAATGATATTATTTGTCGTGCGTACGTACGGATTACCGTCTCCATGAACGTGATGAGATTCATTTCCCCATCGTAACCATTCAAAACTAATTTTCATTTGATGATTAAAAATAATGTTTAAATAACATAATATAATTCTGTATATGAATCAAATACATCTTATCCATAACCAACATGGCTTTCATTACAATACATATAAAGGAAAATGAATCAGTTAACACCCGAAACGACCATAATACTAAAATATTATTAACAAAGCAATATTGGAAGATCATATATGATATAATAATTATGGATATGGTTATTTTATAATTGAATAGCAATTATTTAACTATTATACATGAGGTTAACGTACCCTCTACCAAAAAAATTACAAGGTGAGGGTTATTTCTACAATCTCTTCATTATCTGAGGTTGTTTATACGTAATAATCTACAAGGACCTCTTTTTCAGCCACATCCATGTTTCATAAAAATGTATTTCCAAAAAATACTATTTAAAAGATAATGGGTTAATGTCATTTAAACCCCAACATGACCATATATGTTTCGAATGGAATATTTCCGTCGTTTTCCAAGCACGTCACTTTATGACATTTTCGACAAAATAAAGATAAGAATGTTTTTTATATTATATTGTAGGTGCAGATATTTTCTATTGTTATAAATCATCAAATCATCCCTTTAAATATCATAATAATATTTATTAGATAAATTTTTTCTTTTAATCAGTTTCAAAATAGAAAGAAATAGTTCTTTCAAGTAGTTTTCATTTCATCTATGTCAACAATTCTTTGAAGGATTTTAAACTTGTTTGAAGTTGATTTATTATGATACAAATCATGCATATTGTATTGAAGGTTTTGTGATGTGTTTGAATATGGATGTGTTATTTCATACCATTAATTTTTTATAGATAAAGTATTGATAGTTCATATGCAAGTTTGAATATGAATGTTTATGTTATGTTTCAACCTTTTCATATAAGGATTGCATTGGATATAGTAAGTGAATGGTGGAGCCTGCTATAGCTCCTCGATGCATCGGTAGGTCTCATGAGACAAAAAAGTGTCTTCGAACAAGGCCTTGAATGTGTGGTTATGAAGTATGACATTATTCATTCCATCATTATGAAATTGGATATTGATATTGCGTGTGATTATTCGACTAGTAGAATATCTTTGTGAAAAAGTAAATGGAATTATATGATCTATCATTTCCTTATTATGATGAAGTTTATGTTTAAAAGGATTATTTTTTTTTATTATACATTACCTTAAAATGTTTATTATTATTTATTAATGTTTCTGCTATATTGTTATCCTTACAGAGCATCTGAGCTCACCCATTTCTATGTTTTATTTATCCCTTGATGCAAAGAGGTATATTATGACTGATCTGAAAAGATAGTCTATTTTATATGAATGTGGTCAATGGATACAATGTTGTTGTTGTTTTCATTTTATAATGTAATGTAAATCTTATGAATTTATGTAGTACTTCCAAGGATACTAAACTGATCAGTATTTCAGGACATGATTTCATTGTATCATGACAATGTTATGTAATAAGGCACTGACACTGGGTAATTGGGGTCAGGGCATTACAATTATAATGTTTTATTTTATGATCAGTACCTTTGGGTTTTCCAATTATTTTTTTACCATAACGGTATGTTATTTTTGTCTCAATTTACATTCCATTTAGACATAATTGTTGTTATATACCTAGTTTCTTTTGTATGGTGTATATACTACCATTTTAAAATGATATATCCAGAATATCCATACTCTCATGATATTATATCTTTAATTTAATTTTATTTCTTCATAAGTGTAATGATTTAAAATGTTTTTAAGTGGAATGGGACAACATGAAATATTTACTGATTATTTTCCTTGAAAATAATACCAATAATATTTCTATGGCATTTCTACTTGAATAAATATATTAAAAATTTCTCAATAAATCCATTTATTTTCTTCTGTTTATTCATGACCAATTTCATTTATTTGTACCATTTCACTACTCGTTGGTACATAAAAAGATTTAAAAATATTTTTTTATGAAAACCCAAATTTATTTCTCTCTTTAGTCAGAAATCTTGTATTCTTATAAAACCCATGTTTTATTAAATTTTTTTGAAAGATACTTTTTTATGAAAATTTCAATCCTTTTTTTCATTTAACTATGTCTTAAACATAATATTTTTATCAACTTCCCAACATGTTACTTTTCAAAATCTTATTTACCATGAACAACGAATGTTCTTTTACCTCATACGGAATGTACTGATTCACTCGTTGTCATTTATTTGAAGATTCGTTTCCATATTTAAAAGGCTATATTTCAAAAAAAAATATTAATTCTATTAATCAATGAATAAAACCATTTTTTACTCCACATGAGGTATGTTGTATCGATACCATCTGTAATCTTCAACTGATATTCTTTTATTTATATCGCCAAGAATAGTATTCACGTTCACTTCCTTGATTTAGTTGTTAGTCTTATTGAAATATTGGATATCATATGATCATTGAACATTGAATATATCCTAATTATAAATTTCATTTTTCAAAGATATTAATATTTCCTAAATTTTTTATCATTTTACATACAATGTCTACTCTGATAGTTATTTGACTATTTGGGGGTAAATATTGTAAAATACTTTTCTCTTCCTCTACACAGGTACATTATATGGGACATTGTTAAATCGATTATTCGATATATAAAGAATTTTTTGGACTATTAATACATATCTTGGGGATCTATTGATGAATTCCTCCAGATGCATCGGTTCTCTCATGAGATAAAATACTGGGCTAGCTACTTTAGATAGGTTTTTATCTGATTTGTTAAACCATCTTGTGAAAGGCCTTGAATGTACTGGTTCCATGTACATAGGAAAATGGAGTCCAATAATTATGAATTTCCTTAAATTTGTTTTAGTTATTTTTCATCCATTATATTTTTCATTTATATGTCTTGGGATATATTTAATTTTCTGTTTTTTGATTAATGGCATGTGTTTCAGTTTCTTAGATTTACCTATTGATTATGCCTTATCTATTTGTTTAAATGGAATTTGTGTTGAGTTATTTACCATTCCCTATAGATTTAATGATTATTTTATCTATTGTATTTACACATACTGAGTATTAGAGTGCACCCATATTATGTTTCTTTACCGATGTTATGAAGTAGAGAAAATCAGATAATCATTCCAGGATGCAGCTTATTTTAGTTAAATGTGAATGATGTTTTATTTTTTTACAAATGTATTATGGGTTTCATTTAAATAATTTGGATTTCCAAGACCTCTAAACTAATTGGTATATCATGATTTTATTCCATGTAATAATGATAATGTAATAATGTAATGCACTTGATCCATGATTTTGGGGTCGAGGGATTACATTCATAAACCTAATAACTAATCATCGATCCAGGTTGAACAATATGTGCATAAATATCAACCATTATTCTATTTTCATAAATGTATCCTTAATAAAATTAGTTTTTTATATAATTTTTCACATTAAAAAAAATCATTAATGGATTTCCCCTAAAATTTGGATTCCATTTTTAATTTCACATATCTCATGGAAAAGGATAATTAAGTTATAACATGTATAAGTCCCAACATATATTTAATGATTTGAAATTTCTATAAAATCTTCTATACATATTTATAAATTGATGGTACTTACACAAGTATTTTTCTTCAACAAATTTCTATCTATAATAGGCCTATGTGTACTCAAGGATTCAAGTTCATAAGATCCAACATTAACATGATAATGTAAAAATTCAACACATTCCCACCATACTATTTATAACGTGATGTTATAATAATATATTTCTTTTGTACATCCTCCACATCTCTATGTTGAAATAATGGTTTAGGGAAGGGTATGAGTGTGCCCCATAATTCATGATATAATATTATTATTGTACACTTTAGTAAAAACCACTTTAATAAGGTATTTTTCACTTAAATTAGATTTCTATTCACCCATTCCCATTAATAAATCGGCTTTTTGAATTCAATGACACACACACACATACACACAGACACACACACACAAATATATATATCAAAAAAAATTATAATATTTTAAAAAAATTCCAAATAATACAACATATTCCTTTGAAGTAAAAATTCTAAACATTCACATATACCCCTATGGAAGTATATATTCCAAAGGAACATATTTTTCATTAGCCTTTCCAATATCAAATTGGTAGGGGTTCATTCAATCATAATATGTCAATCAAATAGAAAGGTCTGGTATAGAAGTTTTATTGATTGTGGGCTACCTATAATGTCATTCTAATGTTTTTCATACTATATATTTACTGGTTTCATCAACTTATTGTCCATTCATCCATATCATATCTATATTACATGGATTTAGTTTATTTCAAGTGTATACTCCTATTTATTTTAAAAAAATATACACTCAAATTATATAATTATAGATGAAAATTATTAAGGAATTTGTTTCTGAAGTATATAATTCAATCCATTAGTAAATAACTACTTACCCATGTTCTTATTTGTATGTCATTAAACTATTATTATCTAAAAATAGTCACATTCCCTGAAAATTTAGCATAATTTGTCATAATTATACAACATTAAATTCAACTATATTCCTTCATCATTTTATTTTAGATAAAATTTCACACCTTGACAATAATCCATTTTTTTTGAATTATCATTTCTATGGATGACTGTAGTGTATTTCTATATTGTTTATAGATATGATAAAAAAATATAGTTGAATTAATTAAACTATATGATATATAAAGGAAACTTTATATTCTCCCAATCTAAACACCATGAAACCATCCACCACCTTCTAACATTAATTTCCCTAGTAAATGGAACAAAACACTAGAATACAAATTTTTATTTATATAGAACATTAAAATATAGTATAATAGAATTATATTTCATACAAAAAATAAAGCATACACATAATACATCTTAATGAACTATATAATATTTAATAACAAAAATCATCATTCATGATTTTAATAAACTCAATTGTACACATATATCTTCCTAGGAGATAATATACTCTAATATGAACCAATTCACCTTCCATGTAAGAGTTTAATTCCAATTTCTAATTTTGTCTTTGTGAGGTACTCTATACACTAAAGAAATGTTTTAATCTTCCATGAGGACATTAAATTATAATATAATAAAAATCATATATAAAGTCTGTGATGATACCATTCTTGAATATAAACATTATTTGATACGTAAGTACATTAAAATATAGTATAACTTATCAATAATGTAAATTATTCTTCCATGATGGAATTTGGGAACATCCAACAAGTCAATACCTATATTGACATGATTTCCAATGGATGGTGCTCGTCAGGGATTTTGGCTGATGATTCTTAAGAAATGACATTGGTCGGAAAGATGGGAGGTCAAGAACATCAAAAATGTTTGTGGGAAATTATTTTCTAATATGAGGTTATTCATAACGATTTTAGAAATATTTTTCATTCCATCATTAATTTCATTGCATGATGTAGATAAACATTGAATCAAAAATCAATTTTTAGCATGTGTGGAATATTAGAATAATCTGAATGAATATGAGGTTTGTGATAAAATTTTATCCCCTTATAAACTAATTAGATATTATTTGTTTGTTATTATAATAAATCGGTTTTATTGGCCATATAGTTGGGCACTCTAGAGTTTATCGTTATCCAAGAAGATGAGAGTTATTTTGGAGTTTTTCATCATTCAGCGAGACAAGATTTTTTCCAGATTATATCATCATCTCGGTAGAAGGGAGTTGTTTTGATATTGGGATTGGACCCATTAATGCAATTCTTGTGTATTCTTGTGAAATGAATCAGAAATCACATATTTCAGTTCCTTGTAATGGGTCACATAATAACTTTAAATGTCATGTGATAAGGATATAACAGTACATCTTAACGCAATGTTCAATAGATGTTTAGTCATAAAATTCCATGTTAATGACCGGTGTGGGTCTTGTAGTAAAAAAGCCCAGGGATCCTGAAATAGATATGGATTATGATGTTGAATAAAACCATACTGTGAATGTTTCCAATATAGAATTTAGTTGATTTTAGGTGTTAGGTATGGACCTAAAGAAGGATTTCTATGTATCACATTTGGATTGGAATCAAAGCCCATGTAGTTCAGTGATGAGAGACATCACCTATGGGGGCTCTCTGAAGATTGTTCTCATAGGGGATTAGATCACTTTAAGGGAATTATATTGGGGATTAATCCTAAAGAAGATTAACTGGATGACGGTCTCTGAGATTTATTTAAAATTATGTTGATTTGGAGGCTTATTTGGGCATTATTCTTCAAGAGGATGCCATTTGAGTTTGGGCCTTAGGTAGGCATCTTATGAATCATGATAAGATAAGGAATAAATGTTCTTGTTGTTAAAAAGCATTGATGGTTTGGGATTACAACATATAAGAGGCGGATTAAGTAGGTAAAATTAGGCATTAATCACAAGGGGGATTCCCATTAGTAATGATTATTGGGATATACTCTTGAGGAGGATTCCCATTAATGTTTGGTTAGTGTATATGTCATCATTTCCACTAACCTCTAAGACCATGTGAGTTATGTTGGTCATGAAAAACAAGTGGTAGCAGTAGATCTGAAGATTCATCAATATAATTTTATCCACTGATGGACATAGTGAAAGGGCACAAAGGGAGACGGATTGGGTGATTATTGTGCCCACCACCATGTATTCCTCTTCCACCGGTGGAAGAGGTCGAGGGTATAAGGGACATTGTGTCTTCCAGTTCCCATCCCCTATCTGATCCCCATATCCAGGATCAGTCATATATGGCGACGACTATTCCAATGACGAGAATGGGTGCTTCATCATTTAAGAACGGTCAAGGAGTTAATCCAAAAGGGATGCCCTAAAATTGTTCATGAATTGTATAGGGGATATCATCATTTACAAAATTGAAAATAATTCATAATACTTACATTCCCTTCTTGGAACAGATGGATTTGGGTATTCGAGACTCTATGGTTTGAGAAAATATACACTCAGGCCTTTATGGTACAGAACACCCTGAAACCTTATATGGGGAATAGTTCCTTTTAATTGCTGGGATACATACTCACATACATCTCGAGGACCTAGACTAGATAACCAGACAAGTATAGGAAACTTCTAATTGTTGTAAGACATAGCTAAATGGGGGACACAATAATGTTTCTATAACCATGGTTTTCTTGGTCTGGAGTAGTTAGGGAAGGTTCCAATTTTTCATCATTCTAGTATGGTATCCAAAGAACGATAAGTTTTCCCATGGGTGGATTAAGATAGGGCTTGATTTTGTGGCTCACACATGGTAAATGTATGGGCTAGGTAAATGTAGACTCACACAGGTAGCATAACATGGCCATAAGGATCCATGTGTAGGTATATTGAGTAGTGTGTCTATGCCTTGGGTGATGGACCACTTTTTAAATGGTCATTTGGAAAAATATTTGATCAAGAGTTTAAGGGAATCTATAAGTGTTCCATGAATTGTCTCGTATTGGTGTGCACATAGGGAAGGTGACCTTACACTCTCTTTTTTCACCATAAAAAATGGTTCCTCGAGTAGGGTGTTATTTATTATAAATATTTAGAGGACTATTTTCTGCTTCTCCCCCCATAATTTTTTTATTAGGTTTTTAAGAGCTATATATAATGCCTTAGAGGACTTGTGTGAAGAACTCGGGAGAATGGAGCATTAGTATACCATCCGATTATTTTTTTCATCTAAATGATTCCGTTAGGGGCCTAAATATCAGTGAAAATGTGACACAAGATGAAGGGGAGATTTTTGACTAATTTACTTCTCAAGTGGACCGCAAAAGCTTCTGCGTAGGAACCCCAAGCACTGATGGTGTTAATGGGTACCTGTATGATGGGCCATTGAGGGATCTTATCTTTTCTACTTTCACCATTTCCCATAATTTATTCCCTTTAACAAATTTCACGTTCATTCCATTTAATTAATGATATAATATGAAGTGTTAAAAATCAACCCCCTTGGGATTGGATTTGATTTGAATAATATGGTGTGATCCTAAGGCAAATCGAAAAGGGCTTGTGAATTATGGAGGATATCCGCACAACTCATCTGCACAAATCACCAATCCTAGTTACTAGTTCAGAGAGATTGTGTATCTGGGTCATGCAGTGGCATAACCCTCATCTATAAATATGTTTTCCATATCATTGATCATGTTCTAACTTTTTCATAATTTATCTCTTGTCGTATTACTCTTCTACTGAGGTTTCTTTTAGAATGCATCTTCTATACAAAAATGGTTCGAAACTGGTTGCATGATGCACCAAATTATATGATTTACATTTACCATGCATCTTGTGTAATGTGTACATGAAAGTTCACTTGTGAGGGTACCCTATATGAGGCCATTCCATTTCCAAATTTCAATATTTTATATCCTCTTTTAATTAAAAATTTATTTAATGAAAAACATGAAATTGTTTTCTGGTTCAATTTCTATTCAATGGACCATAATTTCTATTGAAAAATTTGAATGATGCATCAATGAGATGGTGAAGGCTATGTGAAAAGAATATTATGATTCTCATGATACAACCCTTGATTCCCTAGAATAAAATTTTAAGAAATATCACGATGAATTCACGAACAGTAATTATCTTCCACATTACGTCCATGACTACCTAAAGGAGGTTCTCAAATCGACTTTGAAAAACAATACTCTACAATATAGGATTCACGATTAAAGAAACTTCACTAATACCAATTTTTCATGCTTAGGTGCATTTATTGAGGTCGGGACATAATCCATAACCTTTGTCATGCACCATATCCAATGTACTCTAGATCTAAAGCTGCACATTCTCAAATTAAAGATGTAATGTTATCAATCCATCAATCATGATTCCCATAATGACTATTAAAAGGGTTCGGGGAATGATTGGGATATCCTCTGGAGAGGTTGTGTTATGTTTGGATAGATATTGGTGTATTGGTTGGTCCATACCTATGTAGAATTAGTGGTTGATTTTATGAAAATTAATATTTATGAAGTCATATAGGAAGGGAAGGCTTATGTGTACAATAATTCTATGTTTATTATTGATATTTTAGAATTCCACATTATATCTGGGGCAACAATTTTTATAGATATTTATTATGACTACATTCCACTAATGGTGGTGTGTGATAAAATTGATGGGATGCCAGCTTTGGCATGTGAGATACTAAAAACAATTCATGACATTAAGACTTAAGACCATGCATGCAGGGAGATATTAAATATGTGGTCTGTATTGATACATTTCTGAATTTAAAGGTTGAAGTCCCTACTAACCAACATCTGATGTGATTCAACATTATAGAAAACAAGGGCACTACTAGAACCTTCTTTCATAATTTATAATAGGGGTTTCAACACACTGGAGTATGAGATTAAGTTTTATGTACATGTAAAGACATGTATTGCGTTATTTATGGTCATGAGGATTTTCCACAACCTACTTCATGTACATGATAAAATGGGAGCATATTTCCATTGACATTCATCACAGTACCCAGGATGGTAGACAATAAGAATTCTAGTTTGAACATCCCTATCTTATTGTAAATTCACAGGATCATGTTTCTTGATCAGGTTGAGAAGGACCCATTTATAATCGAATGAAAATTATAGGTGTTGTGGGAATGGATTTTAGACCTTTTTAGAGCACATGTACTTAATGCTAGATATATTTCTATGGGGTCCAGTTATGACCATATATAAAGGCCATAACTCATATTCCACCACTGTCTCAGATTCCCAATGAGACTCCAACGAGGATGAAACTATCAAAGTATTTAAACACATTTCTCAATAGTAACCAACTATGTTAAGATTCACTGATGATTGGAATACTGTAATCATGTTCAGATCATACATTGTGGATTTTATATTTGGTTACTAGATACCCTTAACGATGGTGAAATTATATTCAAGGAATATGCATGATACAGGTTTACACGTTAGTTCAAATGAATGCAACAGATAATTATATATTCCCTTGTGCATATTTGAGTAGAAAATCATCTAATGGTTCCTCGGTAGTTTTTTATTCCTATGGTGATGTAGTAGAAACAATCGAAAGTCAACCTAAATCCATCGAACATAACCAATAGATTGACATCATGGTATTATAAGGCATGGAATAGTCATATCCCAAGGGTTTACTCACATGAATAGTCCCTAAAATAAAGGAATAGTGGTAAGAAGGATCCTCCTCTTATAGAAGTATATTCATCTCCTCTGGAGTGTTCCTAATACCCTTTATGGGGAAGATGCTGAGGTTCAATGTCTACCTAAAAGACATCATGAAAGGTTCATCTCATTGCTTAGCATCAAAATAGAAACTCCAAATGTGACTGAGCCCAGATGGTCCAGTCCTATCCTCTATCAGTAGAATTAGGTTCCAATTTGTAACCCTCATGTCATTACCCATCCCTCGGGGCAAGTGATTTGACTACCCCAAGCCCACCTTTCGTAGGCCAGGGCCTGGCGACTATGAATGAAGGCGTTTTCTATAATACTAGGATAGAATTGCCTTTATAACCTATAACACGCACAAACGAGAACATAGAAAGATACGAACTCAAGTAAACTAAATAGTAAATAGTAAGAGTACTGTATATAAAAGGGGCCAGAATACAAGCCCAACTTGAATGAAAATGTAAATTGGAAAGTACAAGACAACTAATAGGTAAAAAGAATCTCCTATATCATCCAACTTTAATCTTACCGAAAGGGTAGGTAAAGCTCATGAACGACCGTCTTTGTGGTTTGCCTCATCTAACGCCCACCTTCGAGCTACCTCTAGTCCTAGTACTCTCATCCTCAGTCAGTGCTATCCGTCGTCTACACTAAACACAACAGGGTGAAAGCATATCCCATGCAGGGGTGAGTATAACAATACTCAGTAGGGACCCCAAGACCCTGAAGGTCTAACAAAATTCACAATGGACAAACCCAAAATGCATTAAATCAACTGACAAAACTACTTAGGTATATGCCCATACATATACATATGTTATCATGTAAACTCATCTCTATCATGAGGAAAACATAGAGACCAACTCAAAATCCCAAAGCTCAATTGTTCCACAAAGGAAAGAATACCATAAAGGTATGAACAACAGAGGTATGGCACACATAATAATACCACCAAGGTATTACCACAAAGGAAAGAACCACACAGGTAAACCACACAAAAGAATACCACCGATGTATTACCGTGAAGGAAATTACCACACATGTACGAACTCATCTCACACTAGGTATAACATATGTATAGTAGTATAGATGATTAAATGTAACTACTGAATCATCTTACTCTGTTAAGAGGCTCTGCTGCTGACCCACAAAGGATTGCTCGGTGCTGACCCACAGAAGATCACTCGGTGCTGACCCACAAAGAATTGCTCGGATCTAACCCACACAAGATCGCTCGGTGCTAACCCACACAGGATCGCCAGGTGCTGACACACATAGGATCGCACTTCATTCTTCACATCATAGCGAGCTACAAGGTTCCCGCACTACGCTCGCATGTCTTCGAGAGGGTCCACTCCAGAAGCCACTGGGATATAATCCAACTTCCATGAATTCTCATGAATAAGTATCTCAAAGGACCACCAAATCATAGAGGTCTCAACGCAACATACAGTGCATCAATCAGACGCCTGGTCTGTGAGTTATTTTCCTTTTAGTCCCAAGTGCCCGGTTGGATTCGTGCTCGATCCAACCCTTCCATACTCCAACTTTCCGAAAATATTTAGTGGGTTATACTCAAGCTACCTTCTCACTCCGAGTATTCAATCACCGCTGAAGGTTCGTCAAACGGACGTCATGTGCCACTGTTATGGCCAAAAGAGCATAAATGGGTCATAGTGGGTCGGGGTCTGGTCAAACCTCGCCTGACCCAACCCAACTTGCTGGGTCTGGCCTGGCCTATCAGCATGGGGAAGCCTGGAGGTCGTGGGGCCGTGAAGGCGGCACAACCATGGGTTGCATGGCAGATCCATGGGGTAACGGAGCATCGTGTGGTAGCAGAGCGCCGCGGGGCAGCGGTGGTGGAGGGTAGTGGGTTACAGAGGTCGCAGGGCGGTGGAAGCCGCATGGTGGTGGAGAGCTGCTGGGCGTGGGGGCTGTGGGCAGCATGGCGTCAGGCCTATGCCAGTGGCCAACATGACCATCTACACTTCTTTTGTCTCCTTCATCGCGGTTTTCGAGTTACACCGGTGCCAACCACTGGCACTGGTCGCCAACACCATCTTGAAGATCACCCAAAAGATCCACAAGATTTGCGGAGGGGTCGGGCCATGTTTGTTAGGCTGGTACCCTTCACATTGGGGAGGTAGAAAACGGCTCAGGGAAGGTGATTCAATGTGAGAGGGAATTTAACATTGATCAAAATTAAAACACATCCCTACCTCAAATATTTGTCGATGGAGGTCGTGAGTGAAGAGACGAAGTCATTGGGGATAGGCGGACATTAGTGATGTCAGCATTTCCTCGATCGTCGATTCATTTGGTGTTGTAGATATTCCTCATTGGCAGGAGAATTCTTCATTGGGGAGCGCGTTCATCGTTGGAGAACATGTTCTTCATTGGAGAGAATAATCCTCCTAAGATTCTCCCTCCCAATTCCACCAAAATTAAATGGAATCCCAAAATAATATATAATGTTATCTATTTAGTTTTTTTGACATAATTTCAAAATGGCTTAATTAATAAATTGAGTTGGTGTAATTAATTAGAGGGGTGGAAAAAATAATGTTGGGGAGTTGAAGAAGGTTTTATCTCCTAAAGAGGGGAGTTCATCGGGGGTTTCTCCCGTAAAGAGGAGAGTTCAAGGGGGTTTTAGTGTTGGGTGCTCCCACCACCATAAGCCACATGGGAAGTTAATTCTTGTGGTCCCCACCTCCAACATCCACATGGGGGTTCCAATGAAAATAAAATGTTACACAATTTTATTTTATTTTATTATTTCATGAAAAACCCAAATTATATTATACACCCTCGACCTACTGTGGTTGAGGTGAAGGTCCCCTTAAGTGAATATCGGCGCTGCGAGTTCAACGGTGCCATCAGATTTCAATTATGAGCATCATTAAAAAGTTACAAAGAACCGATCGTACGTTTAATGAACGTACCAGAAAATGTTTTGAAATTCACTCCAGGCACTCTGGGCCATGGAATCACATGCCTCCAATTTTCGCGGACTCGTAAAATTCCCATATAATTAAAAAAATTACATGGAATTTCTGGGACTTTACATTCTCCCCACCTAATGGATTTACTTCCCCCTAAGCCCCATAAAAAACTAGGTAAAGAAGTGGGGGTACTTAGCACGTATCTGAGCCTCTGTCTCCCATGTGCTCTCTTAGAGGTTCTCATGCTGCCAAGGAACATGCACGAGAGGTATCGACCACCCATGAAGGACTTGTTCCTATCGATTCTCAATCTCTACTGGAACCTCCATTAATGTCACCCCATCATCGTTGTTCAGATCACCATGGTCGATGATTTTAGAAGGTTCATGTACATATCTACTCAGTTGGGATATGTGGAAGACGTCATACACCCGGTGCAACTGCGGTGGAAGGGCTAAGCGTTATGCTACCTCTCCAACTCTACTGAGGACCTTGAAGGGTCCAATGAACCTTGGCGATAACTCACTGCCTTGGCCAAATATCTGTAAACCTCATCGAGGAGAGAACCATTGTGAGATGTGGCCACCATCCTCGAAATCCATAGGTCTCTGTATCCTGTCGGAATACAACTTTTGCCTACTTTGTGAAGTCTTCATTGACTCTTGGATGATCTGTACTTTCTCTATGGTAGCCCAAACCATCTCTGGTCCCACGAGTGTTAACTCTCTTGGGCCAGTCCTGCATAATGGTGATCTGCAGGGTTACCCATACAACATCTCAAAAGGTTTTATCCCAACAGAGCAGTGATAAATGTTGTTGTATTCAAACTCCACCAAAGGAAAGTGGTCCGCCTACCTGTGACCGAAGTCGAGGACACAAGTATGTAGCATGTCCTCGAGGGTCTGAATAGTCTTCTTAGTCTGGCTATTCGTCTGAGTATGGAAGGCAGTTCTCAAACAAAGTACTGTCCCAAAAGCCTCCAAAAACCCCTTTCATATCTGGGAAGTAAAATGTGTGTCATGATTAGAGGAAATCGTCAAGGGTAATGCATGTATCCGCACAATCTCTTTCACATAGAGGCATCCCAAGATCTCTACTGAACCCTGCTCTTTGATCAGACAGATGTGGGATGACTTGTGAGTCGTTGGATAATCACCCAAATCGAGTCATGTCCCATGGATTTATGTGGAATTCCTATCACGAATTCCATGGATATCCCATCCCACTTCTACTCTGGTAACTTGAATGGTTTAACCAAGCTTACTCGTACCGGATGCTCCGCCTTCACTTGCTGACAAGTGTGGCACTGAGAGACAAACTCTTCTACTTCTTTCTTCATTCCCAACAACTCGTGCTGTCTTCAAAGATCCTAGTACATCATCGCCACTCCTAGATGTACCACTATAGGAGAAGTGTGTAACTACTTCGCCACGTCCTCCTAATGTGACACAGCTACCATGGTACGACCTGTAAAAAGGATGACGTGCTCCCCACCTTTAGAAAATCCATCAGGTGTCTATCTTGTAAATATCTGAGCACATCTTGTCTCGCAGTCAGTTTCCCCATGCTGCACCTCCCTGACTCCCTAAAGAAGTGGGGAAGTGACAGTAAGACACTGAATAAAAACTACTCCATCCCAATCCACAAAGGATATCTGGAAAGAGTCTAGCTGCTCCGTCGCCTCGCCCAGCAGTTGTATACCAGATCCCATGCTAAGTGCATCTACTACAACGTTCCCCTTTCCAGTATTATTGACTATATAAAAGTCATAGTAATGGAGGAACTCAAGAAAACGTCGATGTCTCAGGTTCAAGTCCTTTTGAGAGAAGATATACCTGAGACTATTATGAACTGAGAACACTATAAAGCGTTCACCCATAAGATAGTGTCGCCACATCTTCAAGGAGAATACCACATTTGCCAACTCTAGGTCATAGATAATGTAGTTCAGCTCATGTTGCCTCAGCTGTCAAGAACCATTTGTGATCACTACTCACTTTTGCATCAACACACATCAAAGCCCAGTCCCTGATTCGTCGCAGTAGACCGCGTACCCTACACCCTCCTCTGGTATCCCCAAGATGGGGGCACTTGTCAGCCTCTACCTCATCACATGAATTATCTACTAGAATATCTCTAACCACACGATGGGTTTCCCCTTCATTGTCAATGTTGATTGTGGTGCTTCAACACTAGAGAATTCTGGCACAAATCTCAGGTAGTATCCAGCCAAACCCAGGAAACTACATAACTCTGTCACACTCATGGGTGGAACCCTAGAAAGTACCACCTCAATATTCACCGGATCCACTACAAATCCAGCATCCGATATGACATTTCCAAGAAAGTGAACCTCTAGGATCCAAAACTGGCACTTCACGAGCTTACCATAAAGTCGTTGCTCTTGGAGTGTGTCCAATACTACTTTTAAATGAAAAGCATGCACCTTATCTGTAGTCGAGTAGATCAGAATTTTGTCGAGGAAGACTACTACAAAGCGATAAAGTTTTGGCTAAATGATTCCGTTCATGAGGTCCATGAACACTTATGGGGCATTGGTTACGATTAATGGAATAACCAAGAACTTTTAATTGTTGTACCAACATCTTAAGGTCATATTCTATACATCCTCATCCTGTACTCTGAGATAATGATAGCATGATCTGAGATATATCTTCGAGAACCATCATGCTCCCTTCAGCTAATCATAGAGGTCGTCAATCCTTGGAAGTGGGTACTTATTCTTCAAGGTCACCTGGTTCAGGCGCTGAATGTTGACACAATGTCTTAGGATCCTATCCGCCTTCTCGGAGAACAAAATTGTGGTCGCCCAAGTAGAAACACTTGGCGGAATGAATACCTTCCCCTACAAGTCTTCTAGCTATACCCGCAGCTCACAGAGCTCCGCAAGAGCCATCCGATACACATGGGTAGATATTAGTGTCATCCTAGGGAACAAGTCAATGTAAAATCCCACCTTTCTATGAGGAGGTAGACCCAGAACATCATCAAGGAAGACATCTATGTATTGGTCCACCACTACAGGATAGCTTTGACACTCCATATCAACTACTTCGAGGGTAAGTCTAGCCATCTGAGAGTGATCGGCTGTACTCTCCTCCGGGTAAGTCCATCATGTGATGTAATGGCTCCCTTCTCTCTAGTGAAGGTAAATCTGGTCCCATCCATGCGGAAAAACCTCACATAATGAAAAATATAGTAAATCAGAGTATGGACTGTAGATAACCAGTCCATACCCAAGATGACGTCGTAAGGCCTCAATGCCGCTACTATAAGTTCTCAGCTGAGGCTCTTTCCTCCTAGAGTAAACTCACACTTCTGACACCAGTGCGTAATCGTCCAATCCTCTTTCATCAGAGTCTCTATCCGTAAGGATCAATCCAATGGATCCATTGGAATCTCCGAGATCCGAATGAGGGCAGTGGAAATAAAAGAATGGCTAACACCTCTGTCTATAAGTACTGCAGCTAAGGTATAGTAGACAAAGATCGTACCTTGTACCGTCTCAGGAGCACTATGATCATAGGCCTTATCTACCTGGAGCTAAGCTCTCCCATGTCCTCCATCTCCCTTTTGTGGGGATGGACCACCTGGTGGTGGTGGTGGTAACATCTTGAACCTTCACCAACCGCCAGCTGCACAGCCTACTCCACTACCACGTCTGCATGCTCCCTGTAGACCACCTCGATCGAACCTTTGTCTCTGCCTGCGCGGTCACAAGACCATCTGTTGATCATCTGTATTATGGGTTGGATAGTCACGAGCCATGTGACCCTACCCACCGCATGGGTAACACTGCTCGTTCTTGGCATTACTAGCTCTGTCTCGGGTTCCCCGCACAACCGTCTCTGAATCATGTTGTTGTCCACCTATTGGTCTGGTCCTCCTAGACCACTGTGACATCTGTCTTCTACCAGTTGCATAGAACTCCACTACGTGACATTCGGTGGTGGGTCTCACTTTTGGTGACTGCTCAGCAGGAAAAATCTCCACTAAGAGGGGTCGTTTTAACACCCCTACCTGCATTGGGATGCTGAGTGAGATCATTGAAGCCCTAATCACTCGCCTGAGTCCCTACTCAAAGGTCCGTGCCCTGAAAAATGGGTCATACACCATATCAGAGGAGTAGTGTGAGAGGTAAATGATCCCCGCTCTATACTGAGACACAGTCATGTTTCCTTGCTATAGATGAAGAAGCACTTGTATGCGCACAGTGCGAAGAGTCACTAGGAAAAAAGCTTCCCGAAATAGGCTCTCATAGTCTGCCCAGAGTAGTTTCACCTCATCGTGATCTTTGAAAATCAAGCCCCACCATCTTCTTTCTGCTTCTAGTGGAAGGATGGTGGTAAGGATAAACATGAGATCAGATGGTGTCCCTACTAGTTGAAAGACTCTCTCTACGACCTCCAGCTAATCCTCGGCTGCTTGTGGGTCTGTCTCTCCCATAAACCTGGGTGGCCTCTATCGCTGGAACTCATGTAACACACTCCAGAGGTGTGAAACCTCTGATTTTAGGGTGGCTGGAATTGGTGTCCCAATGGGTAATGGTACCGCTGGTGCCTCTGTTGGTGCCTTTACTGGAAGAGGACCCTGCACCGAGGCCTCGTTGCCCTATGGGATATCTATGCGTACTACTCTCGGAATCCTAGATAGATGTTTTCATGGATGCATCCTGAAAAAAAGGTTCTCCATTGTCAATAAGTAATACTTGGTGAGCTAACTCAATGAGATAACCATCAAAGTTCTTGAAAACACACATGCAATCAGTTTTTTTTTGTTCACTGAGTCATAAATCAGAAGTCAGGGTCCTGGTGTATGGATACATCGGTCACCGCACCAACATAATATTTCCTAAACTAATAACCACAGTCACTACACATAACATTATTGTAGTTAAAAAGATCATAGTCCTATGTTCTATGGTAGAACCGACTCTGTTGATACCAATGTTTCACGAACCATCCCCCAGGGCTCGTGTCGTGACTACCCCAAGCCTCTTTTCCGTATGCCAGGGGAAGGAGACTAGCACCGAAGGCGTAATCCCTAATACTAGGAAGGTATTGCCTTTATAACGTGTAACACACACAACCAATCACACAACAAGATATGAACTCAAGTAAACTAAATAGTAAATAGAGAGAGTGTAGTATGTAAAAGGGGCCAGAATATAATCCCAACTGGAATGTACAAGGAAAACTGGAAAGTACAAGATGGCTGATATGTGAAAAGTAGCTCCTAGATAATCCACCATGAATCCTACTTGAATTTTAGGTACATGTAACACCCCATTATTTCATAGTACGTTATTTCATCAATGTAATCCAATAACTTGCACTACACGCAAAACCGAGTTCTAGCACACCACAACTTACCTAACTAGCCATTCAAAAGCAGTTATAAATTGTATTAACTGGAATTTGAACATTATATAATCTTTATAATTATAGAATCCATATTATTAGTTTCTTAGACATAATTTATGAACAAATTCGTTTTTTTAGATAAGAGAAGTATTTTTCAAAAAATGAAATTTTACGACCTTTTAATGGTGAACACATTTTAAATACAATATTTGAAACTTTTATACAATCGATTTTTCAAAATATACTTCTTATTAAGAATCAGGACATATGATTTTACTTTCAATAAATCTTTGGTGCTTTTCTAATAACATTCATATTTGGGTGAATAGTGAGAAATACTATATTTTAACTAAAAACAACATTTTTAATCAACATAATTTATAGTGTAAAATTATACATATTAATGGTTTGGAAGTATAAATAGATTAAATTTTTACCATATAATCCAATTCTGGTGTTTGTATGTAATTTCACATTGAAATTGGATATAAACAAGTGTCAATCTTTTGATAGTTATTATTTCAGAAAAATACGCTTTATGGTTTGGACAACGAGAATTAATTTAAATCAATAAATTCAATTTATATGTTTTTAATTTGGTAAAATATACTTCATTTTTGAATTATGAATATCAAAATTAGCTTAGGGTGAATTATTGGTATGTTTCTGATATCTTTCAATTTTTGATGAATAGTGAAAAAACACAGAGTTATAGTTTAAAAATGAAATCTTATTTAAATAATTATTTATTTTATTTAAAATTATTGTAGGTAAAAATGGATATATAGTACTTATATATGTTCAATATAATTCATTGGAATCATATTATAATAATTTTAGATATATAAAAAATTTATTGAACTTTTTACACTCTTTTACCCACCTCCTAGTAGAATTTGAAAATTTACATAAAACATAATTTTACCACTTATGAGAGTTGAATTTCAAAAATATGAGAGACATAGTTGATATCAGTAAGTAAAATATGGTCCAACAAAATGAAAATATTTTTTGGTGAATATGAACCTTTTACTTTTATTTACCACGGTTAAAAATAAATAAGGTAATTAAGCGTAAAAATGATATTATTATTACCCAAACACATATCTTAATTTTATTTTATAAGTATAATTATACCAAAAAAAACATAGTAATATAATATGATTCTTTAGGTCCGCATCGATTAGATTGGGACATTTATTATTATTTAATTCAAAAAAGTGTTAAAAGTGTTAAATTCAAAGTTTAATAACTAAACCATTTTTAATATAGGGATAAACATAATATAAATTTTACTATAAATATTCATTATAAGTCTAAAATGATTTCATACATAATGATATTTTATTTATATTTTCTAGATATTATATAATTATATTTAGTTATGGCACAATGGTGATGCAGTAATTACCCTATTAATGAATGATTAAAATAATTGATATTATAAATATCCAAATAAATTTAATTTGAGAATTTCTAACTATTATTATTATTTTATAGGTTAATATGACATATTATGGTTGGTTAAATGACTTTTTTCAAAGTAATAATTTATTATGAATATAGAAAAAACAAAATACCAAATAGTGTCAAAATTGACACAAAATAGTTTTTAAAAGAGATATTATAAAATTGATTTATATTTTATTCCTAAAAATATATCTTTTTGTAAAAAAACTTATATAATTATATTTTTACTATTAAGTAACAACTTGGAGTTATTTTGGAAGTATATGGTATGTTTATTAACCATATAACATTAAAATACAAAGCGACATGGTAAATGTCAAACTATTTAACTAAGAGTTAAATCTAAATGATATGGTTAATATTCTGACCCAAAACTGTATAAAACCTTTTTGTTGAGTTTTTTTCTAACCATAACAACCTTATCCTTTATATAATTAATTTTGGAGCCATTATAAATTGAAAATTATTTTATTATAAAATAACATTTCTTGATTTTCCTAAGGTTCCCATCACCCCTCTTATAAAAGGAAACCCCCCTTTATCTCTATTTTAGACCTTCAAAGCCATTTTAGTTGGCCAAAATCTTCCCAAATAGCCTCTAAATAGTCCTACCTTCATTCTAGAGGCCTTCATTTACTCATAAATCCAACCAACGGAGCCCTTTTGATCAAATCAAAAGGAAGAACCCGAAGAAGGGGTAAATATTTCATCACCTCTTTAGAGTTATTTCCTTCCTCAACATCCTCTTTCTTTGCTGTTTCCATTATAAAATAATAACAACAGTAACATATATATACTGTGATTTTATTATAAATATGGAAAAACTGTATTCATTATTCTATCCATCCTTTTAATGACATGTCACCATACGTGCATACGTACAACTTACCGTCTCCACGTCGTGGTGTAATTGTTATTCGATAAATTATTTTTTGGATGGGTATAATAATAATGTGAAATTGATGTAAATATGATAATTATTCTTTATATGTGATATACCATCCAATTATATATTATTTTAATATCAAAAGAATGATATTGTCACTCGTGCGTATGTACGGATTACCGTCTCCACGAATGTGTTGACATTCATTCCCCATCGTAATCCATTCAAGAATAATTTTCATTAGATGATTAAAAATAATGTTTAAATACGTAATATAATTCTGAATATGAATATGATACATCCTATCAATAACAAACATTACTTATGTAACAATTTATATAATGGAATTCAAATCAGTTAACACCCAAAACGACGATAATTCTAAAATATTATTAACAAATAAATATTAAAAGATCATATATGATATCATATTAATATATATGATTATTGTCTAATTTAATAGAAATTATTTCAAAATTATATAGGTGGTTAACCTACCCTCGACCTTGAAAAATTACAAGGTAAGGGTTAATTCAACAACCTCTTCATTATTCAAGGTTGTTTATATGTAATTATCTACTAGAACCTCTTTATCATCCAAATTCATGGTTCTTAAAAATTTATCTCAAAACATTTTTAAAATTTACTTGACAATTTTTTAATGTCATTTATAACCTTATTTGACCATATATGTTTTGAATGGAATATTTATGTCCTTTTTCAAATAAGGTAATTTTTGACCTTTTCGACAAATTTAAGGTATGAATGTTTTTTTAACATATACAGCGGGTGCAGTTATTTTCCTCTGTTAAAACAACATCAAATATTACCTTACATGATTATTAAAATATGGTCAAAATTAATGTATTCTTTATAATTATGTTACTCTTAAATGATTTTAAAATAGAAATAGATATTTCTCTAAAAAAGGTTTTGATTTCATCTATGTCAACATCCATTGATGGATTTTAAATTTATTTGATGTTGATTCATTATGATATAAAACATTCATATTGTATAGAATGTTTTGTGATATGTTTGACTACGGATGTGATATTTTTATACCATCCATTGTTTATGGTTAAAGTATTGACATTTCGTATGCTAGTTTTAATAATAATTTTTATCTTATATTTCAACCTTTTCATATGAGGAATGTATTGGACTTAAAAAGTTATGGGTGGAGCCTGCTATAGCTCCTTGATGCATTGGTAGTTCTCATGAGACAAAAAGACATGGAATTGGAAGAGGCCTTTCCCAATTTGATATGTGGTTATGGACGACGCCTTAATCGTTTTTAGACGTCTTCATCAAGGCATTGACAAAATGTTTCAGAATGTTTGACATTATACATTCCATCATTTTGAAAATAATAATTATGGTTGATGTGGTCATTCTAATTGTATAATACCCAGGATTATGTTTTATTATGGAATTATTTACTCAGCTCAAATTCCATCCATAAAAGTATTCATGTTTATTATTGGTAAAGGCATGTGGTTTCAATTATTCACCATGCTTAATATTTATGTTATCATCTACTGCATTTCTTACCCTTATTGAGTGTCTGATCACCCCCCTTTCTTATGTTTTATTTTCAGTGGATATGATGAATTTAGTTATGAGTGACTTGCATGCATAATCTAGGAGGCTTGAATGTTTTTCAGGGAATAAATTCGTGTTTTATTTCTTGTCAAGATGTAATTTTGATCTTATGTATGAATATTGTTTCCAATATGACTAAACTGATCTGTCTTTAGAGACCTGATTTCCTTGTGATCATGCCAATGTTATTTAATAATGCACTGACTCTGGGTAACTAGGGTCGGGGCATTACAGTTTTTATTAGAGGATGTTTAGTACAAACTATGCAAACTAGATTTAACTAAACTCTGATTAGAGTACATAGCCCTAAGATAGGCATTGATGATTATATAGAAGAACTTACTAGAATTTTGGTATTGTAGATATTTAGTGAGTTTTCTAAGTAATACATCTCTGTCTGGATACGAGAAGGTAGAGGCAGCTCCAGAAAAGATGTACCTATGGGTAAAACCCAAAAACACTGCTTTGAGCTAGAGTCGAACAGGAACATGTGCACAACAATGGGACTTGTTTTAATCTTGTTACGACACTCTCGGGGTATATGCTTAGGATTATTCACATTTTCATTACAAGACATTATGATGGATTTTGGAGTAAATACATCCTCAAAGAAATTTTTTTATGATTATGGACTACATCCATAAACTGTTCAATTTATGTTAGGTATTTTACAAATTTGAAATTATTAATTGTGATTCATAAACTTAATTAGTGTATTCCATTATTTAGAAATGGCACCCAATATAAGGAATGAGAACTCCAGAAATATGTATGATCCAAAGAGTAAGAAGGGTAAAATATTTCTTAGTATTACGCCAAAATTTAGAAGGGAAACAGTCTCCCTTGTATTCTCAAAATTTGAAGAAATAGTATCATGTATTAATAAGATAAGTAGAGAATTATTTTATTCTATTTCTTTTAAGGGAAGCAAGAGACGGGATAGGTGGTAAAGAGAATGATGGGTAAATGGAATAAGGGAAAGAAGGATTTTCTCATTTGTGATAACTGTGGAAAGGAATCACCTTGGAAAATTTTTAAAGGGAATGAGAGTTTGTTATAAGTGTGGATAAAAAGGACACCATGTATGTGATTGCAATGTTCAGAAAAAGGTTTCAAATGTACAATTCTTCATTTGAAAAGAGTTGGGAAACTATGTGAATCAATTTTTATATCATCAGAGTCTACCCAAAATGCTGCTATTGGATAAGAATCATGTTATGATACTACCAGAGATGAAGAGTAATGATTAAGAGTTCTTATGTTGTCATTAATGTATTGTGTCATTTGAAAGCTTTATCAATGATGTTCTAGTTATATGAATTATGAAAATAAATAAGGATTGTAATGAAGTACTATTTCATTGGGAATTTGAGATTATATGGTCCTGATACTAATGTATTAATTTTGGAATAAGAGATGGTTGATTTGGATAAATTATATTGGATATTCTTGACTATCATGGAACTGATTAATGGTTTGTTTATTTCAAAATTGTTGGAATATTCGAAAAAATTTGATATATGGAATATATCTAGTATTATATAGAGGATAAAGGAGCATGAATGTAATCAATAAGGTTTTATGGTAATTCATGGTGTTACCATGTTTTAAAATAATACATGATGAGGGTGTTCACGTGTTATTACCTGGAAAAAGGGATCTACATTATGCTTAACATACTTATAAATTTTGGACAATGAGTTTGGATTGAATTATTTTGGATAATTATAAAGGATGGAGTGGAATAAGTTTGAAATTGGATACTATTTTTTAGATTATATTTTTGGATTTTTATAAAAAAGACAACACGCAGACCTTGTGACAACCTGTTGTGTCGGACAAAGTTGTGAGAATCAAACCCACATCCATAGTGCGATTGGGATTTATTGCCTACCACTGGACTACGTGAAGTCCCTAGATTGAATAATGTAGTTTTCTTAAAGGGTCTGATATGTGAATTATAAATTCTTTTTTGGAACCCTATATGATTAGGATAAATAGAATAATTTTTTGTAATCTTTTGGAGTGAAAGATGAGTTTGTGGGGGGAATTAGTTTAAGGATGAGACTCTACTTTTCATATATATATGTATATATATATTTCCCCCTTATTTTATAGGTAAACTAATTATTAATATTTATGGAAGGGATCTTAAACAAAAAATGTGTTATCCTAATACCTTATGTTTTGTTGAACCGATGGTATTTCAAATCATCATAGATTGATGGATTTGTGTCCCTAAATTTTACACATGTTTGTGATTGATGAACTCAATAATGTAAGAACAAATTCATTTTTTCCACATAAAAGAATTATTTTTCAAAAAATGCAATTTTACCACCTTTTAATAGTGAATGCTTTTTAAATACATTATTTGAAACTTCTATGCATTCAATTTTACAGAATAAAATTATTATTTAGAATCGGGACATAAGAGTTTAGTTTCAATAAATTTTTGATGTTTTTCTGATAACTTTCATATTTGGATGAATACTGAAAAATAGTATATTTTAACTAAAAACAACATTTTTAATCAAAATAATTAATAGTATTATCTTATACATTTTAATGGTTTGGAAGTATAAATAGATTTTGTTTTTACCATTTAATCCAAAGTTAGTGATTGTAAGTAATTTCAATTTGAAATTTGACATAAACAAGTGTCAATCTTTTGATAGTTATTATTTCATAGAAATACGCCTTTTGGATTTGACAATAAGAATTAATTTTAAATTATTAAAGGAAATTTCAAGGTTTTCAATTTGGAAAAATAGACTTCATTTTTGAATTATGAATATCAAAATTATCTTAGGGTGAATTTTTGGTATGTTTCTGAAAACGTTCAATTTTTTATGAATATTGAAAACCCCTGAGTTATAGTTTAAAAACGAATTATTATTTAAATAATTATTTATTTTTATTAAATTTATTTTATATCAAAATTTATATATAATACTTATATATGTTCAATATAATTCATAGGATTAATATTATAATAATTTTAGATATATAAAAATTTTGTTGAACTTTTTGTCGTCTTTTACCCACCTCCTAGAAGTATTTGCAAATTTATATAAAACGTAATTTTACCACTTATATGAGTTGAATTTCAAAAATCTGAGAGCCACATTTGATATCAGTAAGTAAAATGTGGTTCAATAAGATGAAAATAATTTTTTGTGAATAGTAACTTTTTACTTTTATTTACTACAGTTAAAAGTAAATCGGGTAATTAAAGGAAAAAATGATGTTATTATTACCCTAAAACATGTCCTAATTCTATTGGATAAGTATCATTGGACCAAAAATAACCTTAGAACTAAAAATTGATCCTTTAGGTCCACTTGGATTAGATTTGGACATTTATTATTATTTAATTCAAAGAAGAGTTAAAAGTGTTAAATTCAATGTTTAATAACTAAACCATTTTTAATACAAGGATATGCATAAGATAAATTCAATTGTAAATATTAATTAGAAAGATAATAATATATCTTAAAAAAAGATATTTTATTTATATTTTTTAGACATTAAATAATTAAATTTATTTATGACACAATGATGATGCAGTAATTACCCTATTAATGAAAGATTAACATAATTGATATTATAAATATCCAAATAAATGTAATTTGAGTCTTTTTCTGAATTCCACTAATTTTCTAGGTTATGAAATGTTTTGGTTTGTTCAATGATTTTTTTATGTAATAATTCTGTTATGAAATTAGCAAAAACAACATATCAAATAGTGTCAAAATTGACATAAATGAGTTTTGAAATGAAATATTATATTATTAATTGATATTCTATTCCTAAAAATATATGGTTTGGACAAAATACATATATAAAGATAGTTGTATCATTAATTAAACACTTGGGGTTCTATTGAAAGTATATATTATGTTTAATAACCATATAATATAAAAATACAAAGAGACATGGTAAATTTCAAACTATTTAACTAAGAGTTAAATCTAAAAGATAAGGTAAATATAGTGACCCAAACCAGTAAAAAACCTATTGGTTGAGTGTTTTTCGACCCATCCCCACCATATCTTTTAAACTATTTATTTTGGACCCATTTGAAACCGAAAATTATTTTATTATAAAATAATATTTCTAGCTTTTCCTAGGACGCACCTCACCACTCTTATAAAAGGGCACTCCCCCTTCTCTATAATTCACACCTTTAAAGCCATTTTTCTCCACCAACCAGTGCCCAAATACCCTCTAAATAGTCCTACCTTTATCCTATAGGTCTTACATTTGTCATAAATACAACCTAGGGAAACCTTTTGATAAAAGAAAAAGGAAGAACCCGAAAAAGATGTAAATATTTAGTCACATCGTTCAAGTTATTTTCTTCTTCCACTTCCTCTTTATTTGTTTTTTCCATTCTAAAATAATAACTCTTGTATATTCTATATTTTTTTGATGTTATTATTAATATGGAAAAACCATATTCATTATTCTATCTATCATTTCAATGACATGTAACCATATGTGCGTACGTACGACATACCGTCTCCACGTCGTGGTGTAATTGTTATTCAAAACATTATTATTTTGATGGGTATAATAATGATGTGTAATTGATGTAAACATGATAATTTTTCAGTATATATGATATACCATCCAACTATATATTATTTTAATATCAAAAGAATGATATTGTCGCTCGTGCGTACATACAGATTACCATCTCAACGAATGCAATGAGATTCATTCCCCATCGTAATCCATTCAAGGATAATTTTCATTATATGATTAAAATTATTGTTTAAAGGCTAAATATAATTATGAATATGAATAAGATACATCCTATCTATAACAAACATTAATTATGTAACAAATCATATAAAAGAAATCGAATCAGTTAACACCCAAATTTAAGATAATACTAACATATTATTAACAGAGAAATATTAAAATATCATATATGATATCATATTAATGTATATGATTCATATATAATTTAATACCAATTATTTAACCATTACATAGGAGGTTAACCTCCCCTAAACCAAGGAAAATTACAACATAAGGGTTAATTCTATAGCCTCTTCATTATTCAAGGTTTTTTATACGTAATTATCTACTCGGACCTCTTTATCCTCCACATTCATGATTTTTTAAAATGTATTTAAAACATTTTTAATATTTACTAGACAATGGGTCAAAGTCATTTATAACTTTATTTTACCTTATATTCTTCGAAATAAATATTTCTGTCGTTATCCAAACAAGGTACTTTTTGACCTTCTCTACAAATTTAAGGTAAGAATGTTTTTTAACTTATACGGCGAGTGCAGATATTTTCCCCCGTTATAACAACATCGAAGCTTCCCTTGAAATATTATAAAAATATTATAAAAATTAATGTTTTCTTTATAATTATCTGACACTGAAATTATTTCAAAATGGAAATAGATATTCCTCTAAAAAATGTTTTGATTTCATCTATGCCAACATCCTTTAATGGATTTTAAGATTATTTGATGTTGATTTATTAGGATAATAAACTTCCATATTGTATTGAAGTTTTTTTGATATATTTGACTATGGATGTGCTATTTTTATACATTCATGGTTCATGGTTAATGTATTGACATTTCTTATTCTAGTTTTAGTTCCAATGATTATGTTATATTTCAAAATTTTCATATGAGGAATGTTTTGGACTTAGTAAGTGACGAGTGCAGCCCACTATAGATCCTTGATGCATCTATAGGTATCATGAGACAACTAGACACAGAATTGGCTAAGGCCATTCCCAATTTGATATGTGGTTTTGGCAGAGGCCTTAATCATTTTTAGTCATCTTGGCTGAGGCCTTGACAAAATTTTTCATAATGTCTGTCATTATACATTGCCTCATTTTGAAAATAATATTAATGGTTAATGTGGTCATTCGACTAGTAGAATACCAATGATTATGTTTTATTATGGCATTATTTACTCATCTCATATTCATGACATAAAAATATTAATGTTTATTATTGGTAAAGGCATGTGGTATCAATTATTCACCAAGAATAATATTTATGTTATCTTCTACTTCATTTCCTACCCTTATTGAGAGTTTGAGCTCAGCCCTTTATTATATTTCATTTTCCCAGGATATGGAGAAGTTAGTTATGAGTGACTTAGAGGCATAATCTTGGATGTGTTGATGTTTCTCATTGAATAAATTCGTGTTGAATCTCATTTCAAGATGTAATGTTGAACATATGTATTAATATTTTTTCCTACAATACTAATATGATCTGTCTTTCGAGGAATGATTTCCTTGTGATCTTGCAAGTGTTATGTAATAATACACTAACTCTAGGTAACTAGGGTTGGGGAGTTATATTACAACTCTTGAATGGTCGTCTCTGCGGTTCGCCTCGTCTAACATCTACCTCCGAGCTACCTCTAGTCCTGGTACTCTCGTCCTTAGTCAGCGTTGTCCATCATCTGCACCAAACACAACATGGTGCTGGTATAGCCCATGTATGGGTGAGTACAATGATACTTTGTAGAGACCCTAAGACCCTCTTGGTCTCAAAAAATCCACAAAGGATAAACCAAAAATCATGAAATAAACGGAAAACCCTACTTAGGTATATTCCCATACATATACCTATGTTATCAAGTAAACCCATCTCAATCATGAAGAAAACACAGAGACCAACTCAAAAGCCCAAATCTCAACTTTTCACAAAGGAAATAATACCACGAAGGTAAGTACCACACTGGTACGCCTCACATAAGAATTCCACTAAGGTATTACCATGAAATGAGTACCACATAGGTATGCCACATATAAGAATACCGCCAAGGTATTTCCACGAAAGAAAGTACCACACAGGTATGAACTCAACTCACACTAGGTATAACTTTAGTAATGTAGTAGAGATGATTAGATGCAACTACTGAATCAACATACTATTCTAAGAGGCTCTACTACTGACCCACACAGGATCACTCAATGCTGACCCACATAAGATCGCTTAGTGCTGAATGACACAGGATCGCTCGGTGCTCACCCACATAGGATCGATTGGTGCTAACCCACACAGGATTTTTAGGTGCTAACCCACACAGGATCTCTCTTTATTATTCACGTCACAGCCAGCTATAGGATTCCCGCACTATGATTGCTTGTCTCTTGTAGGGTCCTCTCCACAAGCCACTGGTCGTTACTCCACCTACCATGAGGTATCATGAAGATGTATCTCAGAGGACCACCACATTATAATGGTCTCAACGCAAAATATGGAAAGTCAATCATATGCCCCATCTTTGAGTTATTATTCTTTTAGTCTCAAGGGCTCGGTTGGATTCGTTCTCGATCCAACGTGACTGTACTCCAACATTACCCAAATCGTTAGTGGGGTATACTCAGGGGACCGTCTTTCTCCAAGGCTTCCAGTGCCGCTGAATTTTTTTTAAACAAATGTACCATGAAAGATATATGTCCAAAAGAGCGTAAATGGGTCGTATGGGTCCGGGTCTGGCCCGACCCCCCCCCCCCCCCCCCCCCCCCCCGACCCGACCAGGGCTGACCCGGTTTGGGTCATCCAGCCACACCCGCTGGGTCCGGCCCGACCCGTGGTGCATCCCGGCCTACTGGGCAGTCCAACCTGTTGGGTCTGGCCCAGCCCATGCTAGGATACCCGACCTAGTGTTTCATGGAGCTGCGGAGGCGGTGGGGCTACGAAGGCGGCGAGGTCACAGGGCCATGGTCGGCGCGGTGGGGCTGCAGGGCGGCAGAGCCGTGGGGCTTTGCAGTGGGGCCATGGGGCGGAGAGCCATGGGGAAGCGGTGGCCATGTGTGGCAGAGTGTCGAGGGGCGCAGAATATGTGGGGCACTATGACCGTGAGGCGGCGGAGGCGAGGGGTGGCAGAGGCGGAAGGCAGCGGTGCGTGGTGGGGTGGCGGAGGCCGCAGGGCAGAGTAGCGCCTCAGGGCAGAGACACCGCAGGTCGGTAGGGCATCATGTTGTCATCGGCGGCCAGCTTGACCAGTCACCCTTCATTCGTCGCCTTCATCGAAGTTCTCAAGTTCCACTAGTGCCAACCACCGACACTGGTCTCCAAAACCATCACGAAGAAAACAAAAAATATCCACAAGATTTTCGAAGGGGTTGGCCAATGATTGTTTGGCCCGTAACATCTGCGTTAGGGCGGTAGCATACGGCTGAAGGAAGATGAATCAATGTGAGAGGAAATTTAACATCTATCAAAATGAAAACACACCCCTACCGTGGAGATTTGTCAACGGAGGTCATGAGAAATTAGACGAAGTTGTTGGGGATAGAGGTACGTCGGTGACATTGGCATTTCCTCAAACGTTGATTCATTCATCGTTGGATATGTTCCTTGTTACCGTGATTATTCTTATTTGGGGAGTGCATTCATCATTGGGGAACACATTTTCAATGGATAGAATAATCCTCCAAAGCCTCTCCCTCCTAGTTCCACCAAAATTAAAAGGTATCCAAAAATAAAATATTATTTTTTCTATTTAGTATGTTAGCATAATTCCAAATTGGATTAATTAATCAATTGATTTGGTATAATTAATTAAGGGGGTGGAAAAAATAAAGTGGGGGTGTTCAAGAGGTTTTTCTTCCACAAAGAGGGGAGTTCAATGGGGGTTTTATTCTCGGGTAGTCTCAACCACCATAACCAACTTGAGCGGTTAATTCTAGTGGTCCCCACCTCCAACATCAACATGGGAGTTCCAGAGATATAAAATTTTACACAATTTTATTTTATTTTATTTTTTCACAAAAAACAAAATTTTATCATTCACCCTCGACCTACTGCAGTCGAGGTGAAGGTCCCCTTAAGTGAATATCGATGTTATGAGTTCAAAGGTGCCCTCATATTTCAATTCCAATCATAGGTTCTAAAGATAAAAAACATGCTCGTATGTTTATTGAACGTACCAGAAAAAAGTTCAAAAGTTCACTTGAGGCGCTTCGGGGCTTCAAATCACGTGTCGTAAATTTTTGCAGATTTGTAAAATTACCATATAATAAAAACAATTACATGGAATTTCCAGGTCTTTACACCTCACCTCTGATGGATAGGATTTGGGATCTTGTGAGTGTAAATATAATCATGTTTTCTATATGAAATGATGGGGAAGACTCTCAAAATGTGTGGCCAGAGGTGGTCCAATTCTTGCAAGACATGACTTCTGATGATGGGGGTTTACAGTCACTCTTTCATGGTTGGGTGCATATCCCAATGATATGACAAGATCAAGCTCCACTAGAACATATTTTCTGGGAAAACCACACTGATTCGGTGGGTTTATATCTATGAATTAGACATTATCCTATTCGAAATTGACAACTAGATCCAGTCCATGAGATGGGTTGAAGACAAGTCAATATGAGGTATGACTAAAGGGATTGATCACCCCTATTCCAAGGAATGGATTGATTTTGAAAATATTGAGGATGTATGTTACCTTTTTTTTTCTTCTTCTAAAATTATTTTATTTTTGAATGAAATAAATTTTCTAACTAGAAGACTCTCGTAAGAATGTTGCAGGACAAGGGGAAATCACCTTGCTAACATAACTAATATATTGCCCAACATTTAACCCAATTGGGATTACATAATCAGTCCCTTAATATGGGAAATATTCCCTTGGTCAACCTAAAATAGAGGACCAAATAGTGTGAGAGTTTCCATTTCCACTGAAAATACCTATTTTAAACGGGAGGGATGTCACCCTTCATGCATAAAAAATATATAATGTTGAAGGGTCAAATATTTAGATAAATTCATTGATTGTAGTAGTAAGTCATCACAATGTCATTAATATATATTTTTCTAGCATACAGTTTTAACTCTTTTGTGTTTATAAAATATCTATCAACCTCATCTCTCATTTGACTAAGAAATGAGCCACCAAGAACTAAGGAGGGTGCTTTGATCCAAACATGGATTCTTGTTGGTCAGTCAGCTCAATTTAAAGTGGAAAAATAATGTGTTGGGGATGAATTTTATACTCCTGTCACATTTCATGTCACTATGTAAAGGGTGAAGGATTCTTGTAATGTAAGAGATACTACATATGGTTTTATTTCCAAATTGTTGAAATTGTCCTTATGACATTTTGGGTTCATCTCATGGACTTGATGGCCTTACAGTGAGAAATTATGACCCTATTGTTGTCACTAAGAATGTCAATATAAGTCTACAGTGGTCATATAAGGGTGATATTATAGTTCCAAATATAAATATTTATGGAGTCTTATATGTTGAGATTTACATGGGTCTTTTGACATCCATATATTCCATGAGAAAACATGGCATGACTTTTTATCAAATACTGGAACACATCATACATAATACAACATTTGAAGTGATTGAGGAACTTAATCAAAAATTTAGTGGATTTAGTAATTAGTTTTTGAAACATAATTTCATTTATTGATGCTATAATCCTGGATGGTTGAATCATACAATTACATCTATAGATAATGTTTTCACAGAGGTGTGTGTACAAGCCATCGAAGTCCATTTCGACCTTTCCATTTATATGAAATCAGCATTGGTGGATCTTGAAACTAGGATTGATCATGAGAAATCTTTTATGAGTCTTAAGAATACATAGGTGAGTACCTCTCATCATGAGGTTACTATTAGGACTACTAATTTTTGGGACGCAAGTGAGGAATCTACCAAAGCCACCTTCCTGTTACTTGGTGAGTGTTGACAACTATTTTGATCATCCCTTATTTCTTATTTATCTTATTTCATATAACATAAAAATTATTTTTATCCATTTTTTAGAAATATCATATTTTGTATCTAGTTATATGGGTGTAGGTTTTTTTCCAATTAAATCAACACTGGGAAGTGAGGAAATAGTTTTCCTAGAGGGAGCAATGCAAGGTGCTTCATTGAGCACTCTATTTCCAAAGTAAATTTTTACACCTAATAGAATCTCTAAGAAAAACTTGAATTTGAAAAATATTAATTTCATCACACACTACATGTCTTGGAAGTATATCTTGAAAATAATATTCGATACATCTTTGGAGACCTACCTTTATAACTCATCAAACATCCATTTTTATTTGATATTTTTAGATACAGTGGATTTTATTACTGTCAGATTCATGCTTATATGGAAGAAAACTATTCTATAATGGGAATAAAAGAATGAAATTATAAAGGACTTAATTTATATAAATCTATATGCTGAAATTGATGATATCTAGGATACATTATCCTTGGAGGTGGAAAAACATACCAATAATCAATAGGAATTTAAGCAATTGAATAATGAGAAAACCCTTCAACTATCATTCCTTCAATAGGAATTTGATTCCTCTCAGGTAACCATAAACAACACCACAATTAATTTTTAGAATCCAAAATCAAGTGTTCAAATACCATTGTGGTGGAAATAGAAGTGTTTCAAAGGGTTGAGAGGACTAAATTCAATCAGTTCATGAAGCTTCAATGAGTGGCCATTGGGGTTCTAGTGGTTGTTAAGAAAAGAATAGTTATGTTTATGGTCTTTTAGAATGTATGATAGAGAGACAATACCTTTTTTATGCTTCATTAGTTGTTTTTTCTCAAAATTGAAAAGAATTATTATTCCAATCACATATTATTTCATCACTTTTTTATGTTACAATCATGACAGTAATGTTGATTGGAATATCATGACATATTTTTATCAGCTGCTCATAGTTAGAACTATATGGATTGAAATATGATATAATTTTTCCTAAAACAATCTTCTTAAACAGTATTGTTTTACAATTTTCAGGGTCATATGGATGACCTCAAATTTATTTTCACTTTTTATATCATTACCAATTTTTTTTCTGAAGATAAATATAAATGATACTTTCAGCTTAAGACCCATCTTATTCTCAAGCCTCCCACTGAGGGATTTCCCCTTAAGAAGTTTTATTCCTATTACATTTCATTGCTTTATTATTTTCCTAAAATAAGGAATTATGGTTGAGAGTGTTCCAACATTCTTCACATACTCCTTCAGTGGAATATTGAGTCATAGTTTTTTTGTTTCTAAATAGAAAATATGATTTTCAGGAATAGAGGAGGTATATCATGAGGGTGTTGTTACCAGTTGTTGATAATCCTGTTACAAGGGCAGTTTTATACAGGGCTATCTAGGGAAAATATTGTATAGTAAAATTGTGGTACACATGGGTTTACATACCAATATTGTGGATGACGTATGAAAGGACAACTATGGTGTGTACTACCTAGTCGAGAACATGACCCTTAGGAATTATGAAATTAAATAGCTTACAACTGGAAAAATATTATGGAGATTCAAATTTCTCAAGACCATGATAAGTGGATTTATTGATCGTAGATGTCTGGGAATAAGTATAGCATCAGTATTAGCACATTCCATGAATGTGGAACCACTATTGTATGGATTTAGCATGCACAATGAAGGGTACACATTATTTGATGTTTGATGTTAGAGAGGGGGAATACCTATTTATGAAATTGATCACTGTATCACACAGTTTAAATTCATCAAGAAAGGAAATCATGTTGTTATATTTAAAGTTATGTAACAGGGACAAAATGATGAGTAGTTTAATGTCGTGTAGTAATGAAATTATGTTGTGTATTTTAATATCATGAATTAGTGGAATTATGTTTTGTAGTTTAATGTAGTGAAGTAAACAAATTATTTAGTGTAGTTTAATTTCTGGAAATATAGACATTATTTCATGTAGTTAAATGATGTGTAATAAGGAAATAATAGGTAAATAATTTATGGTATTTATCATTGATTGAATTGTTAATGATTCTCTCATTCATGGTAATCTATTTGAGAATGTACCATCATTTTTTAGGTATGAGAGATGGAAATACTATAAATTTTATTCTGAGTTATTTTAGATATGAAGAGTGGTATGAGATAAAAAGGATCATGGTGATCGAGGAGTTATCTTTTAGGGGGAATGGTAACGCTAATCGGAAATATTTTTATGAGGGATGAATTACACAATACCAAGTAGGGAATGTCTTGCATTGTCAAATTGGGGTATCCATGAGCTGATAGACCCATTTTATTTACGACTAATGTAAGGAAAAATATGGAATATACTATACAACTAGGTAAAGGATATCTATGGAATTATCAAATTCTATTTATCATTGAAAATGATGTTTATAAAGAAACATGATTCCCCAGAGATAATGTTCATATAGTGGACAGAGTGTACCAAAATATAAGAGTAGAATTTAACTCAAAATATCAACAGAATTAGGGGAACATGTTCATTTACATGTTTCATACCTAGAAATGTGATAGATTGTGCCTGTATCATTATATCGTATGACTAGGAACATGGAATTAATGAAACATTATACCATATGTGAAATAATGGGCCATGGTCATTCAAGTTTTCATTAGATATATAAATGTGGAAATTGTAAACCATGGTATTGGGTGTTCTGATATCGGGGGAAATGATATGGGACAGACATGATGGATAACCGAAAACCATTTCAAATCATGGGTTTAATCATATTATCACCAATACCCACAACAACAGATGTGGTTTATCCCATGGGAGAAGATACCTTTGGTTGACCAACCCATTAAAAGGGTTATTTAATGCAAGGATAACTGGGGATTATAATTAATTGAGAAATAGTGTTATCCTTTGGATAAAAAACATGTTATTGGGGTTGTTTAATACATTTCCTACTATGGTTTATACTATGTAGTCGTGGAATATTTTTTTAGGTACCATACAATCTTTCATTGGTATATGAAGAAGGATAATGATGATCTGAATGTGTCCACGATTAGGAGTATGATATATAGAAGGGGAATGTATGTTAACAGAGTATGTTCATCGTTGGATATTGAAAAAAATTGATGTCCCTTGCATATATCTGACTCATGTAAAAATGGGGAAATCTATGTTTCCATGGTAGACCCCCTAGTGAGGGGACAAAAATTAGGAGCTACTACACAATTCATTGTCTATATGTGGGAGATGGGACCTTTTATATACCATGTGGCCAGTATTATGACACAATAACTATGTGTAATTATGTATGTCTTTTTAATTAGAAAAAATCTAACCAATGTTCTTAAGGTACAATGTAATTTAATGTCATGTGTCGAGGAAATTAGCCATGCAGTTTAGCATCTTGTGTTAAGGACATTAGCTGGCTTGACATAAACAGATATATTGTGTATATATCAGGGTATATAGACTTGGTTTCACTATGTATCTCACTACTATGAGAATCAAGCATCATGTAATTCTAAATGGAGATCCCCAACAAAGATGGAATTCAAGTTTAGAGGATAAAAGGGGAATTCCATTGAATATGTGCTCATGTGTAGGGATTGAACCCATCATTCATTTTCTCTTGTATATATGACTAATACAAAATAAAATAGGATTATTTATTAAATTGTGTTGGATTTGGGCCAATAATAGAAGATCCATACATCACTACATGTCTTATTGAAATGAGAATCAATCCCTATGTTGGTACGAAGGAATATGAACCATTGTCAAATAGGGAAAAAAATTATAGATGGGACCACAAAATAAGATAGATACATTACTACGTACCTCATTGGGGTGACAATCACACCACGTGTAGTAATTTAATAAATCTTGTAGTTTATTTTAATGAAATGAGGTCATTTTTACCCTTATTTGAGGTCTTGCATCCAGAACAATGATAGACCCAATGTGTATTGATACACAATAATCATGTAGGGATCTACATTACTAAAACTCGTATGCCCATGGGATCTATTCTCATAGTGATAAAAAAGAGTGGAAAAGTATTTTTAAACAACACTAAAGAAAAGTGTGGAAAAAATATGCTTAATTAGGATTGTGTGGTGGCTAGTCTAGAGGAAAAGATTTTAATTTCACTACATATCTCACTAGGACTAGAATGAAGTAATGCATAGTTCCTAAAAAGGTTCGTTATAGGGCTGACCCATACATATGGAATATGATATTTTTATTGTTGATGATCCTAGAGTTCGAGATCTTATCATCACTTCAAATCTCATTGGAATGAGAATCAATTGATACATAGATCTAGAGTTCCCTGTAGATAATCATCTTGAGGTGTGGATGTATTCCATGCTACTTATTATCTAGAAGTAATGATTTGGGTGATTCAAATAAGAAAAAATATTGGAATATTATGACTAATTCATGGTATTTTACCTAGTTGTCACTATATATCATTCTAGATCTAGAATCAAGCCACACGTAGTTCTTAAAATGGGTCCATGTGCAGGTCTTCCTCATACACAGAGAAGAGGTGGCATTATTTAATTTGTTTTTGGACCCAGTATAATAAATTTGGGAATCACTATATTTCAATTGGGAAGATAAGTAATTAACACTTAGTTCTAGGAGAGTAAGTATAGTTATTTATCATGTGAAAAAAATAGTTTGAACAATTTAATGTCTTTTGGTAAACACACATTAATGATGGGACATATTCCCATAAAGGGGGACCAAGTGCCACTATTGGATGGAAGTGATGTGAATTGAGGTGGATAATTGGATATTCTTATACTATCTTCCCAATTTCTATATAATGGGGCATCTTAACACACTGAGTGTTAGGATAAGGATATTAAGACTTACAGTTGAAGTGGAGGCCCTAATATAAAGGACTAAAAGGGGTATATCATCTTGTGGTATTTAGGAAGTTTCTTAATATTGACTGTGTGTGATGTTCACCATGTAGTTTAACATCATGAAGGAAGGATGATTGGATAAATTTAGTTTCAGGGCATACTAATTGGACCAAATGCCTTGTTGTTTATCATCATAAAAAAGATGATGATGATATATATTTTAATGTCTGGCATTTTGAATGTGATTTCATGCCCTTTAGGGTCATGTGAAAATGAAAAAATATGTAGTTTAGAATCTTACAATTGATATGATATGTTATATAGTACAATTTAATACATTATGTACATTATGGGGGATTTAGTATAATTCCATTCAATTAGGAGACAATGTCATGTAATTAAAAAAATATTCAAGAATCATGCATTGGTTGGGATCATAAAGATCTCTCCATCCATTGAGAAATAAGAATAGACTACATTGGGGTGAACCTTATTTAATGATTAAGGTCCCTCCCACTTTGGTTCTAGCTATGGAGGATTTTTTCCTTGTATCATCAGAGTTATTAAGACAAATAAAAGTTCTCCATAGTGAAATGAATGTAAGAGGAACTATTCTTTGAAAGCCTGTTAAACCTAACATTGAAAGAATTCCATGTGGTGCTAGGTATTCTATCCTTTCACATCAATCCTATCCAATGAATCCAGTTTATTTTGGGGTTCAACATCAATGGTTAATTGATATCAAATAGCGACACTGATAAATTTGAATTAAACTTCAATGAGAAGGATTTATTCTATTCTATATAATAGTCAGTACGGGGTTTTCCATATATAATTATGATTTGTAGTCTAATAATATCATATGGTTTGGAATATCATGTTAGTACAATAATTTTTATCTTTAACCTAAATATTTGGAATTTTGCTTGATAGGGCCTTGTTGAATCCTCTTTCTATCAACTTTCTTCTACATGGTAGTGGTATGGATGGTCAGATTTCATATTGTTTTCTTGATATAACATTTCCACCTCTATAGAATTTAAATTGGTGTTATTTTTTCAGTAATAAATAAGGAACACCAAATCTAGTGATGATGATATATCTAACAATGTTAACAATTATTTTTCCCCAAATTCTTAGAGGGGTATAACTACTTCCCATTCGGACAAGAAATCAGTAGCAGTCATGATGTATATGAACAACTTGGATGTAGCTATAGGGTATAACACCACCACATATATTACCCATATAGAAATTTCCTAGAGTAATTGGATGTATGTATCAACATCAGTGGTTGATTGTTAAAACTGGAGTCCTCTTTACATGAATGACATTTCAAAGTGAATTATTTTCAATCCTATTTCATAATGGTCTAGTAGTTCTGAAGTCTTCATATTCATTTGGAAATATTGTACCCTAACTGGTGGGAACCTCGGTCTCCTGAGTGTACTTATTTATTGGTAGGAACAATATCTTCCCCATCAATGAAACTGAAAAGGACTCCATCAAAACCTCATTAATAGAGGAGTTTATGGATATTATTTCCATCATTAAGTGTAAAATTGGCTAATCTATGAATGCTTTGTTCTTTACAATCTCATTCTCATTGGATTACTCCATCCTGAATGTATTTGATGATTGGAATCATCCACTTGGTTGTAGGGACATATGGCTCAGGTATGAGACATATTTCATTAATCATTAAATTTTTTATTGGAAGAAATGGTGAGACAATTTAGATATGGGATATGATGAATTTTTCATCCAAATTAAGATCCATCAGTATTGTAGATGCATTTTCCAATGCATCTTCTTCATCATTCTATGATCACTAGATGTGAGTGAATTTTGGGTTAGAGGGGATGTGTTCTATTAACACATTGAAAAGGTGAAGCGGAGGTATTACATCCACATTTCATATAAAATAATCTCTATTATATTTCTGATTACCATATTTGACTCACCTTTTAACTCTGTGTGGTTTACTAAAATTTAGAGTGCTTGTTCTAGGTATAGAATGAGGGCATACTACTTTGTCCCAATATTTTTAAAGCCTTCTGATAGTAGGAAGGAGTAAGTCAATACTGATTATTCAGGGGAAATAAGCATGATCCCTAGCCTAGTATTATTGAGATCAGGGTCCCCCATTATCCTCCCTATAGGGATCATGGATGCACCATCGAAGTACATTTACCACGTTTGGGGGCCACCTTGAAAAGATAGTACCTCATCATCTAGAAATTTAGTATTCAAGGAAAAATATTATAATGAAAAGTGTTCTATTTGAATATATTCCATGGCCTGGCTATTTATTAATTTTTGGGGAATGAAATATATTTCAAACTATTACAGAATAACCACCCACCATTCCCAAAATATGGTCAACGTAAGATGACTGAGGTTATATTTGAATAAAGAATTGAGAGATGCAAGCTGTATCATGTGATGTTTCATGTATTACCTTATATTTTTGAATGTGAATATTAATGTTAGGTATCATTTCTTGTTATTTTTATAATAATTATTATCCTCGATCATGGTTCGAATGAGATAATAGTGGATGTTTTCAGTCCTAACAACATTATCTGGTATGAGGAAAGTACCCAATGATCACTCAAGGGTTTTCAAGTATATAATGGGTGGTTTTCCTTCAATAGGTGTCATTAGTACTGATAGGATCAATATTTATTTCATTATATGATAAAAAACCTCCTAAATTTCATTTGTCTATTTATATGTTACTCCATTCATCATCAAAATAGTGAAGGGAATAATATTCTTGGCACATTGTCTATGAGGTGCTGGATGGAGTCTAGGAATCTGTGATGTCCTCTCAAATCATTTAAGTTTCAGGGATATGACATTATAAGGCTGGATTTTTTCTCAGGGTTTAATTTGATGTTGGGATACCATATGAAATAGACAAAAAACATTCCTGAGGTTACCCCAATAGAACATTTTAAGGAGGCCATATTTTGGATTTATTGTCGTAACTTATTGAAGTTGGTTTATAGGTAATCTTGGTGATCATAACACTATCAGGAATTAACCATCAGATCATCAACATAACACTTGAAAAACAACTTCAAAAATGGTTTGAATATTCTACGTATAGTACATTGTTGTGTGGTGCCAATGTTCTTCAATCCTAAAGGGAATTACCCAATATCATAATACTACCTGAGGGGATCTCAAATTAGTTTCTCCTTTATATTCTAAGTCCATATGTATTTTTTTTGTACCCTAAATAGTCATTCCTAAAGGAGAAGGCTTAATAATCAGTCATCACATCAGTCAGGGATTCAGTGATTAAACTTTTAAAGTCGTCTTTTAGAAACTGATAGTTGAGATATCTAAATTTGATGAAAAAATTTATTTTACCCTTATTATTATTTAATAGGATCATATTTTATATCCAATTTAGGAAATGTACATCCCAAACGACATTCACGTTGATATTTTTTTCAACTCTAGCCTCTATTATGGAGGCTTGAGTCGGGTGTGTCGTTCTGGTCATATGTTTATATCCACTATGAACTTCTATCCAATCATTGTGAGGAATTAACACCTAGGGATTGAGGTATATAGTCTTTTTATAATTCTAGAAAAATACTTCTCGATGTTTCTTCAAGAAATAAGTATAAGTCTCATGTCATTGGGATGTCATGGATGATCTAATGAATGTATGCTGAAGGTCTTCATTCGTATTCATGTATATTTCCAAATATTCTTCCAATGCGGTGGAGAACCCTTCCTCAAATGATAGAGGGGAATCATTAAGGTATTACTCCTCTTTCTATTCCTCAAGATTTACCACTTATTACATACCTTGAGATATAGGTGATATATAAGGACTCCCAGAGCTATTGTAGTTATCAACCTACATAAAATTAGGAGATGATGCAATTATTCCTGGCATACTAGAATGTGTAAGGTCTTTTTTATGCTTTTAAGGGAATAAAAGGGATAGAGAATGATCACTCTTGTTTTCTCATATTGAATTGATAACTTCTTCCAGGAAAGCAGAAAGAGAAAGGGTGTGTTGTATCTTAGGGTATAGAATAGAGGTATTTTCCTCCATGCATTCATTATTTCTCAGAGGGTTGAAAAATTATCCACTTACATCATGATAAGTTTTTCAGAATTACATAACAGAGGCTGTTTTTTACATTTTTTAATTTGTTCCAAATCATTAGATTTTATTAATTAGAAACACATACTCGGTGCTGAGTTTTTTGTAACGGTTCACCAGAATTATCTCCAGGTCATTTAGGGCACTAATTCATGTGGCATCATTAACCATGGATTCCTTCCATTCATTATGATAGAATCTTACATAAATGTAATGTGATTTATAGAATTTGAATCAGTATTTCTCACCATGAAATGTACACATTTTACCATTAATGAAATATATGAGGCATTTGTTGTATGATGTGGGGATAACCAAATACTGATTCAGCCAATGTATCCATAGCAGAATGTTGAAGGTATTATCCTGCATAGAAACCAAGAATTATGATTCAAAAAAGAGATTCTCAAACTATTTCCTATGTTTTATATCTCCAATAATATCTTTTCACTCTTTTCATAAGAATATTATATTTTAGTTGATAGGGAAAAGTGAGATTCATTGGAACCCTATGGACGAAGTGTTTATATTCGAATTAGGATTTCTTCTGATCCATTTTCAAGGAATTCCAATCGGTTACCAATATCATTTATCGTTTTTGATATACACAAAGGATTAACATTCCCTCATACGGAAAAATACTCATCTTGATCCATGAGATAAAAGACTGTGTGGAATTTTGTAGGATCATTTTCTATATGATAGACTTTGATAGAAGTAAATACGACTTATAACTCTCGATGGCTTAGAAAATACATATATGTTCCTCTCATAGGACATTGATAGACTCAAGGAATCCAAGATTATTTTCATACCTAGTACCAAGGAGAGTTTTTTAGAATATCATATATATAATCGAATATCCTACATTCCATATATGAGGATGTTCTTTTTTGGATATTTTATTGGGAGCTGATGTAATTGATGTGGTTAGGATATCCCATGAAACATGTGTGGAAGGTTCTTCTGCTCTTGGTGGGAGAGGTTGATTAAATCATCCTACATGCCAGGTTTGATTGGATTATGAAACATCCATTAATCAATCATTATGGATAAAATTTTCATGGAAGACCATGTCATGTGTGGTGAAAGATGTTTTCTTTTTAGAGGTCACTAGAGAGTTCTCCCAGGAATTTTGGCTGTATAGAATATCCAAGTATGGTCATGGTTAATGTACTGACTCCTAGCACAACTAGGACATACCCTATATCAACAGCCCTAATGAACTCTTCTATCAGTACCAAAATCAAGTGTATAGAACGAGGGATCACAATCATTCTCATCATCTGAGTGGGAATCCATTATGTGAATAACATTATTGGGAATAAATATCAATTATTCACCATATGAGGATTCGTTTTAGGGGATCAACTCTTGTTGTGCTTTTTAGTGGGTGGATTCCCATTCCACTAAGACTATATCCATGAATCCCACTAAATTAACTTACAACTTTAGATTTGAAACCATATAATCTTATTTCATATACTCATATATTTTTCATCATTTTATCTATTATGAAAAATTACATCTAGTAGACCAATAAGATGATGATGATGGTTGTGTTGTAATGATTGTTGTGGGAGGCTCAACTCACTGTTTCAACTACATTTTGTGAGTAGCATGAGTTAAATTGATATTTATTCAGGCCATAAAATTATTTAACTTTTTCATACCCTTGATGTTAACTTATCTTCATTAATCATCTTCCTACAAATTGTTGGATGTAACAAACGCTACCATAGTAGGTGAATTTTACATTTTCACATTCATAAAATCCTCTTTGCTTTTTAATATCCTATTGTAAAAAATAACACATGGATGTTGTGAAACAATTTATGATGGTTGGGAAAAAATTTTAGAAGATATTTATCACCTCCCTTGTAAGGTATCCTATTCTCTGGTAACCTGACCACATTATTCTCCAATGTAGAGATGTAGTACCCATGGATGTGGTAATTCTGAAAATAATAGACTTGTTTTTAAACTCCCCATATTTTCTTTACCTCTACTCCCTCTATCATTCAGAATAGGTAAGAATTTTTATTCACTATCCGGAGGTATGGCTTCTTTGTACGGTGTGGGCCAAGGTTCAAGATTCGGTACAAGGTCCTCATTGTGCATACCAACAAGAACCTCATCTTTTCTCCTCCTTTACTGATCTTATGTGATTACATAGGTCCTATATTCTTTCCTTGTGATAGAGACTTCTACATTTTGACCGATATAATCATTATCCCAAAACCCGCAAATACATTTCATAGGGATAATTTCTTTGTGCAACCTATCATAAGGAATTTATATACAAATTGGTAGAAATTATTCCTTATGGATTGGTATATTCAGGGAATATGATAATCCTTTAGACCTAGAATTTAATTCATAGAACATTTCATTCTCTCGCGGCATGCAGTTGGAGATTTCATGGATAGTTGTATATTCTAGTGTCATGTTGAAATAGAAGAGTATCTTTGAGTAATGATCTTACCACCTTTTTATTTATTGAGATAGAAAGATGGTATAATATACCAATGTTCTCCTTGGTAGTTTTTGTATTAAGAAACAACGTTTTATTGCCTCCTTTTGTTCAAGGGTCCCTATAATTTGATCACATCAAGAGATGAAATGTATGAAATTCCTCTCAAGGTCTCCAAAAGAATTGAAAATAAGAAATGTAGGAATCCAAAAAATTTATGTTGAAGGATTAAAAAATACCCACTCAACTGAAATCTTTTTTACTGATTGTATATGTGAAATTCATTCCCATCGTGCCTCTAATTGATCCATTAGTTACTCAATGATTTTGATCATAATTTAATGAAGGTATGGATGAGAACGGACATGGATAGGTGCGGCGAACATCACTTCAATAGGTGCGGTGACATGTACGGTGTTTGGTTGTATTATTGATGGTATCTTTCATTGGTAGCCTATAGGGGAAATCATGTAGGGATGTTCTTGACCATGTTCTGGTTTCTGTCCAAATTGTAGGAACTCTAAATTTTCTTCTATGGGATCCACGTATATGGGTGCTTGGTACCCTATATTGATCTAATTTTCTAGATCTATATCAGTTGCTACAGTAAACCCACTTTGATGAGCTATACTAGTTGGAATAGTAACATGAGTGTCTTAATTTTCATTGTGTACCATGTAATGAAATTTAAATTTCCCTATCATTCCTCCTTTGAAATGACCTCATGTTGTGTGGGATATATGAGGGAAACATTGATGACATTCAAGAATTCATAATGCATTGTATTAATTCTATTAGTTTATTTTCAATAATGGCTCATTGTATGAACTACATGATGGATTTTTGTCTTCATTGATGATTCATTATGATTTATTTTGTAAATTAGTATTCCAAAGGAAATATCAATATAGTTTAGCCATGAGCTTCCCTAATGAGGGTATTAGATTATGACATATGAAGAACTATAAGGATCCATTATTTTCATTACTCTATCTATGATAAATCTAATTCTGAGTGAGATGGAGGTGGTTCATGTAAAAAATCCCCCAGACCAGAGATTTTGTGAATTTGTGGGCTCCATATTCACAACTCTTCGAGCCTGGTTCATTGTCTCTGATGGTTGTTCTATATATATCCCCTGGCCCTGTAGACTGGGGTTTATTATGATCCACCGTGGATTTAATTACTACAACAACACTTCAAATTTTACATAGTCTTATTCAAATGTGGTCTTGGTGAATCATTTGGTATGCAGGTGGATCACCCAATTCTGAGGAATGTGGTGATTTTTAGACATTATATCTATATGATGACCTACATCCTCTATGTGGGAATCTTACTCGATATTTTCATATACTTGAAAAAATGTCTCAATAGCCATATTTATTTTGATCTGACATTTGTTCAAAATGGTTGGTTCCTTTCTCTATGGAGAATAACATTTATTGTGAATAGAATACATGTTTTGTAACTGACCTGATGATTTGACATTACATTATATGACATCTGGTGGGATTCTATATTTGGGGTGGGATATGAAATGTAATTCTCCATATTCACCCCATCTTTGATATAGAAAACATATGGGGCATCTTCGATCAATTTTCACAGACCCATTAATGTCTTGAGGAAAGTGCATCGAAGGGATCCTTACTGCCTACCAATGTGTTTGTGTTGTGTGTATCGAAGAGATTCCAAGTAAATTTGGTTCATCAAATTTCTTATTACAAGGATGTGACTTCATTACTCATCATAAGGTAATAATATTATCTTTAGGTGATGAAGAGTTATTTATATGTTGTGGAGGATTTTGTGCACCAAATCATCTTGAAATTACTCTTGAATGTTTTATTGATAGTTTTCTAATGTCTGTAACATGATTGGTATGTAATCTTTAGCCAACTATTTTCTCCTGTTTAGAAATTCTTCGTTATATTTCTCTTGAGGTTACTCTACCTTGTCCGACTATAGTTGATTCTTTCCTGCCATTTTATCATAAGTGGTCATATTGGTGGAGACTTAATATATTATTATGAAAGGAAAGAGATCTTAGTGTGGTATAGAAAATGGACATCACCTCGGTATATGTTCTGGTTGAAAAAAATACTCTCTCAAAGAACAAGGCATCATACATAACTGACCTTGTATTCTCATGTGCTTCGAAATATGAGGGATTTCTCATCACTACATCAGAAAGGGTGACCCTATTGACAATGTGACACACAACTCCAGAGTGAACATTCATATTGATCACCATCATTGGGAGGACTATCATGGTGGATTATATGTAGGGGAATAACCTCTTATTATTTGATCTCCTATCCATGCATAGGATTACCTTAACTCTCGTCAAAATATGTGATCTCGAGATCCATCATATTTTCTCCATGAATAAATAAATCATGGAGAACGATCCAAGGAAGACATTTGAAATTACTCCTATTGTATCTCTGATTTGATAGTGGAAGACTAGTTTCTTTGGCTACAACAAGTAATTGCATCAGGGATTCAAAAACGACATCTTTGAGAAGAGAAGGATCATGGATTTTCTCTTGATTCTCTAATCATGTTGGATGAGGAATCTTCTTGGATTATTTCTAATAAATGACTAGGATCAGCTATTAGGGAAAGTGGTTTTCCAGGCCAGGGTTATGGACCTAACATAGAGAGGCCATTGGAATGTGACAATTTCATATTGTTCGATGGGGGTATGTTTCTAGCCCTGTTGTTGATGTATCGTAGTGTAGTTTTCCCCTCGATGACTCGTCTATATAAATATAGATGTATGTGTCTAATCCAATGCGATATGCTGATGAGCCACCATATTTTTGAGGATTGAGTGATGTTTACATCCCTCTAGAACTAAACTTTTCATAGTAATGATATCATGGTAATTTTATATGAAGCGGGAAGGGATTTTTATCTTCCCTATCAACATTTACTGGATATAATTGGAGGCTTCCTTGACCAGACCATGGTTAGATTCCCATTCCATATTAGGAGTAGTAGTATGTCCCCTCTCTTCTCCACCCTTTCCTTCTGGTGGATACGTGTAGTAATTTTATGTGGGGATACAGGGTTGTGTCAGCTTATATTCATCACCAAGATATTCGATTTGACTTATTTGGCTGCTGCTATGAAAAATTTCATGAAGGCATGATAACTTTGGGTAGGTGCATTTACCTTCTTATGCTTTTCCACCAAATTTTCTCGAATGGATTTTCCTACTACTACTAGAAGAGTCTTATATCATGATTGATAGGTGCAATAAATTGTATGTTCCTTCACATAGTTTTCCGCAAGATTTAAATGGCAGGCATACTTGGACGCACCAAGTTGAATATACTAGATGGTTTAATTATAGAGAGTGGGAGTATGTTCCCATCTTCAAATTTCAAAAAAATCTATTTATTTAATTTTAGAGAGGGGAGAGGGGTATGGCCCTACTCCGTCTCGATTGGGTGTCACCCCTGGTGGGATGACTTCCATGTCTGAGTTAGGAAGACCTGGGCTGGATGGCCAAGCAAGATACCCTCATCACATTGAGGGTTCAACACCGTATAGATTTGGCTGTGTTGGTTTTTCGTTGGGGACTTTTGGAAGGACCACTTTGTATTATGGATGAATCCATATATAGAAAATTGGTTGACCTTCTTGAGATAATGTAGCGAACAGTCATTGAGTTCCCTGGACAAGCTTGGGAAATGGTTGAAGATGGTTGTTGGTACCATTAGATTTATGACCAGTAGTTGTTGCTGATCAGACAGATGGTGGGGATTTGTGAGTTGTTGGGCCTGTCAGGTGGCCTCCAGGGTTGGGATTATAATTTTTATGGTAATATCATACCAAAATTATAGGAGGCCCAGTATTAAAGATTCAAGGTATGTAATGTGTCCCTCAACTTGGACGATGAAATGGCATGTATATCAGCAATGATGTTCATTGTTGAAATCTTGAAGGTGGCCAAAAGATTTTAGGGGGTTTTGAAAATAATTCCCTTAAAACAAACACAAATTAGAAAACCCCATCAAATTCAAATCTCATTTGAATGAACACATGCATGATTTATTTTCAAGCATTGACCTATTTCATTTAGAGAGTAAAAGGGACTTAACAGATACATGTCACTATCATCATGTACAATGATTTATGTTAGGATTTTAGTTTTTTATTCCCAAAGGTATTTTTGAATCACTCAATGGATGTATATCCAATGATACCAACTTTCAAAATGCAGGCACTCGTTTAGAGTTTTAGCTGCTGATTCTATGAATTCAGATTGGATAAGAGGATGGGAGGATGGGTACATTACACCCTATTGGGGGGAATTATTTTTTAATCTTGGGACCTCTTGTATATTTAATATATATTCATGAATTATTAATTAATTACAATGTGTGTTGTAGATAAACCATGAATCATCAATCAATTGTCAACATGTATGAAATTTTATAATCATCTATATGTATACATGTTTTTCATCAAATTGTATCCCCTTATACACTGATTTGTTATTTATTGGACATTATTATGATTATGTTTCATTCATATACAAAAATTGGGACTCTCGAGAGTGTATATTCATCTTGGTATTTAAGAGTTAATCTGATGTGTATCATCATCTTGAGAGATGGGAGTTCACTAGAGTATGTCATTATCTATGGAGACATGAGTTGTTTTGATGTTTCGTTCAAACCCATGAATGAGATTCATATAAATAATAGTGAAATGAATCAGAACTTACTTAGTTTTCTTCTCCTTAGTGGTGAACATATTACCTTTTAATGTATTTTGATAAGGACATAACCATACAATTTAACATTGTGTGCAAAAGACATATAGGTCAAAGATGCATTGTTATTGTTTGGGGTGGATCTAATACTGAAGTGGACAAGGGAACCTAAAAGGGATATGGATTCCCAGTTTGAATAAGCTACAACTTGTAATGTGGCCCATAGATAATTGGTTTGATTTGAGGTGTTGTGTTTGGTCCTCGAGGAGGATTCCTACATATCTCATTTGGATAGGAATGAAATAAAACATAGTTCTGAGATGAGAGACATCACCTACAGGGGATCAATAAAAAAAATTATCATGGGAGTGTGTGGTCTTTTGATAGATTTAATTTGTCCTTATTCATGAAAATGATTCCCTATAAGATGGTTCATGAGTAATATTTCAACTAATAGGTTTTTAGAGGCTTTTTTGTGGATTACTCATGCAGAGGATTCTTTTTTAGTTCAAAAAATAGGTACGTATCCCATGTATCATAATTTGGGAAGGAATTCGAGTTATCATAGATCAAAAGTGTAGATAGAATTTTCTTTCACTGTAAATGATGCATGTTTAATATGTACTATTTTAGCATAATCTAAAGGAGGATGCCAATCAGTAGGGATGATTGGGACATACTCTTGAGTAGAATGCACATTAGGGTATGGGATAGTGTAGATATCATGATATAAACTATTCTCTATTCCCACAAGAGTCATTATTAGTGTGAGAAACAATAGGTATCATTAGATTATAATATTTTAGAATCCACATTTTTCTGCTGGTGGATATTGTGATAAATCCCAAAGGGAGAGGGATGAGTTGTTGAGTGTGGCCATATCTTTTGATACATATTCCCATTGTGGAAGAGGACAAGGTTATGTGGGATGGAAAAGAACTCAGTTCCTATCCTCTATTTGATCTCTATATCCACGATTTCCTAGATATGGCCCAATCTAAGATGAAGTTGAGTAATTGGGATACCTCTTATGGGAATGGTGAGGGACTTACTCCAGACAGGATGCCCTAATATTTGTTCCATAGTAGGAGGGGAGTATATCATCTGATGTGTAATAGAAAATAAGGTACAAATCATAACCCCCGACTAGAAACCAACTGCTCCAAATCATAGAGATGAGATTGGGTGGATAAAATAATCATCCTTGTCTCCAAGAGCATAAAATCCTTGACATTATCCCTAGGGTTGAGGACCTCATGAATATTGGGATACATACTCACATGCACCTAAAGGACCCTAAAAGGCCATACAGACAAGTGTGAGAAACCTATAACTATTTTAATACATACCCAAATATAATACATAATGTTATGTCTCTCCCCAAGGTTCTATATGTATAGATTTCTTCTTTGAGGATTCAACTTTTTTGGAAAGGGAGAGAATTAAAGAGAATCCCTTAAATTAGTGGCATAAGAGTGGTCTTTATTAGGGTGAATCATGCATGGTTTTGGTTTTGGAAAGCCAACAGTTGTCTCACAAAGGTAGAAAATTGAGACCTAAGTGTTTCTCATGCTGGTGGATTGAGTGGCAAGGATATGAATTTTTTTATTGAATACTTGAGAAACAATCACTTAGGTGATCTTATGATCAATCCATTAAGGATATAAACAAGTGTTCCTGGAATTTTCACACATTGGTCCCTATATAGGGAAGGGGAACTTCTGGTAGTGTTTTTTTGTAATGAAAAAGGGTGCCTCACATAAGATGTTTTGTATTTTTATAATTGGAATGGGTATTATCCTCTTTTCCACCATTAATTATAATATCATCATGTTTTAAAGCACCACCTATAAAGTTTCTGAGGACTTGGGAAATACAGTAGGGCCAGCAGGGTTTCATAAGGTCTTATGGAAATTATTTCCATAAAAAGGAAGATCATAGTATAATATTTATAGGAATAAATGAGAACATAGGTAAAGGGGAGGATTTACCTCATGTGTTTCACATAGGTGGTCTGTGTAGGCTTTTTCATAGGTACCATGTGTGCTGATGCTGGTAAGGGTTACCGGCATGAAGGGTATTTGATAGAGCTTTTAAATTTTTGTTTCGTCACTATCCATCTCTTATTCCCATTGTCATATTTCTATTTGATTCCTTTTGATCCATGCGATAAAATGGTGTGTAATCAGTGATTAGTATACATTTCAAACCATATTTATCTTCTTATGTGGACTTAAACTTTTAAATAATCTATTATGTTTCTAACTGATCCTACAATCTATCATAATCCTTCAATCCTTTTAACATTTATTTATTGAGAAATGAAATATTTTATTCTTCATTTATATAATTATATTTCAGTATGACCCTTCATGCTTTCCTTTAATTATTAAAAATATGATTTAGCTTCTATGCCATCTGGGATAACTATATTCTACCTTGGAACCCCTCAGTTAATTATTCCTAGCTCAAAACTATAGTGTATCATTTATATCCTCATATACAACCATAATCTCCATAATTATTTTCCATGCCATTACACATAAATATAAAATATACATTAATAATTCATTATTTCTATATGACCATAGGTTATAATGTTGAACATCATTCCTTCCAATCAAATATCAAATTATGGTTCATTATCTTATACAATGTGAGATCATGAAAACTAAAAATATAATTAATTTAGGTTTTTAAACACCATAGTTATGATAATGATAATTGATACAGTTTTTCTGGGGTAGGGAATCATAACTAAGATATGGGTACCAAATTGTGGCATGTGGATGATTATATGAAAAATGGTCACTAGTATAGAGTAACTGAATTTATAATGGTGTTGGGTGAAGTCCTATTTTTCTAAAAGTTTCCCCAACCATCCTAGGGATCTATCAACCTCATGGTGAGGGACTCTATCTCATTGGTTATACCAAGTTGGACTTGTTTTATTGAGTTCCTATGTAATTTCACTTTAATAATAATTTTGTTTATATTAATTCCTTGTATAATCCATGGACCTAGGAGATCATATTTAGCGAGGAAATTCATTCCCTCTCATCTATTTAATTCTTGATTTCTATATAGATATATTAGCTTCCAAGCGGTAGGATTCATCTATTCCAGCCAAAATAATCACTAATTATATAATTATCCTTTCATATGAATTATATTTTATTAATATATTGATCCTTAGTTTCTTGAGTTGATGTAGTTAATTTCATTTGTGTTTGTTCATGAATCCTGGCTTGTCACATTGGATCGCATGTCCTATAGATGCATATTTCTTTCTATTCATTGAATTTTTCATTAAATATCTTAATCCTCTTACACTATTATTTGATTGTACATATTATAAATATTTTAAGTTAATAAAAATGACCATGGTAATTTTTATATGTATATGAAAGTGAGTAAAATTTAGTTTTAAATGATATGTTGTAGAATTTCGATAGTACTAAGAGGCTTATGCCATATCATTATATTTAATATTCAAGGGAATGTCTTTCTATAGAAATACCTTACGTATTCCTATAAAATATAAATTTTTTATAGTAAGTAAAAAATTATATACTTTCTAGGTGTTTATATTTCATTATAGAGATTTATTATTACAATACATATGAGTGGACCTCTTGAAAAAGCATGTCACAATGATCCTATAATGAAAATTTGTTATATACCTACTCTAGTGGTCCAAAAATAGGATCCACTATTTCCAAGACACTTTAACATAGTTATTTTCCATGGAGGAGGAGTCTACGTGACTATAATAAATTATGAAAATAACATCCAAATGTAGCATCTCCCATCTTTTGAGGGAATAAGAGATCCAAAATACAGAAATTATTGGATTTACATCATTTAGGGGAACTATTATATATTATTGAAACTGTATGATTGATGGTCCTTGAGGGATACCTTTATGTCGTCGATTCCCACTAGGAGGTGGTGGGATATTATTAATCTAGTAGAAATACATGAGGGTATTACATGAGATACTTTCAATAATCATTTCAATTAGTATTTATACCTATATAGGATGATGATTAACCACTCTATAGAGATTATAGTTTCATTAAAAGGATAGATTTTTGTTATTTATTACCCTATATGATTCACAGTTTTTCTTCAAATAATTACTCCCATGGATAGGAATATGTTAGAAACTAGATATTAATTATATATTGTCCTCTAACCAAATTTGAGGCATCAAATAAAGAGGTTAGAGAAAAAAACATATATAAATTAATTTCACATGGTATCCATAAACATGAAAGGTTGAGTGGAAGAAAACGTTTAATACCTTCTTCTATAACATAGTGGATGATTTTGAGGACTTTTCAAGGGTCTAATGAGTGGGTTATTTTATATTGGGATGAGAGTGGATGATGAGATAGATAATTTATGTGCCAATAAATTGATGAAAAATAGACTTTCTTTATCCACCTCTATTGGAGGAGGAAGAATCTATTGTTTCAACTGTGGGATGTTTGTGCACAATCCATAATTATTCCCATGTAATTAAAGAATGCTTCATTAATATAGAATGATGTAGAATTTCATATCGTTATCTTTTATGTAATTGGAGACCATTTCTGATAGGTGTGTGGGGAAGATACATACTCTGACCCATGGATATGGTTGTGGTTCTTAATTATTGATAAATTCCACCATGAAAATCAATGATCCATATCAGTTGTGTTCCAATTAGGTAGAGTTTTAGAGTTTTGAAATGAAGAGTTTATATTCTATGCCATGTCCTAGTATATGTTAGAGATGTATCATTGAATGTTTGATGTATGATCATGACTAAATCAACCCTATATTCCGTTCTATTTAAAAAATATCATCCCATTCGTTTATATAATCATAGGTTGTAGATTATGATGAAAATACTGTCATCTTATCATCGTAGTAGTTATCTAATAACACAGCCATTTGGATGAAAGTGGATCATCTCCCTAGATGCATATGATGTTCAATATTAGTCGCATTCTATAATAATCTAAGGGATAAATCATGATATGAGTTGTTATAATGTGACAATTTTCTTCGATTTCATGACTATTAATTGTGTTCACATTAAATTTTACAAATGTTGAATATCCATTGAAAATATTAAGGGAGTGATTTTTTGTTTTAATAGGTGAATGGGATATCATAGAAAGAATAACATGTTTGAATCTTAATCTTATTTGGGTTATAACAATATAGGTGGTTATTTTTGTTCCTAAAGAATATCATGAAACAGTTTCAAACTCCCTTACTCATATAGTGAATCATTATTGAAATTTATTTTTAAATGAAATCTCTATTACTCCTCATAATATTGGGATTCATATTTATAATTAACTCATGTAGGTGCTCATATAACATTAATTCCTCATTATCATATGACAATAACCTAGTTCAAATAATTGTAAGTGATTCATAAGGACATATAGATGAAGGGATTTATCAAAAAATAAAATTTCCTAGAGGTACCCAATTGTTGTTCATAGATATGGGGGTGGAATTATAATATGTTTTTGTAATACATGACCCTTTAAATGGTTATTCTGATGAATAGAATCATGTTTTTGAGGATTGATAGCATTTTTTCACATTTTTTGGATCCAAATGGTTCTTCAATATTGACCTATGATAAGACCACCTCCAAAATGGGGATGTAAAGTGTGATATTTCTAAATTAATATTTTAGGATTATATATATATACATTGTATGAGTATATTGTCGTACCTTTTGGATTATCTAATTCACTAGCAATTTTTATGCCACACCTGAATATGATCCTCCATCAATTTTATGACTCTTTTATTGTGGGGTTTTTGATGATATCCACAAATACATAGTAACCTTTATTAAGGATTCAATTATTTATCTAAGAGGTAACTTTAAATATCCAAGTGATTACTAAGGAATGAATTCATATGGCCAAGAGATTATTGAAGTTGTTATATATTTTACAATCCATAGGAAATTATTGAAAATTAGATTACCCCATCGATTATAAGGATAATATTTATGCTTATTTCTACAATTTTCTCCCTAGTATGAGCCAAGGAATGGATTTACCAAGAAATATATGATGTGTTGGTGGATATAGATGTGTGACGATACCCTCTTTGAACTGAATATGTGGTCAACAATATCACCGATCCTAATATTGAAGTAACCTAGGATTATATATGTAGTTTATAGTAAATCATTTAGTATTGGTTTTCTATTTTTTGATAATAGTGATGGATCATTTTGATGTTTTTGGGTATCACCAACTACGTCCCCATGATAGGAACCAACATTCACATAACTTGGTATTGGTTAGTGAAGTGAAATCACTATAGTATTTGTACCATAAACTCTATGGTGAGAGAATTATATATTACAAAGAACACAATATATTGTGTTATATATTATTTAAGGGGGTTTGGATCCTCTATATATCTATTGGGATATGTACAATTAGACATTTGAGAATGAGATGATTTTTTCTCATGAAGATGTTAGTGTTGTTTCATATTAACTAATTATGACAATGGAATAGTATAAGGAGAGAAATTAATTAGAGGAAATGAGGCTGATAAGGTAGTTTTTTAAATAATTGGTTGAAACCTATGATGTTAAATGTATTTCTATCATTTTTTATCAGGTTGATATTTGTGTAGCAGTGCACAATTTTATTGATGTCTGATTCTGAATGCTTAGGGATGTAAGAATAGTTAGTGGAATGTGACCAAATTCTAGGATTATTGATGAATTATTAAGAAAATAATAATTTTCCATCAGATATATGTGGTCTTTAATTCTATTAGGTAATATCTAATGACTAATCAGATGACTATCAGTTGGTTACGTAACTTAGATCAAAGAATATGTATCCAGATATCAGGCTGTGCTCCTTTTTGCCTTTAATTTACATATACATAACGGGTTTTTTCTTTCATTGTCTATCCTATATTAATTTCCATGTGAAGAATCACTTATAAAGTGGATTACATTAGACACAGATTATTCTTATATTGAAGTGAAATTAGAAGATTGTGGAATTCTTTATGGGGCATCCCACGGGCTTCAGAAGTATATATTTTTAGGGGTTATATTTGATTTGTTGATGTATGTGAAACACTTATTATCTAAATTAGAGACTAATTTTATGGATTAGTTTGGAATTTTCCAAAAATTGATTATTGTATTAATTTTAGGAGTGTCTTCCATTATTATATCTAGTTGGGACTTGCCCTTGTAATAATTGTTTTGGAAGCACTTCCAAAAGCTATTAGGGAAACTGGAGAAGCTGAGTATATCTTAGAATATACAATATGATGTATAATATGATAGGATTATTTAGATAATCGATTATATTAATTAGTAATGTCACTCTAGGTCTGACATTTCATGAGGTGATCACCTAGAAAAATTAGGGTTCACATACAATAACAGTTTACATGTCGAGTGTCCTTCTATACCTTTTGAGGATATTTATGGCCAACAATGGCCTTCTCCACATTGCTGGATGAGGCCACTGTGGGGGTATTATTAGAATAATTATTTTGTTATATTTCTCGAGGAGGGTTTTTTTAATCCAGTGTAGTTTGGTTACTACAAAAAGTAGAAAATGATCATATAACATCCAAAGGATATAAGCATTGGTTTTTTCTATAGAAGACTGATATTTCTTGTATATGACTACTATATTTGGGTTTCATCATTTATAGAGACATTGGAAGATGGAATCAATGTTTTCCAAAAAATTTATGAAAAATCAGTTTATTGGATGATTTTAATAATTGTTGGACAATCCTATGCATCGTAAATGCATTTATAATGTTTTATATGACTCTCAATATTGATGGTTATAGCTCTATCCTATGTTTTTGATCTACTTGGAGGATTCTCCATTTGTATTGGATGCATTTTTTGTGGAGTTTTTAATGTAAATTATATATCAAAGTGTCAAGGTGTTGAGGGGGAAGACTATACCACGTCTTTAATTCTATCAGAATTGGGGATGTGTCTAAGATGATACATGATTGAAGTAATAAGATTCATAAGAATAATGACCATAGTTCTTTGAATAAGACTACTATAAGGACATGTTGGGGATGATAATTTTATATAGGAGGCGATTTGTGAAATCCAAAATTAGCATGATGAGTTATTTTTTATTTTATCATACCTTAATTATTTATTTAACATTATAACTATTTTTGGGAGCTGTTAATCAAGAAGGAATGAGATGGATGAACAAACTAGTTGCTCAATGATTCTTGTGTACTGTCAACTATGAAGTATAAATCCACTTGCTATTTAGTGGTGTTGGAAGAAAATAATAAATTATATAGGTCCCACAGAACAATTGGTGAGAATCCATTAGGCTGATGATGTCTAAGGTATAGGTTTCATGTAACTATCTAAAAATATACATTAAAATAATAATATTCTAGACATATTTCATAACCTGAATCATCAAGCATTGTGAAAATTACGATATTCTATAAAAAAATTGTTATTTAAATGTTTATGACGTAAAATAGATTTAAAATATTAATGTATTAATATTAAATGATCCCTTAGAGAAATTATGTAAAATGGTTACGAGTAATGGAAATCTATTATTTATATCATAATAAATAATCACTCTATATTATTTAGAGTGATTTTATAAATCATAACATATTTTTCATAAAAAAATACTTCTATTTCATTTTTCTCACTAGAAATAAAATTAATTTCTAAACATTTTAGAAATTTTGTTTCTACAAATAAAAATATTTCATTGAATTATATTTCCAATATTATCTTATGCTTAAATTTATATGATTTGTTTATAAACAATTATTTTACAAGTGAATAGTAAAATATACTATTTTTTAAATATATCATTTTATCATTGAAAAAAATTAAAAAAAAGTTAATTATTGTTTAAAAAACATATCTATGCGTCATAAATCTTCAATAATTTGGAATAATGTAATAAATTTCATTGAAATTATTATTGTATATTATTTTTTTCTTATATCATTTTTTGATTAAAATTGAATTTTTATAAAAAAAAATATTTCCTTTCAATTTATACATTTATATTAAAATAGAATTCTTCCATTTATATAAATATAATGATAAAAAATATAGTATATATTTAAAATAAATATGATAAGATATATTAAATATGTCCCTTATTATTAATATAAATAGTAAATATGGTAAATATTTATCATCACAGTAAGGGTAAAATAAGTAAAAGATTATTAAAACTATGGGTAATGGAATAAAAATTACCCTTGCACATTCCATCTTAAATTTCTCATATTCGGTTCAAAACATTTCATCCCATTTTGAAAACATATAAATTTTGTAATTCATGATGTTGATCATAACATGTATACTATTATAAGTAAAAGATCATTACAAAATGTTGCTCTCCTAACATTAATTTCTCATATATTTTTTCGAATCATTAAAAACAATTTATGAATAAATAAAAGAAGTTATTTCCAAAACTGATAATTTATTTTGTTATACTAAATTATTTTAAAATTTTGGGGATATTAAAATTACATTAATTTATTATGAAATAATGAATCAACAATTTACCTAATAGTATGATTAATCTAGTATATGATTTAAAAAAATCCAAGACATAATATTTGTATGAATTAATTTTTTAATAAATTTATTATTTAATCATATTTTATAATCAATCATAAATTATTTTATATTAGAAATCCATTGTTAACATGATTACCATAAATTTATATTAATGTAATAATCACAAACATGACTTTAATGAATTTTATGATAGATAATTTTTTGATAAATTATTGAAATATATTAAGAATATTGAAAGAGAATACTTTGTATATTAAATAGTTTAAAAAATTGTCTATTCACTAATTGTTAGACAAAATTCAATATATTAGTAAAATTATATCCCATAATGGATAAAATTTGTGTTATCACAAATAATATTTAAAATGGTTAACCAAGGGGTCAGGAAATACAAATATAGTTTATAATAAAAAAATTAACCTATAAAATTATTATTAGATTAGTATATTTATATAATAGAATATTTTTTCCAAAAAATCATGTATGTTTGGAATAAATGTACTTGAGAAAGAAATTAATTATACTTAAATAATTTAAATAATTCCAAGTGTGTTATATCCTCACATATAAATGGGAACATCATCTCCTCCTTTAATAAAACTTTTTGATCATACTATTTTAATCAATTCCTTTTTTAATACCATGCCATAATTTTAAATTTATTCTTGAGATTCATGCCTTCCCCTAAAACCATACTATGGATTCTCAAGGAGGAATCCAATGAAATTCTTCTATAGAAGAGGTAGTAGAGTTAAATGAAAATTGAAATTCCTATTTATAATTATACCTCAACTACATATTTTGAATCCATATTGAAATATTTAATTATTTATCTTCATTAAATTTATCTTTTATTATACTTATGTAGTAACCAATATTCTCCACCATTCAATGAAATGGGAAATGAATGTACCACACAATTCTTCATACAACCTCCCTCCTCCACATAGTGGTATGATTAATTTTCTATCCCATTCATCCATTGATGGATATAGTGATGGTTTTATGAAATATATATTTGGTTTTTATCATGAAATTATTATTTTTAATCAAAAAATATTATTTATTTTCATTTAATTCTATTCATTACAAAATAAAAACATCATTCCCTTGTACATACAAACTTCCATCTGACGGATTTATGTAATTTAGTTCTCAATCTCTTCATTTTATGGAACGTTTCAAAATAATTATATATATATATATTATTATTTTAAATTATAGTTATATACTTATAATGATTTTTGGATTATGAAACCATGGTCATGAAGAAAGAAGAAAATATTTTGAAATAAATAATTCATGAAAAATGAAAAGGATAACACACAAAAATAATGAGGTAAATAAAGAATTATTAATAAATGGTCATTCAAAAGTCATAATTGTATTGTATATGATATTATAAAAATATATTCTACTATTTGATAAATAATATAAAACAAAATATTGTATACATTATAGTAGTGTTTATACATGTAACATTCATTTCCATTGGGAATTTTGATATTCTATAAAATGATGTTTTTTATAAGTTGTTTTATGCTACCCCTTTTAATTATTTTAAAATTAATATCCTCAGTTTCATTTTATTTTATTTAATTCACGATATTTACTCCATGGTACTTACAAATCATGTGATACCAAATGAATAATAATTTATGATATATTATAATATTTTATCTTGATGGATTATAATATATTTACAATTATCAAATTATATAATCTATCATTGAAAAAAATTATTTTCTTATCTATTATTGATATCTATATTTTTCATTATGTAATGTCATTTTACTCTATTTGGTATATACAATCTTCGAGAATAGGTTTCTATGAAATGGAAACTAAATTTACACCTTGGATAAGGAAGAGTTTTCTCATGTCCATCTCTTCATTAAAATTGTTTCTAAGGATGTTTATATTATATTATAATGATATCATAAATAGATATTTATCCCTACATCGCTTTTTATAATATGGTTTAATTGTATTATTATTTTAATCTCCCAAAAGAGGTTGTTTTAACAAAAGTTTGGAATCAAATGATTGTGTTATCATTTACCACATGAGCATCATTTAATATGTAAGTGAATAATGATTGATTTGAAACATCCATTTCAGATTTATATAGTTCAATTTACTGACAGCTTTTTACCATTAGTTTTTAAATATATTGATTTAAAATAAAGTATCATAAATAGAAAACACTATTTTTATCAGGAATTGTTCATGGGATAATTTAATTGTTTTTGTATTCTATATAATCATCCATTAAGGATAGATATTATTACTTATGTATATTATAAAATGATACGATCCATATTTATTTCAAGATTATCCCCAATTATGATCATGACATATTTATTCTCTTTATATATTTTTAAAGGGTTATGATATGATGAAATAAAAAACATATTTATGGTATTTTGGTAGATAAATAAAATAATTGTGTTTATATAATGTGTTAGAACAATATTTCTCTCCAATTTCATGGGTAATGATGATGGAATAATCATAGTACAAGTTAATCTATAGAGACTAATGTTTTTGAAAGTATATTCTCTTTTATTATGTGTTTATATTCCAAAACCGATGATAGTGTTGCCTAAGAGACTTGACATATAATTTAATTGTTTGTGATTATTCAATAACATTATAAACTTTCTTATGTAATATTATTATACATAAAAATAATCTCATAGCTCATTATTTTTATTTCTCTAGTTATTCATGTATTGTAATGTAATAATTCTTTTGACCATTATTTGGATACCTAAATTGATGTGTATAATTTTAAAATATTAATCTCATTTTATTATACCCATAAACTCATGTTATGTTTAAAAATAAACATTATTTATTATCTCCCATGTTATCAAATTTTTTATTCATAAATTAAATTTTATTATGTCCCATTTTCCCTATAATATAAAGATGTTTTTAATTTTTCAAATGTGTGTGGCAGTTGTTAAGAACACATTTACTGGGTTTGTAGCAATGTAATATACAATTTTCTAGGTATCCATGTTTTTAAACACACTAAAAGATTATGGTTCAATGGAATTTTATTGATATGTATATAATAATTGTCTAAAATTATTAAATTTATATATATTTAATTTTAAATTCTCCATAGTTTTCATTAAAATCAATATTACTTTTTTATAGAATCTAGTATAAGAAAATTATTGCTTTAAAGTTAGGATAAGTTTATTTTTTAGAGAAAATCTTATGTAAAGGTAAATAATGAAGTATTAATTTCATATAAAAAAATATAATTTTTATACAATATAGTGGATTATTTTTTAGAAAACAAGAACCTATAGTTTATAGCACAAAAATGGATGGATTAGGAACAAACTTAATCGTCAATCATGGATACCGAGTGGGCCAACAACTAGATTCACATTCCTTAGTGAAATTATTGAGTTAATTAATAGTATATTTTGGGACCATGTAAATTTATTTTAAAATATGATGATTTTGGATAACCACAGTTATAAAAAATTGAAGTTTATATGAAAACATATATCATGATTTAGACATCCAATTAAGTATTTTCATGATTATATGATTTGTCACTTGAATTAATGTTTCTCATAGAATGAATTATGGTTTTATTAAATTGATGTAAAATGTTGGAATCATTTCAATAATGGCTAGTAAGGACACTAAAATGGTTATATGAATAAAGAACCAAGAAGAAAGAATTTCATAATGAAAAATATCATCATTATTCATAACAAGGTACCATGATTTATGATTAAAAATGTGGTCATGAATGAGTTTCATGAGACATATAATATAGTAATAATGTATTCTATAATCATTAATGTGATCTAAACCATAGAGAAATGATGTAGTAATTTTTCCATGTCAAAAATGAGGAAATAAAAAATGATTGAAATGTATCAATCAAACATGAAATTTTTTATTTTTCAAAATCAATTGAATAAAAAGGTAAATTTTTAAGAAAAATTGAAAAGTTGGTTCATCATGATGAATGTGAATAATTACCTTCATAATTTATCACATTTGGTTGAATTTATTAAATTTATTAGGTATATGTGTTATTAAAATTGATGTCATATAATGAATTCTCATGAAGTGGACACTCATGGTAATATGATTAATGATTTTACTTATGATATTGAATTGACTACGATTGCCACATATAAGTTATGAATAATATTTTCTCTATCTATTAGATTAAAATTAATAAAAATTATTAAATAAAGAAAGAAAAATAATGGTTCATTAATAAAATTAAATATTATTGTAAATAATAAATTGGGAACATGATGAAAAATAATGGTTATTTTTTATGAAAAATGTTCAGTTGTTAGTTTTTTATACTAAGATACAAAGTATTTTATACTTTTCAATAATATTAGATGTAGTTCCATGTGATAAGTGGACTATAAGTCAACAAATTAATGTTATCTGGAAGTTTTTATTTATTGAATTTGTAAAATATATTAAATTATATTCATAACATTGAAAAATGATTTTCTGAAAAACATGTAATTGAGTGTTAAGAACACACATGATTAACAGATAAATAAAAATAAGGGATATTATCATTTTAAAAAATTGATAATGATTGTTGGTTCAGATTAATGGTCTATTTATACTGATAAATTAAATCGAATAGTATTTGTGACCATGAAATTGGATATTGACATGATGAGAAATTGATATATGTATATTTATAGTTTTTTTTATTTTTCAAACAATATATAGGACAACATTATTATTTTGGATGAATAAATTTTTTCATTGACAATTTTTTTAGGCTTAGGATATATTTAGACAAGATTGTCTTGTTTAAATAGAATATATTATCAATGAATTCGTGTATATGTTATTTTATTATTTTAGATATGTTTTTCTTTTTTATATTTAATGATAATAAAATTTTATTTTTTTCACCAATTATTATGACAAATTAATTGTCTTTTTATACTAGTTAATCGTGATTTGATGATTTTGGGACATTTTCTAATTATAAAATGAATTAAATATAATATTGGGTATTATTATTGAAACCATTGAAATTATTCTGTCTAATGAATGTTTATTCATATTACATTTATAGAATGACGTGAATATATTTTTTTGGTTTTATTAACATAATTGTGATTGGAGGAATATATTGTCATCCTTTTATAGATGTAATGATCTATTAGAAATTTATTCTAGTACTTGAGGCTTAGAAAACACATATTTCTCATTGATAATTCAAAAATGGAATTAATAGTAGGGGAAAATAATTGAAACACACAATAAAAGGATGAACATTCAACAACGGATATGTTGAAATCAAATAAGTATATTTTATCATATTCCATGGTAAATTAATAAAAAAATCCATATATAATAATCTTTAAAATGATATTTTTTTTCTTCATAAAATTATTTTTCATTAATTGATTTTATTTTTGCTACTATTTTAATTATGGTTTTATCATCAATAATGTTCATATGACTATGTTTTCCATCATGTCATATTACTTTTTTGAAATTAATATTCTCATAATTATGTATATTTTTTCTTCCCCAAAATTTTATCCTTATTAGATAATAAAATTATTTGTAATTTTTTGTATCCATTTTGTTTCCCACATCCCCTTTTCAATGGAATTTTATTTATTTCATTATACAGTGTTGGATTCAATAATGATATTATCAAATATTGAACCCCTGATTTCCGCGATAAAAATTCTGGGGATGAAATTTATTTATTGGGACAAATTTAGAAACAAACAATAATTATTTTAAAATTAAACTATACACAATAGAATTAATTACATATAATTTAGATATTTGTTAATATTTTAATAAAAAATAAAAATATTATTATTTATCTGTGAATTGTATAAGATAGCTGTAAAAATTTTATGAATGATTAGTAATAACCACATTATGAAAAAAAAGTTTAAAATAGTTAAATTTTGATTATGTATTAGTTAATGTATAAAAAAAAAGTACTTAGTTTTTTGTACAGTAATAGGATATTTTAAAAATGTGTTATTAAAAATTGTTCTTATTAACTACAGTATACATACTATATAATTAAATTATAATATTTTTAGGAATTTTATACATGGAAATGAAAATAATTAATTAAATAAAATTTCAATAATTTTTTTTTATAATTTTTTTCGATTTTTATCAAAATAGTTCTTTTAAATGAATAGTGAAAATAAATATTTCTTAAATACTTTTATTTATTATCATTTATTTAAGTAAATTAAAAGTAATATTATAATTTTAAAATACTAAAAATTTAATTTATGTATAATTTAATTATATATAATCTAATTAATTATATAATCATCATCCTTATACATGATTTTGGAATATGTTCATTTATTGGTTTTAAAATAATTTTTTTATAAAAATGGTTTCCCATTAAATTTTTTGGAATTAAAAAATATGTATTCATCTAATTCGTGATATTTAATATTGAAAAATATATTAAATATTTATATTTAGGGGGTTCATATGTTATAATTATTCCATTTTGTTAATGGAATTTATTAATAGAAAACATAGTGAATATTTGTGATCTCGGTAAGGGTAAAATAACGAAAATATTGATAAAAAATTGGGTTATGAATTTAAAATACCACAAAAAAATTCTATTTATAGTTTGGTATTAGAAATCATAAAAAAATATATCCATCATATAAAAAATTAAAATTTCATAGAATAATGTTTTTATTTTATCATTTATATTATTTTAGGAGATGTATAAATACAAAATACCACTATGTAGATTTTAATTTCTATTATTCAACTGAATATAGATAAAAATGTAACAAAATATAATACCAAGAATTAACATAAATAAATTAGTTTAATATTGTATTGTAATTTTTTATTTTTTCTGATGGTATAATTAGATTAAATATTAAAGAAACAATTAATCATTTATTTGGAAAATAGTACCAAAATCTTGTAATGGATTTTAAGTAAATTAAAAATTATTTACATGATGAGTTATACTTTTCCAAAAATTGAATAGGTAATAGTAAAGTATACTTATTTTTAAGAGATGTTATATGAGAAAATAATTATTATACTGATTACCTTATACTCGAATTAATTGAATAGTTTAAAAAATTAATATGATGATATTTTATGTTAAATTGTAATTTCTAAATTTATTTAAAAATAAGAAAAATATTGACAGATGATATATGGTATGTGAAAATCTATATAATATTATCCATGGTGCGTTTTTTATTATATTTTCACTGTGGAGGAAAATTCATAACCTAAAAATAAAACCATTTTTTATAATGGTTAGGGATTAAAAGTTTTAATGAATAAGTTAAACCAAATTATGATGTTTATAATGACACAAAAACCCCTATAAATTATAATTAATCATTATATTTCAACGATAAACTCTTTTTCATTTCATAATATTCTATTTTAATTCATTTTATATATGGAATACCGTAATTATTTTTAGTCATTTATTAAATTCCCAAGTGTTTCTTCTCTACATTTATATATTAGAACCTCCACCCCTTCTTTATTAAAAATGGTTTTGGAAATTATCTCATAAAATAAATATAATAATATGATTATATAATCATTTCCATCAATAATTTTGTTATTTTTTTATCCAAATATGAAACTATAAAGGATTATGATTTATGGAAAATAGTTATTCTAGTGAAGAGGTAACAATTTTAATTGAAAAGTAAAATGTATAATTGTAATTATAACTTATATCAATCCATTGCATCAATATCAAAATAATGATATAATTATTTTTAACATACAAAAATTACATGATTGTTATGAAAAAAATATTAGCATCGCATATTCAATAAAATGGGAAACGAAAGTGTAATACGTGTGTACGTGAGGACCACTATCACCCCGTAACAATATAGTCCATTTTACATCAATGATTTTCACTGATAGAAATAATTGTTTATTTAATAAATATATTTGATATATGTTTTAATTAAAAATTTTTAATGAAAAAGTAGTTATTATTTTTTTTCCTTTTTTCTTGGAAAATTAAAACAACATTCATGTGTACGTACAGAAAACATTCTTAATAAATTATTTAATTAGTTTTTTTATATTAATTTTTTTGATGGTTATAATTACATTTTCAATTAATATATATGATATTTAATTGGTGATAATAATTTTTTATGTTATGAAATCATCATCCTGGTGTAAGAAAGGATATGAAAAAAATACATCTTTAAAGAAAAACTAAATAACTAACATTGGGAAATGGAGATTTTTAAAATGAATTAAAAACAAAAACATATTTAAATTTGATAAGTCCATAATATATGATATTACAAGAATTTATATTGTTATGGAGTATAATTATTATTACTCTAAATTTATTATATATTGGATTATGGAACAACGATTCAAATAAAACATAATATAATGGTTTATCATGTTAAATTATATTAATTATGGAAAATGGTATGTCATTAAAATATATTTTTTATAAGGTGTATCTAATAACCAGATGATATGTTGTTTAATTAGTATATTTATTATCATCTTATTTAATTTTATTATTATATTCCATTCATTCGACTTATGACACAAAAGTTCTCAATGTAATAATTATTACAGTCACACTCCCTCCTTTTAATGAGATTATTTATTCTTAAATATAAAATCATCAAATTATAAGATCTATCATTCATAGATAGAATGTCATTTCATTTTAATTATTTATTTATCGATTTTAATTTTTTCACTTCATTTTACATTAATTGATTCTGAAAATATTATTTTATTTTTTTAATAAATACATTACTTTAAATATAACTTCGATAGTGAAAACATCACTAACATGTCCATGTTTTCATGAAATTTTATTTCAAGAATGATGTTAATATTTTAAAATGGTAATTTTAATTTCATTTTACACAAGATTGAGTTTGTAAAATTTTTATTAAAATCATTCCTATTGCGATATTATAAATTGGGTAATGTTTACCAATGGTGTGAACAAAATCTATGTTTTAACATTTATTTTATTATTGAGTTTTCTTAGTATGTAGAGTATAATATATGTTTAATATAACATTACATGATCCAAGGGTTATTTTCAGTGATATTTCTTCCTAATATTTTAACGAGATCTATATTCTATAAAATAATTTATAATTTAGTAAGTTATAATCCTTATAAATGATCAAGTGATATTTTAATTGTATTTTCAACAATTTCCATATCCATTAAGGTAACTAATTCATTAATGGGTATATGATTATGTGATACTATCCTTATTATCCCTATTGATTTTTTATTCTCATGATGTCTAAATATTCATGTATCCTATTTTATTTTCCATGGGTTATGTCACGTTTAGTTGATATAAGTTATTATGATATTATTGAATAAAAAATAATTGATTGTGATTATATGATTGGTGGGTCTTTTATATGTTGCAAACACATTGGTAAATAATAATAGTGTTATCATGGGGTCGTTACTCTTATAAAAGTGTTATTATAAATTGGTTTGAACATCTATTATGATTTTATGTATAACAGGCTATGAGTGTCTTGTCTATGATCCATGACATATGATTTATAGGATTATGATTTTGATAGAACATTATACCACTCACTTATATCATTTTATTATACATATGTTATTTTATTATTTCTAACTGTGTATAACATATTTCTGATTCATTTATATTAAACTATCCAATATTTATTCAGTATATATAATAAATTCCTTACAGGATATGATTTTTATGTGTTAAGATCTTGTTCTCATACCCTTATGCCCATTCTTTTATTAGATATGAAAATTTATATTATTAAAATCGTTTTCCTATATGGGGAACTAGATATGATACTATTGTATTTTTAATTTTACCTAGGATATGATGAATGGTTTTATGTGTGAAATGTATATGAATGGTTCCAGTTGTGAAGAAACACTATTGGGGACATTTTAGATCATTTATGTACCAATATTTTCCTATACTTGTATATATTGACATTAAAAATTTATAATTCCTGGGAATGTTTTTTAGATATATAGAAATATTATCTAATTTGATGATATATTATTGTATGTTATATTGAAGTCTCAAAACTATGAACCTCCACCAGGGACACTGGCCTACCAGATGCTATACAATAGCCTATTTCTGGTTCACAGATGGCTAAAAAAGAATGAAATCCTTTATAATTTGACTCTAAAATGTATGTTTTTTAATCATATCAACATGATATTCCACTATTCATCCATAATAAATCTAGGACTTTTATTTTGATGACTTTTTTCATCTCCTTCTCATCTAATTAGTGCTCAAAGTCTATATCAATCCATTAGAATCCTTAATGTTTGACTTATATGTTCTATCCTGATTAATATTATTTTTTAGAAATTTAACACAAATATATGATTTGTTTTCATGATTTAAGGATACATATATTATTTACTAAATTATTCATGAACTATTGAATGATTGGAACTATAACATTACAATTGGAACTATATCATAGTGTAGAGAAATATTTAAAAGATACTATAGTTTTTTATACATATGTAGAGTTGACTTAAAGGATATGACCTCATATCCTTACATATTATTATTATTGAATCCAATTTCTATGATATGGGATTAGTTCAAGGATCCATTGTGTGTTGTCTTGATTCAATCATAGAATAGGAGTTATTTGGGTTTCTGCAATCAAAAAAACTCATGACTTTTTTAATCAACATGATTTATTTATCAATTTATCGACAATATTTTCAATTTTATGAGTTATTTCCATAATTTGGTTTCATTTTTGTATATATGTAGCCTAGAAATAGTGCTTGATATTGATATCATATGTGTTTGAGTCATTTGAGATCATTCTTGATTATGATTGTATGCATGTGTATGTGTTGCTATAGTGACCCATATGTAATATCCTTTGTGGTGCCAATAAGTATTATTTATGGTTGTGAGATAGTTTATGGCATGTTATGGTTTTTTATATTGTATAAAATGTTACATGGAACATATTTGATAAGATAGAACTTATAGGTGGGATAGTATATCTTTTGACAATGATTAATAGTTACATTAACATGGGGAGGGGTATAATAAGATTGACTATTAGATTAAAATAATGACAGAATATATTATCCCTACGTCTAGGCTCATGGTAGTTTGGAGTTATGATGACCTTTTGTCCTTAAAAATAACATATTTGTTTCTTGATTACCTAATGGAATTACCTGATTATTTTCAAACATGTGACTTTATAGATATAAATAACTACGATGTGGCTCACAAACGTTCTTGACATCCCTTAATACTTTACTTATTTAATGGATATGAAGTATGTATAACAAGGGTGTATAGAGTATCGCCCAAAATATGATTATTCAAAACATGGTCTATATGTAAATTATTATAAATATACTATTTTATCCATTTATATAGGTCTCATGCATGAGTAATTGTGTTTAGAAAATGCATGATGTGTTCTAATGGGTTTCTACTCACACTATGCATGTCCATATCGATGTGAATACAGACTCATGATCATGATTCCAAGAAGAGTAAAGGTTGCAATGGCATCAAGTATAAGAGATGGAGCATGGTTTTATGTGGATTTTTTGGGAATTATTCTTCAGTGATGAAGTAGTAACTTTATATATTATCATGTTTCATGATTATACTATAGTTTTTCCCTCTACATTAGTGGTAAATGGATTATTACCATGTATTATTTGGTCAAAACATCATATTCATCTAATATAAAATTCTCATAATTAATTTTATTTTCTTTTCACTTCATGTTATTAATAGTAATTTGTTATGTTTCACATGTATTGATATTGATATACCAGGCTTAGTCTCCATACTACACACTTCAAATACTCACTTCTAGTCAGTATCATCTTGTGTACGAGGAGGTGTGCTTGAGTTCATTTAGATCAGTAGTCTAGACTACGTGATTAGGTTTGTGTTAGTATGTACTCCTTCATGGATTCTATTATAGCATAAAATGACATACCTAATAGATTTTTACTCTAAATAGCCACACAAACACAAATCCTTGAACAATAAGCATGACTTAACAGTAGACATTTGTATAATAAGTGTATTGGTTAATGATGCTATAATTATTTTATTGATCTTATATAATTATTTTCATCTTATTTATTCAACATTAAATGTTATAAGGTGATTTAAAAAAATGTTTACTATAACTACGACAGATTTATTCAACATAACATTAATCTATAAGAGGGTCATATAATTAATAATAATATCCATTATGGTATGATTAAATCTCATTTTGTCCTATATTTAACATGATGAATCAAAATAATTTTTGATAACAATCTCATCAATAAAAATGAAGTTCAATCAAAAATATTATGGGAGGATACATTAAGAATAATGATACCAATGTGTCCATTCTCATATAAATGAAACTCATTTACCATATTTTCTTGCTTTACTCAGTGGAGGCAAAATAAATTCCATGAGTGAAAAGATATCTTAAAAAGTTATTAATTATCCCAAATAACCAATTAATACATACATATATATGAGTGATTATCATGTTATTGGTAGATCTTTATTATGAAGATGTTTAATAAAAATACATGATTGAAAAAAGTATTCTGTTTTTATAATATGATTTCTATAAAACCTTTATTGAAAATATCATATCACATATAGTACTATTAGAATTTATATTTATCAAAGTAAATATTTTATAATTTAATAAACATTGTTCTATCAGAGTTGTTTTTATAATTTTATAGGTTTTTTGTATTTAATGAAAATTATATAATTTTACTGAATTAAAATATCACAAGAAACATCATATTGATATCATTTTATATTATATTATTTGGAAAAAAGGAAACAATTTATTAATTGATTATGGTATTATCAGTAGTGTTAGACTTATAATTATCATTGATATTTTTATTTTTCATGAACAAAAAACAAATATTTAATGTGCAATGTTGATTTAAGATATCGTAGTCACTATTGTAGTACAAAAAAACATTTTAACATAACACATACCTTAATATATGGGAATAAATGTTTTTAATAGAAACATGAAAAATGATATGGAGGTATCATTATTTAGGATTCTAAATTCCTATATTTATCATAATACCACACTCATCAATTTATATATTGCAGTAACTAATATAAGTTAACAGTTTAGTAATTACAAATTGAAGTAGGATAGTCATATATAATTTTGATATAGTATTATTGTATTATATGAATCTTTCCATATCAAAGGATGTGATTTATATTTTTTCAATGTCTTTGATAAATATGGTTATTTATTTATATTTAAGGATTTTTGGAATTTAATTGTTATTTTTATTTTTTTTATTAATTCGGGATATTGTAATTTAAATTTTTATTTAATTTCTGAATTTTTAATAATTTTATTTATGTATATTTAAAATATTTATTAATTTCATATTAATTAATTAAAAATATTATATATCAATACTATTTTTATTTATTTAAATTGAATAATATTTATGATTTTAAAGTCAATTAATTGTATTAATAAATTATGTGAGTTATGTATTCTAAATAAATTCTTCAACCACAATATTATAAAATCATTATGTGAAGAATTTAAAATAATAATAAATTACATTATAATATAATTATATAAAATTGAGAATTATATAATATTTTTAAACATTCCGATTTTTGTTTTTTATAAAATCAACATTAAAAGAAATAAAAGCCATGATAATTAATTAAGACAAAATTTATTTCCTTTTTTTAATATTTACATTATATTAAGAAGTCAATTAATAGATTTTCATATTTCATATATTAAATATAGAATAAATCATTTATATATCTAGTATTTGAGAAATGTGGAGTATACGTAATTTATAAAATATTGAAATGTATTATATTTATATTTTTTTGAAATGTATACATTCATTTACAATGAATTATAAATTTTGGAAATTAATTTTTAATGAAATTCTCATAATATTTCATGATAAAATTTATAATATTTTTATTAATTTATTGGATAATTTGTTTATAAATATCTATTTTCATAATTATTTTTAAATTTTTTTATAAATTATTTAAATTTTCTCTATAAATTTGTTATATTAGCAGTTGAGAAATTTTTATTTAATTTTATGAAATGCATTAAATATATTTTCAAAAAAGTATATTATCTTTTGTTATAACTCAAAAATATATATTTTATTTTAATTTATGCACATATTTTTGGAGTTAAAATGATTTTTAGAATTTAAATAACTCTTGAGTAATGATCAATAGATAATAGGGCGTCGGGATATAGGATTAAAATACTATTTCGAAATGTTTGGTGGACTACACTTTATACTAAATAATGTTGAACTAGATAAAATTTAACTTGTTTTATTATTAATTTCAATATAAAACAACACTCTATAATTCTTATATATTTTGAATTTGAAAAATTTCAAAAATTTTAATTTTTTGTTCAGAAATTTTTAAATGTAATGAAAAATAATAATTTTTATGATGTTATGATTTTTAATCTAATTTTTTAATTATAGTCCTTATTTTTTTTAATGTAATTATAAAAGGTGCCTATGACATCAAAATTCATCAAAAATTAATAACATTATTGAATGTGTATTTTCATAGATGATACTATGGAAATTTAAAATTTAAACCATATATTTGACTACCCATAATATATATGTTAACTATAAAAGATGATTTATGTGTGTTTTAACCAAATGAGTTTATTTTGGATCATTTATTTCGATCTTGATGAGTAAAATTGAATACATTATAAACTATAAATGTAGAATTTAGGCTAGATGCCTTAGTGATTATTTTTAAAAAGTACCAAAGACCATTATATTCTTTCTAAAATTAAAATAATAAATCAGAGATAGACACCACATAATTAGGGGGATTACTCCAATAAATTTCAATTAAATTACTAGGAAAATAAAAATATGTTGAAGTAATGAAAGAAGTTACTAAAAAAGGTCCAATGCATTACGAGATACCAAAACATATCATACTATGTGGTAAAATATTAGTTAGATGGTTCATGTGTGTCCATTATTATGATATTTCATGACTCTGTGGTGTATTAGGAAATCAAATAAATATTGTGATCTAAATAATTCTCTCATATCTGTTATATAATTCTTAGATACATAAAATTTATATTTACTAATAATAATAAAATATTTAATCATATTACAATTTTATCATTGGAGATTAATAATTAATGGATAATTAAAGATAGGATAATGTAATTATGATCCCTGAATTATTACCAATGTATATTGATCAATCAAAATACCCTCAGGTTCACATAGATTGATCTACGGAAATGTCAATAGTTCTATAATTAACTATTATAGAAAACCATATTTAGAATAGATATTCAGTTTAATTATATTAAAAACATTTTTCCATATTAATTTTTAATTATATATAAAATTTATTCCCATTCAATAAATAATCCTTATATATTTATAGGAAACTATTTGTGGTTAATTCAGTTCACAATAATAAGCGTAATTATTGGTTTATTATGAAAAAATAATTCAAGGATTTTAGTTTTATATTCTTATAAAAATAATTTCCAACATATGTATTTTTATGTTCAAATGATATTAAAATTATCTAATAGTTCATTTTAGTAGTGGTGGGTATTGGATTACAAGTGAAAAACATAATAGAGAAATATTAATTGAGATTTTTTCTAGAAATAAGTTTCAATTTCCACCGGCTATATAGTATTCATTTTTATAGTACTCTATTGATGTGGATGTACAACTATATATTTTTGACATTTCCTGAGTAGTTGAATGGCTCACACTAGGTTGGTGGGGCCACATTATAGTTAGTTCCCTGGCACTAGGTCCCTTATTTTATCCCAAGTGTTTTTTTAAGATTTGTATTGTTTTATTTTATGGTAATTTATTAAAATAATATAGTAATATCCTTATTAAATTGAATTATATTTTTCAAAAATAATATCTATATTTTCTATTATTCTTTTAAAACATTAATGGATAACATCCCATTCAATTTTATATTGTATTTCAATATATGGATTTATTCTAATAATAAAAAATAATACCTCAAATTCATTATCAATTTCTTAATAGTGTTTATAATTTTTTTGATTATTATATTCTATTAATCTTTTATGCTTGTGTTTTTGTGTATTTGTGGATTTTTTATTAATGTGGATGAACTATTTTCTGTTCACGGTGTGATTTTTTCCTATGTTATAGAAAGCTTACTCTCATCAATCATTCACATTTTAGTCTGTTTCTATGTGTACATTATTGTGATATATTGTGACTTGATGTTATATAAGATTTTAATTTGATAACAAATGATTTCAAACTATTGTGATTAATTTAACAAAAATTATTTTCAGTTAGCACATTTTATATATGTAAACCTTTCCGAAAAATGTGAATTTTCATATTTAACATAAAAAATAATTTAAATATGTAATGGATAAATACATGTGTTTAATGATGTCATTATTAAAATAATTAAAACTAAATTTTGTACAATCTTAATAAATGTTAGGATATTATTTATTATGTTGAATTTTTGTTTATTTCAAGATGTTTCAGTAATACAATTTTATGAAATATTGTTTTAAATTATATTATAAAATGTATATTTTTTATAGACTTGATGTAGTAATAAAATAATTTTTTTCTGACAAAATAGGTTATAATGTTTTTATTACAATAATTGGGGATAAGAAAGAACTTTTGGTGATTAGTTATAGTAATGTTATAATTAATATGATATTATATGAAAAAAAATATTGGACATCTATATTTAAATAGATGTATTAATCAATGTTTAGTGGATATATCAAAATTATATTATACATATTAATATGTATAATAAAGTGTTAAAAATGATAATTTATGGAAAAAAAATTCTTGTTGGGAATAATAAATATATATTTAAAATATATGAATAATATGTTTTAATTTTAACATTAGATTATAAAATTGTCAATAAATTAAAATTTGAAAATGGTTAAAATGTATTACTGTTTGATGGATTAAAGATTTTCATGTGTTTTTAATGTTGTAATTTAATGGATGTTATTTTTCTAACTCCATGATTTTGAATAAGGTATTATTTGAATTATGTTATACAATATCTTGATATAATGTTAATAGACTTATGGGTTTTGGTTGGCCTTTTATCGGGCCCATGAATTTTTATTCCTTGTGTTTGGACTGTGATTTTTATAGGCTATTTGATTTGTTATTATATTAATTAGTTGATGGTAGAAGCTTCCACCAAAATTTATCAATGTAAAAATAATGTTTTCAAATAACATTTCTAGAAAAAATACATAAAATTTAAATATCTAAATTATGTAAAAAAATAACTTAATATAATTATAATATATATATGGTCACATTTTACGATAAAATAATTTTTGGAGTTTCATTGGTGTCTAATATAAATTATTAAACAATCCCATTTTTCAAATATATCCCATGAATTTACATGATATCAAAACATTAATTCTAAATCCAAGATTCTTTAATAGAAGAATAATGATTTTAGGACACAACATGGATTTCATTTCTATGATTTTATAATTTTCTAGAGTGTCATTTTGTGTGCTATTTTTTTGGGTCATTTTAGAATTATTTTTCATGATGATTTCATTTGGGATATAAATTGTAAAAAAATTTAGTACATTATTAATTTTGGAGTTTATGGGGTTCTGATTTGGACTTATTAGTGGGTGAAATATCTTGTTTTAAATAATTTAGGTTATTTATCTATATATTTTGATGGTTTCTATTTAATCATGAAATTTACTCCATACAATATTTTTAAAATATAATATTATATGATAAATTAATATAATAATTTTTTTCAACATATGGAAGAACATGTGAATGTGATGTAAAATCCTAACATATAGAATGATTTTAGAAATTTGGAGACACTCAATTTGATGTAATAAAATATTCTATAACCATACATTAACAATACCAAATTCTATATAATGAATTGTAATGATGAAGATAGTGAAATTAAATGTAACAAAAAAAATATATAATTTTTTACCTTGTAGTTATTATAAATTTATTTTATTTTCATGAATTACTCTATAATTTATATCAATATATCAATTATTTATAAAGATTAACAACATAAATTAAATTATTATAATATATAAACTACTTAAATATATCAAATATTTTTATTTTTCTTTTATAAGGAATCCTCTCTATAATCCATTGTAAGGAAAAAATAATATAGTTAAATATTGAAGTTCCCAGATCAGTGTGAATCACTGAGAGGGGGAGGGGGTGAATCAGTGATCCCTTAAAACTTTTTACTAAATGATTCTTTATCAATTAAACCTCTATGGATTGTTAAGGCCTCGATCCACTCTTCTTGTATCTCTCAGCCTTTCCACGAGTGATGCAGTAAATGTAAAGGCACGAGACACAAGGATTTACAAGGTTCGGCACCAAAGGCCTACGTCCTTGCCATGTTGGTTATACGCCCCAACATGGTTTCTCCCATTATAACCTGTTAAAATTACAATGGTCGATAGAGAGTCCCACTGTATCTCTCCTGAGTCCCACATGAGGGTCTTTATACTGCGTCCCACAGTGTTACCAGAGTCCCACTAGCCTGCTCCAGAATCCCACTGAAGACTTCTTCCACCCTGAGTCTCACAGGGGGCTTCTCCTGGCACCTCGAGTCACACGAGTAGCTCTTCTTCACTTTAATCTTCTTCAAGTATCCTCAGCAGCCTGGGATAAAGGTTGTTGGCCTTGATCTGTACCTCTGCTCACTTGTGATGAACAGGTCTTCTCGTCTTGCTTGGGATTTATCTCCTTTCTCTTAGGACGACCTGGCCTCTCTCTTCAAGAATCTTCAACAGCCTCTGAAAAGGTCTGTTGGTCTTGCTCAGCACTTCTGATCACTTCTGTTGATCAGGCACTTCTCAATTACTGAAAACTCAGACAACTGATATCTCTAACTTCAGTCTGGCTTCAGTCTGACTTCACATCAACTTCATGCACTGAGTGCATGGCATCTCTACATCCTCATGCACTAATTGCATGGCTTCTCAAAACTCTTCAAGAACTCCTGGTCTTGGACAACTAAAATGCACACAAGCTGATTTGGCTTTGTTCACGTGTGCACGTGTGTGAATGTAAGCATGCACTCCCCTTTCTTTCTTCTTGGTGCAATAAACCCACAAAGGGTGTAATCCATTTTAGCACACACCTTCTCGCTTCCTTCACACACTTTGTTCTTATTTTTTACACACTTGAATGTGTGTTATACTTTAGTGTGGGGGTCTCCTCTTCTTCTTCTAAGTGTTTTCAATTTTAGTGCACACACTAGGTTCGGCCTCTTCTTCTTGTTTGCACACACACACTCAAGGTATGTTCTTCACTTTTCATGCACAAGGTTCAAGCCTTCCTCTTCTTCTTGCACACACACTTAGTGTAGTGGCCTTCCTCTTCTTGCACACACAAATACTAAGCCTGAGACAACGTGTTTCTTCATGAATTCACACACAAAAATGTCTCAGCCTTCCTCCTTCACTTTGCACACACACTACCGATATGAAGGCACGCAAGTTCTTGGTGCAACCTCTCCTCTACTCCATTGTCACGCAGGTGCACAAGGCACAAGAGTCGCGCAAGGCCTCGGGTGCAAGGCAGCCATGCAAGGCTCAACCAACCGCGGGGTGCGCAAGTGATGCGGCCTTGGGTCGTGCAAGCCTCAAGAGGGAAAGAGCACCTCGGGCACACAAGCTAGTCCTGCCGTGCAAGTATGCGGGCAGAGAGAGCTCTTCTTGATGTGCAAGTGAGGAGCACAGGGGACTCCTTCGGGACCTCGGGTGGCCCCGAGATCTTCAGCCGCACAAGTGGGTTGTGCGGGGCTTCTTCTTTGCAAGGCACAAGGGTGCTCTCACGGGACTTCTTTTAAGTTTCAGCAAGCAAATTCAGAGCCTCGGCCTCTCCTTTTATAGGCAGAGAGATGCCTCACATGATCCGCGTGATTGCAACTTAAATTCCCGAAGATTTCGGATCCTTGAAATCATTAAACGAGCCGCAAATCCTGTTTTTTATTTTCTGTTTCACGCGGGATCACTTATATTTCAACGTTCTTCACGTGCATGCATTTTAACATGTGCATGGCCTCTATTTAGGCCCATTCATGCAAAGCACAAACACCCGATGCCTCGGCCACATTGTTTGCCTCGACATTCATTGAAATCTCCCATTTCACGTATTCATGTATAGTTTTATGCATGGATAGGTTCAGCATGGACATACGATCACTTTGATGGCTTCAGTTTCATCTGCAATGGACGGGAGCTCGATCTGTGATGCTCGGAGGGCACCTGGTTCGTCGGTGGTTGCGGGGAACTTCAGGGGAGCTCGAGGAAGGAGATGATGCGGCAGCCGTCGGATCAGCCGTTTAATAACATTTGGACGGCTGTGATCAGAAGATCTCGCGTGGGATCGATCGTGCAGTCGAGATCTGGCGCGCGATCGATCGAGCAGCCAGGATTCGCTCCGCAGAAAAATCCCGCATCCCACATCGAAACGAAGGATGGTTTTTCTGTGGTTTATCAATGATGTGCTCCCAATGAACTACCAGTTGAATCTCCTCTCTCCACGGTGCCGCCCCGCACCGTGGTCTCTGCGGGCGTGCTCTTGCACCCACCCCTACCACTCGGGCGTGCCACTGGCGCCCCACTATGCTTGTCTCGGGCGCGCTCTAGCGCCCACGCTCCGCAGGCTTGACTCCCCTGCGTGGCCCTGGGCTTACACATGGCCCGACCTGCCACAGGGATGCCGCCTTGTCCTTGAGGACACCCTTGAGCGCAGTTGACCCTCGGGTCCCGCATATGCTTGAGGTGTTGTCCTCGGCTGTCCTTCCTTGGTGGCCTAATTGTTTGCTCAGTGTAGAACAAGTCCTTTGTGTAAAAACAAAGTGACCAAGTTCAAATGCCAAATGCCACATCAGCATCCTTTCTTCTCTTCTCCATCTTCTTCTTCTTCAAATGGATTCCTCCTCTCCTCATATAATGTATTTCTGCTTAGGATGGAATACCTGAAGGGTATTCATCAACCAAATCTCCTGAATCACATATATTCTTCAATGTTCTTCAGTTAACCAATTGGAGATCCAGTTGGATCAATTTCAATTCATCATGCACTAAGTGTTAGTGCATGGTCTTCATTAATCCACATCATACACTTAGTAGTTGTGGATGGATCAACTTTCATCTCCTCATGCATTGTTATGACAATGCATGGTCTTCAAACAATGTTGTAACATTGTATCCACTTCATATAAGTTCTTGGAACTTAAAGACCGGCTCATCAATCGTCTGATTTGATGATGATGCTCCATCATCATACATTCTTCAAGTGGTGTAACTTAGTATCATCTTGATACAATTATTGAAACATTAAGATTAGTTCTACAATCGTCTGAGATTAGAGAATGTTTCAAACCATCATCTCCTATGCCACTTAGTGAATCTCCTGAGTGACATGCATCTTAGTACCATGGCCATTCTCCATTCATCACCAACACCATCACATCCTTTGTCATTAACATATTGAAATTCCTTGACCTCCAATCATCTTATGACAACATCATGCCTCATTGACAACAAATGCAACACAGTGCACTTCAAATATCATAATTTATAGCCACATGGCTAGAAATAGATTTTTTCCAAAATATCTAGAAAAAAATATTCAGAAAATAATGAATGTACAACATGATTACAAATTTCTTTTGTGTCTTAAGAACATGGTTATTTTTAAAGAAATGGTGAAATTAATAATTTAATAATTATTTTTCTATGGAATTAAAATAATATATATCATGAATATTTATTTGTAAAGATATATAAATGGGTTTTCATATGTTATATGGCCACACAACTATAAAAAATAGGTGATAGTTTCATATTTTCTTCATAGATATGGAACCTAAGATTGGAAAATACAAGATGAGGAATGTCTAAAATTTACCAAGGATGATAGAATTGGGAGTTCCACACAAAAAGTGATACAATTACTCAATTACTTGGAAGGAGATAATTTGTAATTGATAAGACGTGTGTGGTGATTTTGATAGGAATAAAAATAGTGATTTATGATTTCTACATTCATAAAAATTTAATTATTAAATAATAAATTTTGTACATAATTTATTTAATATTTATAAACCCCATTTTCAATGGTGTGCATGAATTGAAAATGTAACTCGCTAAACCCAAAATCCAAGAGCTGGTACATTATTTTTTACATTGGAATGATTACAAGGATTCAAATCCTTAATAACTGATCAGTTTATCCATCTTGGATATCTGTATTATATACATGGTACCCAAAACACATTGGGAAATAGAAAATATAGACATGATACCATATAAAATTAAATAAATCGCATCCTTGAAACCCATTCAAATGATTCATCTTCATAACCTGGGGAAATAAAACCAAATATGGGTGGCCTCAAATTCTTATTAATGTTCTGTAAAGTGTAATAAAAAATGAAACAATGAGTATAAATAATTATGGAAAGGTATATAATTGGAACACATTCCTTTTAATCAATAATATTATATTGACACCTAACCACTGTCATTATAAATAAATGAATAATCATACGGAGAAGAAATTATTGAATACAAAATGTTGGAACTCATAACAATGGATATCTAAAAAATATCTTTGAGTCTTCATGCCAAGACCTAATACTTTCAAGGCACCAGGCCAATAATATAATATTCTCAAGACTTCATGCAAAAAATATATTATTTTCAAGGACTCATTAAAATAATCTTATAAATGGTTAGGGACTTAGCCCAAACCATATATAGTTTGTCTCATGAAACATACCGATGCATTGAGGAGCTATATTGGGACCCACCCATCATATACTAAATCCAATGCAAACCTCATATGTAGAAAAATTTATTTCATTAATAAATAATGTGACTTATCATAATATATCCATATTTTATAAATAATATGGTATTATAAATAATTAAATAGTATAGGTTAAGTAAAAACATGGTTTTTCGATGTTTCTGAATGGAAATACCATTTAAAGATTATTAAAACATTCTTCAAAAAAACACTTAACATTCCAAAGTGTCCTATAAAACATTGAAATATTTAAACAACGAATCTCTAAGAAATTAATAAAACTAATAATATCATTAGAATAATTATAAACATGATATAACAATACAAAAGTAAGTATATACACTATATAAACGTGAATTGGTTCATAATAATAAAAAAGTCCCAATGAAATGTAAATTGAGAAGAAATTACTTTACCTTATCCTTCAATTTCATTATGTGTTCATTATGCTCATGTATTGTGTATTAAAATATGTTACTAACTAATATAATAGTCATAATCATTTTTATAATACAATATTATTATATTATTATATTTCATTATCTATTTTTTTAACAAAAATTCATTAATTTTGTTATTTCGGGTGTTAATTCCCATGTTTTCCCGAGTAAGTTTTAACATGATACTTGTTGTTCTCATTAATTAGATTTTTTAATAATATCCATAATGTAAACCATTAATCTTTTATCATATATAATCAGTATATATATATATATATATTTAGAATAATATCTAATTTCTGAATACAAGAATGGAAATTCATCATTCATGGAGACGGTAGTCTGTATGTATACATTAACACTACCTTCATTTCATTATCGGATTTTAAAAGAATGAAAAGTAAATAATATGTATATACTTGTATATCTTAATTCCATTTACCTATTTATGTTATATATTTCATATATTCTTATTAAAATTATCATTAATACATTCTAATCATGGTGTGAATGTATCACATCTCCTTCAGGGGCGGTAGTCCACACTTCCTGAGATGATGTTATCATATGAGTGAAAAATAGAATGTATTTACAGTATGTATTATAAAAGGAATAAAAACAATAAATATATAATAAATATGATATATACCATATATAAATATATTTTACATCATAATGACCCCAATGAGATGTGGTAGTGTAAAAATGTACATTAATTGTTTCGTGAGGGAGTTGTTCACCGTACATAGAAGCAGTAAGTTTGTTATGCTTTAGATGGAGGTTTTTGTATGTTCAAGAATAAATATTAACATAATAACATCCTAGTATATTTAGGATACTGTTTGTTTTTGTAATCATAGAATAATAGGATTTTTGTGGGTGGATAATGGAAATGAAACTAAAGAGATTAAGGAACGATGTTGCCTCTTAATCGGGTAAATCCTTTTGGTTTGTAAAAAATGGCCTCAATAGGTGGATTAATGAAAAAAATAGTGTTATAAGTTAGTTGGAGGGATTTTTTGAGTCTATTTGGTCAGATATTTGATGATCCCATGTGTCTTCAGGGGTGTCATTAATGGGTAGAGTGCTTTCTTTTTTATAGTGGTGGGGGAGTGGTGCTCGTGTAAATAACAAAAGGTATTAATTAATGGAGGTTTAACATATCTAATGTACCTAAAAATGAAAATATAATTGATTAAATGGGAATAATTTCCTATTAAATCCTCTGAAACACATAAATATGTTATTTTAATAATTTGGTACCTTAACATCTAAGATATGCCCAATTTTATCATTTTGGTTTTTATTAAAAAATATGTTTTTGTAATCTAGGTAGATTAAAAATTAATAATAAACAAAATATTGATTAATTATAATATATATAATGAATTATTAATATCATTACTAAATTTTAAAATAAATATCCTATGTTTTTTGGAAAATAAATTTAAATTAAGCCCATGTGACGCGCTAAAACACTACTTAATCAAAGACCATGTTAACAACATTTTTATAATATACCGGTTAGAATGTTTATTATAAAATACCGATATCTCAATTAATATAGCATATTTAATATTTATTAACAATTAAAAATCACATGTAAGAATATTGTTTTTTTATTAATTTTAAATCGTTTAATAAAATATCATTCATCATACAATAACAATAATGTCAATTCTAAAAATATTTAATCGATTTAATTTTTAAAATATAAAAAAATAATGTAATTCAAATATATTAAGTTTAAAGGTGTATAAAATTATATTTTATTCTTGAAAATATTTAAATACAATAATTTAGTCAGTTAAATTTACTCTTAATATATATATTACCGTTTATTTCAGTTAATTGTTAACAAAATAATCATGACATTTTTATTTCATAACCATTTTATGTAACTAAAACATCACAACTAATTATTTATAAATTATAATGATAAAAATAATGCATTTATATTTCATCATAATATTTATAACAAAGCATTTGATATTTTATACATATCTCAATGTTTTATATATGTTAAAGGCAAGGACCGTTCTCTTTTTGGATTTTTCCTTACATAAACTTTTATATATAGAATATCTATTTAATAGTACCCAAATAACACATACAAATAGAACCAAGTGGAAATATAGAAAAATTAGTTGTCTCTAATGGATTTTTTATAATTTTATAGGTCATTTGGGTCCTTAATATTAAGTACTACTTCCTTATTAATCATAATATTACCTCAATCACCATAATTAATTCTAAGAAAAATCAATCATATTTTTTAACAAATATTAAGATGATCTTAATAGACAACAATTATTTTACTAATTACAAAAATTTATGTACATTTTTTAAAATTCAAATCACAGATGTGAGAAAATTGAGATAAATGAAAATCTTGCATACGTGGTAAGAATGTGTGTTTTTAATGAAAATATTTTCTATAGTTAAAAATGATTTTATATATTATTTTAATATAAAAATGAATCAAATGACCTAAATTTAGTAAATCACTAATAAAATATTCAAATGAAATCTTTCTTGATTAGCAATATTAATAATTTCAATTCATCTTTGGCAGTTTCATAACTAGATCATTATCCAATAGCATTATTTCTTTTATATTTATTTGTTGCTTGAGACATTGATTTAAATATTATCCCCTCTCCTTGTTGTCGTAAAACTGAATAATATATTTTTTATTTTTTCCTTTGCATTATTTAGCATGGTGACCCTTCTTTTAACACTTATAACTAACATACATTCCATTCAAGCCTTTACTATGGTGATTCTTTCCATAGTTATCACATGTGGGAAAATCCTTCCTTTACTTCTCCCCAGTATCCATTTTTCCCTTCCATCCTTTTCTTTTATTTATACCTTTAAAATCCATAGGACATGGATAATTATTTACTTTGCTTATTATCGAACGATTGTAATTCCTCATATGATGAGAATAATTTAGGGATAATTTCCATTCAAAATTTTGGTTTTATATGATGAATTATATGGTCCTTATAACTCCTTAGAGCTTGTGCATTGGTGGAATTAACATTTCATGAATTATTATTTATTTCTAATTAATGGAATATTCTAGATTAACTCATAAAATCATAATGTATAATTCAAAATATTTTATATCACGTAACATAAATTTAGGCATCCGGAATCCTCAAATCATAAAAAAATTGCTTTGGGGAAATATTTACTTTTATATCCTTCATAATGGTACATTATAAAAATATGAACAATCCTATGAATATACACTCAGACTATCAATCTGAATGCATAGTAAGACACGTTGTTGTGTACCAAGTTACCCTGATTCAGGGCTAGAACACATTATTGGATTTGCTACCTATAGGTACATCTGCACCAGAGCCACGCCCACTTCAAGTATCCTGAAATGGTTGTATTTCATAGAAGACCAACATAATAACTACCCTACTAAAATTCATGGATGTTCTTTAATATGTATCTACAATGACTCTCATAGGGTTATGCTCCCTAATGTATCATTTCTAAATCTAGTTTCCAAGGTTATTGCTAAAAATACTTTAATGCCAACTATAACACCCCAACCCCAAAAGCATGGATCCAGTGAATTATTTTATTACATTGGCAAGATTACAAGGAATAAAATCCCAAAGTACTGATCATTTATATTGTTTTGGAAAGCCAAATTACATACATGATACCTATAATACATTATTAAATACAAAATTAAAACATGATACACAATTAAATAAAATAAACTATATCCTTGAAACTCAATCACAGGATTCCACCTCATAACCTATGATAATAAAACATAATAAGGTAGAGCTCAAATGATATTTTGTATGTAAAATGGAATCAATAATGAAACAATAATGATAAATTATCATGGAAAGATAGAGAATTGAAACACATGCCATTTAATAAATAATCTGAGAATAAAACCTCACCATGAATATTTTAACTAAATGAATAATCACATTGAATAGGAATAACAAAATAAATAATGATGGGATTAATATAAATGGATATCTAAAATATATATTCAAGGCATCATGAAAGGATTCAGATATATTCAACGCTTCATGACAATAATCTAAAATTTTCATGTCAACATGCGAAGAATGTATCCATATCTAGTATTCATGCCAAGAATCTAATAAATGAGTAAGGCCTATGCCAAAAATACATCTTTAGTTTTTTTCCTAAAAACTACAGATGCATAGAGGATCTATAGTTGTCCCCTCTAATTATATACTAAATTCAATGAAAACCTAATATGTAGAATAATCATTTTTGGTAATAAATAATATGATTGATAGTAAAATATCCATATCGAAAAATTAATATATTTTTTCAATAATTTCCCAATTTATGATATGTTAAAATAATTTTTTTTGATGTTTTTGAATGGAAATAACATTTAAATATCATTAAAACATTCTTGAGAATAATAATCATTAAACATTAAAAAGTGTCCCATACAACATTGAAATTTTTTAATCATAATTCCCAATGAATTAAATGAAAATTATAATATCATGAGAGTAATTAAAATCATGATATATATATATGCCAAAGGTCAATATATACAACTTATAAATTTGAATTAGTGCATAATAACAAATAAGACTCAATGAAATGTAAATGGAAACAAAATTCCAATACCTTATCTTTCCTCTTTGTTGGGTTGTCTTTAGCCTCCTGTGTAGTGGTTTAAAATATGTTATTAAGAAACATAATAAATATAATAATTGTTATAATTCATTATATTAATTTATTATCATGTCTCATTATCTTTTTGTTAACAGAAATTCATTAATTTCACTATTTCGGGTGTTATTTGACCAATTTTCTCGAATAAGTTTTAACTTGTTATTTTTTGTTATCACTAATTAGATTACAGATTCATCACATCTAGAATGTAAACCATGACCTATTATCATATAAAATCAATATAAATTTATTTATAATAATCTATATTGTTTGGATATAATAAATGAAATGCACCATTAATGGAGATGATAGTGAGTACGTATATATGACCTCTATCTTCATTTAATTGTATTATTTTAAAAATATGAAAAGTAAATGATATGTGTATACTTGAATATTATAATTATAGTACCCTAATAAAATATATTTCCCATATTTTTATTAAAACTATCCCTAATATGTTCCATGCCCGGTGTGAACGAATCACATCACTTCAAGGGGGCGGTAATCAACACATCCTAAAATGATGATATCATATTAATTTACAATAGATTGTATTAAATATATATTTTATAAAATGATTAAAAAAGTAATAATACATAATAATATAATATATATTTACATATAATATAAACATATTCTCCATCATAACATCCACCATGAGAGGTGGTAAAGAAAAAATAATCATTTACCATTTCATGAGGCAGTATTTCACCATTCACAGAAACAGTTTATTCATTAACAATTATATCGATGTGTGTGTAAGTTTATTCATAAATATTAACTTAAAAATATCCTAATATATTGATTATACTGTTATGGTTAAGTAATAATTGATTAAGAATAGTTTATGGAGTTTAGAATCAAACTAAAACTAAAGAGATTAAGGAATGATATTATCTCTTAATCGGGTAACTCCTTTTGGTCCGAACAAAGGGATTATTTAAGTGAATTTTTTCCAAAATTGAGAATGAAAAGTTTATGGTGGGGATTTTTGGATTCTATTTATGCCAATTTTGGATATGACAATGTGGCATGACAGGTGTTAGGAAGGGGTAGAGTGCTTTTAGTTGTATATTGGAGGGGAAGTGACACTTTTGTAAATACCAAAAGGTATTTCTTAATGGGTTTTCTAACATACCTAATATCCTTAAAATATGGAAATATAATGGATAAAAGGGTAATCCTGGTTGATTAAAACCTCCACCACACTAAAATAAGTTTATTTTAATAATTTGGTTTCTTAGATTCTATGATTCCCCAATTTTATCAATTTGGTTTTTTATTATAGCATATTGTTTTGAAAACAAATTAATTAAGCCTACAAGAAAAAAAAACATTATATTTATTAAAAATATATAGATACTGATTTATTAATATTATATTTAATTTATAAAATTAAAAACCCTGTTTGGGGAAATATTTTTAAAATAAACTCATGTGACGCGATAAAAGGCTGCTTAATCTCAGACATTGCTAAAAATGTTTTTACAATATATGGGTCTATTTGTTAATTATAAAATATATATTGGTCCATTAATAGAATAAATATAATATTTATTAACTCTTAAAATTCTCTGGGAATAATATATGTTTTTTATTAATTTTAAATCATTTAAATAATTATCAGTTATTGTAAAATAACAATAATGTCAATTTTGACATTTTATATTTAATATAATTTTTAAAATATAACGATAATTATGGAGTTAAAATATAGAAATTTTAAATCTTTTCACCATGATATATTCTTTAATAAATTAATTAACAACATTAATTCTATCAATTCACTTCACTCTTATTATTTCTAGTATCATTTATTTTAGATAATTATCAACTAAATAATAACTACATTGGCGTTTCGTATGATTTTAAGTAATGAAACCATCCTTAAATATTATTGATCAACTATTTTGACAATAATAAGCCATTCATATTTAAAAATTATTTTTATAACTGAATTTTCTTTGTTTTTACATTCCTCAATTTTTTTTAAATGTTATATGTAATGAAACTTCCCTTTGTCTTTTTCAATACTTATCATTTTATATATGGGGCATCCAATTATTAATATCCCAATAACCCATAACATTCGATAAAAATGATAATATGCCCAAATTATTTGTTTTTAATGTCTTATAGATAAGTTTCAAGGTCGTTATAGTCCTTAATATTAAGGTGTTGTCCCTTATTAAGATTAATTTTCCCCTTATCACCATAATTAATTTTAATCATTTTCACTAACATTTTTTTGGTTAAAAAATTAAGCTGATCTTATTAAACCACAAATATTTTACTTATTACAACATTATATTCCATTTCTTCACAATTTAAATCATTGAAGAGGTATAATTTTAGAAAATGTTAATCTTGCGTATGTGGTGAGAAATCGAGTTTTTATAAGAAAAAGCATTCAAAATTTCAAAAAGTTATTATATATAATTTAATATAAAAATGATTCCAATGACATAAATTGGGTTAATATATGTATAATATATATATTTTTACTTCAAAAACTAATTTAATTTATAATTTGACATTAATAATTATTTAAACGAAAGGTAGTTTTTAACTAAAATGCCATTTTTTAACTATTCATAAAAAGATGAATCTTCATAGAAAAATAAAGAAAATCACCGCAATCTAATTAAGATATGTTTAATTGAAAAATGATGTTTATTTTGACAAATAAAATTTATAAAAATAAAAAAATTTAGTGTTAAAATAGTATCTCCATTATTGAGAGTAAAACATGATCTTGCGTATAACACAGGATAATTTAGTGTTATGTGTATCATACGACCAAATCTGTGTACAATGAATTCTAACAAAAATATATATTTATTCTAAAAGGGACATATTTTAAAGTCTTAGGGTTTTATAGAAAATCCATGATGATCCATGGTATAAAAAATAATTAAATATTGAATATCCTTATTTGTAATAAAACATCGGTATTTAAAATTAGTTCACAAGCAGAGAGGATATATAAATATATAAATTGAAATAACCATGGGTATTTAGTTATATATGATAAGGTTGGCTAATGACATCATGTTGGGTTTAAAAGTTTGGAAAATGATAAAAAAATGTTTTGAATGAGGAAATGGGAGGTCTGAATGTTTTTTTCATTGTTCGGTGACCTATATATATTGATTTATCTATTGGTTTATCTTGAGATCTATATAAAATTTTCATAGAATAATGGGATAATATTTTAAATAATCATCACAAATCCAACATAAAAATCATTATTATATGGTTTACTTCAATAAAGATTATATAAAAAATAATTTTGAAGATGCTTTTCATGAATTTATTATTTATTGAACCTTACGAAAAATTAAATTTACCCATATTCTATCACATATATAATGTTTTTTATTGGAAATAACTTATGGGTGTTAAATAATATTTCAATATTTTTACTATATATATTTTCACTATATCATTATATATCATTACAATTTACTCTACTCTTAGATAATTTTAATTATATAAAATGTTGAAGTTAAAGGGTCACTTATAAGAGGGGGTTATTCAAATTTCAATAATAATATACTTGTTTTGTACAATTATAAAGTAATACATTCTTATCACGGGATGATAAATACAATAATATATTATTATAATTCCTTGTTTAATTTTACTTGAGAATAAATTTAACATCAATTATTTGGTAAAATTGAGCATTAACATTTAAATTAAAACAACCATAACTTTTCCCATTAGATCCCATTTTAACTTCATTAAATATAAATTTAAATATGATGGAATATATTTAATCCATGGAAATAATAATTACACATTGATAGTGATTAATTTATGAAATAAATCAATAAGGATTTCAAAAAGTCACCCAATGTTTATGGTTGATATCCATGTATTTTTTTAATAGGATGTTCTCACAAAAACATAACTAGATTGGAAATATTTTATTTAATATTCATTATTTATTGGTGGAGAATTAGGAGGTGTATAGGGATACCATTTGATTCATCATCGTAGTGTGATATAATCCATCATGTCAAACACTACATGGGTCTTCTTGGTGGGGATCAAATTGTTTTATTTATTGAATTGTGTTCCCTATATTTTTAATCTCTACGAATTACCCATTATAATTTTATTAATTATAACAAAAAAGAATTTATTTTTGTGGGATTAAATAGAACAATTGTTTTCATTTTTATATCATGAATTTGATATCATTATTCTAGGTAAGTATATAAAAAAGGTAAATAGTCATTGTAAATGTTAAATTAGAAAGATAAGACAAAATATCACTTAATAATGATCCTCATATTGACCCTATAGAACGATCAACCCCAATAAGAGGATCATTAATTGTTTCACAGGTGAACTGTTATCTTATTCAAGTATTATATTTCATATGAGAAACAATAAAAAAATATATTAACGCCTTTAAACTGATTTTTATATAGTACTAAATAATGAAATAGTTGTATCTTACACTGAGGAACACTAAATATCTAATATTATGTGATGGTTTTGATGAATATCACCCAGAAGAATCCAAATTTGAATTTATACCAAGGTATAAAAATGAGTTTCTCAATCTATCATTTTTTGGTTGGGATCCCCCTTATTTCACGAATATTGTAGTTCCTCTATAATTAATAGAGGAATGTTAAGAGACTTTTTCTGGGTAGGAACCAAAAAAAATAATATCATATTTATGTCATTTTCCATTAATATTGCCCTTTAGGATTATCCCTAAGGCTATATGGAATTAAATATAAAACTATGAAACATTCATTTTATGCATTTAGATAACACATATTAATACCAATTATAAATGCCGACATTTATCATATAAATGAATTATAGATCATGTAAAAAATTTCATCTCATGAATCAGTAATCATAAATAACTTGTTTATGTAGATTATTTATCAAATATTAATATTTGAAATTTAGATACCTAATTACATAGTAAGATACATATTATAAATATTAAAATGATTTTGAAATTAGATTATTATACAGTATTAAACTAGTCAATGAAGCTGCGAGATATATCAGATCATGGATTAGGATAGCAAATAAAAATTCAAGTGATGTCCCTTATTATTATATATTTAATAAATTTCAAAAATATACAACAACATATATTTATATGTAACTGAAATAAAACATATATATTGTTTAACTTATGTCTTATCACTATCAATCACCCACCTTCACTAAAACCTCAATAGAATAGTGAATATTCACCTTATATTATATTATATAAAATATATTTTTTAAAAAACTCCTAAAAACCTATTTCATATATATGAAAAACATTTGGAATACTATCATCATCTTCACTATGTATTATATAAGGTGAATTATAATTCAATATTTATCACCAAACTATTTTTCATAAATACATAAAATCAATTATATAAGCACTCTAAATTTTTTATATATTATCATCATTCATTTAACAAAAAATTATTTCCACATGGGTATTTTTTTATTGAAAATAATAATTAATTCATGAAGAAATAAATATTTAGATACTTGGGAATCTAAGCATGCATTAGTGATACATAATATATAGAGGGATCTTTTTTATATACATAAAACATTTGTATCTCACTACCTATATTCCAAACATGTACTATATAGATAAATTCATAATCATGCGATCCCTTTATAAACGAAATCATGTAGCTACAATGTATGTATTATGTTTGTACCACATTAATACTAAAACATTAGAAATTCACCATTTATATAATGACGAAATAGAAGAGTATATCACACATAAATATCTTTGATTTATGAGAACATCATTCACCCCAATATCAGAATATAAGAATATAACATATCACTTATATAGTATACACTTCATTAATCTTTCATTGTAATGGGTCCAAATTTCATTCTTTTCATATCAGTGGATATCTTATTTTGACTAAAATCAACTAAAAATAGGACTAGTGAAATTCAAATACACCGCATGATTAGTACATACCCATGGATGGAATAATAATAGTCTTACTGTATGAAATATCTCATCATAAGAATAATGTATTGATTAGTTAAATGAGTAAATAAAAATATAAAACATTTCTAAGAACCTGATTTTTTGTTTCAGGTATGTCATTCCTTTTTTGGAGTTTTTGATAATTGTTCAAGATTCAGGAAATATTTGAAGTGCACGCTGTTTAATTTCTGAGTACACGTTATGTAATTTCTGAGTACACGCCAGGTACTCTTCTTCAGCTCGAAGCTGTGTGCTGGTCATGCCTGGGCCACACACACGGGGTGTACGGGTGACATGGAGCCCGATTTTGGTGGACTACGAGAAACCCACTACACGCTGTGTACTTTAAAAATACACATCATGTAATTTTCTTTTTTTACTAATCAGACTGGGGTCGTGCCTCTTCTTCATATTTTCCTTCTTCCAGGTCTGGTTCGTCCAAGAGCGACCCGTACAGACGAATCTTCTTTGAGCTCCCGCCGCTCCATTCGATCCCCGATTCAAGCACGTTCAATTGCTTTGGAAGCGCAGCGGTGAATTCTTCTTTCTGCTTGAATCTTGTTTCCCAATTCTTCCTCCTTCTCAAGTTATCTATGGTTGAACGTTTTGTGCGTTTTCTCATATCTACGAAGTTATGGGGATAATCAGCTATCATGGTTCAAGAATATCTATCTCCTAAGATCGAGGTAGGTGGTTTGCGCCTTACCGTTCAAGGTACATGAGTTTATGTGCGAATTTCCACCGACACCCATGAACGGGGTATCACGTGTTTACCTTTTTGCCCTTTTTGTTTTCCTGCCTTGCCTGTATGCTTGTGTAGAGGTAATTTGACCATGTTATAAGATAATTTGTTGTGCTTGTATGTGTTTTCCCTTTCTTTGTTCAGTTTATGACCTTTGGGTCTCATTTTCCTTTGGTTATCTCACCTGTTTCCATGCCTTTCGGTTATAGGTTGAAGTGGAATTCATGTTATGCTTGTTGCCTTGTAGACTGTCTAGACAAGTATCCCTATAGGTGTACTTTGGTTAGACAAGTAGATCTATAGGTTTACTTTGGCCTTATAGCATTATTATGCACTTACTGGTACGGGGTTGAGAGGACCTGGTGCTATAGACTATAAGGGATAGACCGAGTGAGCTTCCCAGAGAGTCATAGACATTACAGGCTATAGAGGGGATGGACCGAGTGAGCTCCCAGAGAGTCTTGTATTTTATAGACTATAGGAGGAAAGACTGAGTGTGCTTCCTCAGGGAGTCTTACCTTGTTTGAGTCTCATTAAGAACCTTCCCAGGCTAAATGGGGAATTGACTGAGTGAGGTTTTCCAGAGAATATGTGGTATACATGAAGCTATAGGAGGAATTGACCAAGTTAGCTTATTCAGAGAGTCTTTAGACCTTGGTTCTAAGAGGGTTATACCACATGATCTTCTTCAAGAGAGTCCCTGACTACCCTAGACTATAAGGGGAATTGATGTAGTGAGCTTCCCTAGAGAGTCTCAAAAATGCGTATGACAAAGCCAGAGGGTTTAGGCTGAGTGCACTGCCCGAAGGGTTGTGGTACATCATGGATAGGACCAGAGGGGTTGGATGTGTGTACTTCCCATAGGGTTTCCTGTTTGTTAGATTTGTGATTCACTGCTGTTGTTGGTTGTGGTTTCATTGTTGTTGTATCATTCTTCCTTACTACTTACATTTACTGCCTATTTCTTGTTGTTGTTGTTTACTGCTTATTGTACATTTACCTGCTACATACTCACTGACGGTTAGGCACAGATCTTCGGGTTAATTCCTACTGGTATTTTATCTCATACCCTATTTGGGCCTTGCTTTTGGGCCCAAGAAGACAATGTTGCGGCATGTATAGACTAGGGAAAGTGCCCCTCGACTTCTGGAACATGATTGCCTGGAGTAGGGGAGCATGGGACCAAGCACTTGCTTGGGATGCTGAGGAGCTATTTATTTTTCTTTCTCTTGTACTTGTTTTGGTACTGTAGGTCTTCCTGCATTGTGACTTGTTTGGATGCTTTCCTAGTTATGTATTATGAATCATTTCATATGTGCTCCAGTTTGATGATTTAGTCTTCCATTGTTTATATTGTTGGTTATCATTGCTTCCTCTACTGTGTGTTTATCCTTCTTCCGAGGTGTACTCTACCAATGAGGTAATAGTTTCCCCACTATCACACCCAACACCCTCGTTGCTAGTTAGTAGCCTCTGGCATTTGGTGAAATGCTCTTGAGGCCATGTGACCAACCGGGTACGGGGCGCCTCTGGGTGGCTTCCGGAACCGGGATGTTACAAAGTGGTATCAGAGGGATTCTTTTCTCTTACATTACTATTTTGAGACTTTAGCTAGGGATAGTATGGATTTGGTACTTGGTAATAAGTTGTTCCTAGGAGTAGCTAACCCTTGTATAAGGAAAATCTATACTACCTCATAATTGAAGTTTTCTGGTTTTGTGATTTTACGGTTGATACGATTTCACCTATAGAGATTCACATGTTTTGAACTGTTATTGTTTTGATATTATGGTTCTATTTCTGTCACAACCCGATGAGATGAGGGTATGCCATCTCATGCATCATCTAAGAACTTGTAGAAATCACATGCCATTAATTCTTGCTATCCCATCTATGGTGCATTAGCGATTTCATGCTGTTGTGATAGAATTTATGTAGATTATGCATGCTATTGTGATAGATGCTTGATAGAATCTCTACTACTTCGTTAGACAATTGTTTGTATTGCACATTGCTCAAATGAAAAGCAAATTTTGATTCATGAGGTATTATGGGCCCTCTTGGATCAGAAGTTGGTGGATCATGATCCTGTTTTCTCTTATACAAGACTGTTAAGGATGCGAAGCTTTGATTCACGGGGAGTATGGGCCCTCACGGATCGTAATTTGGCACCTCTTTGCTTGGTTTTCTGTGTTTCTGGGTATTCTTTGCGGTTTTTGAGTTAATTCCCTGAAAAATCCAGAATACATAGCGTGTACTTTCTGGTTACACGTCATGTAGTTTTCAGGCCGTGTGACTGACTGTGTGAGCAGGAACACGGTGTTGTAAAAATAACTTCAGGAACATGCCGTGTACGGTAGGTACACAGTGTGTAGTTAGAGCCATGGACCTGGCTGTGTCACCAATAACACTGGACATGGAAGCTTGAGTAGACACGTAGTGTTACTTTTGGAACATGCCCTGTAGTCTTTCCCAGGGACCTGGCCATGTCACGAACAACACTGGATGGTTTCACCTTCACATATACATGTTGTGTTTGTTCGGAACACACCATGTAAATTCTAACCATGTAGATGGCTGTGTAACTAACAACACGGGCCTCCGAGTCGGTGTCTAGTACACGCCGTGTACCTGGGGAACACGCCGTGTAGTCTGAGGTTTGTTTTACCAGGTGTGTTATCTGTGTAAAGGGACTCAGGCAGGGGAATAGTCTTCCAGTACATGCTGTTTTTTGGGTCAACACGCCGTGTAGTTTGAGGTGTTACACGACCTGTAGGGTAGAGGTAAACTCCCATGTCAGTGGCATAAGAGGACACACCGTGTAGTTTTATACACACCGTGTAGTCATGTTTGGTAAACTTGTGTGTTTTCTTCCCCTATTCTTATTTTGTACTCTTGTGTTCTCTGTCCTTTTTTTCCTGATCTAAGGTGTACTTTTGATCTTTCAGAGCTATGCCTCTGAGACATCCCCCGTTTGTACGTCTGTCGTGAGAAAGTGATCATATGATAGATATGTCTGATCAGGGACTTCATGTCGATCCTCCAGTCGAGCCAGCCTTGGAACCGGTTGTCATACCCGTCGTAGGCATCGATACGCAATTCAGGGAGGATTTCCTGAGGATGATGCAGACCTTCCAGGGAGCGTCGCCTCCTACCCCGTCAATGGCTGAGTTGACGCGGGTTTTCCAGTAGCAGCATCCTCTAACTTTTTCATGGGATGGAGGACCTTAGGCTTCAGATTCGTGGATATAGGCCACACTGACTATCTTTGAGTACCTAGAGATCCATCCATAGAAAAGGGTAATGTTGTCTACTTAAATGCTATTGGACACCTCCAAGAGGTGGTGGGAGGTGATCTCACAGTCAGGGCATCAGTAGGATATTTCTTTGGATGAGTTCCGCCGCACCTTTTATGACTACATCTATCTGGAGACCCTGAGGGCCGATCAAGCCCGAGAGTTTAGGAGTCTGCAACATGGTACTCTCTCTGTTATGGAGTACTCATCTCATTTCACTGAGCTGCAATGTTTCACACCGATCCCAGTAGGTGATGAGTTGTTCCTTGATAGGATGTTTGAGGACGGTCTCATGAAGGAGATCCATTCCCAGGTGGATATCTTCCAGTTGACTTCTATATCCTCCATCGTCAACTAGGCGCTGATCACTGAGCGCAATATGAGAGATTCTAGAGCAGTGAGCCAGGGTGGTTCGATATCCAGAGCTGGTTTTCCTCCCACGGACAGTAGGAAGCTTCACAGAGAGTCTTCTCGAGGAGATAGAGGTTCACGGGATGCATCTTCTGACAGCCAGGTTGTATGCTACCAGTGCGGTAGGAATGGTCATACTAAGACACAGTGCCACAGGGATCCGATTGAGTGCCGTTCTTGTGGAAATATGGGCCATCTTCAGAGTTTCTGTCACATCTTCTCACCTTCAGCTAGTGGTAGGGATTCCTCTATGACCCCAAGTTCTGGAGATGTTTCACCAGTTTCCCACCAGTCAGGGACCTTGAGTTCTTCCAGCCATTCAGGCCGAGGTGGAGATCGCAGCCATGGTGGTCAGTCACCAGGTCATCAGCGACAGTAGAGTGGATCAGCTCAGAGCGGTTAGCTAGGGGTGCAGGGTCGAGGTGCAGGCCAGTCTTTTGTCGTGGATCAGACCTATCAAGAGCAGGATCCCGACCCTTCTACGGTTCGAGGTACGATCTTAGTTGCCTCAGTTTTATCTTTATCTCTTTTCTATATGAGTGATTCCCATAGATTTATCTCTTTTTCGGTTGTGGAGAGCCTTGATCTCTCTATCTTTTCGTATTCGGATTTGTGGACTCTTGACACACCATTTGGAAGGAGGAAATCTAGCGTACGACAGTGCAGAGAGTGCCCTCTTCAGGTTGCAGGGTTTCATTTCTTGTGGGACCTCTATGTCCTGGAGATGATGGGCTATGACGTCATTCTCAGGATGGACTGGTTGGTTCCCTTCTAGGCATTCGTTGATTGCTAGCGCCGCAGGGTGAGTTTCACATCACCAGAGGGTGGATCATTCCTTCATAGAGGCGAGTGGGATGTCCAGGAAGGTAGAGCTGGACCAGAGCATCATCGTCTAGGGAAAGTTACAACCCAGATTGCCAGTATTTATCTGGATGACTAGGGGACTTCACAGTTAGACTTTCCTCCAGTGGTGGATCGTTTTATGGATGTCTTTCTGGAGGACTTTTCAGGTTTTCCTCCAGATCGTGAGGTAGATTTCTCGATTGACCTTGTGCCAGGAGTGGCACCGGTGTCCATTCCTCCTTATACGTTGGCCACACTTGAGTTGCAGGATCTCAAGAAGTTGTTGGAGGAGTTGCAGGTAAAGGGTTTCATCCGACCCAGTACATCTCCATGGGGTTCACCTGTCCTATTTCCTAAGAAGGAAGATGGTACCCTTTGGCTTTCTGTGGATTATCGGAAGGTGAACGAGTTGATAGTCAAGAAACAATATCCCTTGACAAGGATTGATGACCTATTTGATTATCTTCGAGGATCCCGGGTGTTCTTGAAGATCGACTTGAGGTCCGCTTATCATCAGTTACACGTTAGACCATCAGATATGCCTTTGACAGCTTTCAGGAGCAGGTATGGTCTTTTCGAGTATACAGTCATGCCGTTCGGTCTTACGAATGTGCCTGCAGTATTCATGGCACTGATGAACTGAGTGTTCCATCCGTACTTGGACTCTTTTTTCATGGTCTTCGTGGACGACATCTTGGGGTACTCTCACACTCGACATAACCATGGCACACATCTTCAGATCGTTCTGAGTACACTGAGATAGAATCGACTATATGCTAAACTCTCGAAGTGCCACTTTTGGATGGATCAGATTCACTTCTTGGGTAATGTTATCTCAGAGACTAGAGTATCTGTAGACCCTGAGATAAAGTGAGATCTGTAGTTTCCTGGGAGTAGTCGAAGAACGTCTTTGAGGTGCGGAGTTTCCTAGGGCTGGCTGGATACTACAGACGCTTCATCTAGGACTTCTCGTGCCTAGCAGCACTGTTGAAAAGTCTGACCAAGAGTGGGTCAATGTTATTATGGTCGGATTCTTGTGAGTCAGCCTTCCAGTAGCTGAAAGGGAGGTTAACTTCAGCACCGATACTAGTCTTTATAGAGCCGGGCAAGGGTTTTAATGTTTACTGTGATGCATAAGGTATCATGCTGGGAGTTTTGCTCATGCGGGGAGATGGAGTCATTGCGTACGGGTCTCGGTAGTTGAGGCCACACGGGAGGAACTACCCGACGCATGATCTGGAGTTGGCAGAAGTTGTTCATGCCTTACGTTTTTGGAGACATTATCTTCTAGGAGAGCACTTTGTGGTTTTCACCGACCAAAAGAGTCTCAAATATATCTTCACTCAGCGTGATCTGAATCTAAGACAGCTCAGGTGGGTCGAGTATCTTCAGTCTTTTGACTTTGATCTCGCCTATATGCCAGGAAAGGGAAATGCAATGGCTGATGCTTTGAGCAGGAGAACACAGATTCAGGCAGTTCAAGAGGCCATCATTGAGCGGCAGCTTATGGCTCTGTTCTCTGAGATGCTTCTGGAGGTGTGCAAGAGGGAGGGACAGACTTTCCTTTCATCTATGGTTGTTACCTCTATACTTCTTGATCGGGTACCAATGAGGCAGCTATCAGACTCAGAGGCCTTGGTCATGTGGGAGAGTGTGTCAGGAGGGGACCCTCTTTCTGGATGGACAGTGGGTGAGGATGAGATCTTATGTTTCCAGGGATGTGTATGGGTGCCAGCAGACATACGTGAGGAGTTGATGCAGTATTTTCATTCCTTAGTTTGGGCAGTTCATCCAAGCGTCTCCAAGATGTATTGGGATCTTCATTGCCAGTACTGGTGGCCCAGTATGAAGAGATATGTTGTTGTTTTTTCCATGAGATATTCTACTTGTCTGCAGGTGAAAGCAGAGCATCAGTGACCAGAAGGGCTCTTACAGTAGTTACCCATTCCAGAGTGGAAGTGGAACGATGTCATGATGGACTTCGTGACCGAGTTGCCGAGGTCACCGTGGGGAAGTGATGTCATTTGGGTTGTCATTTATAGGATTACAAAGGTAGAACACTTCATTCCAATCAAGGAGACCTTTAGTGTTGATGATCTGGGACGAATGTACAACTGAGAGATTGTACGTCTACATGGAGTTCCACACTCCATTGTTTCAGACAGAGATGCAAGCTTTACCTCTCGGTTCTAGAAAGGAATTCAGAAGGCTTTGGGTACATATGTACTTTTGAGTACAACATACCATCCCCAGACTGATGGCCAGTCCGAGTGCACGATCGAGGTGATTGAGGATATGCTATGTGATTTCATTCTAGACTTCGGCGGTTCTTGGGAGAAGCATATACCTCTTGTGGAGTTCGCCTAAAACAACAGTTTTTAGGCAACCATTCAGATGGAACCATACGGGGCTTTGTACGGTAGGCCATACCTATCACCCTTATGATGGCTGGAGGGAGGAGAGACAGCTTTGCTGGGACCTCTTCTTGTTCAAGAGACATCGGAGCAGATAGAGTTAATTTAGAAGAGGATGGAAACAGCACAGTCTCGACAGAAGTCTTATTCTGATCAGCAGAGATGACCTCTGGAGTTCGAGGTTGGAGATCAGGTTTTTCTACATGTCGCACCGAGGTTGGGACACAAGAGGATTCAGAGATATGGTATGATTTCACCACGGTACATCGGACCGTTTGTGGTAGTGTAGAGAGTTGGGCCGGTTGCCTATCGGTTGAAACTACCTTAGAGGTACCTGGGTATGCATGACGTCTTCCATATATCTCAACTCTGACGTAATTTTCATACCCATCTCATGACTTTCAACTCAAGGAGGTTGATCTCGAAGCAGATGCGTCATTCAATAAGCATCCCACCTGGATTTTTGATCGCAGTACGAAGGTTCTCCGAGGCCGGTCTGTTCTTCTGGTAAGAGTGATATAGCAGCACAGGCAAGTGCAGGATGAGACGTGGGAGAGGGAGGCCGAGGTTCGATCACAGTGGCCAGAGATGTTTGAGGTTTCTTCTTCTACGCCAATATAGGGAAATTTGGGGATGAATTTATTTAAGGGGGGAAGTTTGTAAGAACCTGATTTTTCGTTTTAGGTTTGTCTTTCCTTTTTCGGAGTTTTTGATAATTGTTCTAGATTCTAGAAATTTTCAACGTACACATCGTGTACTCTTCTCCTGCTCGAATCCATGTGTTGGCCATGCCCGAGCCACACACACGTGGTGTATAGGTGATGTGTAGCCCGATCTTGGTGGAGTATAGAAAACCCACTACACACTGTGTACTTTAAAAATACACGCCGTGTACATTTCTTTTTTTACTAATTGGACCGGGGTCACGCCTCATTTCCCTATTTGCCTTCTTCTAGGTCTAATTCTCCGAGAGTGACCCATATGGCCGAATCTTCTCCGAGCTCCCACTTCTCTGTCTGATCCCCGATTCGAGCACAGTCAATTGCATTGGAAGTACAGTGGTGAGTTCTTCCTTCTGCTTGAACCTTGTTTTCCAATTATTCCTCCTTCTGAAGTTATCTATGGTTGAATGTTTTGTGCATTTTCTCAACTCTACGAAATTATGGGGAGAATCTGCCTTCGTTGTTCATTTATATCGATCTTCTAGGATCGCGGTAGGAGGTTTGTGCCTTAACATTCAAGGTCCATGAGTTTATGTGCGAATTTCCACCAACACCTGTGAATGGGGTATCGTGTGTTTATCTTGTTGCCCTTGTTGTTTTCCTGCCATTCATGTATGATTGTGTAGAGGTAATTTGACCATGTTATGGAATAATTTGTTCTGCCTATATGTATTTTCCCTTGATTTGTTCAGTTTACGGCCTTTGGGTCTCATTTTCCTTTGGCTGTCTCACCTGTTTCCATGCCTTGCGGTTATAGGTTGAAGTGGAATTCATATTATGCTTGTTTCCTTGTAGACTGTCTATCCAAGAAGATCTACAGATGTACTTTGGTTATCCATGTATCTCTATAGTTTTACTTTGTCCTTATAGCATTATTATGCACTGACTGGCACGGGGCTGAGAGGACCTGGTGCTATAGACTATAAGGGATAGACTGAGTGAGCTTCCCAGAGAGTCTTAGACTTTACAGACTATAGAGCGGATGGATCGAGTGAGCTCTCAGTGAGTCTTGGATTTTATAGACTACAGGAGGGTAGACTGAGTGCGCTTCCTCAGAGTGTCTTACCTTGTATGAATATCTTTAAGAACCTTCCCAGGCTAGAGGGGGGATTGACCAAGTGAGATTTCTCAGAGAGTCTGTGATATACCAGAGGCTACAGGAGGAATTGACGGAGATAGATTTCTCAATGAGTCTGTATACCTTGGGGCTAAGAGTGTTAGACCGCGTGATCTTCCTCAAGAGAGTACCTGACTACCCTAGACTATAAGGTGAATTGACCGAGTGAGATTCCCTAGAGAGTCTCATAAATGTGTATGACCAAGACAGAGGGGTTAGGTTGAGTACACTGCCCGGAGGGTTATGGTACTTATTGGATAGGACCAGAGGGGATGGATGTGTGTACTTCCCAGAGGGTTTCATGTTTTTTAGCTTTTTGATTCACTACTATTGTTGGTTCTGGTTCGATTGTTGTTGTATCATCCTACCTTACTGCTTACTATTACTGCCTATTCCCTGTTGTTTCTGTTTTCTGCTTATTTTACTTTTACCTGCCACATACTCACTGACTATTAGGCACATATCTTCAGGTGAATGCATACTGAGATTTTATCTCACACCCTATTTGGGCCATGCTTTTGGTCCCAAGAAGACTATGCTGCTGCTGGTATAGACAAGGGAAAGCTCCCTTCAACTTCTGTAACTAGATTATCAGGAGCATGGGAGCATGGGACCAAGCATTGGCTTGCGATGCTGAGGAGTTTTTTACTTTCCTTTCTTTTGTACTTGTCTTGGTACTATAGTGTTTCAATCATTGTGACTTGTTTGGCTGCTTTCCTAGTTGTGTATTATGCATCATTTCATATGTGCTCTAGTTTGATGATTTAGTCTTCCCTGTTTATATTGTTGGTTATCACTTCTTGTGCTACTGTATGTTTATTCTTCATCTATTGTGTACTCTGCCAATGAGGGCATAGTTTCCCCACTATCACACCCAAGGCCCTCTCTTCTAGTCAGCAGCCTCTGGCGTTTGGGGAAATGCGCTTGAGGCCATGTGTCCAACCAAGTACGGGGCGCCTCTGGGTGGCTTCCGGAACCGGTACGTTACAACATGTTCTACTTGTATATGAATGATATATTGTGTGACACTACATATCTTATACCACCTGAATCATCTAATACATAAGTTTATTATGTCTTAAGAGTATATTCTGTATTATAATCTGAAATCATACATACAATTACCATATGTTTTCTTCATGACTACTAATAATCCATTTAAATAAATAGATAATGATAAAATTCTATCATGCATTGAGAGTATAATTATCATTTCACTAATGAACCCAACAATATTAATTGATAATAGGAAAATATATATTGTATAAATATATTCATTTCATATTTTTGTATAAATATCTTAATACTTATTAAGATAATATAAAACTGATAGATGCATATGACTTCAGAAGGACTCCTTGAATAAATTATTTATTTAACAAATTAATTATATTTTAAATTCAATTCATATCTATTTTTGGATGTTTTTTAATATACAATAATTAAAAATAATTAATGGTAAATAACGAGAGGCTAAAAATAGAACAATCTTTATATTTAGAATTATATTCCTGATTTTAATATTAAAAAAATTTACTTAAAATTTTTTAGTTCAAAAAATCTTAAGATATGATGTTCATGTATTTGTTTATTCTTTTTTCTCATTAAATTTTTATTAACATCATAACATAAAATTTTATTTAAAATATATATTTTGGATAAATTTTATGACAAAATTTAATTTTTTAAATTAAAATTCCCTACTGAAATACATCATATACACTTTAAATAAATAATTTTATACTCTCATTAAATCATAACTATTATAATATTTTATATTATACATTTCCACATATCAAAGTATAGAAATAAATCCACTAGTCTCATTGGATGTAGAATATTATTCATTATATATGGATTAAACACATAATCATTTTTGGTAAAAAAAGGAAAATACATTCTTATAAAGGTAAGATATAAAAAATATACAATTAAAAACAATCCCATAGCTAGTATTTTATGGGTTAGTTTCTATTTTATTAGAGCAGAAATTATTGTTCAAAATATTCCTATTAATGGGCTGTGAACAATTTCAGTAGTTTTTTGAAAAATATTACTGATAATTTTTAACTATATATATATATATATCCTTTTTCATTATATGTTTTTTTAACATTTAATATAATAAAAATAACATCATAATTTCATATTTTTAAGAATATACTTATTATTTTTTAAATAATTTTTTATAATCCTAACACCTATTATCATATAAATTTAAATGAAGATGATAATATACATTCAATATTATTGATTCATTATAACATTAATACAAAAAAAATATCCACATTCCCTATATATCAACCATATTACGTATAATTAAAAATAATATATTATGGTCTAAAAATAATTTATATATTAATATTCATATCTAGAAATTATTTAACATAGTTCATTAGGAAATTTTATGTGTCATATACAGTTGAAAATATATGAATTTATTTTTGTAACATTATATATGATGAAAAATCGAAAATTGGTTTTCCTAATCCCTTTAGTTAGTTTTTATAATTCCTCTACTAGTTTATTTGTTTTTTATAATTTTTGAAATTACCCTCCATCGTGAGTTCTTTCATGGGATTTCAATTCATGCATCGAATTCTAGAATGAAATTTTTGGGAATTTCCAAAAGTTATTCCATTCATTTTGTTTGAACATTCATCCATTTATACTATCAATACCACTCGTGATCCGAATTTCCAAATTATTTCTTAGAACCCATTAACCAATTTTGGAGAGAGTTAAATATTATTTTGAATTGATTTAAATTTTTATTAAAATATTTTTTAGAAATATTTCCATTGAGGATTATAAATTTATTTTATACCCAAAAATCATAATGGTTATCCAATAAACTCCATGTATTTTATATAATATTTCATATTGAGTACACGATTGGAGAATGATGTTCATATATACATTATTCACCTATAAAAATTAGCTGAAACTGCTTACCTCTCATAGAGTTCCATTTAAGGATAATGATTTTTATGTTTATTAACATTTATAAAACATAACTGATTTCTTGATTAAATTGAAATTTTGGTTCTACGGACACCAACATGAGAGTACATACATATAATGAATCCATAAAATTATTTCCGTATGAATCCCGATCATTTTTAAATAGATTCTCATTTAACCTATTCCTGATGTGGTCTTTATAATACATAATATATAGGTTCCTTTTTACGAATGTTTCTTATTATTTTATAATAGTCTTTAATGTTCTTTCCATTGAGATTATACTTCTCAATAATTAAACCAAATGACAAATTTAATTATGATGATGATGATAATCAATGTATATAACCAATTCCTTCTCCAGTTAAGTATCATGTTGTAAAATTATTTAATAAGGACATTAAATAAATATTTTCCCATTTAAATACTTTTCTCCTGTAAATATGAATCATTCCTTTTAGTGGCCTAATATCCTTATTTTACAATACTTTATGTGACTTTACCATTTCACCAATAACCTATACACATTTTCAAGCATACTTATCAATAATATATGATATTAATATTTTATAATAGAGATAATAAATCCATATCCAAATCATTCACATGGATTAACATAATTTTATTCCTATTATGTTCAAATACTATAATGGCTTCCCAGTTATGAGTGACCTAAATCTCAGGAAGGATATTGGATTTAAATTCCAATATAGTCACCCATAAACTTCTTGACTTGTACTTGATAATCCTTCAAGAAACTTCTTTTACAAGATAATCTCATTTTGATAATTTTCATAACAGAATGTGTTTTCTTTATTTTGAGTATTACACATAGTGTTTTATTTGATTTTTAATATCACATGATGTTTTCTAATTTATTCCCATTATATTTATTAATGTTTGGTATGATTTCTATTTAATATTATTCCATATATAAAATAAATTTGTCCAAACACAGTTAATGTGTGATTATTAAGAAAATACATAAATTATATTTGTACTATAACTGAAATCATACCATTTTCAAACATATTAAAAAACTTCTCAGGTATATTGTCTATCAAATAATTTAATTTGAATTATTAGAGTCATATTAAGTCAAAAATTACAATATGTGATCACATAGTGTGATAGGTAACCAACCCACTCTATAAAACATTGATCTAAAGCTCCCAGGTAATGCGTCGTCCGACAAAACTCCCACATGTCAAAGTTCATAGAAATTAATTTTTCTTAATTCCATCCCAATTTTTTAAATTAATGTATTAAAACATTAAATAACTTTTAATTATATTATCATACTACATTATATACACAATATCAGGGAAACAAATATGAAATTTATTATCTATTATCATACCGAAAATGCTCCCCCCATGATGCACGAATGATATTTTAAAGAAGTAGCATATCTATTTATGAAAAATAATATATTCATTATTAATATAAATTTTATATAGATTAATAATAATGATTTACATTTAATGTATTATGATTTATTAAATTTTTTAATTGGATAAATATTGATTAACACTTCATAAATTAAAAATTATATAAACAATTCAATGTATTAATGCATTTTATAAATTCAATAATATAAAAGGTCACACTATAAAATTATTCACAATATAAAATTCCCCATAAAATAAATTTTTTTAATTTAAATAAATATATGATGTGAAATTTAAATATAAATATTTTTAATTTTATATTAACTTATAATAAATTATGAATTTTTTTACGTAACTAATATATCAAAAATTTAATATTATTTTATCCTTGATCATATTAAATAAAAAACATCTCATAATAATATTTAAAAAAATACTTCAAATAAGGATATGAATATAGACTTTTTTCATTAAGATTTATTAATAATTAAATATATCATAAAATATATATTATTTTTTTTCTATATATTTTCTGAATTAAATTTTTATAATTGAATAATATATATATATATAATTATTTAAATTTTATAACTCATTATATTTAAATAAAACTATTTATAATTATATATTCATATAATAAATACTAATTTTTTAAATATTTCATTAACATTTAATAACTAAGTGGATGGATATTTTATGTTTTTAATATATGTATAGTGTATGAATAAAATATTCATCCCAAATGTGTTCTCAATTTTTTAAACATTTTATGATTTATCTATTTTTATTCATGTATAAATTATAAAATAATTCATATTTTCAGCCCATAAATTTTTTGATATATGTTTTGAAAGAAGTAATAATAGAATATAACATTTATAATATTTTATTATTTATATTTAGTGATATGTGATACATTATTCATGCACTATCAACTGTTTTATATGGCAATCATTATCTATTAAAAAAATGGTTTAAACATTTTCTGACATAATACTTTACAATATATAAGTGAAACATTACTGGAAGAACTTGCCTTATTTTATTTTTTCATAGATATAGTATTAAAAGAAGATGATCTATTTCCCATAAGATAATGTAATTTGTTTTAAGCCCATGTAGGATTTAAAAACACTTATCATACATTACAATTTATAAAATCTAAAGGAATAACAAAAATTATCTAGTTAATATATCATATATCCTAAAATATGATCATATCATAAATTATGATATCTAATGTCATAATTCATATCATTACTAAAAATATTAATTTATTTGATGTTTTATGGGATTCTAAAAATCACCAATATCCTGATGTTTAGCTGTTAAAAGATATAATCCTTTATGAATGATACAGAAGAATACAAGACTGAAATATTATCATTACCATTTTGTGATAAATTGTATAATTAAAACAACACATATCCCACCACACCATATCAATACCCTCACATACTTAAGAACAAAAAATATGTTATGTAAGATAACATTAAAGGTGAACTAAAATAGAAAATAATAATGAATTTTTTTAATTGTTCAAACATTGTCCCTTCATTAGGAGGGGGATATTGATACATCATCTCTTAATGGTAATTTGTAAAATATTATAAAAAAAATTGAAAAAATTTTCAATATTATATCACTAATAATAAAAATATAAATGTAATCCTACCCCACATTAATAGTAGCGCCTAGTAATTTAATCGGTTCTACTACCTTCTTGTATATTTTTGGGACCGAAAATTGGTATTGTTCTCCTTTGGTTTCTTGTTGGCGCCTCTACCATAACAACCAACATAAAATTATTATGATAGACAATAAATTTAATAAATTATAAGTCCTATATATAATTAATTTACCAGAAATTCTATATTCAAACTGGTTATTTAAAAAAATAGAAAACCCTAAGGTATTATAGAACATTCACACTCTAATAACATGACATGACCACTTGTATAACAACCTCTTATGGACTATCACTAACATAAACCTTAATCATGTCCAATATAACTTTGTTATATTTTTTCTCATTATATAAATTGAGTATATAAAATTTAAAATAGGATTCAGATTTCAAAAAATTATCCAAATTAAGTCTTATTTCCTTGAATCTCTGTAACAACCTACACATTATAGAATTAAAATAATTTCAATATCCATTTTATTCATATAATTTCTCTATAATAAATCATATCACCATAGTCCCCCCAACAAAATTTATTTCTTGTGACCTTCTTATACTATTGCCTTAGTGAAATGAAGCTAAAAAAACCAATCTTACATTATCTATCAATTGAAATTAAATATCATTACAATGTACATTTTATATAAACGAAACACTGGATTCAATGAAAAATATATTATGTTATAACATTAAAAAAATAGAATCACACATTTCTAAACATATAGATGTTCTAATAATTAACACTCTATCCATATCAATTCATTATCTACTATTGTGATGGCCAGAAACCCAACATACATTATGATTAGTTTTACAATTATCCTCATACATGATATATAACATATGATTATCCTTAAAAAGTAAATTTGGGGGAATACATTATATATCATTGCACCTACATATCATCTGAATTATGTAACCATAGAACATTGAATTGATTGATTAGTTCAGAAATAAAAGGCTATAATTTTTGAGCCATTCACATATTGATGAATCCACTTTACAACATCCCAGTGATCCTTTCCTAGTAAGTCTATAACACTTATGTTAACTCCCATTTCAAATGAAATCTCAAAAATTTTATGATACATTTCATAAATTAGACTTATTTATTCAAATTAAAATTAATCATCCCCATATCTATAGTATTATAATTAATGTTCAGTACATTATCTTTAGGTAACATGAATTATTTAGGCAACGAGGTTTGTACATACTTATAAGTGATCATTCCTGAATTTTTTTATAACTATCCACATTTATAAAGTTTCAAAAAAAAATTTGGAATTTATTACTCCATAAATACTCACCATTGAAAATTTTATATCGTATCTATGATACACTATCAGTACACATTATAGAAAATAAACATCTTCTTTTTAATCCATTAAATATCTAAAATGACCAATATAATAATACCCATTGGAAATGAAATTATGAAAGAAAATAAATCCTTGAACACCATCCACTTATAACAATGATAGTATTTTTAATAGGATATTCACTTCTATTATTTTTAGCCTTTCAAATTCTAGTTCAATTAGATTATAACATAATTTAAAAGTAAATAATCTTTTTATATCTTACACATCAAGTCAATATTTCATTTTCCATGGAATCCCACCATTATTCAAATAATATTTCCATGACTAACTTACCACAATGTAATCCCACAATACCATATGAATTAATTCATATAAAATAAGGGTAAACAAAATTTAAATGGTTTGTTGATTAAAATTATAAGAATAAAATTTTAGGATATCATTTTTATCCACCTGCTAAACCCTTTTGAAATCCAACAATGGAGTGTACCATGTTCTAGAAATTTATTCATCAATCAATTGGAAGACACATTTTTAATTTAGTTTTTTAATCAAATATAGTAATTATATTAGAATAAATAATTTTTTTATGTAATGAATCTATAATACATTTAATAGGTTACTATAAAAATTTAGACAATATATGACTCATCACCCATTCTTTGCTATTGGGACTTCTGAATGTAATTAATATCAATTCCAATCCTATGAACAATAAATAAAATTCTATTATTTATTCATAACTAAACCTGTGAGTATTCCCTCTCTAGAACCACTCAAATTCAACTATCACCATCTATAGGTCTTCCCCAACCTACCATAGTTCCAGATACCCCTTATATAACCACTATCATAATTTATTCTTCTAGTGTTTTTGTTTTAATGAAACAATTTAGATGTTGAAACCATTTTAAATTGTTGTTTGGATATAAAAGTATATATTAAGTTCATTATTTATTCTGAAATGCATTTTACACAAACATCTTTACATTCTAAAAAAAATATTTGATGATGAGAAAATTATGAATTTTAATGATCTTACATGTGTCATTATGGAATAGTAGAATCCATTTTGTTTATCAGCATGATACACAATGAAACATAAACGGTTATTATTATAGAGGAAAAAGATAATCATGCTTTTATTCTACCTCTCATTGATGATATTATACATTAATATTTGTATGATAATTATTATAATATAATAGGTATATTGAGGTTCTGCTATTTTTTGGAATAGAAGATTAATGATATTAATTTACAATAAATTAGATCATATATCCTGAAAGGAACTAGAGTAGACCATCATCTATACATCTTAATAGTAAGGATCAACTAGATAACAAGGTGAATAAAAGAATATAAAATAGTGAACAAAAATACTGTGTTACTGATGGATAATAATTTTTCCAATAATGATTTCATAAAAATTAGAAAAAATAGATATAAAAGTATTATCGTAACATCATGAGTCATAATCATTAGATTTAAGTGAACATTAAATGGTATATTATAAGAACATAAATCAAAAAAGTATAAATTGAGAAGCTTCATATACATAATATATAATTAATACATAAAACATAAACCGTATATCATGAGAGAATAAAATAATAACGAATAACATCTTTTAACTATGTCACAATTAATATCCTAGGGAAAAATATCTTTCTTGAGACAAAAAATTAGTTCCCTTTCTTATGTTAATGTAAAAGGTAAATGAAAATTATTATTTCCTGAGATATAAACTTTCTAAAAAATTATTATAGGGCGATATATGGCCAAAACCATCAACAGTCCAACATTATGTATTAATAGTAAAAAATCATTCATTTACAAAACATTTAGAAACGCAAGAAAAAAAATTCACTTAGTTGATAATACCAATGAAAATAATTCAATTTTAATAATAAACACATTGAAAAGAGGGTTTCATAAAACACCTAAATGGAAAACATTCACTTGTCTTAAATAAAACATGCTAAAAAAATTAGTTACATAAAACATTCACATGTGATGATATTACATCATGAAATAAATCATTTTATTAAAAAAATCATTCCTCAAAAAAATCACTTAATAAATAAAAAAATATGGTGAATCCTTAAATAGAACTCCATTGATGATATTTAATCTACCGACCTGAGACAACATGAAATGTAACCAAAGGGGGTTCTCCACAATGATAGGTGTATAAAAAACATAATATTACACTATAATCATAGATAAAACACATTAATATGTGTAATAAGTGTACATATCCAAGATACATATGGCATGATAATCAAAAATATATACTAGAGACAAAAAAAAGAAAAAATAATACTTATGATCCATATTACCCTCCATCACCATGAAACCATCATAGTAAAAAAGGAGGTTAAAACAAATATAATCTATATAACTATATGATTCCCTTATTTGTTTTACTTTTCTCCTTCAAAAAAACATCTAAAAATGACTAAAGGAAAATGTTAGGAATGCGATAATTTCTCGATAGGGATTCAAAAATGAATCAATAAAAAAGATTAATATCATGAAGATGATAGATATATCATTAAAACAAAACTACATTATTAATATATTCCAATATAGAGTCATTTAGTTAAACATAATTTATTTTTAAAATCGAATCACATGTGTAACTTCTTTATAAACTAGTTATTTTTTTTGTTAATGATAGTTTTTTATTAGTATTATATTTTTTATAAATTATTTGGTGAAATAAAATAGTTAATTGATATCCCAATATTCATTTTTCTTGTTGCTCCATTATTGAGGTGGTTTTTTATGAAATTACTAAAGGTAGGTTTCCATATTGTTTCCCTAATTATCTTGATATTAATTTCCACCATTTTGGTATGGTTTTTTGTTGAATGGTGGTTAATTTGTACATAGTATTTGGATTCTCTTATCTTTTTATCTGGTTATTCTCACTGGTCCTTTCATTATACATCATAGTGATGTGTACTCATCTTCCATTTTGTACACATTTTGTTCATTAGATATACATGAGAGTACTATTGTTTTGTTACACCTATTCTTATGGTTGACACACTATAGAGACATATGTACATGACCTTGGATGGTTTATTAAAACATGTTATCTGGGGGTTACCCTACTTAAATTTTCATGAAACTACCTAGTTCTTAATAAGGTTATTTAGTGAAAAGTATTTTGGACATTCAAAATTAAAATTATATTTTTTGGAGGGTGCCTGGCCCAATCACTTCCATGCATGAAATTGAGACCTAATGGGTGGTTAAGATATCTTTTCCAAGATTAAGAAATGTTGTATATTCTCATATCATCCTGGGTAATGTTATCTCAGAAACTAGAGTATCTGTAGACCCTGAGATAAAGTGAGATCTGTAGTTTCCTGGGAGTAGTCGAAGAACGTCTTTGAGGTGCGGAGTTTCCTAGGGCTGGCTGGATACTACAGACGCTTCATCTAGGACTTCTCGTGCCTAGCAGCACTGTTGAAAAGTCTGACCAAGAGTGGGTCAATGTTATTATGGTCGGATTCTTGTGAGTCAGCCTTCCAGTAGCTGAAAGGGAGGTTAACTTCAGCACCGATACTAGTCTTTATAGAGCCGGGCAAGGGTTTTAATGTTTACTGTGATGCATAAGGTATCATGCTGGGAGTTTTGCTCATGCGGGGAGATGGAGTCATTGCGTACGGGTCTCGGTAGTTGAGGCCACACGGGAGGAACTACCCGACGCATGATCTGGAGTTGGCAGAAGTTGTTCATGCCTTACGTTTTTGGAGACATTATCTTCTAGGAGAGCACTTTGTGGTTTTCACCGACCAAAAGAGTCTCAAGTATATCTTCACTCAGCGTGATCTGAATCTAAGACAGCTCAGGTGGGTCGAGTATCTTCAGTCTTTTGACTTTGATCTCGCCTATATGCCAGGAAAGGGAAATGCAGTGGCTGATGCTTTGAGCAGGAGAACACAGATTCAGGCAGTTCAAGAGGCCATCATTGAGTGGCAGCTTATGGCTCTGTTCTCTGAGATGCTTCTGGAGGTGCGCAAGAGGGAGGGACAGACTTTCCTTTCATCTATGGTTGTTACCTCTATACTTCTTGATCGGGTACCAATGAGGCAGCTATCAGACTCAGAGGCCTTGGTCATGTGGGAGAGTGTGTCAGGAGGGGACCCTCTTTCTGGATGGACAGTGGGTGAGGATGAGATCTTATGTTTCCAGGGATGTGTATGGGTGCCAGCAGACATACGTGAGGAGTTGATGCAGTATTTTCATTCCTTAGTTTGGGCAGTTCATCCAAGCGTCTCCAAGATGTATTGGGATCTTCATTGCCAGTACTGGTGGCCCAGTATGAAGAGATATGTTGTTGTTTTTTCCATGAGATATTCTACTTTTCTGCAGGTGAAAGCAGAGCATCAGTGACCAGAAGGGCTCTTACAGTAGTTACCCATTCCAGAGTGGAAGTGGAACGATGTCATGATGGACTTCGTGACCGAGTTGCCGAGGTCACCGTGGGGAAGTGATGTCATTTGGGTTGTCATTTATAGGATTACAAAGGTAGAACACTTCATTCCAATCAAGGAGACCTTTAGTGTTGATGATCTGGGACGAATGTACAACTGAGAGATTGTACGTCTACATGGAGTTCCACACTCCATTGTTTCAGACAGAGATGCAAGCTTTACCTCTCGGTTCTAGAAAGGAATTCAGAAGGCTTTGGGTATATATGTACTTTTGAGTACAACATACCATCCCCAGACTGATGGCCAGTCCGAGTGCACGATCGAGGTGATTGAGGATATGCTATGTGATTTCATTCTAGACTTCGGCGGTTCTTGGGAGAAGCATATACCTCTTGTGGAGTTCGCCTAAAACAACAGTTTTTAGGCAACCATTCAGATGGAACCATACGGGGCTTTGTACGGTAGGCCATACCTATCACCCTTATGATGGCTGGAGGCAGGAGAGACAGCTTTGCTGGGACCTCTTCTTGTTCAAGAGACATCGGAGCAGATAGAGTTAATTTAGAAGAGGATGGAAACAGCACAGTCTCGACAGAAGTCTTATTCTGATCAGCAGAGATGACCTCTGGAGTTCGAGGTTGGAGATCAGGTTTTTCTACATGTCGCACCGAGGTTGGGACACAAGAGGATTCAGAGATATGGTATGATTTCACCACGGTACATCGGACCGTTTGTGGTAGTGTAGAGAGTTGGGCCGGTTGCCTATCGGTTGAAACTACCTTAGAGGTACCTGGGTATGCATGACGTCTTCCATATATCTCAACTCTGACGTAATTTTCATACCCATCTCATGACTTTCAACTCAAGGAGGTTGATCTCGAAGCAGATGCGTCATTCAATAAGCATCCCACCTGGATTTTTGATCGCAGTACGAAGGTTCTCCGAGGCCGGTCTGTTCTTCTGGTAAGAGTGATATAGCAGCACAGGCAAGTGCAGGATGAGACGTGGGAGAGGGAGGCCGAGGTTCGATCACAGTGGCCAGAGATGTTTGAGGTTTCTTCTTCTACGCCAATATAGGGAAATTTGGGGATGAATTTATTTAAGGGGGGAAGTTTGTAAGAACCTGATTTTTCGTTTCAGGTTTGTCTTTCCTTTTTTGTAGTTTTTGATAATTGTTCTAGATTCTAGAAATTTTCAACGTACACATCGTGTACTCTTCTCCTGCTCGAATCCATGTGCTGGCCATGCCCGAGCCACACACACGTGGTGTATAGGTGATGTGTAGCCCGATCTTGGTGGAGTATAGAAAACCCACTACACACTGTGTACTTTAAAAATACACGCCGTGTACTTTTCTTTTTTTACTAATTGGACCGGGGTCACGCCTCATTTCCCTATTTGCCTTCTTCTAGGTCTAATTCTCCGAGAGTGACCCATATGGCCGAATCTTCTCCGAGCTCCCACTTCTCTGTCTGATCCCCGATTCGAGCACAGTCAATTGCATTGGAAGTACAGTGGTGAGTTCTTCCTTCTGCTTGAACCTTGTTTTCCAATTATTCCTCCTTCTGAAGTTATCTATGGTTGAATGTTTTGTGCATTTTCTCAACTCTACGAAATTATGGGGAGAATCTGCCTTCGTTGTTCATTTATATCGATCTTCTAGGATCGCGGTAGGAGGTTTGTGCCTTACCATTCAAGGTCCATGAGTTTATGTGCGAATTTCCACCAACACCTGTGAATGGGGTATCGTGTGTTTATCTTGTTGCCCTTGTTGTTTTCCTGCCATTCATGTATGATTGTGTAGAGGTAATTTGACCATGTTAGGGAATAATTTGTTCTGCCTATATGTATTTTCCCTTGATTTGTTCAGTTTACGGCCTTTGGGTCTCATTTTCCTTTGGCTGTCTCACCTGTTTCCATGCCTTGCGGTTATAGGTTGAAGTGGAATTCATATTATGCTTGTTTCCTTGTAGACTGTCTATCCAAGAAGATCTACAGATGTACTTTGGTTATCCATGTATCTCTATAGTTTTACTTTGTCCTTATAGCATTATTATGCACTGACTGGCACGGGGCTGAGAGGACCTGGTGCTATAGACTATAAGGGATAGACTGAGTGAGCTTCCCAGAGAGTCTTAGACTTTACAGACTATAGAGCGGATGGATCGAGTGAGCTCTCAGTGAGTCTTGGATTTTATAGACTACAGGAGGGTAGACTGAGTGCGCTTCCTCAGAGTGTCTTACCTTGTATGAATATATTTAAGAACCTTCCCAGGCTAGAGGGGGGATTGACCAAGTGAGATTTCTCAGAGAGTCTGTGATATACCAGAGGCTACAGGAGGAATTGACGGAGATAGATTTCTCAATGAGTCTGTATACCTTGGGGCTAAGAGTGTTAGACCGCGTGATCTTCCTCAAGAGAGTACCTGACTACCCTAGACTATAAGGTGAATTGACCGAGTGAGATTCCCTAGAGAGTCTCATAAATGTGTATGACCAAGACAGAGGGGTTAGGTTGAGTGCACTGCCCGGAGGGTTATGGTACTTATTGGATAGGACCAGAGGGGATGGATGTGTGTACTTCCCAGAGGGTTTCATGTTTTTTAGCTTTTTGATTCACTACTATTGTTGGTTCTGGTTCGATTGTTGTTGTATCATCCTACCTTACTGCTTACTATTACTGCCTATTCCCTGTTGTTTCTGTTTAATGCTTATTTTACTTTTACCTGCCACATACTCACTGACTATTAGGCACATATCTTCAGGTGAATGCATACTGAGATTTTATCTCACACCCTATTTGGGCCATGCTTTTGGTCCCAAGAAGACTATGCTGCTGCTGGTATAGACAAGGGAAAGCTCCATTCAACTTCTGTAACTAGATTATCGGGAGCATGGGAGCATGGGACCAAGCATTGGCTTGCGATGCTGAGGAGTTTTTTACTTTCCTTTCTTTTGTACTTGTCTTGGTACTATAGTGTTTCAATCATTGTGACTTGTTTGGCTGCTTTCCTAGTTGTGTATTATGCATCATTTCATATGTGCTCTAGTTTGATGATTTAGTCTTCCCTGTTTATATTGTTGGTTATCACTTCTTGTGCTACTGTATGTTTATTCTTCATCTATTGTGTACTCTGCCAATGAGGGCATAGTTTCCCCACTATCACACCCAAGGCCCTCTCTTCTAGTCAGCAGCCTCTGGCGTTTGGGGAAATGCGCTTGAGGCCATGTGTCCAACCAAGTACGGGGCGCCTCTGGGTGGCTTCCGGAACCGGTACGTTACAACATGTTCTACTTGTATATGAATGATATATTGTGTGACACTACATATCTTATACCACCTGAATCATCTAATACATAAGTTTATTATGTCTTAAGAGTATATTCTGTATTATAATCTGAAATCATACATACAATTACCATATGTTTTCTTCATGACTACTAATAATCCATTTAAATAAATAGATAATGATAAAATTTTATCATGCATTGAGAGTATAATTATCATTTCACTAATGAACCCAACAATATTAATTGATAATAGGAAAATATATATTGTATAAATATATTCATTTCATATTTTTGTATAAATATCTTAATACTTATTAAGATAATATAAAACTGATTGATGCATATGACTTCAGAAGGACTCCTTGAATAAATTATTTATTTAACAAATTAATTATATTTTAAATTCAATTCATATCTATTTTTGGATGTTTTTTAATATACAATAATTAAAAATAATTAATGGTAAATAACGAGAGGCTAAAAATAGAACAATCTTTATATTTAGAATTATATTCCTGATTTTAATAATAAAAAAATTTACTTAAAATTTTTTAGTTCAAAAAATCTTAAGATATGATGTTCATGTATTTGTTTATTCTTTTTTCTCATTAAATTTTTATTAACATCATAACATAAAATTTTATTTAAAATATATATTTTGGATAAATTTTATGACAAAATTTAATTTTTTAAATTAAAATTCCCTACTGAAATACATCATATACACTTTAAATAAATAATTTTATACTCTCATTAAATCATAACTATTATAATATTTTATATTATACATTTCCACATATCAAAGTATAGAAATAAATCCACTAGTCTCATTGGATGTAGAATATTATTCATTATATATGGATTAAACACATAATCATTTTTGGTAAAAAAAGGAAAATACATTCTTATAAAGGTAAGATATAAAAAATATACAATTAAAAACAATCCCATAGCTAGTATTTTATGGGTTAGTTTCTATTTTATTAGAGCAGAAATTATTGTTCAAAATATTCCTATTAATGGGCTGTGAACAATTTCAGTAGTTTTTTGAAAAATATTACTGATAATTTTTAACTATATATATATATATATCCTTTTTCAATATATGTTTTTTTAACATTTAATATAATAAAAATAACATCATAATTTCATATTTTTAAGAATATACTTATTATTTTTTAAATAATTTTTTATAATCCTAACACCTATTATCATATAAATTTAAATGAAGATGATAATATACATTCAATATTATTGATTCATTATAACATTAATACAAAAAAAATATCCACATTCCCTATATATCAACCATATTACGTATAATTAAAAATAATATATTATGGTCTAAAAATAATTTATATATTAATATTCATATCTAGAAATTATTTAACATAGTTCATTAGGAAATTTTATGTGTCATATACAGTTGAAAATATATGAATTTATTTTTGTAACATTATATATGATGAAAAATCGAAAATTGGTTTTCCTAATCCCTTTAGTTAGTTTTTATAATTCCTCTACTAGTTTATTTGTTTTTTATAATTTTTGAAATTACCCTCCATCGTGAGTTCTTTCATGGGATTTCAATTCATGCATCGAATTCTAGAATGAAATTTTTGGGAATTTCCAAAAGTTATTCCATTCATTTTGTTTGAACATTCATCCATTTATACTATCAATACCACTCGTGATCCGAATTTCCAAATTATTTCTTAGAAACCATTAACCAATTTTGGAGAGAGTTAAATATTATTTTGAATTGATTTAAATTTTTATTAACATATTTTTTAGAAATATTTCCATTGAGGATTATAAATTTATTTTATACCCAAAAATCATAATGGTTATCCAATAAACTCCATGTATTTTATATAATATTTCATATTGAGTACACGATTGGAGAATGATGTTCATATATACATTATTCACCTATAAAAATTAGCTGAAACTGCTTACCTCTCACAGAGTTCCATTTAAGGATAATGATTTTTATGTTTATTAACATTTATAAAACATAACTGATTTCTTGATTAAATTGAAATTTTGGTTCTACGGACACCAACATGAGAGTACATACATATAATGAATCCATAAAATTATTTCCGTATGAATCCCGATCATTTTTAAATAGATTCTCATTTAACCTATTCCTGATGTGGTCTTTATAATACATAATATATAGGTTCCTTTTTACGAATGTTTCTTATTATTTTATAATAGTCTTTAATGTTCTTTCCATTGAGATTATACTTCTCAATAATTAAACCAAATGACAAATTTAATTATGATGATGATGATAATCAATGTATATAACCAATTCCTTCTCCAGTTAAGTATCATGTTGTAAAATTATTTAATAAGGACATTAAATAAATATTTTCCCATTTAAATACTTTTCTCCTGTAAATATGAATCATTCCTTTTAGTGGCCTAATATCCTTATTTTACTATACTTTATGTGACTTTACCATTTCACCAATAACCTATACACATTTTCAAGCATACTTATCAATAATATATGATATTAATATTTTATAATAGAGATAATAAATCCATATCCAAATCATTCACATGGATTAACATAATTTTATTCCTATTATGTTCAAATACTATAATGGCTTCCCAGTTATGAGTGACCTAAATCTCAGGAAGGATATTGGATTTAAATTCCAATATAGTCACCCATAAACTTCTTGACTTGTACTTGATAATCCTTCAAGAAACTTCTTTTACAAGATAATCTCATTTTGATAATTTTCATAACAGAATGTGTTTTCTTTATTTTGAGTATTACACATAGTGTTTTATTTGATTTTTAATATCACATGATGTTTTCTAATTTATTCCCATTATATTTATTAATGTTTGGTATGATTTCTATTTAATATTATTCCATATATAAAATAAATTTGTCCAAACACAGTTAATGTGTGATTATTAAGAAAATACATAAATTATATTTGTACTATAACTGAAATCATACCATTTTCAAACATATTAAAAAACTTCTCAGGTATATTGTCTATCAAATAATTTAATTTGAATTATTAGAGTCATATTAAGTCAAAAATTACAATATGTGATCACATAGTGTGATAGGTAACCAACCCACTCTATAAAACATTGATCTAAAGCTCCCAGGTAATGTGTCGTCCGACAAAACTCCCACATGTCAAAGTTCATAGAAATTAATTTTTCTTAATTCCATCCCAATTTTTTAAATTAATGTATTAAAACATTAAATAACTTTTAATTATATTATCATACTACATTATATACACAATATCAGGGAAACAAATATGAAATTTATTATCTATTATCATACCGAAAATGTTCCCCCCATGATGCACGAATGATATTTTAAAGAAGTAGCATATCTATTTATGAAAAATAATATATTCATTATTAATATAAATTTTATATAGATTAATAATAATGATTTACATTTAATGTATTATGATTTATTAAATTTTTTAATTGGATAAATATTGATTAACACTTCATAAATTAAAAATTATATAAACAATTAAATGTATTAATGCATTTTATAAATTCAATAATATAAAAGGTCACACTATAAAATTATTCACAATATAAAATTCCCCATAAAATAATTTTTTTTAATTTAAATAAATATATGATGTGAAATTTAAATATAAATATTTTTAATTTTATATTAACTTATAATAAATTATGAATTTTTTTACGTAACTAATATATCGAAAATTTAATATTATTTTATCCTTGATCATATTAAATAAAAAACATCTCATAATAATATTTAAAAAAATACTTCAAATAAGGATATGAATATAGACTTTTTTCATTAAGATTTATTAATAATTAAATATATCATAAAATATATATTATTTTTTTTCTATATATTTTCTGAATTAAATTTTTATAATTGAATAATATATATATATATAATTATTTAAATTTTATAACTCATTATATTTAAATAAAACTATTTATAATTATATATTCATATAATAAATACTAATTTTTTAAATATTTCATTAACATTTAATAACTAAGTGGATGGATATTTTATGTTTTTAATATATGTATAGTGTATGAATAAAATATTCATCCCAAATGTGTTCTCAATTTTTTAAACATTTTATGATTTATCTATTTTTATTCATGTATAAATTATAAAATAATTCATATTTTCAGCCCATAAATTTTTTGATATATGTTTTGAAAGAAGTAATAATAGAATATAACATTTATAATATTTTATTATTTATATTTAGTGATATGTGATACATTATTCATGCACTATCAACTGTTTTATATGGCAATCATTATCTATTAAAAAAATGGTTTAAACATTTTCTGACATAATACTTTACAATATATAAGTGAAACATTACTGGAAGAACTTGCCTTATTTTATTTTTTCATAGATATAGTATTAAAAGAAGATGATCTATTTCCCATAAGATAATGTAATTTATTTTAAGCCCATGTAGGATTTAAAAACACTTATCATACATTACAATTTATAAAATCTAAAGGAATAACAAAAATTATCTAGTTAATATATCATATATCCTAAAATATGATCATATCATAAATTATGATATCTAATGTCATAATTCATATCATTACTAAAAATATTAATTTATTTGATGTTTTATGGGATTCTAAAAATCACCAATATCCTGATGTTTAGCTGTTAAAAGATATAATCCTTTATGAATGATACAGAAGAATACAAGACTGAAATATTATCATTACCATTTTGTGATAAATTGTATAATTAAAACAACACATATCCCACCACACCATATCAATACCCTCACATACTTAAGAACAAAAAATATGTTATGTAAGATAACATTAAAGGTGAACTAAAATAGAAAATAATAATGAATTTTTTTAATTGTTCAAACATTGTCCCTTCATTAGGAGGGGGATATTGATACATCATCTCTTAATGGTAATTTGTAAAATATTATAAAAAAAATTGAAAAAATATTCAATATTATATCACTAATAATAAAAATATAAATGTAATCCTACCCCACATTAATAGTAGCGCCTAGTAATTTAATCGGTTCTACTACCTTCTTGTATATTTTTGGGACCGAAAATTGGTATTGTTCTCCTTTGGTTTCTTATTGGCGCCTCTACCATAACAACCAACATAAAATTATTATGATAGACAATAAATTTAATAAATTATAAGTCCTATATATAATTAATTTACCAGAAATTCTATATTCAAACTGGTTATTTAAAAAAATAGAAAACCCTAAGGTATTATAGAACATTCACACTCTAATAACATGACATGACCACTTGTATAACAACCTATTATGGACTATCACTAACATAAACCTTAAACATGTCCAATATAACTTTGTTATATTTTTTCTCATTATATAAATTGAGTATATAAAATTTAAAATAGGATTCAGATTTCAAAAAATTATCCAAATTAAGTCTTATTTCCTTGAATCTCTGTAACAACCTACACATTATAGAATTAAAAAATTGCAATATCCATTTTATTCATATAATTTCTCTATAATCAATCATATCACCATAGTCCCCCCAACAAAATTTATTTCTTGTGACCTTCTTATACTATTGCCTTAGTGAAATGAAGCTAAAAAAACCAATCTTACATTATCTATCAATTGAAATTAAATATCATTACAATGTACATTTTATATAAACGAAACACTGGATTCAATGAGAAATATATTATGTTATAACATTAAAAAAATAGAATCACACATTTCTAAACATATAGATGTTCTAATAATTAACACTCTATCCATATCTATTCATTATCTACTATTGTGATGGCCAGAAACCCAACATACATTATGATTAGTTTTACAATTATCCTCATACATGATATATAACATATGATTATCCTTAAAAAGTAAATTTGGGGGAATAAATTATATATCATTGCACCTACATATCATCTGAATTATGTAACCATAGAACATTGAATTGATTGATTAGTTCAGAAATAAAAGGCTATAATTTTTGAGCCATTCACATATTGATGAATCCACTTTACAACATCCCAGTGATCCTTTCCTAGTAAGTCTATAACACTTATGTTAACTCCCATTTCAAATGAAATCTCAAAAATTTTATGATACATTTCATAAATTAGACTTATTTATTCAAATTAAAATTAATCATCCCCATATCTATAGTATTATAATTAATGTTCAGTACATTATCTTTAGGTAACATGAATTATTTAGGCAACGAGGTTTGTACATACTTATAAGTGATCATTCCTGAATTTTTTTATAACTATCCACATTTATAAAGTTTCAAAAAAAATTTGGAATTTATTACTCCATAAATACTCACCATTGAAAATTTTATATCGTATCTATGATACACTATCAGTACACATTATAGAAAATAAACATCTTCTTTTTAATCCATTAAATATCTAAAATGACCAATATAATAATACCCATTGGAAATGAAATTATGAAAGAAAATAAATCCTTGAACACCATCCACTTGTAACAATGATAGTATTTTTAATAGGATATTCACTTCTATTATTTTTAGCCTTTCAAATTCTAGTTCAATTAGATTATAACATAATTTAAAAGTAAATAATCTTTTTATATCTTACACATCAAGTCAATATTTCATTTTCCATGGAATCCCACCATTATTCAAATAATATTTCCATGACTAACTTACCACAATGTAATCCCACAATACCATATGAATTAATTCATATAAAATAAGGGTAAACAAAATTTAAATGGTTTGTTGATTAAAATTAGAAGAATAAAATTTTAGGATATCATTTTTATCCACCTGCTAAACCCTTTCGAAATCCAACAATGGAGTGTACCATGTTCTAGAAATTTATTCATCAATCAATTGGAAGACACATTTTTAATTTAGTTTTTTAATCAAATATAGTAATTATATTAGAATAAATAATTTTTTTATGTAATGAATCTATAATACATTTAATAGGTTACTATAAAAATTTAGACAATATATGACTCATCACCCATTCTTTTCTATTGGGACTTCTGAATGTAATTAATATCAATTCCAATCCTATGAACAATAAATAAAATTCTATTATTTATTCATAACTAAACCTGTGAGTATTCCCTCTCTAGAACCACTCAAATTCAACTATCACCATCTATAGGTCTTCCCCAACCTACCATAGTTCCAGATACCTCTTATATAACCACTATCATAATTTATTCTTCTAGTGTTTTTGTTTTAATGAAAAAATTTAGATGTTGAAACCATTTTAAATTGTTGTTTGGATATAAAAGTATATATTAAGTTCATTATTTATTCTGAAATGCATTTTACACAAACATCTTTACATTCTAAAAAAATATTTGATGATGAGAAAATTATGAATTTTAATGATCTTACATGTGTCATTATGGAATAGTAGAATCCATTTTGTTTATCAGCATGATACACAATGAAACATACACGGTTATTATTATAGAGGAAAAAGATAATCATGCTTTTATTCTACCTCTCATTGATGATATTATACATTAATATTTGTATGATAATTATTATAATATAATAGGTATATTGAGGTTCTGCTATTTTTTGGAATAGAAGATTAATGATATTAATTTACAATAAATTAGATCATATATCCTGAAAGGAACTAGAGTAGACCATCATCTATACATCTTAATAGTAAGGATCAACTAGATAACAAGGTGAATAAAAGAATATAAAATAGTGAACAAAAATACTGTGTTACTGATGGATAATAATTTTTCCAATAATGATTTCATAAAAATTAGAAAAAATAGATATAAAAGTATTATCGTAACAACATGAGTCATAATCATTAGATTTAAGTGAACATTAAATGGTATATTATAAGAACATAAATCAAAAAAGTATAAATTGAGAAGCATCATATACATAATATATAATTAATACATAAAACATAAACCGTATATCATGAGAGAATAAAATAATAACGAATAACATCTTTTAACTATGTCACAATTAATATCCTAGGGAAAAATATCTTTCTTGAGACAAAAAATTAGTTCCCTTTCTTATGTTAATGTAAAAGGTAAATGAAAATTATTATTTCCTGAGATATAAACTTTCTAAAAAATTATTATAGGGCGATATATGGCCAAAACCATCAACAGTCCAACATTATGTATTAATAGTAAAAAATCATTCATTTACAAAACATTTAGAAACGCAAGAAAAAAAATTCACTTAGTTGATAATACCAATGAAAATAATTCAATTTTAATAATAAACACATTGAAAAGAGGGTTTCATAAAACACCTAAATGGAAAACATTCACTTGTCTTAAATAAAACATGCTAAAAAAATTAGTTACATAAAACATTCACATGTGATGATATTACATCATGAAATAAATCATTTTATTAAAAAAATCATTCCTCAAAAAAATCACTTAATAAATAAAAAAATATGGTGAATCCTTAAATAGAACTCCATTGATGATATTTAATCTACCGACCTGAGACAACATGAAATGTAACCAAAGGGGGTTCTCCACAATGATAGGTGTATAAAAAACATAATATTACACTATAATCATAGATAAAACACATTAATATGTGTAATAAGTGTACATATCCAAGATACATATGGCATGATAATCAAAAATATATACTAGAGATAAAAAAAAGAAAAAATAATACTTATGATCCATATTACCCTCCATCACCATGAAACCATCATAGTAAAAAAGGAGGTTAAAACAAATATAATCTATATAACTATATGATTCCCTTATTTGTTTTACTTTTCTCCTTCAAAAAAACATCTAAAAATGACTAAAGGAAAATGTTAGGAATGCGATAATTTCTCGATAGGGATTCAAAAATGAATCAATAAAAAAGATTAATATCATGAAGATGATAGATATATCATTAAAACAAAACTACATTATTAATATATTCCAATATAGAGTCATTTAGTTAAGCATAATTTATTTTTAAAATCGAATCACATGTGTAACTTCTTTATAAACTAGTTATTTTTTTGTTAATGATAGTTTTTTATTAGTATTATATTTTTTATAAATTATTTGGTGAAATAAAATAGTTAATTGATATCCCAATATTCATTTTTCTTGTTGCTCCATTATTGAGGTGGTTTTTTATGAAATTACTAAAGGTAGGTTTCCATATTGTTTCCCTAATTATCTTGATATTAATTTCCACCATTTTGGTATGGTTTTTTGTTGAATGGTGGTTAATTTGTACATAGTATTTGGATTCTCTTATCTTTATCTGGTTATTCTCACTGGTCCTTTCATTATACATCATAGTGATGTGTACTCATCTTCCATTTTGTACACATTTTGTTCATTAGATATACATGAGAGTACTATTGTTTTGTTACACCTATTCTTATGGTTGACACACTATAGAGACATATGTACATGACCTTGGATGGTTTATTAAAACATGTTATCTGGGGGTTACCCTACTTGAATTTTCATGAAACTACCTAGTTCTTAATAAGGTTATTTAGTGAAAAGTATTTTGGACATTCAAAATTAAAATTATATTTTTTGGAGGGTGCCTGGCCCAATCACTTCCATGCATGAAATTGAGACCTAATGGGTGGTTAAGATATCTTTTCCAAGATTAAGAAATGTTGTATATTCATATTTTGATGAACTATATTTAAGGATTATTTAAATATATGTATTCATTTTTAAGGTGTTTTCATTTGTCTCACAAATGAAAAAATGCATTTTAACATCATTTTTTTATTTTTTACATATATTTTTAACCACTGTTTCTAATTTTGATGTTATAAATATTTTCTTTAATGTGGTGAAAATTGACATTTTAAATCTATAATGGGACAAATTTTTACATCAGTTATTTAGTAAATAGAATAAAAAATATTTTATGTAGGATATTTATAAGAGCGACATGAAAATTGATTCAGGAAGATGTTTTTTTATATTTGTTATCAAATAACTGACATAAAAAATCTTATACCACATAATTTTTTATATAAAAGATGTGGAAAATCACGATCATGAACCATTTTTTATGTTGGTTAATATTTATATGTTGTGAATGGTCTTTCTGATGTATTTTTTGCATCGGTTATTAAATAACTGACAAAAAAACAGTATACCATGTCAGTTTTAAAATAACCAACTTAAATAAATATATATATATATATCTGTGTGTGTGTGTGTGTGTGTGTGTTTTGTCTTTTATTTTATAACCACCATAAAAACAACTTTTTTAGTAATTTTTGTTAACCTTCCTGTCCACTGACAAACAATATAGAAACATGTAGAATGAGTGGAAACAAGCAGAACCAATAGAGAAATTAAACATTCACAATTACAAAATTCAAAAATTACAATATTAACTAAAAAACCTATATCCAACCAATACAACTACAAAATACACATTTAAAATTATAATATTCAAAATTAAAATATTCACTAAAACTAAACCAAAATCCATTCAAACCTATAAAAGTATTTTCCAATTCCACTTGTACATGTGTGAGCTCTTGTTCATTATAAGGGTGTGGGTCATCAAAAATATACAAATTAAAAGAAAAGTAGTTAATGTATATAATTAATAATACAAATGAAATAAAAAAATAGTTTATAAGGAAATATAACCTATTGAACATCGAAATTGTTCTAGTTGTAATTATTTCATAAATAAATATTGGCACAAAATATCTTCATTTTTTAAGTCTATTTGTTTATGGAAATTTTATATTAATGATTTTTTCATTTCAAAATAACATTTTAATATAATATATCTAACATGTACTAGTTATAAATGGATGTTCACCTTTTCTTTTATATATTTGATCTGGGCATTGTTTTTCATCACTTTTTCAAATAAAATCTCATCCCCTATTATAAAATAATATGTTTGGAATAAATATAATATTTATTATAATATAAACAAATATTAAGAAATTAAAACATAATTTTCCAACATGTTCTTAAAATATCCTTGCAAGTATCCATTAATAGATCATATCCAATAAAGTGTTTTCTCCCTTGGACAAAAAACACCTAATATCCAATGGTTACTGATATAAAATAAAAATTAATATTAGTGGTTATTATATTAAAAGATAAATAAAACATTGTTGGATATATTTTTCATACCTCTTTACATAAAAAACATTCATCACTGCATAATTATATTCTGTTCAAATCATTTATCAATATAAACTATTCTTTTTTCCTTAGTCAATGCATGCACTTGAAGTGAAATCAAATGTGGTTCCATCATTATATATAGATTTTTCTTATTAGTCTCCTCAAACATTTTATAAAAATTCCTAACAAAAAACAAACATAAGTATAAATTTATAATAAATTTAATATAGGAAAAGATTTATGTTAAGACATACATGAAAAAAACATGCCTCACTTTAATGGCCACATTATCTCCAATAATAAGCTTCGTGATACCAGTTTTTAAAGTCCCAAAATTTATTTCATGCCCACATACATGAGATTCCATTAAAAAAGTATAAACACTCTACAAAAATTATGAATATCTTGAAAATCTGTCAAGACCACTAGAATCTGTATATGATGTAATAGCTATTTGTCTTTGTTATTGGAAATACAAATATATATCTACCTTTAAATTATTCTTGTAAATAAATAGATAAATAGAGTGACTTTTAAATGTTTTAATAAATTTAATAAAAAATAAAATATAATATAAAATATACACATACCTCTATTGTCATATGTCACAGAAATCTAGATGGGAAAACTAAAAAGTGGTCGATAATTTGTCCAAATGTCCTAACCACATCTGTAGGTAAAAATACACTAGATGATATATCATTAATATCTTGTACATTGACCCTATGTTGTTTTATCTCTATCTATTTAAGAGGAACTATATCTATTATATAATAAATCATCCCATATGAATCTATATGATAGTGTAAATCATCTACATATAACTCACAATAACTAGGAAGCTGTGCAGGAGGGGGTGTAGGAGTAGGATTAAAAATGCGGTTTGTTGGAATAGGTGGAGGATAAATAAGGGGATCTATAGGTGGATGTGGAGGATAAATAATGGGGTCTGCAGGTGGAGGTGGGGGTGTGGGAGCTAATAGAAGAGGTGGTGGAGTGGGAGCTGCAGTTTGAAGTTTTATTTGCATGTCTGTAAACATGGACTGTATCGATGCTTCGATCATTTCCTCCATCATAAAATTAATATTTTGAACTTGAGCATCCAATTATTCTTTTTCATTTTCTAAAAAATCTCCACAGAAGAAGCTGATGAACTCCATAACACTTTTCTCACCAATTCACCCACTCAGTATCCTCAAACATCACTAGGGTGTTTGGGATTTCCCAATGCTATAGATAAAATATCTTTCCTCCCTTCAGCTTAAAACACCCCATGTTCTCTTTCCTCCTCATGATAATCATGTATGAATTATTTGAAAAATTTTGTAATGATTAAATATATATATAATTTAACAAACAAAAATAAATAAAATAAACATCCTACAATAATCTCAACTACAACCCTCAATACTTACATATGATATTTTCCTTTTTTTCTTATATGATCCCACTTACATTTTTCTTATCTTGATAGAGGAGATATAAGGGAAACCTCTCCAGATCTTCATGAGTCAGCACTATGTTTTTGTAACTTTTCAGTCATTATTTTTTCTTCTAATAAAATATTACCTCTCTAAGATAAACTATGAAGGTATACATTTCTAGATTGGATATCCTGAAGATATCTCCCCTATTGTATTAAATTAGCAATAAGATATCATTAATAAATAATAAATAATATTATTAATATAAGAAAACTACTAAAAGTTAATATTCCACTTACCAAAAATTCTTGTATTCTTCTACTTTTAACGTATTTTTTATATGTGTCTTCATCTATAAAAGTATATATATGACATGGATTTTCATGTTTCCTATTCAAATAAATGAAATCAGATGTGATGGTTGACTTGAAATCCCTCCATCTCTTAGCATCCATCGATAACATAATCCTCCTGACTCCTACAATGTCAGGTATATCAAATTTCATATGAGAAGAAGTTGAAAAACATATTACACTATAAATATTTAAAGATTAGTAAAAAATAGATTCCTTTAATGGTCTCCCATAACTGAGATAGTGTTGTTTTTTTAACACTTCTCCAATCATTAATCAAAATTATTTCATTGCTTTTACCCTGAATTTTTCTAAAACACGTGAATTTTTTTTCATTAGACCACTTGGAATATAATTTTCATCAAATTCTAGAACTATCATCTAGTCATAGCAATGAGAAAGTGATAGTTTTGGTAAATGTGTGTGGCCACATTTACCAACCCTCATTCTATTCTTTTCTGTTGTTGTAGTATATAAAAATGATTAGGGATCATTAAGATGAGAGTGTGTATGATCCTCCCAAGATGTATGATCATGATTCTCATCTCTACATTTATGTGGTTGATTAACTAATTGATCAGTCATTATTATCAAATAAATGAAACTAAAAATTAGTACAAAAATATACAATTTAAACTATTATATTCATATTGTAAATAAAATTCGAAAAATTATAAAATAGAAAAGTAAACTAAAAGATAAAAAAATATTATTCATGTTTGTTATAGTTAACTAAAATGATAACAATAGTAATGAAATATGAAGTGTCGTGTAAATTATTGAAAAAAAAATCCAAAATTTTTGTAGGAATATTAAAAATAGTCCAACCTAATAAATCATTTTTTTACACAAAAAATAATATTTATGAACATATTATATTTAAAATAATTTAAATTCACTAAAATAAAAAGATATATAAAGAAATGTAATAGAAAAAATGGTATACTAAACAAAGAAAAACTAATATGAAAAAACCTTTTACTTATTGTTATTAGTACGTTTTTTAATAATGGAAAAATTTAAATATCAAAAATTTTATAAAATTAATAAATTAAATAAGAAATAAACATATGTTACCTATAATATTATGAATGTTCTAATTGATTGTTTTCCCAAATTCTACATTCATGATTGTTCCATATGGCACAAACCATGTCTTTTAAATTCACATCATTAAGATATGTTAAACATTCCCATGGAAGTAGGGGTCTCTAATAAATCAACATCTTCAACTAGTTGATCATCACCAACATATTGTTTTTTTCTTGTAAAACAATCGACCACTCCATATAGGATTAATGAAGAACATATAAAATTTTTTATTCATGTGTTTAAATTATAAAATAATCACCTATGTCATCCAATCTATACAGATTAACATATTTCATTATAAATTCATCATGTCGGACACTGTAATTACTGATAAACCATTTGCAGTGAAACATTGGAACATTAATTTTAATGTAATAAACCTCCTATATTTCATTAATGACTCCATTATATTCACTTGATACAGAAAATGTTTTTTCTTTAGAAATCAAAAAATTAATTTCTTCTAAGAACACCAATACACCACTATTCTGAACTAAACTTCTATTTTCTTTAGCTTTTATATTTATTTTATATCCATTAATGTCATACCCAGACCATGTTATCCCATTTAAACATGGACCATCCTCTAACTATCTTAATGTCTCTTATGCATATGATCTAACCATCATGATCTTCACAAACCATGGTAAAAACATTTTTTTATGATCATTCAAAATCAACATTTAATTCTTATTTATATGAAATTATTTAAAATCATTAATATGAAATGTTATATATCTTTTAACGTCTTTTATGATATTAAAGATATATAAATGTACCTTCTTTTTCCTTTCAGAAAACAATGAGTTGACTTTCAATCGAACAATCCCATTTCCCCCATTAATAAATAGTCCATAGAGAGATAAAGTCAAACCAATGTGCTAAACTGTAAACAATTATCTCATTCAAAACTCCACAAACTCCTAAGAAATATGCTTTTCAATAACAGAGTCTCCGTGTCGATATGTATTCTTAACATACCACTTAAATATCTTCATATACCATTCTAAAGGATACATCCAATGTAGACAAATAAGACCAAAAAGAGTTATTTCTCAAAATATATGAACCATTAAATGCTACATTATGTTAAAAAAAGACGGAGGAAAATGCATTTCGAATTGAAAATATATAGAAATTGGTTCATTTTTCAAAATTTTCAGACAATCTAGAACAATCACCGTATTCTAAAAGGAATTAAAAAATAACACACATTCATGATAGTCTTTCTTACATTGATGGGAAATATTCCACACAATGAAACTTGTAGAATTTGTTCCATCATGAGATGAAAATCATGAGATTTCATACATGTCAACTTCTTATCCTTCAATTGAGATTTTTTTTTCATTTCTACAAAAACCCTATGGCACTTTGTTATCATGAATACACTAACAAAAGAAACATCTATACCTCTTAGATAATGCATGGAAATATGGGGGAAGAAATGTTCTCCTTTCATCTGGAGTGGGACCTAACTCTAAATGTATTCGCTTCGAAAGTAACTCTAATCATTCATTCAACCTATCTTTAGTATTTCCTTTAATATTTTACAATGTTCTAATCCAACATTAACAAATATTCTTTTCCAAATTCTTGAAATAAATGTTATGATTCACTTCATCATATCTACAATATGGTATCCCAAAAAATACTGATTGATTCTCTCAAATATGACTATCATTACCAGATTTTTGTGTCTTTCCAAAAGTCACATCAAGGTTTTTTCACCCTCTCAAAATAATCATCAGTGTATAAATGTTATAGAGTAATATCAAATTATTATGAGTCATTGAATACCTTTTTTAAAATTCTATAAGTGTGATCCATAGGCAAAAACATTCAATGAACCATTTATACTATTTTCCTTCCATCATGCAATAGATAATAAGAAGTCTATTATTCATAAATTGGACACAATTTATGCCCCTTAACATGGTAGCCAACAAATTTCATATATATTTGGAAGTCATTTCTATTGAACATAATAACTACATGTAGTTAGAAATATATTCCATCTTATAATAATCATACACCTTAATATCAACCTCCCATAAGAGTTTCAAATCATTAATTAATGGTGATAAGAAAACATAAATATCATTTTTGGGTTGCTTTAGTCTAGATATCCTTAAAGAAAACATTACATATTTGAGGTTAATATAAAATTCAAGATATAGGTTGTAAATTACCAATAAAATAGTCCATGAACTATGTGTTCTACTAAGTCTTCTATATGGATTCATTCCATCTATGCACAACAAAATTCTACGATTTCAAACTCCATTTCCAAAAGTAAGAAACGAGTGATCAATTTTCATCCACAGTGGAAAATCAGCTGGATGATGTATTTCTCCATCACATATCCACTCATCATAATTCAATCTTAACCTTTTTAAACATTTTAATTAGTAAATAAATATTTCAAATGACAAGTTAAACGAATATACCAAAATATGTTACCAGGGATCTCCAAAATCCATAAATCATCTGGTGATTTTTCTTTAAACTTATACCATGGTGTCCTACATTTGGGACACTCTAAAAGGAATTAAAATTCATTTCTATATATCACACACTCATTCAGGCTTGCATGTATTTTTTTATACCCAAATCCCGTCAGGTTTAAGATTTTCTTGGCCATATAATGTGAATATGGAAGATCATTGACTTTAAGAAGAATGTCATTCAACACATTTAAGAAGCTTTGATAAACTCATATCACTCCATCCATGTTTCACCTTCAGGTTAATAATTATTAATACTGACGATAAAACCATATAATCTGTACTGCTAGAATATAATAGTTTATCAGCATCACCCTATAGGAGCTCAATTTTCAGCTCTTTCTCAATTTTTTCAACTTCAATATCATGAATAGTTTCTACAATTTTATCTAATTTACCATCTTCCAAAGAATCATCATTAGTATATCTAAAATCTGTGATGTTTCACTATTCTAAAACCAAGTTCTATAACTCGGATTAAAACAATGAAAAAATAAATGATATTTGAACTCTCAAATCTTCAAATTCATTATATTCAAATATTTTAGGCATGGATATACAAACATGATGTTTATTTGAAAATTAAATTTTGAAAATTCCAGAAAATAATCATCACCTTCCTCATGTTGATCACTCATTAGATGTGCCGTAATCCAACTTTTACTCATTTCCTATAAAAAATATCAAAATTTTACATCTTGTTAAGATAATCCAATTTTATATTTATATGAAAAATACCATAATTTTAAAGTGACACAATTTTGAAATATAAAACAAATCTATATGTGTGTCTGTGTATTTAAAAAATTTAATTTCAGATTCTACAGAATAATGGAAGAAAATATTAGATATAAATGATAAATCTTGAAAAGATATTCATGGAAATAATTTTAATAGGAAAACATAGTTAGATAAAAAAATTATATTTAGATGAAGTATTCCATAATTTGAATGTTACAGAATTTTGAACTAGAAAAAATATATTTCTATTAGAAAATTATAATGATGTTTTTTTGATCAATAAGATAGAAAACCACAATCTAAAAATAAATCACCATCCACTAGTGTGATGTATTATTAACCCATCACATCATGATATTTGTTACATAATAATTTATCTTAATTATCAAAAAATATTATCATAACATATCTTAGGATTGTATTAAATTTAAATATTTTTATATTTCCTATAATTTTAATGGTCACATTTACAGGTTTTGACATTTATATTTAGTTTGTTGTAGAAAATGTTATTGTTTATGGTTGTAATTGAATTTTTAGTGTTATGTTTATATTTGTTTTACTTCTGAGACACTTTTTTAAATGAATTTATATTAGACTCAAAGTATATGACTTGAGAGGAACCTGAATTATATTGGTTAGGTGTTGAAAATATCATATTCAATGTTTGTTGAGAGGTTCTTTTAGGGGATACTTATATATCATGGAATACCTCGAATCAATTTAATTTATAAATAGTAACTAGGCTGGTTGGTGGTAAGGCCTCAAGCGGGCATCCCCATATGCGCATGTTAGAGGATAGAAACATGCAATGACATATTAATGTTTGTTTCTTTGGATGAATTTAGTATTTTAATTATTACTAAATATAGTATAATAATATAAATGAAAAGTACTAGAATGTAACAATAATATAATATATAAATAAATAGTTAACCAATGTAGTATTAAATAAATAAACAACAATTCATCAATGTACTATGTTATAATACTGTAAGCCAACATAAAACATGTACTACATACATCATGACCATTTAGGAAAAGAATAAAATAATTAAATGTCGCAACTCTTATACTAATACTGAGTACATACTCAAAACCAAACACCTGGACTAGTATACCCTCTTTTTCCAAAGCAGAAATAATAGAAATTTTAATGTGTTATATAAATTGACAAGGGATATATGGCAAGGTATCAATGTATCCTTGACCAGGGATATATGTACGAAGATTTCATATTTAAATATGAAATCATCTCAATAATCAAACTGATGTAACATAGACCTTCATGACCAATGATTTATGATAAATCATAAGAAAAACCAAGTCCATTAATAAGGAATGTAATGCCTCAAATTTAAATAAATAATCAATTCAACCCCATTAACTATAATGAGGAATATCACGTCTAACGATTTTAGAATTGAAATTGAAAAGCATTGACTTTCGGCATCTATGAAAAATAACGACCAAAATCAATGTGTGTGAAGCTTACTTGAGAGTTGCGAGTTGATCAGATAGATAGGCTAATTAAGAATATGATTAAATTTTTTGAAAAAATGAGGATGGAGGACATGAGTTCGATGGTTCATTTATAGGGTTTTCATGTGGGAGAGAATTGATTCTATTCGCCTGATTGAAAAACACAAAAATGAAACTAAACGAGACTTCATAATATTTTTAATTGATTTATCACTTTGGTTATTTAGTAACCGACATGAAAAATGTTTTTATAACATTTATCATGTTGGTTACATAATAACTGAGGTGATAAATTGTTCAATAACATGGGTTATTATATAAATAAAATAAAAAATTTGATTTATCAAGTTTGTTATATAATAAGTATTGTGATAAATCAAGACACATGATTTATCACATCAGTTATTTAATAATATACATGATAGATTAACATAATTCATTTTCATTTTGGTTCTAATATAACCAATTCGATAAATCAATTTATGGGGCTTTGCTCGTTGGTTATTTATAACCAACATAAAAAATACTGACATGATAAATACCTTTTTTACTAGTCTCTTTAGAATCAATGATTCATTTATATCATTATTTTCCAATGGAATTACCTAGGGTTTTCTAAGATATTAATATAATTTAGTAATTTCGCATTACATGGTTATTAATTATATTATCCTTATTGAAAATGCCTCCATGATGGTATTTTCATAATCTTAGTGAGAATGTTATGAGATAGGTTCCAAAATAAAATCATCGGATGCACCATTCATTTGTAGATTCCAGAATACATAGTATTCATAATTTTGGTCAGGTATGTAATGGACACCAAAGACATGTAGTGGATAATGGATCATAATTTAATTATAAGAACCCACTTATCGTAATTGTTAAAAAAGGTACATTGGAATTTAAATGTTATATTTAGTGGTATGAAAGGTAATTCCTTTTTATAAGACTCAAAACAAGAGTAATGGGAGGTTTTCTTGAATAGTTTGGGAGTACATGGAAGGAGTTAAAGGGAATCCATTTTCGAAGCCATGTTCCACATTGATCTTACATGGAATTGTTTGAAAAAAATATTAACTTGTAATTTTGTCCTAAATTATTTTGTATGGAAATCACCCAGGAGTTTTTGAAAATTTGGAAAGTAAAGCTTATTTTTTCGAGATTATTCAACATCTTTCATTGAGTTAGTAGGCGTAGAACAAAAGTTTCGTATAATTGATTAATTTAATTATTGGAATTTTTTGATTGAACTGAGGGGTGATAATTGGTTAATGTTGATTCTGATGTGCATTAAAACATTTATAGAGTTCTTTGATAAAGTGGATATGGTAGAGGTAGAAATAGATGTGAAAAAATGGTCAGGTGTATTATATGTTACAAATAGTTGTTAGATTGGTTGGGTATTCTATCCATAAAAGGAGATTAAAATATCCTTATTTTTATTCAGGATAGTATAATGGGATTTTTTCAGACAAATGTATGAATTTTTCTATTAGTGAGGGTTATCATGTCCAAGAAAACCAAACTATATAGAAGTTACACAAACATATCATCATTAGAGACAATATGATCATCACTTTTTTTGAAGGATGTCCTAATTTATTTAGGATGGATCCACTATCACAAAGGGATCAAATAATTGTTAATTTTTTTTAAAACCTTATGGGTATTATCCTTATTACATTGGGATGTTAATGCAGTTATAAAATCACATGGAGGAGCTGAGAGTAGACATCTTTATGCATTTTAGTATACACTAATGGACTCTGAGCCAGGTACAGCTACTTTTTGGTTCACAGTGCTTAAATTGTTCTCTATAATCATAACATTATTTAATATAGGTAAAACAAATTATTTAATTTAATAAATAATAGTTTATATTTTTGGATTTAATTCAGATCTAATAAATTTTTTGTTTGTTCTTCCAATGAAATTAGGGATGTTCATGTAGAAACGATTCAAATTTCAGATGTGTTGGGTATCAACAACTAAATTGGATATGGTGTGTGATTTCCTGATTACTGATATTATTTATTTAACGTGATTTTTTTCATGTATCAGATGACAGTAATTAAATCATATATTGATAATTGTCATTGATGATTTTTCATTCTATCTCCCAATGGTAACTCTCCTATAATTCTTAGTGAGTGGATTTCTAGATCTGGTAGAGGCATATTGTTCATTATTATGAAATAATATCATCATAGATTTTTAAAATGTTTCATTATATGTTTGGATCATTCTAGTGTATCCCACATTCTATATTATTGAATATGAAATCCAATGTATTTATAGACTGTTATTCTGGGGTTCCATAATAGAGAGATGGGTCAATTTGACTATTTTCTTGAATCATGTTAGGATTCAAATTTCACAACCATCCATGTAACATAGAACCTTCTTAGTTGATTGAACATAAATTCCATCTATTGGACCTTGTGGATAGTGTATTTATTCATTAGATTGCATCACATTGGGTTTCAACTATAATTATTACCAAGAATAAATAAATGGTCCTCATACATTTTATATACAATTGAAAGTTAATTAGGTTGTCATTAATAATAATTATCAATTTTGAAGGATTTTTTTAACCTTAACAAACTCATATGGGCTTGAGGATTTTCAATGATTTATCTTTAGTCAATTCTCCAATAATTAAGAGTTTGATATGAAAAAAAATACTAGTAATTAATTTATAATATGGTATTATAATTTCATGAATCTAGTTACTGATGATACTAATGTATTCGTGGAACTAATTAATTAAATTTATGGTTTGTTTTTGGAATAATTAATGGTTGTGTTTTTGGATGATGTCAGGGTGTACTCCATGAAATATTAGGATAAAACTAATACTTAATATATTATTCAAAGACCACTAAAGAAAATATCATGTCTAGTAGGACAAAAATAATAATTTTTTGTATCCAAATTATGATGTTTATGGGGAATGATAAATCTTAGCGGGGAATCTTGGTGCATCATTACAACAAACTATTGTTAATATCCTGGTATAATCAAAAAAATGTGTTCTGATCTCATGTGTTTTCATTTTATATTTTTAATATGTTTAATTTGTTTAGGATATTTCAATTCATCCATATTTAATGATAGCTTTAACACACATGGGTGCAATAATTGAGTGAAATGAAAATTATTAGTAGTTTTTTGAGGAACTAATGTTGATTTGAAATCATTTCCATTTTCTATTCATTATAAACTGTGTTATGGTTATTATTTTTTCTATAATGCTTCATGAACAAGTTTAGGGTATTTTTTGATACAGATTAGAACGGTGGTATCCTATGGCTTTCAGTTAATATGAATTAGTAAGATAAAATACCACAACAATGATATCTAGTTGGCATAATTTATGAATGAACACCAAATGATACATCAATATATCTTATATAACTGAGGATAACCATATTATAATCACTGTTAGAGAAATAACCAATATTATATAAATAATATAAAAATTGTATATCCATTCTCCCCCCATATAAAAAGTTGGTTATATCAAGTTAACTAGTTCTAATTACACCATACATTTACATGGGTCCTTGTATTGGTAATGGCTACATCATATTTTTTATATGTCTATATTCCTTAACTACCATGTTTTGGTTAATGTGAATCTTACTAATATGTAAAATTCAAATTACCTATATGTAAAACAGTTTTAGAAAAATCAGTAATATAGAAAATAAAAACCCATAGATTTTTTTTCTTGTTTCGCCATCATCTTTAGATGAACACATTAACACCTACCTTCACTAGAGTTCGACTTCCAAAATATTTCATTTTTATAGAGTCCTAATATTCCTAGTTTCTCTATATATATAAAAATAATTAGAATAATAATAAGGAAAAATTTTTTCTAATAATTTAAATTTCAAATAATTTTTATTCTATATATTATATAAAGATTCCTAAATTAAAAAATCATAGAGATACCATTATACCATTTATCGGATTTTTTGGATTCCAATAGATAAATTCAGATATAAGATAATTTAAATAAAGCGTAAACCAATATCTTCATTAATTAAAACTAATAACATTTGAAATATAAATTTAATATCATGTGTCACATACATAGCTATTTATCAAATAGCATATATTGATCCACTGATTTGGATAACGATTATGGAAAATCATCAACATGGATCTTTTTCAATGGTTTATACATTGGTTGATGAGTTAAACATAATTTGGGTGGGACCCTTAATTTTTCCATGGTCCACTGGTACCTCTAAATAAAAACAAAGAATGAGAAGGGATATTTTAAGGATGATTCAATAGAGGTAATGTACTGAAACCTCTTTGAATTTGAAACTATTATATAATCTAAAAGTAAACTATGAGTAAAATATTTTATTTCACTCATATGTTATGAAATATTTGTTTAATTCATTGAATTACAATATTTATAACAACTCAAAAAATTAATGAATTTATCCTAAAAAATCATATAGTCTACACAATTATTCACGGAATTAAAATTAAGTATTTTTTATTTAATAATGTGTTTGACAAATTTAATGTTATAATTTAGTATTTTGTAATAGAACTGAATAATAGAAAATGATTCATTGGTATAATAAGAATTATGGAATGACATTTTTTGGGTAATATAATATGAATCATTGAAGATGTAGGATATCTCATATCATTCTTATAAAATCATTTAATATTCCAAACATATTTTCATGGGGACATATATTCCATACAATATTAAATATAAGAAATCTAACAGTGTGATATATCATAAACATATTATATGTTTTATAGGATTCAGAGTCGTTCATTATCAAATATCATCATGATACCTTTTTATATAATAATAAATAATAATATATAAAATTGAATGAAAAAGATATATTATTTTATTTGAGATCGAATAAATAACTATGGAATAAATTTATTTTAAAAAATAAACTCTCAATATTACATCTGTAAGTTTTCTCATGATAAAAATCAATAACATATATATTATCACCAATGGTAAAAATTCCAACTCAACATGAGAGGGAAATAATATTTATAATTTTTTTATACAATAATTTAGTCAATAATTAAAATTATCGTATCAATCCATTATCTTGAAGAATTTTTTATCTCAAAAAGTAATGGATTTCCATATTTAGGTCTCTTATTAAATCATAATTAGTTAGTGATACTATATTATTTAAATTGTTAAAAAATAATATTTCCTCTAGGGTGTGTGCATTTATATTTATGTGGAAAATGTATATGGGGTAAATTTTACATCAACAAAAAAAATTTCCATTATATTGGCTATAAGAATCATGGAACTCGTGGTGATTTAATCAAATTATATATTTAATTAAAATTAAAAAATGAAATATAAGTTTTTGAATACCATAAAATTTTATCACAGTCATTTAACATATTACCTAAAATAATATATATGAGTAATGAGTGGATGATTTAATTTTTTATTTTTTATTTAGACTATGAAATCTTATCATTGAGGTTTTATTGGGCCAAATGAAACCATCAAAACTTTCTTCATCTATATTCAAAGCTTCATTTTTCTAATAGATTATAATATTTAAATAAATTTGAGAAATGAAAAGAATATTTTTTTGTGATACATTTTTGTATTTGATTATAGATTTTTATATATTTTTCATTTTTCTACACAATATTATTCATAATCCATGAAGCCGTTAAATAATATCATAAAGAGAAATGATTTTTCTTAAGATATCCTTAATAGGGTTTTCACCTAAAAATAATTATTTTATTAACTTTTTTTCTAATATATATTTTCATTAATTAATGAATGTTTGATGCTTATGATGATATAAAGTTGATTATTTCCTATTATTCCATTATAAGGTTTTCAAATTAGAATTTAACATGTAAAATTGTTTTATTTTTTATGCTCTCCCATATTTGATTATTATTATGTTTCTAGAGTTTGTGGAAATATTTCTATAAAAATTTATTTTTGGAATTTAATGTTGAATATTATAGAAAAACATGAACATATTAATTTAATGTCATAGTTCACACGATTTTGTGAGGTTTACCACTAATAAAAAAGTATAAACTTTATTAAAAATTAATTATTATCCTAACATTATTACTAGTGTCACATCCCGGCCTGGATTTGACTAAATCGGTTTTCCGAGTTGGTTCCCTACATTTCCACAAAATATCTTCCTTATAATATAGATGATTCAATCTAGTAGCATGGGTCTAAAATGGAAACTTTTGGAGACTATTCCAACATATCATTTTCCACAAATATAAATAAATAATGAAATATATTGTATATATGATAATGCGTAAATAATAAATACACTGAAACTGGAGAATGTTGTAATATATAATGAAATGAAAAAATAACCAAAATACATATCATATATAATATTCTGGTCACCCATTGGGATGGCCTCATATATATATAGTCAATGATGGAGAATAAAAATATAATAAGTCATACTACAACCCCAGGACAAAACTCACCCTTTAGCTAAAACCAGCTAAGTTATCTTGTATGACCATGAAATTCTCAAATATAGGCCCAAGAAAAATATTCTTCCTATAAAAAAAATATAGGAGTTGATCAGTTAAAAATGTTTGATTTCCTCCCAAGAAGTGTGTTTGTAAAACAGAGTATTCCACCACAAATTGTGCCTATTAAAAATACAAGTTAGTACCACTATACATTTAGTTAACAATGGTGTAATAAAAAAAGGGCCACAATACAAGTAGGTTTTACATTTAATAAATTATTAATTACAAATTTTATCCTCTATGTTTAATAATGAATGAAAACCAACCACGCTTGCTTCAGTCATGCCTAGAGCCTATGCCTTAGTATGAATAGTCACCCAATTTTAGTAAATATGGTTCTTCACAAGTAAATTCAATTTATCATCTTACCTTTCTAGATGTGCTCTGATATTTTTTTATGTCAATAAATTCTAATAATAGATACCCAACCTAACATCTTAACCAATATCAATCATCGATGTGTCCTACAACATTTTCTTATCCGTAGAAAATGATAAGGATCCTCAGTCCTTACATTTGGATCATTTAACCTCATCTTGACATCCTAACCTATAAAATATATTGTTCGGTACAAGAGCTTCTGTGAAACCTAACTTGTGGCTGTAGATATTTACTCTGATACCCCACTCATAATGTTATCCACATGGAAAGGTTTCTTTAACCACTTAATCACATTTTCCAATACTGATATTTAATTCATTTATCTATTCATGTTAACCCAAAAAATTATATATACCATTTCTCATTTAATAAATAACAATTATTCATGTCTTGAAAACAAAAAAAATCAAGAAAACCCAAAAACAAACCATTTTAAATCATTAACACTTATGAAAGTCCCTATGGGCCTACAATACATAAACATTCCACAATAAGGCCAATCCATTTTTCAAAATCCTGAAAATATAATCCAAATATCCTTGTTAAACAATCAAAAACCACCCTTTATAAAATAAAGATAATTATATTTGAAAAATAATTACGTCTCAAGGACTACCCTTCCAAGAAAAGCATTTTATGGTTTTAACACGTCTTTTTCACCAAAGTGGTCACAAACCACCCTTTTAAAATCAATATTTCGAATCTATTTAATCCCCGTTTTTATAAACTAGTTTAAGTTCGACACTGAATTTGAAAACAAGGATCATAAAAGAACATAACATTCCCCCCGTTACATCCAAAATAGATTAAATTTCATATGTAAAATTTTTAATCAATTTTAAAAGACCCCAATGAATTACCAAAAACTCATCACATGACAGATCACATTTGTATCCATTTAGTCATTAGAACCCTTTGTTTTCAACTGAAACCCATTACATGTTTTGACCATTTAGTCAAACTAACCAATGTAATTAATCAAGTTATGCTCATCACCTAAATACCTTACATTAACTTATGAAATAAGTATTCCACTAATGGGATTTAAGGCAAAAAAGACATACATGTGAAAAATAAATTATAAAGAATATGTATAAATCCATTAGAGAACCTACCATATAGATAAATATTTCTAGAAAATTTTAATGCCTATAACATTAACATGTTATGTCCATTCCATTCCCAACCACTGTAGTGACCAGCTAATCTCGTCGTGATCACCCACGATCACGGCGGTTCTTATCGCCACACCAATAATTGAGGCACTCACTAAAGACCTATGGAATAATACCGACCACATTCTAGGTCAAAACACTAATAGGGGATACCAAACCATAAGAATATTATATAAATAAATTAGTCAATTCTATAGAAAATTCATCACGGTCACAAACTGTGAAGGAATGCCATGAAATGATGTGTGAAATCCATCACGTGATCTCCTATACCAAATCCAACCAAAATCAACATAAGAAACAAACGAATCCACCATGATATATTTTAATAATCAATAAACTGTAATCCGAAGAACCCCAAAATCATTATAAAGTAAAGGCAGGAGGATGGGATCCACTAATATTTGAATATTATGTGAAAATTATGAAGAATCTTTACCAAAACACCTCCTTGGTGATGATTGAAGAATGAAGGAAGGGAGGGGAACCATCTTATGGTTTTTTCACTAAAGGTGAAAAGAAATGGTTATCGAAAAATTAAATCCTACAAGGAAAAACATTAAAAGACCATTCCAATTATTTTTTCGGTCTCCACGCAGTTTGGCCTCATGGTTTTCCAAACCATGCACCAAACATGTGGTTGGCTCTATCCAAGGCCAACACACTCACACATTTTGGTTATAATGTTTTCTAAACCATTAAAACAACATGAACACACATTATTTAAAACACACATACCCCACACAATTAGGCCACACAGTTTGAAAATCCATACTCTACCTTTTGTAACTGCAATTCCTCCCTTTTACAGCAAAGAACTCAGTTTGTCTGAAACCGTGTGCAGATCATGTTACATGTGTTAGACCCATCTAAACCACACATGGCCTCTTTTTTTATATCACATAGTTACCATAAACCATTCCATTACCATGAAAATAAACCTTTATATATTAAAAATGAACTAAAATCATCTTATGAATCAAGTTGTCACATAGTTTCTCTTAAACAATGCACACTAAATCATGCACCCTTTCTCGAAATCTCTACTACTCCTAAAACATTACCTGAAGCCTCTGGTTCTCATCCAAATACATGTGATACCCCCAAATCCACATTCCTAAAATCTAAAAAGTTTTGAGAGACATTACAACTATTATAACTTCCTTCCAATCCCAGATTCATAATTCGACTCATCTGGTAATGAAAATTCAATTTTATTGGGAAATATTATGTCTTCTTAAATGTAAGATCCTACTAACTCCCCTCCCTAGTACATCCCATCCTTAAGAAGACTCGGTGTCCACCAATCATTAACACACTATCTATGTTAGTTAGTAAATTTTAACCACCCCCAGCACCCATTTATCTTCTGATACCTTTGAACACTATTAAAGTGGAACCTCCAACTCAATGTCCTTAGATAGTCAAAAACCCATGAAAACACCCACCAATAAATAGAAACATCATGATTGACTTTAACAAATACAATACAATATATTAATTTATTCCCACATCACCCATTCACTCATTGAGAAATTTTTCTCCCCGTTATAAGATCAAACTTATGACCATGAAATCCGGATACTTCATACCCCTTCCACCATGAAAACTTATATGATCATGGACTCACACTCACACAAAGAACCCATCATAGTCCTCAACTCACCATGCCCCATCAAACACAATAACATCATTCACCCTCTTCCCATATCCTCATCATTGAAATACAATTGAAGGATATACATAACCTTTATCTATATTTGACCAGATAATATATGGACATTTTTTAAAAGACTAAATCAAGTGTGAAGTGCACCCATCGTTCACAAAACAACATATAAGAGGTTTCTTCCAACCTTCCACACCCATATTGTGTGCTTACCACAATTTGAAAATCCTTGTCTGATCCATCCTAAAACTTCCTTTATCCATCTATTAGACTATTTCCATCTAACATGGTCATGATTCCCTCACACATAGATACATTACACAACAACCCATATAGACCCACTAGAGTCCAAAGATGAACATCATTCTAGAACACCCATGTGTTCAATGTCACAATTTTCTTTCTTATTTATCCCAATTTTTCCCCTAAAATAATTCCCTAAAGAATTTAAATATTCACCACATAAATTCCTCACTAGAATCACAATTCCACCACGAATGATCTACACTAAATTACACACATGTGTGACAATATACCAGTAGGGTAATACCTCCATAACGAACACATCACTCCCACTATAGATATTTCTTCATCACTAACTCACCCATGAAACCAGAATTTTTATCCCATGCTCCAACCACTACTAACTTAAGAATTGGAATAAGCCTTCTCACCGGATCCATAGTTAAAAAAGAAACAAAAATAATTTTATGTAACTAGAACCTAGTAATGGCACCCGTGTAATTATTCAACAGTCATTATATCATAAGTACATCACTCGTAAGTAGTCAATGGTGACTTCCAACCATATGAGTTCACATTCACCAGTCATATAGAGTAACTTCCATGGTGATTTCTATACATCCAAATAAATGAGGGTATTTTTGTGTATATCCATTTCTCTGTCACCGAAAATAATACAATGTCCAGGTATAAGATGTGATCCTCTCAAGACTAAGAGTTCACCAATATTTTTTTCGATCAATACCACCGCCTATCATCCATTTTCAGTTTAACTTCTAACTATCAGGACGTAAGATACTCGTCCCAATGTTCTTGCTTCTCCCTACCATCAATAATATAATAACAATAAAAAACTTTCTCAAGCTATTATTGGTTTCACATTCCACCAAATCACATCATGAATACTCTCTCATTATGAAAATGAAGAAAAAATCCAATAAATACAGTATGTCACCATCCCCTCACACATCCAATATTTCATTAACATTGAACCATCAGAAACACTATTGTCTACCCCCCCACCAATATTGATTCTGTCTCCAATAATTCATGAATTAGGAAACCTTATCTCACTAGACATATGCACTGTTTGTGCCCAGCATGCACACTTCTGTTACCCATTATAAGGAATCATTTTTTTCTTTCCAAAACCAAAAATAAACTCACTGAACAAAAAATACATTCATGACTAAGCAATATGGGAGTTTCATTAAATATTCCAACGAGATCAACTATTATCTCACTAAATTCTTAGAGAAGCATCCATATCTAACCTAGATTGGAACCTCATATGTATTTCCTTTGGGAACCAAACATTTCACCACCACACCAGTAATCAAAGTGATTTAATATCTGAGAAATTAGGAATATTCTAATTCCTTAAAAAACAACCACAAAAGGGCCACCTCGCCTATATAATTGACATCCAATGAAAACCTATACTTTTGATCTAGCACAAATTCACAAGTAACACCCTTCAACACATCTAATAACTGGGATAATAATATAAATAATCTCATCACTCTAGAATCAAACCACATGAATAACCCACTTGTGCTCAGGTTGTCTTTATCAGAAAAAGGCATCATATGCACCAAAACTTCATACAAAGATGCAGCCATTGTGCACAAATATCAATGTTCCAAAAGAATACACTCGTTTTTAATGCACTCAATGTAACTAAAACTCTTTGAACCCCTATCATGGTCTATAACAAAATCCACATGGAACTTACTCCCAGGACTAGAGTCATGTCAATAAGGTCACTAGGGTCTACCCCTAGCCCTACTAGTGTTGTATTAAAACATGTCACTATGTCTTACAACCATGGAATTTTTCAAATCATAGATGGTTACAACTCACGGGGCATCAATAATGTCCTCGTAAAATCATCACATGTTCTAAAAAATAAGAAAATCTATCCTACATGATCCTATATATTAATGAGATCATATAAGAAATCAACTTCTCACAATAAGGGTGTCCATCCTCTCTATGTATTAGGGCATTAGACCACTCCCTAAAAGATCATATCATACTATCAACATAAAAAATCACTTAAAGGTTTCAATGGTCCTATAAATATTCCACACCAACCCATCAAGTTTACCGCACTAACCATGAATGAGGATCCTACCAGTATCCTCAATTCCAAGCATCTCACGGTAAATCCAAAAACCTTCCATCAGTAGGTACTCTATAATATCACACAATATCAGGCATATAATAATTGTATCTTATGTTCCAAACATGATACATGAGATGCATCATTTTTATAAAGGTTAAGAGGCACAACCATATCACATTCCTCTTATCAACGAGACAAGATCCCATAATCTCTTAGAAAACATAAAATTCAGACCATCTCTATTGATCAAAGAAAAAATCATAGACAACTAAACATCACAAATCATGAACATCAATCTCATTATCTAGTAACTTCCACTTCCTACCAAAATAGGTTTTCTTGACATACCATCTTGGTATCCATCTCAAGCATTGATAAATTGAAATATCTTTTATCATGCCCAAAATCATAAAATGATTGGAAATTAACTCCTTTGTTTCCACATTGCAATGTCCAAGTCTAAAGGCCACTAAACCGATGCTCCAACCTAGTTTTCTACAAGATCTAAAGCATTCCACCTTGTATTCCAGAATCTTTCGACTAGTACCGAGAATCTATTTTTGAATTATGAGGATATTATACCCCATATCATAGTGTGAATCAAGAAGGAAATAACTAAATATCATGCATATCAGATAACACAAAATTAATAAATAAAATTAAACATGTGCATGAAAAAACATACAATGAAAAGAAGTAAGTCCCAAAAATCACATCCTATATACAACACCAGTCTTCCACTATAATGATATCATGTATATATAATTAAATACATAAAATAAAAATAAACATGTTCCTATAATAATCTCATGGTGAACCTCACCTGTTCACTTGAAACCATCCGAGCTATCATGCCTAACCATGAAAAATTCATATACAAGACCCAGGCCAAAACTGTACTAGAAATAAACATGTGAGAGATACTTTGGTTTCCATGTTCAATGTCCTCATAAGAATGGTGATAGTATAACTTAGTATACCACCACCAACAGTGCCTAAAGAAAATACTAGTCCTTAGAATAGTGTATGATATTATTCAAGGTGAAATAAACAACTAGTATATAATAATATAATTTTTTACATATTAAAAAATTACTAATTAACCATATTATCCTTTATATTTCATTCTAAAATCCAACCAACCAAACTAGTTTCAGTTATGTCGGGATCCAAGGCATGATCGTAAACAATGGATTAACAGTAATCATAATAGAGTGTTCAATATTTAATTGAAATATTCAACTTACCGTGTATCCTTGGTCTGGTAATGAATTAATTTCTTTCTATTAGGATCATAGAACCTCATATCAACATACTAATCCAAAACATATGTTGTTGTGTCCTAGAGAAATATTTTATCCCATCCTAATGATAAGGATCCTCATTTAATATATTTGGAGGATATAACCTCAGTCTATCACCCTAACCCTTAAAATATAATGTTAGGGAATGAAGAATCATTCTACCCCAACTTGTGGGAAAAAAGGCTTGATCTGTTACCCAAGATATCTCTTTTACCACAATGGCATGCTTCATTAACCACTTAATCACTTTTACACACTATAAGGCATGTGTCATTTAACACTTCAAGTTAATCCAAACACCACAACATACTATTTCTCAATTTTTAAATTCTAAATCATCACATCCAGACTATAATAATATTAAAGATAGTCACAAAACCCCATTTTAAACAATTAATTATTACAAATAACCTTACGAGACTACAAAACCAAAACATGTCACGACATGGAATGTCCTTAGTTTACATATCAGAAGAAACAAAACCAATAGCCCTCAATAATCATTCCAAAACCACAGTTTGAAAGACATTGGTCTGGCACATTGATAAAATATAGACCAAGTCCTACTATTATAATGAAAACCATTTCCATGGGTCATCATGACATTTTCACCAAAGAGGCCTCCACCCACTGATTTGAAACCATCATTTTGAGTCAATTGAAAATACATTTTTATAAATAACTTTTAGATCAATGCCTCATTTAACAAAATGTATCATTCTAAATCGTAGATTCCCCCTTTAACATCGAAAACTAGGTCAAATCCATTTGATCACAGTTTAAAAAAATTCAATATCCTAATAGGAATTTCAAATAACATACACCATAAAACACCACATTTTTTCCCGTTACATGTCACAACCATTTATTTCCACATTCATCCCAATATCCATTTTTATTATTTGGTCACAATATCAAATGAGTTGACTCGAGTTAACTACGTCAACGAAATACTTTATATAATCCAATGAATCATGAATTCTTGTCATGGGATATAAGAGAAAACCCATATACACATTAATACTAAATTAACAATACTACTTGTAAAACTCCTAGAACACATATCGCATTAATTAATATTTTAAAAAAATTACATGATTGATGACCTTTATGAGGTCTATCAAAGATACATACAACCTCTTTATCATCAAACCATTCACATTACAATCATCCAATCACTTTCCAAGTCAATCTGTTACACCAAAACTGTTTTTAACCACTCATTAGTGAAATGTGGCAAAATACTATCAAAATTGTGGGCCAAATCCCTAGGAGGAAATAGAAAATCATCATCCAATTAAATAAACCCATTATTCAAAAATTTATTAAATTATCCATTGTCATGAACCTTGATGAGACCTTACATCATGGAATACATAATCTATATTAGGATATCCTCCTCCCATGATAAAAAAATCCTTATTAGAAACTGATGATTCCACCATTCTCAAGTGGGATTATCAATGAAACATAATCCTGAGAACACCAAAAATAAAACAGAATAATGGAAAGGGGAATTCAATCTATGTAAGGTTGAATCATACCACAAAACTCTGACAAATTACCACCAAAGAACCTCCTTTGATATTATTAATGAAGGGGGTGAGGGAGGAGAACCCTCCTATGGTTTTTCTATTTATGTGTAAATGATAGGGGGAGGGTATAAATAAATACCAAAAAAGATAAATATTAAAAAATCATTTTAATGAAATTTTTGTCAGATACATGGTTTTGCCGTATGGATTTCCAAACTGTGTTCCAACCATACAGATTCTTTTGTACATGGATAACACCCTCACATGGTTTGGCAGCATAGTTGTTCAAACCGTGTTCTAACCTATATACCCATATTTTCCATCACCCATGATATACATGGAATGTATGCATAGTTTGAAAAACAATCTTCCAACCATGTTTTCATCACTACCTCTCATATGTAGCAAGAAGCATGTTAGTCTAACACTATGCATAGATGGTGTTCCAAACATGAGACCCTCCTCCACCATTCACGATCTCTTATTTTACCATCTATGCTTTACCCCAAATGGTGGTAACACAATTCCATTCAACTTTTATGATTTCAAAATAAACTAAAAACCCCCAAATCATCAGGGGTCACATAGTTTCCCCTAAAACGTACCCAAAATACTATGTACTATTTCCAATAAATCCAAAACTCTCGATACATATCTTGAAGCATCTAAAGTTCATAAAATTACTAGGTATACCTACCAATCCCCATTACTCATATCTATACCCCATTGTGAGAAATTATAACTCTCATAACTCCATTTTGAGACTTGATTGATGATTCTAACAACCTGATAAAGAAAATTCAATTTCTATATTAAATTTCTTATCTTCCTAGACATTGGATCTTACAACTATAATACTTTACTTGTTGTTTATTATATAGTTTTAGATCATACACCATTGACTAAATTGTAATTTTCATGGAATTGTTTCAAAAATAATTTTAGTTATGAATTATTTTCGAATATAAATATCCTTTATTTCATTACAAGTATGTGATCCAATCAAATAAAAAACATATTTCAATGAATAATTTTTTAAATTATAATTATATTATTAGATAAATGTTGGGGTTATTCACCATAAGAGAATGATGTTGACCCAACATGAAGGATAAATTATTTTATTATTAACAACATGAGAATTTGAAATTTTAATTTAGATCAAATTATATTAAATTATGTTATTGAAAAAGCATACAATTATTAAAAGAAAATGAAATATTCAATCCAATTAAAATATATTTACCAAATGTATGTAGTAATAAAATGAAATACCTCCATTTTATATGGTGAACTATGAACTGGTAGGATATAAAAATCAATTAAAAACATCATGTGATAAGACTATTAGATCATAAATAGGACAACCTAGCAAGGATAACTACAAATGATGCTTCAATGATGGTTTATATTGAAATAATATAATTGGAGTATAAAATATTTAATTTATACAAATTTATTTCATTAGGTAGGTATTAGAAGCTTTATATGTGGAAACTGTTCCATTAATGTTCCATAAGTAGTACCTTTAGATAAGAAAAACGTTGTATAAATAAATATATGGATTTTTATAATCTATACATTTTTGAAATATGATAAGTAACATAGAAGTAATGTAATTAAAAATATTTGAAACACTTGATCACTTTGAAAATAAAATGAAGTTGATGTAAATTAAAGAGAACATATTGATAAGAGGACCATGGGGAATTAAAGGGGGTATAAAACCAGATATGGATAGATAAAAATATAGTGACCTGAGGTTTTAAAAAATGATGATGTGATGGATAATATATTGTGACTTAACCAATGACAAAAAAATAAATGCATACCCACATATCTTATTACAATATGAATCAATCAAAACAGAGTACTAGAATGGGTGTCTACATCAATGAAAATGATTAGATGAAGGATTTTATTATCAATTAGTAACCCCATTCTCTTAAAAATATGGGTCATATACTTTTTTCATAAAAACCATATCAAAATGTATTATAATGTAGGTATAGGAATGTAGTGTGAATTTAATATTATGGTGTATCATATTTCATGGATTTGGATAAAAGATCAAAATGACACTCTATAACCAATTATAACATGATTATCACTGAACATAACTATATAGCATGTGGGAATATTTATATAAGGCTATCAGTTCAATTCTGTATGTGAATGAGTGGGGACATGAACACTAGACTATAATAGAGAAATTATATTGTGAGGGAATACTTTTGAAAAAAATAAAAGCTATATATATATATTAATAGTTACCTCATGATTATTAGAATCAAAATATATGTAGTTACAATTGTAAACTTTGAGATTAAAATCCAAATGTGAATGAATAAAAAACAAAATTGATAGATGTTGGTATAAGAAAATTAAATGAAATGATTGATATCTATGATCAATGAGTGTCAGGATACATCCAATATAAATTAATGGGGACCCAGCCACCAAAGTTAGAATAAATGAATAATATTAATACAGGTTTAAATATTTTTATAGTATATGATATCATGTATCACTACTTATCAAATAGTGATATGAAATAAACCATCAATTTATTTCCTATATAAATAAATTGATAGAATTAGGGAAAAGATAGTATAAGAGAGCCCTAATTTAGATTAGTGGATATAAAATTTTATAATTTTTGTGTTTATGTGAGAATGAGGCTGATTATTGGGATTTGGATAGTATAACATGAAATCTTTATGTATACTTATATAACAGGAATGAATCTATTTGTTGTTCATGAAATTGGTAATTTTTTTCATTGGTTGTTTGATCGATGATATAAGATCCATATAATATTATAATATAGATTTAATCTTGGAATAAATGAGACATATTATATATATATAATCCTTACCAATAGAGAGGAAATTATTCAAGTTCATATGTGATAGATCACTAGAAATATATTATTTACATGTTGTATGTTTTATAGGGAATGACTTTTATTTTATTACAATGGTGAATATTTAGTGTATAATATTGGATCGTAGGGTGAGGCTTTATTTTATATAGTTGTCATTTACATTATTAGGGCTATACATTATATAGTTTATTATTGAGTTTTTAGGGACTTATTTTTTCATTGTTTAATGATTGATCATCAAAACAAAATGTTATACAATTTTATATTCTTTTAGTGAAGAATTAATTTCATTTGATTTTCTATAATATAATAAGGAATCTATAGAATACAATTTTATAGTTCTATCTAAAATATTTCTTTAAAAATTATTATTTTCTTGGAAAATGTCTTTAAATTTGACCTGAATATCTCATCTATTGTGTTTCTTGATAAAAATTATATTAATCAGTTGAATAATATTCCCTTCATATAATGTGATTAATGGGTATTCTATATTAATGATTTTTGTATATGATATATGGTCTATTTGATTTAATCTATAAATCATGGGAGTTTTTTTATTAATGTTAATTAAAAGAACAAAAATTATTAAGAAATAAATGAATTGAGGTGAACCATATTATTAATAACATATGCTACAAATTTTTTCTAAACCTCTAAGTTGTATAATTCCAATAACATTTTATCATCAATATCTATCAAAATGTCGAAAAAAATTCTTGAATACCCATCCATAGCTAAATTGATAAAAATTAATGTTCATTGTATAGGAAATTGAAACTAAATTTGAAAGATATTTGTTACAAAAAATAAATGAATATTTATATTATTATAGTGGTCTATGTATAGTTGTATGATAATAAGAAAATGAAATTAATTTTTTTCCATGAATGGAAATCTTTTCATTATAACACATTTTTATGAGATATATGAAAATTTATTGACCATGTATGATATTGAATTTGCTTCCTTTTAGTAGGGTCGATGTTATTACGTTGATGCTACCAAAATTATTATAGTGTAAGAGGAGTTATCATGACATGTTTCCACCATATATGTATATGGATGTATATAAGACATATACTTTGTAAAATTGTTATAATAAATACTTATTGCTTCTTTAATATATTAGTTTGAAATAATCAAGTTATATCCCGTATATGTGATTGTTTTTTTATCACAATACTTTTAGAAATGAAAATTTCTTGATTATAGAACACAGTCTACAGTAGTTGGAAATATGTTATGATGTTTTTTGGATAAAGGGATTGTGGGGGAATTGTTATTATATTAATACAAGATGGATTGATAATTTGAGAATCCATTCATTGTGAACCAATTATGATACATAATTTTTGAAGTGATTATGACAATTTGGATAATTTTTTTAGTAATTATGAATTATTTTGAATTTGTGATGTTATTTTTATAATATTTATGTATTTTTTTGGAGTAAGAGTTAAAATATAAAATGACTATGTATTGTATTTATAATTGTCATTTATGACCTTAGAAGTGTATTTATAGACATATGATGAATAAATTTAATATTTGAACGAGTAAATTGTAGACATAAGAAGATTCATTCTGGAATTTGATGGATTCACCAAGTCATATGAAAATTAAGATGCACAAATTAAAATATAACATAGGACTATATAAGATTTATAGGGAATATTAAAATAGACAAATGTCTCATAAAATAATTAGTAAAGAGACTTAACCATAGTAAATAACAATCAATGACAGAGTTTCAAAAAATATGACAACTATAATGTGGGACATTTAATGTGTACATTGATATATTATATGATTAACTAGGAACACATGAAGGGTAATATGGTACATTGAAATGGTAATTTTATCATTGGAAGGGTTTCTCCCATTTATATATTCTATGATGGATGATACATAAACATTAAATATTTCCAAGAAAAAATTATTCTGAATACTAATTATATAAACCACCAACGTTTTGGATTCAACTTTAGAGAGAGAAATGACATTATTAAAAAAAGAAAATTATTACCCAACCGAATATTATGAAACAAATCTAATTCTACTTAATGAATATTATTCCATGCGGAAAAGTGGAATGTAAAATTGAATATTTCCATGATACTAGTCAAATATTGTGGATATATAAAATTAATTAAATGTTTTTATTTTTTGGAAAAAGATGAATATGTTATAATCTAATTTATCTAGAAAAAAATTAGAGACTTAAAAATATTGAAATGGTTATATATATAAAATATTTTTTGAGACTCAAATTGAGAAGTATATGGACACCAATAATGTTTTTTCCCGATTTATTATTCTAATAATTTTGACATGAAATATATTGGGAAGATAAATATTACTAAATCAAAAGAAATAAATCCATGAGGTAATGATAGAACTGTCAATGTTAATAGATGAAGGGTGTGAAATAATGGGAAAAAGGTTGAAATATTTAAATCATAATGTATCAATGAAGATGGATTGTGGATATTATATAGGATGCACAATTATCATAAAATTTAGTTGAGATAATGAAATTAATTTGAACTTATATATATATATATGTTATTGATTCTCATATATATTGAAATTTCAATATGGTTAAATATTTAAATGAGTTTGATTTGAAGATAATTATAACATTAAAGAGACATTTGTAATTATACTATGATGTTCAAAATACATATTCTTGTGTTTGAGGATTGATCATTGATAATGGGTGGTCTTTATATAATTAACACCCTTAACTATAAAGAGATTAAGATTCTAGTAAATATTATTATGATCCAATAATGATATATATATTTTTTTGGATAATGAAATCCCTAATGATTGGGATGATTTATCCTAATCCATTTTATATTTCTTGCTTTGACAATAGTAATAAATAAAATATAATTTTAAAAATTGATGTCTCAACTAGAGTCAAATATGATAATTAGTATGTTCTTTAATTGGAACAGATTAATTTTAAAACATTATGGTCTACAATTCCTACTAATTTCTATATTAAATATCATGTCTTGAGGATGATGGCCATCACTGGATCCATTTTTCTTAAATGGTGTATAAGATAGAGATAAAATAGATACTTTATAAATTACGAAAAAATGTGAAATGAAATAAATAATGGGTACACTAATTCACCACCCTTTATAGTGACACTATATGACCACTAGTAACTACTGTTGGTATTAGGGATAACTATGTATTAATTTGATTTGATGATTTTTTCCCTGTTTTTTATATCTTATATAAATTCCACATTTTAGGGTATTTTTGAGCTACTATTTATCGGGAATGTGATGATCCTTCTATTAAAGATAATAAAAATGTTTATACAAAAACTATAATGAATTGAAGGAATATATATGGAATTAAGTACAGAGTTATTCCAATGCATTAAATGTACTAACCACTACATGAATAAAGTCATAATTGTATGTGTTCATATATCAAATACATTGAAAGTGATTAAAATAACATGATATCTTGGTCTATATTTTTATATAATTAATAAAATTTTGGATAGTATATGTTATACTCAATAATGAACTATTATGTGTTTTGAAATATTAGAAGAATAAATTTAATGAAATTTTTAAATTATAAATAATCTCTCTATAAATAAATTAATCCTTTTTAAATGCATATGAAATAGTATTTAAAACACATTATTATTAAAATTGGATTTTTTTCAACAAATATAATTATTATTAGATTATTTTATATTTATGTTAATTATTATATATTTATTTAATTATTAAATAAATTTATTCTAATAATATTATTTTTTATCCTAGAGAACATTTTTATAATTTTAGAACTGTCATGACATTTTTTTATAATTAGAAAAAAAATTACCTTTTTAAAATATAAAATTTATAGAAAATAATAAAAAAGAACTTTGTCAAATTCCATGAAATATTATTTATTTTATAAATAACTAATCTCATTCCATCATGAGAATTTCATTGGTAATTCAAGATGCATATATAATTTTAGCTTTATAACATAATTTTTCTAAAAGGTTTTTCATTAGTTGTGTTTAATCTAAAGTTTAAATTTCTCATGTAGATAAATATTATTAAAATAATATTTTAAATTTTTATATTTTCATTTTTAAATTATATATCATGTTCACACATATTATCAGTCAATTGATTTTTTACCAAGATTAAGCTTTTATTACCAAGGTAAAAGTACATTTGGGATAATGATAAAAAGGTAAAAGGAAAAGGCCATAAATATCATAAAATTTCTAAAAAAGTAGTTTTGTAGAGTATAATATTTCCCATACATATATCCAATTCATATTATAATTTTTTAAACCATTTACCCTAGAATTGTTACATTTCATAATTGAAAAGTAGTGTATACTCCAAAAATCACCCATCCCTTCACTTATAAAAGGGGAACACTTCTACCTCATCTTCTCACACATATTTAATAACATTTATTTTATATATACTACCATAATTATCCTCATAAAATAATAACTCATGTTTATAATATTACTCCCTCACATAGATATCTTTAGTCCCACATTCTAATGAAATTTCAAAGAAAAGTCTTATGTTCTCACTACGATTGTTTCAACATTTTTTTATGCTTTTAATCTTAATCAATATAATCCAAAAAATTTGTAACCACCATGAAATAATAAGAATTGTATTATTAATATAATGAAATGATATTATATTAATTAATAAAAAATAATAAATTATTTATCTTCTAGTATAAAAAATAATACAACAACAATCTTTGCATGTGAAAATTATCATTTCCAAGAAGCTATGTGATTAGTTTTTCATCCCCACCTATCATTTCTATAAAAACTTATGTATTTGATGAATGGATATCTTTATATTATACATATTATTATTCATAATAGATAATTATCATATACCTTCATTATATAAAATTTATTTTGATAATTAATTTTTAATCATGCGTTTGTACAAACTACATTTTCAACAAACAATGTATTAATTTTCTATTTTCACCCATTATGGATGGTTTAAAAATATTTTATTAATTTAAATTATATTTATGAAACATTTTATAAATTTTAAATAATATATTCACATTATATAAAATAATTTCCTTACATAATAAATAATAATATCACTCCCCCATTTGGGTATGTTGTACCACCATTGAGAAAGTTGTTATAATATTTATTTCTTAAATGATAAAAGAATATTATATAGTGATAATATCAAGTAATAATAAAATATTTATGATTTAATTATTATTATATGATATTTTTATTGAAATATTATATATTTATTAATATATCACCTTTTCATCATGTAACACACTGAAACTGGTTCTTCATAATTTACATTTGATGCAATGGTAACATTATCAATATATATAAGAAATTAGGGTATGATGAATCATAAAAAACCCATTCTTATAATATCTTTTATTATTATGAAGGATTATATTTTAAAAAATAACTATGAATTGACCCCATAAATGCAGTAATTTTATGATACAAATATTAAAAATTTATATAAAATATTTGTTACTAATATAATATAATTGTGTATCACATAAGAAATAGACATTTATAAAATATGAATATAAAAGTATATATATATGATACATGTTATAAATTTTTCATTTAATATATTTAAGTTTATTATACATGAGAATATAGTGTGTTCTTGTTAGAGGGAGTGCAGAGTAAGGTTGTGTCATCTCAACTTCCTTTCCTTTATAATTACTAAATTAATGCACACAACCTCATTAAAAGTTTTATATAATACATATTTGATATATAATATCATGAATTACCTTTTATCCCTTTCTTAAATTCCAATATCATGCCCACCTTTACCTGGGGTTTTATTAAATCATTTTTAAGCCTCAAATAACATTCAAAACATAAATATTATTTCTATGTGATAATTAATTCATATTAACCTTCCTAAATCTATAATTTTTTTTTCTAATCATGATTTATATTAAACATTCACATCCATTCTCATATAAATAAAACATTTATTTCAAATATTCATATGTAATGAATTTTTACCTTACATAAGTATAAAATTAATAAGCATATGTCACATTCCCTTTATCAAAGATTTTTATTTTATATCTATATCTTCCATTCCTGGAAATCGTCTACATTATATTTAGAAATATTATTATGTGTTATCTCATTTGTTCTTCATATTTCTCTCCTCATATTTTAAAATTTAGTTTTCCATAACCCATTAATTACAGTTGGATATAAATAAAGGTAATTTGATATATTCAAATGGTATTTAATAATTTCAAAATAAATTTGTTTATCTTATACAAATTTTAACGATAAAGGGTTCCATAGTGACTAGTTTCCATGGAAGTGGGTACCTCTTCCACATAATCTGTTTGGGAATATAAGTGGATTTTCATGGTGTTTTAGTGTTCTCTTTTTTGTAAATTCTTCATATATTCTTTGTGTGGATGGTCTTGCTTCTATTTTTGACAAAACCATATGAGGGGGAAGTCATCACTAAGGGTTTCTATGTCATTTCTAGGGAAATATACATTAGTTACCATATAACCAATCCACACTATTCAATATCATTTTTGATATCTAACATTTTTTGAATTGTTCAAGACTGAGGTTGAAAAGTATTTCATCTTATTAATAATGATTCCTCATCATTCATAATGGTTTTCAAAACTAAATCACATTGTTAAAGATGATTCTTGAGAAATCATTCCTAAAAAGGTGACATAGTACTACATTATGAAGGATTTTACCATAATAACAGTGGTACTCGGGTGTTTGTACATAGTAGTGTATTGATTTTCATTGAGCATCTGATTTTTTTCATTTCTAGTTTGAATTTTATTTTATCTAATTTTATCTCACAATTTATTATTCTATTGAAACAAAAAATAATATGAGATATTTTTAATTTGAGATAGATATGAATAAACCGAATTTAAAACCTAACATATTTAGATAATACATTGTTTTTATAGAGTGTTAACTCATCAGATTTTGATATTATTTCTCATAATTGGATCATCTTTTTTATTTCAATGTGGATTTTGGAATTGTTATATTTTGATTTCCCCTTTAGTTTATTTTTGGATGCTTCATTGGATTGTAGATTTAATTTTTTGGGATAGATTGGGGTGACGAGTGGTCCTTTTTCATCATCCCAGTTGAGGTTGGAATTTTGATGATGGAAAAAAATTTCCGAGTCCTGATTCAAATATGAACAATGAATTAATGCTTTTTATTGGGATTATGGTTTTATTATAAAATGTATCTTGATGAGGATAAAGACCATTGATGTTTTATATTGGGGTTTTGGGGGATATTTTTCCATGGTTTTATTATTTTTTCCATTTTATAATTAGTGTGGTTCATTGGCTAATATTGGGTTCGGATGGTTCATTTATTTTAAACAATTTGGGTGGATATGCTGTAATTCTATTTTTATATGCTTCTTGGTGAGGGTTTTCCATGTTGTAGCACTATTCATTGGTGACGTAGTTACCATAGGCTATAATATTTCTTTTGGAGGGCCCTTATTCTCACCGTTTCATATAAAGAAGTCATATTCCTCATTCCCCATCATTGGTCAACATGATATTCAGTTGGATTACACTATATATGGTGGGAGGATCAAGGTATTTATCTCATAACTTGTGTGTGTAAATGATGTATGTTCATATTTTTAGCTATTTTTTTGTTCATGGTAGGTTTTTGTTTTTATTATACTTCGATAAACATTTCTCATTTTGGGAAGAATGAACATCTGGTCGAAGATGACATAATAATCACAATACATGGTGTGTGATGATCTACCTTTTTTAAATAATTCACTATAGAATGAGTGTGACGGGAGGTTGTTTAGTTTTTTTCTATTTTAATATATTTTCTATGGATGGTATCTACAGATATTTAGATAAATAGGATGAAAATTATTTTATTTCACGAAAATATTTTATCATTGAGTTCATATTCTATTTAAAAAATAATTATTTTATTTTAATAAAATATCAGTGATTATTACTTTTAAAGTAGGTTTTAAAAATTATATACACATTAACATTTGAAAATTGACTTTTCAAAGTGACCATAAATTATTATTTCATGCCATATATTGAATAATTTTTATAACATATTCTCTTTTTTTGTTTCCCTCAGTCAATGTGAAGTCCTAATAGTAAAGAATTTATTCTATGTCTTTGAGTTAATTTTTATACGATATTAAATCTTGATTATTTTTTGACAGAATATGAAATATTTTTAATTTTTCAAAAGTGAATGGTAAAATATTAAAGGAAATTATTATATTTAAATTTTTTTGCTTTTAAATGAATGCAAGCCTAAGAAATAATATTCTAGTCTATATAATATAACATTTTTTATATAATTTTTTACAAAAAATAAACCAGAAAAAAATTATAGTATTATTCCTTTATAATGTTTTATCACTACGGGAAAAATGGATATTTGCGACGGGGATAAATCCCGTCGCAAATAGTCCCGTTAAAAACTTATTTGCGACGGGGAAAGCTAACCTGTTGCAAAAGGACTGGCGCTCTTTGTGCGCCAAATCGCGGGAAAGTTATTTACGACGGGCGGTTACTGCCCGTCACAAATAACTGTCGGCGGTAAAATCTATTTGCAACGGGAATATACCCCCGTCGCAAATAGTATGTCGGCAGGTTATTATTTGCGACGGGTCCCATCGGAAATAACCATTTAACCGTGGACTGTAATAAATGCGGGCTATGTTATTTGCGACGGGACCCGTCGCAAATATACCCGTCGCAAATAAGCTAACCTATAAATACCCCCCCCCCCCCATCCGTTTTTTTCATTCATTCTCAAACTCTATCTTCTACTTCTCTCAAAACACTATTTTTAGAGTTCAGTGTTTCTTAAGTTTAATTTTTTTTTCCAGAGTTGATATTGATGTTTTCAACAACGATCAGAGATCAACCTCAGATCAATTTTAAAGGTATTTAGGTTCATTTTAATTTAATATTTATTTTAAATTTTTTATTAGTTTCAATTATTCTTAATTAGTTGTAATTTAATTATGTTTACATTGTTTTGTTATTTAATAAATTTAAATTATTTGTATTCATTGTTTATAGTTAATGGTAATTAGGAATAATTAGTAATAATTAAGAATAAATACTAATAATTAGTAATAAATACCAATAATTAGGAATAATTAGTAATAATTACCAATAATTACCAATAATTAGTAATAATTAGTAATAATTACTAATAATTAGTAATAATTACCAATAATTAGTAATAATTTCCAATAATTTCCAATAATTAGTAATAATTTCCAATAATTAGTAACAATTACCAATATTTAGTACTAATTAGTAATAATTATTAATAATTACAAATAATTAGGAATAATTAGTAATAATTACCAATAATTACCAATAATTAGCAATAATTAATAATAATTACCAATAATTTGCAATAATTACTAATAATTACAAATAATTAGCAATAATTGGTAATAATTATCAATAATTAGTAATAATTACCAATAATTATCCATAATTAGTAATAATTACCAATAATTATCCATAATTAGTAATAATTACGAATAATTATCCATAAGTAGTAATAATTACCAATAATTACCAAGAATTACCAGTAATTAGTAATAATTTACTAATTACCAATAATTATCCATAATTAGTAATAATTACCGATAATTACCAATAATTACTAATAATTTACTAATTACCAATAATTATCCATAATTAGTAATAATTACCCATAATTAGTAAAAATTACCAATAATTAGTAATAATTAGAAATAATTAACAATAATTACCATTAATGAGTAATAATTGCCAATAATTATCCATAATTCGTAATAATTACCAATAATTACCAATAATTACTAATAATTGGTAATAATTAGTAATAATTACCAATAATTAGTAATAATTAGAAATAATTACCAATAATTACCACTAATTAGTAATAATTGATAATAATTACCAATAGTTAGTAATAATTACCAATAATTAGTAATAATTAGTAATAATTAGTAATAATTAGCAATAATTAGCAATAATTAGCAATAATTACCAATACTTAGTAATAATTAGTAATAATTAGTAATAATTAGTAATAATTAGTAATAATTAGTAATAATTAGTAATAATTAGTAATAATTAGTAATAATTAGTAATAATTAGTAATAATTTGTAATAATTAGTAATAATTAATAATAATTACCAATAATTAGTAATAATTAACAATAATTAGTAATAATTACCAATAATTAGTAATAATTACCAATAATTAGTAATAATTCCCCATAATTAGTAATAAGTACTGATAATTAGTAATAATTACCAATAATTAGTAATAATTACCAATAAATAGTAATAATTAGTAATAATTAGTTATAATTAGTAATAATTAGTAATAATTAGTAATAATTAGTAATAATTAGAAATAATTAGTAATAATTACAAATAATTAGTAATAATTACCAATAATTAGTAATAATTACCAATAATTAGTAATAATTACGAATAATTAGTAATAATTACCAACAATTTGTAATAATTAGTAATAATTACCAATATTTAGTAATAATTACCAATAATTAGTAATAATTACCAATAATTAGTAATAATTAACAATAATTAGCAATAATTTCCAATAATTAGTAATAATTACCAGTAATTAGTAATAATTAGTAATAATTAGTAATAATTAGTAATAATTAGTAATAATTACCAATAATTAGTAATAATTACCAATAATTCGTAATAATTACCAATAATTCGTAATAATTACCAATAATTAGTAATAATTATCAATAATTAGTAATAATTAGTAATAATTACCAATAATTAGTAATAATTACCAATAATTAGTAATAATTACCAATAATTAGTAATAATTACCAATAATTAGTAATAATTACCAATAATTAGTAATAATTACCAATAATTAGTAATAATTACCAATAATTAGTAATAATTACCAATAATTAGTAATAATTACTAATAATTAGTTATAATGAGTAATAATTAGTAATAATTACCAAAAATTAGTAATAATTACCAACAATTGGTAATAATTACCAATAATTAGAAATAATTACCAACAATTAGTAATAATTACCAACAATTAGTAATAATTAGTAATAATTACCAATAATTAGTAATAATTACCAATAATTAGTAATAATTACCAATAATTAGTAATAATTACCAATAATTAGTAATAATTACCAATAATTAGTAATAATTACCAATAATTAGTAATAATTACCAATAATTAGTAATAATTACTAATAATTAGTTATAATGAGTAATAATTAGTAATAATTACCAAAAATTAGTAATAATTACCAACAATTGGTAATAATTACCAATAATTAGAAATAATTACCAACAATTAGTAATAATTACCAACAATTAGTAATAATTAGTAATAATTAGCAATAATTAGTAATAATTACCAATAATTAGTAATAATTACCAATAATTAGTAATAATTACCAATAATTAGTAATAATTACCAATAATTAGTAATAAATACTAATAATTAGTAATAATTACCCATAATTAGAAATAATTAGTAATAATTAGTAATAATTACCAATAATTAGTAATAATTACCAATAATTAGTAATAATTACAAATAATTAGTAATAATTAGTAATAATTACTAATAATTAGTAATAATTATGAATAATTACCAATAATTAGTAATAATTACCAATAATTAGTAATAATTACCAATAATTAGTAATAATTACTAATAATTAGTAATAATTACCAATAATTAGTAATAATTAGTAATAATTACCAATAATTACCAATAATTAGTAATAATTACCAATAATTACCAATAATTAGGAATAATAACCAATAATTTGGAATAATTACCAATAATTAGGAATAATAACATTATTACATTTTTTTATATTTTATTATTAATATTAAAATAATATAATTTTCTATATTATATACAATTCGCTTTTCATCTGTGTGTTTTCTGTCTCCACATGTAATATTTTCATTCTTTTTCAAAATTATCAACCTACTCGCCAATGGAGAGGTGAAAGTTAATGCAAATATTACATGTGGAGAAAGAATGTTAAACACACAGATGGAAGGAGAATTGTATATAATATAGAAAATAATATTATTTTAATATTAATAATAAAATATACTAATAATGTAATAATGTTATTATTATATAAATAATATTTATGAAAGAATTATATTCGTACTATTAAAATAATAAAAAATCAATATAATATTAAAATTATCAATATTTGTAACAGGTTTTGCTTTATTCTCAACATATTCAATCCTTGCATGAGTTTTTTTTCTAAAAAATTATTCAAAACCAGTAATGCTTTTATATTTTATAGAAAAATATGGAACAACAAGGTCGTCAACAATCATTATTAGATGACCGCATATGGAGAAATCAACGTAGAAATCCAAACGGTTCTGGATTAAATCTAGTATATATAGAGGGTGTGGAGACTTTTTAATCATTTGAAGAATCAAATCTAGAATTTATTTTAGAAGGAAAAAATAAAATTCCCTTGTAGAAAATGTTCATTGAGAACGTTTGACACGTTTCACAAAGTGGGGGGACATCTCTTGCGTTTTGGTTTTCAACAAGATTATGTTTTTTGGTATCAACACGGTGAATGCAGTTCCAGAGTAGGTGATACCAAATTGATTCTGGATCCATCCCGGTTTCAAGATTTAGTACTTGATGTTGTAGGTTCATCTGTTCAACATACAGAAACTCCGGCTGATATAGATTCAAATAGTGAGTTGGCACCGTCTGAATTTTATGAGTTGTTGAGGTCTGCTGAGGATGCATTATATCCTGGCTACAAGATGAGAAAATTACAAGCAGTAGAAAAATTTATGGCTATCAAATCAGATAACGGAATGTCAAACACCTGTTTTGACCAGATATTTTCTTTCATTAAAACACTTTTACCCGAAGGAAATGTTTTTCCTACAAATTACTATGAGAGTAAGAGGGTGGATCGAAATGTGGGACTTACTTGTTAGAAGATTCATGCATGTTCAAATGACTGCATTTTATATTCTGGGGAAAATGAGCCATTAGATAGTTGTCCCACTTGTGGGCAACTGAGATATAAATAAGGGAAACATGGGAGGTCTGGTTTGATTCCTGTAAAACAGTTAAGATATTTTCTGATTACATCCAGACTTCAGCGTTTATTCATGTCTATGAATACAACAAAAATGATGTCATGGCATAAAGCGAATATTTCAACCGATAAAATCTTGAATCATCCAGCCGATGGTGATTCATGGAAACATTTTGATAGAGTGCATCCATCCTTTGATTTAGAAGCCAGGAATGTTCTACTAGGCCTTTCCACTGATGGTTTCTATCCGTTCGGATCTTATGGTAGTCAATATTCATGTTGGCCTGTTTTTTTAACTTCGTACAATTTACCTCCATGGATGTTGATGAAGGAGCCATATATCTTTTTTACTTTACTAATTCCAGGACATCCAAAGAAAAATATTGATGTTTATTTGAAACCATTGATTGATGAATTAAGTTTATTGTGGATTACTGGTGTCAGTACATATGATGTTGCTACGAAATAGAATTTCATACTGAGAGCAGCATTGATGTGGACAATTAGTGACTTACCGGCTTATGGGATGTTATCTGGCTACAGTACACATGGTCAGAAATCATGTCCTTACTGTATGGGAGAGAACAAAGAATTTATGCTCATTCATGGAAAGAAACCTTGTTATTTTGACTGTCATCGCAGATTTCTTCCAGCTGATCATCCTTTTCCCAGAAACAGATCTCATTTCAGAAAAGGAACAATTGAAAGGGATGGAACTCTAAAAATGTTATCAGGTTCGGACTTAAAATCAGTTGTATTTTCATTACCTCCCATCACTTTTGGTCCCACAATAAACAAATAGAAAATTTCTGGTTTTGGGAAAGAACACAATTGGATTAAACGTAGCATATTTTGGGATTTTCCATATTGGTCTGATTTTTTGGTCCGCCACATGTTGGATGTCATGCATATTGAGAAGAACTATTTTGATAATTTGTTTTATATAGTTTTCGATACGCCAGGAAAGAGCAAAGACAATGTAAATGCATGTTTAGATCTTGCCGAAATTTGTAGGCGTCCAGAACTGGAACTGTTTGAGAATGTCAGAACAGAAAGGTTACTGAAACCAAAAGCAGCTTATACACTGTCTAAAGAAAACCATTTATTATTTTGTCATTGGATTACAGATTTGAGACTTCCAGATGGCTGTGCTTCCAATTTGGGTAGATGTGTAAAGAATGGTCATATTACTGGATTAAAAAGTCATGATTGTCATGTTATAATGGAATGAATTCTACCCATTGGATTAAAAGGTCTGTTGAATTCTGTGATTTGGGATTCCATAAAAGACATGTCTCAGTTTTTTTGGGAAATTTGTGCAGCTACAGCAGATTATGATGCTCTATACAAACTTGAAGAAGATGTTGTTGTAATTATATGTAAACTGGAAAAAATATTTCCGCCATCTTTTTTAGACTCAATGGAACATTTGATGTTACATTTTCCATATGAAGCAGAATGTGGAGGTCCAGAACAGTTTCGATGGATGTACCCATTTGAAAGATGCATGCAAAAATTGAAAAGAAAAGTACATAAAAAAGCATCTATTGAAGGATGTATTGTAGAAGCTTATTTGCAAGAGGAAATATCTTTTTCCTGCTCGCAATATTTTGAATCCGAGAATCCTTCAAAACACAACCGAATGGGATGGAACGAGAGGAATATTGATGAAATCGAAAATCAATTATCTGTTTTCAACCAGCCAGAGCTTGGTTTTGGTGGGGTTTATGAATGCTAGCTTTCGGATGATGAACATCACAGAACTCATACGTATGTTCTTCTCAACTGTGAAGAGATGAAATCAGTTTTACTATAATTGTTTATATCACTTATTCTATCATTTATGTTATAGTAAATATCTTTGTTTTTTATAGGTTGTATGATAATCATATCAAGAAACAAATTCCACAAATTACAACAGCTGCTCTCGAAGAACGCCAACAGAAAAATTTCTCTCAGTGGTTTCAAAAACTGGTAACATAAATTCTTTATCTTTTAGAAACTCATTCAATGTATAGTTTACTATATTGATAATTATTTCACAAATTTTCAGGTGTCTCGACATGCTGATAAAATTGACAAACGGCTGTGTATATTGAGTAACCCACCTTCCAAACATGTCCAATCTTATAATGCATATGTGGTGAATGGATTTCGATTTCACACACATGAATCTGGGGTATGAAAAAAACAATGAACAGTTGAGTTAGCTTGAGAGGATCTCATCATCGAGAAAATGAAGTTGAATTTTACGGAATACTTGATGAAATCATTGAACTCTGTTATCTTGGACAACATTACATAACCATGTTCAAATTTCGGTGGTTGGATACAGAGAGAGGCATGCGTGTTCATCCGACTCATGGAATCGTCGATATTAAATATAAAAGTGTTCTCGTAGTAAATGAACCATTCTTATTGGCTCAACAGGCACATCAAGTTTATTATGCAAAGTATTGTGCTACATCAAGAGACTTGAATTATTGGTGGAGTGTAATAAAAATCAAAATTCGAGACAATCAGTTTAGTCAAAGTGAATGTGCTTTCACTGATGTGAAAATAATTGAAGTTTTTCAAGAGAGTACTCAAAATCAATCTTTTTTACAAAGAGACAAGTGTATCGATGACGACACCCCACATTTAAGAGTCGGTGATGACGATGATGTTAATGATGTCACATATGAATTTGAAATGGTAAGAGATGAAGAAACTAGAACTCGAATGGATATCGATGATGTTGAGGAGGAATATAAAGATGAAATTGACATATATAAAGATGATGATGAAGATGAACACTGATAGAATTCTGTGGTAGTTATATATAATCATAATATATATATATATGTATGTATATATAATAGTAATTATCAATTATTTGCTAAAAATATTAACATATTCTATTTCAGATGGACGACGATACATTTTGTGAGTTGGTGGATGCTGGCCTGCCTTTCGATGCGGATGAGTTGCTGGCAGAAGACCCTCAGCCTGCAGGCGCTCCAGGGAGTATGTGGAGGGGGCGCGGTCTTGCACGATTGATGATTCCTGACCCCGTCCCTGAGCGACGTCCACGTCTTAGGTTTTATCCACACACACGGAGGTTTGATAAGCTGTGTGATAACCTGTGGATTTGAATAAGATTTCATTAATCTATTCACATAATAAATGTTTATTATTTTTACAGTTTTCCGCATATAGCAGTCAGACAGGGTAGCGCTATTTTGTGCAACTATTTCTCTCAGCCGTGGACCACATGGGAGCAGATTCCCATTGATGTGCAGCAGGCCATGTTCGGCCATTTGTTGGTACGTACGTAAATAAATAATTTTTATTTTGAAAATTATTTCATTTCTAACATGATATTTTGATTTATTTGTAGGGTTTATGGTATCCGATCGAGGATACCATGCGTGACGCCATCCATGAGGCATGGGAGGTGGCAATGCGTGATCACTTTCGTCAGTTTTTGCACAATTTAAGAAAAGATGCCACGAAGAAAGAAGGAGTGTCAAATTTTGACGAGTCATGTAGAGCACACCGACCAGAGTACATTTAATCCCATGCATGGGATGGATTATGTGCGCACTGGTTGAGTGGTGCCTTTCAGAGGAGATCATCGGTGGGGACACAGAATTGGGGGAGACAGGAGGTGACTCATCGAGCTGGGAGTCGTTATTTCAGTACTCATAGACATCATCTGGTACGTACATTATTTATAAATATTTTATATAACTATAAATATTAACAGTTTATTTTTTATTCTTATAGGCTGTCGAGCACCCTGATATTACGGAGTACGACGTATATCAGAGGATGTATAGTGATCCTGGTACTGGGGAGCTCAGAGGTGATCGTCAGCATCACATCGTGGTCAGTATTATTTGTTTTCAAGTTTAAAAATTAACTGCATATAATATATTCACAATTTTAATTTTAAATTGCTACTACAGGAGTCATATGAGGCCGCAACGTCACAGACCCGGCCTGAGAGTCAGGCTGAGTCATCAGATCAGACCACTGGCCATCAGTTTGATGAGGCGGCATGGATGTAGGCCACCCAGTATACCTTCGAGAAGGGCCGGGTAGTTGGTATCAGCTCTCGACGGACTCCCAGTGATTATTATGGCAGTGTTGCGATGTCGGTGTCCAGCTCAAGAGGAGCTAGTGCATCTTCTTCTGCTACATATTATGAGGATCAGTTGCGATCTCAGACTTCACTGATAGAGTGTCTCTGACAGGAGTAGGAGCAGATGCGTCAGTAGTAGCAGCAACATGGGGAGAAGCGTCAACGCCAGCAGCAGCTGTACGAGGAGTAGATGAGTCGGTGGCAGCAGCAGCAGCAGAAGCAGATGGAGTACATGCGCCGACTCAATCATGCTTTAGGGATGGAGTTTCCTCCACTAGCATCTGCAGATCACCCCCTCCCCCCTCATTCAGATTAGAGTTTTTTTTATGTTATTAAGTCTCTTGAATCAAAATATGATTTTTTTTCTATTCGTAGTTTCTGTCTCATTATAAAATATTGAAAATATTATATTTTGAAATAATAATATTAATATGAATAATAATATTATTTATATTTTATAATATTAAATTATATATATATATATTAAAATTTTATAATATTATAATTTAATTATATTGTTTTATAATATTTGAATTATTTTAATATTTGAATGTAAAATAATTCTATTAATTTTATATTAATTAAAATAACTTATTAATACTTTTTTATTTATGAATTATAATTCTATTATTATTATATTAATTAAATCATTTATTAATATTCTATTATTTTTTATTTATGAATTATAATTCTATTATTATTATATTAATTAAAATAATTTATTAATAATTTATTATTTTTATTTGTGAATTAGAATTCTATTATTATATTAATTAAATTCATTTATTAATATTTTATTATTTTTTATTTTTGAATTATAATTGGATTATTATTATATTAATTAAAATAATTTTTTAATAATTTTTTTTTATTTTTTTATTAGTATTTGCGACGGGATACTATTCCCGTCGCAAATAGTTTTATTATTATATTCATTAAAATAATTTATTAATTGTTTTTTTAAAAAAAATATTATTTGCGAAGGGGCCCGTCGCAAATAGTATCTTAAAAGTTTTTAAAAATATACGGAGTAATATTTGCGACGGGAAAAATTCCTGTCGCAAATAAAGTCTTTAGCGACGGGCCCGTCGCAAATAAATGTTGTTGCGATGCCGTTTTCCGCGAAGGGTCATTTGCGATGGGCCCCCGTTGCAAAAGGCCATTTGCGATGGGATCCCGTCGCGAATGACCCGTCCAAATACCTGTTTTTCTAGTAGTGTATAATTCTTAGGGTACTCTATTTTTTTGAAAATTATTTATATATTTTTCATTCCTTTTAAGAAAATGTTCTTTCATTAAAAATTTAAATTGGATTTGCCCAAAACATCAAAAACATTAATTATGATATGTCAATATCCAATGATGTTCCTTTTTAAAAAAAGTAATTTATTATTCTATAGTCCATTTCCATCTATGGATTTATTATGGACCGCTCTAGGATTTGTTTTAACAAAAGAAAACTAATTTTCATGTATTATTTAAGTGATTTTTAAAATATGAACGTTTTCATGTTTTCCTGGAACAAAATATTATTGAAAGTTATTAAAAATGGGTGAGGTCCTATAACTCACTATAGTAGGTTTCATATGTTTTAAATTATGATCAGATGATGATGGGTCATGTGTTATAATAATCTTTAGAATAAGGGATCATAGGATGTGATACATGAGTCAATAATGGATTGTGATTTAGAATACATGATTCAAAAATGGACCAATAATTATGGTACAAGAGTCATTAATAGTCCATGAGTTATGATGATCTGGTCAGAATGATTTATAGGTAGTAGTGCATGAACCTCCAGGTAATGGGTAATTGGATTTTCAAAAAAAAACTATATAAGGATTTCTAGAATATGTGTTTCCTCTATATTTAATATATATGGTTTCCCATATTTTTATTACATATGTATAATATTATAAAACTGGGATCAGTTTTATGTTCAAATGTTTTCACACAGTTAAGACATTTAATTTTTTTATATTTTGAAATTTCATTTTGTGATATCATTGATTTTGGAAAACTCTGATTCCTCTATGTTCTTCTCAATATGATAGTTTCCCCTTCTCATTTTTTATAATATTTTTATGACCTAATCTTTTGTTCATGTAGAATGATTTTCCAATACAATGAATCTGAACTCAGACCCTTCTTATGTTTCCCTTCCCATCATGGTAAATATGAGAATATTTTATTAAAAATGTTGAAGGGTGTCTATTTTTGTGTGATTATTGACAAAATTTCAAATGTTTTAAAGAATAATTTTCCTATTAAAGAGGTACAAAATGATAAAAAATTATTTTATACCTTGGATTGTGTGATTATTTATGATATATATTGATTAAAATATATAATTTATATAAAATAAGTATGTGTTTCACTTCAGATAATATCTATGGTATTTGAGAAAAAAATTTCATTTATGACTACATATATATATTTTGGGAATATAATTAGATAATATTTGTGGAAATACGATGGATATGTCAAATAGAAATTTTTTATCATCGGTTAAAATGCCTAATGTTTTTTATAAGGGATTGTATATTAATAGATAAAATAAAATCTATATATTTATTCATTAATATTTATGTGATTTCGGAACATATTCACCTAGTGGAAATCACCTCGGAAATGGAGGCTTGATTTTTGACTCCATTATCTCATCGATGCATGATCAATGGGTCACAAATTGCTCCCATACCTAGGAAGTCGTGGTGGATAAATTATGAATAATCAAAATTATATTATATTACATTATGAAAAATTAATTACATCATAGAATTATGTTATAGAATAAAAGAGAACCAATCCTAATTGTTCCTTTGATAAACCAAGAGTGATTTATATTGAACTGAAATCTAATATTATTGTTTCAAAGAATAAATCATTTAGAGCTTGAGTTTCACTTGATTCCCCATTGGATTTAATATTAATAAAAAATATTTTTTTATTTTTTATTTTTCAATAGAAAATATAGAAGGAACTATGTTAATAGTGGAAATTATGGAAAATATAATAATTTCCCAAAAAACTATGTGGTATTAGCATTTATGTTGAAACTATTATATCCATACTCACCTATATATCTCAAATTATGTTTAATAAACATTTCATTACTGGAATATTTAACACAATTATGAAGTGAATAATTTGTTTTAATAGATTTTAATTTCAAATGTTTGATAATGAATAGATAATATATGTTCCACCATTTCAAAAGTGTCACAACCCATCAATCGTGGCCCGTGTTGCGACTACCACAAGCTCTCCTTCCATAGGCCAGGGGATGGAGACTAGCACCAAAGGTGTAAATCCATAAATTTGGAAGGAAATTCCTTTATAATAGTAAACAAACACAATAGAGCACACATCTGGATGCAAAAACACTAAGCAGAATTTTATAACAAGAGAGTACTAAAAAGTAACGGGGCCGGAAATACAAGCCCAACATTAAACTAAAAGAACAACTGAAAAGGGAAAAAACAACTGAAAGATGAAAAGTTTCTCCTGGATTGTCCCCCACAAATCTTACCTGAAGGGTAGGTATAGATATCCTCCTAGGCACCCCTGTCTACCAGTCTCCTCTGGGTACCGACTCGTCATGAGGTCCACCTTCGGGCACCGTACAGTCCTAGTACACTCAGCCTCGGTCAGTGTTTTCCAACTTCTGCATCCAACACAACGAGGTGTGAGCATAGCTTGTGCAGGGGTGAGTATAATGACTCTCAGTGGGGACCCCGAGACCCTCATGGTATCACAAAATCCAACAAGGATAAACCACAAGGTATGAAATCAACAGAAAACCCTACTTAGGTATATGCCCATACATATACCTATGTTATCAAGTAATCCATATCAATCATGAGGAAAAAATAACTTACTCACTCAACTCAAACAGGTATACAACTTATGTAGAGAGATTGAGATGATCATATGTAGTCACTGAATCATATATTCTATCAAACCTACACAGGATCCAAGAACATAAATTTGAAATGTCGAACCCACACAAGATTTAGGAATAGTAAATAGAGTTGTCAAACGAACAAAGGATCCAGGAACAGTCAACGAATCAATAGAATCCACAGAGAATCTTGGAACAGTATTCAGTGTTGTCGAACACACACAGGATCCAGGAACAGTCGTCAGTGCTGTCGAACCCACACCGAATCCAGGAACAGTAGTCAGTACACAGTCTGCCTCAGGGTTCCGCAGAAAGCATGCTTGATTCTAGGACGGTCTAATCCTCAAGCCAAGTGTTGATACATCAACTTCCACGAATCCCCAAATTGATGTATCCAAAATATCGTTCTTTCCAAAAGAAACCCAACGCGATAGATGGTGCGTTAATCAGACACTCGGTCTGAGAGTTATTGGAATTTACGTTCTGAGGGACCAGTTGGAATTTCGTTCGAATCCAACCTATATTTACTTCAATTATGTCCAAACCTCAGTTGGGGTATACCAAAAGAACTGTATTCCTCTATGGTTTCCATCACCGCATACTGTTCGTCAATCGGACGCCCGTAGCTCATGTTACGGGAAAAAGAGTGGAAAAAGGCCAAACAGGTCCTGGTTCATTCCGGCCCAGCCGGTCCGACCTGGCCTGAACCGAGTCTCGACTGTGGGGCGACCCAGCCCGTGGGTCCGATCTTGGCCGCGGGGGCAGCCCAGCCTGCACTGGGTCCGGCCCACACCGGGTCCACCCCACACGGCTGGTGACCCACGCGGTCCGCCCTAACCGCATCCAGGGGGAGGTCATGCCCCTTGGATCCCAAAAGGCTTATCCATTCTTGTGAGATCAAAATCGGCACCACGTGGGGCTGGTCCACATCACACAGTAACAAGCGATGGGTCCCGCTCCTCCCTGTTGGCCGACTAGCCCGACGCCTCCCGCGCGGCGTGGTTGTGCCTCGCCCCCTCCGACTACCTGATGGCTCAGGCCTCTGGTCCTCCTTGCGGACAGCCTTTTACATGCTTCCTCTGCACCACCGCGGCCAGGGGTTATGCCCCATTTTCCCCACCGCTCAGCGTGGTTGCGTCGCACCTTCTCTGGTAACCTGGTGGCTTGAGCCACTAGTTTCTTTCATAGTCGGGCTTGTGTCGTCCACCGCTACACCGCGACAGCCAGGGTCAGCTGGTTATTCCTCCGGCGCACGGTTGCACCACCGCTGTCTCGCGGTGCCGTTCGTCTGTTCCATCGACCGGTCATCTTTCGGCGGGTCATTGGACGAGTTCTGGTGGCCTAATTCTCATTTCAGAAGAATCCGCACACTCTTTGGAATGTCAAATTTGATCCGCAATTAGTGTTGATGAGAGTCACTCATTCCGGTCTTATGACATGTTTAACTTCATATTCCACAAAAAAGGGGGAGGGATTGGTCCGTGTTTGTTCTGCCCGGACCCACCATGTTAGGGTGATAGCATGTGGCTTCGATTTTTAATCCACGACGGAAAACAAAGTATGAGAAACAAAAAAATATTGGAACCCCTACCACGGTTCATTGATCATTGATGATGTCGCGGAAAATCAGACGTCGATTCATTTATGTCGGGGAGGTTTTGAGGAAGGAATTTGATGTCGGGATCGAGGTCAACGTTCTTCATTAGTTGGAGCAATCTTCGGCAGTGGAACACATTCTTCGCTGGGAGAACTTTTCTCCCAATCTCTTCTCTTCCCAAGCTCCACCAAAAATAAATGATGTTCCAAATAATATATTATAAAATCTATTATTTGGCTTACAGGATTTCAAAATATTGAAATTAATTAATTGATTCTCAATTAATTAATTGAGTGGATATGGCATCATGAAGTGGGGAGCTCAAGAGGTTTCTCCCCACTTAATGGGGAGTTCAAGAGGTTTTAACCTCGGGTGGTCCCCACCACACTAATCCTCGCATGGGAGGTTGAGTTCCGGTGGGCCTCACCACTATAACCTCTCATGGGATGTTAAGCTATGGTGGTCCTACCTCCAACTTCCATGAGTACGTTTTAACTATCAATTAAAAATTAAGCCACACACTTAATTTTTTTTATTCATTCTCTAAAAACCCAAAAACTATCTTTTAATATCGACCCACTACCATAAAGATGATAGTCTCCTTAAGTGAATACCAGCGTTGTGAGTTCAATGGTGCCCTCAGATTTCAATTCAATGCACCGGTTCAAAAGTGATAAAAACCCACTCATATGTTTACTAAACATACCTGAACAAAAACATCAGAAATTTATTCTGGGCACACCGGGCCTCAGAATCACGCGCTGTCATTTTTCAAGGACTCGTACATATTCCCATGTTTTTAAGAAATCAAATTCCATGGAATTTCCTGGAATTTACACTCTCCCCACCTCAGGGATTTATGTCCCCGTAAGCTAAAACTTGAACTAAGGGAACAAGTGGGGGTACTGAGCATGCATATGAGCATCCCTCTCCCATGTGCTCTCCTGGAGGTTCATGTGCTGCCAACGAACGGGCACCTGAGGTATTGACCATCCCAAAAGGACCCTCTTTTTTTATCCATAATCTCCACTGGATCCTCCGTAAAAGTCACCCCATCATCGGTGTCGAGCTCTACATGGTCGATGATGTGATAAGGGTCGTGCACGTATCACCTCAGCTAGGATACATGAAAGACATCGTGTACCTAGTGCAACTGATGTGAAAGAGCTAAGTGGTAAGCCACCTCGCCAACATTGTTGAGGACCTGAAAAAGACCGATGAAATGCGGAGATAACTATCCTCCTTGACCAAATCTATGTAATCATCATCGAGGTGAGACTCGTAGAAAGATGAGGTCACCATCCTCTAACTATAGAGGTCTTCATCTCATATCAGTAGACGACTTCTATCTTTTCTATGCAGTCTTCATCTGATCGTGGATGATCTTCACCTTCTTTGTGGTAGATCGTACCATCTCTGGTTCAACTAGTGCAGACTCCCCAGGGACAGTCCATCATAAGGGTGATCTGCATGGTCGCCCGTACAAGCCCTAAAAAGGTGTCATCCCTATATTGCATATGAAGTGGGGGAGTGACTGTAAGATATTTAAGGAAGGATGCTCTATCTCTATCCACAAAGGATATCTGCAAGGAAGCAAGATGCTCTGTCACCTCGCCTAGAAGCTGTATACCAGATCTCCTGCTGAGTGCATCTCTTACAATGTTCCCCTTTCCAGGAGTACAGACTATCTCGAAGTCATAGTCCTGTAAAATCTCAAGCAATCGCTGCTTTCTCAGGTTCAGGTCCTTCTAAGATAATATATACCTTAGACTCTTGTGATCAGATTACATTGTAAAACGCTTGCCCATCAGATAGTTCCGCCACATCATCAAGGAGAATAACACTACTACAAATTCAAAGTCATGGGTAGCATAGTTATGCTCATGTTGTCTCAGCTGCGGAGAACCATATGTGATCACTCCTCGCTCCGGCATCAGGACACACCCGAGTTCGGTCCTTGATGCGTCGCAGTGAAGTACATACCCTACGCCTTCCTCTAGAAGCCTCAAGATGAGGGCACTAGTCAGCCTCTCCTCAGCTCCTGAAAGATCTGTTGGCATCTCTCCGAACAAACAAAGGGATTCCCCTTCTTTATCAAGGCTGATAGTGGTGCTGCAACTCTGGAGAAATATAGAATGAACCTCTGGTAGTATCCAACCAAACCCAACAAACATCGTACCTTTGTCACACTCTTGGGTGGCTCTCAAGCAAGTACCGCCAAAATCTTCGCTGGATCTACTACAACACCAGCCTCTGAGATGACATGTCCCAAAAAGTGAACCTCTCTGATCCAAAACTGGCACTTCGGGAGCTTACCATAATGTTGGTGCTCTCGAAGTGTGTCCAGTATTACCAAGAAATGGTAGGCATGCTCCGCCTCATTAGTCGAGTAGATGAATATGTCATCGATGAAGACTACAATAAAGAGATCAAGGTATGGATGGAATATCATGTTAATGAGTCCCATGAACACTGTAGGAGCATTGGTTACGTCAAAATGCATAAATAAGGACTTGTAGTGGTCGTAATGACATCTTAAGGCTTTCTTCTACACATCCTTGACTTGAAATTTGTGTTGGTGATAGCCTGATCCGAGTTCTATCTATGAGAACAAATTTGCTCCCTTCAGCTGATCAAAGAGGTCTTCAATACACGGGAGTGGATACTTGTTCATCACGTTCACCTCATTCAGGTGACGGTAGTCGACATATAGCCTCAAGCTTCCGTCTACCATCACGGAGAATTGAATCTGGGCTACCCAGGGAGAAACACTAGGCCGAATGAATCCCTTCCCCTACAAGTCCTTTAGCTATACCTACTTCTCACGAAGCTTAGTGGGAGCCATCCGATATACTGGTGTAAAAATCGGTGTTCTCCCACGGTACATGTTAATGTAAAATCCCACCTCTCTGCGAGGAGGTAGACCTGGAACATCATCAGGGAAAAGATCTGCATACTGGTCCACCACTACAGGATAGCTAGGAATCTCCACACCAAATAATCTGAGGGTAAGGCAGGCCAACTGATGAGTGATTGGCTGTACCCTCCTCTGAGTAAGTCTGTCATGTGCCGAAAAGGCTCCCTTCTTGTCGGTAAAGGTGAACCTGGTCTCGTCCATGCAGACACACCGCACTTTGCGCCTAATATAGTCAATCTGAGCATGGACTTTAGATAATCAATCCATACCCAAGATGACGTCATAAGGCCTCGATGCTGCTATGATGAGATCCTAGAAAAAGAACTCGCCTCCTAGAGTAATATCACACAGCCAAAACTAGTGCGTGATCATCGAGTCTACTCCCGTTAGAGTCTTTAGCAATAAAGATCGATCCAATAGCTCTATCGTAATCATTGAGCTCTGAATTGGGGTAGTGGTAATGAATGAGTGACTGGAACCTGTGTCTATAATAACTATAGATATGGTAGAGTATATATAGACCATACCTCAAATAATCTCTGTAGATCCATGATCTTAAGCCTCAGATGCCTAGAGATGAGCTCTCACCTATCCACATGCTCCCTGTGGTCGGGGTGGACCACCAGGTGGGGGTGGTGGTAACACCTCGAAACGTCATCCACCGCTAGCTGCATGACCAGCTCCTCTTCCATATCTGCCTGCTCCCTTCAGTCCACCTTGATCAAAACACTTCCTCTGCATGGGCGGTCCCTCAACTGTCTACTGATCATCCAAACGGTGGTTCGGATAGTCATGAGCTATGTGACCCTTCTCGCCGCATGTGGAACACTACATGTTCCTTGAATGACTATATATGCCTCGTGTGCCTCTCTCAACTGAACCTATGTCCTAAATTCGCCCACAAAATGGTCTGGTACTGTTGGACCTCTATGACATCTATCCGCTGGAAGCTGCATAAGACTCTACAACATGATTCCCAATGGAGGGTCTCACTACTGGTGACTGATCATCAAGGATACTCTCCACTAAAAGGGCTCGCTCCAACACCCCCCGACTACATTGGTATGCTGAGGGAGATCAAATAATCCCTAATCACTTTCTGGATCCCCTGTTGGAAGGTACGATCCCTAAATAATGGGTCTCAAACCTTATTTGTGCAGTAGCGCGAGAGGTTGAGGAACCTCGTTGAGTACTGAGCTATTGTCATGCTACACTGCTATAGATGCAATATCTCCTGAATCTGCACCACACGTAGTGTGGCTGGGAAAAACGTTTCCTGAAATAGGCTCATGAAAACTTCCTAGAGAAGTGTTGGCTCATCATGCACCTGGAGTAGTAGGCTCCACCATCTGCCTTCTATTGCCTGAAGGAAACTCGCGACAAGGATCACCATAAGGACTGCTGGTGTCCCTACTAGTCTGAAGACTCTCACCACAGCCTCCATCCAATCCTCATCTTCTTGTGGGTCCATCTCATCCATGTACTTGGGAGATTTCTAGAATTGGAACTCGTGCAACGCACTCAAGCGGCATGAACTCTCTACGGCTGGGCTGGTGGAATTGGTGGACCAACGGGTAGTGGTACCGCTGGTGCCTCCACTGTGATAGGGCCCTATACCGAGGCCTCATCGCTCGGTGGGATGCCATATCGTACAAAGCCTGGTACCCTAGCTGGCTGTCTTCATCGGGGCATCCTATAAAAACACAAGTGTTCCATGGTAAAAAAAATTATACCTGGTGAGCTTCCTCGAAAAGATCACAAAGGAAAATCTTCAAAACACACACGCAATCAATGTTTTCATGAACTGAGTCAGAAATATGAAGTCAGGGTCCTAGTGTATGGATATGTCAGCCACCGCACAAACACTGGACTCCTTGAACTGAAAACTATAAAATGTACCCTTAGCACGATTCTTTCAAAGAAAAGATCATTGTCCTAAGTTCTACGGTAGAACTGTCTCCTCTGATGCTAATTTGTCATGACCCATCCCTCAGAGCCTGTGCCATGACTACCCCAATCCAGCCATCTATAGACCAGGGGTTGGTGACTAGAACAAATGGTGTAAATCCCTAAATTTGGGAAGGTATTGCCTTTATAAAAGTAAACACACACTAGAGAGAAAACAGCTGGATGAAAAAAACACTAAGCAAAACTGTATAACAAGAGAGTGTTAAAAAGTAAAGGGGCTGGAAGTACATGCCCAACTTTAAAGTAAAAGTAAAACTAAAAAGGTTCAAAACAACTGAAATATGAAAATCATCTCCTAGATCGTCCACCACGGATCATACCTGAAGGGTAGGTACAGATAGCCTCCTCCGCACCCCCTATCTTTCAGTCTCCTATGGGTACTGACTCGTCATGAGGTCCACCTCCAGGCATCGTCCAGTCCTAGTACACTCGGTCTCATTCAGCATTTTCTGTCATCTGCATCCAACACAATGAGGTGCAGGCATAGCCCATGCAGTGGTGAGTATAACGATACTCAATAGGGATCCTGAGACCCTCAATGTCTCACAAAATCCAACATGGATAAACCACAAGGTATAAAATTAATTGATAACCCTACTTAAGTATATTCTCATACATATACCTATCTTATCAAGAAATCCATCTCAATCATGAGGAAAAATAGAACATTACTCACTCAGCTCACACAGGTATACAACTTATGTAGAGAGATATAGTTGATCATATGTAGCAACTGAATCATCAATTCTGTCAAAACAACACAGGGTCCAGGAACAGAAATCAGAACAGTGGAACCCACACAAGATCCAGGAATAGTAAACAGAGCAATTGAACCCACATAGGATCCAGGAACAGTCATCGAAGCTATCGAACCCACACAAGATCCAGGAACAGTCGTCAGTTTTGTCGAACCCACACATGATCCAGGAATAGTTGTCAGTGCACAGGCAACCATAGGGTTCCGCACAAAGCATGCATGATTTCGTTTGGGTCTGATCCTCATTCCTAGTGTCAATACAACAACTTCCACAAATCCCCAAGTTGATGTATCCAAAACATCCGTCTTTCCAAAATAAAATCAACATGATAGATGGTGCGTCCATCAGACTCCCGGTCTGAGGGTTATTGGCATTTCTGTTCCGAGGGCCCGGTTGGAATTTCATTCAAATCAATCCCGGCCATACATCAACTGTGTCCAAACCGAATGTGGGGTATGCCAAAAGAACCATCTTCCTCTAAGGTTTCTGTCACCATAAACAGTTCATTAATCGGACTCTCGTAGCTCATGTTACAGACAAAATAGTGGAAACATGCCAAACGGGTCTGGGTCCGATCTGACCTAGTCGAATCGACCCAGGCTGTGGGGGTGGCCCGGACCGTGGGAGCGGCCCATCCCACACTGGGTCCAGCCCGTGATGTGTCTGGCCGACGCGGCTGGCGGCCTGTGGGGTCCACCGTAGCCGCGTCCAGGGGGAGGTCGCGCCCCTAGATCCTGAACGGCAGAGCCATTTGGGTAAGATCCAAACCAGCACCACGTGTTTCCAATCCACATTATGTGGGACCCAGCGATGGGACCCACTACTCCCGAATGGCCGAGAATCCAGCCACCTCTCACGTGGAGTGGTTGCACTGCGCCACCTCCTGCGACCCAGCGGCTAGAGCCGCCAGTCCTCCTAATAGTCGATCTTGCGCCGGTCGTCGCTGCACCACCGCAGCCAGGGGTCGTGGCCCAATTTTCTCCACCGTGCAGTGCAGTTGCACCACACCTTCTCTAACTACCGGGCAGCTCGAGATGCCAGTTTCTTTCATGAACGGGCATGTGTCGGCCGCCGATGCACCGCCGCAGCCAGGGGCTGTGGGTTACTCCCCTGGCGGTGCGGTTGCACCACCACCGTCTTGCGGTGTGGTTCATCTGTTCCATCCACCGATGAACTTTCCGCGGGTCACTGGATGAGTTCCAATGGACAAATTCTCATTACGAAAGAATATGTGCACTCTTTGGGACGTCTCCTTCGATTCACAATCAGTTTTGACGTGAGTCGCTCATTCAGGTCTCATGTTGCGTTTAATGTCAAATTTCACAACGAAGGTAGAGGGGTTGGGCGGTGTTTTTTTGGCCCGCACCAAACACGTTAGGGTGATAGAATGCGACATAGATTTATAATCCATGTCGTAAAATGAAGTACGAGAAACAAATCAATGTTCAAACCCCTACCTTTTTTCGTTGATCGTTGACAAAGTAGCAGAAAAGAGGATGACGATTCATTGATGTTGGGGAGGTTATGTGGAAGGATTCCAACGTCAGGATTGAGGTCAACGTTCTTCATCAGTTAGAACGTTCATCGTCACTGGAACACATTCTTCAATGTGAGAACTTTTCTCCCAATCTCCACCAAAATGAAAAGATATTCCAAATAATAAATTATAAAATCTATTATTTCATTGTCAGGATTTCAAAATGATTCAAATTATTTAATTGATGCTCAATTATTTAATGGAGTGGATATAGAATCCTAAAGTGGGGATCTTAAGAGGTTTCTCCCCACTTAATGGAGAGTTCAAGAGGTTTTAACCTCAGGTGGTCCCCACCACAATAATCCACACATGGGATGTTGAGTTCGGGTGGGACCCACCACCATAACCTCTCATGGGAGGTTAAGGTGTGGTGGTCCCAACACCAACTTCAATGAGAAGGTTTTAACCAGAAAATAAAAATTAATCCAGACACTTGATTTTTATTTAATTCATTCTCTAAAAACCTAAAAACTATATTTTAATCACGACCCACTACCATCGAGGTGATATTCTCCTTAAGAGAATACTGGCGCTGCGAGTTCAACGGTGGCTTCAGATTTCAATTCCGAGCACTAGTTAAAATGTTATAAAAACCCACTCGTACGTTTATTAAACATACCTGAAATAAAATTCAAAAATTGATTCCGGGAAAACCGGGCCTCGGAATCACGCGTCGTCTGTTTTCACGAACTCGTAAAAATTCCCATGTATTTAAGAAAACAATTTCCATGGAATTTATAGGTCTTTACAAAACGTTTGGGAAGTTTTACTAAAGGGATTGTCTCAAAGGAACATGAAGATATTTTATATATGGTAATAGATAAATTTGAGAAATTTTTTTGGTTAGTAAAAAATTAGATATTAGTTTACACAGTTGAGAAAAATATTGGTATTCCTAATGATAAATTAAATGTCTGACGGTTTAGATGTAATGAATTTTTCTCCATTGAAACTAGTGAACAAATTTTTATGGTGAAGAAGAAATCTATTATAAAAAATTTCACAGAAAATGGAAATACGGAAACACTTATGAAAAACTGCAATTTATTTGAATATTGATAATTATTAATTTATAGGTTCTCTCCACTATTCATTTTTTATATCTTAAATAATGTAAATTTTCATCAAATATTAGCAGTTAAATTGAAAATAAAATTATAATATTTGTATCATTTTTATATGCATGGTGTATGAATATCAATCATGGTTTATTAGAATATGCTATATCCAATCTTTTATAATTCTTCTCCTTGTTGAATTTTAAATCCTAATAAATTAAATTTATTCATTATGTATATTGGGGAATCACACTTCAGGCCATTATATGATAATTTAATAGAGGCTGGAAATATATGTGCACATTTTGGAAATGTAATGTTATTTTATGAGTCAAGATACCCAATCAAGATTGATTTTTTTCTCAAAATATTAGAGGAAAAGACAATAGTATCAATTATCAATGTATAGAGATAATAATATACTTCCAATATTTGTAGATTTCACTCTAAAAAGTATAGTACAATTAATTTATATATTTTTGATACTCTTAATTAGGTTCACCGTTATGCGATAATTAAAATTTGATGGATGTAATTTATTTTACAGGCCGGTATGTAACATATTGAGAATACATAAAATATTAGCTATTAATTAACACTATGCTAGATTTTTTTGACACATACCAACAAATTAAAATGATCTATGAAATATTAGATGATTTGTTTTATAAAAATTTGTGAATAATTAATATTACAGTAATTAAAAATATGTAATATGTTTTGTCTTTATCAATATATGAGAAGCACATACATGGTTATAAAACCTCAAAATTGAATAATTTCTTACAAAATTAGATTGTTTATTTTAAGAAATTTTTGTTACAATAATCATGGGTTCTATAGAACCAATGTAAACATTACTTTTAAATTTCCAAATCATGTATACAATTTTATATGCATGATGTATTCATACCAATATAGTTTTGATATTATAATGTCTACTATTTAAGTGGTAATTTTCATTGATTTATTTTCATATGAAAATCTTCTAGATATTCTTAGGATATAATGAGAACCTCGAAATACTATAAAATTAATCTTAATAATATATCATATTGACTGAATATATAATAATTAATAGACACTAATAATATTTTAGGTGTCCTAGTTAGTTCTGAACTATGAACATGTGTATCATACTCTTGAAATGGGATTATTATCTGTATATAAAATATGCTTTTGTACAGTTTCCCCCACACAAACACTAAAGAATTTATATCGAATACGTGTTTCTAGTGTTTGGTTCAGTATTGGTTATATGAAATAGATTGAATAATCAAGATTTAATTTATCCAATCCAACAGAAATCTATATATTTGGGATAGTTCATGAGGAGAGTATTACCATTAATAAATCATTTCCAATGGTATAAGAACATAATCCCTTCTAGCGGTGTTAATGAATAATAAAAAAAGTATGTATGATGACACAATGACTACATATTTTTATATATATTGTTAGAAAAATATATTATATTACATGAACTATGTTCATAAGAAAGGTTTTTGAATTTGATTAATTCTATTTATATGCATAGTGGGTTCATGGGATACTATAACCCTTACCATGACTATGAGTAGAACTCACTCCTATTAAGAAATGAATATATAGTGTAACACATAAAATTTATTCAGAAGTTTGGCCAATTCTATAGAATTGGGGTTTAGTACATGGTGGGACCCATGGTGGGACACATGGTGGGTAACTAAATATGTCAAATATTTTTTGATGGAAATAAATATTTAAATTAAATTTTTTCCGTCTATGAAAATGGAGATTTTTTTTACAAAACTTATTGAAAACTATTATGGGAATATATGAAAAATATATTTATGAACAAATAATATTTTATTCACACTTTGTTAAAATAATTATTCAAGAAGATAGTTGTTTTAATGTTTCATATTTTATCTTATAACATAGCTTAATTGTTACAATTATTTGATAAATTTGTTATGGAATTTATGGCTCGTATATTAACTGTTAATTTTCCTCAAGGATTAATTAGATGAAAATGTTTTTTTAGCACAAGGAGTTATTTTTGTTAGAATATACATATTTATATAATCCATAGTGGAATCATATTTGAGTTAATAAACATTTTATTAAAACTATGATATTATTTCTCCCTGCTAAATTGTTATATATATATAAGAGTGTTTTCTTGGAACTACAATCAAATAACTCGCTCCCAAATTGAACAATCAATTGTTATTCAATCATGATGACTATGATGGATTCTTAAACTATATTTAAAAGCTTATAGTGATCAATGTTTGACATTTGATCATGATTTTGGACATTGTGTTGAAGATCTAGAAGGTTTAAACTTTGGTTTGTTTAAGGAAATATTATCATTGACCAAAGGTTTTCATATACATCTTCAAATTAGTTGAGGTATTTATTCATTTTAATTCTTATTACGAATTAATTCTTTTTTGAATATAGTAATATTGTAACCTAGAATCAATTGGGCTATGTGTGATCTTACGACAATGAGAAAAACAATTAAATTGTATGTTCACTATTTTTTAGGCAGGCTCTATGCTCTTGATAAATACATTTTCATTAAATAGTTTATGTGATGGTTTAACGTTACAAAAACATAAATTTTGAATAAATTCATTTATAGGGCATTAAAAGTTTCATATTTCCATAGACGGAGATCCACTATGGTATCAAATTCAATACAATTCTATATATAGAATTTAAAATAGATAAGTAAAAAAATTTGTGTTGGATTGTTTTTTATGTATATATTAATTCAAATATATATATATATATTATTATTTACCCATAGCCATAAGTGGGAGGAATTTCTAATGGAATTCATTTTTTTGGAAAAAAATATGTAAGTGGAATAGAATTATCTTGTAGTAAAATTCTTTACATCATAGAGGAAAAACATAAACATAAATTTTTATCATTTTGTTAAATAAATCACTTAGGGCATAATGTGCTAGAGAAGAAGCCACCAACAGTTTTATGAAAAAAAACTATAATACTAACTACACATCTATGTTGAGGTGGGGGATAGATCAGAGTAAATAAAAATATTTTTTTAAAAAATATAATCAGTGGGTGGGAATGTGTTTATGCACATCATAGAAATATATAATGATCTATAAAATTGTAGGGGTATTCATCCAAACATGAGTGTTGCGGTAGACCCAACCACTGGATCACTCCCTATAAATGATTTTACTTCCATCAAAATAAGTATCCCATTACTCCAACCACATGAAAGGTTTTTAGACAGACTAATGGAAAACACCACCTCCCACAGCCTCCTGAAAACAAGATCTTTCACCTACAATATCTTCCCAGGTCCTTTCCACATGGTCCACCTCCAACCAGTCCCACCCAACCTTTGATTTCCATTCCCCACTGGGATCCTTTATATGTGATATCATGATCCATCATCATATGGTTAACTCACAAACTCCTCCCTTCTCACATACACTCCACTCCCAGCTATTCAGGTTGTGTGTCCTCCAGTCTTGCAGAAAACCCTTCCAAACTACTATGAAACCCTAGTCTACCTTCTCTATATTGTCCTAATGGGCATTAGTCTTGGGTGGATTATTCTAGAAAAGAAATAGGATATAGTGCATACTTCACAACATGCACTATCTCATCCAGAAAAAGAATAGGTTTACAACCCTTTTCATGGTTCTTTTTTGGTATTTTAATACTGGGAATGAATATCATAGTTAAATAATTAATTAAATTTAAATAAAATATTTAAAATATTTTTTTAATTATAGAAAATTAATTTAATTAATTAGAGACAGAGTGATCTTTTAAATGAATGAAATATAAATCTACTATTTTATTTCAATTAATTCTCTCGTCAAAAATTTATCAAATATATAATTATTATAATTATTTAATTTGTGTATTTAATTAATGAAATTGAATATGGCATGTATTAATTAGTTAAATTGACATTCTTCATATCATCATTATTTGACATTATATGTGTAAGGGCCTGTGTTGATAGTTAAAAGTTTATTATATATTTTTATTTGTCCCAATACCACCTCCCCCACATGATATTATTTATGTATTATGTATAAGATTATAAATGATGTGAACTATTCTTATATGAGGTGATATTTTAGAGATGACAATGATACATTTGATCAGGGTGTCATCCATGATACTATCTAGAAATAACTATATTATTATATTTTAATGTAAATGGATAATACATTATATAAAAACGGATCAAAAGAGAAAATATAATTATTATAATCTATATCTTATATCAAATTCATTCCCTGTGTATTATTATTTTTTAGGCAATTTCATTTTAACATAGTCACATAAAATAATAAATAAATAACTCATGGATTATAACTAATTACTATAAGATGAATTTTTTATTTGTATTACATTGTATGTTGTGAGTGAGATCACATAGTACATTCATATTAGACATATAATTATTTTATTAATGATAAATTATATAAAAAACCCATTAAAGTAATATTAGATCATAATTCCTTCTGTTGTTCAAACATAATCAAAACTCTGTGTATAAGGAGTACAAAAAACCTAGTTCAAGGTAAATCTTACTACTAGGATGTTCTTAAGAGTGTGATGGGTCAAAATAAATATAGATGGAAGAAAACAAGTGTCTATATATATAATTTTCAATATTTTTCAGAAAAGTAGTGCGTATATCTTGTTTATGATTTTTAGAAGTTTGGACTTCACTTAAGAGTTCAAGGAACCTTGAGTGAATACAAATTTCTAGTAAATCACCTCAATTGAAATAGTCCATGTAGTGGTTTAACCATAACATGTACTATATGGTGGTATTTCAGATATATAGGAAAATACAAAACTCTAATGACTATATAATCAAAATATATTAGTGAGGGATATTAGAGTATGATAAAACAATGGGATACATTTCATTATTTAATTAATTTGTAATGTATAATAGATATGAAATATATAATTACTTGTAATTATATTTTCTATTTTTTAGAAAAATGGTACATAATAAAACATATAAAACACTATTATTATAGGACAATGACCATGTCCTGACCAGTGAAAAAATTCCAGAGTAGTAAAGGAACTTTCATAAAAAACTATGATATATGAAATTCTATGAGCTCGAGTCACCATTACCCAATGAGCATCATAAAAAATAAATGATGATATACTTCTTACATGAAACTCCTGTATGAGAAAATTTATTTTTTACAACATAATTCTATTATTAATGATTAATTAGTCATGGTTAAATCATCTAGACAAGGATTGTTTTACATACTATCTCATCTCTAAATTTCTTATGTGGGTAATATGAAGCATGATATGAATGGATCATGATTACACTAAATACATGTAAATTGAAGGATGGTTCACAATAATTAAATAAATTCTTTCTTATATACTTTACATCATATTAATCCAATTTCATTTAAGAGTAGAAAAAATAAATTGTATGGGAAAAAAATTATTTACATTCCTTTTATAATTTTCGTCTTTCACTAGATGTCAATCAATGATTAATAATTGGTTTATATGGTAACCAAGTTGAATGAAAATGTAAAAAGGCCAAGAGAAAATGTAATACAAAAGGTAACATTATTTCATTCATCAAAAAAATGAGTAAATTAATTATACAAGAGTTTATAAACTTCACATATCTTTAGATAATTCTATAGAACAAAAAATACAATAAACTAAAATAAAGAAGCAATTTGAAGCCTTTTCATTCAGTAAATTTTTAATTGTATGTGATGACCATGTAATTATTCATTGGTATGAAAGATAACATGCCTACCACATATGCGTATTTTAATAATGATTCCAAGAAATGAAGGAAAATTAATCTTAAATCAAGAGAATTCCTCATGAATCTAAGAAAGGGAGATTCCAAAGTCATTTATGAGAATAAAAAAACTTCTAATTCCAATTTTTAATGATTCTAGTCAAAAATATTTATGTATTTATAGAAAACATATCTCATCTGTACATTGGATGCATGGCTACATAATTCTAGTCATAGAATGAATGTTTTATATGGATTATTCTGCTCAACTAATTGTTCTTTAATTCATAAATCACTGAAAATAACTCGTGAATATAAAATCTAATACCATTTTATACGATGTTATCCAAATCTAATTAATATCCATATTAAACTAAAGAAAAATTCATAAAAAAACCTAATATAGTTTTCAGAATATTTGTAGTACAATAACCTTAGTAATATCAAAACATAAACTTCTGATGTTTTTAAAATATAAACATTATATATAAGTGTTGGTAAAAAAATTCAGAATTTGTTCAGCTATAGATAATGAACTATTCAATGGTTATGAAAGCGGTAAATATAACACGTGATATTATTTTATGTGTTCTTATTGAATTTAAATATTAATGATATAATATAATGAGATAGATTATATTAGTTTTTCTAGGTCCATGTGAAGAAGAATATATTCACCAAACATTCATAAAACACTAACATGTGGTGTGGAGTAATTCCTAAACAAATATTTTCACATATGCATCAAAGAAATGATGTTAGTAAACTAGATTGTTGATGAATCATACATGAAAAATTGATCATTAAAATGTAGTGTAAATAGAATCCAAAAACCATATTTTTTCAATCATATAAGAGTCATGATGTTTGTAATAGGTGAAATGATGTTAATATTTATATGCATTGCAAATACAATAATTATTTATTCACATACATTAAAAAAAATATTATCTCATATTCAAAATATTATAAAAAATGGATATCAAATGATAAATATTATGATATATATCCATCATTTTATAATAACATGTTCTTTGATACTGTGTGTTTGTTAATGATATAAAAAACTATCACATTGAAAAACCTCAAATATCCTCTTATTTAGTATCCTAAAGTTCATATAGGTTATTATAAAAACACCTATTATATAACGGTTATAGATAAAAGAAGGAATTTTTTTATACGATAGAGATCATATATATTCAAGAGAGTTGGAGGAGTATTGAATTTGTAATAGTAAATGTCGTAGCTATAAAAATAGTTTTTAAAGGAATAAGTTCTATAAGATCTTGGAGGAAATGAATGTTCTAGAGATATATACTGCATTATATGGATAAAACTATAGTAATGTATTTAAAATTACTATGACTATCTTACCATTATTAATTGAGATTAATGAATCATACATATATGTATTAGATTTAATAAATCTATGATTTACAAGATCAATTAAAATTAAATATTAGAAACAATGTTCCAATGCACATGTGCTTATTTTTTCATACATCATTTGGTATTCAAGTGAGACTACACATGGGTGGTACTTAAATTGTACCAATAAGTATCAACTGTTTATAAAAAATAATTTTTCATAAACAAATTAGAAATATAAAATATATCGATAAATTTTGTGATCATTATATTGGATATTTGATTTCAAGACCACCAGTCATGGAATGTGTCTATAAGAAGAAAACATAAAGAGTTGGTGGCACTATTTTGATCCATTAAGGGAATAACGTTACTAAAATATAGTTTTCGACTGATTTAGGAAATACGATAAAACAATATTAATTTTTTTTATTTTTCCATTATGTATAAAATAGGATAGTAGGTAAAAAATAGTTTTCTATAAAAATATATCAATAACACATGGAAAACACCTATTAGTCTTACAGATAATTATGACTAGAAAGAATGTAATAATCTATTTATTTATTTGAAGTTAAATCTAATGTTTTAGGGAACATGTTCGACTAACATTGAAATTTTTTCATTATTTTACCAAGAAAAAAGTACATATAAAAACATGTTATTGAAAAAAGAAAGTTTGAAGAATTTTATAGAAATGTTTTACCATTTTCACAAGACCTGAATCTATCAATGAAGATATATATATATATATATATATGAAATAGTACTATATTAATGTGGTGGTTATAAATCTATATGCTTCTACAATAAATAAATAATATATCCATTTGTATATATAATTTATGATATATCCATTATATAATTTTGGTGATATTAAATATTAGTTTATTCCATGATAACTACATTGTAAGCATTCAAAACTAAATCATTTCACATGAGATAATATAAAATGTTTTATTTCTTGTACATGGACTGTATAGGACACTTGTTGGGGGGTGACCTTAAAATCCATTAGATCAATATGATCAGTTATAAATATTATATAAGGTAATGATATATAGAAACACAATAAAACTATTGGTATCCATATCATTGTATACAGAGTCGGTTACATCTTCTGTTGCAAGAGATGAGGTAGTGTAAAAAATTAAATTGTTTTTCTAGTTCATGGAATTTAACATTGTAAAAATAATTTTATCTTAACTCAAATTATGATGATTATTCTTCTTTTACAATCCATAAATTCATTGTTTGATAGTGGGAAAAGGGAATATACATGGATGTATTATCTCTTGGGGAGTCTTAACCAAATAATTGAAGTTGTAGAGAGAAGAATAGCCAAAAACCAGAGATGTGTATATCCTAAAAACTAAATCAATAAATCATCATAATAATTATATATTCATGTGTTGTATAACCAATTTATTTATGATGTTGGACATTGTTTAAGTGGAAGTGTTGCAATAGTGGGTTCCATGTACCCAACATTAATAGTATATCTTCATTACCAACACTTTTATATAGTGATTTAGGAATGATGTTTTCTTACCATAATATTGTAGATATTTTTTCATCAACTAATTATTTATTAATGTATTTATTTTAATTTTTTTCAAAGTATTATTGTAGTTCAAATTAAATGAAGAGAACCTCATGATATAATGATATCAAAGGTAAAAATAAATAATATGTTCTAGATACATTATATATACTAGAAATCAATGATTAATGGGTATTAGTTGGGGTTGATAATACATATGGCTTATTCTAATGATTATTACATATTTGAATATTGGGCAGATTAGTTCGTTTCAATTTCCCTATGAATTATAACAACACATGTTTTAGGTGTCACTGGTTGTTCCTATCTATAATAATCATTTATCGACTCTTGAATTGTGATTATTATTTGTGTATACTATTTGATTATATTCATTGACTCAAAAATAAAAATGGTGTATTTGATTTCATAGAAATTCATCATTTATTAGGTGCGTAATTTGTGTCTTGAAATTGATTAAAAATTTAAGATAGAATTCTTTTCATCCAAAATAAAATTACATATCAGACATAGTTTACTAGGATTTTAGTACAGACATTCATTATATTTCCATGGTAGAGGATGGTATGTATGTATTGTATGTTTAATGAATGATAATGAAAGTAATGATGATAACATGAAGTTTGTATCCTTCTTTATGAAAAATCATGAGGTAAAGAGATTATATTACCTGACAAATGTTTGTAGGGAAATTTTTCAAAGATATGAAATTTCTTTATTTATATAGGGGTCTTTATAGGTTTCTATAGTATGGTAATGGTCTTTGAGTATATCTAACTACTATTAAGATAATTACCTTGAGAATAACACACAAATTGTACTCATATAACTGGAAAATTTGAATGAATTTTAGTTTTGGAAATAATGGTCCACAAGGTGTCTTCCGAGATATCATCATGATTGATCAACCATAAGAAATTTTTATATTCAATATTTTAAAGTGTATAATAATTTTTATTAAATTTATGTACTTAAATAATTTAAATATATTTTTTAAATATGTGGAAAATATAATTAATGAATCAATAATATTTTTCAGAAGGGTCATTAATATATTTTTGGGAGAATAAATTCAATTTAATGACTCATAATTGATCATGTAACAATGTTTATATATTATAATAATATAAAATAAATAATACAAAATTTATACCACACAAACTATGTCTTAATTTTAGGTAAATAATTACATGTTTAAGACTATTCTGATGAAATATAGGTATTTTTATAAGCTTATACATATTAATATAATCCATGACAGTCTCAAATTTGAGTTACAAATAAAAACATGAATATTTGGAGCTTCTATCTCCCCATTATTGTGTTCCCAATAGAAATAATTCATTTTCATGCTATTTTATCCCAGAACTACTTCTCTAATGAAATAATAGGTTCTCCTACGATCATAATAATTTCAAATATGGATTTTATTCTCCTCACTAACCCTTTGTGATAATAGATCGGTAATCGAGTTGGCTTATAGAGTGTATGTGTTTAATAAAGAGAGTTATAGACAGTATTCGTTGAAGAAACTATCACCCGAGATAGATGATGGTCGAATACATCAACAAATAGGATAAGTGATTATTCATTTTATTTTTTTTGGAATAATTCATTAGGATAAAGATTCTAGGGTTGTGACCAGGAAGACTTTATGATGGTGATGAAATTACATTGTCGATCATAGATATAAAATTTTGAATTCCCAATTCCTTTGGGCTACTTATTATTTTCTAGTACCTATATTTTTTATAATATAACAACTAAGATTAATTTTACTTTAATTTTCATTTTACACAAATTTTAAAATATTAATAGATATTTTATTATAATTAGAAATTTTTATAGTAAAATAAGGTTATATTTTTCTTAAATTGCCACAAAACATTTATTCACTTTATAAGAAAACAATTCTGCCATGGGCATTGTAAACATTTATAATTTTTAACCAACACTGATATTTTAATCAAAAAAACAATTTTTTTAAAAAATTTGTATTTATAAATTATAGATGTTTAGTATAAGTTAATACTTCTCACACATATAAAAATTATTTGATGAATGTATTTTTATTTATAAATATGATTTATCAAAATTTAGGAAAATTAATTTTTTTTTAGTTTTTTAATAAATATTAATTTTATAGGATAAACATTTATTATCGATATAAAATTAAACAATATATATATTTAAATTTTTAAATATAATATTCTATTAATATCACCATGTTATATCCGAAAATTTTAGTCGGGAAGAATCTATGCTCAATAGGAAGAACAAAATTATATTTTCTTCTTTTGGAATGTTTTACCTATTATTAAAGAACCGCTATTACTCAACTATCCATAATAATACTTAACCCTGACATGGACATACATGCACTCCTAATCTCCATGGGATAGCGATAATCTCCTTGTCCACTAAAACTAAGGTTTATCAATTGTTATGCCATAAAAAAACTAAAATAAGACAAAATAATTTATAATATTATTTTTATTCCAAAAAAATGAAATCAAATGTAATAATACAATCATCGTAAAAAATTGGTTAAAAGATCTATAAAAAACTAATTAATGAAAAAATCACACCATGTAACATAGATTCACCTCCCAAATCTCACTCCAAAAAAGAGGAAAAAACCTCCTCTATAATATGGTTCTTTTCCCTTACCTACATCAAATAAATCAAAATCTACATAATCCAAATGGTGTATGTACGGTGGGAGTAATGATCAAAGTAGTATCCTAATGTGCTTTTTCATTTTTTGAAATTTTAAAATAAACCTATCTTTATCTATTAAATAAAAACTAGGAATTAGAGGATAATCATAAATAAGTAATACAAAACATAGAAAATCAATATTTTTAAACAATAGTAAAACATGCCGATTACCCATTATCTAAAGAATTACCATAATGATCTAAAACAGACATTTATAATGGTTTAAATAGAGTATTTCACAACACTTTTATTCCAGTTGTTTGAAAAAACCTTTGGTATACGGATTTTAGACCAACCATTCCCAATGGTATGACCAAACTGTTGGTATACTGTGTTTAAAATCAAGATCTTCCAACAGTTTCAGTAAACCATTGGGAAAATTTTCATTTTTATAATGTATACCAATGTTTTAAAAAAACCTTTTGTAAATATTATATTTCTCAATGGTTTTTTAAAACCATTTGGAATGTTTTCCATTAAATTCACAGAAGATCTGGTTCCCCCATCTGGGTGATTGTATCCCCAAACCAATGCTCTCTCAAAGCTCTCTCTATAGACTATGCTAAAAAACTCATTCCACATGATAGATCCATATTCAATCAAGAAATTATTACATTCTACACATCAAATAAGTACGTTCTTCCTTTTTTTATTGTTCTTCATCATTTTTTGTTTGTTGTTTTGATTTGGCCTACACCTGAGGGATGTGTAGTTTATGGCATGGTATACCGAATAAGTGTACCTTGATTTGTTTTCTTTTTTTGGTCGACACTTGAACAATCATGATTATTTGAATCACCCTTGTGTGAATTCTTCATAGCCACTCCTTCTATCTAGAGTTAGTGAACCATATGAAAAAATGGTTGTGATGGTGAGATGTATCACCACTCAAAGATGGTAAAGGGTTTTTTCAGTCATATTGCCTCGTGGTGGGTAATGGATATAAGAATGGTCCATGTGAAGGGATTGGGGAAGGTTGGTGTAGTGGTGTAGGTGGTTTTCGATTTTTAGTGGGGTGATATGGTTTTTTTTATGGACTTTAGTTTAGTTGAAAATTTTTATTTTTATTTGGTATTTATAGTTTGTGTTCAAGGAATAATGGAAAGGGTAGTGATATTTAGGATGGATTCGCTATTTGTGGGGTGATTGATTGAAATTGTGATGTTGGTTGGATTGGATATAAGTAATATTCAAGTTATTTTATGGGTATTGACACCCATGAACACCCCCACCCCACCCCTAGACATCCTCCCACCACCCCCTGGACACCCCACCCTCTGGATATCCCCACCGCCAAGATAATCCCCCACCACCACCCTGGACAACCCCACTTTGTAAACCCCCACCCCCTGACATAGCCCCACATGTAGACACCCCCCATCTGACATCCCTTCCCCAATCATACCCCCCACCCTCCCTGGACACCCCCACCCCTTGGACTGCCCCCTCCCTGGATACCCCCACCCCTTGGACACCCCCACCCCGATGTAGAGCCCCACCCCCTGGACACTGCTCACCCCCCATGGACAACCCCCCCCCTCCCACCTGGAAACCCCCACCCCCACCCCCTAGACACCCCCCACCACCACTTAGACGCACCAACCACCTAGACACCCCCACCCACATAGATATCCCACCCACCCCACTTGGACACTCCCACCCCCTTGGACAACCCCCCCCCCAACAACACCACAACCCCTCGACACCCCCACCCCCTGGACACCACCCACCCCCTAGACAGCCCCCACCCTCTAGACAACCCCCCCCCCTCGACACCACCCCACCCCTAGACACCCCACCCCCTTGAACAGCCCCCACCCCTGGATCCCCCACCCACTTGGACAACCCCCCCCCCCCCGGACAACACCCCACACCCTAGACACCCCCACTCCTGGACACCCACCCCCCTTGAACATCCCCCACCCCATGACAATGCCCCTTGGACACGCCCACCCACTTGGAAAACACCCCCATGTCGTACCCCCTAGACACCCCCACCCATAGACACCCCCTTGGATGCCCCCTCCCCCAGGATACCCCCACCCCCTTTGGCAGCACCCCCCTTGACCCCAAGACACACCCACCCCATGGACACTCCCCAACACCAATACATACCCCTCCCCCATGGACACCACCCCACCCCCCAAACACACCCACCTTAGACAGTGCCCACCCCTAAGAAAACCCCCCTGGAGGCCACCCCACCCCCTCGACACCCCACCCCCCATAGACACCCCCACCACCTTGGATACCCCCCAACCCTCCAAGAGTCCCCCCCTTGGAAAACCCCACCACTGGACTACCCCCCCCCCCCCCCCCACCTCATAATACCCCCACCCCTTAGACAACCCCCCTCCCACTTTGCCACTCCCCCACCCTTAGACACCCCCACACAATGAATACTTTGAAATTGGGTATTGGGTATTAAAAATATCCTAAATTTTGAAAATAATTCCATTTTTTTGCATCAAAAATATATTTTAAAAAAATCTCTTTACACATTCTACATATGTGATGAATATAATTCAGTTTGTAATTTCATGAAAAATGTTTTATCAAGTCCATGGTGTCCTCTTCTATGTGATAAATGATAAAAATTCCAAAAGACATTTCACCTCAAATTTACGCACACATAACTGAGTTAGTATATCTTCAAATTGATTTAATATTAAGTTATCAACCCAGGAATAGTTCACTACATCAACTAGAAACTCCTTCCTTTATGGATATCTAAAATGGGGATTGATTATCTCATTTGGAAAATAAATTTCAATATCATCATTCAAAATCTCCATGTACAAGGAATCAGGTTGCTTTTTCCCATGGAACCTTCATCTTATGACATCAAACTCTGCTTAGTTACATTTAATCTTTCTTTGATCATGATCCACATGAATGGCCATGTTTTTTCAATCATGGATGAACTTTTTGTCATCACTTTCATATTAAACTTCAATCTTATTGAATAGGTTTTGACGAAATGACTTATAATAATGTTTTTATAGAATGGATAGAAGATTTATTTATGAAACCGTTCAGATCTAAAGTGATTTTCAAAAAAACGGGAGATCATTTTTTATTTTTCATCACACAATGCTTCAGATAATGGTCGCATAAACTTCCCATGTTATAATTATGTTGGAAGTACTATGTTTATTCTTGATGAATTTAGGTACCAAATAACCTAATATTGTTTTCAAGAATACTTTTATCTATGGTATCACAAAAGAGAGAAAATTAAATCTAAAATTATCGATAATCCAAAAGAGAGGACTGGATTGGAGAATTTTTATATGAATAGTTTCCATTTATTCGTCATCATAAAAATGAAATGTTTTATACCCAAGAAGATATCGATATGAGCACTCATGATGTGTCGAATAAAAATGATGGCGTTATAAGGGTGAAAAAATTGAATGATGCTTCCATGACTCCACTAAGTCAATAATGTGGTAAAATTAAAAAATCTGGAATTTTTAATCTGTTTGTTTCCCGAGAAATCTATGTACCAGATTTCTAATACTAGCATCAATTACATTATTACCTTCATGAAGGACTTACTTCTAGATGATGTTGATATTCCCTCAAAACACTATATGGAATGGAAGATAGTTGAAGAACATGGATTTTTAAGGAAAAAATGATTCTTTCCTAAAATATTGTAGTTTATTTAGGGAGGAATATGATGAATAAAATGATTGTATAAAATTTGGCTCATCCCGATGGAAGCCAAAAGCTGATGGAACACCATCACGTGTTCCAGAGAATGTAATGTGGTACTTTTCACTGATCCTCAGATTCCATAATATTTTTATGCATGATGAAATATGAATAAAAATGTGATAGAATGTTATTGTGATAAGGAAGACTAATGATGAGTTGGTTCACCCTAAAAATGGATTTTCATGGTAGATATTTGATGCATGATATCCTAATTTTTCATCTAATGTGTGTAATGTGAGGCTGGGTCTTTCATGTGACAGTTTTAATCAGTTTCAGTAGAGGCTTACTTCGCACAACACATGGCCAGTTTTTATACATATTTATAACTATCCCCAATGGTTTTTATGAAAAAACATTCAAATTTAATGATTACACTCATATCATCCCCTTAAAATCTTGGAAATGATATGAACACACACATGCAAGATTTAATAAAAGAGTAGAAAATTCTTTAGGATGTGGGTGTGCCTATATACGATGCATGTTTGAAAGACATATTTCAAATGCGTGACATGCTTTTGAGGATGATAAATGATTTTACTTCTCATGAAATGATTTCTGGATGGATAACAAAGGGAAACTATCATCTCTTATTTTTATAAAGAATACATGATTTATAAGATTGAATAATCACTGTAGTTCTAATTTTATGGAACAACAACGATTTTTTCCAGTGGACCATCCATATAGAAATAATATTCATATATTTGAAAATACAATGGAGTCTGATGATCCACCATAGTGGTTTTTTTCTCTTGATGTTCTTAATGAATTAAAAGATTTCATTTTTTTCATTTGGGAAGGGTCTAATGATATCTGAAAAGAGAAATAATGTTTGCAATGAAACCTGTTACAATTGGAAGAAGTGGAGTATCATCTTTGGTTTTTATTATTGGTCATCAAATTCTTTAAATCATTACATAGACATAATTAAAATTGAAATTAATATATTTGAAATGTTTCTTTCAAGTCTTATATTTGTTAAATGAAAGAAAAAATATGATTTACGGTCTTAATGTGACTTGGTGAATTGATGCGTCAAACAATAATTTCATCTTGTGCATATTAGTGATAATAAATGGCATGTTAAATGTGATTATTATGTGATGAAACATATAGAAAAAAATAAATTTCCAGATGTACTATAGACTACTAATGTTCTTGGTGGCTATTCATTTAACATATCTAAAAGGTTCAATAAAAGAGACTTGAAGATAAACAATTTGAATACTAATGATTATCACGTCCTTCTGCATGAGTTGATTTTAATTTAAATATATAATATTTTTTCCAATAATTTATGGGTGGATATTATTTGGATGTTCCATTTGTTTAGAGATATTATTTCTAAGAATTTTTCCAAGTCATTCTTGAAAAAAATATTGGGCGAGGACCCATTAATTTTGTGTGAGTTGGAGAAAATATTAACTTCATCATTTTTCACATTCATACTACTTATGACTATCGATATTCCAAATGAAATACTTCTCATATGAAATTGTTTATTTAATTGGATGTATATAACTTAAAGGAATATATACCCCTTATAGTCATATGTTTGAAATATGAATCATCTTGAAGGTTCTATCGTTAATGGTTACATGGATCAAGAATGTATGGTTTTATGCTCTATGTGTCTGTCTGATCTTACTACAAAAATCAATATACTAATGAGAAATAAGGAAGAATATTATGAGAAAATTGAACCTAATTTTCCATTACTTCCTCAAAAAAGAGGAATTCTTGGATCATATACATTGACGACAATAAGCCTTGAGGAGCAGGAGATGACACACCGCATAGTTTTGTCCAAATATGATTTGTTCGATGACTACATCAGGTATGTAAATTTAATATTTATTTATTACATATATATATATGTTAAAATATTTAAATTTTTTTCTATAGGGAACATAAGGAAATGATATATGGAAAGAATATTCCTTTATTATTGAGAAGGAGGGAATCTTTTCATAAAAAAAGGGTTTTATTCTTGGTTAAAATTGAAGGGAAAAATATTATTGTTTAAAATAATTAAATCAATATTTAATTTAGTTTAATATTCATTTATATTTAATGTATTGAGTTTTATTACTGACACTATCTCTGAGGAAATAAGAGCTTTGGCGTTTGGTCTTAATACTATGTTTAATGGCTGTAAATAAATTATTATCATTGGGTACAAGATTTATTATCACTGATTGAGAAAGTAAAACAAGAAAAAACGTGATAGTGTTATAGTTACTTCCACAGTAGATTATTATGCCAGCGCATCATATAGTAGACATCGATTTTAAAATTTAGGTTATTATGGAGTCGTTGAAAAAATAATAATGTTGGATTATTACTATCATGGATGAGTCGCGATGATGAAATGTCAGTGGTTTTATTCGATGAAGAGTCAGGGAAAATTTATTGATGATTTTGGATTTGAAGTAATTGATATGACTCACACTATTTCTACAAATTATCCATATGTATTGGCATCAAAGGGGAAATAAGTTTTTTATATCAAAGACCATCATCGAACTGAATTTGGTGTCATTATTGAAGTAATTCCAATACATTTTTTATGATGGTGACGATGGAATTGACACCATCCCAACTTCCATTGGAAAAGATCCATTTATTACTTTTCATTACTTTAATAGATTAACTATTAGAGTTGACTGTGAACATGAATTCATGGTAGGAAAAATATATAATCATCTATCCATGTTCTCAGTTATTTTGGATTATATAGACTTAGGTTGTTATGGTTGATACAATTAAAAATTATTTAATATTTATTAAAATTATATTGTATCCGACTTGACCATTATGTAAATTTTCAATGTTTATTGATTGCAATTTTATTTGAATTTCATTTTCTGATTTGGAATTGAACTATATTCAAACCTACAAAACAATCATTTCTAACTTGGTGAACATTTCAATGCTTTATTGACCATGTCTAAAATTAGTGTATCTCTAAGACCCCCTTTAACATTTCACAAGATAATAAACATTATGGTTTGTCTTCTTCTACAAAACATGTATAGAAACATTCATCATCAATCTGGGCAAAATAAATTAAAATTTTCTTCAATTTTGAAAAGTTTGTTTCCCCTTATGAGTCAGCGAGATATCTTATTCTTGTTCATCTGTTAATATCTTAATTTCCAACTATCTGAAGGGTATAATCATTCATAATATATACCATGATGAATTTTCTAAAGGTATAATTCAATATTATCTTTCTCCTATTTTTTGAGTGAAATAAAACCTCAAAATCAATGTTCCGTGATTTTAATAGACTGGTGACACTTAATAAATAACTAACCTACTCAAAAATAAAATTTATTAATTACATCTTGTCAAATTTATTGAATGTATTATATATCCATTAAAGCTCACCAAAAATAATGGATAGTTAAATTATCCATAAATCCAACTATTCCCTCTCATATATTTTGTTTTTTGGGTTAAACATTAGTTATCATCTACTAATTACATCTATATTTGTTTTCAATTGCAGTAAATGGAACCAATTTAAGAGAGGCGATAGAAAAAGATGATGGACAACAATCATCGCATGGCTATGATGGGTGTTCCACCACTAGTGCATGTTGTGATTATTTTTTTTCAAATATATATATTTAAAAAATATATAATGTCATGTGATTAATTTATTTTTAAATATTTCTTCAGTATCCACCTCTTAAGAAAAAATTATTTGATGAGAAGCTTAGTAGTGGTACTAGTACTCAGAGTGTTTGTACGAGGGGGGGGGGGGGTATGAGAGCTAGGAAATCTAGTCTGCGTACAAGAGTAGACCATGCCCCTCTAACTAACATACCATCTATCCAAAATTCTAACCCCAGTGTGTCATTAGGGACACATGAGATATCTAGGCCTCACTTGTTTTCACCACCCTTTACATCTGAGTCTCATCGCCCATATTTACCATATCCGATGATGATTCCCACTCCCCATCTAGCATTCATCCAACCATTTTTGACATATTATTTTACATCTACTTCCATCTATCTGAGCTTCTATATTCCATCTTCTTCCACTCTTTCTCCGCCACAGTTTGTCCTCGCAGAGTATACACTGGGACCCACTCCACCTATACAGGGTGTTCCTTCAATTTATGTAGATTTAGCGATGCCCATTGAACAGTCTAATGTAGGTATATTTATAGAACCCTAAAAAATTTATACCATTATTTATTTTCATTATAACAAGTATTGATAAAATATATTCCTACAATTAATAACAAATACATGTACTAATAGGAGGTGGGTGCGGGGGAGTATATGCATGTGTGAGGTGTGGAACTATATCATGCTATTAATGTGGTGCTGTAATGAAGACAATCAAATATTTGAAAAAATAGTGTAGCAATGTTATAGTTTTTTGGCGCTGCTTTCCAAGTATTCTGAAATCATTCATGTCATCCCACTCTCAGGGGGACAGTTCCCAAATAAAGTTAAGGATAATTCTTGGGAATATATATAGGTAAAAAAATACATTTTATTTAATGCAATTAATTATTTTTTATCTATATGAATTATACTTTTTTTCAACATCGGTTTATATTCCCCAATGGTGAGGGTGCACAACCTACATGTGTAAAGGATTTAGGTGAGCATTGGAGAGCCTATTAGAATGAGTTGTATATTGGATGGTGGGATATATTTGACAAAGAGTTATAGGTGGTACCTTTCGCGGTTGATTGTCTTATAGAACATTAACAACAGATGATTACTCATTAGATGACTATTTAGTTAAAGGTATTCTCATATTTAAAGTATTTAAATGAAAATTTTCTTGTTTTTTCATAATATTATCTTTTCTATTATTGAATTTTATTTAGGAATCATCCATAATAAATAAAAAACATTGATTCTTAAAAATATTTCAATACATTGGGACGTACTACGTTGTGAGATCATGAGAGGAAGCAGGTATGACAGTTGTTTATAATTTTTCATTATGACGTGAACTTTGTATTCTTTTCTCCGTAATTTATTCAATTGATAACATTTTAAAATAATTTTAGTAATGAAAATAATTATAGGTAACCTATTATTAATTATGGATTCCAACATTCAATGTCATTGTAGAGGAAAACATTGAATATTAAAAGACTCGTGCCTCGATAAAAACAGTTTTTCTCGAGTAGAAGGAAGAAATATGGAAGTGCAGTTAACTATCTAACTCAACAGAATATTTTAAGTTATATTTTGTTAATTTAAAATTTTAATAACTATTTTGTAAAGTGATTATTTATTCATATTTGTAATAGGATGCTTTAGAGGCCCCTAATGCCCAGTAACCAGAAAATTTTAGGCCAAATGATCACTTACATCAAGTGTTGTGAGATGAGCACCCTAGAAGAGTATGTTGTATACCATGGATGATTATAGTCCCAAAGAGGTATTATACCTCCATAGGTACAATTTTTTGTTCCACTGGGTTATAGAAAGTTAAGGAATTGGTAGAACAGGTTGAATAAAGGACCACAGAGACAGCAAAATAGACTGTTAGGGAAAATACTACATTTACGAAACTGATGGAAGTTCTACGTCCAACACTTCCACCAAATGCCCGCACAACTTTTGATGAATATTTATTTTTGATTCATTCTATATATGTTTCAATAGGAGGTAGTTATATTGGTGGTCGAGATGATTTCGTTCCTAGCAATGACAGTGGCACAAAGGAGGCCGAGATATAGGAGGAGGTTGAGGAGGAGGTCGAGGTGGAGGAGGAGGGAAAGGTGGAGTCCGAGGCAGAGGGGGAGGGTGTGGAGGATGGAGAGGAGTAGGGCCTTGAGGATGGTGAGGATGATGATGGGAATGACAATGAGGATGGAGATGAGGCTGATGATGACAGTAATGATAGTGATGGTGATGAATGACATATTGATTTGTTACATTTTTTTACTAATATTTTTTATATTTGATATTTTATGGTTCATTGTTCCTAAATATATGTGTGCTTAGGTAGGTCACGTTATCTTTATTTTTTTATCTCTAAATAATAATACTTGTGTTGAGGATTTTTTGTGACTTAATATTTGTTTGACTGATTCACCCCTACCTTTGACACCCCCACCCCCTTGGACATCCCCCACCCACTAGACACCCATTTCCCCCCATGGATACCCCCCTCTTAGACACTCCCCACTCCTTGGAAACCACAACACACCCTAGACACCCTGCCACCCACTGGACACCCCCCCCTGAACACCCCCCATGTGGACAACTCACACCCCCTAAATAGCCCAGACCCATGGACACCCCCTGCCTCTTGGACATCCCCGCACACCTTGGACACCCCCCCTCTACACATCACCCCGTTGGACCCCCCCCCCCCACCACCGTAGACACCACCAACCCTAGACACCCCAACCCCCTTGGACACCACCCAACCCCCTAGATAGCCCCCACACCCTGGACAAACCCACCACCCTGGACACCCCCCTCCACCCCACCCCCTTGGACACCCCCCCCCCCCGGACACACCCTTCCCCACCCCTAGACACCCCCACCCCTGGTCACCCCCACCCCATGGTCACCCCACCCCCTTGATCCCCCCCCACAAACGAGCCTAGACACCACCACCCACTGAACACCCCTTCCCCCCTTGGACACCCCCCCACCCCATGTACACCACCCCACCCCCTAGACAACCCTACCACCTTATAAAACACCCCCTGAACACCACCCCACCCCTAGCCACGCCCACCTCCTGCACACCCCACCCCCTTGAACAACCCCACTAGACACCCCACCCCCTTTAACAGCCCCCCTGCACACCCCCACCCCCTGGACCTCCCCCACCCTCTCAGACACCCCAATATTCTGAATTCAATTTTCTAGTCTGTATTCTATATGTGTTATACATAATTAAATTCTTTTTTTTAAGGAATTATGAATTCAATACATTGTATATAATTCATAATTTTGAATTCTTTATTTAATTAATAATTCATTTTGTATTTGTTATTCAGTCATATTTCAGAGCAATTAATTTGAGAATTAAATTATGATTTCTGAATTGTATTGGGTAATTGGGTTATCAATTGAATTCTCAATTAGTAGGTTCACAATGGATTATAGAGGGGGTGGTAGGCCACCCTTCTACTAAAATTGCAGCAAGGCTATACTAACAGGTGTAAACCGTTGGTATATATGTGAAAAGTAACTTTATACCAATTGTTTACATAGAACCATTGGTAAAACAATATGCCAACACTTACTAAACAAATGGTATAGACCATGTAATCATCCATTACCAACCATTTAATTAAAAACCATTAGTAAAGGCTTATTCCAATGGTTTTGAACCTGTTGGAATAGATGTAAATTTCTTTAATCAGCAATAGGTATCAACCAATGGAAGAAAAATATAACAATGGTTAGCTGAAACTATTGGTATAATGTGAATTAAAGATCTATATAATAATGGTTATACTATAACTTTTGGTATATGTCTATCCCCATGGCTAACTAGCCAACGATATTTGCAACCATTGGTATAGTCTATAAAAATGGTTGTCATGCCTTTCCCAATGGTTTGAAACTGTTGGAATAAGTCATGATTCTAGTAGTGTTATGTGATTCATAATAAAGGATTTTTTGTTTCAATATATTTATGTTTGTGAGTATCCAAGTTATATTTAATAGACTAGTATGAAACATGGTCTGTAGATTATCTGACAAGAACAGATCTTGGGGAATATTTCACTCTTAGGAGTGGACCTTTATATTAATCTAGGAAAACTAATTCACAAATTATAATAGTAAAATAGGCCAAGTTTGAAGATTTTCATTCATGACGATATATAAAAACCTAAACATTGATCACATTTGGGTTTACCATATTAAAATCTTTCAAATATAATTTCATACATCTAACGAACTAAATAAGATTTTGAATAATTTTCATTAAAAAAACCATGGTGGAATTGGTTTTCAAAAAAATATCCAATACCAACCAATTAATCAAATAATTTTTTCATATAATTAATGAATGTGAAGAGATAGATGAATTGATCAGGGAAGAATGAATTATAAAAAATTCAAATTCATCAAAATGCCTACCTTGAGGCACTTAAAATATCAACACTCACATGGAAACTAAAATAAATGATGAACCAGTGATCATTGGAATTTAGGATGGGTACTAAACAAAGAGTTCACAATATTTAATCATTAACTTTTATAAAATTTAGAATGAAGAGAAAAATAATTCATATACCACATAAATTATTAATAGGAACACCATGAGGACTAAATAATCGGTCATTGAAATATAATTCCCAAATACAACTATAAGGAATAAAAATAGACTCAAAGGTCCAAATGTTCCCCATAAATAAAAAACCTTATTATTAAAGTCAATAAAAATGGATCCAAAAAATAATGATATCCTAGAACAAAAAAATATTTATAAATTATAATACTATTTTTTCTTGGAAAAAGGTTTCACAAAAAGATGTAGACGATAGACTCAAAATAAGAGTTGGCTAAATAAAAAAAAATCAAAAAACCATTGATATAAATTATTAGGATACTATTTGGGGTGGGTGGACCATGACTAAAAATTAAAAAATAAATACATTAATTATATAAAATTATTTTAAAATATAATTACTAGTGTTAATTAAAAAAAATAATGAATGAAACAATAATGTTTTTTATATTAGTTTGTTTGAAGTTGGAATTATTCTATACATTTACTTATCTTCTTAGTGATAGATATGTTGGGCAATAATATAATATTATGTGTGTAATCACATCCATATTACAAAATCTATTTATATATAGTGAAGGTATAACCACACTGAAACACTAACTTTTATATGGAGAGTCATGACCCAAATAAAACATCAATCAATCCTAACATTAGAAAATAATATAAATAACCCAATTAAATAGTTGAAGAGTATTGTTTTTTATAGAAAATCTTATGAATAAAATTAATTTTACATGAGATATATGAAATGGTGCTATATAAAAATGAAACCATGAAAATGTAGATGTAAAATGATAAAATCATAGGTATAGGTTCTTGAGATGTGTTGATTTCATACAACGGTTGTAATAGTCATATATGGTTAGGTATATTCCTTGAGTGATCATCCAGAACAATAAACCTCATTGTGCATGTACAAAAATTCAATGTTCATCATAATGATCATTTGATTATTGAAAGTTCATATTCTTGAATATGTAATGTCTGTACATTGATAATGTCTAAATCATTTTAATCTAATATACAATATCTAAAAAAAATTACATCCAAGTAAAACAGTTCTTCTTTAAATAACAAAATGATCTAGGTGAGAGAAAATTATTGTCTAGTATAATCATAAGAAATATATTTTTTATTTTAATAAATAATTCTTGATTCAAGAGATCATTAATTTAGCATTTTTTTTTCCAAGATAATCTATAATAATAGTCCATGGGAATCCCAAGAATGTGATAATAAAATTTTAAATAGTAAATACCAGGAGGTTAAAAAATCATTAAATCAATGTTTAATAAATTTTTGGATTTAATTATACTAAATTAGATACTTAAAAATATGATTTAATAATTTGTTCAACTCTAAATATTAATTTAGTAAATTATAATTCCATTAAATTGATTTATAATATAAAAATATATATAGTAGAATTTTTTTTCTTGTGTACTCATGAATAAAGAGTAAAGTTGTAAACATTATAAACCTGTTTAAAATATTTAAAAACACTTCTCATGGTTTTTAAATAATATTAGTTAATAATTGAAATCAATATATCATAAAATACAATGTAAATTTACAATGTAGATTAATTAATCAAAAATAATTAAAAATAGTGCATGTTGGAAGATCTAGATTTAAATTTAAAATAACCCTATGATGACAAAACCCTTATTTTGGAAGAATGATAGTTTTTATTAAAATATTGGTTGATGAATCTTAAATTTGATAAATAATTATAGTTTAAGTACTCAAATTATTGTTTAAAATTAAAATTAGTATAAAAATATGGTTGGGGGATCCTAAATTTGAAGTAACCCTACCTTTGATGGAACCCTACTTTTGATGTAACCCATTATTTGAAGGAATTGTAAATTCTATCAAATCTTAATATGGTTGGTTTATACAACACATAATCAAATATTAAAACTAAAACTACCTCAATTAGTCACTAAAAATTCATAATGCATTAACTATGGTGCAACTCACATCAAGTATATATGAATTTGAGTTAGGTGGGACTTCAAAAAGAGTGGTTCAAAGAAATCGACATGTGGTCAGTATGAACATGCCAGAACAACATGTACTAACTAGAAATAGTTTAATGGAAACTAAAGTGGGCCTATTCATCATGCGTATAAATGCAACAAGGTTTTTTTCAATGTTTGAAAAAAAATATTCATGAAATTAATATTAATTCATGTTCTATACATAACATGATTCATTGTAAGTTGCAAAAGACTTTCATGTTAGTTTGAAAAAAATAAAATAATAACTGAAAATGATGGACATATAAAACAAATATGATTATCTATATCATATAAATATATGAATAATTGAAAATTTCAGTTCAATAAAATGTCATTAATTTATATATAGATACAATAGAACAAATAAATCAAGATTGTAAAGACATTACAACGATAATATTATTGAAAAATATTGAAATATGAAAACTAAATGATATAAAACAATAATGAAATTATTCCAAAACTAGTGAATAAACATTGAGAAATATTTAGATCACTTAAAAAAATGAATTTAGACTTCCTATTAGTTTAAACAAATGTACAAATATTTAATAGATATAAAACATAACATGATTATTAATGATTTGAGAACTACATATTTAATTTTATTTGTATAAATGAGGGAAAATTAATATTCTATAAACTATCAATTATAAATACAACTAAATGAATATAGAATGTTCAAAAAAATTAGTAATTTTATATAGATTAGTTTACATATTTTTATATGTTAAGAAAATTTAGATAAACATAATTTCAGTTATTTGAAAGGTGAATTCAAAAATAAAATCTCTATAACTAAATATATATTGTAAAATTACATGGAGGTAATAAAAACTATTTTCACAATAAATAATGAGAGTCTTTCGATAAATTTTTATAATATAAAAAAAAATATAAATGATAAAACCGGAACAAAAAACACCAAAATCCTAATCTCTTTTGATCATAGTATGTTTATAAATTTACAAAAATATATATTATAAACAAATTTTATGTAAAATAAAAATATATATGATTTCTAAATCATGGGTTTGATAATACCACATGTGGGATCAAAGGTGATTTGAGATACAATCATCCATGTTGTCTCCTATCCATAAGACTCCACCTAAAGGTAATCCTAAAATGTAACAATAAACCATGAATCCATATCCATCCTCTAGTAATGTTAGTATCGATAACATGTTCAATTACCACTTTAGCTCATTGAATAATTATTGACACATTGTATGTCAAATGTATATCACCTCCTTCTCGGTGAGAGAACATATAGTTTATGGAATCATAAATAAATATTTATGAACCATTGATTATATCTTTGAAAAAAAAATTGAATCTCAAAATAATTTTGTAGTTATTCCATTGACATAATAGTCACTACCTTTTAAAGATATTCCTTGATATAATGTTCTAATATTACATTTTCCAATAATATAACTTCTCAAATATAGATTTTGAATATTGAATGTCTTTATTATAGGAAGTGATCCAAATAGATTTCAAAAAAATTTCTCTGATGAAAGGCTTGAAAAATCTCATTAATAGAGTTTACTAGAATACCCTTCACAAGATATAAAACAAATATTTCAATATAGTGGTTGAAAATTTGGTTCATCGGTTCTATGAAAGCTGTAGGAACATTGGATAGACCAAATTTAAAAACAATATGTTCTAAAGAGCTATAACTTCTATTGGAAACTGAAAAATTCATGAAAGAATATACCATATGATGATAAACCTTATCCAAATGTGTACCTCATTTCATTGGATTTAATATGACTTGTATTTTATACTAAAAAGATTTTTAGAATAGAATTTATCTCTCTTTGAAGTCAAAATGCTGAAGATATCTAGTTGGGGATATTCTAGAGATAAGTATTGAATTTTGTGAATCCTTAAATTTTTTTTTGTGAAACTCAATAAACATCACACATTTATAGTTTTTACCAAACACGGTTTAAAACATATAATTTCTATACACACATGAGATATCCTCCATATAATTAAGGAATTATCGTCAAACTCCATATTATTGATCAACATAAAAAATTATTTAAAGAAAAGGTTATGTAGAATTAGAATCTATGATGCCTTTAAATTTGGTGTCAACCCACCCATCCAAGGGGGGCCAATGGGATCATATTTCTAGAGCTATCTCTTAGGAAAATATGATTTCCACACATTTTGTAACCCCCAAGTCATGATGTTATATGAAATTAACTAGACGATTTCCATCACATTTGATCCTATGGTAAGATGTTTTCATGAAAATATTTCTATTGGGGGAAAAAGTTCAAAAAATGTCCAGTCCATCAAAAAACTAGAAAATTATATGAAAAAATGTTTTCCATAATCATGCTTGTAGTCCACGCCTCGTGCAAAGTATTTTTTTGCATGCCACTTCATAGTGTCATGTCATGGTGAATTGTTAAAAGACGCATAGCATAAATTGCATGATATAATTCATAGTTGCACAAACAAGATTATAGTAGAAAGTTTTAGCACTTGGAAACTGGCCCACTGGTCCCTGCCATAGTGTTGCATCCACCACACCCCCACTCAGGATCAGTGTCAGGATGCAGTCACAGGTCTCCAGGCTAGTCCCTTCACTACCATCATTGATCCCCATGAAAAATTGGGACTCACAGCATGAACATTTTATGTCTGGTTGAGTAAATTTTTGGATTCACCATTATCCATCAACAACATCAACCCTTGGAATACCATGAATTGATATACTCTGCTAAACTCTATGACCATGACTCTACATTCTCCTATTGGTTAATTCCCCACACCATGGGTTGAGATTATCCTCTTCAAAACCTTGAGTACCCTGAGTTTAAACACTCATCAAGATGACCTTGAACCCCATTCACCGAACACCAATTCCTGGTAGTACATGAATGAGATGGCCATGATTAAGTCTCCCTGCAGCCATTGTTATAAATCAACCACCATACTCCTCACTATATGACATTAAACTATATAATTACATGTATGAAAAACATAGGATGCCTCCTAAGAGACACATTATATGTCTTATTCATCTTGTTTCAGGTGACCCATTATATGAATAGAATATGACCACCTAAGTCATCAATATATGATTTTATACAAACCCTATATGATGAGAATATGATTCCTCATGTGAAAATATCAAGATGGCTTATTTTTCAAACATAATATGTATCATGTAATGATCATGAGATGACCACAAAATAGCCACCATGGGTCACCAAATAATGTAAATAACCTAATCACATTCCTCAACCCACTTGTGGGTTGATATTCCCTATTAAATTGACATGAGGAAGAAAAAATTGGTAGAGTAATGTACAAGTCCCATGCACCACATCCATCCACATGAAGATAAAATATAGACTTTCCCCATGAAATGGTCATGGGATTCTTTCATGACTCGAAATGTGAAAGGCAGAATGCGATGAAAAGTGAATAATATTGACTCACTACATCCTATCATATGAAATTAATCTATAATCTTACTCTATATAGTGGTCATTGGATTACCTCATTGCCTGACCTGAGTATGAATACATTGGAATCATTCATCCAAAAGGGTTTCACAACACATACCATTACATGATGTTAAACTGTAATGTAACCCCACTCCAAGAACACTAGTTTCCCTCATGACCTAACATACGAATGATAGAAGGGGTTTGTTGTATGCATAATTACAACATCACCCCTCGTAGATGCAAATTTTGTGACATTAGGGTGCTTTCCACATGACATTAAAATGAATGGATTGGTTTGTTCACACGACCATAATCTAATTAATCTTACTACATGGTTATTGATCCCTATCATCTAAAAACGGTATGTTTGACACCTTGATAAGCTTCAATTCCACTAATGGTAATCCCATGTGTGAATGTTTCCTTCATATGGACACACCCTATTGACCAACCTCAATAGGGCATTCAGATCAAACATTTTGTATCCAAAAGATGTTAAACTCATTCCATAGATATGACTCCATGGGTAATTATGATCTAGTAGTAAACCTAGGTGTTTAAACCTAGGGAAACACCTCCTAGATCCACCACCATTGAAAGTTCTGATCCATATTCCCCCGATCAGTCTCCATAATGAATTATTATCCATTTATAAACAATTTAGATGTATCATCCTAGGGACACAACTCCTACATCCACCTGCATGGGTCATTCTGATACATTTCTCCTAGATCCTCCTCCCCCATGAATTTTTACCCATCAATATACAATCTATTTGTTCCTTCCTAGAGGAACATCCAAGATTTACCTTCACATGAATTTTAGATCCCTGAGTAATCTATCAAGGTTCCCCCTCTTAGGTAAGGATCTCTCAAATAAGTATCAATAGGTTTTTATGATCAATGTATCCCATATCTACCTCCACAGGGTAATCCAAACAATCGATAACCTATCCAGGTGTATCCTCCAAGGGAAGCACTTCCTGGATCCACCTTCATGGGGTATTCTGATCCATTGGTAACCCATATAGATGATCCCTCCTAAGAAAGAACCTCTCAGATCATCCTTTTTGGGGAGTTCTAATCCATCTATTTCATATATTCCTCTATGGGATATTCTGATCAAATGATATATAGTTCATTTGTTCTTTCCAAGGTACACACACCTCGGTTCCACCTCCATGGGGAATTCTGATCAATTATTAATCCTCGGTGTGAAATTTACCATAATTAATAAGAATATCCATTATTTTCATCAATATGGAATTTTGATCAACCATACAATTTCCACGAGACATTAAACTCATTCATTGATCTACCTTACAAATATGTTCTGATTAAACTCCATAAGATTTCAAAATCATGACCCAAGTAATAATTATTACACCGTTCAATAAATATTAAATCCTTATCATATATAACCTTGGAATATATAATCCCCTTGTGTAAATTACCTCATGGTCGAGATGATTTGCCTTAGGCTCGAGGTCTAAGATTCATAATATTATATTCCCTCCAAAATAGAAGGATTTAAATTATCCCAAAAAGAAAAAAATATTTAGATAGTGATATGTGTGTGATGTTTCTATATAATATGATCAATGGTTGTTTCCTTTCAGATATAGACATGTAGTAATTAACAGGTTTCCATAAATAAAGGGCACTTATAATGGGTTCCCCTAACAAGATGAAAATATCTTAGGGATACCTAGACTGGGAAACGGGCTCCATGTAGGAATCCATGGAAGAGGAACTAAAATCTCATCATCTTTTTTTGATCTAGTGTTAGGAATCACTGATGAAATTAATGAAAGACAATCACCTTTGTAATGAGTTAGTGTGGGGAATCACATATGGTTCATGTATTGATGTGCATGATTTTCCAACAAAAGAATCAAAAACACCTTATCTTAAAGGTGGAATTCATAATATATGAATCTTTTTTATGCTTTGTTGATAAATATTCCAATGATAAATTTTAGAAAACATATGTTTCCGTATATAATGATCAATAAAATCATCAGTACGATGCATGATATATTAATTCAGGAATTTTACATGATTGAAAATCAATTAATCAATAATGAAACAAAGTTTCCCAATAACATTGATGGAAATATTTATAGGGAATATCTGTGGTGATATAATTTTTTTTTATATCCCTTCTCTGTTAAAGAATACAACTATATTTTTAGCACCTTCATCTAATATGAAACCAAATTGTATGATGAAATCGATGAGAGTTGAGTTATGTAAATTATTCTCACAATCCTATATCCAAAGAAACATGGTCCATTATGTGTTGTCAATGTCATTGGGTTCAGTAGTCATGATAAACCCTCAAAAATAATTGGTAGTATACATCCAACCCATGAAAACAATGGATATGGATTTATATTGTTAGTATTGTTAATTTTTTATAATTTTCTATTGTGGAATGACCTAATTATATATAATCAGATATGATTATATGAAAAAGAATGAAATTCAATAACCCAAACATTCACTTCATAAATATAAAATATTGTTTTTCCTTCCTCATGAACATCCACAAAATGCTTAAAAATTCTTAATTTTTGTTTTTAAACATTAATTATCTAATTATATAACATATAAGGATACCATAAACTAATGAAGGTACCCTATAATTCCTCTATTCATTAACTTCATGATGATATGAGGGCTATTGTAATGTCTAAAGGGAATCAATAACAATTTTTTATGAAAAAACATTCTAAATAATGTTATCATAGGCATATCTAACTTCTTGAAACTCAATTAATGATATCCAGAATGAAGTTCAATATTGCTAATGTATTTTTCTACATGATTTTCTTCAAACCTGTCATCAATATGATATAGGGGAAACATGTTCTTGACAGTTATCTAGATACATTCTAAATAATTAATGAAAAAAAAAATTTACAATAATTATCCATAAAAATTGAATTTTTATACCCCTGGATGATTCAAAATAACATATGAATACCTTTTTCAATTATCCTGGTGTTTATTCTTCAATTATAGAATCTTAATTAGTTTCACAATATAATTTTCATTAAAATATTTGTAGAACAATGTATAAGTTATAATAAATCTCAACATCATGATTCAGGGGAAATATAAGAATTTATTATGGAAATAGATCATTATATTCTAGAACTATATTCATATTTTTGATGTTGATATTATCTAAAACCATTAAATAATAACTTTTATTAGTGGGTTTTAAGAACAACACAATGGAAGTAACATCAATTTTATATTCATCGTCCATGTAAATTAATAAGTTATCTACATATAAAGAGATATAACAGAACAAAAAACTGATCAGATTCAACTAGATATATAATTACATGATTTATAAAAAATATAATCCAATACAATTCTATTAGAGATGGCTTATTGGCTGGAGATGAGATCATGATACCATTAATATATATTACTACTAGATTAATATCTAATTATTTTATTGATTTAATTATACATGTATAATATTCAAAATCTATAAATGTTATGGTGTATTTGGAATAAGACAATTGTTTAAATTAAAATTTTAATGTTATGTTTACCTTTTACCACATCATTTTTATGACCCAGACAAACTGTTGCGATCACATTAGCATTCTCTATGTCTCTAGGACTAAGAGTATGATATCACTAATTTTCATCAATAAACCTATGATTCCATTATAGTTTCACGTAATATCCATAAAACTTGTAATTATATCATTGATGTTTTTGTGGAGTATTTGTTTTATAATCTTCTATGATTCTTTCATTACAATCCTCATCTCATAATTTTAGTATTTATTTTCTTGATGGATTTCTTTAGCAAACATAAATAATTTATCAAATCCCATAATAATGTTTCCTCCATTATCCAATCAACACATATATTTTGAATAATTATTAATTTCTCATCCAAATTGGGTTTTATTACGAAATGTTTCTCGATATACAGTCATTCTATTTTTTCTCAAAAACATGAGAACACTACGATTCCACAATTTTCAATTCCCCACTAAGAGCCCACATTAATATTTATTCATTCCTATCAATTTCCCATATACCCAGTTCATTTTCAATAATTTGACTTATTCTAATAATTAATTGATAAATTATTATTTTAAGATAGATGCTAATAAAACGAATCATACATTGCATGTCTCTTGAAGATTTCTATTTTAGTATTAATGGATTTATCAAAATTCAAATTTTTTTATATAAAAACATTTACCATTTTTATTAAATTTCATTATAAAAAGTAATTATTAAATAAATTCATCATATAGTCATCTCATGTATTGGATTTAATTTACCCCTCTTTCATTATATTCTTTATAAGATCCCATTTTTTTCCAATTTAACCTTATGAATGTTGTGGATTTAATTATGTGTTAACCAACCACAATTCATCATTTGATTAGGAGGGTTTTACTCCTTGTGGAATCCATTTATGGAGGTATTTGTGAATCATACAGGGGAACATAGGTAACATCAATGAAAAGGTATCGAGGAGGTGGAAATATCTCTGTTTAATTATAGTGACAATAGGTGTAACCTCCCCAACCCAGAAGCCATTAATGGTTCTCCAACATGGGACACCTCATGACCTCAAGCCCGCATCCCCATATACTAGAGATTACCGACTATCAAGAAGAGTCTAATAGGATATATGGGGAGACTATACCCTCTCTACGAGATGAATCCACGGTAGAAAATAGTTTAAATAGTTTAAACAGTAGAGAAAAATCAATAAATTTTATAAATAGCCAATTACCAAACTAGGTACAACCATATACAATAGTTATTATGTCATGCCACACTATAGTGTGATGTAAAAAAACCCCAAAAGGAAGAAAAAATGTAGGATACCCAGAATAGTCTAAACTCCAAGTATGTAACCTTACCCATTTAGGTCCCATGTACAACTCAACTACCCAGGATAGGGACCTTTCCTTTCCCCTAACCTCCAAGCATGGAATCTTCACATGTACTCAATGGTGGCCCAAGGATGGTGTGAGAATAACTTAGTATTCCAGCACCAACAGTGTCTACAAAATATCCTACAGAAGTATGTAGTGAATGAAAGTGATAAATAATTGGAAATAATGGTAAATATTTCAATGGTATAGTCTAGAATATTATCATTTAAAATATACTACCATTGAACCCAATTTTACTACTTAGAAATTCCATCGTTTAATCTATCTTTTTCATGTGTTCAATGGATTAGGCATGTTCAATGATCTCAAACACATGGGATGTAAATCAAGTCCTATATCACTAGGAATCACATTATACTACCTCATAATCCTCACCTAGAAGCCTCGGTTTGAGTGAAATGAAACAATTAGGGGAATTGAAATATGTCCCCTTCCCTAACCTGGGCATTTAGGGGTGGAGGTAGAACCTCGGTCCAACACAACTCGTGGGTGTAGAACCACATGTCGATACCCCACTCTACAAAACCATGTGCACATTCTTATATATTATTCACTATAATTAACCATATCAAAACAATCATAGATAATATCATTTGAAACATCTTGAAAATATCAATAATTGTGGATATAACATTATGCCTCAATCCATTAACACATTAATCATTCATATTACTTATCCCTTTATCCTTATTCCCATTTCTTATGTATATCTCACTAAGAATATTCATGTGTAAACATGATTCCTTATAATATTCCCATTATTCCCATTAATTAATTTAAATATCATCCAAATATACCTTAGAAATTAACCACATTATAAATATCTATCTACTATCCATTACAACTCGTTACATGAACCAATTAGTATTATGAGTTAATTTCGCGACTTATATTTTTTTTTGCCCAAATGGGAGGGATGATACACTCCATGGGTTACCCTAATTTTTTCAAGTCATCCTTTTTATACCCCATTGGAATCAATATGGGTTAAATTAATTATTTATAAACCAAATAAATCACATCACGAGAAACACACCAAGAACTCATTAAAATAGGGAAAGAATAAAGACCCTAAATTGATAACTCTATAAAAACAAGCAGATATAACATGTAGCCCACCAACCTTGAATCTATTGGAACAATCACTCCCAATCATGGTCTTAGATCACAATTCTACTAAACTTTGAATCATTAACCTAAATATCACCAGAAAGAATGGGTTTTAGTGATTTGGAAAGAGATGGAGAAAATGTGTGAAGCCTAACCCGAAATGAGAAATAAAGAGGAGATTAGACATACCTGGATCCTCAATCCTTAAATGATGGCACTCCAAATGACCTAAGATTGAAGTATAATCAACCTTGGGATCTCTTGAGAAATTTTGGTCATTCATAGGGTTTCAAGAGGGAAGGAGGATGAAAATCCCATGTTTGTACTTAGTTCTCCATAATGTAATTTTCTAATTTTTTAAAAGTTTCGGGCCTGCAAAGTATACCTGCATGGTTTTGAAAATAGTGTGAAAACCATATGGATTTTTCTATCCAAAAATACCCCCTCACATAGTTTTCTAGGATTTCTTCATGGTTTGTTTTTACCATGTGCAAATTTTGCAGCGTGCATAGAACCCCCTTTTTTTTCTTCTTTCGTACCTCAAACCCCCGAAACACCCCCAGGTATACAAATGAATTTGGGAAAATAATTATTTAACAAAAATATGGATCTTAAATGGAAACCTAAGAGAAAATTTACCTTAAAGTAGATCTGGGTTCTTACAACCTTCCCACCATATAATGGCTCGTTTGTGAGCCACTCTTCTTGAGCATCATCGAGTTCCCAAATAAGGGAGATCGGGACACTGGACCAACATATCATTTTACCACTCCCATGTTTCTTCTTAAATGTTTCCATATTTCCATAGAACACAAACCAATGAAACCACCATTCCCCAAAAGACCTTATAATTGTGGTCTACAATATTAATAGGGTTCTCCTCAAAGGAAAAATCAATCTCATGATCTACATCTTTAGTATTTAACACATGAGATGGTCAGGGTGATACAGTTAGAGTTGTGAAATATGAAAAATATCATGCATCCTAATACACCATTGTGGAAGAGGCAATCAGAATACCATAGGTACAACCCTCTCCACAATCGCAAATGGCCCCACATATCTAGGTTCTAACTTGCTCTACTTCTGCATTAAACAGTGACCCAACCTTGGAGACACCCAAAGAAACAAATTATCACCCACCATGAACTCAATAGGTCTACAGAACTAATATTCATATGACTTCTGTATATTATAATCTGTTATAATCAACTTTTGAATCAAACAAACATTCTCCGACATCTCATGCTGATGACTTAGTCCAAACAGATCAGACTCCCCATCCTCTATCCAACAAAACATATATCTACATGGTCTCCAATATATTGACTCAAAAGTTACAATCTGAATTGTAGAATGAAGACAATTGTTGTATGAAAAATCAACAAGAATTTTTTTTCTCCCATGAAACTCCAATGTCCAAAACACAAGCACTCAGCATATCTTCTAAAACATGTATCGTATGTTCTGACTTCTTGTCAGTCTGCGGGTGGTAATCCATAGTCAGAAACCCCTAAGTACTGAGTGCCTTTGGTAGTCCCTTACAAAAGCATGAGGAGAAATGTGGATCAAAATCCAAAACTATGGTTCTAGACACACCATGAAACAGTACTATTTATCAAACATAATATTCTTCCAAATGGTTGACTATATAGGTTTCTTGGATTGGTATGAAATGATCCATTTTGGTAAGACAATTTACCAGAACAAAAATTGAATTATTCTTCCAAGGTGTCCTTAGAATAGCCACTATGAAGTCCATCATGAAATCATTACTCTTACACTTTTGAATAGGAAAGGACTACAAAAACCCAACAAGATGTTGATGTTTAGAATTATCATGTGGATAGTTAAGTCATTAATCCACAAAACGTGCAACTTATTTCATCATTCCTGGCCACCAAAACTGCCTACGAAGAACATGGTACAACTTATTCAAGACTGGAAGTACTGCCCACATTGACATGTCGAAACTCATGCATTAACTCCTTCATTACATCGGTCGGCACCACAACATGACCATGAACATGTGAACTCCATTGGCACTGAAAGTCCAATGAAAAGGTGAATCGACACCTTCAAGTCTATCTATTATATCCAAACACTCTAGATCCACCAACTAACTCTCTTTAACTCATCTCAGAAATATAGATCCAACAGCTAGAGTTGCAAGGGTCATCTGCTCATGCCCATTATTTACCTACAAATGAATCTCATTAAATAAGGCCATCATCTTCCATTATGAACTGGAATCATGAACCACTTGATTCAGAGTCTTCCAGCTTAGCTTATCAGTGACACCATTCCCTTTCCCAGGTGTGTAGAACAACTCAAAATAAAAATAAAATAGGTACTCGACCCACCATCATTGTTGAATATTCAAATCCAAATGAGAGAAGATGTATTTGGGTCTTTTATAGTTGGTAAATACTATGATGGGATCTCCCAAATAGTAATGCCTCCCACATTTTATGGCACATACCACAACTACTAGTTCCAGGTCATGAGGATGATAATTAAATTCACGTGGATTTTACTATCTCAATCCATAATATAAAACCTGATCATCCTATATTAACACTTCCCCATGTACAACACTAGACGTATCACAGAACAAGGTGTACCTCTTACCTTGTTCTGGTAAGATCAAAATTGGTACGGTAGTCAACAGCTTGTTCAGCTCCTGAAAATAATTCTCACAAGTTTCTAACTAATTAAACATACCTCCCTTCATGGTTAGTTCTTTGAGAAATTCTTCTAAATGGGAGAAATATTTAATAAAATTTTGGTAATAACTATAAAAACCCATAAAACTCCGAATGTCGGATAAATTCTTTGCCTACTCCCAAGAGACCACAGCCCGCACCAATTTTAGATCCATTGACACCCCTGGCTCATAAATTATGTGTCCCAAAAAGTAAACCTCATCAATACAAAAGTTAAATTTTGATATCTTGGCCTAAATCTTATGCCCTCTTAGTGTACTCAATATGATGTCAGGATGTTTTCCATGATCATCATGAGTTCTGGAGTACAGTAAGATGTCATAAACTAAGACAACTAAAAACTGATCTAGATATGAGTGGAATATGTAGTTCATAAATTCCATGAACACAACTGGTTCATTGGTCAATGAAAATGACATTACTAAAACATTATACAAAATATAACATATTTGGAATGTTATCTAGGGTATGTCAAAAGGTCTCACCCCCAACTGATGGTACCCTTATCTCAAATCGATTTCCAAAAACACCAAGGAACCTCTGAGCTGATCAAACATATCATTGATTCTAGGAAGACATTTTCTGTTTTTAAGTGTCATGTGGTTTAACATCCTATAATTAAAACAAACCCTTAGTGATCCATCATCCTTCTTAGAAAATTTCACAAGAGATACCCAAGGGGGTGTACTAGGTTTTATAAACCCCTTACACTCCAATTCTTCTAACCAAAACAACAGTTCGTGGAGCTCTGTTGGTGATATTTGATAGGGGTGAATGGAAACTAGATCCACTCCTGGAAAAAATTTGATCGTAAACTCAACATCTCTCTCAGGTGGTCACCCCATAATTTCATAGAGAACACATCGTAAACCTAGTCCACAAAAAATGGTATAATGGTTGTCCATTCTCCCCATCATCTATCACAAGGTGTCCCACATGGGCTATAATTTCTCCCAATTTCTTTCCTTGCATCCCTACATGGCCAAATCGAGTATCCCACTCACCATGAAGGAAAACACTTCTCCCATTGAGGGATGTGAACGTTACTCGACATTGGTAACAGTCGATATGAGATTGATATAATGGAAACCATTACATCCTAAATACTAGGTCAAAACTAGATATTTCTAGGTCAATGAAACCCACATAAAATGATATCCACAAACCTTCAAAGCATAACCCTTGAACTGACTGATGTCCTCAACTAATACCCCTAGAAGTTTATCAAGTGATATTACCCCACATGTAGTCTCCCTGGTTAATACCCACACAACTACCAATGGAGAAAAAATAATGGAATTTGTAGCACTTGTAACAAATAAATCACTAGTAAGCCTGGAAGTAACTAGAATCAAACCTTGGTCAATAGACGGTCCTGCCTCACCACCATTATGTGTAGACCAAACTGCATGGAGATGACCGGCACCTTTACCCTGGGATCTAGCTTGAGTACCCTATACTGCACAACTCTGTTAGTAAGGGTGATCACGCCAAAGAGTTCCATAACCACCGCCCCTCCCAATACGACTAGTGGACCTCTAATTGCCTGCCTGATATGGGGTAACTGTACCCCTACCCACACTCTGCATCTGTCTCTGACCTCCATTATTCCCTTATTGTTGTATTTTCTTGCAAAACATCTATACATGTCCCATCCATTCGTACACTCATCACCCAACCAGTGATAAGGGACACCGGTCACACTACTTTCTAGACATACTACATTGATAGCAGAAGACCCGACCGCCACCCTAAGAATATGACCTCCCCCCATTCTGACTACCCTATATGCTTCCACCCTACGAAAAATTTCTAAAATTGTGCTTCCTACTATTGGATGTTTCACCACTTGATCACCCAGCTGGCACCATGAGTGTACTACCTGAATCTCCATTTATGTTCCCCTCAGAGATATGGGATTGATTCACCACTTAAAAAAACTTTTTAGATGAAAGATATTCACCTAAGACATGATCTCATGTCTCAGCCCATCCTAGAAATGTTTCTCCATGGATGACTCACCTCTTATCACCATTGGAACGTAGCATATAAAATTAGTGAAATGAATAGAATAGTCTATTACTGAAATTTTCCTTTGAGTTAACCTCATAAAATTCATAGCCTCTTTGTTCCTAAAGATTTTTGTGTATAAATTCTCAACTAACTTCTCCTAAAAGTCCTTTCACATCATTCCTTCATCTTTCCCTATTTGGACCGTGATGTCCCACCATTATATTACAAGACCCCTCAGAATATAGGCTGCCAACTTGACTTGCTTCTCGATAGGTGACTCTATATGGTTTATAATAGTTTGGATAGACACTATCCAGAACTCTATTGCATCTTGTCCACCCACTATGGTAATCGTCTGAGGGTGATGTCGCTGAAAATCCCAGGACAGCTCCAAAATACTCGGTGCAACCCACCCCGGGTCTCATTCCATCATTTGCATAAAATGAGAAAATTTATAATGGAAATACTCTTCAATATTTTCCGAGACCACCACGTTCTCTTGCACCACTACTAAAGTAGTATTCTCAGCAATTTCCTCACATTTCCCAACACGTACATGTAATCGAGGTGGAATTTCACTAAAATTACAGACTTGAGCTTTAGAATGAAAATATATCACTTTTACGAAAGTAAAAAAATACATATAGGTAGGCTCATCACATTCCGTAACCAAACCCATTATCATACACTATCCAAATTATCCAACTCATATCTAGATCACTACCCCAGTCCATTACTCCTAAGTCCATGGCTAACACAGTTATATAATTTACCGGGTTACATGCATAATCAATTATACCAATTCAATTCCATTTAAATATCCTAATTTACCCTTATGAAAGGTTAATTCACTTTTATTTCATTATTAAGAACCATTTTATAACTACTACTTGAAATTTTCACTTCCAATTTTTCCCATTCATACCATCTTGATAGGCACAATTTTCATTAATTTTAAGTTAAAAAACACATCCTAACCTTTATATCCCTCACACTCATCCCATGTGTGTGACAATCACGATGAAAGTCACTTACCTACATAGGTTCTTAGAATGATGCTTGAATGCACATCCTCGTACACATCCATCCATAAGAAAAATATCAAAAAACCATAAAATCATGCAACATGTGAATCACCCGATGGTGAAGTAACATCAAATATAACAACACACATCAAGAACAACAATCCCCTCCTATAGTGACTTGGGTTTTCCCCAAACATGGGTTAGCTACTACCAAACATGAGATCATTACCATGGCCCAAAACCTTACTAACATCCTATCCACCACCCCCAAATAGTAAAAAATAGAAAATAACTCCTCTAATAATACATTATATTGTCTTTGACCCGGAATCCACTAACTGTTCCTTAGGCCAGGCCCCCACATGTCCTCAAGCGGACCTCCCTATATGACAGAGGTTTCCAACTAGTAGGGAGGGTCTAATAGGATACATTGGGATACTATACCCTCTCTATGAGATTAATCCACAATAAATAATAGTCTATAAAATTGAAACAATAGAGAAGAATCAATAACATGAAAAATAACCAATTACCAAATCAGGTACAACCATATCAAAAGTAATTATGTCATGCCACGCTACAGTGTAAAGTGAACAAAATCCCAAAATGAAGACAAAAGGTAGTATCCCCAAAATATACCTTACTCTATGTTTTTAACCTCACCAATACATGTCCCATGTCGATCTCAACTACCTATAATAGTTCCCTTTCCCTTGACCAGACCCATAAGCATGTAATCTTCTTAGGTACCCAATGGTGGCATGAGCTGTGTGTGAGTATAACACAACAAGCCACCACAAACAGTGTCTACAAAATAACCAGCAACACATGATAGGGCATGCAATTGGTAAATAATGGAAAATAAACGTAAATAGTTCAATAGACAATTCTAGACTATGGGCCTTTAAATTATACTACAAGTGAATCTAGGTTCACTACATAAACATTACATTATTTAATATACCTTTTTCATGTGTTCAATGGATTTGGGATGTTCAATGTTCTCAAACATGTGGGAATTAAATCAAGTCCTATATTACTTGGAATCACATTATATCTGCATCGTAATCCTTACCTCGAAGCCTCAGTATGGGTAAAAATGCAACTATTAGGGGAATATAACATCATCCCCTTCCCTAACCTATTCATTTAGGGTTGGAGCTAGAACCTTGGTTTAACTCAACCTCCATTTGTAGAACCTCACGTCGGTACCCCACTCTACCAAGTGTTGTGCACATTCTTATTTATATTTGAAAACAATTAACCATATCACAACAAGCATAGCCAATATCATTTTCAACATCACAAAAAATATCAATAAATGGAGAAATAACATGATTCCTCAATCCATTATCACATGGGCCTCAGTTCGGTTAGTGAGTACTCCATAAGTGCATCCAGGAGACCTGAGATCATATTCGGGTGGAGACATATTTCTGGTATTGTAGCAGTACTGTAGTGGGCAAAATAGCAGTACTGTATCAGACACTGCAACACCTATTGTTCTATACTATAGTATCCAAAACTATTCATCTATATGAGACTTTAGTCCACCGGTTTGGTCGTTGGGTCCTACATGGATTTTGGGCCACCCAAGGCCATTAGGCCAGTTGTCTCTCAAGGCCTTTTGACCACTTTAAGGCCTTTGGGTCACCCCAAGTCCTTCGGGACACATGAATATGTACATGTACCAGTCAGAATGCAAAGGGAAGAGGCTTCAGATGAGGATCAGAGTAGGAACATTCATGAGAGTAGACCTAACTAGAATTTGAAGAATGGGAGGGTATGGAATTTCCATCAGTATTGGGCCATTTCAGCTCTGTACAGGACAACTTGCTAACCAGCCTTGCGAAGGGGGAGTGCTGATATCATGAAATGTGCTGGGGATGAGAAATTCAATGTTTTCTTGTCTGGGTGATTACCTCTATGACCTACAGGTCAAGTAATTCTCTATGCCTTCAGGCCTTGTAAGGATTCCTCCTCACCCCTTGAAAGATGTATTATCAAACATAAGAATAATAAAGGCCTTCAGGACATTCATCCTATATCAATCCATTAACACATTAACCATTTATATTAATTAACACTTTATCCCAATTCTAAATTTTGATGAATATCTCACTTAGCATATTTATGTGTAAACATGATTCCTTATCATATTCCCATTATTCCCATTATCCCATTTAAATTTCAACCTAAAACCCCCTTATCCATTAACCACATTAGACACAACTAGACATTATCCATTACAACTCATTAAATTAACCAATTATCCTACTCGTTAAGTCCTTATATGATTATGAGTCAATTTTGAAACTAACATTTTTATTATCCCAATCGAGAGGGTCGGAACACACCCTGGTGGAACTAATTTGGTCATGTCATTCTTCTTGCATCCCATGGAAATCAAGAGGGGTTCAGTTAATTTTTTACACGCCCAATACATCACATCTCACCAAAGTCACTAAGAACTCATCAAAATATGGCTAGAATAATGACACTACATGCACAAATATACACAAAAACATAGGGATATAACATGTATAATTCCAACCATGAATCCATTGGTGAGCTCACTCCTAATCGAGGTCTTAGATCCTAATTCAACCACCCTTCAAATCCCTAACCTAATTCTCACTGGAAAAGGGGTTTTTTGAGCTTTGTAAATAGATTGAGAAAATGTGTGAACCTTAACACAAAAAGATAAAAAAGTAGGAGATTAGACTTACCTTAATCTTCAATACGCAACTAATGGAACAACAAACGTCCTAGGATTAAAAGAGCATAACCCTTTGGGAGCTATTGGGATATTTGTTTTATTCATTGGGTTCCATAGGGTAGGAGGAGGAAAATCTCAGGTTGGTTCTTAATTCCCTATAATGGTATTTTTGTAATTTTTTAAATGTTTATGGGCTACACAGTATGCCAACATGGTTTTCCAAACATTACGCAAACTGTGCGGATGTTACTATCCAAACAAATCTCCATCACACAATTTTCATGTATTTCTACACGGTTTTCACTAACCATGCGCAAACTATTCATCATCCCCAGAACCCCCATTTTCTTCCTCATTCATGACCTGAACCCCTGGAACACCCATGGGTCTTCACATGAACATGTGAAAAAAAATTATTTAACGAAAATAAGGAACATAAATGGAAACATAGGAAAAAATACCTCAAGGGAGATCCTAGATCTTTAATAGGGGTCTCTAGTGATTGATGTGTTCGAGGATAATATAATATCAATGACGATAAGGGACAAATAGATCCAAATTATGGTTATTATTGGAATGAAAGAACGTGGTAGTTGTTTGGTATACTCATTCATGAACAAAAATTCTGATGAGAAATTTCTATATGATGGTCATGAAAATAATTGTGGAGCATCAATGGGATTAGAGAAAAATACCTAAGGGGATGAAAGTATCATCAGGTTGATTTCCATTATAGGTTGGCTGTATGCAATCCAATGGTTTGGGATCAGAATTAGTAAAATAATTCACGGGTCATAATTATACATTGGGTATAGAAGGACATGTAATGGTATCCCTCTATCCATAATAGTAGAGTAATATTTTTTAATAATAATGGGTGGATTCTCCCAGACCTATTTATAGAAAATATCACTTTATCCTTATGAATCATACATGGTCAAAATAACCTTCTTATGGTCTGACCATTGAACAATAGAGAACATTAATTTTTGAATTGTTCCATTTCTCAATAACATGATGACCAATGTATCTACTGATTAAATGTTGAAATTTCTATATAAAAGACTCCATAGTGAGATATTTCCATCATAGATTGTTTGTATGTTCAATATAATTCGAATTTAAATTTATAGTATAAGACATTTGGGTGACTAGAGATATAATAATATTCATTCTAGTCAATATTTTATTTATTTAGAATGAAATAGATTATTTCAATTACCATCAGACTCTATAGTATTTTGGTTCATTTGGGTCTATCCATTCACTATGGCTAAAAAGGAAAATGATACAATCAATAATCGTAGTGAGTGTTCTTTTAATAATGAAAAATATATCATAGGTTTGTTAAATCAATCCCTATTATTTTCATTTTATAAATAATTAGGTTTATAATAGATAATTAATTTTAATAATATATTAAAATACTTCATATTGGATCATATTCAAATTCTTAATTAACTCAATCATATCCTTTAGGAGTTTCTATAATGTTTTTAAAACATACACCCAGTCATCATGAACTGATGATGATTGATTTAACACACATTCACCCCCTTTTAGATTAATTACCCATTAGTGTATCTATATCATTTCCACATCTACATAATAGTATCTATATAGTGATATTTTAACAAATAAAACCATGCAATATCTATTATACAAAAGAATCCAAATTTTATATTATAAATGGAATTATCATCAATGTTTTTAAAAATTATTTCTAACAATAATCATCAAAAACACAATAATATTAACTATGTAACAAATTTAGGTTATTTGGGAATAACATTCATAAATATTATATCAATTTTGATAAATAATCTACATATCTCAGAATAATACAAGCCAAAAAACTATTAAGGTTTAATGTATTTTTAAAATCTATGCATAATCATTTCATTTCATGAAATACCATCAATATATCCTTAAATCATATTCTAACAAAGTAAACTTCTTATAAAATCACTATATAAAATTACTCATCACTTCCATGGGTATGGAAACATAAGAAAGGGTGAGCTCAAGTACTATGTAATGGTAAATATTAGAGAAAATATTAATTGATCACATGTAAGATGAAGAGAAGAATAAGGGTATAAGAAAATCATTATTACATAAATAATCATATCCCGTCATTTGAATATCATTAATAAAAAACTCACAGAAGATGACTTTTTCATAACCATGTATATATGTCATAAGTGTGTAGAATAATAAATAATTTACCATAATCCATGAGACCATATACATAGTGTAAGGGAGTAGTTTCAAACATATAAATAAGAAATAAAACGATTTAATACTCATGGATATCCTATAATACTATTTTACTGGATTAGGTTCACTCCACTTTACATCAATTCCTTAATCATTTTCACTCCCTTGACACTATAAAGGGAGAGTGTCCTTTACTGAACTAGTTTTACTATATTATAGTCCTTATTATATGATATTATATTTATATTTACCCAATTTATTTTAGGGATATATATTTTTATACCCACCAATCACATTATTAAAAATATACATATGTGTACAAAAATATCATAAGAGATTCATCATATCATAATAGCATTACCTTCGGAAAATAATGGGGTTTCAAAGAAATATAACTATAATAATCACAAACTACCTGTGGAAAGAGTAAATATGGATCAATATGATTATATACCTTGTATTTAATAACTACAATTACTGTATTTATTCGTTGAATAAAAATACATTTAAAAAATCATTGGAATATATTTTATAGAAAATACACATTTCAGTTTGAAATCACTTATTAAAAATAAAAAAAAATCCTTATGAAAAACATTTATTTGAAAAGAACCATTGTATTTTTGAAAATATGTTTTAAATAAATGAGGGGATTGCATTATGTAAATTCTAATTATTTCATATTTTCTAAACTCAGCAATTTTTTCAACACAATGAGAAAATGTTCTATGTTCAAAACATGGAAAGAAAATTATTTTTACAAAATTTAGTATTAAGTTAGAAATGAGTAAAAATGAATTAAAAATTCCTATGGGAATTATAATAACATTCATTAATAGTTTATAGAAAACATTTTTAATTATTATAATTATTCAAGGCTAAAAGTGGTGAAATATGGTCAGATTTTCCTTACAACATTATATGAACCATTTTAGTTCCAAATATTGGATAATTTTACTAAATTATTTTTTGAAAAATACATATAATAGAATAATATAAAATTGATTTATCATATAATTATACAATAATTTTCTTCAAATCAAATATATAATGTGCAATTATGAAAAGAAATAAGGAGTTACGTAAATCCAATCCTCCCATTTGTCATTCATCATAAGCACGATATCCTCATATATTTTAATAATGTATTATAATATAAATATTTTTAGAACTATATTAAAATATATTTACTATTAGTTAATCAATTATAATTTATAATATCCTATTATTATCAGTTTCTTCAACAATATAAACATTCAGGATAAAACAGATCTATTTTCCTGGCATGAGACTGTTTGATGGTCTTTATAATCACACATTTCTAGTGGTTTAATAATTTTTGTAATATTAATAATGACATAATTATCATAATTATTCACCATATATACTTTTATAAATTTTTTTATAAATCACAGATGAAAGGTATATCAGATTGGAATAGGGAGGTGGAGGTCAACATGTATGGAACAGCGACATTATCATTTTCTAATAGATGGAATTTTAAGAATGAAAATAACATATATTACTGTAAAAGTATAGTAATTTTATAAATATAATATTATATATGTATATCATTTTGACTGTTAGTTAATAGTGGGGAAGAAAAATTAAATCCCCCATTTCCCTAGGCAGTGGTCCCAATGTACAAATAAATGATGCTCTGGATTCCCATTTTATTGGGAGGGATATGGATAAATGTTGTTACACAAAAATAATAAATTAAATTTATATGGGAAATATTATATCATCATTTCATCATTTCGGACACAAACTATAAAAGTGGTAGAATAATTAATTAAATGAAAACAATCAGTTAAGAGTTATACCACCTCATTAGGAACCATAGTTTCCTTACACCTAAGTCCTTATATAGTTTCAATTTATATCAATACAAATAGTTTTTATTGTATGGAAGAATGATAGGTCTCAATTTTGGTATGGATTATACATTCAAGAATTACCATGAAATGTGAGGAAGAGAGGAGAGGTGATTTCCATTTATAAGGGAGGGGGAGGAAGGACATTGAATTCTTCAAAAGATTAAAATACATTAATTCCCTACTCAAATGATGTTTCTCAATATTATAATATTTGAAAATATAGGAAGAAATAGGATATAAATATATATTTTATGTAGTATGTATACAATTTATGAATTTATATTATCAATTATCATTATATTTTGATCCCTCTATTTATGAATTTAAACAATTAATATAGTATTCAATTTTTTACCATTGATACTATTCATAACAACCAAATGGAGAAGTAAATTATAAGAAAAAATGGCTATTTTAATTTAAATTATGATGTGTATTATTTCAATTTCAATTAAATTTTTTGTTATATAGTAATTTTAAAAAACCAAAAAAATGTTATGATGAATACTTTTATGAAAAAATTGTGTCTAAAAACAAAAATGAATGTAGATCAAATTCAAGTATAAGTTTGAATCCTATGATACTAATTTCATTATTTATAATTAATTGTAACATAATTTAATTAATTGTGAAACTCAAAATAATTATTTTCGTTTTTTTTAAATAACAGAATTTATTGACAAAATGTGATTTTAAAACATTTGTATTTCTCATTATTAACATAAAATTAAATCTATTCATAAAAATCCAAAAACATAAGCCTAAGATAATTATGAAATTATCATTTAAAATTATATATTCAATTACTAAAATAATATTTCATGAATTTTTTCAAAGTATTTAAAATAATTGTATAAAAAAATAAATAAAAACCATTTCTGTAAAAACATATTTTTCATTCACAAAATTATAATAATAAAGGTTTATTACATATTTATTATACATTATCCATTATAATTTTTTTTCAAAATGTGCTTGGTCCTTTTCATACCTACTTTTCCAATTTCTATATTATTATATTATAATATAATGTTTCTTATTCAAGATTAGATTTTTGTTTTAAACAACCTATAATATACTTCATGTTTATTTCTAAGGATATTATATATATAATCATTGGGTGTTACAATTGGGGACCACATTCACTTTATCGAGGGTAATGACTAAATCGAAATCAAAATTAGAATGATATGACATATAGTATGACTTTATGATGTTCAATTCCCCTTGGTTGGACATCTGTTTCATACTTTTATGATCCAAACGAACCATAAACCAAAATCCAAAGTGGTAGTTTCTCTTAATCTTGAACGCATGCATCACATTTGGAAACTCAAGAATCACATACATATACACTACATCATTGTCGATGAATATTAAATAAATAAAACATAAATACATACCCAATAACCTTAAAGGATATCAATCCTTAATGACTACATGTTAAAAATTATTGATGATTATTCAACATCACCCAAAAAGTTCATCTCACATAGTATTCCACATTCAATTTACTATAAAAACCATTTTATGAATACATGGGGAAATGTAATCATAATAATTAATTTAAGCAAATATATATTAGTGGAAGACATGAGATTTACCTAAAATGACCATATTAGAGATTAAGATATATATTTGGGTATGATGAGATGACCATAACTTGTGAGATTATATAAAACATGAAAAAGAAATTAAAACATGGGTCATTGTATAAGGATTAATAAAAAAACACATTATCCACACAATTAAATAATCATCAAAAATAATTCAGGAATGATGAAATCAAATCAAAATCATAAGACAAAAGTTTTTTGGATTCAAATAAGTAAAGAATGTCATTTTCCTAAGTTTAGTCATACAACCAAGACTATCATGGTTGATATTTCGTTATATTTAATTTGGTTCATTCCCAATTCCTATAAAAATATAAATCACATGAGAAATATACTCACCATTAAAATCATCACCTTATAGACTTTGGATAACTACCTTTATAACTTCTCGGGATTTCACCAAGTACATGAGCACCTTCATGGCCTTCATCTATTTAATTGTATACCCTTAGGGGATTGTGAAAACCTGTTGTGTAGCCTATAGAGCTCATTATTTGTTAAAAATTAACTATTCAATTAAATATATATAATTATATATCCATCACATAATACTAAACTATTTACATATATTCCACACGATCAGAAATCCATTTATCATTCCTTAAAAGTTTATTTGAAACCAGTGAAATAAATGATGTTCATGAAACAAAATTAAAATATATTAATCATAGTCCCTACCTCAAAAAATAGTATACAATATCAAATGATCATATCCATGGTGAAGGAAAATAAAGATTATATGATTTTTAAATATATTAAAAATAATTTTATAAAATATGTACATATATACGTAAACTATTAAAAGAAAAGATGCTTTTTTAAGAATTTTAAAAAATGAATAATACTTAGAAATATAGTGATATTTTTTGAATTATTAAACCATAAAATCATATAATTTAAGATAAATAATGATAAAGGTACATGATTGCGGTAAAATATATACCTGACATAAATATTTTAAAACTTTATTTTTAATCATTTACAAGGAAATAAAAATAATACCCCAATGAAAATTACATGATAATTAATTTATAATAATTATAATGAAAGTAATTATTATTATAAAAATACATTATAAATAATTCTAAGGTTGATAATAACTTTTCTAAACATATTTGGAGGACATGGACATGGAAGAGAATGATTCCCAACCAAAAGGAATATAACTATGATATCTTTTATTAAACACAAACTATTGTTATATTTATTTATAAAATATAGTGAAACTTGTACTAATAAATGAACAATAATTAAATAACCAGAATGTAAGATAATAAATTTTGTTGATATAAGAATAAACATATAAATTGTTGATATAGATATTGAAACCCAAACAATACCTATTAAAAGTAAGCTTATTTTATTTTTTTCCCTCAATCCCCCTAAATTATTATTAAACCATAATGATAAAATAACCTATGTGTATTTGATAAGATTATTTTTTTGATAATATATACATGTTCTATAATCATCCCAAATTCCATAAAATGGGTTATTAAATAATTATTCATATGTACGGTGGACTACCACCTCGCAAGCTCATGTCATTCATTTTTTCATTTCCTCCTCTCGTTATTGGAAAAGATGAGGTATATAAAGTATATATATGATATTTATTACATAATTATCTATATGTAGTCTTTATAGAATATAAAAATTTTAATTTACACTGCTTTATGGATATGATAATGGTCCTCGTATGTACGACATACTACCACCATGTGAAGAGATGTGATTTTTTTTCACTAATGCATTACATGGATTGTAATAAGAATACATTGAATTGATTTATATGATATAACTGAAATATATATGATATTAATTTCAAATTAATCATTATTGATAGATAATATATCATTTTCCTTCTTAAAGTTTCACACAAATAATTACGATAACATCGTTCTTATACATGACGGCCACCGCCTTCAAGAAATGATGTGACTCTATTTTGATCACTGCTCAATGTGGTTAATATATATATATATATATAAGTATATATAAGTAAATAAAATGACATTTTAATAATTATTTAAATTTAAAATACTACTTACCTTTATTCCATAATGATGTTTAAAATAGAAATTTTACTCTTGTTTACGTATGGCCGACAATCACGCTGATTGTCATGTACTTTAATTCTCACAACCCATTTTCATTAATAGAATTAAAATAAAAAGTGATGTTTAAATATTATTAATATTTAATTATTTTAGTTCTAGACATAATTAATCATTATTATATGCAAAATAACCACAACCCTCATTATAGTGAAAGAATGCGAAAACATGGTAGTTAATAGCAGTATATATGAAAATAATAAAGGATTATTAAATAATTAATGATAGGATATTATGAAAGGATCATATATGATATTCAAAATAAAAATACTTTTCATTAATAAGTTAATAACATCATTAAAACAACTATACTAGTGGTTTAATAACGTTCAAAAAAACATGAGGAAAAATATTATGTCTTAGTATGATTTCATTTTAGAACATTGGTATATTATGCAAAAAAAAATCACTTTTATAGTTAATATAATGACACTATTACATGTAATAAAACAATAAAATAATAATTAATGTAACTTTAAGATTTAATTTGAATTTTTATTTATCCACGTGATTTTGATTTAAATGTCACTAATTCGTAATTAATTTCATAACAAAAATTATTTTCATTAGGCTATATTACTTGTCCATCATCAAGGATATTCTAAGGTGATCTATGAAATGATTTTTTATTATCTTTGGTTTTATTTCCACATATTTTATATGGATTAATAGTTGATACACAAAATATTATAATTGATTAGTTCTCACTAAAATATTATGTCTATTGAATGGATTTATTTCACAATCTCATTCTAATCGATATTTTTTTTCTCAAATTTTTCATGAAGGAAATTAATTTACCATTTAATAAAAACGTTAAAGTTTTTTATTCTTGTGTTAAAAATGATATTTTAATTTATTATTACAATTATTAAACAAATTGGTTCTTAACCTTTCTAGGAAATAATTTTTATACAAGATGAAATTATATCTCTCTTTGATTAGAAATATTGTTTCTTCAAAAACCATGTTTTCGGAAAATGACTTCTAATTTGTTTATAAAATTTTTAAATTTATTTATTAAATATATGTTTACAAATTATAAGATTTTAATTTTTTTATAAAAATAATATTCTTGTCGTTTTTTGAAAAAAAAAATCATGTGTTTTTATTAACGAAAATGTTAATGGAATCATAGTTTTAACATCTATAACATCTAAGTATCTAAAGCCATCATGAACAATTAAATTTTTTTATAATTTCATTATATGTTTCAAATATTATTTTAAAATAATATTGTTTGAAAAATATATTAAATGTTTAGTTTTAAAATTTTATTTTAATAATGAAAATTATAATTTCATTAATAATGTTTTTAAATTGTTATTAGGTTATATGAATTCATCAATGAAAAAAAAACATTTATACGTGCCTTTATTTGTTTATTTTTTTTTCATAAACTCATTATTATTACTCTAGATGGTGTATGATCATTTTAAGGAAGGAATGTATTGAAATTTACTTCATTGATTCATTTTAATATACATTTTGTTACACTTGAATTATTCACTTTCTCCTAGAAAATAATTTTCCCAGAATATTCATATTATATACCATGATGATTTTTATTTATTAAACCATTTATCATTTCTATATACAGTGAATTGCATTAAATTATATTTTTTATCTTGGGAAATTTTGTTAAATTCATATTTCATTCTCTATACATATTTTTGATGATAAGGCCCATTGTTCATGAATTAAATAAATTATTTGATATATGAGGAATACTTTGGATATGAAGACAGGGGTGGCCACTAATTATAGTTTTCCCCTCTATCAAGAACCTCTTTATTCATGATGTATAAAGGTAGGAAATGTTCTATGACCCTCTATCTTCCAGATGATGAAATGGATGTAACATGTCACAACCCTCCATCTCCATGATGAATAAAGGGAGATTATAAGGTCCCTGCTTTAAACCTTACGTAATATTGAATTAAATGAATAATTCACATTGAGGATCTTTTCAGGTTTATAGTTTTAGATAATTAGATAATATATCATGAATTACATTACACATTTAAACATAGTGGTTACATAAAAGATAGTACTCATTTTCCCCATCAACGGAAACATATTTAAAATAAAACATGGATTCTTTCTTGACACTTTCTTGACACTATCATCATATCATGTACCTTTCCCTTGACCTGTGAAAAACATTTCAAAAACTTGGGATGAGAATAAAAAGCTCAGTAAGGGATATAAAAATATGGAAAGGAAACATGAGTACATGTATACATAAGAATGAAATCATGCTTTACCCATAAAACATAATCACTTTAACATACCCCATAAAATCATGAATAAATCATATAAATCATAAGACATAAAGGTAACTTGAGTCATTCATAACATTCTTATGTAGGGAGTAACCCTCTTGGTTACGTTTGGAATACCCATCACAGTATATTCCCTAAATCTCTTCGGAGAAACCTTAACGTTTAACTCCATCGCGTTTCCCAATGCATTGGAGAGCTATATCGGGCTCACAAGCCCTTAGTTTATCACAGAACCACCCGTCTTCATAATAATTCCCAAGAACCATAACATAATCGTATCACATAAAACATGGATAAAGGAAACATAAAATTTTCACTTTTCAATCACAAGATATCAATACAAAACATTGATATAAAAACATTATGAAAACCATTTCCAATATCAAAATAAACGAAAATTAAAACATGGTATTTATTTTTCTTTTAAAAAAGGGTATGGGTTGTAGAGGAAGTCGAAACTCAAATAATGGTCACGGTGGTGGAGAAGTCATTGTCTTCGCATATATACGACAAAAAAATTTCGTTTTGTCATTTAGTAAAATGCTTTGTATAAAAAATATTCCTTTCGGATAAAAGTAAAAGTCAAAGGGGTTTATACACCGTATAAAATAAGGTTGTGTATAAAACAAAATATGCCTCAATGAAAGGAGATTGAGACGAAGTCCCATACAAAGACAGTATCCTTGGATTAAGGATAAATCAATTACATAATTATGTGTGACAAACTAATACACCAAATATAAGTGGATATTAAGTGTTAAACAATCAGAAGATATTCACACATATTCATAGAACGACATATTCAAGGAGTACAAGGTTGTCCCAAAGAATCAAAATTGGGTTATGAAGTTCCCTTGCAAAAATTTGACAGCCTAACGGCGTCACTACAAAATTCATAAAATGAGTTGATGAGAGATAAAAAGAGTATCTCATCACTTGGACATAAAATTTAAATCAATGAGGATATAGAAGAACATATCCCAACATAATATTATGTGAATTAAAATACATAACAAAAGAAATCTTTTAAAAAAGAGGAGGGTGAAAGGTTCCCTTACCGACATGGGTATCTTTCAAAAAATACACCCCGTGAAAGAAGGGAAATACAACATTGATGTAAATACTCACAATGAGTAAAATAATGGGCAGTACATACACCACTAAAAGGAAATTGTGGAAAATTTAGCATAAATCTCACGGGAATAAAAGTGAGATGAAAAAACCCTTACGAAAACTCAGCAGCCTAACGGCGCAACATAAAACTTCCAAAATGGATTGATGAGAGAGAATAGGGTCTCTCATCATATGAACATAAAAATTACAGTAAGAGTAATATAAAAGAACATCCCAATCACAAGAAAGATGAGCTTAAAAATAATGACATAAAAGAGTGTACTTAAAAAGAAAGTGAGGAGTAGGATCCCTTACCTCGGGTCTGACTTGACTCGATCATTCTTTAATGTCCTGAATAATAATCTTGAGTTAATTTAAACATTCTTAAGAAACTTTTTCAAGTTCATTATTCCTTTTATATCACTTATTTCCATGTTATAAACCTTATATAATTATTTAAGTTAATAATTTGTGTTTTGTCGATATTTGGTTCTTAAGACGAAAGTGGACTTCTTACAATTACATGTTGTTCGTGTGGTCAGAGGTTCATTATATCCAGAATGATATTCATGATTTGGATATCATATATATCATATATATATACAGAATATACATATATTTATAATATTACATAATCATTTATAGGTAATAAATGAAACACATCGTTCATGGAGACGGTAATCCGTACATACGCATTAACGCTACTTTCATTTCTATGTCATATTAATGGAATTAAAACCAAATGAGAGGTATGTATATTTTAATTCCAGAATTATATTAATCATTTATATGTTACATAAATCATATATAATAACTTTAAACCCATCCTTTATACATCCCACATATGGAATTAACGAATCAAATAACTTTGAGGGGCGGTAGTCCGCACTTCCTAAAATGAAATTATCGTGTTTACCCACAATGGAAACCATAAAGTTATTCCAAAAAAGAAAAATACAGAAGCTTGAGTAAAACATAAATATAGTATATATCATATATAAATATATTGACATCTTAATGGCCACCTTTGAAGGAGTTATATGAGTGTTGAACAATCATCGTTTTGTGAGGCAGAAATTCTCCATCCACAGAAACAGTATGTTCTTTAACAATTTGATGTAGGTGTGTGTAAGTGTAGGTATAATAATTATTATAAAAACATCCTATTATATTTAAGACACTTTTTTTGTTACAAAAGAAATGAATAAAAAGAGTTTAGGGGGATGGAGAAGCAAAATAAAACAAAAGAACACAAGTGAAGACATTACCTTAAAATCGGGTAACTCTTTTTGATTTGATCTCAAAGGCATCCTTGGGAAGACTTCTGCCCAATTTGAGGCTTCTAGGAGTAATATAGGGATGTGGAGAGACAAAATGGGCAGATCATGGCCGAACCAAAGTCTTGAGAGGTTTGGGTATGGTTATAGTGGTGGGGTCCTTTTATAAGAGGAGAGGAGGGGTACTCTTGGAAAGTAAAGAAATGTTACTTTATTTTAAAATGTGTTTCGGATTTAAAAGGTCCCAAATTAATATAATTCGAGGTTAAGGTGATAAGGGTTCGAAATATATCAAAGCAATAGGTTTTTGACCAGTGTAGGTCTTATATTTTACATTATGGTTTCATTTTATTTAAATCGTTAAATACTGAGGTAATCCCTGCATCATCATGATGTCATATATAATTTAATTTATTTAATGTCTAAAAATTATAAAAAAATTACTATGATGTAGGAAATCTTTTTATATTTCCAATGAATATTTATAGTCAAATATCTGACTTGTATAACCCCATTTAAAAAATTGTTTTAGTAAAACATCTCATGTTTCTGTCATTTTTACTTTAACATTAAATAAAAAGATAATAATGTCATTTTCCTTCCAAAGTGGCTCCATGGGGACCCCAAGTTGAACCATGGATTTTCATGGTCGTCTATGACATATCCAATAAGGGTAGGACATGTGTCAAGCTCATCTCATATTATTAAAAAATTATTTCTACATTAAACTACACTAATTACCTCTAATCGCGATTAAAAACTTAAAAGTTACTATTCACCAAAAAATTATTTTAATTCCATTGAACAACATTTTACTTATTAATGACAACCATGTATGTTGGATTTCTTAAATTCAAAACACGGAGGTGGTTAAATTTCATTTAAACGGAAAATCAGTTTTTTAAGTACCACTTAGTGGTTTCACTATTCATCAAAAATTGAAGTTTTTCAGAAAATTACCAAAAATTCACCCTAAGCTATATTTAATATTCCGAATTAAAAATTGGTTTCTATTTTACAAAATTCAAAACATATAAGTTGAATTAATTAATTTAATAATTAATTCATGCTGTCAAAACAAATAGCGTGTTTTTATGAAACAAAATGTATCAAAAGATTGACACTAGTTTAAGTCCGATTTCAAAGTGAAATTAATTCCAATGACCACTATTGGATTAAAAGGTAAAAATATATTCTTATTTCACTTTAAAACCAATTAAAAAGATAATCTAATCATATAAATAAATTATATTGAAAAGAGGTTTTGAATTAAAATACAACATTTTTCACTATTCATTAAAAATTGAACTTTTTCTGAAAAATACCAAAAATTTACACAAAGTAAATTTTGATATCCCGATTCTAAAGAAGAATTTTATTTAGTCACATATAACACATAAAATTGTCAAAAAGTGGATTTAAAAGAGGTTCTCCATCATAAGGCGGTTAATCGACCTTTTAAAGAATATTAGAATATTTACGCTTAAAATTGGATTCATTCGCATTTTTAATCCTCTATCATTTATTGTACAATGAAAAAATATTTGACAAACATATATAATCATTTTTTAGTTAGTTCTATTCATTCCCGCCATCAGAATAGCTAGGCCTTATCTTCCATTTAAAATAATATTATTTTATTATTAGAGTGCAACGTTAGATTCCCAAGAAACTCGTTATTGCGTATTGGGTACGCCATCGAGCATAGCATCCCCCTTAGAGTAATATTAATATTTTATTCACAAATATGGATAAATATAAAAATTTAATATTCTTTATTTACCTGGGGTGTTACATCCTTCCCCCCTTTTGTGAATTGCGTCCTCGCAATTTTAAAATTGAGCTTGGAAACATCCTTGAAAGTCCCACAACGGAACAAGAGTCGGTAAAACAATCACTTTAAAATAAAGAAAGATAAGTACATAGGTAACCCAAGTTAACCCATACTAGGATTCCATGTAGGAAAACATAGACATGGAGGAGAAAACATAGGGCCATGTTCTGATGGAGAGTGATAGAAAACATGTTTAGGATAAAGTTAACCACAAGAAAGTCACAAACTTGTGATGGGTTAAACGGTATTCGATTCCCCAGAAGGAAAAGTTAATAGAAAACATTTTTGTTTTAAGTTACTTTTTATTGAGGAATTTATTCATAAGGAAACATAATCACTTATCATGTTGACTTTCAACTGTTATTAGATTCCTTACACAAATTCATATTTTCTCCAAAAGACGAGTATTTAGGAAGACTTGTTCCCATTAAGATTACTATAATCAACATCTAGAGAATAACATAATCCACAAAAGAGAACAATATACTTCCCATGTCTTTAGACTTTAACAAAAACCAAAACCAAAAAGGTTAGTACAAGATCAGATAATCCAGAAAAGGATAACCCTTTATAAAAAGAAAATCAATTCTTAATCTCTAAAATTTGTCCTACAAAAACCAAAGATCAACGAGGACCATTTGAAAAACAATTTGATATTAATTTTGTGGATTAATTGATAAATTGGGTAGTAATTAAATCACAACCAAAATATTAAATTGTGATTACCAAATAGGATCTTAAAAATTAAATATATTTACATATATTATTAGCTAGTAAAAGAATTCATAAAATTTCAAAATAGGATTACGGGAAAAAAAATTATACCATTATCTTCATATTTAATGAATTAGATTTTATTTTATGTCATCAAATAATTATTGTTTTTCAGTGTATAACATTATATTAATTTCCCTCTTTTTTTGATCAATGACCACATTAATAATCTATCATTATTTATGCATTTATTTAATTGCCATATATTCACTTGAAAAAAATTTATCATATTAAGAATCATAGTAATTTATTATTCCATATGACCATTGTACTTCTATTTTTCTCTTATTAAGTTGATAATTAACTATCCATTTTTTGAAGTGGGGTTTTCATTAATGGTATTTCAAAATTTGAAACCCATGATTAGAGGAATCAAGTTCAAATTGTGAGGAAACAATTAATTTATGTTGGGTAGGGTTTTACACCCAGAATTTATTAAATATCAATATTATAATTAATATCATATGTGATATTCTAAAACTATATATTCATCCAATAAAATTATTTTTTTAAATTTATACACTTTGATAGCATTCATATCACACAACCCCATGTCTAAATGAAATGTAATACTACATCTGGTTATGACCTATCAATTATATTGAATTGAATTAATATTAATATCCAAATAATTTAAAATATTATTATCCACTATTTAGAAATAAAATAATATTCATTTAAAATAAATATAATAATTTATCTAAAAACTAAATATTTTCTAAAATGAAGTTTAGTCTCTATTTGCGTGCGTAATTATAATTTTTTTTCTTCCTAATTTATAAAATTTATTTGATAAAATAAACATTCATTTTGAAATAATCACTGAAAATTTAACTTATGATCAATTTTCATGCTTTTAATAAATGATTCATTATTTGATGAATAGAGAATAATATATCATTTTAACATAATGCTTCCTTTTCATTCTAATTATTTATAGAGTAAAATTATTTTTCTACTTGGTTCAAAATTATAATTATTTCTCTTATATATATACATTATTCTAATATAGTTCAATTTAATTATTTTTTTATTTAATTTTGATTTAAAAACATTTTAAATGTTTTAGCATTTTCGCCATGAAAACTCGCTTTCTCCTCATGTCTGTGGGATTATTTTTAAATTAAATTGGGCCATATCTATGAATGAAATTTTGAATCACAAATTCTATATTTTTAATCAGAAAAATATATAATTAATAATACTATAACTTTAAATTTTTAAAAATATTCATAGAAAAGAAATACAAATTAATTATCATGTTTAATGTAAAAATGGATTTACAGAAATTTATTCAAATCATTTAGTGTTAAAAGGAGCTAATCACTTGTCTATAATATTTTTTAATGCCATATCACATATCTATCATGTCTAAAGATCAATAGAAATTAATTTGGGACCTCTTTTTGATATAATATGTGGGTATAACATTTTCTTTGAAAAAAGTACATTCATGACAGTCACCTCTTTTATAAAAGGCCACCCCATATCCTCTATTATTAACACATTCAAACCCATTTGGTTAAAGAAATTACCAAAATAAATAAAGTTAAATATTACATACCCTCATTCAGGAAGCCATAATTTTGGGAGTAATTCAAACATATGAGTGTTTTTAGTGCAGACATATGGAGTTTACCCAAAGAAGATACAATGTTCTACAATGATCATTTTGGTTTTATTTCTTCATCCACATCAATCAATAGATAATAAACAAATATGAGTTAAAAAATTTAGTTTCATATATGTACTTATATTTTAAAAAAATTATGACCCAAATCTGTCCCCACTTCGATCAAATGAGTTGCAAAATCATCTTTTTTTGTGAATGGGGGATGACCACATTGCAAAAAATTGTCATTTGTTTTTCATTTACACCTTTCATAGTTGGCTATAATGATGGATCTATAATATAAATATATATATATGATACTTATAAAATAATTACACGTTTTGAGTCATTATATTATATAATCCTTTTTATATTCTATTATATAAGGGATATGATAACATAGCTCATGTGTACGGAAAAATAAAACATATCAAAGTGATGCAATTCATTTTTCTCTATTGCATTTTAGGGAATTTAATAAGTTTAAAATTATTTAATGTATGGGATTAAAATGAGATATTTATGATGATGATGTAAATTTTATCATTCTTAAAATATATGATATCATTTATTATATTACCCTTCCACCCACATAATGTTGATAATATCGTTCATGTATGGGTGGGCTACATTCTACACAATGTGATGTAAATATTTTTTTATCACCACATAATATTAATGATTTATATAATTATAATTATTCAAAAAATATTTTATTATCATCTTATTGTAAAGGAAAAATATTAGGAATCATCTATATATATTGATAATTTAAAATGAAACAATTACTCTTTCATATGTACGGCCTACTATCCCCATGATTATAACGTACAAAATTTATAAAAATCAAGATTGATGATTAAAAATAAAAATAAAATTAATTTCTAAATACAATAATTATTTCCTAATTATTATTCTTGAGATGAAAAACATTTATAATATTCACAAGAACTGGAACGTTCATAACAATTCGTAATTGGGAAAACAAGGAAATTAACACCCAAAACAATGAAAATAATAAAATATTATTACTAAATGGATAAAAATATTTTATTAAAGAGTCATTTATGATATTATAAATATTAATATATTTTTTTAATATTTTCATAAATCTTTTAAAGCTTTTATATAGTATTTTAAATCATTTTAACCTAAAGGAAGCACGAGGTAAGGGATTGTGTCTCAATTTAACATCATTAAGAAACAATTATATATAATGCATCAATTTATTTTATATGGTGTATATAAGACCTTTTTGATAAGTATTATCTTGATTACAAAATATTTAATGGTATTATATGTTTAAATATTAATTATTTAATTCAAGGGTATTGATTTAAAAAATATGAAGAAGTATAGAATTTTATAAATCAGTTTCTTTTAATTTCGTTATATACCATTTTAATTATCATTGATATTATATGATTAAGTGTGACATTAAATTTATAGATAATATTTTTTATTTACATTTTTTTATATTTTCAGTTCATTCACATTATCGATTCAATGGAAAATTTTCACTTCAAAGTTATTATCTATTTAAGAGTTTATTTTTCAATCTCATTATATAAAAGATTTATTGTTATTGAATTTTTGATGAATGAAAATATTTAACAATTTAGTAAAAATCCAGTACATTTCCTTCTTATCTATAAATTAATTATATTTTAATGTAATTTTACAATTTTCCCGCTATTTTGTTGAATTAAATGTTATAGAAATGTTTTTTTAAGGAAAACCAACTTCATTTCAATCATCAGTCAGAAATATATTTTCTTCCAAAAACATTTTCTCAAAAAATATTCTCAAAAATGTTTTTACCATTTTAGATATATTTTTAAATATATTTTATCTATTTTTAATACAATAAAAATATTTCCTAAAATGAATATTCTTATCATTTTAAAAACAATTACCATTTGGAAGTTATGGAAAAAGTGAAAATAAACTTTGACTTAACATGTTTAACAAAAATGAAATTTACATCCATCATTATAAATTAGGTTATATAAAACAAAATTTAAATGTTTCAATGAATCATTCCAATTAAATTTATATTCAACATTTTTTATTAAATTTTAGTGTTCTCAATTGATTTTCGAAATGAAAATTATTTTTTCCTCAAAAATTTATTTAATTTTTTTCTTATGGAATTTAAATTCATCAATAAAAAAATATATTAATTAATATTCTAATTAGAATATGTAGTTTTGATTCCATATTTATTTTTCCTATGGATGGTTTATATTACCATCATCTAAGTAATGTATTGACATTAACAGCCTTGAATCTTTTTTTGTAGTAATTTACATTCCCATGAATTAATAACTTTCATATTGACATTTAATTTTACCTAAATAACTATATTATTTATTATAGATATGTCCATTTCATTTATATTATATCAATAACACATATACTCTCCAGTAAATAATGTTATATTTTAATATATTGAAATAATTGTATGTCCATATTTCAAACTCAATGTGGATATTTTAGGATAAGTCACATTTTTTATGAATAAGATCCATTATTGATATATGAGGAATTCATTAGAAATATAGAATCATGTGGTGCCTACTTATAGACACCCCATGAAACACCAGCAGTCTCATGAGGTTAATCTTTAAGCTAGAATAATATTAGTTACCTAAACAAAATTAGTTTGTACGAAGTAGTTTTAAATTATCTAGTGAATGGTCTTGATGGTAGACGATTCTGGTCACTAAAACATAATATATAATAATAAATAATTTATTTCATTTATAATTCATTTATTATTATACATTATTTTTTTCCAATGATGTTAATTAAAATATTTTTCATTCCAATTTATTATATAAATTGAATGTGTTTTTAGTTATGTAGCCCGTCATATTGAGTAGTCCTTATCATGTGGTGATATCCATGCTATTGATAAAATTACATGTGAATTTAGTTATTTATTTTTCCATTTCAATAATTATCAATGAGGTTTTCATATTGAAATTATCATTTGATTCACATCATTCTTAGTTTTTTATTACATATGATCTGTCATTAGATGTTTAAATTTTCATATTGATTATGGTTATTTATTCATGATAGCTTCAACTATACTTAACTCTAACTAATCATTTGAGAACAAAATTATTAAATTTATTTCTCAAGAATCCATGAATTGTAGAATTAATGATATGAAAGGATATGATAGTGTAAATAAATATAATTTTGAAGAAAAATATGTTGAATTGTGTGTTTCCAAATATAATGCATGAATCGAGTATCTATCATGTTTACAAAGCCTAGTAAACCTTTTGGCCCATTATGATGTGATTCTTTGTTTCTTTTTCCAATGTAATAAAGAAAAAATCAGCTCCAATCTACTAGTTTTTTGGTCAATAAATTTAAAATAATTATATTTTTTTTAATAAAGATGATTTCATTATTAGTCATGGAATAAAAAAGGATTGATGATAAATAATCTAACTAATTTTTCAAAAATATAATTAAATTTATTGATCAATAATTATTAACATAATTTGTTTACCTAAAACAACTTTTGGCATATAAAATATTTTTTTTATAAAAATGTTATATTTCACATTAAACTTTTTTTTATCATTACTTATAATCAATATATAATAATTAATTTATTTAAATTAAATTTTTATTGCATTAATTAATATTTATATCCAATATATTTAAAAAATGAATATAATAGAAAATTATATTTCATGAAAATAAAATATAAAAATTATTTTTCTTAAAAAAAATAGTTCTATATGACCATGATTTATTTTAATAGTATTCTAGATTATTACATATCAATTATATTTATATTAATAAATTATTTTACTAATTATTACCAAGATTTTTTGATATATTTTATTTATATCTTTCTATAAATGTATTTAATTTTTTTAAAATGAATAATTTAGACAAAACATTCAAAAGAATTTTCCTAATATACTAACTGTGGACTCCACTTATTGTGTTCGTGTTTTACTAAACCCTTCATTTTTATCAAGCTTGGGTTGGGTTTTGTCTTGGTTGATTTTGTGTTGAGAATTTAAATGTTTTGATGTTTCTGGGCTACTTCACGGTGGACACATGGTTTTCCCCAACCATACACCAAATTAGAGAAAAACATGCAACCCATGGTAGGGGCTTTTGTGTAGTTGGTGAAAGATTAGTCAAGTCATGAGGCCCCATTATAGAAACCATGTGGACCCTTTAAATCAGTATCACATACAGACTACACTGTTTTGTTTAATTATGCAATTCTTCTCATCAATCTGTGCATGTAAGATATTCTGTAATGTGGATTTTGATTAAAAACACTCAAACCCCCTTTTTAACCACTCTATGGATTGGTACATCCAAATATCAATTTTTCCTCTAATAATACACCCCAATATAGAATTTTTATACCTTTAATCCCTCGATGATGTGATATGAAGTTTGAGGAATGTGCCTCACTCTTCGCATGGTTAGTTTCATCATCATGTTCATGATCTCTTGTGATCTATTGTCTTCTATTTAGGGTTCCATAGATCCCTGTGTTGATTTTTGGAACTAATAACCACTATTTTAGATCTAATATTAGGTTTGATTCATATATCTTGGTTTTTTTCATTCTCAGTTGGAGTTTTCTAGTTATGACATTGTGATTTGAGGTCCGTTGATCTCAAGGTAAGTGGTTCTATTATAGTGCCCAATTTATATTGAACAAAATTTTCTTTATTTAATCTCAATTTATTTAAATGAATATAATTTATTAGTTTTGATTCTGTTTTTTTCAATTTATTTGTTGTAAAACCCTAATTCCATTGAATAACTATTTTTAATAAAAAATGTGTTTTTGGCATGAAATTCGAAAACCCCCTATTCCATTGAATTAGGGTGTTTTATTGGATATTATTTGAATTTAAATTGAAAAATTTAAATTTTGACATTTTTTCAATTAAAATTTGGGATTTAATTGGGAAAAAAGATTTGATGAAAAATAATGAAAAACCCCAATACCATTGAATTGCCGGGTTTTTAGGAAATTGTTGGAATTTGATTGAAAATTAAATTGCTGAATTAAATTGTGAGATTGGATTGTGAAATTCAGTGGTGAATTTATTTCAAATCCCTATTTTTTAAAATGATTTAACAATGATTTTATTAAAAATTGTACATTGTTATCTTGGAGGAAAGGGATTTTTTTATTAAAACACCACTATGGTTTTTAAATGGAAAATTGGAATATTCGAAATGGATAATGGGATTTAATTTTATTTTTTGTAGTATTAAAATAAATTACTCATCATATGTTTTAACTAGATAACATGAAAATATTATATAGTTAATTATCTATTTAGATGAAAAATTATGATTTACAGCATTCTAAAAAATCGTATCATTACATCACAACCCTTAGACTATGGTGATGAGTCCCCTTTGGGCCGAGATCAAAGGAGAATATATACATGTTTTCCATTCAAATTGAGTTTTTGGATGATTTAACTATTAAATTTCCTACCTTATGAGGTGCATTACCTTGTTTCTCACTTGTTTGTATTTCAAATATATATATGAGATTGTTCTAAAATGTTTTATATCTCTTCTGAATATATATAAATATTTAATATAGAAGTTTTTATTTAAGATATTTTTGAAAATATCCATTTGTGTACTGCACCGTTGAATTAAAAGTAATTCCATTGTTTGTAATTTATTTCTATCCTATGAAATGATATGCATGAATTGATAAAGTATTTCTATCTTTTTAATAATAAAGATTTATTTTTTAAAAATATTTTTTAGAAATGACAAACCTATTTAGATTAAAATTTAATGAACTTTATTGGTTAATTTTGATGTCAAAATATATTATGGAATTTTTGGTAAAATCCTACTGGGCTTTGTATCACACCCTACATGTTCTCTCATGTGTTTTTAGATAATCTCCTTCTAGGTTCTAGCAAGGTAAAGGGATGGCGTAATGTTTTTTCTAGCTCTTCAACCTTAGACTTGTTGAGTTACATCAGAGATTGGTAATTATAGAGTTTTTTATATAATGTAGTATATGGTTGTAGTAAAAGGGATAGTTTAAGCCTGTTTGACTTCAGTTATATTACTCACTATGGATTTTCTTTTCATATGCATACTATATTTTTACTTTTACATCCACAAATTTGTGGAAAAACCGTTCCCACATTAATTTTGTTTGATGCTAAGTGCTAGTCATTGAACCATGGAAATAATTAATGCCATTCTAGCTATGTTGGTGTCAATTATAATGTTGGGTTACTAGGGTACCTTGGCTGTTTTGGGAGAATGTGATTTCCGAACTAATGGTTCTTATGTTGTCTTGAAGATAGTATTCATTTTTTAAATCTTATTGGGGCAGAAGAGGTAATTGTGATTTAGTGCCTAGCTAGCTCTCAAGGAAATTATCCTTGAGTCTCTAGTTGTGGGTAGAGAATGACATATTATGTATTAGTCTAGTCTTTTCCCAATTTTTATTTGGATAGAGTGGAACCCAAATATTTTTTATATTGTCTAATGAGATTAATTTCCCTCGTTGATCTGTTTGAGATTTTATATGATGACTTCATTGTTTCTTGTTAATGTTGTGTAGAATAATTCTTCTAAGAAGGCATGATGGATCTTGGAGTAAGCTTCTACTGAAGCACATAATGAAAATCCTATTTTATATCTGAATCACGATGAGGTGACTGTTCACACTGTCCATGCTCTAGTGCATGCAACACCTCTAGTTACCATTCAGGCTCTAGTTGTGGAACCTCGTAGGGATGTTATTCAGATTAGTTCTTAAGAGTTCCTTATCTATAATACAACCCTATTCAAAGGATCAAATGATCCTTATGCAACTGAGGAATGGTTGAGTACTATAGAGCATTTTTTGGGTTCTTGGACACACCAAATGAGATCAATGATATGTGTGCCACCATTATGCTGGAAGGACTGAAAAGTAGATGGTGGGACACTATAGTAATGACGAAAAATCTTAAGGGGATATAGTGGAATGACATAAAAGTTCATTTCACGGGCCAATTATATTTAGGGACGATGTTGTTACCCAATTATACAATGTTTTTCTGGCAATAGTATACTCAAATGACTGTGGTAGAGTTTCTGAACAGTTCTGTTGATATCATTCATTTCGCACCTGATATTGGGTCAAATGAGAAGATGATTGTTCAAAGGTTTGAGTTATAAATCATTCAGGAAAATTGTTATCAGGTTTTCTTATTTAAGATACCTTCTTATTCCAATGTTATGGATAGAGTGCTTACGGTTTAAATGGACCTGGCTAGCAAGTCAGGGTTAAGAGGAGTTTCATTCACTGTCATTGGAAGCGTGAGTTAATTAATGGAACAGTAGAATCATGATGATTCATATGGTATTTCTTGATAGAATTTTATTCTAGACATCCGTTACTGCAATGAAGATGTCTTTTTATTTTCTACTAGTGTGGAAATTCAAGTCATTCAACTAAACTTTTCATTGAGACACCCAAAATCTACGGATCCTACTCACATCCGGGTCACATATACAGATTATACCATGTTTATTAAACTCATTATAGTAGAATGGGAACATCATCTCCTCCTACAACTATGGGGTAATTAGAACCTTCTCATTGAAAATGGTTTTATCCACTAATATCTAAATTGAATCCACTTCACATAGTAGAATATTCTACAATGAAACTGGATACTGTTACAGTGATTTTTATAAGTACCATTACTATATATTATACATTAGCAATTCTCTATTTGATAATGGTTCATCTTTTTTGTTTATTTCTACATGTATTGTTAATATGCTAAATATTTATATGGTGAGTTTTTCTTATGTCATGAATATTACTACAACCTATTGTATGAAGATAGAGTATGGTCTCTATAGTCTCATTTGTATCTTATCTCTATCAAATGTTGAGCTTTCTTGGATTTTTCTAGTTCTCAATAGGAAAAATCAGGACACTATTTTTACGATGGATTGGATCATTTATAAGAATGTTTGGATTGATTTTTGTCTTCAACAAGACCCTTTAATACACTCTGTGGTAGGTTCCATGTCATTCAATTAGAATTGGACCCATGCATGAGTAGATCTAGATTGTCTTATACTTATTTGGGGAAGTAATATCACTATTTTCCTTTGATCTGGAGAGATAATCTTTGAGCAGTGATCTCCCTCCAATTTTCATCGTGTTTAACAAAGTATTTCCTTCAATATTCATCGTTCTGCCACAGGTGAGGGAGGTCATGTTTTATATTATCTTAATTTATGTTACTCAAACTGTTTCCATTCCATCTTACCGCATGGAACTAGATAAAATAAAAGATCTAAAATACCAAGTGGATGATCTTCTTGGGAAAGGATTTATATGACTAAGTTTTCCACCTTGGGCAGTGCAATATCTATTTGCAAAGAGTTTTGATGGTACACTTCTTCTATGTATTGATTATTGAATTCTAAATCGATTGATGATATATAAAAATTATGAAATAAAAGAGATTTATGATATATTTGATTAATTGATAGTGTAAATGTGGTTTTCAAGGATTGATCTTCTCTCTGGTTAAAATTAGTTGAGGAAAACAAATCTAACCTTCATAAATCCACCATTCAAAGAAGGTATGGCCATTATGAGTACCTTGATATGCCCTTTGGTCAAAAAATGCTCCTAATGTTTTCATTTAGTTATTAAACTCCATTTTATATGAGTATTTGGAATCCTTTGTGGTATTCTTTCTATATGACATCCTTTTTTACTCTAAGACAGAGGATAATCATATTTATCTTCTGAGAATAGTTCTGAGTTTGTTGAGAAATCACCGACATTATTTTAAGCTATCTGAATGTTACATCTAGATTTTTGGAAGTAGAATTATTGGGTCATGTGGTGTCAAAACATGGTATTTTTGTTGATCCTGAAAAGGTTAATGATTATACGACATGGGAGAAACCATAAAATGTCTTTGAGATTCAATGTTTCTTAGTTTTAGCTAGGTATTGTCTCTGGTTTAGAAAATAATTCACAATGTTAGCTTCATAGATGACTTCTCTGTATCATATGGGGGTAATTATTGATTGGAATGAAAAATGTAAAAGATCATTTGTTGAGATGATGGGAACGACTACTACACTAGATTTTATTCTTCTAGAGGATGGGCATGGATATGTGGTATTTTGTGTTGCATTGGGTTTAGGATTGGGTAGAATTAATATGCAATATAATCATGTCATTACCTATGGATCTTGTAATATTAGGCCACACAATAATAATTATACAATCCATAAACTTGAACATGCAGTAGTGAAGCATGCGCGTAAGAGTTGGCGGTACTACGTTTAAGGATAGAGGTTTACTAAGTTTTCATACCACAAGTTCTTAAGTTATATCCTGTCTCCAAAATATTTGAATCTCTAACAAATGTGTTGATTGGAACACTTGAAATCATTCTAAATTTACATCTCCTAAAACATTGGGAATGAGAATGCCCTTGCAGATGATTTTAGAAAAAAACAATTGATCCAGTCTATGAAAAAAAAATTGATATCGTGAAATTGGTTGTATATCCTTGCATAGATGAATAATGGAGTTCAAGAGAAAGGGTCCAAGATTTCCATGGATAATGTTCATCTGAAACCCTATCTTATTGATATGATTCCTCAGGATTAACAGCTTGATGATGATTTACATAGAATTAGAGACTTTCTTTATGGCGGGGAGACCATTGATGAGTGGTCATTCTCCAATGTTGGAATTTTATGCTATCGAAAATGCTATGTATTATTATTAGTGATAAGAAAACATGTGATGGGGATTATCACAATTCCTTGTTTTAAGTGCACTTATGAACCATGATGACATTCAATGAAATACAACATTGATTTTGGTTTCCATGCATGAGATGGGGAATTTCTAAATTTTTCTCTCATTGTTATACATTCTAATATGTGACGGCCGAGCACCAAAAGCCTTCATGATTGCTTCAGCCACTTATATTCCTTATAGGAAATTGGGAAGAAATCAATATAAAATTCTTTATTAGGTTTCCTTATACCTAGGGAAATAAGAATTCATTATGGGTCATGATTAATAGGCTTACAAATTCAGCTCACATTATACCCATTCCTGATAGAAAGAAAGTTGAGGAGTTTGGAAGTCAATATGTTAAGAATATTATTTGTTTACATAGAGTTTCTCAACTATAGTCTCTGATTGGTAACCTCAGTTCACATCTCCCTTTTGCAGAGGCCTTCTAGAGACACTAAGATCTCACATCCATTTGATCATGGCATACCATTCGTAGTCAGATGGCCAAATATAAAGAGATATATAGATTCTTGAGGGTATGATTTTTTCTGCTGTTCATGACTTTCGTGGGTCTTAGGATGATAATTTGGTGTGGGTTGCATTTTATTATAACAATTGTAACTAGTATGTGGTCAGAATTGATCATTTTTAGGCCTTGTATGGATGGCCTTGTAGATCTCGATTTTATTGGTTGGAAGATGGTGAAATCTCCTTGGTTAGATCTAGTACAGTGAAAGAAATGGTAGAAATTATTTATTATGTTTTTGGAGAATTTTTATACAATAGATCCGATATATGACTTATTCTGATCATCGTTATAGGTTGTTGAAGTTCTCAGTTGGTGACCATGTGTTCATGAATGATTCACTCTAGTTGGTTCATCAAAGGATCAGGAGGCAAGGGAAACAATCTCCTCAATTTGTGGGCTGTTTTAAATTTGTTGAGCAGGTTTGTAATGTTTCTTACCATTTTGAATTTCCACTATAAGTATCATCAATACATAATTTTTTTCATGTATCTCACCTATGAAAGTAATTATTTGACCCATCTAACCTTTTGAGCTAACATGATCTTAATATTATGCCTGATTTATCTGTGACTCAGTGGCTATTCAGGATAGTTGATTATAAAACCAACTTACGAAATGGGAGGATGATACCATTGGTTTTGGTTCAATATAATCATAGATCTAATAGTCATGATACATGGGAGAGGGAGGCATTGATGAGAGTGCAGAAACCTCATCATTTTTTCGTGGAAGCTTCTTGGTAGGCTTTATGGGGAGAGAACGTTTCTATGGTGGTGAGGATGTAATATCCTATTCATATTTTCAGGTATTTCTTAACCCCCACATTTTCTCATACATTGGTCGGGTATTGTTTTGGGAGGTTTCATATTGATAATTTAAATGTTTTGAATATTTAAGGTTATTGGACGGTTGGCCAACAATTTTATGAAATCATGTGCCCTATCAAAGTAATCCTTAAAACCGAATGTTGTAAACTATTTCATTCCTGGTGAAAGGTTAGCCAAAATTAACATCATATTACAAGGAAATATGCGGCCCATTTTAAATAGGCACACCGATAGACCGCACAATTTGTTCTGACAAAGCGGGTATGCCTAGAAAACCATGTGTATGAGATTTTTAGTGATCAGAATATGCCCTTCGATCATCTCACTGTTAGTTTCCTCCTTTTTCTTGTTCACACATAATACCACTACTTCTCTAAAGGGTTACATGGATCCCCACATGGATTTGTTTATCTAATAACTATTATTTTAGATCTAGAACTAGTTTTGAGACATAGATCATTCTTTTTTTGTTATCCATTGGAGTTTTCTTGTTTCAGAATTTTTATTTCTGATTAGTTGATCCTAAGGTAGGTGGTTTTGTTACGATGGAAAATTTATGTTAACCCTAAATTACATTTATTAAATTCAATTATTCATGTAAAATGAAATTCCTCTGTTTTTATTATAAGTATTTCAATTAATCTTTTAAAAAAACCCAATTTTATTGAATTGTATTTTTTATATGAAATAATTGGTTTCTATCATGAAATCAAAAAACTGTATTTCCATTGAATTGGGGTCTGTTATTAGATATTGGTGGAATTTAAATTATTGAATTTAAACTGTTTAATTATTTTATTTAATTATTGGGATTTAAATGTGAAAAGTTATTTGATTGATTTTTTTCAAAAAACTAATTCCATTAATTTGGGGGTTTGTTATGAAATTTATTGAATTTGCTTGAAAATTAAATTGTTGATTTTAATTGTGAGATTGGATTAAGAAATTTAATGGTTAATTTATTTCAAATCCATTTCATGAAAATGACATAAAATGGTTTTCATAGAAGCCTTTGAGATTTTTCATGGTGAGAAGGTATTTTTTTGGGTAAAACCATAATATGGTTATTCAATAGAAAATTGGTATATTTGAAATGGAGAATGGGATTTAATTGTATTTTAATCCATCTTAAAATAAAATTCTAATCATTGGTTTTCCCTAGAGTACATTCAATACTTAGGTAATTAGTAATCCATTTTTATGGAATATTATGATTTACAATGTTCTAAAACACCAACTCATAGAATCCCATACCTTAGGATATGGTGATGATTCCTCCTTGTCCTGAGATAAAAGAGGAAAATTAACATATTAGTCGTTCAATTTGAGTGTGAGGTCTCTATAACATGGAACTATTCTATAATCATTGGCACATGACCATGTTTCTCACATTATTATATTTAAAATATATATATTCTATTTTTGTAAACTATTTTATATGCCCTTGGAATTTATGAAAATGATTTTATATAAATGACTTTATTTAGGATATTTTTCAAAAGATATATTTGTGTAAAACACCACTACTATAATGGTAATTTCATAATTTTTTAATTTATTTCCATTGTATGAAATGTTAACAATAATTGATAAATTATTACTATATTTTTAATTATAAGGAATTATTTGATTAAATATGATATTTAAATGAAAATCCCTTTTTAAAAAAAACTTAAAGAACATTCTTGGTTAACTTTAATATTGAAATATGTTATTGAATATTTAGTGAAATCAGAATGGGATTTGTCTTAAACCCTTTTTCTGCCTTTAGGTGTTTGTATATTACCACCTTGTAGGTTTGAAAAAGGGGAAGGGATCACTTGGATTTGGTTCTAGCTGTTCAACCGTAGGTATGGAGTGTTTCATTTGAGATTAAAACGTGGGATGTTTTTCATATTTTCCGGAACATGGTTACAATAAATGATGTTTTTTATTCCTATTTAACTATAGTTAAATTACTCATTGTGGAGTTTCTTTTGATATGTATATTTTCCTATTCCATTTAATCCAACAATGTTTATGGAAAAAATGTTCCCACATTAATTTTGTACAATACCAGGTGCCTGTCGTCGACTCGTGGGGATCAAGAATGTCATTTGGGCTTTGTCGATGCTGGTTTGGGTGTTGATTTATAGGGAAACCTAGACCAGTTCACAATATTAATGTTTTTTATTTATGTTAATTTTCCCTTTTTTATGAAGTAATTTATTTCATCTGATTTTTTAACATTCTAACCATTTATTTCATTCCTAATTTTGATAAGAATTTTTACATTTATGGGCTGTGTTTTTCAAATCGCATGCCATTATGAGTAATAAATTTTTAATGATAAAATTTTCTAATATCCTGGGGTGTTAAATTCTACCCCATGAAATAAATTAGACCCTGAAAATTTTAATATTCTATTGTAAATTTATGGGGGATAATAATACCTCAATACATCCTTAGGTATTTTTTTATATTCATCAAATTAATGGTTTCACCATAAAAACTTATCCCCGGGATTTTTCTTATTTTGTAGGATATTATCTCATCTATATGGAGTCTTTATAGGTTTCTCTTCATAATTAATATCATTATATACTATACAGTCATAGATTCGAGTACATGTGAAGGATAACGTATCTACATCCTATAAATATATGGAAGAAACACTTCATGAACTTGAGGGAGGTTTGTTGGAAGTACCATTTGAAAATATATTATCCTGATACGATAAATACTCTTATGATAACTCAAAAATCTAGTGATCAGTTTCACATCATTTCCAAATCTCAAAAAATTTATCCATATAGATATTCATAGAAATATATTTTCCTTAACATGAATTATAGATCTATTATTCTATTTTATGTATAATTATATTCTGAATTTGATATTCTAATATGTCATGTTGGTTGGATCTAACATTTTTTTTGATATTTCAATAATAATTTCAATTCCAGATAGCTTTTTTTTCTCCAATATCAACCCCTCATATTGGATTTATTCACTTCCTGACAAAAGGGTCTTCATGTGGAGCCATCAAAATGTTTGAGTGGAAGATATTGTTATATTAAAATTCATCCATATGTTGGTTTTGATCCCAATCTCTTATATAATATACATTAAATATTGAAAAAAACAATTTTATAATTTCAATGGTAGTCTCAGACTAATTATATGTCTGAAAAATATGTGATGTGATAATGATTAACTATCTTTTTTATGATTGATAAATATGTCATGTTAACATAGATAAAAACATTGGATCTCAAACAGATATGATTAAGTTTGGTCCACCATGAAACCAAAACACTTCAATAATTTATTTCCCATAATATAGATCCGGTGTGTAATTTTTTTATATAGTAAAGTCATGTGTTAAAATCACAAGTATATCTTTGACTACCCAAATGGAGTAATGGAATGTATATTTATTATGTATAAAAAAAATAAATCCATTGTTAATCATTACAAATTTTATATGGATATGTGTAATGGTTTGATCATCCTATTAGAGATATAATATTCACCATTAAATATTTTACATATAATCCATCAATACTCATACTCCATAATATTTCTTTTTTAAATTGTATACCAAATAGGTTCTCTCATATCATTATTCCTATTTTTTCATCATGGATTTATAGTTATGATCTATATTATTCATTAAATTGATACATCTAAAATTATTCAATTGATGAGAAACATATGTTATTCCCGAGTCTTATTATTATATAATGGCAAGGATGAAGTCCAAAAAAATACTAACATTCCTTTTCTTCTCTATCTTTTCCTATTGTAGTTATTCAAACATCACGTGGATGTGTGGTTGATCATTCATTAGAGATGTAAAGAATTTTTTTCAATTATTTTTTATTTCAAATTTTATAATATACAAATAACTATATATTGGATATTTTTAAATAATCATCATACAGAAGGTAAAATCTTCCTTTTGACTCACTTCTTTACCCCACATGTTAGCCTTTTCAAGGAGGTAGTTAATTTAAAATTAATAATAATTAATAAACTCTAACTATATTCATTGTATCATATTAAACTCTATCTATGTAAATATATAATTCATTATTTTATGATCACAATACATATAAAACATTGTTCTATATGGATAATGTATAAATATTTTCATTGAAATAATTACCGTTGCAAATCTAAATCAGGTATCAGTTATTTTTATGATTATTTTTTAATTACAGTATGGATAATATTCTACCATTCCATAATACATGAGAAAAAATCACATTCTCTTAACTAATAAGTCATTGTATATCATTAAAAATTCTCTACTACATGTTATTGTGTGTGTAGATGCACAAACTAATATTCCTATGTGCATCTTGAATCTCTTCACATTCATATATCCAGAGGAACATGACTCCTTATCATTTCAACATTATCATTTCATTTGATAATATTAATTAATATCTCATAATATGTTTTTAATATCTAGAAGAAGAGAAAAAAACATGGATCATGGTTATATTTGGTTGGGCATAAGTTTTATTTAATAACAAGTGACATTTTAGGATCTACTAATATACTATCACATGAAATTACATGAAACATGAATTATAAATTTTTTTGCCAGAATTCGCACATGTTAAATTTGTAAAATATATTATAATTTCTCAATGCCTTCAAGAAAATTCTAAAATTATATCCAATCTCTTCCTTTAAAATTAAATTTATGAGAATATGATATATAAAGAATTTCAAAATCAGATCAAGATTGTATATAAAATATATATTTGTTAAATCCATAATGAAAAAATTTGAAACGGTCATCTAAAATTGAAGAGTTAAAAATTCACAATCCCCATACCATATACAGATTGCTATATTTTATAAATCCAAACTTTTGACCCTTAATTTTTTGAAATTTACATAAATGACCAATCATTTAATGTTTATGAATCAAAAACCAATGAAATTTTTTTTATCAGTGTGTGGTAACATGTACATGGTATTGAAAGATAGTTTGTTATATTCTCATTAATCAGAACAATGACCCATTCAAATATCATTCTTAAAGACAAAATGGAAAGGTGCACCCAATGTTGAATAACATGGAATAATGAATCCATTATCCATATACTTATTTCTGTTTTTATTCAGTTAGGTGAACAGAATATGGAAAAGTCTATATAGGGACATTGTAATTTATGTTGGTATAGATATGTTTTATATTGAAAACTCTCAATCAAAATTCTGGGGAATTCTATGAATATATTTTGATAAAACAGTAACATAACATTAATAAAACGAATAAACAAAATTACTATTTTTTCTCAATTCATATGAGAGGAATACCTATCAAAAATTAAAATGTGAAAAATTTAATGGATGTAATTTTTAGTTCATAATTTCATTTATCGATAAACATAGGTTGATTTGGAATATCAAATGTACCATTCCATAATCAATAACTGATATGTTATCTATTTAATGTGATCCATTCCATTCCAAAAATCACATTGAATTGAAAAATATAAAGAATAATAATATTTTATAAAATAATCTTCCATCAAACATCTATTGGAGATGATATATATATTTGAGGTGAAATTATCATACTATTATCATTTATTATCGATAAATCAAAGTATAACCATTGAGGTAGTGAGGATACACTAAAATAAATTCATTCAAATATAAAAGACTATATATAATGTTAATCTAATAAAATATTTATTTTTATAGAGTAGATGATAATTTTACCACTCACCACATTATTTTAATGACTGAGAGTAGTGGCTATGATTTCAAAATACCTTCATGTGTCCTTCTTCAACAGATATTTCTGATAAAAATTTTAATCAATAACTCTTGAATTCATGCTCTTTTTGGAATAATTTTTATATTATTAATAATTATAAAATTATAATAATAGTGGTGCTTTTGGTTGGACTTCAACTATATAAATTTCATTGGTTTTACTACTTTTATTTCTCTGTTATTAAAGTTCTTGTTGAGTTTCACTTCCACACATGAATCATAAACATATCCCAAGGAGATAATTTCCCCTTTACTTCTTCTGAATTTCATTTCATAATGAAACATTAATATAATTTCTACTTTCTATTTTACTATATAAATGTCTTTATAAATTCATTTTCCTCTTCATTTCCTTGAAACCATGGGTCCAACGAGATTTTCCACTCTCCAATTAATCAAAAATATCACATCCAAAAACTTATTAATAACTATGAACATATCAAATATAAAATTACTTTTAGAGTCTTTATTTAAAGATACAATACAATTTATCATATCCTCGTTCATGTTGGATGATAAAACCAGAAGAGTATACTATATTTATTTCTAAATTATTACTAGTGCATTCATCCACATTCTATTTTAGATCATGTAATTCCATTTAATCTTTAATGTGAATTCTTTTATCAAAATATTATTATAAAATACATTTTTTAACTCTTACAATTTAAAATTGAAAATTTATTCCTCATTCAACATAATATTTACAATAGTCCACCATTTATTAGTTTCCCCATCATAGTGATCCAAAACTAAAAGAACCATCTCCAGAAACTGATAAGTGGATAATGAAACATATCTATTATATATAAATCATAAATTTATTTAAAATAATTTTATTAGAGGATCCAAATAAAGAAGATTTATATTGTATAATAAAAGACTAAATGTTTTTTTGATACTTAATTTAGATATTTTGATGTATAAAATTATTCACATTACCATGCATAGCATGATAGAGTTGGTTGATCATTAATAAAATATCCTAAATCCTTTATCCCATTTCATTTGGTTTCTAAATATGATGGTAATTTCATTATCCACGATATCCATCATTAATAGGATTTCTCCTTGTTTCAACCATTTACATGAACTAAAAAGCATTGTGTGAGAATAAATTGTCAATATGAGAAATCACATGATTTTCAGTATCATTCCAACGTTGTCATAAATTTTGATACATTTTTCACTACTAATAAAACATTATTTCAATCTTATATCTATTTGTATTATCGTAGCATTAATAGGATATATCCAATAATTACTCATAACCAAATCCACAAAAATAACAAAACCATATTTGATACAAAATATGGTGAACCAAGAATAACATATATACATGTTACATACCATTTGACTAATATTCAATACATCTCATAATAATACAATCACATAAAAAAATTGATTATCAACAATGGATAATAAATATATAGATAACATATTTCATGAAAGATTACAAAAATCTCAAAAACCAATTATCTTATCAGTAAAATATTCATTGTAATTTCCAACATAATTAATTTCTTTATAACCATCAGAAATAAAAACATATGAATGGTTTATTTTAGATTCTTATTAAGGGTAAACATGTTAGATATAAATCGATATAAATAATTGGGTAAAATAAAATATTTTTTTATCAAAACATAAACATAACTCAGGGGATAATACCCAACAAGTAAAAGACAAGAAAAAATGAGTACATACATAAGGCTTTTCCATATAAAAATACAATGTTAATAAGAATATGAAAAAATCAAAATTAAACAATAATCTATGAGAGAAGATCATAATGATAAGAAATTGGTTTTTCATTAACATGAGAATAATAGGTTTTTTTGCAGTCAAGGATTAATATAATGACTATCATAGTGGAAAATTATTAATAGTGGATTTGTTTACCTCCTCACTCCCTTAATCGTATAACCATTTTTCAAATCTTGTCAACATGATATTAATCACATCATTGGGTTGGGATTACTATACATGTATCATCTTGGGTTTGGTCCAAATGATCGTGTTCCCATTTAGTATTTGGTTGTTCACTCATTAGCCATCATGAGCCATAGATGACCTCTCATATTATTTTTTGAACACATGAGATAATAAACATTCCAAAATGTATTAAATAGCTACAATTGTCCTAGAGACCTATTAATAATAAATCATTCACATATTTTTAATAGAAATATATAACAATTCATTACTACTTAATATTTTATATAACCAATGAGTATGAAACATTTATCATAAAAAATCATTAAAACTCAGCATCAAAATCCATCAATAGAAGGAAAGGGGATGGTATCATAAGATCTTATCCCTAGTTAAGAATAAAAATACTTAAATAATTCTTACATTGAAAACAAAATACATCATTAAAATCTTTATAAATATAAATTTTAAAAAATGACAAAACATCGATTTCATTTGATAACATTTAAAAACATGATATTACATGAAGTTAATAACAATATTTTCTTTATAAAATAATAAAATATTGTAATGGATATTAAATCAAGAATAAATTACATGATTTTTGGAAAAATTATTAATTTTTTAAATGATAAAAAACATTCTTTTTATAACATCCCCAACTCTAGTACTCCCACATGTGAGCAAAAGAGGTGGGTCACGGAACCACAAGAATGATTGTCCATATGGAAAAGGATTCCAACTAGTAGATGAATTTTGGATAGTATAGTTCAGAGACTATACCTTTTTATATGAATTTTAATTTGGAAGAAACAATTAATATTAAAACAGAAAAAATGAGTATATAATGTGGAAGAAAAAAATAAAATCCAATAGAATAATAAAATATATTATTAAGATATTATGTAATGACATGCTATAATTTAAGAAAATTTCATACTCGAACAATAAAAAAAATACTATAATAATCAAATAAAATTCTCAAGTCCCAGGTCCTATGCCTCATGGTTTTCACATCCTCATACTCCATCCCAACAGGAATCTAGAAATCAACCAAAAGGTCTAAAGTCTGTTTCCAAATATGAATCCACGATGTCTACTTGGGGGAAAAATTATGACCTGAATAGGGTGTGAGTAAAAACTGAATAGGCCCACACCATTATATCTAAACAAACTAGGTTGATAATAAGTGCATGCAACAAAACTATAAACAAGTTTATCAATTAATATAAAAATTATGTAATTACAAAAACCTGCTTCAGTGCCATACCAAAATATCTCTCAGTATGTCTTACAACTATGCCAATACAACCACGTAACCTAGGTAAATAACCTTCTTTGGTGCCATGATATAATATCACTAATAATTTCTTACATCCATTTCAACACAACCATGTAACCAAGGTAGTGTCATAATAATAAATTTAGTTCAAAGCCCCACAATAATTATAGCATGGTACTGGGCATAGAACGATCCTTATAAAAATTACATCATGGACTTGTCTGATCTTTCTATCTTTTTTCATTACAGCATATATGTGTGTAAGTGTTAGGTCTTATCCAGTTATATAATAGTATCAACATAGAACACAATTATTTTCATAAAATATGGATATAAGAAAACCGCCTCATATATCGCAATGGTTAATATTATGAATTACCATTATTCATTCATATTACAATTTTCATTTCAATTAAAAATTGATTAAAAGTAATATAAATAAGCAATAAGACACAATTTAAGGATTCTATAAAAAGTAATCCCCCTAGGTCTTATATGACGATAAACATACTTTAAGGCATTATCCATCTATGAAGCCATTTAAAAATGTATTAATTCATGGTTTAATATTATTTGATTAATTAATTGATTTTTGATCATCAAATTAGTCTGAAATAAATATATTTCATAAAAATAGAATTATCTAAACTTAGGGATTAAATTTTATAACTCCTAACTTAAATTAAATATCCAAAAAACACTTCAAATAGCTAACACCCATACGAAAGATGGTTTGGGTGTTTGTTAAGAAGTTCCTAGAACATGATTGGTCCAAATCCATTCAAACAGTGAAGTTGATCAAAGGATATAAAACAATAGGTTGGGGAAAATAAAGATAAGGACGAAACATGGTCAAAGGAACATTCCAAGGATTGATCGCATGAAAGGCATGCCCAAAAAGGGGTTTGGAACTCCAAAACAGATTGGTGGATTCCCTAAGGTTGAGAGAGAAGAATATTAATCCCATAAAATATAAAATTTGCTGAATAAAAATTTTAAAACTAGAGGTCATGAATTTAAATGACATGTAATAGATGGGGGATAATAATACCTCAATACATCCTTAGGTATCTTTTTATATTCATCAAATTAATGGTTTCACCACAAAAAATTATCCTCGGGATTTTTCTTATTTTGTAGGATATTATCTCATCTATATGGAGTCTTTATTGGTTTCTCTTCATAATTAATATCATTGTATACTATACAGTCATAGATTCGAGTATATGTGAAGGATAACGTATCTACATCCTATAAATATATAGAAGAAACACTTCATGAACTTGAGGGAGGTTTGTTGGAAGTACCATTTGAAAATATATTATCCTGATACGATAAATACTCTTATGATAACTCAAAAATCTAGTGATCAGTTTCCCATCATTTCCAAATCTCAAAAAATTTATCCATATAGATATTAATAGAAATATATTTTCCTTAACATGAATTATAGATCTATTATTCTATTTTATGTATAATTATATTCTGAATTTGATATTCTCATATTTCATGTTGGTTGGATCTAACATTTTTTTGATATTTCAATAATAATTTCAATTCTAGATAGCATTTTTTTTCTCCAATATCAACCCCTCATATTGGATTTATTCACTTCCTAACAGGAGGGTCTTCATGTGGAGCCATCAAAATGTTTGAGTGGAAGATATTATTATATTAAAATTCATCCATATGTTGGTTTTGATCCCAATCTCTTATATAATATACATTAAATATTGAAAAAAAAATAATTTTATAATTTCAATGGTAGTCTCAGACTAATTATGTGTCTGAAAAATATGTGATGTGATAATGATTAACTATCTTTTCTATGATTGATAAATATGTCATGTTAACATAGAAAAAAACGTTTGATCTCAAACAGATATGATTATGTTTGGTCCACCATGAAACCCGAACACTTCAATAATTTATTTCCCATAATATAGATCTGGTATGTAATTTTTTTATATAGTAAAGTCATGTGTTGAAATCACAAGTATATCTTTGACTACCCAAATGGAGTAATGGAATGTATATTTATTATGTATAATAAAATAAATCCATTGTTAATAATTACAATTTTTATATGGATATGTGTAATGGTTTGATCATCCTATTAGAGATATAATATTCACTATTAAATATTTTACATATAATCCATCAATACTCATACTCCATAATATTTCTTTTTTAATTTGTATACCAAATAGGTTCTCTCATATCATTATTCCTATTTTTTCATCATGGGTTTATAGTTATGATCTATTTTATTCATTAAATTGATACATCTAAAATTATTCAATTGATGAGAAACATATGTTATTCCCGAGTCTTATTATTATATAATGGCAAGAATGAAGTCCAAAAAAATACTAACATTCCTTTTCTTCTCTATCTTTTCCTATTGTAGTTATTCAAACATCACGTGGATGTATGGTTGATCATTCATTAGAGAAGTAAAGAATTGTTTTCAATTATTTATTATTTCAAATTTTATAATATAAAAATACCTATATATTGGATATTTTTAAATAATCATCATATAGAAGGTAAAATCTTCCTTTTGACTCACTTCTTCACCACACATGTTATCCTTTTCAAGGAGGTAGTTAATTTAAAATTAAAAATAATTAATAAACTCTAACTATATTCATTGTATCATATTAAACTCTATCTATGTTAATATATAATTCATTATTTTATGATCACAATACATATAAAACATTGTTCTATATGGATAATGTATAAATATTTTCATGGAAATAATTACCGTTGCAAATCTAAATCAGGTATCAGTTATTTTTATGATTATTTTTCAATTACAGTGTGGATAATATTCTACCATTCCATAATACATGAGAAAAAATCACATTCTCTTAACTAATAAGTCATTGTATATCATTAAAAATTCTCTAATACATGTTATTGTGTGTGTAGATGCACAAACTAATCTTCCTATGTGCATCTTGAATCTCTTCACATTAATATATCCAGAAGAACATGACTTCTAATCATTTCAACATTATCATTTCATTTGATAATATTAATTAATATCTCATAATATGTTTCTAATATCTAGAAGAAGAGAAAAAAACATGGATCATGGTTATATTTGGTTGGGCATAAGTTTTCTTTAATAACAAGTGACATTTTAGGATCCACTAATATACTATCACGTGAAATTACATGAAACATGAATTATAAAATTTTTAGCTAGAATTCGCACATGTTAAATTTGTAAAATATATTATAATTTCTCAAGGCCTTCAAGAAAATTCTAAAATTATATCCAATATCTTCCTTTAAAATTAAATTTATGAGAATATGATATATAAAGAATTTCAAAATCAGATAAAGATTGTATATAAAATATATATTTGTAACATCTATAATGAAAAAATTGGAAACGGTCATCTAAAATTGAAGAGTTAAAAATTCACAATCTCCATACCATATACGGATTTCTATATTTTATAAATCCAAACTTTTGACCCTTAAGTTTTTGAAATTTACATAGATGACCAATCATTTAATGTTTATGAATCAAAAACCATTGAATTTTTTTTATCAGTGTGTGGTGACATGTACATGGTATTGAAAGATAGTTTGTCATATTCTCATTAATCAGAACAATGACCCTTTCAAATATCATTCTTGAAGACAAAATGGAAAGGTGCACCCAATGTTGAATAACATGGAATAATGAATCCCTTATCCATATACTTATTTCTGTTTTTATTCAGTTAGGTGAACAGAATATGGAAAAGTCTATATAGGGACATTGTAATATATGTTGGTATAGATATGTTTTATATTGAAAACTCTCAATCAAAATTCTGGGGAATTCTATGAATATCTTTTGATAAAACAGTAACATAACATTAATAAAACGAATAAACAAAATTTCTATTTTTTCTCCAATCATATGAGAGGAATACCTATCAAAAATAAAAATGTGAAAAATTTAAGGGATGTAATTTTTAGTTCATAATTTCATTTATCGATAAACATAGGTTGATTTGGAATATCAAATGTACCATTCCATAATAAATAACTGATATGTTATCTATGTAATGTGATCCATTCCATTCCAAAAATCACATTGAATTCCAAAATATGAAGAATAATAATATTTTATAAAATAATCTTCCATCAAACATCTATTGGAGATGATATATATATTTGAGGTGAAATTATCATACTATTATCATTTATTATCGATAAATCAAAGTATAACCATTGAGGTAGTGAGGATACACTAAAATAAATTCATTCAAATATAAAAGACTATATATAATGTTAATCTAATAAAATATTTATTTTTATAGAGTAGATGATAATTTTACCACTCACCACATTATTTTAATGACCGAGAGTAGTGGCTATGATTTCAAAATACCTTCATGTGTCCTTCTTCAACAGATATTTCTGATAAAAATTTTAATCAATAACTCTTGAATTCATGCTCTTTTTGGAATAATTTTTATATTATTAATAATTATAAAATTATAATAATGGTGGTGCTTTTGGTTGGACTTCAACTATATAAATTTCATTGGTTTTACTACTTTTATTTCTCTGTTATTAAAGTTCTTGTTGAGTTTCACTTCCACACATGAATCATAAACATATCCCAAGGAGATAATTTCCCCTTTACTTCTTCTGAATTTCATTTCATAATGAAACATTAATATAATTTCTACTTTCTATTTTACTATATAAATGTCTTTATAAATTCATTTTCCTCTTCATTTCCTTGAAACCATGGGTCCAACGAGATTTTCCACTCTCCAATTAATCAAAAATATCACATCCAAAAACTTATTAATAACTATGAACATATCAAATATAAAATTACTTTTAGAGTCTTTATTTAAAGATACAATACAATTTATCATATCCTCGTTCATGTTGGATGATAAAACCAGAAGAGTATACTATATTTATTTCTAAATTATTACTAGTGCATTCATCCACATTCTATTTTAGATCATGTAATTCCATTTAATCTTTAATGTGAATTCTTTTATCAAAATATAATTATAAAATCCATTTTTTAACTCTTACAATTTAAAATTGAAAATTTATTCCTCATTCAACATAATATTTACAATAGTCCACAATTTATTAGTTTCCCCATCATAGTGATCCAAAACTAAAAGAACCATCTCCAGAAACAGATTAGTGGATAATGAAACATATCTATTATATATAAATCATAAATTTATTTAAAATAATTGTATTAGAGGATCCAAATAAAGAAGATTTATGTTGTATAATAAAAGACTAAATGTTTTTTTGATACTTAAATAAGATATTTTGATGTATAAAATTATTCACATTACCATGCATAACATGATAGAGTTGGTTGATCATTAATAAAATATCCTAAATCCTTTATCCCATTTCATTTGGTTTCTAAATATGATGGTAATTTCATTATCCACGACATCCAACATTAATAGGATTTCTCCTTGTTTCAACCATTTACATGAACTAAAAAGCATTGTGTGAGAATAAATTGTCAATATGAGAAATCACATGATTTTCAATATCATTCCAACGTTGTCATAAATTTTGATACATTTTTCACTAATAATAAAACATTATTTCAATCTTATATCTATTTGGATTATCGTAGCATTAATAGGATATATCCTATAATTACTCATAACCTAATCCACAAAAATAACAAAACCATATTTGATACAAAATATGGTGAACCAAGAATAACATATATACACATTACATACCATTTGACTAATATTCAATACATCTCATAATAATACAATCACATAAACAAAAATTGATTATCAACAACGGATAATAAATATATAGATAACATATTTCATGAAAGATTACAAAAATCTCAAAAACCAATTATCTTATCAGTAAAATATTCATTGTAATTTCCAACATAATTAATTTCATTATAACCATCAGAAATAAAAACATATGAATGGGTTATTTTAGATTCTTATTAATTGTAAACACGGTAGATATAAATCGATATAAATAATTGGGTAAAATAAAATATTTTTTTATCAAAACATAAACATAACTCAGGGGATAATACCCAACAAGTAAAAGACAAGAAAAAATGAGTGCATACATAAGGCTTTTCCATGTAAAAATACAATGTTAATAAGAATATGAAAAAATCATTATTAACCAATAATCTATGAGAGAAGATCATTGTGATAAGAAATTGGTTTTTCATTAACATGAGAATAATACGTTTTTTTGTAGTCAAGGATTAATATAATGACTATCATTGTGGAAAATTATTAATAGTGGATTTGTTTACCTCCTCACTCCCTTAATCGTATAACCATTTTTCAAATCTTGTCAACATGATATTAATCACATCATTGGGTTGGGATTACTATACATGTATCATCTTGGGTTTGGTCCAAATGATCGTGTTCCCATTTCGTATTTGGATGTTCACTCATTAGCCATCATGAGCCATAGATGACCTCTCATATTATTTTTTGAACACATGAGATAATAAACATTCCAAAATGTATTAAATAGCTACAATTGTCCTAGAGACCTAGTAATAATAAATCATTCACATATTTTTAATAGAAATATATAAAAATTCATTACTACTTAATATTTTATATAACCAATGAGTATGAAAAATTTATCATGAAAAATCATTAAAACTCAGCATCAAAATCCATCAATAGAAGGAAAGGGGATGGTATCATAAGATCTTATCCCTAGTGAAGAATAAAAATACTTAAACAATTCTTACATTGAAAACAAAATACATCATTAAAATCCTTAGAAATATAAATTTTAAAAAATGACAAAACATCCATTTCATTTGTTAACATTTAATAACATGATATTACATGAAGTTAATAACAATATTTTATTTATAAAATAATAAAATATTGTAATGGATGTTAAATCAAGAAGAAATTACATGTTTTTTGGAAAAATTATTAATTTTTTAAATGATAAAAAACATTTTTTTTTTAACATCCCCAACTCTAGTACTCCCACATGTGACCAAAAGAGGTGGGTCACGGAACCACAAGAATGATTGTCCATATGGAAAAGGATTCCAACTAGTAGATGATGTTTGGATAGTATAGTTCAGAGACTATACCTTTTTATATGAATTTTAATTTGGAAGAAACAATTCATATTAAAACAGAAAAAATGAGTAAATAATGTGGGAGAAAAAAATAAAATCCAATAGAATAATAAAATATATTATTAAGATATTATGTAATGACATGCTATAATTTAAGAAAATTTCATACTCGAACAATAAAAAAATATACTATAATAATCAAATAAAATTCTCAAGTCCCAGGTCCTATGCCTCATGGTTTTCACATTCTCATACTCCATCCCAATAGGAATCTAGAAATCAACCACAAGTTCTAAAGTCTGTGTCCAAATATGAATCCATGATGTCTACTTGGGGGAAAAATGATGGCCTGAATAGGGTGTGAGTAAAACTCAATAGGCCCACGCCATTATATCTAAACAAACTAGGTTGATAATAAGTGCATGCAACAAAACTATAAACAAGTTTATCAATTAATATAAAAATTATGTAATTACAAAAACCTGCTTCAGTGCCATACCAAAATATCTCTCAGTATGTCTTACAACTATGCCAATACAACCACGTAACCTAGGTAAATAACCTTCTTTGGTGCCATGATATAATATCACTAATAATTTCTTACATCCATTTCAACACCACCATATAACCAAGGTAGTGTCATAATAAGAAATTTAGTTCAAAGCCCCACATGAATTATAGCATGGTACTGGGCATAGAACGATCCTTATAAAAATTACATCATGGACTTGTCTGATCTTTCTATCTTTTTTCATTACAGCATATATGTGTGTAAGTGTTAGGTCTTATCCAGTTATATAATAGTATCAACATAGAACACAATTATTTTCATAAAACATGGATATAAGAAAACCGCCTCATATATCTCAATGGTTAATATTATGAATTACCATTATTCATTCATATTAAAATTTTCATTTCAATTAAAAATTGATTAAAAGTTATATAAATAAGCAATAAGACACAATTTAAGAATTCTATAAAAAGTAATCCCCCTAGGTCGTATATAACGATAAACATACTTTAAGGAATTATCCATCTACAAATCCATTTAAAAATGTATTAATTCTTGGTTTAATTTTATTTGATTAATTAATTGATTTTTGAACATGAAATTAGTGTGAAATAAATATATTTCATAAAAATAGAATTATCTAAACTTAGGGCTTAAATTTTATAACTCCTAACTTAAATAAAAGATCCAAAAAACGCTTCAAATAGCTAACACCCATAAGAAAGATGGTTTGGGTGTTTGATAAGAAGTTACTACAACATGATTGGTCCAAATCCATTCAAACAGTGAAATTGATCAAAGGATATAAAACAATAGGTTGGGGAAAATAAAGATAAGGACGAAACATGGTCAAAGGAACATACCAAGGATTGATCGCATGAAAGGCATGCCCGAAAAGGGGTTTGGAACTCCAAAACATATTGGTGGATTCCCTAGGGTTGAGAGAGAAGAATATTCATCCCATAAAATATAAAATTTGCTGAATAAAAATTTTAAAACTAGAGGTCATGAATTTAAATGACATGTAATAGATTTTCATGGCATTTCAACATTTTTCATGGTATTCGTCGAAAACCCAATCACATAGGATTTATTTAATTAAAAACAATGAGAAATTACACTGTGTGTATTATCATTATATAGTATATTAATTTTATACAGTTGTTTTTTTCATCCCATTATCCCTTTAAATCTTCTAAACTTACCAGGATCTCATTTAACACTAAAACACATTTTTACCTATACCGAATTAATTTATACAAGTATACATCTCCAAACATTAGGAAATTTTCTTCATCAAATTTTCTTCATATCCTAATAAGATGTAGAAACTAAATCTTAAACAAAAAACTATGGTAGATACGTTATTAAAAAATTACAGGACCTCACAACCTCCCTGCCTTATAGTAGCTTATCCCTGAGTTGCCACATATGTTATTTTGAGGTCTCAGCGAACAAGGTTGAACATTTTGTTTGCATATAATACTCCATTTCCCATGTCTCCTCTTAATATTTTCAATTCTACCACTACACTCGATCCGGCAATATAGTCTAACCAAAAATATATTTCTCACTATGATATACAACCCAAATATGATGCTCCTCAAAGGATTCATCAACACAAAACTCAATGTTTTCTAAGTCTCTCACATGAGAATGATATATATGATATATTAGAATTTGTGACACATGGAAGAAGTTGTCCAAGGTACTATAGTGTTTTGAAAGGGCTAGATGGTATGCCATTGGACTGAACATGCCACTATTTTAGATGACTCAACAAACAAGGGCACCGACTTCCGTTGTTTTCAGATACGACACTTCCCAAACCTAGGAAAAATCTTATAGAAAACATGTTGACCAACCTAAGATTCCATAGGTTATATCTGATGATTAGTATATGATTTCTACCTATTTTGTGTGATCACCAACCAGTTTCTGATCAATTAAGCTTGTTTAGATGACTCATTCACGATACTAGGCCCAATAAGTTCTGACTCACCTACCTCTAACCGACAAAGAGGTTAATGACATATCCTTAAATAAAAATCCTCAAACGTTTCTATATGGATCCATTCTTAGAATATGTTATTATATGAAAAATCCTAATGTGACATATGTTTCTCCCATGAACCACAAATATCAAAAACACAGGCTTGAATCATATCATCTAAAAATTGAATAGTCTGATCTGATTAAGCATTAGTTTGTGTATGAAAGGTTTTTCTTAAAATAACTCGTGATCTAAGGGATTTATGATGACCCTTCCAGAAACACTATGTGAAATAAGGATCTCTATCTAAAATAATACTCCTTGGAACCCCGTGCAACTAAACTATTTTACACATGCAAGGATTTCCCAGATAATAAATTTTAATGTTTTCCCTAGAGGATAAGAAGTGGGATAACTAAGATAGTCAATCCACAAAAACCCATACACCATTCTTATTATGGGTTTTTTGGGTAATATTTTGACAATTATAATTTTGACATTTTCCCATTTTCACACCAGTATGGGTAAATACTGCACAAACCCCCAAGGCATTTGATGCTCAGCTTTCACCAGCTGACAAGTAAAGCATCTAGCCATGAGTTTTTCCACCTCCATCTTCATTGTATACCACTATTTATATCTACGGATATAAAGATAAATATTTTTAAAACCAAGATTTACTACCTATCTAGAACCATGAAACTCTTTCATTATATCCTCACACAAGCCTATAGGAACCCTTACTAGGCCACATGAAAGAAAACAATCACCACTACCAAGAATCCATCCTAATGGACTCTCCCAAAAATATAATATATCCCTCAGATATAAAACTTCCATATCAAATAATTTTATAGACTTAATCAATTCTAAAAGTATGGAATAACTTATGTCGAATTCAGAGCTATTTTCCCCTGAAATTTCTGATCTTCCAAATGTTTGTCTACAATGAGATCCATTATCTACCACTCATCTTAAAATTGTCAAACTGATTCTTTATGTGTCATTGGATCAAAGCATCAGTAATTATGTTTCCCTTTCCAGGTGTATAATCCAATTCTATGTCTAAATATTGTAGTTAATCAACCCCCTCCTCTTTCAAATGTTAAGGTCTGGCTGAGAAAATATGTACCTTAGGCTTTTGTGATTCATGCATACCACTAACTATTCAACCATAAGATGGTGACTCCAACATATCAAGGCATGTACCACTACTGCGAAATCTAAATTATGAGTAGGCTAATTCCTCTAACGCGGTCTTAGCTGCCTGCATCCATAATTAACCACATGATCCTCTCTAATTAGAACTTATTTGAGTCCACTATAGATGCATCATAGTATGTGGTATACCCATTACCTGGAACGGGTAATGTGAGGATCAATGTGGAGATAAATAAGTCTTTTATCTATTGAATAGCTATTTCACAAGCATTTTACCAAGGAAACATTAACCCTTTCTTGTTTAGACAAGACATTAGCACTGCCAAACCGAAGAAATCCTAGATAAAATGAAATTCAAAATTATCCAAACCAAGAAAATAATTTTTTTCAAATACATTCTTGGGTTTTTACCAAGATACCATGGTTTTGAATTTTTCTCGGTCCACTTGAAATCCAAAATCATAGCTAATATGGACCAATAAGTTCACTTCATGTAACTAAAAAATACATTTAGTTTGTTTGGTGTAAAGATGATGCTCTCAAAATGTACTCAAGACAATGTCAGGATGTTTCTCATAATCATCAGTTGAATAAAAGTACACTAAGATATCATAAAAAGACTACCACAAAAAGATATACAGATGGATTAAATTTCCTATTCATTATGTCTGTGAATACCAAAAGTGCATTAGTCAAACAAAAAGGCACCACCACGAATATATAGAAGTCATAAATGATCCTAAAAGCATTTTGTGGTATGTTTGATATTCTTACTCTTACTAATGAAATCATGATCTAAATCAATCCTATAGAAGATCTTATAGTCTCTCAATAGATTAAAAATGTCATCAGTGTGTGCAAGATGATACCAATTCTAGACCATCATCTGGTTCAACCTCCGATAGTCCACACATCAGTACAAAGATCTATCAGCCTTTTTAGAGAAGATAACTCGAGAACCCCAAGGAAATGTACTTGGTCATATGATGCCTTTAGATTCCATATCTTCCAACTGAACATTCAACACCTAAATCTCTTCAGGTGCCACTTGGTAAGGAGTTATAGAAATTGGTTATCCTCCAAGAACCAACATGATTTTGAACATGACCTATGCCTTGGGCGAGAAGACATATAACTCATTATGGAAAAATCTAAAAAATTATCTACCACTAGAGGAAAATAATCCTGCTATATTCCACCATTATCTTCAGCATAGATAGAAATTTTACCTATGAGACAATACAATTTACACTAAATTGGTCCCACTTAACTAAAATAATGATCCAACTCACCCTGGTGAGAGTAGTATTTCATCATGGAGATAGGAAAGTAATTCTCCTCCTGTAACAGTGGATAGGATCCTAGTATACAGCTAAACCATCGATACCAAGAATCAAGTCAAAGCCAGTAATTTCATGAAAAAATGTTTCCAAAAATAAATAGTAACCACTAATATCTATAGAACATTCCTTGAAAAAATTTATATTTTATAACTAAACACACAATAGTGTGTCGATGGTCAAAACCCCATCTACGATTTCCACATCCATGAGAAAAATATTTTGAAAAATAATTGATATGAATGAATGTGATTATCATGTATCAAATAAAACAAACGTTAAGGTAGATGATGCAAGAATCTCACCTCTGGCTGTAGATGGTCATGCATCCACTTTAGCTGTATTAGTCTGTATAACATGAAACTGACTTGTCCCCTACAATGGGCTATAGTTTGAATAACAATAGAAATATCCCATGCGTGTATTATTATTGCTTCATTGTGGTACCATATCCCTTATCTCAACATGAATGGCTTGTATAACTATAGTACCATCTTGCTTAGGTGTAGCTGATCCCGTTCTTGATTCTAGTTCTTTTACTTGTTGTTTACCATTGGATTATAACAGAAGGTTCGAACATAACCTATGAAGATGACCTAGTCTTCCACAGATGTGACACTTAACTATAGGGTAAGGAAACTGTGGACGATTTTGAGCAAACATTCAACAATTATAGCACCAGAATAGAACATTTTCTTTAGATGGTTTCCCATGGAATTGAATTTTCTTCCCACTAATTATCTAAAAAACTATCATATCTGAATTTCATACCACTCAATAAATAACTCCCAAAATATCCTACAGAAACACTATGGCTACTACTCAGATCCTCTTTTAGATTCCATTTTTTAATGAGATTCATATTCATCATGATTTAAAATCTTCTTAAATAGAAAATGTTCCTATATGACCTAACCTCATAGTGAAGATCATCCTGGAAAAGTCTTTCCCTGAAGATATCATCATCTTCCAAGGATGGCACAAAGAACTATAGGTTAGTAAAAAATCAAGTGTAGTCTAGCAATAACAAACCATACTTTCTCATATGCATGAACTAGTTTTCTTTTTCAACTCTTAAGGTATAAGGATAGAAATGGATTAGGATCATCTTCTATAATTCCTTCCATGATTAATCATTATTATGTACATTTTTTAAAGAATATCCCAAAGAAACATGGCAGGTCCATGTTGCAAATATAAATCATTCTTTACTATCCTATCAGTGGGTGTCTCAAGATGCTTGATGTTTTCCATGATTGACTTAATCTAGAACTTAGTTTCATGTGGTCCCCCTTTCATAGTAAAAATAGGTGGATGTTGAAGCTAAAACACATTTTTTATCTTAGACATCAGAGGAATGGTACAGAGAGTCTCCCTTTACGAGGATCGCAGGACCCTTAGGATGCTACTGTGAAACTGAACAAACATATTATCCTTAAGAACTCCAGGATGATCTGATTTATCTACATTCAAAGCATGATGATTTCGACTCTTGTGATGCTGATGTCAGTGTGGACGAGGAGGAATTTTCTCTGTAAGGAAATCTCAAACCTTAGGGAACTATCTAAAAAAATATCAAGCTAACATGTGACAGTAACATATAATCATTAACTCTTTGTCTCATTATAAATTGATTATGAGTACATTAGCATGACATGATGACACATTTTATTTATTCAATGAAACTTATAACTCATTTCTTAGTTCAATATGAAAGTATTTATTAAATTCAACAATAATTATAACCCTATTATAAGAAATTCAGGTCAATATATCCATATGGGTTTTTTTATGATTCATGTATTCTTATCATGATCCATATTAGTCCTAGATTAAAATATAATTCAGTAATATAATTATAAAAAAATAACCCTAACACAATTTGAGAATAACTCTTATTGAAAAAAATCAAATGTAACAATCACATAGCTTAAACAGGAATCACATCCTTGGGTACTCAGATTTTCCCTCGTACATGGGTAAGTTACTCCAATGCACAATTTCATTACCATGTCTCGACACATCCTGGTCTCATTTATACCTTTCCCAAATAGTAAAGAAAAATTAAAGAAAAACAAATGCTCTGATACCACTTTATAACATCCCAAAATCCAACACTCTTTGAGTTAGCCAGAAAAGGTTGGTCATCAAACCTCAATCATGCCTCCATGAATGTCATAGTTTTCCTACTAGCACCCGGTTTTTGGATAGTATAGTGACGATATTATTCCCCCATGGTATGAAGTGTCATTTCGAATAAAAAATCATATTTAAATATAAATAGCGAGATTAAAACAATTAAGAACACAACAATAACATCTAACTAAATAAAAAAATATATAATAGATAATAATGTAATGAAATTATGGAATGTAATTAAATATTATAGAAGAACAATACATAGAAAATACGAGTAGACTCAAATAAAAGAGGCATGTCACTGGTCTCGATCCCCATGCTAGCCCTATCTCCAAAACTTTATCCTAAGAGGAAACAAGAATCAATAGAAAGGTCTAAATCTCTTGTCGAAACATGAATCCATGAGTCCGCTCGAGTTCCAAACGACATCCCAAATAAGTTGTGTGTAAAACTCAGTAAGTATATATCATCATGTCTAAACAAATAAGTCTAATAAGAAGTGTTTTCAATAAATAGATAAACATGTGTATCCATTAATTTAACAATTAAATAAATACAAAAAAAATTTTTTGTTCCCTTCCAAAATATATGTCAGCATGTCTTACAACCATGCCAACACAACCATATAAAAAAGTAAAATAACATGCTTCAACGCCATGTCAGAATATCTCTGAGCATTTTTTACAACCATGCCAAAGAAACCATTTAATGAAGGTAATTTCACACAAAATAAATCTAGTTCAAATCCTTATAAGCATTACAACATGGGACTGGGAATAGCCTACTCTCTATAAGCATTACAGCATGGACTGGTCCAAGCCTACTAAGTATCATCATTATAGTATATATGTGTGAACATTCCTAGGTAAATACTGTTATCTTATCATGTCACTATAGAACACAATTACTATCATACATCATGGATATCAAAATATCACACCATATATATCATTGGTTAATTATGTGAATTTCCATTATTCATTTATATTCCACTTTTATATTCAAATAAAAATTGATTAGAAATGATATCAATAAGAAATAACCCACAATTTTTGGATTCTATATCAATAAATTACTCTAGTTTACATACCATGTTAAACATACATAATAATAATAACCAATTACCTATCCATTTGACATAATATGAATTCAAGGGTTAATATAATTTGATTAATTAATAAATTTGGGCACACACAAAGAGTTCACAAACTTAACATTTCAGGAACATGGAATTATCAAACATGTGGGTTTAAATTTTAGACCACCTACTTTAAAGTGACGATCCAATAATGCTTCCAACATACAATGCACATGAGGAAGAATGTTAGGATTCTTTCAAAGTGGTTCCAAGAACAATATTGTTCGTGATAAAAACTAACAATGCAATTAGTCATGGGATTTAGAAAAAATAGTAGGAGAAAAATGAAGAAAAAGAAGAAACATAATCAATGTCACTTACCAATGATTAATTGCATTAACGGGATATCATAAAATGTTTTAGAACTCCAAAATCACCCTGACGATTCCCTATGGTTGACATAGAATATGCTATAGTTGATTAGAAATAAACACATCTGTATATAAATTCTAAAACTACAGGTCGAGAATTTATATATATTGTAATTTGATTTCACGTCATGTAAATGTTCTTCATGGTATTCATAAAATACCCCTTAACCATGGATTTATTTTATAAAAACCATAAAAAAATACATGATGTGTAATCCTTTTTCACAGTCTGTAAGTTTTATGCAACTTAGTTTTTCATCACATATTTCCTTCAATGCTTCTCAACCAATCAGGAACGCATTTAACACTTAAACCAATTTATACATGGACTCTGTTAATTTAAACAAGCATACATCCCAAAATTTAGGTCATTATATCCAACAAATTCTCTTAGTCTTGGAACGAGACTTTGCCACTATGGCTCAAATGAAAAACCTAATGAGTAACATACCAAAAAAATACAAGATCTCACACTTTTCGTAGTTTTAAAAAGAATGTAAAAAAATTACACATTCAGAAATAGTTAATGAAATTTGATTTAAATATTTGTAAATAAAATAAATGATAGAAGGAAAATACCATTGAATATTATTTAACATAGTATTAAAATTCAACAAAAAATTGAACAATGTGTTAGTGGAAGATAATTACTCCCAACCAATAGGAAACCAAGACGGTCATTTATTCATAGAAACGTTATTTTAGTATTTTTAAGTACAAAAGAGAGAAACTTATACTATTATTTTAAATCAACAAAATATAAATAATATTAATAAATATATGGTATTTTGAATTGAAAAAACAAATAAATTATCGTAATTGATATTGAAAAAAATTAATTTGGATAAAAAAGTAAGATTGTAAAATAAACCATTACCACAAGTGCTATCTTTCTCATTACACACTGTAACCTCATCTATAATATATTTACACTTATTAACATATATTCTACTAAAATATTTATATTAATATTACTATTTATTGGTACTATAAAATTTAAAATTATATATTTATTAAAAAGTATTTATTAATCTTAATACTGTAGTGTCCATGATTATATTTTCCAAATATGTTTTTCTTTATCCAATCTAGTCATTGATCTTAACTGATGGTTTTATCATTTCAATAATATATTTTAAAACATTCTGAAATTTTAAATTATTAATACAATTTTATATGGTAATGATTTCAAATGGTTTTTATTCATAGAACACCAAACTAAAATGAATTTCTGATATATTTTAACAAATATATAAATATTAATTATTGTTGTGATATACTAGCCATTTAATTAGAGGCAATGGATAAGATTAATTTTTTTGAAATATTTGTTGAATGAAAATAGTTTCAACTTTTAATGTTAATTAAATTCAATTGTTATATATAAAATAACTCTGATTTTTTTGATGGAAAGAATAGTTTTCAAAAATATTGGAATTATTTCGAGAATCAATTTATGTCATTTTTATATAATAAAATATGTAGATAATAAGAAAAATATGGGACGAATATATTAATTATTATTATATAGGAAATACGAATAATGACTAGTTATCGTTGTAAAAAATATTTTCTGATATGATATATTTTCTACAATATTTTTATATATAATTAAATAATAAAATAAAAATTGATATAAATTAAATTATAATAATTTAATATAATTTATCATTAATCATTGTAATAATGTCTCAAGTTAAATTTATGTATTTTTTATAATGACTGATTTTTTTAATGATGAAAACTATCTTTTTATAAATAACAAATATTTTATGACATTATTAGTATATATGTATTAATTTGGTATTCTTAAATACATTTCCCAAAATCATATATGTATTTTATAAATGATTTCCTAATGATATAAACTTTTTATCAAAATTAAGTACTGTATTTTATATTTTAAAAAAGAAACTATATTTTACAGGAAAATATTTTCATTGCCTAATCATTATTTATAATTAGATGGATTTAAAAAAATTACCAGTGGCTCTAAATTTTATTTTATGCACATAATTTTTTTGGAAATTATATTAGGATTGCTTTGTTAAAAACTAGTTACCATGGAAAAATATAATATTATAAAAATTTAAATTCTAGGGTTAGAGGGCTTGAACCTAATAGAAATGTGTGCATGATTGATTGAATGAGTTATTTATCATACGATTCTCTTCTCAAATCAATTATTTATCAATTATGAAACCTCAATAAATGTTTATCATGTGAACTATTTATATTAAATTGATATTTTTATGAAAAATACATTGTCACCACCTAAAAAATAGAAATCTTGACAGTCGTTCAAGGAACTCATAGAATATCAGTTTACACCAAAAACACTACGACCCTACCATCCCCTTGATTAACCATTCACACTCATGTTCATTTGGTTATTAAATATTATCATATACCATCCGTTTATATTGGACCTTCTATATAAATATCAATGTTACCATTGTGAGTAATCATTTTTAATGTTTTATTCTATTCTGTGATTATTTTAAAAAATTGTTTTAAAATTAATTTTTAATTAAATATATATTGGTGACCTTTAAAATCATAATTTTTTGAATATTAATTAACCCCCATTTTTCTTTTCAATTTAGAAAAATAAAACTGTTATTCATGTATTGTGTGAACTAAAGCCTCCATGACATAATATCATTCATTATCTATCACCAACATAAAATGATGGAATAAAATTGTAATTTTCTTCATTGGATTTATATTTATATAATGTTTATGATTATTAAATAATAAACCATACTATTAATTTCTCATTTTCTACAGATGAAAAAAATGTTAACTACTGTATGTGTGGACTTCCACCTCCATAAAACTATTCATTTATGTTTTAATATTCATAAAATTTTACATGGTTATTTTGGAGTATATTATTAAAGGATAAATATTTTTTATATATTATAATTTTGTTTATGGTAAGAGAATTTGGAGAACTATTAATTCATTAGATCAATAAACAATTATCATATAATGAATTATATTATATTCATGGTATTGAAAAATCAATTAAGATTCATCAATTTGAAGGATATTTTATTATAATGTTACTCAATCCATAATAGTTTTCCTGGTCTCAGATCTGATTTCTTAGGTCATGTTAAAAGTTATACACCAGAATTCCCGTCAATAGTGTTATATTAATTTATTATTCCATGATTATTGTATAACATATTTTATCATAATTTATGGGAAATAGTAATCAAAATAACATTATTTTCCTCAAATTCATTTTATCTCATGTGTTACACAAATCATAAGAGTTTTTTATAACTAATTTTTGGTTCACTGAGTTATAATTGTTCACTTCAAAATAATTCATATACTTTTTTAACATTTTTTCATTTAATTTTATTATTTTTATCCTCTTATTGTTTAAATTTTTACTATATAAAACACCTTTGAAATTTTTCATGATTCATGGAGTATATTGTCTCTAAGGTCCATTGGTGACTAAAATAACTTTTCAATGAATTATAATTTTTCACATTGATATTTTATTTTCTATTATTGGGTGTCCCCAAAAATTTATTTTATTATATTGAATTTTAAAACTATCTTTTAGATTATTAAACATTAATAAAATTGAATTGGTTTTAATCTTCTTAAAATTTTGTATTTAGAAATATTTTTTTGAACAAAATTTAAAGTGTTCTTTTATTCATTTTTACATATTTTATCTTCTACTCCCACATATTATAAGAAAAAAATATATTCATTAAAGAATAAAATATTTGGTATTATTTTTATAATTATGTGGCTACAAAATATTTTATGTCACCTCTTCAATGTTACCTTTAAATTTGGCATGTAAATTTTTATTTTTCATTGATGTCAAAAAGGATACCCAAAATATAATTTATGTTTTTTCTTCCATTTTCATTCTAATAGGAAAAATGATTTACCCTATTGTGGTATATATTTCATTATTTATACTCTAATATATATAGATATGTATGTATGTATTATAATTTGGTCGGTTTAACTTGAGTTATCAAAAAATTTGATTATTGATCCATTGTTTTTTAATATGGTTCGAAACATTATTTTTTAAGGTTGATTTTTATTAATGTCAACACCATCACATGTTTCATGCACTATACATGGTATATATTCTTATTCATCCTTCCAATTTATTTCTCTATAAGCATTATGTTCAATTTTTTTATGTATTGACTTAACAATATACTCATTACCCTAACATGTGTGAAGTTATAATATTATATATTTATATTGGAGGGTGTTCACCAAGAGAAAATCATCATTTATTAACATGGGAAAATTTATTGTTGAACAATATATTATTATTCCAAAGAATATGATTATTTAAAATGTTTTTATGAATTTTTTGACTATACACCAACATTATATTGCTTGGTTATGATCATATTATCCATTTTATTAACTTGGGAAATATTTTTAAATTTTTTATTATTATTTAATATTAATAGAGGATTGATTTTCTATTGAAAATCAGTATCATTAATTATACTTATATCAATTTTTTTATTCATTATATGGTTTAATTGAGATTTATATTAAATCTATAGTCGAATCCTGTAATGAATAAATTGGAATTAATAAACTGGAATGCGACACTTTAGATTATATAGCCCCTTGATTCATCTACATGTATAATGAGAAAAAATAGTTTTTTGGTGTATATTTTATCTAATAATATGATAGTGTCTTTGAATAAGGGCTTGAAATTATTTTTCACTATAAGTGGTTATGCATTGTATCACTTTTATATTAGTACTTATTGATATATATGTATTCATAAAATTTCATTCATATAAATTTATCTCTGTTTTAGTTGAATATGGTAATATTCAGAATATTTATTGCAACCTTATTTAGTGTACCGTTATTATTTCTTTAAATATTTTTTTTATATAATTCAGTTAATGTGAATTTTATCTCACACATTATTATGTTTGCAATTCCCTAAGACATGAAGAAATCTACCCTAAATGATATTTCAAACAAGATAATTATTCGTGAATATTTGGGATATATTAAAGAAGTCCAATAGAGAATTTTGTTTCTTATATAGTGTAAAAACATGCATTAATTGTGAAATAACTGGTTTTCAATATATTATTTATTTTCTTAATTTTATAAATATCTAAACCTTAAAGATCACAGGAATCCATGTAATTTATTATTTTGTTTATTTCATGAAATTCTGGAATATTTATGTCTACTAATTTATATATTGATAAGAATAAACTATGTAATGAATGATTTTATGAAACTAGGATTGAGAGTGTAGTGAACATACCTTAATACTATGGCGTCGATGACTAATTTATTACACTAGTACAAGATATAGGGAACCACATCACCAAAGAGTGAATAGTTTAATTGTCTTTGAATAATATATATATATATACATAAAATTTTTATTAAAAATAAAATCATAAAATATATAATACTTTTTCATTGATAACAACATTATTTACCTAACCATATCCCTCTATATAAATAAAAAAACATTTCTTGGCTTCCTTGGGAAAATAAAATATAACAATATTATGAGCTAAAAAGAACATTATTAGTAATCGTATAGTTGAATATTTGAATAAAGAAGGTATAATCTATAGAGAAAGGTAAAGAACATAAAAAAATTCCATTAAATCAATAACTTGAGAATAATATGGTGAGAAAAAAGTTTGACCTAGTAATTCTATATATGTAATCACGTGAGATTGAAAAATTATCTATGGACAATATATCTAATAAAATAATCACATGGAATATCATTAATTAAATTAATAATGATGGGATGCATTATATTTGACATTTAAAACACACTGTTTTTTTGTTTCGTGAAATATAATACCATTGAGGACATATTTGAATTCATATATATATATATTGAAAATGCCTTGACCAAACCCCACTCAAATTTGTCTCGTGAGACCTTACACATGCATATAGGTGATATTGTTGTCCATACAGATCACATAAAATATCCAATACTATCTTAATATGAAATTGGTGAAAAAATAAACATTATATTCACATTAAAAAACTATCATTCAAAATTTTAATACTTTTCGTAATCAATAAACATATTCATAAAATATCTTATGTAATATAGTGAATAGTATTATAATTGTACATTATCATTCAAAAATATCATAGATAATCCAATTAATAAATAAGGATAAAAAAACAACATATCCCTAGCTTAGTATATTTTTAATAATGTGTTCATGTATATTATGAGTAGAAATTAAAAATGATCTTTCAAACCATTCGTCCTGAAAATAGAAATTTATTTAAAAAATGTTTTTATAAATAAAATCTAAAAAATAATTTTAAAATACTATTCATTAGAAATACCCATTTAAAATGTGTTAAATGGTATTTAAAAGATTGACTGTTCAGGGCAGTGTACAATTTCATTCAATCAATACACGTTAATATATAGATTTGTTTGGCATTTTTTCTAAAGTCCAAAAAGGAAATATTTTGAAAAAAAAACTAAATATTCCATTATGAATTATTATTAAAATGTAAAAATGGGTAAAAATATGATTATTAAATATCATTTATGAGGAAATGAATATTTTTGAATCCATTTTTTGAATATTTGTGATTTGAAGAAAAATTACTTCTGATAAAAGAGATAAATAATGACTAATTTTCATAATAATTTTATGTTCCAAATAAATGTTAACATTATATTAAAATTTCATTATTAACCATATTTGAGGGAAATATATATTTTTTTTATTATAGAAATATCAAATAATTTATCATGTAAAAAATAAACAAAAACAATTCCGAATAATGTTGAGATTGTGAAATAAACACATACCACATTGGTAAATTTTGAATACTAGTAATCATAAAAGAAATTAAATTTAATTAAATTTTTTATAAAATTAAAATAAATTAGTTCAATATAGAACATATAATAAGATAATTATATACAACACACAAAATCAATAAGTGGTGACTATGGTGTAGGTATCACCATTGTAAAAGAGAGATCAGAAACAATAAAACGTTGTTCAATTCATCATGTAATAATTATCATAGTGAATAATAAATATATTTTTATTTTTATTTTTTTTATTTTTTTATTTTTTTATTCTTTTTATTTTGAAGAGAAACCTGTACATGACTCATAGGACCAAGGAACAAGGCCAGACACAACTCGCAATACATGACCCAAAGCCCTAGAGGCATACTATGCCTAATACATGACCAGTAGGTCCAACCTGTAGGAACTACACATCCCCTAGCTTCTACATCATTTATCACCTAGCTCCCCACCTTGAATTTTCAATCGTCTATCATTGCCCCATACAAAGTTTCACGGTGCCTGGACCCGATGGCAATTTCCATACCCTCTCATTCTTCCAATCTGATAGCTATACTTTTGGTGACTGCTAGTCTTGTTGCTCATATCCTCTTATGGGGACTACTCTATGTCAACTGGGCTACTCCATGGTCTTTGTTTCCTGAAGGCACTTAGGCCCGAAGACCATAGATGACCTGAAGGCCCTGGAGACCCGTAAGTCCAAACCGATGACCTGAAGGCCCAAATCGGGTGAATAGTTATGGATGCTATAGTACTGAACAGTACCTGCTAATGAACCTGCTTCAGTAATACTACAGTAACCTAGAAATTCACCTCTACCTAGTTTTGAACCTGGGTCTCTTGGTTTCCAAGAAGGAGCCCTTACCACTCGGGTACAGGCTCATTGGAAAAAACATATATTAAATATTGACTTTATTAAGAAAGGTGTCAATTTTATTAATCATTTTATTTCACTTAATAAAATTTAATATATTATTACATAAAAAATTACATTTTCATTATAAGTTTTGATGATATTTTTCCTATGTACCAATAATTAATTATGGATAGAGACCCATACTTTATGTACATATACATTACTTTACTTTTTTGGAATACTTAATACATGACAAAAACAGACACCCATAGACCATATTAGTTTAGTGTATTTTGAAACTCGGAACATAATCTTCTAATCTTGGTAAAAGATATTCAACATCTCCCATAAAGATCTTCCCCTTTGGTTTTCTTACATAAACCATTATTTATATCCTGGGAAAAGAAATCATAAAAAGCGTTAGCTCAAATGATCATTAAGGGTAAACATGGAGAACATAAAATAATCCCTAAACATTTGAACGTAAGAACATGAACATAAAACGTCAAAATAATGATTAATGACATAAATCTTTGCAGGGAATAAGGAATAGATCAAAAAGGAACATTAACCATGATAAAATAGCATGCGAAGAAAACAAGTAATTGTGGCAACCATTAAGCACATGTCATGATTTCCATAGTAGCCAAGGCATTGCTGCCAAGACCATCATGGTGGAAAAAGTCCCTTACTGAATCAAGATCACTCCTCATTCCAGTCCTGTATCATTGAACCAGATTAACCTTCCATTATAGCCATGTCTATCTCATGAGATATAATTCTTTACCCAATGCATTAGAGGGAGATATAGGTCCCACCCATCTCATAATGAAATAATTATTAATTGTGCCACAAAATAAACATAAATCATTCATCATAACCCAATGAATAAAATGGTTTCCATAAACATCATCCCATCTTAACATAATCCAGATAAAACAAATGGATATAATTTAATCATAAGAAGAATAAAACCATGTAAATAATAGAGTCATTATACTTGAAACATAAACATTATAAATAATTTCATCTTAAATGGAAAATAGTTTTGATAAAACACTTTAAATTAATTCTTGAGTAAAATATCCTTTCTTTTTCAAAATAATTTTATTTTCAAAAAATTGCACAAAATTTTAAAATAAAAGGATTTCATTGAAAGTTATCATGAAAACTCGTGGAGGAAGCTTCATAAAAATTAGGCATTATGAAACAGTAAAAACCTTTTCATTCCGTATAAGTTAAAAAACATTCTCCTCATACTTTTTTAAGAAAAGTCAAAAGGTCCCTTGTATGGTAAACAAAAGAAAGATCATTTCCATAACACAATTTATATGTCCAAGAAGGGTAAACTTGAATTTAAAAATACAAGGAATAATATTAAACACTTTATGAAAAACATTTTTATGGACAAGGATGAAAATTATAACCCCAGTAAATACTTACATATAAGCAATCTCGGATAAAAATGAGATTTGCAAAATTATCCCCTTACCTTAGGTTAAATTTCTTCCGTATGTGTCAAAAAATCTTGTATAGTGGTTTTAAACATATTATTAACTTGTAAAAGAACCATAATATATCATATATGATTCACTTATGACTTTATATTACCCATTCTTTTTTCAATTCCATGTTAAAGAAGCATTTTGGGTAAAATTGTTTCATTTATCGCACGTGTTCAGATTTGTTGTTCTTGATATTATTACTTATATCCTAATTTAATTAATTCCATAATAAAAAATGATTTATATATCATATATATTCAGAATATAAATATATATGATAGATCACTAAATAGAATTAAATACACCGTTCATGGAGACGGTAGGCCGTACGTACGCATGAATACTGTATTGCTTTCCTTGTTGAATTGAATGGAATTAAGTAAATTAAACATATATTAACATAAATCCAGTATTATTAATTCATATAATTCATGATTATTTATTATATATACATTACAATCATTCTTTAATGGTTAACATGGAGAATGAATATCATCATGTCTTGGAGACGGTAATCTGTACGTATGCACGAGCGAGGATATCATTCCCATAATTATTAAATGGAATTGGAGGGGATGATATAATATCTCAGAGTCATTATGATGTTATAATAACCATATAGAGATACTCTTTACAACATTATACCCAACCATGTAAGGTGGTGGTGGGAAAACATATTACACCACGGCGTGGTGACGGTATTCCGTACGTACACACGCGTGGTGATTTCGTTTTCTATAGGATGGATAGATGGTGAAATAGGGTTTTTTAATATTTATAATAACATATAAGTACATTAGTGATAATTATTTTATTACTTTATAATAATACAAATAAATATGAGGAAGTATAAGAAGAATGAAACATGAAAGAAAAGGTAGAAGAGATTACCTCTTCCTTGACGTGCCTCTTTTAATCATCCTCTTAGGGCACTAGAGTTGGTATTTTGAGAATTACATAACCTCTATGATATAACTACTTATTTTTAGAAGAGAAATGGGCAGATTTTGGCTGAGATTGAATGATCAAAATTGTGTGAGGAGGTGAGGGAGGAGGTGCCCTTTTATAAGGGAGGAGAGGGGCACCATTGGAAACATAAGAAATATTAATTTATAATAATTTCTTACCCCACTTAAAAACAAAAAAAAATGACGCATATTCCCAAATTATATGATATATGGTTTTAATCTCATCAACCAATAAAATTTATACATGTTGTAAATTTATTTTGAACCTTATCAACTTGATTTTTCCTTATTTAATCTATTTAATATTATTTGTAGTAATAAGATTCTAAATTTTAAATTATTATAAATAATTACTTATGTGTTTTGAATTGTGAATAATTGGATAATTTATAACATTTTAGACCATATAAATTTCAATTTATAATTTTTAAATATTTTTGTGATTTTTAAACAATTTTATAATATGTTATTTTTATAAAATAACTATAGTTTCAATTTTGACACTATTCATTTGTTTGAATTTAAATAAAATCCACACAGAGGATATATTCAAAAAAATCATTAATAGACTAATAACATTTCATATTCATCTAGAAATTTTTTTTAGAACATTTATTAGTTCATATAATATTTAGTTTAATATTTTTAAAACCATTTGATTGATATTTCAATTAAAAAAATAATTTCAACATCACTATTTTGTCACCTTTAATGATAATTATTTAATCCCTAAAAATTATAAATAAATTCAAATGAGGTCTATAATTTTATTATCTTTTTGGATACTATTCATGTTTGAATTTTCATGAAGTTTATCACTACATTAAAATTATTATACTTATAAGATTTAGTAGAGTAAAATGTTGTCATTTTCTTTGGTTTAAAAAATAACTAAATTGTTATAATGGTCAAAAGTCCATAAAAATAATCTATTCCTACCCTTAGGTGATATGAGTCTACTTTTAGTCATCCAATAGAATATTTTCAGGCATTATGGTAATTTTATAATCTTATTTTTAAACTTAATTACCTGATTTACCTTTAACTGCAATAAATAAAAATTACCGTAATTACTATTCATAATAACAAAAAATTAAAAGGAACCTATTAACATAATTTGGACCCACTGACTTTAAATATTGAATCCATTTTTCAAATTTCAAAATACAGAAGTTGCAGTAATTAATTTTAAATTATTCTTATTGTTAAGAAAACGGGTTTTAAAAGTTAAAACATTGCTAAAGATTGAAATGGTTTTACCTATGAATTCCATGTAAAATTAATGGTAATGGTATAAATCATATTAAATGGTAAAAATATATTATATTTATGCTTAAAAACCATTAAATATTATAATTTAACCATATAAATTATTATGATGAAAAAGTTTGTTTCTAATTAAAATATAGCGTGTTTTTACTATTCATTAAAAAAATAAAAGTTATCCAAATAATATGAAAAATTTATCCAAAGTTAATTTTTTTATCCTGATTCCAAAGAATAATTTAATTTTTTCAAATTGAACTTATAAACATGTCAAAAACCTGATTTAATGTGGGTGAGCCATCAAAATGTGGCAGAAGTGTATTTTTTAAAAAATACTTATTTTACCCAAAAAAATTATTTTGTTCTCATACCATGTTCTAGAAAATGTGTAAGATGAATAATAATGTTATAAGATTCAAAATTTAGTTACTAATATTCATAACGGCTAGTTCATAATAATATTATAACAATATATCGTTGTTTAGTGAAACCCAGTATTGCGTATTACACACGTTGTCGAAGAAGGTCGTTATTGCGTGTAATGCAAGCCAGGTCAGGTATGCTTGTAGTGCAAGATCCCTTTGGTGTTGTGTATAACATAATCAAAACTTATTTCATTTATACATTAAACAAAATCAATTCTCAATGTTGTGTAGAATAATTTCTATAAAACGAACTTGAAATTGTGTGTAACACGAGCCAAAAATAGTGTTGCGTATACGGCAAGCTAATATGGTGTGGCGTATAGTACAAGATAATCTTGGTGTAGTGTAAAATAGAAGACATAAAATAAATTAAATAGAATATATCTCATAAAATATCGGGGTGTTACATTATGTATGTATACTATGGTCACAAAAGTACATATTTAAACATATCAAGAATAATAATCACGAAATATTTGTCATATATATGTATAAATTATACTTTTAAACCTAATAATGAGATATTTAATTGAATAATGATGCATGTCATAGTCCGGTAAAAGGTTGGTCGTACGTACTCATGAGTAAAATATCCTATTTTTAAAGATCATTATGGATAGGATAAATGAAATATTTTATGAATATATAATGATTATAATTTCAAAATAAACTTATTATTTCATTAAATATATTATATTTATTATCCATGAGGTCTAGTCTTGAAAACAGTCTCAAATAAATTTGTGGATGTAGTATTCCACATGTACATGAATGATGGTATCCTCTTTTAGTGAGTGAAATGGTAAGAATTCAAATATTATATTATCCATTAATAATGGTAATTATTTAATTAATATTAAAATTATTTCATCAATATCACATATATTACATAACATTATCATTATCACCTTCAATGTAATGTGTTGGTGAAAGATGAATCATGTCGATCCGTGAGGCGGTAAACCATCATACACATGTGTGATGTTATTTGATCCCCTACATAATGCAAAGTAAAAAAATGTATATTTTATATAATTGGAACAAATTTTTAATAAGGATTTAAATTTATTATATATATACATATATATTTCATCATGTCCAACCTTCAAATATGATAATTTAAAATTGGATGACATTGGTTCGGGATGCATAAATCCTCTATAAAAATGATTATTTCATAACCCATTTGATGGATGAGGGGATGGTTTTAAGTAATTAATTTAACAAATAAAAATCCTATTATATGGAATATATTGATTCTATTATATAATAATGGGTTAATATGAATTTAATTAAGAGGAGGATCAAATAAAATAAAAACCCTCACTAGTGAATGTTACCTCTGTTTCAGGTATCCTCCTTTGGTTTGAACTAATAGACTTAATATGTTAAATCTATATATAAAATAAAGTTTATATGTTGATATGATGTAATATATAAGTTATTTCAGAATTTTGTTTCTAAACTAAAATTGTTTTAAAGTTGTATGATTTCAGGGGAGTTGGTGGCCTTTTTATGTGAGGTGTGAGGAACATAAGTAATTTTTCAAATGAAATATTTGTAAAACATTTACTCATTTGAAAAAAGGGTTCAAATGAACTGTAATAGAGAATAAGACATTATAGTTTCGAAATATGTTAGTTCATAAGATTTAATACATTTTATAGGTAATTTATCTCTTTTTTAATTAGTTTAACATATTTGAAAACATATTTTACCATAACAAAAGTAAATAATTGTAACTATTTTTACAATTAATTATTGTGTGAATTTATTCTTAACATACTAGATAATATAAATATATCTTTTTAAAAAATTTTAATCCATGCTAAAAAATTATATTCATATAAGTGTAAAATTTTAATTTTTAATAAATACCACTAATGTGACGAGAATGAAATTTTTTAAATAGAAAAATGTTCAATTTTGTAGATGGTTTTTATAACAAAATTCAATATGAAAATGATTCCAGTGACCGAAATTGGATAGATATATAAAAAATAGAAATATATTTAATCAACAAATATTATAAAATATAATTTCACTTTACAAATAATTTAAATGAAAATGTAGTTTTAAATTAAATTCTCTAATTTTTATCATGCATCAAAAATAATTCTTTTCAGAGAAATCCTCAAAATTAACCATTAGAATATATATATATTTATATTTAAATATTGATGTTTATTTTTTCAAATAATTTCTCAAAATGTGCTAAAAATAAATTATAATTTATGTTCAAAAAGTGTGACAAATTCCTCATTTAGAAAAAATACATTTTTTCATAAACATTCATTTTTATTTTAAATGGATTCAATTTTATATATGTTAAGATTATATCAATTTATTTTATTTTATACATTTATAAATCATAAATGTTTTAAAAAATTAGTACAATTAATTCTTAAAAAATTTAACAACTATTTTATAATTGTATAATTTAAATAATAAAATTTAAAAAAAGTATCACATTTCATACAAACTCGATGTTGGGGGCATTTGATGACATAAAAGTGATTGAATTATTTTTTAAATATTAAATATATCATAATTTATCTAGGTATTATATTTCATTTTATTATTTTTGTATCATGTAATAAATGTTATCAATATGATTTTTATATTTTAAAGTCTAATTGTGTTACATTCTACCCCCTTAAATAAATTATGAACTCATGATTAAATCTTGATCTCACTAATCTAGGGTTAATAATTTGAATATAAACATCTTAAAATACCACATATTGAGAAGGGTTAATAAAATATCATCTTTATGGGACTTAAACTAAAGTAGAAATGATATATATAATCATAGATAACTAGGTTTCTATATAATATAACATTGGTGGCATGTAAATATGTGTACATGGGTGAAATGAATAAATAATTATATAGAGTGATAGAGGAAATTGATCACAATAAATTGAATGATAAATGAAATTTCTACGATCTCAAAAACATAAATATGTGATGATATAAAATTCCATAAATTCATCATAAACAATTGTATTTGTTTAGAATTTTGATTCAATATAATTTTTATATGGATGCGGGATTTTTCATCTATTTATTAATATATGGAAATACACATACATGATATATTTATTTTTCATAATAAAAATTTATTAATTTAGTTGTTCTTTGATCAATTTAAAATTCATCACATATTCTATGAAATTAGTATCCAAAAAAATATATTTTTATAAAAGTACTAAAATAAAGATACATTGGATAGTAAAATACCTAATAGAATTATAATTCATTGCATCAATATATAGATATTATTATAAGAAAATGATTAGTAATGGTCATTAAATACGCATAAATATTAATATGGTGAATTAATTCTCTATTCTATAAAATATCATTTAATGTTTGACATAAAAAATTAAAAAATGGTTATCCTTTTGACATGTCCAAACCATAAATATCCATAAAATTAGAGAGAAGGTCCTACAATTTCTAAAATGAACATATTAGTAATCCCTAAAAAACATTTAGTGTCCCTTAATTCCCACGTATCACCCATGTCAACAACTTTTTAATTCATTCTCTTGAATCATAGAAATACTAAATATTACAATAATACCATATTCGAAACCATAAGGATTCCTAATCATTAAATGAAACATTAATTATTATATATATTAAAGAAATCCGAAAATATTATTTACTCCATCAAAAATATAGAAAACCCCTTTTCAACAAATAATCAAACAGTTCCAAGGTATTTAGTGTTTTCTAATTAAAATTATTCATTTCAATAATTTTGATATCTAAACAACATTATCTCAAAATCATGAGCCTATTAAAGGTTATAATTCCATTCAATCTTGTGATATCTAAGAAGTTCAACATTCCACTGAATCATTTTTCATGTTCATTGGTATTGTTCCACATATTCTATAAAATGCTTAATAAAACCATATTGCTAAACAATATATATAAATTTCACGTATCTTATAAATGTTATATCATTGATAAAATAATAAAATTTCAAAATTCTAGAATTTACACACAAAATATTAATCATTCCCTTATTTATATGGTAATAGAATAAGTGTAACAATGATCAATTGGCCACTTTTAAGGAATACTTCTTTAATGATAGGGTTATTAGATTGTATAGTTCCTTATATAATTACAGTAGATGAATTGAACGTCAGAAAACATTTTCATTGCTTATCAGTAATGGGAATTGTTATCCTTTTCTAAAAATATATCGAAAACACACATTCTAATTAATAATTTTCTAGGTTATATCATTCAATAATTATCATATGTTGGAAAATTGTTCTTTATCTTGTCCCTATTATCCATCTGAATGGCTCGAAGGCCTTATTTTTTATTTTATTATAGATAATCCCCCTTTTAAGGGTTGAAGGGGGAAACCGTACATGACCTGTAGTCCTAATGCAGAAGGCCCGACATGACCCGTAAAACATGACCGAAAGGCCCAGAGGCATACCATGCCCATAACATGACCCGTAGGCCCAGCCCACTAGAACTTCCCCTCGCCAGCTTCTACATCATTGATCACCTTTATCTTATCGCCTGCATTTCTAATCAGCTAGCATTACCCCGTACAAATCCACATGGTGCATGGTCCCAATGGAGGTTGGAATACCCTCTCATTCTTCCAATCTAGTTAGCTCTACTTCTATTGACTACTACTGGTGCCCTGATCCTTTTTTGGGACCTGCTCTGTGTGAACTAGGATACTTCATGGTCTTCAATGGCCTAAAGGCCATGTGGCCCGAATGCCATTGATGGCTAGAAGGCCCTTGAGACCAGTAAGCCTAAACCGGTGGCCTGAAATCCCAAATAGTGAATAGTTCTGACTACAACAGTACTAAATAGTACCGGCCACAGTACTGCTACAGTGCTACTACAGTGCCCGGAAATTCGGCTCCACCCGATTTTGAACCTCGGTCTCTTACATGCCAAGCAGGAGCCTTTACCACTCAAGTACGGGCTCATTGGCCTTGTTCCCATTATCCATATTTCTATTTATTTACCTTTTTAATTATTTTATTTTTTCAAATTGATAATTCATAGATAAATATTTCTATCAATTTTTAGAAAATTATATTATGTCCCAATTTTATTAGAATGTTTGGTTGACATATTCCAGTCAAAGTATTAGCTTAATATCATCAAAAAAACAATTATTCTTAATATGTGGATAATAAAAATTAACAGAGATGTTATTGATTCTTCTAAAAATCCATTTATAAATGATATAATTCACGACATTTGATAAAATCATTGGGAATCATAATATATAATAAAAAACTTGTGAAATACAAAACATAAATTGAATATTTTATTCATAGAAATTTCATTGTCATTAACATGGTATCATTGTGGATATATTTATTTTCCAATCAGTTGTAAGGGTTTTTATAAAAAATTTGCATTATCCTCAGAATATCACCATGGAATGTCATAATAGGTGAATAGTAAGTCTCTTTTCCATACACTAGGTGTGATCTGTTTCTGCCCAAAACACCCTTTTCAGAATTATTTCTCCTTGGTACATTGGTTCTAGAATGACATCCACTTATCATATGTAGACATTCATTTAATTGTTTTGGGAAAACCACATAATAACTTCATTATCAAAACATTTGTTTTTTAGTACATATATGTAACCTCAATTTATATCATAGTTTAATGTTCCCTAATCAATATTTTTGTAAAAATAGATCCCATGGTTTCTACTAAACAACTAATAATATCAAAATTAGTGATCCAACCCAACCATCACAGAGTCATTGTCTAAATTTTTATATTTTCAAAAGTTACAAGAAATGACATCCCGAAAGAAAAAATAGTTCATAGTCTTGGTAATAGAGACAAATAAATTAAATTATCATTTCAATAGAGATCATAAATTACAAAAGTTAATTTCTTTTAGAATAAAATTATTCCTCTTAAATTATCACAACCTATCAATCAATAATAAATTCTAGGTATCCGTAGGAAAATAATACATGAGATATGGTTGATCTTAGTTTCTCATTAAGGGTACGAGTGGTGCGGAAGTTATAAATAATTAACAGGTTGAGTCAATAAGGATTCCTTATGACTTTTCCATTCCTTTATGATTTGAAAATTGCAAACACTCTATCTCACGGAACATTTTATTTTCCCTAAGATTTATTGTAATAAGTATGATTTTTTTTCTCAAGGAAATTCTCTATTTACTCAAACATTCATCAATAAGGAAATTTTTCTTCGCCAAGTAAAATGTACCCTTAACTATTTTTTATTATTCATATTTTAGTATCTTTGAATATAACTCCCTTTATTCCTAAGTGAAAAATTATGTTCCACATATAAAACCACTGAATTCTATAAATACTTAGATATAGAGTATTATGTTTTCTGGATCAGAATTCAGGTTCCGAATTCTTTGAAATTCATATTCTGAATTCTCTGAAAGTTAGATTCGGTATTCTCTGAAATTCAGATTCCGAATTATTTGAAATTTATGTTCCAAGTTCTCTGAAATTTAATTTCCAAATTCTATGATATTCACATTCCAAATTTTATGGAATTTGTGTTCCAAATTCTCTAAAATTCAGACTCCGAATTCCTTAAAATTCAGACTCCAAATTCCTTTGAATTTATACTCCAAATTCCATAGAATTCAGACTCTGAATTCCTTAAAATTTAGACTTCAAATTTCTCAGAATTCAGACTCTGAATTCCATGGAATTCAGACTTCGATGTCTACAGAATTCTGATCCGGAATTCCTTAGAAAACAAAATCCAAATATCCATGTAATATAGACACCGAATATTTTACTCTTAGACTCGGAATATTATTTTTTCCTTGGGCTCCGTAAAATAGATTTGATAGAGCAATGATATTTTACATACCCTTGTTATAGTTATGAAACAATGTCATGCATTCTGTTTCTAAATCATCATTATTTGAGTGACACGTGTACAAGTCTCTCTGAGATTTAAGGAAATATATTACCATTGGTGGAGGGAGCCGACCGTTGTGATAATTCTTATAAATATGATCTCATTTGAACATGGTTAGGACTTTTTAAAAAAAGTTGATAACACTAGAGACCACATGTTGTTGAAGTGATTTCTAGAGAGAGAGATACTCTCAATGTAATATCCTAGGTAAATAAATAATATGAAATTTTCATATTTATTTATATTTTTAAATTAATAATTAATTATACATAAAAGGTGACTCTAGGTTTGATGGCTTACTTGTTACGCAACAACGGGTTTCTTTGAAATCTTATGTTACACACTAATAATATAATATTATTATTTTAAATGGTAGTTAATGCTAAGTAATTGTATTGGGAATAATGAATAAAACTAACTAAAATATGATTATACATGTTTTTTAAATGGTTTTACATTTATCCAATAAATGTTAGGGGCTTAAAATATGAATGAATCTAATTTTATGAATAAATACTCTAATATTCACTAAAAAGTTGATTTATCGCCTTTTGATGGTGAACCATCATTAAATATATATTTGGTAGTTTTTATATGTTCTATTTGACAAAATAATATTATTCTTTAGATTCGGGATATCAAAATTTTCTTTGGGTAATTAGTTTGTATTTTTCTGATAAAGTTCATTTTTGAATGATTAGTGATAATACTATATTTTAATTCAAAAGTGCCTTTTAATATAATTTATTTATATGGTTATATTATCTTATTCATTGGTTTTAATTTGTAATTATAATATAGTTTTACCATTTAATCTTATTTTGGTCTTTTAAATTATTTTCACTTTGAAATTGGATGTAAACAAGTATCAATCTTTTGATAGTTATTGTTTCTTAAAAACACGCTTTTTGTTTAAACAATGGGACTTAAATTTAAATTAATTAATGAAACATCAATGTTTTTAATTTGTTTAAATAGAAATAATTTTTGAATTATGAATATAAAATATATAGTCACCTGAATTTTTGGTATTTTTCTGAAAAACTTCAATTTTTTATGAATAGTGAAACCACTTAGTTGTAGTTCAAAACTGATTTTTTCATTTAAATGAAATTTTACTACTTCGGTGAATTGAATTTCTAAAATCTGACATACATGGTTGTTATTATTAAGTAAAATTTGGTTCAATAAGATAAAGATAATTTTTGTTGATTAGTAATTTTTGACTTTTATTTAACGTGGTTAAAGTTAAATAGGGTAATTCAAGGTAAGAAGAATATTATAATAATTAAAATTAACTTAAAACTTGTCTTAACCTAATTTTTTTATTCATGGCCGACAATGGGAATTCTTGGGTCAATTTTGGGACCCCATGGAGCAACTTAACAGTGGTAATGACACTTTATTTTAATTAACTTAATGTAATGACTAAAATGGCATAAACAAATATCTTTTTGTAAATTAATTTTTACATGGGGTTATATAGGTTATATTTTCAACTATAAATATTATTTTACTGGATAAAATGATTTCCTACAGCATTGTATTTTTTTATAATTTTTATACGTCCAATATATTATATTATGTATGACATAAAAATGATGTAGTATTTACCTCATTGATAAATGATTTAAATAAATAGGATTATAAATATTAAAATAACATCCAAATCTGTCAAATTCTTATTTTATGAATTTATTTAGACCTTGAGTCATCTTATATTTGACCTTAATGTGTTTTTGACCTTTTGAAACGTAAAATCATTCTATAATAAAATAATATTTTCACACTTTCTTAAAGATCCCCTCCTCGCCCTTATAAAAATACATCACTTCTAACCCATTCCTCACACATCTCAAGCGACATGGGTCATCCAAACACTATCCAAATAATCCCTCAATATCCCTATATTCCTCCTAGAAGCCTTACCTTAGGCATAAGTCACATAAAGAAGTCCTTTTGGTTCAAACCAAAGGGAGTTACCTGAATTTAAGGTAATGATTTCTCTTAAATTATTTTCTTATATTTTACTTCTCCAACCCCTAAACTCTATTAATTATTTTATTTTATAAAAAAACAAATATAATATATATAATAAGATGTTTTTATGATATTTATTTTAACTACACTTACACACCCCTCCATCTAATGGGTAGAGATCATCTGTTTCTGTGGATGGCAAACTAACGCCTCACAAAATGATGATTGTTCAATTATCTCATACCACCTTCTTTGGTGGAAATTATGATTACACTGTATTTATATATGATATATATTATGTTTATTTTTTCTTTATTCATCAGTATTTCTCATTTATAGAATACCTTTATGGCTTCCATTATGGGTAATCTTGATAATTTCATTTGAAGAAGTGCGGACTACCGCCCCCTCAAAGTGATATGACTCGTTAATGCCATATGTGGGACATATAAAGGTTGGATTTAATGATATTATATATGATATTATACGGGATTATAATATTACTATTTATTATTATCTTCTAATTCCATTAAAATATGAAATAAAAAATGAAAGTAGCGTTCATGCGTACGTACGACTTACAGTCTCCATGAACGGTGCATTTAATTTATTATCTCCAAATGATATGTAATATTATAATTAAATATATATATTAGATATACTAGATATTTGTGATATGTGAATAATGAATATGATTTTGGAGATAATGGACTATTGACCACATGGACAACTTGTAAATATAAGTTGTTCATTATTTACTCAAGTACCAAATATCGACAAAACGGCCGTTATTAACATAAATGATTGCATAATTTCTATAACATGGTAATAAGTGATATAAAAGGAATAATAATCATTAAATATGTTTTCAAGAAAGTATTAATTATCTTTAGTTTATTATTCAGGAAGAACACAGAACATACGAATCAAGTTGGACACGAGGTCAGGGATTTCTTATCTCACTTTTAATTCTATGAGATTTCCATTGTTCGCCACTAATTTATTTTATATGGTGTATTATGTACTTCCATTTGGTTTATACTACCATTTTTCTCTTTATATTAATGGTATTCTGTTATTAACTTTTGGTCATACGACTCGATTGAATTACAACGTGGTAAGGGGTTTTCATCTTACTTTTTATTCCCGTGAGATTCATGATATATTTCCCACTATTTCCTTTTGTGTGGCATATGTACTACTAATGATTTTATTCCTTGTGTAATATACATCAATTTATGGGTGTTTACATATTCATTTTATGATTTCTCTTTCATGTGGTGTATGTTTCATAAGTTACCAAATCGTTAAGGGAAACTTTCACCCACCTCTTTTTAAAAGAATTATTTTTGTTATGCCTTTTAGTTTACCTGTTCTTATGTTGGGATATGTTATTATATAAAATTATTACTGTAAATATTATGTCCATGTGATGAGATACACATTTCTCTCTCATCAATTCATTTTCTGAATTTTAAACAGACCTCGTTAGGCTGTCAAATTTTTGTAAGGTAACTTCTTCAACCAATTTCAATTCATTGGGTTAAAGTTATACTTCTTGATTATGTCTTTCTATGAATATGTTTGAATAAACTATTATTTTTTAAAACTTATTATCCACTTATATTTATTCAATTATTATTTATCACACATATAATTTAATTTATTTATCCTTAATCTAAAGATATAGTTTTTATAAGGGATTTCGTATCAATTTAAATTCCATTGAGACTTCATTGTTGTTATGCACAAATTCACTATTATGTTCTGTATATAATGTCCTTTCACATAATATATCATGAATCCCATTATTCTCATGATATTTTAAAGTCCTGAAGAAATGTTATTCCTCAATTATTTATATTCTAGTGTCTCTGTTTTTGTTAAAAACTATTTAACTAAAATATCGTTTTAAATGTTTTAAATATTTATTATTTTAAATATTTCACATTAATGTCCATGTTTTAAAAATGGTTTTAGGATTTATTTATATGGAAATTAATGTTTTCAAATGGTAATTCATTTAAAATCTTCAAGGAGGTATGGGACACGTTGTCTCAAAAATATATTTATTAAATGCTTTAAATGGTTTTGAAAATGGTTTTTGACAAATCATTGATTATGTCAATATCTAGAATTGATATATTGTGATTGGAATATGGAAATGTTATCTTTATTTTATGTGTGTGTTATGTGTTATGAATATTTTATGGGTATTGGGCATTGTTTAATTATATTGGTGGTTCTATGATAAAACTAGGGCGGGTGAGCCTGAGATAGCTCTCCAATGCATTGGGTAATGTGATGGAGGTAAACGTAATGTTTCTGCTAAGAGATTTACAGAATATACTATGATGGGTATTCCAAATGTGGTTCCATATGAATTTATGATCTCTACAATGTAATTATGTTATGAATTCCATAAGTTACCTTTATGATTTATGATTTGTGTGTGTTATTCATAAATATTATGATTTCGTAGGGTATGTTATGATTGAAAAGTATGGTTTCATTGATTCCTAATTAATGATGGGATAATGTTTTCCTTCCTTATTTTACAACCCATTCTGAGCATTTTATTCTCATCCCAAATTGTTGAAACGTTTTCCACATGACATAATGATGAATAGGGTCAAAGATAAGGTCAAGGAAAAGTCTTATTGTCTAAAACATGGAACTAGACATGTTTCTTTTTAAGTGTTTTTTTAATGAAAAAAATGGATACGGAGTAGTAGTCTCTACATGTAATTTTTCAAGTTGATATGTAATATTTATGGCATAATTCTCTAAACCACTAATCTTTAAAAGATACTTAATGTGAATTATTCTTTTATTTTAGGATTAGGTAATGTTTAAGGTATGGTCCTTATACCAATGCCTTGTGCGTACTGAACAACTTGTTCATCTTTCTTCGTGCAACTTTGATTGTTGTCGTGTATAATTCAGGGCTTCTGAAGATAGGAATATAGAGGTAAAAACAACATTAAAATTTGAGGACTTCTTTGATATAGAAGAATAAGGTTCCTACTACATTGAAGTTTGAGGGCTTGTGGGTATAGCAAGACAGAATCTGATATTTCTATCGAGGGCTTACCCTGGTGTGGGTAAAGCAGTATTTTGTGAACGTATAAATCAAGGTACCTTTACCCATGGTTTATATATACCCTACTCATTGGGTTAATAGATTTCATACTTGTAACTTGTATTGTTTCAAGTTATTATTCCACCAATTTCTGATTATTAAGGAATGTATAAAAATCTTATACTTTCTTATACATGTATACTATTATTAGTAAGATTCTATACGCTTTAAGGTATAATATTTGTTCATGTGAACTTCTCATAATTTTCATTTCTGGAACCATATTTCCTAAACCTAGAATGTTTTTAGAACTAAGAGGTTTTGTGAATTTTCATTGTTTATCCTTGTTAAATATAGTCTTCCTTGAGGTTAAAAGAGGAAATTTTAAAACCAACTTTAAAGGTTCCTACTGAAATTTTAAATTATACAATTCACCCCCCTCTTGTATATTGAGCATCTACATCATATTTAGATCTAACAATTTTTATTAGAGGAGGTCTCTGAAATACTTATATTCACATATAAGTTTTCATGCTCAAGTTTCATTTGTTATATTTTCCTTTCTTAGGTATTTTTATCCTAGTTTCCAAACTTTTATTACTAACAAATTTTGTGTTGAATGATATTTTCTTTTAGATGGTAGAATGAAGGTTGGTTCAATTGAAAATCATAATCCTACTAGACCACCTATATTTGATGGGAATGATTATGAATATTAGAGGGATCGTAGGAAGAATTTTTTCATTAACACTTGAGTGGACAACTTTGTAATGCATACCAGAGATTATAAGATTCATGATAATGAATTCATCACTTTCACCAACAAAGAAAAGCATGAATATCAAAAAAATACAAGGTATGTAATACATTGATTTTTTCTATGACTAGAAATATATACAGCCAAATTTTATCATGTGAAGCATAAAATAGTATTAGGAAGAATCTTGAGGTAACTCACTTTGGAACATCAAAAGTTATTGAAACTAAAATAACTATGCTCAGAGCTAAATATCATGGTTCTTGATTTCTTTATGGGGAACCCATATGTAAGGTACAACAAATATTCATGACTATTGTTAACAGTTTAGAATCTATGGGTGTGAAAGGATTAGATGATGAATATCTTGTAGAAAAAATCATTGACATCATGCCTAACGAATTGTAATATAAGAGAACATTTATTGAAGAAATTAGGAAAGTTACACAGATTTCTCTTGATGAGATTTTTGTAACTCTTCTTCAAAATAAGATTAGAATGAATAGAGATACTGATATTAATAATCAAAAGAATAGAAATGGAAGTGTTTCTTTTACAGAATATTCGAATCATATGAAAGCCACGACTCCTAAGAGAGTTAAAAGATCCAAATCTAAGAGGACTGTTATTCAATCTGAATATGGTGACGTGAATCTTCAAAAAAATGAGTTAGCCAATCATTCTTGAAGGATGAACAAGATTGTTGGACAGAAGAACATTCATTCCAGATACAAAAAGAAAAAAAGAAAAAGCAAGAAAGATTCAGAAGTCACTTACTAAGAATGAAAAAGAGCACGGAATATAAGGATAGATTTTCCTTTGTCTAAGAGAAAAGATAGAAAGGAAAAGCATTCTGAGAGGAATAGAAAGAGGTACTTCCAGGCTAAATCAAAGAATGTTTTGAATGACAATGACACCTAGAGTTCCAGTGGTGGTGACTCTTCTGAAGAATCCTCAGTGTATGAATCTTCTGGATAGAATAATCTTGGTCTATTAGCCATGATACCTATTGGAGTTAATTGTCTAATGGCTAAGGTACACAAAACTGAATCCATAACCAATATATACATGAATTCTAATTATAGTGATAGTAAGTATTATGAATCCTCAGATGAATTATATTCTTCTAATGAAGATAATAATTTTCCTTCTTATGAAGAAGATTCTAGGTTTTCTAAGCTCCTTGAGAATGGAAATTCTAATGTCAAGAAAGAGCATGATATAGAAAACTCTAGAATTACTATTCATACTAAGGAAATATCAGATCATTCTAATGATCTTGATAAGAAAACCCTTGATTTTTAAATTGTTTAAAAAAATCACGAGGAAGTTAATAATGAGACTAATAAACTATATAATGACCTAGAAAAATTAATTTCTTAGAAAAATGTTTTAGAGACTTACTCAACTGCTAAAAATAATGTTTTTGAGGATAAAAACATAGTTTTTAAACCGAAGTCAGAAATATTTTTCATTAGGAAGTTTTTGTGAATCTAACCTTAGTTATGGAAAATTTTGATAAGTTTTATTCCCAAATTCAACCTCTATGGTATAATTCTGGTTTTGGTTATACCAGTTCAAAACCAATTTTTAGTAACAATTATTTTTTACCTCAAAGTTATCCATTCTAAACTAAGTGTTAGTGTGGTAGGAATTGGGAAAAAATGTTCCTTAAAATAAACTCAGTATTTAGGTTTTGATAAAGCCTATTTTATAATGAAAATGTGGATTCCTTAAAATTTTCTTTTTGAAATTTATGGATCCATGTATGTTTGGGTTCTGAAATCCCAACACAATTATTTTTAGGATATTAAAGATAGTACCAACAATATGTGGTACATGGATAGTGGATGTTCTAGGAACACGACTACTAATAAAAAATTCTATGAAAATATTATCAAGATGAGAGGTGGAAAAGTAACTTTCAGAGATAATGCTCAAGGAGAAATTATTCTTATTGTTAACATAGTTTTTTGTGGAAAAACATTGATTTCAAATTTTTTATTTGTCAAAGGTCTCAAGAATGACCTCAATATAATAATTCAATTATGTGATGAAGGTTACCTTGTGAATTTTAGGAATGACAAGTGATTTATACACAATTACAAGGAATAGTTTATTCATTCATCCAATATGCATGAGAATGTATACACACTAAACATAGAAAAACATAGGAGACAAGATATACCTTATCTCATTGTAATGGAAGATCAATCTTGGTTATGGTATAGAAGGTTAGGAAATTGTAACGATTGGAACCTATGAAAACTCTCTAAGAAAATATTATTTAAGTATCTATCGGTGAATAGATTTGATTCTTCAAAAGTGAATAATCCTTTTCAATATGGAAAGCAATATAAATCATGTTTTAAATCAATCGGTGAAGTTTCAACTACATATGCATTATAGTTTGTTCATATAGATCTTTTTGATCCAACACAAAATGGAAGAATTGGAGGCAAATATTATGTATTTTTTTAGTTTATGATTACATTAGATTTACATGGGTCTATTTTCTAGATATGAAATCTGAAGCTATTTATTATATCAAAAATTGTAGAGCCTAAGTTAAAAAAGATAAAAATCTTCCATTTTATAACTATTAATAGTGATCATGGAAGAGAATTTCAAAATTTTGTTTTTGAAACTTTGTGTAGTAAAAAAGTCATCACTCATAACTTCTCAGCACTGAGAGCTTCTCAACAAAATTGGTGTTTCTTAAAGAAGAAATAGAATTCTTCTATGGATAACTAGAACCATTTTTGAGTGAATATCCGATAGCCAAACATTTTTTGGCTTCTTATGTAAGTACTTCTTGTTATACTATAAATGGAGTTTTGATTAGACATTTTCGTAATAAAACTATTTATGAGTTATGGAATGGTAGAAAACCTAGACTTTCCTGCATCATGGTTTTGGGGTTTAAGGTATTTATCTTGAATACTGATGATAATTTACATAAATTTTCACCCAAATATGATGAAGGAATTTTCTTAGGATACTCCACAGCCTCTAAGGCCTATAAAATTTACAATAAAAACACTTGTACAATTGAGGAAACATTAAATTCCCAATTTCATGAAACTGATCCTATTGTTTTTAAACAACCTCCACCTACATCCTCCATTGTGTTTTCAAAAACTAATTATCAATCCTTGATAGAAGATCCTTCTAATAAAGAAAATGCCCAAGAAAATGTTTCTGAAGCATTTACCGCAGAAGATTTCCTACCATATGTTGATGAAGGGGTTTTACTAAACCCAAATCTGTTGTTTCTGAAGAATAACCCTAGTGATTCTATCATTAGTGAGGTAATTCAACCTCTAAATACTAGAATATCCTTATGAAATGAAATATAACATCTAGCTTTCATTTCCAAATTAGAACCAAAAAACACAAATGAGGATTTAGGTGATGACGATTGGATAAAATCTATTCAGGATGAGATAAATGAATTCAAAAAGAATGAAGTATGGACCTTGGGCTTTAGAGCTACAGAATCTTTTGTTATTGGAGTAAAATGGGTTTTTAGAAATAAGTGTGATGAAAATGGAATAATAGTATGAAATAAAGATCGATTGGTTACTAAAGGATATAATCAACCAGAAGGGATAGACTATTAAGGAACATATGCTCTAGTATATAGACTTGAATCTATTTGTATTCTACTTTCCTTTAAACAATTCTTCAACATTAAACATTTTAAAATGAATGTAAAATTTTCTTTCCTTAATTTTTATGTTCCAGATGACGTTTTTGTAGAACAACCATCGGGTTTTGAAGATATAAAACATCCTGAACATGTTTTTAAGTTTACTAAAGCATTGTATGGACTTAAACAAGCCCCTAAAGCATGGAATGATATACATATAGGGTTTTTGTTACAAAACAATTCTGTTAAGGGAAATATTGATCCAACCATTTTTATAAAGAAATATAAGCAAAATGTTTTGATTGTTCAAATTTATGTTTCAAAAAATTATATTTGGTTCAACTCAGCAATATTTAACTAATTATTTTGTTGATCTAATGAAATCTGAGTTTGAAATGAGTATGATGGGTGAGTTAACATTTTTCATGGGCTATCAAATTTCTCAAAAATCATAAGGAACTTATATATCTCAACATAATTATATTAAGGATCTTCTTAAAAATTATGGATATGACAATACTAAGAGTATTAGTACTCCCATTGGTACCTCAAATTAACTTTATCATTATGAAGCTGGGAATCTAGTATATCAAACAACATTCAGAGGTATGACAGAAAGTTTACCATACATGATATCTAGTCAACCAGACTTAACATTCTCAGCATGCTTAAGTGAAAGATATAAATCCAATCCTAAGGAATCTCATTTAAAGCATGTGAAAAAAATCGCTACTTAATGGGAATCATGGATTTAGGACTCTTTAATACTTCTAGAAATGACATTATTTTAAAAAGATTTTCAGATGCTGACTTTGGTGGATATATAATGGATTGAAAAAGTACCTTCAGATCATTTCATTTCATAAGAGATTCATTAGTTTCTTGGTCATGCAAAAAGCAACACTCAGTAGCACCTTCCACTGCTGAAGCTGAATATGTAGTATCTAGAAGTTGTTGTGCTCAAGTATTGTGGATGCAACACACACTCACAGACTATCATATGAGTTTTACCAAAACAAGTGATAATACTAATGACATTTCCTTTATTAAAAAACCTTCACATCACTCTTGTGAAAAACACATAGATTTTAGGCATCACTTTCATTGGGATCACACACAAAAAGGAGATATCATTCTTCAATTTATCAGAATGGAAAATCAACATGTTGATATTTTCACAAAATCATTACCATTCGATAGATTTGAAGACATTAAATAGAATTTAAGAATTATAACTATATGGAAATTTTCTTTATAAACATCTTGTTGAAACATATGTCCTTACTATGACAAAATCGTTTTCATAGGGGGAGTATATTAGCTTGTTAGTTAAATTTTTCTTAGTCAACATTTTTCATAGTTAAAATTTTAAATGTTTAATTTTTCATAATATAGATTTTTCATAATCTAATTTTTTATTCATAATCTAAAAATTTTCATAATCCAAATGTTTAGAATCTAAAGTTATTCAACATGAATTTTCTTTATTACAAATAATCTTCCTAGAAATCTGAAAGGTATGTTTCCTTTGTTAAATTTTTGTAATCATATTTTTATTGTTGGAATTTTTCATTTTGTATTTAGAATTTTCAGATTCATTTTTCATTAAATCTGAATTATTTTTTTAAAAACCTCAAAATATTGAAATATATCAAAATCCTTCTTCGGCTATAATCTCAACCCTCATATCTTCTCAAGAATTTTTATACCATTGGATCAATCAGGTAAGTTGAATCATCAATTCAATTTCATATATAAAGGACCCTTGATGTGTTTCCCACATCTAACCCCATGCTCTTGCATACTGATGCTCTTCCATTCCTACATAAGACCATTCTGAATTTTGCAGGTCCTTATTAGTTCTGAATGTCTAAAGAATACTATCTGAAGAATGAAATTTCAACCATAAAGGAAATATCTGAATGGATAATTTATCATGAAAGGTTGGTAGACCCAGACTTCATTAATAAGTATGATTCAATAATCCCAAAAAAAATAAAGTTAAATAGCTGGTAGAGTATAGTTGTATCTAAATCTAAGGCATATGATTTGGTGATTCTGGAGTTGCTAATAAAGTTCTATAAATATGTATCATTTTTCAATCAAGGAGGAAACGAGAAATTTTCTTTCAAGAGTTATGGTAGAACTTACTCTCTTTCTTAATCTAAGGAAGCTAGTCTGACTATAATAACTTATGGTGAAGACGCTAAATTTTGTTCGCATAAGTTACCTAATGTTGAAGGAAGCTTTGATAAAGAAGAGGAATTATAATGAATTGGTTTGGTTGGAGTCAAGACTCTAAGGATTCTTCATATTTCATCAAATTTATGGATTCATGAACTTTTGTTTCAAGGAATTATCATTCCAAGGAAAGTAGATAATGTTAATTTGAACAAAATTGATATATATGTTTTTGATTTCATAGTGAACTTCAGGAAGCTGAATCTGGTTAATTATATTTCATTAACGATTGAAAATATGATGAATGGAAACATGGAGTCATATATTATCATGTATCTTGAAATTATATCAAAGATAATTGTTTCCTGTTTAGAAATAATGAAAAATTCCTACAAATCAAATCCATGAAATTTCAATGTAATGTTTCTAAGCGATGAAACTCTAAGGAGAATGAAAATTGGATTTTTTTTGGGTGAATCACGAGAGTTTTATGATATATCAAATGATGAATTTTATGTTTTATCAAAGAAATATGTTTTCGTAGAAACCTCCAAGAAATGTGGAAGGAAGAAGAAAGTAAAGGAAATTCAATAGGTAGAAAAGGTTTTTATTGACATGAAAATTCAATCTACACCACCAATGTCAAAGAATCAAAAATCTTATCCTGATGAGGTAGTTTCAAAATGGAGAGAAGTTAAAAAAATATGGGGGGGATAAGTTTGGTTTGGACCCTTCTAAGGAAAATGTGTTAAAAGAAAAGTATACTGAAGAGCTTGAGAAGAAACAAAAAGAGAAGAAACAAAAGAAGAAGATGTCTGAGGCTGAGATAGTACAATCTCTTCTTAGGGATACTGAGAATGCTTCTGAGAAAATCTTGGCGCCCAGATACTTTTTAATAGAATCAATCCCAAGGACTCCTAGAATGAATTTGGTGATTCTGGAACGAGATCAAGAAGAAAAAATAGTTCAATAAGAATAATTTGAAGAAGAAGATGAAGAAAGTGGTGATACCGAGGATATGATAAAGAAAGTAGAATATTATCATGATAAGGAGAGTCCTTCTGAGAAGCTATCTATACAAACTTCTGAATTCGAGTATTTGAAAAATTCTACCCCAAGAAATGATGATAAGGGTGAGCAAGAAGTAAATAAATTTTCTGAAGATGAAAGTAGAAATCATGATCTCATACACCTAGAGGGTGTTGAGGTAGGAGTTGAGAAGGAAGAAGTAGATGTAGATAATATTTTTCAGCTATCAGATAATAAACATGAATCACCTAAATAAGAATAAATCATTTCAAAAATAGATAAGGGAATGCAGGTGATGGTTGATACTCTAACCAAGCCTTTGGTCAGTAAGAATGATACTGGTGCTTCATCAAAGAGGAAATATGATGTCCATGAAAAGGAATCCTCGTCAACAAAGCATTAAAATTCAGAATCATCTTCTCTTGGCAATGAATTTGTTGTTTAGCCTTTGAAGAAGTGGGTACGTACTATTCTATTATTTCCAAGAATAGATTCAATTAGACAAATGCTTCAACATTCCTTAAATTAGAAAATAGATTTTGTATCTATGGTGATGGATAAGTGTGACAACCTTGAGGCCCATTTCAAAACATTTTTCATTAATTATGAATCCCATAAAAGATCTTGCAATGATGATAACTAGTTGGTCAAAGAAAAATGTTGAAGAGATGATCATTCTCAATGAGTTTCAAGATAATGTTAAGGATGCTTTTGAAACAGAAGATGCTATATTCAAAGATCTAATAATGTTTCTTGAAGAAAATCGATCTCTTGAAGAAACTACTAGGAAGCAATACGGGAATGATATGAATGGGAAATTGTATTTAGTTTCTCAGAGTTAGAAGATGGAAATGGATCTTTGAATCAAATGTGAGGGAAAATATGCTAAATAAGAAAAATCCTTGATGGATTAGGCATATATGCATAAGGCTCAGGAAGAAAAAATAAAAACATTTGAAAATAAAAGTGATGATCAAGATCAGCTACTAAGGTGAATGGAAGATGATCACAAGGAACTCAAGAAGCTAAAAAATATTGTGAAGAATCTATTGATGAAAGGGAAATATGGATAACTTCATTCAAATATGATCTTTGTTGTATTTCCCTATTATAAAAATTCTTTCTAATCTAAATGAAATTTTTGTTGAAGTTCATTTTTTTGTTCAGTACTAATATTTCAGATACCATATTTTCTTTTCCATTCCCTTTATTTCTTTATGAAAATCAAGAAGTGGTAGAATAGAATTTCAAAAAAAATACTAAGTAATGAAGAAATTTCCTAAAGGGGGAGTTCATCTAAGGGAATGTTTTTATCATGAATATTTTCATATGAAAGAAAATGTAAAATCTCATTCTAGAAATAAAGAATATGATCTTCATGGATTTCAAAGACTAATGGGGAGTTTGTTGTATTCATTATGATCCATATGTAAAAGGAGATAAGTTTTTATTTTCCATTTCATAAAAATTTCAAAGTCCTTATATTCTTTTTAGTAAGGATGTTTGTGCTTTCCAAAAAGGGGAAGATTATTGATTCAGTATGGTTTCATTATGAATTATCCATTACATTATGTTTTGAAAATAAAAAACACTCTATATCAAGGTAAATTTTATTTTCCCTAATATTTATTGTAATAAGGAATATTTTCCTTCCTCATGGAAATTCTCTTTTTACTTAGATTTTCATTAATAAGGAAAACTTTCTTCCGTAAGGAATATTTATCCTTACCAGTTTTTCATTATTCATAGTTTAGTATCTCTGAATCTTACTCTTTTTATTCCTAAGTGAAAAATTCAGTTTCGCATCTAAATCCTAGAAATTCTATAAATACTTACATATATATTATTTTGTTTTCAAGATCAGAATTCTGGTTCCAAATACTCTGAATTTCAGATTTGGAATTCTCTGAAATTTAGATTCTGAATTCTTTGAAATTAAGATTCAAAATTCTCTAGAATTTAGACTCTGAATTCACTGAAATTCAGGTTCTTAATTCTATAAAATTAAAACTATGATTTCTCTAAAATTCAGATTCCAAATTCTGTGAAATTTAGATTCTGATTTCCCTAAAATTCAGATTCTTAATTCTCAGATATTCATTTTCCGAATTCTCTAAAATTCACACTCTAAGTTATATATAATTTAGACTCTTAATTCCATAGAATTCTGAATCTAAATTCCTTAGAAATCAGATTCCGAATTCCTTAGAATTCACACACCGAATTCATTATAATTTAGACTATGAATTCCATATATTTATAACTCTAATTTCTATAGAATTCTTACTCTGAATTTCTAAAAATTCAAACACCGAAGTCTACATAATTCTGATTCTAAATTCCTTGGAAACCAGAATCTGAATATACATTTAATATAGATTATTAATTTATTCCTCTTAGACACTGAACATAATTTTTTCCTTATACTCTGAAAAATAGATTTGATTGAGAAACCATATTTTACTTACCCTTGATATAGTTATTAAAAATTGTCGTGCATTCTGTTTCTAACCAACCATTGTTTGATTGACACGTGTATAGGTCCCTCAGAGATTTAAGGAACAATATGACCATTGGAAGAGGGAGTAGACCATTAGGAAAATTTCTATAAATAGGACTTCATTTGAATGAGCTCAGGAATTTTCAAAAAAAATGTAGATTACACTTGGGAACACATACTATTGAAGTGATTTCTAGAGTGAGATACTCTCATACCTTGTGCGTATTGAACATCTTGTTCAGCTTGATCCGTGTGACTCTGATTGTTGTCATGTACAATTGAGGGCATCAGCGGATAGAAGTACAGAGTTTCCAACTACCATAATGTTCGAGGACTTCCTTGATAAGGAAGACACAAGTGACAACTAACATGAATTTCTAGGGCTTATAGGGATAGCAAGACAGACTCTGATATTCCTATAGAGGGCTTACCCTGGTGTGGGAAAGATGGACTTTCTTGAAAGTATAAATCAAGGTAAGTCTTTCCAAGGTTGTTGTATATCCAACACTTTGGGTTAAAATATTTCATACTTGTTACTTCTATTGTTTCAAGTTTGTTGTCTGCTTCTTTTTTATTATTATGGAAAGTATAACTATCTTATACTTTCTTATACTTGTATACTCTGATTAGTAAGATTCTATATGATTTAAGGTACAATATTTGTACATGTAAACTTCTCACAAGTTTCATTTCAGGAACCATATTTCTAGAACCTAGAATACTTTTATAACTAAAAGGTTTTTTTAATTTACCTTTTTTAGCCTTGTCAAATATAGTTTTCCTTAAGGTTAAAAAAATAATGTTTTATACCAACTTTAAATGTTCCAATTTTTTAAATTATACGATTCACCCCCCCCCTGTATATTGAGCATCTACATCATATTTAGATCGTACATAACAAATAATCAATATTTAAATATATATAAATGAGAAATATTTTATTTAATCAATAACATGAGAATTATATGGAAGTAATAAATGATGATCAGGTAATGACAGATAAATATTCATATGAGCTCAAAAAAATTAACAATGTATATTATAACGAATCAAATAATCACATTAAATATCAATTACTAAATTAATAATTAGGGAATGAATTATTTTAGATATCTAAAACAGAATTTAGAGGTTTTATTCTTAGACATTTAATGGATTTAGGGTTTTATCCCAATAAATCTATAAAAATATGTATGTCCTTTGCAAAAACCAATTGAGTTTGTCTAATGATGCATAATACTGCATCTAGGGAGTATAACAGGCCCCTCTCATCAAAAAAATTATAATGCATTCCCTATATCAATGGATGGAAAAAATCTCCACAGAATTCATACTGAAAAAACACCATATGAAATATTAACTCATTCCCTAACCAATAAGTATAATCATAAACAAACCAGACTAATATGGTTAATAGTAACAAAATTTTACACCCTCTTTCAAAATAATCATAATCTATCAAAAATAAATAACAAGGAAGATATTAAAAAAATATGTCCCCAATTTAATATAAGTTAAATAAAGGGTTGATGTTTATTATGTGTAGAAAAACTATTAAAAGATAATTAAACTAATTGTAGGAAAAATAATTTCATTTTGAAAATATATTTCAACCTAAAAATTTCCAATAAATTTTGAGGGAATTTTTCTTAAAAATTAAAATTGTAAAAATTGTAAAATAATATAAAAAACAGTCATTGTTCATGAATTTTGATATTCGTATTCATGTTAAAAACATTAATATAATATCCTCTTTCTCATTTATTGTAAATTCATTATAGATGATATTTTGAAAATTATATGATGATTTATTTAAAAACATTTTTTAAAATTTAATAATTGGTAAAAAAGTATTTAATATATAATTATTAAAATTTTAACACATTATGAAAACATCGTAGAAAATTTTATTTTTGATGAAAATTATTTCTAATTGAAGATAGAAATAAATTAATATTTTCATAAAAACATTTTGTTGATAATTTTAAGTACCAAATAGTATAAAAATGGTAATATTAATTGAAAATTTTCATTAATAACCATCGGTGATGGAAATGGATTTATATATATATATATGTATATATTGTTTCCTCTATGGTAAACTTAAATAAAAACATTCCCAAATAATGATGATATTATGAAATAAACCCCTACCACATTGGTATCATTTTATCATAATAATCATTAAATTAATTAAATTAAATGAATCATTGACTAAAATGAAGATAAAAAAATCATGATATAATGTACATAAAATGAATTATATACACGACATAAACGAAATAAGTGGTGAATATGATGCATGTCTCATGGATGTAAAAGTGAGACAAGAAACCCATACATTGAGTCCAACTCATCATGTACGTTCATAATATTCTAGAATAATAAACTCATGGAAATTATTTACATTCATAAGAACCATTTTATATTTTATTGTGACTTTAATTTAAATTATTAAAATTTTGTGTATGATTAAATAATGAATTATGTTTTTTTAGAGATTTCATCAATGAAATTTTTAGGACGTCTATGGTTAAGGAGAAAATTATATAAGTATATCCATAATAATAATCATGATATAATTATAATATTTATACATCAATTATTCTTTTAAAAAGTCCTCAACTATGGTTATGAAAATTATGTACATTACAATCATGGAAATGCTAGGCTGCACGTATGCATAAGTAACATTTCAATTTTTTAACAATTATTATGGAAGTAATGTGAGTTATATTTTATCATTGAATAATGATCACAATATAATAAATAAAATATAATTTTATTAAATATACAAATATATATAATCCATTTTTTTATGATAATGGAGTCGCATCGCTTCGTGATGGAAGTATCCCACACGTACATAAAATGATTTTATCATCATTCCAAGAGTAATAAGGTAAGAATGAAAATGATATATTATTTTTAATAATGATAAATATTTCATTAATATCATTATTATTGAATTATATAACATATATTCATTTAATTTATATATATTTCATTCTAGGTAAAGCACTAGTGAAATTTGAATGACATTGCTTCGTATGTTGTTACTCCATAGTACATTGGCGAAATGTTATCATATCCCATGCAGAATTGAAATTAAAAATAATTATATTATATAATTATTGTAGAGGAAAAATTATGTTATCAATACGTCATATATAATTTATATTAATCATCATAACCAATTGTGATAGGTTGTAATGAAATAATGAATGACATTGGTTCACGAGGTGGTAGTTCATTATACAAACAAATTATGATTTTATAACACTATTTATGGATGTGTGGATGGTTTTTGGTTATTATCATAACATACAAAACACATTATATTAAATATACTAATTTCATCATGTCCAAATGTGTTAAAAATAATATTTAGAGTTGGAGGATGAAATAAAATTAAAATTGTCATTGAAAAATGTTACCACTTCTTTGTGTATCCTACTTAGGATTATACCAAAATCCATCATAAGTTGGATATTTTTCAAAATAAAGATACCATAATGTGAGGAGGGAATTTGGGATGTGATTAGTCAGGTGTTGGATGATCCAAAAGGGTTTTATAATGGAAATAAAATAGGTTATTGAGTGGCCATTTATAAGTGATGTAAGTGACACACAAGCATTTTTTGAAAAAACAAATTTGTACGCACATTTTCCACACATCAATTGGGTCCAAAATGATGTATTATATATAATTTTGCATTATAAGGTCTATATATATCTATAAAATTGATTTTGGACATGTTTTCCAATATTTTAAAACTTATATTTTAAGATTAACCCCATATTAATGCATTTTTACATTCACCATAGTTGCTATATTTTACTATTTTTACAAGTTATTAAGGTTAAAAATAATTTTTTCATTACTATGTTATATAAATAATGATTACATAAAATCTATTTTTTAAAATTCTATATAATATAAATCATGATTAAAAAATAGTTATATAAATTTACAATGTTTGAAACATGTTGACTTATTTGAACTACAATTGTTGAATTTTTGTTTTTTAAATTTAGGCATATTTGGTTTAAATTTTCATATGGATAATTTTGATAATTTACTTATAGTGATCATCACTAATGTCTATAATTTCATATTAATAAATGGTTAATGCCTAATGAAATAATGTTGACATTATGTGTGAGAGATGACATGGATATTATGATAAAGAACACACAATTAGAATTGGATTTGGAATGAGGAACATTGTGATGATGCTGAAGAATATATAAAAAATATGATTTACAATGTTAAAAAGTTTTTTGTACCAATCACACTAAAAAGAATAAGGTTTTATTCTCATTAAATATCAATTAGCTATGATAATGAAGTAATGGTTATTCAATTTTGTACATGTCAAAAATTTGGGATGAATCTTATAGTAAATTTCTACAATGTTATATGTAACAATAATAAGAACATATGAGAACATAATTAATATCACTAGTATATGGGTAATAGAGAGTCTTTAAATACATATTGAATCAATTTTAAAATATATGTTAATTATGTCTCTTAATGTTCAAATCTAAGGGTCATTGATGGAAATAATCACTCAAATCCAAGTGAATAAGAAAACGCCTACGAAAATAATACTAATAAAGAAGATAATGAGTTTTATATAAATATTTTCAATTATTATATTTCATGTTTGTATTAACTAATTACTGATTATTTAGTTATAACTAAAATCTCCTACTATTACGGTTATTATATAAATCATTTTCAGTATTACTAGGAAGTTATTACTTATGGATCAAGATAATCATCCCTTTGTAAAATTTTAGGTGAGATTGGGAAGATGTAAGCTATCTTCCTATGGTGTTCAAATATTTCATCAATATAAATATTTATCATTCCACATATTAAATAAAAAATATCATCTAGTGTGGTGTGGTTAAATACTAGTTACCTATAAAATGTAATCACATCATCTTAGTTAAATTGGGAGGATGAAATTTATTTATGGGGGTGAATTTAACAACTAAAATTTTTCATCTTTAATTTACGTTATATAATCAATTGTATTTGATTTCTTTATCTACATAAAACACTGAACAAAAAACAATATATAAATTAATAAAAATATATTTATTATTTTTGAACAATAATATCGAGTAATTGAATTAAATGGAATGAAAAAGAGTAATCAATTTATGAAACAAAAATTTAAAAAAATAATGTCAACATTTAACATGAATGATATTCAATTATTATATCTAAAACAAATAAAAAATCATTTTATTTTTAAAAATGATTTTTTCTAAAACTGGTGTTTTATTTAACGATACGATTTATAATAATATAATTTAATAATAAAATATAATGATAATATTTTTAGTAAAGTAACTAAAAATAAATTAATAATTGATATGAAATATGAATTAAAATAGATAATATTTTAAAGTAGTGTGTTTAAAAATTATAACATTTCATAATCTTTTCAAATTTTATTCAAATTTTGAAATCCAAAGTAAAAAATAATTAATTTTAAAAATTAACATAATTTTAGGACTGAAAATCTAATATTTTATATTGATTAATATCTAGATTTTTCTCAAAATAATGATTCATTAGTTTATTAGAGAAACATGTAATTGTTATAATGATCTTGGAAATTAAAAAATTATTACAATATAAGCGTGAATATTAATTTCATGAAAACTTCTTTCAACGAATGATTTTTTTTCATGTGTGAATATATAATTTAAAATTTTAAAATTTTAATTTACAATCCAATAGTTGATATAATAGTATGTGATATTTTCAAAAGAATTTTTTTTAATGCATTATATTTTTTTTAATTACTTTTTATAAAATAAATATATTAAATAAACTGATATAGATTTTAATTTTCAATCATTGGACCCAAATTTTGTAATAATGATGGATTTATTATAATGTTTAATGATTAAGTTAAATTTGGTTAAAATTAGATACCATTATATGATCTAAAATTATAAAAGAAGTAATTAATTTTGTAAAGATTTTCAAGAAGGATAAAATAATTATGTAATAGTGTGTATGTGTTAGGGATCAAAAATTACCACTTCTCCACTAATATATTTTAGAATTATATTGCTACATGAAATGTTCATCATGTGCTTCCATTTACATAGTAGAATTATTTTAAAAATTCTCATTTATAAATATCATAGAAGGGGCCCTTAACAACTCCTTTATTGAAATTATCAAAATTCAAAATATATTTAAAGACCATATTTTTTAAATACCCTATAATAATAATTATCTCTCATGAGTGTCTGGTCATAGTATATTTTTTATGCATTCAATTTCTAAGGGATCTTCTAAGGAAATCTCAAAGTACTCAATAATTTTAATCATTTTTACCTAACTATACGCTTCTCTATCATTCATTTTCAATTATAATTTTAATAACTATGAAGAAAAATAATTATTGTATATATACAAAATTTTATTCTTATATTGGTATAATAATTAATTATTATTTCATTTTCTATTATATAAACTGATATATCCATTCTTTTGTTGTCAAAACAACAGCCTCCATGATGAGACATGTTCAGTTTTACATAATGACCATAAATGAATGGTCTAAATGGATAAATTAATAAATAATTATGTTATTTATTTTATTTATTTTATTTATTTATTTATTTTTTTTTGAAACAAAAAAACATATTACACCATTCTCTTGTTCTATGTAAAGTGAAATCATGAACCATTTATACATGTGAACAACTATGTCCATTGAATGATTGAGTCCCATTTCATTTTAATAACTTCCTTTAATGATTGGTCATGAGGATGGGATTAAAGAATTAATATGATTTTTATTTTATAATTAATAATATATAAGGATAAATTGACCAAATGTTTAATCATATTATCAATAAATGACTATTATTAATTGAACTGTTTTAAACGAGTGAACATAGTGGAAAATAATCTCTCTATTATATGAAATCTCCTTATATAAATTTTCATATATTTATAATCATATACAATTATTTTATATCACACAAATAATCACAGAATAAATTAATTTTCCCCTAAAACTAATGATATGTCAACTAATCATAAATATAATCAACAATTAATCGTGGTAGGTTACTTTTTTTGTCAGATCAACCACCTATATAAAGAATAATATTTATTAATATCATGGATGAATATGTAAAATTATTTAAAAGAAATATATTATAAGAATATGGTAAAAATTATTACATTTGGTTCATATAAGTTTATATCAATATTTAACTCATTAATTAATGAATAAACTTTTCATTGTTAACAATCACATAAACATGATCATTAAAGATTTAATATTCATATTTTATTGAAACAAATACCATGGAATGAGATTATAACTTTGTGAAATATCATGTTTCATATATTCAAGGACTTTAGATGAATCCGTGAATGTTACATAATCATTGTACTAAATTTAAGTAAACAATTTCTAATATATTTCTATAGAATGATTATAAATGAGTAATATTAATTGTTATAGTTATTAATATGGTTGGTAAAAATGTATTTAGGAAACATAATATAATTATTTAGCAACCATTGTTCAAATATTGAATGAATGTGGACGGTGTTAAGGAGTTTCACGTCAATTTTTCTCTCTGATATATTTTTTATTGCTAATTGATTTTCATTTTTGTTATTTATATACATATTATTTGATATATAATATCAGGATTTAATTTCTGTCATGGTCTCAAATTTTCAATTACAACCTCCATATTTCATTGGCTATTTTTTAAAATATAACTCAAATAGAAAGAATATTCATGATCTCAAATTTGATTAACTGAAAAATGTTACAAGTTATGAAAAAAGTTTTGTTTTTATGACTTTCTATTTATTTTCTACCACATGAATGTAATCTACCATATATCCATAAACATTATGGAAGAAAATATGAAAAAAAATTAATTTCTTTAAATTATTTTCTTACACAAGTGTTTCCATAGTTTTAAGAGTTTTTGGTAACATAATTTTCATTCATTAAGTAATAATTATTTGATTAAACTTATTTAATATTATTTGGTTAAATTATATTTTTATATTTTTTTAGGTTGTATAATCAGATTTTTTACCTTTTTCCCAAAGTAAATAACTTTAAAAATGTTTCATGCTTCATAACGTATGTTTCACATAAGGTATTTTTATAACATCGATCTCCTTTATTACTATTACAATGTTTAAACATATATTATCTTCCACTATTAATTTATCAAAGGCAATTATATGATTTTGTGATATTTTATTAACCCATTTGTAAAATTTATGGTTTAATACATGTGACTAATATTTTCATTTATCTAACAATATGGGTTTTAAAACAATTCACATTGAAAATAAATGTAAATGGTTTTGTTGATTATATATTTTATAGTTTGTATTTACATCATCTTTTCTATAATAAAAATACTATGTTGTTTTAAGACTCTATTAAAAAATATTATTTTTAAATATGAAATCATTTAATACATTTCACATCACCACTTTAAAACTTAACTTTGAAATGGATATGTAAATTTTTATATAACATCAATAAAAATGTTTTAAAAATGTTCTTTTACATATTAACTTCACTTAAAATTATCATTTTTCAAAATTATTTACCATAGTAGCATTTAAATTATATGATTTATCATTATATAGATATATATATTATTTTGTGGTATTTAACTTGAGGTGATAGAAAATTCTATTTATAAAACATTTTTTTGTGATTTTGTTTGAAGCATTCATCTTATAAAGGTGTTATAATTTATTTCAACACTCTAGAATGTTTTCATTATTTAAATTGGGATATGTTATTTTTCATTCATGTATATTAGTTATCTATATATATTTAAATCATGTTATTTTGTCATTTGTATAATCGTATAATCATTACACTATGCAGTGTGAATATGTCATGTTACAAATTCTGATTGGAAAATGTTCACTGAGAATAACTAGAAAGTACAATTCTATACATGATACCCAAAAATTATATTTTTGTATAAACCATGGCTATAAGTAATTGCCATGGTCCATTAGGGCATGGAACCTGTTAGTGTTGAAATAGTGTCAAAACTATATATATGATTTGAAACTGCTATAATATGTATATACACATGGTTTAATCTATGAAAATTGACCAAAAATAATGTTTTAAAATTTTGTTGAATCTATATTTACATGGGTTAAAACCCTAACTATTGAATCATTTACATTACTTCAAATTATGGCTATACCCCTATTTCTATGGTTTGAAATCAATGTTTTAGCCCTATTTCTAATATTTCAAATAGTTGATATAGATCTAATTCTATAATTTCATAACTGTGGATAGATCCATTGAAATATTTCTTATATAAATCTAATAAAATGTGAATTGTATGATTTTAACCACAAAAATCCAATTCCAGGAACAAAATACACATCTATTACAATAATTAACATTTTTTGTATTAATTTGTATATTTAAATATATATTTAAATATATGAAATAATTTAAATTGGTAGAGAAACATTTCTATACCATTTCCCATGCATTTCCCATAGGGAAATTATTTTTTCCTTGAGTAACATAATAATCATATAGACATAGTAAACTTAAACCATGGTCATAGCCTTAATGCTATAGTAACTGTTTTCATCTTATAAAAATATAGAAAATAACTGATTTATTTTTTTAATTAAATTGTGTCTATATCATTATCCCAAAAACCTGTAAACATGGTTTTGGAAAATAGTGGATATATCTCATTAGAGCTAGGCCATTTTTTGTATTATATAAAATATGTATATTTATTGATACAGGGAAACATTTTGGTGCTTCATATATTTAAATGAAAATGTGGATGATTATTAGTAAATCTAATAAGTAATTTTTGAACATCCACCTTATTTATCTGGATAATTAATGATTCAATTATTTATTTTAATGGCTTATGGAAATTTATTAACATTCATGATTATTATTAACTATTAATGTATATTGATTATGAGATGAAATTACCAATATTTCATTATATGGATAACATTTTTTTATTTAAAAATATTTTACTAAGAAAATGACATCATAATTCTTGTTTATTAATATGGTTAGTTCATTTTAGGTAATTAGGTAATTCAAGGGGTCCAAAATTTTATATCCTCTTAATGTTTTTATTGGTCACATGAACGTTAGTTTTTGGTTTGGATTTATTCCCACAAAAGGATACTATCTTATAGTGGGGAATTTATACTTGTTTTTTTATAAATTTATTCATTCTATCCAGATTATTTAATTAATTAATAGTATCAACATAATAAATTATTGGATTTTATTTAATAATATATAGGTTTCATTTGATTATGGTATTATTAGGATTTTTTATTACTCCAACATTATGTATAATATGAATATCATTTTAACATATTCATTCAGAAGTTTCACTTACCATGTTTTTATGTCAATAATTTTTATGATTCCATTTAATAGGACATGATTAATAGTATTAAGAATTATATATCTTCTGCGATAGTTGTTAGATAATTCTTGGGTGATATTGACAGAAGGAAAAAGTAGTTTCGTATATAGTTGAAAAAAATTTCCAATTACATGATAAAGAAAATAAACTAATTAGATTCTGTTTTTAGTAACACAGTAATGACCTAAACCTAATAGGTGTTCGGAATATTTCTATCTCAATATTTTTCTTATGGCATGAAATTTTGGTATTGAAATGATTGGGAGTATAAAAATTGTTTATAATTCAATGTGAAATGTGCGTTTTTATAGAACTGGGCTAAAAAGAGTTAGTCTATTAAGTATAATTAATTATGTTATAAATATCTTATTTACCCATTATATATACTTTTATTACAATCCATTTTAAGTTTTTATGAAAATTGATGTAGATCATTTTATGGAAATTGTAATCTATACGTACACAGAGGGGATTATTCCCCGTTTAAATAAATGTATACCAGTAAATATAAATAATAATTTATCTTTAATAACTCATAAATATGATATTTATTCATTAAATTAATCATTATGGTCTTCTGTGAGAGTAGGTAATGATAAATAATATACAATTCATTATGGATACGGTAGTATATACTTACGCATGGTTGATGTTTTCATTATTCATTAGATGAAAAGAAGAAACAAAATTATTGTATAAATAATATAAAAATTTTACTATTGTAAATATATTGATTTCATTATGTTAATATGGTTATATAATATTTGGGGGATATATAAGAAGAAATAACATGAAATTTTTTAATAAGAACATATACATCCCCTTTCAATATTATAAATTTAAAAACCATCAAAGGACTTTCGATGGATATATAATGATTAGAAAGAACCTATTGGAAATTTTTTGCGAGTTATGATGAAATTTATTAAGTGATTGGTTTTGTTAGAGATCTAAATTGGAATGAATAATGGAAAACATGAGGTGTTATTTTATAAGTAAGGGTAGTGTAACCCTTGTATATATTAAGAATACATAAATTTAATAATTTTATTCCCATGGAATGTGGCTCTAAAATAGGAAAATTTAAATGATATGAACGTGGTATATTTAAATAAATTCAAAATTTTTTGAAAATATAAAATTTTTGTGATAATTTAAGCCTAATCATTAGCTTTAATCTCAATTAACTGGTTGGAAATTCAACTATAGTGATAATATTTTTACTATATTAACTAAAATGTAAGAATTAAAAAACTGTTTAAATTATAGAAAATATTCAAATTATATAATTCCAAATATTTTATCCTTTTTTAAACATTCAAATCCAAGAGGTAGAAGAAAATGATTCTAACATATGCATACAAAATGCATAAAAATAAATTTAAGAGATCATATATCATTTAGAATGAACAATATTTATTCTAATTACATTTATTGTAACAACCTCTTAGAGAATTTTAAAATTTAATATTGAATATATTGTCTGCAAATTTAGTAAATACCTTTCATAAATAATTATTAATTTAATTTATTATGGAAAAAAATACATTACGGACTTCAAAAATAGTTTCTCAAATGATATCTCATTTTACATTAAAATGTCATTATATTTGACTGCAAAAAAAGATAAAAAAATATATGAAGGTTAAATTAATTTTAAAATTTCAGAGAAAATATTTAAATGTTTTAATGATTAAAATAAGATAAATTAGTATTTAAATAACATTATATAAATAAAATTATATTTTTAAACAAAAAATATCCTTTTATAAACTAATTTAGACTATAGAATTACATATTACTACATAACCATTTTTTTAAAATCCATTATTGATTTTAATAATAATTAGTTCATTTTATTAATATCATATTTAATATCATTCTTATAAATATTAAAATTAACAAAAATGTATAATTTAAATAAAGTGTTCAAAAATATTTTTTTAAAATTTAATGGTATCACAATATGTGATATTAATCATTTTTATGAATTAATTTGTTTAATCGGTTTCATTTATTTATCTGTTAATTTTCTATTAATTTTGTATTTTAATAAATATTTCTTCAAATTAGATAAGTTTTGTGATCATAATAATGCATCAAGCTCATTAATTTTTTTAGAGAGAAATATTCTATAATCACATGGTGTTACAAACAAAGCGACAAACTCAATGTCATGGATGGAATAATTCCATAATTTTATCCATAGATAATGAGATCCGAAGTGCTCCACATGATAAACTTTATTATCACACACCCCTTACATGTATATGAGGCATCAAATAACACTACATAATTATTCTGATTCTTACTAAGAATTCAAATCTGAGATGATTTCATTGAGAAATGAAACTCATCAAAAGTCCAATGATACTTATCAATAAACAGTAACCTCATTCCTCCACAATTCAAAAATTATAAGGGTGAATCTATCCATTATATGTTTTAAAAAAATTAAAGTAATTCCTAGGAAAGACAGAAAAATATATCTTTAAATCAAACACATTCATAGGCCACTCTCAATACATTATTGGTGGGTCATTATTAGTTTCAAAAAATAGTACATTTCTCTAATATCACATATTCATAAAAATAACATCCTAGATCAAAGAAATCATTTTAACAGTTTAGAATAAATGTGATTCACTATCAAAAATGCTAGATAAATTCAGTGTTGGTCTATGTGGTCCTGTGACATCTTGTAATACAAAATTTTATCCTGAAAAAACACAACCATTGTGGAGTTCAAAAGGTGATGAAAGATATGATATATTAAATCCATAAAGGTCATATGAGAAATGTTAAGGCCTAATGTCATATCCAAATATTAGAAATCTCTTTACCTACTCGTAAACAATGTTTTTTAAACATTAACCTCTTGTACCCTCAACTAGTGATACACTGGCCATATCATGATTTTTTAAAAACATTGGGATCCCCATTTCTTCTCAAAATGATATTGAATTTGGGCCAAAAAGTATTTACTTTTAATTTAAACCTTATAATACTTTTGGTAAACTATGTATTGTTAGAGTCTCCTCATCAACTTCTCTACAAAAAAGGATATTTGGTCCACACTATGACCTTCTAAAATTAATAAATCATGTTCTCTAAAGATCATCTAACTTGAATTTTAAGTCAATTGAATTATTATGATGCGGCCTATGTGATGATAAGTAAATGGGATAGATCTAGAGGTGAAATTGGATTGTCCACTTTATTTCTCATAGGAGGGAAACCTAGAAAATAATTTAGAAACACCTTTGTGTACATGTCCACTAGCACTGAAATATAACATGTTGATACCTAGTTTACAATAATAACCAATTAACCATATAACTAACAAGAAATCAATCTTGTATCAAGATAAATGGGTCATTCTATTCTATGATCTGGTTCTCAATCACCTAGAAATATATTACAATTACATTCATGGGATAGAAAATTTAAAATATAATGATATAATTCAATTAAACTTATCATCCAATCCATACATATGATGAGATCAAAAACATTCATTCCCATCACAAGGGTATCCAATAAAACATCCACACTAAAAAATAGAACATTACATCCTATCACATTGAGCATTTCTCCTTCTATTGTTTCCATAGGGAAATTAAATCTATGATAAAAGGAATCAAATCAAATAAAATACCAAAATAGTCATGGGGAATTTATGTGATAATGGTATGGGAAGAATTTGTTTTAAGAAAAATGAATGTTATAAAATAAGTGATAGGCCTCACAGGTTTTATAGTGACCATCCTGGAATCTGATTCCTCGGGTTCCATAATAGTTCTCTAAATACATCTTTACTTAGGATATCCATAATATATTGTAGAATAATGAGATCGATATTATTAATTAGGGATTCATTACTAAATCATTGAATCATAATATTGTACATTTTAACCCTTAAAATTTAATGAACCAACTCTACCCCACTATATGTTATTCTTATAGAATCCCAAGATATGACCTAGATGCCCACCCAAATAGAACATTCACAAAACCCCTACGAAACTAGCCCTATTTTGGCCAATCATTCCACTAGAATATAAAGCCCCCATATTATTACCTATAGAATCCACAGGAGGATAAAATAATGTCTATAAAATACCACAAAAATTACTCTAAACGTTATCATCATGATACCCCATTTTTCATAGGAATAGATTCGGATACCCATATATGATAAAGAAACCCTTAAAATACCCATCTCACAAAAAAATATAACTCATTTGTACCCATTTACCTACATGAACTAGCCCTGGTACCCTGGTAACATTATAACCGATCGAAAACTGACATGGGCCGAAGGGCATTACTGATCCCCATGGGATAGTGATAAGCACATAGCCTCATACAAAATGACAGATGGAATTCATTTTCCATAAACATTAGAAATTTATGATAAAAACTATTATACTGACACATGAAAAAGTCTAAATAGAGAACTATACTATATGTTAAAAAGGTATTAAAAATCTTAAATACTATAGAAAAGTACTAGAAAATTCAAATAACAACCAAAGTATATGTGGATAAAAATATTCTAGCCCCAGGATCAATAAATAGAACCACTTCCAAGTGGAACGTTACCGTTGATCGAACCTAGAAAAAGATAGTCTAAAAAATCCAAAGGAAGATGTATGGTGTGAGATAAAATCTATATAGGGACTCACAAATGATTCTATAATAAGATGACAAGTTTTAATTGACCAAAAAATAATTTAAATTTATAAATATATTGTCTCGGAATTCTAATAAATTACTAAAAATAGATAATTCATGACATTTCAAATCATGGAAATATTATTAAGAAATGTCTTAATAAAAATTTTATTTAATATAGTTGAGATAATTTTAGAAGAATTGTAAAATGCATTTTATAACAGACAATGGAATATATTATAAATATAAACAATGAAAAACATGGTAATGATCCAAAATCTATGATAACTTCATGCTATAAGACCCCTTCAGACTAATGTAACATGAAAAATATGTGAATACACACATCCCTCTGACATATTTCATCCCATACGGGATGTTACATGACTTATTTATGTTTTAGTAATGTTGTAAAATCATAGAGATCTATCCCAAAAAAACTCACTAAAAAGATGGAATTCATTTTTTCTTATAAACAATGAATGATGTGAAATTTATTTTAAGACTACTTAAAATAATATTCATCCCATTATTAAATTTCAAATTTCCAAAAATTCCATTTAAAACCCAAATTAGGTTCGTAATCAAATGATTCCTCTTTCTCTAGAAAAACCAAATCGGATTTTATCAGTTACATATTTTTACATTTTCATCAAATACATCATTGAAATGAATTCCATAAAATAACTTTAACAATTTGAATTCAACAATTTTTTTCCCAATTTCCCACCCATTTCATAACTACTCCACAATTTAATGGAATTGGAGGTTTTTGAAATTTTAAATTAGTCATTTTATATTTTCACAATTTTCCATCAATTTCTCAAACACACCATAATTCAATCAAATTTTGGGTGTTCCCATGTTAATTCCAATTAAAATCAAAATCCACCAATCCAATGGAAATGAGTTTTTAATAAAATAAGTAAAATAATGTAATCAAGAATTTTAATTTAAATAAAACAACTATATATAATCAAGTAATTTAGGGTTAATTAAAATTGGAAATCAAAATAGAACCACCCACCTTTGGGTGATAAGATCTCAAAACACAAATCCATAACCATGAAAATATAATGTAGAACACAAGAAAATAATATCAGAGAAACAACCATGGATACAATATTTAAATATATGGTACTAGATTGACAAAAAACAAGGATATATTAAAAACCCAATTGGGGAATGGGGAGAGAGTAAGAGAGATGGTTCATGTAGAGGAAACTTACCAAATAGAGACAGAAAATCATTTTGATAGCTTAAATCCACATCATGAAGGGTATATAGGGACCACAATTACAACATGGTAGCTTCCCTAGATGAAGAAAACGCTATTTGTCAAAACTGGGGTGTCTGGAACATAAAAAAGAGGGTTTTATGGTTTTAAAAAATTATTTTTGGATTAATAAATCTCGTACACACTGTTATCTAGATAGGACTACGTGATTAGAGAAACCATGAACCACAGTTATTCACCCATACTTATGGGGTTTCATAGTATCTCCATGTTGGGTGTACCATTTTCTCAATTTTTCATGATAATTTAAACCCACAATCACTTGGTTTTTATGGTTTTTACTAGACGGGTTCATGGTTTGCGAAAATAATATGGGAGCTATGAATAGAAATAAATCCTAGAATATTTGAAAAAATTATTCCCTAAAACTCCAAAAAAATATAACCCAAACAAAATATAATCAAAGGTGGTGTTAATGAATACAAGAAATTATAAAAAGAATGCTACAACCTCACTACCATAGAAACATTGTGTCCCTAGAAAGCCTAAGAAGATATTTACATGACAAAAATTGAGTCCACTCCACTCTCATCAGTGCATCCCCCTCTCATTTATCATGATTATGAGGATGAAAATTCCATAACACTCAATCCAAGGTTATCATCATACCATGAGGTTCCATGGTTTTAGGATAATCTATCCTTATTGGATTCTTATTCATGGATAAATCAATATCTCCATCAAGATCATTCAAGATTAGAACTTTTGATAGATCAGAATGATATATTCATAGTTGAGATACAGAGAACACATTATATATATACATCACCTATGGTGGAAGTTCCAAATAGTAAGAGTGAATTAACATTGGTTGAGTATAAATCACTGAATTGATAGAAAACACCACCTATCGTATTGATGGTAAGACATAGATGTTAATGTAAACAAACTATGGAAAACATGATGATGATAGAAGATATATCACCACCCAAGGAATCTCTCTCAAGATTATAAGAAAACACATATATTACATTCCAAAACTCTATATATGAAGGTCTAACCATACTTCACCTCAGGTCCCAATCTCCCTAAATGTTCTTGAAAACCACATTGGGTGTAGTAATGGAGACCAATTGAAGATAATAATAAATCTATGAATTACTGTCATTGATCCAATCAATTAAAAAAATTAATTAATGTGGTTTCATTTTCAGAAAATGTAAATCCCAAAAAGGATCGACATCAGAGTAGGGTGAAAGTACAACTCAGTAGTCCACCAGTAATGGCGTCTAAAATAATATATATTCTATAATAGTGTGTTCATTTTTGTTAAGAATAATACAAAATAAGGATCATAAATATTTTTCAAAAATAAAAATTCCTTACATAACAACCTGATTACTCGTGTTCATGATGATAGCATAACGATAAACACTTTCTTCGGCATGTGCTCCAGTATGATGCATTTAACATCAGGAATCAAAATTCATTATAAATTAGTCTTCCAATATCTATTTAATTTAATGTTCTTATCATGGATACTTGGAACCAAAGTTGAATAGAATCATATTGCACCTAGAACACACTTTCTAGCACCTTTGAGTATTTGGAGCATCCATCCATATATCACACCTCATTTTTGTCACATATGATATTTTGAAGCTTCAGTCAATGTTCCACGCACATATATTAGTAAATCAAAAATGGTCATTTATAGCATCAGTACATGTATGACCCACGTATATCACATATATCACAATATCACATATATCACAATCTCATACACAAAAAAATTTAATAATCAGTAACCTTATAATCAAACATTCTCATTAAAGATTCACCATTCAATTTTTTTATTCCAACAAGGTTCATAACCTTAATTCACATGGATTAATTTGAACAATTCAGCATTAATCAAATTATTGACATGTATTAATATAATCCATTAACCCTTCAAGGATAATTTAAAATATCATTAATTAAACATTTCATAATATAATTAATCAACAAATTTCATAATTTCAATATCCCATCAATTCCATAATCCAACTATTCCATCGATTCTATATTTAATTCATTATCTAATTAATTATTCCAATTCAATATATGATTTACAAAAATTCAATAGAAATTCCACAATATCATACATGAAATTATGGCCGACAATGTGGGAATTTTTAATTATACCACCTATAAAATGTCATTTATCATATTTCTCCAAATATGAAATCCTCAAATTGAAGATGAATGTTCAATTTCACATTGAAGAACAAGATATAGAACCAAAACCTATATCCAATATCAAAAGAAACAAAATCTATAAAAACATAGATTTAAAATAATTACAAGGGGGAATAAAATATCCCTCTTCATCTGGAAAGAGTGACAAGAGACAGGGAGAGGAATCGACCTTAGAAGAGACCACATTAAAATAAAAGGTATAGATCCATCAAATATATCATTAATTCCTTGTGAATGGAGTTTAAGAGGCCTTGAAAACCGAAAAGGATGTCAGAAAAAAAAGAAGTAGAAACATTATTATAGATACGGGGAAAATATGGTTAAAATCAATGGCTTCAATATGTTTTAAATAATTTTTCATGGGATTAAAAACCACATGCACAGTTTCTTGGGCTAGGTCGCCTGATTTCCCAAACCGTGTGCCAAACTTATCTTACTATCCTTATGGGAGTATAGTTCTACTAAGAGGGAACACCATATGAAAACCAATTCTCCGCCCATGAAAATCACATCATTTTTTTGTTCCACAAATTACGGGGCTGAGAACATGGATTTGGAGAAACAAGTACCAAATGTGCACTAAACAAACACCATAAAACCCCTCAAAAAATATCATGTTTCTCTCTAAAAAACACCAAAGTAAAAAAAACCCACCAATTTTATACTAAAAAGGGGTATAATAGTACATAAAAATAGCACATGATGTCTCTAAAAATGTCTTTATGTTATATAAATTCAAAATAAAATAGTATCTAAACCCCTAAAAAGCATATCATATAATCCCATTAACCCTACTGATAGGTATAAACATCTCCCAAATACTCCATTTTTATACATATTTTCCAAAAATATCATTTTATTTTAATTAATACTATTTTTATTACGATATCACATATGAATTATAAAATCATAGTAATGTTTCATTGAATAATAATTGCATCTTTCTTTATTCTTGTAAATTATTTTTTACACTACCATGTGAACCAAATATCATGTATTTTTCATCATAGTTGTGTTGAATCATACTCTTTTTATAGGATTAATAACTTATATATACAAATTTACTATAATTGAAAAAAATATTTTTGAGGTTAAAAAATTGAACAATTAAACACACATCTTGTTATTCTAATGGAATATTCCCTCCCATAGGACACTTTTGTTATCCAACTAAGGAAAAAATTATTAAGCTGCAATTAGAGGCTGATTTTTTTGTATATCCTCCTAGATACAAGAGTAAAAAAATATCTACACTTAATTATCAATATTCCATCGTCCGGACTGAAATATTTCATCCCTAAAAATTTAAAATTAGGCTCATATACCTTATACATTTATCTTTAGGGAAATCAAAATTTTAAACTTATTTTATTATTTTTATTTGGATAATGTTCATCCCACTATGTTCGCACAGAGATTTATTCACCCATTCAACTTTCTAATTCCAATAAAAATAATGCACACCCTACTATGTCGGTGGATTCATCATCCTCACTACTCTAAAAAATATCACATGAAAATAATGTGTCGTATTTTATCAGTAGTAAAAAATAATGAGAAAAGGTGAATATTTATGAATTCTAGAAAAATTGGTGATATAGTTATCCATCATCAGCACTGTTAACTATTAACATATGGTCACCCTTTATATATGACTTTTTTTAATAGAAAAAAATTTCACAATGGGTCACATATAGTATAGTGATAAAGGGAACATTACTTATTATAGTTTTATATACATATTTTTATTTTCAATACTGATATTCAAATAATAAAAAAATTATTTATATAAAGAAAATATGAATGTATTTAATATCTTTTTCTTTTATATTATTTAAAGTTTTTAATTATATAAACTTTTTTATTATTATATGTGTAAATATAAGTACAAATTGAAAATAAGGAGGTTTATAAGTAATACCACATTCTTTTTGACATCCTAGAGGTTAGGGTTTTAATCCTTGATAACTCCATGATGTTAGGGATTTTCCCCTACCAAGAAATATGGGATTTATGAAACTATTATGTGGGTCATGGAAAAATGTGATGGTTTAGGCATGTCAGTCACTGTCAAATTGAAGTATAGAACATGCCATGATATAAGAGTATTGACTTTCATTGTGTTTTTTTATAGTTGGATGGAGAGTGACACTAAGAATTGAGTAGAATTAAGTCTTTTGGTGAAGGAAGTGATTTAATGGTGAGGTAATGGGTGTATAACTTTAACAAAAATTTTATTTGGGTAAGTTGTAATTTAAGAAATGTTTAGAGGTATTTAGGCATCAAATCCACATGCTAATGTTATTATTCCCACATAACAATGTTAGAAAAGGTATCCTTAATTTATAATGGGTATTGATCACAACTTTTTTGATATATGTATTTATATATTAACATATAGTTATATAAACTATACGTATAAATTTACATATATATTAAGTATTGTTTATATTTAATTTTATATATTAATATAAATATTATAATATTTATAAATTACATATTTATTTTTACTGAACTTATATGTATATATATATTTATAATAATAAAATTGTTCTTAAAAATAATTATTTTTATAATAATATATTATAATATATATATATATATATGAAGTATTTATCAAAAAAGACTTTATTTAAAAATAATTTATATTTAAATAATAATATTTTATCAATCATAATTTTAATGTAAATATAATAAAATGGTATTAAATTATATGTTTCTTTAAAAAAATTTAATATTCTCTTCCAATAAATTAAAACAATATTTGTAATTTTATTCTATAAAATTGTATTATATATTATTATATACATATATAAATTAATATATATTTATTTACATGTAATTATACTAGTATATTTACATAAATATGAATTAATATAGTAAAATAAGTGTTGGTGTTATGATGTGAATCTTATTTGAAATCAATAAAAAAGTTCAATACATGATTGAAGAAAAACATAATGAAAATTTGGGGGTGTAGATTTGGATATGAAATATGTAGATGTATCAATGTATGTATGTTTTAATATGTATATATCTAAGTTTATATAAGTATGAAAGAATGTGAATGATGGATATATATTCATGTGTGTCTATATAAGTTTATATGTGTTTGTGTGTGTGATATTATGTATGTATTTATGCATGCTTATTTTTCTTTCTATATTTATGTATTTTTGAATATGGGTAACTATATATATGTTTACAATGGTTAATATATTATCATATATGTTTTCGTGTATATATGTGTATATCTATGTTTATATATGTGTAGTTGTGTATATATTTGTACATATGTGTATATAAGTATACGTATAGATACATTTGTGTAGGTATATGTTTTTGTGTATATGTATATATGTGTATGAGTATGTGTATGTGTTTGTGTATATGTGTGTAGGTGAATATTTGTGTAAGTAGATGTTTGTATATGTTAGTATGTGGTGGAGTCAAAAAATATTTTATGTACTTCTCTACAAAATTTAGGATATTATCCTCTCATAGAAGCCACATGTCTAGTCTTAGTAGAAATGTGTCTCTTTGTATGAAGAATATGATGAATTGATTTTTATGATCTATATGTCTACTGAAACACCAAGGGATATAGATTCATATGGGTTATTTTATTATCTTATGACATGGTGGGGTGAACCCCCATAAGGGAGTAGATCGTGGATTATACAAATTGTTGATTAAAATGTGTTAAACCATTAAAACACATTATTTACGGTATTCTAGGAACTAAATTCCAATATAATGATTCATTTTTGGTTGTATACACAAATAATGGGGAATATATAGCTTCAAATTCTTTGATTTTATTGTCCATAATGCCCAAAAAATACTTATGGGTAAGATGTCATTATATTTGGAAGTTCGGAATTATTCATAAGGGAATTCGAGATTGTGTGCAAGTCGCTCACTGAATTCCTTCTCTATTCTCAAGTAATTCCTAGATATGGGGATGAAATTCACATATTAATTACATGGATAACTTATGTTGACCACTTTTGAGAAATATTTGTGAAGAACAGTTGTGTTGGGCTCTTGCATGGACCACTTCCAAAGACCACTTGTGCGAATTCCCACCATTTCTGGGAACCTGTATTTTCAAATAAATAGACACCATGGGCTCCTCATTTTCATCATTTTGTAGAACCAAATACAGATCAATTTTTCTCTTTCCTAACTCCCTCATCCATGTCATTAAATCCCTATAGTAACCTTTTAATCTAAAAAAGAATAGAGGATTAAATGAAACGATGGGTACGTGAGTGCCAAAAATAAAAAAAATATCAGAAACATTTATATGGAACCACTTCATACATATTTTTAATCAAATTATGGAGAAATACCCTTACACCAAAAACCATTGATTAAAATATTCAAAAAGTGTAAAATGATACACTTTGTCCCCATGTTGAAGCTTCACTAAAGATCTATTTGTGATTCCATGTATTTCAAACGCCTTACAAGCATACAATACTTATGTATAACACTTCTATGTCTATCATGCTTGACTAACATGGCCTCCCCAATTGGGTTATCACTCACTAGGGCTAGGCACCTTTTTTATCCCCAATAATGTTTATAGACCTACTATTTCCGTGTCACTTGGGACTTCCACCTTTATTAGACCCCAAGAATATTGAGCATCATTATTAGTCCTCATGTTAAAGAAATATTTTCTCTATACCCCACTAGGACTAAGAATATTCTCTAGCACTCTCACAAGAATTATATACCTTCTTTACCCCTCCCACTAGTAACATTTTCATTTATAGCCAGCCACAGGTATAAATTCCATAATTATCCCTCTAACTGGGGCTATCAAAATTCTTTAGCCCATACCATGGATTAGCATCTTCTATATCTATATCGCAATGCCTATGAATATTCTCATTACCTCTCACTAGTTCTATTCAACTATGTTAAACCCCACAATAGCTAAAAATATTTTAAAACCCTAGAAATAGGGCCAATATCGTTCATAATCCCACAAACTAGGGCTCTGCACCACTTTTATCCCCCACAAGGTCTAAGGATCTACTCATGAATTCTTATTAGGTCTAAGAACCATTTTTCCCTCTTAGTAGATCTATCCATAATTTTTAGAACCCATTAGCTCTATGTATTTTCTCAATCCCTCCTACATGGTATCTAAAACATCATGAGCCTCCACTAGGGATATGTATCATTCTTACCCCTCTCACTAAGGAGAATAACTTTTATAGCACTCTCACTAGGGATATAAACTATTTCTTTTCCCATCCGTTGATAAAAATCTTTTCTAGCCCACTAAATAGGGATATATACCTTTTTATACCTCTCACTATATTCATGAAAAATTTATATCCCCCACTAGGGATAATCCTCTTTTCTAGTCCACTCACCATGCCTATGAAAATGTTCTTATTCCCGCTATTTTAACCATCTTCACTAGGACTATCACAAAATATTTTAAATATTAAATTACCCACTAGTACTAAACATCATTACTACCCCTATCACTCAGGGTTAGAAACATATCATTTTATCTAACTACTTTTATTAATCATTTATAGCCAATACTTGGTCTAACAATCATTACTAGCTATCTTACTAGGGCTATGAACCTCATCTAGCCTCCACAAGAGCTAAATATCTTTTTTAGCCTTATCACTAAGGATGTTATAAATTTTTATTTACCATAGGTACTAGTCATATTCATTAGACATGACACTAGGGATATGAACATCTTAAAAGAATATTAAAATGGATATGAAACTTTTATATAACATATTATTTCTAACATTATTTTCTATAACTATCACTAGCTCTATTAACCATTATAATAACCCACATAAGTTATCCATCATCGTTATCCCTATCTCAAGGTATATGAAGTTTTTTATCACCCACTAATGCTAATAATATTTTCTATCCCTCTAAATAGTTCTAATAACTAATTCACCCAGATCTCATACTAGTTAATCTACTCATTCAATAGACACATTGATTTTATTTTTTCCTCTAGGTTTATTCCCCCAACTATGTTTAAGGATAAATTAAACAATCATAATTCCTCAATTATTTACTTGAAAAAGATGTAGAGGTAGTAATCATGATTAGTATACCTCTTATGTGTTATTTGTTATTAAATATTATATTTGAAGAGGTTTTTGATACTCCTCATTACTACCATTATTCACAATGATTTCACATAGTCCTCTTGATTATGAAAATAAGGGAATCCTCTAGTTATAATCCCTTATCAAATATTTAATTACTATTGAGTTGAGAAACTCTTAATTATTATCATTATTAAAAATATGTTCAGATAATCCTCTAGGATTAAAATATAGGGGCATCCTCCTATATGTATGTCCTAAAACACACTCTCACCAGACCCACCTACTAGGTTATATAATTTATAGTGGATCATGTCTCTGCTTTTCATTATTTATTTCCATCTCTCCTTTCATGGACAATGAATCTCTAATGGGTTGCCTCACTATGTAATCCCTCCATAAAAATATAAAGGGATGATATTATACAATGTGACTAATATTATTATATCAAATGTTTCGCACCCATATCTTGTCTCACATGGGAATTAAAATGTCAGAATATTATCCAATTATCATGGTGAAATTTTCGGCATTGTAGGACTCCAATTGAGGTGTAATACATAACCATTTAACAACAATACAGTGGCTATAATTTTGGTAACTACCATAATACGTTGTATTTATTTTTGTAGTCTAAACCCAATGTGATTTCCCCCCTTTCCCATTCAATTAAACTACTTGGGTTTTTATTAATTATTTTACAGGATATGTATGGAAACCCTACTAGATATAATCCAAACATCAAAACACCATTCACCTCCTTGTATGGTGATTACATATTGAGAGCTAACTTGTTTAATTTATATCAATAATCCAATATTTAACAAGAGAACATTTTAAAATCTCAAATATAAAAAGGTTTTCACATTCCCACTTGGATTTTACCAAATCACTGTAATATGTGTAACCAGAACTGTCTATGGGTTTTTGATGGATTCATGAATATTTCTTGAATCTATAAAATAATCTCGGAGTTTAAAATAATTCCATTAAAATAGTTTGGTGAGCCCAACCTTCAATCCACTCAAACAACATATTTCCTATTATTTAATTGGTAAAGTTACTGTGATAGCATGTCTTTGGAAAGATGGTCTGAATTAAATCAAAATGATTGTGGGTGTGAAATTCCTTCGAGTTTCTATCTGAAATAGTATTTGTGGGTATATTTGTATCTGCGTATATGTATATTCGTGTGCATGTTTCATAAATTTTATAACATTCTATTTATGTATATAAATATATGATTATTTTTATGGTTATTTTTCTATTTGTATCATCTTAGGATTATTTTGATGAATGTGCATGTGTATATGCATATTTATGTGTAAGTGTATGTATGCATGTGTATGTTTATGTTTGTATATGTGTCAATATGTGTATGTATAAGTGTGTATGTGTATTTGGTTATATGAGTATGTATGTTTATGTGTATGCATCTTATATGTGTATATGTTTCTAGAAATCCATTATACGATAGGAAAATCATCTGGGTTTCCAATTTGACAATCTCATTCTAATATATATATATATATATATATATATATTCATATATATTAATGAAATCACAAACATTATGGACTATGTAATAATATATATTTAATATATATATATATATATATATATTATTTAGAATATGTATAATTGAAAATATAAATTTATACTAAAATATTAAAATATATTTAAATAAAATAACTGAATTAATCAATTGAATTTCAATTATAAAAATTTAATTATATAGATGATTTTTAAATTTAAATATATTATTGACATTATTATTATATATATGAAATCCTTCATAATACCAATACGCACTCTCATTCCAAATTTAATTAATGAAATTTTATATATAAATAAGTGGGTATATATATAGATCTTCTCTTTAATGAATTTTATATATATATGAAATTTTTTTAACTTATAAATTAATTACTAAATACAATTAATCAGTTTTTTTACAATTCATCTTTAATTTTTTATTTATATTTTGACTATTAATATGTATTGAAAAAATATGAAATTTAAATACAATATATTTAAAATAATTACAAATGTAAATATATATTCTTAATTAGTGAATAGTATTTATTCAATTATATAGTTAAGAATATTAATTTAAAATATAACTTAGAATTTTAGAATAATTTTTTATAATATTAAGTATTTATTAATTTTTGTAATTAATAAATTCTTTTATAATATTCATACAAATATATAAATATAAGAATTATTAATATTATATGTATATATAATTAATATTATATATATTGAAATAGAAATTAATTATAAATTCTTTACATCTACTTCCCATTGTTAATATTTATTTTTTTTATTTAATGTGTATTCATTATTATTATTATTTATGTTATATAATAAATAATATTTATTTACACAATTAGGGGTTTTTTGTCCTCATTCTTTCTCTCTCTAAAATTTCATGGAATTCATAGTTGATCGTCAAGATCAAACCCATTCTGGAGCCTTTCATCAATCAAACTGAGGTTTTAATAAACCCATCAGAAATGATTTGTGTTGATTCTATGTAGGAAATCACATGGTCTATCTTGGTAAATACTATACCCTTAAATTGAGCTGATAAGGAAACTGAAATTGTTAATCATCAACTCTTCCCTAATTGTATGGTATGGTTTGGATATCCACATAACCATGTCAATAATAATGGATCTATATATTTTGATAATATATATCATAATGTTCATAGGGAATGACTTGTTTATTACATATTATCAATCCTTGGACATCTAATTTCACCAAAAAAAATTAGTCCTTCAAAACATGATTGATAATAGAGTTTTCCACTAAATACATGTGGATTCAATGGTTGTTCTATAACCCTAATTAGTTAGGTTTCCACCATCATACCTTTAAATAATATGATATCAATGAAAATTAATAGGGACTCAGATCATATAATGAACCGCCATGGGTCACAATGACCTGACACCAGAGTAATTTCATCACAAGAGTAGATGTATAGTACCGATCATTTAAGGATATTAAAATGCACTGGGTAATCATTTTTTTCAATTTTCTTGTTGTTTCATACATAAAAAATTATTTAAACCATCCCAAAATTGTATGGGCATATAAAATAAACAAAAATAAATTTATATATCTAATATTTATGAACATTACGATGAAAAAATGGAAATGTCAATAACATTATCAATTAAATTTTTTTAATGAATATAGACATGATATCCATAGTTAAAATATCAAGGTAGGGATCAAGACCAAATAGGATAAATACAACATTCAAAACATTAAAAAAATCCCCAAATCACGCAAAAAATAATAACACCATGGGACTGTCATCTACATAATCACAAAGAAACTATTGAAAATGGAATCCATGAAAGGGAAATGATGTACATTTAAATATTTCCTTTACTCGTTCCATGTAAAAAACAAAATACACCCAAAGGCTTATGTAGGGTATGTTTATAACCCAACAATTCATAGTTACGATTTAATTTTTTTTATTTTTTTATTCAACGTTATTCTAGAGGATCTAAGGTAAGAAGAGTCCAAAATGCGGTTTTGAAAGGAGAAATTGCATGATCATAGTAGGTGCATAGTTATTCCTAACTTTTTTGTACCCATTAGGTGAGGAACTATATTTTAATGGTATGGGTTTTCATAGTTTGATCATGTTTAATGAAACTATGAGGCGAAATCAAGAAATGTATTTGTAATTTTCCAAAGGGTGTTTCATAGTTTGATGAAACTCTATAGACTATCCCAGGAGATAATATAGCTATTATTTTTAATGAAATAGTAACCACACACGATTGAAACATGGTTCATCAAATTATGTGGTCTAATAATGTATGACACTCCATGTCTTTAAAAATTAATGTTTTACCATTTTTATATTGGATTTGTGATTGATTAATCACCCCTTAAAATAATTTAGGCTGAAAAAAATCCTTCCCGAGTGACTTAGAGGCTTCTCTCTTGTGATTTGCGGTGATTCCCCTTCATTATTTATGGATTTATTATGTATGTTTTTATTTTTATGTGGTTTCCTTTTCAATTATTAGATTCTATCTATATATAATCATCCCTTATCTTGTTGGAACCCAATTAGGATTTGTATTTAATATCTAAATATTTTAATAGATTTTTTATATTTTTTATGGATCTAGGATCTGGAGTACCCAACACACTCTTCGTTGCTCACCATTTTTTAAGACAATTAGATCTACCTTTTCTCTTGTGGTATGTGTCTCAGTATAAATGGTAAATTCATTGAATTTATAATCATTATTCTAAATTTATTATATTTATTAATTTAAGGACTTTTTTATATAAATGGTTTTTTAGAATGTATTCACGTTTTTAATGTTTGTTTTATTTGAAGAAAGTTAGATCACACAATGTTTTTGATAAATTTCCTTAATGTTGATTTTATATAAAAAATGTGTTTTAAGGACAAAATTGGATTAGATTGTCTTTAAAAATTATATATATTTTTATAGCATGGTATTTATAAATTTATTTTTGAAAAACATACCACATTAGGAACCATTGGTGAAACAGAGATAGTTACTCATTGTGTGAGTAATTACACATGAGGTTATCATTAACATTTGTGTGTAAAATGCCACTAGAGGTTATACTAGATGGATCTAACTTAGGTATCGATTGGGGCATTATTTTTATCACTAGTATGTATTCTCATAGTATACATACTTAAAGGTGATATTTTTCATTTTTTTATTATCACATGGTGGATTGGACCAGGTTATTTTCTCAAAAGAATTCACATGATGTATGGAGTAATGGTTATGATTCATACATTCTTAACATATGTTTTTATGAATACATTTTATTTATAAGTATTTTGTGATTTATCATTATAATTATCATATTAAGTAATTTGAGAATATATGGGATTTTGTGAATACACAAATAATGATGTAAAAATGGTTATAAATTTATTAAATTTATTTATAAAACTATTATTTTGGTTTAACATTAGAACTAAAAAAATCATAATATTAAACAATGAATAGATTCTATTATGGATTCCTACTAGGATTTGTTCTCAAAGATGAAATTTTATTTTGGATGGTTGTGGACGTTTTATTGTAGGAACCAAAGAAATAGAAGGGAATTATGTTTCATTTAGACTTCATATTTCATTTTTACCTTCGTAACAGAATGGTGTGGAGGTGAAGGTTGGCCACATAGAGACTTCAAGGTATTTTTTTGTGATACGTTTTGCATTTTTTATAATTTGGCATAGATTTTATAGATCATGGTTGTTTATTTATTCTCATTAATGTTGTACTCTAATTTTTTGAAATGTCTTGTTATATATTATTCTTTTTTCTATTTATTATTAATCCTCACCACAATGAAGGTCTCACTCTGATTTCATTCCTCGTTGACTCGGGATGGGTATTTACGGAGTGGTATTAGATGGATTATAAAGCATGAATTGCAAAAAAAATTATTGGGTTTGATATTTTGTATTATATTGATAGGAAATTCTTCCAAATTAATTTTTCTAGTATATACTAGAGGGTTCATTGACATCCCACTTCCATTTCTAAACATGTGTTACCATGGGTGGTCATAAAATCATTACTATGCTTGACACATTATTTTTGAGGTCATATAAATGAACAGGATTGGGATTTTATATAAATGGACATGTTCCTTTTTAATTTAAATGATTTATTTGATGAATTCATATCTTTATAAATTTTAATTTTTTAGGCATTGACGTGATTTCTAAGACTTGGTCTGATTATTTTAGAATAAACTATAATTTATAATTGTTTTTTGAATATTGTTTATTATATTATTCCTTCTATAATAGCTCTTTTGAATAATAATTAGGATGTTATGAGATATGTTCTATAGGAAAACCATATGGTTGACCCTTCTTTAGTTGAAGTAGTAATCCATGAAATTCATACACTAGGTCAAGTAGGTGTTGAGAACCTAGTAAGTGTGGTGGATCATGAATTGGAATCAATAATAACTATCCATTCATTTTACATGTTGAAAATGGACCCCAAGAATATAAGGAGTGGATTGAGAGAATTGAGATGATATTGAGCATCATGGAGAATCCTCAGGAATCTAAGGAGAGTCGTTATATGTACATTCTTGATGGATTGTAATGGAGATGATGTGAATCTATTTTGAAATATATATTTCACTAATATCATACCTATTATTTTATAATGAAAATCATAAATCTATAATTTTACTCTGATATGTTGCACGTAAAGAAGACATAGTAGTTTCTAACCATGGGCTTCTTGGATTGGGTTATACCAAATTCAAACAAGAGGGGGTGAATTGTGTCTTTTACAAATTCTTCATGAATCGTGATGATGGCTGAGTCTATAATTTTAACATTATATGGTTGTTTATACAGCAAAAAATCAGTAGTTAAAGAATGAAAGGATGTATAGTGGTTCCGAGAACATAAGACCCTTAGTCCACTTTACCAATGTTCTACATGAATGATCATGGTGATTTTCTCTATCTGGTCTTCTAATCAATAGAATGTCCACAACTGACTGCAGGAAGTTGACACCTTTACATGTTAAGGTTAAAAACCGAGCCTTCAAGTTCATACAAAAAACAAAATATAGAGCTTGGTATGAGAATCTGGTTACAAAATCCAGTTGATCTTCAATGTTGAAACAACACACAGCTGATAGTCGATGAATCATCGTCATCAGAAAGAATGATATTCAGGTTGAAATTGTTCTGAGATTATCCTATTATAGTTGATCTTGAAATGAATTTAGAAAATTCAAAAATAGTAAATTGAAAATATATAATCGATATAGAATTGATGAATCTTAGATGTGTTTCTTCTTCTTCAAAAAATACAAAGTTTGTGTTTCCTTGTAAAAAAAGATCTATAAATATCAAATGACTCTATAAAACTGTAGTCATGAAAAACTAAAGATATTGATATATATTTTCTTGATGATTCACCCTCTCCATGTAATAAAAAATATCACCGATATATATTTATAAAAACGATGGTCATTTTCCGTAAAAAATAGATCCTCAAATATTGCCTTTAGAATCGCGATATTCAAATGTTTGAATAACAGAGTAGTTATAACTCCCCATAATATTTGTCATGAAATGCTCCTCTTAAATTGATCCTTTGAATCACAAATAAATGGATTGGGATTAATCAAAGACATTCATTAAAATTAGGCTTTGAATTTGGCTTGAAATTAGCCTAATAATCTTCATAATGACCATTGCTCAATAAAGTCGTAATTTAAATCTATGATGCCAAACATTGGGCTGATCTGCATAGAATTCTTTCTCTGAACGTAAAGTTCACAATGTTAGGTTCACAACAGAAAGGTTGATGATCCATAATTTTATCAACTTCTAAATATAAGGTACATGATCAATACATTTTTGATAAAACATAAGGGGCTTTTTCAAAAGTAAGGTTGATGAACCATACTTTTGAGAATCAACCATAACATTCCTTACTAACGTAGGGTTCTTCTTCCATACTTTTATGATATCTTGAACGTAAGGTTCCTTCCAAATTTCGGGTTCTTCCTCCATAATTTTGTCTATAACATATGGTTTCATAACCATACTTTTCTGATATTTCATAAAGTAAACAACAGATTCCATCTTTACGCTACGCTCCACAACATAGGATATGAATAGTGTTTCAAGAACACACTAATGTGATTTCCGAACATGTAGAGAATGAACAGTGTTTCCTAAACACACTAAAGTGATTTCATAACACATAGATCATGAATAGTGTTTCCGAAACACGCTAATATGCTAAAATGATTTCCGAACACTTTGTCAAATTTTCCACACGGATTAAACACTTTAATATTATTCCAAAATAGAGAAATAAAGAATATTATTTTCTTGAAATATACTCCAATTAAAATCATTTTAATAACTAATAAGGGTATTTCTGAACATAAAAATCATCATAAAAAGATAGAGTATTGTTCTCAACAATCTCCAATTAGTAAAATAGAGTGTTTCTGAAAACAACACTTTCTCAACAATATTCGCCTTTTTTATGATCACAAAACCTATGAAATTATCAATGAAATTATCTTAAAAAATTAATTGAATATAGTTTATAATTTTGAAGAGATAAAAGTGGTATTTTATTTTAACGAAATTATTACTTTATTTTTATATTTTCCCCCTTTTAATGTAGAATAATATCTCCTCGTTTATAAAGAAAATAAAATTTTTTGTTTATCCAAAAATTTCTCCTTTAAGAAATGCTTTTTGATATTTTTCCACATAAAATGAAATGTTTTCTTTTCTCCCTCTGATTAAAAGATTTACATATATAATATTGTGTTTATCTATATTTCTCCCCTTTTTTGATATCAAAAGGAATAATAGAAAAATGATTATAACTAATTTTAATGTAACACTAAATTTAAGTAAATTTGATTATAAAAAAATTATCAATATTTGAAACGGGATTAATGGAATTCTTACATAGACAGTATAGAAAAATAAATAAAAACACATAAAAATGAGTTGCAAGTATATTTTATTGAAAATATATTTACAAGCACAAAAATGAGAACATGAATCAAGGTTGTACTAAAAAGGATTGGGAAATAGTTTTTATCCCCTATAAATGAATTCCTGGAGATCTGAAATATGCAGTCGCAACCTTTTCATCAGTCCATCACCTAGATGAATTATGTGATCCCCCCCTTCTAGAGTCAGATAGATATCTTCAATCAAATTGTCTCTAAAAACTATTGTAACCACTCTTCCTTCTTTATAAACTAATTTAGTTTCTCGGTGAATCTATTGAACAAAACTCTGACTCCTGGTTCATCTGATGTAAGCTAGTCAAAAAAATGCATTTGATTATCCAGTAGAACAAATAATAGAGCATTGTTACACTATAAGTCCTACAATCCCTCATTTTTATTTCTCATTGCTACTATAATGTCTTGAAATATCCTTATATTATAAGGAAAAGTACAGGAGGTACCTGCTTGACTGTCCCTGACAGTTGAAAACTATTGCTCCATGAAAATTTTAGATTCTTCCAAATTTTATTTTTGTACAATTTATAATTTTATTTTTCCAAAATCAGCTAACATTTAATTCTAAAAAACATTCACTTCCATTTTTTAAACTAAAATATCATTCATGTTATAAAACTTCTATCTCTCATTCTCTAAGGCTCTTCTCAAATAATCATGTCCAGCTTGAACTTTATTAAATTTTTAGATTAACTTTTCCATATGATCATTCACAGAATCAGAGGCACCTTTTCTGTGATTCTCAACTTTATTTATTAAAGTTAAAGGAAAATATTGTGCATCATGTCTCTAATTTGTAGCCTTCACCGCTGGTTTCTCAACATATTTTTCCACAGAGTCGTGAATTGACTCGTCTATAGAAAAAAAGTATTTATGAACTTCAGTATGAATATCAGAAAGATTAAATTCTAGATTCACATTAGTAGGATATTGCTCATCCTAATTTTCTTTTTTCATTGAGTTCCTTCATGAATGGATCCTCTAATACAGGTCCCTCTTGAGCTAATTCCTCCTGAACAAACTAAGTAGGCTATACAGTTTGAGAAGATTCTGCTCTAGCCACTCCAACATATCCACGCTTTTCAATATTTTAAGGCTTAATTTATTTTTCATCATAAAGAGTCACCTCAATCGGAGAAACTATTGCTTGTTCCATTTCTTTTAATGCATACTCTCTAATAAATTTGTAGCTTAGAATAGGCTCAGTTGAATCAGAATTTTTCTGAACCGATTCCTCCTCAGCTTGAGCCACTCGATGTATTTTCCTCTAATGTCCCTCTTGACATCCCTCATCAGCAGGTATATCAACTGCTTCAAATCATAATATTCGTCAGGTTCTACTATCCCTAGATTCTGACATTCCATCATTAGATTTATCAGGTTTCTCCTCCTAAGATTAATCCTAGGTTTCCTCTCCTCCAATAGGCATAATCATTCCATTCACAGTACTCTAGAGGAATCCAATCTTCCATTGAGTTCCAGCACTAAAAATATTGTTGTGATGGCATCTTACTCTATCATCTATTAATCTTACCATATTAAACATAAACAGTAGTTTTAAAATGATCCTTTTATAGGGATAAAAGTCCATTCTAGTCTCCGGTTGAGATCAATAGTTACGATATCTTACCATACATCTCAGACAATTCATATTTATTTCACTCATAAGAGAAAACATTATTTATATTTTAGAAAAAAAATCTTCTCTATCTATGACATCCTTGGTTCAATTTATATTTGCACGAACATACCAATAATTTTTTGATTAGGTTCCAGATCCTTCACTAATAGTTTTCTTATAATTTTAGAACTAAATAAAAATTACCTAATGTCCTCAGACTTATGTTCATTATATCTAATATACGTTATGTTGAAAAGATAAAATTTCTCATGAAGTCATTTTAATATTCTAGCAATTTTTACAGATGAAATTGAAAAATCCTGATCTTCATGTTTTTTAAATATAGTGTCCTTTGAATCTTCAAGACTAAACTGAATAGATTTGAAAAAGTGATGAAGCACTACCTTATTTAGAAACACTTTATTTTTTCTACTGAATGTTTTCTTTAGATTTTAAAAATTGTGGGCTTGCCGCATCATGAGATCCATTTGATACAACCATTTCAGGTTGATTAATTTTCCCTATATAATCTTCCTTCATACTGTGCACTGACGCTTGTCATTACTAACTTCATCGTCCTCGATTCTTTGTGTCTTGGCCATTCATGTTTCAATGTTCTGAAGGCTCGAATGTTTTGGTTTTCGAATATTTATCCAAAGGTAGGTCAAGGTGGTAATGGTTTTTTGTCTTTCCAAAGGCTTTAAGAAAATGAACGGGTTTTGAATTTGAAATAGTTTCTCACATCCTTTATTCTCATGTCATTTACATAAATAATAGTCATTAAATTGTTTAAATAAAATAAAACATACAAGGAAAATAAATACAAATGTAATTTTAAATTATTCTCAAAAAAATAATTAAATTATTTAAAATAATGAAGAAAAAATATAAACGCGTAAAAAATAAAAAAAAATCATTTAAAATTAAATAAACTTAAATCCCCCTTAATAAAATCAAGCCTCACCATGGGAAGTGGTCTAGTACAAATATTAGCTAAATGAATTTTAGTACTTACAAATTCTAAGAATATATCCTTTTTACGAACAAGATCTCTTAGAAAATAATGTCTGATATCAATACTCTTAGTTCAGGAATGATTAATAGGGGATTTCTTAAATATTTATATAACATGAATTATCACATAAAATAGTTGTTTTATTAGAATTTATTTCAAATTCCATAATGGTGTTTTTCATTCACAAAACTTTCACACAACAACTACCTACTGATATATACTCTACCTCGGCTGTTGATAGAGAAAATGAGTGTTATTTCTTATAAGACCATGACACTAAATATTTTACAATAAAGTGAAAGGTTCCTATAGTTCCTTTTCAATATAATCTGAAACATTTACGGTCGGCATCTGAATATGAAATTAAATTAAAATCATATGTATTTATAAAAAGAAGAGATTGAAAAATAGTTCCTTTTAAATATCTAAAAAATCTTGTAACACCCCTCAAGTGAGATTCTTTAGAATCAGATTGAAATCTAGCATAATGATATGCTGAATACATTATATCTGGCCAGCTAGCAGTAATATATAATAAAATATCAATCATACCTCTATATAATTTTTTGTCAACTGATTTTCCAACTTCATGAAAATGAAATTTTATATTATTACATATATGAGTTTTATATGTATTGTTGTATTCAAGTAAACATTTCTTTAGTAAATCATTAATGTATTTATATATTTTTAAATCATTTCCAAATTATTTTTGATAAATTTCAAGTCCTAAAAATAAATTTAATTCTCCCATAATACTCATTTAAAATTATTTTTTTATTAAATTTGAAAACTCATGACAAAATTTTTAGTTTGTTGAACCAATAATTACATCATCAACTTAAATTTGAACCAATAAAATATTAGAGTAAACGGTTTTCTTAAACAATGTTGAATTTTTCATCCTAACCGTAAAATCATTTTTAAAAGAAAATAAATTAATCATTCATACCAAGCTCTATGTAATTGTTTAAGGCCATAAAAATCATTAGTATGTTTAAAAATAGAATCTGGTTTATTTTAATTTTCAAAAATATGAGGTTTATCAACATAAACTTCTTCTAATAACTGACCATTAAAAAAGGAATATTAAACATCCATCTAAAATAATTTAATGTTTATATGAGATGTATAGGCTAAAAGGATTCCAATAGCTTATAGTCTATTTACGGGTGCAACGATATCATCACAACCTATACCTTCTTCTTGAGTATATCATTTTTCCACTAGCCTTTGTTTCATTCTAGTTATTATTCCTTGATCATCTTATTTATTTCCAAATAAAAATTTAGTTCATATAACTAGTTAGTTCTGAGGACTTTCAACTAAATTCCAAACTTATTTTATCTTGAACTTGTTTAGTTCTTCTTGCATTTCTATCATCCAACATTCATCCACTAGGACTTCTTCGAATGTATTAGGATCTAATTGGGATAGAAAGGCAAAAAATTCAATAAGATTTCCTACATTTATTCTAGTTTTTTTCTAGTGTCTAATTCTTTTATATAATTTTCTCAAGGTTGATTCTTCAAGGTTATAGACTGTCATGGTATTATATTGGTGGGTTATTCCATGTCATGTTCTTCTGAACTGGACTGAATTTCATTAAAATATTTTTCAAAATCATATTTAAATTTCTCAAATCTCATGTAATCATTAGAGTCGGATTCATTAATTTGGTCTTTCCATTTCTCAAAGTGATCAGATTCCTAAAATTTCACATGAACAATATCATCAAAAATCGATTAATTTTTATTAAAAACACTATATACTTTGGAAGTAGCATAATATCCTAAGAAAATTCATTCATCATATTTTGGATCAAACTTACCAGGATTGTCCTTGGTGTTTAAGGTGTAAACCATGCATCCAAAAACATTAAATTAATTTACTTTAGTTTTCCTATTATTCAAATGCTCATATGGTGTCTTTATAAAAATTGGTATGATTAAAACTCTATTCATTATATAGAAAGATGTACTTACATCATCTTCCCAAAAAAAGGTAAGAAGACCTTATTCATTTAGCATATTCCTAGCCATTTCTTGAATTGTGTTATTTCTTTTTTCAACAATTCCAATTTTTTGAGGTGTTCTTGGTTCAGGGAAGGTGTTTTTAATACCCCTATTTGATAAAAATGAATTAAATTCCATATTCTCAAATTCTCCACCATGATCACTTATTAATTAAATTATTTTAGAACCTTTTTTATTTTGGACAACTTTCAAAAAATGTTCAAATATAATAAAAGATTTTTATTATTTCTTTAGAAAATAAATCCAAGAAATGCAATAATAGTCATCAACTACAACATATATATATATTTTTTCAGCCAAACATGCTATTCTTTAAGGTCCAAACAAATCCCTATGGATAAGTTCTGGAGTTTTAGATGTAGTAAATTTTTTTACAAATTTGAAAGATTATTTGTGTTGTTTTCCATGTTGATATGAATCACAAAATCTATCACATTCAAATTTGAGACTAGGAAAATAAAAAACTGATTGTTTCTTAGATTACTTATGTAAAGAATTTATGTTGCAATGTCTATATCTTCTATGCTAGATCCATGATTTATTTATCATAACAGTTAAGCGGTTTACATATTTCTTCCACAGTGTATTTAATTCTAGGGTATAAACATTATCATTTATGGGTGATCTAAATTTAAGTAAATTATCTTTTAAAATAGAACAACAGTTGTTAGAAAAATCAACAAAATATCCATCATCATAGATTTGATAGATACTTATCATGTTGTGTTTCAATCCTTGTACAAAGAGTACTTTATTAAATGAGACAGCTTCTGGATCTCCAATAGTTCCAATGCCAATAATTTTACCTCTCGTATTGTCACCAAATGTGACTAATCTCTCATCCTTTTGAGTTAATGTTTTCAAGCTCAATGAATTACCTCTCACATGCCTAGAGCAGCCATAGTCCATATACCATATTTTATTTCAGCTTTTGTGACCTGCTTCCTACAATGGAATTTAAACAAATGTTTGTTTTGGTGCCTATATTTTGTTGGATCCAGTAGTGTTAGCCAACAATGATCTAGGAATCCACAATTACTTTTTTTTCTATAATCAATAGAATCATATAAACTGCTTGCAAAAAAGTCTTTCTTAATCCCACTTATTTTCGGTTACCTTAAATAATAATTTTTAGATATATGTCTTTTTGTTCCACAGTAGTTTCGAATTTTTCCTTTTGTACTGGGAAAAAATAGTTCATATACAGTTTGGGTTTCTCACCTTTAATGCTTATTCCATATCGTTCCTTTGTAATCATATTCTTTCCTAGAATTTCATTTAGAGTATTTTACCCTTTTTTTAAAAACAATATATACACGTTTGAATGTATCTACTTCTGTTTATAGTTTTTTATTCAAGATTCATTATCTATACATTTTTTGTTTGATGAAATATATTTATCCATTAACTCTTAATGTTGTTTTATCATAGTGTCTCTTTCTCCAAAAACTGTTGTGTGAATATTTTTCAGTGATTTATCTTTCTTAAATAAGGAATCATATTTATTTTCTAGCATATTTTAGTAGGTTGTACGTTTATTATTTAAATATCTAGAAATAGAATCACAATCAAATGAGTAATATGATTGTACCTCATCGGCTTTTGTCAAAAAGCACATGTTTTCTTTTAGATCTAATTCTTATTTTTCTAATTCAGACTTTGATGAGCTGCTAGAGACTTCATGAACACACTAAGTAGCTTTTATTTATTTTTGTTTTTCTTCTGATAATTATTGTTTTCGAAAAACTTCTTTTTCTTTTCACCTTTTAATTAACGACAGTCAGGTCTAATGTGACCCATATTTTTTCATTCCTTGAATTTGACTTCCCTTTATTCTTGTTCATCCTTTTTGAAGGATTTTTGGAATCCATTATTTTTTATATTGAATTTACTGAACTTTATAGATAGTTGAGCTGCTTCCACATCTAAATAAGATGAATCAGAACTCTCTGATTTAATTTTTTTCATTATTCATCTTTCTACTCTTCTTTTGGGATGTTACTTTCAAAATTGTATTTTCTCTCTTGATCAAGACTTTATGCTCATTTTCTTCATATTGCATCTCAACTTCATACATCATCAGGGCTCTAATTAATTATCTCATAGTTAGGTTTTTTGACTGATGATGATTTCCTAATAGCTGTCGATATCCAATTCCATCTTAGTGATATTACTCATAGTAATTTCAAGGCTTGATCTACTTGTTTGATAAGATATCCCAAGGTAGAGATGTTGTTAAAAAATTTTGTAAGGCATTCATTCATCTAGGTGATGCATTCTACTTCAAACATTCTAAATGTGTCAAATTTTAATTTAGCTATGGCATACCTTATTTTTTTGACATTTTTAGTTCCTCTATAAGCAATTGTAATTGTTTGCCACATTTTATAAGCAGTCGGGAACTGAGATACTATATTGAATTCAACTACTCCAAAACAACAGATGATATCATTCATAGCATTTGAGTTTATGTCATACTCTACATCGATATTAGTACTCCATGATTTTAGTTTCTCTGCATTTACATAAGGATTTATAATTTTCAAGTAGACTCTATATCCATTGTTCTTTATATAAATGATCAACCTTGATTTCCAGCATCCATAATCTTCACTATTCATGTTGGGAGCTCGAACCCTTGAAAACCCCACTCATGTATCATCCATTATTCTCTATATAATCAAAATAAATTCATATTGTTATAGATTTGACAAAAGATCCTCCTTTGATAAAAATTGTTGAAATGGGTTATACCAAATACACACAAAAGGGGGTGAATTATGTCTTTTAAAAATTCATCACAAATCGTGATGATGGCTGAGTCTATACTTTCATCTTTCTCAGGTTATTTATGAAGTGGAAAAAACAGTTAAAGAACACAAGGATGTATAGTGGTTCGGGGAACAGAAGGCCCCTATTGCACTTTACCACTACTTCACTTCCACGATCATGGTGATTTTCACTATCTGGTCCTCCTATCAATAGACTGTCCATAACTGAGTGCAGGTAGTTGACACCTTTACAAGTTAAGGCTAAAAACATATCCTTTTAGTTCATACATATAAATGAATACATATCTTGGTATGAGAAGCTGTTTACTCACAATAAAAAGATTACTCCTCTTGAAATACTTTCCTGTTGAACTTCACAGTTGCAACAGCGTGCAACGAACAGTCGATGGATCATCATCATCAGAAAGAATTTTATTCAAGTAGAAGTAGTTTTGTGCCAATCCAGCTAGATTATATATTTATATAAATTTAGAAACTTCAAAAATAGTAAATTCACAATAGATAATCAATGAATCTTCAATGTGTTTATTCATCATCAGAAAAGACAGAGTTTGTGGTTCCTTGAAATAGTAGATCTGTAAATCTTGAATGACTATGTAAAACTGTAGTCGTGAAGAACTAAATATTTTGTTATATATTTTCTTGAATATTCTCCCTCTCTATGTAATAAAAAATATCACAAAAAAATATATAATAACAACGACTGTTTTCCTTAAAAAATAGATCCACAAATGTCGCCTGTAGAATCCAATATTCCAATGTTTGAATAACAGAGCAGTCAAAACTCCCCTTAATATTCGGCATTAAAATCTCCACATAAATCGATCATTTGAATCAAAAATAACTGGCTTTTAATCCGTCAAAGATGTGATTAAAAATCAGGCTTTGAATTTTTCTTGAAATCAGCCTAATAATCTGCATAAAGACCATTTCTCAATAAAGTCATAATTTAAATCCCTGATGCCAAACATATTGTTAAACTGCATATAATTCTTTCTCTGAACGTAAGGTTCAAAATGTATGGTTCAAAACATAAGTTTGATGATCCAAACTTTTATTATCTTCTAAAAGTATGGTATATGATCCATACTTTTTGATAAAATGTAAGGTTTTTTTCAAAATCATGGATGATGAACCATACTTTTGAGAAACAAACATGATGTTCCATACTAACATTGGGATCTTCTTCCATAATTTTCTTATATCCGAATGTAATTTTCCTTCCAAAAGTTGGGTTATTCTTCCATACTTTTATATATAATTTATTTTTTCTAAACTATACTTTTCTGATATGTCATAAAGTAAACAATGGATTCCATCCTTATGCTACACTCCTCACTATAGGATATGAACTGTGTTTCCAAAACATGCTAATGTGATTTTCAAACATGTAGATCATGTACAGTGTTTCCAAAACACACTATAGTGATTTCAAAACACTTATAGAATAAATAGTGTCTCCAAAACACACTGATATGCTAAAACGATTTCCAAACACTTTTTCAAATATTACACATGGATTAAACACTTTAATATTATTCCAAAATAGAGAAATAATGAATATTAATTTACTAAAATATACTCAAAGTAAAATCTTTAGAATAAAAATAAGGGTATTTGTGAACTTCAAAATCCTCATAAAGAGATAGGGTATTGTTCTCAATAGTCTCCCATTAATAATATTGAGTGTTTTTGATAAGAACAATTTCTCAACAGGGAAGTGGGAAGCATAATATTCTAAATTATTCCCTGAAATTTGATTATTTTCTGTCCATGGAACCATATCTAGTCACCAAGAGTACATAAGGTCTTGGTGGATTTACTTTTCCCAAGGCTTGATATTCAGTAGATGTGGATTATAATGTTCCATCTAAACTTTTAGGTTGATGTTGATTTTGATGATTTAGTAGTGAAATAAATATCTTGAATTAAAATTTTGGGTGGGTCTTTAGTTGGAATAGTTTTTATCCATGGTGTGCATTATAGCCTAAAATGAAAGCCTAAGGGATTCCATTTTTCTTTTGGACAACTTTCAATGTATTTTTCGAAAAAACATCCATTATTCTACTAAAAATGAGGAATAAATCATCACAACAAGACAAAGTGAATAGAGAATCCAAATAATTTTCATCATTGTGAACTAATGGTCTATCTTGAGGAATTTATTTATAGGATATCCCTAGGATGTAAAGATTTATCCACTATCTACAAGGGGTTATGGATTCATATAGTGGATTCTAAGGTAGATGGGTCTATTACTCATTCCATAAGGAATTTTCTATGTCTATAAATTGATTTCATTATGTTTCATAGTATGTATCAGGTTAATATGATGTAGGAAAAACTACAATTTGGAGAAAGATGATTATATATTATTCAATAGAGATAGATTTGTTGAAATTGGTGGAAATTTTTCTTTTATATCATAAAATATAACTGATGAGTTATCCCAGTAATCAGAACTTATCATGCCCTTTTTGAATCTCTCTACACAATTAGGAAAGTGTCTGATCAATGTGTCATGTGACTTGCAAGTTAGGTTATGATAGCTGAATTTGAGGTGGTGTGGAACTCTTTTTTTACCTTGACATATTCGGCCTGATTATTTTAATGCATTGAACGAACATAGTTATGTTCTAGATATAAAATTATCAATTTTTGGTTTAGTTTTTATTTTATGATGGCACCAGTCATGTATTTCTGGGTGAGTTGGACTCTAGATCTATAAGGATGGGTCCTATTATTTATTATGTTTGGGTAATTTCATGCTAGTTATTATAGATTTTTCTTCAATAATTTATTACTATATTGTATTATCTATAAATTTTAGTATTGTTTGAATAACCCATGGAAATTTTGAATGATTTTTCAGGTTCACCCATATTGTGAGATGTTATGTTTATTATTGACCTTCACACTAAAACGATTCCCAATTCTATTCCATCATATCAAATACACATTCTTAGATAGTGGATCATATAGCATAGATTCATGAACTAGTGGACAATGGATTTATTCATCATAGAATCTCACCATAGGATTATTTAATACTCTTTATTAATAAAGAAGATGGAAGTATAAAAAATTACATAGATTATAAAAAATATAATCAAATGAATCTTAAGAATAGACATCCTTTTCCTAGGATATATGATCTTTTTTATTATCTTATATGGGATTTTTTTTCTCTTTATATTGATATTCGGTCAAGGTAACACCAGTAGAAAGTCTGAAAATGGTATATAACAAATACAATGTTTAAGAGACGAGACAAGTTATTGGTGAATGTTTTTGATATTTAGTCCCATTAACACCCATTTGATTATTTTATGGTTGGGGATGAAGCCTCATTTAATTATTTAATCAAATCAAATACCTCTTTTTGACTGGGTAGAGGGAGAACCATTACATTGCCCAAAGGCCTAGTGGGAATCAATCCCATTACATGCACCATAGGCCCAAAGGTTTTGGCACAAGGCCCATTCTATGAAAATTACATCTATAGTGCATGTCTACTAAAGTTTCAACAGCTACTACAATGTTCGTTGACACAATAGTTCCCCCATCGCTACAATGACCCATTGATATAGTACCACTACAATACATCATTAGTACATTCACCCAATCTATTTTGAACCCCAATTTTTCATGTAGGACTACATGGCGCTTAGTAATAATAAAAACCCCAACTACATTAACACTTATTTGATAATTATTGATAAAAGAAACAAATATTTCAACTATTCATATACCCTTTTTGTGTTTTTGAATTATATATTGGGTTAATCCATGTTGTATGAGAACCATATAGACCTTTTGGATATCAATTAAAAACATTTATGGAACATTATCGATATGGTTAGCTTTCTAAATTTGATTTTTCGACATGGGAAGTAAAATTTCAGACGAATTTAATATTTGAGAGGAGTGTCTTAGTGGATCATGAAATGATATTAGAATTTATGTCCTGTGAGAATCCCTAAAATGTGTGTGAGATATAGATATTCTTGGGTTTAGTTAGTCATTCTAGATGGTTTCAACATTATTTATCTTGCATTTCATTATTGATGGAGGAATTAACATATTATGGAGTATTGTTTGAATGAAATAATAAATTTGAGGTAAATTTTAACGAATTGATGGTGAGGTTTACATTAGCACCAATTTTTTTCTTCTATAACCATGTTTAGGTTATAATGTTTTCTGTGATGGTTTTGGTATTGGTTTGGGATGAGTCTTTATATTGGGGAAATAATTTGTAGCATATGGATTACTCCAGATACACCATCAGGAAGAGAACTACCGTACCCATAATATTGATTTGGAAACCGTTATGTATTCATTCAAAACAAGGCATCATTGTCTCTTTGGGTAATCAGTTATAGAATATTCATATTATGATATACCGTGATATATTCTTAATTATAAGGATCTAAACATGTCATAGAGTTACTAGGTGGAGTATCTTCAGTCCTTTGGTTTTGATATTGTGTAAACACCAATGAGAACGTAATGTAGTTTTGATACGTTGACAATATTATTATTGAATCATGTCATGAAAAAACCTATTGACGATTAGTATCTGACGAGTTTGATAGCTGAGATGAGTTTGACAGTGGAAGATGTTAGTGTACATGTGATATTGGATTCTATGAAAGCTAACTAATCTTTTTATTAGTGAGTTCAGATCAATTAAGTGAAAAACATCGAGTTATACTGATTTCATACATTATTTTTTATGGGGAGACCTTAAGTGAGTGGTTTGAGTCTCTTAGTAGTGAATTGTACATCTATAGTGGGATAGATGTTCTATTTTATCATTGGAATGAGTTGATGGACATGGGACACTGTTTTTGTTAGTACTTACAATCTAGGTCTACAACTATCTATCAAGACATGATACATCAAGATTTTTGGTCTGTGATGATGTGGTCTATTTCAAATTTGGTATCAAGGTGTTCCAACATTCAAATAAAGTAATTTAGAACACCAAAGAACTGTAGGTTTTTGGTAACCCTTACCCATTCTGATATTGAAGTGTGATGAGATTTCCATTTTCAAATTTATTGGGTCTCTACCGAATCCTTATGGTAAGGATTTTACTTTTTTGGTCATTTATAAACATAAAAATAAGATCATTTCATTCCTATTAAGGATATGATTATAATAGAATATATTGATGGAATGTACCTCTAGGAGACAATCAGACTTCATGGGTTTTTGTCTAAAATTTTTCTGACATGGACCTAACGTTCACATATAGGTTATGAAATGTTTTCCAAGAATCAATGGGTTTGCAGTTGAAATTAAGAATTGATTCAAATATGTAGACTAATGAATTGATAAATTAAAATATCATGGTTATTGAGGTTATTCTTCAATATCGGGTGCTGATTTTGGATGATTGTTGATAATGAGTTTTCTTCTTGGAAAATTTTATCATAACAATAGTTCTTGGCCTTCATTAATGATTTAACACTTTGAATTATTGAAAGGAATACCAAGTAAATATCCCTTGTGATACATGTAGGGGAAGAGCAGTATATATTTTTGTTGAGTATTATTTAAAAGATGAATTAATATGTGTATTTGACCCATAATATTATTTTCAGAACACATTTTTTTTAGAAATCAAAGCTCGGCCATCATCATCACCCATTATAGTTTGAGGTTGGTGATTAGATTTTTCTCAATCCTTCACCTCACATGGTAAATCTTCATTTGAGAAATGTGACACCCCAAAATTCTAAAACAACAACATTATATTTTATATCCTATGTGAAAAACATCACCCATATTAAATAACCAACAAAATATATTTTTTTTTAAATTTTATCTCTCTCATAGCCTGCAGAACACGCAACCTTGAGTATAAATAAATTGTGCTATAGAATATCATTATAATATAGCCATTAAATTTTAAGGTATAAAAAGTAATAAATAAAATATGTGAATTATGGTTATATTTTTATTAAAAAAATATTGAGAATCATTTAAAATAAAAATAATTTTTTTTAAATAAAATAACTTTTCAAAAAGAGGGATTAACAAAACATTGGGTAGATAATTCAATATTAATTTTTACATTTTTTGGAAAATTAATTTGATAAAATGAACTTATTTTTTCAATTATAATATCAAATTTTTATTTGGGTGAATTTTCTTATTTTTCTGAAATATTTCATTTATAAAATATTTTTAAAAAATATTGAATTTTTATTAAAAACACCCTTTTCATATAAATTATTAATAAAGGTTAATCTTATATTTAATTGGTTAAATGTTTAATTTGAGAAATTATATATCCATAAAACTAATTAATTTCTTTGTAATCATTTTAATATTTAATTTTCATATAATAACATTGTAAACTTTTTAACATTATCTCTTAAAAAATCACTTTCTCATAGGGTATATAGCATTAATTTTTCATTAAATTTTAAAAATTATTTTAATAGAGTATGGGAAAATTAATAGAATAATTCAAATAAGAATATTTTATATAGTTTTAAAATTTCAACTTAAAATTTTAATAAAATGAAAAGTTAAAAAGAGTAAAAATTAATTTTAGCGATTAGGGTCAAAATGGATTTACCATTAATAAAATAGCGATTATATGGGAAAACATGACCGCCCAAATTGAAAAAAAAAATCAATTTTTAGTCCATATATCATCCTTATATCATCTATTTTATATATGTTTCATTTTTTTGAGGATTGTTTATTCTAATAACATTGTTATGGTTAAATCCTTAAAAAAATACAAGTATTCCACTATCCTAACTTATAAAAGGTTACCCCCTCTCTTCTGCACATCACATATAAAAAAAATTGTACCAAGACCTAAAAAAAAGGACTTACAAAAATCATGCTCATAATTCAATAGGACTTATTCATGGGAAAATTCCAACTTAGGAAGTATTTTGGTGAAAACATTAGGATTTTACCCATATAAAAGATAACGTTCTTTAATAAAAAAATTAATTTTATTTATTCATCCACCACCATGAATTATTAATAAAAATATTATCATTTATTTACCAAAATTTCTACCTTATAATGATATGTTTAAATTATATTTTCATTCCTGAAATAATCCCCACTTCCGTCATATGGATTATGGTATCATCCTTCATGTGTTCGACTAACTATCACACCCCGAACCAATGTCATTCATTTTTGTATTGACTCCCTTAATAGTTGGGTATGATTTTGTATCTATAGATTATATATGATATATATATAAAATAATTATACCTCTGATGTCATTATATAATATAATTATTTTAACATTCTATTCCATAGGAGATAAAATCATGTCGCTTGTGTGTATGGTGGACTATAGCCTCTTGATGCGTTGTGATTTGTCTTTCGCTTAGGCCTTACATGGATTTTTATAAGACTAAAGTTTAAAAATATATGTGATATAAATAGTTTATATATACTTATTGACATTGGTTTCATTTTAAAATGATACTATATAATTTTAATTCTAACCTTTTCACTCACCAAATGATGAAAACATCATTCTTGTAAGAGTGAACTACTGCCTTCAAGAAGCGAAGCGACTCTCTTTTCAACACCACACCATAAGGTTGATATATATATATATATATTATTTAGGATATCATTATCATTATTTAATTATATATTATTATTAACTACTTTTCCTAAATGAATTTTGAAAAATGAAAACATTACTCATGCGTACATATGGCATACCATCTCCCTAATCGAAACAATTTTAATTTCTCAAAAACACCATTCATGATTAATTTAAAATGTATAATTGATGTATAAATATAATTATTTTGTAATTATTATTATTCCATCGATGATGCGATAATATAATATATGATGTAACTAGATCATTCATGGTAAACAACAAATGAGAATGTAAGGCAATGAACACCCAAAACAAGGAAAATAATGAAATATTATTAAGGATAAAGTTTTAATATGTAATAAAAGGTTAATATATGATTTTATAAATTTTTATATGGTTTTAGTATAATTTATTAACTTTTAAAAAACAAATATATACAATGTTAAGAAATCATTCAATTAAAAGGAAGCATGATGTGATGGATTTCATAAATCAATTTTCATTCATTAGGTTAACATATACTTTATTTTATTATTTCATGTTAATATTATATTGATAAGGATATATTGTTATAAAAATTTTAAATTTAACTTTTATATGTGTATATATAGTTTATACACCTAATATATTCATTGATCAATTCTAACATCAATTATATAATAATTTTAAGCATTTATTTTAAAATCAAATTATAATCATCATTGTTTATTCTTTAATTTCAGTTGAAGGAAATTATGTTATAATTATATAATAAAATAATTTTATTTTATTCTCCTCTATTATTATGATATTTTCTTGTTATATTTCCAATGTTCCATTCATTTTTACTTAATATAATAGATTAGTTTTTATGAAAATCCGACATCATTTCTCTATTTGGATGAAAATCTATTTTTTCGAAAAACATGTTTTCCAAAAAAAATAAAAAATATTTCAATATATTGAAAAATGATTTATAAAGAAAATTTGTATTGTATTGTATTTTAAGTAAAAAAATAAAAGGAAACAACTTGTTTTTTCTAAATTAATGTATTTTTATATCCTTTCTACAAAGCAAATTGAATTTATCTTTTAATGTATATTTTGTGTAAGGAATTACATGCCGATATGACCATCATAGATTTGAATCATATACTGAAGTATTTAAAGGTTATTATTAAAGATATTATTTTCCAATTAGTATAAATATTATATCTTTATTAAATAATTTTGTCAATTAAAAGTATTTTCAAAATTTTTTTAATGTGATTTTCAAAATGAAAATGAAATTTTTACCAATAATGTTTCTATAGATTATTTAAGATTATTTCCAATCATGAAAATAAAAACTACTTAATTTTACATATGACACATAATGGATATATTGAATTGATATCATCTTAATACACCTTGTGGATTGTTTATTATTATCATTACTACGGAGAGTATTGACATTCACTTCCATCATTCATTATTGTTTTCAATAAAATTCCCTTTTATCTATCCACATTCATGTGATCATTGGTCATTAAATTTGCACAAAATATCCATATTATTTATCATGGATATGTTATTTTTTATGATGAATATTATTTCTATATATACTATTATATATTGAAATTATGTTTTTTAATCAAGGGGAATATTTTTAAATCTTTATTATTTAATCAATATAGATATTTGATGATAAGGTACAATTTTTATGAACTTAATTTATTATTAAATATATGAAAAACTATCCAGAAAGGAATGACCTGAGTGGGATATAATTATATATTGCACCTTGATGTATTGATAATCTCTTGGGAAGAATTTTTTGTTCATCCTTATTTGAATGGGTTACTATCCATTAGTTCTAAACATTATTGGGGATAGACCATGACGGTAGAGGTATCATATAGGTAGGAAAAATGATGTCTAATAATTAATAATTTTTTTCATTAAGAATAAGTTTATTAATATCCATGATATTTTCAATATTATATTATCTATAGACTCAATTAATTATAATTTTTTTGATTAAATTTCATGTGTTTAAATTTATTTTTATATAAATATTGATTATTAATTTTATATTTATGATAATGATGTTATTGATTAAATGAAATGTGTTCATAATTATTTCCCTTTCAATGTTTATTATTCTTATTGATTTTAGATATCGTTCATTATTCAAAAAATAAAGTTATCATTTAAACTCATCATTATCTTATTTCCTTTCCATGGAATCCATGAACTGTATTATGAATAATATATAGAAATATGCTTGATAGAATAATGATATTCTAGGGAAAAAATATGTTTCAATTTCTATATTCAAATATAATATGAGAATCATTTATGTTTCTATATTATGAATAATATTAAATTATTATATCCTTTAGGATGTGATTCCTTGTATATTAGGTCGTTTTAATAAAGATGGAACCAATTATAGACTTCTATGATTGGGTCACTTTAGTTTGTATCAAAGGATGATTAGTATAAACATTGGGAACTAGATAAAGGAAAACAAACATTAAGGAACATTACAATATTATATATAATAATGATGATTGTAGATTAACATCATAATGTATTGATAATGTAGAGATTATGTGATTTTCCATTAATTTATATCCTTTTGGATACTAAAGGTGGTTGTGGATCTAGAATAGATGTTCCCAGCGGTAAAACATTAAAAATAGGTGAATTGGAATTGACCTGATTGTCAACTGCATAATGAAAATGAGCTTTAATTCACACTTATATTGGAAACTATGGAGGATATTCTTATGAAAATTCAAAATTTCATTAAAAACATTATGTGGAATTTGAATAAATGATGACAATGGGTGTCCTAGGTTAAACATAATGTGTCATATACTAGAAATAAGGTGTCTCAAATGAATCTATTTTATTTGATGAAATGAATGTAATAGAGTAGTGAATATCCAAGGAAAATTTTAGACTCGGATGGATGGAAATAACATTCGTCATATGGATCCATTTATAGTTTGTTGCCTTAAATGTGCTGAACCTAGGAATTATCTGATTCAATGTCATCTTCTAATGGTCAAACTCTAGACCAAGTAAAGACCATTGGGGAAATAAAATGAAAGAATTATTTATATATTTTGATTCAATAATAATATTTTATAAGCATATTTACCAATGGTATTATGGAGATAAGAATTATGAAATATCTATTGATTTTGTTATATTTTAGAAGGAAATGTATCTTTATTACAATATATTATATAGATATCATCATCATTTTTTGATTTTATGGTTGATCATTCGTGAATATTTCTAAACACACATTTTAGGAATTATGTGATGTGATTATACCATCATTATGGAAATTTTGGAGAAATTTATGGAAATGTATATGTTTTATATTCAATATTATATAAGGAATAATGCCTTTAAATTTTATATACATAAGTTCTATAGTATTGATAGCCTTTAGGGGTAATATGATAATTAATGACATTGTTATTATATTCAAATAATATTATAAGTATTTTTGAAATAAAATTTGAAAACTTTAGTAAACAATTTATAAAGTGATTAATTATATTTCAAGGATGTCCATACCATTTTTTGGTAATTTTATAGGACTTATATTAATATAATTTATGATGTGTAAAACCTATATTCTAGCTGAAAACTCATCACAATTGGGAAGTCCTGCTTGAACCCTAGAACAATGTTTGATAAGGTTTTTGTATAAGGCATCATCCTTAAATGGTACACAATATTATGTGGAATCAAGAATTCAGATTCATGATCTTTTCAGGTTTTAATTTTTAGAGGATTAGGCCAGAACTATTACATAACAAATCAAATTTATACAAAGTTGATACAACTAAAATAATATCCATTTCTTCCACAATATAAAACTTTTAATAGTAAACATGGTTTTTTTCTTCATAAAAATATTCATGATATTCATCTGGTTTTTTCCTCTTACCCATCCTTATACCCTATGGAAAAAATTCAAAAAAACTTTGGATAAGCACAGAATGTTTAGTAAGGGGTATAAAATAAGGAATAAAACCATTAATCCATGAATACTTATAAACCCATGACATCCTACTCATCACCCAAAAACATAACATCTTTTACAAACTTCATAAAATAGTAGGATTCCTAAAAAACTCATGGAAATCATAAATCATAAAGGTAACTTATGTCATCCACATCATACTTAAATTGTATAATTCACAACTACATAGGGAGTAACCTTCATAGTTATGTCTGGAATACCCATCACAGTATATTCCCTAAATATCTAAGAAGAAACCTTAATGATTATCATTTTCATGTTACCCAATGAACTGGAGAGCTATGATGGGCTCACCCTCCCTTAGTTTATCATAGAACGACCCATATATATAATCAATTTCCAAGAACCATAACATAATCATTACACATAAAATAAGATTAAATGAAAAATTACATTTCCACTTTCAAATCACATTTCATTTTTACAATCCATACACTCATAAATGAAAGATCATTATTATAAAATAAAATTGCAAACATGTTGTAACACCCCAGGTAAATAAAGAATATGACATTTCATATTTATCCATATTTGTGAATAAAATATTTAAATGACTTTAAAGGGGATGCTATGCTCGATGGCGTACCCAACACGCAACAACGAGTTTCTTGGGAATCTTACGTTGCACTCTAATAATAAAATAATATTATTTTAAATGGTAGTTAACATGTAGTCGTTGTAATGGATGGAATGGATAGAAATAACTAAAATATGATTATATATGCTTTTAAATGTTTTTACATTTATCCAATAAAGGATAGAGGCTTAAAATACGGAAAGAATTCAATTTTAGGCATATATGCCCTAGTTTTCACTAAAGGTTCACTTATCGCCTTTTGATAGAGAACTGTCATTAAATATAGTTTTGATCACTATTATACATTCTTTTGGACCAAATAAAACTCTTCTTAAGAATCGGGACATCAAAATTTACTTTGTGTAAATTTTTGGTATCTTTCCGATAATGTTCATTTTTTTAATGAATAGTGTAAAATGTTGTATTTTAATTCAAAACCTCTTTTTAATCTAATTTATTTATATGATTAGATTATATTTTGAATTGGTTTTAAAGTGAAATTAGAAAATATTTTTACCATTAAATCCAATAGTGGTCGTTGTAATTAATTTCACTTTGAAATCGGACTTAAACTAGTGTCAATCTTTTGATACTTATTGTTTCATAAAAACACGCTATTTTCTCTGACAGTGGGAATTAATTATTAAATTAATTAATGTGACTTATATGTTTTGAATTTTGTAAAATAGACTTCATTTTTGAATTCGTAATATCAAATATAGCATAGGGTGAATTTTTGGTAATTTTCTGAAAAACTTCAATTTTTGATGAATAGTGAAACCACTAAGTTGTACTTATAATGACTGCTTTTCCATTTAAATGAAATTTTTCCATCATTGTATTTTGAATTTCAAAAATCCGACATACATGGTTGCCATTAATAAGTAAAATGTGGTTCAATGAGATTATAATAATTTGTTGGTGAATAGTAACTTATTAAGTTCTTAATCGCGATTAGTGGTAATTAGTGTAGTTTAAGGTATAAATAATGCTTTAATAATATGAAATGACCTAGACACATGTCCCAACCTTATTGGTTGTGTCATGTCCGACCAAGACAAGCCATGGGTCAACTTGGGGACCCCATGGAGACAGTTTGGGTTGGGAAATGACATAAATAACTTTTTATTTAATGTAAAAGTAAAAATGACACAAACATAATATGTTTTACGAAAACAATTTTAACATGGGGTTATAAAGATCCGATTTTTGATTATAAATAGTCATTGGAACGATAAAAATATTTCCTACATCATAGTATTTGTTTTATAATTTTTAGACATTATATAAACTAAATTATTTATGACATAATAATGATGCTGTGATGACATCATTATTTGACGATTTAAATAAAATGGAAAGATAATGTAAAATATATGAACTAGACATGTCCAAAACTTATTGGATGGGTGGATTTCGAACCTTTATAACCTTATCCACGAATTATATAAATGTGGTACCTTTTAAAACCGAAACACATTTTCAAATAAAGTAATATTTCTTTACTTTCCAAAAGTGCCCCTCCTCTCCTCTTATAAAAGGCCCCCACCTCTACCTCATTTCACACACTCCTCAAGCCTTTGGCTCGGCCAAACCCTTCCCATTTACTCTCTCCACATCCCTCTCCTCATCCTAGAAGATTCCCTTTGGGATGAATCCTTTTAAAGGAAGCCTTTAGGCTCAAATCAAAAGGAGTTACACTTTTAAAGGTAATTCATTCTCTCATGTTCATTTGTTTTATTTTGCTTCTCCAACCCCCTAAACTATTTTTATTTATTTCTTTTGTAACAAAACCAGTATATTAAATATACTAGGATGTTGTTATAAGATTTATTCGAGCTACACTCTCACACAACTACATAAAATGGTTAAATAACATACGATTTCCGTGGATGGAGAAATTCTGCCTCCCAAAACGATGATTGTTCAATACTCATTTAACACCTTCAAGGGTGGCCATTATGATGTCACTATTTTTATATATGATATATAATATGTTTATGTTTTCTTTAATATTCTGTATTTCTCATTTTGGGCATAACTTTATGGTTTCCATTATGGGTAAACATGATATCTTCATTTTAGGAAGTGCGGACTACCGCCCCCTCAAAGTGATATGATTCGTTAATTCCATACGTGGGACGTATAAAGGATGGATTTAATGTTATTATATATGATTTTATATTGGAATTACTATTTACCTCTATATAATTATTATTTCTTTCCATTAAAGTATGAGATAGAAATGAAAGTAGCGTTCATGCGTACGTACGGCTTACCGTCTCCATGAACGGTGCATTTCATTTCTTATCCCCAAATGTAATGTACTATTAAATGTATATGTATATAATGGATATATATAATGAATGATACATCTAAATGATGAATATAATTCTGGTATTAAAATATACATACCTATCATTTAATTTTAATTCCATTAATATGAGAATGAAATGAAAGTAGCGTTCATGCGTACGTACGGCTTACCGTCTCCATGAACGGTGCATTTCATTTCTTACCTCTAAATGATTATGTAATATTATAAATACATGTATATGATGGATATATATGATATATATGATATCCAAATCAGGAATGTCATTCTGGATATAAAGAACCTTTGACCACACGAACAACATGTAATTGTAAGAAGTCCACTTTCGACTTAAGAACCAAATATCGACAAAACAAACATGATTAACTTAAATGATTAAATAATGTTTATAACATGGTAATAAGTGATATTAAAGGAATAATTAACTTTAAAAAGGTTCTTAAGGAAGCATAAATTAACCCAAGTTTATTATTCAGGAGATTAAAGAACGATCTAGTCAAGTCGGACCCGAGGTAAGGGATCCTACACCTCTCTTTCATTTTAAGTACACTCTTTTATGTCATTCTTTTTAAAGCTCATATTTCTTGTTATTGGGATGATCTTTTATATTAATCTTACTGTAATTTTTATGTTCATGTGATGAGAGACCCTATTCTCTCTCATAAATCCATTTTGGAAGTTTTGAGTGGCGCCGTTAGGCTGTTGAATTTTCGTAAGAGATCTAACCTCTCTCTTTCTTTTTAAGTACTCTCCTTTATGTCACTTCTTTTAAGCTCATATTTGTAATGTTGGGGGGATGTTATTTTATATTCCTCTTGCTGTACATTTTATTTTAATGTGTTGAGGTACCCTATTTGATCTCATCAATCCATATTCGGAGGTTTTTTGTGGTGCTGTTAGGCTGCCGAGTTTTCGCATGGGATTTTTCATCTCACTTTTATTCCCGTGAGATTTATGCTACATTTGCCACAAATTCCATTGAGTGGTGTATGTACTGACCATTATTCTACTCTTTGTGTAATATACTTTTGTTTATGAGTATTTACATCAATGATCTATTGTCCTTCTTTCATGGGGTGTATGTTTTAAAAGATACCCAAGTCGGTAAGGGAACCTTTCACCCTCCCCTTTTTTAAAAGACTTCTTTTGTTGGGTCTTTTAATTTACATATTGTTATGTTGGGATATGATCTCATATATCCTTATTGATGTAAATTTTATGTCCAAGTGATGAGATACACTTTTTATCTCTCATCAACTCATTTTGATGTGATGCCGTTAGGCTGTCAAGGGAACTTTTTAACCGAATTTCGATTTCTTTGGGTTCAACATGTAGTCATTGAATATGTCATCCATTGAATATGTGTGAATGACCTTTTATTGTTTTACACTTAATATCCACTTATATTGGGTGTATTTATATTTGTCACACATATTTTTGAGGTTGATTTGTCCTTAATTTAAGGATACCTTCTTTATATGGGATTTAATCACATTTGACATTTCTATTGAGGGTTCATTGTTGTTATGCACCAATTCACTCTTATATGGTGTATATACTGTCATTTGGAGTATTATATCTTGAATCCATTTATTCTCATGATATTATAAAGTTCTGACTAAATGTTATTCCTCAATTATTGTATTCAAGTGTCTCTAATTTTGGTAAAACCCCTTTAACCAAAATATCGTTTTAAATGTTTTAATTATTAGTTCTTATTAATATCCATGTTTTCAAAATGGTTTTAAGGATTTATTTATATGGATATTAATGGTTTAAAATTTTAAGCTTCAGGGTGGTATGGGACACTTTGATTCAAAAATATCTTTATTAAATGTTTTAAATGGTTTTAAAAATGGTTTTGATAAAGGATTCTATTATGATATATTGTGATGTGGAAATGTTATCATTCCTTTATATTGGTTTTATGTTTTATGATTTTATATTGGTACTTAGACATTTTAACAGGTGGTTACGTTATAAACCATATGACGGGTGGTGCCGTGAATACCAGGATGGGTGGTTACGTTATAACCTCCAATGCATTGGGTATGGAAGTCGGCCGTATGGCTATTCCATTAAGTATGTATGGAAATTGGCCATATGGCTATTCCATTAAGTATGTATGGAAATTGGCTGTATGGCTATTCCATTAAGTGATATGTGTAGAAGTCAACCGTATGGTTATTCCACTTAAGTATGTTTATGTCCCAAGTTACCTTTATATATGTTATGTGTTTTTTATATGGGTTTTATGGTAATACTTTGGTTACAAAAAGGTAAGTAATGATATTTTATTCAGTGAAGAGTTTTTACTACTTCATAAAGGTGAAAAGTATTACCTTGATAATGTATACATGGTTTACTATTTGTTTTGAAAAACTAACGGTTTTTATTCTTTGTGTATCCTTTACTGAGTTTTTATGCTCATCCCAAGTTTTTGAAATGTTTTTCACAGGACTTAGCATGGAATCGGGTCAAGGATGGGATCAAGAGAAAGTCATGCTACCTAAAACATGAAACTAGACATGTTTCTTTTTAAGAATTTTTATTTTATGTAAATTTAGTAGAAGAGACTACTTTGTAATCTGTTGAGATGTAATAGTTATGTCCTAATTCTCTAAAACTCTAAACCTGAAAAGATCCTCAATGTGAATTATTCATTTAATTAAATTTTAAGTAAGGTTTAAGGCTAGGGCCTTATAGTTGGTATCAAAGGTCGGTTTAGATAACTTTAGAGGTTAGGGTATTCTTTAAGCATAAGTGACATTACCATAATGGTTAGGATTTCAGAAAGAGTCCTAGTTTTAGATAAAGTGAATGAGTAAGTGTATCTTAGTGTTTACCTTCCTCATTAGTACATGATGGTTTTGTTGATATACTCACACTGACATTTCTATTTTTAGTGACTGGATGGATCTAGCAGGCACCAAAGAGACAACAGGTTTGAAGGAAACGGTGGTGGTTCTCTGATTAAGATACTAGATAAAATGGAGGATTCAATGAGGAAACTCGTGGTTGTTCTAAACCAAATATCAAGGAGTCATGATCAACCACTTCAACCATGGTGAGTTCTCTAATTCATCATCTACGATATGGCCAACCCGATGTGGAAATTCAGGTAATAATTATTAAGGTAACCATTAGGGTTTATATGATACTTAATTTTTAGGTAATTATGGGTTACTCTATGATATGATGGAAAATGAAAGGAATGAGATAAACTTGAGGATAAAATATGTTATGATTATTCTTAAAGATTTTATCTCATTTTGGGGAATGTTTTACGAATTATATAGTTTTGGAAAAAGGACAACACGTAGACCGTGTGACATCCCGTCGCGTCAGACAAAGCTGCGGGAATCGAACCCACAACCAATGTGCGACTGGTATTTATCGTCTACCACTAGACTACGTGAAGTCCCTGGTTAGTTTGACTAATTCATTCTAGTTATATGATTTTATGAATTAAGAGTAAGTTGATTTTGGGTTATTTATGAAAATGATTAACCTATCATGGAGGATATGTGATTAGGTTAATTACTTTTCAAAAAGAGACTTTAGGAGCAACTGATATTGTTTGGAGATAAATGTTACGATTTATCTTGGAAGACTATGCGACTAAATCCTTCAAATATTTGGGTTTCAATCTTATATTGGTTTACTTTGAAGAATTTTATGGAAAAATTGATTATAGAATGGTCCTCGTTGAACTTTGGGTTTTGTTGGACAAATTTTGGAGATTAAGAATAGATTTTATTTTTATAATGGGTTAGCCTTTTCTGGATTATCTGATCTTGTACTAGCCTTCTTGGTTTTGGTTTTGGTTAAAGACATGGGAAGTATATAGTTCTATATGGTGGATTAGGTGATTCTCTAGAAGTTGATTATAGTACTCTTAATGTGAACAAGTCTTCCTAAATACTCGCCTTTTGGAGAAAATATGAGTTTGTGTAAGGAATCTAAAAAAAGTTAAGAGTCAACATGATAATTGATTATGTTTCCTTATGAATAAATTCCTCAATAAAAAGTAACTTAAAACAAAAATGTTGTCTATTAACTTTTCCTACTGGGGAATCGAATACCGTTTAACCCATCACAAGTTTGTGATTTTCTCATGGTTAACATTCTCCTAAACATGTTTTCTATCACTCTCCATCAGAACATGACCCTATGTTTTATCCTCCATGTCCATGTTTTCATACTTGGAATCCTAGTATGGGTTAACTCGGCTGACCTTTGTACTTATCTTTCTTTATTTTAAAGTGTTTGTTTTACCGACTTTTGTTCCGATATGGGACTTTCAAGGATGTTTCCAAGCGCAATTTTAAAATTGTGAGGACGAAATTCCCAAAAGGGGGGAAGGATGTAACACCCCAGGTAAATAAAGAATATGACATTTCATATTTATCCATATTTTTGAATAAAATATTTAAATGAATTTAAAGGGACGCTATGCTCGATGGCGTACCCAACACGCAACAACGAGTTTCTTGGGAATCTTACGTTGCACTCTAATAATAAAATAATATTATTTTAAATGGTAGTTAACATGTAGTCTTTGTAATGGCGGGAATGGATCCAATAAAGGATAGAGGCTTAAAATACGGAAAGAATTCAATTTTAGGCATATATGCCCTAGTTTTCCCTAAAGGTTCACTTATCGCCTTTTGATGGTGAACTGTCATTAAATATAGTTTTGATCTCTCTTATACATTCTTTTGGACCAAATAAAACTCTTCTTAAGAATCGGGACATCAAAATTTACTTTGTGTAAATTTTTGGTATCTTTCCGATAATGTTCATTTTTTTTAATGAATAATGTAAAATGTTGTATTTTAATTCAAAACATCTTTTTAATCTAATTTATTTATATGATTAGATTATATTTTGAATTGTTTTTAAAGTGAAATTAGAAATTATTTTTACCATTAAATCCAATAGTGGTCGTTGGAATTAATTTCACTTTGAAATCGGACTTAAACTAGTGTCAATCTTTTGATACTTATTGTTTCATAAAAACACGCTATTTGCTCTGACAGCGGGAATTAATTATTAAATTAATTAATGTGACTTATATGTTTTGAATTTTGTAAAATAGACTTCATTTTTGAATTCGTAATATCAAATATAGCTTAGGGTGAATTTTTGGTAATTTTATGAAAAACTTCAATTTTTGATGAATAGTGAAACCACTAAGTGGTACTTATAAAGACTGATTTTCCGTTTAAATGAAATTTTTCCATCATTGTATTTTAAATTTCAAAAATCCGACATACATGGTTGTCATTATGAAGTATAATTTGGTCAATGAGATTATAATAATTTTTTGGTGAATAGTAACTTATTAAGTTCTTAATAGTGATTAGTGGTAATTAGTGTAGTGTAAGGTATAAATAATGTTTTAATAATATGAAATGACCTAGACACATGTCCCAACCTTATTTGTTGTGTCATGGCCAACCACGACAAGCCATGGGTAAACTTGGGGACCCCATGGAGACACTTTGGTTGGGAAATGACATAAATAACTTTTTATTTAATGTAAAAGTAAAAATGACACAAACATAATATGTTTTACGAAAACAATTTTTACATGGGGTTATAAAGATCGGATTTTTGATTATAAATAGTTATTGGAAAGCTAAAACGATTTCCTACATCATAGTATTTGTTTTATAATTTTTAGACATTAAATAAATTAAATTATATATGACATAATAATGATGCAGCGATGACATCATTATTTGACAATTTAAATAAAATGGAAAGATAATGTAAAATATATGAACTACACATGTCCAAAACTTATTGGATGGGTGAATTTAGAACCTTTATAACCTTATCTACGAATTATATAAATGTGGGACCTTTTAAAACCGAAACACATTTTCAAATAAAGTAATATTTCTTTACTTTCCAAAAGTGCCCATCCTCTCCTCTTATAAAAGGTCCCCACCTCTACCTCATTTCACACACTCCTCAAGCCTTTGTCTCGGCCAACCCCTGCGCATTTACTATCTCCACATCCCTCTCCTCATCCTAGACGATTCCCTTTGGGAAGAATCCTTTCAAAGGAAGCCTTTAGGCTCAAATCAAAAGAAGTTACACTTTTAAAGGTAATTCATTCTCTCATGTTCATTTGTTTTATTTTGCTTCTCCAACCCCCTAAAATATTTTTATTTATTTCTTTTGTAACAACAACAGTATCTTCAATATACTAGGATGTTGTTATAAGATTTATTCGAGCTACACTCTCACACAACTACATAAAATGGTTAAAGAACATACGGTTTCCGTGGATGAAGAAATTCTGCCTCCCAAAACGATGATTGTTCAATACTCATTTAACACCTTCAAGGGTGGCCATTATGATGTCACTATTTTTATATATGATATATAATATTTTTATGTTTTCTTTAAGCTTCTGTATTTTTCATTTTGGGCATACCTTTATGGTTTCCATTTTTGGTAAACACGATATCTTCATTTTAGGAAGTGCGGACTACCGCCCCCTCAAAGTGATGTGATTCGATAATGCCATACATGGGACGTATAAAGGATGGATTTAATGTTATTATATATGATGTTATACTGGAATTATTATTTACCTCTATATAATTATTATTTCTTTCCATTAAAGTATGAGATAGAAATGAAAGTAGCGTTCATGCGTACATACGGCTTACCGTCTCCATGAACGGTGCATTTCATTTCTTATCCCCAAATGTAATGTACTATTAAAAGTATATGTATATAATGGATATATATAATGAATGATACATCTAAATGATTAATATAATTCTGGAATTAAAATATATATACCTCTCATTTAATTTTAATTCCATTAATATGAGATAGAAATGAAAGTAGCGTTCATGCGTACGTACGGCTTACCGTCTCCATGAACGGTGCATTTCATTTCTTACCTCTAAATGATTATGTAATATTATAAATACATGTATATGCTGGATATATATGATATATATTATATCCAAATCAAGAATTTCATTCTGGATATAAAGAACCTTTGACCACATGAACAACATGTAATTGTAAGAAGTCCACTTTCGACTTAAGAACCAAATATCGACAAAACAAACATGATTAACTTAAATGATTAAATAATGTTTATAACATGGTAATAAGTGATATAAAAGGAAAAATTAACTTTAAAAAGGTTCTTAAGGAAGTATAAATTAACCCAAGTTTATTATTCAGGAGATTAAAGAACGATCGAGTCAAGTCGGAGCCGAGGTAAGGGATCCTACACCTCTCTTTCTTTTTAAGTACACTCTTTTATGTCATTCTTTTTAAAGCTCATATTTCTTGTTATTGGGATGATCTTTTATATTAAACTTATTGTAATTTTTATGTTCATGTGATGAGAGACCCTATTCTCTCTCATCAATCCATTTTGGAAGTTTTGAGTGGCGTCGTTAGGCTGCCGAATTTTCATAAGAGATCTAACCTCTCTCTTTCTTTTTAAGTACTCTCCTTTATGTCACATCTTTTAATCTCATATTTGTAATGTTGGGGGATGTTATTTTATATTCCTCTTGATTTAAATTTTATTTTAATGTGATGAGATACCCTATTTTATCTCATCAATCCATATTCGGAAGTTTTCTGTGGCGTCGTTAGGCTGCCGAGTTTTCGCAAGGGATTTTTCATCTCACTTTTATTCCCGTGAGATTTTTGCTACATTTGCCACAAATTACATTGAGTGGTGAATTTACTGACCATTATTCTACTCTTTGTGTAATATACTTTCGTTTATGAGTATTTACATCAATGATCTATTGTCCTTCTTTCATGGGGTGTATGTTTTAAAAGATACCCAAGTCGGTAAGGGAACCTTTCACCCTCCTCTTTTTTAAAAGACTTATTTTGTTGGGTCTTTTAATTTACATATTGTTATGTTGGGATATGATCTCATATATCCTTATTGATGTAAATTTTATGTCCAAGTTATGAGATACACTTTTTATCTCTCATCAACTCATTTTGATGTGATGCCGTTAGGCCGTCAAGGGAACTTTTTAACCGAATTTCGATTTCTTTGGGTTCAACATGTTGTCATTGAATATGTCATCCATTGAATATGTGTGAATGACCTTTTATTGTTTTACACTTAATATCCACTTATATTGGGTGTATTTGTATTTTTCACACATATTTTTGAGGTTGATTTGTCCTTAATTTAAGGATACCTTTTTTATAAGGGATTTCATCACATTTGACATTTCTATTGAGGGTTCATTGTTGTTATGCACCAATTCACTCTTATATGGTGTATATACTGTCATATGGAGTATTATATCATGAATCCATTTATTCTAATGATATTATAAAGTTCTGACTAAATGTTATTCCTCAATTATTGTATTCAAGTGTCTCTAATTTTGGTAAAACCCCTTTAACCAAAATATCGTTTTAAATGTTTTAATTCTTTTTTCTTATTAATATCCATGTTTTCAAAATGGTTTTAAGGATTTATTTATATGGGTATTAATGGTTTAATATTTTAAGCTTCAGGGTGGTATGGGACACTTTGATTCAAAAATCTCTTTATTAAATGTTTTAAATGGTTTTGAAAATGGTTTTGATAAAGGATTCTATTATGATATATTGTGATGTGGAAGTGTTATCATTCCTTTATATTGGTTTTGTGTTTTATGATTTTATATTGGTACTTGGACATTTTAACGGGTGGTTACGTTATAAACCATATGACGGGTGGTGCCGTGAATACCAGGACGGGTGGTTACGTTATAACCTCCAATGCATTGGGTATGGAAGTCGGCCGTATGACTATTCCATTAAGTATGTACGGAAATTGGCCATATGGCTATTCCATTAAGTATGTATGGAAATTGGCCGTATGGCTATTCCATTAAGTGATATGTGTGGAAGTCGACCATATGGTTATTCCACTTAAGTATGTTTATGTCCCAAGTTACCTTTATATATGTTATGTGTTCTTTATATGGGTTTTATGGTAATAATTTGGTTACAAAAAGGTAAGTAATGATATTTTATTCAGTGAAGAGTTTTTAGTACTTCATAAAGGTGAAAAGTATTACCTTGATAAATTATACATGGTTTACTATTTGTTTTGATAAACTAACGGTTTTTATTCTTTGTGTGTCCCTTACTGAGTTTTTATGCTCATCCCATGTTTTTGAAATGTTTTTAACAGGACTTAGCATGGAATAGGGTCAAGGATGGGATCAAGGGAAAGTCATGCTACCTAAAACATGAAACTAGACATGTTTCTTTTTACGAATTTTTATTTTATGGATATTTAGTAGAAGAGACTACTTTGTAATCTGTTGAGATGTAATTGTTATGTCCTAATTCTCTAAAACTCTAAACCTGAAAAGATCCTCAATGTGAATTATTCATTTAATTCAATTTTAAGTAAGGTTTAAGGCTGGGGCCTTATACATGTAATGTGAAAATAAATACATAATAGCGATATGAAAGAATTAAATTCCATTTATGGAATATATGTTAAAATAAACATTCTATGTTATTGAAATTATCAATCCAATTAAAACATTTAAAAAGAATTTTTTTGAATCAAAGTGTCCCATACCACTTTGAAACATTAGAAAGAAATTAACATTTTAAAATATTCATGTCAATAAAAATAAATTCATAAAAACAATTTTTAAAAAATGGACATGAAATAGAAGTTTTTAGAATAATAAATCTTTAAAACATTTAAAATGGAGTTTTAGTTAAAGACTCCATTACCATTTTGAACATTTAAATTATATGACACATGAAATTAGAACATTTTAAAAAGCAATAAATAAATTTTTTATTGATATAATTTGGTTACATAATGTAAAATGGTTTGTATAAAGACATTATAAAATAATAAAGGTACATATCATCAAGAAATGTCTCATTGAAATGAGATTGAGATGGTGTCCCTAACCTTCAGTCTGACTTGCCTCATTCATTCTTTATTTTCCTGAATAATATACTGAGATTAATTTATTCTTTATTAATGAAATTTTCATTATTATTATTAATTTTATATCACTTATTAAAATTTTATAAAAATTAGTTAATTATTTTAGTTCATATCGGACGTTTTGTTGATGTTTGGTACTTGAGTAGAAAATGTACTTGTTTTGATGTAAAAGGTCCATGGGGTCAAAATTCCATCATCTCTAGAATAATATTCATGATTTAAATATAATATATATCTAGTATATATTTATTTATAAAAATCCATAATATTTGGATATAATAAATAAAATTCACCGTTCATGGAGATGATAAGTCGTACGTACACATGAACCCTGCTTTCCTTTCTTTTTCATATTAAAATAATGAAAACTAATTGATACATATGTATATTATAATTCAAAAACAATATATATTTTATAAATGTCACATATGTTCATTAAAACAATCCTTTATATATTCCATGTATGGAATGAACGAATCATATCTCTTTGAGGGGGCGATAGTCCACACTCCCTCAAATGAAATTCTCTTATTTACACAGCATATAAATTATAAAACAATTATTATAAATAAAATTTACAGAAACATAGAGATAATATAAATAAAATATACATCATATATATAAATATATTTTCCATCATAATGGCCATCATGAGATGTGTTAGGTAAAATGTAATAATCATCATTTCGTGAGGCAGTAGTTAATTGTACTAAAAAACAGTATGTTTGTAACCCATTAAAGGATGGTGTGTGTGTAGTAGTAGTTATAATAATTTTCATAACAATGTATTAGTATATTTATGATTCTATTTATGTTATGGAATCATATAAAAAACATTATAGGGGGTAAATAATGGAAATGAAACAAAAAAGCATGAGAGAAGGTGTTACCTGTTAATCAGGTAACTTCTTTTGGTTTATACCAATTGGCTTCCCTGGGAAAATTTATACACTAAGATAGTATTCTATAATTTGGGGAGGTATTATAGAAATATGTTTTGGAAGGTAACTTTAAAAACAAAATGATTTTATATTGTAAGGAAAACAGAGGAACAATTTCGTTTTTGTAATAGATGGGAGGGGCACCCTTAGAAATTATTAACATATTAAATTAATATAAATATAATTTTTAATAAAAATGTCTCAAAATTGAGATATTTATAATATAAGATTATTATAGATCGAAATAATCTCATCCAATAGTTTTTAAATGTTTATTGAGTTTTTTTTATACCTTTTCTTTTCGGTTTACCCATACTTATTCTCTTTTAATTTTAAAAGTGGTAACAACGTTATAATTATTAAGAGTACATTAATTTGACATATATGGGTTAAATTTCCAATAATTGGACACTTAATAAAATTTTAGACCTTATAATAAACCGTTTCGGATTTTAAAATATTTTTAGTATTTTTAAATCATTTAATAATTTACTAGTTCTTTAAAACATTATTTATATCATTTTTTAAACTATACATTTTATTCAATGTAAATAAATTCAAAACAAAAATATAACTTCTATAAAACCTTTTAATATCTTTATAACAGTTCATATGAACTTATAAAAATAATAAATTACATAAATAATTTAATATAATATTTATTTTAATATTAATAATATCAGCAATTTAAATCATTCATTAATAAAGTAATCACAACATCATTATTGTGTAAAACATAAATCTATTTATATAATGTATAAAAATTATAAATAAAATACCATGATGTAGAAAATATTTTTAACTTTATAATTACTATTTATTCAAATAAATCACTTATATAGACCCATATTAAAATTATTTTATTAATAAAAGTTTTTCTTAGGATATTTTTCCAAAAATGTCATTATCACACCCAAGTGGATTCCATAAGAAAACATTACATCCAAATGGTTATATTTCTCTTCAATGGCTCATAAAATAAGTTTAGTACAAGTTTCAGTGTAGTTTTCTATTTTTATTATATTAATTTTTACATTAATTACAATATTTACCTTTAAACGTTGTAAATAAAATAATAAAGTTACTATTCACCAAACCTTATTTTGATCTTATTAAACCACATTTTTCACCAATATTACAACCACGTATGTTATATTTTTGAATATTCAATTTATAGAAGTGGTAAAATTTTGTTTAATAATAATATCATTATCGTTTCGAGAGAATTAGTTTTTAAGAAGTAAAAACCATCAAAAGATTGGCATATGTTTATATTCAATTTATATGATATATTACTTCCAATGGACAAAATTGGATTAATAGATAAAAAATAATCTAATTATACATTAAAAAATTTAAAGGATAACCTAAATATAGAAATAAATTGGATTAAAAGGCAGTTTTGAATTAAAATGCAGTATTTTTCACTACTCATTAAATATGAATTTTATCAGAAAAATACCAAAAATTTAACCAATGTAAATTTTTATACCCATCTTCCAAATAAGATGTTTATTTTCTAAAATATGACATATAAAAGTGAAAAAACTAGATTTAAAATGGGTTCTCCATCAAAAGGTGGTAAAAGTACCTTTTAAAAATATTAGAAAATTTCTACATAAAATTTGATTTATTCTCATTTTAAGCCTCTAAATTTTATTTGTTGATTTTAAAAACATTTAAAAACGTTTGAAATCAGAATATATTCAGTTCTATTTATTCCTACTAATACTATTTCTTGGCGCTAACAGCTATTTCAAACAATAATATTGATATTATATTATTTTTGTTACAACTCTCTGTTTTGTGTAACATATGATTTTGAAGAATCCCATTATTGTGTGTCAAGTATGCTATTCTAAATAGTGTCCCCTTAAAACTAAAATTTATATTTATTTAAAAAATATTAATTGATTAGAAAATTTATTATTCTTTAATTACCTGGGATGTTACATTTCGTTCCTACACATGTCCCACACAATTTCTAAGATAGAATGTGTTTATTTTTATTAAAAATATGAAAAAAATACATTATTACGAACCAGTGCTATTAATACTATGGTTAAATATCAATTTATCATATTGTTTAACTTTTCCTAACAATGTTGGATATTAAAAATAGTCAGAGATATATAGAAATATTTTCCACTATTTTTGCGGATTATACAATCCTTTAAAATAAAATTTTACCAAATCTCGAATAATAAATTAATTTATTTTATATTCATCTTTTAGGAAATGGGTTTTATTTTATATTTATTGAACCAAAACTATAGGATAAAATTGTTATTATTAAATATAAACAAATCATGTATGTGTATTTACTTATATTCTTAGATAGTAAAATCATTCCTCAACATTAGGTAAAGTGTCCTGAAAAAAATGTTATCTAACTATATTGAAATAAAAAGTAATCATATGTTCTTTGAAAACATCATATATTTATCGTTTTGAGGACCTTAAATTTCAATTTTTCATTCTCTTACTTTTTATCAATGAACTCAATCACTCTCTATAATTATTTACTCTTTTATTTCATGTCATTATATTCTCTTTCCACCAATGCTCTCATACATGGAAACCTTTTTATATTTTATTATAAATAAGCTGGGTACTTTTGTTTCTATCTTATAAATATGATGTTTTCTTAAAAAAATTATGATGTTAGTTTCCAAAAAAAAATTAAATATCCAACCCTTGATTACCAATATCATGTTTAAAGAGAATGGACAAAATTTATTCATGGTGTAGAGAATGTAACACCCTAATATTATAATATAGTTACATTTTATTTAATATTATATGAAATAAGAAACATAGATCATAAAAAACCATTAAAATATATTTCTTCAAACATAGTATCTTCGATATCTTGCAAAACATATAACCCTAATTCTAGTAGAATTGTGATATAAAATACCAGTATAACTAAGGCATTAAATTTTAAGGTATTAATAGTACTAAATAAATCATTAAAATAATTTTTTTTCTATTTATTATAATTAAAATAAAAATCATTTGAAATAATATGAAATTTTTCAAAAAAAACTATATTTTTTTAAAGGATAGATTAGTCATGTTTGGTGTTTAGGATTTTAAATTCATTTTTTTAAAAAATTAAAAAAAATTAATTTTATTAAATGAAATTAATTTTTTAAATCATAATATCAAAAATATATTACGGTTGCTTTTTTGTATTTCTTTAAAATATTTCATTTTTCTAGGAATAAGTGAAAATGCTGAATTTTAACTGAAAATTGCCTTTTAATTTAAATGTATTATCAAGATAAATTAAAATTTGAATGGGTTTTAATGTAAAATTAGTTGAATATTATTTAATCTAATATAATTTAGATCCTCAAAAATATTTTCAAATTAATGTTTTATATAATAATAATCTAAACATTTGAACATTTGAACATTTTTTTCTTTAATACCAATATTTCTAATGGTATATATGTTATTAATATGACGTTAAATTTTTACACTTCTGTGAATTGAATTTCTAAAAATTGATTTAATATTTTAAATAATATTAATTTATATATTATAAAAAGTAAAAAATAATTTTTGACTAAAATTAATAGTTAATATATGGAAAATTAATAATCACAGTCAATTTAAAAATGTATTTACATGGGGTTAATTTAAGAATAAATGTATAAAACTGACCTACCAAATTGACCAATAACACTTTTCGTGGAATATTTTGACCTTTTCACATCTATCCTCTTTAATTCCCCATTTATTCATATTTTTTATAATTAAAACATGGGTGTTATTGAATATATTACACAAAAAATACAAGTGTTCCACTCAACACACTTTTAAGTGGCCGCCATGTCTCCTATCCACTTCACGCCTTAAAAAAATTCAGATTGTTCTTGTCAAAAATAATAAATTTCCAATATCCATCATGTTTTACTATAATCCATATTTTGTTATCAAATAAAACTGATGAAGTATTTTGATTAAAACCTATGGGTTTTAAACAAAGAAGAGGTAACATTATTCGATTAGTGTTTTTATTTAAATTTATGCACCACATATCTCAATTATTTGTAAACCATGAAGATATAATAACCGAACTATCATCTATAGAATTATGTGTATGTATAATAAGTTAGTTACCTAAAACCATCACCACATCTTTCAAATGGTTTATGAAATCTACATTTGTGTGTATGGAGGACTACCGACCCACAAACCAATTTCATTCATTTTTCCATTACCACCTCTCATGGTTGGGTATAATGATGGATATAAGGTCTATATAAATAAGATATTAATAAAATAATTGTACCTATAAATTTAGTATATCATATATAACGTCTCATCATTCCATTCCTTTTGGGGATACGATAACATCCCTCATGTATAAGGTGGACTACAGCCTCGCGATGTAATGTCATATGTATTTCACTGACCCTTTACATAGATGGTGATAAAGATAATTTTAACTATTATATGAAATATAAATAAAATTATAATTATATTAATGAAATATTTATCAATCTATAAATATGAAATAATATTTTTAATATAACTTTTTCACTCACATAAATATGATTACATCTTCAATGTACGTCTGGAGAACTGTGTTCCTAATGCAATGTGAGCCTATGTTCTTCACCATGCCACGTGGATGATAAATATAAATATATATATATATATATATAATTATTTATTTATTTATTACTTTATTGTAATTCAATATTGTAAAAATATCACTTAGCTAATTTCCATAATGTTCATTTAATAATGGAAACGTTACCCATTCTTATGCACGACATACTATCTCTATAATTATAACGTACATTATTTTTCAAAACCATCCTTCACGATTAGTCTTAAAAGTTTAATTATTTTATAAATATTATAATTATTTCTTCATTATTATTCTTTATATTATGAAACTATTTGATAAAAAAATAATAAGATATTTCATGATAAAAAAGAAATGGGAATCGAGGTTGTTAACACAAACTAAAATGAAAATAACAAAGTATTATTTAGAAAAGGGGGATATGATATTATAAAAGGATAATATATTATATTATTAATTTTTTATGATATTCTATATGAATTAAATAATATTTCTAAATCCATTATAAACTTGGTTTAATAGCATTCAATATAAATGACGTGTGAGTTAAGGGATTTTATTACTCAATTTCCAATCATTGTGTTAAACATCTACATCATTGATTTTCCCTGGATAGGATTATTTTTTTAAATAAAACTTTTTAAATTATCTTTTATATAATCATTTTTAATTTTATTTGCAATTTATTAAAATATTAAATTCATGTATTATTTTACAATTTACATTTATAATCATTTGAAGGGTTTTTTTAACAATCTCATTCTAATTAAGATTTTTAAATCTTAAATTCTATTTAAAGAAGATTATTTTGTCATTGTCTAATAAAAATATTAAATTTTCCTCACTTATGTTTGATCATGTTATTCTCAAGTAATAGTATCATTTTCCCACTCTTTGGTAGTTAAAAATTTTGAGAAAAGTTTTTATGAGATTCTCACATCACTTATCACTTCCTTCATATATCTTTTTGCTTCCAAAACCATGTTTACTAAAAAAAATTCCAACTATTTTTATCCTTTTAAAAATAATATATTAAATATAATTGTATCCAATTTTACATTTTAAAAAAATATGTGGAATTATCATTTTTTTCATAAAAGTCACTATTAATACAATTTTATAGTGAAAAATGAATGTTCTTTTTAACATGTATGAAATGTATGGGGTTAACCGATGACATACCATCATTTCATTGAATATGACATTGAAAGGTAAAATTGTAATATTTTTAGAAATAAAATTCCCTTATATTGTGTATATTCATTGATTTTATAAATATAATTTCAATGAAATGGATTTTCAAATTAATTTATGCCTTAATAAGTTATTTTCAAAATGAAAAGGATATTTTTGGAAAAAAACATTTTAATTATCATTATACGGTATTTCTATTCATTAATTAAAAATTCCTAAGTTTTACATATACTACGCTAGGGATATTTTATATTGATATCATCCTCATTCTCCATTCAGTTTGTTTGTGCTTAATTTTTCCAAGTATAGTATTGGAATTAACTTCATAGATTCGTTTTTCTAATCAATGATATTACCCTGAAATTTCCACATTCTTATGATCATTGGACATTATATTTCTCCTAAATATGCATATTATTTAACATTTATATGTTTATTATTAAAATTATATATCATTTCATCATAAGACTTTTATCAATGAAATTGAATTATTTATCTAGGGAAACATTGATAAGTATATATTATTCACTATATATGGATATTTTATGATAAGAAACAATGCTTATGAATTAAATTGATTATAAGATACATAACGGTAGCATAATACATGAAATAAATATATGGGGCCTTGTTATTTAATGTCCCTTGATTCATCGATATTCTCATGGGTTGAATCAATTGGATGGATTTTGTTTGGGTGTTTCAACCCATCAGTTTTAAATTCTATCAAGAATAGATCACTATGGTAGAGGTATATTTTTCACAAGAATCATGTAATACAACAATTAATCAGTTAATTAATTAATAATTTAGAAATTATTATCGCTGATATTTTCTCTATGATATTATATATAGATTCATTTCAATCCATTTTTATTTACTAAATATTTTTTTTTAATTATTTAAATTTTAGTATTTACTTTTCTATATCCAAATATGAAAGACATGTTATTGATTAAATTTAATTTGGTATCAGTTATTTTACTTACCCTGTTAATTATACTCATTGATTCACAATACCACCCTCTGCACATAACCCTTATCATTCATTTGAGCTCATCCTTTTTTTATTGTTTCATTTTATTAGAATCCATGAAGTGTACTGTGAAATAAATACATGAATATACTTTATGTAATAATGATATTCTAAAAAATATTTTTAAATTTTTATACCAAAATATAATCTATGAATCATGTATATTTCTAGTTACCTAGACTACTAAACACTTTGGTCCTTCTAGATGTGATTACTTTTATCTTATGTCAATTTATTAGATTAGGCACCGAATATAGAAAAATAGTTTCTGGGTCACTATATATTAGAATTTAATGTTTCCAACATAGTTTTTTAACCCCTTCGATATCTTTGACAGATTCAGAAAGGTGGCGTATCAGTTGTACCAACCATCTATCTTAAATTCGATTCATGATGTGTTTAATGTTTCCCAAATGTGTTAGTATCACCCATATCATTACTAGGTGATCAAATAGGTGTATGTTGATATGAATCACATTACCAAAATAATTGTGAAATAATGATAGATTGTGTATCTCCTATATAATCTACTACACTATGAAATAATTCCATTAATCAAAGTACCATGGTAGTGAGGATGGGTTAACCACAATAATTGGTAGTCATAAACATCGATTAGGAGCCCTTCTCTTTTTGTGCATCATAGTTCTTAAGTAAATTACGAAAATAGAATTCCTTCATCGACGGTAGAATTCTTGCAACCACAAAATCTCAGTTATTGTATAATTTAATCTTGTTTAACATTAATGTTGTTCTAGAGTTGTTATGGAAACGAGGGTCTAAGATGGAATATTTTGGGTGGATTAAAACCATTAGAAGAGTTATAAAACAGTTAGTTATGTAAAAGTGTTATTACAAGGTATAACTATGTGTTTTAACAAATGGGTTTTAGACAGTTTGATCACGGTTAACAAAATAGTGTTGCTCCCCAGGAAAATCATGCGAGGTCTGAGTGACTGTCTACAGGTATTGAATTTTTTGACCAAACCTTTTGCCTTATCTAACTATATCATGTAGAATGTATTCCTAAATAGACATTATAAAATCATGGTTGGTTCATGTTTTTTCTGACTATTAAGCCTAACTATGCACTGCATTTTGAACTATTAAAAAGTAAAATTTTACCCTTTTCCTTTAGTTTTTTTATTTCCAAACAACATTGTAATTTATCTTAGTCTTAACCAAATCCTTCCCTAGTAATATATAGGATTCTCCTTATTTATTCATTTTCATTAACCATTTTTTTGATGGATTTCTAATGAAATATTTGGGTATTGATGCAATTTACTCTTCCTTTCTAAGATAGTAGTAAGACAATTCCCCCACGTTTTTTATTGGAACCTATTTGGGAAGTTAATTTAATATCTATAGTATTTTATGGAGATTTGATGTGATTATTATAGATGTAGTATCATGATCACTGGATCTAATCTTCCCCACTCACTGTTTTTTATGAAAATTAGAATTCCCATTATTATTGAGGATGATTTCTATAAAAAAATAGTAATATTTTTAAAATTATAATATTTAATGTAAATTCTATTGGATAATTTACTGTATTGTCTTATTTTTTGATTTCCAAATATTTTTTTATGGAATAATTTTTTAATGAGGTTTTCATTAAATATAATTTTATTACACCAAGTGTTTGATAAAATGATTGAATATTTGTTTCTATTTAAAAATGTGTTTAATGAACTGAATCATATTGGATATAATTGAATTTTTTTACAAATTGTGAGCATAGGTTTTTAAATCTATGTTGAAAAAATGTCACATTACGATCCTTTGACTCATTAGGAATAGACATGTGACTCATTGTGAATGTAATACCACTGGATGATTTCTTTCACTTCTTGTGTGTAATTATACTATAAGTTATACTAATTGAAACAACATATTATTTTATTGGGGAATTCATTTTATATCTAGTAAATTTACCCATATGATAGATCCCAAAAGTTGTCCATTTTCATTTTTTATTTAATAATCACATGATGTATTGGTTATGTTTATTTTATGAAACGTAATTACTTGATGGATCTTATCATGGTTATGTTTAATAAGTTCATATCTTATTATGTAACCATATATTATATGGATTAATCTTTCATTACTCATCATTAGAAAATTTATATTAAAATTATTTATAATATGAAATTATTTATTGAAAAACCAATGGGTGATTTAATTTTTTTTATAATTTTGAAAAATACATTATAAAACAGTTTTATATTTTAAATTTGGAACTATATCTTTCATGATATTAAACCATGAAAAAAAATTTTGTGGAATCCTAATGGGTATTATTATCACTCCCAACTATTTTTTTAGGAATTTATATATGTTATTTTGTAGTACCTATTTAATGTGAAGCGAATTATATATTATTACATCTTCTAATGGTGTTTTTTTGTTGAGGAATGGTCTATTGGTGACGTTGGCCACATAGAGAGTTTTTAGCCTTATATTATCTATCTTTTCTAGTATATCTAGTATTTCATGGATTGTATGGATCATGGTTTTATATTCATTTCATTGACATTTTACTCTGTTATGTATTTTTTTTATAAGAGACTTGTTTAAGTTTATTTTTTCACCTCACCCTAGTGAAGGGATGGCTTGGGTGACATTTCTAGTTTCCTTGGGATTATTTGTGACATCATGGGACACAAATACTACCTGTATACCAACATAAGTCTATATAAAATCTATCTCCATGAAAATGAATCACTTTAGTTTGAAAACGACATTGAAAAAAATAATAAAAATAAGTTTCCTAGAAGGAAGTTATTTAAAACATTACTTTAGTTTTTCTCGTATCATTTCAGATTTCAATTAATTAGAATAAGTAAGCTTTCAAAAAAAATTAAATCCATTTGATATAAATATGATAAAATCACACAAACATGGAAGTTACATGAACATAATCAAAATTAATAATAACCATCATATATGTTATAAAAACATTCATCAGTATAAACTAATGGGCTTCCAATTAAAACAAGGAATAAGAAATAAGAATCATGGCCCCCAACAAATATTCTCAAGTGTGACTTATTCTATTAATTCATTTTTCTATTTAACTAATCATATGAAACATTTTTTTATTATCTCATGGTTTCCTGTAGGCCTAATAATATATCAATGGTCACTCTTAGTCCACATTGATTTAATTTTTAATCTCCCTTGGTTTTCATCGCAAAGGCCCTCTCATTCCCTTATATAAACCACTATAGCTATTCCATGACATATTATACGGTTTCAAGATCCTATTTCACATCACAAACACCCATGGTCTCTCATGTTCAAAAAATTCCAATCATGTGATAACATAATATGTTTTAATTTTATATATGAAAAAGTATCATAAAAATAAAAAAAATCCCATGGAAAACCCATTTTTAGAATCACATTTTAAATCCAATTAATTCCAATATTCATTCATGATGAATTTATCAAACACAACTAATGAATTTAAATCATATCATTTGAAAATTTACTCTTAATCATAATATTACACAAATAACATTAACCATAATTGAATCATTATTTATAATAGAATATAAATACAATTAAAAAAATAAAATCATATGGAAATCATGTATTAAATTTTATCCATGGTAATTCCCCCTTAAATATAGACAAATACTGAATCCAAATACCAATAAGGAACATTTAAAAACTATTACTTGAATTAAATAAAAGTGGCTATTATGGCACAAAAGTACAAAGATAATACAAAAACCCATATCAACAACCCTAGGATTAGAAACATTAAAATCAAATTATTCAACATTCCATTAAAATACATGAATAATGAAGAACAACTCTAAATGATGAAAAATTAAAAATTAAAATATTTTAAGATAATAAAAAGAACTAGGAATCCAAGGAGAATCCACCAATGTCAAAGAAAAAGTAATCTCCTAGAAAAGGTGAAGTTGTTCACCCATGGGGGAGAATGTTTTGAAAAAATAACTAAATTCAAAAAGGTATAATATGTTAAATGAAACATTTTTTATGACCTAGAAAGTACACATTTTTTGGACACATGGTTTGGAAACTCATGCACCAATTATGAAATTGAAACTATTTCCCAAAAAAATACGCATTGTTGATATAGATACCCACACATTTCAACAAACCATGATAAATACATGTGAAACCCCACTATACCCCCAAACACCTCTCACACATGGTAAAAGTTTTGGTTCTTACTAACTATAAATCAAGCACTAGCTATGTTATTTTTCTCTAAAAACTAAGGTTTTCAATATCAATCACTAGAATGAAACAAAAATAAAACCAAAAATAAAAAATTATCTACGTAATAGATACTAGTAATCTGATAGGTTTAATTTTTTCATAAAAATGTTAATTTTTTCGACCGGAGATTCCTCAAGGATCATTAGATGAAAAAATGTTATGCCACTACTACCTTGCCAAAAAATCCCACTCCCATGAATTTTCTCAATATCCACTTTTCATAAAAATCACAAATACCAAATGTATTTATATTCCATAGATCAACATTTTTTTATAATCCATGATTCAAACAAGATTCTATAAAACAATGGTGTTATTTCTAATATCTAAATCATTCAAATCCATCACATGATATGGGTGTGGATGGTTCTCCAACAATGAGTATATATTGATTACATAATTAAATGAGTTCAAACAAAATTCAACATAAACCAATTGGCTACCTTCCCTAGATTCAATTAAATTTGGAACAATCAATAATGACTTTGAACCATGTTCCCCTACTTTTTTAAGTGATGATTTACAAGTCAAAAAGTCTAATATAGGAATGCTAGATCAAAATAATGAAACCATAACAAGTGATAAAAATTATAATCATATGATTTCTAGTGAATTAAAGATAGGCTTATTTTTTTTTTGAATTAATAACATTTTCTCTATTGTCTTTAATATGTTACTCGGTTCAAATTAATAACACTCACCAAAATAATCCATCCACAATAGGTAGAGAAACAAAAACCATTAAACTAAATCAAAAGTAAAAAATATAGATTGAGAAATTTTAGATTTTATTTTATGAATATTGAAAAAATGGTAGATACCTCTTCCATAATCCCCATAAGTCTAGAAACAATATTTAATATATCATCAATAATCCGTATTCTCACCCAATCTGATAATTTTCCCATGGATGATAATATATAGTCAATTACAATTGGGTTCCCATCAATTCATGTATAATCTCCCAAAAATAGTGAATTCAAATGGGGATCCTAGAAAAACTATTACTGAGGAGACAACATGTAACCTGACCCTATAGTAGAGATACAAATGCTTGAGGTATGATACAATTATCATGTAGCTAGTGGGAAGAAAAATGGATTACCTAATCATCTGATATATTATCTCCCAATTGGAGAAATTTCCTCTATGAGTAAGATGTAGACACAGAAAAATGTACACATAGATATTATTTCACATCCAAATGAGAATGGGTAGTGGTAAAAGTAACTAGAAAATCCTTTAACTCTCTTCTTTGGTCATATTGAGTGTAAAAAATATGAATACGAAGTCCTTAATAGATCATAACATTCAGGGAAACCAGGAACAATTACTTAGAGTGAAAATATTATTTTTAACCATTTAGTTAACAAAAAAACTAGATTAATTTCCCTCATTAATTTTCTCCTTCCACTATTTTAGTGGATCTTCATGAAAAATTTTGATGAGTACTGCACCATTGTGAGACTAAGTATATTCACTGATAGTCTCTAAACTATTTACAAATCTATTAGTCCACTATTATATAAGGTTTGTATATTTCTCACATTAAACCTTACTAACAATAGAGTGTTTGACATGAATATTCCTCAAATAAACAGACACTCCAACATCATTCATATATAAATTTAGATTATGAAACAAACTCCTCGAATGTTAAATATCCACTAAGAATTTTATTTAATTGATTAGTAACATTCTTATCAAGGTATCTGGGGCCACATTAGACGTCATTAGTGAATGCAGAATATTTAAATTAATTTTCAAATGTCATTTGTTAAAAATATCAAACTAATGGTATAGTCCCTCTATGGGAAAATATAATTCTGTCATTTACTGTCAAAATAATTTATCAACCTCTCACAAAAAAGGAAAAACTTCCATGTATGTTATTAAATATTTATAATGTCGAACTATTTTTCATAGGTGGGGTAGGACCTATAATGTGGTCATAGATAATAATATCCAATGACCACCACATGATTATTCTACATCACCACACACCACAACCCCACACCAAAGTCATCTAAATAATCTATATATAGTACACCATGGTCAGTAAAAAAATAAAACATGAATTGGGAACTAAAATAACTACAACTCATCAATGATTCATTACCACTTCTCAACACAATGAAACTACTCTCAGTTTGAGTAAATCTTTTCCAGGTATAATCTATCCTGGAGAATTAAAAAACCTAAAATATTAGACCAAACCGAAACAATTTTTGATAAAAAACATGTTATTCATCCACCATTAAGACATAATTGCATGTTTTATCTTGGTATGTACTAAAAAATCTCTCTCATAATTCAAATGATCAAAAAATATAAATCATAGACCCATAATTTCAATTTACAATCCTAATAATAAAGGTTGTGCTATTTTAAGGTTCAAAAAATCACATCAAGAAGATTTTTATGGTTCCCCTCGGTCCTTTAATACACAAAGATATAATATATAAATAATTGAAAGATGGATTATAATATGGGATATAGGTTCGTATTCATAAAATCAATAATTGACATAGAATAATTAGTAAGGCCAAATGATCTACCCTGATATTCAATGAGCTTATATCATCTACTAATTTAAGTAATATAAACATCCTCCTCTCTGACCATAAACTACTGATACCACAACCTCATGTAATGTTACATCCATGATTTTGTATTGATGTACTCCTTTATTTTATTTTGATCACATCATTATTTCTGAGTTCCTCTGTGATTTTATTTAAAGAAATAGTGTTTTGGAACATAACGATGGTGGCTCGGAGTTGGCCCACGGTTAAGGAAAACTAGGCGCCAGCTTAAGGAGAATCATACACCTATTATAGTTGCACTATCCAAGTCACACAACCATACACATGAGTGTATTCCCTCCCCTAGAAATCATATATCTTCATACCTCTTGTGTAGGGAAAGACAGACAATTATTGGACAGTTTGGAAAACATTGTAGGTTAACCACGTGACCTATCAATGTCATTAAAACTAGAAATTTACCTGTTTATTCCTTTCAAATTTAACCCATTTCCTCCCCAAATTTTACCAGTATGGAATTATTACCCTTTTTTCTCCCTCCAATACTTCATTACCCATTGGAAATCCATTCCTTATTTATTTTTTTCCTTAGTTCTTAAATAAATCATCAAGTAATTCTATTTTCTCTAGACTTCTATCTTCATCTAGGATTTCACTTCCACATTTTTTGTGATATTTTTACTAGTGGGTCGGTTTACCTAATTAGGGTTAGATCATGATATAATGGGAGAAATATTAAGGTTCGTTGTATGATATTTCCTTTATACTATACCCTTCTGTTGTGGTTGTGGTTTTCCACAGGATTCTCGATATTTCCAACTTTAAGAAAAATGGTTCCATGCGATTACATTATTAGATTAATTTTATATTCTTTATTGGTTGTTTAATTGTATTATTTGGATTATTTGTGTTTTAGAATTTCTTTAAATTCTATTTAATGTTAAAAAAATTTATAATATGGTTTTCTTAAAGAAGATGATTGTTTTTTGTGCCTCTTCATTTTGTTTTCTAAATTTATTCGATAGATTGTGTGTAAGGTGAAAAATATTTCAAATGGATTTTTATTTACAATGTTAAAAATGGTTTTTTAATATATTTGTTGATTTTATTGCATTTTAGATTCTTTTTTGGGAACCTTAATTGTGTTTTGTGAATTCTGAAAATTATTTGAACCATATTTTCAAACATATTTGTAGTGCTTGTGGATTTGAATATGGTTTTTGTTATGGAAAATTTTAATTTCGATGTGAATTTTGATTTTTGGATAAATTGTATAGTGAATTACAAGGTTCTACCTATGTGTTCATATTTCTTGGCATGTGTATGTGATAGTGGTGATTTATGTGTCAATTGAAAATGAAATTTTGAATAAATGGTATACAATGTATCTAGTTGGGATAACTAAAACATGTACGCTAGTTTATTTGGGGGGATAAGGATAGGTTTCTTCTATCATGATTGATTCATCATCCCAAACTAAACATGTGATAATATCAGAGACCACTGGTCCTTGGGATGCATTCCCCTCTAGTGTCTTATGTACTATAACATTGTGTGTTTTTTTATGATCATATCATAGAGGTACGAGATTCTTAGTGTACCACTAGTTTTAGTTACCTAGATGGATTTCCTGTGGTTCTCTCATTTAATATGATAAAATTGTGATATGATTTTAACCATAGGTATAGGTGGACCACATGTAAATTTTAAATTCAATTCAGGTTTCATTTCAGAAATGTTTTTCCTTAAATGTATTTTTCCTCAACATGTTTCTTAAAAATGATTCCAGTATTTCTATGAAAATATACATTTTGAATTGTTATATAATGATATAGTATGGAATTATTCTTTTTGTTGAGATCCTATATGGATTTGAATCACACCAAATATAAACCCAGGGGTGTATTTAGACAATGTTAGGTTTCACCCAGGTAAAGGCATGATGTATATTGTTGGTGATCATGGATCAGGTTTCTAGTGTTATATTTATTGGATTTATTGGTGGTGGTATATTGAGGGTGGAGAACCTATTATTTCATGGAGATTTTTTAGTTGTGTTTTATATGTTCTCCTTCAGTTATAGTATTTTGGTTTTTGTTAAATGTTTAAAACATCAAATATGAATGTTTTTTTATATATATTAGTTATGATTATCAGTTATGTGTATTATTCATTACTCTTATTCTTTTTTTATAAATTAATACACATGTGTAATCATTCCCAAAATATATTGGTAAATAACTAAGAACTTTTTTAGTGCTCATGTTGAATAGGATTTCCCTTCAGGACATGCCACAAATCGATTCGGGTATCATGTTAGATGGAACTCCACATTGTTTAATAAAAATTGTATTAGAGAGAGGTTTCTCTCTTTTCGGTTCATGATATTTGGGTATAGTCTCAATAGTATGGATCTTGGATATTTAGGGATTGAGGTTCTAGTTATGAGTGGGGTGTCTGGCCATCAAACTAGATGAAAAATCTTGAGTTGTAATGGGATTTTTGGATTGGGTTTGAATTCTCCTTTAGGTTATATGTACAGGTTATAGATTGTGTAGGCAAACTAGGAGAGGGTGAGGTGGTTTGTATGTTATTATGATGGATGTTGTATTTTTTGATTTATGGTTGTTTTTGAGGATTTGGTATGTTCTTGAAATTTTTTATAATTTTTTTGATAGATGTGTTGAAGGTTTCTCATTGTAGTTGTTTCTTATTTAAGCAAGATGGCTTTACAGAGACTTCCTTTAAAACCACAATGGGATATCAGAAAGATTTCTCCCTCACCATTCTATTTGATACTACTATAATTAGTTATTTAGGATGTCCAATATTTTAGAAAAGGGGGTGTTCTTTTCTTACATAGGTTAGAGAAGCTAAAACGGGTCTTGTAATAGAAAAGGGTAATGAGTTCTTCGAGAACAATCACCCTTCTTCTCAGTATTACATGAAACCCAAAATGAATAGGATTTTAACAAGAATATTTAGAGGGTTTTTTTTGTTTCTTGATATGCCTGAGGGAGTAAGGATGAAGTGTGATTTTCTCATTTTGTAAGGTCCTCATCAGATGTGGTTGGAAAAACTGTTTCTAGATACAAAGCATGAGAAAATGGGTTGAAAGGATTTAGAGGCCTTATTCACATAGTATTATTGACTTATGATTTTCAGTTTTTACATTCCTAGGTGTTTTTGGATCTTCATCAAGTAGATCTATCCCTGATGGAGTATTCCAACCACTTTGCTGAGTTCATTTATTTCTCACTGGAGGTAGTTTCTAATGAGTAACTGAAGGATAAAAATCATGAATTTGGGTTGGGGATTGAAGTCTAATAGTAGATTTACATATTCATGTTGAATAAGTATGCTAAGGATTTTGATCATGATTTGATGTTAGATACTAATCATAGAGTCATTTCTAGTTTCTCGAGATCAATGTCAGTATTGGGTTATGGTAATGGCAGCTTATTTAAGAAGAAGAAGAAGTGGGACATGTAATAGGAGAGGGGAGGTGGTTGTTCATGACATATTTTCAAGATATCATTTAATGTGTCATATAAAGTTAGGTTTTTGTATTCCATCAGTGTGGGAAGGTATGGAACATTTTATATATGTGTTTCTATTTACCCAAGAATTTCCATCGATGTAGAGCTTTGGGGAACATGAAGTGATTTTGGAAACCAATGCACTCATATCATAGTGGTGATATATTTGTAGATTTCAATGGGATGTCAACTCGGTTAGAACCATCATGGAATGTGAGTTCTTTATTTGGAGTTCTTTAGAGAATAGAAATTTCTTATTCTATGTAGATTCAGTTCAAGGAATGATGTATGTAAGTGTTCATTCTCATGCACAGGCAGATATGATGCAACTTCATGTCATGGATTCCGCACTAGTGGAATCTAATGCAAGACCTACCCCAATAAACGGTATGGTTATTACCGATTCATCATTAACATGTATTCTATATGATATTTGTGACTCTATTTTTTATTCATTCCCATCTTTTGTATGTTTTGAAACTACCAACCGAACATATGGCTTATGCAATGGAGTTTTTGATGCCACTTCGTAAGAAGAGAGAGGAGGATTTGAGGTGTCCTTATTTTGTTCTCATTATGTGAGGGCTAGAACTAGAATAAGATTTCCTATTTTTTTATATATTCATCATTGATTTGATCCTTGATATGGATGATTGGTGTGTATTTAGGTGAACATCTATTTCCATAGGCATTAGGTGAGTTTTGTAGAACCTATTGGGAATACCCATATTTTTCTAGGTTTATATGATCCTCATTTTGAATGTACTAGATCTCCACTTTTGGAATTAGGATATCTAATTTTTTAGGTCTCAGAACCCATGTTATAGGATGTTGATAGTGTTCTTGATGGTGGGGTTCCTCTTATTGTGGATGATATCCTAGAGATTTTCTAAATTGATTTATTAAGTTTTCATCTATAGTGAGATGTGGATATCACCATTGATTATATGTAAGGGAAACAAGTAGTATCTCTTCAATCATACCATATGGACCCTCTGAGTTTTGGTAATTAAACATACGACTGGAAAATTTGGAATACAAAGGATTCATTCTCAGGACCATCTCACTTTGTTTCTCCCAATTTATGTTTGCAAAAAAGGCCGATGGATCTCTCCAATTATTTATCAATTACTAAATGTTTAATTTCGTAATAAGAATGAACAAGTTTCCATGGCCTCGTATTGATGACCTTATTGATCACCTTAAGTGGCAAGGTGGTTCTCCAAGATTTTTTTAGGTTCTCGGTATAACCAAGTTAGAGTTAAAGAACTAGATGTTTTGAAGAAAATGAAGTAGTTATGACCATTTTGGGAAATGTTTCAAGCCTTTTGGGTAAAAAATGCTCTAATTGTGTTTATGGATCTTATGAATAGGGTGTTTCATAATTTCATTGACAACTATGTTGGGGTATTTTTTAATGACATTATGGTCTATTCATGAACTGATTAAGAGCATTGGAAACAGTTGATAATGGTGTTGGGAACTCTATAATACAAATGTATCAATGAGATTTTATCAGTTTACACCTTCTATATTAGGGGGTGTTGTTTCTCGGTCATGTGATCTGGGAATGAGGGGTTTATCTGGACCCTGGGAAGATCAGTGTGGTGATTTCATCTGAATATAAAATGAACATTTTTAAAATAAGGAGCATTCTGGGCCTAGTAGTGTATTAAAGGTGGGTTTTGGGGGATTTAATAGAAATTGCTTCATCCATGACTTCACATACCTAGAAAGGTGTAATGTTAAAATGGACCCCAAAATGTTATGCCCCATTGATGAGCTTATGAAAGTGTTGACCAAAGTCCCTATTTTTATCTTTCCAGAATTCAAAAAGGGATATGTGGTGTAATTTGATGACTCGGGTGTGGGTCTTGAGTATGTACTGATGCATGATGAGCATGTTGTGGTTTATGATTTTCACAAACTCCATCCATATTAATAGTATTTCCTAACCCATTACCTAGAGTTAGAGGCACTGACGCATTCTTTAAGGATGTGGCACCACTTTCAATTCTGAGAGAATTTGTTTCTCTATTCTACACATATGTTCTTGGATAAATTATCACCAAGAAGGACTTGAATTTACGGAATTGTCATTGGGATGAGTACCTATAGGGGTTATATTTTGACATAGTCATTACCCAAAAAAATGTTAATGAAGTTCCAGATGCCTTGAGAAGGAATATACCTATAATGGCATTCAAAGATTACATTGATGAGTGGTAATTGATGTGGCTTTTTGAGACGATTCACATGGTGACCAAAAAGCAGAGTGGAGTTTTGTTCCTGGATGAATTCAAACTGATAATTTCCCTTCTGGAGAGGATTCATCCATAGTAGTTGACTTATGAGTTGTTCTTGTGTTCTTTGAAATTTTTAAATGATGGGGAGGTTCCTTAAGAGTGGTCATTGTCTCGTGAGGGATTTTTGTGCATAAATGGTTGCTTTATGGTGGCATTGTCATTATGGAAAGTGGTAATATAGGATAGACATTAGTTGTAGTGGATCGTTCATCTTATAGCTGCCAAGATGTTCTATGATGTGGGGTGGTAGTTCTGGTTTCTAGATATGAGGCGATATATAGGTTATTTTATATAGCGGTGTTATACATATCACCACGTTAATGTAGAACACCAAAGGCCCTATCATTTGCTTCATACATTACTAATTCCTACCCATGAGTGGGATGATGTCAGCATCGATTTCATTGTTTTCATGCCTCATAAACCTTAGAGGAATAATTCTATTTTTGTAGTTATTGACTATCTGACCAAATAAACCCATTTCATTTTGATTGGGGATTCAAAAAAGGTAGATTAGATTATTTAGTTGTATGTTAAAGAGATAGTGAGACATCATAATGTTCTATTTGATATTTTATTATATAGGAACCGTCATTTTACCTCAATGTTTTCGGAAGTACATAAAAATGAAATGGGATTGCATGTCATGTCTTATCTGACAATCCATTTATAAATGGATGGTCAGCTAGAGTGGGTGAAACACATCTTAGATGATATCCTCCATGAATGTGTTTTAGATTTTTTAAGATCATGGGATATATGTTTTTGGTTGGTTGAGTTTTACTATAATAACAATTACCAATCCTTAATTAAAATTATAACATTTGGTAGTGCTTTGTAGTTAGTTATGTTGGTCCCCTTTGTGTTGTGTTGAGGTGGGATAAAACTCATTTTTGAAACTAAGCCTTGATAATGAAATGTATGATTAAAATAATTTCAGTAGGTATAATTTTCTAACAGTGAAGAGTCTCCATAAGTCTAATACTGATCAATGGATTTGGGATTTATAATTCTCTATGGGTTACTGGGTGTTCCTGACTGTGAAACCTCACATGGGTCACCGTCATTTCGGTAAGGGAAGCTAACACCGAAGTTTTTTAAACCTTTTGATATAACCAAGAGAGTTGGTAATATGGAATACTGATTATCTTCTACCTCTTAGTTGACACTAATTCATGACAAGTTCTATGTCTCTTAGATAAAAAATTAAAATCTAGATCCATCCCATTTTCTAAATTTTCATGAGTTATTATTAGATCCAAACTTTAATGTGTTTGAGCAGTTGGTGCAGATTATGGATTCCAAAGAGAGTTATTCAGGGGATCCTGTAACATTGGTATGGGTTCTATGGAAGATTCGTATGGAGGAACATGAGACATTAGAACTAATGTCTTGGGTTGTAGAGAAGTATATTTTTTTATTCTTTTGTTAGAATTTTGAATGAATTTTTGCAGACAGAAATTTTTCATGGTGAGTATAATTGTTCCATCTGTGGTTTTATTATAAGGAATTCAATTTTTTAATTTTTGTATCATATTTCTTTTTTAGTTTCCCAGGGTGTTTCAGAAAAAAAATTGAGTTGTTGGATCATATAACATGTGGCAAGGGTTGGTGCATGGTTAGGGTAAATTTTGTGCTAACATAGAGAAAAGAAATTCACTTATGAAAATGGGATTATCCAAGCCACATAGTCATCCACATAGGTGTGTTCCCTCCCCTCAGAAATCATGAGGCTTCATTCCTATTTGATAAAGAGGGAAGTGTGGTTTCTGAAAAGTTTTCAATATTTTGAGGGATAAATCTGTGACCTATCCAAATCATAAAAAATAGTTATTTACCCTTTCTCCCTTTTCAGATTGTACACCATTTCAACACCTAATTCAACCCATATAGGATTTTTGTCCCTATGATCTCCCTATTATCATTCATGGTCTCTTGTAACTCCAATCCACCTATATGTTTTTCCATGATTCTTCATGAAATAATCATGTAAGTCTATTTTCTCTTGATTTATCTCTTCTTCAAGGGTATCTCTCTTCCCTTTATTGAGTTCTTCATTTCCTGTGGGGTTGGGTGACCTATTAAGGGTTCGTTCATAAGGTGTTGGGTAAAATATTTATGTCTATTATTTTATATTGCCTTTATAGGGTCCCCTTAGGGTTCAGTTGTGATTTTCCACCATATTCTGAATGATTCCAAGTGTGAGGTAGGTGGTTCAATGATTTTAAATCATTGGATGATTGTAATATGTTTTCTTAGTTTCTTAATTATGTTCAATATATTATTTGTCTTCTGTAAAATGTGTTTTATTTGGGATTTAATGTGCATATGTGTTGGAAGATGGTTTTCTAAAGGAAGTTGATTGTGTTTTCTTGGTGCCTATTTTTTGTGCTTTATAAATGTGTTTGATTGATTATATGGATGGTGAAAAGAATGTTTATAGGGGAACTTAGATTCAATATAATACGATTGTTTTTTAATGAAAATTAGTTGTGTTTCATGTGATATTATTTATTTTTCACCTTAAATGTGTTTCTTGAATTGTGAAAATTATGTGAATCATAATTACAAATTGATTTTGTGTGATTATAGATTTGAATGAGCTTATGAATAAGGAAAATGGTGGTTTCCATGTGATTTTTTGTTGTTGAATATATGTTCTTTTGAAAGAGGTGGTTTGACATATGTGTTCATCTTTATGGGAATGTTAATGTGAATCTGGTGATTAATGTGGCATGTTAAATGGAAATTTAGATTTATGTGAAATTTGAAATTGAAATTGTTCACTAAGGGAATCCAGGGTATTAATGTGGGAGAAATAAAACTAGTATAGTAGTTTATTCAATGAGGTTAAGGACTAATTTCTTCTAGTAGGAGAGATGATAAACACTAACTAAACATGTGATATGATCAGAGACAAGTATACCTCAGGAATCATTCCCCACTAGTGTCTCAATCATGAGGATGTTGTGGGTTTTAGTTGGAGTTGCTTATCGTTGAGGTATGATGTTACTAGGGTAACGCTATTTCTAGTTTCACATATAGAATGTGTGTGGTACTCTCTTATGACAAAATGATACTGATATGTGGTTATAACCATTGGTTTATGCTGGAAATTGTGTATATTTTAAATTCCTTTTGATAATTGTTTCCCATAAATGTATTTTTCCTCAAAAAGTTTCCACTGTTCCAATGAAAATGTGAATGTGGATTAGTCTTCCAATGATATGGAATTTATTCTTTATATTAGGTGTCATTCTAGTAGGATATTTTCCAAACCCTATATATAACCTTGGTTGTTTTTAAACAATGTTATGTATGATCCTGGTGATGGGAATATGTATTATGGTGGTCATGGTGGATTCAGTTCCTCGCAATCTACTTCTTGCAAGTGTTGGTGGTGGTGGCTTGATAATGAAAACCATCTTGTCGCACTAAGGATTCTGAGTTTTAATTTAGTTGTTCCTCTTCTGATATGGTATTTTGGTTTCTGTTAAGGTTTAAAATTGATGATTCTAACTTTTTCTAGTCTCTCTTGGTTTTGATTATCAGTTATGTGATGATGTCTTTTTCTAGTTGGTTTTTTATTACTAAATAGTCTAGTAAAATCAATCCAAAATTTTTATGGTTGATACCTGGTAACTTATTTACATCCCATGTGGATCAGGAACTCCCATTAGTCCATTCCATATATTGATTCTAGTGGTGTGTTGGATGGAACCCTAGCTTGGTTTGTGACATGTATATTTTTGAAAATAATAGGGCTCCACATAGTTCATCAAATATATCTTCAATTTGGGTAAATAAGTATTTTTATTAAATATCACTTAATTAAGAATAATATAATCTATGAAATTTCATAAAAATAAATATTAATTCATTGAAAAACAAACTAGGGAGTCCAATGGTGATATGAAAGGTAGAATAACCCTATTGCATTCTATGTCCTCTATTAAAATATTTAACCATTTAAACCTAAAATAACTATCTGTTATGCTATTTAAGATATAGGTATCCTATAACTGAATAAATTGAATGTGAACACAACATATCATAATGTTATAAACCTAGAAATATCTGTTAGAGGAACTTTGGGGTACTGGTTGCCAACCACTAGAGGATGACCATCTGAAACCTACACTATAAATTCAAATGAAAATTTGGATAAATGAAAAGAATGTGATGTCACCTATGATGTAATATTCCCTTACCTACATGAATTCATATCCAAATCACCTTATAATTTTTGAGTATTCACTTCTAGAATATAATCATAACTTATGTTTATAATAGTCAATCTATTCATTGAATGATATTATCCAGTCCATACGGATGATGAGATCAAAAACATCATTTTAGAACAAGATGATTCCCCACAAAATATCCATGATAGTGGTAAAAACATGAAATAGAAGTCACATGATACCATAATCCTTCTTCATTAAATATAATATGAGAAATATATTTATAGATTAAATCAACTCCACCCTCATACCCAAATCATCATGAATCTTTAGTTAAATAAATTATTGTAAAACAATCATGTCAAACAATGATAAATCCATATAATGCGTGATAAACACATTAAATATCATGGATTATTTCATCGAATAACAACACTTATGTATTATATCTTTTGTATATTGATACCATGACTCAAGAGAACCCAATTCCACTGTAACTAGTTGAGAATCTACTTTAGTGAATCTATTATACCATAACGTAATAAATATATGATTATACATCTAAACCAATAGAAACAAATTTAACTAAATACCATAAAATGAAGCCTTTTCAAAGATAAGATGATGACCTCAATACCCTCACAAATATAAGGTCCTTAAATCATTGGGTCATTAGTTATACAATGTTGCTACTTCACCCAATTGTAACCAGTTAATGAATTACTCCTATTTGATACCATTATCCTCATAATTGATGACTTCTGATAACCCTATACATTAACCAGACATGTTTTTCCTATATTACACTCTATTGTAGAGGAATAGATCAGGCTATAAATAACTATTAAAGAGACCCCACTTGGACTTTTTTCCCTGCTAGTTCTACATAAGTTTTCACTATTTTTTCTTCCATTATAAAACTACTTGGTTAAAAACGAAGAATATGAATAAATTTTATAATGTCCATGAGAGTCATTTTAAATCATCTCACATTGATAAAATCATTTTCATGGTTAAAGGTAGATAGATGAACAAGATCAATAGTTTGAGTATCATTTTACATTACCAATTGGACTCCTGATACAATACTCACAAACTCTAGATCTTTTACCACCATTATTGTCACAGTATAAAATATCTAATTAATATTTTTCTAAACCTTGGTTTTCTTGAGATCATCATGCATATTAACATGCACAATGGTTTTCTACCATTTTATACTCATTATATCCACAATATATCTAGAAAATCTCAACATTTAGGTATCTAGGGTCATCTAAAAATGATTGATAACCTGAACCCTTTTGATCCATTTCCTGTGATCTTGGGTATATTTATATCCATGTAATAATAATTTATTCTAATTTGTAAACATTTGAGTATGGTATATTTTTCATTCCAAATATCTTTTAGTCAACTTGACTATGTAATGAATAATTTAGATTCAATATCCCTATAACGTCAGATCAACATGAGGGGTCAACAAAATACTATGCTCTACAGCACCTTCCCTTTATCATGAAGAGTACCTATTTTTTGTAATTATTAGAAAATGGGGGACACAAACCCATTTAATACACAATTAATTCTCTAAATATATAAATTTGACCACCCAAAACACTTATAAAAATTTCCCAAAAATCAACATTAACAAAAACAACATAACAACATGAAGAAGTGTTGAAGAAATAAAATATTTATATACTGTTTCTATAGTTGATGGTTTGGCCATGCGTTTTGGATAATCATGCATCATCTATTTGAAAAAATATTTGAAAATTAAATTGGTGTATGAAAAGGTTATGCATGATCAATAATAATAGTGTGCCCAAAACTCAAGGGCTACATTCCCTCTACATATAACTTGGATACTCAAATTTTCTCAAAATAAATCATGTGTTATACCCAAAGAACATATCCAATTATATCAAATGTCAAAATAAATCCTAATAAAAAACCAAAATCGGGATCGTATTTCAAATATAACATCTAATCATCCATAGATACTCAATTTTTTTCATAATAGGTAATTTTACATTAAATTCTCAACAAAATCATCCTAAGTCCTAATGGTTCATTCACAAGTCTATGAGTAATACTCATTTAACAAAAGGAATCTAATAATATTTTATAGCAGCCCAACTCTGGTATGACTGACCCATCAACCATGTTATCCCACTAAAAGGCTAGATACATGTTCACAATATCCATGGGATTTATAGAAGAAGTTGGGGATACAAAATAACTATTTAGAAATGATATCTCTAATAAAAATAGAATGATAGATATTTGAATTGGATGTCCACAACAACCAAATATGAATCATGATCATATATATTTATATATTATAGTGTATACACAACAATGAAAAAAATAAAATATCATAAACAAAACCACTTCAAAATTAATAAATGAACAGGTAGATTATTTCTATAGTGAAATGTTAAAAATAACGATAAAGATGGATGAATCCAAATTAAACATAAAAATGGTAAAAATAGTAACTTGAGATCCAAATAAAATTATTCCATGATACAATTATCTTCATCATTCCAAACAACCCAAAAAGATCAAAATTCAAGAAGGTTCACTAAACTACAAGGTTCCCTTATAATTAATTTTTTCCTAAAAACAAGGTCTATATACTCCGAATGTAAAATATTGTGTGTGTGAAACAATTCATAGAATTATACATCCATAAGTATATATAATATCTCTATCCGTGAAAACAAATTACCTTACATTGAAAAAATTAAAACACTTTCCCTTTGATAATTGGACAACATGAAATAATTTCTTATAAATGAATCTAAAATTATTTATCAAAATATTACATATTTCCATACATATGATTAAACAAGGCTCAAGAAAATAATATAAATCTATATAGAAAAATCATTTTCAACACAAACCTAAATTCTATAAGAATGAACATAACCAATATCTTAACAGACATCACACACACACACACATATATATATATATATATGTGTGTGTGTGTGTGTGTTTGTGTGTGTGTGTGTGTTTGTGTGTGCATATGTAAATCTGTCAAAATTATTTTAGGACATAAACAAACAACAATAAAAATAAGAAAATGAACAAAAAAAGCACAATTGGGTCTAATTAAAGGATTCTAGTGTGACTTAGTCTATCACATTGTTCTATGAGTGATCAAGAATGTGCAATAGGATTATAATCTCTCTTCATCTATAACATACCAAATAAAAAAAACATGGTCACTCATAGTATAAATGAAAAAATACTGGAATCTTCCTTGGTATAACTCCAAAAGGATTTCTCATTCCATTATATAAACCAACCTGTATATTTAACTAGATTATATATAGTTTCATGTTATTATTTCACGTCAAAGACACACAAGTCATCCAATGTGTCACACATTCCAGTCACATAACCACATAAAATGATCCAATTTTGGAAAACAAACTTGAACATATTAATGATACACTTTTCCAAAGGAAACCCCATTCTTATAACCCCTATAGAATTAAATTTAATGACATATAACCTCATTGATTAATTTTTCTAGACACTCTACATATAATTATAATAAATCCCATGAAAACCCCCAAAAAATAAATTTAGAATAAGCATAATGAATAACACAATGATATGATAAATCATAATTTAAAACAAAATTTGATAAAAATTTGACACAACGGAAATCAATAATTAATGGATAACTTATGAATAACTCCCTAAAAATAGAAACCTACTAGAAACTAGATAAAATAACATTTCAACATCAACAAATATTAGTTAAATGTATTGAAATAGGTCCCCATAGACCTAAACTACAATGATAGAACACCAAACCTTCATCAATAACTCTGGGATAGGAAAATTAATAATCTAATGTTTTTATATTATATGAAAAAATTGAATAATGATAAACAAGGTGGTGGATGAAGAAATAAAGAATAAATTAGATTTACTCATCCTAAACCACATAAAAATTAAAGGATAATCTATAAAAATATGCATGTGATGAAGTTGCATGTTAAGGATTGATATCTTCGTATGTTAGTGATAATGAGTTTTGAAAATTGGTAAATTCTGAAAAAGAACTCTTATTAAAATACAAATTTTTATAACCTAAATGTAACACTTTTTTATGGTCATAAAGCTAAGAAAAATTCATTATAACTATGCTGTAGTGACTGTATCCCCAGAAAAACCAATACAGATCCACTATATTTCTATTACGTTTTAAAAACTAGTATGAGACCATACTATCCCCCATACTCATACATCACACAGTCCTCCTCATGGCTATTACTAAATATATGCAAAATATGTGATAGGGTTTGTTTCTTTATTATAATGTCTATCAACCTTGATCTCCCATAAACACTAGGGATAATGTAATAAATAAATAATGATTTATATAAGAGGTATCATTTACTAATTGGATATGAATAAAAAAATTAATTTAACATGATACCTTTATAATTATAGATTTTGATCTTATTTTTTATCTTAAAATGGTCAAAAATAGTCTTATGATCTTGGGTGGGAATATATTGGATGGATCGATTCCTTTCGCAATAATAAATTTTTTGGACTTTTCTTATGATATTGTTTTCACAATAAAATTTAATCGGTAGATATCGTGTTCTTGGTACAGTGATTTTGGAAGGGTTATTTTTGATTTTGATCCCTATTCTCCCTTAATTAAAAATATTATCATTGTTTTAGTAGATTATAAAATTATTCACATGATATATCTTGATAGAAAAAATTATAAATATTTAAAATTTTATTGTTTTTTGGAACATATATGAGAGGTGTTATATGAAATTATTTTCTTCTAATTTCTAGATGGTAGGACACTCAAATTTTTACTGGATGTTTAAATTGAATAGGGACAGATTTTTAAATTTTAATAAAATAATAGGTGAAATCATGGTTGAATAATAACATTTATGAGAAGTATGGACTTTTTTTGGAGACTCGTCAGAGGTTATTATGGCTTGTAAATAGTCTGATAGGAATTAGTACCTGGACAATACATTTTAGTCTATATCTCATGATGATGGATCATCTTGACATCGTGGTATAATTACATGGGGGTATATTTTAATTATAAATCTTTCCTGATGATAAGTAAAGGATGGTATAAATGATTTTTCATAAATCACACTAAATATGAGTATTGGAAAATGAAATTCATTCTTCAATTTAGTCAGAAACTACTATTATTTTTCATTATAGGATGGTTTCCCCTACCTATCGGGGTAAAAAAATATTTATTTATTATGGATTCCTAGAAATTCTAAAGATCCCAATTATAAATATATTTAAGAGACTCGAAAAAAAGTTATATGATGAATAACCTAATAATATTGGGGATAATATATATATGGATTTGATCATGTAGAATCATATTAATTTTGTACATTAGCATGAAAAGTGTTCCATATAGTGATATTCTGGCACTATCGAACCTGACTTGGAAAAAGTTTATATAGGTAAATATATGAAATCATCGGATATAAAGTGAAATAATGGATTTTTAGGATGATTTATTCACCTTCTAAAACTATTATGAAAATGATTGCATTGTTTAGGGGTTCTAAGAAGGTAAAAACCTCACTATGAAATGTTAAAAAGATATCTTTTTCCCTCATTTTGATTTGTTCATACACAATAATATTAGCTATATGTGACCACACATAGAGGCATTTGAACAGTTTTTAAGGATATGAAATATTTTTTACTAATCCCCATAAATTTGATCCTTCTATTAATTCCTCGATACATGAACTAGTTAATACTATAGACTATGGTTTTATCATATCTGAAGCCTTATCTGATCCAAACTCAAGCACAATGACTGAAGCTTCTAATACCCAAAAGAAATCTGAGAATAAATTATAAGAGAATGGACGCATTATTGCAACATCATTGGAAATACTCATGACTCTCATGTGAATATACTATAATATAATTGGAATATAACTCTGAAGGATGTGTTCGTCATAAGGAGACCCATAAACCACCCTCAATTTATGGATTTGATAAGAAAAATATGGAAGAGGGCATTGATATACCTAACACATCTAGTGATCATCATATGATACTGGGAATACTATATTTAGAGGAGATGTGCATCTAACATGAAATTTGGATGGAACTTCTAGGGATCATGATATGACCTCCTATATTCCTAAATTTTATGAAACAATGATAGTTTTTATTATAATTATAGAAAGGCCATGGATGAGGAATGTGACATGGATAAGGATAAATACAGTAACCAAAATGTTCTCTTGGATGATATTGAGTGAGTTTCATTACATTAGGTCCTCATTAAGGATAACAAAATCAGGTTTTACTAACACCTTTATGATTTATATGAAATGATTGAACTTTTACTCATTATATATTAATATTAAACAAGTGTCTAATATTTTATTTTCTCAAACATTGATTAATGTATTTGGGAAAACCCAAATTTATAAATTCATGATCTTTCATTGAAAATTAGTTTCTATAATATTTTGGGATAGAATAGTGTGGCCAGAAATGTTGAAATGATATCCTTTGGGAAGGAGGATCCAAAATCCTTGTAAATATATTTCTCTTTTATGCATTAGAAGAAACCAAAACATTAGAATTATTGTCCAAATATTTATAGGAGTGGACCAAGAAATATAGTTAAAAGGTAAATTTGTTTTCAGGTCATCAGAACATCAATGAATCATTATGGGTTTTTCACTATAGTATGATTGAGACATTATTGGTCTATTGTATTTGGTGGTTTTATATGCTATGATTTTTGATATTGCAACCCCTAGATAATTTCAACTTTTTAATAAAAGAATCATACGCCTGGTTCTTTATGATCATTGTTTTGACCATTTTAAATTATATATTAATTTTTCTAGTTTTTAATAATTATCTCAATTCTATTTATTTAATTTTAAAATAAAGTTAATTTTTTTTATATTTTTTATTTAATTTTATTATGTCTTTAAAATTTAATATTTTTTTAATATTTATTCATAATAATATTTATTGAGTTATTATTTTTTAAATTGTTAAATTTTTTATATTTACTCATATAATTTGATTTATTATCATTTAATATTTTTATATCCCTTTTTATATATATTTAATATCAAATCATTTATGAATAATATTTTAATTTAAATATATATTATGACTTTATTTATTTTCATTTTACTATGTAGTTTATTTAATACAATGTATTTAATTGTATCTCTTAATATTTATTAATTGATATTTTAAAATTAACTCTTAGAAAATAAATTTATATAATTAATATTTTATATTCCAATTTACTAATTTTTTCTTAATTTTTTCATTTTTATGTATTCATTTTTTATTTATTTTTAATATTAAACCATTATATGTTATTTATTATTATTTTTTACTTGATAATTTTAAATTTTTTATCTTTTAATTTTTAATATTTTTATAGATTTTAATTTATACAGTTGGATTATGTAATAAATTTCTGTAATTAATATTTCTTTATATGTATTTTAAAATATTTATTAGTGTTTGACCAATAGACATTTAATTTTAATTTGAGAGTTATTAAAAATATAATTTATTAAATATTAATCTTCAATAATTTTATATTTAATATCATTAATAATTTTTATACATTTAAATTTTTTTTTAATTTATATATTTATTCATCCATTTGTTATTAATGGGAAAAACATATGTATGTAATTATCTTTAGTATTAAGTAAATTTATTATGTAATAGTAAAATTGGTGTTGATAAAATCTTTCAATATCAACTCTAAATCAATCATTCATAATTTCATTTTATTCATCAAATAACATTTTAGTTCTAACAATGGTACATTTATTAGTGCCATGAAAACACTAATTAAAGCATTATTTAGTAATTCATAATCTTTTAGCCCCATTAGAGATCAATTATTTAATTTTTTTGTTAATACTCACAAATATATTTCTATATTTTTAAAGACTTCCTAAAAATCACGTCACAACACTATGTAATTCACATTCTAAAAAATTCATAACATTATTTCTTCCAAAATGGATGATTTTGGATGTATTGACCCTCAAAACTGAAGATATTATATTGGAATCTTGTTTTTAGAGATTACACCATCATCCGTTCATGTATTTTTCATGATTTTTTTGTCTTCCAATAATTGTTAAATAATATATGTTTTCATGGGATTCCATGATATTTTTGAAATTTGTTCTATTTTTCACTGATTCCCTAATTTATTTGTCTACTCTACTCATAGTTTCCATTATATATTTTTCTATATTAAAATTTATATATCAATATAAACGTGACTGTATAACCATAATGTTTTTTTAATTTATGGAGTATATTAAAAAAAATTAATGCATTCTGGTATACTAGAATTATTAATTATGTTTAAATTGTTTTGATGACATGAAGTTTATTTTGGGTGCTTAAGGTTTTATTTGGTTTTCATTTTAATTACAATATCAGTTATTTGAACATAAAATTCATCTTCTTGTTTAATAATAAATTTGGGATAATTCTTGACATTGTTTAATATATTTAATATACATTTAGTAATTAAATATGTCTATTGTCTCTATGCATCAATATAAGTGTTTATCTAAAACGTATATAGTACTTTTAAATTTCTATATGTTGCTTTTTTTATTTTCACTTGGATGAAAAATGTGTAATTATTCTTCAAACCACATGTAATATATCCAAATAATCTTTTTAGGACCTATATTGACATTTTTTACATTCAAATAATAATCCATGTATGGTATTTAATTTTTCATTGATAATAAAAAATTAAAAATCATAAAATCCTATATAAAGTACATGACATAGCATTGAAAACCTTTATGGAATGTATGTTAAAAGTTAAATATGAAAACAAAAATTTGTATTCAAATTTGATTCATAATTTTAAATTGTAATTTAATTTTCTAAATATAAAATTCCTTATGATGATATTATCTACCCATGTTGACCATATTTACATTTAATAATCATTAACATATTATATATTTAATATAAAAATGTCTGACAATTTGTTCGAAGTGGAAAATTAGTATTGAATGAAAAATATTAAAAAATGAAATTCCCAAAGAAAAAAAATATTCAATAAGAAAATAACAAAAACAATTCACAATTCAAAACCAATTTGAATCTCAATAAATTGTGAAAATAAACTCTATTAATACATATAGTGATTTTAATACAAATAAGGAAAATGAAAAAGTAAAATAAGGCGAGTGACTTTAAGATCCCATTTGGTCCTTCTCACAAGGAAAAACCCTACCATTATCTCATCAACAATTAAAATCCTAAACATGGTAAAGAATTATTCATTTACTCATAATTCATTAGGTTTTAATGGTAATAAGTGACTTACATTTTAGTACTAATCATTTTACAAGGCCTTCGGTTGCCCGCGTGTGTGTGGAGGTTGATATTTTTCAGAAATTGCCCTCTGCTATTTGGATACAGAATGGGGATGTAGGTTTTTTTCAGGAAGTGGTTTATGAATCTTTACCGAGCTACTGCTCCAATTGTATGCAGATTGGCCACTCTCTTAGTGAGTGTGGTTCTGGGAAGGATCCCATGAATCGTCAGAAACTTGGGAAACACTTCCCGAATGAAGGGAATTCAGTCTGGATTGAGAAGGATAGGCCTCATGCTAAACAGACTGAGCCTTCTAATTCTAAGGACCCTCCGGAATCCTGTTCAGCAAAGCCGATTTGCGACAAAAATTCTGCTCCTTCTAGTTTTGTGGACATGGTCAATGAAGTTAAGATGTGCACTGGCACCCCAGGAGTTGTTCCAACCTCTAATGAGCAAGCACAAGAGATGCATTCTGTTTCTGGTGAGTCCAATCATGATGATAGTGAGCAAGCGGATAAAATTGAGGAGGAATACCTGCGCTCAAGTGCCCAAAAAGGTAAGAAAGCTATTGTTGATCCTGATGGTTTTATCACTAAGCACCCTAAGAAGACTCGAAAGCGAATTGATTATTCCAAGTTGGAGAGGACCATTGTTACTAGATCGTCAGGGCCTCGAGTGGAGGAAATTAACATTCCTGCACAGCCGGTTGTCAGCAAGAGTACCTCTGCACCGGAATCCCATAATGAAGGGGACTCCTCCACAGAAGAAGAGGACTCCTACTCTTGGATTGAGGATGGCGCGGATAGAGTTAAGCTTAGAAATTGCACTCGGGTTATTAAGGAAGGATACAAGGAGGATTTCTACACATGGATTGAGGAGCAAGCAAGGTTATCTTATAGAAAATATTGTAATAAAGAAATATATGTCGATGATTATCTTATTACGAGGGAGCGTATGTTTGATAGGGTGGAATTTGAGCTCGATCGGAACCCCGAATTTGATTATTCTCAGCTTCGGTGGGAATAGCGCTGTCTCATTATGTTTGGATCGTTGCGGATGCACCTGATGATCTAGTGCAGAGCAGCATTTTATTGTGCTGCTGAAGTTTCATGAGATATGAATACCTGGTTTTTGTGCAGAATTTTCAGATTTGAATGCCTATAGTCCTACTGGACTAGCAGAGCAGCATTGTTAGTTTCATGAGATACAAATACCTGGTTTTTGTGCAGAATTTTCAGATTGGAATTCCTAGAATGAAGGGGACTACAGGCACGCCTCTCTGAAGGGATTGAGTACTTGGCAGTTGTAATGCAGATATGGATAGCGGCCTCATTTGGAGATTTTTTGGACGATGCTGGTTAAAACAAACCCAAAATGGATGGCAGGTGAATTCTCTTGTTTATCATTTATTTTGTAATCATCTGAATTCCAGTTGGTGCAAAAACATTGCACCTCATGTATTCACCTTGCTGTTGGATTTTTATTTTTAATAAACTTTTGGGGTATGGGTTGGGAAACCAACTCATGCTCGCATCTTTTTTGTATTGTACAAGAATTAAATATTAAATGGGATATATTAAGACCATTAAAATATTGTCCTACTTGTGTAGAAATGTTACCCTATTTTCAAGCATTAAAACCTTGGTTCAAATATTGGAATGAATAAATATCAGTAATATTGTAGTATGGTAGCAATTCTTGGACTATCTATGGAACTGTAGATATGTACAGAATATCAGTATTATTTAGCAGATTTTGGCATTAGGGCCTTGTTGTTTTCCCTTCGGCCCACAAGGTCTCATGACCATCTTTGGTGGGACTTCTAGATTCGTATAGGACTATTTCATGAATGGGATTCTTCTAACTATGTAATGATTGCCTCTCTTTATTGGTTGGATATGAAGGCCATTCTTGAAGTTTCTAGGATAAATTGGTTTAAGACCCCATGTAGGTAGGTAGTGATTATTTTCTATAGACTTGAGCATAAGACAACATTCTAGAGTAGATGGTTGTAATAATGTTAGAGGGGTTTTTATAGTGTGGTGTCTTGGGCTTGGGCCTTTTGGCTTTAACTACCCCATGTAACACTGGGCCTTAGGCCCGTGAAATCTAGGGATTTCAAGACCCACATATATTCACTCTCAACCATTCGAAAAATAATATTATCAATAAATATAAATAAATATTTAAATCTATTAGTATAGGGTATAAAAATAATTGTGATAAAAAATATATTATAAAATCAAATATTAATTTCTTTTCTGGACCCAATTCCAAATACACATAAACATATGTTACACGTAATCAAAATTCCCAAATTTCTAAAACAAACTCATTTATATATTATAAAACATTTGCATCATTAATAATTTAACTTATTGAAATTATATTTTAACATACCCAAAAGAATTAAGAACATCAATTCATATTGTGTTGAATCATGGTTTTAGTGAACGAAATAATAAATAAAGAAATGATCTTAAAAATATAAATATAAAACCTAAAATATAATGTATCAAAATATAATTCAAAGATTCCATTTAAAATCCTGTTATAATTACCCAAAAGTGGGTTATGAAAAATTACCCTCATTTTTATGTATGGTAATTCATAAGTACTTGTTTTTTATGTTATGATATATAATTTTGAGTCATGTAAACAACTATATATTATATTCATTCTTTGATTTTATTTATTTTCTATAATTAAATTTTTATATTATTGAATGAAATAAGATATACTAAATCGAAAAATTATTGATGTCAATCATATGAAAAAACTTTATATGGATGGGGTTAAATAGTTCATTATTTTTCTAGTATGGTGTGAGAATGATAATTCTAAAATCATTTCTTTATTAAATATATTATAATTCCAGAACAAAGTTCTTATATGAGTTGGATAGAAACATGATCAGAGATGGAAATGTTTTAAATAATTAACTAAACATATGGAGGAACTGTATATTTCTATTGATTGGGAATAAATAATGGTGTATTGATTATCTGATTTTGTATAATTGTATATTATGATATAGATTATATTGATAAAACAACAACAATAATTTATGTTAACCCTCGAAAATCTACATAGTTTTTTAAGATTTAAATAGTTGTTTTGTGATTCTAATTTATACATGTTTTACTTAATATACAACATTGGCTACTTTACATAAGTTATATAATTTTTAAGATGGAAATTTATGGTATTATAAAATCTTTATAAACTAACACTCACTTGAATGAAATCTTACTAAAATTTAATTAATTTTTTGTTCAAATATATATCACTAATCTATTGTTATTTTTAATGTGTATAATATTTGGATGAATAAATTCATGTACAAATGATTTTATATTATTTTTCAAGGATTATGAATCATATAAAAATGACATCAGTGTCTTATCACTTAATATGATAATGGGGAATCAAATTACACAAATATTTTATAGTATATTTTTATCATGATATGGTTTCATTACATATATTGGATTGAGTATAATGAAATATAATTTTTGGGTTTTGTAGATAGAATAATTTTGAATGGGAATCATTACCACCCATCGAACACCCCTTATTAGTAGTTTACTGATCATCAGTTTTCTAAATTCAAAAAACAGTTCAGATTACATTATGTTTCAATATATATAGATAGAATAAACCCAATATGTGTAATAATTTATATATATAGTTCAGGGATAGTTATGTCAATATATTATAAATTTTCACCATTTTTATGATTTAAGGTTAAGTACATTATTTTTTCTCCTCATATATCTGCATTAAAACCCATGTAATTATATCAATTATTATTTTGATTCAATTAAACCTGAAAATATTGATGTGGGATTCAATTTTTATGATTTATAACAATCATATAAATGAAGAGTTAAAATTAAGATCCCTATTGTTTGGGAAAAAAATGACCTTTCAAATTATATAAATTTTTCTAGATACAACATCAAAGGAATCATACAGTGTCCCATTTTTTGAAGAAGTATAACACCTGTTTAAGTTCAAAAATTCCATAAATATAGTGTTTCTAGGACCACATAAATTTTTATATCAATGATATAAAAACTAATCTTGTATAATATCATTTGATTGGGATATTAGAAAATGTTTAAAAACATATGGATATATATATGTTGAATAAATTGATAATATAATAGATATTTTCAATATTTTTATAAACTCATTTTAAAAAATATTATATAAATGGGCAGGAAAAATTGATTAGTTTATGTAAAAATACAACAATTTAATTTTTTTGTTAATTAGAAACTATATTAATGTCAATCAAATATACAAACAATTATGTTCATTTAATTGGTTTATATCTATATAAAAAGGCTATTGCAAATTATTCACTAAGGATATATTAGACATGATTGATATCAACATAAAATAATAGTTGGCATCCATGAAGGGTGAAAAATATATTTCATCCTCCAAGAGGTTATTCAGTTTCAAGAAAAGATATATTTCATTATTTTGGAATCTTTAATAATGTAATTTTTCTAAGGGGTTATTCATAATATATCAAGAATATAAATATAATCTCAAAAACTAAATTTCATCCTAAAACATATAGAAAATATAAAATAACTATTTAACCACTACATGATATTCTGACTACATCCTCTTTGTAATTCAATAGATGTTAGGATAAAAACCATCCTCTAGTCGAATATTCTTACAACAATGGATTTCACTTGAGCATCTAGATATATCCTCAAGAATGCCTCTATAGATATAAGGGTAAAAATCTAGAATATGTGGATGAATATGGATAATAAAAGCGAGTTGGACTTCTAATGTCTTAATAAATGGAATATTATTTCATATTCATTGAATAACACATCATGGTATCTCAAAGTTTATTGAAGATTTATGTCAATAACGACAGATGGCATATAGATTTTAAAGTGGGGTAGAATGAATTGTTACTAATATCTCCTTAAAATAATTTATGATAGTTTCAAATATATTTATGTTAATCCCCAAATATATCTATTCTTATTAGATTATTGATCATATGAGGATGATGACTTATTTCTTAAGATCCTACAAAAAGATCATGATGTGTTCTATATATCTCTTCAATTGACGTAAACTCCAAATAATTCACATGAATTGTTTTCATTGGTCATACCAATAAATAATTATAATTCTTATAAATAAATGCTAATTGAAAACATTGACAACAGAGATAATGTATTTCAAAAAAACACAGCTATCCTAATTTTGTTTGGAAACACCATAAATGTGATGAAGTGGAAAGGGAAGTCGATGAGGTATTTAGATAGAGGTATACTTCTTTGTATTCTATTGAGTAATCAAATTCTGTGTGAAAAAATATTATAATAGGGGTAGAATGAACCACAAATAGAATAAATATTATATTTTACATTGATAATGTTTATCAATTTTATATCTTAAGATGCACCCAACACTATTTTTTTGAATAATTCTATTTGAAAAACAAATGAAAAATGAAATTAAAATATTTTTAAATGTACATGATAAAATTAAAGTAATAAAATATTGTAACAAAATTTAGGAAATGGTCGGGAAACTATAAGGAACTATAGTATATATATTATTTTCTAATGGAAAGGTGTTTTTAAATACATTAAATTTATAATATTCATTTTAATTAATTATTAATTTATTATATTCTAATTAATATATTTATTGAAAATGATTATTCATTCATGATGAAATTTGTTAATAATTCATACAATTATTATAAAATGGAAACAATTGATGATAAAATCATTTATATTTAATCATTTATATTTTGTAAAGATTCTTTTATACATGAATGTTGTTTTAATGTGCTAAAAATAAGTTATTCACTATTAAATAATTGTTTTAAAAAAATTAAATTAAAAAATATTTATTATAAATTAACATTCAATATGTTGTTTTTACTTATTACGGAATGTTAATTGATTCATTTGTCTGCATATAAATACAATTTTCTAAAAATGGTTTTATACATTTTGTGTGTAGATATTTGATAACTTTATTCCACTTCTTGGAATTGAATCGTGAAAAAAATGAATTTAATATTTTAAATCCACCTAATAAATTTTAATCTACAAGTTCAACTTCATTTTAACAATAATAAATTGTTACAATGTGAAAAATCTCATCCTTGTTGTAAGGTTTAAACGGTTTAACAAGGGGAATAAACCAAGAGATAAGGGTTAAATGTTTATTAAAACACATATAAGTATGATTAGATCACTATATATAGACTTAAAATTATCCTATATTTGAAAATTATTTTATTTTATTTTTCATACTAAAAATATATACATTATATTATATTCAATGTTTTAATATTTATATGGGCATTATTCCCCTTACATTTAAAAGGGGACCACCTCTACACATATATTCACACAGTTTTAGCTCATTAACTCTTATAATCCCTTGATTTCTCAAATAACAATATTCCTTCCCAATCATGAGTGGTCCAAAACTCCAAAAAAATAAAATCTTCTGAAAGCATATGGTTTTTGAAAACATAGGATACTAAAATAAAAGGTAATTGGCTCAGCCGTGTTAATTTATGTTTATTTTTTCCTCCACAAAATAAAAGTAATATATACCAAAATTTTTATTAAACAATTAGAATCAATAAAATATTTAAATTTTTTATGTTAATGTTATAAATGTTATGAAATTAATTTTCATCCATTGGAAATGATAGTGTGGCCTATATTTATATGCATGTCATTTTCTCAAAAAAGAAACAAGTTTCATTGTCAGTAATAATCATATATGTTTTTAGTAATAACAGATATTAATAATATAATTTTTTAAAATTATATAATTTTTACTCTATAAAAGTAAATTAATATTTAGCTTTCTTTTATTCTATTCATTGAAAAATCAATTTTCACAAGTGAAAATGTGTAGACCACCACCTCAATGATGTAATGTAATTTATGTTTCATCACTAACTTCTATGAATTTTAATAAATATATATATAATGAAAAATTATGATATTTTTGACATGAATAATATTATGGAGAAGATGAATCCATGAACAATTTGCACGTACTAGAATATCAAAATTTAAAAATTCATGAAAAAATTAGTTAACACCAAAAAATCGATTTTAGTGAAGAATTATTTTTAAGTGAGAGAACATAAATTTTAATATAAAGATACATATTAAAAAAACAATTAATATGGTTCTTATATTGATATATAACTATTTTAAATATATTATATTGAATGTTAGGGAATGTAGAAAACAATATAAGGACTGAGGTATGGATTTATTTTATAAAAGACTTCAATTGTAATTGTTCGAGTTTAAATATCCATTGGGTATATTTTATTCTCTATTTCAAGAAACCCAATATTATTTCAAATTAACTAGTCAATTAAAAAAATTTAGGTATTCCTTACATTACCCCTCTTTTGGTACTAAAATAAATCATAAAACTATTTTTAAGAAAAAAAAATATTATTTTACTATCTAGGTTGTGGATTTTTTTTCATTTAATTTATATTCATTAAAAGGATTTAATAATGCACATTTAAATAATCTAATAATTATGTAAACTAATTTTAATGAATATTTTATTTTATTTTTCATATTTTAATATTTAATTTTTTAAAAAAGTCAATGGTTTTTATTTTAATTTTTAAAAAATTGTGAAAAAAATATTTTCTAACATTTAATAAATGAATGGATTTTCCTACCATTATGACAATTATTTTTTTTCATCTCTCATTTTCATGTTTCAATGATTTCACAAAGAAAAATATGTTCATATATTTATAGTAATTTTTTGTTTTGAAAATTTTTTCAAATGATGTGGTTGCTTTATAGTATTATTTAATCAATATATTAAATTATTTTAAAAAAATAAATAAATAATTCAATATAATTTAAGGAATATTAATATTTACTAGGGGTATGATCTTTTTATACAATATATTTTCTTTCTATGGATGTATTGTGATGATGTTTTATTGATTTTTTTCATGAATCCCACTTCTTTCTCATGGGATAATTGTACTATAAAGAAATTAAGAATGTTTTTGTGATCATAATGAACAAATTTGTATTGTTTTTATTTTGATACATGAGGGAACAGAATTAAAAATGACTAAAATTCATTGGTTAATGATTAAAATATCACTTGATAAAATATAATGGAATATATAGTGAACCTAATTCCATCTAGGTGTTTTTTCAATCCAAATTAGAATGGAATGGTGAATAAACCCTATCCAAGGCTGGACAGTATTCTCTATGTTATGATAGTCATAGTAGTAATTTTGAAATAATAAAATTATTTTAATTTGTTATTATTAAGAAATAAATTTTATACCATGTTCATAATACTATAATAAACTATTATTGATTATTATTAATTATTGATTTTTCACACTCTTATTATTCTCATCATTTCTTATGATGTTTTTTTATGTCACAAATAATGGCTAATTATCGATACCTAATTATGTATATACTAAAGAATTATGATCATTTTCTCATACCATCATTTTTATCATATTATCACATATCATCATCAATTGATTTATCCCATTTATTCCCTTTTGCAGCATCTATGGTCACCCTTTCTAATATATTCATTTTCCTTGGATATGAGGAATGATTTTCATATGAATATTTCTAAGAAGGATTATATATTAAATGTAATTTTATGTAGGGGTAAATATATTTAATGATATATGTGTATTATGTATATTATTTTTAATGAAATTAATCCATAATGGTTTTAGGGTATGAATTTTTATTTATTGTATTACATTTCATCTAAAATGATGAAATATATATAGGAAAGTGATGATCATGTCTCTTTATATATATAGATATTATTATCATTAAAGACATCTCTAACATGGATATTCAATTATTATACAAATTTTTAAGATATTGATAAATCTCTTTTATTAATTTTATATATATAAGTTCTATTGATTATTATTTTGTGTGAATTTATATGAAAATATTTATATTGTGGCCATAAGTACATGGGATTATGGTAACAGATTATGTATAATTCTAGGTTGTTTTTGTGGACCACCATGATTCATATTGAACTAGGAGAAAGGCATATCTGTTTGGTTTTTAGTTTATCTGATATAAAAATCATAATGATTAGACTTCTTAAGATATCAGGATTGTAACACCCTAGCCCTAGTTACCCAGAGTCGGTGAATTATTACATAACATTGGCATGATCACAAGGAAATCATGTCTCTAAATAACGATCAATTTAGTATTATTAGAAATAAGATTCATACATAAGTTCAACATTACATATTGAAATGAAATACAACACGAATTTATTCCATGAGAATCATCGAAGCCTCCTAGATTTTGCATGTAAGTCCCTAATAACTAACATCATCAAATCCTATTAAAATGAAACCTATGTAAGGGGTGAGCTCAAAAGCTCAGTATGGGTAAGAAATGCAGTGGAAGATAACATAAATATTAAGCATGTTGAATAATTGGAACCACATGCCATTACCAATAATAAACATGAATACTTTTATGGTAAGAATATGAGTTCAGTAAATAATTCCATAATAAAACATAATCATGGGTATTATACTAGTCGAATTACCACATGAACCATCAATATTATTTTCATAATGAGGGAATGTATAATGTCGAACATTCTGAAACATTTTTTCAAGGCCTTGGCCAAGATGTCTAAAAATGATTAAGGCCTCAGCCAAAACTACATATCAAATTAGGAAATTCCTCTGCCAATTATGTGTCTAGTTGTCTCAATACAACTACCGATGCATCGAGGAGCTATAGCGGGCTCCACCGGTCACTTACTAAGTATAATACATTCCTCAAATGAAATGGTTGAAATATAACCTAAAAATTTGTATTAAAACTAGCATAAAAAATGTTAATAATTTAACCATAAATCATGAATGGTATAAAAATAGAACATCCACAGTCAAACATATCACAAAACCTTCAATAAATTATGTATGTTTTGTATCACAATAAATCAACTTCAAATTATCTTAAAATCCATCAAAAGATGTTTACATAGATGAAATCAATACCTTTTTTAGAGAAATATATCTTTCTATTTTGAAATAATTTAAGAGTCACATAACTATAACGAAAACATTAATTTTGAAAATGTTCTTATAATGTTTTATGGGAAGCTTTGACATTGTTATAATGGCAGAAAATAGCCAAACCCATTGTATAAGTTAAAAAACAATCTTACCTTAAATTTGTCGATAAGGTCAAAAAGAACCTTGTTTGGAAAATGACAAAACATTCTTTTCAAAACATATAAAGGAAAATAAGGTTATAAATGACTTTAATCCATTGTATAGTAAATAGTAAAAAGAAATTGCAAAACATTTCTAAGAAACATGTATGTAGATGATAAAGAGGTCCTAGTAGATAATCATGTATAAACTACCTTGAATAATGAAGAGGTTGTAGAATTAACCCTTACCTTGTAATTTTCCATGGTAGATGGTAGGTCAACCTCATGTATAAGGGTGACATAATTGTTATTAAATTATACAAGAATCATATACATTAATATGATATCATATATGATCTTTTAATATTTCATTGTTAATAATATTTTAGTATTATCATCGTTTCGGGTTTTAACTAATTCGTTTTCCATTATATTCGTTGTTACATAAGTAATGTTTGTTATGGATAGGATGTATCTTATTCATATTCAGAATGATATTAAGTCTTTAAACCTTATTTTTAATCATCTAATGAAAATTAGTATTGAATGGATTACAATAGGGATGGAATCTCATCGTGTTCATGGAGACAGTGATCTGTACGTACGCACGAGCGACAATATCATTATTTTGATATTAAAATAATATATAATTGGATGTTATATCATATATATACATAATCGTTATCATGTTTACATGAATTACACATCATTATTATACCCATCCAAACAATAATGTACTGAATAACAATTACACCACGACGTGGAGACGGTAAGTCGTACGTACGCACGTATAGTGACATGTCATTCAAAGGATGGATAGAATAATGAATATGGTTGTGCCATATTTATAATAACATCACAGTATATATAAGATACTAGTGTTATTATTTTATAATGGAAACAACAAAGAAAGATGAAGTGGAAGAAGAAAAGAACTTGAAAGACGTGGTGAAATATTTACCTGTTCATCGGGTTCTTTCTTTTGATTTGATCAAAAGGGCTCCTCGGGTTGGCTTTCGGACTAAAGGAAGGCCTCTAGGATGAAGGCAGGACTGTTGAGAGGGTATTTGGGTAGGTTTTGGCCATGAAAAAGGGCTTTGAAGATGTGAATTAGAGAGAAGGGGGAGTGCCCTTTTATAAGAGGGGTGAGGGGCACCTTAGGAAAATCTAGAAATATTATTTTATAATAAAATCATTTTCGGTTTCTAATGGATCAAAAATGAATTATTTAAAGGATAAAGTAGGTATGGGTCGAAAACTACTCAGCCAATTGGTTTTAGATATATTTTATTCACTATATTAACTTTATCTTTTAGATTTTACTCTTAGTTAAGTATTATGACATTTACTATGTCTCTTGGTATTTTTATATTTTATGGTTAATAAACATACTATAAACTTCCAAGATAAGCCCATGTGGTTCAGAAATGATAAACCTATAATTATATAAGTATTTTTTCCAAAACATAGATTTTTAGGAATAGAATATCAATTAATAATATAATATTTGTTTCGAAAATTATTTTATGTCAATTTTGACACTATTTGGTATTTTTTTTCTAAATTCATAAGAGCATTATTACATCGAAAAATAATAATTTAACCAACCCAAAAAATTCATATGAACCTAGAAAATTAGTGTAATTCATAAAAAGTCTCAAAATTTCATTTATTTGGATATTTATAATATCAATTATTTTAATCCTTCATTAATTAGGTAATTACGGCATCATCATTGTGTCATAAATAAATTTAATTATTTAATATCTAAAAATTATAAATAAAATACCATTATGTATGAAATCATTTTACCTTTCTAATTAATATTTATTGTCAAATTTATCTTATCATTAACCCTATAATAAAAATTGTTTAGTTATTAAACATTGAATTTAACACTTTTAACACTTCATTGAATTTAATAATAATAAATGTTCTAATCTAAACCAAACTGGACCTAAAGGATAATATTTTATTCCTAAGGTTTTTTTGTTCGAATTACACTTATCCAACAGAATTAGGACATGTGTTAGGGTAATAATAATATCAAATTTACACTTAATTACCCTATTTACTTTTAACCGTGGTAAATAAAATTAAAAAGTTACTATTCACCAAAAAATTATTTTCATCTTATTGAACCACATTTTACATAATTATATCAACCGTGTCTCTCATATTTTTAAAATTCGACTCACATAATCAGTAAAATTATGTTTTATGTAAATTTGAAAATACTCCAAGCAGGTGGGTAAAAGACGGTGAAAAGTTCAATAATATTTTTATATATCTAAAATTATTATGAAATGACTCCAATTAATTGAATTGAACTTGTATAGGTATTATGTATCTATTTTTACATAAAATAAATTTAAAAAAAATTAATTATCTAAATAAAAATTTGCTTTTAACCAATAACTCAGTGTTTTTCACTATTCATCAAAAATGGAATGTTTTTAGAAAAATACCAAAAATTCAACCTATGATAATTTCGATACTCCGAATCCAAAAATAAATCCATTTTTACTAAATTAAAAACAAAGAAATTTAATTTATTAATTAAAAATTAATTCCTCTTGTCAAAACCAAAAAGAATATTTTTAAGAAATATTAACTATCAAAAGATTGACACGTGTTTATGTAAAACATCAAAATGAAATTACTTACAATCACCAGCATTGGACTAAATGGTAAAAATATAATCTATTTATACTTCCAAACCATTAAGATTTATAATTAAATAGTAGACATTATTTTGATTAAAAAATTTGTTTTCAGTTAAAATATTGTATTTTTCATTATTCCCCCAAATATGACATTTTCATAAAAACACCCAAAAAATTTGAAACTAAACTCTTAGGTCCTGATTCTAGATAAGAATTTTATTTTTTCAAATTCAATATATAAATTTTTCAAATATTGGATTTAATAGGGTTCTCCATTAAAAGGTAGTAACATTGCATTTTTTTAAAAACACTTCTTATATCTAAAAAAATGAATTTGTTCTTACATTATTTCTAAGAAACTCATAATATGGGTTCTAAAATTATAAGGATTATATAATGTTCAAAATTCAGTTAATACTAATCTTAACCACTTTTGAATAGAAAGTTAGGTATGTCGTGGTGTGCTAGAACTTGGTGTTGCATATAGGGCAATTTATCTGATTACATTCAAGAAATAACGTACTATGAAATCATGGGCTGTTACATTCTTCCCTACTTCAATAAATTTTTTCCTCGTAATTTGATATTGTTTTCCAAAAATAAAAGGTTTAAAATAGAAAAAACCTTTGTGGGAAAACACGCATCAAAAATTGGGTTAATAAAATGTAGTCTCAATAAGAGTAAAAGGGAAATGAAAGGGTCTCCACAAAATTATGATCTCGATTATTAGAACACTGGTGGAAATTAGAGACACATAATTGGAGGAAAACATAAATATTTATATGGTGTGATTTATGTCATCAATCACAAACACGTGTAAAATTGAGGGCCTCAAATCCATCAATCTAGGTTGATTTGAAATACCATCTCCTCAACAAAACATAAGGTATTAGGAAAACACATTTTTGGTTTTGAGATCCCTTCTCTAATGTTTTAGAAATAATTTACCCATATAATAAGTGGGTAATAATTATATATATATATATACACACTTGAAAAGTAGAGTTTCATCCTTCAACTATTTCCTACCACAAACTCATCTTTCACACCAAAAGATTTCAAAACAATATTCTATTTATCCTAATCGCATAGGGTTCCAAAAAAATGAATTTATAATACACATATCAGACCCTTTTAAAAAAAGAATCTACATTATAAAATCTAGGGATTTCACGTAGTTCAGTGGTAGGTGATAAATCCCAATCGCACTATGGTTATGGGTTCGATTCCCGTAGCTGTGTTCGAAATGACGGGTTGCCACAGGGTCTGTGTGATGTCCTTTTTATAAAAATACAAAAATAACCTTATCAATAGTATCCAATTTCAAACTTAATCCATTCCAACCTTTAGACTTATCAAAAATACATCTATCCAGACTCACTGTCCAATATTTATATGGAAGTTAAACAAAATGAAGATCCTTTTTTCCACGTAATAACATGTGAAAACCGTCATCATGTACTATTTTAAAACATGGTAACACCCTGAATTATGATAAACCCTTATTGATTACATTCATGCTCCTTTATCCTTTATATAATACTGGATATATGAATTTTAAATATTCCAACAATGAGAAAATAAACAGACCATTAATTAGTTCCATGATAGTCAAGAATATCCAATATAATTTTTCAAAATCAACCATCTCTTATTCTAAAATTACTAACATAATATCAGGATCATATAATCTCAAATTCCCAATGAAATATTACTGCAGTACAATCCTGATTTATTTCCATCATTCATATAACCAGTACATCATTGATACAAATATAAAATGACCCAATACTTTAATGACAACATAAGAACTCTTAATCATTCCACTTCATCTTCGGTAGTATCATAACATGGTTATTATCCAATACCATAATTTGGTGTATACTCTAATGATTTAGACATTGATTCGTGTAGTGTCTCAACTCTTTCTAGATGAATCATTGTACATTTAAAACCTTTTTCTAACCCTTACAATCACGTACATGATGTCCTTTTTCTCCACACATATAACAAACTCTCATTCCCTTTAACCATTCACCAAGGTGATCCCTTTCCATAGTTATCACATATGAGAAAATCTTTCTTTACCATATTCCATTTATCCATTTTTCTCTTTACCATCGTTTTCATCTCTTTCTTCTCTTAAAAGCCATAAGAATCAGAAAATTCCCTACTTATCTTATTATCATATGATACTATTTCTTCATATTTTGAGAATACGTGGGAGACTATTTCCCTTCTAAATGTTGGATTAATACAATGAAATATTTGACCCTTCTTACTCATTGAATCATACATATTTCTGGAGTTCTCATTCCTTCAACTAGGCACCATTTCTAAACACTGACATACACTAAATCAATTTATGAATCGCAATGAATAGTTTCAAACTTTTAAAATACCTAATGTAAATTGAACAGTTTACGGATATAATCCATAATCATAATAATATTTTCCTTGAAAATTATTCAGTCCTAAAACCTTCATAATGGCTTATAATGAAAATGTGAATTATCCTAAGCATATCTCCTGGGAGTGTTGTAGCCAGGAGTGTAGCAAGGCCCGTTGTCGTGCACCAGTTCTCATTCGAGTCTAGCTCAAAGCAGTGTTTTCGGGTTTTACCCCTAGGTACATCTGTGCCAGAGCCGCCTTTACCTGCTCTTATATAGATAGGGATGTATTTCATGGAAAACTCACAAAATCTCTACAATACCAAAATTCTAGGAAGTTCTTATACACTAATCCTCAATCTTTATCTTAAGGCTATTTTCTCTAATCAGAGTTTATTTAAATCTAGTATCCAAAGTTTATATTAAAATTTTTCTGATACCAACTATAACACCTTGACCCTAGTTTCCCAGATTCAGTTCATTATTACATAACATTGACATGATCACAAGGAAATCATCTCTTGAAAATCCGATCAGTTTAGTATTATTTGAAACAAGATTCATACATAAATTCAACATTACATCTTGAAAAGAAATAAAACATGAATTTATTCCATGAGAAACATCCAAGACTTTTAGATTATGCATGTAAGTCACTAATAACTAACTTCTTCATACCCTGGGAAATTGAAACATAAGAAAGGGGTGAGCTCAAATGCTCATTAAGGGTAAGCAATGCAGCAGAAGATAACATAAATACTATGCATGGTGAATAATTGAAACCACATGCCTTTACCAATAATAAACATGAATACCTTTATGGAAGGAATATGGGTTGAGTATATAATTCCATAATAAAACATAATCATGAGTATTCTACTAGTTGAATGACCACATGAACCATCAAAATTATTTTCATAATGAGGGAATGTATAATGGCAGACATTCTGAAACATTTTGTCAAGGCCTCAGCCAAGACATCTAAAAATAATTAAGGCATCGGCCAAAACCACATATCAAATTGGAAAAGGCCTCAACCGATTCCATGTCTAGTTGTCTCATGAGACATACCGATGCATCGAGGAGCTATAGTAGGCTCCACCCGTCACTTACTAAGTACAATACATTCCTCACATGAAAAGAATGAAATATAACATAAACATTCATATTAAAACTAGCATATGAAATGTCAATACTCTAACCATAAACCATGAATGTTATAAAAATAGCACATACATAGTCAAAATTTTCACAAAACCTTCAGTACAATATGGATCTTTTGTATCCTTATAAATCAATGTCAAATAAACTTAAAATCCTTCAAAAGATGTTAACATAGATGAAATCAAAACTTTTTTAGAGAAATATCTCTTTCTATTTTGAAATCATTTAAGAGTCACATAATTATAAAGAAAACATTAATTTTGAAAATATTATTATAATCTTGTAAGGGAAGCTTCGATGTTGTTATAATGGCAGAAAATAGTCTCACCCGGCGTATAAGTTAAAAAAACATTCTTCCCTTAAATTTGTTGAAAAGGTTAAAAAGTACCTTGTTTGGAAAATAAAAGAAATATTCCTATCAAAACATATATGGTCAAATAAAGTTATAATTTAATTTAATCCAATTTATAGTAAATAGTAAAAATGTTTTGAAATAAATTTTTAATAATCATTGATGTGGATGATAAAGAGGTCTCAGCAGATAATTACGTATAAACAACCTTGAATAATCAAGGGGTTGTAGAATTAACCCTTCCCTTGTACATTTCTGTGGTCGAGGGTAGGTTAACCTCTTGTATAATGGTGAAATAGTTGTTATTAAATTATACAAGAATCATAAACATTAATATGATATCATATATGATCTTTTAATATTTCTTTGTTAATAATATTTTAGTATTATCATCGTTTTGGGTGTTAACTAATTAGTTTTCATTTACATGATTTGTTATATAAGTAATGTTTGTTATGGATAGGATGTATCTTATTCATATTCAGACTGATATTAAGTCTTTAAACATTATTTTTAATAAACTAATGAAAATTAGTCTTGAATGGATTATGATGGGGAATGAATCTCATCGTGTTCGTGGAGACTGTAATCCGTACGTAAGCACGAGTAACAATATCATTATTTTCATATTAAAATAATAAATAACTGGATGGTATATCATATATACAGAATTATTATCATGTTTACCTCAACTAAACTTCATTATTATACACATCCAAATAATAATGTATTGAATAACAATTACAGCACGACGTGGAGACGGTAAGACATACGTACACACGTATGGTGACATGTCATTCAAAAGATGGATAAAATAATGAATATGGTTGTGAGATATTTATAATAACATCACTGTATATAGAATATACTTTATTTATTATATTTGAATGGAAAAAACAATTAAAGAATAAGTGGAAGAAGAAAATAACTTGAAAGAGGTTATGAAATATTTACCTCTTCTTTGGATTCTTCCTTTTGATTTGGTCAAAAGGTCTCTTTATGATGGATTTATAACAAAAGAACGGCCTCTAGGATGTAGGTAGGATTGTTGAAGGGGTATTTGGGTAGGTTTTGGCCGATAAAAATAGATTTGAATGTGTGAATTAGAACCAAGGGGGAGTACCCTTTTATAAGAGGGGTGACGGGCACCTTAGGAAAATCTAGAAATATTATTTTATAATAAAATCATTTTTGGTTTTGAATGGATCTAAAATGAATTATTTAAAGGATAATGCGGGGATGGGTCGAAAACCACTAAAAATAGGTTTTAGACAGGTTTGGATCATTATATTAACTTTATCTTTTATATTTAACACTTAGTTAAATAGATTGACATTTAACATGTCTCTTTGTATTTTTATATTATATGGTTAATAAACTTATTATAAACTTTCAAGATAACCCTAATTGGTTCATTAATGATACAACTATCATTTTTTATGTATTTTTTCTAAACATTAGATTTTTAGGAAGAGAATATCAATTAATAATATAATATTTGTTTTAAAAACACTTTTATGTCAATTTTGACACTATTTGGTATTTTGTTTTTCCTAAATTTATAACAGCATTATTCCTTCAAAAAAATCATCTAAACAACCATAACATGTCATATTAACCTATAAAATTAGTGTAATTCATAAAAATTCTCAAATTACATTTATTTTGATATTTATAATATACATTATTTTAATCCTTCATTAATTAGGTAATTACTACATCATCATAGAGTCATCAATAAATTTAATTATATAATATCTAAAAAATATCAATAAAATAAAATAATGTATGAAATCATTTTATCTTTCTAATGAATATTTATAGTCGAATTTATCTTATTTGTAAAACTACATTAAAAATGATTTAGTTATTAAACTTTGAATTTATCACTTTTAACTCTTTTTCGAATTAAATAATAATAAATGTCCTAATCTAATCCAAGTGGACCTAAAGGATCATATTTTAATCCTAATGTTGTTTTTGGATGAATTACACTTAACCAATAGAATTATCACATGTGTTATGGTGATAATAATATCATTTTTATCCTTAATTACCTAATTTACTTTTAACGGTGGTAAATAAAAGTTAAAAGTTACTATTCACTAAAAATTATTTTAATCTTATTGAACAACATTTTACTTACGGATATCAAGATTTTCTCTCGAATTTTTTAAATTCAACTCATAGAAATGGTAAAATTGTGATTTATGTAAATTTTCAAATGTTACAAGTAGGTGGGTAAAAGACGGTGAAAAGTTCAATTAAATTTTTATATATCTTAAATTATTATAAAATGACTCCAATTAAATACACCGAACTTATATAGGTATTGTGTATATATTATTTCCTAAAATAAATTTAAATAAAATAAATAATTATTTAAATTAAAAGTTGGTTTTAACCAATAACTCATTGTTTTTCACTATTTTTCAAAAACTGAAAGTTTTTAGAAAAATACAAAAAATTAACCCTATGATAATTTCGATACTCCAAATCCAAAAATGAAGTCTATTTTACCAAATTAAAAACATATAAATTTCATTTGTTAATTTATATTTAATTCCCATTGTCAAAACCAAAAAAGCATATTTTTAAGAAATTTTAACTATCAAAATATTGACACTTGTTTATGTCCAATTTCAAAGTGAAATTACTTCAATCACCAGAATTGGACTAAATGGTAAAAAAAATATTCTATTTATACTTACAAACCATTAAATGGATAATTTAAACACTATAAATTTTATTGATTTAAAAAGTTTTTTCAGTTAAAATATAGTATTTTTCTCTATTCAACAAATATGAAAGTTATCAGAAAAACACCAAAAATTTATTGAAACTAAACTCTTATGTTATGATTCTAATGAAACAGTTTATTTTGTCAAATAGAATATATAAAAGTTTCAAATATTGGATTTAAATAGGGTTCTCCATTAAAAGGTGGTAAAATTGAATTTTTTGAAAAATACTTCTTTTATCTAAAAAAAACGAATTTGTCCTTACATTATATCTACTAAACTCATAATATGGGTTATAAAATTATAAGTATTATATATAGTTTAAAATTCCGTTAATACTATTCCTAACCACTTTTTAATGACTTTTTAGGTAAGTTGTGGTGCGCTACAACTCGGTGTTGCATGTATTACAAGTTATTGGATTACTTTAAAGAAATAAGGTACTATGAAATCCTGGGGTGTTACATTCTTCCATACTTCAATAAATTTTGTCCTCGAAATTTTATTTTGTTTTCAAAAAATAAATATTTGAGATTAGAAAAAACCATTGTGGGAAAACACACTTCAGAAATTGGGTTCGTAAAATTTAGTCTTAATAAGAGGAAAAGGGAAATGAAAGGGTCACCAAAAAATTATGATATCGATTAGGAGAACATTGGTGGAAATTATAGACACATAATTGGAGGAAAATTTAAATATTTATAGGGAGTGATTGAGTTCATAAATCACAAATAATTATAAAATTGAGGGCCTCAAATCCATCAATCTATGATGATATGAAATACCATCAGTTCAACAAAACATAAGGTATTATGATAACACATTTTTCGTTTTAAGATCCCTTATATAAAGGTTAATAATTAATTTTTCCAATGAATAATATGGGAGGAATTATATATATATATACTTGAAAAGTAGAGTTTTATCCTTCAACTAATTTTTACAACAAACTCATCATTCACTCCAAAAGATTTGAAAAAAAATTCTCTTTATCTTAATCGTATAGGGTTCTAAAAAATGAATTTATAAATCAAATATCAGACCCTTTTAAGAAAACAACACTATACAGTCTAAGGATTTCATGTAGTTCAGTGGTTTGCGATAAATATCAATTGAACTACGGTTGTGGGTTCAATTCCTGCAGCTTTGTCTGACGCGACGGGTTTTCACTCGGTCTGTGTGTTGTCCTTTTTATAAAAATCCAAAAACAACCTTTATAATAGTATCCAATTTCAAAATTAAGCCATTCCAACCTTTAGAATTATCCAAAATAATTCTATCCAAACTGACAGTCCAAAATTTATAAGGAATTTAAACACAATGAAGATCCATTTTTTCATGTAATAACATCGGAACACCTTCATCATGTATTATTTTAATACATGCTAACACCCAGAATTACCATAAAACCTTATTGATTACATTCATGATCCATTATCATTTATATAATACTAGATATATTCCTTATATCTAAAAATTTTAAATATTCAAACAATGATGAAATAAAAAAACCATTAATCAGTTCCCTGATAGTCAAGAATATCCAATATAGTTTATCCAAATCAACCATCTCTTATTCCAAAATTACTACATTAGTATCACGACCATATAATCTCAAATTTCTAATGAAATATTACTATAGTACTATCTTGTTTATTTCCATAATTCATATAACCAGTACATCATTGATACAACTATAAAATGATAAAATACTTTAAGGACAACATAAGAACTCTTAATCATTCCTCTTTATCTTCGGTAGTATCATAACATGACTATTATCCAATAGAATCATTTGGGGTATACACTGAAGATTTGGACATTGATTCACGTAGTGTCCCAACTCTTTTCATATGAAGCATTGTAGATTTGAAACCTTTTTCTCACCATTGAAATCACATACATGATGTCCTTTTTCTCTACACTTTTAACAAACTCCCATTCCCTTTAAACATTTACCAAGGTAATTCCTTTCCATAGTCATCAAATATGAGAAAATCCTTATTTCCTTTATTCCATTTATCCATATTTCTCTCTACCATCCTTTTCGTCTCTTGCTTCCCTTCAAATCCATAGGACTCAAATAATTCTCCACTTATCTTATTAACACATGGTACTATTTCTTCATATTTTGCGAATATATGGGAGACTATATCCATTTTAAATGTTGGATTAATACCAAGAAATATTTTACCCTTATTAGTCATTGGTTCATACATATTGTTGGAGTTCTCATTCCCTATACTGGGTGCCATTTCTAAACAATGTCATACACTAAGTCAGTTTAAGAATCGCGATGAATAATTTCAAACTTGTAAAATACCTAACAACAGTTTATGGATATAATCCATAATAATAAAAATGATTTCTTTGAGAAAACATTTACTTCTAAATCCTTCATAATGGCATCTAATGAAAATGTGAATTATCCTAAGCATATCCCCCATGAGTGTCGTAACCAAGAGTGCTGCAAGACCCGTTGTTGAACACCAGTTCCCATTCTAGTCTAGCTCAAAGTGGTTTTTTTCAGGTTTTACCCATAGGTACATCTATGACAGAGCCACCTCTACATGCTCATATCCAGATAGGGATGTATTTGTTGGTAAACTCACAAAATCTCTACAATACCAAAATTCTAGGAAGTTTTTCTATACAAATCCTCAAAGTCTAGCTGAGGGTTATGTTCACTAATCAGAGTTTATTTAAATATAGGTCCCAAGGTTTATACTAAACTTCCTCTGATACCAAATGTAATGACTCAAACCTAGTTACCTAGATTTGGTGCATTATTACATAACATTGACATGGTAACAAGGAAATCATTTCTCGAAAGACCAATCATTTTAGTATTATTGGAAACAAGATTCATACATAAGTTCAACATTACATCTTGAAAATGAATACAACACGAATTTATTCCATGAGAAACATCCAAACCTTCTAGATTATGCCCATTAGTCACTCATAACTAAGATCTTCATATCCTGGAAAAATGAAACATAAGAAAGGGGTGATCTCAAATTCTCAGTAAGGGTAAGAAATACCGTAGAAGATAACATAAATATTAGGCATAGTAAATAATTGAAACCACATGCCTTTACCAATAACAAACATGAATACTTTAATGGCAGGAATTTGAGGTGAGTAAATAATGTTGTAATAAAACATAATCATGGGTATTATACTAGTCGAACGACCACATGAACCATCAATATTATTTGCATATTGTGGGAATGTATAATTTCAAACATTCTAAAACATTTAGTCAAGGTCTCGGCCAAGACATCTAAAATGATTTAGGCCTCGGCCAAAACCACATATCAAATTGGGAAAGGCCTCAGTCAATTACACGTCTAGTTGTCTCATGAGACCAACTAATGCATCGAGGATCTTATCAGGCTCTACCCATCACTTACTAAGTCCAATACATCCCTCATATTAAAAGGTTAAAATATAACATAAACATTCGTATTAAAACTAACATATGAAATGTCAATACTCTAACCATAAACCATAAATGGTATAAAAATATCACATCCACAGTCAAACATATCACAAAAACTTCAATAAAATATGGAATTTTTGTATCATAATAAATCAACTTCAAATAAACTTAAAATCTATCAAAGGATGTTGACATAGATGATATCAAAACCTCTTTTAGAGAAATATCTCTTTCCATTTTGAAATAATTTAAGAGTCAAATAATTATAATGAAAGAATTAATTTTGAAAATATTCTTATAAGCATGTAAGGGAAGCTTCGATGTTTATATAACAGCCGAAAATAGCCACACCCATCGTATAAGTTAAAATACATTCTTACCTTAAATTTTTTGAAATGGTCAAAAAGTACCTTGTTTGGAAAACAACAGAAACATTCCTTTAAAAACATACAAGGTCAAATACAGTTATAAATGAATTTAACCCATTTTCTATTAAATAGTAAAAATGTTTTGAAATAAATTTTTAAGAAGCATGGATGAGGATGGTAAAGAGGTTCCAGTAGGTAATTACTTATAAAAAACTTGAATTAAGAAGAGGTTTTAGAATTAACCATTACATTGTACTTTTCCTTGGTCAAGGGTAGGTTAAACTCTTGTATAATGGTTAAATAATTGTTATTAAATTATACAATATTCATATCCATTAATATTATATCATATATGATCTTTTAATATTTCTTTGTTAATAATATTTTAGTATTATCATCATTTCGGGTGTTAACTGATTCATTTTCCTTTATATTATTTGTTAAATAAGTAAGGTTTGTTTTGGATAGGATGTATCTTATTAATATTCAGAATCATATTAAGTATTTGAAAATTATTTTTAATCATCTAATGAAAATTTGTCTTGAATAGATTATGATGGGGAATGAATCTCATCGCGTTCGTGGAGACTGTAATCGGTACGTAAGAAAGAGCGACAATATCATTCTTTTGATATTAAAATAATATATAATTAGATGTTATATCATATATACATAATAATTATAATTTTAAATCAATTAAAAATATTTATTATACCCATCCAAATAATAATGTATTGAATAACAATTAACCTATGACGTGGAGACGGTAAGCCATACGTACGCACGTATGGTGACATGTCATTCAAAGGATGGATAGAATAATAAATATGGTTGTGCCATATTTATAATAAAATCATAGTATATAGAAGATACTAAAGTTATTATTTTAGAATGGAAACAACAATGAAATAGGAAGTGGAATAAGAAAAGAACTTGAAATTGGTGATTAAATATTTACCTCTTCTTCGGGATATTCCTTTTGATTTGATCAAAAGGTCTCCATAGGTTGGATTTCTGACTAAAGGATGACCTCTAAGATGAAGGGAGGACTTTTTAGAGGGTATTTGGTTAGGGTTTGGCCCATCCAAATGGCTTTGAAAGTGTTAATTAGAGATAAGGGGAGTTCCCTTTTATTAGAGGGGTGAGTGGCACCTAAGGAAAAGCTAGAAATATTATTTTATAATAAATTCATTTTAGATTTCTGATGGCTCCAAAATAAATTATTTAAAGGATAATGTGGGTATGGGTTGAAAACCACTCAACCAATAGGTTTTAGATAGGTTTGGGTCACTATACTAACTTGATCATTTATATTTAACTCTTAGTTAAATAGTTTGACATTTACCATGTCTCTTTATATTTTTATATTATTAGGTTAATAAACTTATTATAAACATCCAATAGAACCCCAAGTGGTTAATTAATGATAAACCTGTCATTGTATAAGTCGTTTTTTCGATCTTTAGATTTTTATGAATAGAATATCAATTAATAATATAATATTTGTTTTAAAAACTCTTTTATGTCAATTTTGACACTCTTTGGTATTTTGTTTTTTCTAAATTTATAACAGCATTATTACTTTGAAAAAATTCATCTAACAAACCCTAACATGTCATATTAACTTATAAAATTATTGGAATTCATAAAAAGTCAAAAATTTTATTTATTTGGATATTTATAATATCAATTATTTTAATTCTCCATTAATTAGGTAATTACTGCATCATCATTGTGTCATAAATAAATTTAATTAATTAATATCTAAAAATTATAAATAAAATACCATTATGTATGAAATATTTTTATATTTCTAATAAATATTTATTGTCGAATTTATCTTATGTGTAACCCTATATTAAAAATGGTTTAGTTATTAAACATTGAATTTAACACTTTTATCTCTTCTTTGAATTAAATAACAATAAATGTATTAATATAATCCAAGTGGACCCAAAAGATCATATTTTATTCCTAAGGTTTTTTTTGGCCGAATTACACTTATCCAATATAATTAAGACATTTTTTAGGGTAATAATAATATCATTTTTACCCTTAATTACCAAATTTACTTTTAACCGTGGTAAATAAAATTAAAAAGTTACTATTCACAAAAAATTATTTTCCTCTTATTGAACCAAGTTTTACATACTAATATCAACCATGTCTCTCAGATTTTGGAAATTCAACTCATAGAAGCAGTAAAATTATATTTTATGAAAACTTTCAAATTCTCCTATGAGGTGGGTAAAAGATGGTGAAAAGTTCAATAAAAATTTTATATATCTAAAATTTTTATTAACTGACTCCAATGAATTAAATTAAACTTATATAGGTATTATGTATATATTTTTACCTAATATAAATTTAAATAAAATAAATATTTATTTAAATAAAAAGTTGGTTTTAACCAATAACTCAGTGTTTTCACTATTCATAAAAAATTTAATGTTTTCAGAAAAATACCAAAAATTCACCCTAAGCTAATTTTGATATTCTGAATCCAAAAAGAAACTCTATTTTTCCAAATTAAAAACATATAAATTTCATTTATTAATTTAAATTTAATTCTTATTGTCAAAACCAAAAAGCGTATTTTTAAGAAATATTAACTATCAAAAGATTGACACTTGTTTATGTCCAATTTCAATGTGAAATTACTTACAATCACCCGCATAGGACTAAATGGTAAAAATATAATCTATTCAAACTTAAAAACTATTAAATTTTATAATTCAACACTATAAATTAATTTTATTAAAAAAAATTCAGTTAAAATATAGTATTTTTCACTATTCACCCAAATATGAAAGTTATCAGAAAAACACCAAATATTTATTGAAACATACCTCTTATGTACCGATTCTAATGAATAAGTTTATTTTATGAAATTTAATATATAAATGTTTTACATATATGATTAAAAATGGTTTCACCATTAGAATAATGTAAAATATCATTTTTTTGAAAAATACTTCTTTTATCTGAAAAAATAAGAATGTGTTCTTACATTCTGTCTAAGAAACTCATAATATAGGTTCTAAAATTATAAAAATTATATAAAGTTAAAAATTCTGTTAATACTATTCCTAACCACTTTTGAATGGAAAGTTAGGTAAGTCGTGGTGCGCTAGAACTCGGTTTTGGATGTAGTGCAAGTTATTGGATTACTTTGAAGAAATAACATACTATGAAATCTTGGGGTGCTACAAGGATTCAGTAATTTTAATGTAATTGATATGATGATATAATTAATTTTATGTTGGGAATAATCCTATTAGGCAAAAAATTGTTATATATATATATTCTGATAGGACAATAGTGAGTGTTAAAAATGATGTATATAGAAAATCCAACAACTTTGGGACTATGGTCGCCATTGACCCAATATTATATTGAGTTTTATTTGTCTTCAATAAGAATATTAGCGTGATATGAATATGTATTATTTCAATATGTATTGAATATTAATATATTGGATGGATTATGGATTACCCAATTATGTTAATGAGAATATGAGAATGTCCCCATGTATGTTGTCATTATTGTTTGAGTTTTAAAAATAGGAAGACTATTATTGGGACTCCATGGAGTGTGGAATTTAGATTCATCCACTTCTCACAAGTTAATGGATATACAGGTTGTAATTATACCATTGAATATGTTTCGATATACATTCACATTTAATATTTTAGAAATAGTTTACTTCTTGATATTTTTTTAAGATAATCACATTTAAAATATGGGAAAATTTTGAAGATATGGGTGTTCTAGGAAGTGTGTAGATCAATAGAATTTTTTTCTCTATGATGATCTTGTATCAAATTTGATATAACAAATATTATATTATATTCTATATAATAATAATAGAAGTGAATATTAATTATAAATGTTCATTGATGTATATATTATAAATAGATGATTTATAGAGAAGAACCAGTGTTGTAAAGGTACTGTAATTCCATTGTAGTATTAAAAATAATATATATATATATATATATAAGGTATAGTCCTTTTAATTATTATGGTAATGATTTAAGTTGTGCAGAATTCATTACTTGGTTATGTTATCTATTTTTTAATTTTTTTTATAGGTAAAAATATGTTTTTTAATATCTTTGTGTTACCAATATAGAGATGTTATGTTTTGAAGGATTTATTTTTTATGAATATTACATTAATGATTATTTATATTTAAATTTATTTACAAGAACATTGAATATATAGATGTTATTATCAAAAATATATTGATTAGATTTGGGTTCTAAGTCAAATTTAATCTCGAATATGAAGAATATGATTATATATTATTCATATATAGTATAAAAATATGAACAGGAAGAACCCAAATGAGATAAGTAGGAGTAAAAAATCATATTAAGACTCACCATTCAATTGAAATGCAGAAAATGTATGATTCGAAAAACAATATGACTATTAAAATATTATGTAAGAGTCACCATTTAGTGGAAAGTTGAAAATAAAAGAGGTTAAAAGTTATATATAAGTGTCACTAACTCATATATAAGATTCATTTTGTTATAATTTTATTAAATACTGCAAAGATTAATAAAAACAATTGAGCTACATAATTGATATAAATACATACATAAGTCAACAATCGGGGTACACTATGACATGTATGATCAAAATAGATAATATAAAATGGTATTATCAATAACAAAGTTATTTCTTAATAATACCTTAACAATTTAAAAAATTTATTATGTTTAAAAGAATTAATTTTGATGAAGTATATTTTAAACAATGATTATTCTATTCTTCGATGAGTAGATTATCATGATTATGATTATAAACTTGATTTAATCAATGAAAAATATAGATTAATAGAGATAATATTGTTCTAAAATTTTAACATTAAATGTCATGATTATTTTATGAGTTATCCATGATTCAATCCAATAATTGTGAGGAGGTTAATTATTTTTTAATGTTATACAATAATGAGGGACTCTACACTACATATATAAAGACCATTCCATGATTCAATATAAAAAAATTGTTAGTTGAAAAAATGAATAGCTTTCACTCTGGATATGATAGAGAAGTCAAGGTAAAATTGTTTGTAATTAAGAGAGTTATTATTTGTTTAATTTATATCACAATATGAGATTCCCCAACACAACTATTAATATAAAAATATTTATTTAAAATTTGATAAGATTCCTCTCAGTATATGAGTTAATGAATGAATATATGAAGACCAGAAGAGAGAAATTCATGTTTCATAGAGACATGAATCTATAATATTAATGGAAATCAAGTGGAAATAAAATAATGAATGTTTTATCAAATTAAAAGAAAATATACTTGATTGATATAAATGTGTTTTGAAGTTGAATAATGTATGATATATTATTTCTAAAATATGATAGGGATAATATTAATTGGTTATGTTAATAATGATACACTACAGAATGAGTGGTAGAGATAATAAAATAGAGACAATTACCATTAGATTATGTTATTATCATGCATATTATATAAATTGAAGAAGAAGAGAGAGAACATATCATGTATGATTATTGAATATTTCTTTTATAAAAAACAGAGATATGTAGAACTAATAAGAAGTACATTACCTTTCCCTCATTGACTAAGAATAATAGGGGTAGAGAGACTAGCCTAGATTGTAGTAATAATATTATTGGAAAAAATAAGGGTTTTAATGATTCTAACTTATAATATATCTAAATAAAAATTAAAGCATATTAAATTACCATTATTTCATATTGTTCATGGTCGTCTATGAGACATAATTATGATTAGGTTGGATATCCAACTATTCTTTATCAATAATATTCATGGGTTACATTGTTAATCAAATTTAAAAAGGGAGTCAACAAAAACTAATATTTTTAAATAATGGTCTCATTATTTTTGAAGCCAAATTTTTTTGTTGAATCTCACATAATTTTATATTTGTGTTTGGAGTAAATTTCAAAGGATTTACCTTTTCTCGGTCATTCCCATGATAATAAAATAGGTGTGTATGAAACGGATAACAATAATTATATATTAAGAACACAATTAATCACTATTGAGGTAAACCCAATTATCCATTCATGTTGCACATTGTTTTTTTCCTACTACATATCTTTAGTTCAATAATATAAAATTATAAAAATATTGAATGACTCATTGACATAATTGGTGTTGATTAAGAGAGGTAAAATCATTTAATATGTAATATGGTACTCCCAATGGTTCACCCATATCCCCTCATACTGTGTTTCACAAATTAAGGCGGAATATAAATTATAATAAAATCACAAGGTTCAATGCGAGATTAGATTATCTGTAATATCACAACATGAAATGTTTTTATATTTAAATCACTATAAAGATTAAAAATAAACAATTTTATAATTTAACTATCAATTTATGTATTTTCATGTACATAGAAAAGATTATAAAAAAAGGAAGAAAATATATGAAAATAATAAAAGAAAGGATAATTCAATAAAATAATAGAGAAATGGGGAGAAACCCACCCCTAAATCATGCTGTGGAATAATTTACCCCTTAATAAAAACCCCACTAGTAGGAAATGTGACATAAATATAGTAAAATATACTATCTTATATATAGATATTCAATATAATAAATTTTTATTTACTAGATACATCTATTATTTTTTAACTTTTGGTAATATTTAAATGAAATATGAGTATACTTTTTCCTTTTTATGCAGATAATATATGCCGAAATTGCATTGGAGATAATATGAGTAGAAGAAATTTACAAAAAAGGGTAAATATCATTTTTCATGAATAAGTTTTGAAGTTGGGAAAAACCTAAAGTAATAAAAAATATTAGCGGTCAATGTGAACAATATTTATTGAATAAACCATTCAAGAATGTTTAAAATGATCTTGGGATTAGAATGCCACAAAATGTGAGGAAATTTAATTTTATGAAAGAATATATTATTACATTGGTATACAATAAAAACATTATTGGTAAAAATAATCCAAAGAGTTTTGAAATATTATTTAACACTGAGAATAAATTAAATTTGCAATGGTAGAATGGAAATCAATATGAAAATATGTAAACAGGACATAATTTTTGGTATTAATTGATTAAAAATTGAACTAAAGGGATAATAAATCATGGTGTAAAATATGGGGAAAATATTTCTAGAGTAAATCAATATAATTAAAAATGACAATGAATTTCATGAGACCTTTTCAACAATTGACAACCTAAATGGTTTTGAGAATCACACTTGGATGGGAAAGTAGGCAATACAAAATAGAATATATGTTTTGATAATATTTCTACCATATGTTGGTGTTCTATGTAAGAGACATCATAAACTAGAATATGCATGTGATTTTGTTGACTAATACAATGATGTAAGAAGGTTACAAAAAAATAAAAAGAAAATAATTTTGACTATGTAACAGATTTTTTCTACATGGAAAACTATGGATTAAATAATTAATACTTTTCCAAAATAAACCATTATTTAGTGAAGAATAATTTTTTTGTGAATAATCCCTCAGTATTGTGGATCTCACTAATTCTTAGTGGAGAAAAACCTTTTCTGTTTATATATATATATTCATTTATTCATGGAATTTTGGTTAATGCATGTTTTCATGGGGAATATTAATAAAATGATCGTGCTACCAAATTGGATCAACATATTTGACGTAACCTTCATGGGTATAATATAATATTTGAGATCATGATATAAATATGACTAAGAGATAATCCATGATGAAATGAAGTGGATGTGTATCCCTTATAGCGATAAATTTAGATTCTTCCAAAATTTATTAATTTATTTTAATAAATAATTTCATTAATGTGCTTGAAAATATTTCATTAAAGATTTTTTTATGCATATTCAATCAAATTTTCTTTTCCTTGAATCGATTAAGATTTTAGGAAGGATCAATTTTATTGATAAATGATATAATATTGTCAAAATAAATAGATTGATTGTGAAGATAAACATGCATGTTGATTTTATTTTTTTAATATTTTTATTGATAATATTGCATGAATTTATGGTTAAAAATATCCAAAGAATATATTATAAAAAATATTAGCTAGAAAATATTTTAAGAACCCTAATATGAATTATATGTTACTATTCATTTTTGGGTTGATTATTAGTATCATCCAGACCTGAGTGCCACATGTTAGTGCACCAATGAGGTTGGTTACATGACCTCGTATAGGCCTACCAATAAACAAGAGTCTTCTAATTAGCAGGGAGTGCCTAATATAGATATTGTGGGAAGACTATACACTCTTTATCATAGCAACACATGAACAGAAATACTAAAAAATAGCCAACTAATGATAAAAACAAAAAAATTATATAATGAATATAGACCAATATTATATAATAATCCAAAACTAGAAAAAAATAACCAATCAAGAGCAGTAGAAATTCCATTAAATATATATTTTATAAGTCTAAATAAAAATGAAAAAAAAGACACAATGACATCTCCAATGTAGTTCCATATATCATGTCAGGTTCCCTTATCCATTATCCAACGCAAATCATCCATCTATCATGTGGATCTTATACTTATCCTATCCTGGAAACATAAAGTCCATTATAGTACCAATCATGAATCCTTAGTATAGTATGAGTACAAAATAATAGGCCGCCAAAAATAATGTCTAATAAAATATTCATTTTATAATAGTTTATACATATTTATAAATAATACTATATAAAATATAAAATAAACAGTTTTCATGTAATAATATTCTTTAGATACCTGCACAATTCCTTACGTTCACGATGACACCCAAACCATCAACACTTACATTGTCTTGTACCAGATTCAGAACTGTCCCAAAGGGATATCACAATTCATTCCATATGGGTTTCAATTAATCAATTCATTTCAATTATACCATTCTTATAATGGGTGTGTAGAGTAGTATTATAGCACTCTAAGGGAATTTTTAGAAGCATTTCAGGCCCCAAAAATAAGTGATCATGGGTATATATTAATATATTTACGGCCTAGAGAGGCATTCTAGCATCATATGGGTATTTAGAGCAGTTTTCCAAATCCCATGACATAGTTACAGTTATCACTTAACATTATTCCATATTTCCAACCATTTATCAATCATGTAGAATTAAAATTCGCCATTTTTATACTATCGTTACACCCCATGTGTGGCTACCAGTTTAACAATTTCATTAATCTGTTATTTTCATAATTAAATAATAAACCTACTTCATGATCACATTACTCCAAAAACACCCAAATTCATTTAATTAATTAATCATTTAAGTAATAAAATTCAATATTTGAGTACCAAATGTGGCAATATATATTTCACAATTACATATAAGCAATATAATTATGACCATGATAATTTAAATTTAGACCTCTACCTAAAGATCGTTGATGAACGATTTCCTGACCACAATGCTAAATTGATATATGACTATGGAATACAGAACATCTGAGAAGATCAATAATCAAAACCTAGTATCAAACACCATTTTACGACAATATGAGTTTAAGAAAACACTAAAAATCCTCATAGATTTATCCTAGGGTTGAGAGAATGAAAGCTACATGAGAGAATTCCACTAAAATGAATTACATGGATCCTATAAATTTGATGAAAGGGAAATTACAAGGTGTATAATTCCCTTACACATCATGTCATCATTTTTAAAGGGTTACGATGAACAACTATCTCATCATGTAATTATACCCCGATAAAAAATTTACATAATGTGTAACCCACATCCATAGGGTTTAATTTATGTTTACCCATTTTCAGGCCAAAATTATATATTACTGATCTGAACAACCTCAAATGAATAGAAAAAATATTTCAAACCATCAATAACCCTAGAAAAAAATCAGACGTACAATGAAAATTGATATGATCTTATAACCTCCCCACCTTATAACAGTCAATCCAGGAGCATTACTCCCATGCATCTCTAAACTCCTAAGGAAACTGTTCAGGCCACTAAGCCTACATAACTTCTTCCCTCTCCCATATTTATTCCTAAACATTATTATATTTCCATAGTAGTTGGTATATTTACATAGTCTTTCCATGAAAAAATTTCTTACTACTATCCATAACAGGAATTAGATACCCCTCAAAGGATGCTTCATTATCGAAGCTAAACATCATTAATTTCGATCACATGAGAAGATTCTAGGTGATATTACTAAAAAAGTTACACATAAAAAACATCATACATAGAACTATACCTTTGTAGATTATCCAATCATTATGCTATTGTTCTGATCGTTTCCAAAACATTAAAAGGTCCAACTATCATAGTTTCTAATTTTCCTCGTATCTAAATCCTATGGTAACCTAGTCTAGGACACAACCAAAGGAACACATGACCACGTACTATTAAATATTAGGGTCATAGTCATTGATAAACATACAAATTATACCTACTTTATTCTATATTTATACAATTTAGAATCATTTGAACCTACTCTATCATCTATTACATGATTCTCAGTACAAAAAACTGAATCTCACCATCTTATATCCAACATAGAGGTGAATTTAATAGCCTACCATAATGAACTACATATGCTTCTATATGAATATTTCTCTAATAACTATTTCTATAGGATAAAACAACATGATCTTGGTGATTTCTCAAATACCCACCAAAATTTAAGAGACATGATTGTAGCATATCCTACAAAACCAGTGTAGTATAATCTAACTGCACATCAATATGTGGGTGGGAATACATACTTCTAAATATATGTGTACCGTGTTTTTTTACACCTTGTTGGAAGCGTGAAGTGAAATGTGAGTCGTGGTTTAAAAATATGAAATGTGGATCTACATTCCAACAGAACAAATCATGAATTTATATGTACCCAAACTAAACCACTAAAAATAGACCTCAGATATATCAGAAATGGGATACTTTCATCAATCCATCCATAATCACCAACATAGCATCATTCTTCCAAGGTTTCCTCTAATGACCCACCATGAGGTACATGGTAACATCATCCGAAACCCATTTGGGTATGGGAAATAGATGTAATAAACCATTGGGTAATTATTTCTCATCCATCACCTATTGAAATGTGAAGCATCATGTCATAAACCCTATAATTTCCTTCCTCATTCATTAGAACCAATTTTGTTGGTGTAGGTAACATATGATGTTTTTAAAACCTGGATCCTCCTCCAACTTCGAGGAATGAAATTCATGTATCTAATCCTCTAGAAATAACCTAGGAACAAAATCCTAATTCCTGGAATATATGATTTCATCCTCATTATTTGTACAATTTTAAATTTACTCCCCACTTTCAAGGAATTACCTCAATAGAGAACACATCAGATACTAATACTATTTCTCCCTAATCTGGTTGATTTGTGTGGATTCAACTGATAATGATATAAGGGTCATAAGATACTAGACCTCTTGAACCACAACATGTAACTCAACCAGTATGTTCATCACCTACGACCCAAAATAGACTATTGAACTACTTGAGTCTATGTTTTCTATCTCAAAGCATTAGGAACACTACATCCCCTCTAAGGTGTGAATGTTAGGTAAAAGTCAAATGACCGCATATACTCAACCCATATCCACTACCGAAGATTAAAATATTAATTTTAAAATATATAATTTATGATTTTCTGGTTGGTATAAGTATTATACTTTTCAAACAACTTATAATGCCTCCACCATTTTAATGCATAAACCACCAAATATATCTTGAGATCCTGAATATGGTGATTCTGTTCATGTGGCCTCAACTTTCGATACCCACATGCCCCAACTCCATATCCATGAATCATCAATTATCTATTTCTAATTACAAATGCTTCACAAAACACTGTATACTCCCCACCATGCTTTTGTAAGATCATTATTCGATGTGATAGTAAAATGATTCTTTAGCTCTTGTGAAGCATTCTATCATGCTCTATACATTCATCCTTTATCCCTTTATTTTTCAAGATTGAAAATGGTATGTAGAAAGGGAAATGTATTATATAAACCTCTGATATTTGCCTGGTAAACCAAAAAAATTATATGGATATTAAAAACATTCATGGGCTAATCCCATGATAACACTACCCATACCTTCTCTGGGTACACTAAAACACCTTCCTTAATAATGATCTGACATAATAATTGCACTCAATCGATCCAGGATTCACACATAGATGGATTTTAATATAACCTATTCACTCTCAGTGTACTCATTATGATATCAAGATATTGGGTATGATCATCATGAGTATTGGAGTAAACTCGGATTCCATCCACAAAAATACAACCCCAAATAGATCCAGGTCCAAATGACTGATTTATTTCATCAAGTAAATAACAATAGTCGTAGAATTATTCATCCCTAGTGGTATCATAAAAAACTCATATTGGTCATAACTGCTTCTAAATGTGGTCATTGGTAATGTAGAGGGACAAACTCTAAACAAATGACACCCTAGTCTAACGTCAATATTGGATAAAAAAGAAAATCCTCTAAACTAGTAAAATAAATCATCAATATGAGGAAGGTGATACTAGTTCATTACGTTCATCTTGTTCAAACTCCAATAAAGAAACCATATATTAAATTTATCATCATTATTATTGACAAACAAAAGTAGAGAACCCAAAGGTGATATACTTGGATGGAAAAATCTATTATCCATCAACACTTCCAGCTGAATCTTGAGATCTTGATTCTCTGTTGGTGAAATTAGTAAGGTTGAATTGAAACTGACATGTCTCCATGCATGAGATCAATAGTAAACCCATCATATATCTCTTGTTGAAACACTAATAAGTCTTCAAGAAACACATCATGAATCCAATCCACTATTGGTGGAAAGACATCACGTTTCATACCACCATCATCCTCAAATAAACTTGAAGCCTAGGTTGGGATATATCCTAGTTGCTACTAAACTATACCAGCATAGCCTACCAGGATATTCCACTCTCCGCAATGAACATAACTGTCAACCTTTGTAGATGTGAAGGTCACTCTTCTCCGGTAACAATCAATGTGGTCATGGTATGATACCATCCATTCAATGCCAAAAAAAATTCCAAAAACTAAAATATAAAGTACGTATAGATCCCAAGGAAAAAGCTGCTCCTTAGCCACAAGAGAACACCCCTTTCATAAATAGATGATACTTGATCGAACTTCCGATGGTGTATCGATCATCATAAACCCACCAAAAAACTCCACTATCATGGGGAAATTGTTCCCAATTTCTATAGTCATAAAAAATGGAAGGATCTTGTATCAAATAAAGAACTAGAATGTATATAAGATACAAAATTAGTACCTCTAACTAAATATGGTTCATCCTTAATATCCATAACTGTAGGATCAACTTCATGAAACTATCAATACCCTCTTCTTTATATGGAGCTATGATTTCCTTGAGTTGCACCACTCTGATGATACAGGCTCTCTTTCCATAAAGTGCCATGTCTATTGCCTCATCTTCCATGACAAGTAGAACTCCAAATTCAATATAGGTATTGGGTAGAATATCCTATCAAGTTTTTTTTGAATCTTCTTTCCTCCTCCACCACTTCCCATTTGTTGAGAATTTCTATAATATCATTTCATGTGACCCATCCTTCCATAATCTCATCACTTCACTAGTTTTCTATGACAATGGCTATTAATATGTAATGACACACCATAATGGTGGATGTATATATTGTTACAGGTCTATGTAACCAATATATCTCCACAAACACTCTATTTCTCATCACTATGGTTAGCATTATAATTGATATTATTTTTACTCTCAGAAGATGTACCTCCTAGTCGACCAATAGAAACCACCTGTATTCCAAATAATTCCACCTTCTTATTCCCCGTAGAATTGATAGCATGATTCAACACATAAAAATGATTTTTGAGCATAATGATATTAACCTAATATATAATCTCAAATTTAAGACCATCCTGAAAAAATTTCACCATAGAAGAATCATCTCCCACCAACGCTGGAACAATGAAACCCAAATCAGTGAAGTGACTATCAAAGTGAAACACTAACATAGTATAATGGGTGAACCTCATAAATATTACTTCCCTCTCTTACATGAGCATATTGGGGTTAAATTGTTCCAAGAACACCTATTCCATGTACATCAACTACTTACTATCCATCCATACATCCTCAGTCCGGATAGCTCAATATTGTTCTTTATTACCATGTAACATATATTCCACAATTTTGAATATTTTCTCAGTAAGAGTTTCTACATTGTCAAGCATCATTAGGATAGAGACAATGCATAACGTTCCTTCCTTAGGTACACCCTCTTTGATAAATGTTGGAGGGTGTTGTAACTGGAACTCTCATGTCAATTTAGACATATTTTACGTATCCTGCCTATATGTCTTTCAATAAAATGTATAAAGTGAGAAAACATCATATGAAACTACTCTTAAGCTATTTCACTCAGAACTATCAAATAATATGGTTCCATTTTTTAGGATCTTTTCCATCCTTTTCATCCTATAATCTTATCAACAAGCGTTATCATATAGAAAAATATCTATATTTTCAAAAATATATATTTGGAAACATACCTCATCATTATCATAAATCAATGAGGGGTATTCAAAATAATCTGTAAAAATTCATCCTCTATACAATGCCACATGGTCAAATATGAGGCATTATAACTACCAACAAACATCCCCCACATGGGTCATGGATAACATAGGCTAAAAAATATCATATTTCAACATTTACCATTATTCAACCAAATATCCATATCAGTTTTCATAATTTAGAATCATTTATATTTATTTAAATTTCATATTAGGAACCATTTTTTCTTATACTACACAAGGAATGGAAAATGTTTTAATTTAATTAAACCACCAAAAACATGATTTTCTAGGCATGCCTAAAATTATTCATTTTATAATAATAATTATTTCCTAGAATGATGCATATAAATTGATCTTTTCTTCCCTATCAAACCATGATGAAAAACATAGAAAAATAACCACATAAAATGAAAAATGCATCACCCAAGGTGAAATAACATTAAATTGTAATAAAAAATATCAATACCAACATTCCTACCATGGATTCCTGGATTTTACCCCCACACATGGATTAGCTACTCCCATGAATGAACTATTTAATATGGCCTGAATCATTTTAATCGCATGTGTACCTCTTTAAAATGTAATGGAAATATGAATGAAATAAAATGAATAGGAAATCTTATGATACTATTTTTTAACATCCTGAACTAGGTTCCACATTTCAGTGTCTTGAGCTAGTAGGTCACATGAAATTAGGTGCACCTCCTCTTACGCTAGAGGAAACCAATTAGTAGAGAGGTTATTTTATAGATATCATGGGGTGAATATAAACTCTTTTTCAAATAAACACATAAGAGGAAATAATAAACAATATCCAATTATTTATGAACCACAAAAAGAATAATTCCTTACCCAATATAGACCAGTATCATATAATAATCCCAACCAAGAAACATTATCTAATCCAATAAAGTAGATTTGTCATTCAATACATGTGTAAAGTGACAAATTAAAAAAAATATACATTGATATCTCCCAAGAGGTTCCCAAAATCATGTTTGGTTCCCTCATCTATGCTCCAACCCAACACATCCATCATAAATTGGTCTCTTTCTCTTATCTTACCCTACAAACACGATGACTGTTTAGGTACCATTCCAGTAGCCCAAGTAAGTTTTGAGTACAACTATATAGGAAATAATGACCAATTTCTAAAAATATATATATCCTATAATAATATATGAATTTATATAAAGGATAAAATACAATAACTGAAGTAAAACAATTCACACTAAAATTTATATTTAAATAATAATATATTTCCTCAGCTTCTTGATGGCACTCAAACAATCAATTCCAACATTTACATGTGATAGAGTCTAAATCATTCAAATGGGATATCAAATTTCATTCCATCATGGGTTTACATTATTCAACTTATTTTAATTATATTATAAATAAAATTGGTGCCTAGTCTAACTTTATAGCACTTCATTGGTATTTGGAGAAGAGTTCCATGTCCCAATACTCAATGATAACATGTATAAACAAATATATTTGGGTCCTTGAGTTATAGTATGGAACCCCATGTGTATTGGGATCAGCAATCCATATTTCATAACTATGTCACGTCTTTTATATAATGTGGTTCTATATATACAAAAATTTATCAATAATGTACAATTCTAGATCAACATTTTCATCTTATCGGCACACCCCAAGGGTGGCTACTAGTTTAAAAGTTTCATAATGTAATACATTCCAAAATTAAATAATCAACCAGTTTCATAGTCACATTATTCCATAAATTATATGATTTCATTATTTCATTAATCCATTATTTATTCCATTTCAAAATCTGATTTCCAGACATAGAAATTGAAATTTCACAATAACATACATGTTTTATAATCCAAACTATGGGAATTGACATTTAGACCACATAAATCATGATCTATGATGAATTACAACGTAATACCAACCCTAAATTTATATATGATGGTCAAAAACTCAATTTCTATGTAGATATGTAATTAATAATAGGTATCAAACTCCAATATACAATGATAAGAGATGAATAAGTCGCTCAATGTCCACTAAGATTCATCCTATGGTTAATAGAAGGATGGATGTATAAATGAATTAAAATAAAATGAACAGCATGTAAAAATTAAATTTGATTCTCAAGAAATTACACAGCATTTAATTTACATACATATAATGTAACACTTTTTAAATGGTTACTCTGGGAAACTCATCAACTCTGGTGACTTTATCTCAATTAAAAATTTACATTCTGTGTAACAAATTTACATGATGTGTAAATTTTTTGCAGATTGTTTTTTAGCCCAAAATTTTACTCTACGTATCAAAACATCCTCCAAATCATTCCAACCAATTTAAATCCCTCTCCAAACTAGGAAAAAGGAATATCAAAGGGATATTTACCTGTAAAAAAGGGATGATTCATATTGGATTATAATGTTGTCTAGATTTATTTGTCTTTCATTCAACACCAATAATTTCATATATTGATATTGAGTGGAATAATGTATGTTATAGATTTATGATAAATTATATTTCATTCTCTCACAGTACCTTTTCATATATTTCTAATTTAGTATATTGTAAAGAAAATGGATTAAAACCTTATTGACATGCATTTTAAATATTGGTATTGAAAAAAATCTAAATAATTTATCAACAACCACACATTTTGTTAGGTTATAATTGTGGAAAATATGAATATAAGTATAAATTTAGAATGTATGATTTCAAAATGTGATTAATAAGTATAGATTTAATGGTGTACTTATTTTTTAATAATGTTGACAAGAAGAATAGTATGTTCTTAAATAATGTTTTATTTTGTTTTATGTTGTAAATAGTGGATGAGGATTAAATAATTGTCTAAGATCATATAATTTAGTTTCTTCCATTTCTCATATGTTAAAGACAATTTATAGTGTGATACTTATATTAAATATAATTGGAGATCACTTGACATGGAAAATCAATTTTCATGTCTGATGCTAGTTATTTTATCTATATAATTATTTTAATAATACTTAAAAAGGATATAATGATTTTAGTTCCGTTGATTATTTAGATTAGTGGATGTTTAATTCTAGAAATAATCTTGATGAAACAAGAGGTGAGTTATGGTTATATTTTATTATAAACATGGTCATTCCACGTGTATTATTATAGGATGATGTATATATTATAATTAGATTATTTTTTAAGAAAAAATTATTATTTGGAGGTATTGTAATACAAATTAAATACATAAAAGAGTGCTTATATGAATCATGGTATGTAATATTATTCTATTTAATATTTATGATGTTTTTATGTTATTCAAAATTGTCTTTAACAAGCTTGTTAGTTTAGAAGTATATTTAATAAATGTCTAATCAACAACAACATTTTTAGATGATGACTGGAAGCATTATTCTAATAATAATATTTAATTAAATCTAATCTAAATTTTGGGAATTTTTTAAAGAATACAATTTGTAAAACAGATATTTTATATAAGATAAAAATGATTTTTTTTATGCTAATTTGAAATACATGTTGTAGAAAAACGATTCGAATCTATAGTTTTTAGGTTTTTGATTATAATGAAAATATAATGACCCTCATTGGGATATATAATTCCAAAACAATATTATATAGGATTCATCAATTAGGTAAAAAATAGATAAAATAATAACAACACTGAGACATATAAGTGTAAAACTTTATATAGAAGAGTCACATTTTATTGGAAAATTGAAAAGGTGAAGAGTCACACAGTGATATATATGATTCAATATATCATTAATAAGAGATTTTCTATTAATGGTTTCTTATATGTGATAATGTCGAAATACATAAGAGTTCTGAAATATTAAAAAAAATTATTTAAAGGTTTTAATTTGAGGATTCGGGTAATACCCAATGTACAATGAGATACATTGGAGAAAAATGATGATACATAAGGTTTACCATAGAAAAATAGTAATACTTAAGACATACTGACAATGTTAAAAATATTATATTTCAAGAATGAAGTATTTTGTTGATTAATAATTCAAATAGAGATTCATTTATTAATTATTGAGTCATATTTAATGATAACTGATATAATCTGGATTAATGAAATGATTAATGGAAATTATTGATGATTATGTTGTTATTATATTTAAGTTGTAAACCTCATGATAATTCATTAAGTTAACTCTAATTTTATATAATAATAATGATGTTAAAAATTAAGGAAGAATGTTTTAATAATATGTCAGTTCCCACAATGTGATCATGTGCACCACTCAGTAATGAATTATTAAAGAGTAAATTCTACTAGGGATGATTTATATCATGAACTATGGTGAATACATTCACATTGTGATTGAATAAAGACTATTAAGAAGTGAGTATATCCTATTATTATTTATACTGTGGTGGGATACTCATTGAAGTAATGATGAAAAGATCAAAATATGTATACGTTAAAATGAGAATATCCATCATAAAACTACTCAATCTTAAATGGAAGATAACATGAAGATAATAGTTTGGATATTTTAGATAGAAGGACATGAAATAATTATAAATTTCATGTCTATATAAATGATTAAATATATAATACAATATTATGTAATTTTTTTGAGGCTAAATTATTTTTCATTTTAGAAATGATTATATTGAAAAATTGAAGTACCAAATATTATGGATATAATATTAATATAGTTCATTTTTTCTAAATAAATAGGAAAGGAAGGAACATTATAGAAAATAAAATTGAGAAAAGAGTGACTCCACACTATTACTATTTTTCATACACTGTTTGTTGAAGAATAGAGGTAATGGACCATGTTGAGAGGACTAGATTGGGAAATATTAAACACTGATGGTGAATTAGTGTTGGGGTCATTTTTTCCAATTTAAATCCTTTTGATCCCTTTATTTAGTTCATTTTTCACTAATAGATGTATAATTTGAATATTATTTCTTCCTCCACATTTTTGACACATGCTTCCCTTCCATGGAAACAATCACAAAGAAAAAAAATGTTTTATTGTTTTTACTACTAAGAGTAGATAGTCTATTATACAAAAGAGAAAAAACAATGATCACAATATCAAATATTGAGAAAAATTAGAATATAGAGAGTGGGGAGAATCATTGATAATCATGTACCAGTATCCTTTAAGGTATTCATAATTATTATAGATAGTTAAATAATAAGAATAGGGTTATAAAAAGATATCATTCACCTATATATCACTTTCCTTGTTTTTTGGTCTTCTGATTAGGGTTTATTCCACTTCTCATATATTTATTAAATCATGATTGAAACACCATGCCCTTCGTGAAAAAATATGTGCTCACATACACACCTTCTTCTTCATATTAGTGAACATATATAGATTCTCTATAATATTCTCCAAGAGAATATACTGATTCATCATCCTCTGAAAACTAGTCTATACACCATATCTGTAATCTTCCATCCCCTCCTGCTAGTTTATCTCTATGTGAACTGGAGTACATTTAAAATTCTGTTTTATTTTCTCATAAACTAGACTATGGAAATATCATATAATATTTTTATATATACAGAGAGAACTCCACCTATTCCTTCTTATTATCTTATTTTTTCCAAAATTTTAACATTAATCACTAGATCTTCATTTTCATCATTATAATTTAGTGAATATGAATAACACTTGGAAGAAAAAAAAAATTGATTAAGTAAATTTCATTCAGTTGAACTTAATATTGGGTCTATTTTATCTAAATTTTTTTCTCTACCTCCAAATATATTTATGAAATAATTATAGTGATGGATTTTCTATATTAATTATTATATAATTGTATATTTCAATTAATACTTCCTAAAATATAGGTATTTTAATTCACCAACCCTCTCGAATAAAATCCTTGAGGTCACGAATAGTGTCTTTAACCATTTAGAAACATTACTTTCCATTAATCCCATTATTTCCCACACAATTCCAAAATTATAATTTTTTATAATATTCATGTGATCATTTATATTTTCATCAATATAAAATATATCTGTAATGTTATGTAATAATATCTTAAAATATAATTTACATTGTTAGCATGAATCATACATCACCCCTCTTGATTTTTTTAATTTCAAAGCTTCATATAAGAATCATCCAATTCAAAATATTATTTATAAACAATTGACACTTATATATATTGATCATTCTAACATCGTTATTAATCCTTATTAAGGAAAAACTAATAGTTGATTACAGTGTCTATTTTTGAGATGATCAATTTTGTATTCTACATCAATGATTCCAACTATTATTTTTATGTAGATTTCCATTTATGATTAAAATATATTAATTAATCTATATATTGGTGGGATTTAATCCTTACAACCACGATTTTTTTTTAGACATCTTAGGATTTTTGTGTAAACTGCAACCATGTTCTTTATGTGAACTGAGATTCTTACATGGACATTCAATGATTCAACGTAAATTTTTTTATTTTCCCATTTTTTGTTCACATCCAGTTCTATATTCGCATTTTCATTTATCATGTGATCACTATACAAAAATAAAACATCCTTCTAGTATTAATCAATTACTATTAGAGAAGTCCCATATTTATTTTAATTAATGAAGTTAATTTTTTTTTAAATTTCTATAACGAACACGTGCATGTATCTTCCAATGATCAAGAATTGATTAAGAATGGTACTTTGATACTCTAGTAATAGTTCATGAGATCTTCATTTGAGTAAAAATTGAGGAACATGGATTAAAAATGATAGTTTATGTGTTCATTCTCAAGGAATATAATGTAATCAACATTGGTTTGATCCAAGTATCATGTTTGATTTTAATAGGGAATATTGTGATAATATCACAAATCCCATTTCAAATAATTATTACAAAAATAACTTGTAAATCGTAATGGGTTTACGGTATCTTGTTCTTCATATTTCATAGATCCTACCCTAGATTGAATATTAATCTTTCTACCCAACACATATGAATTTTGAATGTTTTCACATGACCTTCCCGGTGTATGGGGTTCTACTTTATCCAATGGTGAATTTTTTATAATTTTTTGAGACAGTCAAATTTTTGAGTAAAAATTAAATACCGTTTAAATATATAATGTGTTTTGTGAAATCGTAATGACCCAATAGTGATGTAATCAAATACTATAATCTTTATTTTCTTCCAATATATGTTTTACCGTTAAAATAATGTAATTTTGGGTTTGTTTGTCTTACTTTTCAAATCATTAATGGACCCCTCAAGACTTATTAAACACCTTGTCTTTTTAAATTAATTTCCATGAGAGTGTGACTCACCTCCACATAAGCAACCCTAATATTTTAAGAAGTTCGGTCCTTGGCCTTATAAAATATTGTTTTTCTCTACCCTTTGAAAAAAACCATGGGAAAAACCATGGGATGGTTTGTGTTTTGGATTAATTTAATATAAGGGGTCCCAAACCTAAATAATAAAGAATTCCCTCACATTTCCTATATAAACCCACCCATGCTCCCATTTCCTCCTCACACAAAGCCTTTGGAGTTCGTCCAACCTCTTCTCTACTCTCTCTAAATCCTCTCAGGGTGCCCCAAGCTCCCATGAAGCCTCTCACAAGCCTCTCTCAAGCCTTTGGAAGCACACTTCCAAGTAAGGGTTTTTTCTTCCTTTCTCATTTCTGTCCATTTTTCTTTAAGTTTTTTTGCCCTTTTAATTTTAATTATGAATTTTGGGTTATGGTTTTTCACCTCCCTCATACTTCCCTCTTAATGTTTGAATGATGGGAGACCATTTATCTCTCATTAAATGCCTCCCATGTACACCTGTTACTATGCCGAAATTCCGAAAGAACTTCTCTCTCCTCTTTTACATTCAAGAAATACTTTTGTATCATGAATCTAAATTCAATTACATTTGTTGGGAAATGTATCTATATGACCTCCTTACTGTCCATTACATGTAAATATGATGAGGAACCCCTTTCTCTCTCATCAACCATTTTTATGAATTCTTATATCATGTCGTTACGTTGCCGAAAACGCACCAATTTTCTAAGCCAATGTCATTGTGTACTGAATACCATTCCCATTTCTCCATCAAGGGTATTCACCTTTATACACATTTACTTATTGATTGTAAAGTCTCATTTATAAATTCCATGTTCCTTTATCGTGGAAGAAATGATTATGTTTTATGAATCCATGTTTTATTATCCATGTGGCACACTTATGCATGAAATGAAATGTTTAAGAAGGGTGTTCCCTTATTGCACTCCAATGCATTGGGTAAAGTATAGTATCATGATACATCATGAGAAATGAGTGTTGACTCATGATAATTCAAGTGAAATGAGGGTTTACTCGTGCTTTATGTGCAAAGAGTATTTACTCATGCTCTATGTGTAATGGGCCTTGGCTCAGGCAAATTCCATGTTTAGTGTTGTTGCCACACATCCATGTTATGATTATCATGCTTTATCATGCATTTATGTTCATTTTTCTCTTGTTCTCTATTGATATGCCTAATGTCTAACATGAATTTTACTCCTTATGTTATTCCATGTGTATTCCCTTGCTGGGCTTTATAGATCACCATTTTCTTATGCATGTCCTCAGGTTACCCCATACAATGCTAAGTACAAGGGAATGTAGTGGCCAGGTAAAGGAAGTTTTCAATAAAGATGTTGAGTTTAATATTTCGAGTTTTTATGTAATGATCATGTTCCCCAATGACACTAAACCTCTTGATATTCTTTGTTGTATCAAGTGATATTTTATGTAATAAATCATGTTTATGTTTTTAATAAAAGTAGGGTTGTCATATAGAATTAGGTAGTTTCTTCATTAAATATCATACATTCTTATAAAAAAGGCACTTTTAGATTTCCTTAGTTGCGCTTGGTAGGATCCAAGTGTATAATCCCTCTAGCGGTGATCCACACATGCTCTGGTGGTCCCTGAGAAACGCCACTCGATCTCTGAGTTCTAGACCTGTGAATAAAATGTCTTGTGTTGATTGTTCTTGTTCATTTTTTCTCAGGTCTTGATGAACTACTCCCTTCTATTTCTTTTTCATGATATAGATATAGGAGAGGATTTAAGAGAAAATTTTAACAATTCTCTATTCCTAACCTTAAATTGATATTGCATCCATCTCACAATAGATGTATTCATCTATTGAGAGGTGAAATTTTGGTTACAATATTTAATTACATAATATCCATTAAAAAAATTAACCATTAATGAAATCCCATGAAACATAATTATAATAAAATTATTATTATTTTCTGTTGTGCCAACTTGTGCAAAATAGAACTATTAATAAAATCACAAAACACCTAATAAAAATAATAGTATTATTATTTTATAGTGCACCAACTTGAGAAAAATGGATGGATAATATTTACAGTATTCTAAAGAATTATTACATCACTAGACGTTGTCTCGGTCCATTTGAACTCCTATTTCATTTATTGAACACCCGAATAAATATTTTATTTTCTTGAATAAAAATTTTATTCACAAACTAGTAAATAAATATTTATTAAATGAACAAATAAATAAATAAATATATTTTATTCACAATTCAATGAATAAATATTTATTTAATTTATGCAGTCATTTTAACTTGAATAAAATACTCCTCGGTCTTAAGAATAATATGTATTCAATTAATTTAATTCAAATATAATTTAATTGAGACTATCTGAAACACTTTGTGTGTGACCCTCTAGGATTCTTTCTGATTGGAATTGGATGGTCTTGACTAAAGTACAAGATTACTATCTAGCAATGGGTCACGGAACCTAAGATAAAGTATGTAAAGTCACAACGACGACATCAACATATAAATTCACACTGTGTAATATAATCCCTTTATCACAATATCTCATCATGAAGGTTTCATGATGGTGTCATCAACCTATATTCTTGATAAATCATTCTTTTTCTGCCTAAATTAAATTCACCGTTACACCATGGAAATGGAATTTATGGTAACGGTTCTCTTTAAATCAAAGGGTTGAGATATCGACTTCCACAAATATGGATGGTACAAATCCTTTGTCAACATATCCATTAATAAAATGTCATTCGTGACACACCCAACGTAACTTACATCACACCAAGATATGGAGTGACATTTTGCATCAACAAATCTACATAAACTATTCATGGAAAATATTAATGATAATATTGAAGTCTAAGGAACATTATATATGCTAATATATAGAAATATCTGATGACACCAAAACATGTAGAATTCTTACGGGCGGTTTTATTCTCATAATCTCTCGTCTTGGAGGATACCAAGTGCGAAAATCATGAAAGGTAGTCTGGTCTTTTTATGAGTACTTGCACCTAACTTTCTATATACTATAACTCTCATCATAGTTTCTAATCCAACCATAGAACTATATTATGAATATTATCATAGAACTTCATGGTTCTCATCATATTGGGGAACTACTATAAACTTATAAATATGACAAATACTCTAGGACATTATTACATTATAGTCATGTAGAACAATGAAAAATATGTAATAAGATGTTTAATATTTAATATATTAAATATTCATCTAACCAAGTAAAAATAGTTGTCTCTAGGACACCAACTCTAACAATTACTTCACTATTTACAGTGAGTTTATTCCAAAAAACCCATTTCATCACAATCACATTCCTCTCATCAAATTTGACACAAAATATCATGTATGGATCTTCTGAATATTATTTATGAAAGGTGAGGCTATATCTATTTATTAAATAAAAAGAGTAAACAAGACGAGGGGGATGGGGTCATACAATACAAAAATACCTCACTAAAAACAATAAATTTAGAAATCGAATCCAATTGGATTATAGTCATCATAATCCCATTCAAACTCATCCTCTAATGGACTAAAAAATTACATTGAGCCTTTCTCCTTCTTGAGATGGATCTAGTTATCATAGTGGGTTTCAGGTGTGAGTAATCCTTCTTTAGTCTTTCTTTCATCAAAGGTGTTATAGAACAACCTACAATAACCTCCTTACCTTTATCAATAACATCACGATAAGATGTTTTCTTGGGAAATTATTCATTATCCATGTCAGTCCAGCTAACCACAATTTTTTTTAAACTTCAGTACACATTGAGTTCATAAATAATCATAGAACCTTCATTATCAGAGTCACAAGCAACCAAATCAGAAGAATTAGGAACAAAATCTATTGACTTATGCTCGTCATGTCCAGTGAACCTATAGGGGATAGTGTCGATCCCTACCTATTCAATAGGCCCATCACCAGTTATCTGCATCACATTATCCTGATAGTGAGTCTCTTCCTGTTGATTTTTCACATTGACAGTTTGTAGATCAGCCTTCTGCTACACTACATATGGACCAAATGTATTATTCTCTTGTATAATCCCATTTTCTTTAATAACATCCAAATGGCCAGTAGCATCTTTGTTCCTTTATTATAGTTCATTAGAGAATTCTTCCTTGAATTTACTCTTGTATAGCTTCTTGAATACATGTTTATTGAGTAAAAATTACATATATCATTCTTAAAACAATGTACCTTTTGGTGTCCAATTGACTGGAAGTCCAAGAAATATGGGTCTAACTTATATTTAATCTACAATTTTATGCCATCCTTTGAAGTGTAGAGAACAACCTGATCAGCTAGAATAGAATTGATATTTATTTCAACTAAAACCTTGTAATAATACCCATAATTATCCATATTAGTAGTTCTATCAATTTTGATAGGATTTCCCACACCCGAAGTAATATCAAAGTTGATATGGGGGTGCCAATAGATCCAATTCAGGACCAAAATTCAAATCCATACCTAAACACTATAATTCTTGATGGATAATGGATTTAATAAGAATTACAATTCTTTAATGGTGAATAAGCCTAGATTTAGTGAAATGGAGATGAACCCCCATGCATGGAATTTGAACTCGTTATTCAGGAAGATGATATGGAAAATTCCCTTTACTATCAAGATAATTCTAAAATTCGAGAATCCACAAATCACATTGGGTCTTTAATGAAGGTCAAATACCTTAAATGGAATAGAACCAACTGAAAAAATAATTTGAGAAAGAATTGAGAAGCGGAAAAGCTTATACATGTCAACGATAGAATTCTCATTATCTTGAACATGAACAATCTTACCATTTTGGATAATCCTTTCAGGAGAAAATTATTTCAGATATGTTAAATTCCTACTTATTATATCTCTATATCACAAAATACCATTGCATCATCACTCGTCAATTAGGGTTCATTGGAATAAAACAAGGGTGGATAATCCCCCTAGAAAAAAAGATCAAACTCAAGATCTTGAGGAAACACCATCCATGAGAAACCCTAGCTCGAAACATCATAATCATAGAGGATCCCATACCCACTGTCCATCTCCCCTTTACCATTATAAATGTTATTTAAATCATCATATATAACATTAATAAAATCCATGTGTTATAAATCATATTAAATACTTTTTAAAAATTTGAAAATGTAAGATTATATGATTTCAATTCATCGAGGTTCTTTGAGTTTAAACTCCTTCACCGCTATCTCCATTTATTTTTAAAGTATCTACATGTTTTTTATGTCTTTAAAACTCATTTCCATTTTTTTAGCCTTTCCCGTTACCTCAAACTTCATTACCATCTTGTTAATCATGAAAATCATTAATACCTACTGATGTTGTACCCTATAGGTAATTTTTTTAGGAGCCTCCTAAATATGGTCATTAAATTTAAATGATTTTCCTAAAATATCATATTCCATAATAACAATAACATCATGTTTTTTGAAAATATTCTTGACATTCTTGTTGTAACACCTATAGATTCTACCACCTTGTGTTTAACCAAGATAAAAACATTCACTATATCTTTCATTAAATTTTCCCAAACAACGAACACCGATTTTGGTAAAGAAAGGGATACCAAATAATCTCAAGAAATTCAAATATAGATTCATTATAAACGACATATTATCAGGTTTTTTAATTGAATTTGGGTAATTCCAAGACTTATTTTTAATAAAGACAGTCTGTATTATCGAATGTCACCAAATGTACATTCAAGTTCAATGCTTATATTACATAGTTATTCCCATATCAACCACAATCTTATTATTTGGATGCACAAATCTATTTTTTGAGGTTTTTGTAGATAGATATATTCATTCCATATGCCATTCTTCTTAAAATAATCTCCAAAATCCTCGTTTTTTTATTTAGACTTTTTTTGACTGAAATATTTTGATAGAATATGTTATTATATTTTCAATATCTCTTTGATTCATTTTAAACATCTAAAGAGATTCTAATTTAAATAATATAAATGAAATAAAAGTCATATAAGAAAAATCATCAAAAAAGTTATGAAATAATTATCTCCATTGTTTACTTTATGACACATCAAACCATGTATTTGAATTTATGAGTTTAATTTTCCTCTTTATTTTTATCACTATTAGTTTAAGAGTTTTTTCCACTATCTTGGATTTATGAAAAAATTCATAAGAGTTTCTTCTTTCCCAGGTTAAATTTGGAATATTTCACATAATATCATAATAGAAAAGTCTCTTCTTTTTCTTTTGGAATAAAGTAACATGTTTTAAATGACATAATTTCATCTCTTATTTCATACTCAAATATAAATAATTTATTTCATCTATGAATTTAAATAAATACCCACTTATTCATTTTCATCTTATAATTATTAAGTCATACTTTATTCTCTTAATGAATAACTACTCTATAGAAATAATAGTTCATTTACATTGTCATGTAATTGAGATGAACTCATTACAGTATGTATTAATCTATCAAAAATGATAAAATCCTTTTAAGTGATTTTATTTTCACCTAATTGACTACTTCCAATACATTTTACATTTAGTGTGTTATCATTCTAAAAAGTAACACCACCTCTATTTTATTTTTGAATTTAATTTAATAATTTTTATTATAGATCCTATGAGACAAGAAACCACTATCCAAAATCCATGGTCACTCATTATTTGATGATTTATAGACAAATTCAAAAATTATGGATTATTATTAATACTCTACTTATCGTGAGATGATGGATAACTCTTTTTATCAGTTAGACTAGTAGGATTGTAATATGATCTTTGGTAGTGTGTTAATGTTATTCACAACTACCATAGATTTCATTATTTCTATTTAATTTATTTTTCAATTTTATATTTTCATTTAGTTGTTTTATTGATTTCTTTATTTCATTTTCATATTATGTCCTCATTAATGCATTCCCTCTCTTCAATTGAGGAAATACGTGTGTCAACAAAAAATGAATGCCTTATATACATACACATAATATAACCAATTTCTACCTTCAATTTTTAATCACATAATAGGGATAAAATTGTTTTGAATAAATTATTCATGTTTCCCTTTCACTATTCTCAAAATCTAGTTATTTTCCTAAACATTTTCCTTAAAATTAGAAATTATAAAATTTGTGGAATTTACCTTGGGCAGATATGTTGACACCTTCTTTATCCCCGTATCATTTTTTTATTTTCCTTATAATAAATAGATGTTTTAATGTGGGTGTTACCTTTCATTGTATACATTTTTGTTTCCTTCCCCTTCTTATCATTACTACCTTTGTGTTCTTATCCTTCTTGAGTGTTTAATGTAATTGTTCACTTTTTTTTAGACAACAATCAAGATTCTTTGTTCATTTTTCAACTTTTACTATTGATTTTTGATATTTATCCTACTATTTTGATAAAATTATTAGAATTGAAATTGCATTTTAATTAAATAACATTCATCTTCATGTACCTTTTTTCAAGTGTGTACACCTCCTATTTTTCTTGTAATCAATATTATAATCATATCATCGATCATTATATTTATTTAGTTAATAATGATATTGAGATCATAAATACTCTAGAATAATTCACCTTCTTTCTCAAAATAGATTTTAACTTTTGATGTGTTCAGATTTTTCTTCAATTATTCATTATCCTTATTATGTTTTGAAATCATTTTAAGGCAAACCAAAAGTTACATTATTGAAACATATTCCATCTCTATTTCTTGTTCTCTATTATCCTTTTCAATATCTTCTTCTTCAATAGAGGATTAATTTGAATAATTTGATTATGAAATGACATATTATATATCTTCTACCTTTGAATCATTCTCTTCTTATTCAATTTATTTATAATAACATGAAACCTCATTTTATGATAAAAAATTCTTTTATTTTAAGGAATTTTTCTTCCTTCCAAATTAGATAAGTCCCTTCCACTACAGTCACAATCCACTTATTTTTTATTTTTTGGTAATATTTTTTGTTGATCATATGTATCCTTATCATGATTCATCTTAGGTTAATTAGTTGAAAAATGTTAAATCTTTTGATTTAAAAGGAATATTGACTATGTTCTTTCATTTACTCTATAAAATAATTTTGAGATAAATGACATGAACATATTAAAATTTATAAAATACTCATAAAACTCATATTATTTATCATTATATATATTTTTCATTGGTTTTAAGGCCATTAAAAATGTTAAAATAAGTCTTCTTATTTACTTTTATTTTTTCTTCAAAGTAGGGCTTCTTCTCCTCTCAAGTGCTATAAACATGTTGTCAAATTTTCATGTGTAAACTAATCAAATTCATGATCTTAAAGGACAAATATTTTTATAAAAAAATTATATGATAATATTATCATCAATTTCATATATATGGTTGAATATTCAAGTGTTTCATAATAACTAATAATAGTGCTAAATATTTTGTTCACTAGTATAAAAATAATTATCTACTAATTCATTCCCAACCCTGATTATGTGTTAAAATTAATAATGAAAAAATTAAATTCAAAACATTACCAATAATTATTACCTATATAAACAAAATATAATTTATTACATATATAATATTATTCTTTGTAACCCATCACCATTTTATGTTTATTCTTGGAGAGTGATGAAAGTAGAACATTAGAAGCCCTTTTGTATGTTTCAATGTTATTTTGATCCATCAAATAAAAATTCTCTCCTGATTTAGGTATATTAAATTTATTAATTGTAATTTCAAGCACATCCAAACATAAAGAAAGAATATATGGAATTATCCTCTCCATTGATGGATAAAATCATTTTATATCAAAAATAAAAACTCCCATTATTGAAAAAACATCATAATCTCTATAATAAATCCAATGATTTAAATATATATGAGTAATGTAATACCCAATCAAGATAACTAATGATTGAGCCTAGGATTTGAAACCAATTGATGTTCCTGAGGTAAGACTGAAGAACACTGAGGGGGTGAATTAGGGATCACAAAACCTTATCCCAAAAAACAAAATAATCATATTATAGTTAGATCATAAGATATAATAATCAATGGGAAATAATAGAATATAAACATGAGAGTTTTTATAATGTTCACACAGTCTTTACAAGTGAATAATCTTTAGTGGTTAGTCATTGATATCCCACATCACATGGTCTTGGTCTTAATATTTATATAAATATGATAAATTTGAAATATAGTCATCTACCATGTTAAAAATGTCTCCTAAAAATCCCAGCATACCTACCATACATAAAAATATTCAATAAGAAATAACATGAATAAAAATAAAAAATGACTAGAAGAATCAATTTTGATGTTCTTCCTTCCACCTCAATTTTCTTCGATCCATCGAATATGTGTTCACTCTAATATTCTTTAAAAATTATGTATTTTTTATACTAATAAATATCTATGAAAATTTTGGGTCGGTATATCACTCATGATCAAATATGAGTTCTATATTTATATATATTTTGACAAACTGTAGCATGGTATCATGAACTATGGCATGGGTTCACCTAGTATCTCAATGATCTAAAAACCATATTCAAAATCTTAAACGTCCTAAAAATATGGAATCTATTTCCCAATTTAAAATACATATATTTTATTGAAACTGCAATGTGATATCCTCTAGATGATAATGTGATTCTTTCTCTAGAAATTGAATTATCCATAATCACTAAACCACAAGTGTTTTTCTTCCAAACTATGGCATAATTACAAAGCCATGACATGGTTTATCTATTTAGTTGGTAGTAAAATTATTAATATTATACACAAAATAATATTGGGACATGTTAAAAGACAGTTTCCATTTTAATAAAAAATTTACATGGTTTCCAAAAACATCAAGTGTTTTTTATCCTCATAGAAAGCAATGACAGTTTCCCTTCACCTACCATGGTACTGTCGTAGTACTACATTACTATAGTACTATATATAATATATCTAGTATTGTAGTGAGGTATTGTAGTGGGCTACTATAGTAATAGTCATATTCAATTAATTTGTGATTATGGGCCTTGAATTGGGTCTTTAATCCACTAGTCCTTTGATCCAATAAAGATGGGCATTCAGCGATCTATAATGGTGTAACATCAACCCAATGGATTGAAATACGGTGTTTTGGTGGTCTATGATGAGGTTAGGTTAGATGTGGGGGTCCATCTATGGAGTAAAAATTGTGCACAAAGATGTTTTCCTTGTGTACCTCTATACAGGGTGGTGATGGAGGGCCTAGAAGCCGCACCAAATTGATGAGATATACCAGAAAATGATTGGAATAAGTGGTTTTATACTAATATAAGACATTTGTTCCGTTTATCCAAGGCATGTGTGCCTTTTTTACTTTGTTTTATGTGTACTAGGCCATCAGGAATTGTATTCTAGGACTTCAAGCCCTGTAAGTGTTCCCTATCAATCTTGTTAAAAGGAAATATTATCCAAAAAATAAAATGAAAATATATTTATAAAGAGATTTTCCATTCATCTATATGAAACATGATCCAAAACATGATCATTTCTTAAACATGGTCATTTTTTATTATTCTTCAGAGTCCATTTTTCTTAGTCATAAAAACATTTTTTGAACCATATTATGATCTGGTTTTCATGTGAGTGATAATTATTCATTCTGTCATCTAGAAACACAACATGGTCTATTTCCCACCATGACCAAATTTTTTCTTTCCTTGAACTCCTTTATTATTTAATACATTGTTTGTATCCACGAATTTTAAATTAATTCATTCACATTTTGATAAATAATTCAATATGAAAAAAAAGTTCACAGATCATGAATCAATAACATAAGAAATTATCCATAACATACTTTCAATGTGAGAGTTAACTAAACACCACATTCTAAATGAAGTAGTGTTTATGAGTGAAATTCATACCTTTGTGTAAATAACAATAATGTTATAGTGAACTAGCATAAGTTACCTAATCCATCAACCAAGCCATTCCTCCATAACGCCCGAGGCAAGTTCCTAATAAAATTGGGCTCAGGGAAAGCACTAAGGTATCATAAATGAAAACATTAGGAAGGATTTCACCCTAAAAGGAAACTAGGATCAACAATAGGTCCCAGCCATGATCCTGACATGATTACTCCATGCATTGTATTACCATTCCAAAATATATAATATGAAACTAATAACACAATACCAAATATGGAATAATAAATAAATCAAATCCAAAATCTATTTTCTAAGTATTTTCTCATTTAAAAGAAACCATCTTTCATATATTTTAAAATAAAAAATTAGGAAAAAATATAGATAACAGATAATGTTTGAAAGGGTTGATTCACCACAAGACCCAAATAGGTTTAGTAAACTATGTAGGTAAACCATAAAACCCACTCAAAAGTTGATTTTTTCACTTTATCTCCTTTTTAATTAGGGTTTCTTTCGAATCTATCCCCACATAGAACAAGTCAAACTAGGCGCCTCTAAAGAGCCTTTATCCTCCCAAAAATACCATCTAATGTGTATTATTACGGATTTATTGGTGGTTTATTCCCTAAATCAATATGTTAGGGTTTCTCCTCCCTTATCTTTCTTTTTTTTATCCCAATTTATCCAATAGCCTTTAACTATAGTGGCTATGGTATGATGGTTTTGATTAATATGGTTGTTTTAATTTGGGGTTTTGGTTTCTAAAGGTTGTGGTCCATATTAAGAGATTTTTTCTGATGGCTTCCTTTGAAGGAACATGGTTTCATATCTTGATTTAGGTTTTTCTATTCCATTTCCTTTTAATAAATAGTTCCTTGGATTCTTGAGATTTTAAAAGTGTTTTTGAAAAAATATATTGATGTATGTAATATCTAGTTGGTTTTTGTTAAAAAAATTCATTCTTTGGTGGTTTCATTCCTTTGGAATAGTGGGTAAGCTGCATATTTTTGAGATACATGGTTTATAAATGGTGTTTTTTCATTTTTAGTTTTCCGAAAAATTATATCAGTTTTTTTATTTAAGACACTTTAATGGTTCATGGTGATTTGGACCAATTTAAATTTATAAAGTGTATTGTTCCTCTTTTAATGTGATTGAATTATTTTAAAAGGTTGTTCCCTTGTCTATAAAAGGGTTTTTTTATTAAAATGGGGGTTTATATTCCCTTAAATTTATTATTGTCATCGAAGCCATTAGTTAATTTGAAAAATTGATGTTTTGGTGATTATTTTGTGATTTCATGAAAATACCTTGTTTTCAAAGGTGGTTTTAAAAAATGAATTCCAAATATATGATTCTTGATTTTAACTTAAATGACCATTTGGAATCTTTTTTGATATATGGATTTTATTGGTTGGTTTTTTTCATCCTATTTGATCCCCTATATTATCGTTTTTTATTCTTACGTACATCTGTTAATGATTGAATGAATTATGATTAATGATATATGGATTTTTTTGGGGGATCTTTATTGAAGGGAGTTGGATGGAGGTGGGATATATATTATTATAGTTTTATATTTCCTTAGGAATTTATGTTTGTCAAGTGATTGACATTGGGTTGATAGCATAACACCTCTGTTAATTAGGATATGAGGAGACCTATAATACTATGTGGGGACTCAAGGGACATTATCTATGCTAGTTAATATTTACACACTGGATAGTAGCCTCTTGTTGAATGATATGACCTGGATAAGGGGTTTCAGTAATGAGACATGCTAGAGTGACTCGGGTGATGGGTTGTGAAACCATTAACCTATTTTCCATTTTTTCACATATAGTACTTGTCCCCTTAGTCATTGTGGTGTTTCCTAATGATATTTATCATATGAGATAAATATTTATTTTTTATTGGTGGTTTATTATTAATCATTTATGTTATAATTATTTCCTTATGTTATTATTTTCACTTGTTATGACAATACTTGGATTATATATTATTACTCTTTCCCTTTGTTTTTAACTCAATTTTTTTAGGAGTGAGCATGTTAAGGGAAAATGAAGTGGTTATTCTTACATGAAAACCATTTTAAAGTGATTCCAATAAAAACATTTATAAACCATCTGATTGTTTGTTTTCAAAATTGACTTTTAAATTAAAATAGAAGGTTAAACTTGTTTCTTTTAAAATTAATTTTTTTAAAGGTAATGGTGTTTTTTATTAATGTTTCCTTAGTAAGACGTATTTAAGGAATTTTCCATAAATGGTGTGTTTTAAGAAATGATATATAGGTATTTTATGATTATTATTTTTTGTATTATGTAAATGAAAACTTATTTTACTAATACTTTCAAATGAGTTGAATTAGATTATTTATAAAATGAATGTAATGGGATCATGGTGTTATCCTACTAGAATTGTTATCACACCATACATACTTATATCAGTTGGTATATAGCCTTAATGTTTTCTATATGTCCCCAAGTTATGGATTGTAGGTTGGTTTTATATCACTTTACATTGGGAAGTGGGTGATGTTAGTTATAGAAATCAATCAAGTGTTACATGGTGGTGTTGGGGTTTGTCTCCTAGGTTTGTTAGACCACATTGGGTCTTTTAGTGCATCATCCCTTCTGGTATCATGTTTTTATCAATATTTGTTTACTTTTTTGTTATTTTAAAAGCTGTGTAAAATGGTTTTTTGATATGGAAAAAATTGGAAGTAGCGATTTTTTTGGGGCATTTATTTATAATGTTGTGTTTTGTATTGTGTTGTTAGTATCTTTTAAATAATTTGTCATGGTCATCCAATCCATGGAGACCTCGTGTTGGGTTCTTGGTAGGAACGTGTTTTTGATCATGGTTTTTATTGATGGTGAAATTATTCGCAATGTGTTCTCTTATGATACCTTGGTGCTTGTCACTAGCACTGGGTGATCAGGAACATGCCTTGGGCTTTATGGTAGAATGGATCATGTCATGGGTCAATTCCAATTTGGTTAGTTCATTCTAAAATGGTATTCAATCCATTACACAGCTAAATTTATAGTGTAACTACCTAGTCTTGAGGTGTGGAGTCTAAAATGAGGGAGTTATGATTTAACGTAGGGGTAGTTTAACACCCTTGGAAAAGTGAGACTAAAAATATTAAATGTTACTAACCATGTGAATATGGGGCACCATTATATTTAAAATCCTACCTGATTAGAACATTATAATTAATAATGTTTGAACTAGATTAGTTTCATGATGGGTGAAATCTATGTATGTTTTCTAGGGTGTGTGTGAGTGAGTGAAAATGCACACTAAAATAATATTTGTTGTCTTGAGGGGAAAGTTAATAGTCTAATAAGTGACCCATGTGGGTAATTAGCCTATGGTGTAATTGGAAGAAAACTAAGGTATTACAGGATACCTATAAAGTTATATTACCATGTTCATGACCTTATGAGATCTGGTTACGGTAACTGTATTCATTAAGTCTAATTAAGGTCCATTCAATCTCCCCCATAAATCATTCAATAATCAGCAAGGACTCTTTAACGGGTCTTAGAGAAATGTGGTGCATTGGATATAGAAATATTGAATTAAGTATATGATATTCTTTTTATTTTTAATTTCATACCACTATCTAGGGAATAACATTAAATTTTTGGATCTTATACCGATGATATGATTTTTTAATTATTTTTGAAAAAAATGTATTAAGATATAATTTTTTATAAATTCAGATAAATTATTATTTTTTAAAGTGAGACCACATATTAGTATAACATTTCATAGGGATATTTTATTATGTTCATTGATTAGATTTGAGGATAAGGGATTCCCATGTATAGTTTGGGGATGGTTTTCCACAAATAAAATGAATCTTTTCCCAAATAATTTCAATGGAATAAAAAGAAAAAATGAAAAAAATCATTGAAAACCAATTAAAAAAACTTAGAGGAGTCTCTAGAAAAAATTATAATTAGGGAGAGAAATAACATAATAAAAAAGGAACGAAAAAATATGATTCAAAGGTAAATCCATTATTATTGGGGAATCAAAAATTAGAGTGATGGAACGTTCAACTGGTAAAGTCATAAATTTCATTTGATTCATTATGGGTGGTTGTTTAAATTATTGATTTCACCTTATATACTATATTTTATTATAATTATTGTAAGCTCTCCTAATATAATGTTTTCTCATCAAGGGGAATATAATATTTCCAATAACTCTCAATTATTTAGGGGAAGCCATTTATTCAAAGAACGAATAATATACCTCAGAGAAGTAACCTTATATTGGATGAAATATACTAATTTTGGAGAATATATTATAATAAAAAAGTTACATGAAAGATTATAATTAGTATAATAAAGTGTATAGAGACTATCATGTTCCATAAAATGTAGGTAACCCATGAAATTTAAGCGTTTAGTGGGGGAAACAAGGAAAAGTCCATGGAAATTTTGAGAAACCAATGAAATTCCAACCATTAGATTAAAATAAGAAGAATTGATATTGATTTTATGTATCCATTTAGGGGGATATTCATTAAATAACATTAAAAGGATGGTTAATTAACAATATGCAATTCAAGATTAAATTATAATTTTAATTAAGTCATGTACGTGAATGGGGTTATAAATTCGTAGAATCATAAATTAAATCACTACTAGAAAATTAATCTACAACCATGGTTTTGTAGCTATGGTCAGAATGACTATGGTCATCAGTCACCTAAACCCATAGGAAAACATTGTGAGATTACCCTATGGATTACTATAAACAACTAAGAGAGAGATGAATCAGGTGTTATATAATTTTTAACAAAAAAAAATTAAATATTATTTAAAACATTAACCTACACTGTTTATGAAACTCTATGGTCAATTAAGAAAATTGGATCATTTTGTTTATTACCAGGAAATCATCAACAATATAAAAGTCCATTAAATCATGTAAAGGTGTAACATGGTATTTTTATATGTTCCAACGTTGATTCACACCAATCCTGGGGAATGTAAAAACATTTTTTTATTGACTAAGTATATTCTATTGGTTAACCCTAGTTGGTCTCTTAAATATTAGTTCACATGAAATAGTTTTTCTCTTTTGGTTGATTTTAGGAAATTTTGATTTTGGAAAAAAAACTAAATAAAATAAAAAATATATTAATTAAGAAAAATATTGAAATTTTTTGAGAAATAATTGATCAAAAAATATTATATAAGAAGGTTGATCAAGTTAGATTATTTTTTTCAAATACAATGCTATCGTAGTTCAAATGTATCCAATACTCTTCTACAAAGATGATGAAAGTAAGATTCTATAATCACATCTTCTCACTCCCTTAGTAAAACGATGAAGGTGAGATAAAACCATAACAAGATCTTAGTTTTTTATACTCTCCTCCAATGTGTGATATAGTTATATAAAATTTCTTCAATTGACTTAGGTAATACTTGATCGGGTTATGTTTACCCAAACAATCACGAATATCCACTACCCCTCCCTTATATACAGATTATTGTTGATTACTTCACTAATATGACATGGACTATTCCATAGTGTATAATCCAAAACCCAGTAGATGGAGATAATAATAATTCACCAAAGAAAAATCAATAACATAATCAAAAACCAAATATGATCATACTTCATAATAAAAACCTCTATTATAAATTAAAATAAATGTCACTGAAGAGATAATGAAATTTTACTCAATAAATAACAATAACTCATGCATTAAAAAATAGAAAACCTCCCCTTAACCAATAAATAAAAATTTTACCCCTACATGGTAAGGGTAACCCAAAAATAATGTATAATAATAATTTATTTCAAAACTAAGAAGAAGAAAAGAGGGAAAAAATAAAATTAGAAAACTTCATCTTTAGAATCCTACCTAAATATTTTGGCTCCTCTTATTCCGAAAAAATGAGATAATATCTCCAATATTCATTCATATAGGTTGTGAGAAATTTAATTTTCTATTGTCCATAAAAAATTCAAATCCATTGGACATGTATACCAGAATTTAATACATAATTAATGAGTTGTACTTTTTTTCACTGGATATTCCCTAAATCTACCTCTAGATTAGAGCATTAAATGAACAAATTAATGAGATAATATCTCCATGGAATTTAATATTAAAATGTGTCATCAATTAATCTTTCAAATAAATTTAGAATCACCACAATTTGACTTTCCTATCCCGATTTATGGCGCATTTATTAATGTGGGGTTCATTCTGTCATCCAAAAATATTTTTCAAATATATTGATTTTCTTTAGGCTATGGATGTTTTACTTATATATAGATCTTGAAAAAGAAGAAGTTGAATCCCAAAAATTAAACAATATTAAAAAACATATTCTCCCAAATTGGATTATAATCTTAAATGTCATTCTTTAAATACCAAAGTGATAAAAAATATGTTAAGATTCCAGAAATTATGAAATCTTCACATTTCTACCCAAAACACACCAAAGATCCAAAAGTGATGCAAATCAGCCGAAATTAATAAATTGGGAGGGGTAAAATCATTGAAATGCATATAAAAATGATTAAAATATTTTCTCTATCAATTCCCCCACACTTATCACTTGTAACCCTAGACAAGTAATTATTAAAATCAAATAAAAGTAATATCAAAACACATACTCGTGAGATTGATCAATTTTTTTACCGAGAAACAAAAGATATCATGCCTCCTCGAAAAAAATACATCATGTTCTCCATTTATATAATTATATATATTTCCACATCATTAATCCTCCCATGCATACAAGATACCTACATCACATGAATTTTCTCTCATCTCCCAAATTTCAATTTTTAACAAGGATTTTCTCATCCAAATTCATGAAAGAGACAACATAGGCTTGATAAATTCCTTCATCTTCACCCGATGTGAGACAACGAAATGTGTTTATCTTGATTAATTTTTATGTTAGTTCAATGGATTTTGGTGCTTAAGATTTATATTTCAAAAATTATAAACCCTAATGATGAGGTCATGGACATTTTGGAAGAAAAATTGCATAATTTTAATTTTCAATCAAGTTTGGTCACCTCCTCACTCCCCATAGCAGAAAATAAGATCAAAAACAATAATAATAAAATTCATGGAAAGGTAATACATTTACCTATTCTTCATATATATCATAATAACTTCTTTCCAAAATTTATGGGGTTTATTTAAAATTTCTAGATAGGATATACATTCTTTCTCCTTTGGAATCTCCAGAAATTCAGAGCTTCATATCCTTAAAATATTTAGAATGGAATATATTTCAATATAATTAATTTTCAAGAAGAAAACTCATTTTATTTTCAACCCAATGTATTTCCAAATGATTTATCATAATACAATAAAACATTCCCTCAAACTTATGTTCATCTTGATTATGAAATTTCATTAAAAGAATAGGTTAGATAGGGAAACATGGCTTGCAATATAGCTTACCAAATATATTTTCATTGATTCTAAGGGATACAAGGATTAAATATAGAAGTTAAGCTAGAATAAATAGGATTTACTTGAAAAGGGGTTTTTAAATAAAAATAAATTCATCCATATTTTAAAACAAAAGTGCCTCAAACACTTATGTTTTGATAAGAATAAATCAAAATCTACTTAAAGAAATAATGGTCTGGTTATCTCAAGAAATGAGGTGAATGTAAACAATATGCAAAAAATGGTTCAGAATCCACATGGGAAGGTGATTTCAAAGATAAAGAAATTAAAATGTCGCATGGGATACAAAAATTAGAGTATTATTAATGAAATTACCAAATATTTGAACATGAAAAAAAGTCATTTTCAGTATTCATTTAAGATTAGTTTCATGGAATAAATTTTTTCAATAGTTTACATGGATTTGAGAAAATAAATGATAATCATTTCAACTCATCAGTTTTAAAAACACACAAAGATGAAAAATAAACACAAAAACATATAAAAACAAGGTTTTTTAAAAACATAAAAACAAAAAATTGAAAATCCTAAACTAAAAAGGTTCACTCCCACACAATAAATCAATGTTGTGTCCTCAATGCATTTAAATTTATTTATTCACGAATGTAGATATAAAATGAAATTACGGTATTTAATCAATTGAACAAGAAAGAAACAACATGGTGAGTCTTCATTGATATTTAGTTTTAAGAAGCCTAATCTCTACCACTGGTTATTAACCTTTCTTCATCTTCCTCCAATTTTTTATCCAATTGCAATTTATATGTTCAAACTATTAGGCACTCTTTGTTTACATTATTACCACTTTATTCCCTTTAAATCTTCTTCCCTATCTAAGTATAGGAAACCTCTATTTCCAGCCTTGTTGTGAAGAACTTCATTGAATTTCTCCCTTTATTCTTGTATATTCATTAGTAAAGACATGTTAAACCAATAAGAATATCATTTATGACCATTCACACTGTAAAACTAAAAAAACATTTAATTTTTTTTTTCAGGTTGATTTTTTTTCCATCCAAATATTTTTTGTTGTCTTATTGTAGGTCGAACCTCAATTTTCTTAAGATATCTTGATCTTCTTGGAAAAGTTTTCTCTCCTCGTATTTTATGATATTTTACTCATATTTTCTTGACCCGCATAACCTTCGTTTTGGTTTTAATGTATACAGTTCTAAATTAAATAGGTCTATTTTGAATATGATTTAGTGTAGATTAATCTTTGTCTTCTGATCCTTTATTCTCATCAGTATGAGAGTATCCCATACCTACATCTTTAGTTATAATGGAATTTTCCTTGACCTTTTCCAACTCATGTTTCAAAGTGATACATTTGGATTGAGTCTTAGCAAATTCTTATTTCATTCCAACATGTTATATCCTATGATATGTGATAATCATTTCATTTTCAGGTTATTTGAGTTTATACTTCTCAATCTCAACATATAGGCATGTAGATTCTTAATTATTTTTCAATAAACTATCAAGAAATTAATATTTTATTTCTCTATCAACCATGAAATTAAAATTTTCATGCAATTAGTAACTTACCTTTTATGTGGATCTTTTTTGGAAAATTATCTTATAAGGATAATAATTTTCAAGGAATACATGATTATTTAGTTGTTTATTTACCTTTATTATAGGATGTTTTATTTAGTGAATTAATACATGATAGAAGCCTCATGGATTCAAGTATATTTAAATACATGTATCTATCACCAATTTCCATTGATAATGTTCTTTCATGCATGTTGAAGATGATTTTTTCATTCTTTATGAATGTTCTCCAAACAATAATGGGTGATTTTGATGAACTACTATATTCTTCCATGTTCAATACATAGATTTTAGATGGGAATAATATATCTTTCACTTTCACAAGTAAGGGATTCAAAACTCCTACCATAAAAACATTTGTTCTATTCATGAGCTAGACCGCTACTCTAGTGGTCTTTAATTTTCCAATCTAAAAATATTTAAATATATAGTGTGGTAATATTTTTATTTAGGTTCATAGATCCCATAAAGCATTAGTAAAACCCAATGAACCATAATAATAGAGAATATTGAATTTCCATAGATCTTGAAATGTTTTTGCATCAGTGATGTTATAAGTGATGAGACACTTCTTCCGAGGATGTTTCTCTCATTACCATCTTGTCGCCTTATTTTAGTGTGTATATCTTTATTAAACATTGAATACTATGTGGGTTTTTTGATGGATTCTACCAGTGGGATATTTATCTCAAACTTCTGAAAATTCTCTTGGATTTCTTTTTGAAACTGCTCTTCTTTTCGTTTCAGTGATCAAATTAACACAGAAGGGAAAGGTGAATGAATTTCCTTCTTTTATGCTTATTGTTTTTATAGGGTTTCTCAAGTAACTATTTTCTAAACCTTATTATTATATCTTCTTTTATATTATTTTCTACCCTCATCTATCCATAATTTTCATTCATGCTTTGTTTAGGTGGATGGAGCACATTTCCTCTTTGTGTTGTAATTTCACTGATTTTATCCATGGGATTTAGAATTTTCTAAAAAAGTATTTTTCCTAGATTCTTTGTTAGAAAGTACATATTAGTTCCAACGTGATCTGTTAGCTTATGTACCTTATTCTACAACTATTCATACTCTTCTCCTAATTGTTTCTACTAAGATCTTATTGATGGATAATGGGATTAATGTTGTAATGATGTCTTAATGGGTTTCTAAAAGGTTGGTGGGTTATGATATTGTTACTGTTGGAAAGGATAACGATTAGGGTATTGGTTAGGATAAAAATATCTCTCATGTTTTTTTTATTTTCCATATCCTGAATGGGCCTAGGCTAGATATGGATGATTATACTGGAACAACCTTTGTTGGAAGGATATAGTGAAAATATTTGTACCTTGAATATTAGGAAATTGTCCAATATAATGATAAGTAAAAGAGAATAGACCACATACATAAAGTATGGTATGTTTTCTAGTTTCTTTTATCTACACCATTTATCTTAGTGCACTAGTTATTTCCTTGAGTGTGGATTCTAGTAAATGTGATGAGATATTAGTAGTCCTTACCTCATGAATTTATCTGGTACCCATACCTCTAGTGCTAAATTTTTGTGAGTTTTGAGTAATCTTTTCAATTAGACCTATTGATTCAACTAGTGATTTTTCAATCATTGACCATCCAGATGAGGCATCGATTAGGTTTTGATCATTATCAAGCAATCCTTGGTAGGAGAATATAATTAATCGTTGTTCCTATATGGGTTGACATGGGAATGTTTCAAAGAGATTCTTCAACCGCTCCCAGTATTCATAGAGGTCCTCTCTGGTTGATTGTCAGATAGTTTATATCTCTTTTCTAATTGTTTTAATTTGGGGTGTGGGGAAAATTTTCTGAATTAAGCATCTCTTTAGTTATTCCTAGTCATTTACCTTTCCATGTTGTATATTAAAAAACCATTACATAGTCACTCCATTTAGTGAAAATGGTAATTCCCTCCCCTAGAATTGGTTTTCAGGTGCTCCTCTTAGCCTGAAGCTTGAGAATACACGTTCGAATTCCTAAATAGTTTTGTTTGGGTATTCTCCTACAAGACCATGGAAATTAGGTATAATTTTCAATAGGTTAATTCACAACTCAAAATAATTCTCTTAATAAAGTTAAATGGTAATTTTGTGGTAATTAGTGAATTGAGGAATGCATATTTCTTTAAATGTTTGGTTGGGATTTCCAACTATTACATCAATTTTAGAATAAACACTAAAATCATCACTTAAAACTGAAAGATTAAATTCATAAAATTCTATTTGAAAATTTAGTTTTCATAATTGGGTTAGATTTATTTTAATTTCCGGTATAAAATCAATAAATTTCTTATGGGAAATATATTTCATGAAATGTTAATTATTTCTATTATTAAGTGGCACAGCCTCACTAGAAACAGTTCCAATTTTGATGCACTTCTAACATGGGGTATGGAAAAAAAATATTACCTATATGCATTCTAATTGTTAACCCAATATAGTCTCCTTATGAGAAATTCAAACAAAAGTGTTTTTTTATTTTGGTTGATTTTAAGAAAATTTGAATTAAGAAAAACAAATTAATTTAAGCTAAATAAATTATTTAAGAAAAATTTTGAAAACAAGTTGATAAAGAATGTGATTATAAATCATGATATGAGAAGGTTTATTTGGTCAGTGTTGGATTTCCAAATGCAATGTTTTCATAATTCCTATTTATCCAATCCTCTTCTACTAAGACAATTAACGTGAGATTCTACTTTCGCATCCTATCACTCCCTTGGTCAATTGGTGATATTGAGAGTAAACCTTGATAATATCTCAATTTTTTCTACTATCCTTCCTATGTGAGATAGAATTATAGTGAATTCCCATAATTAACTTAGGCAATACCTGATTGTGTCTTTTTTATCCCAATCTATCAAGAATATCCACTACCCCTCCCACATGTATTGAAATCATCGAGTACTTCACCACTACGCCATGTTCTATTCCTTTATATATAAACCAAAACCTAGGGGAGGGAGATAATGATCATTTCAAAAAAGAAAAATCAATAATAGAATCAAAAACCAAATTTGTCATACATGATAATAATACCTACTATTAGAAAATTAAAGAAACTTCACAGAAGAGAGGAATAAATTTTATTTAATAAATCTTAAGAGCTCAACCATTACAAAATGAAAACCCCCTCCCCAATCACTAAATATTTTACCCCTACATGGTAAGGGTAACCAAGAATAACGGAGACTAAGAAGACATTAAAAAACAAATAAGAAGAATATAGGGTAAAAGAAAAGCATAAAATTAATTCTCTAAAACCATTCCCCCAAAACATGGATTCAGTTCTACCCACAATATGTAATAAACTCTCTAAGTGTTCTTATAAGTTGTTATAAATTTATTTTAATATTTACCCTCAAAATTTTAAATTCATTGGACATGTATACAAGATGTTATTATATAATTAATATTCATATTTTTTCTAGATGAAGATTCCCTAAATATTCCTCCATTATGTATCATTCAATGGCCACATTAATGAGAGAGTATCTCTATGGAATTTAATGGTAAAATTATTATTTGATTCGTATTTAAATTACATTTTTAATCACCTCAATTTCAGGTATTTATCCCAGGTTATTCCTCATTTACTTAGGTGGGGTTCATTCTGTAATCCAGAAATATTTTTCAAATTGATTGATTTCTTTGAGTTTATTGATGTTTGAATTTTCTCTATCTCCAAAATATAGAAGTTGAATCCCACAAACTGAGGAATCCTAAAAAATATATTCACCCAAATTTGATCAATACTGTAAATGTTATAAACAAAATAAAAAATTAATAATAATATATAATAAATCTATAGTTAATCAATTTTCATATTTTATCCCAAATCACTCCAAAATTTAAAAAAAGATGAAAATCCGGACAAATTGATAAATTTGGAGGGATTAAATCATTTAAATACATATGAAAATGATGAAAATATTATCTTTATCAATATCCAATGTGAGAAACTTAATTATTTTTGTGATTTTTTATTCACCTCAATCTTGGATTATACACTATAAAAAATATCATAAAATAGTATGTTCAGTGAATCACATGCCTACATAGAATCTCACCATGTATAAAATTGTCTTCTTCCCACTATAATTCACACAATTATCCCCGCACTAAAGTCATATCTTCAAATTACGTTATCCTTATGTAATTAGATTCACACTGGTTCCATAACTTCTTATCATGTATATACAAGTGTTTTCTTTCATGATTTATTAAAGATCATCTCTAATCAACACAATGATTATATTTTATCGAGTGAGTATATCATTTTCTTCTTCTTAAAAAAATATTTTAACAGTAGAAGATATGTAATTAAACCTATAATGACTCAAACACTATTTTCATCTTAGCTTCATATATCTTCAAAAATACTACTCACCTAAATTTCTCATCTCAAACTCACACTCTTGTGATCATCCTTAAAAAGGAGCCTCCTGGATTAATAAACAATCACTTAGAGGATGGTGAATCAATAATCCTAAATCTTTTATATTTTCTTGGTGAAACAAACCTTATCACCAATTAAAGCAATTCTTAATCTCTTTATAACACACAAACACAATAATGATACAATATATTTACACGTTCCACCTCTATAAAAGAGAAGGATAGTCCTTGGAATAATGTATATCCCACTAAGATCATATGACCCACTAGTTTCAACATGTTGGTAAAACTGGTAGGTTTTATTCTTAAACTTGTATTGTATCAAGTCTATCAACTATGATAGTGTATCCTACACTAAAATAGTAATACAAAAAAATTATCAACAAATATAAATCCTTCAAACTGTAGCTATCAACTATTGAGGTATTTCTCCTCTTCCTCTTCATTGACCTATAAAAACAAAGGTATGATCTAATCACTCTTTTCTAATGTTCATATCTTTATTTTCTCTCTTTTTATTCTCCTTCTTACCCCTTCTCCTCTATACATTTCACTATAAAAACTCCACTCACTCATGACACAGTATCAAATAACTTTCTTTTCATGTTTGAATTTGAAATTAAAATTCAAACAACCAAATACTCTTTTAATATTTTCCTTTATATCTTTATCCAAGTAGATCGTGAACATACAATTAAAATTTTTAGTTATTTCAGACACAAATAATCAAAAAAGTAATTATATTAAGCTAAGTCAGAAATCAACTCAGAATCTTCCTAGATATCACTTTTATTGTGTGGTTTAGAGACTTATAACAGAACCTTATGGTTTTTAGAAGTTTTTAAATAAATGGTTCTCATGGATGTGGGGTGGTCCAAGTGTTATGGCATGGAGGAATTAAAAACTCCAGATTTAGAGAAATCTATCCCACTTCTCTATTTGGTATGGCCTGGTCACTATAGTATAAGAGTTTAATATTTCACATGAATATGGTGTGGTCCCAATGTTGTGGTGTAGTGGTGTCAAAATCTCCAGAACCACCAAAATCCATTACCAATTCTTTATGGAATGGTATAAATACTAGGGAATGTAGGTTTAAAAAATTTAAATTCCACTAAGTTCCATATATATTTATAAATGTTGTGGTCATCTGCTCTGGCATGGAGAGCTCAAAATTTTCAGAACCACTAAAATATGACCATATCCTCTCTCCATCGTGGACAACTACTATGTGGAATTGTCCTCTATTTCATACCCAACACAACGAGATTATACTGAGTAGTATGACTCCTTCACAAAAACATTTATGGTGTGGTCCCAAATTCCATGTCCTGTCACTAATACTGTGGAATGATTTTTTCACTAAATTGTGGTCCATTGCATCATTTCCACTTCTCCTCCTCCAACTCATCTTCCATCATGAATCTCATTCATGATATAAAATAACTAAAAACATCCCAAAGAATCGTTTGATTTTACATAGAATAATATATATGTATTGAAAACAAAAGAAAGAAAAATTAATCATATCCTCTTCACATAATCTCCTCTCTCACAAAAACTCAATAACCATCAAAGAACATATTGGGCTCAATAGTCTCCACATTTGGATTTTGTTGGAAAACCAAGATCATAAACCACTATTATCTTATGAAAACTTAGAAATGGATCACCATTAAATAAGTATAAGCCTATGTGATAAAACCTAGTGTATAAAACAAGAACATTGACTAAATAATCCCATGTTGTCTATAATATAGTGATATATATGATTCCTGATAAAATTAAAACTTTACAACATTCAAACTAAACTTCATCATAACAATAACAATTCTTCCATACACTACTACAACATGGCCCTTTATCTGCACTAAAAACTGGCATTAATAGTGCTAGAAAATCGCTGTAAATTCTGGTGTAGATAAAGGGGGTCCTTTATCAGCGCTCTTCTAGTGTTGTTAAAGGTGTCCTTTATCAGGGCTCAAAAAATCACTGATAAAGGAACCATCGCCTGCACCTTCAAAAAAAAACCTACACACCTGCACACGAGAATACCTGCACAAAGTAGCACATGCACACCTGAACAAAATAGCACCCGCACACAATATTTTGACAGACAACGGTATATACATTTACATAACATCATGAATACAAAAAAACACACTGCTATATACATTTGAAACATTTTTTTTACATGGTTACAATTACAATTATTTAACAATAGTTATAAACATTAATGTTTCATCCTTTGATATCCCTGATCCGCTCTCAAAAATTGTCGTTCACAGTATTTGTTTCCGAACAAAGCATCCGAACTCAAGGAAAAAAATTAACCTATATAATAAAACAAATATTTTATTAGTAATGCAATAATGAAATAAATTAAAACAGTAATATGAAAGAATACATTAATTTGGAAATGTGGAACTAAAATATGAAATTTTAAACTCAAATGTTATCATTCTAATAACAATGAAATGGAATAATGTAAAATCAATAGGTTTTTGGATGATTTATTTCATTTAGTAAATACGGATTATTTATCTAACAAAATGCTTTACCGGACACACTGTCCATCGGATTGAGGTGCGGTCGATTCATACACATTAAAAATGACTCATGGATCGTTGTCCTAAAGTATCCAAACAATCTGAAAATGTTTTCTTGGTATTTTGTATGTCAGTAGTGTTGTTTTATAAAGTTTATGTCATTTTGAAACTGATATCAGACACTTTTAGCCATACCAGTCACACCGTGCGTCCGATTGAGGTTCGGTCGATTCATACACATCACATATGACTCATGGATCGTTTTCCTAAAGTATCAAAACAATCCAAATGTGTTTTCTAGGTATTCCATATGTCAGTAGTGTTGTTTTCTAAAGTTTGTCTCCATTTGAAACTGATATCAGACACTTTTATCCATACCAGTCACAACGTGCATCGGATTGAGGTGCGGTCGATTCGTACACATCAAAAATGACTCATGGATTGTTGTCCTAAAGTATCAAAACAATATGAATGCGGTTTTGCGGTATTCTGTATGTCATTAGTGTTGTTTTCTAAAGTTTATCTCAATTTGAAACTGATATCAGACACTTTTATCCATATCCGTTACACAGTGCATCGGATTGAGGTCCAGTTGATTCGTACACATCAAAAATGACTCAGGGATCATTTTCCAAAAGTATCAAAACAATCCGAACGCATTTTCTTGGTTTTCCATATGTCACTTGTGTTGTTTTCTAAATTTATGTCAATTTCAAACTGATATCAGACACTATTATCCATGCTAGTCACACCGTGCGCCGGATTGAGGTGCGTTTGATTCATACACATCAAAAATGACTAATGGATCGTTTTCAAAAATTATCAAAACAATCCGAATGTGTTTGCTCGGTATTCTGTATGTCACTTGTGTTGTTTTCTAAAGTTATGTCAATTTCAAACTAATATCAGACAATATTAGCCTTGCCGGTCACATCGTGTGTCAGATTGAGGTGTGGTCAATTTTTACACCTCAAAAATGACTCATGGATCATTTTCCAAAAGTATCAAAAAAATCTGAATGTGTTTTCTCAGTATTCCATATTTTAGGAGTGTTGTTTTCTAATGTTTATTTCAAATGGAAACTGATATCAGACACGTTTCGCCATACTGTTCACACCATGCGTCGGATTAAGGTGTGATTGATTCATACACGTCAAAAATGACTCATGGATTATTGTCCTAAAGTATCAAAACAATCCAAATGTGTTTTCTCGGTATTCCGTATGTCAGTAGTGTTGTTTTCTAATGTTTATCTCAATTGGAAACTGATATCAGACACGTTTAGCCATACCTGTCACACCGTGCATCGGATTGAAGGTTGGTCTATTCGTACACATCAAAAATGACTCATGGATCATTATCCTAAAGTATAAAAACAATATGAATGCATTTTGTCAGTATTCTATATATCAGTAGTGTTGTTTTCTAAAGATTATCTCAATTTGAAACTCATATTAGACACTTTTAGCCATACCGATCACACCGTACGTCGGATTGAGGTGCAGTTGACTCGTACACGTCAAAAATGACTCATGGAATTTTTTCTTAAAGTATCAAAACAATCGAAATTCATTTGCTCGGTTCGCCGTTTGTCACTTGTGTTGTTTTCTAAAGTTATGTCAATTTCAAACTGATATCAGACACTATTAGCCATGCCGGTCACACCGTGTATCATATTGAGGCGAAGTAGATTCTTACACGTCACAAATAACTAATATACCGTTGTCCTAAATTATCAAAAAAATCCGAACATGTTTGATCAGTTTTTCGTATGTCACTTGTGTTGTTTTCTAACGTTTATGTCAATTTCAAACTGATATCAGACACTTTTATCCATACCAGTCACACCGTGCATCGGATTGAGGTGTGGTCAATTCTTACACGTCACAAATGACTCTTGTGTCGTTTTCCTAAAGTATCAAAGCAATTTGAACGTGTTTTCTCAGTATTCAGTATATTAGTAGTGTTTTTTTCTAAAGTTTATCTCAATTTGAAACTAATATCAGACACTTTAATCCATACTGGTCACACCGTGCATCGGATTTAGGTGTGGTCGATTCGTACACATCCCAAATGACTCATGGACCCTTTTCCTAAAGTATATAAATTATAAAAATGTGTTTGATTGGTATTCCATATGTAACTTGTGTTGTTTTCAAAAGTTATGTCAATTTCAAACTGATATCAGACACTATTAGCCATGCCAGTCAAACTATGCATCAGATTGAGGTTAGGTCGATTCATACACATCAAAAATGACTCATGGATTGTTTTCCTAAAGTATCAAAACAATTCGAATGTATTTTCTCGGTATTCCATATGTTAGTAGTGTTGTTTTCTAAAGTTTATCTCAATTGGAAACCAATATCAGAAACGTTTAGCCATACCGGTCACACTGTGCATTGGATTGAGGTGCGGTCGATTCGTACATGTCAAAAATGACTCATGGATCGTTTTCCTAATGTATCAAAACAATCCGAACATCTTTGCTCAGTTTTTCATATGTCACTTGGGTTGTTTTCTAAAGTTTATATCAATCTGAAACTGATATCAGAAACATTTAGCCATACCGGTCACACCATGCATCGTATTGAGGTGCGATCGATTCGTACACGTCAATAATGACTCAGGGATCATTGTTCTAAAGTATCAAAAAAATCCAAACACGTTTTCTCAGTTTTCCTTATGTCACTTGTGCTGTTTTCTAAAGTTATGTCAATTCCAAACTAAGTAGTAGGAATTCACTAATCTAAGGATATGAAACATAATAAAGGGAGATAATATATGCTCAAAAAGTGTAAATGGAGATATCTATGACCATATAAAGATAACATAAGTATTAGGAATCCACTTTCATTATCCTATTTTTTTACATTCTTCCATCAGGTACGATGCCCATTCATTTCTGAACACATTTATATCATCTTCTGAATAAGAGTTTTTGCGACAGTCATAGTAGTTCAGAAAAAATATAAATACACAAAGGATTAATAATTATTTTAAATTAAATAGTAATTATTTTCAAAAATATCACTTCATGGATTCTAGTTTTTTCATGAAATATAATTTCTTTCATAAATTTACAAACATAATAACCGCAGTCCTAGTCGTTTGTTTGTTTCAGAAACTGCAGAAACATCAAGAAAAATAAGTAATTTGTTTTGATATGTATTTGGATAGTGAAATATAATTATATAGACCCAGATACTTCTCCATTTTTAGATCATGTGGGCATTGTCATCCTTATGCCCTTGATTCATTCCAGCCTTTAGACGATATTCATACACTGCCCTATCATAACAAAATTCTCATTAAAAGATAATATAAATTATATAACTAGATATTTAGTTCTAAAATGTTCGAACTAGTGTATTAAAAATTGAAAATCGCCATCATGTGTGGTCAGTTTGTTGGATATCCATGCAGTGAATCCAAAAAATAAATCTTTGAAGTATCCAAATTGACTGCAATGAGCATCCAATGATCCCAAAAAACACAAAAATGAATAAGTAATGATAGAATTGAAAATATAATTGATATGATTAAAATGATTAGTTTTACCCCTTCAACGTCAGCATTAAAAAGAGTTTGTCAGTCTTAATTTTGCTTTGAAACGTTCTAAGTAGATTTGACCATAATTCATCCTGAAAATCGGAATCTATTTCTTCTCGTTGTGTAGAAATGGTGTGAGGACTAACGAGTCCAAATTTGTATTCATGGGAAAATCCCTTCAATTTTTTTTCATATATACGCCTGTGAAAAATATGAGATGTATTTGGCCATAATTATCAAAGTATATCATCTTCTCTAAAATCAAATCATGAAAACATACCTCATGTATACATTTATAACTGAGGCGCCTAACCAGTCGTGTGTGATGATCTCAGAAAAAGCGTTTTCACTAACGAAATCTAATGTTTCCTCTTCGTACATATCTTTTTCACAAAAAATTGTGTGACTCTTTCCACCTATCATTTTCGTATCCACATGAGCTTGCAATGACATTAAATTTCTCTATAGAACGGGCGGGGTGAACGCGCTCTCAGTAGATCGTTTTGATCGGTTGGTTGATCCTTTGGAGCCACTCATTCATTTTAGCTCCTCCATTTTTTCTTTCTGTAAAAACATTCATCGGTTCAGCCATTTTATAATTTAATGTTAAAGGTTCTGTTTGAAATATGAATTGGAAATGAATACCACCTGGTCGACATGTTTTTTTTACAAGATTTGACGAACATGGAACGAATGTTCCAACAACTTTTTCCAGCGTATGAATGTGGTCATCGTCATTTGGCACGGGTAGCTCAGAGCTCGGCTCATGAGCTACATTAATCGACACTTTTACATGACCGGTTGGAAGTGATCTGGAGTGTAGCATGTCATTCTGCATATTGAACATTGTATCCCTCACTACAAGGCGATGGGTGGGAGTTAACAGATATAAATCACAATCATTGTCACCCTGTAGAACATCATTACATGAAGGGTATCAATGTCTATGTGATTCACATTTCACATAAACAAATATAAGAATATTCATTACCTCAGTTAAGTCAGGTCTTTGAGGTGAATGGATCACCTCAAAGCTGGTGGGGGTGGGGCAGGATCTTCTCGCGTGGGTTGTTCTTGAGTTGTTTGTTCTCTTCGCCTCTCCTCCATCAAACTTGCTAGAATCTCTCCCTGACTTTGGAATTTTTCTTCAAGGGTGGATACTCAATCTCTCATTACTTTCCATTATTTAGTTTGTTCATCCTCTTGGTTTTTTTTTTGAAAATATGCCTGGGGTGACACCCCAAAACCCACACCTCTGATGCGGTCATACTGTTCTGGCTATTTCAAGGCTGCTGAAAGTATGTCTACATCCGGTGCGGGTGTTGTTGATTCCTGTGACTATGTCAAATATAAAATATGGAAAAATAAGTAATCATCATTATGTAATAGTGATTTAAATAAAAAAATGTTTATATTATGTCATACTTACACATGTTTCCCACACTTTTGTGTGTTTTCATCTACCAGTTTCCCCTCTTTATTAACACGATCCTCCTTCCATAGCACATGGCGTGGAATGGAAGTGGCTTGGGATTTTGCTTCATCAATCTGCATATAAATAGAGAAACATGGTTAAAGTGTTGTTTTATGTCACATAAAATTATTACAGTACTTTTAAAATATGTACCAATTGTTTTTCAATTGAAGCGTACCCCAACCTTGCTTTACAGTAGGGGTACGCTGGTTTTGCTGCCCGTTCATTATTTTTAGCACTCAGTTGTTGTTTCATAAATAAAAACTTGTCAATAAACATGATGAATACAAGCAATTTTACACAACGTGTAACCAAACACAATGTACCTGAAAAGTATATTCCGCACGATGGTTGAAAAATGCATCCCACGTTCCTTGGGATATCAAGTGTTCATAAAGAGGAGGCGGGTGCGACTTGATTTTTCCTTCAGCATATTTCAGATGATGTTTCATTAAAATTTTATGAAAGCCTTTATGAATCCTTCCTGCCAGTCTTAATACATATTCTTTGTGAGAAACATCTGCTATAAATTCACTCTGCAAGAGATGATGAAGAGTTAGTCAATATTTCATTATTTTATTTTATTTTATTTTAATAAATTAAATATATGATATCATAATGTTTCCGTAATCTCTTCCCACATTAATGTTTTCAAATCGCTGACAACATGGTGTCATTACTCTACATCAATCAGCATGCGTTGTCAAGTGATTATTCTAATGTATCTACTAAACATGGATTTGTTGGGGTTAATATGTTGGCCTTGTTTATTCCATCCCACCTCATATTTGATGCCTTTTTCTTTTGCCTTAAGGATTTTCGATAAAACTGTCAAAATAAGGCGCACCTATTTTTTTGTCATCGGGGTTTCATCGCCTACCATTTCCACATTTTCTATGTCATCATTATATTTCTACGAAGCACTAGAATCGGCACTGGGACCAGCTGCAACAGGTTGAGAGACCTGTGGTACCTCAGCAGTCGGACCAGCTGCAACAGGTTGAGAGACATGTTGTCTCTCAGCAGTGGGACCAGTTGCAACATGTTGAGAGACCTGTTGTGTCTCGGGATTGGGTGCATCAGCAGGTAAAGAAGCCATTATCTGCAGAACTAGTTTAACATTTAATTTAGATCACATATAGAATTAGCGAACAGATGATAACATAATGTAACAAAATCTATTTTATAATAAATAAAATAACCTAATTATTGAACTCTCTTTTTTTAAAATACAGAACGGATTTGACCCCTCTATCAACTATCAATATCCCTTCATTGTGGTCTCCTATAACATACAAAATGTCATCTACATTGGGACCACTGCGAAATGATTATGAAGTCCCAATGAAAGGTTCATCTTCTGTTGAATTTTCATCAGACCCTTCAGCTGTTTTGGTCGATAACAGAACGATTGACCAGTTTCGGTTTGTGGGATGTGAAACATAAAATACTTTCACTGCATGTGATTCCATTGTAAACGGTTTGTCTATCTACCCTTCCTTACTGAAATAAACATTCACGAATACCAAATAATCTATTTTAATAGCACTCCTGTTATCAACCCACTTGCATTGAAATATCATAACATGAAATTCCGTATAATCCAACTCCCATATTTGTTTAATGATTCCAAAGTATAACCTATTCGCATAAATTGGATTTCTGTCCTTATCACCGGAAACATGAATCACTTTAGCCACAAGTGTAACCCCACTATTCTACATGGTATTGTCTTCATCATGTTCATTAGTATAAAATGTATAACCATTAACTACATAGGAATTTTAAGATAATGCATACACACTTGGTCCTCCGACTAGCCATCGAAGCCGTTCTGAAATTGACTCTATATTTTCATTTGACTTCTTAAAAATATGATCTCGAAACCATCCTATAAAATGTCGATTATGTGTATCTGATATCCAATTTTCATCCCTAGATGGATTCAAATTCCTAAGAATTTTTTTTTGGATTTCAACATATGGGTCAACGTCAAAACTATTATGCAAAACATAAATGTGGGCCTCCTCCTGATCTATAATATTGATTATGACAACCTGTCTTCCAGAAATTCCTTCACCCTCAAGCCACCCAGTGTGACGAGATTTCGGTGGGCCAATGATTTCTACACCAGACAAGTATTCCGTACAGAATTCAACGGCTTCCTAAACAATATATCGCTCTGCAATACAACCCTCGGCCGACTTTGATTTTTGATATACCCTTTCAAAATCTTCATATACCATTCAATGGGGTACATCCATCTATAATGTACAGGACCACATAATCTAATCTCTCTCACCAAGTGGACCATCAAATGAACCATCATATCAAAAAAAGATGGCAGGAAGAACATTTCTAATTCACATAATATGAAGACAATTTCTTTTTCCATAGCTGGAAATTTCGCCGAGTCTATAACTTTGCTGCATATATCATTAAAGAAAAAACACAGTTTCTTTAATGTATAGAAGACATTCTTGGGAAAAATTCAATGTAAAGCAATTGGAATAATATCTTGCATCAAAACATAACAGTCATGTGATTTCAGACCTTTTAACTTCAAGTCTCTCATTGACACGAGGTTATTGATATTTGACGAATACCCCTATGGAACCATTTTGTCATTCAAGAAGTTGTAAAACAGATATCTCTCCTACTTAGAAAGACTGTAAGTAGCAGGAGGAAGAAATGTTTGTTTTTCACCCTTCAATGGTGCCAACTCTTCTCGTATTCCCATCTCAACCATGTCCAACCTAGCCTTAATTACATCTTTTATTTTTCCAGATGTATTTAGCAACGTGCCGATGAAACTATCAAAAAAAAATTTTTCTACATGCATAACATCAAGAAAATGTCGTACATACAGACAATTCCAGTATTGTAATTCAAAAAAACTGATCACTTTTTCCAACCTATTTTTGTAAGGTTTTTTGAATTCGGTTTACCAAAAGTAGTTACCACATTGTTAACTTTCTCAAACTATCGATCGCCTGTTAGTGGAGACGGTGTTGTACGTTCTTCTGAACTTCCATCGAATTATGTCGTATAAGAACGGTACTTATGTCGTCACGGTAGAAAACTGCGATGTCCTAGAAACACTGTGTTTGATGAATTTTTCAACCTAATTGATTTTGTACCTTCTTCGCAAATGGGACAGCCTTGATTTCCTTTAATTCTATATCCTGAAAAAATTCCATAAGCAGGGAAGTCATTTATCATCCCATACAACATGACACTCAAAGTGAAATCTTCCTTTCTGTAGGCATCACACAATGAAACACCTCAATCCCACAATAATTTCAACACTTCGATTAATAGATCTAAATAAACATCAATATCCTTACTCGGTTGTTTTGGCCCTGATATAAGCATAGATAACTTGATGTATTTTCATTTCATGCATAACCACAGTGGTAAGATATAATTTATCAACATAACTGGCCATGTACTATAACTATTTCTTTGAAAACCAAAATGATTCACTCTATCTGTAGATAACGAAAGATGAAGGTTTCTCGACTCGTTTCCAAATTCAGGATACTCATGATCGATTCTCTACCACTGAGGAGAGTCTGTCGGGGTATGTAGTATCCCATATTTAAATCATGTATTTGCAAGACATGTTAATTGTTATGCAGTCTCCTCACATCCATATAGGCATCTAAACCTTGGAATGATTGGAAAGTACCATACAACTTTAGTAGGAATGGATTCATCTTTCTTGTATTGAGAATCACCACACTTTGGGCATTCTTTATGTGATTTGTGGTCCTTGCGAAACAGTATACAATCATTCGGGCAGGTGTGTATTCTTTCAGAGTTAATACTCATCGAGCGTAGCATTCATTTGGTATCGTATGTTCGGCTCGGGAGGTCATTGTCTTCTGGGAGCATGTCATTCATGAGAGCAAGTATTTTCGTAAAACTGGTGTCACTCCACGCGTGATCTTCTTTCAAATTATATAGCTTCAGTACAGCTAAAAATGTTGTATATTTAGTGCAACCAGCATACAATAGCGTGTTTGCACAACTGTTTAACTTATCAAACAATTTTGGGCAATCACGAACTTCTTCTTCGATAGTCCTTGTCATTTCCTCAATACGATCCTCATCATCATTCACATATGTAATCACATCCTCTATATGGTCATCTTTATTGTTCATGTTTGTAATCATAACAGATGATCCCTAAAATGCAGTGCCATCCCAGTCACTACCTACATTCGTTGTTTCCTCGTGTTTATTCCAACATGTATCACTCTGATCTATTCCGTGACAAATCAAGTGTTCTTCCAACTCCTCTAGACTAATTTGTTTTGAATAACAACAGCGTAAACACGGAAAAAGGATTTGAGAAGAGTCACATGCATGATCTTTTTCAAACTTGATAAACTATTTCACGCCTTCTTCATACTCTTTTGTCAACCGATTGGCATTCATCCATTATTTATTTATAGTCATCCTATTTGAAATCCATAGGATGAGTATATAAGTTAGGGGAGAAGTAATATGAGTATAATTTTGATAAAAAACTAGATACTTCAAAAATGGTAGGGGGCTTGCTCATTAATAGAAAATCTTGGGTGGTTCTTAGGATTCATCCAATCTCTTCCTCTCTTCGATCCCCCATGGTGAGGGGTGGTTCATGGGAGTTTTTTATAGTTTTTTAGTGAGTTTTTCCGTCATAAATCCTTCATTAATATTATCCTTTATTTTCTTATGATTTGGGATGATTTTAACTAGGATTTGTGTAATGATTTCAATATATCATCTTCAAATCAATTCAGATGATGTAGATTTTGATTGTATTGGATAGAGTTTATCCTTATATGATGAACGCACCATGTTTTGTGTGGTTTAGGTGGTTTTGTGTTTCCCTATGAGTTTTTAAAAGATTATTCATAATGATATTAAGGTGAATAATTAATTATATGTTTCTATAATTAATTATTTGGGAATTGTTCCTTGAGATTGGCTCTCAATCATTGGTACAAGATTAGATAAGGCATGTATAGTCTTGGTTGAGGATGAGTTGATCTTGGTGAGGGGGTTACTCCATTTTTTGAGGTAGGTGGACCCTATAATACAAAACCATGTTCTAATTTATGTATGATTGTGCATTAATGCATGAGTATAGGTGTTCCAGTGAAATGGATAGAAATCAAGAGCAACCAAGGTAAATAAATAGGGTGTTTTTGATCCACCAAGAGAGAGAGTGAGGGTTCTATTGAATGTTTGTGATTTTTTTATCATCCAGAGATTATGTGTCCATGGAGTAGTTGTGTTTATGAAAGTATCGGGTTTGGTATGATTTTTGTATAGCCTAGTTAGGTTTTCTAAGGCTAATTGAGTAGAGTCTTAGGCCTAAAAAAGATGGATCATATAGTTTTATATATCACGTATGATGAGGAACACCCTCTTAAGGATATATAAGAGTCATGGTGTGATAATATGATGTGAGATATTGTAATGGGGATATATATAAACCAAATAGAGAACACAACAAACCCATTAGGATCCATAAGCCTAGAACATAAATAATACATAAACATGATCCATATACAGCGTCAACTGAACAAAAAAGAACTAAAAATAGAGATATAATAAATCAGAACCTGACCAGATATCCTCATGACCTTTGGGTTACCACTAAATATAATACCAACCTGCTTTAAAGGAAAACCTAAACAAGAAACCCAAACCTAAAAATAACTTGGGTCTTCTGATGTCGAGTGTCACAAGTAGGGTGTGAGCATAAAAAACATAGTAGGTAAGCACCACAGAATCTATACATTACCTTTCCTAAAATAATACAAAAACACTAGTTTGAAATACATTTATAAAATATGTTTTTATCATTTAAAGAACCAACACATATTTTTTAGAAAATCCATTTTCAAAACAAATCACGACATACCTTTTTAAAATAGATATCTAGTTTAAAAAATGAATTAAAAATTCAATATAAGAATCCAAACAAGTTGATCACAGAGCCATGATGAAATTAATTGAAACAATAAAAGTAGAAAAATACTGGAAAACTATATAACCAAAGTGAAGAAACATAAAAAAGAGCATATAGATAGGTAATCATTAGAATTACCTAAACATACCTAGAAGAAATCCCTAGACTTACTAGGTTTAGACTCACCTGCCGACACATGGTGTACCTCCATAGTAAACAACCAACATTGATACTCCATTATAGTAGTATACCAGAGAATGAAGAGACCATCACATGCACGGTATAAACTAATAACACACAAGTGCCAACCGGGCCTATACATCACATGAGTATAAAAACCAATTTTCAAAACACCACAAAATACCAATAGATCTATAAAATTTACAAATCAAATTCCATTTTCCAAACCAAGGGGAAAACACCATGTAATCTCTGAAGATTCCAAATGGGCCTTTATGCCATTTAGAAACTAAACCACACCTCAAGAAGCCAAACATACCTAGATTTAGGGAACACATTTGAAACTAAATTTGAAATTTGGGAAACAAGGATCCATTATTGAACCATTCAGGTTTTATAAGTACCATTTCAAAGGAGGAGGGATAAGGAAAATAAGTAGGAAAGGAGGGAAATTGTTTCGAAATCCAGGTTTTAAAGTGAGCATCATTTTATATAGCCATTATCATTTGTGTATCAATCCATATTTGCACCATGTGCACATATGAATATGCCTACATCAAATAGTTCACTTATGGAGGCCAAAATAATACAAAAAATCCTAATTAAATAAACACAAGGGGAATTATAATTAACCACAAGGGTTCACACAATGAACCAATACAGAAAAGGCACCAAAACCAACTCAAAAAGATCAATTCACAAGTAAACCAACCGTATGTGGGGAGATCTAATCAAGATCAAACAAGTAACCAACCACATATACATGTGTCACACACACAAGAATCACACAAAAGAATCACGCCAAATCATAATTAATCTCAATATTGACAATAAACGAAAACACAATTATTTCATGCAAATTCAATTTTACTCACCTTAAGGAGGCGGACCCGGTGGCGGAGGAGAATGAGGCGTCGGTAGAGGAGGCACCGGAGGCAGTGGAGGTAGCGTGGAGGCAGCACGGAGGCAGCACGAAGGCAGCACGGAGGTAGCGCGGAGGCAGCACGGAGGCAGGGCAGAGGCAGCGGAGGCAGTGGAAGCAGCTCAGAGGCAGTGGAAGCTGCTCGGAGGCAGTTGGGGAGGAGGAGGAGGAGGAGGAGGAGGAGGAGGAGGCCACGGTGGAGGACCCGCGGTGGAGAGAAGGCAGTGGAGTAGGTGGAGGAGGAGAAGGACGAGAAGGTGCAGAGGAGGAGGTGGAGGAGGCGGCCAGAGGAGGAGGAGGCGGCGGTTGGAGGTGGAGGAGGAGAAGGAGAAAGAGGCGACGGTCGCAGTGTAGAAGGAGGAGAAGGAGGGGGCAACAGTGGCGAGAGCGACGACAGTGGCGGAGAGGAGGCAGCGGCGTAGAGGAGGGCTTCGATGAAATCTTGACAGGGTGCGGGGTGGAGGAAGAGGACCCGTTGGATTTTATCAATCCCACGTGGACCTTTATCATCGCAAGTAAAACGCGCTGATAAAGGGCGTATTTATCAGCGCTAAAATAAAAATCGCTGATAAATACCACCTTTATCAGCGCTTTTTGTTTTAGCGTTGATAAAGACACTCTTTATCAGCTCTTTTTTAGCGCTGATAAATACGTAGTTTATCAGCGCAAATAAAAGTGCTGATAAATGTATCAATTTGAGAGTTTCTTTATATTATTATATATTTATTTAACTCTAAATATATATATCTCTATTTATACTTATAAAATTATTTGAAAGGTATATTTATATTTATATCATTGAAAATATAATAAAATATATATTTATTTTTTAAATATATTTTAATTTTAATTATAAGTGTACATTTTTATAACATATATATTATATGGGTAACATAATGGATTATAATCTATAAATGCACATTTTTCAATATGCACAAATGTATACGCATGTATGATATATTCATTGGAAAACACATATATATACCTGCATGTATGATATTCATTGACCCCAATTTCGTGGAAAAGACATATATATATTCAATAATTTCAATTATAGTATATATATATTAGAACGCATTATGTATTTATAAATAAAACAAATACATTAAAATAAAGAAATATAATAAATAAATATTAAATATAATGAATTGATAAATCTAATAAATATAATGAATTAATAAATCTAATAAATTAATATATAATGAATTAATAAATCTAATAAATATATTTATTATTAATCTAATAATTATTTAATTATATATATATATATATAATTATTTAATTATATATATAAATATGTAGTTTATCAGCACTAATAAAAGCACTGAAAAATGTATAAATTTAAGAATTTCTTTATATTATTATATATTTATTTAACTTTAAATATTTATATCTCTATTTATACTTATAAATTTTTTTGAAAGGTATATTTATATATATATCATTGAAAATATAATAAAATATATATTTATTTTTTAAATATAATTTAATTTTAAGTGTACATTTAATATATATATATATATTATATATGGGTAACATAATGAATTATAATCTATAAATGAACATTATTCAATATGCACATATATATACGCATGTATGATATATTCATTGACCCCAATTCATTGGAAAACACACATATATATATACGCGTGCATGTATGATATTGATCTTTCCCAATTCATTGGAAAACACATATATATTCAATAATTTCAATTATACATATATATTAGAATGCATTATATATTTATAAATAAAACAAATACATTAAATATAAAGAAATATAATAAATATATATATTAAATATAACGAATTAATAAATCTAATAAATATATAATGAATTAATAAATCTAATAAATATATAATGAATTAATAAATCTAATAAATATATTTAGTATTAATATTATATTTATTTAATATATATATATATATATATATATTTAGTAATAACATGTGTTTTTTATTTAATGTATACAATAAATATTATCAGCGTTAAGAAAAGCGCTGATAAATGTTATATTTATCAGTGCTAATAAAATCACTGATAAAGGGATATTTAAAGCGCTGATAAATGTTCCCTTTATCAGCGCTTTTCCGTTAGCGCTGATAAAGGCAAGTTCATGCCTTGCCCAGTTTGGTGGTAGTGATACCTGAATCATTTCTACAACTACTTACAATAAGCTGTTAAAATAGTTAATACATGCTAAGATCATAGCTTAACCCTTTAAATCACTCTCTCTAAATATTTTCCCCCAAAAAAAGGAAACACATATTAATGGATAATCCCCCCAATATTGAATATTATCTATTTGAAAAAAATAGGAAGACAAACATAAAAGAAATATTTATGTTACCAATTTTCTCCCCCTTTGACAATAATATTAAAAAGTAAGATGAGAGTGGGGAAAAGTACACAATAACATAACCCTGTAAAGAGTGATGTTAAACACCTAACTTTAAACTCAAATTCTAGAAATATTCCTTTGAATGTGGCTTAGTGAACACCTCCACAACTTTTACATTTTAGAAAATAATTCCATCTTGAATTCATTCTTTTTTAGAACACCCACTTTTGGTCCTATAATTTTCTATTATTTAGGCTTGGGTAATAACTACAAAGTATAATTATTTTCAATTTAATACATCTATTCATTATTTTAATCAATCAAATATTTATTTTTCAGTTATTCTTGTACATGTTTTGGTTGAACTTGAGATAATAATGTGATATGAGAGTCTGTCATCAAAGTTATTATGGTTTGAATATATTCACCATGGTCTCTGGTGATATTTTGAACATGAACATTCTTTCTAAACATTGGATTATGTGATAAATATTTTTCTTAATCACTCAAATTTAATGAATAAAGTTCTTCACATGAAACATCCTAATTATTATCACTATTTTCTGAAAAATTACATTTCTATTTCATAAAAACAAGTTCATCATAACTACTTCTAGATGTTTCTTATTCATGATAATTCACTTTATTTATGTAACCCATAACTTATACATGAAAATAATAAATAATATACCTTTTCAATTTGTTCTAAAAACTATTCCATTTACCAGATACCCAAGGAAAATACCATCAACACCTCTTCTTTCAAATTTTCCCAGTTTTTTTCCATTAACATTGAATATTTATGGGCATCCAAATACTCTTAGATAATTAAAACATGGATATTTATTTTAATACATATCATAATATCAAATAACTTAATTTGGATTATAATTAAAATGATTTTTTATAAACCACAAATACAATAGTTTTTTCTCCAAAAATAATGAGATGTGTCGTACTCTAATAATATAGTTTCGAGAAATCTCTACAAGACTTCTATTATTTAATTCAATCATTCCATTTTTTTGTGTTTTGTATGGTGAACTTATTTCATATCTAATAACATGTTTTTTAAGATCTTATTTAAATCGTCCATAGGTATACTCAGCACTATTATCAATTATAATCATCTTCAAAGAGTAACCACTCTCTTTATCTGCACTTCTACTGAAACTTTTAAAACCATTTAGAGTCAGTGATTTATGATTCATAAACATGAAACATATAATGTGAGAAAATTAATTAATAATGGAAATAAAATAATTGTCTCTATTATTTGATTGCTTCTATATAGTCCCAAAAATATCAGAGTGAATCAACTCTAAAGGATGAGTAGTTTGTATTTCACCCTTCTTGAGTGGAGTATTCATAATATTTATCTTTTGAAAAGTGGAACACAACCAATTCCTTTCAATTTTAATCATAGAAACATCAATAAAATTGTTTCATTAAATTATATTTCACATGTCATTTTTTCTAAGATGACTAATTCTTTAATTCCATAGTTGTTTTCATCTTTTCATTCTTAAAAAAAATAACACCATCACCTATCTGAAACAAATTTCCTCCTATTAATTTTCCTCTCATAAAGATACATCCATATTTTAAACTCTTCACAAAAAAAACCCTTTTTCTAAGATCACTTCGTTTCTTTTATCACATAAGTAAGAAAAACTAAGAATATTTTGTTTTAGTCCTTCAACATACAATGTGCTATTGGATTTAAATTCACCTCTACCAATGATCCAACACCTTTGATTTTGAGTGATCTATAATTTATAATAGTCATAGAGCCTTGTTTATATTTTCAAACATCCTTGGGTAGACTTTTATATCCTATAATATGATATGAACAACCACTATCCAAAATAAATGGGTATTCCCTTTTGGATGCTTTGTAGGCAACATCACAACCATACAATTTTTCTTTTCCTTTCACCATCTTATTTCGAAAATTCCCATAATTTTCTATTAAGAAAATTTGAGATGGTGACATAAAAATTCACCCTTTTAAAGATTACCAGGTTTCTCACATCATTTACAAACATATTCTAATGGTTGAAATCTTTTTTTAATGTTTAGTTCAGATTTCAAAGGCGATCAATAAATTGTTCTCTTTTGAGTGAGATGAATCCCCTTATATTTTTTTCTTCCAAACCATATATAATCATCATTGTATTGATAATTTAACCAAAACAGTTTTTTAATCTACAAAAAAAAACTCTATAATTCCATAAATAGACATAAAAGGTATATTTTCCTTTATAAGCATCATGTTGTTCATAACTATGAACAAATATTTCAACTTTCTTCCAATCATTAATTATAAATCCTTTATAAAAACCAAAATTTTAGTTATCACATGACTCTTTCTTATCCATTTTCAACTTCTTCATAGACCTTTTGTCTACCCCATTTGTAGTAGTTTTTTCATTCATGCTGATGTACTTAGAATTTCCAAAATTTATAGAATTACTTTATTTTGATAAAAACATGGTATTCTTGATTTTAATCTTCTTCTAAAACTTGGAACAAGTTATATCATTATTTTTCTCTTTATTTGTGGCAGGTATTTACTTATTTCCATGTTCCTTGTCTTTTATTAATCTTTCTTCATCTTCATGAATAGAGTTATGAAAATTCATCTTAAATATTCAAATATCTTTTTCAATGCTAACCAATTTTTTTTAAACCTTTAAATCCTTCTCTTGTTCATTTAATCCTTCCATATTAACTCTTGAATTCTTTGGTTCATCAATTAGATTTATTAATTCATCAATTTCTTTTTCCTATTATAAATTCACTTAAATACATAATTATTGATTGATTCTAGATGACTAAATTTCTATATTTATATTTTTTTTATCACTTTTTTAAACTTATAGATTTTTTAGATACACTCTTTTTGTTCCCTATTCAAAAAGAATTAGATATTAGTTTATTTATTTTCATCAAATTCACTACAACTTTCACTGTTGAATTATTATTTATTCACCTTTTCAACGAGAATTATTTCATTAATATCTCTTGATATCTCCATTTATTCTTCTTCATCACTATTATCACTAATTTTACATTAAGATAATAAATTTTCATTTTTGGATTTTGAGAAATTTTTCCTCATACCTTTAGAATAAATCCATGGTTTTCAACACTGATGATCTCTTATTAAAATTTCTCATTGGAACTTATTCATCATCACTAAATTCATATTATTTTAACTTAGGAAAATTCACAGAAAAACAACTAACTGATCCACGGCCAAAGAACATTAGTGTAAGTTTACCTTTAATCCTTACCTTTCTACTTCTTATATTTCTAGAGATTAGGGATATCATCTTATCAAATATATAACTCAATTTATAATTAGAATCATAATAATCAACATCTAAGTCATCAAACGCCTTCATAAAATTATCTTTATATGTTGCCTTAAAAATATTTCTTTTTCAAGCCTTAACTTCTTCATGGGAAAAAAATTTCATCAACTCATAGGAAATGAAAATATTATGAAAATCATCTAGAGAAAGTGATTCTGGATCCCTATCTTCAAGACAATACACATTAGCATCAAACATTTTTGGTTAAATATGATGTATCTTTACAACCACGTTAGTATATTCTAATTTATCATCATAACTTCTGGTTGTACTCATAATCTCTTTAACTCTAGTAAATAATTCATCTATAGTTTCATCTTATATCATTTTCAAAAATTTATATTTCAATATCCAAATCTTTATCTTAGTATTATTTACCTTGTTATTTCCTATATGAAAATTAACAAGATTATCCCAAATTCCATTAGCTATTTTTTTACCTATAGAATTGAGAAATTCCTTCTCTGATAACAATGATAGTTTAGAGTTCCTAGAATGACCATCATTATCAATATTATTTTTTTTATTTCTGTCAAAGTAACTTTCTCATCCCGAGGTGTAAACTCATTAGTTATATACTGAAGAACATCCAACCTGATTGATAGAATATAAGGTGACATCTTTCCATTCCATATATGATAGTATTTCTCATTGAATGTGGGAATCCCCATATTATTCATTGAATTATGATTTCCCATGAAAAAAACCAAAAATTCAATACAATCCACTTTGAATAGATAGAAATTTCTTCTCAGCCATCAAAATAGAAAATCCCCAGTTAGGTAATACTCACATTAATACCACTTGAAAAGGTTCCTTCTGGGTCAATTAGGAATCACAAAGAGGGGGAGAATAAGTGATTATAAATATTTTATGTTTTCTTGGTAAAATAACCATCATCACTAGTTAAAGTGAAAACTAATTGTTATTTAACACACACACACAATAAGTGGACAATATATTTACGAGGATCACCTCTCAAAATGATAAGGGTATTCCTTGGCATAATACATATTTTTTTGAGATCATACGACCCACTTGATTCGACATGTTGGTATAATGAGAAGATTTTATCCTAAAACTCATAATTTATCTAGTCTTTCAACTATGATAGTAAATCCCATACTAAAATAATAAAATATAATTTTTGGTATCAATAAAATAAAATCCTTAAAACCATAGCCTTCAAATGATGATGTGATCCTTCTCTTCTACTTATTAGACCTATAAAAACACAAGTCTGATCTCTTCACTCTATGCATATATGCACGTCTCTCCTTGATATCTTCCTAGTCTTCTTCTTACCTATTCTTATCTATCCATTTCACTATAAAAAACCCACTCAATAATAACCTAGTAGAAAATCACTTTATATTAAAGTTTGAATTTGAAAATCCGAATCAAATAACCAACTGCTCTTTTAATCTTATCCATTGGATCTTTATCCCAATATATCATTATCATCCAATTCCAATTGGTATTTATTTAAGACTGAAATAACCACTAAAGTTATCATATGAATCCAATTCAGCAATTTGCACTGAATCTATCTATAAATCGCTTCCATAGTGTGGTCTAGTGACTTACGACATAGTGAAATGACCCAATGTTTTATCAATGGAATTACCTTCTTATAATTATGTCTTATAGTATAATCACAAAATACTACTTATAGAACACAATTCAAAACTTTTAAATTATTAATGAGTGGAATAAAAGGTATCTCTAAAAGTTAAGGAACATATACTGATGAAATAGTAACTTGACCCTTGAAATAGTAATGTGACCCTTATGAATAGTAAATAAGCCAATGTAATAGTAACCACACGAATAAAAGTATACATAAAATGTATTCATCTTATAATTTTCAATATAATATAATTATATCATAGTATAAGAAAATAAATATTTTAAAAATTATTAATTAATTGTTGGTATTTTTATATTTCATAAATATTTAATTAAAATTTTATGATAAATTAAATAATATAAATGAAAATTTATTTTCATAAAATGTATTCATAAATTAATATTTTCATGTATTATTATTTCAAGATAATTTATGTGATCTGTGGTGATTTTTGAAAGGGTTATAAAATCAGTTATATTTTTAAATATGTATTTTTCAAGTAAATATTTATTTTAAATAAAAAATAAATTACTCATATTTAGAAAATTGTTCTTGAAAATGGAGTTCATTTTCTGGATTCTACAAGATGAAAAGTGGTTAGGGTGAATTTATGACGTTTTTTGAAATACATGAATTTTTTATGAATAGTGAAATAAGGAAATTTATTGTATATATATATTATGAGTAAAATACACTATTCAATGAGTCATGGATAATGTAAGAACCAATGGTTTGAACAAAAATTCTCTCTATACAATTTGTGTTCAAACGAATCAATACTATTCATAGTCTGGAGAAGAAATATTAAACTAATGGTTAAAATAATGGGAAACCCCTCCTCTCCTCCGCTATAAATATCTCCCCTCTTTACCTCTTCTCTACAATCCCATCAAGCCTTGTGCCTAGTCCAAATAATGCTCATATATCTCCCTATTCCCATATCGCACTTATTTATTCCCTTGGTCTCTTCAAAATACCAAAACCTCTCCCCTAAAGAAGCAATCAAGAATGATATATTCAAGTGGTAAATTCCTCTTTTCATTTCATTAATTTTTTTCCATATTCCTTTCATTATTTTTATTTCCTCACCTCATTTAATCCAAATGTTATGATGAATTCAGTAATGTACATGTACTGTAATTTTTTTATGTTAATATAATAATTCATCATCATCTCTCAATTCCCCTCCTTTTATACTAGAATTTAAAACACCATCTGAGATGTGTTAATTCAAAGATAACAGGTTTCCAATTTCTTTTATGATATTTAATTCTAGTAATGAAACCATTTTTATGGTTTAACCAGACTATAATATATGTATTATGTATTATTTTTTTGTTGTAATCATTTTTACACATGATATTAATTATAAATAAAAATTTGTTCGTTGTGATAAAAAACCTCCAATTAACCAAAATGGTTATCATTAAAGGTTTATATAAATATTCATCTTTACTAAAAATAACCAAATGAATTTTATGGAAATGTAATATACTTTATGTTTAAAAATAACATATAACTCTAATTATTTACAACCATTCTCATCTTACATGTTTATTCGTACATGTATATAAGTAAACTAGTCATGAAATCCAAGGAAATAAAAGCTACCAAACAATCAAATTGTACCTCTTAACCCATCACAAACGTCACGAATAAACATAATAAGGTTATAATAAACAAATTAAATGTATAATTTTTTCTTGAAATATTAATTAATGAATGTAATTTGGTTATTCAGAACAATGAAAACCAAGTAAAGAACACCATCGGACTTAAGGTAAGGAATTCTCTCTTTCTCACTTTTATCCAAGAATCTACTTTATGTTATACCCTTTTATTATTAATTCCTATTGATGGGGTATGTTTTTTTCACCTCCCCAATAATTCCCTCATGATATATAAATTATGATATACCCTTTCTTACCCACTAATCCTTAAAAAGTACACCTGATACCATGCTGAAATTTTGTAAGGGATTCTTCGCGAACCTCTATTATTCTGTCAAGTTTCCATATCGTTATTTTTACCGAAATGAAGTTATCTTATATTTTTTTATACATATTATAAATTAATTTTAAATGTTATAAATGCATTTATCAAGACCCATTCATCATCTCTTTTAGGGATATACATGTTTTTAAGTGGTTCCCTCATCCATTCTTCTCGATAAGAAATCCTGTTTTAAGGGAACTTCCCGAATACTTAGCATTTTCAAGTACCCTATATAATAAGTTTTGAATACAAAATTATATTTATAAAATCACACTTTTTATTATTATAACCTTCTTTTTATCTTATGGGTTGGTATAAATGATTGTTCCCTTTTTCTATTTTAAATGATCTTTGATATTTTCCTTAAACCACACTAAAATGTTTTAATTCTAAAGTTTCTTAAATGCACTTTTTACATGTTTTCACTTCAATTTGACATCACATAATTGGATATAGTACTATTATACCTTATTATTGTCCATTAATTATCTAATTTATTTCCCTCGTGAACACTTTAATGATATAACTATTTGTTTCCCTTTATGACATTATTATGATACCCATTTCTTCACACGGGTACCCTTATGTTTATATATGATTGATTATGTACGGTTATATATATGGAAAGCATATTTATAAACATTTTATTACTAGTGCACCTAGATATCACTGATATTCATTGGGTAATTTTGAGTCTCATGAGACGTTATGTGCAATGGTCTTGGCAGTTAGCCTTGACTAGTGCCCCCATGTGAAAAAGTCTTGGTGGTTAACATTGACCTGTTCTTCTGTATGTGAAACAAACCATGAATCGTGCTAAATTCATGTTTTATTTCACTTCCAAATTACTATGATTACATAATTATATGATCCCATGTTCTATAGTTTATGAATCTTTATGTTTAATCATGTTCCATGCCTTTTTATATCATTATGTTATGCTTTCTAACCCATGTGCTAAGATTTATTCTTATGTTTATTACCATACTAGGATTTCAAGATCATACCTTTTTTCATGTTATCCCCAGGTTAACCCATGAATGTGTATATGAAAATGGAAATTCTGGATCTCAATATAAAGATTAAATAAAGGAATGATTTATGTAGTCCCATGTTTTCGGTTTTATGTACCTAGTCTTCCCATACACTATATATCATGATCCTTATCTTGTAAATTGATGTTTATTTATGCTTAAAATCATGTAATGCTATGTGTATAAGTCTTGGATCTCTATAGTTGGTATCAAATTATGGTCTAGTTATTTTTGGAGACTATGAATATATCACTTTAGTAAGAACCTTATGAATAGGACTTATTATAATGAAACATCCCTAAATTTTGGTAGGTATAGAGTAAGTGGTTTATTAAGAAAATACATCCCGGTTTGGATACAAAAAAGTGTACGTGACTCGGGCACATATGTTTCTAGGGGTAAAACCTAAAAACACTTCTTGGAGCTAGACTTGAACGGGAACTAGTGCAGGACAACAGGCCTTGTTGCACTCCTAGTTTGACACTTGTAGGGGATATGAATTGGTAAATTCATAATCATAGTATAAACCATTATTAAGGGAACACAAAATACCATAAGAATATATGTTATTAAATAGATAACCTAGATTAAAACCTTGGTAATCACATGTTATGATATGATTTTATTTTATAAGTTTATCCCTTTATGTTTATAGTTAATTTTTTGTTCCTATTACCTAAGTATTCAATCCCCCTAATTGTATGTTCTTTTTCTTAGTTATGGAGTGAAATAAGAGAACATGTGACAAAAATAAATGTGATAATAAATGTGAAGAGTTCATTAATGATATTCAAATATGATTGGAATGGGTACTAAAAACTTTATAACAATACTAGCTCAGCTGGCTCATGTTATGAATAATAACATGAATAATGTGGAACACCGTCCTCTAAGGAAAGGGAAAGTTGTATTCAAATACTTCATGTGGAAAATACCTCCCATGTTTAGTAGATCTTCTGATCCCCTCCTCGCATAACAATGGCTTAACTCCATTGAAATGATATTTTCTATCCTCTGGTGCTAATAAGAAGACAAAGATGTGCTGGCGGTCTATTGATTTGATGGATAAGATGATCACTGGTGGACGCTGGTCAAGAATACAAAGTACCAAGAGGAAAATGATTCCATGAATTAGGAAGAATTCAAGAAAATATTTTTTTCAATAAATATTTTCCTCAATCCCTCTATCTCAATATATAAATAGAGTTCCTCACACTCATGTTGATGTAAGATGGGTACATTGGGGTTTATGAATCAATCCTCACAAGGATTTCAAGATATTCCCCCGGATTTGTCATGAAAACTAATAGAAATATGGATCTCTTCCTTAGTAGACTAATGCCAAGTCTATGAAAAGCGTTGGTGATTATAGACTTCAACAACTATGGGGATATTTTCGGTCATACTCTTATGGTTGAAATAGAGATAAGAGACTCGCAGTGGTATTGTGGGTCCATTGAAAAAGAAGATGAAAATGGAATCCAATATGGGTAGACTCACAAATAAATTACATGATGGAAAGAATCTCGATCATCCCATCTATAAAAATTATGATAAGAAGCATCCTGGGAACTATCTAAAGGAAACCAGGAATTTCTTCAAATGTGGAAGAATGGGATATCTAGCTAAGAACTATCGAAGGGATATGAAGAATCCCACTAATGTTGAAGAAGAAAGGAGGGTTTAGATCAATACTCATCCTATAATGAAGTATTACAACTATAAGAAGCATGGGAATTTTGAGAAAAAATTCTCTAATCCAAGGGTTGTTAGAGTCAATCAGCAACAACCTCCAAGATAACAAGGAAGGGCTTATGTTATCACTACTTCTAAGGTGGAGCCATACAATGATGTGGTGATAAATACGCTAATTATTCAATCAATAATAGTTAATGTAATATTTTATTTTGGTGTTATTCATTCATTCTTATCATGCAAGTTTAGTAGAACTATTGAAACACTACCTCAAGATTTAGAGATTGAGTTATCTATGTGAACAAAATATGGTGCAATTATTGCATCCAAAGTATATAAATCCTCCCTAATTTTGGTTTGTGGACTGAAACTCCCATAAAATCTCATCATAAATCCTTAGATGAGTTCAAAGTTATCTTTTTCATGGACTATATATCTTTATACAAATTCAGCTTCAACTATCAGTAAAGGGATATCACTCTTCACATCTCGAAGCATCATCCAATTCATTACAATTGTAAGGAGGAAGATGAATATCCTTTAGAATCATTGTTCATGTGTGGGTATTACTTTATTATGAGAAATTATGTCTAGGTCAAATGATTGAGGGAGAGAATAATGATTGATGACATGTCCATAGTTAGGGATTACACTGATGTATTCTCTAAAGAGTTTCTTGTTCTTTATCCTAATCAAGAGGTTGATTTATAAATTGATCTTATTCCTAAATATCTATCTATATCAAATAAAACTTATAGAATGTCCACTATAGAGTTATAAAAGAAAAATAAGTAGTTATAAGAGAATATAGAAAATGGTTTTATATGCCCATGTTCTTCACCATGGAGAGAACCAATCCTCTTTTTCAAGAAGAAGTATAGTTCAATGTGCCTCTGCATTGATTATCGTTAGCTCAATGAAATCACTATAAAGAATAAGCCTCCCCTGCCATGAATAGGTGACTTGTTTGATCAGATATGTGGGGCTATTTATTTCTCTAGGGTGTACCATTGGTCAATATATCACCAATTAAAGGTGAGGAAGGAAGATATTCCCAATATTGTCATTCAAACAATGTATAGACACTATGAGTTCATAGTGATTCCTTATGAACACACCAAATCTCTAAAAAATTTCATAGATTTAATGAATAGAGTCATTAGAGATTACCTTGAAAAATTTTTGGTAGTCTTTATTGATGATATTATGACATACTCTACGATAAAGGAGGAACGCGAGGATCATTTGAATATTGTGTTGAATACTTTGAAAAGGGAGAATCTATATATAATGTACAGTAAAAGTATGTTATGGATGGAGTGAGTATCATTTATGGGGTATGTTATCACTAGAAATGGGATATTTATAGACCCTTCCATGATAAAAGAAATTGAAGAGTGGCCCAACCCAACATCTATAACGGAGATCCAGATCTTTCGTGGTCTCGCTGGGCATTACCGATGATTTGTAAAGAACTTTTCACGATTTTTAAACTCAATATCAAATATGACACTGAATGGGTGATTTTTTTCTAGACTCATGAATGTGAGGAAAGCTTTAAAGAGCTCAAAGGATTATCTCTGTGCCAGTACTCACACTCCCAAAAAGTTGAGAACTCATTATGGTGTACATATATTTTTCAAAGATGGTATTAGGTTGTGTACTGATTGAAAATGATAAAGGGATAGCCTATGAATTAGGGTAGTTGAAAATATATGAGAAAAACTATCCCTTGAATGATCTGGATTTGGAAGTTGTGATATTTTCTATAAATATCGGGTGGCATTATATCTATATAGAGAAGTGTGAGATATATACTTATCACAAGAGTTTCAAATATATATTCACAAAGAAGGAGCATAATATGTGCCAGAGAATATGGTAAGATCTCCTCAAAGATTATGACTACCCAATCCAATACCATCATAGTAACAAAAATTATGTAGAGGATGCTCTAAATAGAACAGATCTTGCCTCTTTATCAATGATGAGAATTGAGAAGGATCCAATATTCTTGGATTTCTATAGGATGGACATGGGAATAATTATGGTAGAAAAATCATCAATCCTTTCTCAAATGATTGCTCAACCATCCCGCATAAAGAAAATAAAGGATTCTCAATGAAAATATGTGGAAATTTTGAAAAGGGTGGAAGCTATTCAAAATGGGGAATCCTCTAAGTTAACGATTGATGGAAAAGGAGTTTTAAGATTTTGGTCATCATTATGTGTGCCATCTGATATAACAATAAATATGGACCTTCTAAATGACCCACATAGCTCAAAATTCTCAATTTACCAAGGGAGCACAAAGATGTTTTGATATCTCCAAGGGAACTTTTTGTGGGACAATATAAATAAAGAGATCACTGAGTGTATATCAAAGTGCCTGGTATTTCAGCTTATGAAGGAATAAAAGAAAATGTATAAAGGGATGTTTGAACCACTACCCATACCAACATGGAAGTGGGAGAACATTACCATGGCCTATGTCACTGGACTTCCAAGGAAATCCAGAGGAAACAATGCTATATAATTCATTGTGGATCATCTTATAAAGACAGCTCACTTTTTTGTAATTGAAGAGGAATTATCATTGTATCAAGTTGCATTGATATATATCAAAAAGGTGGTAAGGCTGAATGGAGTACCACAATATATTATATCTGATCAAGATCCATGATTTACCTTGAAGTTCTGGAAAAGTCTCCAACATTCTCTAAGAACTACGTTGAACTTCAGTACGGCCTATCATCCTCAAAATGATGTCCAATCTAAGATACCTATTCATACACTAGAAGATATATTGAGAGTGTATTCTATGGACATCAAAGGAGAATGGGACCAATGTCTTCCTCTGATCGAATTCTCTTACAATAATAGTTTCCACTCGACCATCTGAATGACAACATATGAATCCCATTGTTGGAAAAGGTGTAGAACACTAGCATGTTGGGATAAATTCGGTGAACGTAAGCTGCTAGTACCCAAAATGGTCAATGAAAAGGTGGAGAAGGTGAAAACCATTATGCATCACATTAAAGCATCCCAATGTTGACAGAAGAGTTATGTATACAATCGTCAATGAGACCTTGAGTTCAAAGTTGGAGACCTGGTATTTCTTCCCATATCTCTATAGAAGAAAGTCATGAGATTTGGGAAGAAAGGAAAGTTAAGTCTCAATTACACCGACCCCTTTGAGATCCTTGATTGTATCTGAGTTGTGGCCTATCGAATAGAATATCCACATACTATGTCTAAAGTACATAATTTCTTCCATGTATCCATGTTAAAGAAGTACAAACTAGATCCTTCACATGTATTGTCTTAAAAGGTGGTACAGTTAGAGAATGATCTTTCTTAATAGGGGCAGCGAATGAAAATATTGGATCATAGAGAAAAGTTCCATGCAACCATACTACTCAACTAGTCAAAATAATATGGTGGAACCATAAGTACTAAAAGTCAGCATGGGAACTGGAGGAAGTTATAAAATAATAGTACCACACATATTTTCAGCTTAGTTTGTAAAAGGAAATTTTATGGATGAAATTTCATAAGGGGGGAAGAATGTAATGACCCAATGTTTTATCAACGAAATTTACTTATTATAATTATGTATTATATTATTATCACGTAATACTACTTATAGAATAAAATACAAACCTTATAAATAAATAATGAGTGAAATAAAATGGCTCTCTACAGGTTAAAAAATGTATACTAATGAAAAACTAACTTGACCATTGCAATAGTAATGTGGCCCTAATGAATAGTAAATTGGCCAATGTAAAAGTAACCTCACCAATGAAAGTATAAATAAAATTTATTCATCTTATTAGTGTCAATATTATATAATTATCTTATAGTATAGGTAAAGAAATGTTTTAGAAATTATTTATCACGTGTTGGTATTTTTATAAGTCATGAATATTTAATTACAATTTTATGATTAATTTGATATTTAAAATGAAAATTTATTTCCATAAAATATATTCCTAAATTAATATTTTGATATCTTTGGATTTTAAGACTATTTAAAAATATTTTTGGTAATTTTTCAAAGTAATATAAAATTAGTTATAATTTTAAATATGTATTATTCAAGTAAATGTTGATTTTTATTAAAAATTAAATTACTCGTATTTAGAAAATTAATTTGAAAAATGGAGTGTATTTTTATATTCTACATGTTGAAAAATGGTTAGCATGATGTTTTGGGATTTTTTCTCAAATACATGAATTTTTTGAATAGTGAAATACGATAATTAACTGTATATATACATTATGAGTTAAATACACTATTCAATGACTAATAGATGATTTAAGCACAAATGGTTTGAACTCACATGATCTATTTACTATTTTTGGCCCAAATAATAAATATTATTCATAGTCTTGAGAAAAAAATTTATACTCATGGTTAAAATAATGGGAAACCCCTCCTCTCCTCCACTATAAATACCACCCCTCTTTATCTCTTCTCTTCACTCCTCTCATGCCTTTTACCTAGTCAAATTTCTACTAAAATTACTTCCAAATTCCATCTCCCTCTTCCAAAATCCATTTGTCAATTAAAAATACCAAAAAATCTCCCCTAAAGAGGCTCTCAAGAAAGATATATTTCAGAGGTAAATTCCTCTTTTGATTTCCTTTATTTTCTTTCAAGTTTCTTTCTTTATTTTTCTTTCCATGCCTCCTTTCATCCAAATATTATGATTAATCTAGTACCTTACATGTACAATAATTTTGTTGTGGTAATTTAATAATTCATCACCATATCTCATTTCCCCTCTTATACTAGAAATGAAAACACCAACTGAGATATGTTAATTCAAGGAGGACGGCTTTTCAAATTATTTTACCATCATTAATTCTGGTCATGAAACCATTTTTATGGTTGAAACATACTATAAAATATGTATTATATGTTATTTAAGAACTTTAATCTTCTATAAATAGGATATTAATTTATAAATCAAAATTTATTCGTTGGGATCAAAAAACCTCCAATTAATGAAAATGGTTGTCATTAAAGCATTATATAATGATTCATCTTCACATCAAATAACCAAATGAATTTTATAAACATGTAATATACTATATGTTAAAAAATAAAATATAAATCTAATTTTGGAGAACCATTCTCATCTTTCATGTTTATATGTATATGTATATAAGTAAATTGGTCCTGAAATTGAAGGAAACAAACGCTCCCAAAAAAACAAAATTATACCACTTAACCCATCAAAAGGGTCATGAGTAAACTTAATAAGGTTATAATAAAAATTAAATGTATAATAGGTTATGGAAATATTAATTAATGAATGTAATTTGGTTATTTGGGACATTTAAAACGAAATTAAGAACACCATCAGACTTAAGGTAAGGGATCCTCTCTTTCTCACTTTTATTCAAGAATATCCTTTAAGTTATTCCCTTTTATTATTAATTATTATTGATGTGGTATGTTTTCACACTTACCACATAATTCCCTTATGATATAAAAATTACTAGTGACCAATTTCTCTCTCATTATTCCCTTCAAAAGTACACTCGATACCTTGCCAAATTTTATAAGGGATTCTACCAAAACCTCCATTATTACTTCGGGTTGATATATCTTTCTTTTTACCCAAATGAAGTTATGTTATCTATTTATTTACCTCAGATAAAAACATTTATGTACCAAATTATTGTATCAAGACCCTTTCATCATTTCTTTAGGGGATATACATGTTTTTAAGTGGTTCCATCGACAATTCTTCCTGATAGAAAGCCTGTTTTAAGGGAACTTCCCAAATTAGTATCATTTTCAACTACACTATATAATATGTTTTTAAGACACTGTTATTTTTATAAAATCTCTCTTTTTATTATGGAAACCATCTTGGTTCACTTATGGTTTTGTTTAAAATATTATTCCCTTTTCTATTTTAAAAGATCTTTGATATATTCCTTAAATCATACTAAAATGATTTAATTATAATGTTTCTTAAATGTACTTCTTACATGTTTTAACTTAAATTTGACATCTATTAATATTATATGTGCCTATTATACCTTATTATTGTCCATGCATGATATAATTCATTTCCTTCATGGACACTTTTATGATACTCCCATTGGTTACTTTTTATGACATGGTTATGATACCCATTTATTTCCATAGGTAACCTTATGTTTATGTATCATTGATTATGTAGGATTCCATGTGAGGCAATAAAATTTTTGAACATTTTATGATGGGTGTGAATAGATAGTGCTCCAATGCATTGTGTAAATTTGAGTCTCATGAGACGTTATGTGCAACTATCTTGGCATTTTTCCTTGACTCGTGTTACCATGTGCAATTGTCTTCGTGGTTAACCTTGAATTGTGCTCCTCTATATGATTGAGACTTTACTCATAATAAATTCATTTTAATTGTTGTTTACAAAATACTATGATTCCATTATAATATGATCCTATTTTTTATCTTATGATTCCTTATGTTTTATCATGTTCTATGACTTTTTATGTCATTATGTTATGCTTTCTAACACATGTGCTATGCTTTATTCTTATGTTTATTCCCTTACTAGTATTTTTATCTCATAACTTTTTTAATGTTATAATTACTTTATCCCATGCATATTTATGAGAAAAATAGAATTTAGGAGCTGAATATGAATATTAAATAAAAAAATGTTTTATTTGGTCCTGTGTTTTCAGTTTTATGTACCTAGTCTTCCAGGTCACTAGACTTCCCGATCCATGGATAAGAATTTCATGTTTATTTATACATAAAATCATTTAATGATATATGTAATATTCTTGGGTAACTATACATGGCATAATATTTCAAAAAATAGCTTATCATTGTTGTAGTTTGGTCTATGCGTTGCGATGTGAAGGACTCAAAAACTCCAGATCTACTGAAATCTAGCCTAATTTTCTCAATAGCATGGACTAGTAACTATAGTTTAGTCATTAATGATTTCAAATGACTATAAAGTGGTCTCAATGTTGTGTAATTTAGGGTTAAATATATCTAGAAACTCTACAATATGTTACCAAGGATTTATGGTGTGGTATGACTATTAGGGCGTGGAGGTCTTAAAATTTATAATTCCACCGAATTCTGTAAATTTTGCTCTATAGTGTGGTCAACTTCTACGGTGTGGACACCTCAAAATTCCTAGAAACACTAAAATATGAACATCATTTCTATTAAATATGGACAAATAATTTGTATCATGGTTCTTTATTTCATACACAACACGACAAACTTTAACGGTATAGTCTAACTCTTTTATACAAAGCTCTCTGTTATGGTCACAAATTTTGTTTTGTGGTCACTGATACTGCGGTGTTGTCTCTACACTATGGTCTGGTTTGCTACAACATCTCATTTTCACCTCCTCTAACTCATATTACATCATGATCCTTATTTATGATATATAATCACTAAGAAAAAATCACATAGAATCAACTAATTTTACATATAATTTGATTTATATATTGAAAACCAAATCTAAAAAACATAATCATATACCCTTCACAATATCTTCTCTCTCAAAAAAATGCAGCAACCATCAAATCACCTATTGGTCTCATCAATAATGAATTTAGTATCTCCCAATAACATGAATGGCTTGACATATAGATCATGTCTATGTATATAAGTTTTAATCTCTCCTTATATAATTCCACTTTATTATTCTCACTACTTCTACAAAATTTAATTTTGTTGGATCCTCTTCCCTCTTCATCTTTCATACCCAAATGATCTTCCCAAAAGTGAAACACTGCATCCACCTTCTTTTTGTTTTACTTCAAGAGAATCATTGGTTCTTTACTTTCCATAGGCTCTCAGTTTTCTACCCTCGGTCAAAACAATTTCTCTATTTATTTACATTTCTATACATAGGTTAGTAGAATAATATCATTCATATTTATAATATGTAATATTTTTTATTATATAGATTATAAATTTTCATTTCCTCAATGTATTGTATGTTGGAGTTCCCCCATTATTTCAATTTTTTTACCTCAGCATGTTCCCTCTTATAAAATGATAAAGGATCCCTTTCATTATTATTTCTAATTTTCTTCTTTCCTCTTAGTTGAGTTCTTCTATAAATTTTTTTAAGTCTCGGGCTTATTCTTTTTAACAATCTCCAAAAACACCCTTATCTTAAATCAATATTCATGGTTGTATAAAAAAGATATAGTAAATCATATCTGGAAATGATTTTTTATCTTTCATATTAAGTGATTTCAATAAAATAGTAAAAACATAAACATCCATTTAAATTATCATAAATCTTCTTATTTCACCTTCCTATCATAGTGAAGAAATTATAAATGACTTGTGATATTTCAAAAAATTCATCCGATCTTAAGATTCTTTAGGGTATATTTCCTTATAAAATGGAAATTTTACAATTTAATTTTTATTTAAATATTCTATAATTCCTATTTTCACTAATAGTATTCTCTATAGTTCAAATACAAACTTCACATTAATTTTTTAACACCCTAAGATTCCATGGTATGCTTCTCATTGAATAATACAATAGCGTTAGATGTATGCAACACCAAGTTCAAGAGCACCAAGACCTATCAATCTATCCATTTTGTAACCAATTATGAATAATAATAACCACAATTTGAATTTTACTAATATCCAATATAATTTTAACATCATCTTTGGTTTTTCTTAGACATAATATAAGGGAAAAATCAATTTTTCAAATAAAATAAGTATTTTTTTCAAAAAATGCATTTTCTCCACCTTCTAATGGAGAACACTTTCTAAATACAATATTTGGAAATTTTATATATTGAATTTGACTAAATTAAATTCTTCACTATAATCAGGACATAAAAATTTATTTTGGATAAATTTTTGGCGTTTTTCAGAAAACTTGTATATTTTGATAAATAGGGAAAGATACTAAATTTTAATTGAAAACAAATTTTTTAATCAATATTTTTCATAGTGATAGATTATAAATTTTAATGGTTTTGAAGTATAATTAGATTATATTTTTATAATTTAATCCAATATTTTTCATTGAAATTAATTTCACTTTTAAACCAGAAAAAAACACATATCACTATTTTGATAGTTTTTACTTCTTAAAAGACCACTTTCTGGTTTTCACAATGTGAATTAATTTTAAATTAATTAATAAAACTTCTATGTTTTTAATTTGGTAAAATAGATATCATTTTTGGATTTGGTAATTCAAAATTATCTTAGGGTCAATTTTTGGTATTTTTCTGAAAAATTTCAATTTTTTGATAAATAGAGAAAATCACTACGTTATTATTTAAAACCAACTTTTTATTAACATAATTATTTATTTATTTTATATTTATTTTAAGTAAAAATACATAAATAATACCTATTTTATTTAAATTTAACTCATTGGAGTCACTTTATAATAAAATTATATGTATAAATTTTTGTTGATTTTTGTAAACTTCTTTTACCCACCTTCTAGGCACATTAGAAAATTTGCATAAAATGTAATTTTACTGCTTCTATGAATTGAATTTAAAAAATCTAAGAAACATGGTTGAAATCATTAAGTAAAATGTTGTTTAATAAGATTAAAATAATTTTTTTGAATAGTAACTTATGAATTTTATTTACCACGGTTAAAAGTATATAGGGTAATTAAAGGTAAAAATTATTTTATAATTATCCTAACACATGTAATAATTCTGTTGGATAAGTTTATTTTGTCCAAAATAATCATTGGGAATTAAATATGATCCTTTTGGTCCACTTGGTTTAGAATAGGACATTTATTATTATTTTATTTAAAGAAGAGTTAAAAGTGTTAAATTCAAATGTTCATAAATAAAACATTTTTAATATAGGGTTATGCATAAGATAATTTAGACTATAAATATTAATTAGAAAGAAAAAAATATTTCCTACATCATGTTATTTTATTTATAATTTTTAGACATTAAATAATTAAATTTATTTAACACACAATGATGATGCAGTAATTACCTTATTAATGAAAATTTAAAGTAATTGTTATTATAAATATTAAAATAAATGTAAATTGAGACTTTTTATACATTACACAAATTTTATAGGTTAATATTTCATTTTATGGTTGATGAAATATATTTTTTCTTAGGAATAAGATTTTTACATCTTTCACAAAAACCAAATACTAAATAATGTCAAAATTGACATAAATGTGTTTTTAAAACAAATAATATATTATTAAATGATATAATAGTCCTAAAAATATAATGATCTGAAAAAGAACTTATATAATCATATATTTGTTATTAATTGACCACATGGGGTTCTCTAAGAATTTTTTAGTAAGATTATTAACCATATAATATAAAAATACAAGATACATGGTAAATGTTAAACAATTTGACCAAGAGTTAAATCTAAAATATAAGGATAATATCGTGATATAAATCTATTTAAAACCTATTTTGTGATAGGATTTCGACCCAAACTCACCTTAGTCTCAAAATAAATCCTTTTGGAGACATTATAAACCGAATAAGATTGGATAATAAAATAATATTTTAATGTTTTCCTAAAGTGACCCTCACCTCTCTTATAAAAGGGTACTTCCCCTTCTCTCTAAATCACAACTTCAAAGCCATTTGGCTCAGCCAAACCCAGATCAAATATCTTTCTAGCTACCCTCAATTAAAAATATAGGCATTAATTCGATTTTAAATCCAACCTAATGATCCATTTTGATCAAATCAAAAGGAATCTCCTGAATAAGAGGTAATTATTTCATCACCTCTTTCAATGTTCTTTTCTTCTTCCACATCCTCTTTATTTATTGTTTCCATACCAAAATAATTACTCCAATACCTTCTACATAGTGTGATTTTATTATAAATATGGTTTAACTATATTCATTACTGTATCCATCCTATGAATGACAATGTAACAATTAGTGTGTACGTACGGATTACCATCTCCAAGTCGTGGTGTAGTTTATTATTCAACACTTAATTATTTGGATGGGTATAATAATGATTAAAATTGATGTAATTATTAAATATATCATGTTAATGATTCTGTATATATGATATACCATCCAATTACATATGATTTCCTCATCAATGGAATGGCATTTTCACTCGTTCGTAAGTACGTATTCCCGTCTCCACAAATATAGTGAGATTCATTCCCCATCATAACCATTCAAATATAGATATCATTTTATGATTAAAAAAATAATTTTTAAGAAAATAATATCATTCTGTATATGAATCAAATAAATCTTATCTATAAAAATCATGACTTACGTAACAAAACATATATGGAGAAACAAATTAGTTAACACATGAAACAATGATACTACTGAAATATTATTAACAAAGCAATATTAGAAGATCATATATGATATCATATTTATGTATATGGTTCTTGTATAATTTAATAAGAATTATTTCACAATTTTACAGGAGGTTAACATACCCTAAAATAAGGAAATGTACAAGGTAAGGGGTTTTCATCTCACTTCTTATTCGTGTGAGATTCATGCTATATTGTCATTATATCCTTTTGTATGGTGTATATACTTTCCATGATATTATTCTTTATGTAATATAGCTTAATTTATGGGTATGTAAATCTTCATTTTATGATCCTTCTTTAATGGGGTGTATGTTTTTTAAGTTACCTAATCAGTTAGGGAATTTCTAATTTCAATTTCCACTCATTAGGTTTTACGCAAACTTCACTGATTATTTTACTCCAAGATTATGTGTGAAATCACTATTTATTTACTTATTTAGTAATTTACACTCCCCTGTGTGAAGATATAATTTTTATATAGATAATAAATCCATTGATAAATTCTTAGTTCATCGATATGAACTTGACAATAGTAATCTTAACTCAATTTCCATTCATTAAGTTAAACATCCAAGTCATTGGTTCTGTTTTTACAAGAATATGTGTGAATGTATTCTGATTTATTTACACAAAATATCCATAAATATTTTGTGTATTTATTACTTGTCACACTTAATTATTTCATTGATTTATCCTTAACCTAAGGAAACATTCTTTATAAGGGATTTCATATCAATTTACATTCTATTGAGACATCTTTGTTCTTATACGCAAATTAACTTTTATATGGTGTATATTCTGAACTTTGACACAGTTTAACATGAATTCCATTATTATCAAGATATTATAATGTTTTTATTACCTAAATTATTTATATTCAAGAGTCTCTCATTTAGTTAGGAACTCCAACTAAAATATCATTTTAAATTTTTTTAAGATTTATTCCTCTAAAACATTCTCATTAATGTCCATGTTTTAAAAATGGTTTTAAAGATTTAATTATATGGACATTAATGTCTTAAAATTAAAATTCCTTTAAAAAAATTTATATGTTTTATGGGACACATTGATTCAAAATTTTAATTTTTAACAACTTCTTGATAAATAGTGAGATTTTAAAATATTTTCAAGAAAAAGGGGATATTTCCCTCAAATAGTTTTACTGATTAATTTCATCTATGTATATATAATTAATTATTCTGTATTTAGGTTGATTTATAAAAAATTCCATATTGTATTGATTGAGTTATGTTTGACTGTGCATGTGTTATTTTTTTATCATTCATGGTATGTGGTTAAATTATTGACATTTCATATGCTAGTTTTAATACGAATGTTTAGATTATGTTTCAAAATTTTCATATGAGGAATGCATTGGACTTAGTAAGTGATGGGTGGATCCCGCTATAACTCCTTGATGCATCATAAGGTCTCATAAGACAAACTAGTGTCTTGGAACAAGGATTTGACAATATATTATTTGTATTCTTGGCACAAGGCCTTGACTATGTGGTTATGATGTCCAGAATTATGCATTCCATTATTATGAAATTATATATTGATATTATATGCGATTATTTGACGAGTAAAATATCCATTTTAATAAGTAAATGGAATTATTTGATTTATATTTTCCATATTATGATGAAATTTTAGTTTAAAAGTATTTTTTTTAGTCTTATACATTTCCTTAATCATTTATGCTTATTTATGAAAGTTTATGCTCTATTATTATCCTTACTAAGCATCTGATCTCACCCCTTTCTATGTTTTCTTTTTCCCAGGATGTAAAGAATTATATCATGAATAAATTGTAGGAATTTTCTAAGGGATATGAGTGTTTTCCAAGGGGACACAATGTCGTTTTTCTATATTTTATGATGTAATGTAAAACTTATGTATGTATCTAGTACTTCCAAGGATATTAAAATAACCAGTCTTTCAGGACTTGATCTCTTATGATCATTACAATGATATGTAATAATGCACCGAATCTAGGTAACTAGGGTCTGGGCATTACAATTGGTATCAGAGGAAGTTTAGTACAGACCTTAGAAACTAGATTTTTAAAAACTCTAATTAAATAACATTACCCTATGATTGACTTTGAGGATTAGTGTAAAAGAACATCCAAAATTTTTATTAATGTAAATATTATGTGGATTTTCCAAACAATACATCCCTGTCAAGATACGAGCATGTAGAGGTGTTACTGGAACATATGTACCTAGGGGTGAAACCTGAAAACACTGCTTTGAGCTAGACTCGAATGAGAACTACTACACGACAATGGTCCTTGTTGAATTATTTCTTATGTCACTCCCGAGGGATATTCTTACGATAATTCACATTTTATTTACAAATTGATTTGAAGGATTTTAATATAAGATTATAATATATAACCTTGTTTAATCGTAAGGTGTTTTAGATTGAAAATAAGGTTTAATGATGTACAAGGTGGGAAAGGTGGTGTAAATGAGCAAATAAATGGAATAGATATAGGTGTGAAAGATAACATGTTCTTGCCAAATCATTTTTCAATAAATATGAACAAAAACATATATATTAACCAACTCCAAGACTCAACAAATAAGATAAAGGATGTGAATGATAAGAGCTCCAACAGTGGAGACCATGGAGAAAAGAAAGCTCAATTTCCACCATGCAGGAAATATGGATGGAGACACCTAGAAAAGTGTCTCAGTGGAACAAATAAATGCTTTATGTGTGGGAAATAAGGACATAAATTTACGAATTGCTGAGGAAAAATGAAGTGTACTATGGAAGAAAATGAAAATGATCCCATGAATCAATTTACAGTCAATTTTTTTAAATGTAGGGAACCTGGTTATTACACGAGTCAATTCCCTATTCTATTAGATAACCTCTTGATCATAGAAGAAGTTATGTGGAAATAAATTGATAGAGAAATGTTTAAAATTATTAATGCCCTTTGTTGATGGGATTACTTTGGAAGAATATTCTCTTGTATGTGTAATCCTTTAGTTTGTTATGTGAAAATTCTATTTGAGAAATAATTATCTTTACTTTTGTGGATATAGTTATAAATAACCATTGGGTTTATATGATCCTTTAATTTTAGGCAATTATAGATTATTAATTTTTGGGATGAAAATACGAGGTATGAGATAACATTTATGGTTAAATTATGTTATAGTTATTTTGAGGAATTTATCTCATTTTGGGAATGTTATAAAATATAGTTTTTGAAAAAATAAAACATGTAGACTATGTGACAACCTGTCGCATCGGACAAAGCTACAGGAATCAAACCCACAACCAAAGTGCGACTGGATTTTATCGCCTAACACTAGACTACGTGAAGTACTTGGTTAGTGTGACTAGAAATTTTTTGTTAAATGATTTTATTGATCAATAATAAGTTGATTTGGGATATTATGTTTTATCAATTATATATCCTTAGTATATTAAAATTATTGGGTGATTAAGTGATAAATGCTATTTTGGAAGACGTTCACTCTGTTGGGAACACTATGTGACTAAGGAAAATAGAATGCCTTGGGATTTCATTTGAGGAGTAATGGTGTATTTCTATCTATGTTTTTATTGTGGACTTGTGGATATTATTTTTATTTATGGAAATGATTAACCTATAATAGAGAATATGAGACTAGGTTAATTACATTTATGTATGAGACTTTAAGAGTAGTCGATGTTATTTAGAGATAAATTTCACATGTAAGACTATGTAATCAAATTTACTAAGTTTTGGGTATCAATGTTAGTCTGGATTATATTGAAGTATTTAAGTACTATTGTTTATAGAGTGGTATTTATTGAACTTTGGGTATTGTTGGTTTAATTTTAGAAATTAAGATTGGTATTTCTTTCTCTAAAGGATTATCCTTTTGGGGATCATATGATCTTGTACTAACTATTTTGGTTTGGTTAATCTCTAAAGACAAGGGAAATATATAGTTCATCCTTTTTGGATTATGTGATTCTCTATAATATGGTTCTATCACATCAGGTGTGACCAAGAAATCTTGAATACTCATCATTTGGAGTGAAACATGAGTTTGTGGTAGAAATTAGTTAAAGGATGAAACTATACTTTTCAAGTATTTTTTTCTATTCTATAAAGAAAATTAATTCTTAAACCTTAGGGAAAAGATCTTAAACCCAAAAATATGTTATCCTAATACCTTACGTTATTTATCATAGGTTTATGGCTTTGAAGTCCTCAATTTTCCATTCAGTTGTTTTTTATTGATGACCTCAATCACTCCCTATAAATATTTACACTTTTCCTCCAATTATAATTACCACAAATGTTCTTCTATTCAAAATTATAAATTGGTGGTGACATTTTCATTTCCCTTTCCCTCTTATTAAGGCATACTTTTATTTACCCTATTTCCAATGTGGGTTTTCCACCAAGGTATTTTCTATTTTTTTTACCTTTTATTTCTGAAGAACATTTTCAAATTGAGAGGATGAAATTTGTTTAATGATGGGAGAATTTAACAACCCAAGCTTCAATGGTACGCTTCTCTTTGAATGATACAATAGCATGTGATGTACAGAACACTGAGTTCAAGCACACCATGACCTATTAAACTAGCCATTTATAAAGAAGTTATATAGTAATAACCACATTTTAAATGTTAAATATATCCCATATAATTTTAAAGTCCACCTTTTCTATTTCATAGACATAATATAAGGACAAATTCAATTTTTCAGAAAAAAGAAGAAAAAATTCAAAAAAATGTAGTTTTTCCACCTTTTAATGGAGAAACCTTTCTAAATCCAATATTTGAAAATTTTTTATATCAAATTTGATGAAATTAAATTATTCATTAGAAGCAGAACATAAAAATGTAGTTTGGATAAATTTTTGGTGTTTTTTTGATAACTTTCATATTTTTATGAATAGTGAAAGATACTAAATTTTAATTGAAAATAAATTTTTTAATAAAAATAATATAGAGTGTTAAATTATACAATTTAATGGTTTTGAAGTATATTTTGATTAAATGTTTATCATTTAATCCAATTTTGTCCATTGAATGTAATTTCACTTTTAAACTAGACATAAACACATATCAATATTTTGATATTTTTTACTTCTCAAAAACCCACTTTCTTGTTTTGACAACATGAATTAATTTTAAATTAATTAATGCAACTTATATGTTTTTAATTTGGTAAAATAGACATCATTTTTGTATTTTTAATACCAAAATTATCTTAGGGTAAATTTTTGGTATTTTTCTAAAAACGTTCATTTTTTGATGAATAATGAAAAACACTGTCTTATTGTTTTAAAAATGACTTTTTATTTTAATAATTATTTGTTTTATTTAAATTTATTTTAAGTAAAAATAGATTCATAATACTTATATCTGTTCAATTTAATTCATTGGAGACATTTTATAATAAAATTAGTTGTATAAAAGTTTATTGAATTTTCTTAACGTCTTTTACCCACCTTCTAGGCACTTTTGCAAATTTGCATAAAACGTAATTTTACCTCTTTTGTGAATTGAATTTAAAAAATTTGAGAGAGACATATGATATTAGTAAGTAAAATTTGGTTTAATAATATGAAAACAATTTTTGGTGAATAGTAACTTTTGAATTTTATTTACCACGGTTAAAAGTAAATATGGTAATTAAAGGTAAAAATGATATTATAATTACTCTAACACATGTCATAATTCTATTGGATAAGTTTTTTTCAACACAAATAAAACTTAGGAATAAAATATGATCCTTTTTATCAACTTGGTTTAGATTAGGACATTTCTTATTATTTTATTTAAAGAAGAGTTAAAAGTATTAAATTCCAATTTTAATAAATAAAACATTTTTAATATAGGGTTATGCATAAGATAATTTCTAAAAAAATATTCATTATAAATATAACAAGATTTCTGACATCATGGAATTTTATTTATAATTTTTAGACCTTAAATAATTAAATTTATTTATCACACAATGATAATGCAGTAATTACCTTATTAATGAAAAATCAAACTAATTGATATTATAAATATTAAAATAAATTTAAATTGAGACTTTTTATACATTCAAAAAATTATCTAGGTTAATATTACATGTTATGGTTGATTAAATATATTATTTAGAAGAAATCTTGTTTTTATGACTTTTACAAAAACCACATAATAAATAATGTCAAAATTGACATAAATGAGTTTTTAAAACAAATACTATATTATTAGATGATATAATAGTCCTAAAAATATAAGGCTCACACAATGAACTTATATAATAATTTAAATGTCATTAATGAACCACTTGGGGTTGTCTTCGAATTTTATAGTATGATTATTAACCATATAATATAAAAATACTAGGAGACATGGTAAATGTTAAACTATTTAACCAAGAGTTAAATCTAAAAGATAAGGTTAATATGGTGACATAATCCTTTATAAAACCAATTGGTTGAGTGTTTTCCAACATATACCCACCTTATCCTCAAAATAAATCCTTTTGGAGCCATTATAAACCGAATATGATTGTATAATAAAATAATATTTCAAGGTTTTCTTAAAGTGATACTCACCTCTCTTATAAAAGGGTACTTCCCCTACTCTCAAAATCACAACTCCAAAGCCATTTGGCTCGACCAACCACAGCTCAAATATCCTCCCAACTACCCTCACATCAACATTGAGTCCTTAATTTGATCAGAAAGACAACCTAAGGATCCCTTTTGATCATATAAAAAGGAAGAACCCGAAGAGGTGGTAATTATTTCATCACATCTTTCAATGTTCTTTTCTTTTTCCTCTTCCTCTTTATTTGTTGTTTCCATACCAAAATAATAGATCTAGTATATTCTAAAATATTTTATGATATTATAAATATTGTACAACCATATTCATTATTATATCCATCCTATGAATGAAAAAGTCACCATATGTGCGTACGTACGGCTTACCATCTCCACATCGTGGTGTTGTTTGTTATTCAACACTTAATTATTAGAATGGGTATAATAATGATTAAAATTTATTTAAATAATAAATTTACCATGTTAATAATTATGTATATTAGATATACCATCCAATTACATACAATTTCACCATCAATAGAATGATATTGTCGCTCGTGCGTATTTACGAATTACCATCTCCAGGAACGTGATGAGATTCATTCCCCATCGTAACCATTCAAGAATAAATATCATTTTATCATTAAAAACTAATGTTTAAGAACATAATATCATTCTGGATATGAATAAAATACATCCTATCCATAAAAAACATTACTTACATAACAAAATAAATAAAGATAAATGAATTAGTTAACACTTGAAATAATGATTCTACTAAAATATTATTATAAATAAAATATTAGTAGATCATATATGATATCATATTTATGTATATGGTAATTGTATAATTTAATAATAGTTATTTCACCATCATATGGGAGGTTAACATAACCTCAACTAAGGACATGTACAAGTTAATCAGTTTTCATCTCTCTTCTTATTTGTGTGTGATTCATGCTATGTTGCCACTATTTCCTTTTATGTGGTGCTTGTACATCCCATGATTATATTATTTGTGTAATATAATTTAACTTAATGGTATTTAAATCTTAATTTTATGATCCTTATTTCATTTGGTGTAGGTTTTGTAAGTTACCAAATTGTTCATGGAATTTCTAATTTCAATATCCACTAATTGGGTTTTACGCAAACTACATTGATTATTTTACCCCAAGATTATATGTGAAATCACTTTTTATTTACTTATTTATAAATTTTCACTCCCCTTTACGTGGATATAATTTTTATACACATAATCAATCCATTAATAAATTCTCATGTCATCTATATGAACTTTATAAGAGTTATCTTAACTCAATTTACATTCATTGAGTTAAACATCCTAGTAATTCATGATGTTTTTACAAGAATATGTGTTAATGTTATCTGATTGATTTACACTGAATATCTAATAATATTTAGTGTATTTATTATTTTTCACACATAATTATTTCATTGATTTATCCGTAACCTAAGGATGCGATCTTTATAAAGGATTTCACCTCTATTTACCTTCCATTGAGACTTCTTTGTTGTTATGCGCCAATTCACTTTTAAATGTGGTATATACTTTACTTTGACATAGTGTATCATGAATCCCTTTATTCTCTTGATATTATAAAGTTTTTAATACCTCAATTATTTGTATTCAAGTATCTCTCATTTGGTTAGGAACTCTAAATAAAATATCATTTTAAATGTTTTTAAGATTTATTCATATAAATCATTCTCATTAATGTCCATGTTTTAAAATTGGTTTTAATGATTTATTTATATGGAAATGAATGTTTTAAAATTAAATTTCCTTAAAAAAAGTTTTGAAGCTCTATGGGATAATTTGATTAAAAATCTATTTTTTAACAGCTTCTTGATAAATAATGAGACTTTTAAATATTTTCAAGAATAAGGGGATATTTCTATCAAATAGTTTTACTGATTATTTTTATGTATGTAAATATCCTTCATTATTATTTATTGATGTTGATTTATAAAATCTTCCATTTTGTATTGAATGTGTTATGTTTGACTGTGAATGTGCTATTTTTATACCATTCATGGTTTGTGGTTAAAATATTGACATTTTGGATTCTATTTTTAATAGGAATGTTTATATTATGTTTCAAACTTTTCATATATGGAATGCATTGGACTTTGTAAGTGATAGTGGATTCCACTATATCTCCTCGATGCATCGGTAGGTCTCATGAGATAAACTAGTATCTTGGCACAAGGCCTTGACAAAATCTTATTTGTAGTCTTGGCACTAGGCATTGACCATGTGGTTATGATGTCTAGAAATATGCATTCCATTATTATTAAATTATCTATTGATATTAAAAGTGATTATTCTACTAATTGAATATCCATGTAAATAAGTAAATGGAATTATTCTATTGATATTTTCCAAATTATGCTGAAATTTATGTTTAAAAGGCTTGTGTTTTAATCTTATACATTTCCTTAAATATTTATGCTTATTTATGAATGTTTCGACTGTATTGTTATCCTTACAAAGAATTTGAATTCACCCCTTTCTATTTTTTAGTTTTCCCATGATGTAATGAAGTATATCATGATTAACCTGCAGGAATAGGCTAAGGGATATGAGTGTGTTCAAATGGGACAAAATGTTTTTTTTCTTTATTTCACGATGTAATGTAAAACATAGGTATCTATCCAGTACTTCCAAGGCTACTAAACTAATTAGTATTTCCGGAAATGATCTCTTGTTATCATTCCAATGGTATATAATAATGCACCAACTCTAGGTAACTAGTGTTGAGGTGATACATATTTAGTGCATGAATCACATTTAATATGTGATTTTTAAAACAATTAAATTCAACTCTAGAAAAAATATAATTTCATTCTCAGTTATGTGCTTTCTAAAGTCATATAACACTATTAAATATTTATAGGCAAAAACTCCACCAATCATATTTTTTCTTCATAGGTCTTATAGGCTTGTCCCTTTCCAAAATTTAGTAAACTGAAAAGTCTTACACCCATATCAATATCTTATGTTTTCTTCAAAAATTCATACTTGAGGAAAGTATTATGAGAAAATGCAATCATTGAGAGGGATTGTTCTTTCCTTTTCTAAATTCTACCAACTAAAATATCATATGGGTAGAAAAAATATTGTACATGTAGTCATGTCTTAGTAGGAATCCAAATATCATCCACTATATGATATTGTACATAGAAAATATTTGTCTTGAGATCAGCATGTTCGTACTTTCCTCAAATAAATGAAAACCCTCTTTGAACCATGTTAGAGCCTTCTCAACCACCCCGAGTCATCTTCAAGACAATATCTGAAGGTTGTACATCATATCATACAATGTTATTCATGTATAACACACCTTGTATGGTTCTCTTCGTCTTTTTCCATCCATGTAATCTCACTTCTGATGTTTTATTTCTATATGTATACTCAATTTGATTATTTTCATGAACCTCCACTACTATTAAATGTTATATCTTCATTTCAACTTCATAAAAACATCATCCAAGTGATTTTCATCACTAATAATGGTATAATTAATGTTATATTCAAAATTATGGATTCTATACACAATAATATATCATTTTCGTTATTAGTTACAAATTTTCACAAGTTGTATACACAAAAGCCATGTCATTATTTACATAGATGTTATAGGTATCACTTTAACATGCTCATCACCTATATTGGACATGAGGACCAATACAAATAACAATTCTTTGTAAGTGGATTATTTCCAAGTAGTCTTCCCTTCTTTATTCATTTCCCAAATGCATGGGTGTCCCCATTAACCTTTGGTGGTTGGATACTCAATTCATCACTTATTACTCCATGCTCATTGATAGAATTCTTATTGACATGCTTCATTGACAACAAATATAATCACACACCAAATTAGAACATTAATATCTCCATTTATATTGTTTTCCAATACTTTAAACATTAAAATATAATAAATTCACACCAATCTCAATTTATCAATTCAATTTTCTACTACCCTTTAATAATAATAAATAAAAAGGAGGAAAAGGTTTTTCTCACCCCCTTATTCAAACCATAAATTAAAGGGAAGTTCTTCTGAGGGAAAATTCCTCTCCCCCTTTCTCTTTTGAATTTATGAACCTTCTTCTCTCATTTTATTCTTTCTATCCCATTGTGCTCATGGAATTCAATGAAATAAGGGTGGTGTCATACATTTTTTAGCAATGTGCCCTATTTTTTATAACTCTATGTCAATCTAGGATAACCCAATATAGAAACCAAGAGTGGTTTTATCAAATCATCAAATCTATCCATTGACATTTCTCATTGAGGTAAATACTCTAAATTTACCTTCTTAGAGTATGTAAAAATATATTTTATTGATTTTTTGTAAACCTACACTCAAATTTACAAAACACATCAAAATCATTCAAGTGGAAGTAAATTTAATCCCCATTTTGTTAGATAATCACACCCCTTTGATAATTAATAAAAGCATCATCCCAATATTATTAAGATAGTGAGTATCATACCTCAAACTTCAACTTATTATTGGGTTATCCAAATTATATATTTTAAAAATCATTATTATCAGATTAATCCTTTTGATAATTCCCCCTAAAGAGATGATTTTAATACTTTTTCACCATATAATTTTTTTTCTAAAAACATGCTCCAAGTATTTTTGATACTAATTGATGCACAATACCATTTAAAAATGAATAATAATTAAAATTTTAGTACACTGTGATGGATTATTTTTTGACCCTATAAGTGTTAAAAACTACACCATTTTTCTTATTTCATACCTTAACCTCAATTCCTTATTCTATAATGCATAATCACCAAAATGGGAATAAGGTGGCACTTTATCAACTCTTTAATTATAGCAGAAGTGATGAGACTTCTTCCTCATCTAATAAAATAATTATGTTAAATCTATAAAATTTCTTGATTTATTCACGCTTAAGTTTTCTTTAGATTTATATATATGGACATTATTAGGAAAAATGGTTTTTTTACATTTTCAACCTTTTTTCATAGCTATATTAACTATCTTTTTGACTTTAGTAAATAGACCACTTTCACATTTTTCATCTTGATACAAATTTCTAGCCTATTTCAACTGACATATACTTATGATTATTATATATTTAGAGAAATGATCAGAAATTATTTTGTATATAGACTCCTTCACATCATATTTCTAGGAACTTGGAGTCATTGGTGCTTTCACATTGTCTCCTATCAACTTTGTTTTACTAGTAACCTATGTCATACAACTGATAATACCATGACCTAGCTTATTTCACCTTCATCATATTTTTTGTTACCCTTCTTGGTAATCCTCACAAATTCTTCTTCAAGAGTATCAACCACTAACCCAATTAGACTATCTCATTATTAAATTGTTTCCCTTTTGGTTCAAGATTTCTCCTTTATTTCATGAAGTTCAAAGAAATAATGCAATGGTCCATGATTTATCCTTCCCAATCATAGTATCAGAATATTATCCATATAGTTAAATTATTTTTAGAATTATTTATTGGCTTCTAGACAGGAATATTTTTATCTTTTTTCATTCATGATTTATCTCTCAAATCATATTTCCTTCCAATTCTATTTTTCATCATATTTTTTTTGTCTGATTAATTAACCATTATAATATTTTTTTCTTTGTAAATACATATCATCACTCTTTAATATAGTGACAACTTTTGTTTCTATAGTCACCAATATTATCAAAACACTCAAATTTATTTCTGAGAGATGGATTTCTCTTCATCTATGGAAAATGATTTTTCAAAGTAGGTTATATTAAAACATAAGCATTGTTCCCTTGAAGTTAATACCATATATGGATAGAGTACACTAAAATATTATTCCAAAAAACTATGCCCATGTTCTTGAATTTCCAATTTCACCAAAATCTACTAGAAAATCAATTTCTTTTACATTTAGTAATAATCTATCCTAGTTTAACATATTGTACTTCATGTAGTTTTTGGGTTGAAACCCCACATTTTTAGCTCCATTTTTAGGGTTCTTATTATTATGATTACTCACATCCACAATTGATACATTTTTCTATTTTTGATAATTTTTTTACACACATTTTTATGGAATTTGACTTCTATCAGGAATTTTTTTTTGATGAAGATTTAATAAAAATAGATTTTTTCAAGATTGTGGGATATCTTCCTCCATGACCTTGAGGTGGATATTTCTCTAGATGATCTAAAGCTCCTTTTACCACTATAAAGAGTCCATTTTGTGGTAAAAAAATTTCTTTGAATTTGAGTGACAGAATATCTCTTCTCTCTATTTTGGGATGGTCCAATTTGGGTTGATTCCTGATTTTTCAGTTGTACAGCTTATTCAATGAAATTTACATCGATATTGTTCTTATCAACCAAAACTAACATTAATCTCTCTTGAAATTCCTTATTAATTTCTTTAACTTTAAAATCATGAATTTTATATGTCTATTTTAGTGAATTTTAAATCTCTTTCACTCTTTTTTCTTTGACATCAATTTTTGCATCTTTGGCATTCACTGTGAATTTATAAAGCTTCTGTAATGCATGAAACACCAAATTAACAACCTATTTAAATACTTCTTTCTCAAATTCAAACCTTTTCAATATTTCATCATCATAAAAAAAATATTTTATAGCAATGTGAGATAGATTGATCATTTTCTCTAACAAGTTTTGTGATAGTGTAATTTATTTGGTTTATTCTTCATCCATGGTTTCAAATTCTTACACCAACTCTGACTTTTTATCATTAATTCCATTAATTTATGATAGTATATATTATAAAAATATTAATGGGAACCAATTTATGATAGTCATTAACTTGGGATAAAATACCTCTATGTAATTTATCATTGACATACTCTTGATATTATTCATAGCATTTACATTCTTAATCGTATAATTAACCTTCAAAATATTTCTTAAGACACTCAAAATCTTGAATACCAATAAGTAATAGTAAATAATTTGATCTATTTATGATTTTTATCTAATTATTATCCTCTTTTCTCTTCCAATTTTTAAATATATTGGACAAGACATTAGATTCTATATTAATAGGAATAGACCTTGTTTCTTCCATTCAAGGTTCTACATAAAACAGCTCAAATCTATACTTCATCAAATTTTGAGAAAAATACCAGAACATATAAAATTTAGATCCAACTAGAGGGAACCTAGGATCAGATACCAGTTAAAATTCCCCTAAAAATCAATGTAAACACTTAAGAGGGGTAAATCTGGTGTTGTCTAATTTTTAAAAAAAATCTAAATATTCATAAAAACATTAACCCCTTTTGGTTATGAACCTGTATTTATAGTAAGGATAGATGGATATTTTTTTTATAATGAAATCATCAAACACATGAAAATCAAGTAAATAAGAAATATTGAATTTTTATAAGGTTTAGCCACAATGTAAGAGACCTTCTCCCTATTTTGATGGGTTATTTACCCCCAATCACATATTCACCACAAAAATAAACATCATACTAGAATGGTTTTGGTTCTTCTCACACCTACACAATATCTCACCATGCAAACAATTTCAATCTTCGAACTAAACTTCACACAATCAAATTTAAACTAAAATAACATTTTTTCACTATGTTACCCTTGTATACCCAGAGTCACACTGGTTCTACAGCTTCCCAACATGCATATAAAAGTGATTTATTTCATCCCTTATTGAATTTTATCTCTTATAATAACACGGATTAAATTTTTTCCAAAGAATATATCTCTTTCCTCATATATAAAATGTGTTAAAATTTTAACTGATAAAAAAGTGAACCTCCTGCAACTCAGTCTTGGTCTTGGTCTTAGCTTTACAGATCATTGATAAAACATTTCACCTAGATTTTTCAACTCAAACTCAGCCTCCTATGATCATCATGAATTCAAAATCTCTTCATTACCAAAAATTATTGACACATGGAATGTAGTGAACTAACTTATTTCAACCAGACACATCACTAGAGATGGCTCGGCACAAGACTTGAAGTGTGTTCTCAATCTTTATAGGCTAGCAACAAGAACCTATGTATAAAAATTTAAAATTATGGGAATGATTTCACCCTAAAAGATAACAAAACATGTCTCAGGTATACCAATAATAATATAAACAATTATAGTACAACATAGAAGATAAGTATATGTCCATGAGACATACAAGGGAAATCCAAAAGGCAGAACCTGAAAGAAAAACAAAGAAAGAACAAAACCAAGTCTCATTATGACTAATCATCACCACAATCCCATACCAATCTGAAGGTTATATCATCTGAGAGAATCTAGTGAAATACAGGATACCCTTCCCTTTACCTGTTTACTACAAAAAATGGTCTAAAACATCCCAAAGAAAAATGTAAGGTGTGATAAAAAATCCTAGTTCGATACCACCAAAGAATATATAAAATGTATATAACCATGGAACCATTAGTCATATCTTTAAAAAATTGTCTTATGAGGAATTTCCATTTTAAAATTATATTATAATACTTCCTTTGGTTTCCTTTAAAAACATTCCATATTTCAAAGACATAAGAATATGAATTTAAAATAATAATGTTAAACATATGATAGTAACCAGAAAAACCATATCCCAAAAAATAACATTTTTCGAATATAAATCATGTTACTCAAAGGTAATCAATATAATACTATCCAATCTTAGAGCACCATGTCCATGTGCTAAAATCTATAAGATAAACATGTAATCATATAAAATAGGATACATAAGTGAAAACATCATGCAAAAAACATAATTAGGCTCTAGACTATTGGATACAATCTATGAAAAATAAATGGACACAAAGTTTGAAAGTGAATCCTATATATCAATTCCTTCCACAATCTATTGATATCAACCTTATGTCTCTGCCCAAGGTTCCCAAATGTTCCAATGTGCCTTATTTTAAAAAAAACATGAACCATACTCGAAATTTTACTAAACATTTTCACAAGAGAATTATCAACACTCTCATTATTTAAAAATACAATTTAAAGTAAAAACCATTTATCGACATGATTTTCAAAAGTGAATCGCCACTACATCCATGCATTGAAAATCCATTTTAGAAACAAATCCATTATTTATGATTTTTATCAAACATAAAAATTTCATATGATATTTTTAAAGAAACGCCCTATAAATGGAAATTTCATTCCTAGAGGCAATTGACCAATTATTTTCACAAAATACACCATGGAATTTTACAATAACATTTAGAATCTCATGAATTAGAACCAATGTATAGAGAAACCACCTTCAAAAAAGGCAAATAGTTTCTTTACTTGAAAATATTTTATGGAGAGTTAAGGCTTGAACATTGAAGGAAAAACAACTTATATGAAATAAAATATATTATCTAGTGGATAAGAATTAAAAATGATCCAAAGGAACCTGATATTATTCTAAGGAAGCTTAACACTCATAACTACCTTTAAAGGGATATAAATAATTGAGGTAAGAAAAGGTTTATGTATTTTTAAACATACTAAAAGTGTATTGGTTCATAGAATTAAAACCCATGATTTTAAATATCATTTCATTAATTATTTTAATTTAATCATTAATTATAAGGTTCAAATTCATTTAAAATGGGATTTACCACCTTTAATAAGATTAATTTATTATGTTCTAATGATTTTAATCATTTAAAATGGTTAAAAATATTTATAGGGTCATTTTGGTAGTGTTGAGACATAGAGAGTTTTGGTAAATTGAGTTTTATTTTGTTAAATTGAAAACCTCTCTCATTTTATGAGTCAATTTATATTGAATATTATTTAATTTATTATAATGAATTAAAGATTAACTTTAGTTGAATAATCCTATTTTTATAATCCATTTATATATTTATTTCATTGTAAATTGGTTATATGAATTAAATTTCATTTAAAATAATATTTCTTCGACCAATATAATTTTTATTAATTATACTATTGAGAATAACTTCATTTGATTTAAATTTTATCATGTGTATTATTTTATGGAGAACATATTATTACATGTATTAATTGTTTTATTTTTATGTCGGTTTATTGTATTTTATAATAATATTTTCTGTTGATTTTAATTGTTATATAATTTTTCTTTATTTTTCTTTATTTTTATTTAAATAATGTTGAAATTTAATTTTACAAATTTTAATTTATCTTTTATGCAATCCTTACAAAGTTCATGTTAACCTTACTTGAGTTTGGTTTAACCTTACATAACCTTTGTTCCACCCTTAGGTATGTTGTTTTAATTATTTGTTACCCATATATAACTTGGATGTATCCTTACGTAGACTATTTATTCCATTATGTATCTTGGTTTTTACCCTTATGTAAGTATTTTAATTTTCTATCTACCCTTATGTATGTAGTTTAATTTCATATTTTCCTTTATGTGAATCATATACTACCCTTATGTAATATTAAGGTTTTTCTTATTATCCTTATGCAAGATTGGTTTACCTTTACCTAGGTTATGGATGTTAATCTTTACCATTACAAAAGTCAATACCCTTTTGTGGGTACCATTATGTGAGTCGGTACACTTACATGAGATATACATTACCTTTACATATGTTATTTAAGTGTTTTCTTTCCATTATGAAACCCATGTATATTCATGTTTACTCATATGAATGATATTGTTATTTCTATTGACCCTAAAGAAAACCATGAAAGATAAGTTTACCTTTATGAATGGTTTCTACCTTCACTTATGTGGATTTTAGGTTAGCTTTACAAAGTGCATGCTTACCCTTACATGATATATATAAAACCAAGCTTTCCATTATGAAACTACAACTATCATTTACACAACCTATATATTTTAAATGCCAACATTATGCAGTTTATAGAAATTATTTTTACCTTTATTAATGCTTTATAATATATGTACTACCCTTAGGTTAGCCATATAAGTTCAGCGTTATCCGTAAATGAGCCATATAAGTTCAAGGTAACCCATATGTGAGCCATGTCAATTCATGGTTATCTTTATATAATAACACTAAATGATTCCATCTTCTCCCATGATCTATTTTAGCATTTCCTTGATGATATGATACTATGAACGAAGAACATGGAATAATTTGACTGTGATACATTAAAAATATAGGTAAAGTTTGTTTCCATTTTTATTTTTTAACCATAGGTTTAAAATGTATGAAGAAGAAATAGTAAACACCCACATGGATAGAGGATCTCTTTTTAATAATAGTAGTTATTTCTTATTTTCATAAAAATAAAGGTTGTAGAAAAGTAGTTAATGATATACATATAAAGAAAAGAGAGACTCAATGTTATAAAAATTCATTCAACTGATATATTGAGGCATTTCTAGTTTCCTGGGACTTATTTTTTCTAAAAGAATTTATGAACGGTCTAAGATTTCTTCTCCACACCAGAATTATTTATCAACATCTTCTAGTTATCTAGTCAGTTTTATATTTCTATATAAGTTTCTGTGATAAATTTTTAACACATGGATATACCTCTATTCAAAATGTATCATCTGGTAATTCTTACCTGATCAAAAGGAAATCATATATATTTGTTCAATACTATATAATTTATTGGGTTCTGTCTGTGCCCACAAAAGGTTAATTGATAGATTAAGTTTTCTCCTTAGAAAAGATTCAGTTCTTCCTATTCCTGAAAATGGTATGAAAGGAATGTTCTATCCTAAAATAGACTAGGCTGAGGCAGCACCTATAAAATACTTCTTATTACGTTGATTTAGTGAGTACTAATCCTCTCACTAAGTTAGATGGGATTATAGAGTATAGTAGGTTCACTATGGACTGAAGTACTATTAAAAGCATAGTGTTCTTGTTCATTATTTTTATTTTTCTACTTCACTATTTGAACACCACAACCATATTTATCATTTATTGTGATTGAATAAATATTACTCTGACAATTTTATAATTAAGATAAAAAGTCTTATCTTCCCTCTAGTCCATCTTTTCATCAATAACTCTTAACCAACACATTATGGGGAAGAAGAAATGAAAAAATATAGTTTTTATTTATTTTCCCCCCAAAACAGCACTGAGTAAGGGTAACATGGGTTCACCTTTATGTGGATATTAGGTGTTTTATAAGGATATCAGGTTACCATTTTATATCTTTTAAAGAAAAAAACATACCCTAATTCAGCTATGGATTTTTTATTCGTAAATCTGGATTTCCCTTATACAACCATTGAAAAAAAGAGGTTTCCATTATGCAGGATTTGAAAATAGGATCATACCTTTATGTAGCATAATGGATTTACTCTTAAGTATCCTTTGGAAGCAAGATACTTCTCTTAAATATCATATAGGATTTACCCTTACATATTTTTTGGAAATATAGGGTTACCCTTACGCAGTGTATAGAACAAAGGACTTACCTTTACACATTTAATGAAATACTCTACTTATCTTTATGAAACTCAGATAAAAAGGTCTTTTCCCTTATGCATCCCATAGAATTTCCATCCTACCATTTTGAAACTCTTGTAACTAAGGTGTTACCATTACACACCTCATAAAAACCACCCTACATAAAGGTAGGAGTCACTTACCCTTACGTTTACCCTTTACCATGCATAAGGGAAAAAATTAAGTTAAAATTTATTTAATTCCCATTCAAAGGAATGAAAATTTAAAAACAAAGGGGGTTTTTAATTATTATTTTAAAAATGAGGATGTTACCATTCTCCCCACCATAAATTCTTTATACCCCTATAAATCTTTCAATATTCATTACTTACAAAAAGATAATTCGACTACCTCCTTGAAAAAATTCCCACTCCCATGTATGGTGGCTATCGTATCTTCACTACACCAATACACGGTCTAAAATAATATTTTTACATGAAGTACCTTATCTTGGTGATCTGGAAATTGAATCAGCTATAAAAACATTGAGGTTTTAGGTTTAAGGTTAAAATCCACCCTTTTGAACAAAATGAGAGGGTCTTATTGATACCTACTTGGTTGGTAAATATGAAACACATCGTGAATTGATGTCAAGAGAAATGAAAATTCAAACTAGTTAGAGACATTTCCCAGATGTTCAATGATATCTAAAGGGAACAAAAACCCCTAATATTGACTTACCCAACTCACTAAAAGATGATATAATATTTGAAATAAGATTCAGTGGGAGAGACTTGATCACTCACCTAAGCCTCCAACAAACAATGATAGTGGTTTACATAATATCTCAAGTGGGTCAGAACTATAGAAAACCATTACCAAGATGACCACACTATCCCTATATTCCTTGAATAGGATTTGGTCATACCAGAGACCATTCACCTACCCTTTCCTATCATCAAGAAGATATATAAGGTTTCCCTTATAACTCATCATAGTGTGTCTCCTTAATCATAGATTAAATATGATTCAAAACCCAAAATATATAGAAAAGAAGAAGGCATGCCTAATAGATATCCTTTATAATTAGATGATTTTTCTAGTCCAACTGTCCATTTGAAGATGGAATGACATGATCACATCAACAGATAATCTATTTAATTTAGTAATCCCTTTTAAAATTTAGAATAAAATGATGATTATTTAATAGTAATGGTGACTTCAAGAACATCATGGAGCATCCCAACCCCTAGAATATAACGTTGCATATTTTCTACCATAACCATCTTCTTGGAATGAAAGACATAAGCTAATTTCTTGAATAAATTTATGATTACCTAAATCATATCTCCGTTCACACATGGATTATGTGGTGTTATGATTACAGAGTACATGGATTATTTATCTAACTTCTATAATGGAATGGATAAATATATTCCAAATTGGTAGTTTTGTGGTATTTTGCTATACTTTTCTAATAGGAAAGTCATCATGACATAATGTATACAATTAAATAGCTTGGTCTGGATACTAACATTAATGTCTCTAATTATGAAACATCCTAGTAACACCAGAGTTCATGGAAAAACTAGACCTAAATTAAAAATTCATAAACTCTTAACTCGAATTAAATGGAATAATGAATAAACATCAAAGACACAAGGCACAATTGGTACTGAAACCTAAAAAACCCGAGGAATCACCACCATAAAAGGATGCATTACAATACTTCCAACTAGTTTCCACTAATTTCTTGACTTGAATACTATTATGTAAGGAGGAACCATATTATACACAAGTTGAGAAAACAATCATATCAGAGAACCAAATAAATCCATGTGAATTTCTAGAAAAAAATGTTCCATAAGGTTTCCTCCTCCTTTGATTCACTGTATCCCATAGTGGTAAAACCCTACTAGAGGTGTCTCTGACCATACCTATTATCTTGTGATTTTACCCAATATTAGAATAAATGATATAAAATCTCTTAACCCGGAATTTCTATCATATGATTGTATTATTCATGGTAAAAGTACACTTCAAACACTTATTAATTTATAAAAAAAACTTATATTTGAGAGACTAGTGTCATAATATTATAAGATCATGTATAATATCTATCAACTTAAGGTCACATTGAGATGGATTCTTTTCATAAGGGCATAATTGGGAAAAGACATAAGCTATTACCCATTTTTTGACATCAAGACATATCTCAGCTCCATTCCTGAGGCTTCATAGTGACATTATCAATACCCAACTAGGATTATCATGAAACAATATAGGAACCGAGATTAACCTCACTTTTAACATTTCAATGGAGTTCAATGATGTAGATTATCCAACATGAGTATCTAAGTAAAACAAAGACAGATAATATGACCCCAATTATTTAAATTAAACCTTAAAAATGTTCAATAAAAAGTGTCTACATTGTCACAAGATAAAATAAAAAAGAAAGCTTCGGTTTCACATTTCAAATAAAGGAAACACCAAAGATATTCACTCTTACATAAGGGAAACAAACATAATATCACACGTTGTAACTAACCAAGGTAAAACTATATCAATCCTACAAAAAGACATCATTTCTAAGAAATTCCCAAAATATTAACCTCAAAGATCATTATAAATGCACAATATAGAACACATAATCTACCACATCTTTCATGACTAGGAGAAAATAAAAAACAAAGTCATACCATAATAAGAAATGTTATAGATCTAGTATTGGGTTATGAGAATTCATATATGGATTAGCTTTATAAATTTCAAGATGGTGGTCCCTACTATCCAAATCATAATAACATACCACCAAAAGATCTCTCATCCAAGCTGGTCATGAAACTAAATCATTTTATATATGCACATACCCATGGTTTATAAAGTCTATGTCACCAATTCAAAGACAATTTCATAGATTTCACCACAAAGATATCTCATTGAACAAAGTCCATAGAGTGAAAAAGAAAATCATGAAGAAAAATGAGATGAACATTGGTCACAATGATGTATCCCAATGAATATATTAAAGATCACTCATAAACAAAGAAATCCTGAGAAAGACATAAAAACCAGGAATATTGATCCTTAAAGATTCATCAACCCAACTAAACATATAAGGTCCTATGGTTGGACCACAAAATGACATAATATTGATTTAACTCAAGACATTACATCATTAGAAAATTGATAGGGAATAAAACTCTCACCACACCATTCAGAGTTTTGGAAAGAGTAAATAGATGTGGAAAAAAGGACCACTCTGAAAAAAGCATCACACTCTGACACAATACCACCCTATATGACTCACTCAAACTACACAAGAGTTTATCTTCATATGGTAATGTTCTTTAAAGAATATAATATGACACTTTCACACAAGAAAGTGGTGGATAAACATAAAATTCATCAATGAAAGTAAATTCATTCAAATAGGTTTCAAAAAACCATATTAAGGAGTAGAAAATTCTTTCAAAAACTCTTTATTTTGAAAAAATCCATACATAAATTAAAATTAATTTTTACAAAAAAAAATTCACAGGTAAACATATTTTATTACCTTTAAAAGGATTAAGAAAAAGAAACCTTTTAAGAGATGAAACTATAAACCCTTTTCAATTATTAAACTGAACTTATTTTCATTAATAATTACACTATTAATGTTTGAAATTATTTTTTAAAAAAGAACCACCATCCAAGACTAATTTTTCATAATAGATAGAATCTTCTATTAATTTATCATTCCTCTTCCAAAATCATTTACCCTTCTAGATTAATAGTTGAAAATAACTGTTTATTTTTTTATAAAACCAAAATCTTACCCTTTACCACTTCATAAAAAACAATAATTTCTTAAAAAACATTAAAAATTGATTAGAAACATGCTTCAAGGCTGTGAAATTATATTCATGTAAATCATTAAGTTGTTTGAAAATAAAAATATTTTTCATGTTTTCATGAATAAATAACCATTTCCAAAAATAATAGCCAAGAAAGCAAGCATCATTTCATAGGTAAGAAATAAATCTTCACTTTTCAAACTAAAAGTATTTTACATGAAAACTATTTTCACATAATAAACTGGTTATACCATCCCTACACAGCAAAAACATGCCATAATTATTAGATAAAATAATTCTCAATATCATCAAATATGAAGAATCATCTTCAGTCTTTTCTTAATAATAATAATCAGCCAATGAATCTAAGAATTAATGGTTTTAAATAAAAAAATATATATGTGGATTCGTTATTTACCTGAAGATGTGGTTGATATGCATGTGGTAAGTGTTCCACAACTCCCTTAATGATTTCAGAACCACGTTCCCAGACACTGAATGTTTTTTCAGTCCATCCAGATAGACTTTAATCCTCGATTCATCTTTCTTCATAAACCCCAAAAACAAAATAACCCACAAGTGAACTAGCATGTTTCAATGAGTGTTGTAAGTCATTACACAAAACTATAACATGTGGAAAAATCAAACACAAAATAAATCTTGACCACCCATGGTAAGTCATGTAGCATCATGAAAGGTAGTGATAAAGAACCCACTTTTCATGTATACATTGTTCTCTGAAAAGACCAATATAAGGTCTACCATTGACCCTAGACCAATCCAATATGGTGTTATAACACTTCTATAAATTTTTAACAAACCAACCCAGGTCAACCTAACACATCACTCGAGTTGGCTCAGCATAGGACCAAAAGTGCATTCACAATTTCCATGGGCTGGTGATAAGTACCTAGGTATCATCATAGAAAAACATGGGAATGATTTTTCCCTAAAAGATAACACAACATATATCATGTATACTAAAAATTAGTTAATCAAGAAGAGTATAGTGTGGAATATAAGTACACATTCATGATCCATACAAGGATAAACCAAAAAAGAGGAACATGAAAGAAAACCAAGAAAGAAAAAAAGAGAAGTCTCCTTGTGACTAACCATCGCCATCATCCCACACCACTACGAAGGAGATATAAACTAAGAGAAGATAATTAACTACATGATTACCTTCCCTAAACCTATGTCCTAAAAAACAAGGCCTACAACCTCCCAAAGGAAAAAGTCAGGTGTGAGCACAAATCTTAATAGGATACCACCAAAGAATCTATACAATGTCTATCATCATGAAACCTTTTGTTCTCGATTTAAAACCAAACTGATATAATGAAATTTCCATATAAAAATAATTTTATAAAACATCCTTTGGTTTCCATTCCAAAAATTCCATATTCAAAGACATAAAAAATATGAATTTTAAACAATAATTTTAAAAAGAGATTAGTAACCATACAAACCATAACCCAAAATATAACAAGGTGAGTATATAATGGATTTTACAAAAAGGTAACCAGGATAATACAATAAAATCTATAATAACCTTGTTCATGTTCCAAAATCCATAAGATAAACATGTGATCATATAATTCATGATACATAAGTAAAAGAATTATGCACTAAATGTCATTGGGCTCTAGCCTACGGAATATGTTTTATAAAAAAGAAAATCACATTAAGATGATAATTGAATCCTATGATATTGAATCCTTCAATAGTGTATCGATATCAACTATAACACCCTGCCCTAACTCATTGGACTGATAATAGGTCGAATGACACTAACCTTAGGCGACATCCCCATGACCCTAAAGGTTGGTAATAAATAATATGGTCTAAAGAGAATGTTAGGGGATTATTTTACACAAGAACCTAAACAACCTTTCAAGAAATAGAAATGTAAATCCAAGAAAACTATATAGTGAATGAGAAAAAAACATCCAACATTAAAAAAATATCAATATGATAACTAAATTAGAGTAATAATAGAAAAAGAAATAAAATCTATAAGATTAAGAATCCAAGACATGAAGAATCAGGCACCAAGGTGGCACCACACTAAACCAAGATATATACACTCCCATACTCCAGCTCCAGCAATCAAATTAATGACATCAAGGAATACCAATAGTGAAATAATAAACATTCTCATTCCTTGTATCCCAACATATGACATTTGAAACTTCACCATGGTGCCTAAGTAGGAGGGTCAGTATAAACTCATTAGGAGTTATCCAAATCCTTCCCAACACATGCCACTAGAATGATAACATGTTATCACATTTTCATATAAAACTTGAGAGGAGAAGATAAATAGTTTATATCAAAATCATAAACAAGTTCCATGGAAAACATGAATCATGTTTTTTGAAACCATTTCTTGTTACTTGGAATAATCGTTCCAATGTTCACAAAAATACACACACAGATTCCACCATGAACTCAAGCATATGTCCCACTTTGACAGTGGTACTTCACAACCATAATACATTTCATTTTCACAAGAATACAAGACAAAAAAATTATTACAGGATACCCATTAAAGCATTTATTTAAAATAAATTAAATTTTTAAGAGATAAACCTTTTCAAATTACATCAAACAATGGTTTTCAAAATAAATTTCACAATTGGTTTCCAACACGGAATATGAAAATTTTAGGAAAACTCATCCCAAAAAATTTCCAAAGCAGTAGATTTAGAGAGAAACCACATAACTCAAGTTAATTAGAACAAAATATCAAAGACAATTCCATAGATTAGACCTCTTCCTTATGTTACTCTATCAAAACCCAAGAAGGTATCATAAATACAAATCCCAACATATAGATATAGTCATTACATGATAATATATGGTTCCTCTAAATCCAAACCTAAGAGATCCAAAATAAGAAGGAAGAATGAGATCATGACCTTTGATTTCAAAAATTAAATTCCAAAAGAATCACTAAAATTTGAGTCCATACATGGAAGATCACTAGAAACAATCTAGGGTGTCCTTAGAAGTCAATAGGGAGGAAAAAAACTGTGTGAGTATTTTTTAGTGTTCTCCGGATCAAAAATAGATGGGGCCAGATGATTCACAACATGAATTACGAATTCATGTCATGAATTCTTCAAGAGGCTACATAGGTTGAAAAACCTATCACCTATTTTTTGTTTTTGAATAAACTCAATTCATGTAGTAAACCTATTTCATGTAGTTTTTTACCTCAGTTGTACACCCAAAGAAACATCCATGCTATGAAGGGATTTCATTTCATATTCCCAACATTATTCATGCCGTGAATCCACAGTTAACAATGTGAATATTTCCTATATAATTTTATACAAATAGATTCCAGGATTTTATCTCCTTTATACATATGTACACTTCCAGATACTTAACTCATGACTCTAAGGATAAAACAAACCCCATAAAATGATGTCACACCACAAATCAGGGGATCTGTATTCTCCCCACAATTGGGATTTTTATCCTTAAAAATATGGAGATAAATGTTTTAGTTGAGTAGATCAGGCCATTATTCATGTATAAATTTCCCATGTTCTCATGTTTCCTCTTGCACTTGACCATGCTGCCAAAAAACTCACACCATGGAAATAGATCTCCCTCGTTAAATCATTTTCTATCTATCCAGAACCCAAACAAGTTCATGGATAAATGTCATATTAGGATCAAGAGTAACATAATCCCAGTAGATCACATGATGAGGATCTCAGTGAAACTTCTTCATTTGAGGACGATAGAATTTGTCATTAATATCACTGAATCATGAAATTAATGATAACTATTATGTAATAGTTCAAATCTATTAAAATACCATAAATATTCCAACGTATTATGGTATTAACTTACCTTGTTTCCCCAATTGTCAATGACCAAGTCTCTGTGAAACTTTCAAGAAAATGTGGTCACTCACACAAAAAGATAATGGTTGGAGATGATTGTTCGCATACAGTTTTGTTTCAGATTTTAGTCATATCTATATGCTTCTGGATCATCTAGATTGTATTCATAGTCTCATGGACAGGTCCTGGTCCAATAAATGATGTCTCTCCAAATGCCATGCTACATAGTAGATAACAATAAGGATAACCATAAAAATCCTTGAACTAAACCATATGTATTTTCATCTAAAATCTATTATTTTAGAATAACACCACTAAAGGCATATGGTCTTCCCATGAGCTACCAAAGTTCATGACAGTTGATCTGAGTATATCTTATAATGTTTGAATTTTCCATTCCAACATTCATCTTTATGTAGATGATATGTCATGCTCATGGTCAATTGACTCTCGAAAGCCTATTATAAAGAAAAATAGAATCGAGAAGTAAGTCGAGGGTCTCTATTAGATAAAACTGAAATTTGAAATGCATGAAACATAACTACTTCCTAGATATATAACAATTCTATATCCTCTGTCATGTTACATTTTCTAATGGGGAGGAATTTTTTCAACATATTGAGTCAATCCACAACCACCCAAATAGTATCATTCTTTTAAAACATTCACAGTAGACCTATAAAAAAGTAAAATACAATCTATTATAGCTTCTATATAGGTATATAAAGTCTATGACATACCAGTAAGACATTTATCCTCATCTTTTAAATATTTAAAAGTTATGAATTTAGTCACATAATCTTTAACTTTTCATCTCTTACTTGACCATTGGAAATATGATTTCATTCCCTTGTACCTTTTTTGAGTACCTCAATGAATATCCCATTTTGAATGGTGATAAGATGAATGAAGTTTTTCTTAGAAATACTGAGGAACTACAACCCAATTCTGAAAAAGTAACATGGAATTTTCACCCCTTATCTAACAATCAGAATTCTCCCCACCATTTAGCTTTGAACTAAGGGTGATATAATCAGGATCTATTATCTGGAATTCTTTCACCAAATCCAAAAAGTTATGAACATGGTTAATTAGGAAGAATATTTCATGTTCAACCTGTGTGGTACAATCTAGATACATTTCTTTAATAACATTCATCATCTTCCATTGGTTATGAGATTCTCAGAACACATAGAAATACAATTTTTAACTCAACACATATGTTATAGAATTCCTTTTACCATGTATATATACCAAGTTGAAATTGAACTTCTAGAATTTCTCCTTCCATCCTCATTTCCTCAAGTTCCAGTGTGACGAAAAAAAATATGTTTCTCAAAATCTTGTGGTTGGTTTAAAACTAAGAGCTTTTCTCCATAGATATAATGCTACCAAGTATTTAAAGCATGGAAAACTAAATATAATTCCAGGTCAATCATAGGATGGTTGTTCTTATGTGATCATAACTACCTCAAAACATAGTCCAAAACATGATCTCATTGTATGAGAACACATCCAAGACCATATCAAGATGCATCATAATATACCAAATAGTCTTTATGTGGTTCTTGAAATATTAAGATGGGTTTTGATGGGGGTCGATACTTAATCTTTAAAATAATTTTTAATAATAATTTGTCTATGTTAATGGAACACATTTTGTTGTGAGAGTATTCATGGGAGAAGAAATCCTCTAGAAATTCCAAAGGAATCAATGATAATGACCTCCAAATCCTAGAAAACTGAATACATCAAAAATATTCTTCATTAGTTTCCAAGAGATAATTAGTTCAATCTTTTCAGGGTCAAATGATATTCCTTCTTAATAAATGACATTATTGAGGAAACTTAATTATTGGATCCATAATCCACATTTATAAAATTTATTATAGAAATAATTTTCCCATAATGTACTATGTACAATTTCCATGTGCACTCCATGGTCATTCCTTCTTTGATAGAAAACTGTAATATCATCAACAAATACCATGACCAAATAATCAAGGTAATTGTATAAGAAACATTTAATTAAGTCCCTGAAGACTATAGGTTCTTTCATTAGAATAAAGGGCATGATAATATATTCATAATGGTTATGGAAACTATAAAATGTTTTCTTCAGAATATCTACTCTTCTGACTCTAAGATGATAATATCATGTGTGTAGATAAATCTTAGAGATCCACCTATCTCACTTTAATTGTTCCAACAGTTCATTAATTTGGGGAAGGGGATACTGATTTTGAATCATAGATTTTTTCAATTTATAAAAATCAACACGTAAATGGAGATAACTATCTAACTTCTTTATGAATAAAACCAGTGTAGCCCAAGGTGATATACTAGGTCTGATAAAATATTTACTTTACAACTTTTCAAGATGGACCTTAAATATCACAACTCTTCTATATTCATTATGTAAGATATTTGTGAAGTATGGTTTGTTCCCAATAGTAGATATATAGAAAATTTAATTTCCCATTGGGGTGGTAACCCAAATAAATTCTTTAAAAATACTTCGTGGTATCAATCCAATATAGTAGGAAGTGTCACATTTCTTATTTCATCAGCAGTTTCCAAGATAATGTTCTCTAACATTATAGATATGGTTCCATAAACAATCACAAAAGGACATATTATACTTGTATTTATATATCAACCTCTTGAATATATGAATATCTCATTATAAAGATATGAATGACACCTCTCGATCGTAGCAGTCTATATGGGCTTTAGATCCCACCAACCAATCCATACAAAATATCAAATCAAATGCATCCATATATGGTATGGTAAACACCTAGATGAAGTGTATTACATCAATGGTGACGGAACATTCTGGTCATTTGAATCCTCTACACTCCAAAAGTCTAAGAGGAGTCTTGATACTCATGATATGGGGCATCATTTCCACATGTATTCCCAATTGTTTAACCATAGAATAAGATAGGAATGAATGTGATGTGCTAATATCAAACAAGACATTCAAAAGAGTTTATATCAAAAGAATGGTACCTCACACGATATAGGGACACAGTTTGTCACTCATGATAGCCTAGTCTACTCTATAAATCCATTGATCACCTATTACATGATATCTCTTACTTTCCTGCAGTAATGTTGACTAGATAAATGAAGTGTTCTTGGAGGTATATTGGTTCACCAATTTATTTGGATGAAAACTATTATGATGGGAATGTTTCACCTTATCATGAGAGACCCAATGTTGAGTCAAGGTCATTCCACTTACCAATTTTTTATTTCTAAGACAATATCCCTTAATGTTACCTTTCTTCTTGAAGGGGTATAAATTCCTCAATAGGGCAATGCATTAATATTTCATATGCGTAATAAGAATGCATTAGAAACCACCTAGTTTTCTATTAGATATTATTTTAAATTTAACTGATTCAGAAGTTTGATTCTGATGCGAATCACCTCTCTGATAATATATATCTCACTTTCTCTTATTTCCAGCACTATAAATTCCAATTTTTCCTATGGAAACAAACATACTACCACTACCAAGATTCCCAAAAAAATATCTCTTTCTGTTATTATTTCATTATTAACCATCTCAATATAATAAATAATATAGAAGATAGTTATCTTAGATCAAATCATTATTCACAATACAAACTCAAAGATACATTCCTTTAAAGATGCACTTGCAGATACTTCAGGAGTAAAACATTTGAGGTTTCTTAATATAGTTGAATAATCTATCATATATAGGATTTCATTAATTAATCTGAATAATTATATTTTTTATTATATCTAGAATGTGTGGGGATATAATTAATTGTTTAAAAATTCATCAAAATCCTCCCACACAAGTCCCTGGATAACTGTAGATTAGACAGATAAGTCCCACCACTATCATGAAACATCTTTCAATATATATGTTTCCAAATTCACCTTTATATCCACTTGTGTACTGTGAAATTTGAATTTATTATTCATTTGGTAGAGCCATACATCCAATTTTTAAGGAATAAAATCCCTGTGAAAATGGGTGGAATTTGTTTATCAAATTACACCATAAGATCCACTTTACATTGTTCATCATTTAAATTCCCTCTATCCATGGTTTGAAAATCATGCCCAATACTATGTATAAGTTTTTGGTTCACCTAGGGATCATGTGAAACCATGTTTTCTACAACCTCTTCTAGATGATTTCTAGGGTATCTTCCTGGTTCCATTTTCTATCCATAGAAACAAAACACTATTTAGTGTCCATTATTTTTGGAAATAACGACTTGAAAATTACAAATCCCCATAATTAACCATCATTTTAATTTTTTCAATTTAAAAAACCAATGATTTTAACCAATTTAATCATTATTCAAAAATTACCAAATCGAAAATGAACAATGAAGTCCTAGTGTAATGTTGTAGTACTAATGTATGATATGAAACACTCATTGACTAAACCCTTGTAAGAAGAGATTAAAATTTACCTAGAAATGTCTTAGAACACTTTTGTACTCCAAAACCTCCTTGGTAACTTTATATTCAATATAAAAAGGTTAGTTTCGTCATTTAAACTATACATTTCATGTTCTTACATTCCTATCTCTTTTCTACCAACCTACCTTAAGGAACTAACAATATTCATACCATTTGTAACATCCCACTCCCACTCATTGGCTTGAGAAGATGTTGAATGACACTAACCATAGGTTACATAGACAATACATCAAAAGTATGAAATAAATTCCAAGGTCTTAAGAGAAATTTGCGGTTTTATTTTCCCTAAGATCCCAAAAAACCTATCAATTAAGAAAAATGTAAAAATCAAGAAAACTATATGATACATGATAAAATAACCATTCAAATAAATAAAATATTGATAATATATTATAATTAGAGTAAAAATGAAAAATAAGTAAAAGATGCAAGAAGAAGACTCCAAGATATGATGACTTAGGTTCCCATGTGGCATCACAGTAGACAAAGATAAAGAAACTCCCCAACTCCAACACTAGAAATAAAATCAATGATGTCAATGAATACTACTAGTGAAATAAAAAACTATCCCCTTAGATGTATCCTAATAGATACCATCACATAAAGTAACAAGTCTACCAAGTATGGGGTAAGTATAAACTCAATAGGAATTCAAAAAATACATCCCAATACACACCACTTGGAAGAGAACAAGTTATCACATTTTTATATAAAACAAGATATATGTTGATAAATAGTTTATATAAAAATCATAAAAAAGTTCCATGGAAAACATTAAACAAGGCTTCTCAAACAATTTCTTGTTACTTGGCATAATCATTCCAATTTTCACAAACACACATTACTCCACACATTGATGCTTTGTGTCACACATTGATGGTGGAACTTTACAACCACACTCCATCCCACATTGAAAATGGTACTTTACAAACATAATTTATCCAATTTTCATAATAACATGCACCAAAACAATTATTCTTGTCCACTCATTAAAAAATAAATTTATCAAAAATTCCATCCTTCAAAACTACATATCTTAAAATCACATAAAATTGTGTTTTTCAAATAAATTTAACAAGGGATTTCCAACATGATATTATAACAATTTAAGAAACCCCCATCCAATAATTACACGAATAGTAGAGTGGGAGAGAATCAACATACCTCATGTCAATTAGCATGAAAGATCAAAGATGATTCTATAGACCAAACCTCTTTCTTTCATTTCTTTATTAAAACGTAGAAATATCTCATCAATTAAAATCCAAAATCATAGATCTATTTATTAAACATTGATATATGTTTCTACTCGAGGAAACCCAAATAGATCAAATAAAATAATGAAGAACGATATTATAACCTTTGATTTCTACAATTTAATTCACAAAGATTTACTGGATTTATAGCCTGAGCATCAAATACATCCAAAAATCATCTAGGGTGTACCTAGAAGTTGAGAAAGAGTAAAAATAAATTGTTTGATGATTTTATAGCATTGCTCAAAACCAAATTAGATGGGACTGAACAATTGAAGATGTGAATTGGGAATTCACATCATGAATTCCTCAAGAGTCCATTTATGACAAAAACCCATCAGCACTTTTTTATTTTTAAAATAAACCAAATTCACATCATGAACTTATTTCACATCATGTATTTCTTTAGTTGTATACTTGATGAAACATTTATTCTATGAAAGGATTTAGTATCATATTCCTTGGTTGATTTGCAATATGAAACCACCATTCACAATGTGAATATTTCTTACAGTGTTTCATATTACTAGATTCTAGGGGTTTCTCCCCTTTACACATCCACACACTTCTAGCTACTTGACACATTACTCCAAAAATAAAATAAAATGCGTAAAAATATGGTGTACCTCAATCAAGGGGTGATAAATCAACCTTATGTCCATGAACAATCTTACCGAATGTTCTCATGGTACATTTTTCCTTAAAAAACATAAACCACACTCACAAATTTACTAACCATTTTTACAAGTTAAGTATCAAAACTCCCATGACATGAAAAATCCAAATTAAAATAATAAAATTATCAAAAAAATCTAAAATTAAAGCATTACTATAACAACCCCAAGATTTTAGGGTATTTCTCTTTTAAAATATAATGTCTTCGATAGTTTATTCTTCATGCGACACAATGTTTAAAATAGTAATATTCTATTGAATATGACTATTGTAAAAGTAATGTGACCATTAAGAATAGTAATATGACTAATATAATATTAGATTCACCTATGGAATTATAAATTATATATGGGTGACTTATAAATTAAAATATGGTATATTTATATCATCTAATAATTAAATAAATGTTTTGAAAATGATAAAATATGTGTTCATATTTTTATAAAACATAGATGTTCATTTATAATTTTACAATTTAAATAATTATTTAAAATAATATTTGTTTTAATTAAATATATTAATAAATTTATAAATTTTTTTCTTATTATTATAACATAATGTTATGAGACTTTAATTAATTTTTCAAAGTGTTATAAAATCGGCTGTAATTTTAAAATCGGTATTTTTCAAATAAATGATGATTTTAATTAATAATTAAATATATCATATTTTAAAAAATTCATAAAATGGAGTATTTTTTTTAATTCTACATTTTGAATAATGATTATGGTGTATTTTTGGGATTTTTTCTAAAATTGCTGAATTTTTTGTAAATAGTAAAATACTGTTATTTACGGTATTTAACATTATAAGTAAATAAATGAATTATTGAGTCATGGATAAAGTATGGATGAGTTAATCACCCATTATATTGAACTATCATGCACTAGTTACTATAATTAATCACAATAACCAACACTATTCCTATTCTTGATCCCAATTAATAAACAAGTTAATTAAATAATCCAAAAACACCCCTCCCTTCCACTATAAATACCACCTCTTTTCCTCACACATCAAAATAATTGAAGCTAGTTTATATTCAAACCATTACCTCTATAGATATATACCCCATGAGATGGAATTATTATTCTTACCCAAAAGTCTATTGTTAATTTTCTTTAAGGATTTTCTCAAGGAGAAGAATATATGAGGTAAAATCCCCTTTCATTATTTTAATTTTATTTTAATTTCATTTTTTTCGTTTCCATTCCTCACCAACCCTATCAAAAATGACCTGAAAACTCTGGTAAATTTTATATAACAAATTTTTATTATGTTAATAGTATATCAACCATCAATTATTTTCTTTCCCCCTTTTTAATTATAAAAATGTGAAAATCGTTCATGAGGGGCCGATTTACCACCTTTGGGCACAACGAGTTTTTATTTTTCAATCCTGCCTTTAAAGCTAGTCATAAAACCATTTTTATGGTTAAAAAATAAATTAATATATGTAATGAAACTTATTTAATTTTTTTAACCTGTATATATACTTAATATTAATTCATAAGATGTAACTACTTTCTGATGATTGAAAAAAACACCAAAATAATATAAATGGTTATCATTAACGCTTTATCAAATGAATCATACTCATATCTAAAAAAATTTATATATAAGACCATTAAATCACCTATATAATAATTTATAACATATAATTTCAATTTTGGATAACTATATCCACTTTAAATGATCTTTTGTACATGTATACAAGTGAACCATTCATGAAAACTAAAGAAATGAACAATCCCGAATGATGAAATTGAATCTTATAACTCATCAAAAGCCTATAAATTAACCTGATAAATTTAAAATAAATATAATACATGTTTAATAGGTTTTGAATTAAATTATTAAGTAATATAATTTTTTTATCCCAGACATTTAGTGCAAGTGTGTAACACTTTCAGACATAAGGTAAGGGTTTTCCTGTCTCACTTTTATTTCTGGGATATATACCTTATTTACCACTATTTCTTGCGTTGGGTGTATGTATAATTCCATTTTATGAATAATATCATGAAAATTTGTATCCTAGTGGTATTAAATGTATCATTTTATACATATTAATTTTATGTGTCATATAGTTCAATTGCATACAAAGTGCTAAGGGATTCTCCCTGAACCTCCATTTTTTATTCGAGTTACATTTTATCTCTCCTTACCCCCAATGTAATTCTTCTTTAATTTTATATAATTATTATAAATTCTGGGTAATGTTCCAAAATAATTTATTCATATAAGATCATATTTCTATGATGGGTAAATACATATTTTATGAGGTTCTCTTTTCAATTCCACCTGATGATCAAGCCCACTTTCAAGGTACATTCAAATTTAATACCCATTTTTAAGTGCTCTACATAATATCTTATAAGACGCCATTATTTTTATAAAATCACTCATTTTTTCATGAAAATTTATCTTGGTTCATTTTTTGTTTTATAAAAACAAATATTAATTTTTCCATTTTAAAAACTCATTTATATATTTTCTTAAACGCACTGAAATGGCTTATTTCTAAAGATTCTTAAAACCCCTTTTTATATGTTTTGTGTTTAGTTGGACATAATTTATGACTAGAAAATTATTTTATAGTCCTTAATTTTCATTTTCTAGGATATACATTTTTACAATATTATTTTATGATAAATACAAATGATTTTTTCAAAAGAACTCTTCTTTGCAAAATAAAAAAATTATGTTTCTCTAAATAATTCATTGATGATTTTATTATAGTATTTTAATCTTTTTCAACACCCTCAATTGAATTTTATTATTAATTAGTATTTATCATTTATTATATCATTTACCATATTTTATTAAAAAAGTTATCAGTTTGAATATGGATGTGCTATCTTGGTACCATTCACCATATTACATAGAATAGTTAATGATTATATTTACTGATTAGGGAAAGTTATTTAAATTTCATATGTATATATTATTTAGGTTTCAACACATTTATATGAGTAATTAATTGGATTTATTAATTTATGGTTGGGTACCTTTATATCCCCTCGATGCATCGGTAGGTCTCATGAGAAAAACTAGATTGAGATTTGTCGAAGGCCTTACCCATTTTTTTCTAGATGTCTGGGCCAATGCCTTGATGGTATGTTTTAGATGTATATCATTATGAATTACATAATTATGATATTAGTAATTTATAATCCATGTTTTTATTCAACTAGTACAATATTCATGGTTAAGTTTCATTCCCATATGATTATTTATATGGAATTATTTAATCATCTTTTATTCCTTCAATATTATGCTCAAAATTAAGATTTAATGGCATTAATTTTTAGTTATTCACTTTTACTTATTGATTATGTTTGCTTCTACTATATTTATTACCCTCATTGAGAATCTTATATCCCCCTTTATTATGTTTTATTTATCCCTAGGATGTGGAGATGTATATTATAAAGGACTTGTAGGGGTAATCTAGAAGTTTATGGGCATTTCTAGTAAAGTTGATATGTTTTTTTCATTTCAAGATGAAATGTAATACTTTAATTTTTATCTGGTTTTCGAAATCTGGTAAATTATTTTGTTCTTTTGGAAGTAATTTTTTTTCATAGTACTAATTTAATAAATTAAGGCATCTGCTTCTGGCTAATAGGGCCAGGATCTTTATATTTGGTACCAAATGAAGTATTTTAGAATCCTTGGAAACTAGATTTAGAAAAGTAGATTAAGAAATATAACCCAAAGATAGAATTTCAAGATAATAGTAGAATAATATCCTATAATTTTGGTATGTTAGTGATTATGTGGGTCATACTATAAATATACCATTGTCTGAATACAACAAGTAGATGTGGTTCTAACACAAATATGCCTAGGGGTAATAACTCCGATAAGGTGAATTGGGCCTGACTCAATGTAACCTGGTACTTGGAAATAGTCCTTACTGCACATCTGGATTGGAACTACTTGGAAATATTCTTAGACAATTCACATTCAATTTAAAAACCATTATGAAGGATTTAAAAGTAAATATTTACTCAATGAAACCATTTTTACGATTATGAGATTAGCTATGCATAAATTTCCAATTTATCTTAAGTGGATGTCTAGTTTGAAATTATAAATTATGATTCGCAACCAAATTTAGTGTATTCCATTGTATATAAATGGATCCCATTGGAATGAATAGAAATCGTACCAATACATGTATTCCATGTAGGTATTACCCTCTTTGGAAAGATAATGATGTCTGAGTGAGAGATGCAATAGGAGATGAGCAAAATATAACTATACTAGGATAGTTGACTTAAGTTATGAATAATAACCATATCTGAATCGAACAACTTGATCCAAAATTCAGATGAAAAATATTAAACTACTTCATGAAACAACATCCTTTATCATTCAATTTTACTACAAATCCATTTGTAGCTGAGTAATGGATAAGTTCTTTAGAGAAGATATTTATCACTTTGGGAATTAATGAAAGGGATAAGGTTATCATGGTAGTTTATCATCTCTCGGGAGAATCTACTCAATGGTGTCTATTTATTCAAAACCCAAATTCGGATGGAGAAATTGAAAATATTTAATGGAAGGATTTTAAGGAAATTTTCCTTGAAAAATATTTCCCTTGGGAATAGTGATCAGATATGAAGAGACAGTTCTTGATTCTAAGAAAAAATTGGTTGAAAACATTTCCATATATGAATCCAAATTTACAAGGTTATCAAGGAATGGTATGTATTACATATGTAATCCAAAGAGAAAGATTGATTGATTATTTTATGGGATAAAATCATTCCTCTGAAGGGCACTGTTCTCACAAAATTCCTTATCATATGAAAGATATAGTCTCATGTGCTATCATGATAGAGAAATAATTCTCTATGTTTTAGGAATTTAAGGTAAAATAAGAGAAGAATATGGTGGTGGATCAATGAATGGATAATGGGAAGAAAAAAGGAAATTTTCTAATATTTGATACTTGTAGAAGGAAACACTATGGCGCCTACTTAAAAGGAAATGGATTTTTCTTCATGTGTGGTGATAAATTCCATCATGCTCTTGATTAAAAGGGAAATAAATAAGCTTTTAATGTTTGATGCTACAATTTTAGGGAGATGGGACACCATGAAAATGATTTTATGAAGTGTCAAGGAAACTTTCTTTAAAAAGTCCATGGGAGAAAAAAAATCTTATGTGATCAAAAAAGATGATGTCGAAGTTCCTAATTATGTGGTGGAAGGCACATTAATCCTATATTCAAATTTATCCAATTATCTATTTCATTATGGATAATCACACCCTTTTATGTCTACCTAGTTTTCCAAGAATATGAGACATATACCTTTTGATTTAATAAGGGATTTTTCATTCAAAAATTCTAAGGGTAGTCTCATTGCAACAAAAATGTAATGGTTAGTCAACATTATAAAAAATAAACATGCTTTAGTTGCTGACCTTATCATCATACATTTGGTTGAATTTGAAATAATCATCAGTATGCATTAGATTTCAGAATATGATTTGAAAATTTATTACAAAAGGAACTAAATTACAATTTATGAGGAATATGTAGAATCCCTTATCATTAGAGTAGAAACCTCATCAAATGATTCTTATCTAGATTCATCCCTATCATATTTTTTTTAATTTAATTCATAAAGAGGAAGATAATACATCATCTGTAGATAAGGAAATAAATATTCAAATTGATGATGTACCTACTCTAAAAGAATACATTGATGTATTTCTTGAGTAATTTCATGGACATCCCCAAGATCATGAAGTTGATTTTTCTATTGATTTAACCCATAATAAAATATAAATATCAAAAATTCTATATATAATATCCAATGTGGAATTAGTGGAGATGAAAAAAACTAAAAGAGTTTTGTAATAAGGGATTTATTTTTCCTAGTGTTTCTCTACATGGATCCCTTATTATCTTTATTAAGATGAATTATGGATCCATGAGGTTTTTCATTGACAATAGGGAAATCAATGTTATTAACAAAAGAACAAGTATCATTTGCCTCACATTGATGATTTATTTGATAAAATTCTTAGATATCAATATTTTTCAAATATTTATCATCTTTATCAATATCATCAATTGCATATAAGGATGAAATAAATTCCAAAAATAGCTTTTCGGACAAGGTATGAACATTATGAGTTATAGTAAGGCCATTTGGATTGATTAATTCACCCTTAGTTTTATGGATATAATGAAAAAAGTATTCAAGTAATATATTTATGATTTTTTGAGGTATTCATTGATGATATTAGGTATATTCTAAAAGATATGAAGACCCTGATAATCACATACCTGTCATTAATTAGACTCTCATAAGGGAAGAGTTATATAGTAAATTTATCATGTGTAAATTATGGCTTCAAGAATTTTCTTTTCTTCACCATATTGTCTCTAAGGATTGAATATTAATTGATCCTATAAGGAAAAAGGCTATTCAAGAATGGCTTACATCAATGAACATAATTGGGGTATATAGTATCATTGATTTATCAGGTTACTATCAGCATTTTATTCAGAACATTTCCTGATTAGCTAACCTGTTAACCAAGCTTACTCATAAATAGGTTATGTTTATTTGTAAAAAGGAATGTGAAGAATTCTTTGAAGAATTGAATAATATGTTAGTGAATTCTCTGATCTTAACTCTACCATCAGGTAATGGTGGATTTTTTATTTATAATGATGCATCGAAGAAAGTACATGGTTGTGTACTTATGTAGAATGATAGAGTTATTAATTATTCATCATGGTGGTTAAAAAATCATGATTAGAACTATCCAACTCATGATATTGAGTTAGAATTTGTAATCTTTTCTCTGAAAATATTTATAATCTATCTCTATGGCGAAACATGTATGATATATTTAGATCACAAGAGTCTTAAATATATCTTATCATAGAAAGAACTCATCAAGAGGCCCAGGATATGGCTCAAGATACTCAAGGATTATTATTTTTCAATACACTACCACAAAGGGAAGGAAAATAATATAGTGGATGCTTTGAGTAGGTTGGATTATGGAGTTCAAAATAAAATGAGTATTGAAAAGGATCATGTGTACATGGATCCAGTAAATATGGATATGGGAATTATAATGGGAGGTAAAACATCATTACTTTTTAAAAAAAATCAAACCATCTTTATTGGAATGGATTAAAAGATCTCAGTCTGATGATGAGAATTTTCAAACAACAAATTAATGTTGTGAATGATGGGAAATTGGTATATTTTAAAATCAATATGATGTTTTGAAAATTGGATGGAGGGTCTGTGTTCCCTCTATACATGATTTAAAAAAGGGAGTTATTGGATGATTCTCATATCTCGAATTTCCCTATGCACCCTGGTAGCACTATGATATATAGAGATTTTAAGGAATATTTTTTGTGAGATAATATATAGAAGGAAATTGATGGATATGTGTCAATATGTCTGATATGTCAAAATGTTAAGGCTGAGATGAAACATTCTAGAGGATTCATGAAACCTATTCTTATACCTATGTGGAAATGGGATGATATTATAATTTACTTTGTCATAGGACTACCAAGGACTTCTATAACGAATGATGAAACATGGGTTATTGTTCATCACCTTACCAAATATAAATATTTCATCGCTATAAAGGAGGTTTTTCCACCAAAGAGACTAAAAAATCTATATTTATGAAGTATTAAGACTTAATGGAGAACCTTTTTCAATTTAGTCTGATCATGATCTAGGATTTACATAGAAATTTTGGAAATTTCTTTATAAATATTCAGACATTGAGCTCTATTTGAGTACTTCTTATCACCCTCAAACTGATGGATTGTCTAAAAGGACAATCCAAACATTAGAAGTCATGTTGATATCATGATCTCTTGACATTCAAGGTATGTGGTATCTGTATTTATGTTTGATAAATTGTTTCTAAAATAATTCTTTCGATTCCAATACTTAAATGGTATAGTATTATGATTTATGTATAAAGAGATGTTGTACACCAACTTTTTGGGATGAAGTTGGTGAATGGAAGCTTGTCGGGCCATAGATTGTGGAGGAAACAACAACCAAGGTAAATACTATTCAAACTCATATCAAAGCAACTCAAATTAGGCACAAGTGTTGCGTAGAAAACTGGATAAAATATTCAGAGTTTCAAGTGGGTGATAATGTCTTCTTAATGGTGTCTCCATGGAAATGGTGTTATAAGATTTAGAAAGAAAGGGAAATCAAGCCTTAGGTACATTGGACATTTTTGAAATCTTAGAGAGACTTGGAGATTTGTATTATCATTTGTAAATGACACTTATCCTTTCTAAGTTACACAATATGTTCCACATCTCTTTGTTAAGGAAGCATATGCCAAACCCAGTGCATGTCTTGACTTCTGAAGAAATAGAATTGGAACTGGATTTATCTTACTGGGAAGAGGCTATGCAGATTTTGGACACTAAAGAATAGTTTTTTATTAATCATATGACTCGGCTGATAATGATACTTTGGAAAATCATGAAATTGAAGAAGCGATATAGAAGCTAGAGAAAATTATGATGAAGAACTACCCAAATCTTTGTATGAGGTCACAATTGGAAAATTTCTAGGATGAAATATTTTGAATGAGGGGAAAAATGTAATACCCCATGATTTCATGGTGTTTATATTTTAAAATTTTAATATCTTTTATAGTTTATTCTTCACGCAATATGAATTTTAAAACCAATATATACTATTAAATATTATTGTTGGAATAGTAATGTGACCAATAGGAATAGTAATATGACCAATAGAATATTAGTCTCACCTATAAAAGTATAAATAAAATTGTTGAATGTTATAAATGAAAATATGGTATATTTATATCAGGGAATAAGTTAATAAATGTTTTAAAGAAGATAAAATAAGTGTTGATATTTTTGTGAAACATAAATGTTCATTTAAAATTTGATAATTAAAATAAAAATTTAAAAGAATATTTATTTTTATAAAATAGATTCATAAATTAATACTTTTTTGTCTTATGATTGTAAGGTAATTTTAGGATACCTTGATTAATTTTTCAAAGTGTTATAAAATTGGTCGTAATTTAAAATCGATATTTTTTCAATAAATGTTTATTTTAATAAAAAAATTAAATATATCATATTTAGAAAATTATTTTCATAAAATGGAGTCCAATTCATAATTATAAACATAGAAAATGGTTAGGGTGAATATTTGGCATTTTTCTAAAATAGTTGAATTATTATGAATAGTGAAATATGGTAATTTATGGTATTTAACTTTATAAGTAAATAAATTAATTATTGACTCATGAATGATGTATGGATGGGGTAATAACTCATTTTCTTTAAAATCACATGAACTAGTTACTATATTTAGTCATAAGAACAAACTCAATTCATAGTATTGAGCCAAAATAATAAACAAATGAATTAAATAATCAAAACACCCATCTCATCCACTATAAATATCACCACTCACCACCCCTTCTCCACACACCTCCAAAGCATGAATATTTCTTAATTTATGACCATTTATTCTCCAAAACCTATTCCCCACGTTTTTTTATGTTTTTCGTAACCAAAAGACCATTCTAATGCTCCTTAAGGAGCTTCTAATGGAGAAAAACTGAAGATGTAAAATCCCCTTCCATTCTATTGATTTTCTTTTAATTTGTTCCCTTTTCTTATCCCATCCTCAACTCCCCTATACAAGGTGACATACTAAATCCAGTATCTTCTATATACTATAATTTTATTTTTTTAATGGTATATTAACCATCAATTCATTTATCTTCTCCTTTTTATTCTAAAAATGAAAACATCATACATGAGGTGTCGATTTATCACATTTGTGGATGGAAAGTTTTGGTTTTCTAAATACACCTTAAAGTATTGTCATAAAACGATTTTATTACTTAAAAATAAATTACTATATGTAATACAAATTATTTTATGTTCTGTAACTATTACATATAAATAATATTAATTTATAAGACGAAACTAGTTTGTGATAATCGAAAAAATGCCAAAATAATCTAAATGGTCATCATTAATGATTTATTTAATGAATCAAACAAATATAAATAAAAATGATATATATGACAGGTAATATCTTAAAATATCATTAATAACATATGATTTCAATTTTATAGAACTATTTCTATTTTACATGATCTTTCATACATGTATACAAGTGAACCAATCATGAAAACCAAGGAAACGAACACTCCCAAATGATGAAATTGAATCATATAATTCATCGAAAAGGTGATAAATAAAATTAATAAAATTATAATAAATCAAATAAATTGTGATAAGTTCTTAATTAAATTATTAATTAATCTAATTTCATTATCTAGGACACTAAGTTCAAGTGAGGAACACTTTTGGACATAAGGTAAGGGTTTTTTCATCTCACTTTTATTTCTATGAGATATGCCTTATTCACAACTATTTTGTGTGTGTGGTGTATGTATAATTTCCCCTATTGTATAATATCATGAAACTATGTATATTTTTGGTATTAAATTTTTCATTTGTTATGTATTAATTTTATGGGGTATGCAGTTAAAATGTTTACAAAGTGGTAAGGGATTCCCAACGAACCTCCATTTTTCATTCGAGTTACACATTATCCATCTTTACACCAATGTAATTATTATTTATTTTTATATAATTCTTCAAAATTTGGGTTATATTTTTCAAAATCATTTACCTAGATCATTGTATCCTTCTTATATGGTGAAATTCATGTTTTATAAGGTTCCTTTTTCAATTCCTCCTAATAAGCATGCCTAATTAAAGGAAACATCCCAATTTCATACCCATTTTCAAATGCACTGCATAATATGTTTTAATACACCATTATTTGTTTAAAATGCATAATTTTTCATTAAAAGTCTATCTTGGTTCATTTTTATTTTTATACAAACAATTGTGACTTTTTTCATTTTAAAGACTCTTTTATATTTTCTCTTAAACCACACAAAAGTGGTCCATTTCTAAAGTTTCTTAAAAAATATTTTCACATGTTTTCACTTCAGTTGGACATAATTTATGCTTCAAACATGATTTAATTATTTATTAATTTTATTTTTTGGGATATACATGTTTACAATATGTTTTTATGAAAAATACAAATGATTTATCCAAAATAACACTTCTTTGAAAAGTAAAAAAGGTGATTTCTCTCAAGAATTTCTCAATGATTTTATTAGGGTATTTTCATCTTATTCCATACCCTTTTTTTATTCTAATGATCAATTGGGATTGATATTTTATGATATCATTTACCATATTTTATCAAATGGTTTATGATGAGTTTGAATGAGGATGTGCTATCTTGGTATCATTCTCCATATTACTCAGAATGGTTAATGATTATATTTACATAATAGGGAAAGTTATTTACATTTCATATGTATATGTATTGTTTCACCCTGTTAATATGAGTAATCCATTTGACTTATTAGGGGATTTTTGGAGCCCTCTATTTCCCCTCGATTCATTGGTATGTCTCATGAGTCAAATTAGATTGGGATTTAGGTGAGGCCTAACCAATTTATTTTCAGATGTCTTGCTTAAGGCCTCGATGGTATCTTTTAGATATACAACATTATTCATTCCATCATTATTATTTTATTAATTGATAATACATTTGATTTTTTGACTACTATGATACCCATAGATAATTTTTATTCTCATATGAATATTTATATAGAATTATTCAATCAGATGTTATTCCTTCCATATTATGCACAAGATTATTATTTGATGGCATATGTTTTTAGTTATACACCTTTCCTTATTTTTTATGTTTATGTTAGCTTCAACTATATTGTTTATGCTTATTTAGAATCTGAGCTTACCCCATTCTTATTTTTAATATTTTTCTTTATGATATGAAGATGTATATTATAAATGACTTGTAGAGATAATATAGGATTTTATTGGTGTTTCCAATGGAGTTTATATGTTTTTTTCAATTCAAGTTATAATTTATTACCTATATTTATATCTAATTTTTCAAATCTACTAAACTATTTGGTCCTATGGGATGTGAATTCTTATTCATAATTCTAATGTAAAAAATAAAGGCATCAGCTCTGGTATACTAGGGCAAGGACTTCACAATCCCCATTCCCATGATTTTAAAATCCATTTTAGAAAAAATATATTATTTAAGATTTTCATCAAACATAAGAAGTTATCATAATGTTTTTAAATAAAAACTCCCTTTAAAAACCTCTTTCAATCCTAGAGGAAATTAACCAATTTGTTTCAAAAAATAATCCAAAGTGTTTTATAAGAACATTTAGTATCTCAAGGATTACAACCAATGTACAGAGACACCTTCCTCAAATAATTTTGATGGTTTCATGACATGAAAACCTATGATAGAGAGTTATATCATTAGTGCTTAAGGAAAAAAAACCTTTATCCCTTCTTGTTGATTCCCTAGTAGAGAATAATTAAAAAAGATACAGAGGAACTAAATCAACGTCTACAGAAGATAAATTCCCAGAACTCCCCTTAATATAATATTAAAAATATATTGTAAAAAATATTTGGTTTTTTTAATCAAACCAGAATCATTCTGGATAGAAACATTAAAACCCCATATTAAAAACATCATTTAATTTTCCATTTTAATTGAATATTGAAAATAAAAGGTTCAGTTTCTTTTAAAATATGATTTACCAATGTAATAAGCTAAAATAATTAAGTTCCCATGATTTCCAACTATTAAAAGGGCTAAAGGGTGTTGCAGGCTCATTCTGGGGAAGAAGAAATGAAAACAAAGGTTTCTTATTTTTCTCCTAGAAGTAGTGTTTTGTAAGGATAATATGTGTTTACCCTTATGCATCTCTTAGGTGTCACATAAGGTACAAGGATACCCTTACATAACCATTAAAGGAAAGAAATTACCCTTATGTAGCTCTAGATTACCCTTAACAACTCTAGATTTCCTTTATTCTGTATTTAATTAGAAGTTAACCTTATACAAGCATTAAAATAAGAGATTTCCTTTAAAAAGTGTATAAGACTTACCCTTATACATCCTCTATAATTAATATCATAGCCTTATGTAGAATATATGATTTACCCTTACACATCCTTTATAAATATAGGGTTACTCTAATGTATCATAGGGAACAAAGGACTAACCTTTACAAAGATAATGGAAAACTCTACTTAACTTTTCAGAGATCATATAAATAGTGTCTTACTCTTACACATCCCATCAAATTTACATCCTACAATTATGTAACTCATGGAACTAAGGAGTTTCCCTAACGTAACTCCTAAAAATCACCCTATGTAAATGTAGGAGTCACTTACCCTTATGAAGACCCTATACCAATTTAAGGGTAAAAATTAAGTTAAATATTATTTAATTTCCATTCAATGGACTAAAAATTTAAAACCAAAAGGGTATTTTTATAATTATAAAAATGAGGGGGTTACACAGATCATGTTCACGCATAGCTATGTTCATATCTCTTTATTTTATTCTTCTTTCTTCTTCTCACTATTTCTCCAACATTAGCTATCATAGGATACTATTCCTTATTTAGGATTAAAACCTAGATGTTATTCCCTTTAATTCAACATTATATCTACCTTCTTCTTCTTTTACCTCAAGAGACTCATTGGTTCTTTACATTGTACAAGCTCTCTGATCTCTACTCTCAGTCAAAGAACATTGCTCTCTTTATTTTTTCTTCTACCTATATTCTATTAGAATAATATTTTCGACATAGAGAATATATAAAATCTATTATAACCTTGGTTCTAATTTATTATGTTCTCAATAGAATTTTTTCCTCAACATGTTATCTCTTATAAAATGATAGGATTTTACTTTCTCTATTATTTCTTAAAATCTTCTTTTCTCTTGGATGAATTCTTCTCTAATGTTCCAGAAGGGTCACATTTATTTATTTTAACAAGCTCTACAATCATCCATAGCTTAAGTCAATCATAATGGCTATATAAAAAACTATATAGTAAATCATCTCTGTGGAATGGTTTTTTATCATACAGATTGAGGGATTTCAAAAAAACTATACAGATTTCAACTTCTATTCAAATTATCAAAAAACAATTCATTACATCTTATACTCAACTAGAAATTGTAACAAATGACTTTTAATATTTTAGACAATTCAACATATCTTAATCATCATTAGGAATTATTACATTATTCTCTAGAAATTATTTAATTTAAATTGAATTTAAATATTCAATAATTCATTCTTGATTTTATCCTCTTACCCATAGTTTGAAGATAATCTTATCATAAATATGGTGATTGAATCACATTAAATTTTTTATTTTTTATACAATTAAATTTCGTTCCAGAAACATCGAATGTCATTTTCAATTTTGATCCCCAATAAATAATTTCAAAAAAAATCATTTGAAATTCTCAAATATCAAACTGTGATCTTCTCTATATCCTATCTCATTCATTGTCCTCAAACTAACCTTGTATCCTAGATCTTCAAAGATTAATTATGTATTGAACAAGTTAGAATATCATATAAATCATTCAAAATTAAATCCTTATTCAAATACTTACATCTGAAAATAAATTTTTTATTCTATATAAATCTAAAAAACTCTTTAATACTTTTGAAATAAATGGTATATATGTCATACATCCATAGGTAAAGTCTTATATTCCTTAAAAATTCATATTGAATATTTAAAAATTCATATATGGTGGCTTAAAAAATTATATGGAAACTTTCGAAGCCATATAGGCTTAACCTTTATTAAAATGAAAAAAAAATCAAAATTCATATGTTCATGTAAATATTTTTCATTAAATTGAAAAAAATTTACATTAGGAAATTATTATAAGAAAATTCATACACACATATGGTGAGTTATTACCTTTTCCAAATTCATCCTACTAAAATATCCTATGGGCAGACAAAAATATACTACAGCTAGACATATCTTATACAAGCCTCTAAATATCATACATCATATGATATTTTACTTTGTAACGTTTCTAGCTTGATCTCAGAAATTCCAAACATTCTTCAAACTTATTTAGGCCTTCTTTGAACCATTTTAGAGCCTTCTCAACCACTCGAGAACATATTCAAGACAACGTCTAAAGGTTTTAGTTTACCTGATACAACAGCATTCGTGTACATCACGCATTATATTATTTTCTTTATCTTCTTTAAGCTATGTTAAATCACTTATAAAGTCTTCTTTCTATATGTATACTCAATTTTGTGTATTTTCATGAATCTCCACTACCTAGGAATATTCTAACTTCATTTTAAATTTATCAAAACATTATCCAGGTGATTTTCATCACTAATAATAGTAGAATTCATGATATATTCACAAGGATGTATTCTCAATATAATCAGATAGTCTTTGATTGATTAATTATATCTTTTAATAATATATGTACATTCCATCTTGCTATTCACTTCTATATACTTTGTAGGTTGGACGTTAACATTCCTAACAACTATCTTGGACTTGAGGACCAATAAAAAATCTTCTGATGTTAGGGGATTATTTCCAAGAATTTTCTACTTCTTCTTTCATTACCCAAATGCATAGGAAGCACCTTCAACCTTTGGTTGGTGGATACTCAATAATCACCCATTATTAAATTCCCATTAACAACATGTATATTGATATAATTTTTTGACAACAAATACAATCGCACACCAAATGGTCACTTCTTGTTTCCTATGGTTGTATGACTGCATTTAAGGACCCATGGCCACAATCCATATATTCCATGGCTATAGGCCCGTATGATAAAGGGATATCACCATAGTCCATATGGCCCATGGTGATAGGCCAAGGTAGGAAAGGCTCTGTGGAACAGGAACAACTTCAGAAGAATGTGGTAAGTGAATAAATCCATATACCACTATGCATGTGGTTGTAGCTCCTTCCCATGGTTTCCTATAACCATGGTCCCCCTTGCATGTGTTTATAGGTCCTCTCTATGGTGGAATATCTCTATATTTTATGAGTCTTATGACTATAGAACCCAACAAGTAGGACCTATAACCATGAACAATAAATCTTGTGGTTGTAGGTCATCCCCTTGTGGTCTTATGGCCAGTATCTCCAATTTCCTCTGATTGTAGGGCCACTATGCTAAGGTGTATCCCTAAAATTCTTGTATCCCATGTACATATGACCATATAGGGAGGCCCTTTGACCATAGCCAACACGAATCTTGGTCGTAGGCCCTCCCTGATGTGCACAAGTCCCATCATAATTCATTTATTAAATATATTATAATTATAATATTTAGTAATAAATAATTTATATATACACACACATATAAATTCATGTACACGTATAAATGAAATATTGGGCACTGAAGTGTAAAAATTCCTTATGTTTTAATGGTGATGTCATGGGATCAAAACCCGATAGTAAAAAAATTAATATTACAATACATATTTCCATGGGAATATCCTATGGCCATAGCTGCCATACCAAATTTTCAAAAACCCATTTCCATAGGATATGCCTTAAGACATAGTCCATGGGGATAAAGGATGTACTAAATTCTGAATGCATATTATTCTTGTAGGCTATATCTTATGAGATGATATGGGTATATCATTAGATATGTTATAAGATATTATGCCACTACCTACAACTAGTCGTATGGTATGATTGAGTCATATCATGGGATATGATATATCATAGAAAATGCATCTTCATGTAATTCCTTTCATGGGTAATGAAACATTAAATGTTAACCTTTGATAATTTCTCTATTTAATCTATTATTATATTAAGTGTTTTATGCAATAAAAGAAGTGGGAATTAATTCAGATAAATGTTATTTTTTCTAATACATTCATTAGGGAATGCATTAAAATATATACATTATTTTCCTCTTTAAGAGTATTTTTCATCATTGTTTTGGTCAAAACCCCTCCATTTTGGTCTCCCAACATTCACACTTTCCAAAGGTAGATGACCTCTACCACCATAATTAGTGATGTTGTCTCCTTTATTTGTAAAGGATGATGGGATTCTAGTTCCAAATTCTATGGATTCCTCCTTAGAGTTTATTTCATAGTCTGGGTCTCCCTCATAGGTTTGATACATTTTTGTGAATCATATTCTTAGTTCCATATTTAAGTGGAAACTAGTTAATTGTGATGCTTGTTATTGAGACATGTTATCTCATGAATGGGCCATCCTAAGTGTAGGACCCATGGTATCGTGTGTTCGTTTCAGAGTAATTTGTGTGAGGTGTGTAAGGAATCCAAGCCTCAATTCCTCATTCATCCCATACATATCAAATAGGGTGACTCATATTTATTATGAGTTACGTGATGCATCAATCATGTTTCATTCCAATAAACATACTCTTGTCATATAAGGCTTCCTAGGATCATCACCAGGGGCATTTCATGCTCATCACATGAGGTAGATATTTTGATGCATCGGGAGGGGTCATATGTTTAAGGCCTTGTATAGATGTTATTAGGGGTTCTATGTCTTGCGCACATCTTATCACATGTTTAAAGTCTCTTGGGTACATATCCCATATACACTTGTCACATACTAGATTGAATATTGGATAGATTCACTTGGTGGCACCAAAGTCCAGTGGGGACATCAAGTTTGGGTGGTATGGAGTAATTGTGTTCTTGGGGGAAATGATCACACTTCAGGGAGGTTTGTTCCCAGTGGGATGATAGATATATTTGTGGTGATTTTTGCATTGAACTACATGGAGTATTCCTACGTACCCTATTAGGATAAATTGATCAAAACCCACATAGTTCGATTATGTACTTTAAGGTCATGTGACATGACCGGTCCAAATAGTTTAACATTGTGTAGTAAGGATGCATGTGTCATGAAAGGATCCACAATAAGTGATGGTGTGTGTATTATGTATAGAATCTTCCTTTGTTACACTAAGGAGAAATTATGGTGTGATTTGGGCTTACATGAGGAAGATTTTCGAGTGCTATGGAGGATCATAAATTTTGTGATTAGCGATTAATAGTGGAAGATACTCTGGTGTTGTTGCGGATCAATGATCATGTGATGGTTCATATGTGTGAAAGCTATCCAGGTGAATCTGGGGAATAGTGATGGTGTGATTGGGGCTATGCATGAATCTGCTTAGGTGCTGTTTAGGAGGAGTTGTGGTGTGATTGGGGATTATGCATTGAAGCTACCCAGGTAAACCTGAGGAGCAGCGATAGTGGGATTAGGGCTTATATTTGGAAATTTTTTGATGTTATTGATAATAAGAAACAGTGTGATTGTGGATTGCACATTGAAGCTTCTGGGTGATATTGGAGATAAGTGATGGTGTCATTGGGGATCACACATAGAAACTTATTGAGGGATGGGGGTATCATCCCATGCTATCACATGACACATCCCATTATCACCACATGAGTCATCATGTGCTTATTTCATAGGGAATACCAAGTCCATTTCATAGGTTAATTCCTTGATTTAACATCATGTGCATGGACATTGTGTGTGGGGGTTATGCATTGAGTTTCCCCTTTTTTTCTTCTTCTTTTCAGGTCTTGATGGCGTATTGAATGGTAGATTTGTCAAGGAATATAATTGTTCATTACACCAAAAAAGGGATTCCCATGGGGAGGAAACATGGATTTCATCACCATCCAGAAAGGATGAAGGTAATACATGATTGGGATTGGTCCCTTGATATGGACTACCAATGCATCTCTATGAAAGGAATCAGAACCCATGTAATTCAGTGACACTTCATGGTACATGTCACACCTTTTATGGTCATGTGAAATGGACAATTGAATCTCCTTTTAAGGTTATTCATCATTTACTAGATGATGTTCTATTTTGGATTGTATATCCAGGACCTATGTACTATCTAGTTTAGATTCATATGGTAGGGACTATGGGGGACGTCTCATGCTTATCGCTTAAGGTATCTCATTCTTGACACACAAGGTATCCTATGCTCACTACAAAGGGTGTACTGCCTTTTAATTTCATATATCTAGGACTACTAGGTGGAATATTCCTTGAAATGGTTGGTGTGAGACTTAAACCAAACTGTCCCTTTCTGGTTCAACCTAGAATAAGAGTATGGTGGTGGTATTTTACTAATTCTTTAATGAGTATTTAGACTCAAGGTATTCGAGGAAACTAAGAGGAGTATCTAAAATCATGGCTCAAATAAAAATACAACTGGAATTACTTGACTCAAGTATGTTTCAGGGAGATAAGATGAGTACAGTGACTTGTGATAATATCTAGGATGGGAGGTGGGGTTGTATATGTCACAAACCATTATTTTGATAACCTGGAGGGAAATTTCGTGGTGTGACTCTCCATTTTTTAATGGAGGCCAGTGATGGTAGTGAGGGGACCAATTCAAAGGCCTAGTACAACATCTCAACATTGATCATTAGTGGTTATGAAGGGGCACATCCCCAGTGGTATGGACCAATGGTCATGAATCCAAATAACACTATTTAATGCAACTATGTGATGTTTTGTGCTATTGGGCACTGTTTCACACAATTGGGATCTGTATCATGCTACTAGGAACTGTTTCACACAACTGGGCACTATTTCATCCCACTGGGCACTTTTTTTCTGAAATTTTAGTTATTTTTAATAGGATATTTCTTGAGGCATTACCTACAAGCACGCTTTTGTAAAATACGTTTTTTCATAACTTTAGATTTACACGTAAATAGTGTTATGTGAAACATTAAACTTTGAATGAAATAGGGTTAACCATAGAGAAAATTGTGTGAAAACATATCAAGAACCACACAACATTGAGTTACATGAGTGGTGTAAGAACCCAAACCTTCTTTTCATGTATTTTTTCCTTTTCTGGTCATTCTTGAGAAACGAAGTATTTATGGAAACTTCCAAAGTACACACCGTGTACTGTATGGGTACACGTCGTGTACTTGGTTACCACGGGTAGTTGTGTGCTTTCTGTGTAGTGGCCACCCACACGGTTGTGTGGGGGTGACTTGGAGGCCGCCAAATGTGGACTACATAAATGGAGAGTACATGCTGTGTAATTCAAAAGTACACGTCGTGTACTTTGTTTTTTTCATTAAATGCACCGGGGTCACGTCTAATTTCCAGAATGCTCTCCTTCTAGGTATCAATCGACCAAGAGCTCCGTACAGCCATTGATCTTCGACAAACCACTGAGCGAGTGTCCATCCTCCGAATCAAACACTGCCGGTTGCATTAGAATCACATCGGTGAGTTATCCTTTCTCCTAGAGCCCCATCTTCTGATTTCTCCTCTCTTGTGAGATATCGTGGGTTGAACGTTTTAGACTTTTTTGTAGATATTAAGCATTATAGGGTGATTCAAGCTTCTATGATCATGTATATCATTCCTTCAAGACTGATGTAGGTGGTTTGTGCCTTTCCGTTGAATGTCTTTTAGTATTATGTGCAATTCTGATCAATACCCTTGAATAGGGGATTGCGTGTTTACTGTTTTACCCCTTTTGATTTCCTGTTATGCCTTTATGCTTGTTTAAAGGTTAATTAGATATGAATAGGGTATATTTATATGCTTTGGATGTGTTTCCCATGCATTTTCTATTTATGACCATCGGCATGCTTTTCCTATTTGGCCGCCTTGCCTGTTTTCCATGTCTAGTGTTTTAGGGTGGAGTGTTTGTATTCTGACATGATTGATATGTTGTAGACTAATTATCCAATTAGTTCTTGTGGTTTAACTTGGTCATTTTTTCCTCGATATTTTCATTGACCTACACAGGGCTGTGAGAACCTAGTGTAGTAGACTGTAAGAGGAATTCATTGATTGAGCTTCCTTATAGAGTCTTCGAGCACTTTTCACTATAAGGGTAATTGACAGAGTGAGCTTCCTCAAAGAGTCTTTGAACCACTTTGGGCTATAAGGGTAATTGACTGAGTGAGCTTCCTCAGAGTGTCTATGACCTTTGGATTATAATGGGAATTGGCCATGTGAGCTTCCTCAGAGATTCCTTGAATTACCTTAGACTATAAGGGGAACAGACAGTGTGATCTTCCTCAGAGATTCTTGAATTTCTTCCTTTGACTATGAGGGGAATTGACTGTGTGTGCTTCCTCAGAGATTGTTTATATATTTTGATAACATAACTATAGATTATAGGCTGTGTGTACATTATAGAGGGTTACCGTTCTTTTATAGTTGCTTTTGATATGTGTAATTTTTTCTAATAAATATTTTCTTGCTTACTGCTTCTATACTTTTACCTACCATATATTCACTAACTATTAGGCACAGATCATTGGGGGGATGCCTACTGGGATTTAGTCTCACACCCTTTTTTCATGATTTTCGTCCCAAACAGATTATTTCGCTTCAAGTGTAGACAAGGGAAAGCACCCTTCTACTTCAGGTACATCACATGCTGTGAAGCTAGATAGCATGGGACAAAGCTCAGGCTGGCGATGCTGAAGAGTTGTTCATCTATTTATTTTATAATTTGGTATAGTACTATTTTTATTCCAAAATTGTGATTTTTTTCTCTCTTAGACATATTTACCGTGCATTATATATATATATGTGCTTCAGTTGTTTGTTATTCCAGTCTTCCGCTATTACTATTGTTGGTGTATTCGATGCTTCTGCTATTGTGTATTTGTTTCCCTTCTACTGTGTTACTCTACCTATGAGAGCGTAGTTTCTCCACTATCACACCCATGGCCCTTGCTGCTAGTTGGTAGCCTCTGTAATTTGGATAAATTCCCTTGAGGCCATGTGACCAACTGGTACGGGGAACCTCTGGGTGGCTTCCAGAACCGGGACATTACAAAGTGGTATCAGAGGGAGGTTTCGATCCTCCAACCTGTGTGTTATGGGCCCACATGGATCAGAATTTAGTGGATCATTTCCTTGTATACCTTATTATAACATGTATAAGATGAAATTAATATGATTCTTGAGGAGTGTGGGCCCTCACATATCATAATTTGGCACATTCAATGCTCGTTTCAGTGTTTGTATGGGTTCTCGAGTAGTTTCTGAGGCTTACTGTTCGGAGAAACCCAAAATACATGGCGTGTAATGTTAAGCACACACCATGTGTTTTTCTGTTTAGGAAGAAACTGTTTTTATTAAGTACATGCCATGTAGTCTCTAACCATTTTATAGGCTATGTGGGCAGAGACACGAGATAGGGAATTCCATGTGGGAACACGCCGTGTACCAGTTGTACACGCCATGTGGTTTTGACCCTATGTTTGACCGTGTAACGAACAATACAGCTGGATAAACCATAAGCTATACACGTCATGTTAGGATTGAATGCACAGTGTAGTCTGACCCAAGTACACAACCATGTCACTAACAACACAGGCTTGGTGAAGCTTGACCAGAACACGCAGTGTCTACCGTGAACATGTTATGTAGTCTAATCTTAGGAGAATCGTGTGGCTTAACCATTTATAAGGACTCGGTCAGCGAAATAGTATTCAAGTAAAAATTGTTTGTTAAGATAACACTCTGTGTTTTTGAGGTGTTACATGACCAGTCAAGGTAGGAGGACACGCCCATGTAAATGACTTAAGGGAACATGCCATGTATGAATTGTACACGTTGTGTAGTCATGTTTTGTAAAACATGAGTGATTTCTTTCTCCTATTCCCATCTAACACTTATAGTTTTCATTACTTGATAATATTGATCTAAGATGTGTGTTTGACCTTGCAGAGTCATGCCACCAAGAGGTCCTCCAGTTGTACACCATTTTCCCGGTGGTGATCAGACACCGGACATGGCTGATCAGGGACTACCTGCACATCCTCCTGTCATGCCAGTCTTGGAACCAGCTGTTATACCCGACATAGGTGTTGATGCATAGTTCAGAGAGGGATTTTGAGGATGATGCAGGCCTTTCAGGGAGAGATGCCTCCTACCCCATCGATGGAAGAATTGATGCGGGTCTTTCAGCAGCAGCATCCTCCCATTTTTTCAGGGGATGGTGGACCCCAAACTGAAAAGTCATGGCTAGATTTCACGATGATTATTTTTTAGCATTGGGGGATACCTCCAGAGAAGAGGGGGAAGCTCACTACCTATGTGCTTTGATACTCTGCCAAGAGGTGGTGGGATGTGATCTCCTAGGCGGGATGCCAACAGAATATGGTTGTGGGATGTGTTTCATCACATCTTCTACGATTACTTATATCAAAATACCATGAGGTACGATCGAGCCTGAGAGTTTATGAGCCTAGAGTAGGGTACTCTTACTGTTATTAATTATTCCTCTCACTTCATATAGCTACAGCATTTCATGCCTATTTCAGGAGGTTATGAGTTGTTCTTTGCACGAAAGTTTGAGGCTGTTCTGAGGTACGACATACAATTGTAGGTGAAAATCTTCATGTTAAATTCAATATCCTCTATTGTCAACCAGGTACTGATCACAGAGCCTAATCTAAGGGATTTTGGAGCTATGAGCCATGGAGGTTCAGCATCCAGAGTTATTATTCCTCCTACTAATAGCAGTAAGATCCGTACAGAGACTACAAAAGGACATCAGAGTAGGCGGGATGCATATTTGGGTAGACAGGTGGTGTGCTACCAGTGCGGGAAGAGTAGGCATACGAGTCCATGTTTCCCAAGAGACCCAATGGAGTGTGGATCTTGCAGTAAGATGGGTCACCTTTAGCGCATCTGTCAGATCTTCTCACTAGAAGCTGGTGACATGGGTTCTTCTATGACTTAGCGTTTAGGAGCAGCACCACCAGTTTCTCACGAGTCATGGAACTGAAGTTCTTTCAACTATTTAGGCCAAGGTGTAGGTCATGGCCCTGGTGGTTAGTCATCGACCTTTCTATGACATTAGGGTGGATCAACTCGAGTGGTCATGCAGGGTCATAGTGTCGTGGTACAGGTCGAACTTCTGTAGTGGAGTAGACCCAATAGGAGCAGGATCTCATACCCTCCATCGTTCAAGGTATGATCTTAGTAGCCTCAGTTTTATCTTCTGCTATTTTCGATACAGGGGATCCCCATAGCTTTATATCTTTTTTTTGTAGGGCCTTGGTCTCTACATCTTTTCCTCTACCGATATCTTGACGCTAGACACTCCATTGGGGACTACAACAGCTAGTGTACGTCAGTGTAGGGAGTTCCCTCTACAGTTTGGTGGGTGTCACTTCTTATGGGACCTATATGTCCTAGAGATGACATGCAAGGATGTCATTCTCAGGATGCACTGATTAGGTCCATTCGAGGAAGTCATCGACTGTTATCGTCGCAGGGTGAGTTTCACGTCACCAGAAGGTGAGTCTTTTCGTCATAAGGGCTGGTGGGATATCCAGGAGAGAAGAGTAGGACCTGGGCATCATGGGTTGGGAGGAGTTATAGTCCAGATTTTTAGTCTATATCTGGATGACCAGGGGACTTCACAATTAGACTTTCCTCCAATGGTGGATCGTTTCAGAGATTTCTTTCCAGAGTACTTTTCTGGTTTTCCTCCAGAGCGTGAGGTATAATTTTCTATTGAGATTGTGCTAGTAGTGGCACTGGTGTCCATTCCTCTTTATAGGATGGATACAGCTGAGTTGTAGGTGCTCAAGAAGTAGTTTGACGTGTTTCAGGAAAAGGGTTTCATCTGACCCAGTACTTATCCTTGGGGTTCACCTATCCTATTTTTGAAGAAGGCAGACGGTACCCTCAGGGTTTGTGTGGATTATCAAAAGCTAAATTAGTTGATGATCAAGAACCGATATCCCTTTCCTAGGATTGATGATATATTTGATCAGCTTCTAGGATCCCAGGTGTTCTCGATGATCTACTTGAGATCCAATTATCATCAGTTTCACATTAGACCATCTGATATACCTCTTACATCCTTCCCGAGCAGGTATGGTCTATATGAATATATGGTTATGCCATTCATTCTTATGAATGCACTGGAAGTTTTCAAGGCACTGATGAACTGGGTGTTCCATCCATACTTGGATTCTTTCTTGGTGGTTTTCATTGACAATATCTTGGTGTAATCTAACACTCGACATGACCATGCTACCCATCTTGAGATCAGTTTGATTACACTGATAGAGAATCAGTTATATGCTAATCTCTAAAAATGCCACTTTTGGATCAATCAGGTTTACCTCTTGGGTCATGTTATCTCAAAGATATGAGTATCAGTAGCCCTAGAGAAAGTGAGAGTAGTAGTTTCCTAGAAGCAGTCGAATAACATCTTTGAGGTGCAGAGTTTTCTAGGGCTGGTTGGATACTACATACATTTCATACAAGATATTTCACGCTTAGCAGCACCACTGAAGGGTTTGACTAAGAAGGGTGCAATGTTCTTATGGTCAGATTATTGTGATTCATTAATTCAGGAGCTGAAAGGGAGGTTGACTTTAGCACTAATACTAGTCTTTCAAGGAATGGGAAGAGACATACTATTTACTATGATGCATAAGGTATTGTGCTGGGAGCTATGCTTATACAGGGAGATGGAGTCACTGCATACGGATCTCGGTAGTTGAGGCCACATGAGAGGAATTACCCAACACACAATCTAGAGTTGGCGACAGTTGTTTATGCCTTGTGTTATTGGAGAAATTATATTTATGGAGATCATTTTGTGGTTTTCACTGACCATACAAATCTCAAGTACATTTTCACTCATCGTGACCTGAATTTGTGACAACCAAGGTGGGTTGAGTACCTTCAGTCTTTTTACATTGAGATAGCCTACACGCCTGGTAAATGCAACACAATGCATGATGTGTTGAGCAGGAGGACTCGGATATAAGAAGTTAAAGAGGCTAGCAGTGAGATGGATCTTATTTCTATATTCTCTAAGATGCATTTGAAGGTGCACAACAGTCAGTGGCAGACATTTATTTCTTCTTTAGTTGTTACCTCTACTCTTCTTGATCGAGTGTGAATGAGACAGCTATCAGATTCCGAAGGCCTAGTCCTACAAGAGAGTGTGTCAAGAGGGGACCTCATTCCTAGAAGGATAGTAGGCGGGGATGAAATCTTGCATTTCCATGGGTGTGTATGGGTGCCATCAAATATACACGGGGAGCTAATGCAGGATTTCCATTCCTCAGTTTGGGCAGTTCATCCTGGTGTCACCCAGTTGTATCATGATCTACACCGCCAGTATTGGCGACCAAGTATGAATAGGGATGTTTCTAGTTTTATCATGAGGTGTTCCACCTGTCAGTAGGTGAATTCAGAGCATCAGCGGTCTGCAGGTCCTTTTCAACAGTTACCCATTCTCGAGTGGAGGTGGAACAATGTTGCGATGGATTTCATAACAGGGTTGTCGAGGTCGCCTCGAGGGAATGATGCAGTTTGGGTTGTCATTGACAGACTCATGAAGGTTTCCCACTTCTTTCTGATCAAGGATACCTACAGTGTTAATGAGATGGGATGGTTGTACATCTATGAGATAGTATGTTTTTATGGAGTTCCACACTCCATTGTTTTAAACAGGTATGCCGATTTTACTTCTCGGGTCTGGAAAGGGCTTCAGAAGGCTTTGGGTACACAAGTTCTTTTGAGTACAGCTTACCACTCCTAGATAGATTCTCAGTCCGAGTGTACAATTGAGGTTCTTGAGGACATGCTCCGAGCATGCACCCTGGATTTTGGAGGTTCTAAGGAGAAGCACATACCTCTTATGGAGTTTGCCTATAACAATAGTTTTCATGAAACTATTAAGATTTCACCTTATGAGGATTTGTACAGTAGGACATTCTGATCACCCTTATGTTGTATGGAGGTAGGAGAGGCATATTTTCTAGGACCTCATCTTGTTCAAGAGACCACAGAGTAGATAGAGTCGATTCGGAAGAGGATGGATACTGAACAGTCTCGAAGGAAGTCTTATTCTGATCAACGAAGATGACCTCTGGAGTTTAAGGTTGGGGATTAGGTTTTCATGTGTGTCACACCAAGGTTAGGGCACAAAAGAATTAGGAGACAGGGTAATTTCACCGAGGTACATTGAACCGTTTGAGGTTTTGGAGAGAGTTGGTCCAGTTTCCTATCAGTTGTAGTTACCCCAAAGGTACTAAGCTATGCATGACATTTTTCACGTTTCTCATCTCCGACGTTACTTTTCATACCCATCTCATGTCTTCCAACCCGAGGAGGTTGAGCTCGAATTGGATGTTTCATTTGCAGAGCATCCTATCCGGATTGATTATCACAGTACGAAGGTTCTCAGTGGCCAGTTTGTTCTTCTAGTATGGGTGTTATGGTAGCACAGGCGGGTACAAGATAATTCTTGGGAGAGGGAGTCCGATGTACGAGCACAGTGGTCGAAGCTGTTCGGGGTGTCTTCTTCTACGTCATGCTAGGGAAATTCAGGGATGAATTTCTTTAAGGGGGAAAGTTTGTAAGAACCCAGACCTTCTTTTCAGGTATGTTTTTCTTTTTCTAGTCATTTATGAGAAAAGATGGATTTTTGGAAATTTCCAAAGTACACGTCATGTAATATATGGGTACATGCCATTTACTAGGTTACCACGGGAAGCCTTGTGCTGGCTGTGTAGAAGCCACACACATGGATTTGTGGGGGTGACATGGAGGCCGCCTAATGCAGAGAATGGAAAAGGGGAGTAAAGGCCATGTACTTAAAAAGTATATGTTGTGTACTTTCTTTTTCTACATTAAACACACTGGGGTCGCGTCTAATATCCAAAATTCTCTACTTCTAGGTAACGTTCTACTGAGAGCTCCAAACGGCTACATATCATCGAAGAACCCCCAATCGAGCATTCTTCTTCTGAATCGAACATCGTCGGTTGCATTGGAATTGCATCAGTGAGTTCTCTTTTTTCCTAGAGACACATCTTCTGATTTCTCTTCTCTTGTGAGATATCATGGGTTGAACATTTTAGAAGTTTCTGTAGATCTTTGGAATTTTAGGGTGATTCAAGATTCTAGGTTCATTTATATCATTCCTATAACAGAGAGGTATGTGGTTTGTGCCTTTCTATTGAATTTCTTTGAGTATTATGTGCAATTCTGACCAATACCCATGAACGGGGTATTTCATGTTCACCATTTTACCCCTGTTGATTGCCTTTCATGCTTGTATTCTTGTGTAGAGGATAATTGGATATGAATAGGTTTTATTTATATTCTTTGGATGTGTTGCTCATGCATGTTCTATTTACGATCATTGGAATTTTTAGCTTGTTTGGCTGCCTTTCCAGTTTTCTATGCCCAGTGATGTAGGGTGGAGTGTTTATATTCTGACATACTTGATATGTTGTAGACTGATTAGCCAAGTGGTTCTTGAGGTTTACCTTGTCCATTGTAGCCTTCCTATGCTTGTTGACCTACACAGGGCCGTGAGAACCTGGTGTAGTAGACTATAAGGGGAACTGTCCGAGTGAGCATCCTCATAGAGTCTTTGATCACTTTAGACTATAAGGGGAATTAACTGAGTGAGCTTCCTCAGTGAGTCTTTGAACCACTTGGGGATATAAGGGGAATTGAACAAGTGAGCTTCCTCAGAGATCCTTGAACTTGGAGATATAAGTGGAATTAAACATGTGAGATTCCTCGAAGAGTCCTTGAATAACCATAGACTATAAGGCGAATTTATCATGTGAGATTCCTCAGAGAGTCTTGAATTTTTCCTTTGACTATAAGGGGAATCGACTGTGAGTGATTACTCAGGGAGTATTTGTATATTCTTATAACTGAACTATAGGGGATAAGATGTGTGTACTTCCTAGAGGATTACCGTGTTTGATTAGTTGATTTTGATATGTGGAATTGTTTTTTGCTGAGTACTTTTTTTACTATTTTTGTACTTTTACCTACCATATATTCACTGACTATTAGGAACATATCTTTGGGAGGTTTCTTACTTGGATTTAGTCCCACACCCAGTTTTGGCCATGATTTTGGGCCCAAACAGATTATATTGCTGCAGGTATAGACAAGGGAAAGCGCCCTTCTACTTCAAGTACTTCACTTGCTATAAAGCTGGAGAGCATGGGACCAAGATTAGGCTTTTGATGCAGAGAAGTTGTTCATATGTTTCTTCTGTAATTTATTTTAGTACTATTTTTATTCCAGTATTGTAATTTTTTTTGGCTGCTTCCTTAGACATATATACCATGCATCATATATATATGTGCTTCAGTTGTTTGTTAATCCAGTCTTCTTCTATTACTGTTTTTAGTATATTTATTGCTTCCGCTGTTGTGTATTCTGTTTCCCTTCCACTGTGTTACTCTACCAATGAGGCCATTTTTTCTCCACTATCATACACAAGTCCCTAGATGCACGTCTGCAGCCTCTAGAATTTGGGGAAATGCGCTTGAGGCTATGTGACCAACCGGTTACGGGGCACCTCTGGGTGGATTCCAGAATCGGGACATTACAAGTGGGAGCTCTAGAACTCAAATCCTAGTAGTCCTCTTGAAAATTATGGATTGATTACATATTTATAAGCATTTGGGATGTCTCATTCAACTTATCATGTGTCACGCAACTTAGGGTTATGTCACACAACTCCATGGGGTTATGTGAAAATGACTTTGTGTTTAAGAGACCGGATAATGTAATCATGGAGATACTACATTTGACATATCCTTTCTCACAAAAATTGGTTTTGTGATCATGAGAGGGGTTGGGCGCAATTTTGGAAACTTGATTTAAATTTGAGACTTGGCCCCAAAATCACCCTAACTTGCCGTTTCAGAAGTATAACTTTGAACAGTAATAAATTTTGATCTATAAGCCCATTTGGGATCCACTACTAGTCTAATAAAATCTTATGAAAGGAACTATGCTCCTAGATTGGGGTTTTTAGTATTCATTCCATTCACGGATGCATTTTTCAGAGACAATAGTTATAAAACATTCATAATCAAAGGCAATACTCAAACATTACAAAATGTTTGAGTAAAATATATGAAAGATTTAATAATTTCATGAGTTCTATATATACATCCATTTTTTATGATATGAGTATTGAGTGTGAATTATTATTCGATATTCCCATAATCCTAAATCTCTCTCTTCTCATCCCATTTTCATTTCAAGATACTAGCATATCATGGGAGGAGGAGAGTCCCACTCATACGACCACATATTTTGTGTAGCCAGTGGATACACCATAGTGGGAGGATTCCTCTGATTTCTTATTAGTGAACTTAATCTACAAAAAATGATGAAGATAGTGGAAATATCATATCAACTATTGTAAGGTACATAAAACTATTCATTTTATAGTTTATACAATTTCAAGTATTCTGGCATGGTAAATCATGGTTTATGGTTTCTAAATTATTTCACCTATATTAAATGATTATTGTTTGATCCTAAGAAACCATAAAATAGTATCAGATCCGGACAATGTTGAATGATTCATAAAATAAATTTTAAAATTAAGAACACTATATTATTATTAAAATAGAACAATGTGGCATCATTATGATATATTTTTTATCGTAATTAATGGCATCCAGTTATTAGAGTGATGTTGTTGCATATGATAATATAGTGTTGATTAATCTAACCACACAATGTGAGATTAATATTACTTAATTTTAATTGCAAATTATGTCATCTGAATACCATCCTATGAAAGATAATGTCATCCATTTCTCGGGACATTCCGACATGGGCTTCAGCCTCATTTAATATCCCAACCAGACCCATTGTCTTAGGCAGGACAAAAATTTCACTAACCTTATATGATATCCCATGGGCAACAAAGTTTAACAATAAATGCCAAGAGATTTTCTAAATGATAAGGGATTATTTTCCCTTAAATAAACAACCTTTACCATACAATCTAAGTAAAATAAAATTAACATTATGCATGATATAAAACCCATAAAACTAAAAGGACATAAAAATCCCTAACAAAACCAATCTTGTATCTATAAAACATACACCATTATGTCTACATTAATAAGGACCAAAAGACATTAAGGAAAACTAAGTCACTAATGTGGAACCATAAACAACTATATTGTAAGGCATATCCAAAATTTAACACCCATGTGATAAGATTATAGCATCAAGGTGCTCTTATAGTAAATTATAATACATTCCCCTTACCTGCATCTTGATAAATAGAATCTGCAACTGAACCATCATCCATATGCATGGGGTGATAATACAACCCAGTAGGAAATCCACAAGACCTCCAATACATTCCACTAGAATATGAACAAGTTAGCTAAAATCTAATTTAAAATAGGATTAAGTGGTATAAAAAATGAGTAAGTAGTGTATATTAAGATTATGTGACCTATATATATATATATATCTATAAGCAATGATGAGAATTTTTCTCCATGAAGATCACTCATGCCATACACACACACACCTAATGAAAATTTCCAACCAATAGGATCCCATCCCATTTTTCCACTGAACATTCCTAACTCACAAGTGGAACCCATCCCTCCATGACCAATTTATCACTTTGCTACATAATCCAGGGTGCCCCTAAATAAGCATGGAAACCATGTCTAAATCCAATAAGGCCCCAATATGCATATGAACACATTCCAACCATATCATTAAAATTACTCATAACCAAGACACTTTTTTGAAATGAATTTATCATTTAATCATTTTATCTAATATGTTTTGTGTTAATTTTATAGTACATAGTTTCAAAACATGAAAATAAGGAGTAACAACATGGGTTTTTATCAAGGAAAACATATAAGTTGTTTTCGAAAACCAAGCCTTTATGTTTTAGGAAAAATGGAAAGGGATATAAGCTACATACCTTTAATGCATCCAACACGAAGAATCATTCCATAATTTGAAGATATGGGCCCCACTTTACAATCATTTTATTCTCTAATTGAAATAGTTAAAGATTCATTGAAATCAATATTTAGGAGTAATCGGATCCCCAAAATCACCTAGAGGGAGTCTAGGGTTCGAATGAAAATAAGGAAGACTCATGAGAGCCAAAGGGGTGATAGAATTAATAAATTGAATGGAATTGGAATCGGTTATGACATTATAGATGAATTAATTCTATAAATTATTCAATTTCCATATAGTTCAAAATTAAATGAACATTAATTTTATAAATCTTGAAACCCATTCAAACCATGAATTGAATTTCACACAATGAATAAAATCAAACTAATTTCCATTGAATCTACCCAGAAATTATTCACATCATGAATATCCTTTCACACTGTGAACTGCCTGTTGTGACTATGTAGGTGCACTAGTTTGACTTACTCCTCTAAAAAAATTAAAAATTTAACCCAACCATTCAAAAACATAATAAAACTAAACAAAATAATAAATTTACCTCAAACAAAGGGTGTCACATTCCCCCCACCATTGGGTTTTCATTACTTGTAAGGGGTGTTTTTAAACAGTTTTACCCATTTCACTATCATAAGATTATCCTATTTATAATTATATCCCTACATCTTACCATGTTTATATAATATCTAGATCAGTGATATTTTTATTCCACACATGACCCTATGATTCTTATCAAGAATGTTAATCAGGGTTGGAATAAACGTTGCATCGGGATCCAAAGTTGTATGATCCCAAAAAATCACTTGGTCAAGATTTGGTTGGTATATCTTAAATTTTGATACATAGAAAATATTATGAACTAAAATAAATTTAGGTGGAAGATCTTTCTGATAAGAAACTTCGATAATCCATTTTAGAATTTCAAAAAAGGTCTAACATACTGAGGAACAAACTTCTCTTTATTACCCAAATAATGTTTCTCTAAACTCATATTGACTCCCAAGAATACATGGATGGATACATAAATGTATAAAGGTCAAAGAAAATGATCCATATAAGATTTATGAGGGCTCTGTGTTGTCACTATTCTTTATCTAATCAAATGTATCTTCTCACTAGTCTCACAGACTAGACTCAGTCTAATTAGTGAAGCTTCCATAATAAAAACACAAAAAATTGAAGAACACTATGGGAAGTCATATAATGCCTCATACATGGCCATATGTTTCATGTCCTAATAACTATTTTTATATATTTACTCTACTAAATGAAAATATCTAACCCATAAACCAATAAATTCTATCCTGAAAGCTCTGATCATATCCTTTAATGTTTGAATTGTACGCTCTGACTAGACATCTGTTTCAGGATGATATATCATACTCATAGTCAACATGATTTCAAGGACCTATTTCAAGGACATCCAAAACTATGAGGTGGTTCTAGGGTCCCGGTCATTGAAAATAAAAATATGATCCCCATTAAATATCACTACTTTATTAAGGTATATCTTTGAAAACACATCAACCATATTTCTCTCTTGGATTATAATGAAATGTATCAAATTCACGAGTCAATCCACAGTCACCGAAAAAGATTCATGATTTTTAAGATTTCATGATATATCAGTGATGAATTTTATAGAAGTATTCTCTCATTTTGATATCAGTATGGTTAGTAACCCTAACATTCCAGCAATCCATTTATATTCATCATTCAACTATTTACAAGTGAGACATCCAACAACATATTCATCCACCTTTCTTTTTTTACCCAACCACTAGATATGATCCTTCATTTCCCTATACATTTTATGGGTACCTGGGTGTATTTCCCATTTTTAATGGTCGTAAAGAAAAATGAAATTGGTCTTGGAAATATGGAGGAACTATGGAGTTATTTCAAAATAAAAAAATGAATTTTTATCAATTTCCCATCCATCCTTAGTCTCTTGACCATTGATGATTGACCTCACTGTGAGAAAATAAAGGGCTATCTTATGTTCCTCTTTAACTAGTTCTTCCAATTATAAAATTAGAGTAACTAAAAAGAAGAAAACAAACTCATCCTAATCGGTTCATCCCAAGTGAATATAAACAATTACCTCTATTAATTCCCATTATTCCTAACATACTCGAACCACATGATTATATAACTTACAAATCAATGAATCAACCACTAAATTTTGATTCTTGGGTGTATAAACCAAGTCAAAGATGGACATCATAAGATATTCCATCAATATTTTTTGTCTCAAGTTCAATTATTTTTGTGAAAAGATGTGTTTTGCTATTTTTTTTATTTTTGAACATATTGAACTTTTCACCAAAGAGATAGTGGTTCTATGTTTTGAGTGCATGGACCACTGAAACTAGTTCCAAATCATGTTTTGGATATTTATTCTTATGTATCATTGATTTTCATGCTTGTATTATACAACATGGTATCCATGAATAAGAACAAAACCCAATGAAAACATATATGGATGTTTCCCTCAGAATTTGGGGATGACCTTGTGATGGGAGGTTCAAACATTCCGATCGGTTTCTAAGAGGTTTGTTCATAGAAGAGGAAACATCCAATGATTCCACATCCATTTGGACCTACTTTCCAAAGGTAGGCGCTCACTAGTTTGTGGACTGATGAGGCTTAGGAATTTTCATTGGTCGAGAGGATGGGAGGTCGGACTCATCACACCTTTTTTAGGGGAATTATTGTCTACTCCGGGACTCTCTTTATAGATTTAAGTTATGTTCATGGATCTTTATTGCATTACCAAGTATAAAATGATCTTTCCATTAGATTTGACAATCAATGATTAAATATGTAGGAAATTTAGAGAATCTTATATATGTACTCTAGGTTCTTCATCGATAAAGAATCATATGTATTTATTAGAGATTCGTGGTCAATGGTATCCTTCGACACATTTATATAGAAGTCTCTTGGTCATTATGATGATCATGCTGGTTTTAAATCCACTCAGTGGGGCACTTGAAGTTTATTGTCATTTAGAAGGACATGTATTATTTCAGAGTTGGGATCAAACCCACAGATTGGCTACCAATGTATCCTTTGTTTAAAAAGGAATCAGAACCCATGTAGTTCGAGTAAGGGAGTATGATGTTTATGATTGATGGCTCAAAGAAGAATGTCATAATTACTTTTACACTGTAAGCTCACATGAGTCAGGCTCGGTGTGAGAAACAAGAGGTATTGGTAAAAAAAAATTAGGCAATTGGGCCATGAATAGATGAAATCATAAGAAATAATGTGGGACTTATGTATTTATGACTGCCCAGATAAATGAAGATTAGGATTTACTTCAGGGAAGAAATCCAGGAACAGGGTTTATAAAGGTATATGTGCTTCATAGAGATTTGAATACTTTATCTTGGGGCTTACTCCTAAAAAGGAGGCCCATATTAGGAGAGGAATTATGATTGGGTTTTACTCCTGAGAAGGAATCCCAGATCAAAAGTAAATTAGGAATCGTTAAGAGAAATTAAAACTAGGTCTTACTCGTGAAAAGGAGGCCCAGGTTATGAGGACATGGGGCTTATTCCTAAGAAGGATACACATATTTGAGAATTATGACTGGGTCTTATTCCTGAAAAGGAGGCCCAGGTTAAGAATTATGACTGGGGCTTATTCTTGAAAATGAGGCCCAGGTTAAGAATTATGACTGGGGCTTATTCCTGAAAAGGAGGCCCAGGTTAAGAATTATGACTAGGGATTATTCATAAAAAGGAGGCCCAGGTTAAGAATTATGACTGGGGATTATTCTTGAAAAGGAGGCCTAGGTAAATGAGTTCTCTCATCTTAAAGGATGAGGTTGAATGAATTAAATCTCAATCTTTAGTGACATAAAGATGTGTAAATCACTATATTTTGAGAGATATTCCACAAAATTCCTTTCAGATAAGGAATTAAAACCAAGAAACCATGCCATAAATGGATTTGAAGAGTGTCTTGAAGACTGAATCTTGAATAGGAGAGGTGGAATGGCTTATGAGTGGTGAAATGGGCAAGAAGGGAACCCAAAAAGGCAGGGGCACGCAAGTCCTGGCAGGCACACAGGTACTGCGTGGGCGCGAAAGTTCGGTCGCGCAGGTATACCTGCGCGACACATGGGTACTTGCACGATGGTTAACCAGTAGGGTAATACTTGATCTAATCTTGGTTAAAGCATTTATAATCCTCTTTAGGTTCCTCCAGAAGAGTGGCGTGCAAGTTCTATTGAAGGAATTTAAGCGGCGCACAAGTGTGGCCATTTCCCTTAAGGACTGGCCACTCAGGCGCGCAAGTTTTAATGAGTTTCAATACATAGGCCTTCCTCCCTATCTTTAGATCTTCCGTTTTAGGTAAGATATTATCTTAGAAGTGTTTTTGAAGCTTTGAGAAGAGACTAGGGTGCCGGGAGATCAAATCTGAATTCTGGAAAAAAAAATTCCTCCCTCGAATGGGGGGCCCATAGGGTCTATTTATAGGCTGAAGAAGACCCGAGCGGTTATCCTTTAGTGCACGCAAGTAACGTGCATGACCATTAGGAATCGTGAAAGTGGACTTGTGCGATAGGGATGGAACTTGCCCGGCACATGTGCTTTTGATGCCTTGTTCATGCCTTTGTCGATTTTTGACGTTTTCTTCAAAGGATGAATCAATTTGTGCTAAGTCATTTACCTTTACATTCTATAGAGAATGTGACGATAAAGGAGCATCAATAAAAGTCCCCCCTCAGAGTTGGATCTGAAATAAATGAGGATGTGACTCTGAGGGAAAGAAGAAAACCAAAGGAATGGTGGTGCACAATTCTTCAGGGCACAATACTTGTCACGCAAGTTCGATCCGCGCAGGGCTGGAGCGTGCGGGATAGAGCGCACTTTCTGTAGGCGCGCAGGTCAGTAGCCTGGCCTATAAATACGTGGTCCTTTGCTGTGCATAGCATCTGATTTCCAGATTCTCGAGCTCTCACCGCGCAGGTCACCTTTGCCACCCAAGTCTCTCGTTTTCCACTGTTTCTTTTTTTTCATGCTGCTGTCAAGGTATCTGGTCTTGTGCGGTAACACTTGCAAGACAAAAACTTGAGGGACACATTAACACTTGCGCGACTCATCAACACTTTCATGCCTTAATTCCTTAGTCATTTTTCTGAAATTCCTTCAAAAAATTTATAAAAAATTAACTTACTCAAAAGTTAAATTATTCAACTTTTGTGCAGAATCAATGGCTCTTAGACCCGGAATAGTTGACGAACTGGCTAGCAAGCAGATTGATGAAATGATGAACATTATTGGCCAGGATTATTATACCGTCAAAGATAGCACTATTATAGATTTGGCTAAGTATCTGAATAAATATCATCGCGACTTCCCCCAAAGCACTTATCTGCCTTTGTATGGATATGGTCATCTGCGAGAAGTTACCATTACAGAAGCAATGAACTATCTTCCATTTTTGTGGTTTCATAAATACACAAACTTTTCTTCAAAAAATATCTCAGGTGGAGGAGTATTTCTAAATGCTGGAACAGTGGAGAAGGCCCACATGATGCATCATAGCCCTTGTACGCCAGATTTAAAACCTCATATGCCTGAGCTGCAACCACATTGTCATCCTTCAATCTTCTGAAATGATAAAATGGATCAATCCAAAGGCTGGAAAAATAGTTGGGACTTCCGTCCTGGGGGAGGCGTGAAGCCAACTTGGATGTGGGCATACTGGGTGCGACAAACATGTGCAGAGTTTGTTGAGGATCTGAAGGGAGCTACAATATACGAAGGTTTCTAGGTTGGGAAAACATATGTTTACAGACAAGATAACTTCGTGTCGAAGATACTCAGCCACCGGAGCCCATCAACTAATTCATTCCATCTGACTCATGGAAAAGTAGGTATCAGTCTGTGGGATGTCCACAAGATCTCAGGGGCTCCAATTTTGGGCAATATGTATGATGAATTCATTCCTCCCAAGGTGAATTGGAATTATTCAGAGAAGACTCCTACTTTAGCTCGGGAATTATTTAAGATCTTCCACAGGCTCAAGAGTTCAGAGACCTCGTTAACTCATTCTAGAATGGATATTCATCTGGATAAGTGGATGAATATATTTCTTATTGAGAAGAAATAAAAGGAGCCAAAGGAGAATGAGCCTAAGGAGAAAGGATCCAGGAAAAAGAAATCCAAGGATAAGAGGCCCAAATGTCCTACCACCTTCCCAAAACCTGAGAAGAGGGGTGCTCCTGGAACATTATGGCCAACTCTAGAAGCAGGAGAGTTCGAGAAGTGGGGATATGAGGTGAATCAAAGGATCCCAAAGAAGACTCGTCTGGTGGGCTTCTTGGCAATGTGGATCAGCATTTATCTCTTGCCAGTTAGGGATTCAAAGAGAGGCGTCAGGCCAGGGACCATTGTCATTGCGGAAATGTTGGCTGAGGGAAAATGGTTGGGTTGGATACCCCCATTTTAGAAAATATTCACAAGAGTTTACTTCATGTTTTCATGGGTAAATCTCCTTTAAGAATAGTGGGACCATTCCAAGTTTTATGGGGATGGATTTCCACTCACTTCAGGACTTACAATGTACAGAATGGATTACAAATTCTTGGAAGTTCTTTCAGGCCGTCAGTGCAAGAATTCCCTGGAGTTGCTTCATTAGATGTTAATTCCTATGACATGAAAGTGAGGCTGCGAATTATTAAGGAATTCTACTTCTTTCTCTATGGAAGTCCGCCAACCAGGCGGTTTTTTTATGATGGAACAACCCATTTTGATTTGGGGGCATACATGCTAGCTTGCAGGGATGGTGTGCTAGTTACCAAGATTGACGGAGAAATTATATGTGATGCCTATGCTCCCTATAGATTTGCACGTCAATTCAAATGTCTGCAACAAATTTTTGTATCTCCTACAGTATATGTCAGGTTAGAGCAACATTCGATGGTTACTCAGCAACTAAGGTTGCTGACGTCAAGGGAGAATACTGGGGCAGTATTTGATCTACCAGTTGAAAAAGTGGCACATAATTTGACTATATATTATGCCGAACAGTGAATAGAATCATACCCCAAAGGGATATTGAATCACCCAGTTTATCAGGTGGGGAAAAGGAAGAGGACTGTAGAGAAAGAAACCCTTCCTCATGAAGGTGATGCTTCCCCACCTAAAGTTGATTCGGCAGACTCCTCCTCTAGAACTGATTCACTGGATTCTCATGATGGGGATGATGAGGCACAACCAGCAGCAAAGCAGTTTCGTGCCCGATATAATCCTTCGTCCAGAATTAAAAGACCCACTCTATCAACTCTTGGTGAGTTACTTCATTGTATTAATTTTATCACTGCTACTTTATAAAGAAATATGTCTTATTTTCTTATTATCTATCTGTAGTTGCAGGAGATGGGAAGAAATTGATGTCAAATATTGTAGGACCTTCCTCGCAGCCTTCATATCTAAGACCAGAGGCTGTCCAGTTATGGCAGGGTTTATATTGTAGTATTGAGACTGCCTGGCTGGATTTGTGTGAGGGCATACAACTTCAAATAATAGGAAATATTCTGGCATCTACAAATATCCAATACGAGGATAACCCCAATGAAGTGTGGGCTTACATAAAAGAGATGGAGATGCTCATGTATGCCGCTGATGAATCCGTTCCTGTCACCAGGCGGGTGAAGGAAATGATTGATCATGGTGCCACTGAGGGGGTTTAGGGTTCTGGAGATGAGGAGTGGCATGATTATCTGGCTCCTGAAGATGTAATTTTTCTTTATTTATTTTCTTTGGAACTTGATTCCAGTCAAAGGTTTGTTACATAAGGAAATTATTTTCTTCATCTTACAGCTTGAAAAGAAAGGAACTGTGGTCCCTTCGCCACAGTATAGCCCTGGTGGTACTGCCATCGGGGATGCTGTTGATTCTCCTCGTAAACCGAGCGAGATATCTCCAGGCCAGCAGGCCATGAATGAGGTGTTGGACATAGCATTCCATTCTCCAATCCAAGTGCCAATAAGGGATACTGTTGATACTCCCAAAAAACCAAAGAAGCAAAGGTAATGAAAGAGGAAGTCCACATCTAAATGCTTCATTAGCAGCGGTAAGTCCTTCGGGTAATCATGAGTCTACACCCATGACCACATGGTTTACTCATATTTCGGGGGATTGCAGGGGATTCTTAAATTTCCCCCCTGAGGGAAAGGACTGATCCTCCTTCAAAGACCACGGAGGGTGCTGTAGAACAATCACAGATCCAAGCTGACTTAGCTGCTCATGGAGAAGAGTTAGCATCTATTCCTAGTATCCCTCATGTTGTTGTTGCAAGAAGAGAAGAACCTGTTTCTGGTAAGTCAACAATGCTTCATAAAAAATGTTGAACGAACATAGACTGACTTCCATTCTGTAATACTTCAGGTTAAACTCCTGCATTAGAGCTTCTGGCGGTTGTTTCAACTGATGCCGTGATTTTACCCAAAGATGTTTTCCAGGGTCAGGGGCTACATGACGTAAATCATCAAGAAGACACATCAAACGCTCCCACTGGTGAGACTAACCAGGATTATAAAATATCATTGGATGAAATGATGAATCATGGCATGTCTTTCGAAGAATTTTATGATTATGCTAAGTTGTCATGTGATTTAGAAGACCTTGGGCATGAGTGTTATCCTTCGCCTAGTAAATTTTCTTATAACTTACACTTCTAATCATGACTGAAAATAATATGAAGTTTCATCCATAGAATCTGCTAAACTGCCAATGCCTGAAGAGGGTGTGTACATTGATGTCAACCCTACCATTGCAGAAACATTAGCTCAAGTTGAGATAAACCGAGTAAACCCTCCTAAGACCCATCTTGAAGATCCTGTTGAAACTGGGAAAGATGGAGAGGAGCCTTCTCAGGTTGTTGATCCGCCGTCGGGTAAGGGATAACAATATTTGTGATTATACTTAATTTTCAAGACAATCAATTCTTTTGTTATCCTTTGAAGCTAACCAAAGCTTTTGATTAATCATGCAGGGCCATCAACTGCAGTGTCTAGATCTGGAGGTGAGGCCTCAGCCTCTACCCCAATGGGAATTGAAAGCGAAGAATCACAGGTCAGGGGGAAAGAGAAGAATAGGGAACTTCTTTAAGTGCATTAATCCCAGATTACATGCCCCGCTTGTGATGATGATTTTGAATCAGACCTAGAGTTTCTTAAAGCATTCAGCTTTTCACGACGCAAGGCATGGAACAACATATGGAAAATCATATCTAAGGTTCCTTTAGAAGAGCTATCATCAAAGTTCCCTTGATTATCATCCCAGTTTTTCATGCTAGGACTTGGCAGTTTTGGATATGAAAAGATCCATGCCGCGGTGAAACTGGTCATCTTCAGGAGGGAGTAGGAGAAAAAGTGTCACGAAGATCTGACTAGGATGAAACTATCAGTTAACATCAGCGAATTTGAGGCTGCGGTATCCCGAGCTGAGGCTGATTATGCTACCAAGATGAAGGAGCTGAAACATATAATCAAAGAAAAATTCATCCAGGAGGTGCAGCTCCAGCAACAGTTAGATGCTGTTACTTGGGAAATTCATCAGCTCAATAATTCATTGGAGGGAGTTCAAACGAATGGTATTAAAGCCATTGCAGATGCCAAGAAGGCACTCCATCAAGCTGAGAAGAGTGAAACTGGTCGAGTGCACGAGCTTCAGGTAGCTGCTGATGATGCTCAGGATGTTGTACATCAAGTGAAGACTTATGTTGATAGTCTTTTGTAATCTCCTGAAAAAGAGAAGAGCCTCCAATCTTTGGATGTCCCTCTAATTATTGTGCATCAATGGAGAATACATTCATCATCAATCATTTGTACCTACATTCTTTCTATACCTGCTTTAAATTTACTTAAGCCAATGGGCCTAGTAAGCATAGTTTTATTTTTACTAGGATTATTATAAATAACCCTACAATCTTTGAATCTTATAATTCCTCAATATTACCTAAATCAAACAAAATGTATTTTTAGTGAGCTGGAACTTGACTTTTATTCAGAGTTCCATTGTCTTTTGTGGGCAGTTTAAAGTCATGCACGTCGGACGTGAGGAGGATAATGTTTAAGGTCGAAATAGTTTTGACCGAATGAATTAGAATTCACTTGATTCTTTGACAATTTATCTGAAAACATATTACTATACTCAAGTATGAGGAAAAAAATAAAAACTATGGCTTAAGAATATTTGAATCTGAGGAATGATATGAAAAAATAGCTAAAATGCATCAGAAGAAGTAGTTTCCAAGAATGAAGTTACAATTTTTTAAAAAACCTGTTAGGGGGATGAATTATGCAGGGCCACCTAAGGGCATTGGCTGCATAGTCAAATAAATAGCATATTTGGGCTAACAAGTCCGTTATATAGACTATTTATGCAAGGCCACCTAAGGGCACGTGCTGCATAGTCAGGCAAAAGAACTCTCAGAAATTTACATTTCTACAGCTAAAAGCTAGTGAAATTTTATGGAGATTAAAGTTTTCCAAAGTATAGAGTTTGCTCTATGGAAAGAGATACTTGAATATGGAGAAGACATTTTCGAACAAGATTATCAAAGAACTGGATGGATATCACTCCTACGAAGGTCTGACCCAAACGTAGGGAAGGAGAATATAAACCATAGACTTGAATACATTCAGATCATCAAAAAGGATATGGTACAAATATGTTAAGGATGTCTATTTTTTGTGGATCCATACATACGTTCATTTAAGACCAATAAGGACAAAAGAGGCTTTCTTCCAAAGAATGAAGTTACCTGTATCTGAAAAACCCGTTAGGGGGTTGAATTATGCAGGGCCACCTAAGGGAATTGGCTGCATAGTCAAATAATAGTATCTTTTGGCTACGAAGTCCGTTATGTAGACTGTTTATGCAAGGCCACCTAAGGGAACGTACTACATAGTTAGGTAAAATAACTCTCAGAAATTTGACATTTTTGTGACTAAAAGTCATGAAAAGGGGTATGAAGATCTGAAAATATTTAAGGTTAGGATTATGACACATCAATATGGGTATTGTTCAATGTATATAGAGATACATAGATCAATGCTAACCATAATCATGTTGTGGCTGGGTCCTGACTGGAAATGTTGGACTTCACTACGTATCCCATAAGGATGGGAATCAAGCCATACGTAGTTCTTAAAATACAATTTAATATCATGTGGGACAAAAGGATTAGAGATCTTAGTTTAGGGTCATAGAACTTGGACCGTTATAAGAAATACACAGTGTGTGTTTTCCTGGGGGCTTTTTAGCCTAGGGACTGAAAGTGGAATTTGGGGTTAGGCCCAAAATTCTTGGGGCTAGATTCGAGGGACACTCGAACGTTACTCCATATCCCATAAGAATGGGAATCAATCCCACATAGTTCTAGAATTTCCCTCTGTACAAATTGGGTTCGTACATGTGAAGGGTGAAAGGGAACTTTTTAGTACAATGATGGTTTTACCTAAGATAAAAGGTTTAGGCATTTCCATGTATGCACGTAGTCTTTGAAATGAAACATGATTGAAAAATAAATGTAAATAATGGTTCCCTCTCAGGTGAGGGTATCAAAGAATATTTTAGTTTATTGTCGTACTGGACAAAAGTTTTGTATAGTTTAACGTCGTATAACAAGGACGAAAGTGAACCAATGTAAAGATATTGATTCTAGGGGCGGTTTCATGAATCAACATCAATGGGATGGAGGGGAACCGATGTGAAGAGATTGGTTTTGGGCTTGAACCTTGGGAGGTTGCCTACGTACCCATCCTAGAAGGAAAGGATCAAAGTCCGCGTAGTTCAATTGAATAATGAATTTGTGATCAAGTTGTTTTTGGGGACAACGACCTAAAAAAGATGTTGGGACTTACACATGGTTAGCAACCCAGAGAGGGTGTTATGGTTGAAGTTTTATCTAAGATCACATGATTCATACTCGGTGTGAGAAACAAGTGGTAGCAACAACCTTAACGATACACAGTTTAACGTCATGTAGGAAGTATGAAGGGACTACGCAGTTTAAAGTCTTGCAGTTAGGACTGTTGGTGCTGCATAGTTTAATGTCATGTAGCAGGGACAAAGTACAGTTTAATGTCTTGTAGGATATATAAAGGACTTTCTATATAGTTTAGTGTCATATAGTTAGGACAATGGGGACAATATAGTTTAACATCATGTTGGATGAAAGGGGGACTGTGCTGTTTAATGTAATGTAGTGAGGAAAAAAGAGTACACCATTTAACATCATGTTGGACGTATTGGGGACTTTTTTCCCCCATAGTTTAACGTCATGTTGGACGAAAAAGGGATGATACAGTTTAGCGTCCTGTTAGACGAAAGTGCGAATAGTTTAAGGTCATATGCATGGACCGTGGATGGTGCAGTTTAATGTCATGATGGACGTAAGGGACTTCTGTATAGTTTAACATCATGTAGTTAGGACGTCGCAATTTAATGACATGTGAGACGAAAGTACAAACAGTTTAAGGTCATATGTATGGACCATTTCTGTATAGTTTAATGTCATATAGCAAGGACGATGAAGGGGACATAGTTTAACATCATGTTGGGAATATGTGCAAATAGTTTAGGGTCATATGCATGGACCATTGATGATGATGCAGTTTAACGTCTTCCTGGACGGTGGTGCAGTTTAAGGTCATACCGAACCATTTAGGGAACTTTTTCACAGTTTAAAGTCATGTGGGATGAAAGAAAAAATAGTTTAAGGTCATATGTATGGACCATTGATGATTAATTTTAACGTCTTCATGGACGATGGTGCAGTTTAACGTCAAACCGGACCATTTATGATATATATTTTGTGTTTATACAAAATAATTTTTCAAAAATCTGGCATTGGATGGAGTAGTGATGAGTTCTCCATCCATCGAGATTAATGAAAAAGCTCCATTGGAGTAGACCCTATGTATTGAGTAAGGTCCTTCCCATTTTGGCTCAAGCTTGGGAGGTTTCTTTCTGGGTATCATTGGAGTTCTGAGAACTAATACCAATTCTCCTTGAGTGAATGAATGAAGATGAACTTTTTTGTTAAAAGCTCGTGCTATTCGATTCTCATAGACTTCCAAGTGGTGAAAAGTGCACAATCTTTTCTCATCTAACTGTTCCAATTCATTAAATCGCTTTTGAGATTGTTCATCTGTAGATGACTTATCACAAATGGCTACTCTGAGCCAAGTCAATTGAACTTCAATGGGCAAGACGGCTTCTGTTCCATATACCAGTGAATATGGAGTTTACCGAGTTGCAGTGCTGGTGGTAGTCCGATAAGCCCGTAAAGCATGAAAGAGTTTATCAGACCATGACCTCTTATCTTTATCTACAATCTTTTGCAGTATATTTGAAAGGGTCTTGTTGAAGGCTTCTATCTGGCCATTGGCCGCTGCATGATACTGTGATGAATGGTTGGATTTGATGTTGTATTCTTGATACAACTTCTTCACCTCGGATGAACAGAAGTGGGTGCCATTGTCCGTCAATATGGTATGAGGGACACCAAATCTGGTAATGATGTTAGACTTGATGAAGCTAACAACGCATTTAGAACTGACTTACATGAGTGGTATTTCCTCTGCCCATTTGGAAAAGAAGTCAGTAGTAGTAAGAATGTAATTAAACTACTTGGTCGTAGCTGAAGGGTAAGGTCCCACCACATCCATTCCCCATGTGGAAAATGGCCATGAGTATTTAGATGTATGAAGAAACTATGGAGGTTGATGAATAAAGATGGCATGTACTTGGAATGAATGAAAATTCTTTGTGAAATCAACACAATCTTGTATCATTGAAGGCCAAAAGTATCCAAGCCTTCGAATCTGATCAAGAAGTCTATGTCCAAACTGGTGGGCACCACAGACTCCTGCATGCACCTCTTTCATGACAGCTACTGTCTCTTCACCATTAATGCATTTGAAGAGAACTCCATCAAAACCATGTTTTTAGAGAATTTTTTCTAGGTGATCTGGTCTATCATAAAGAGTAAAATTGATCACACGTCGCCGAATTTGTTCTTTCTCGGCTCTATCAGGTGGAAGTGTTCCATTTTCAAGGTATTCTCTAATAGGTGACATCCATCTTGTAGTATGAACATATGGTTCCGGAATGGGACTAATTTCATTAATTTCCTCTGTTCTGATTCAAACATAAGGTGAAATTACATGATAGTGGGCAATACTGATGGTTTTCTCGTCCCGAATTGGATCTGCCAGAGCCGTGGCTATATTATCCAGTGCATCAGCTTGAGCATTTTGTGATCTTGGGACATAAGAAAATGTCGGTTCCATACGGATTTCTGCTATTAACTCTCTGATGTAATCATACAATGGTATTAGTTATTCTTTTTTTATGGCATAATCCCCATTTACTTGTTTGATTACCAGGTCTGAATCACCTTTCACCTTTATGTGAATCACTTGTGCTTGAAGCGCTAATTCCAAGCCTGTGATGAGATCTTGGTATTCTGCTTCATTATTGGTACCACCTTACCACAATAATAATGAATAAGGTAACACTACATTTTCTAGATAAATGAGCACAATTCATAAGCTAACTTTGTAGAATTTAGGATTTTTCATTTTCCTCCCTGTTGGACTTCTGGAAGCACCATCAAAATACATTTCCCATGCCTGAGGACTTTCTTGAATAGAGAAGACTTCCTCATCAGGGAGTTCAATATCTAAAGATGTTTCTTCCACTGAAGGGTGTTCATCCATGAAATCAGCTAGATCTTGGAAACTTATCACCTTTTGAGACACATACTGAATGTTGAATTGCTGCAAAATAACTGCCCACCTTGCGAGAAATCCTGTAAGCATCAGACGACTAAGGATGAATTTGAGCGGGTTATTTCAAGATACCGATTGGACCTCGTGATGTTGCAGGTAGTGTCTCAACTTCTGAACTGCAAAGATTAATGCCAGGCAGTATTTCTCAATACATGAATACTGGGTTTCTTCTTTAAGCATAGTTCGACTGAGATAGTAGAGGCTGTTTTCATTCCCAGCATCATTATTTTGAGCAAGAAAGGCACCCAATGATCGCTCTAGAGTTGTCACGTAGAGGATAAGTGGTCTTCCTTCAACAGGTGGCATGAGTACCGGTGGAATCAAGAGGTATTTCTTGAGAATATCGAATGTTTCCTGATATTCTTCAGTCCACTGGTAAGTGACTCCCTTCTTCATTAATTTGGTGAAGGGTAAACTTTTTATTGACAAATTGGTGATGAAACGCCGAATATAGGCTAAGTGTCGTTGAAGTACTATTAATTCTTTCAAACTTTGAGGAGGTGACATACCAAGGATTGACTTGTTCTTCTCAGGATCGACTTTAATACCACGATGGCGTACAACAAAGCTGAGAAATTTTTCTGAGGTTACCCCAAAAGCACATTTTAAGGGGTTTATCTTCAAATTATGTTGTCGAAGCTTGCAGAATATGACTTCCAAATCAGCCAAGTGATTAGAAAGTTGTTTGGATTTAAACACCAAATCGTCTACATAGCATTCAAAAAACTTCCCTAAGAAGGGTTTGAAGATACGATGCATGGAACACTAATACGTTGCACCTGAATTCTTTAAGCCAAAGGGCATTACCCGGTAGAAAAACACACACTGAGGTTCTCTGAAGGCTATGGATTCATTGTCTTCTAGGTCCATTCGGACTTGATTATATCAGGAATATGCATCCATGAAGGAAAGTGCTTCATAGCCAGCTATTGCATCAATTAAAAGTTCTGTAATCGGAACTGGGAAATCATCCGTAGGAAAATGATGATTGAGATCTCTGAAATTGATGCAAACTCTAATTTGTCCATTCTTATTCTTTACAGGGACAATATTAGCCATCCACTTGGGATATTGAACTTATTTTATGTAGTTATCTTTGATAAGCTTATCCACATCAGCCTCAATTTTGGAAGCATAAATTGGGTGTGTTCTTCTTGCGGCTTGCTTAAATCCTAGATGTTCTTCTGGTAAACCCAAATGATGAGTAGAAACATCAGGTTCAATCCCAGAAATTTCTATATAGTTCCAAGAAAATATATCTCTATTTTTCTTTAGAAAAGAAATATACATCTCTTGCTCTTTAAGAGTCATGGTCGCACTGATTAATGTGGGGCGTGGATCTTCTTTTGTACTCAGATTTATTTCTCTGAGTTCATCCACAGTGGTAGAGATACCCTCTTCAAATGCTGGAGGAGCATCTCTGAGATCTTCCTCTTCTTCTTCTTCATGTGTTATTTCTTCTGTTTCTACTTTCATAGTAGATGATAAAGAAAAATTTTCATGATTAGAAGAGATGTCAAAATTTTCACATCTTGAAGAAGAAGCTTCCATTTCCGACCTGATTGATGATGAAGGGTCTTCTTTGGTTATTAAAGAGGAGATGATGGATTGAAAATCAACATCATTGTTCACCTCCGATGTTGCTATAACTTCTTATGGACTTATTGGCGAAGTATAGACTTGTTCGATTTCAGCAGATGAAATGAAGACGTCACCATTTGTGCTTTCATCACTACTTGGTGGGTTACCAATTTCTCCCATGTTGTCTGGCTCGATTGCCGTAATTGACATTATGGATCCTTACATAAGAGTATTTTGATTTGGGTCTATCTTGTCAATTTTACTGATAGGCAACACATAATATGTACTCACATGTGTAAATGGATTTACTGGAATCTTCTCCAAACCATATGGAGCATTAACTTTGGTAATCTCCTTTGTTGTGGATTTCTCCCTTCCCTTCATGTGATAGAATTCCCCCTCAATGTATTGAGACTCACATGTCTTGAATGGGGCCTTATCATCATAAAATGTCCCAAATCGGCCATCGAAACAATATTTGAGACATTGATGGTATGATTAAGGGATAGCCACATGTTGATGTAGCCAGGGTCTTCCAAGCAAGATGTTGAAGGCTGAGTCTTGATCAACAACCATGAAATCTGAATTGGATGCAAGATCTCCAAACTGAGTTCTGAGTGTAACTTTGCCCAGTTGTTCTTGTTCATTTTTATCATATCCTTGTAACATCATGTTAGAAGGAGATAAATCAGATTCCGTGAGGCCTAATCGACGAAGTGTACGAATGGGCATGAGGTTAACTCCTGAACCATTGTCAATGAAAGCTCTTCGGACGTCTACGCCATTGACCTTTCCAGATAATTACAAAGGTCTAATATTTCCATGCACAACATCATCTTCATCTTTATCAGTAAAATATATTACTGCATGGAATTCTGCGGGATTATTCTCTATGTGATAGACTTCAGCTACAACAATTTCAGTTTCAAACTCTTGAGGACTTGACAAAGCCTCGATGAGTGCTTCTCGAAGATCTTTTGACCGATTCAGAGCATCCAGAATTGATAACTTGGATGGTACTTGGGCCAAGTGCTTCAATAAATCATACTTTTCATCCAGAGGTCTATGTTTCCCAACAGGAATATGTGGTTTAGCAGGTACCTTGGAAGCATATGTTTTGGAAGTTGATGCATCTTGTATCGGGATAGGAGTTGGCAATATCCCTGGTTTTGGAAGATTCGATCAATTAGATCCATTTACTTGCTGAGAGGAAGAAGATGGAACCTTCAACCGGTCTTCCAAAATAACTGTTCCAGAACTGAATTTGATATTGGTAGAAGAACTTTCTTGTTCTTACTGAGCTCGCTGAAGGGCGCTACCACGAGTTTCTGCTGCGTACACAGTTCTAGCAGGGTAGAATTGGAATAGTGGATTCTAAAAGATCCACGTCTTCCCCTGTATCCTGAGCCTCTGGAACTTACTCTTATTCCCCTATTTGATACAGGGAATTTAGGCTCATCGAAATTGAAACTGCGACTGGCATATGGATCTGTTAATTGAATCATATTAACAGAACCGAAGATTAATTCTTTGTCTGATGAAGACTCTTCCTAATTAGCCTGTTTAGGCTATGCCATTTGGTGGGGCAGTTCCTGTGGATTTGAAGTAGATGGAATGAAGTCTACCATAGTCAAAGACAACTTAGTCTTTGACACATACTCATCTTTTTCTGATTCTTTTTCTTTCTTTGAATCATGTCGTTTCTTCGAGTAATTTCCCTCTGATGAAGAGGGTTTTGCCACAACATTCATGGAAGAAGATACAATCAGTTTCTTTAATTGTGTTCGCAAAATAGCATGAGTTCGGTTTATTGTCTTTCTGACCATCCAATCATCATACTTCTGTGCATTTTTCTTTGGACTTCTTTCCATTCGCCTTTCTCCTCTGGAACTGTAGCAATGACACATGCTACCTGGGCTGAAGAGCCTTTCAGTTTGACTTGTCTCGAGTCGACCATATTTTGCAAGAGGTCTTTGAAGAAAAAACACTCCTATATGGGATGCGCCAACATTTGATGAAAGGGGAAATAATTGGGACGGTCTTTAACTCCTTCCTTGTTTGGCCTCTTGGGCTTTGGCAGTTGAACCAGGTTATTTTCCAAAGCTAAAATGAAGTAACCAAGAACTTGTTCATTTCGGAAAGAGTATGTTTTTCTCTTCAAATCCTCAAATTGTTTTCGTCTTTGATCTCTTTGATCATCTGGATGAAATGGCATGTGTTGTTGGTTCTCAAGAGGTGGAGCCCTTTGAGAAGATGAAGGTTTTGAAGTAGAAACAGGTACAAGTGCTTGTTTAAGCATAACTGTACTAGTTTTTTCTTTACACATTCTCCTTCTTGGAGCTAATGGAATTACATGAGATTTAGCCTTAGCCTGTATAAGGGAATCTTCAATCTTCTGAGCGATTAAAGTAAGGTCTTGAAACCCTCCTGTGTATTTCACAGGGATCAACGGCGTGCTTAATTTTTCACGCATATTTTCCACATAAATTGGCAACAATTCCTCTTAAGGGAGTTCTAAGCATAGGGAATATGTTAATCCCTTCCAGCGAGAAATGAAATATGAGACACTTTCATTCTCCCTTTGCTTACAGTTTTTAAGATCGAAAATTTTTGTCTTTGTAAAAGTTGAGCTGAACTGAAGAAGGAATTTTTGACAGAGATCCTCCCATCCAGTAATTGACTGGGATTGCAGGCTTGTATACCAGACAAAGGCTAGTCCTTTCAAGGTCCGTAAGAAGCATCTGAGTTTTACTACTTCTTGCTACTCCAGAGTTCCCATCATAGGATCACAATAAGACACGTAATGCGTCAAATGTTGTTCAGGGTCACCTGATCCATAGAAAATAGGGAATAAAGGGTTTCCAAAACTTGATGGAGGAGAGATTGAATCTACCCATTCAGCATACATGTTCTTTTCTAGTTGAACCTATGCACATTTCCCTTCCATAGTTTCTAACCGAGCTGTTAATGATTCAATGGTAGTTATTAACTTTTGAGAAACATCCGGTTAAACTTGGATTTGGGTAGGTGCAATGACTGGATATTGGACATATGTGGTGGTTGGTGCTGCAACAGATGGTAGCACTATCAACTATTGTTGCACTTGACCTGTAGGATTAGACCTGTGAGGGTGTACTAATAGAGGAGGATATTCTTGATCCATCTCAGTAGCTGCAACAAATTATCTTGGTTGACTGACTCCCGCACGCTCACGAAGAAGACTACCTTGAAGTAGTTCTGCATTCAACCTCCTTAATTACTTCATTTCTTCCTCCTTTTATGCAAACCATTTCTCTAGTGAGAGCAATTTTCCTTCTCCAGAGGTAGGATAGGTTACCTGATTCTTTCCACTCCCTTTGTTTGATCCTTTTCGGAGAGGGGAAGTGGGTTACTCGAAGGATTACCTAGGTTCTGAGTAATCCTTTGATTTCGTGTATGCACACCTTCTTCATTTGTGTCGGTGTGTACATCTTCTTGAGCAAAAACCTCTTCATCTTAGTCCCCTAAGTGATCCTCAACTGGTGGATCAGCAATAACGGCATTGATGACATTGATTGATGCATAACGCATCGCATCCCTTCTATCAGCATTTCTGTGATATTTTCATCTTCCATGTCTTTGATGAGACATTGCCTTTTGTTGATTTGATCCCTCAGTAACTTATTGATGAACTATAATTTGGAGGGAATCTCATGATAATTTGGCTCTTCATTCTTCTTTAGTCTTCTTCCCCAATCGAGAAAAGACCGACTTTCTCTGAGGAGGGGATTGATGATTTGAAAAAGTCTCCAGTCCAGTAGACTGGGGTTGTTCCTGCTATTCCCGCTCACCTCCTTGAATCCTATTTGTTGATTTTGAGGGTTGTTTTAAAAGATTCCCCAGTCTGGAAAGCTGGGATGGATCTTGAAATGCTATGTCTGAGACTTTCTTAAAAGCTCTCCTGATCTTGCGAACCTTAGTCTGGAAATTAGCTGGATGCATTAATCTGTATCCACTTTTATCACCTGGTTCAAAAGACTGTTGGATGATTTCAGACACTTCTATCACTTGATGATGTGCTTGATCCATACGAGAGGCTTGTTCAATATTCTCGTTTTCTTGATGCAGGAGTAATTCAACAACTTGTTCTTTGTATGCTTGATTTTGAGAGGAACTAGTTAAAGCCTATTCTTGGGCAAGCTTTTGATTAAAAACAAAGCCCATTTACTGTGGCCAACCATGGGCAGTAAAATTTCATGAGACTATTTTTTGGCGGGCTTTGCTGACTGGAGAGCACTGTGAAATGTAGTGCTCCATGAACACCATGTCCTCTAACATGAATACCAAATGGGGCATTGGAAATTAACTGACGCAATCTTCTTAGTGTGCCAAGGAATGAACGTTAAAGGGCTCTGTCCTGCTTTTCAGCCTTAAAATATCGAGAGACTAATAGAGATTCCAAAACAATTTGACGTTGTAACCCTTCTATTATCTTAAGATGATGTTCATATTCATTATAAGAGATTACTTTCTTCTTCAACTGAAAAATAGTTTTCCATATGTTGAGACGAATATCATGAATTCCATCTTCCGTCAAAATCTTTGAAATGTCATACTGAAAGTCATCCAGAGGCCAAAACATGACTGGTACTTCACCTTTTTCCAGTTGTTTTCTCATTTTCAACATTTCCTATTTATCATTCAATGAAGATTCTTCTACCTGATTTGACCAGAGTTTGTGTTTCCTTGTTGCTTCATCGGATTCAACAAGATTGGTAGAGAAATCATTGATCAAACTAGAAGATGCATGACTTAGGGGTGGTTTGGAGAATGACCTACACCATGGGCTATCTTCTGATTGAGAAAGTATTTCACCTGCTAGCGATGACGCATCAGACATGACTGGTTTCTCATTTGCAAGTTCCTCAAGATAAAAGGGATTTCTCGGCACTACATCATCCACTGGAGCATTTTCCGGGGAATGTGCATCACTACTACGGAGAGGAAATTCGCAGCGAAATTCATCATCATGGGGAGGACCACCATAATAGGTTGCAACAAAAGATGATATCTCTTGCTCCTTGGTCTTCAGACCACACAAAGGGGTTCTGTGGCTCTCATCTGAAGATGAAACTTCAAGATCGACCGAATTGTCATGAAGCAAGCCTTCATGAGGAAGTATCTGTTAAAGACCTTCAGAATTAATGTTCCCACTATTTGGAAATGAGGTAGTAGAATCTCATATTGCAATAGATAATTGCTTGAGGGCTTCAAGAACTCCAGTATCGAGCAAGGCCTTGTTACAAATTGGCTCTTGATCTCCTGACTGTGTTGGGTGGGTCTTTTTATTAGACGCATTATTACTCACTTTGGAAACCACTTGTTGATGAAAGTGGCTACTCTGAGTAGGTGTATGTGCCTGATCAGGTAAGATGGCCAGGTTAGGATGACGATCTCCACTCAAATCAGGTGTATGTGCCTGACTTGGTTGTCCATATTATATGGGGGAGTATGCCCCACAACCCTCTTGGACTGGAACAGATGTGTGTGTCTGTTCCGGAGTAAGCTGTTGATGTGTCACTCCACTGGTAGGGATAGATATATGTGCCTTTCCCTGAGATTCCACTGAAGTTGTTATAATATCCTGGCAAGTATCCAGAATATGAGCGGGGATTTGATTCTTCTATTTCACCATTGATAAAATATGCTTGGTGACTTCAGCTGCCGGAACGGGGATATACGTCTATTTCGTGCTTGGATTAGGTGTATGTGCATGCTCATGTCCTCCTTTTTCAGTCAATGAATCCTGAAAGTACTCATGTGTGGGGGCAGAGAGTTGAGTCTGCCTCCTGTTTGTCATCGCAGCTTTCCGACTGACTTCTCCATGTGCTACCAAGTGAGACTGTTGGTAGTCTTGATTAATACTAGTAGGTGTATGTGCCTAATGATTACACATCATCGAAATTGGTTGAAGAGCTCCATCATATGTAGTCATACGAGCCTGCTGACTAGCTGATTATGTATAAAAAGGTGTATGTTCCTACCTATAGTACTCCGCCGGAATTACCTGGTGGGATTGGCGTGATGCTGCCAGATGAGTCTGCTGGACAGTGGAATTAAAACGGGCAGGTGTATGTGCCTGCTCATTGCTTTCCACCAAGTTAGGTTGGTGGACTTCTCCGGAGATGGAATAGATGAGAACCTACTCACTGTTGACCGGATTCTTCCTCTGGCAGTTCTTCTTTCCTGCTCGGGTTCGAGGAACCTGAACCGAACGCCTAGAGTTGGTACCCTCATCATGTTGAGGGTGTACTTCTGCACGAGTCTGGCAGAGACTGTTGATAGAATCGCTCAGGAAGGACTCCTGCTTCATTGAATTAAGGTCATGAGGGACCTGCTCATTCACCTCCCCGGATTATGGGAGTGAAGAGTGATTTTGTTCCAGGGATAACGACCCGAAATGGTTGGAGATGGTGGTTAGTACCATCTGCTTCTTGATCACTAGTCATCGTTGTTCAGACGACTGGTGTGAGTTGTTCACAAAGAGGGCTGGTCAGGCAGCCTCCATAGTTGGGATGGTACCATGTTGATGGTACTCCTTAACCAGTGCATTTGATACCCAGTGTTGAAGACGCTGAGTAGGTGATGTTATCCTCAGAGCGGACGACGATCCAGTAGGAGTAGCAGTAGTGGCATTTGCAGCAGCAGTATTCACAGGTGTGAACTTGAGAGCAGCCATTCTAGAATTGCAGAAGTTCTTGGAAAAGAGTGCCTGTTTGATATGACAGATGTAATCAAGATAAATTCAGCCACTACATCTTTTGTATGAGCACATATTTCAGTGATTGTTTTTGTTGTCCCTATCATTTCATTTTAAATAGGGTCCTAATAAATAGTTAAAACATCATTTTAACTTGGTTAAGGATTCATGTCGGGTTCACCATTTTTTGTTTCCCTCAGAATTCAAGGATGACCTTGTGATGGGAGGTTCAAACATTCTGATCGGTTTCTAATGGGTTTGTTCGTAGAACCAGAAACATCCAATTATTCCACATCCATTTGGAACTACTTTCCAAAGGTAGGATCTCACTAGTTTGTGGACTGATGAGGCTTAGGAATTTTCATTGGTCGAGAGGATGGGAGGTAGGACTCATCACACCTTTTTTAGGGGAATTATTGTCTACTCTAGGACTCTCATTATAGATTTAAGTTATGTTTGTGAATCCTTATTGTATTACCAAGTATAAAATGAACTTTCCTTCAGATTTCACAATCAATGATTAAATATGTAGGAAATTTATAGAATCTTTTATATTTATTTGAGGTTCTTCATCGATATAGAATCATATGTATTTATTAGAGATTCTTGGTCAATGGTATCCTTCGACACATTTATATAGAAGTCTCTTGGTCATTATGATGACCATGATGGTTTTAAAGCCACTCAGTGGGGAACTTGAAGTTTATTGTCATTCAGAAATATATGGATTATTTTAGAGTTGGGATCGAACCCGCAGATGGGCTACCTACGAATCCTTTGTTTAGAAAAAGAATCATAACCCACGTAGTTCGAGTAAGGGAGTATGATGTTTATGATTTATGGCTCAAAGAAGGATGTCATAATTACTTTTACACTCTAAGTTCACGTGATTCATGCTCGGTGTGAGAAACAAGAGGTATTGGTAAAAAAATTGAAAATTGGGCCATGAATAGATGCAATCATAAGAAATAATGTGGGACTTATGTATGTGTGACTGCCTAGATAAATGAAGATTAGGATTTACTTCAGGGAAGAAATCTAGGAATAGGGTCCATAAAGGTATGTGTGATTCATAGAGATTTGAATACTCTAACTTGGGGATTACTCCTGAAAAGGAGGCCCAAATTAGAAGAGGACTTATGATTGGGTTTTACTCTTGAGAAGGAATCTCAGATCAAAGGTAAATTAGGACTGGTTAAGAGAAATTAAAACTGGGGCTTACACCTGAAAAGGAGGCCCTGGTTAATGAGAACTTGGGGCTTATTCCTAAGGAGGATACCCATATTTGAGAATTATGACTGTGGCTTATTCCTGAAAAGGAGGCCCAGGTTAAGAATTATTACTAGGGCTTATTCTTGAAAAGGAGGCCCATGTTAAGGATTATGACTAGGGATTATTCCTGAAAAGGAGGCCCAGGTTAAGAATTATGACTAGGGATTATTCATAAAAAGGAGGCCCAGGTTAAGAATTATGACTGGGGATTATTCTTGAAAAGGAGGCCTAGGTAAACGAGTTCTCTCATCTTAAAGGATGAGGTTGAATTAATGAAATCTCAATCTTTAGTGACATAAAGATGTGTAAATCACTAGATTTTGAGAGATATTCCACAGAATTCCTTTTAGATAATGAATTCAAACCAAGAAACCATGCCATAAATGTCTTTGAAGAGTGTCTTGAAGACTGAATCTTGAATAGGAGAGGTGGAATGGCTTAAGAGTGGTGAAATGGGCAAGAAGGGAACCCAAAAAGGCAGGGGCGCGCAAGTCCTGGCAGGTGCGCAGGTACTGCGTGGGCACGCAAGTTCGGTCGCACAGGTATACCTGCGCGACACATGGGTACTTGGGAAACGGATAACCAGTATGTTAATACTTGAGAGACTCTTGGTTAAAGCCTATAGAATCCTCTTGAGGTTCTTCTATAAGAGTTGCGCGCAAGTTCTATTGAAGGAATTTAGGTGGCGCGCAAGTGTGGCCATTTCCCTTAAAGGATGGCCACTGAGGTGCGCAAGTGTTGATGATTTTCAACACTTAGGCATTCCTCCCCCTCTTTAGATCTTCCGTTCTTGGTAAAAATTACCTTAGAAGTGTTTCAGAAGCTTTGAGAAAAGACTAGGGCACCGGGAGCTCAAATATGAATTCTGGAAAAAATTTCCTCCCTCAAATGGGGGGCCCACATGGTCTATTTATAGGCTGAAGAAGACTCAGGCAGTTATCCTTTATGGCGCGCAAGTCACTTTCAAGACCATTAGGCGTCGCACAAGTAGACTTGCCCGATAGTGATGGAACTTGCACGGCACATGTGCTTTTGAATCCTTTTTCATGCCTTTGTCGATTTTTGATTTTTTCTTCAAAGGATGAATCAATTTTTTCTAAGCCATTTCCCTTTACATTATTTAGACAATGTGAAAAAAAATAAGTATAAAAAATGGATCAAAAAAGATATCATACCTCTAACTTGGTTTAGGAATGATAAAAATAGGTCTCAAGGTAATTTGATCCATGATTCTCTTGAAATATTTTTAAAAATCATCATTCCAAAAAAATGGATTTCACTTATTTGTTAATGAAATCATGGGATAAGAAAAGTGTGTGAAAACATTGATTGTAACATCCCAACCCTCAACATTGGCTTTGGAAGAGATAAGGTTCCACTAACCTTATGTGTTTCCACCAAGAAAACAAAGGATAGAAATAAATGCCAAGGGCTTACTAAAATTTTGAGGGATTAATTCCCATTTATATAAAAACACCTTATAATATAAAAACAAATACAAATAAACAAAAACTATATGATACATGAAGAGTAATAAATACATCTATAAACAATACAAAAACTAATAACATACTAGTAGTAACAAAAAGATAAAACAAGGAATCCCAAGAAAACTAAAATACATTATAATGTAGCAATACCGATGTGGAATCAATCCAACCACTCCACTAGAAAACTCCAAAATCTGACCACCATAATAAGAAAGTATCATCATGATTCTCCACTAGAGAAATAATAGGCCTTTCCTTTAACAGTGTTATGAGGAATATAATCTTCATGCGCACCAAATTTTATATGCATAGATTGAGTAATTATACCCAGTAATAAATCCATAATAGACTTCCCAACTCACAATACTAGGAAAAGAACATGTTGGCTCACAGTTCAAAATATAATTAAAATATAATAGGGAAACATCGGGAGGAGTTTACCAAATTTAAACAATTTAACTTAAAAAAATATATATCATCCATTTATTCAACTTGGAATACCCATTCTACATTCCATACACACACACATGCATTCCATGAAAATCTCAATACTCATGAGTGGTAACATATCTATCCACTATGTTGGTTGTTGGTTATAATCCTTATGGTGCCTCCAATCGGCCCAATGTTCTATTGAATGGACACATCCAATGAAAATGAACACAAAACTTACTAAAAATTCCAGGTTCTCACATCCATTTATTTCACATAAATCAATTATTTTCTTTAAAACATTTGATAAAACATCTTTCTTGCTTTAAACCAAAAAAATAATTTAAAACCATAAATCAAAGGGGCTTCCCAAAAAATTCATCCCACATTTCCTTTGAAAATCCAAGAAAATTGTTTAAGAAAAACTAACTTTTAATGTTTTATAAAATGTTAAGAAAAGAGATAAGCCTCCCACCTCATAATGGATCTCATGTAATGTGAAGAATCAAGATGTGATCTATCCAATCCAAGATCCCTTTATTATTCTTTTACCCAAAAATAAATTTTCAAAACATGACTAGTCTAATCTATTTATGCATACAAACCCCTATATAAGATTCCATTCAATGAAAATGAGTGTATCAAGAATGAATAGAAGAATTAGGATAGGATGTGACAGGGATCTAAATTAAATATCCTAGATCCAAAACACATTGATTAATTGAAATTTGGTTTTAGAGGGAAAGGAGTTTCAAAAATAACCTAAAGGGGTCCTCTGATACAAGATTCTAGTTCAAAAAAAAAATAATGAGAGATTTCAAGCATCAAATGGAATAAATATCCAATTTTTTGATATCATTAAATTCATCCCGTTTTTAGGTCTCACAGTTTTAAAAACCATATTCCCACCATTAAAGTTTTAATGGACAATACCTAGGGCCACACAATTGTGGTTTATAGTTTCATAAATAGTTAATTAATCATGTATAACACCGCTATCCCAAAAAATTGAAAATTTTCATGGTTTATCACAAGGTTTGGAAAAACCATATGCCATTCGTGCACCTTCCACAAAACTCACAAAATCCCTTTGATAGTTTTCTGGAGAAGCTATATGGTTTACCTTAACAATGATCAAACTTTCAAAAAACAGTAAAATTAAAAAGAATCTCCTCAAACTCGACGAAAACATTATATAACATCAAAATACATAATAAAATGGTTAATTAACTCAAATTGGTGTTTGTTACATTATATCCACCTTTGGTCATTCTATCCCCAGAATGATATAGATTAGTGGTGCTTTGAAAAAATTTAGCCCATTATTCTAACATCTTTTTCTCATGTTCCCATGTTTCCTCTTTAATTTCACCATGTTTCCATAATACTTGAAAAAATGGAATACATTTTCATGTAATACTTTATCTTGTCTATCAAAGATATGAATTAGTGCATGAATAAATATAAAATCGGGTTCATGGTCAATATGATTATATGTACCCAGCCTTATGCATTACATAATCTTGATTTTTATGTTAATAATTCATTATATTACATTTGATAATATTTTTAGTATTATGGTTTAATAGAATTAGTTCATAAATCACACATAATAAAACTATATAAATAAAAGTGGAAAATTCCAATCAGTATCTATTTCTACCACCATATAATAATTTTAAAAATACAACTTGATTTATCTTTTGGATAGAGATTGTAAAAAAATCCCTTCCTTTCGCTCCTTGTAATATCTCTTTTGCGTATCGATAAATTTTGCTTTGGTCTTTGACCAATTCTTCACCCCTAAAAAATTAAAATTCTTCATGAATTTCAACTAAAATACTTCCTTTATCTTAACCATCCTTAAACCCTGTGAAAAATATTTTAAAATGTGGTATGGTGAAAAACATCACAGTAGGGGACAAGAAAAGAAGAAATGTGTTAGTCCAGTGAAAAATGTTAAAAATCTTAAAAAAAACTTTTCTTAAAAACATACCTTGTACCATAAAAATTAATCAAAAATCTTTTAAAAAGTTTAATATCTTACCTTTGAAATAAAATAATTTCTATGAAAACTCATTTTCCAAAATAGACAATTTATATAGTTTCCTTGGTAAATTAACTCATAGAACCGTTACAGAACCCTTAAAAATTTGAATAAACATATCTCCAACATCTAATATAATTCTGTAAAGAATATATTCATTAAAATATTCATTGGGGCACTATCTGGGAGCTCCCGTTTTATAATCTATATCGGGCTCACCCAGTGCTGTCTGGGTGCACTAATCATATAATCTATATCAGTCTCACCCATGAGAAATAATGGGGCTCAACCCATCATATATACAATTTCCAACAACTATATCATGAATAAAAAATTTTAAGCTTACAACTTTTCATCCTAAACCCCTTGTAAAACACGTTTAAACTTATTTTCAAAACACTTTTGGATATTAAAATACCCTTTTATTTTAAAAAACCATTTTAAAAACTTAAATCACCTATAACTAGGTAAAGAGGGTTTTTATTTAAATAAAACATTAAATATTTTAATTAAATCCAAATATAAAATAATTATTATGTGGGTAGGAAAATCCATTGTCATTACATACATTAAAATAGCACATTTTTTGTTATTATTTGTAGAGAAATTAAAATATTTCATAAAAATATTATTTTTTTGAAAAACAATGTAATAAAGATATAAATATCGTCTATAAAAATATAATGTTCATATAACTAAATTCATAACATCATTTTATAAAAACATGTATGTGGAAGAAAAAGAGTTTTAAGGGAACTTTAAAAGGTGATTTTTTAAAAGAAGCCCCCTTTCCACTTTGGAAACATTTCAATCGTAAGCCCCATGTAAGAATAATATTAAACAAGATTTTAAATATAATGAAAATAAATAAATAAAGGATATAAAATATCAAAGGGGGTATATATACACCTCATAAAGGATTATAAGTGCATAATATCAAAATATGCCTTGAAGAATGAAAATTGATATGAAGTCCCTTACATTGAGTCTAACTCGTTAAGTACGTTATTTATCTTCCTGAATAATAAACATATTTTAATTATTTAATTTATTAATAAATTTTTAATGTTTATTATTCTTTTTATTTAAATTATTACCATTTTATATATAATTACTTAATAAATTATGTTTACATTAGATGTTTTGACAACCTTTGGTTAATTGTAACAATATGGCATTAGTGTGTTAACTATTGTTAAAGAGGTCATTATTTCAACATCTATAGAAGAATAATCATGAATTAATTATAATTTTAATACATAATTTATACTTTTAAAACCAGAAATAAACTATGTTTGTGAAAAATTAACTACTTTACAATCATGGAGATGGTAGGTCATACATATGAAAAATTCACATTTCCATTTTTCAGAAATCATTATGGAAAGATGGTAAGTAATATTTTATCTGTTTATAATTATAGTAATATAATAAATACCATTATATTTCTTTAAATATACTTATATATATTATCCTTGTGATTTAGTTATGAAAAACGATTCAAATCACTTTATGGATGTGGTAATCCACACGTACGCATGAACGACTTTATCATTTTTTAGTGTATGAAAGAAAATGATATATGAAATTTTATGAACGATAAATATGTAAAACAATATCATAATTATGTTATTTATATCATATATATTCATTACATTTATCTATATTACCTTACATGTAAATCGTTAGTGAAAAAGTAATCACATCGCTTCATGTGGCGGTAGTCCACACATATGTATCATTTTTAGTGAGTGGAAAGGTATGAAATAAAATGATATATTATATTTTATGAATGATAAATATGTAATTAATATAATAATTATTTTATGTGTATCACATATTTTCATTAAATTTATTATTATTACCTTCCTTGTAAAGCGTTAGTGAAAAATTAATCACATCACTTCGTGAGGCAGTAGTCTGCTGTATACACGAGTGATATTATTGTATCCCCCATGAACTGAAAAGTAAGAATTTATATGTGATATTATAACTCCATATGTATAAATATTTTAAAAATAATATATATATATATATATATACCTTAAATCCATCATTAGAAAAATCCATGAGAGGTGATAATGGAAAATTAATGCCATCGATTCACGAGGCGATAGTCCTCCGCACACAAGAATACTGATTTCGTATCCCATTTTATGGGAGTAGAGAAATATTTAAGTTAATACATTAACATAATAAAATATAAATATATGGTATATATTTATTTATTATATAATCATAATTGATGAATATTTTAATATGATGGAAGAAGAAATAAAATAAAAATGTTTGGTTGAGAATGATACCTCTTCTTTGGAAAATCTCCTTAGGTAAGCACTAAAATTCTTCTTAAGATATATTTATAATAAAAATAAGGTATCTAGGTCATGGGGAGGGAATTGAGGAAGATATTTTGGTAGGTATTCTCTGATAAAAATTTCTTTCAAGGTTTAAATAAGAGAGAAGAGTGGGTGGCATTTTATATGTGGGGAAAAACCCCCATGGAAACTACTTGGAAATTTCCAAAAAAACCAAAATGATAAATTCATTCCCATGAAAAAGGGTTCCAAGTGACTATATATAATAATATGGTAAATATTATATTGAAATTTTTAAAAAATAGAATTTTTACAATTTTAATTGGTAAACATACCCTTATCTTTTTAGTTTAACCCCTTGGTAAATGTTTTTTATCTTAACTATGGTAATTAATTTTTACTATTTTCACTATTCATTATAGTCAAAAGTTAAGTTGAACATATTATATAATATAAATTATGATTATTAAAAATATAGAATCCGTTTTACTAAATTAAATTCACTTAATTTTAAGTATTTAACTTAAAATTAAACATGAAGGTACGAAGAAAAAATGAGTTTTCAAGAAGTGTATTTTTCAAGCATAAGATGATTTTATATTAACTTAATGACTAGTCATAATTATTATACGAATTTAAATTAATATTTATTGATATATAATATATTAATTTAATTTAAATAATTCCTCATTTTTGGTTATTTAATTAATTCAAAAAGATAAATATTATGCACTTCAAAACAATTTTTAGAATAAAAACTAGTTTTTTAAAAAAGTTGAATAAAATTATGCTAAAATCCAATGTAAATATAGTTAAAATGTAATTATCTAGATTAAATATTAATAAATAATTGTTATGTTATTTGAAATCATATTCAAAACATAATGGTACATTTAAATTACTTAATTTATTGAAATAGAATGACACTGTTAAGAAAATCGTTGTTTTTCATTATTCACCAAAAATATATATTCTCTGAAAAAGATAAAATTTTCACCCAAAGATAATTTAGATAATATTATTTCAAAATTTAAATTCTTTTTTTCAAATTTAAATTTTAAAATTTATAAATTAAACTTTTAAATAAAACCTTATAATAAAAGAGTTTAATTAAAATTATTTCCTTCATTATTTAAAGTTACTTAATATGTTTCTAAGGAATATATTTATCTAATACCTATTAATAAACATGAAAATTATTTATTCTATCATTACCTAGGCAGTTACATTCTTCCACCATTTTTAAAAAATTTTCCCTCAAAATTTTATTCACTTATTAAACATTTTGGTATATCTTTCCCTCGTAGCATTTTCAGATTCACAAGTAGCTTCTTCAACCATATGGTTTTTCCAAAGAATATTAAACTGGTGAATTTCCATGTTTAGTAATACTTGATATCTATGGTAAATAACATGAATAGGTTGTTCCTTATAAGAAATATTATCTTCTAACTAAAATACATTAATGATCAACATATGAGATGAATATAGCACGCATTTCATTAATATTAAAATATGAAATACATTATGTACCTACAATAAACTCATAACAAAATCCACTCGGTAAGAAACTAATCCAACTTTATCTAGGATTTCATATGGTTAAATGAAGTGTGGACTTAACTTCCTGTTTTTATTAAAATTGAAAACACTTTTTCATAGAGATTTTTTAATAAAAAAATGATCACTTACCTCAAAAGAAAGATCTTTCCACTATTTATCTACAAAACCTTTTTCCCTGCTCTGAGCTGTCCTCATATATTGGTGAATTAATTTCACCTTCTCTATAATTTCTTTTATAACCCCATCTGTAACAGCCAAAACATTTATGAATAAGATTTATTTTCTTTTAGTTAAATATCTTATGGATATAGAAAACACATGATATCTTTTTATTATTATTATTATATCCAATTAGATTTAAATGACCATTAAATATCAATACCATTTATAATATATACATTGAATAGTGATCATGTGACTAGTATAAATATAGGCTTTTAATAGATCATATTGGCACATACAAAGGAAATGATGGGTTCAACCAGTAGAATTGTACCCTATGAAGCCAATTCATCAGATCTTCCAAGGTAGATAGCATTTTTGATATCTTCTCTAGACCAATCCCAAGATTAGATCGAAAAACATAAGCATGATTGAAACAGATTATGGGAGAAGTTCAAGCTCATCAAGATCACAGGCTAAACCATGATCACCGAACGACAACATTAAAGCCCCATCATTGGACACCTTATACTTTGGGCATATAGTGGTCTAATAAAGGGACATGTATCAAAACCCTAGCTTTAAGAATAAGTAAATTATTTTTCTGTAGAATTATTGTTATTTTCTTCCTATTACCGTTACTTTGTAAATGATTTCTAAAGCACAAATAGTATTTTTGGTTAATATTAAAATTCAATTAAAAATATATTTTGATGAACTAATGCATTTTTGAAATAAATAATATTTTAATGAAATATTGTTATTTAATTGCTTTTACTAAATATAAATGATTATATAATCTTTATAAAGTGAAGTGTAATTTTGATTATGTTTTGAAAATTGTATTTGTCAGAACCTGTAAATTTTCAATAAATGCTAATTTTTATTTTAAAAGAAAAAATTCACATATAAAAAAAATATTTAGATAAAATGAATATTATTTTTGAAATCAGTATGTTCAAATTATCTAACGATTAATGTTTCCTAATTTTATGAGACTACTGAATTTTTGTGTAAAAATTAGATACCTTATAAATATATAGTGTCTTTTAGGATATCATAATGACCTAATAGTGATGTAATAAAATACTATAAAAGGGATTTTATTCCATATATATTTTTTACTTTTAAAATAATTTGGTTTTTGTTTTTTTTATTTATTATATAAAGCCTTGGTGAATCCTCCACGACTTGTAAAATATTTTAAGATTTTAAATCAATTTCCTTGAGAGTGTGACTCACCACCACATAATAAAGAGAAAGATTTTAAAATTTTCGGCCCTTGGACATATAATATAATGTTTTCCACTTACATTTGGAATACTCCAAGGGCAAAAATCATGGTATAGTCTATGTTTTGGAATATTTTATTATGAGGTATCCAAAACCAAAATAATAAAGAAATCCCTTTCCTTTACTATGTAAAACCACCCAAGAGCTCATTCCTCTCCACTCAAACACCTCTAATATCATCCAAACTATTCTCTATACTCCATAGAGTCCTCTCAAGAAACCCTCAAGCTCCCAAGAAGACTCTCCCAAGACTTTGGGATCACACATCCAAGTAATGATTCATTCATTTCTCGTTTTCTTCAAAGTTTATTTTTATTGTTACTCCATTTTATTTTAAATTAAAAATGATACAGGTATGTTTTCAAACCTCCCCCATATTTACCTTATTATTCTTTAATGATGATAAAACAATTTTATCTCCCATTAATCCCTCCCTTGTACACCCATTACCATGTCGAAATTCTATAATGTATTTCCCTCTTCTCATTTACATCCAAGAATTTCCTTTATATAAGGCATCTAAATTTCATATCATATGTTGGGATATTATGTTCCATGATCCTATCACTATCTATTTTATGTATAAAATAATAGAGTCACCTTTCACTCACATCAACCAATTTTACAAATTTTTATTTAACGTCATTATGCTGCCGAAATTGCACCATGATTTTCCATGCCAAAATCATAATGCAGTGAATACCATACCCATTTCTCTATCAAGGTTATTCACCTTTATGATCATGTATTTGTTGATTGGGGACTTAAATTTTTGTATTCTGCATATCTTGATTATGGAATAAATTAATTTTTTTAATTAATCCATGTTGTATGATTTATGTGGCACACTTATACATGAAAATGAAATGATTATGAAGGATGTGCCCTGATAGCGCTCCAATGCATTGGGTAATGTTTAGTATCCTGATAAACCATATATAATGAGGGTTTAATCATGATAATTAACGTAAAAATTAGGTTTTACTCATTATAATTCATTTTCAATGAGGTTTTACTCATGCGAATCCATGTACAATGAGACTTGGCTCATGCTAATATCATGTTGTATATTGCTGCAACATTTCCATGTCATTATTATCATGATTTATCATGACTATATATTCATATTAATTTTATGAACTATTGATATGTCTATTATATAACATGTATTTTCTTTCTCATGTTATTCCATTTTTATTCCCTTACCAGGGTTTATATCTCACCTCTTACTTATGTATATCCTTAGGTTATCCCATGCAGTGTTAAGTACGAAGGAATGAGTGGGTCATGTCAAAGAAGTTTTAAATAAAGTTTATGTATTTCATGTTTAAGTTGTTATGTAATGTTCATAATTTCCTAATAAACTATACCTATCAATATTATGAGTTCTTTTAAGTTCCAATCTGTGTAATAAATCATGTTTAAATATGAAATTTAGAGTAGGGTTGTTATAGTTAGTATCAAAATAAAGGTTTAGTTATTTTTGGGATTAGGATTAGAAAACTCTAGGGAAATACTTGGGGATAAGACTAAGTATAATAAAATAATCCCAAATTTTTTTGAGTATAGTGTAAGTGTTTTATCAAGAAAATACATCCCTTTCTGGATATGGACAAGTAGAGGTGGCTCTAGCACATGTGTGTCAATGGGTAAAACTAGAAAACACTACTTTGAGATAGACTCGAACGGGAACTACTGCATGATAATAGGCCTTACTGCACTCCTGGTTCGACAATCATGGGGGATATTCTTTGTTATATTCATAATCTTAGTATGAACCATTATTAAGGGAACAAAAAAAGAAGAAGACTCATATGAATATACGTTAGTAAATAGATCATGGATTACATATATTGAATCTTATAAATTTATAAGTTAAAGAAATAAAAGTAATTTATAAGTTACACATTTAATTTCATTTTATTTATCATTATGTGTTTAATAATTTCAAAAAATTGTCCTCAATTTTTCCTTTTATTATACCCAATGGCTGGTAATAGGATGAATCTAGATAACAATTGATGTGAAGATCAATGTGACGATTTCTCTAATAAGATGCAAAATTCGATGGGAGAAGGAATCAAAAACATTGTCACAATAGTCTCTCAGTTAACTCAATTTTTTAATATAATCATAGATAAATATAATCATCCATCCCCCCCCCCCCAATAAAGAACAAGTCGTAATCAATAGCTTCATGAGTCAAAGGCCTCCTACATTCAATGGATTGTCTGATCTCTAAATCGCTAAAGAACGGATTAACTCCATTTATAAGAACCTATCCATCCTTAAATGTTATAAACAAGAGAAGGTTCATCTATATATTAATTATATTTAGGGTGAATCTAATCAATGGTGAACATTGATCAAAAATACAAAGCCTGAGGAAATGATTGAGGTGATGGAATGGGAGGATTTTCAAAAAATGTTTTCAGGTAAATATTTTCCTCGACCCTCCGCCTTAAGATGGAATGAGATTTACTTTCCCTCAGGAAAAAGGATGATGAATCTTTTTGGGTGTATGAAGAAAAATTTAAAATACTTGAACGGTATGCCTCTAGTTTTGTCTTTACACTTAAATTCAAGGTTGGCCTCTTCTTTGGTGGGATAAATCCTTGTCTACAAAAAGCTTTGGGAATTTGTGACTTAAATAGAAATGAACAAATTTCCTGATGTTCCCTGAAAATCATAATTGAGATTGGTGAATCTCAGGGGTATCATGGGGATTATAAATAGAAAGTGGACTTTAATTCTAGTGTCCTGATGGATAAATCCAACGGTTCTAAGAAATTCTATAAACTCGCTTGTCAAAAGTGCAGAAAGAATCACCCTAGGAATTGTGTAAGGGGGCCGAGGAAATGTTATATGTGTGTAAGATAATGGAACCTATATAATAATTGTCAACAGAAAAATCCAATCAATATGGAAGCGGAAATGAATTCTTTTTTTGACCCTCAACACATTGTTCATTGCTACAACTACAAGGAACTAGGGCACTTTGAGAACCAGTTTTGTAAGCCAAGTGTAATTGGAGTCAATAAAAAACCACCAAGGTAGAAAGGGTGATCTTTTTCAATCACTACCACTAAATTGAATCCCAAAAATTAAGTGGTGACAGGTATGCTAGTTATTCATTTAAGAATAGCAAACATACTTTCTGATTCTGGTTTACGCATTCCTTTATATCCTAAAAGTTTAGTAGAATAATCAAAACACCACCCCAAATCATATAAGTAGATATGTCGATGAAAATTTCAAATAGAGAAATTATATCAACCCATTTATATAACTCCTCCCTTTTCATTATTTTAATATTGAACTTCCAAGAAACCTTATCATACTTCCCTTGGTGGAATTTGATGCAATAGTGGGCATGGATTGTCTTTCTCTCTATGGATCAGACATAAATTTCCATGGAAAGGAAATCACTCTCTATATAGAAAATCAACCTATGATTCTAATCATTGATATAAATACCTTATGATCATGCGTATCTTGCTCAGCTGATTGAGTCTAAGTAAAGAACAATTCTTGAAGACATGCCAACTGTGAGGGAATTTGTTGATGTGTTTCCCAAGGAATTGTCTAGTCTTCATCCTAACAGAGATGTTGAGTTTTAAATCGAAATAATACCTAGTATATTTCTAATATCCCAAACTACATATAGAATGTTTTTTTTGGAACTTGAGGAGTTAATGAAACAACTATTGGAGAATCTAGATAAAGGGTTTATACTCCCCAGTGCTTCACCATGGAGTGCACCAGTCCTCTTCATCAAGAAGAAGTATTGGTCAATGATAATTTTCATTGATTATCGTGAGATCAATAAAATCATGATAAATATCAAGTATCTATTTCCATGAATGGATGTCTTGTTCGATCAGTAGTGTGGATCACAATACTTTACCATGGTGGATCTGTAGTTGGGATATTACCATGTATGGGTGAAGAAGGAGGATATCCCCAAGACTTATTTTCATATAAGGTACATGCATTGTGAGTTCATATTGATTCCATTTAAACTAACTAATTCTCCAATAATATTCATGTGCATGATGAATTTAGTCTTTAGAAATTACCTAGACATATTTTTGGTAGTTTTTATAGACAAAATTCTAATATACTTCAAAAACAAGAATTATGAGAAGCATTTGAGCATTGTACTAGTGACCTTGTGAAAGGAGAATATGTATGAAAAGTACAACAAATGTGAGTTCTGGTTGAATAAAGTATCATTCCTGGGGCATATCATCACAAGAAATGGGATATCTGTGGATCCTTCCTAGAGAAAAGAAATTGAGGGTTTGCCAAGTCCAACATCCATGATGGATATCCATAGCTTCCTTGGGAAATCTATGTATTATAATCGATTTGTGAAAATTATCTCATGATTATCAAACCATCTTACTTAGCTAACATGTAAGGGTGTCATGTTTTCTTAGAATGATTAATGTGAAGAAATCTTCATGGAGTTGAAAGGGATGCTTATCACCGCCCTTATGCTCACACTACCAACACTTGAGGAGATTTTTGTAATTTTTAGCAATGATTAGATGAAATTATTGGGATGTGTGTTGATGAAAAATGAACAATACATTAAATATACCTCAAGGTAGTTGAAAATTCATGAGAAAAACTATCCCCCATATGATATGGAGTTGGTATCTATGATCATTGCATTAAAAATTTGGTTGAATTATCTATTTGGGGAGAAGTTTGAAATTTATATGGATCACAAAAGTCTCAAATATATACTCACACAGAATGATTTGAATATGTGCCAACAAATATTGTTAGAGGTTATCAATGACTATGACTACTCAATTCATTACCATCTAGGGAAAGTGAATAATGTAGCAGACGCTCTAAGCAGAGAGGATCCCGAAACTCTATCATTGATAAGAATTGAAAAGGATACAATCTTCTCATATTTGATGAATATGGACATGGGAATCATAAATAAGGTAATATCATCATTCCTTTCACAAATTATTTCTCAACTATATATTTTGGAAAGCATAAAGGATACTCAAAAAGATTGTGTGGGAATTCAAAAGAAAGTGGAAACTATCAAAAAAGGGAAATACTCGAAGCTTAATGTTAATAAAGAAGAAATTATGAGATTTGTGTCCAGACTGTGTGTTCCATAAAATCCATATTTAAAGAAAGAACTTTTAGATGATGCACATAGTTCAAATTTCTCCATTAACCTAGGAAACATAAAGATGTATAGAGATCTCCGAGAACACTATTGGTGGGATGACATGAAGAAAGAGATCGCTAAATATACATCAAAGTGTCTGGTATTTCATTAAGTGAAGGATAATATGTAAAAGTCTAATGGGATGATGCAAATTTTACCCATATCAACATGGAAATAGGAAAACATCACCATGGACTTTGTCATGGGACTTCCAAAGACATCCAAATGAAATAATTTTATCAGGTTTATTGTGGATCATCTTACAAAGACATCACACTTCATTGTGATTCTAGATGATTTCTCGTTGGATCATCTAGAATGGATATAAATCAGTGAATTGGTAAAGTTTCATGTTGTACCACTATGGATTGTGTCTGATTGAGATCCAAAATTAACCTCTATGTTTAGTCTCCAACATGCTATGAACACTATGTTGAACATCAGTACAGCTTATCATCCTCAAATTTATTCCCAATCTGATTGAACTATAAAAACACTTGAGTACATGTTGAGAGATTTCTCAATGTACTTCAAAGGCATATTGGATCAACACCTTCCTTTGGTGGAGTTCCCTTACAAAAATAGTTTCCACTCAAGCATCCAAATGTCTCCCCATGAATCCCTTTATGGGAATAGGTGGAGAACAACAACATGTTGGGATGACGTTGGGGAACAAAAACTTCAAGGTCCTAAAATGGCCGAAGAAATGGTGGAGAAGGCTATGTCCATTTAGCAGCACATAAAAGTTGATCAGATTTGAAAAAATATCTATGCTGACACTCATCTACATGACCTAAACTTTGATTTTGGAGACATGGTATTCCTCTGCATATCACTATGGAAGAGAGTGATGAGATTTGTAAAGAAGGTAGAGCTTATTCCAAGGTACATAGTCCCTTTTGAGATCTTTGATCGTATCAGAGTAGTGGCCTATCGACTAGCACTCCAATAGAACCTATCTCAAGTACATGATGTATTCCATGTATAACTCTTGAAGAAGTATATACCAAACCCATCACATATACTCAATCCATATGTGGTGACATTGGAGAATGATCTCTCTTATGAGGAGTATCCAGTGGAGATCATAGATCATAAGGGAAATTTTATATGAAATAAGACATTTCCCCTTGTCAAACTGTTGTGGAGAAACCACAAGTTTGAATAATATACATGGGAACCAAAGAAGGTGATGAAGCATAGTTACCTAAATCTAATTTAATTTTGTAAAAGAAAAATTTGAGGGAGAAATTTCATAAGGGGGGAAGGTAGTAATGACCTGAACATTTATGAATAAAATTCCCTTTCTTTAAATTAAATATCTTATGGATATATAAAACACATGAAATATTTTTATTATTATTATTTCCATTGGTTTTTAAATGATTGTTATGTATTATTATCCTTGATAATATATACGTTGAACAGTTATCACATGACTAGTATAAATATAGTATTTTAACAAATCCATTTGGCATAGACAAAGGAAGTGATTACTTAAACCAATATGATCATACCCTAGGAAGCCCTTTTATTGGATCTTTCAAGGGAGATATAATTTTTGTTATTTTCCCTAGACCAATCCCAAGCCTAGATCTAATAACTTATGCATGATCGAAATAATTTATGGGAGAAGTGCTATCTCATCGAGATCACAACCCAAACCATGTTCATCGAACAGCCCCATGAATGACCCACCATTTCACACCTTAATCTTAGGGATTGTGGTGGTTAAATAAATGGTTATTTATCAAGAACCTATCATTAAGAACATTCATATTATTTTTGTATAGAATAATAAAAATATTTTCTTTCTATTACTGTTACATTGTAAATGATTTTTAAACCACAAATAGTATTTTTGGTTAATATTCAAATTCAATTTAGAAATATATTTTGATGAATTAATGTGTTTTTCAAATAAATAATATTTTAATGAAATGTTATTATTTATTTACTCTTATTAAATATAAATTTTCATATAATATTTATGATGTCAAATTTAATTTTTCTTAAGTTTTAAAAACTATTTTTTTCAAAACCTATCACTTTTCAATAAATGTAAATTTTTATTTTAAAATTTAAAATTCATATATTTATAAAACTATTTAAATAAAATTAATATTATATTTGGGATCAGGATTTTTAATTTATCCAATGGTTAATGTTTCATAATTTTCTGAGACAGCCGAATTTTTGGGTAAAAATTAAATACCTTATAAATATATAGTGTGTTTTATGACATTATAATGACCCAATAGTAATGTAATTAAATACTATAAAAGGTATATTCGGCCAAATATATATTTTAAATTTAAAATATTGTGATTTAATTTTTTTTGATTTGTTTCATAAATCCTTAGTGAATCCTCCAAGACTTATAAAATATTTTATGATTTTAAAACAATTTACATGAGAGTGTGACTCACCTCCACATAAGCAAGATAAATATTTTAATATTTAAGTCCCTTAGCCATATAAAATAATATTTTCCAATCCCATTTGGAAAAAAACATGTAAAAACCATTGGATGGTTTGTGGTTTTGAATATTTTAGTATGAGGTGTCCAAAACCAAAATAATAAATAAATAATATTCCTTTCCTATATAAACCCATCCAAGCACCCAATTTTCTCACTAAAACTCCTTGAGTCTCATCCAAACTCTGATCTATACTCCCTATAGTTATCCCAAGGTTCCCCAAGATCCCAATAATCCTATCCCAAGCCTTTGGGATCACACATCCAAGTAAGAGTTCCTTCCTTTCTCAATTTATGTCCAAGTTTCCTTATATTGTTATACCCTTTTATTTTAAATTACAAATTATGGGGGTATGTTTCAAAACATCCCCCATACATCCCATATTATGTTTTAATGATGAGATACCCCTTTTATCTCTCATTAATCACTCTCGTGTACACCTGTTACCATGCCAAAATTCCGTAAGGGATTTCTCTCTCTCATTTCCATTCAGACATTTCTTTTATATTTTTAATCTAAAATCCATTGAATATGTTGGGATATTATGTTAAATTATCCCATTACTATCCATATCATTTGTAAATTATGATATACCCATTTCTCTCTCATCAACACATTTTATGAATTTCTATTTAATGCCATTATGCTGTCGAAATAGCACCACGGTTTTCCACACCAAAATCATCATATATTGAACACCATACCCATTTCTCTATCAAGGGTATTCACCTGTATCCTCATGTACTTATTTATTTGGGAATTATATATATGTATTACACATCTATTATTTGTGAAATAAATTTTTATGGTAATTAATCCATGTTGTATTATCTATGTGGCATACTTATACATGAAAACAAAATGACTATAAAGGGTTCACCATGATAGCACTCCAATGATTGGGTAATATTTATTATCATGTTACGCAATGTGAAATGAGGGTTTAATCATGCTAATTCATTTTAAATTAGGGTTTAATCATGCTAATTCATGTTCAATTAGGGTTTACTCCTGCTAATCCATGTGCAATGATCCTTGGCTCATGTTAATATCATATTGTATGTTGTTGACACATTTCCATGTCATGATTATCATGAATTTTCATGCCTTTATATTCTTGTTCTTTTTATGATATATTAATATTCATATTTTCTAACATGTATTGTATTCCTAATGTTATTCCATGTTTATTCCCTTTCTGGGATTTATAGCTCACCCCTTTCTTATGTATGTCCTCTGTTTATCCCATGCAGTGCTATGTATGAATGAATGAGTGGGTCATGTCAATGAAGTTTTAAATAAAGTTGTTGTATTAAAGGTTTATGTTCTTATGTAATGTTCTTAATTTACCAATAAAATATACCTCTTGATCTTATGAGTTTTATTAAATTCCAATCATTGTAATAAATCATGTTTAAATACTAAATAAGGTGTAGGATTTTTATACTATCCCACCAAAGATTCCACAATTAAGGGAGAGAGATAATGACCCCCGAGTCCTACCTTCAATAGGCCAAGGGTTGGAGACTAACACCAATAGTATAAAAATATCACACTATTGGATGTGTTAACATATATAGATGAAATAGGATTGGGAGATAGGATAAACAATCACCAAATAACTCTAGCAGACAATATAAAGGTAAACCAAAAACAAACCCACAATGCATGAATAAATTAATACTAATACATATAAAATTATCCAAAGTAAATACCAAAATGATAATTTTATGGAAACAACTCAACAGAAACTCTAACCCAGTTAGTAATGTCTAAATCGATCCCCAAAGTCCTCCTAAAAATCAAAAAATAGTTTATATGAGTAGGGTGAGTATAATAGGTATACTCAGTAGGGACATAACTAAGGCATGATGTGCACATGTGAAAAAGAGTATGCTAATGTGATAGTGAATAAATAATAGAACCAACAAGAACCTATATAGGTCATCTGGCCAAACCCAGCCTCACCATAGCTCACTCACTATATCATGAATCCAATATAATAATATAACATCAAGATCGTAAAAAACAAAGGCGCCCCTCTGCCTCTTCCCCACTGATTTTCTGCTATTATGCCCCAATGTCAAATGTCATATGCACTCATCCCTTCCATATATACCACATCATATCACATCGTATCCTATCCACTGACACCTAGGGCACACATCACATCAAAAACCAAAGTAGTAGGGTATCGTTAACATGAAATACATCAAACTCTTGTCCTCCTCATACAATGCATGACCCCGCCATATAACACATCACATCCCACCCAAAGACACCTGGGACAACACATCACATCCTTCTCAAAGACACCTGGGTCAACAAATCACATCCCACCTAATGATACCTGGTCCAACACATCACATCCCACCCAAAGACACTTGGGCCAACACATCACATCCCACCCAAAGACACCTTGTCCAACACATCACTTCTGATTGAAGAGTGGGGAAAATGTGGTATCCATCCATTCGTATCACTGCCATAACGGATGTTGGGAAAAACACCCAGAACTCAGCACCTTTGAGAAGTAGTAAGGTTATATATCTTATTTGGTGCACATATAAAATAACATAAACATATATGAGATAGAAATAACATAAAATACCCAACCTATGGGTTAACGTTAACAACACTAGAGCACAAAATACCACACCCACATTACCATACATAAACTATCACAATTGTTTCAACCACTATATGCAACACTATTCAACTACCACACAATCCTCACAACATTTTCCCCTTTTACCTTACATGTTTCAGCATATTTATACAATAGTCCATTTACCACACATCAAATTCGATAACATTATATTCAATTACCAACCCATTCATTTATTCATTTCATTCATCATCATAATTTATTCCACCGCTACTATGGTAACTAACACAATCACACCACACAACCATCCCAACACACATAACCACTATAATGTCACCACACATCCACCACCATCATCGTGTAACATCCCCCAAGACATCTAACCAAAAAAATCAACTACACCGCAAAAATATCACCATAACCCCTATTCAACAATCTCTATTCCACAACCTCTACATCACAGCCTTTATGCCACAACCACTATTCCACAACCTTTGTGTCACAACCTCTACAACATAACCATTGTGACACAACATCTACGCCATAATGCACAACTTCCCACATTGCATCCCTTCCAACCAATCACTATATCACTACCCTGTACACCCACATCTCAACCAATCACATCCATCACTACACAACATCCCAAACCAATAAGGACAACACAACAAGCTCGATATCACATCACAAAAACACATTTCATCATCCATATTGATTCAAGGTAATTATCAAATATCATATTTATTTGGCATGGTTACATAAACCGTATGTCCAGGTTCAACCAATTATTTTCCAAATATACATTCATTAATATTTTATTCTGGTGAGATCACACAAAAACATAGTAACGTTCATCACAGCATAATAACTACAATGCAAAAAAGGCTCCCAACAGTCGTTATTTTCATAATTGGTAATAGTAAATCATATTAACATCAAAAACATATATCAAAGTAGTAAATCATGAAATAACTCCCCATACCCATTAATTTTAGATATTTCATTTAATTATATGATTATTCTAATCCCTACTATATTCCCAAACGTAAGAAAAAACATGAAGATATCACACATAGAATTCAAAAAAGTGAGAATGATGATCCACTACCTCAAAGAAGAATTCAAATCTCATTGTGCACTGCAAGGTGAAGAATAGATTTTTACAAACAACAACTACCCACAAAACCCATATATTATCCCACATTGCATAAAATGGTTGTCAAAACACATCCCAAAACTCATCCCAATGAAAATTAGAATCTTAATTGTGAATCATAGAAGAAAAATGGAAGTAAATGCAATATAAAGAGATAAGAACTCACCATGTATTGAATATGGTAAGCCAAGGATCGATCTGCAACGAAGGAATCATAAGGAAGCTGGATGGAGATCCACTGGGTTTCTTGGAAAAGAAAGGGGTATAGGGTTTGGGGATAACCCTAAGCACTGTTGGCTTTAAAGATATGATTCTCAAGGTAATTATATTTTGTGTTCCCTTTACATGTCGTGTAAATGTTAGGTTTCAAGCCCTGCCAAAAATGCATCACCTCAATCCTTAAATCATGAATTTATTACATGTATTGTAACACCATGTGTACCATCCTTCAAAATCTATGAACCTTTATTTTACATCATGTAAACTTTACATGATTTTTTTTCCTCCTACCTCTAAATTTTTAACTTCCAAAACATCTAGTGTCGCTCTAGGCCTCCTCTGAGCACCTCTAATACCAAAACCCCTAAAATTGATGTACTAGGAGGACATATACAATTACATCAGATACCTCTCAAATAATTCTCACCCTAGAGAATCCAAAACCAAACCTAGATGGGAAGTCATTTGAAAAAAAACCCCCAAGATACCTCTCAAGGATCTCTTCATACCACAACACCAAAACTAGAAAAACCCACCAACCAAAACACTCCTGAAATACACTGCACAACCACATCCCTACACAACAACACAACCACCTAAAAAAATTATCCAAGCTCCAAATATACCAAACCAAATTATATCATATAGAATAAGACACACCACCCTAGTTACATTAATTAGGTAATTTAGTCCTTCATATCATGATATTATCCACTCTAGGCATCACAGACTCACCCGCATGGTTTTAATCGCATTACAGTTAATGAATCTCGATTAGTAATCTGGTCCTCCCCTTTCCATCTGTCTAGGTTTAATTACACTTTATTAATAAAGGGAAATAACACATACCATAACACACAAGATCCAAACATCATATCATTATCAAAACAGGATAATGAGAAACTCAAAACAACTCCAGGTACTGGGCATGTATCTGCGTCTCTCACTCCTAAGTACTCTCCTCAAGGCCTCCATGCCTCCATAAGAAAAAAACTGAGGGAATGTTTTATCCATGTAGCACAGTTTCTCAATGATATTGGATCTCTATTGGGGGCTCCATGAACATCACACCATCCTCGATATCTAACTCACCCCAATCAATAACATGGGACTCATCGTGAATATATCAATGAAGCTAAGACACAACAATGACATTGTAGATCCTCTCCAATTACAATGGATATTCCAATTGATATGTCATCTCGCCAACACATCCCAAGACATCAAAGGGCCCAAAAACCTTGGGGAAAGCTTACTCCCCCTTACAAACCTTGGTTTCCCATGTTGAGGGGAGACTCTCAAGAAAACATAATCACTAACCTTGAACTCCATGGGACTCTGACTACGATCATCATATGACTTATGATGGTCCTGTTCCATCCACATCTTCTCACAAACCAACTAGATATTCTAGATCATGCTATCCAAAACATCAGGACTATGAACTACTAAATATCTTACCTCTATTCAGCACAATGAAGAACAAAATTTTCACTCGTACAATACCTCAAATGGATCCATACCAATAGAAAAATGATAACTATTGTTGTAAAAAAGCATACCAAATATTGGTTTCATAACCAAGATCCAAAAAGTCCAAGATGCATGCCTGTGACATATCTTTCAGCATATAGATGATCCGCTTTAACAGCACATCTGTTTGAGGGTGGAAAGTAGTGTTTTGGTGAAAGTGGGAGAAAAAAGAATGTTGAAATACACTCCAAACTCATGAGGTAAAATAGGGATCTTGATCAAATATGATGGTCCTTGGTACCCTATGAATCCTAACCACATCATCCACATACCAACTTGCCATAACATCCATGGAACATGACTCATGGATAACCAGAAAGTGATCTAATTTCATCATTCGATCCAATATCACAAAAACAACAGCACAACATCTCTAATATTAAGGCAACCCTATGATGAAATACATCGATATTTCCTTTTATTTCCAATTGGTAACATCAAATTACTAAAACAACCTTTTGGAACACAGTGTTCCACTTTCACCTTCAGAAAAACAATACATCTTACCACAAAATCCAATACTAACCATTTAATCCCCAACCACCAAAGTTATCTCCTCCAGCCATGATAAATATTTATCACACGAGGATATACCACAAAAGGTTGACTATAAAACTCATAGAGAAATCTATCATCAACCACCTATGAGAAGAACATCCTCTTTTAGAACAACACCAAGTTTTGACCATCCTCTGACCATCCCTTAGGATCATCAACATGGCCGACACAATCACACATCACCTCTACCTCTGAGTCTTCCCATTAAGACTGCTCCACCTAATGCATAAAATATGACTCCACAATCATATGATAAAGAAAACCTCAGACACTTCTCTCTCTAACGTCAATAAGAATAGCTGCAATATTTTCCATTTCATTCCAAACATCCACAAACTCCCAAGACACATCCTCTCAGGACTTCTGACTAAACACATTGGAAACTATATTACACTTCCCTGGGGTGTAATTGATCTCAAAATTTTAATCCTAAAAAAACTTCATCCAGATCCACTAGAATATATTTATATCACATTGAGTGAAAATATATCTTAGGCTCTTGTGGTCCTTGAAAATCACAAAACGCTCTCCGATGAGGTAATCCCACCACAACTTTAGCACGAACATAACTACCACTAACTCCAAATCATGGGTGTAATAGTTACACTCATGGTTATGTAACTACCTATACCCATATGAGATAACTACCCTCTTCTATATTAACATGAACCCCAAGTAAAAATGGGATATGTCATAGAAAATATCAAAGAACACACCCTCCTCAAGAAACCGAAGCATTAGAGTACTAACCCACTTCTCCTTCATGTAACCAAATGCTATTTGAAACTGATAATTCAACACAAAATCCTAGTCCTTTATAGTTAACATTGTCAATGGTGTAGTAACTAAGGATAAATCAGGTACAAACCTTTGATAATAGCTCATGAGACCAATGAAACAAAAAATGTCTTCCATGTTCTTGGGTTATTCCCAAGAAACAACTTCTTCAACATTTGATGGGTCCACCAACACACCCTTTTAAGATATCACTTGTACAAGGAAATTCACTGCTCATGTCCAAAACTCACACTTGGATAACTTCCCATAAATAGTGTGATTTTAGTAGTCTTGTCAAAAGAAATCTAATATTATCTTCATGCTCCTCACCTGACTTCATGTAGAACAAGATATCAATGATGAATACAAAAATGAAATGGTCTAGTAACTCAGAGAACATGAAGTTCATAAGCCCCATGAACATGACTAGAGTGTTCTTAACACTAAATGGAATGACCAGAAACTCAAAGTTCTTACACCTTCATCAGAAGGTTTCCTTATGAATATACTGATCTTTTATGCTTAACTAGTGGTTTTCAAAACACATATCGATATTCGAGAATCAAATAGCTCATATCAACTAGTTGAATGGGTCATAAAACCTTGAAATATGGTAATGATTCTTGACTACTACCTAATTTAACCTCTTGTAATCTATACACAACTTTAGAATATTGTTATCCTTCTTGGAGAAAATTACTAGAGAACCCCACAGGGACACACTATGTTAGATGAAACCCGGATACATCATATTATACACCTGCTACCTCAATTCATGCAACTCTTTTGGCGCCATCTGATAGGGAGTCATCAAAATCAGAGACACACCCAGCTACAACTCTATCCCAGACTCGACATCACATCAAGAAGGTAGTTTCATAACCTTTTCCTGTAAAAAATCTAGTAACTTGTCCAAAATCCTGGGATAATCCCTAACATAATATTATACTGAAAAATTCTCTAAATGTAACAAAATGGGCTCAAATTTCCTACCACCTAACTGATAACCTCGCTCACCTACAAATACCACTTGATGGCCCTTCACATCATAAAATGAGACTCATCTCTAAAATCAGTTGATGAATACACAAATGGAATATAACCAATACATACCATGGATATCATAATATGGTTGAATATATAATAAGAATAAGTCCCCCACTAACTTGTGTTGCCCCATCACTAATTTATATTACTGAAACAAATCAAACAAGGAAGTCTGGACACCAATTATAATAGATCACTAGGGGAACTGGAATCCTTTCCACATCTAGTCCCAACAAACATCCAAATCATGAGAAATGAAGGATTGTGAGGTTTGTGAATCAAACAAAGCACACATAAGGGTAGATGATAAACTGATTGTACCTTGAATAACTCCCAACTATGTTGGAACTGCTACCTCTAACACGTACATCTGACCATGCCCAACTCCTCAACATCTCTACTACCAGCATCGATGGCTGCAATTTGACCTGGGTCCCTATGTACAGGGACTATCACAAGGCTTCCCTCTTCCAACTCCACCTACTCTAAGCTGCTAAACAGTAACCTACGGTCCCTGCCATTAAAATTGTCTCAAAGGAAACTATTGCTACTAAAAAGGGGTCTGGCCACCCATATTAATCCAGACTCCCTGAGCAGTTGTACATTGATCTTATAGGTTCATGTATCTCTTAAATATATGGCATGAAAATAGAAAAACTAGGAAAATTACTTGAAACCACCTATCCTAGATGGTAAGGAAAAAACTTTCATGTTCGGTTCCCTACTAAATAGAACCCTGACTACTTGAACACCCACAGACCATTGGCTAAGTCCCAGCTCCACAAAGCAGCATACTGGGAACCCTTGTATGGATCAACTCCCAAGGAAAAAAATTATTTATAAACTCATCCTTTTTTATCCTCTAGATATTTTAGGATTGTAAATAGAGTGATGGCATACCTAATCACTTGATGTAAATTCTCCTCCATATGTCATGCTATGGAATCCATATATAGGAAAACATCTAGAGAAAAACGCGTGTAGTCTTTGAACTTTATCCCAAGATCTCACATGCTCGGACTCCCCTTCTAAAGGGATAGAATCTCCTACCTCTTGATTTCCGTCATTTTCGAACATAGAAACACTTCCTAAAACTCCCTCTGAAATTTGGTCCATAACAAATATTCCCCCTTAAAGTTGCCATGAAATACCATCCACTACTGACAGTTAGCTCCCCACATCTGACTAACTCCTAGAATCACCTAAAACATAGCTCATTATCAGATTAGAGTGAAAAGTGATCTTGATATTCTCTATCAAATGTTCCGTCTCTAAATCAGAGCCACTCCCCTCATACTTACCCAAAATCTTTCGCTAAAAGGAATGAAAATTCCGTTTCCATGTCGCATCCTCCTCTATCAGCTCAAATCTTCAATGATCAACCGGATTATCAAAATGAACATCAACTTCAAAAGAAACTCATAGATGATGAAAAAGATCCATTTCTGAAAGCATGGAAAACATCATAAGCCTGGTAGCATGGAATTTTATCAAATATTATTTAAATTATTCATTTTATATTCAAAAAACACCCAATTCAAACATGAAAACAAGTCATCATGATGCATGTACCTATCCAAAGTTTCTACCCTGCAAACAGGTCCACCTCACTTAGTCAATTAATTAGATTAGAATCCATGTGAAGGATCACAGGGGGCTAAAATACTATGTCCTACCCAGTCTCCCTAGCCAATGTCATGCACCAAGGTCAACTAGAACTGTTACCATACCAACCCATGAAATCCTCACTAAACCTAACTCAAAAATCAATCCTATCTCCCAATCATCAACTTTGATAGAACTCTATCATAACCCCCTCCCACCAAATATTCCTTAATGAAGGGAGAGATATAATGACCCCCATGTCCTGCCTCAGGTAGGCTTCGAGTTGGAGATTAGCACCGAGGGTATAAAAATATCACATTATAGGAATAATTACCCTCTATAAATGAAATCTGATCATGAGATAGGATAAAAAAATCACCAAACAACTCCATCAAAAAAATATAAAGGTAAAATAAAAATCATCCCACAATTCCGGAATAAATTAATAATGATACAAATAAAAGTATCCAAAGTAAATACTAAAAATGAAAGTCTATGACAGCAACTCCAACCCAGATAGTAATGTCTATATTAGTCCCCAAAGTCCTAAAACCCTGAAAAATATTTATATAAGTAGGGTGATCGTAACATGTATACTCAGTAGGGACATAACCAAGGCCTCAAGTGCACATGTGAAAAGAGCATGAAAATGAACCACTAAACAAATAGAAGAACCAACAAGCACCTATACAAGTCATCTAACCAAACTCAGGATCACCATGGCTCACTCACCAAATCACGCATCCGAAATAATAATATAACATTGAGGTAAAAACAAATAATGTCCCCACGCTACCTCTTCCCCACTAATTTTCTTCTCTCACTCCCAACATCAAATGTCATATGCTCCCATTTCTTCCATATGTACCACATCAATTCACATCACATATCACCCATAGACACATGGGACGCACATCACAACCAAAACTAGAGTATTAGGGTATTATGATCGTGAAGGACATCAACCTCATAACCACTTCCTACCACACATGACCCCCACTATATAGCACATCGCACCACATCACATGTTACCCATAGACACCTGGGCCAACATATCACATCCCGATTAAAGACACTAGGGCTATCACATCACATCTCACCCAAAGACCCTTGATCCATCACATCACATCCAACCCGAAGACACCTAAGCCAACACATCACATCCCACCCAAAGATACAAGGGAAAACACATCACATCCCACCCAAAGACACTTTGTCCAACACATAACTACTCAAGGAAGAGTTGGGGAGAGGGGTTATTCTTCCATCCATATCACAACTGTAACGACCCAATCTTTTGAGTAGTATATTAACTTACTCTTATTGATTTAATAAGATTTTAATGGTTAATGCAGAAAGAGGAGTCGATGGCTTCATCCAGTAGACTTGAACCTTATGAAGCCCACTTATCAGAGCTTGGGAAGGAGGTAGCATCTGTGGGCTTCGCATTGGACCAATCCCAAGCCGAACTCCAGCGTGTTAAGCTTGAACGGAAACGCCTACGGGAGAAGTTCAAGTTAGTAGAGATTACTACTAGGGAAATGTTATCTGAGCCTCCCTCGGATTCTCTCACTATAGAACACCTTACACTTAGGTCTTATGCCGGTGTTATAAGGGGCTATGTGATGAGACCCTAGCTTCCTTGTGTAATCCTTTCGGGTGAATAAATTCATATTTCTTCCTTTAGTGATGTTTGTGAAATTTCAAATGTCCAGATAATTTTAGAATGTATTTTATTGATGAATTTTGAAAAAGGGATATTTTAAAATATTTATGTAAACCCTAAATAACTAATGATGTGTAATGATTTTCAAAAAAAGGTCTTCTACAAAAGTGTTCAGTAAGGAATTTGGAGTCTAATAAGATCAACTTAATTTTTGATGAATATTAAATAGTGAATAGTGATTTTACACTTAGGATTAGTAATGTGACCAAATGGATTAGTAATCTCACTTAAAGAAAGTTTTAAAATAATCTAGGAACCTTGATTAAGTAATGTGATTCAATAAAATGGTTAAATAACGGTTTCATAAATTATTAGTCAAGTATTAATTTTTTCAGATGAATAGTGTTTTTTAATTAAAAATTTAATTAAAAATAATTAGAAAATTATTTTTATAAAAATGACATTATTTTTGAACTTAGAGCATCGATATTATGTTATGGTAATTTTTTGGGATTTTTCTGAAAAAAATGAATTTTCAGTGAATAGTGTATTTATTTAAAAATAAAATTAAAAATATTTAGAAAATTATTTTTATAAAATGGAGTTAATTTTTGAAATCATAGCATTGATATTTGGTTAATGTGAAATTTTGGGATTTTTCTGAGAAAGTTGAATTTTCAGTGAATAGTAAAAATACAGTTTTTGGGTTTCGGTATGTTTAATGACATCATAACGGTGTCATGATGATGTCATGAGATCTTTTAAGGGTTGGCCGGCCAAGGGTGATGAATTACTGTTTTGGGGGCCCCATGTGGCCTAACTCCATGATAAATGCCAAGGGAGAGCACATGGGTTTGAGAAAAGCACATGTGAGGTGTCCCTTGGCCATTAATGCCTTGTCCCCTCACTCTCCCTATAAATACCCACCATTTCCTCCTTTAGTTTTCACTCACAACTCTCCCCCGACGAAGCTCTGGTCTTCTTACCTTCCAAGGAGTCCTCCCAAGGTGCCCCCAAGCCCTCAAGGTCCAAAACATTGAGTTTCAAGAGTCACGTTTTAAGGTAAGGGATCCGGCCCCTCTCTTTCTTTTCATGTAATCTCTTTTATGTCATTCCTTTTATGCTCCATGTTTTTATGTGAGAGGATATTCTTTTATATTCCTCTTACTTCCCTTTCATGTTTATATGATGAGAGATCCCCTCTTACTCTCATCATTTCGTTTTATGAAAGTTTAAGTGACGCCGTTAGGCTGCCGAATTTTTAAGGGATTCTTTCACCTTTCTCATTTTTCAAGTTCGATTATCATGTCAAGTCTTTCAAGTTCCTTTTTATTATGTTGGGTTATGATCAATATATCTATAATACTTATATCTTATGATCATATGATGAGGGACCCTATTTGATCTTGTCAAATCAATTTTTTTGAAGTTAAGTGACGCCGTAAGGCTGCCGAATTTTCATAAGAGAAATCTAATTTTTTTTCCTTCCATGTTTTTTCATTTCAAATGGTATGTCCCTAAAATTTCATTACCATGTCCATATATCCTTCTTATTCTTTCACCCTACTGTTTTATGGATCATTTATGAGTGGGTGACCCACGTCCCCTCTCATTTCAATGTTTTCTAAAACCCCAAAACTTAGCTGTTATGCTGCAGAATTTTCCCCTCAAAATGCCTCTCTCTTTTCTCAAATATTATTTTATGTTATAAAGTAAATACTCAAAGCTCTTATTTCTACAAGGGTATTCACATATATATCAAAATGTTCCATTTTAAATTCTTGTATTTACATACATGAGACCCGCTTTCCCTTTCCGTGGGTTTAAAGTGACGTAAAGATCATGTCTTTAAAGCAGTTTTTCAAACGTTATGATTAAGAAATGAGACCCATTTATTTTATGCTATATGGGTTATTTATGAAATGTTTGATGATGATATATGTGGCTCACATGATAATAAAGGAAAATTTAAGGGTGCGCCCTGATAGCGCTCCAATGCATTGGGTAATGATGTAACCACTAGAGATTACAATTTTCACGATACCTTGGTGAATAACCTTGGTAATTTTCAAATGAAACCTTGGGGATGGACCTTGGTGATATGTTCATGATTGTCTATGTTAAATGATGTAGCCACATCTTCAAGTTATGAAAAAAAGTTATTTTTATTATGGAATGCCTCATGATTTCTTTCTCATGCCTTAATGTTCTTTTCATGTCCTTATTGAAGTATATCAAGTTCACATGTAAAATGTTCCTCTTGTTTACCTTACTGGGCCTTCTGCTCACCCTTTCTTTTGATGTATGTCCCCAGGTTATGAGATGCAGTAATGAACCTATGATGAACTTAAGGAGAATCCTCTCAAGTGTTTAAGAAGAATTATTTATGTTTCTTTCATGTATTTTGTTCCTGGTTTCCAAGACACTAGACCTTAAAGATCCTCAGTTATGTGTAATGTAATGAAAGTTTATATTATAAAAAGGTGGGATGCTATAGTTGGTATCAAAGGATGGTTTAGTTATTTGTGGAAATTAGGATATAAAAACTTTAGGAAGAACCCTATAGAAAAGTTTAAATATAGGAAAACTTCCTGGTATTTTGGTAAGTATTGAGTAAGTGGTTTATCAAAGAAATACATCCCTGTCTGGATACGAGCAGGTAGAGGCGGCTCTGGCACAGATGTACATAGGGGTAAAACCCGAAAACAACGCTTTGATCTAGACTCGAACGGGAACTGGTGCAAGATAACGGGCCTTGCTGCACTCTTGGTTACGACACTCCTGGGGGATATGTTTGGTTAATCACAAACTTTTTTTGAATCATTGTGAAGGAATTATAGAGAAGTATAATTGTCTAAGCATGAAGTCTTCGTTAAAAGATTCATAAATGAAATAAATTTCTCACTAAGGTTTTATTCTTTTAGAAGATGGCGGGCAATAGGAGGAACCATGCCGATGGTGACCGCAATGCACCATGTGCTGACGGCCCTCTAATGGAAGCCGGAATGGAAACATTCGTGCGAATGATGAACCAACTGACTCAATTTATGAGTAATAACTTGAATCAAGCTGAGAGGACGATCTCACCACGAAGGGAGAAACTTTCTATTGAGTCCTTTATGCGTCAACGACCACCAACATTCAGTGGATCTACTGACCCATTGGTTGCGGAACAATGGATAAGCTCCATTGAAAAGATCTTTTCTGTACTTCATTGTTCGGAACAAGAAAAAGTCACCCTTGCTGTTTACCGCCTAGAGGGAGAAGCTGATCAGTGGTGGTCACTGATCAAAAACACGAAGCCATGAGGAGAGATGGAAGCTATGGAGTGGGAAGAATTTCGGGGAATTTTCATTAACAAGTATTTCCCTCGTTCCATGAGAACGAAAATAGAGAAAGAGTTTCTCGAGTTGAAGTAGAAGGAGAACGAATCTGTCGGAATCTATGAGATGAACTTCACAAGGCTTTCCCATTATACCTCAAGCTTTGTCATGGACCCTAATGGGAAGGGAGATAGATTCTTTGGCGGACTACGACCTCATCTGAGGAAGAATCTAGCCAACAGGGACTACGATAGCTATGAAGAAATAGTTCGAAGTGCTATGAAAGTTGAACTAGAGTTTGGGGAGACACAGTGGTCTCACAAATATAATGAAAAGAAGAGAACTCTAGAACCAAGCCTGGGAAGAAGTTTTGATCAGGAAAGAGGTGGAAAGCATATGCAACATGCCACATGCAATAAATGTGGGAAGAAGCATCCGAGGAACTGCTTGATCGGAAGTGGTAAGTGCTACAGGTGTGGAAGAGAAGGCCATATTTCTCGGAATTGTCGTAGTGATGTGAAGCCTCATCTTCCCAACATTAACGATAGAGGAAAGATGGTTCTGGACCTACCCGAAGTCACATGCTTCAAGTGTGGACAGCTTGGGCACTTTGATAATCAATGCCCAAATCCAAGGGCGGTGGAGGGGAATCACCATCAACCTCAGAAGAGGCCAAGGGATCAAGGTCATGCTTTCTCTATCACAACAACTGAAGTTGAAGTTCTGAACGATGTGGTAGCAGGTACTCTTGTCGTCCTCTCAAAACTAGCAAGTACTTTATTTGATTCTGGTTCTACTCATTCCTTTATTTCCTCCAAGTTTTCAAGGAATATAGAATCAATCCCCGAACTGCTAGAGGTAGAGTTGTCAGTCAAGACTCCAAGTGGGATTATCCTTGCATCAAAATTATTTAGAGACTCTAGTGTTTACTTTGGTGAGCTCAATCTTATCGCAAATCTAGTAGTCATTCCCATGATGGAATTCGACATTATACTAGGGATGGACTGGCTCTCAACGTATAATGCTAAGATCAAATGCAGAAGTAAGGAAATCTCAGTAGTCTTGAATGAACGACCTACAGTTATCTTCCGAGGAGAGATATCCTGAACTGATCCCTATCTAGAAGCATCTCCTATAGCTTTCTTTATGGAGTTAATCGGTGATGAGGAAGAAGGGAAAGGGAGCATACAAATTGAAGATGTTCCGATTGTTCAGGAATACATGGATGTATTTCCTGAGGAGTTACCTGGACCTCCCCCAAAAAGAGAGGTAGAGTTCTCCATTAAACTCATACCTGGGTCTCAACCGATATCAAAGACGTCGTATAGAATGGAAAATGTGGAGCTGGAAGACCTAAATAAACAACTCCAAGACTTGTTGGAGAAGGGGTTTATCCGACCGAGTGTGTCTCCTTGGGGAGCACCAGTTCTCTTTGTGAAGAAGAAGGATGGATCAATGCAGCTATGCATTGATTATAGAGAACTGAACGGGATCACAGTGAAGAACAGATATCCTCTTCCAAGAATTGATGATTTATTTGACCAACTTTGCGGGGCTCAATTATTCTCGAAGATTGACCTTCGATCTGGTTATCATCAACTGAGGGTGAAGAAGGAAAATATTCCAAAGACTGCCTTCCGATCAAGATATGGTCATTATGAGTTTACTATTATGCCCTTCGGCTTGACTAATTCTCCTGCTATTTTCATGGATTTTATGAATAGAGTCTTTAAGGACTACCTTGATAACTTTGTGGTAGTTTTTATTGATGATATTTTGATGTATTCAAAAAGTCGTGACGAGCATGAAGATCATCTGAGGGTTGTTTTGAAAACTCTACGGAAGGAGAGGCTCTTTGGGAAGTTCAGCAAGTGTGAGTTTTGGTTAAACAAGTGGCTTTCTTGGGGCACATCGTAACCAATGAAGGAATCTCGGTTGACCCGGAAAAGGCAATGGTTGTGGAGGAGTGGCCTCAACCCACAATAGTAACTGAGATTCGTAGTTTCCTTGGTTTAGCGGGATATTATAGGAGGTTTGTGAAAAACTTTTCACGGCTTTCTAATCCACTAACCAAGTTGACTCGAAAAGGGGTTAAGTTCATCTGGACAAAGGAATGCGAGGAAAGTTTCCAAGAGCTGAAGAAGAGATTGGTTGCTGCACCTGTGTTAACACTACCCTCTATCGGAGAAGGATTCGTTATTTTTAGTGATGCATCTTTGAAAGGGCTTGGGTGCGTCCTCATGCAAAATGACAAAGTAATTGCTTATGCATCTCGACAGTTGAAGATTCAGGAGCAGAACTATCCTACGCATGATCTAGAGCTGGCGGCAGTTGTTTTTGCTCTAAAGATATGGAGCCACTATTTTTATGGGTAGAAATGTGATATATACACTGACCACCAAAGTCTAAAGTATATTTTCACTCAGAAAGAATTGAACATGAGACAAAGGAGATGGTTTGAGCTTATTAAATACTATGATTGATCAATTCATTATCACCCTGGAAGAGCAAACAAAGTCGCGGATGCATTAAGCAGGAAAGATCCTGTTGTTCTGGCAACAATGAGGATCATAGGAGATCCCTTGATTAAAGATCTAGTAAAACTGGACGTGGTAATTATAAGGAAAGGGACATCATCACCCCTATCCTAAATGATTTCTCAACCTTCATTACTAGAGAAGATCAAGAAGGCTCAAAAAGAAGATCCTTTGCTGTAGGAGAAGCTGGAGACTGTAAAAGATGGGAAGTTACCTGATTTCAATATTGATCAAGAAGGTGTATTGAAATTTCATACAAGACTATGTGTCCCATATATTCCGGAGAGAAAGAAAGAACTAATGGATGAATCTCATAGCTCTACTTTATCTATACATCCAGGAAGCACTAAGATGTATAGAGACCTTCGTGATCATTATTGGTGGGATAACATGAAGAGGGAGATTGCCGATTACACTACAAGGTGCCTGGTGTGTCAGCAATAAAGGCAGAAAGACAACTTCCTAAGGGGGTATTACAACCGCTACCCATACCAGTATGGAAGTGGGATAATATCACCATGGACTTTGTAACTAGTCTCCCAAAAACATCCAAAGGAAACAATGCGATATGGGTTATTGTGGACCGTCTCACCAAGACATCCCATTTTATCTCTATTCGGGAAGATTTCTCTCTGGATCAGCTTTCCAAGATATACGTGAAAGAAGTGGTAAGGTTGCATGGGGTACCACTATCCATCATATCTGATCGTGACCCAAGATTCACATCAAAATTCTGGATAAGTCTTCAACATGCTCTGAATAATGAATTGAATTTTAGTATGGCCTATCATCCTCAAACTGATGGCCAATCTGAAAGGACTATTCAGACACTCGAAGACATGTTGAGATTATTCTCAATGGAATTTAAAGGTGTATGGTATCAACACCTCCCATTAGTGGAGTTCTCCTATAAAAATAGCTTCCATGCGAGTATTCAGATGGCACCCTATGAAGCTTTGTATGGAAAGCGGTGTAGAACTCCTACTTGTTGGGATGAAACTGGTGAGAGGAAGCTTCTTGGGCCTGATCTTGTGCAAGAGATGACAGAACAGGTTCATGCCATCCAACAACACATAAAGGCTGCTCAGAGTCGGCAGAAGAGCTATGCTGACAATCGTCGAAGGGACTTGGAGTTTGGTGTTGGTGACAAAGTCTTCCTTTGAATTTCTCCATGGAAGAGAGTCATGCGGTTTGGGAAGAAAGGGAAGCTCATCCCTAGGTACATTGGCCCCTATGAAATCCTTGATCGCATAGGAGCAGTGGCTTATCTTCTAGCACTTCCACCGAACCTAGCTCAAGTTCATGATGTCTTCCATGTATCTCTCTTGAGGAAGTACATACCCGACTCTTCGCATGTACTGAACCCAGAGGTAGTACAACTAGAACATGACCTCTCTTATGAGGAGCAGCCAGTGGAGATCTTGGACCGTAGAGACAAGGTTCTATGAAACAAGACTAACCACCTTGTGAAAGTGTTGTGGAGGAATCATAAATATGAAGAAGCGACTTGGGAGCCTGAGGAAACGATGAAGCAAAAGTACCCTCACCTTTTTGACTAGGCCTCAAGTATAAATTTCGGGGACGATATTTCTTAAGGGGGGAAGAATGTAATGACCCAATCATTTGAGTAGTACATTAACTTACTCTTATTGATTTAATAAGATGTTAATGGTTAATGCAGAAAGAGGAGTCGATGGCTTCATCCAGTAGACTTGAACCTTATGAAGCCCACTTATTAGAGCTTGGGAAGGATGTAGCATCTGTGGGCATCGCTTTGGACCAAGCCCAAGCCGAACTCCAGCGTGTTAAGCTTGAACGGAAATGCCTACGGGAGAAGTTCAAGTCAGTAGAGATTACTACTAGGGCAATGTTATCTGAGCCTCCCTCAGATTCTCTCACCATAGCACACCTTACACTTAGGTCTTATGCCGGTGTTATAAGGGGCTATGTGACGAGACCCTAGCTTCCTTGTGTAATCCTTTCGGTTGAATAAATTGAGATTTCTTCCTTTAGTGATTTTTGTGAAATTTCAAATGTCCAGATAATTTTAGAATGTATTTTATTGATGAATTTTGAAAAAGGGATATTTTAAAATATTTATGTAAACCCTAAATAACTAATGATGTGTAATGATTTTCAAAAAAAGGTCTTCTAAAAAAGTGTCCAGTAAGGAATTTGGAGTCTAATAAGATTAACTTAATTTTTGATGAATAGTAAATAGTGAATAGTGATTTTACACTTAGGATTAGTAATGTGACCAAATGGATTAGTAATCTCACTTAAAGAAAGTTTTAAAATAATCTAGGCACTTTGATTAAGTAATTTGATTCAATAAAATGGTTAAATAACGGTTTCATAAATTATTAGTCAAGTATTAGAATTTTCAGATGAATAGTGTTTTTTAATTAAAAATTTATTTAAATATAATTAGAAAATTATTTTTATAAAAATGACTTTATTTTTGAACTCAGAGCATCGATATTATGTTATGGTAATTTTTGGGGATTTTTCTGAAAAAAATGAATTTTCGGTGAATAGTGTATTTATATAAAAATAAAATTAAAAATATTTAGAAAATTATTTTTATAAAATGGAGTTCATTTTTGAAATCATATCATTGATATTTGGTTAATGTGAAATTTTGGGATTTTTCTGAGAAAGTTGAATTTTCAGTGAATAGTAAAAATACAGTTTTAGGGTTTCGGTATGTTTAATGACATCATAATGGTGTCATGATGGTGTCATGAGATCTTTTAAGGTTTGTCCGGCCAAGGGTGATGAATTATTGTTTTGGGGGCCCCATGTGGCCTAACTCCATGATAAATTCCAAGGGAGAGCACATGGGTTTGAGAAAAGCACATGTGAGGTGTCCCTTGGCCATTAATGCCTTGTCCCCTCACTCTCCCAATAAATACCCACCCTTTCCTCCTTTAGTTTTCACTCCCAACTCTCCCCCAACGATTTTCTGGTCTTCTTACCTTCCAAGGAGTCCTCCCAAGGTGCCCCCAGGTCCTCAAGGTCCAAAACTTTGAGTTTCAAGAGTCACGTTTTATGGTAAGGGATCCGACCCCTCTCTTTCTTTTCATGTAATCTCTTTTATGTCATTCCTTTTATGCTCCATGTTTTTATGTGAGAGGATGTTCTTTTATATTCCTCTTACTTACCTTTCATTTTTATATGATGAGAGATCCCCTCTTACTCTCATCATTTCGTTTTATGAAAGTTTAAGTGACGTCGTTAGGCTGCCGAATTTTTAAGGGATTCTTTCACCCTTCTCATTTTTCAAGTTCGATATTCATGTCAAGTCTTTCAAGTTCCTTTTTATTATGTTGGGGTATGATCTCTATATCTATCATACTGATCTCTTATGATCATATGATTAGGGACCCTATTTTATCTTGTCAAATCATTTTTTTTAAAGTTAAGTGACGTCGTAAGGCTGCCGAATTTTCATAAGAGAAATCTATTTTTTTTCCTTCCATGTTTTTTCATTTCAAATGGTATGTCCCTCAAATTTCATTACCATGTCCATATGTCCTTATTATTCTTTCACCCTACTGTTTTATGGATCATTTATGAGTGGGTGACCCATGTCCCCTCTCATTTCAATGTTTTCTAAATCCCCGAAACTTAGCCGTTATGCTGCAGAATTTTCCCCTCAAAATGCCTCTCTCTTTTCTCAAAAATTATTTTATGTTATAAAGTGAATACTCAAAGCTCTTATTTCTACAAGGGTATTCACATATATATCAAAATGTTCCATTTTAAATTCTGGGATTTACATACATGAGACCCACTTTCCCTTTCCGTGGGTTTAAAGTGACGTAAAGATCATGTCTTTAAAGCAGTTTTTAAAATGTTATGATTAAGAAATGAGACCCATTTATTTTATGCTATATGGGTTATTTATGAAATGTTTGATGATGATATATGTGGCTCACATGGTAATAAATGCAAATTTAAGGTTGCGCCCTGATAGCGCTCCAATGTATTGGGTAATGATGTAACCACTAGAGATTACAATTTTCACGATACCTTGGTGAATAACCTTGGTAATTTTCAAATGACACCTTGGGGATGGACCTTGGTGATATGTTCATGATTTTCTATGTTAAATGATGTAGCAACATCTTCAAGTTATGAAAAATTTTATTTTTATTATGAAATGCCTCATGATTTCTTTCTCATTCCTTAAAGTTCTTTTCATGTCCTTATTGAAGTATATCAAGTTCACATGTAAAATGTTCCTCCTGTTTCCCTTACTGGGCCTTCTGCTCACCCTTTCTTTTGATGTATGTCCCCAGGTTATGAGATGCCGTAATGAACCTAGGATGAACTTAAGGAGAATCCTTTCAAGTGTTTAAGAAGAATGATTTATGTTTCTTTCATGTATTTTGTTCCTGGTTTCCAAGACACTAGACCTTAAAGATCCTCAGTTATATGTAATGTAATGAAAGTTTAAATTATAAAAAGGCGGGATGCTATAACAACCATCTTGGATGTTGAGGAAAGCACTCAGAACTTAGCACCTCTGAGCGTTGGTAAGGTTATCCAACTCAAGTGGGGTGAATATAAAAAACATAAATATATATGAGATATTAATATCACAAAATACTCAACCAATAGGTTCATATAAACAACTCTATCTTGCACCTCACCACCACCACCATACCACACATCAACCATCACAATTATTTTCACCACTATATGCAACATCACACAACTACCACACAAGCCACACTACATTTTCCCCTTTCATATTACATGTTTCACCACATTTATTCATTAGTCTATTTGACTCACATCAACTTCCATGCCATTATATTCAATTACAAACCCATTAATTTAATCATTTTATTCACCATAATAATGTATTCCTCCACTACCCGATAAACTAACACAAACACACCACACAATCGGCCCAACACACATAACCACTTCCACGACACCACACATTTACAATCTTCATCACATCACATCACCCAAGACATCTCACCACAACAAGACACTAACTGAAACCATTGTTCCACAACCACTACACCATAGCCACGATGCCACAACCTTTGTGACATAATCCCTATTCCACAACCACTGCACCACAGCACACAACTTCCCACATCACATCCATGCCAACCAACTACTACATCACTACATCGTACACCTCACATCCCATCCAATCACATCTATCATCGCACAATTTCCCAACCCACATAATGAAACACAATAATCACAAGCACACATCACCTCACACATTCTGGATTCTATATTTATTAAAGGGAATTAACAAATTTATTTCTTATTTATCATGGGTATTATCCCACAAACAAAATGTTTATGGAAAACCAGTTATTATCCAAATATTCATTCTTTAATATTTTATTTGGGTGAGATGACACAAAAATACAGTAAGGGTCCTCATAGCATAACAACTACAGTGAAAACAAGGCTCCCAATAGCCGTTATTTTTAGAATTGGAAATAGGTATGAATAATAATATCAACAACATATATCAAAGTTGTAAATCAAGTTATAACTCCCCATGAACATTAATTTTATACATTCCAATTAATTATATGATTGTGTTGACCCCTATAATACACAAAAAGAAACAAATAAAAAATAATATCTCACAATTATCATGTAAAAGGGTGAGAAGAAGGATCCCTTACCTCAAAGAAGATTCCCAATATCACTGTGCACTATAGGGCGAAAACAAAATGCCTAAAACTGACAATTGCCTGCAAAACCCAAAAATAAACCTATATTATATCAAAGGGTTTTCAAAACATAGCCCAAAATACCTCCCAAAATAATAAAACATTTTAAGTCTAATTACCTGAAGAAAAACATAATTAAATGCATGAGAAATAGATACAAAATCACCACATATTGAATATTTGAATCTAAGGATCAATCTCCAATGGAGGAATCCCAAGGCAGCTGGAGGGAGACCCGCTAGTTCACAGATAAATGAGAGGGGTGTAGGGTTTGAGTAAAAACCCAAGTGTTATAAAATTTAAAAGACGTATTTCATAGGGGAATAACCTGGAATGTACCCTTTACATATCTTGTAATTTTGAGGTTTCCAGACCCACTAAAGCACTTCTCCTCAACCCTTAAATACTAAATTTATTGTTTGTCATGTGAAACCCCTTGAACCATCTTTCAAAAGACATGGACCTTCCTTTCACATCATGTAAACTTTACAAGACATGTATTCCTCCTACCTATATATTTTTAATAAACAACACATCTAGCATCACTCTATGCCTCCTCAGATCACCGTCATCAATAAAAACCAAAAAAGTAACATACTTAGAGGAATTTGGTTGTTACAATTTCCTCTACCAACTCTGGTCCCATCAAATTCTTTTCTCCAACTTCATCCCAAAAAACTAGCATCTAACACTAATTTCCATATAATTCCTCAAAATCTACCATCTATATACTGCAATGAAAACTATTATTATAAAAAAACTCAACCAGAGAAATATATTGATCTCAACATCCATGGTAATCCATTTAATATGAATGAATAATTTCTTCCAAGGTTTGAATGATTCAATTTGACAATCCTTTGGTTTGAGTATGAATATTTTTATTGAATTTTAATTTAGTACCCAACATCTTTCAAAGTCCTTTCCAAAAATTAGATGTGATCCTTGTATCATGGTCTAATATAGTGGAGAGTGGAACTCTATATAACCTGACTATCTTATTTAGATATATACGATAAAAAAATATAAATACATTACATCTTGAATGGGAAGGAAATGTTCAGATTTTGTTAATTGATTAATAATAACACAAATTACATTGTTACCTCGTGATGTCCTTGGAAATCCCACCATCAAATCAACGTATATATTTTCCCATTTCTAATCTAGTAATGGAAAATATTGAATTGTTCCCTTTGGTAATTATAATTCTTCTTTAACCTTTTGACATGTCAAACATTTCAGGGTAAATTTAGCAATATATATTTTCATTCCATCCCACCAGTAATACTCATAAAGGCCTTTTTACATCTTAGTGCCACTAGGATGAACGAAAAATGGAGAACTGTGAGATTAAATCCGAAACTCTCACTTAAAATGGAAATGAAAAGGTACACATTACATTTTTCATATATAATAACACTTTCTTCATAAACATTAAACTCAGGAAAAATACCCTTCTAAATTGATTCTACCTTTTCCACCAAAACACGATCCTCCTTCTAGGATTTCTTATTTATTTCTAATAAAGTTGACTACACTGGAAACTATAACAAAACAAAGTATATCCCTGCATCCATAAATTATAGGAAAAAATTCATCAAATAATTAACCAAAATTCTATGTTCCAAACTTCACATGGTTAATGTGGTATTGTTTTTCAGACTCAAATCCTCAAACACGTTGTTTTCTTTTATAGGATGGTAATGAATTGTGTAATAATAATCATTGATCAGTTATACCAATAATCTTTATCACATGTTTAATTATTTCTAAGGGAATATATACTTAAAAATTTTATGATCAGTATATATTTCACACATTACTCCATAAAATTGATGCCTCCAAATTTTTAAATAAAAAACACAGTAGCTAATTATAGATAATGTGTAGGGTAATTTAACTCATTAGGATTTAACTGACATGAAGCTTAAGTAATTTCATGATCATTATACTGTAGGAAATATCCAATTACCTTCAATGAAGCATCATTATAAATGAAAAATTCACCATCTCTATTGGGTAGGTTGAAAACTATAGCATTATATAATATTCTTTTTAGATCCTGAAAAAATAATCACATTTCTTTTTTTAGAAAAATTTAACTCCTCTTCGAGTTAACATAGTCAATGGGCTAGACAAATGACCAATGTTTTCAAAATGAACAACTAATAATAACCTACTAAACCATGAAAAATATGAATATTTATGAAATTTGTTGGTCTTGTAAAATCCTTAATAACTTTATCTTTTGAAGGGTCAATAATGTGTCTAAGGAAATAAATTCTTTCAAACCAAAATTCACACTTACTAAGTTTTCCATAAAGTTTCTTTCCTTTTAAGGTTTTAAAAACAATCCATAGTTTTCTTTCATGTTCCTCATAAATTCTAGAATATACCAAAATATCATCAACAAACATAACCACAAACTTATCCAATAACTCATGGAAAACTCTATTCATAAGCTCCATAAATACAATAGGTATACTAGAAAATCTATAGGGAATAAGTAAAAACTCATAATTATTGTATCTAGTCTAAAACACTATCTTCCTATTGTCATCCTTCTTCACCTTCACCTAATGGTACTCAAACTTTAGATCAACCTTTGAAAAAAACTAAGTTCCATGCAGCTGATCAAACAAATAATCAGTATGAGGAAGTATACTTGTTCTTAAATTTGAGGTTATTCAAGGATCGATAATAAATTTAAACTATCATTGAACCATTTTTATTTTAATGAAAAAATAGGAGCACCCCATGGTGAAGTTCTAGGTTGAATGAAACCTTTATCTAATAATTCCTATAATTTATTTTTCAATTCAAAAAGTTCTACTTAAGTCGTATGATAAGTGGGATTAGAAATAGGATTTTTATTAGGAACTAAGTAAGTGGTGAACTCAACCTACCGATCTGTAATAACACCATGAAAATAATCATGAAATACATCAATGTATTCATTCATTAAGAGCGCATCACTAATTTGAACAGTTTATTTCTCTTAAACAATATGAGCTAGGTAAATTTCACTACCATCAGTAATCAATTTATCATCTTCTCGGTATGTTTTAAAATGTAGAAAAAAATTGAATAAAACATTATTGTATTTCAAATCTCCAGTACCATGATAAACTGAAATCCAATCCATAACAAAAATGATATCAGACTCCATTATTGTTTGTTCAACAATATTTGCAAGAAATACCATCCTACTAATTACAATAAGAATATTCCTATAAATCTTGGTTGGTTTAATACTTCCACCAATATATTTCACCGAAATTTATATCCTAATTTCCTGAGATGATATTCTCAATTTATTAGAAAATATATCAAAAATGAAATAATCCAAAAATATATAGTCAAACTGGGTGTTGGAATAATTTTAATACATAAGTAACATACCTTTCACCACTTAACTTGACGACCAAACATCCACTTTAGTAGTAGAATTTTTTTTACACACCCATCTGCTATCATTCTTGATGATATCCATCCTAATTAACTAACATTAGACACATGTTATCATATTGACTCAGATCATTACAACTGAAATAGTTCACTTATGTGTGGCTATAAAGCACTTCATTATTTGATTGTTCAAGACTCATTTCTTTACAGTCACAGGCCATATGACTAAACTCACCACATTGGTAACACATTTTAGTATTTACTAGACATTAACAAGGATTCATATTACCACACATACCACAACATGAGAACTTGATTTTCTTACCTCCAAATTTATTTGATCGATGCTTCCCCAATTCCTAATATTTAGAACATTTTTTACTCTTTCCATGTTAAGGAATATAAGTGTCAGAAAACTCCATATCAACTTTCTCTGTATAATAAACAAATTTCTTATAGATTTTAAATTATCATTTGGCCAAATCTCTTCATATACTTTGTTTCGATCCTATGTAAAATATATTAATTTTACTATGAATATCCTGAATAAAATCTAGTTTGTGCTTGTCCAATATTGTAAAATTTTTGGCCATAGAATATTCATTGTTTCTTCCATCTACATTCAAATAAGATTAGGTAAATATTTCTAAAGTAAAATATCCTTAAGTATTTTCCATTTCATGGAATAAAGATCTTCTTTGTCTCTAGTATTTTTTACTAGATAACACCATCGATCCACTATTCCTTCAAAATGATAAATAGAAAGAGTTAACTTTGGATGTTCTGAACACCCCATGACTTCAAAAATATTTTTTGGGTCATTTATACAACCTTTGGATACCACTGGATCAAAATATTTGCGGGATTATGAAGGATGTTGTCTTATAAAATGCTCTACTATTTATATGTTCATATATGGTAAATTTAGATGCTCTCTAGAATGGATTCCACCACCATTTATATCTTTATTCAACTGATCCATCATCGCAAAAAAAATATTCTATTCCATTCCAATCATCTCAGGATGCTAATTTGGAAAGATATTTTCTTCTCAACACCTTCCTACTACAGCTTCCATGTTTCCTATAATGTCCCTGACATAGTGGCCACTTTCTGGTGCCCTGATATGGGTCATCACATGACCTCAATAATGCCTCCCCATACACTAGAGGCCTCCAACTAAAGCATGGTCTATGAAGAAACTTTGGGGAGACTATACCTTATTTTCAGAGTAATTCCACAGATGAAACAATATCAATAGACATAATAAGCAATAAAAAAAATAAATGGACAATAAGAGAAAATGAAAACAAGAAACCAGGAAACACATTCTATATTAATATAATGAATATAATACATATCAGGAATTCATAAAAACATAAACCAAAACCAAAACTACCACAAGATCCCAAACATGCACCTGAATCCCAACCTAGTCCCATCCTCCCATGATCCATCCCAATATACCATGCATAACCAAAAACCACATCCTTTTCCTAAACCCATATCAAAAATAAATTAGCATATGTTGGGGTACCCAAGTTCCATGTTAACCCGAGTAGGGTGAGTACAACTTAGTAGGCCACCACTAACGGTGTTTAAAGCAATAACCAGTCTATATAATAGAGTATGTAAGGAAACAATTTAAATAAATAAAAAAGGAAACACAGAAATCGTTTAAGTAATAATCTAATATCCATTTTATCCATTATGTTTTCAAGAGTCCACTAATCAATAAATCTAACTCATGTAACATTGGTAGTCTAAGACAAGGCACAAGGGGTTACACACACTTTTAACCACAAGGGGTGTTCACTAATCAAAAACAATCACATACCCATTAGTTAACAAAACTCACTTGGTAATTCTAATCATTTTTCCCATGGGTTAGGTATTTACATCATTTTCCCATAACACTATAAAACCTAAGACCCCTTTCATATATAACACTGCTTGGTCCTCTGACCCAGACTGTATGATTATCATCAAAAACTTCTAGGCTAATATGCATAGTCATAATGATGCGTTTGCTTTCCCAATGAAATCTAAAATGATTAAGCATGTCCTCAAAAAAATGGTGCAAATATAAAACTAATGAAATAGATAAAAATATCACCCTTCTGGAAAAATAACTTACTCAAATTCAAAAGGATAACACCTCCTCTAACTTTTCTCATGACTCCCAAAATGAAAGCAACTTTTCCTCTAAACTAATAACTCTGTTCAACATTAAGGATAACCTCAAAAAAAAAATCATTAAAGCCAAATGTATTAATTATGGGTATAGGAATACTAAATTCTACAATGACCTCTATAGAGTTAGAAAAGCCTATAGGCAACTTTCCTATCTTAGAGAGGGGGGACAAATTCTTGACAATAAAGAAATCATTGCCAATAATGTGATGTCTTACTTTCATAATATTGTCAATGGAATTTTGATTGATAAAGATATTATGCCTGATGTCATTCCCACACCGGTTACTAATGAAGAGAACTATTTGCTTAATATCATTGATTTTTTACTAAGAAATTAAATACATGGTCTTTATCCTAAACATGGATGGTGTTCCTAGGCCGGTTGGTTTTAATAATTGGTTTTATCGAAAACACTGGGATGTGATTCAGAATGATGTATGTCTCATGGTGAAAATTTTCTTTTCTAGGGAATTCGTCCACATGGATTAAATTCTTAATTACCAGTCCTTATCCCTAAAACTGAGAATACGAATGAATTACACCTCTTTAGGGACATTGCTCTCAAAAACTCTCTATTAAAGATTATCACCAAATTAATTTCCAATAGAATTAATGTTATTAGCATAGAATTGTCTCCTGGAATCAATTTAGCTTTATAAAAAAAAGTTTACTCAAGACTGTATTTGTATTTCCTATGAATCCACAAATCTCTTAAATAGAAAAAATCGAGGAGGGAATGTTTCCATTAAACATGACATTGAAAAGGATTTTGATACCATCTATTATAATTTTATATATAATTTCCTTTTGCAGTTTGGATTCAATGATAAATTTATAAACAGAATCAAAACCCTTTTTAATTTTTCCTATATTTCCATCCTCATTAATGGATCCCTTAAAGGTTATTTTAATTTTTCAAAGGGATTTAGACAAGGTGACCCTCTCTCGGCTATTCTTTTCTCAATTGCTGAAGACTACTTAAGTAGATTGCTTACTCAATCTATAGAAAAAGGTAAAATCAAACCTATATCTACCTCTAGAAACTTGAATGCCCCCTTGCACCTTATATATGCCAACAACATTATTCTTTTTATTCAGGGGGACAAAATACATGTTAATAATATTATATCCATCTTTCTTCACTACCAAGAAGTGTCTCGTCAACACATAAATTGGCACAAATCTTACATTTACTTTGGTAAAGACTTTCCCTCCTATAGGAAACTCAAAATCACCAATACCTTAGGTGTTAAAAAGAGCTTATTACCCTTCACTTATCTTGGTGTTCCCATCTTCTGGGGTAGACCCAAAGTGTCTTACTTCTCCCCCATAATTGATCAAACACTTAGACACCTTTCTTTTTGGAAGGTTAAGAACCTCTCGATGGCTGGGAGAATTTGTCTTGTTAAATCCACTATTTTCCCCAAATTGGTTTAATATATCATGATTTAAAAATGGACAAAGAGTCCTTTAAAGAACATTAATGTTGATATTAGGAACTTTGTTTGGACTGGGAGAACTCTGGAGAGAAAATCGGTTATTATACCCTCGGACACTAGCTGAAAACCAACTGATAAAGGGGGTATTGGTATTAAAAACCTTTCTAATTTTAATGAATATCTAAGAGCAAAGCTCATGTCGAACCTCATTCATAATAATTCTCCTTCCATGGATTTTTTTAGGGATCGATTCCTTAACAACCATATATATAACCATTCTCACTTTCTCACGTCCTCTATATGGCTCTCCATTAAAATCACCTTCACTTCCATTATGAAAAATTCTAGATGGATGTCTAGCAAAGATTCAAATTTAAATTTTTTGTTGGATAACTTGACTGGCGCTCCCCTGATCTCTTTAATGCCCAATAACCATCCTCCTCTCCACACCAATGACACCATAAATAACGTCATGAATTTGAAAACCCCATGTTTACATAAGGATATCAAAGACATTGTTGACAGAAATCCCTTCACTAATACGGATGAATTTCTTATCTGGGAAACTGCTCACAATGGAGTGCTTGACTCTAAAAATTACTACAATCGCCTATTCAACAGTGATGTCAACAATTTATCCAATTTAAAAACATCAATAAATACTTGTTAAAACCCTCGAGATTCACTCTAGTTTTCTGTATCACCCATGGTAGAATCCCCAAATATACCTACTTACAAGTTTTTGGGATTAACATTTGTTCTAAATTCCATATGTGTAACCAAAATCATAAATATAGTAATCACATCTTTCCTTATTGTGGTACATCAATGGCTCTATGGCATTATATTTTTGACATTTTTGAGTTCAGATGGTTTTTCTGTAGTTCTATAACCTCACAGCTACAGTAGTGTATGGAGCTACCTGACTCCCAACAGAGCAAGAATCTTTTTGTCGCAGCTGTAGCGGAGCTTCTCCATGTGATCTGGTATGGTAGAAATGATATTACCTTTTATAACAACTCATTCATGCTTAATGCAGGTAAAGTTAGAATTCTCATCACGACATGGGAAGCGGCTTCAATTCAAAAGGATCTTTGCAACAACTCGGTTCGTGACCTTGGGATTCTTAGGCTTATTGGGGTTGATGGGAATTACCCTCACCATAGATATACTTTTGAAGGTTTTTGGTAGCCGCATCCCCTAGGATGGATTAAAATCAAAGTGGATGGTTCCTCTAAAGGAAACCCTAGCCCAACGGGTTGTGGAGTCATCTTCAGAAATCATCTTGACCAACCGCTCGACTACTTCTATGGATCTTACGATTTTGGTTTTTCTTTGGAAGCCGAGATGATGAGAAGTATCCATGCTATCTCATTCTCCAAGCTACACAACTGGAATAATATCTGAATTGAGAGTGACTCCACTACTATTATTCAGGCCATCTGGAATGGTACCATTCATCTTGCTTGGCTGCTCACTGCGTGCTGGATGGACTACCTAAACTCTCTTTCATATATCAATTTCATCGCCACACATACATATCGTGAAGCAAACAGGATCTCTGATGGGATTGCTAATATGGTTTTTTCTCATGATATTATTTGGTGGGATGATCTTCGTCCAGAGTTACTCCCACTTTATGTTAGGGATGTAAACAAAATTCCATATTTCAGACTTGTGTAACCATTTGTTTTTATCAATAAAATTTCTGTTTTGGTTGTTGAACAGAACACTACCTTTTAAAAAAACCATCCATAAGGGAATAATTCAAGTTCCCTATCTCACTAAGGATAATCATTTCAAAAAAAATACATCACACTTACCTTAGATCCTCACTCCAGGAAGTCTCATTAAATGAGACCATTAGGGGTATAAAGACTAAGTCCCCTTCCTTAACCCATGCATTATAGGAGTGGGGTCTAGAACCTCATTCTAACCCGACCCATGGGCGTATATCCTCAAGTCCAATACCAAAAACTGCCAATCCATGTTAACAAGATTATTAAAACCATTTTCCGCATATAAAATTTCACAAACCATTCTCAATCAATACACAGAACGTTCACATTTCATATTTCATTTGACATGTAAATCATCTTCATGACTTAACCCATTAACACATTTACCATTTACTTTTCATTACCCATTAACCCACTTTTCTTATACCAACACTCCCTTATTCCATGTTGTTAATTGTACACAATTAAATTTAATCTTATTAAACTATTTCACATTTATCAACACAAACCATAACTATTTAACACATGTATCATTATGCCTAACACCACCTTTTGTTATGTCATAAATTGTGCACATTCATCAATTAGATCATTTCATAATCATGTAAACATGCCAACATAATTTTCATGAGTCCTATCTCACTGAACCATAGATCAATTAAATGACATGGTCTTAACGGACCTCTAAAACCACATCATAGCATAAAAAAATTATAATACATATTTGAAAATATATTGAATCCACCCTTTAAAACATAGGTATTCCCCTTTGAAAACTAAAACATGCCCTATGGATTTTTTTTCCATTTCAATCATCCAATGAAACTATTAAACCTTTTTCACAAAAAGGTAAAATTTCCCTCATTTCAAACATCATTTAAAATCTCTTACGAAAAACATTTTTTTTAATTACTTTGAGGCCAATTTCTACTTTTAAATAATTACTCAATTTAATAAATAATTTTCCTTAAATAAATTTATAAAAATTTCAAAGCCCCAAAACACACTATTAAAACCATTTCAAAACCACCTAGAAATTTAAAAAATCAAACTTATATCCATTTTGATTTCCCATTAACCCAACCCATATAACCAATAGCACTTTTACTATAAATTCACTCTAATAATTCCCCAATCACAATGTTTACTAGTTTCATTCACCATTTTCAAGTGTTCGGATTACCTCATGGGTAGCCCTAGGTTCAGTCTCATTTACCAATGGACCCAATGGGGTCTATGCAGTGTTTTTCACTTTTATCTATGGCACAAATCACTCCTGTAATCAAAAACATAAAAACATTGTAAGGTAATGTAATGGAAAAACTACCTACACCTATATATAACAACATGACTTTGGGAAAAAAATTAAGAACTCCTACCACATGTTCATTGATGAACACTTTCTTAACCTCCACCCCTGATTCGAACTGAAACACCCATAAAATCCCGAACTTATAATCTACTGTAAAATTAGAGATTTTAGGGATTTATAAGAAGAGGATAGATTCTACAAGCCCTAATCCATAAAAAGAGAAAAGAGGAGTGTTAGACTCACTCTGATCTTTTATTTGCACCCAAACACACTCCCAACACCTAATAATTGATGGATAATCATCTCTTGGAAGTCTTGGAGGTTTTAGTTCATTTCCCAAGCTATTGAAATAAAAATAGGGATGAAAATAATGTTTTAACCCTTAAATACCAAGAGGGAAAACTTGAATTTCCTACTTTTTATGGGCCACATGATTTGGACACAAGGTTAGACAAACTGTGCACCAACCATGAGGATCCCACTATCAAAGATGGTACAAGAAGCATCGTTTCCTAGAAGCACGTGTAAGATTTTGAAAATGGTGTGGTAACTATGTGCAGACTCTATCTGAAACGGTCCCCAAGCTATAAGGTTTCTTGGGCCAAGTGCACAGTTTGTACTAACCGTGCACCAACTGTGCACTTCACACTGTTCAGCTTTGTTTCCCATACTTTCATGTCCTGAACCCCCTAGGACACCCCCAAATCTCCTCATACACCCAATAACCACCTCATTAGCCAACATAAATTAATTTTAACCATAATTTAAACAAGGAAGTATATTTACAAAAGGTTGGTATGGTACAACATCTCCACCTTATAATGGCTCATCCTTGAGTTGTACTTCCAAGCCTTACTGAGCCTCCAAGACAAAAGTTCAGGCCACAGGTCCCACCTATTATCTTTATTTTCCAAAGAATTCTCCGAAACATTTCCATGTTATAACCACACTCAGAAGAAGTAAACGATCCTACCCTGAAGAAACTTCCCTCACCATACTCCACCACTATGAGCCGACACTCCTAAAGTATGTAGCTACCTAAAACTCATTATTACCAACATAAAACACAAGAGGAAGGTCCATTTAACATCACTAAACCACCATAAAAACGACACCAACAAGGAACTAAATTACCCTGGGAGATCCAACAAGAATTACCTCGGACTGATCATCTCTACAATTCATGGACCAAATTTCTTGGTGCCATCTCAACCCATTCTTAAAAGCCTTAATGGTGACTGAAGACCAGCATCACTCGAGGGAACATCCAAATTCCAACCACATAATTCATTATACTTAGGCCTGCAACTCAAGAACTAATAGCCTCAGTCCATTTCTGAACATCTGAAAGGCCCAACCCAAGCATAACCTTTATCTCAAAGTACTCAACCGGTCAAAACTCGGGCCCATGATTATTACTAAAACCAAAAAACTAACACAATAATAATTTATGCCCATCCAACATGTACTACTTCTCACTTCATCGACCTATCACTTTCCCTTCTTGGTACTCCCCACCATACACATTATCTCTTCACCACCATTTTTTCCAGTATTGAGAACATCCACCATCGAAGAGAAACCAACAGGACCTCATCTCAAGATTCAAAAATTACCTGATGCACTTCCCAACTCACCACACCCAAACATCCATGAGAACTCCACCCAACTATGGAATTCCGCCTTGCCATCAAAACTACCTAGACGGGTCACACTTCCATCATTAATATCACAACTAAATACAACTTGGTTTTTCTTTAAAACCCATTCCCATTACATAAGAGTAGTTATCAATACAACATTAACTGAAGGTGGCATATATCCTACCACATCTGTTCTCTTTTACCCAATTGAGTTGGGTAATCCCATCCGACTCACACTGTTGATGCCCAACTTCCATTATTGCCATATCACCCCTCTACATGGGCATGAAACCTTATCACATAAGGAATACCTACATCATCTACATACACATGCCAGAGTTTATCCCTAACCTTCAGTTAAACTTCACCACCACAGCATTCGTTTCCACAGAAACTGTTGTCATGATCTATAGTACTCACCCATGCATCTTCGATGAAAATACTTAGATCACCTCTAAAACCAGCCCAAGTTTGAGGCTATCACCTAGATCGATCCAACCCTACAACTGAGGCCCACCTGGACTTCTCCAAGGAATCCAAGCATTCCCTTACAAACTTCTCATTGGCATCCTGATGCCACCACATATACTCTAGAGTCTTCTCCATTCATCCATGACTAACATACAACTCCCCTTCTTTGTAATATTATTCTCACCACTTTCCTCAAGAAAATTCAACCATTATGAATCATGGTTTGATCACAAGACAAACCTCAAAATTAGACATGGCTATCTAAATTTTCCCTAAACAAAAAAACCAACATCAACCAGTACCCATTATCAGCTTTCAAGAACTGAAACCATGGTATTCATTGACATCTTTCCCATTCCAAGGACCTCTCTTGTAACCGATTGGTGGTGTTTTCCCCAACCACATGACTCCATATGTGCTGGCCTAAGATCATAACCTCTAAATAATCCCATATTATACTCAAACACAATCATGTCTCTAGATGTAAAGTTATATCCTTCTCAGTTCACTCAGGATGATGTTAAGATATTGTAAGTGATATTCACTAAAACAAGTATGCTAAGAATTCATCGATGAACACCACTATAAACTATCAATCACTAATTTTCCCCTCCACTACAGGAGTACCTTGACCTTCCACAAGTATTGAGCTTCCCTATAATCCAAAATTTCTTCCACAATTGAACACCACAGCTCAAATGATATTTTCAATGAAAACGAGCTACCACTTCATGACCCAATGTCAAGTGGTCAGGACCCAACATTCCCATTGGACTCACTACCATTATCCCAATCGATTCATTTTGGTATGACCCCAGAGATCTATATGGAAACAAATCAACCACCCCAAAAATACACAACCCAAATGTATCATGCATAACTCACGCTTCCCATTGTGACCATATAGAAATACGACATGCATTTATCCTGATCCACTTGTTCTTCCATCCCAACAACATCGTGTCTTTCTCAAAACGATCGCATATCTTGACCTCATGAAGGCCATTAAGGTCACCCACATTCCTATTATCACACACTGATCCTGACTATATATCACACAGGTTGTAAATCACCAGAGCTAGGCCCGACACCCACTCACTCATCTGATCGTGCCTCCTGGTCTGTCAGCCTCATTGGAATCGAGGAATTCTCAACAATATCATCCAATGAACCAACAATCATAGAAGAAATCCCAACCGTGTGACCACCACCACCCCTGGGTATCAATTCCATACCATAAGTTCCCATCCATTCTTTGGGAACTCTTGTCCCTTTTTCCATAATCAATATTGGTTCCACATCAACCATCATCAATGCCATTGGGTAAGTCCTCTAATGACCTTACCCCTCCCCAAAACTGACCTTAAAACCAACCATGATCACATATACACCTTCTGATAAAGAAACTAAGGCATAACCATACACTTTTAGCACACTAGAAGGCACTAACCATGCATCGATTCGGCCTCTAAAGAACCACTCATGATTTATATATTGAGGTGACTTCAAAACTAGTTCAACCTTCTTTAAGGGTATCCATAATCTCCTAAAACAATCAACTCATAACCACCACTCAAGTTGTATTTATAAATCCATTAAATTTCTATTATATACCTAAAAGCTAACCCCACTATAGGAAATACTCGCTGCATCGAACTACCAAAGTCCAAAACATTTTCATGTCTCAAGCACACCCAAAATCACTAACAACCCAGCTGGCCTCTCTTACATGTCATCTATTAAGATCAAATGGTACCAACTCCCTAAACCAGGGTCACATCAAGAAAATTTTTCTAGTTATCTCTCTCTAATACATACACATGAAACCTAAACCAACTCACTGAACATGGTGGCACTCCTTTCCCCACTCCAAAACATACTACATCTAATGCACCCTGAGAGAAATTTACTCTAGGCCTCACACTAAGAATACCCACATACATACATCTACACCAAAATTCAAACCCCCACCCTAGGGTCCAAAACACACCATGTATGATCAAAACCCTTAAGAGTTACCACATCCACATTACCGTACAACAACTCATAACCCATGGTCATAGCCCTATCGATGGAACAATGAGCACATATCTTTTACCTTACAATGAAACCCAACAAAGCCTCACGACCCAAAACTAAGTTCTCAAAATAGGGAACTCTCACTACCCAAACCACCCACACACAGGGTCTAATCACAACACTAGGGATATCCATTTCCAATATCCCTAACAGTTCCATCATGTTTCATCTCCATTTTTAACTATACTTTAACAATTAAAACCAAAAGTTTCACATTTAGAAGCTTTCTATGTTCAAAACCACATGTATTTTCACTTTCAAAAAACTTTTTATTAACCCAATATTTCAAAAATATAATATTTATCCAAATTCACATTTCAAAACATTTCCATTATCAAACATTTCAGGGGAAAACCAATAGAAAAATTTACCAAAAGAAAAGTAAACTACCATCATAATAATTCCAAGGTACTATTAATCACATGCAACATACGGATGGCCAACCAATAATATATGCCTAGAATGATGCATGTACTCATACACACTCTCTTTCCATAACGAGACAAGAGATAAACCTCATAAATCAATAACATCACATCTAAGTGCACCACCCAAGGTGGAAATAACAATCAACCGTAAAATAACCCAATGAACTTCAATTCCCACCCATGGAGACATGGATTTTCCCTCATATGTGGTGATGTAGGAACCTAGGAATGAGCTCATTACTAGGACCCAATAATATCCTAGTCTCCTATCTACCAATACTTCAACAGTAAGAAAAAAGAAAACCCTCTAATACCACCATGTAATGTCCCCATCCCAGTGGCCACTTTTTAGTGCCCTAATCTATGTCAACACATGACCTCAATAATGACTCCCTATATGCAAGAGGCTATCGACTAGCAGTGTGGGTCTATGAAGAAACATTAGGGAGACTATACCCACTTTTTGGATTAATTACACATCAAAAATAATATCAATATACATAATAACCAGTGGGAATTGGTAAATGGATAGCATGGGACGGTGCCAACAAGAAACCAGGAAACACATGCTATAAAAATAAGATGAATATAATACATGTCATGTGGTCATAGAAATATCTATCAAAACCAAAAAAACATATGACTTTGAACATTGACCCAAGTCCCAACCCGGTCCTGACCTCCCATTCTCCATCTTGATATCCCATACACAACCAAACACCACGTCCCTATCAAGAACTTGTATCAGAAAGAATGTAGCATATGCTCAGGTACCCAAGATCCATGGTGGCATGAGAAGGGTTTGAGTACAACTTAGTAGGCCACCAAAAACATTGTATAAAGTAATAACCAGTATGTATAACAGTGTATAAAATAAAAAAAGTGTCAAAAATAAATAAACAAACAAGGAAATCATTTAAGTAATAATATAATATCTATTTTATCCATTAATTTCTCTATAATCAACCAATAAACAAAACTAATTTTGATCAATCTATGATTCTAATCCAATGAACAAGGGGTTACATGCACCTTTAACCACAAGGAGTGTTCAAAAATCAAAAACTATCTCATACCCATTAGTTAACAATATTCACTTGATAGTTCTTGTCATTTTTCCCATGAGTTAAGAAGCTACATCATATATAGTAAAGAAAAATCCAGTAAATTACCATGCATAAGGGAATATGTTAAGTTTCATATCCCTCTAGGGATAACAATATCATAAACAAATACATCTCACTTACTTTGGAGCCTCAATCTGGGCAGTCTCATCAAATGTAATCGTTTGGGGCATAGATCCTCAGTCCCCTTCCCTAACCCATTCAATATAGGGGTGGAGTATAGAGCCTCATTCTAACCAAACTTGTGGGTGTAGATCCTTAATTCCAATACACAACACTACCATGCCATGTGCATGGTAATTGTTTTTGAACCATTTACAACATATACCATTTCACAAAACAATCTCAAACAATACACATAACGTTCAAATTTCTTATTTCATTTGACACATAAATCAACTTAATGCCTTAACCCATTAAGACATTTACCATTTACATTTAACTACCCATTAACCCACTTGATTTATACCAAACACTCCCTTATTATATGTATTTTATTGTAAAAAATTAACATTAACCTCAATTACAAACTATTTCACATTTTCCAACACAAATTGTGACTATTTAACATATATATCATTATTCCTAAAACCCCCTTATTCTATGTCATCAGCTTTGCACATGCATAAATTATTTCATTTTATAATCATGTTAACATGCCAAAGTAATTTTCATGGGTCATATCTCACTAGCCCATAGATCTATTAAATGACTATGGTCCAAACAGAACTTTTAAACCACATCATGATATAAAACTCAATTCATAATACTTATTTGAAAACATCTTAAAGGAAATATTTAAAACATGGGTCTTACATTTTGAAAACTAAATCATGCCCCAAGTCTTTTTTTCCATTTCAGTCATCCAATGAAACCATTAAAACATTTTCAAAAAAACGGAAACTTTCCCTCACTTCAAACATCATTTGAAATATCTAATAAAAACCCCTTTTTTATCCACTTTGAGGTCAATGCCTCCTTTCAAAACATTACTTGATTTAAAACATCATTTTCATTCAATAAATAGGCAATCACATCAAAGCCCCAAAACACACCATTAAAACCATTTTAAAACTTTTTTGTAATTTACAAAAAACAACATATAAGAATTTTTATTTCCCATTAACTGAACCCACATAACCCATTTCACTTTTACTATCCATTCACTCTCCCCAATCTAAAATTTTATCTATTTTATTCACCATTTTCAAGGGTTTGTCTTACCCCATGGGTAGCCCTAGGTTCAGTCTCAGTCACCAATAGACCCAATGGGATCTATGAAGGGTTTTGTATCTCAATATAAGATTCAAATCATTTTACCTAATCCAAAAAATAAAAACACATTTAGTTAATGTATTTAAACAACTACATACACCTATATATAACAACTTGACTATAGGAAAAATATTTAAGACCACCTACCTCATGTTCATTGAGGAACGCTTCCTTAACCTCCACTCGTGATTTGAACTCAAACACCCATTAAAGATCCAACATAGAATTTTCTATAAAAGTGAGGGTTTTAGGGATTCAAAAGAATAAGAGATATTCTATAAGCCCAAATCCAAAATAAAAGATAAAATATGAGTGTTAGACTCACCTATATCATGGATTCCTACCCAAACGCACTCCCAATGCCTAATAATAAAAGGAGAATCGTCTCTTGAGTGTCCTGGAGGGTTTTTTCATCACCCAAGCCATTGGAGGTAGAATAGGGAAGAAAATCGGGTTAGAACCCTGAAATCCCATGATGGAAAAAATGTAATTTCCTACTTTTAGGGGAAGAATGGTTTGGCCGCACGATTAGCCAAACCGTGTGCCAACTATGAGGTTCCCTCTGTCTAAGAGGGTTGAAGATGCAAGGTTTCCTAGAAGCATGAGAACAATTTAGAAAACCATGTGGTAACCATGGAACAACCTCTAGTAGAAAGGGTCCCCAAGCCATATGGTTTCTTGGGCCAGGTGAAAGGTTTGTACTAACTATGCACTAACCATGTGCTTCACACTGTTTGGCTTCCTTCCCCCTACTTTTTTGTCTTGAACCCCACATTATACCCCCCAAAATCCTCATAATCCTAAGAACCACCTCATTATCCAAAAACAAAGAATATTAACCATAATTTAAATACGGATGTACATTTAGATAAAGTCAGGATCTTAAATTTCCTCTACAAGAAACCATTCTGAACAAATATATTTTAGACAAATATGCATGGTAATCTTAAAATTCTATAACATTTAGACATAACAAAAAATTATAATCTTTTGGAATATTATTAAAATAAACCTAACCTCTAATTTTATCTACACCATTCTTATAAAACCAACTATAAGGACACAACTTTTAACATTGCATAATCTTGAGTTTCAAGTCAAGAATTCATTCTATTACATTTAAGTGCCTTTTAAGGTTTATGGTTTTACATAGTCAGATCATAACCCATACATAATAAAACCATATAATACAAAGTGGATAATTATTATCAGTATCCATTTTCCCACCATATAAATGTTTTAAAAATAAATCATGATTTCTTTTTAGGAAAAAGATTCGTGACTTTTAACATGACTTCTTCCTTTCCCTTACCCATCCTTAAGCCCAGTGAAAAAAAAATTATATGAGGGATAAGCACAAAAATATTAATAAGGATCATAAAAAGATGAAAGTTGTTATACCATGGAAAAAATAAAAATCTTGAAAACCTTTTTTTAACCTATCTTTTTACCTGAAAACAATACCATCATTATTTTAAAATTTTCATTATCTTTACTTTTAAATAGAACAATTTCCATGAAAAATAATTAGAAAGTATATATAATTAATTTATTTTCCTTGTGAAATCATCTGTTAGAACCCATAAAACCACTTAAAAATTAGAATAACCATACGAATGAATTATAATATAATTCTCCAAAAAACATAATCATTACCCAATACATTGGTGTGCTATCTGGCCTCACCCATTGTTTAAGTTCTATCAGGTTCACATGGAACAATCTGGGAGCACCCATTATATAAGAAATATATAGATCACCTATGATCTATAATGGGGATAAACCTATCATATAAATAATGTATAAGGACCATATCATGAATAAAAATTTTAATATTGAAACTTTTCATTATAAACACCTAGAAAAAATCTTTCAAATCCGATTGCAAAATACTTTCAGATATCAAAATATCATTTTCTTTCAAAAACCAATTCTCACAACATAAATTACCAAAAATAAGGGAAATAGGGTTTTTCTTCGAATAAAACATTAAATATTGTAAAGTAATCCAAACTTAAAGTAATGGTTAGGATAGTGGAAAATTTTATTGTCACTATATACGTCAAAATAGAACATTTTTTATCATTTTTAAATAAAGTCAAATATTCCATAAAAGATTGCTTTTTTGAAAAACATTAAAGGAAAGATAAAAATGTAATTTGAAAAAATCATTTGTACATATAATTAAATTTATAAAATAATTTTAACAAAATGTTCATGGAATAAAAATAGTTTTAAGGTAACTTTAAAAGAGGATTTTTTAAATGAATTTCTTTTACCACTTTGGAAACATTTCAACCACAAACCCCCTGAAATAATAATATTAAAAAAACATTAAATATCATGAAATAGATAAATTAATGATATAACCTATCAAAGGGGTTTTATATACACCTCATAAAAAATATAGGTGCATAACATAGAAATATACCTCAATGAAAGGAAATTGAGATAAAGTCCCTTACCTTGAGTTTGACTCATCATGTGCATTCATTATCTTCCTAACTAAAAAAATTATGTTTATTATTTACATGGATAGTAACGTTTTTAAATATTATTATTCCATTTAATTCACTTATTACCTTGTTATATAAAATTACTTATATATTATGTTTATATTGGATATTTTGATGACATTTGGTTCACTATTTCAAAACATATTCGGTGTATTAACTATTAACAAAGTGGTAAATATTACACCATCCCTAGAATAATAATCCTGAAATAATTATAATTTTATACATAATTTATAATTTTAAAACCAATAAAGAAATATGTTTATTGAAAATGAACTATATGACAATCATGGAAATGGTAGGTTGTTTGTATGAATAAGTAACATTTCCATTTTTCAACAATCATTATGGAAAGAAGGGGAGTAATAGTTTATATTTAAATAATAATAAAAATATCATAAATAACATATTATTTTTTAAAATATACTTATATATATTATTCATGTGATTTAGTGATGAAAAAGTTATGTCACTTCGTAGAGGTTGTAGTTCACATGTACGCATGAATGGTGTTTACATTTTTCAATGTAAGAAAGAAAATGATATATTAGCTTTGTTGAATGATAAATATGTCAAGAATATAATAATTATTTAATTTATATCACATATATTCATTAAATTTATCCTTTTTACCTTTCATGTAAATCATTAGTGAAAAATTTATCACATTGTTTCATGAGGTGGTAGTCCACATGTAAGCATGAACGACATTATCATTCTTTAGTGAGTGGAATGGTAAAAAATAAAATGATATATTACCATTTTATAATGATAAATATTTAATTAATATAATAATAATTTCATTTATATCACATACTCACATGATATTTTTTCTTATTACCTTCTATGTAAGTAGTTAGTGAAAAATGAATCAAATCACATGGTGAGGTAGTAGTATGTCGTACACAAGAGCAACATTATTGTATCCCCCATGAAATGGAAAGTAAGAAGGTACATGTGATATGATAAATAAAAAATTATAATTATGTTATAATTATCATATATACACTTTAAATCTATCATTACAATAATACGTGAAAGGCTATTATAGAAAACAAATGACATAGGTTTGTGAGGTTGTAGTCCGCCACACACACAAATGATGATCTTGTATCTCATTTAATCGAAGAGGAGATGGATTTACGTTATTACAATAACATAATAACATATAATTATATAGGATATAATATTTTTATTATATAATTATAATTTAAGAATATTTTAAGGAGGTTGTGGATGAAATAAAATAAAAACAATAAGATAAGCATGATACCTCTTCTTCGAACAACCTCCTTAGGAAAGAAGTAAAGGCCATCTATAGATATATTTTTTATCAAACCAAGGGATCCATTTTATGTAGATATAAGTAAGTAAGATATATTTATAGATATTTTACAATCAAAATTAATTCTAATGTGTTAATAGGATAGTATATTTGGTGGCCTTTTATAAGTGGGAAATAGAACCCTCCTAAAAACTACTTTGAAATTTCCCAAAAGTATCCAAAATGATAAAGTAATTCCCATTAAGAAAGATTAAAAATGACCATATATTTTAAAATAGTAATGATTTTATTTAAATAATAACGTAAAATAGTATTTTTAGAAGTCTAATTGTCAATATTTCCCTTATCTTTTTAGTTTAAACCCTCGGTAAATCTGTTTTTACCTTAACTGCAGTAATTATTTTTTATTATATTTACTATTAATTATAGAAAAAATTAAGTTAAACTTATTAGATAATATAAATAATTATTATTTCAAATATGGTATCCATTTTAACAAATTAAATTCACAAAAGTCTAATAATTTACCTTAAAATTAAACTCGTAGGTGCGATGAAAAAGTGGGTTTCCAAGAAGTGTATTTTTCAAGAATAGGATGATTTTATATTAACTCTATGACTTTTAAAAATAATTATATGAATTTAAATAAATATTTATCAATATAAAATCTATAAATTTCATTTAAATAATTCCTTATTATGGTTTTTTTATATTAATTAAAAAATATAAACATTAATCACTTTAAATTAATTTTTCAAAAAAACCTCTTTTTTAACCCATGAATAAACATATACTAAGATCCAATATAAAGATGATTCAAATGTAATGAAGTGGATTAAATATAACTGAAGAATAATTATGTTATTTAAAATAATATTAAAAACATAATGGGACTTTTAAATTACTTAATTTTTTGAAAAGAAATGACTCTTTCATAAAAAAAAATTGTGTTTTTCACTATTCACTGAAAAATAAATATTTCTTGAAAAATACCAAAAATTTACCCAACGTTAATTTTGATATAATGATTTAAAAAATTAAATTCATTTTTTAAAATTATAATTCTAAAACTTAAAAATCATACATTTAAATAAAATCTTATAATAAAAGAGTTTAATTAAAATTATTTCTTTTTTCATTTAAAAATCACTTAATATTTTGATAATGAATATATCTATATAATTCATATTAATAAAAATTAAAATGATTAATTATATAATTACCTAGGTTTTTCTAATGATCCCATCAAATTATATTGCTTGGATTGAGTTAGTATTTCTTTAGTTAAGATACATGAAAGAAATTATGAACCAAAACGAACCATGGAAGTAAAGATAATCAATAAGCATAATCACCAATTCATTCAAGTATTAAAAAATTTATAACATACTAAGAAGAAAAAATTCCTTTATTACCATATAAATGATTCCTCTTCTTTGTAGATACTTTCAATAATATATGATCTCTCACGGCAATGATAAAGGGTGATGTTGATGATCTGTAAAGATTTATAACGGATTTGGGCCATTGATATTTTTTCCTAATCATTTGAATAATCTAATTTATTTCATGACTGAGGATAGGTCTCAATAGTGCAATTTATCTGGTCTCTACTAAATAAAGTGGAGGTCAACATGGATGATGTTACAATACCTCGAAAAAGTCCATCGGCATTGTGGCTTGATAACATTTGTTATAAGAAAACTCCATTAAGGGAAAGTAATCCCTTCATTAGACATCAAAATCCATAACACAATATCAAATCGTGTCTTCTAGTGCCTAAATAGTTTGTTCTGACTGACCATCTGATTGAGGATGATACATTGTTCTCGTGGTCAATTGGTTATCCCAAATCCTACTAAAGTGATCATCGAATCCGAGTGTTAAAATGAGGATATCAGTCAGAGATGATCAAAATCTGTAATAGTAGGTTCCCTAAACCCAAATAAATTGTACTTACTTATTACCATTTTATGTACACAGTGATATATTCATGATTTAAACTTACCATTATAGTGTAGATATTTCTTCATCCACTATTTAAATGGTAATTACCATAGATTAATTATTGTATCAAAAGGTTATATTGAATCCCAGACTATATTGAGAACCTCAAGATACTGTGAAATTAATCTTAAATATATGTACTATATTATTGATACATCATACTAACTGGAAATAGTTTATGTTGGACTATCAGGTTCTAGGTTCTCATAACATTGAGAATTCTATTTATGAATTTCTCACTTGGTGATCTCTAGTATTTGAGATCACGAGGACAGACTCACCAAGAGGAACACCACATGTTTTAGGTGTCATTGGTTATTCTTATCTGAGGACATGTGTATTGGTCTCCTCACTTGAGATCATTATCAATTTCTTCCATTTTATAGCATACTTTGATGTAAGGAGAAAACCTTGATAATAAAATCGTGGTAAGGTATCTTGTGTTGGGTGTGTAATTAGTGGTATGGCATTGGTTGAATGGTCAAGATATAATTTTTCACATCCTATCTGAGGAAGTAATATCTTAGGCCTAGTTGATCAGAATTGTAGCACCTTCATAAATCCTTGTCCAAGGTATTTGATGGTATGTATGTCTAGTTATATCAACAAACAGTAAAGCAATAAATTATAAAAACACAAATATGCATCCTACTTTATGAGATATCTCAAGACAGAGATTATATTGCACAGTGTGTATTAGTAGGTTGGTTTTCATTGTTATGAATAGTAATTATCTCTTTAGGGGCCTTGATGGGTTTCTATACTCTGCTCTTGGATAGTGAATACTATTCACTACTATTTAGATAAGGTCTTAGAGTATCACACACAATAGTAAATTCAAAAATCTACCCTATTCTGGTGAATAAGTATATAGGACGTGGATGGGAACATCACATGGTTCGAGATTTGTCTAATTAAATGATCATTGGTGAATAAATAAATTCATTATTGTTCAATTATAGAATAATTGGGTTGAATTTATTTATTAAAACTATGCATGAGGTATTCAGTGAATACGAGAAAGATATTATACAAACAAATATTAGTTTAATATTTCATGTTTGTTTAATATTAGCAGTAATTATGAGTCAAGATAAATGAGTCGGTTTTATCACATATTATATTTAATATATATTATTGGTATTTTATTAAATATAAATAATATTTATTAAATGGTTTATTTCATCATATTTATTTATTTATTTCTTATTTAGTGGGAGTTTTATTTAAGGGGGTCAGGATCCCTTTCTAGGTATCAGCACCTCCCACAATAAAAGTAGGAGGAGAGGCTCATTCCATTTAAAATTCATGCATTTTGAATTGAGAGATTCTATCTTCCCTTACATATTAGATAAAGAAATATCCTCTCTGAGTGAATGACCAAAGATTTCCTTCATAGATCGATGGTAGGGGATCGACGTAATGTTGAAGAGATCATCAGAGCTCTGTACTAACACTTGGGATTGAATGAATGATGTGTACGCAGATTCTGGTAGTGTGTGTGGATGATCTATAGAGGTGTTGCTTTAAATCCATCGACTAACAGTCATCGGTAATAATCTATAGTCGAGCGTTCTTTGAATCCAACTAGAAATATATTTTCTTTTAATTTCCATAAAATTTTTAATTCACGCAAGATCATTGGATCATATCAGGGCTTGAATCACCGGAGATGAAAACTTTTCTAATTTCTGGGGATAAAAATTTAAAATTCCATTCCCACTGGCTTCTGTTGTGTGGCCCAATACGTTCAATTGATTTTAGAGCAATTTCATTAATTTTTTGAGCCAAAAAGAAAATAATTATTTTTATATTGAGTAGAGGGATTAATTTCGATTCCCATGGAATAGACCGTATAGCGATCTGATTTTAGACGGCCAAGTTATGGTCATCCATAATTTTTAATATAGATTGTATGCGGTTTGTGGGAATTAATTTCAAAGAACATGTATTTTATATATGTTAATAATACCCCCAACATGTTGCTAGATTTGGATTCTAGTGTCGATTCTAGTTAACCCAAACTATTTCGGCTGAACATCATGGCCAGAATAGTGTTTTCTTGCCAAATTTTATTCCATCATTTTGGAGAAAGTATAATAATATTTAATATTATAATTAAAAGCCTACTCATATAGGCTAATAATTTTTTATAAAAGAAAAAAACCCCAATTTATAAAGGGGATTTTAATTTTTTGACAAATTTGGAAAGGGGAAATAATTTGAAGGCTTAGTCTGACTTTGATAAAACAAAACAAAAAATTAATTTTTTATATCAAAACAAAAAGGATAAAGAATTAAAAAGGTGTGAAATTGCTATCCAAGACAAAAAAGGGTTTTTGGGTGGCTTCCACTCAAATCCCCCATGCCTGCACACTAGGTCGGTCAGTGAACTGTCAGGTGCTGCCTTCCCAATATTGTACCGACCCCAGGTGCCTCCTTCAAGATCCCCTATCACGCAACACCATCATTAGGCCGCACTATCCATAGGCCGCCTCTCCCATTTTACTAGATTTCTGAAGCACAGGAGACCACCACCGGATAGACCCGCCTACTCTAATCGTTGTGACAACTAGGTCCTAGTAACAGCACATGCTCCCCACCTTAACATGGTCGTGAGGTCCTGGCCCTCCAGGTACCACCAGTTTCCCCATAGACATGTGGTCCCCTTCTTAAGGCCCACCCACGTGCATGAATAGATCATCTGACTAATGATTTTCCCTACAAGACAACACATTTCCTTTCCAATGTTCTTTTCCGTTACTCACACACACCCTAAGAAACTTCTCAGAAGGTTACCCATCCTGATCACTACTCTAGGCCAAGCACACTAAACTATGGAGTCCACAATGTCCTCATTGTGGACTCGAAATCTCTACCCCAATAGTGAAACGTACTTAAGGACGAGTTCCTCCTCTGATACCAAATGTGACAAATGGGTCTCAATGAAAACACAATAACCCCGCCTTAACATGGTCATCAGGTCCTGGCCCACTAGGTACCACAATTTCCTCGAAGACACGTGATCCCCTTCCTGGTTCCCACCCGCATTCCTGAATAGGTCATCTAACTAATTATTGTCCCTAAATTCCAACACATGACTTTTTTTGGGTTTTTTCCTCACTCACACACACCATAGGGAACTTATCAAGAGTTAACCCATCATAACCACTACTCTAGTCCAAGAAATCTTAATTATGGAGTTCTAATTAGGTAGGATCCCAAAAAAATGCACCTTATTGACATGACCCATATCATTTAGTCATTTAACCCTTTATCATTCTGGGGTGTTACAATCATCCCCCCCCCTAGAGCACAACGTCCCATTGTGCACTATACTTATGGTTGGGTTCCTCCCTTGATACCAAATGTGACAACAGGGTCCCGGTGACAACACAGACACCCATCCTTAACATGGTCGTCAAGTCCTGGTCCACCAGGTACCACCAGTTTCCCCACAGACACATGGTCTCCTTCCTAGGGCCCACCCACATGTCTGAACGGGTAATCTAACTAATGATTGTCCCAAAATTCCAAAACATATCATTTATGGTGTGCTTTTTCCTCACTCACACACAACCTAGAAAACATCCCAGAAGGTTATCAATCCTGATCACTACTCCAGGTCAATCACGCTTAACTGTGGAGTTCTAATCAAGTAGGCTCCCAAAAAATAAGTACACCTTGTTGAAATGAGTCATGTCATTTCTTCATTTAACCCTTTATCATTTTAGGGTGTTAAATTCACCCCCCCCCCCTCCCCCTTAGAGCACAATATCCCCATTGTGGACCCTACATCTCAACCCAGGCAATGCACCGCACGTAAGGCTAGGTTCCTCCTATCATATCAAATGTGACAAATGGGTCTCAATGACAGCACAAACACCCTGCCTTAACATAGTCATCATGTCCTAGCCCACCAGGTACCATCAGTTACCTCGGAGACACGTGGTCCCCCTCCTAGGGCTCACACACGTGCCCAAACGAGTAATCTGACTAATGATTTTCCCCACAGGCCAACACATGTCCATTACAGTGTATTTTTTCCTCACACACACACACCCTAGGAAATGTCCCAGATGGTCACCCATCCTAATAACTAATCTAGGCCAAGCACGCTGAAATGTGGAGTTCAAATCAGGTAGCCTCTCAAAAACGAAGGTGAACCCTTTCGACATGAGTCATGTCATTTAGTCATTTAACCCTTTATCATTCTAGGGTGTCATAGTTTCCGCTCCTGACATGGCTGTTTCCTCAATTACCCTTGTGTCGCCTTCACCGTCAGAACCCCACACCCAATCCACTACTACGCCCTACTACCATTTCTAACATGACAAACACTTCAAAGCGCATGGTTTCACCACAATGTCATCCTCTGCCTGAAAACATGCCATCGGCGAACCTCCCAAACACCATGTTTCCTCCCTGTTGTTCTATGAACATGTCCACCACCCTACTAGTTGAGATCCATCCAACCGGTTTCCCATCACTGCTCCCAACTTGGCCAATACCCTTAGGCACCCCCTGCGACGCCTCAGACGACCCCATAAAGCATTGTTAGCCTCTTCTCCTCCAACTGGATGACCCATCCATGAGGTACCCCATGAATAACATTGATAGGCCAAGATCTATCCAGATCAGGCTTCTAACAAAATCATGTAAGTCTAGTTTGGACTCTAGTAGGTTTTTTCTGACCCGATTTTCCCCTCAATGGGCTCGAATAGGCCGGCCCAACCTGAAATGGGCCAGGACTGTTTTGTTTAGCCTAGAACACCCTAATAATGGGTCTGTAAATCCGGGTATGGGCTTGTATGATGTTGGCCCGACCCACATGGATTTGGGAGAGGTTTCAGAGCCCAACAAATATTTTTATATAATCAAAAATATTTTTAATTTATTTATTTATTTTTAGTATTAAATTAAATTAGTTTTTGTATTATAGAAATAATAATTTTAATATTCCAAATGAGTCATTTAATTTTTTGTCTAAAATTAAGTTATTTAATTAATTTAATTTTAGAAAATTAAATCAAATTCACTAGTGGCCCAAAGTAAATTAAATTATTTGAATTTAACATAATACAATTAATTTATTAAAAGTATCTATACATAGTTTGTTGAATTTAATTTTATCATGCTGACTAGTCTTGAGCATTGAGTGACCTTTGTATGTCCAGTTTATTTGATTTAATTATTTATTATTTATCTGTAATTATTCTAAATAATTAATTTGTTTTATTAATGATCTTCACATCATCATTTTTATTCTAAAATCTATAATGGAATGCACATCCATAATTATCAGTGTTTTTTACTCTTGCTACCCATCCTCTACATGTGAGTATTATTGTACTATAATGAGGAAGGTGTACGTTGTAGATAACACCACGTTGAGGTGAAATCCAGATGGTTTGTGGATATAATGGACAAGGGATGAGCTGCGTCATGATTCAATCTACGAATCATGTATGTTTCCCCTAGTTCATGGTTGATCCATTAAGTTTAAATAGATAAAAAATATTGATGATCAATTCCATTTGGATATTTATTTCATTTATGAATTTGTTGATTATTTTATTCATTTTCATGATAACGATAAACTAATAAAATAATAAACAATATAAAATATATAAATAAGTGATGGATGGTTTTTTATTAATGTAAAGTTGTCAGCATGACAACATAGTATGAACAGATTAATAGAAATAGATTACATTTTCTGATAAAAATTATAAAACCCTCAAAGAAATATTCAGTCGCAAAAAGACTTCCATCCTTTGAATTTGAACACAACCAGATGTTCGGGGTTCTCAATCATCCATAGTTGATGGTGCCTCCAACTACTGGGGCATCTTATGAGAATGATGGGTTGACTTAACTAAATTTGGAAGTAAAGGAGTAACCATATCTAGCTTGTTACTACTTCAGAGGAAATAATTGAGTAAATCATTTTTATGATTTTAGAAACTGGGACTACACTCAATAGATCATGGATCCATGAGTTGAAGTGGTTGTCTAGAAAACACTTACCTTGAACTCTCTGAGTAGTGGCCTAGACATAGCTTGTAGACTATGAGGAGAGGTTCGAGAATCATTTCAACTAGAATACTCAAGTGATAGAATATTCTAATTAGAGTATAAAGGGTTCCTATAATTTAGTAAAATAGTGGCATACATTTAATGATTTATTAAATTAATTAATAATATCTAGATCAATAATAAAGATAAAAGTATAGTTGACTATATTTTATTTTAGTGGAAAATGGAAAGATATGTCACAATCACAATGTGATAATTATTGGAAAAATAAAATTTCTAAACTCGAATGAATTTTAAAGAATATTACAGACACTTGCATAACATACTACAATATCAGAAATTCATGGTGGTAGTGTTTCTAATACCTATTAAGCCACCTTAGGAAGTGAGGGTGTAAAAATTACTTATAGGAGACACATATATGACACATATGAAGGTTTCTTCAAAATTATATTATCAACATCTAATGTAAGTTGTGGATACTAAATCAGAACATAGATGATATTACATTTAGTCTCATCTCTGAGAAGCTTTTGGGGAGAAAGTGAAGCACTAATATGAATAGTTGATGATTACACTCAATATGTGTAAATTGAAATATAGATAATGATCTTTTAATGGATCCCTTTACCATAGAATTTTTACCCACTAACTCCAGTTTCATTTAAGATCATAAAATGAGTGGTATAGATAAAAATGCTTTGTCACCTTTTAGATAAGGTCTGCCAAGAAATAAGAAAATTAAATCAAGATTCATATTTAGTTCTTATGGAAAACAAGTTGAATGATAAGGAGAAAATTCCAAATGAAATGTATGATGTCAAAGGCACTTTCACAATGTCCTATTAAGAAAATGGTATTAAACAAGAATTTATTTTCTACATATATCATGAAATAAGTCTATGGATGTTTAAATGAAATGAACTGAATTTAATAAGAAAAAAGTCTCTTATTCTTCAAGTATATTCATCAATTTTAGGTAATGTTTTTGTTATAATTCATGAGTACTAAATACAGTATTCCAATCACATATGTTTATTTGAATATAGTAACCAATTAAGTATAGAAACATTACAATCATTAAGGTGTGTTCTTCAAGTGGATAAGAAATGATGGTTTCTAAGTTAGTGGAGAGAAGCACACAACTTCTAATTTCTATTTAAATGATTCTATTTGAAATTTTATTAAGTATTATAAAAACATTTATCTAATGCATCCTTTGGACACAATGATACATTATTATATTTCAGGAATGAATGTTGTTTTTTTTTGTTTAATACTCAACAAATAGTTCAGTAATTCTGAAATTATTGGAAATACCTGGTGAATAAAGAATGTATGGCTTATATACCTATTTTTGGAAAGATAATATTTTGCCAAGAAAAACTAAGTATATGTTAAGGATATAACTTGTATGGTTTTTTAATTTTTAGAGTTAAATTCCTTAGGTACAATCAACATATTTATGAACTTCATTTAGGACAAACAAATCGTTATAAATAAAGGTCAGCCACAAATATTTCAGAATTATTTCAGCAAGAGAGAGTGAACTATTACAAGGTAAGCGAGAGGCAAGTATACGTAATAAGACTTCATTAAGAGTTTTATATAATGTAAATGTGAAGTGTGGTATTAACATTATATAAAGCTATGAGTTTCTTGAGGATGGTATGCCGAAGTATATTTTGACCAAGCATTCATTATTCATTATAATGTAACATGGAGTTATTCCAAAATTCCGATTACCTTATCCACATTAGATCCATGATGATAATAAAGAGGATCAATTACATATCATACATGTTAACATTGATAAAAAAAATATGGCATGGAGTAATTCCTAAATGCACATTTCCATATATATTAAATTCATGATGTAATTAAAAGGAGCATAAATGTTTTAACTTATATCCTTTGGAGAAACTTACATTGTTTTCAAGATAGGAATCGGAAATAATACAATTATCCTATAACCATATGCCAACTATTATGAGAAATGGATTTCATGTGATTTATAGTATGATGGAAATCTATTATATCATAAGAACATGTGTTTTGATGAAAATTATTTGTTAATGAAATAAATAAACATTCATAAAAAACACAATGTGCATCTAAAGTAATTATCCTAAGTTTCTAAGGATATTTTAGAAAACCCTAAGATAGAAAATAGAAAGTCAATTTATAGACTATATTTTTGTTAAAATGGTGAATATATCTATTTGGGATAAAGGGGGAAAGATTTACTTGGTTTTAGTCAATGCATTAGATGTACAAGAATTTGGCATAGAAATGAGTTCCACAAGAGGTGAAGAAGAGAATGTTCAATACACTATGTAAGAAGGATAAAACCATGGTGATGGTTTTATGTTCACCATGGGTGGTGATATATTTTTTGTTATGAATAATAATTTCTATAAGTAATCAATATATGAAAATTATCTAAAATTTTCAAGACTAATTAAAATTAAATAATGTATTATATGTATCAAAGAATAGGGGATTATTATTTTTAATAGTTTGGTCAGTATTCAAGTGATATGATATATAGATGGTACAAGGGTGGTGAAAATAAGGAATGATTATTTGTACCAAGTCATTCAGCCTAAATCCATTTGAATTTTACTTTTAATATCTAATTTCTATGATCATTTTATTGATCATGGGAATTCAAGACCGCAAATCCTGGAAGGTGTCTATAAGATTTAACTAGAACAGGATGGTGACATCATAGAATACTAAAAAGGTGTGCAAGTTACTAAAATACAATTCAAGATTAAAGTAAGAAATAAGATCATAGAATATTCATTTGGAATGAATTTTTTCCATGTGTCTACTAGAGGCTAGTGGGAGCTCCATTTTTTTAAAAGTAAAATATGTTTGGTTACATATGGAAAAAAAACTAATGGCCCTGTAGTTAGTTAAGAACAGAGTAAATGAATCTCTCCAAAGATTGACCTAAAGTAGTAAGATAAGTTTTGTGGAACAATATCTACTAAGGTTGATCTAATGGTTTCTTAGACCTAGTCAATCGTCCATATACTGACATAGTATTGAAAAATACAAGAATGAAAATTTTGAGAGAGAATTGTTACCATTGTCGCATGGAATATATCTCTCCAAGAAGACATGCATAGGCATAGGAGGAGATTAAAGTGGTTATTATAGTTCCATAAGCTTATAAAATGGATCAATCATGTATGTCATTATATGTGTAAGATATGTTATTTCCAACTTATACATTATAGTAAGAAAATATCAGGTATATCTAGGAGAACTTCAAGGGAATCGATCAAAATTATTAAATGGTACTAGAGTAAGTAAAAAAGTACATATACCTAGTATGTAGAGAGGAAACGATGCTAGTTTTGAGGGGAAAAAACTATTCTTCCATATATAAATGTGCTCTAATATCATAATCTGGATAAGATGATGAGCGATAAAATCTTATACAATCTAGTAGTAGTCATATCTATAACTACTGAGTATGTTGCGGCTTATGAGGTATCTAAGAAGGATTGTATATAATACACAACAATTTGAGTGAGTTCATGGAATCACACCTAGTAAGTAAAGTTTTATCATTAAAATAATTATATTACTAGTGATATCCAATATTTCAAGTTGTGATAGGAGAAAAAAGGGATATACTTAAGGATATCATCTCTTGAGAATTTTTACTCAAGGAGGTAAAGTCACACATAGAAGAATAGCCACACAACAAAGATATGGAAGACACAAAAACTAAATTTGCGACTTATTAGAAACATGATCTTAATAATAAGAGAGCTAACAAGGATGGTTAGCAAATTTTCTCTAGTGAAAGTGGGAGTTTTTTCATAGTGGTGTCTCTATACCCAACTAAATAGTACTTTTTGATTACCATTTCATTTATACAATGAGATATTATTGATGTATAGTTACCATTAGAGTGTATATATTTATGTGTCTATTATTAAAATGGTAATGTCTGTAGATTAATTATTGTATCAAATGGTTATCGAAGATCCTGAAAAATAATGAGAACCACGAGATACTGTAACATTGATCTTAAATATATGTCATACGGTCTAGATACATCATACTAAATAGGAAAAATTGATGTATGACTATCAGGTGTTTGGGGCTCATAATCATTGAGACTTATTATTATGAATTTTTCACTTAGTGATCTCTAGTAGGTGAGATCATGAGGGTAGAGCCACAAATAATAACACCACATGTTTCAGGTTTCATTGGTTATTCCTATCTACGGACATGTGTATTGGTCTCCTAACTTGAGATCATTGTCAATGTGTTCCATTTGATTGTGTACTTTTATGCAAGGCAAAAACCATGATAATAAAAGCATGGTGAGGTAGCTTTTATTGGGTGTGTCATTGGTGGTATGGAATTGGTTCAATAGTCAAGATAGAATTTTTCACTTCAAAGTTGAGGAAGTAAAATCTCAGGCCTAGTTGATCAGGATAGTTGTAACTTCATAAATCTTTGACCAAGGTTGTAGGAGATATGTTCATCCAGTTAAATCAACAAACAATAAATCAAGAATATATGATGAAATGATTATGCTTTCTACTTTATGAGATATCTAAAAACAAAGATATTATATTACGTTGTATGTGTTCATAGGTTTGTTTTTGTTGTTATGGATATTCCATATCTCTTTAGGGACCTTGATGGGTTGCTAGAATCTACTCTTTCCCTTGGATACTATTCACTGCTATCATGATAAGGGCCTAATGGGTCACACACAATAGCGCATTCGAGAATATACCATATTCCGGAGAATAGGTATATAGGACATAGTGGGACCCATCACGAGGTCCAAGAGTTGTCCAAGTAAATCATCATTGGTGAATAAATAAATTCATTATTATTTAAGTCTATAAAAATTGGGTTAAATTAATTTATTAAAAGTATTAACGAGGTATTTTTTAAATACATGAAAAATATTATAGGAAAAAATATTATTTTAATATTCTAGGTTCATTTAATATTAGTGGGAATTATGAATCGAGTTAAATAACTCAATTTTATCATGGAATATATTTAATGTATATTACAGTTATGTGAACAATAATATAAATATTACCTATGACATAGTTTAGTTAATCATAATTAATTATTTATTCATTATTTTGTGAGAGTTTTATTTCTGGGGGTTGGGGAACCCTTTCTGGGTATCATACCTCCCACTATAAAAGAGGTAGGAGAGGCTCATTCTATGTACTATTCATGCATTCGGAATTGAGATGTTCTCTCTCATCCCACATATTAGAGATATAATGCCTCTCTCCAAGAAAACGACCCAAGATCTCTATCCTGAATTGATGGAAGGGGATCATGGTTATCATCACAACATCTAAGATATCATTTAAGCTCCACACTAGCACATGGAATTCAATGAATGACATTCACGCGTATTCTTAGGACATGTTTGGATGATCTAGAGGGGTTAATCTTCAAATCATTTGAGTAATGGTCACCGAATATGATCTGCATTCGAGTGAACTTTAAATAAAATAAGGTATTTTTTAGTTTTCTTTCATGTGCTCTATTTAATTTACTTGAGATCCTCAGACCGTACAAGGGATCAAATCACTGTAGATGAAAAGTTTTGTCATTTTCAGGGATAAATATTTAAAATTTGTAATCCACTGGCTTCCACTGCGCACCCTGGTACATTCACAAAATGGGTTTTCCATGAAATTTTACCACTTACCAAATATATATCTTTTCCAAGTCATGAACTATATTAGATTCACAAATCAAAATAAATTGGGATGACATTGTGAGTCCCTATATAATCACACAGAATGAATCGTGCTTCTAAATAGTTCTTGGTAAACCTGTGAAAAATTACATAGAGATCTACTCGTATTTCCATATGATTTTAGGTAATAATAGAAACATTCATTATGGGTGTTGATGGTTATCCTTGAATTGATGACATGTTAGGCATTTCATAACATAATCAATCTTATTTCCTTTCATACCCAACCACCAAAAATGGGTCTTTATATCCTTGTACATCATTTGGATGCCTGTATGAATTTCCAAAATTGAATGGTGATAATAATAAAGAATTTGTTATTGAAAAGAATGTGGAACAACCATATGGACTTGAAATTAAATCATTGAGTCCATATCTTGTTTCCATATAGAAATGGTATCTCCACCATTATGTTTAGACATAATAGTAAGGAAACCATGATCCAATAATTGAGTATCCTTAACTTGGTCATTTAAATTAGGTATGAGAGTCACTAGAAACAATATCATGATCAATTATACTCATTATAATCCAAATTAAGATCAATAATCATACTCATCAACTTCCACTAATCACAAGCTTCACCTATGAGTTGGTTATGTGACCATTAGCTTAAAGAATCAACAACATAATTTCATTTTCGGAGGTATAAACCATGTTAAATAAGAAATATTGAGATATTACATCAATCATAATTTTCACTATTTTAAATACCTTTTTTAAAAGATAGGTTTCAAGAATTTATGGTCTAGGAACATAGTGAACTTCTCTCTAAATAGATATTGATGCCATGTTTTCAAAACATGAACCAATATAGCCAATTCTAAAGTGAACCTAGTTTAATGATCTAAAAATTATTACTGAAAAATTATAATTCCAGTGGAATGGGGTTCCCTTTCTTATTATCACTTTATAGAAGATGAAAGATGTGAGAAGTTTTAAACGAAGCAATGATATTATAATTTTAAGACCAGAAATCATTGTATCTCAAAGTAGTTCATCGAAATTTTCCACGAGATGATAGCTTCTATCATTTCAAGGTATACTAATTTTCCTTTCTTATAAATGACATAGTGAAGGAAGATAACTTATTATATCCATAATTTACATTATGTTAAATTTTCATATAACCAATTATCTCGCAAAATGATTAACACAGTATCTAAATTTTATTCTTGGTATTTCTATGTTTGAGAATACACTGGAATTTCATCTAAAAATATCACAACAAAAGAATATAGATGACATTGAAAGACCCAATTAATTAATCCCTTGAAAATATTTTAGATATTTTTAAGACCAAAGGGAGTGCAAAAATATTCATAATTACCATAACAACTCATAAAAAATATGTTTGGAATATCATCTTTTCTAACTTAGAGTTAGTGATACCTAGAACATAGATTAATTTTATAGATCCACTTTTCTCTTTTTAATTGATCAAAATGATGAATAATTTATGTAATAGTATATATATTCGATATTATAACATGATTTAGTTTATGATAGTTAATATATTTTCATAATGAACCAGTTTCCTTTGATAAAAAGAACTAGAGAAACCCATGGTAATGTACTCAGTCTTATGAAGCATTTACATTCCAATTCCTCCAATTGGTCCTTAAATTAATTTAATTTTGATGGATCTATTCTATACAATGGAAGTAAAATTGGATTTGTTTTCTTGGAAGAAGATTGATAAAAAATTTCAATTCCCATTCAGGTGAAAAATCGATAAATTTTCAAGAAATACATCAGGATATCAGTCCACAATGGTAGGAAAATATCTCGTCTCAATTATATCATTATTACTCAAAGTTAACACTTTATATTTATAAGATATATTCCCAACAATTTATGATAAAGGTCCTAGTCTTACAGCATTCACATACCAGTCTCCCTTAATATGATGCAATGTCTCATCAAGATATTTAAACTTTACTCACCACACAAAAAAATCGATATAGTACATGAAATTAATTAACCAATCCATACCTAGGATTAAGTTAAAGATATCCATATCTAAAATAATTACTAAATAACTTAGACTCCATCGGTTCTTATCAAATAGGATGAACATTTAAATCTCATGTACGCTAGTTTCTTAAGTGGCGTTTGAATACTCATCATGCATGGCATCATCTAGATATGAAACCCTGTTTTATTAGTGAAACATGAATCAATAAAAGAGTGTGATTCACTATTATCAAAAAACAAATTTTATAAGTATTGAGTTAATAATAATGGTACCTCATACAATCAGAGGACCTGATTTATCCTCCATTATCATTTTCTCAGCACTATAAAACTACTTACTCATTCAACCTTATTTGTGTTTTTCTTGTTGCAATTTCATTTTATGAGGAGATGGTGTGGTTATGGAATCACCTAGGCCCACTCATTTATAAGGATGATAATTATTATGACTTGATCATAAATTTTACATATCTGAGACATGTGTTATTTATTCCTAACAACTTACATTGTAACATTAGGGAAATAACAGTGAAGATATCTTATCTCATTATAGTTGTGACATGTTTTTGGTGGTGTCATACAATCTAGATTATTATGCTCTAATGAACCACATTGAAAAAAATTGGGATTTTCACTAAAGTTTGAAGTAAAGTTAATAAATTCAGTGGTTTTATTATGTGATTATCTACCAACTTTGAAGTATGTCTCTCTTTCTCTTATTCTCATCATTTGAGTTCCCACCTGTACCTTTATAGGCCAATATACTTCTTCTTGTAAGATCCCTAGTAATATACATTTCGTTCATTATCACTCTATTAACCATGTCTATATAATCAGAAATATAGTGTACAACTATCTTAGAATGAATTTATGGTCATAGTCCATAATCGAATATGTGTTCCTTTAAGGATGAATGAGCATCCACTTTTGATGAAAAATGATCCAAGTCCCTAAACATGGTTTCATATTCTATCACTGATATATATTATTTCTTAAGTCTAAATAAATCAATTTTTTGGATATATTTAAGTTATACTGGTAAAATTGTTTACTTAATAGTTCTTCAAATCCCTCACATGTAAGGCTTTGACAGAATTTAGCATGGACAATTAAATCTACCATTGGCATGAAAGATCCTCCATCATGTAAACTGCTAACATGAATTTTATATTATATAGTAACATAATAAAATTAAATATATCATACATTTTTCTAAGCCATGATTCTGCCTTTTCAAGTTTTAAGTACCTCCAGAATATTAGAGGATTCTATTTCTAAAATTGAATAGAATGGTCTTCTTGTCATGGTTCATTATTTAGATTTCCTTTATCAATATCTCGTAGATCTTGAACAATTATTTTAACAGGCTATTACATCACGTATGGTTCAAATGAAACCGAATTCCTTATTTCCTCTTCTTCCAGGTTTCGAGGCTGTCTAATTGGTTCCATTTCTCTATGGTCGGAATTAAACACCAAATAGTCATCACTTATTTTTGAACTGAAGTCTTAAGATATTCCAAATTATGAAAAGAAATCATCATTATAACAAATTTCAAGAATCATAAAATATAATATATGTAATCCAATATTAGTGGTAAGTCTCATTAAAAATTCATGATATGTTATAGTCATCAACTAAATAGATGATGAGATGAAAACATTCTTATGGGTGACTAAAAACACCTTTTATACCCAGACAACCCAGGTAACTTGAAGTTCAATATAAAAAGGTTAGTTATCTATTTTTATGTTATACATTTCATGTTCTTACATTCCTATATTCTTTATACCTTCCCAATATAATGGACCATCCAAAACTAATACAATTTGTAACATCTTGACCCTAATCATTAGATTTGTAAGTGTAGTGGTGCTACTAACCTTATATGACATTACACCAAATTCTGATAAAAAATTACAAGGGATTAATAAAAGGTTTTGGATTGATTTTCCCTTTAAATAAAACAACCTTAAAAGACAAAAATAAATACAACCAAAACAAAACTATATGATGTATGAATAGTAACCGTTATAGCTCAAAAACAATATGAACAAACTAAAAACATCAAAGTACCCGTAGAAATAGAGAACAAGGCATCATAATAAATATAAAAGATATCCCAACAAAGAAATACCGATTTGGAATCACTCTAACCTCTCCACCAGAAAACATCGAACTCTAACCACCATCCTGATAAAGTAGCATCATAATGCTCCACTAGATAAATATAAGACCTTTCCTTGACTTATTTCATGAAGAAAAACATATGAATATGCACCAAAGTGCATATGAAAGGGTGATAAATCATACCCATTAGACAATAACTAAATTAATTCCCAACTCACACCACTAGGATAAGAACATATTAGCTCATAGTTCAAATATAATTCAAATAAAATATGGGAACATCAGAATCAGTTTAACAAATTTAAATGATTTAAATTAAAGTAGAAATAGTTTATCCATTTCTTCCACTTGTCATACCCATTCAATATTTCATATACTCACACACATATGTATGTTATGGTGGTCCTAATACCCATGAGCAGTAAATTATCCATCCACCAAGCTTGTAATTGGTGATAATCCTTCTGGTGCCTCTAGTCTAGAACCATGTTTCATAGAATAGATGCATCCAATGAAAATGAATATATTTCATTCTACATATTCCATGTTCTCACATCTACTTATTTCATATAAATCAATTATTACCTTTAAAAATTTTATTCAAAAAACTTTATTACATTAAACCAACACCATAATTAAAAACTATAAATCAAAGAGATTTCCCAAAAATAAATCATCCAAATTTTCAACTATAAATACAAGAAAATCATTTAAGAAAAACTATGTCTTAAAGTTCAATAACTATTGGATAAAATATATAATCCACCCACCTCAGAATGGATCTCTAGGAACATGATGAACTAATACATGATCTTGTTGATTTAGGATCCCTTTATCAATTCTTCAACAAATCTGTAAGGCTCCTACCCTAGTTCCCCAGAGTCAGTTTATTATTTTATTACATTGGAATGATTACAGGAATTTCATATCCCAAAGCAATGAATAGTGTAGTATCTTTGGAAAACAATATGCATACATAAGTTCAACATTACAAATTGAAAGAAAATATAATATGTAAATTCGATTGTAAACTTCTATAACTTCTAGATTATACCTAAAATTCATTCATAATATACTTATTTGAATCCTGGGGAAATATAAAACATAATAAAGGGGTGATCTTGGATGTTCAGCAAGGGTAAATAATACACCAAAAGTAATCAAAAACATAAACACTAGTTATTATAAACAACTAAAAACACATGCCTTTAAAATATACATGAGTATAATATGGAAAAATGAAAGTCGAATAAATAATTCCCTAATAAAACATAACCATGGTTATTCTACTAGTAAAATAATCACATGTACTATCAATTTCTAGTTTCATAATGAGGTAATGCATAATGTAGGACATCAAAATCATATCATCATGGCCTCAACCAAGACACCGCAAGTAATCAGTAAAAACCCAGAATAGTTTGTCTCATGAGACCTACTGATGAATCGAGGGGTTATATCAGGCCCCACCCATAATATAATAATACCAAGGAATTCCTCCAATGAAAGGGTTGAAACATGAAATACGTATACATTTATATTTAAACTAATATATGAAATTAAAATAACTTCCCCCAATCAGTAAACATAAACACTAACTATTCAGAGTAATATGGTGAATGGTATCAATATAGTACAACCACAATAAAACTAATCATATATTATTCAATAAAATATGGTTGATGGTATAATAAAATATTCATTCTAATAAAACATAATAATCAAAAAGAGTGTTGAAATAGATGAAAATACTGGTATAAAATCATCAAGTAATTCTTGAGAGAAATACTCTTTAACTATTAAAAGAAGAGTTCTTTTGAAAAAATGCTTATATAAAACCAAAACTGAAATAAGATAGTTTTTTCATACTAAAATATGAAATTTCATAAAAATAATGATTTCTTAAAATAGATTATAGAGTTCCCTTAAAAATTGGTAAGAATTTGAGAAATTCCCTTGAATCGGGCTTGTTTATTGGGAAGAATTTGAGAAAGATCCTTTTAAAACGTGTAAATACCCATATAATAAATAATGATTCTGATTTTTACATATATATATAGAACATTCACACATAATTTATGAGTAGTAAATAAGAATAATTTTGAATTTAATTGGGGTAATGAGAGAAAAAGAGTAACCCGAAAGAAAATGGATGTTCGGGTAGAAAACCCATTCCATATGTCCAAAAGTGTTATGCACCTAACCTTAACGTCCTAGATAATCAAATTAAATCCATTAATTAACTAATTAAGATCATTATATACATATTTTTTATTCATTATATTTTTTTTAATTTTATTTATGTCCTTATTGATATGTTATAAGATTGAATTTTGTCGTTTCGAAGTGTTTGTTCCTTCATTTCATGATCAGTTCGCTTGGTTATATGTAATGGAATTCATGTGGAATGGATATAATTATACAGAATTTTAAATACATGTTATTAATGAATATTAATAATTTTAAATTTTTATATATATCATTTTGTTTTATGTTATCATGATGAATCATTAGATAATACATTTAGTGATAATTGTTTAGATTATTACGACGGTTGTTGATCATAACGAACTCATTTTGTTTTATCATTTGGTGTTATGTAAATTACTTCCAGAACCTAAAAAGGGTTATAATATAAAATTTAAATTCTTTCTAAACCATTAAAATTGTTTCATTAATATACTACAAAGATAAATTGAAGAACAAAACTTTTTCGTCCATGAAGGTCGTAAATCAGCACCTCCCAGATGATGATTTCATTTATAAAATAAAAGAGAGAGAGAGAGAGAGATAGTAGTTTGAAAATGGATATACCATTAGCATTATATAATTTAAACATAGAGATGGTACTTGAGTTGTCATTATCATTTAGATAATGTAGATTAGGAGATACTAAGAAAATATAATAAATTGAAATTAAATTAAATGAAAACGGAAAAGGATTTACCTCCTAAAATATCCTCCTTGAGAACCTCCTTAATGGAAGAGGTTTTTTTCTTTTGGAAAGAATACGAGCTCTTGGAAGTGGGGAGTGACTAGGGAAGAGTATGTAGGAAGAACATAGAGAAGCTTAAAGGATTATAATAGTGAGGAGGAGAAGGGGTGCTTGGTGGCTTTAATAGTGGAGGGAGAGGGGGGTTTCCTTAATTTTTCTTTTAATAAGTTTACTATTTGGATCAAGAATATGAATATTTTTATAATTATCATAAAATATATGAAAATAATTATGAAAAGTTCAAGATTTTGGTCCTTAAATCATTCATTACTCAAGGAATAAGGTATTTAGCTTCTAATGTATTTATACCTTAGATCATCATATTTTACTATTCACCAAAAATTCAAGTCGTTCAGAAAAATCCCAAAAATTCTCGACAACAATTTTTCTATGTGTAGAATTAAAAAATGAAATAAATTTTATCAAGAATAGTATCTAAATATCTGAAATTTAATTTTTAAATAAAATCATTATTTACTTGATAAATACATATTTTAAATTTAAAACTGATTTTATAACACTATCAAAAATTAACCAAGCTCTCATAAAATTATCCTAAAATAATAAGATGACAAAATATTTATTTTTGAATTAATTTTATGAAAATTAATTTCTTTCAAATAATTTTATTAATTATAAAATTGTAATTAAATATTTATTGGTTATAAAAACACCAACACTTAAATATTAATTTTTTAAATTTTCACTTAATTTTATTATGATATAATTATATCATACTTTCATTTATGAGATACCAAAATTTTATTTATACTTTCATGGTTGAAGTTACTATTCATTAGGCTGATTTACTATTCATAATTTTCATATTACTATTCTTAAGGGAAAGTTACTATTTCATTAGTATAGGTTCCTTAACGTCAAAAAATACATCTTATTTCGTTAATTATTCATTTATAATGTTTTTATTGTGTTCTATAAGTGATTATATGTGATATATTCCATATAGAATAAACATATGAAGGGAAATTCGTTGATAGAGTTATAGGTTATTATAAAATCCAAAAGAAGAATTTCCAAAGCATGGTCAATCCAATAGATCTGAGCATAGAAACCTAGATATATGGTTCTATTTAAAAGAAAATAAGTAAATCTAGAAGGAAGATAAAAATGAGTCGAGGAGAGGAGAGGGATATTTCCATTAATATATTATATCTGACACACTTTGATTTGTTTAAATCAGGTTACATAGGGAGAGTAGTTTCTAAAATCACCTAGAGTAGTCCTCTGGTTTAAGAGACTGGTCAACAAGAGAAAAATGGGAGTTTTGTGCCTGAAATGGAATAAAAATATAATTTTTGGATGTTATTAAAAACGTCACATATTTAGGTCACAATTTTTAACAATGAATGCTGAAAACATGTTAGTGCTACCAGACAACACCCAGGGAAGCAGAGTTGTCTCACATGGTTTGACAAACCATGGACCAATCATGTGAAATGCATTTATCCCAAAAATAACAATTTTCATGGTTTGTTGCATAATTTTAAAAGATTGTGCCCCAACCACATACCTATCTAGTTTCTCTCAAATTCCCTTATGAGGTTACCTAGAGGATTTTTATTACTTACCATAACAGTGCTCAAAATGTGTCCCATTAAAATGATTCTGAAACACACCAAAACTAATCAAAAGATATTTAAACTCAACCCAAACATTATATAACTTCAAACTACATAATGAAAAGGAGTATTACGTCAAAATAGGGGTGTTAAATGAATAAATAATTTATAATACCTTTATAATATAGGTAAATTACATATCTCAAATATATTCTTATGTGGTTTCCAAGAAATAACAACATCAATTTTATCAACATCGAAAGATATGCCTTCTTGAAAAATGGTGTGCCCAAGGAAGAGAACTTATTGTAACTGAAAGTCATACATTGAGAATTTATCATAAAGTATTTGATCTCATAATATACCCAATACAATCTCAAATTTCCTTTCATGATTATCTTTCATGAAATAATACACTATGTTTTCATCAAAAAACCCACAATGAGAGAATATAGGTATATATGAAAGATATGATTCATCAAATCCATAAAGACTGTTAGAGAATTAGTGAGACCAAATGGAATGAAAAGGTATTTATAGTTGTAGTAATATATTCTAAAATATGTCTTGGGGATATCTACATTCTTGACTTAGAGTTGTAGAAACCCAGATCATAGATCAATTTTGGAGAACTATTTGGATCCATTCAACTGACCAAATAGATCATCAATTCATGGAATATGTAATTTATTCTGTATCGTAACTTTATTCATCTTGTAATACTCAACACAACGTTTTTTAGAACCATCCACATTCTTATCAAATATAAATTTAGTGACCCCAGGTGATGTACTTAGTGTTATAAATGCCTTTATTTCCAATTATTCTAATTAAACATTCTATTATTTCAACTCTATTGGAACCATTCTATATGATGGAAGTTAAATAAGATTCATTCCTGGGAATAGGTCGATAGAAAATTCCACTTCACTTTTGGGTTGAAGTCTAGATATGTTGTTCGGAAAGATATCAGGTTATCAATATAGTATTCCAAAAAAATATTTTTTTTTTCAGTTTCATCAATAGACCCCAAGGTGATTGCAGCCAATCGATATGAGATGGTTCAAGACACTATCAATAAATGTCTTTATATGCTTTTATTCTGATATCATTATCCCTTTAATAACAAGAAAACTCTTTTAGGATATGCAATATTCACTTTTAGATTATGGTAGTTAATGTAAATGTTTTATTCTACAAGCCAATCCATTCCAAATATGAGATCAAAGATTTAAATGTCTAAGATAGTGAACTCCCATACAATTTGGACTGATCTAGTAGTGATTAATCATTCTAAATGTGTAAATACCTTGTAATCTTTTGTATATATATAGTTGTATTGATGCTCATAACATAAGGAATCATTTCTGTAGGCAAGCCTAGTTTGTTTACCAGATGAAAAGAAATAAAATAATGTGAAGCACCGATGTTGAAAAAAATATGCATAAGGGTAGAGTTCAGTATAATTTTACATCACACATTTGGGGGACCTATATGTTCATTTGGAATACTCTTCTTAGCTCTAAATAGTTACCAATCCCCTCCCCTAACTAATTATTACTCCCCAACGGAGGTGGTACCTACAAAAAATTTGTTGTGTTTCTAAAATCACTCTGATTACCTTGATTATGAGGGAGAGAATGTCTTTTATGAGAGAATTTTGGTAGAGAATTAGAATCCTAACACATGGTTGAACCCTCGCACCAGTTGACATTAGATGACTTGTGCAATAGTGCTTAAGATTCCCTTTCCAACCATGGTTTTGACAGTAATGAGGTGGTTTCATGCATTCCCCCTTAATGTGTTCTAGTAAATCCCATTAAAAATAACCTAGTTGGGTACTATGAAACAAAAGAAATTAAACTAACCTAGTGGATTGATTCTCTAGTTATATACTACGTTGATATAGTTGTCCCTATGGTTCTTGTTCCCCACAGTGGAGTTCACACTTGTGTTTGGAAGGATAAAGTTTCTTCCACCACCAATGTTCATAGTGATGTCTTTATCTACCACCAAAGCCTTGTTCACCGTGTTTTTTTAATCCTTAATATAGATGATCACCATTTAGTTTTTAATGTCTAATCACATACCCACTTCATTACACTCAAAATGAATGAATATAGAATCATTTATTAAACAATTCCTCAAATTGATCCAATGTGATGACTCTGTTGACATTATCTTGAATAGATATGTCTTAGCATTGTCTTGGTAGATCCAAGATCATATACGCAGTGAGCTTTACTTTTATTTTAGCTAGGGTATCCAAGAATCAAAATTTTTTATTCGTCAACATAATCTATGATTCTTCTTACTCGGGTCATGAGGTGTCCCAAAATATTGGTAGATTATTCCTTTGGAATTCAAGTGAGAAATCCAAATTATGTAGTTTGTTCGGTTGATTTCCTTTTTTTACAGCCCAGAATGCTTCCACAGTGATTCTAACAAATTATTGGTTCACCTGTGGTTCTGTTGGTGGAATTAAATTCTAAGTAAAATCCCATCAGTGGTTTATAAGTCTCTTTAATTTCAGAATGTTTCTATAAAATATCATATTAATGATTCATTTCTAGTGTGAAGTATAACACTAATTAATGATACTGAACTCTCATTGGATAAACACAAAATGATGAGGTTATGGAATACCTAAAATCTCTTAACAACGTTCTTTGTACCCAAAACTCTCTAGTAACATGAAGTTCAATATAATAAGGTTAGATATAACTTTTTATAATTTTTTTTCAATTCCTGACACATCCTATATCCATACATACCATTCTGGACTACCGGATTGATCAAAACTGATACCACTAGTAACTTCCTAACCCAACCCATTGTCTTAGGAATAACCAGAATTCTACTAACATTAAGTGATGTCTTCTGGGAATAAATGTCTAGAAATAAATTCCAAGAGCTTTTATATATCTTAGGTGACAATTTTCTATTAAATAAACAATCTTTAACAAACAATCTCAAAATAATAAAACGAACATGATGTGCGATATAAAAACCAATATAAATACAATGACATAAAAATCCATAACATAATCAGAGTCACAAAATTAAAATAGATATCAACAATTATACATCAATAAGAACCAAAATACACTATGTAAAACCAAGATAAGTATGTGGTTCCATGACCAAATCCACTTTAAGGTATATCTAAACTCCAACTCTTACATGAAAAGACTGAAGAATCAATGTGCTCTTCTAGAGAAGTATGAGAACTTACCATTACCAATATCTTAATAAATAGTGTATTTATATGCACCAAGGTGTATATGCATGGGGTGAGTATACAACCAAGTAATTAATCTCTAAGACATCCCACACATTCCACTAGAATAAGATCATGTTAGCTAACATTTTATTTAAAATAAGATTAAGTGGTATGATACAATAGTAAGCAGTGTGAATCAAGAGTAAGCGATAAACATCTCTATAATAAGTGATGAGAACCCACACCATGAAGGTCACCCAATACATGAACACACACAAATAATTAAAAAGACTAACCAATGGTATATCATCCTATATGTCTATTGAACTTTACTAACTCATGAATGGAACATGTACCTCTTGGACTAAGTTGTCACTTTGTGGTATAATCCAAGGTGTCCCCAAATCAGTACGGTAGACAATTCTGAATCTAATAAGGCCCCAATATGCATATGAATACATGACAAACATGTCATCAAACATTCTCACACCCAATACACTTTTTTAAAAATAATTTATCATTTAATCATTTCATTGAACATGTTTTCGGTGAAGCCTGCAACCCATAGTTTCAATGCCAGTAAACAATAATATTCATCATGGGTTTTTATCAAGCAAAAAATAGTAGTCATTTTTTAAAACCAATCCTTAAAGTTCAAGGAAAAGTGGAGAGGGAGAGAAGCCGCATACCTCCAATGTGTTCAATATGAAGAATCATTCCACTATTTTTAAATTTGGGATCCTCTTTCTATTCCTTTGATTCCCTAGGTCCAACACTTGAATATTCATTGAAATTGGTCTCTAGAAGGATTTGGATCCCTAAAATCACATAGGGGGAACTTGGGATTTGAGGGAAAATAAGGAAGACTCATTAGAGCTGAAGGGGGGCTGGAATTAATAAAATTGATGGAACTTTCATCATTCACAGTGTGATATAGGAATTCACATCATGAAATATTTGATGAATATATACATCAAAATTCAATGTACCTCAAATTTAGTTGTCTTAAACCCCAATCACATCATGAATGTACTTTCACACCACGAATAAATTTATATTTATTTTCATTAAATCTTCTTATAAACCATTCATACCATGAATATATACTCACACCATAAACCAACTACTGCAACCAGATTCAAGCTTCAGTTTTACTTCCACTTTTAAACACTTCTAATGATCCAACCCAACCATTCAAAAAATAATGAAACACAAAAACACATGAAATTTACCTCAAAATTAGAGTGTCATGTATCACCAGGCTAACAGTTCTGTTTACTAGGATTAATATTATGTGTCATGCATATCATAAATCACACTCTTTACATTGGCACTAAAACATAAGATTAATCTCACATAGGTGTTGAGTTAATATAATGAAAGTATGTGTTTCATGAATTAATATTACATGAGTGCTGGTTTTAATCCTCTATGGGTGCTTGGTTAATCGTCTGTCGGTTCCCAGTCATGATGAGTTAATCTCATGCAGACCCATTTTGCATGAATTATTCCTATGAAAAAATGTTTCTTTCTCATGTGAGGTGTTGGTTTAATCCTCTATAGTACCTTATATACTATTTTTATTATTTTTATAGATTGTAACTTATTCCTAGACAACATGGAATATCATTAAAAATGATATATAGTAGAAATTTTTTTTTCAATATTTCAATTTCTAATTGAATTATATTGTTTATAAAATGTTCATAAATAATGTTAATAGTTATTTTGGGATATTTATTAATTAATAAAAAATTATAACTTAATTAATTGTAAAATTTTATAATTAATTATTACAATTTTATGAAATATTTTGTAAATAAATGTATCTAATATTAAAAAAATCAAATTTCAAATTATACCATATGACTTATAATTTAGATATACATTTTTTATAGTAACTAAAAAACTCATAATGTAGTGGTATGATTCTATTGACACATGATAGCACCGAGAGATGATTCCATGCCCACCAGTATTTGAGGTCCTCGGATTGAGTGATTAATGTGGTGTTTTCAAACACCATGTTGTTTTAATTATGTAATTATTGAATTTTTTCCTTCAACGTCCTTTTGTTGGTATGGGTTGTCTTTCTTCCTTCCCCTATTAGTGATTATTACCTTTCCAATTTTCATCTTATCGCCCCTCTTTTTAGTTTTACAATCTACGAATCTGACATCTTTTAGACTGAGCTTCATTATTGTTGGGTTTTTGGCCCAGTTCGCACATGATCCAAGTTTCCCATTATGAGATAGGTTGAGAATGTTTTCTCTTCTTCACTCTGGTGCATTTGAAAAACTACTTTGATTTATTCCTTTATGAAATTTCCCGAACCATGCTAAATTTTTGAGCATATTCCTACAACATTCCTAGGGCGGTGGTGATTTGGAGATGACTGTGGTTATTTTGGTTCCCCATGGGAATTAGATGTCATTTTTTGTGTTCGATTGTGTTTAATATATTTTTATTGTGTAATTTTTCTTTACTTCTAGGTTTGGTTCATATTTCTCTATTGGTGGCCATGACGGGTGTAAATATGCCATAAAAGTAATCCATGATTTAGTTCAGGTCAAAACTCAATGATCCCTTCTTAGAAGACGTTGATTTCTTAGAGATGGAATGGTTTAGGGTACCATTGGAATTTGTTTTTGTTGTGACTTTCTGTTTGGTTCTTACAGGTTACTGTTCTGCAAATTCATGATGGGGAGATCTATCACATATGGGGTTTGGAGTTTTCATGGATTTATTGTCACATTTTTCCTTAATTTGGGGTTTTTTATTCGTTATTATGGTAAGAGGAAACTTAATTTTCTAGTGTTTTTTTCTAGTTTTTGGTGTTGATGCATTGGAAATATGATTCTAGTAGGTGAAGAGACATTAGTCGTTGATGTTGGGAAGAGCGATCATTATCGATGGCAGTGCATGTGTTGGACATCTGCGGCTCTCGGTCATCATGAAGATCTGGATGGATTTATGGAATTTTCTCTAAAGAAGGTGAGTGGATCTAGGTCACATGAGGGTGGAATTTCGGTGCACTTTAGGTGGGTTCGAGATCCTGGGTTACTGATTTTTCGGTGTTTTGGGACAGCTGTATTTGAATTGGGTGGTTCTTATTGCATATAGTGGGCTTCAACCCTGGTTTTATGTCAGTCTTATGTCTATGTTTCTGATTTTATTTTATTTTTTCCATTTTTTCTTTTCCTTTTTTTATTTCACTCAAATATGGTTTCTTGGATGATCAACATATACTATGGAACTATCTCTTTAATCTTTTGATTTCATTGAATGTATTTTGTTTGGATTTTTCAGCATTTTTATTACGGGGTTTTATAGTGGTTGGTATTTGTTTTTTTGTGGGTATTCTAACATTATTTCTGCATGGAATAAAATTTTTAATTTATTCCTAAAAAAATACAAATAATTCTTATGAAAATTATAAGAGTAATTTATAAAGGGTTTATAAAGTAAAAAATACGGAAAAAATATAAAAGTTTTTATATTTGAGTTATAAATTTTTAATAATTAATTAATCTTAATTATTCAAATTAAGTCCTTATTTGAGAAATTATTTAAACAACATCAAAATGATTTTTGATGATTGATTTAATCAAGGTTTAAATAATATTAAAATATGTGATATTTAGACTAAATTATTCACATAATAGAAATTGGGTTATAATGTTTTTATAGTTCATTAATATAATGTATTTAAGGAAGTGTCATATAATAATTAATATGAAATAGTTCATATTATGGATTGAATATAAAGTTTTTATATTAAAACTTTGGAATTTTCCATAATGAATAGCTAAATTTTATGTGTTTATAAATAGATATATTTATTAATTGTTCATAAATAGTTTATTCCATGATTAAATTTATGAATTCTTGATTCATTTATTTATTCCCTACTTTAGTCATATATATAATTATTATATTAGGATTATTTATGTATGCTTTATTTTAAATTGTTAAACTATTTATAAATAAATCACATAGGCATCTAAGTGGTTATATGCTAGCTATGATAGGGGATTTATATTTCATTTACCTTGAATTTGAAATATATTAATTTTTGAGCTTCAATTATGTAGTTAATTATGATTTATACATATTAGGTGGTAGACTTATAATGGAATTGATATCACTCTTGAGTAAAGTATCCCAAGGTAGTGGGGCTTTGGGCCAGACCACTCACTAGCCTAGAGGTTTATACCTTTTCTAAAAAAGTGAGGATTGACTATTTATGTGTCTAGGCTTACGCATGTGGGGATTATTGAATCCATAAAATTACAAACCTTTATATGAAAGGGTTTCAAGTACCTTAAGAATAGTATGATTTTTGAAATGTATGGATATAGTTGATTTTTCATTTGGATTAGTGACACAAACTATGAATTGTGTAAAGAGTAACACATCAATATAGTTTGAACATATTTCTTTGGTGGAATGAATAAGATTCAAAACTAAATCATTATAAGTATTCATACATAAATTAAATAACATGATATGTGATGGTGAGATTAAATCCCCTTTAAAATACTAAATGTTATATTCCTTCTAATGTGAATGCTTTCCAAGACCTCAATCAACCAACTGGTTTGGCCATGCTAAATATGGGTGCCCCTAGGTTATCTTTTGTAAGGAAATCATGTAATGGGTGACCCTGATAATATTAGGTTCTCGTTATTATCATTTTCATTGGGTTATATTAGTCAAGGGACCCTAAAAGGACTAGGTTCCCAAAGGAATATAGTTGATTTTATCCATATGATTGATTGGGAAACGAGTTGTTTGCTTAAAAATTATAGAGTCATATATGATATGATTGTGATGATACCCTACCAAAATATCAAAGTGATCAGAGAAATTATAAAGAGACCCAAATATTAGTGAAATATGGATCTTTTTCCATGAATGGATATGATGAGATTATAAGGGTTCATCATTTTAATGAGATTTCATTTAATAAAACCCCTTATTAAATGTTAGTAAAAAATGATACTCATCTGATAAAAACATTTTATTGTAGATCAATGATATTATCATCATAAAAATAACTTTGAGATAAACCATTTAAGGGATAATATTAATGTATGAAACTCTTAAGGCTAGAAACTGAATAAAAGTTCTTAAGTAAGGAAAATTCTATGTGTCCGAGAAACCCTTTCCAGAGAAACTAATTGTTGAAGTTGTTCAAAAAATGAGTCTAGATTCTTATGGGAGCATGGAATGATTCACTCATGGTTTAAAAGGAATTATATGCAATATGATCTAATATATTTTTATTTCAACTCCTATAGTAAAGATGATTGGCTATATCAATGAATTTGTGAGACCAAAAGTTTAGGTTGGAATGGTGTATCCTAATCCATTTGGATGATGTTGGACTGAATTAAAGAAGCCCAAATTGTACACTAGACTACAACTCTTGCGATGAGTTCACTAGGGGTTGAAGGGGTAAGTGCACACCTACACTGGGGATCAGGGGAATTTAAGACCCATCACAATTTTTTTGGAATTGTAGTAATGAAGACTCACTCTAGTGGAGTTATCCTTCGCCACCAATAGGGCACTCTAGTAGTGAAGACATACTATAACAACATTTGACAATAGTACTGTAGCTTTATGGACTTCCAACCATTGATCACTATAGTAGCTTGGACATAGGTGACTATATCACTTTGTATTTTGGTGTAATTGTTGTAATAGATTCATCGTCTTCCTTTATGAGCTCATTCGAGTTAGGGTTTCTATGTGTTTGAAACATTGACATTCTCTCTATAATTTTTCTCCCAATCATTGCGAAATTTCTGACGCTCTGTGGACACAACGATCATTTCCAAAACCACATAAATCTCTGTGTCTTGTTATTTTCTTCTCAATATTTTGTTTTCCCCTTATAATCTTCTTTTGTGAATCGTTTTTTGTGTGTTGATATCTACATTTCCACAATAGTTTCTTTTATGGATTTCTCTAGATGTTGATTTCATTATGTTATCATTAATGTAAATGTGACAACAATTTGAATAAGTTCAAGAAAATATTTCTCTATGTTCTCAGAGTGTTGAGGATAGAGGAACTAGGGTATGTGATGTTTAGGTTCTAGTGTTGTTTAGATTGTACAAGTGAGTAAAAGTTCAATGCAAAAGAAGAAAATTTAGTTAGAGAGTTTATCAATGTTTCTTCTAAAAATCAGTTAAGGTAATTGAAATCTAAAGTTATTAGGAAAGTGGAGTATTGTTTCCATATGATAAAATTTTACAAGATATCTGAATGATTTTGTAAAACTCTATAGAATTTCTATGTCATGTATCAATGTTATAGAAATTAATTATATATTTTTGAAGGTTATGTGGTACCAAAGGCATAGTATACAAATGTTGTGAATATATATGACATCAAAATAAGGAAATAATTGATAAAGATTATAGTTTACATTTAAGTGATGAAGCAAAGAGTTGTTAGATCGAAGGTTTGAATGTAAAGAAATATATCAATATTGGATGGATCTAAGTAAAGTATTTGTATCTTCATCTCATTTCCCTTATAGGAGAATATAATTTTTTTACTAACAAAGATTTGTTATGAATAATATGAGATGGTGAAATTATTATACATGGTTTATTATTCATCATATTCTATAATATGTTTTTAAAAAGATAAAAGGATAAAATTGTTTTATCTAAAATAAAATAGTTTATATATTTATTTTTTAAAATGTGAGGATTTTTGATTCCACTACCATCAGTGGAATATTTTAAAGACTAATCGTGTTTTCAAGATAATTCTCTGAACACATAGAATACTATATATGATATGGAAATAATAGTTTGTTTTCTAAATATTCCTACTAAGAAGAAATAATTTTTATTTCCTAAAAAATTTATATCTTGTATGATAACATCATATTCTAAAGATAATATAGTGTTTAAGAGGTTAGTGGGAGTATGTCTAGAATTGGGGAAGTTTGAAGTTAACAAATAAATTATTATACCACAAAATTCAAAGTATATGTCACTTAATATTCTAAAGGATTTTAGAATATAATATAAATAGTTACATTTTATTTCAATGAAAATTTTTGAATTGGTTCCAATGGATAATGAAGATGGTGCGTATAAAAGTTTTCTAAATGGAAAATATAAGTTATTAAAATCATAACATTATATGTTATGGAGTTTTGGAATTTAAATATGTTCAAGGAGTTAAACATTAAGAATATGATTCCTAAGTATCACTATTATTCAAATAATATTTGTATATAGATGTTACTCACTAAATATTTTAGTGGTAATGTTTTATCATATGTTCACATTATGATGTGGAAGGAATTACATAGAAATGTAATGAGTTTAAAAAAACCCTTTAATGTGCTGCAAACATATGGCTAATCTAGAAGTCCATTATATATGATATGTTATATGGGAATTTATGTATGGTTTTTTTAATTATTATTAAATGAGTTTAATGATATTAAATTTATCATGTTATATAAAAGGTAATCTATACTTTATCATTCATTCTCATTGGATGCAAATTTTTACATATTGATATACATTACATAAAGTGTAATGATAAATTATCTCTCAAATTATGACTTTGATTTATCCCAGACTAATTTTCATCTTGTATTGTTTTAGGTTATGATGAAATATTAAGGTTAATAGGAGTAAAATCCTTTTATTGGGATATATAATATTCTTATGAGTCACAAAATTAGTTTTGTGTGTCGAATGACCAACTATGTACACCACAGAGACTCTCATACAGTATATATTTTCTATACTATGGTCGAATGCTTCATATTTTGGATTCCCTACTACCTAATTCTAGTTATAATCTTAGAATGATAACCTTCATACTTTGATACCCTTGTTATTCATTCCTTGAGGCTTAGGTAATCAAGGGGTGGTTGGGTGTGTTGTTGATCATGTCATCAGTTGGAGATTAACCAAGATGATATTTTCCCTCTCGTGTGAAGATTTTGAAATTTTGTCCCTCGATTAAGATATACTGAGGGATTGTATGATTGAACCAATATATTACATATGATTTTATTATATATTTAGGTTAATGGAATGTAATGTGATCATCTATAATGGTGAATGAAATATGATGTATCCATCGAATGGATCAGACTATACTCAAAGAATCTAGAATGTGTGAGTTGGCTATATGGAATTAACATACACTATGTCTCATGGTCACTTGGTGTCTTGGAAAAAGGTATCATATTAAAATTCATGCTTTCATATTATATATCTGGTATACACAAGTGTAGAGATCATGTATTTGATGAGTATCATGCTAGATCACTATATATCTTGAGTAGAACTTATACTTTTCTAGATCCTTTTCTTTACTTACATTATGGATCTGGTGATTCATATTTTTGTGATGCTACAAAAAACCATGGGTTCACACTTTGCGGTTGACTAAATAGGGATTGAGTTTTATTCAAAGAACTCCTCTAAAAATGTTTTAGAGGATATCCAAAAAGGAATTTTGGATGGAAATTGACATTATATTACATATGATTTGTTACAAGTTGATGTTAATGATATCTTTACAAAAAAAAATTAAGATATATAAAAATGTTTTTGGATATGGTTTCATAAGTTATTGTATATCATACTGTATAAAGTTAAAGTCACTAAGTCTGTGGGGATTTATTGGAAGTGGAATATTAAAGGATATATGATCTGAATCCTACATGCATGTAATGATTATAATCTATATCATATGAAATTATATTGGTACATCATGAGTCATGTTATAGGATAACATTCCACTTCCTATAAAAAATCATTTGGTATGATTGAGGTATATCATTGGCTATGATATGTCATCGACAATCCCTTTGAAATGAAAGCCTTTCATGGGTATTGAAACATTAAATGTTATAATTAGATAATTTCTCTATATAATCTTTCATTAAATTAAGTGTTTCATGAGATAAAACAAGTGAGAATAAATTTTGATAAAGGTTATGAAACATTCATAACCAAAATCTTTACTAGAATGTTACATAAAGTTCTAGTGAAATTCATGAAAGGATTAGGAATGTCTCAAGGACTAAATATATAGGCCAATTAAATGAGATGGGTAGTTAGTTCATGTTCCTATAAAATAATCCCATGATCAAAAATCTCTCTATTATTCATCTTTTGTCATCTTGATATACCTGCATTTTGTGGGTGAAGTACACTCCAACTCATATGATGAGTGACTTGGCACAGCTTGTAGATACACCACAGAGGGAGGGAATGTTTAATTACTCCTAGGTGATCCTCATCAACCATTTCACATCCCCTATCCCTCTAAAGGTACCCCTCTTGGGCCTAAAATAAATAAAGAGAGATAATGACCCCTGATTCCTACCTCAAGTAAGCCCCAAGTTTGATACTAGAACCGAGGGTATAAAAATCTCACATATGGGAGGTATTTACCTCTATATAATATAAGATTGAGAGATATTATAATAAAACATCAATAAATTCCATCACATAATATAAATATAATCCCAACCCATCTCTCAATTCATGAACAATGTCAAAAAAAAAGAAATAAATGTCTCTAAGTAAATATCAAAAGACAATCCTATGGCAGTGACTCAATAACAGCTCCCCAACATGATCTAGTAATGTCCAGATCAGTCTCTAAAGTTCTCTTGGAAACCTGTAAAATAGTTTATATATGTAGGGTTAGCATTATAGGTATACTCATAAGGATCATACCCAATGTCTCAAGTGTTGATGTGAAAAGAGAATACTAATTCACTATTAAATAAACAGCAGATCCAACATACACCTAAACAGGTCAACTAATCAATCCCAGCCTCACCATAGATCACTCACTAAATCAAAAATACAATATAGTACCATAATATCAAGAAAATTTCTCAAAGTCACCCTATAATCACTTCCCCTTATTATTTTTCTCTCTCACTCCCCCAACGTCCAACATCTTGTGCTCTCATCCCTTCCATATCACATCACATATCTAGTCATATCTAATGTGGGTCAAGACACATCCCAACCTACCCTACCCTCATAAGGTCTACAATTCAGTGCTAAAAATAGTCATCATCACATCAAATACTCATTGAATCACATGAGAACCACATCACTTAACCATGGCTGTAGGGTATCATAATCATGAAGGACATCAACCTCATGCCCTCCTCCTACCACATATAACCCCCCAAAAAATATAACATCTTTATCACCACTAGGTAATCTCCAACACCATCTCATATCATCACTGGGCAGTCCCCAACACCAACCTGTATCATCATTGTTTCTGAAGGAAGAGCGGGGAAGAGGGGGTAGTTATCCATCTGTATCACCACCAACCTAGATGTTGGAAAAACACTCAGAACTCAAAAAATTTGGGCATTGGTAAGGTTATCTAACTTGGGTGGGTGCATATAGAAATAAAAAAATACATGATAGATTTATTTCACATAATACCCGACCTAAGGGTTCACATCAACTACACTATTATACAGCACAACACCACCATTTCACCACATGATATCCATCATAACTGTCACCACCACTAAATTCATCACACCACACAACCACCATGAATAACCACATAGTCCCACTTCCAATTAAAAATTCTACTATTTTCTAGATTTTTAACAAGGTTCCAGAAACTCTCATTTACTAATCCATTAATTCAAATTTACATAGCCCTTTCATTAATCATTCAATTCATTTAATTCAATTTTCACACATCAATTTCATCCCATTATTATTCATTTACCAACCCATGGTTTTTCATTTTCAAAATTAAAATTTATTCCATTGATAACTAGGAAACTAATACAACACCACCACCACACAACATCCCCCATCACGTTCCATTTCAACCAATCATCACACCACAGCAACCGTACATTGCAACACATATCATATTAAAAAATTTATATTCAACAATATATTTTTTTACATTACTTCATTACTCGTGGAAATAATCACACACATGGGAAACCAATTCATTAGCTAGATATAAGTGATTATTCATTTCATTCTGGGTGATATCAATCAATCATGAAATACAGTTCTTACAACCATATCAACTACAACACAATAAAGGCTCCCAATTGCTATGATTTTTAGAAATGGAAAAAATCATGCATAATCACATTATAAATAACATAAATATTAGTAAAACGTGCAATTTCTCCCCTTCCCATCAGATTTATATTAATATAATTCATTATCTTAATTAATTAAACCCTTACTATCCTCCCAATGAAGGGAAATAGAAACAAATCCCCACATGTGCACATAAATAGGGATAGAATGAGGATCCACTACCTAAAATGAGATTTCAAAATCATCATGCACAATATGGAGAAGGAAAAATAATAGGAAGACTACAACCACATAAGGAAACCTCGAATCAACTTAAACCACACCAAGTGATCATCAAAAAATGGATCCCAAACACTCCCTAAACTAAAACAACATCACCATTATGAACTCATAATGAGGAACTGGGGAAAATGAAGGAGAATGTGGATTTACTCACCATAGATTGAAAATTATCATCCTATTGAAGATAAGGATCATATAAGAGAAGGGAGGGATAGAAATTCATTTAAAATTGCCAAGGGTTTGTCTAAAACCCGAATGGGATAAATGATTCTAGGTGAGACCTGGTATTTATAATCAAGCTGGGCCTTGACACATTCATGGAATGAAACCTAGATGCATGTTGTGAGTTTTTGTGAGGCCCACTAATTCAAACAGTGAAACATATTCAGTTCATGAATCCCTTAAATCCAAACCAGATAAAAATTCACTAACATTCAAGGTGCTTATTGACATAATGAAAAATCCCTTTCACATCATGAGTTCATTAAGCATTAAACTCCAATGTGAAACTTCAATTCATGAATCTCCAACCTCCAAGACATGGAAATCCTCTCACATTGTGAATTCCTTTTCACATCATGAACAACATGCTACAGTATAATTGCATCTCTAAACTCCACTAAACCCTCCTCAAGCCTCCTTTGAATACCACCAACTCTCGAACCAAAAAAGTAATAGTCCAAGAAGGAATATATTGTGACATAGATATCACTCAAATGATTCTCATCCTAAATAATAAAATACTAAACTAAAATAAAAGGTAAGGGTCTAAATAATCATCCCATGAGATACCTCTCAAGGTTTTTGTTGCACAACAAGCCAAAATATTTTGCAACACAACCCTGTAAAAATGTTTGAAAACACCATTTCAACCTCTACACATCTCAAGAAAACAAGCACCTCAAACACCATGAAACATTATACCAAGAACACAAGTCAAGGAAACCCACCCTTCATATCAATATATTGTCCATCTATGTTGTTTTAAAATGTCCCATAAATATAATTCATCTTTTTGGAAATGGGATCTTCCCTTCTTCATGTACTTGAATCCATAACACACACCACCATAAAGGGAAAAAGTCACATCTCATAAATTAGTAAGATTCAAACATCACATAATCAAAGAAAAAACAAGGAAAACACAAAACATCTCAGGGTACTGGGAACATTGTTGTGTCTCACACTCCCAAGTACTCTAATTCAGACCATCTTTATTCCATATCATACAATCCAAGGGAATGTTTTATCTATATAGTACTTTCAATTAATGATCATGGATCTCTATTGGTCACTCCATAAAGGTTTCATCATCCTTGATATCCAAGTATCCCTAGTGAATGATGTGGGAGTCATTTTAAAGATACCAATGAAGATGGGACATGTGAAAGATGTCCTGAATCAAGTCAATTCACAGTGGAAGATAAAACTGATATTCCACCATTCCAACTCACTCCAACACCCCAAAAGACTTGATGAATTCGGGAGAAATATTACCCCTTCCAAACCTGTGCTACCCCCATCGAGGAGAGGCCCTTAAAAACACATTGTCTCTAACCTAAAATTTTATGATCCTCAAACTAAGATAATAATAGGTATTATGATAGTCTTTAACCACCCTCATCATCTCTTGAACCATCTAGATCTTCTTGAACATGCTCTGCACCACATCAGAACCAAGAATTGTTGACTCCCCAACCTCTATCCAAAATAAAATAGAACAACATGATTGACCATAAAATGCCTAAAATGGGTCCATGCTAATAGATGAGTGGTAGATATTATTTTAGGAGAACTCAACCAAAGGATTTTATTTTCCAATGATCATCCAAAGTCTAGGATGTAAGCTCTCAATATATCCTCTAGAGTTTGGATAGTCTACTCCGTCTTCCCATTTTTCTAAGGATGAAAAGTATTAGTGAGACACAATTGGGATCCCAAGGAATGTTAAAGTTCCCTATTGTATCTTAAGTTAAAATGAGAATATATATTAAAGATAGTGGTCCTTAGAGCCCTATAAATACTAACCTCATCATCCACATATTTCCTCGCCAAAACATCTATGACACTCAATTCAAGGATTTCCAAAAAAATGAAATAAATTTGTTATTCAATCCACAATCATCCAAACCACATAAAATACTCCCTAAGACTAGGGTAACCTAGAGATAAAATCCATTGATAAATCCTCTCATTTACACTTAGGGACATCCAATGGATATAATAAACCACTAAGAACATGGTGTTCAACTTTCACCTGCTGAAAAACCAAACACTTCACCACAAACTCTACAACTAACTATTTCATCCTTAGCCACCAAAGACGCCTCCTAAATCCATGATACATCTTAGTCACATTAGGATTCACCAGTAAGGGTGCGTTTTGAAAATCACAGATAACTCCCTCGCACATCATCAACAGAACAAATAACCTCCTCTAGAACATCGTGTTTTGATTATCCTTTGACCATCCCTCTAGGGCATCTCCATGGATGAACCAATCATGTATCACATCTACCTATGAGTCTCCCCACTAGGACTCCTCCACCTTCTATATCATGTCTGAATCCATGGTCATCTAATAAATAAAACATTGGTTATTGCTTCCTCCAATGTCAAGATCCATCGTTGTAAGCTCCTATATCCCTTTCCAAACATCTACAGATTCTTGAACCACATATCCTCAAGACTTTCGACTCAACATAGTGGAAAAAATTACCCTTTCCCATGGTGTAAGAAATATTAAAATCATAATCCTATAGAAACATCATCCACCTACACTGTAATTGATTTAGTTCCCATTGAGAGAAAAAATAATTCAGATTCTTATGGTCTGTGAAAACAAAAAAAACACTCACTGATGAGGTAATACCTCCACATATTTAGCACAAATATAGTTTACACCAACTCCAGGTCATGGGTGGCATAGTTATTCTCATGCTAACATAACTGGTTATACCCATAATAGATGACTATCCTCTATTGTATAAATATTAATCTCAATACCAGATGCAATGCATCACGAAAAACCCCAAACATCACACCCTCCTTAGGAAAATGAAGCACTGGATCACAGATCAACTTCGCTTTCAGGTAACCAATTGCTTCTTGACACTAATAATTCTAAAGAAATTTCTGGTCCTTCTTGGTCAATGATATTAGTGGGGACAGAATCCATGAGAAATTCGACACAAACCTCTGATAATAGCTTACAAGACCAAGAAAAATGTGAACATCTTCCATGTTTTTGGGTGTTACCCAAGAAAAAAATGTGTCAAACATCAATGGGACCATGGAATCACCCTACTGATACACCACATGTGCAAGGATATGAACCTATCACATCTAGAACTTACACTCGTAAAATTTCCAATATAGTTGGTGATGTTGAAATACCTTCAAGACATATCTAATAATATTGACATACCCCCTATGAATTTGAGTAGATCACATATATTTTTTATGAACATTAAGATGAACTGGTGTAGGAACTCATGAAATATGGAGTTCATGAGCCCCATGAAAATAGTTAGTGCATTCATTACATAGAATGGAATGACCATGAATTTGAAGTGTCCATATATTCATCTAAAGGTGGCCTTTGAGAGATCCTCACATTTCACCCCCATATAGTGATATCTAGATCAAAAATCAATCTTAAATATCCAATTCGATCCCTTTATCTGGTTGAATAGATCATTAATAATTGGAAGGGGGTAACCATTCTTGACTATCACATGATTCAACCTCTGATAGTCTATGAACAACCTCATATTATCATATTTTTTCTTATACAATAACACTGGAGCACCCCAAGGAGATACACTGGGTCGGACGAAACCCCTATTCATCAAATTATCAACTTTAATCCTAAACTCTCATAGCTCTATATACATCATTTGATATGAAACCATCGAAATTAATGATTCACATGATTGCAACTCTATCCCAAACTCGACATCGTGTCAAGGGGGTAGTGTCATAACTTTATCCATAAAAACATAAAAGTACTGTTCCAAAATCCTAGGAATATACTTTACCTAATCTTCCTCTAAAAACTCCTCTAACTAAGATACAAGTGACTCTAATTTCCTTCCACCCATATGATAACTCTGCTCGCCAATGACTGCCACTTGTTGGACCTCTATATCGAAAAAAATAATCTATTCTACGGAAATAGTATATGATTTCATGCATATAATATAGTAAATACATGCCAAGGATAACATCATATGGTTGTATCTGAAAAAAAAATATCCCAATAACTGCTGTTTCCCCATCACCATCCTATATTCTAGGAACACATCAAACAATGAATTCGGACCTTTAACCAGTGTAGATAACACTGGGGTCATTGAAAGCCTCTCAACATCTAGTCCCAAGGTACAGACCAATGTAGGAGGAAAAAATGAGTGTTAGGATATTGAATAAAATGGTTTTCAAACAAGGGTATACAATAAACTGATCATACCATGGACAAACTTTGGCCATGTTGGTGTTTCCACCTCTATCGCATGCATCTGACCATGCTCAATGCCACTTTTTCTCTATTATTGGCCTCCATGAATATGTTCTAGACTAGGTACCTAGGGATGAGTGTCATAATGAAGTTTTACTATTCAATCTTCATCTTTCATTGGCTATTGAACAAGTTTGGGCAGTCCCTACTGCTGAAATTTCCGTAGAGCCAACTGTTGCTGCAACCAGAAAGGGGTCTGACCACCCATCAGAAACTAGACACCCTAAGCACTCAGACACTAAACCTACTAGCTTTAATGTCCCTTGTGGACATAGAATGAAAATAAAAATCCCATTGTGGATTCTTAGGAACCACGAGTCTCAGATGGATCTGAAGGGATCTATCGTGGTCGGTTCCCCACTAGTCAAAACCCCAATATCTTAAACACCTGTGTCCCACTATCAGAAGACCTACTCCTATATATATTTTTATGGACACTCTCCCAAGGATCACCCCTCATAGAAATCATATTTTTGATAACCTCTTCCATCTTATGCACCTCCAAGTACATGGAAATCCTAAACTAAGTGACTGCATAACTGATCACTAGGTGTAGTGCTCTTCAAAATGTCATTCTATAGACACCTCATCTAGGAAAACATAAAGAGAAAATTTAATGATGTCCTTGAATCAAATCCCGAGCTCCCTCACACTTGGGATCCCCTACTAAAGAGATAGAAGATTTTACCTCTTTATCACATTTATTTTTTATGATGGTAATTCCAAAGGGAAATCCTCCTAGAATTCTGGCCATAATACAACTATATCTTTGTGGTCACCAAGATACAACATCCTCCACTGACACGTAGCTACCCACATCTGACTAACTACCAATGGAACCCATAATTCTGCAATATCTCAAATTAGACTGAAATTGATCTCTATATCCTCCAACTAGCACTCCATATTTAGATTTTAGATTCTCTCCTCATACTTCTCCCAAACTGTACCACTAAAAGGCATGAAAGGCCCTCTGACATGTCACATCCTCCTCTATCCATTCAATACTCTGATGATCAACCAAATCATCCATATTAACCTCTACTACTTGAGATACTTGGGAATGATGACCAAGATTCATTCCTGGATATCTAAGAGAAACCCTAATCCCAATATCATGGATGTTTATCAAGGTTTATTCAATCAATTTGTTTATAATTTCCCCAAATCACTCAATTTTAGACATGAATGAAATCAATAATGATGTATGTAACTATCCTATGTTTCTACCCTAAAAATAGGTCCACCCTACTTAGTCTTTCAATATTATCAGATTCCTTTCCTTGAATCATGGTGGCCCTAAAATCCTATGTCATGGACATTCTCACCGCCCTATGTCATCTACCAAGATCAACTGGAACCATTTCTCTACCAACCCATGCAATCCTCACAATTCCTAACACAAAACTCTATATTATCTATCAACTAAAACCTTTGATACCACACTATCATGACTCCCATCCCTCCAAAGGTACCCCTCCTGGACTGGTAATGAAGGAATATAGATAATGACCCCTGAGTCCTACCTTCGGTAGGCCCCGGGTTAGAGACTATCAATGAGGGTTTAAAAATCTCACATATGGGATGGATACACCTTTATATAATATAGAATTTGGAGATTTGATAGTCAACTATCATGAAAATACAATGCATAATATAAATATAATCTCAAACAATCCCATAATAAAAAACAATGTCAATAAATAAAAATAAAAAACTCCAAGTTAATACCAAAAGATTGACCTATGGTAGCAGCTCAACAATAGCTCCAAAACCCAATCTAGTAATGTATATATTCATCTCTAAAGACCTCTTGGAAACCTAAAAAATAGTTTTTATATATATGGTGGTCATAACAGATATACTTGGTAGAATCATAGTCAAGGTTTCAAATGCACATGTGAAAGTAGTATACAAATGCATCAATGAACAAACAGTTGAAACAACATGCACCTAAACAGGAATGTAAACCAATACCGGCCTCACTATGGAATTCTCACAAAATCATGCATCCAATATATTAACATAATATTATGAACATAAATCATAGGTTCACTAGAACCATTTCCACACTTATTTTCCACTCTCACACCCCAATGTCAAAGGTTTTGTGCTCTCATCCTTTACATACATAGCACATCACATATCCATTCATCTCTAATGTGGGTCAGGATGTATCCCTACCTACCCCACCCTCAAAAAGTCTAGAATACAATGCTTGAATCAGTAATAATTACATCACATCTACATCACATCACATCATAACCACATCACCAAGGAAGAAGGGTGTCGTAAACATAATAGACATCAACCTTTTTTCCTCCTCTTACCAAGCATGACCTATACCACATATCGCATCCTCATCACCCATGTGTAATCTCCAAAACCAACCCGTATCATTACTTGGTAATCTCCATCATCAATATGAATCATAATTGATGCTAAAGATAATGGAAGATAGGGAAATGAGCCATCCATATCACCACTAACTTGGATGTCGAGGAAGACACCTGGAACCCAAAACAATTAGCATTGTTAAGGTTATCTAACATGGGTGGGGAATGTATATAAATAACATAAAATACATGATAGATAAATAACACACTATACTCAAACGATGGGTTCACATTTACTACATTGTCATACACCAAAACACCACCATTACACCACACGATAACCATCACAATTTCTTCCATCACTAAATAAATCAAACCAAAAAACCACCACACATAACCAAAAAATTCCACTTCTAATTATAGGTTTTTTAACACTGAAAATATAATTCCATGAACTTTTCAGAAGAATTCTAGATGTGGTCCTCACATAGACAACACATGACATGTTTGAGTAAAAATGTGTCTCTGTGCTAGGAGGAAGATATTGTATATCAATGATCTAAAATAATTTTAACACATTAAGGGTTGAAGACTCCTCAGAAATATTTCCAAATCCAATGGTATGGTGGTCATAACCCCCTCTAGGGTTAGGTCGTGGATTCCTAAAATCACTGATAAAAAGGTTTTGATGCCTTAGAATTCATTTTTTGAGTATCTTCCAAGGAATCTTTGGTTTATTCAACATATCAAGAAGTGTATTTCTCTTTGAAATATTTGATTTAACTAGTCTCAGAGCCTAAACGGAATTATAGATCAAAATTTATGTCTTTTTAAATTCAATAAAAATTTATAAAGGATTTCTAGCTCCCACGGAAGGCCCTCATGCAATCCATTCACATAGACCCTTTCACGAAATACCCTTGTGTAGCCACTTCATGAAATTCCCTTCACGCAAGTATATTTTCTCTAATAAATTTCCATATTTCCACTAGATTATCTATAAATAATCCCCTCCACCAAAAATTTAAAGACAATAGATGAACTCGTAAACGACTAAGAAAGGTGAGGACACACTTCATGCAACTCCTTCACCCAAGAATTCCATCCTTACTTGTGAGAACTGTGATTTTCATTCCTCTATGTGGATGAGGCCCCCACCTAGTCAATAAACTTGGGTGAGCCCCCACTTGGTCAAGGCATTTTAATCTTCCCAACTACTAGTTGGGAAAGGTACTTCCAATTCACCCAAGTACTACTTGGGTGAGCCCATATATGGGAAACTCGAACTTGAGCGAGCCATACTTGAGTGAAACATACTTGTGTTATCCATACACGGGAGATTCCATAACTAGGAAACCCAGAACTGGGTGAGCCATACCTGGCTCAGCCATACCCAGCTCATCCATACCTGTCTCATCCATACCTGGTTTATCCATACCTGGGTGAACCACCTGGGCGAGGCCCACCTGGGTGAACCACTAGAGTGAACCTGACCCGAGTGAACCACTTGAGAGTGCCCCCACCTAGGTGAACCTTTTCCCAAGTCATGATACTCAAAAAATTCTTACCCCCAGTACTTGGGACCACAACCCCTCACTGACCCCCAGGAAAAATGGAGAGTCTCCCCGCAAACATTTCAGGATGGGTCGAGGATGTTTTTGGGTTGCAACATATACAACCCCACCTATCATTCCAAAATCACCATGATTCAAGATACTACTCATGGTTACATAAACATGGGAATCCTCCTATGTGTAATCCCTAACAAAACCAAATCACCATGAGTGGAGACACTCATAATGGTTCTAGAAATTTGAGAATAATCCTAGGTGTAAGCCCAACCAAACCAAATCACTGTGATTCCAGACACTCCTCATGGTTTCAGAAATATAGGCATCCTCTTATGTATAATCTCCAACCAAAAAAATCACCTTGAGTCGAGATACACCACATGGATCAAGAAACATGGGTATCCTCCTAGGTGTAATCCCCAACCAAACCAAATCACCATAAGTTAAGATACTCTTTATGGTTTTAGAAAAATGGGAATCCTCTTAGGTGTAATCCCCAACCAAACATCTAAATCACCATGAGTCAAGATCCTCATCATGGTTCCAAAAATGAAAGAAAGATAAGAAAAATCCTTAGAGATCTTCTCACCATGGTCCTTCACTCATTCCCTTAAAACCTTCCAGGTATCTCTCCAAAAAAATTAGAGAAAAGGGGATTGAGGGGAATAGTGGGGATAAAATTCCTCCAATGTGATAAACACAAAACACCTGCATGAGAAGTCACTTCCCCCTAGTTGAAAAGAACTCCTATGAAGGTCTCCTTCCAAACATGGGACCTACGCAAGACCCTTCTAGAGACACATGACGGAACCCTTGGAGCCTAGAGTGAGGTCTCACCCAAGTGTTGTCTCTCATGTTGTCAATCATCAAGAATTCACCTATAGCTCACGTAGGTCCACCCTATGAGAAGAACTTCCAATCCACCTAGGTTTACCCTGTGTGAGACCCCTTTATCTCACCCAGGACTAGCTTGCACGAGACCTCTCTAGCTCACCTAGCCTTAACCTATGTGAGCCATCCGTTGGACCCTTTTTTCTATACCACCGATGGTAGGTCACCTGTTCACTTAGATCCCTCATTTGAGAGTGACCAATTCAAGTCCTTCTCTAAAGCCTCTAGATATATGTGATCATAATATTTTGAACACCAGCATGTCCTCTCGGCTATACATTCCTACAGTAAGTGAGTTCATATTGGTAACCTACTTAATAAGGAAGATCATCGGAATGATCTCAATCATAAATTACTATGTTAATGAGTATACCAACCTTAGAATTAGTGTTATGGACCACCCAGCTCAAATGATGAGGGTCAGTGCCTTGTCATTCCCTTTTCATCTCTGAAATTGGGATTAGGGAATCCATCCTGGAGTAAGCCCCTATCCTTTATTCTAGGATATTTATATATGGGTGTGTAATTCCTAACCCCATCTAGGAAAATAAAAGAGGAGATGGGAACATCAATTCCCTTTCTCTCTCCTATAGCCCTGGTCTCATCCACCAGCCGATGAAAAAGATTGTGTGGTTTGTCAGATCATATATTTCCTCCTGTTTCTCACACTAATAATGACTCACATGGGCCTATATGTTAGTTAAGATCACGATATACACATGATCAAATACATGTATTAGTAGATAATAATTTTTTGGATCTCTCCATCAGAGGACCTCTATAAGAGTGGGTCCTCAAAGCCATGTATCCATCCCAAATGTTCATATCCCCTACAAAACAAACTGTTAAAAGGGCCTCCTTCATGGGTGTAATCCCTATTCATCCAAACTATATTGGCTTTTATTACCTTACAAATGGAATACGTAGGAATACTCCCTATGATTCAAACCATACACCCCAAAATCACCCTAATTCTGTTTTGGCCAAATCCCCAGTAGGGTCAGATCCAACCCAGAAGGGTACATCCCTTCCATGTCCTTTAGGCCGCTTCAACATAAGTCCTACACCAGCCCTAGACTATCCACATTTTTCCTAGAAATCTTTTCCACATGATTTTAAACTTCATGGTTTGGTCCTCATGACATAACCTTAAAAGGTATGATGTGTCTATTTAAGTGGCATCGAAATATGTGGGTTCTGATTCCTTTCATGAGAATACGTATGAATCCCTTCTCCATGGGCCTAATCCTAGCATAAAAAAATACAGTCTTCTTGGATGATGGTAAATTCCATAGTACCCCATAGTGTGTCTTAAGACCCTCATCATAATAATAATCAACATAAGAATATCTCACATGTTCACAAATGGGTACCATCAATGGTGAACATTAGATACATATAGATATCCCCATTGATGTGTTGGATTTGGTTCCCTAGAACTAACTTATGTGTAATTTATGATAACCTTTATTTATAGTTTTAAATATTAATAAACTTCTTATAACATCAGGATTATTCTTCTGTATGACGTAGTATGTGTTAATGTCCTAAAAGTGGTCATCACACTCAAAGGTCATACCAGTTCCCCACTATGATGATAACCCAGAAGTTATATGAAAGTATTCTTAAATATATTTTCTATAGCTAGATTATATAATTTGAGGGACACAAATGATACAATCTATTAGGGGTGGAGAATAATAGGACTTTGAGGCACTTTCTCATGGAATACTCCCTTAATAATATCTAGTATATGATATTATAAGAATAATACATTCTAGGAGTAAATCTACATTTATATGTTTCATTGGATGTTTCTATATATGTATATGTGTATTGATCCTTAAACTTTAATATTATTATTAATGAGTACTATATGTCACATAATTTGATGTATTGATGAAATCTATAACGACATATGTTCACGATGAGGTCTGATACATTTGGTGTGTCACGAGTAATATTTCTTTAATGAATAGTGTGAGAAAGGATTTTCCCTTATATTATTTAATGAATGTTGATATCTCAGTAACTTTGATAGAAATGATATAGACTAAATAAATCCATTTTAATGGTGTTCTATTGGAAATTTTGATTTCGATAAAGTCAGAGAAAGAGACATTGATCCCATAGGTCATTAAACTATCATGAAACCTACATGATTATTGATACCATGATAAAGGGGTCCTATTACACAATAAGCATATGTATGAGGTATTATGTCATTGTAGAATTAATTTTTTTCTCTATGGGTTCCTTGGTGTGTTGCTAGATGCTAACCGTAGACTTTAGGCCATTTTATGTAATGCCACTGAGAAAGAGGCATAGAGGGTCACACACTATATATATCTAGAATATCAGTTAAATAATATATTATTTAATATTATTTAACATGTTGAATAAATATTATTCCATCATGTGGTTTAATAATTATTCATATTTGTTTCATTTTATATATTATGTCATCAGTTATATGAAATAATATTATATGAATGAAATATTTAATAAAAAATTAATTTTCCTTTAGTTAATATAATATTTATTTATTTATTGGAGAATAATGAGTTGATATTTATTTAAAAAAATAAATAGAAATTATTCAAGGCCTGATAAATATTGTGGAGTAATTGCAAACTGAGTTTAATAGTATGGTGAGAAATAATATATATTGAATATTATTTGAATAGATGATATTTAATTTTAATTTTCATGTTAAGAACATGCTGATAAATATTATTATTATCATTATATGCATGGGGTTTCATAGGGATTAAATAAATATTAAATGGAACTTGTTCAAATATTTATTCCTAAAACTAAGCGGTATATAAACTCAATTATATTATTTTTCGAGAGATCTAATTTTTTTTATTCACAATGAATCTAGATAATCCTCTCAAATCCCTAGAGAGATCCCTTTTCCAAATAAAATCCCAATAACGGAGATCAATCTTCCTCCACCTCCCACTCTTGAGTCAATAGATATCAAATAGAATCATTTGGAAGTGATTCTCAAGAAGATCAAAGAATAATGGCGCAAGCGATATGATCTATCATGTTAGCACCTGGAGATTCATACAATACTGTTCTGAAATTTTTGGAAAACATTTAGATATTTACTAAAGGGAATCTAATCTATATTACTACAAAAAATGATGGTAAAATGTAGATTTATTTTCAGATCTATCAATGAATAAATAATTCTCACAATGTAATTCTATAATTGATTAAATTAATTATAAATAATATGTGAGGACCATGATCTATTGTTATGTAATTTGATCCATTATCTATTTTCTTTGATTCAATTCCACTGATCAGGACATTTATCATCATGAAAATCTCAAATTGATAATCGATCATGATAAAAAACAAAGTTGGGCAGGACCCATCACATGCTTCCACTACGCCCGGAACCTACAAGTGGTATCAAAGGGGTCACATAATTATTTACAATTATTTAAATATTTTTGATTAATTTATGCATTTTATCAATTATTTTCCAATTAATATTTAATAATTCTTTAATCCTAATTTTTAGATCTGATTCTTCCTCTTTCATTTATCATAAATATAATCAAATCGATTAATTTTATGAATGAAATAAAATCAAATATATCATCTATAGGCTCCAATGAGTCTAGTCGGATAACATAAGAGTACACTCTATGTACCCTGAAGGTACATGTTGTATACTAGTGTTCTATGAACCAATAATTAGTTCATAATTGATTCAATGTGTGTGCATTTATTACATGGATTTTATTTAATTATAAATTGTTTGTTGACCATGCCAGTGATCGCACTACGATTCACTGTTTCATTTTCACCCTTAAACCATTGTATTAAACTGGATTTGTATTATAAATTCGAAATATAATAAAAAATTACACTTCTTGTTAGATTCAATTATTTTTTGTTTTCACTATTTTAAAGTCCAATGTTACTTGTTTTTACAATTTCATTGAAGGTGGAGGGGATTTGGAGGGCCCATGATGAAGTTCAAGAAAAATCAGCCAAACTGTACAGGATCTAAGCACACCTATGGATTCAAATGCACACTAATATTAAATATTTTATCTAAATGGGATTATATTTTCGTTTATTTTCCTAAATTAAATTAGATAAATTTCATATGAAGAACCCAATCATAATTAGGCCATCTGGTGGCCCATCCGAACTGATTTTTCAAGGACACTGAATATGCCCAAAGTCAACAATGGTATGTTGTGATCTGTCCATATCTCAAGATGAAGGTGTCCAAATGAATTTAAACTTTAGGTGGAGATATTGAACTGGTGGGGAAAAAACTTTTTAGTATTTATCAAAGTGATATAAGACTGTCTGGACATCAAAAATCATGGTCCAAGTAGTTTCTTGAAATCAGGGTTCTCAAAACCACCTTCTAATTTTCATATAAAATGGCACATTAGGCTCCCCATTTTTATGTTCAAACCAGAAAAAAAATCTCTAAAATTTTTTAGTCCTAGAGGTTTCTTCTATTCATCCTATAAGATATGGAAGCTGATACCCTCATTGGGGGATCAAGAATGAAGACAGAGTTCCACTCGAGCTTCCTCCTCCTCATGATGTCCCGCTAAATGGCGGGTGTTAGTTGTGGGGGATCTACACATGTGTCAAGGGAGTCTTGATGCATATATTAGCTACTTTTTTGGATTTATTTGGGTGTTAAAACATTTCATTCCATGTATCTTACATTATTTCTTATTGAATGACTGTTTTGATTCATGTGATTGATTTGATCTTAATTTCTAACTGATCGGTGTGAGGTTTTGAGTGCATGACTTGTGTTCTTCCAATTGGAAAGCATAGGTATACTTTTCATACCCAATTTATGGAGATATCAATCTTTTTGGAACATCTTATTTGATTAATAATTTTTGGACATTTACAATATGATTGTTATGTCAAGGTTTGGTTCTTCAAGCAATGAAATAAAGGCTTAGGAATTAATCAGGATTCCAATTAATTTCAACCAAATAATTACACTAAACCTAAATGAATATCTAATAAAAATAAACATTAAATGTGGGTAGTGAAATCAAAAAATACCCCTTTGCCTCATTTTTTTCAAAATCCACCTGTTTTTCAACTATTAAACTCTTTAAGTTAAGTTATTTTCTTTAATTTGTTTTCAAAATCATCCCCTTTTTATTACTTTTTATAAAAAATGCATACTATAAAAATATCAATGGTACTTGAGAGATGACCTAGGGTATAACCTATATTTTAAATAAACCTTAAAATTATAATCAGTTTTAAAATTCACAACAAAGTTTTCAAATCTTAGCATCGTTTCTAGGGAGTTCTTTGGTTTTTAGTGCATGTTTTTTATAATATTTTTGTGGCTTTTGTGAATATTTATTTGTTTTATATTTTAATATTACCTATATTTTTTTTGATTTATTTTTTTTGTAGGTTCGATGCATGAAACATTTCACTTCAGGAGACTTGCCACCTTTCGAACCTGAATCAGAGAGGATCATGCGTCAGCAAAACTGAGACACAGAAGAGAACCCATTGAAGGAGGAAACATAAAACATCAACACTCTTATTGATACTTCTAATTATTCTACAAAAACTCAAATTAAAACTAAAAATAACATGAATAACATGACTCAAAATAACTGGACACTAAATGAACTAACATCACCTAATGTTGATATCCAACCCACATATATTCAAATGCAAGGTGAGGCACCCAATTTTGACCTAAAATCCAGTCTAATTCACTTATTTCCATGATTTTAGGGACTTGCAGGAGAAGATCCACAGAAGAACATTTCATATTGTATGTTTTACATTAAGACCTAAAAATATTGATGAAGAATAATTAATGATTAGGGAATTTCCTTTTTCATTAGAAGACACTGCAAAAAACTGGCTTTACTATGCTAATTCAACAATTAGATGCAGGGAGGACATGAAACATAATTTTATTGAAAAATATTTCCCAAACTCTTTAACTAAAACTATAAGTAAAGAAATTTGTGGTATAATGAAATCATAAGGGGAAACATTACATGAATATTAGGAATGCTTTAAAAGGTTATGTTCTAGTTGTCCACACCACCAAATGAGTGATCAACTTTTAATTAAGTATTTTTAGGAAGGTTTAATTTCTATTGATAGAAACATTATTGATGCTGGTGTAGGTGGTGAGATAGTTGATAATACCCCAATTTCTAAAAGAACCCTAATAGAGAGCATTGCACAGAATACTCAACAATTTGGTTCAAGATCTAGTGTACCCATTCGAGGATTCCATGTGGTGTAAAGTACTGAATTTGAGAAAAAGGTGGACACGAAGTTTGAAAATGTAAGTACCCTTCTTCAAAAACTTTCTCTTTACCAAGGGAAATACCAATCTCCACCCCTCATTCATTGTGTTATATTTTCTTCTGACACACACTACTCTAGCCAATGACCCCAATTGAGAGAAAATTATGAGAGTTGAGAGGTAATCTTTCTAGGTCACCCCTATAACCAAACCTTTAGGAAATAACCATACTATCCATCCAAACCAAATTGGAAAGAAAACTATGATTATAGTGAAGGTAGGTATTCAAACCAACCTCAACAACAATGGGACCAATCAGGATAGATTAGTCATCCACCACCACCACCCAGAAATCCTCAACCACAAAAAAGGATTTTCCAATAAGTCCCTCTAAAACCCAAGCCTAGCCTAGAAGGAATGATGAAAAAAATGGCTTCCAATAATATCCAATTCCAAAAAACCATCCATGATTCCATAAAAGACCTAAAAACCCAATTAGGCCAACTAGCTAACTTGGTGGGGGAAATTCAAAGTCATTGGTCAGGTAAACTACCTTCTCAACCAGTAGTTAACCCTAGGGGTAAGGAAAATGTTAGTGCCATCACCCTTAGTATTGGAAAAAAAATTAAAAGACAAGTGACCAATCCTTTAGATTCATACCCTCCGGAGGAAAACACCATCTCAACTGTTGAAATCATTCCAAATGTTAAAAAACCTTTTCCTGAGAGAAGCCCTTCCAAAGGAAAAAGCATGTCCCATGATGAGTCACCTATCCCAATAATTCCTCTTCCATTTCCTAAAAGTTCTACCCACCCATGAAAACAAATAAAACTGAACATGACAAGAAAATATTAGTAAATTTCAGAAAAAAAGTGAAGGTAAACATCCCCTTGATTGATGTCATGAAGCAAATTATAAGATATTCCATGTTTCTGAAGGATATGTATACACACCGAAGGAAAAATTGATGTGATGAGAAGGTGAGCCTGGGGAGGAATGTCTTGGTATTTATAGAACTATCACTTCCCACTAAATTCAATTATTCGGGAACATTCAAAATTCTGTGCACCATAGGGGAGTATTCCTTTTCCAATACTATACTTGATTTGGGTGCCTCTATAAATGTGATGACTCACTCCATTTACTCTTCATTGCAGGTTAGAGAACTGAATACCATTTCAATTGTTGTTCAATTATCAAATTGGAGTATAGCACACCCATCTGGTGTGTTAGAGGATGTTCATGGGAGGGTCCAAAATTTAATTTTTCTGGTACATTATTATGTGTTTAAAATGGAAGATGACAGGATCAATGGGCATGCCCGGATTATTTTGGAGATACCCTTATTGAAAATAACTAAAACCATAATTAATGTCCACAATGGTACCTTATATATAGAGTTTGGAGGTGAAATTGTCCACTTCAATATCCTTGATTCCATGAAGCACCCCTCAGAAGAACATTCCTCTCTCTATATTAATCCAATTGATGTACTCTCATCCCCTAAAAAAATTATTTTCATTCCCCCGATATCCTTTTTGAGTTTTCATCATTGATTAAAATGTTAGGTAATGAATAATGCATTAAATGTTGTACCAGTCTTGATAAATGTCATGTGTGTTTGTTAATTGATGATTTCTTGAACACTGAGGATCACATGACCATCGATGACACTACTAATCTTGTAAAATCTCATTCCTCATCTGAGGGTGATACCGTCGAGTAGTTATATGAGATTAGTGAATTATCACTTTCACACACACTCCCATCAATCCAAAATACCTATGAACTATAACTAAAACAACTTTCTAAAGATTAAAAATATCTATATCTTGAGAATGGAAACAAGTTTCATTTCATTATTACTAGTTCACTCCCTCTTGAGCATTAATTATGACTGCCTGAACATTTGAGGAATTATAAACAAGCTTTGGGATGGACACTTGGTGACATTATTGGTATTAGACCAACAATTTTCTCACATCATATATTGTTAAATGATGAGGATAAATAGTGAGGTAGGCACAACGAAAACGGAACCCAACCCTCTTTAATGTGGTTAAAAAGGGGGAAACAAAAGTATTGGTTGTTAGAATTATTTACCTCATCTCTGATAGCCAATGGGTCAGTCTAGTACAATTAGTTCCTAAAAACCCAGTTTAATGGCAATTAAAAATGAAAATAGTGAATTGGTTCCAACTCGTGTGCAGAATAGTTGGTGTGTCTATATAGACTATCGCTGATTAAACCGACACACTAGGAAGGACCATTTCCCATTGCCATTCATTGAACAGATTCTAGAGTAGCTATAAAGGAATTCACATTACTATTTTCTTGATGGGTATTTTGGATACTTTCATATATATATTTCCCCCAAGGATCAAGAAAATACAACCTTTACTTTCCCCTTTGGCACGTTTTCAAATAAGAGGATGCCATTTGGTGTGTGCAATGCTCCAGGTACTTTCCAGCAATGCATGGTTAGTATTTTTTCAGATTACCTGGAGAATTGCATAGATATTTTCATGTATAATTTCACAATTTATGGATCCAATTTTGATGAATGTTTTAGTAGTCTTGCTTTATCCCTACGTTATTGCTTTGAGAAGAATCTCATATTAAATTATGAGAAATGTCATTTCATGGTGCGACAAGGTATATTTTTGGGACATGTCATTTCTGGTCATGGTATACATGTAGATATATCAAAATTGTATGTCATATCAACCATACCATTCCCCAAAAATGTATTTCATGTGTGTTCTTTCATAGTTCATTCTGAATTTTACTATCGTTTCATTCGTGAATTTAGTAAAATTGCACTCCCCCTCTCTAGATTTCTCTAATAAGGAAATGAATTTTTATTGATAAAGAATGTGAGAAAGATTTTAATAAGTTAAAATGGAGTTGCACATCACCCTCGGTAATCCAACCACCTCGATGGGATTTACCATTTGCGCTCATGTGTGATGCCTCTAAATATGCAGTTGGGGCAGTCTTATTACAAAGGGTCGATCGAGCTCCACATGCCATTGCATATGCCTCACATACATTGGACCCTTCACAAGAAAACTACACTAACTAAAAAATGATTTCTTGCCATGGTTTTTTCCTTGGATAAATTTAGGTCATACATTTTAGGATCCAAAGTCATTATGTTCTCAGACCATGGAGCCGTCTATTATATCCTTAAGAAACGAGAAGCCAAAACAAGTCTTGTTTGTTGGATGCTCCTCCTTTAGTAATTCAATTTAGAAATTATAGATTAAAAAGGTGCATAGAATGTGGTGGCTGACCATATCAGTAGGTTTCACCCATACATATACATTAACTCATCCCCATGTATTCCCATAAATGACATGTTTCCTGATTGGAAACTATACCGAGTGCAAGATGTTATTCCTTGGTATTCTGAAATTGAAATTTATTGGGTAGTATCTTTCATTCCTAACAATTTCAAGAATAAACAGACCGACCATCTAAAAAATGAGTCTTGTTGGTACATTTGGGATGACCACTACCATTAGTGCACATGTAGTGATCAGGTCCCTAGGATTTTTGTTCCTGATAGTGAGTGTCATTCCATTATTAGGTTTTACAACACTCTTGCTTTTAGGTTCCACTTTGGTCCTCAACGAACTGATTGTAAGGTCATCGATTATAGTCTCTTTTGGCCCAAATTGTTTCGGGATACCCATGACTTCTGTAAATCTTTTCCACATTTTCAAAGAATGGGGAATTTCTTTAAAATAAATGAGATGTCATAACAACCCTTGCTCTTCCATGACATTTTTGATGTTTTGGGAACCGACATTATAGGACCATTCCACAATTTTGTTTGGGAACCTTTTCATTATTCAAGAAATGTATTATGTTTCAAAATGGGTAGAGGCACTGTAACACCCCAAACATTTTATGTTATGTTTCTCATAAATAAATTATATTCATCACTGTGTTCCTTTGAAACAACACTAGGTTATTTAGGAGATAGTCAAAACCTATCCATTAAATATAAATTTTCCACTTATATGTTTTGAATTTTGAAAAATGGTCATCTACAGTTGTGATCAATAAGTCATTTAGAGTCTGATAGAATTAACTTAATTTTCAGTGAATAGTAACCTACCCTTATGAATAGTAACCTACCCTTATGAATAGTAACTTACCCTTATGAATAGTAATATGACTATTATGAATTATATCCATACCCTTGAGTATGAAAATGAATTTAGACACCTTAAAGATGAAGATGAATATTTTATGTGTTTATATATTTCAATTAAATAATGATTTAATTAAATATTTAATTAATCATATTTAGAGAATTATTTTGGAAAAATGGACTTCATTTTTGGATTCTAAGTGTCAAAAAATGGTCATGGTGAATTTTTTGAATTTTTCTGAAATATTTGAATTTTTGGTGAATAGTAAAATACATTAATTTACCATATAAATACATTATAATTTAAATTAACTATTCCAAGAATCATGAGTGATGTAATCACCAAAAATATTGAACTCACATGCATATATTAGTTTTCTTGGTCATGGAACACTCACTATTGCTTGTCTTGAGAGGAAATAATAAATTAAGGAATATAATATTAAGAAAACTCCTCTCTCCTCCACTATAAAAACCCCCCTTCACTCCCTCTTCTATTCACTCATCTCAAGCCTTGTTTCTTGCTAATATTATGACCAAATCACTCCCCAAGATCATCCCCTACATCCAAAATCTCTTAGCCTCTTCAAAATACCAAAACCTCTCCCCTTAAGAGGTTCTCAAAGGAGGAAGTTTCAAGAGGTAAATTCCTCTTTCAAATCCCTTCTTTTTTTTAAGTTCGTTTATTTTTGTTTCTTTCCTCGCCTCCCTTCACCAAAATATTATGATAAATATAGTAAAATACATGTAGTAGAATTTTTTCATGCTAATGGTGTATATGCCATTATCTTATCTCCTTTCCCCACTTTTATTCGAAAGAAATGAAAGCACCGTTTGAGATGTGCTAATTTAGCACATTCAAGGAGAACGGATTATCGATTTCTATTATAATATTCAATTATGGTCAAGAAACCATTTGTGTTATGGTTGAACCATATTATTATGTAATATATCCTATTTTTAGTTCTATAATACTTTTGTACAAACAGTATTAATTTATAAAGGAAAACATATTCATCGTAATCAAACCCACCGATTAACCAAAACGGTTATCACTAAGGTTATATATATAAAAATTAAACTTCAATCTAATTAACCCAAATTAAAAACCATGTAATATAATGGAGGTTCACTAATAGTATATAAATTCATTTTGGGACAGCCACATTCATCTTATATATTTATCCAAACTTGAATATAAGTGAACTGATCATTTAAAACCAAGTAAACAAACGAGCCCGAACAATGCAATTGAACATTATAACCAATCAAAAAGGCATAGAATGAACTAAAAAGGATTACAATAAATTATTTACATATAAAATATGTTCTGGAATTATGAATTAATAATCCTAATTTGTTTATTCGGGTCTTTAATTACAAGTCAACAACACCTTCAAGCATAAGGTAAGGGATTACTTAACTCAATTTTCATTCTTTGAGTTAACATCTATTTCATTGGTTACATTGTTCCAGGAATATGTGTGAATGACCTATGATTGTTTTATACTGTATATCCACTTATATGTTTTCTATTTTTATTTGTCACACATAAATTCTTCATTGATTTATCATCATTCTAATGACACAATCTTTGTAAGGGATCATCTCTCTCACTTTTATTCAAGAATCCACCCTATCTTGTGTGCTTTTGTTTTTTTTATTTATGATCATGGGGTATGTTTTTCACCTCCCCCATACTTCCCTTATGGTATATAAATAACCGAATAACCTTTTATCTCTCATTAATTCCTTATAAGAACACTCATTACCTGCCGAAATGTTCGTAAGAGGTTTTTCTCATCTCACTTTAAATTCTGTGGGATTTTTATTGTTTAGATATTATTCCTTATATGTGGTATATGAGTACTGAAATTTGACATATGTTATCATATTTCTCATTATATTCATTTTATTTAATGACTCCTTTGGTGGATATTAACATTTTTTCATACGACTCAATTGAATACAGCACTGTAATGAGCTTTTTCTCAATTTTCACTTCGTTGTGACTTGCTTAGTAATTGTGCACCCACTCCTTCTTATGAGGTGTACCTACTTCCCATTTGAGACCACTTTTAAATTGAAATTATATTCCATCGAAATGTCCATATTCTCATATCATGTATATTATTATTGTCTTATCCGTAGACCATTTTACATATGGTATTTGTTTTGAATGTTGTTTTGTCAGTATGAATATTGATGAATATGTATCCTCTCTTCTATATGGATAACTCAAATACATATTTCTCTTGTATTTAATATATGTATAAAGACTTATTGGATGTAGGTGTGGGTGGGGCCCACTATAGCCCCTCGATGCATTGGTAGGTCTCATAAGACAAAACAGTTTGGAGACAGACCCTTCGAGTTTGTTTCCCAAAAATCAGACGAATTTCTACCCCTAAAACTAAACTATTTTTACGGTATTATGGTTCACGTGCCAAACACATGACTTCCAATTAATATTCATTCTCGTTATTCATTATCATTTATTATTACTATCCATGAGGTTTTCACTATGACAAAATCTATGGATGCAGTTTCATTCTCAGTTTATTAATGGCATTAGTTGTTCATTTATTCACTATGCTATTTTGATAATGTCAGATTGATTATGATTCACTTGTTATTGTACTCATGATTCTGCTATTTGTAACCCTTACTGAGAATTTGAGCTCACCCATTTCATTTTTTACCTTCAAAAGGTTATGAAGAGGAGGTCATTTATTGAGTGCTTCCGGTTGCAGTTTTTGTTTTTCATTATGTATTGTATCTTGTAACTTTATCCAATGTAATTTGTGTTAAATCTATGTACCTAGTTTCTTCAAGACTACTAAACTGATTTTTCCTTCAGGATTTTCATTCCTTCTAACCATGCTAATATCACATGTAATGCACTAGCTCTAGCCTAGTGGGGTCGGGGTGTTACAGTTGGTATTAGAGGATGTTTAGTAGGAAACATGGGAACTATATTTAGAAAATGTATATTAGGGAAGAATCCCTAAGATAAGCCTTTGAGGATAAACATACAAGAAATTCCTAGAATTTTGGTAAGGAATAGATTATATGGATCTTTCAAGCAATTAATCCTTGTTTGTATATGAGTAGGTACAGGCAGCTCTAGCACAAATGTATCTAGGGGTAAAACCCGAAAACAACGCTTTGAGCTAGACTCGAATGAGAACTGGTACACAACAACGGGCATTGCTGCACTCTTGGTTACGAAACTCCTGGGGAATATGCTTAGGATAATTCACATTTTCTTTGCAAGCCATTATGAGAGATTTTAATGTAAAATTTCCTCAAGGGATTTGGTTTGGATAACTCTGGAAACCAGAACTGAACAATGAAAAACATACTTAAACAATACTAAGAGTGATGTTTTCTTGATTTTTAGATGGAAAACAAAGGTACATGTCTTTTGTATCTTCCATCATAAGTATTAGAGACCATAGTGGGGAAATCATGTGTAGAAAACTATGAGACTTTTGAAAATATTTGTTTATCATGTAAAACCCTCTACCGAGTATCCAACTCTCCTCAAGTACTCCAACATCACCATGGAGCAGGTTTCATCTATTACCTCATGATGAGCGCACAATTCCTGTTCTATGTATGACAATGGAAATACTTCAAGTGTATCTTTAAATGTTTTACCCTAGCTAATAATTTCTTTTATCTTGTGGACTTTGAGGAGGTTGCACGAGGGGGAGACCTCCGGGCAGTATATCTATGTCAGATTTTGACCTACGGACTCTGTGGTCGAGTTGTGGACTTTTAAGCTCTTGAGAACGAGACTACCCATTTGCATTATCATCATCAAGCTCATACTGATGTCGCTCAACTTGATACCTGACATGCATCTCTCAATCTGAATTCTAGATGTCCACACACAGTTGACCCTAGTTGCACACGTTGCATCTGGACCAAGGAGATAGAGGAATTTGGAATCACTTTGGGGATCCATTTCCCTGAAAACTGGGGAAATCCCCAGCATCAATGGAATCTATAAAGAATCATTTTAGAGGACATCAGGAAGTCCATACAAGTGTTTTGTGAAAGAGAGAAATAGATTGCATAATTTCTTGAGTTTTATAAATTATGTCTAAATGAATGATGTTCTATTTTCTATTTTGATATGTTTTTATATAAAACAAATAACTTTGTTTAAAATGGATTTTCCATACTAAATGTTGATTTACTAAAAAATTTCAGATAGAAGATATGATTCAACCAACCAATATTTTATCCCTACATATCGAGATATTAGAGAATATAATTATCAAGACATTATTTGAAGAGGACCAAACCTATGCCAACTTACGTCTGACTTGTAAACTAATCCATAGGGTATCCAATCGTCCAAACATTCCCCATATTTACCAAGGAAGAAATCCAGTCTATTATCATATTGAATAATAACAATTTTTTGTATATAGGAAAAGAGGTAAGTATCATGAATCTCTTTTTCTATGTTTAACTTTGGCTGATAACTACCGATCAGTGAGTAAATTTCTAGAAGCTTCTTTGGATGGTGACCATTGAGCAACCTACCTATTTCAGATCCTGGTTTTTAGTATGTATGGAGAACTTTAAGACATTAATATCTTCAAGAATGATGTGGTGCGTGGGAATTATAGGGATTTAGTCCACACTGAAATTTCCGACCACCACACTTCTCATGCCTCTCTATTGAAGCCTGAGTACTTTAAGCACAGATTCGACCCTAGCTATCTCCAGTGTGTCTGGGCTATGGAAATCGAGTAGCTGAATACTACCTTAGGTATCCACCTGAGGTCATCAGTAGCCTAGAATCAGTGGTGTTCCGAGTAAAGGGACTTCGGGAGTGACGTGTGTCTAATGTTTCATATGGTTCTGAGGGATTGAAAGCTTTGAACTAATTTTGGGGATTCATGTATTGGGTGACTGGGGAAACCATTAACCATGTTTTACTTTTTGAACCAGTGGTTAAATTAGAATATAAATTACTGTCTCTTCTTTTTGTTATCCTTTCATTGGTTACACTTTTTAATGAGTATCACTAAGTGAACTTTTGTAATAAATTTTCAGATGGAAGGAAAACCCCATATGTTATCTCTTCCTGTGGAGGTATTGGAGATTATTGCAATCAAAACCTGTGAAGAGGAGTACCTACCTCTCACAAACTTGTGAAAAACATGTAAACAACTATATGAAGTGACAAACTGTCTAGAAATTCTCTGCACTTTTCAAGGGAATGCTTTTGTTTACTACCGCATAGCCACGACACAATTGTTCGTGTATATGAGAAGAGGAAAATACCACGAATGGATTTTCCTATGTTTTACCCTAGGCCGAAACTACACGGTTGGGTTATGTTTTCAAGAGGCTACTTTGGAGGGAAACCTTTGTGCGGCCTACATGTACCAACTCCTCAGTTTTAGCCCGTACAGCAGTGTCTATGACTTGAATGTCCTCAGTCGAGATATAGTTTGGAAAGTTCATCGTGTGTTGGTCCATTCAAACATTTCCAAACATTCCACCATACCAGCCTACCTTTGGAAGCCCGAGTGTTCGATGCAAGAGTTCAACCCCTTCTGTCCAAGGTGTGTTTGGGTCAAAGAACTAGAGGAGTTGAGAATAAATTTGGGTTTTCTACTGAACGCAATTGAGGATCCTCTACGATGGGAGATGTGGTAGGAATATCAGAGAGCTATCTTTTGTGGATATAAATTGAATTACGAGGATACAATTCTTTGAAGGACGGAATAATGTAACCCCCCCAAACATTTTATGTTATTTTTATCTTAAATAAATTCTATTCATCACTATGTTCCTTTGATACAACACTAGGATATTTAGGAGATAGTCAAAACCTATCCATTAAATATGAATTTTCTACTTCTATGTTTTGAATTTCAAAAAATGGTCATCTAAAGTTGTGATCAATAAGTCATTTAGTGTCTGATAGAATTAACTTAATTTTCAGTGAATAGTAACCTACCCTTATGAATAGTAACCTACCATTATGAATAGTAACTTACCCTTATGAATAGTAATATGACTCTAAGGAATAATATCCATACCCTTGAGTGTGTAAATGAATTTAGACACCTTAACGATGAAGATGAATATTTTAAGTGTTTATATATTTCAATTAAATAATGATTTAAATAAATATTTAATTAATCATAACTAGAAAATTATTTTTGAAAAATGGACTTCATTTTTTGATTCTACACATCAATAGATGGTTATGGTGAATTTTTTGGATTTTTCTGAAATACTTGAATTTTTTGTGAATAGTAAAATACATTAATTTACCGTATAAATAAATTATAATTTTAATTAATTATTCCTAGCATCATGAGTAATGTAAACACCCAAAATCTCGAACTCACATGCATATATTACTATTATTGTTCATGGAATACTCACTATTTATTGTCTTGATAGGAAATAATAAATTAAGGATTATAATATTAAGAAAACTCCTCTCTCCTCCACTATAACCCCCCCCCCTCACTCCCTCTTCTCTTCACTCTTATCAAGCATTGTGCCTTGCCAATATTCTGCCCAAATAACTCCCCAAGATCCTCCCCCACGTCCAAAATCTCCTAGCATCTTCAAAATACCAAAACCTCTCTCCTTAAGAGGTTCTCAAAGGAGGAAGTCTCAAGAGGTGAATTCCTCTTTCAAATCCCTTCTTTTCTTTTAAGTTCTTTTCTTTTTGTTTCGTTCCTCACCTCCCTTCACCAAAACAGTATGATAAATCCATTAACATATATGTAATATAATTTTTTCATGCTAATGGTATATATTCCATTATCTTCTCTCCTTTCCCCACTTTGATTTGAAAGAAATGAAAGCACCGTTTGAGATGTACCGATTTAGCACATTTAAGGACAACCGTTTATCAATTTCTATTATAATCTTTAATCCTGGTCAGGAAACCATTTTTGTTTTGGTTGAACCAGATTATTATGTAATATATACTATTTTTATTTCTGTAATACCTTTGTACAAATGGTATTAATTTATAAAGAAAAACATATTCATCGTAATCAAACCCACCGATTAACCAAAATGGTTATCACTAAGGTTATATATATAAAAATTCAACTTCAATCTATGTAACCCAAATTAAAAACCATGTAATATACTGGAGGATCACTAATAGTATATAAATTCTTTTCTGGACAACCACACCCATCTTATATATTTATCCGAATTTGAATATAAGTGAACCGATCATTTAAAACCAAGTAAACAAACGAGCCCAAACAATGAAATTGAACCTTATACACAATAAAAAAGGCCTAGAATGAACTAAAAAGGATTATAATAAATCATTTACATATAAAAGATGTTCTGGAATTATGAATTAATAATCCTAATTTGTTTATTCAGGTCTTTAATAATAACTCAAGAACACCTTCAAGCATAAGGTAAGGGATTGCTTAACTCAATTTTCATCCATTGAGATATACATATATTTCATTAGTAACATTGTTTAAGGAATATGAATGAATTAACTATGATTGTTTTATACTGTATATCCACTTATATTTTGTGGATTTTTATTTTTCACACATAAATAATTCCTTGATTTATCATCATTCTAATGACACAATCTTTGTAAGGGATCCTCTCTCTCACTTTTATTCAAGAATCCACCGTATCTTGTGGGCTTTTTTTAATTTCTAATGATGGGGTATGTTTTTTCACCTCCTCCATAATGCCCTTATGATATATAAATAATGGGATAACATTTTATCTCTCATTAATCCCTCACAAGAACACTCGTTACCATGCTGAAATGTTTGTAATAGGTTTTTCTCATCTCACATTCAATTCTGTGGGATTTTCATTGTTCACCTCTTATTTCTTATATGTGGTATAGGAGTACTACAATTTGAAATATGTTATCATATTTATCATTATATTAATTGTCTTCCATGACCCTTTTGGTGGTTATTAACTTTTTTTCATATGACTCAATTGAATACAACGCGTTAACAAGCTTTGTCTCAATTTTCACTTCGTTGTGACTTGCTTAGTAATTGTGCACTTAATATTTATTATGTGGTGTACCTACTGCCCATTTGAGATAAATTTTCAATTGAAATTATATTCCATTCAAATATCCATATTCTCATATCATGGATATTATTATTTTCTAATTCGTATACCATTTTACATATTGAATTTGTTTTGAATGTTGTTTTGTCAGTATGAATATTGATGAATCTGTATCCTCTATTCTATACGATTAAATAAAATAAAAATTGCTCTTGTATTGAATATATATATAAATAATGATTGTATTTAGAGGTGGGTGGGGCCCACTATAGCCCCCCCGATGCATCAGTAGGTCTCATGAAACAAAACAGTTTTGCGACAGGCCCTTCAAGTTTGTTTCCAAAAAATCAGATGAGTTTCTACCCAAAGAACGAAACCGTTTTTACGGTATTATGGTTCATGTTCCAGATACATTAATTCCAATTAATAAGAATTCCCTTTATTAATTATCAGTTATTATTACTATCCATGAGTTTTTCACTATGGAAAAATCTATGGATGCAGTTTTATTATTAGTTTATTAATGGCATTAGTTGTTCATTTATGCACTATGTCATTTTGATTATGTCATATTGATTATGATTCACTTATTATTTTACTCATGATTCCACTATTTGTAACCCTTACTAAGAATTTGATCTCACCCCTTTCATTGTTTACTTTTAACAGGTTATGAAGAGGAGGTCATTTATTGAGTGCTTGTGGTCGCAGTTTTTGTTTTTCCTTATGTATTGTATCTTCTAACCTTATCCAATGTAATTTGTGTTAAATCTTTGTATCTAGTTTCTTAAAGACAACTAAACTGATCATTCCTTCTTGATTTTAATTCCTTCTAACCATTCTGGTATCATAAGTAATGCACCAGATCCAGCCTAGTGGGGTCAGGGTGTTACAGGAACAGGCTACAAGGATTGATGATTAGAAGACTGTTGTGTAATTTTTTAGAACCCAAATATTTGGTACGTTTGGATTACCTAGGTTTATCATTATTGACTAGGGTTCTCATTTCTATAACTGAACAATGAAATCCATTTTATGTCAGTAGAAACTGTGTCCTTTTATAAATTCTTAATATGTATCTTCTAAAAATGGCCAAGTAAACTCATTTCATACATATCATACTGTGGTTTTTCTAATATTCAATCATAATCACCAACTCTTCACATATACCCATTATTCATTCATGTTGTTCGTCTTGCAACATTTTTTGTTAACAAAGATTTACATTTCATGATCTTCTACAATTTTACATCCAATTTCAATTCATTGAGATTAATAATATTTTTTAATATTTCTTCAAGTTCATGAATATTTTTATCCAAAGTCTTTTTGAATCCAAAATAAGTAATATTTTTAATATTTATTAATGAAATTAATAATATTATTTATTATGAATATATATATAAAAATAATACTAAGTATTATTATGAATATCCGAAGAGAAATTATTGATTTTGGTAGATAATATGAGAATAGTAAGGCACTTATTAGAAAAATGAACAGAAGTCTATAAATCAAAACAGTAAGGCACATAAAACATGTATCATAAATGTAATATCATCCCAATATATGCATGTTTCATGGATGCTCCTCTATCCTACAGTCAGTCGTATACAATATTCCTCCACGATGTGTATGTCTATGTCCCCACTCTGGCATATGTTTATTCGGTATATCATCATCAGAAACCACCTCTACATCGTTCTATGTGATAGGTGGTGGATGTACAGTCTCAACCATTTACCCTTTCCTATATATAAGGATAGTGGATGTTGGCTGGAACTCTCTCCAACATGTGAAGAATATGGTTGTTGTGATATAGATGTCTGTATAGCAAGGAGTAATAAATAATCCAACTGATCCCATGCAATGTCTATATCTTCATCTAGTTATGACATAGAAGCTATATGAGCATCTAAATGATCATGTTGAACACCCGCCACTTATGAAACAATAACATCTTGCTGATCGTGATGAAGGTTCTTCTCCTGTGAAACAGCAGTATCCATAATAGGGTTGTCACCTCCTGGTACATATAGATCAGGCACAGTAGGCTCCGTAGCCTCACCATCATGTGGTGGATCAAAAAAATCCATTATAAATCTTGTTAATCAAAGGAAGAAACTCTAACAAAGTGTTGTAAAAATATGTCTGGTCAAATGTTCCTCTCTTTACTGGATCATACATGTGAAGTAGATGACGGATACAAGTATCCTATGAAAACAAATTCTATTGTTAATTAATGTTAATAAAAAATTTATTGAAAAGTGGAAGGAATATTGTATACTAACTCATGAAATACTCATATGTGTCATGTCATAAATCTAACTAGGGACCTGGAGTACCAAGATGCATAATCCAGCTGATCACACGAATGAAAATGAATTGTCCCCACCCCTTGTAACCGAAACTCATGTCATTTGTCCCATAGATTAATATATGTGGCATGGTATCTCCTCTAATCAAAGCCCCTCTTACCTGACTTCTTTAGGGAATGCAGTGAAGCTAACTGACTATACATGTTAGGACTAGGCTGAAAGAATCCAAACTACCTCATAACTCTATCGGTTTGATGCCACTCGACTATATGAAAATGAATCAATGGAACCATGTAGGAGTCGGTAGCAAGCATCGCCCTACAATATAGTAGAATACTTTGGATGATATCATCTGTATATGGAATCCATGTGATCTGAAAGAAAAAATAAATAATCACATAATAAATGAGGAGATATATAGTAAAGAATAAATGTTTAACAATATAAATAATAATCACCTATATCTTCTCATCGAAGGATGTCCATCATAATTCTGTTGATGTGGATGTCATGTATGGAGGAATATGAATGTCTATGTTTCTAAATCCACCTACAGATAACATTGTTATAGTAACATTTCATAATAGAAATATATAGAATAAAGTTATACATTAGAAGGAAGGAATATCATACCATCATCCACATAGAGCCTCTGCTACAATATTGGTAGTAAATAGTGCACATGAATGTGGAGCTAAACGAAGGTTGTTCTCTCATAACCACATATGTACAAGAACAATGCATCATGTGATCTACATCTTATTTATCCGACATGCGTTGTATATTTCCATGTATGTATATTCTAGACAAGAAGACCCCCATCTATACAGGCACACATGGTTCAAATCCTCCAAAAGAGGTAAATACATCAGATGTACAAAATTAGTGGAGTGATCAATAAAAAGTGTTCCACCGATCAGCCTCAAAATATATGCACGTGAAAATAACAACACGGTGATATCATCAGCATCCTCTATTATATGTGAAAATTTATGTTCAATCCATGGAATGAGTAATCTACCACCGATGATGGACCTATCATCATCATGAACCTCTATGCCTAGTAATCTATGAACAACCTCGAACCAATCTTCTCTAACTCAGTCAGACAGAGTTGCACCATTGATGGGGAGGTCCAACATAATAGCGACATCCTATAGGGTAATAGTTATATCCTCATCTCTAAAATGGAACATATGTGACTCTGGCCTCCATCTCTCCAAAAGTGCAATAATGATCTGATGACCGACAAAGGCAAAGTCGCACATTTCTACGCTATAGAATCCAGCACGACGAAGATGGGGGTGATAGCGGGAGGTAGTGCGACAAGATGGAAATGATGATATCTACGTACACTCAGAGGAGGCATAAGATGTCCCTCTAAAACTAGGCATGATACATGAGTATCCTAGGATGTGAGCAATGGAAAATCTTCTATCTGCACAAATGATATTATCATTACTTTTTTATAGTGAATTCAATAAAAATTATAAACTTTTATTTTAAAAAATAAGAAAATAAAAATAAGGTACAAAATATATATGGGTCATTTTTTTGGTTTTGGTTATGAATTTATTGTTTTATTGATATCCATTGATGTTTAATTTATTATAAATTTTTTATATAATGCAGAAGTGATGAAAACCGCGCTTTGAATATGTGGAAGAATGATATATTCATTTTTTTTGTATATTTTTTTAATAGTTATAGTATCAAAATATACTTTATGTTTTAATATAGATATAAGAAAAACAAAAATTAAAACATATCTTAAATGAATAAATTCATAAATAAAAGGATTAATTACTGAAATGTCCACATATGAAACAAAATATTCACATTCATGATAAAATACACAGACTCAATCATGGATGAATGGATGTGGATCTCTATCCTGCCACTTGGGGAAATCTTTTATGAGTATGTCCTGTTGCATGAAAAATACTAAATCATTGTCCCCCTCCTCATTGCATCAGCAATCCATCTCATTTTTTTATTCGCTTTGACTTTGGTCTTCCTTGGGGCCACAATCTAGTAGAATAAATCCAATGATTTAAAAAAGGACTAAAATTGAAAAAAAAAATGACAACAAAACCAACTTATGAAACCTGGAAATATAAGGGACGATAGTCAGATAATCAGCAGGAAATGGGATCAAATGAAAGTCACCAATAGGCATCCAAACTGCACTATAATAGTTAACCAACGTTCTCATGTGATACACCAGGTCAACATAAGAATCCTATGATATATTTACTAAAGTAAAAGCTTTAATAACTTGTGCACATGGATATCTCAATTCTTGAATGTTAACGCAATCACAGTACCTATTATCCAAAATCACCATAAGCACTCGACCAATGGTGCATGTAGCCTGGTCGTAGCACTCTCTTACCTAAAAGCTTCTCTTTTCCCAATCAAAGGCTACAAAACTCCGTCATGAAGTCTCATTCAGTATCTGGTCAATATCACTTTGGAAATACTGTGTAAAATCCATACCTTTTCCCATCCTCTGATAGGCCTTTTGGGACCGGTCAACAAAGTAGTGTACACGTCTATAAGAATTCCCTTTCACTAACCCTATGATCAGGAGGTTGTGCATGCCCTTGAGGACCCCGTTTATTCACTCCATTATACTAGTGGTCATATGGTCATATCTCGTACCACCATCATATGCTAATGAAAATTTTTTCTTAGAAATATCCATCATATATTCATACACATCTTCATTAGCACTTCGAATATCATCAAGATATAGATCAAACATTTCTTTTTGGGGCTCATATGTTGAAACCAAAAGAGAATAATGTATTAAAAGGGATATTGAATTTTCTATAAAAAACGTAAGTTTAGAAAAACATACCCAACTTGAGGATCGCCTTCTTTATTTCCTCATCTCTAAAATTCTTATGCACATTACATGAAATATGTCTACTGAAATATCAATGATAAACATTCAGCTTAGTCCATGAAACCCCACCACTATTTACTGACTTTATAATCACTCGATAGTGATCAGATATCAGACACACACCCGGGTTTTGTGTGACATGAATGCCTACAAATTCCAAAAACATGCTCCAGTATTAAAAATTATCCTTTTCAAAAATAGTGAATGAAAATGGTAGAGGAGAACGATTACCATCCTGAGTGGAAGAAATGAGTAGAATGCCTGTATACGTTTCATAAAAGAAAGTTCCATCAATCTAAATGAATTGTTTTCAATAGGGAAAAGTAGTGATGCATGGTCTGAATGCCCAAAAATTCCAATTCAACTTCACCTTCGATCGATCAACTAGGTGATTGGGGGAGTCATACTCAATAGTGTACAAATGATAAACAATTTGATTGTTGAGAGAAACAAATTATATAAGTTGTGGCAACATTTCAAAAGATTTATCACAATCACCATACGATTTCACAATTACTTTATATTTTGCATTCCAAGCTTTGTTGTAGGATATCTTATAGTTATACAATTGTGGAATTAATTCTTGAATAAGGGAAATAAGAACATCCTGACATGTTCATATCATCTCAATAGTAACAGTTGATATAATCTATGTATCAAGTGAAGAGTTATCCAATAACAAGCTCGGATGCTCAAAAGTGTGTGGGCCTTCTAATTTGGTAATCTTCCAATATTCAAAAAAATTATCATATATTTCCCTCAATAAAAATTTAAATCATGCTGTATATTTTTCACAAAGAATGAGATATTTTTTCTTCTTTGACTCATCAACCACAAATTTAAAATGCCACTCTATGTGGTATTGATTTCACATTTTTTTCATGGAAATTTTAATTTCAAACTCTTACTAGACATAGATGGATTTATCATTTGATGTAGATATGTTCTCTATAATACCAGGGAATTCAGTAGCTAGTGTAATGACATCCTAATCAAACTGTTGTTTGTGCGACATTTATTCAACCAAGGAACTCAATACTGAAGGATGAGTACCACTAACTAGTGGATTTCATGGATGTATGGCTCTCATAAGAACCACAGAAGGATCATTCCCCGCATAACCCAACCATGGATACATGTCTCTCATAGGAACCTCCGAAGGTTCATTCCCTACATCACCCTACCGTGGAAGCCTGCCTCTCAAAATAACCTCAGAAGGTTCATTCCCTATATCACCCTCACCCACATCATCTCCTGATGAATCAATAGAATATTCTTCTTCAGAGATACTTTCACTCACTATATCAGTATCATACAAAGGGATGTCATCTATATTCCTTTCTAAATTCTAATCATCTTCTTTGTAATTTGGTTCTATCATGGGATTCATATGAGAAGGAGGAAATGAATAAGACTTTTGTGAAGGATTGACTTCTATAGAGCTCAAAAAACACAGTTTTGTAGTAATAGGTTTCACCACATCAATATCACAAATCACCACATACAATTCCATCAAACCATTGGCACACTACTGTCTAAATAATAAAGATGCATCCATCCAAACCTTATCATCGACCAGAGGGTACTCGGTGTGCTAGAAATGTTCAAGATGTTTCATATGTCAATATATTATTGAATAAATGGATTGATCGTCCCTCAGTTTTAACTGAATATGAATATTATTTCTAACTTCATTCGATGTTAGACAACCATGAAGATTTTCTACTCCTGTAAGTGGAAAACTATAGCTAAAACCCAACTCGGTATAAACTGTCTCACCGTTGCAATAAATTTTCACAGACATGATTACCTATAAAAAATATTAATAAAATATTATATACAACATCAAAATTTAAAATTATTTAAATTGGTTGTGATTGAATAATAGACTTCATCTTGAAAATTTTTCTTTGTATTAGTTTATCATTATTGAGGTATAGAGATGTTGATATTATTACCAAGTCAAATTTAATATAACGCTATATATTTTTATACCACTTATCAAAATTTTCATAAATTTTAATTAATTATGAATAAATAACTATGAATTGATCTTGAGACTTACCATGGGTTAGTTTATCATTATCTGATAAACTAACCAAAACCTATGGGTGGACCCCTAGTGTCTCTATTATTAAATATTTCAACAATTTCCAGTCTCCTTTCAAATAGAAACACCTCTAGTTGAATGCCTCTTTGGGGCCACCTCTTTGGGTATGCCTCTTTGGGAACACCTCTTTAGGGATGCCACTTGTCGGTCATCTTTTAATTAAAAATTTACTCACATGCATGTGAGGGGGTCTAGGGGTAGTAAATACATAACATTCATTAAGAGGACATGCAGGTCCATACAAACATAGTGAAAGATGACTCGCAGGTCATCAATGCTAAAATGAAAATGAAATCATTATAAATTATATAACCACATACACAAAACAAATACATGCAATTTCCATTATGCATTGGTCGGTCATCTCAAGATAAGTTGTCACGACCCGCCTTCACCAAAAGGAGGGATGGGTCAGCAGATTGCCAGGCCCTTCCTTCTTTAAGTTGAAGGAGAGATAATGACGCCCGAAACCCGCCTTCAATAGGTCCCGGAGTGGCGACTAGCACCAAGGGTATAGGAAATTTTCGCAAATGGAAGGCATTACCCTTTTTATTTTATAGGATCGAAAGATAAGGAGGAGAAAACCCAACAACACCAAGATAGAAAGAAAAGTAAAGCCAAAAGTAAACCATTCCCACATGCATGTTTCAAAAGTGAAAGCCACAAAGTGCAAAAGATGACTACAAGGTAAGTACCAAAAGAAGAGAAAAACAACTGCAACTGCTCCAAAAGTCCGAGCTAGTAAGGTCCTGCGTGATCCCCGAAGTCCTCCTGGAAACCTGAAAGCAGTTTCACATACGTAGGGTGATCATACAAGTACACTCAGTAGGGAAAACCAAGACTCTCGTGCACAAGTGGGGGAACGTACTAAAGTCCCGTGAGAAAGAGTAAACCAAACACCTAACAAGGCAAACTAACCATCCTAAGCCTCACCAAGGCTCGCTCCCCAAATAACGCAAGTCAAGTAATATATATATAAGAGCACATCGATGTTTGGGTACCCCGCGCCACTTTCCCACTGGTTATTGAGACATCCTACGCATCAGACCAATCCCGCCATTCTCACCGCAGTCCCACTGCCAAATCCCGCCCGCACACACCTGGGCCACAACCACACGCAGTCCCACTGCCAAATCCCGCCCGCACACACCTGGGCCACAACCACACGCAGTCCCACTACCAAATCCCGCCCGCACACACCTGGGCCTCAACTGTCACATGTAACCATGCCTGCAAACACCTAGGCCAGAACAACCACCGCTACGCCCGAAGACACCTGGGCTAAAGGATCCACTGCCACGCCCGAAGACACCTGGGCCTCATCCCGAAGACACTTGGGAAATCACCTGCCGCACACACCTGGCCAACCACCACAACACCCTGCCCGATGATTCTTGGGCTAATAATGGACATCAGGCCATCACAGCCTGCCCGAAGGTACTTGGGCTATCCGGGAAAGGGAGCAGAAAAGGAGCTAATAACCAGCCACTAAGGATAGTGTTGGGAAAAACACCCTTCCCCCATAAATGGGGGTGTTCGGCACTAAGTGCTCAACTTGGGTGGGGCGCGAATAAGAAACACAAAGCTACAAGTATAGATATAGGTAACAAACACTCACCCAAAACTTAGGTTTTCCTAGCCAACCTACAGAACACGACACCACAACGTCCGAGTCAAAATTCACGACCCTTGCCCACAAACCATCTGTCCCATTCTTGTTTCACGTTCGGTCAATTGTTCAATTAATTTTAAGCACTACTGGGCAACTACCATAAGCATAACCAAGGAAGGTGTCAAAGCATGGATCAATCAAAACACTCACACCCGGTTCTACCAACAGAGGATCTCTCCCCAATTTGTGATAAAAACTCACAACCACTGAAACCATACCAACAGGAGATCCCACCCCCCAAATTCACACAGCCACCGAGAGTATAAAAAGAACGGTGAATCCCATCCCCTCCCACATTTCCAGCAAACGGCCCGAAGGGAAAACAACCAACAACCACTACCAACACAAGTCAGGGATTTCCAGATTTAAACGACTTAACACACTCCATGATTTCAAAATTCCATGTGTTCTATCCGTTAGTTATCACAGAAGGGTTGATCCTGGTGCTTTCAATTATTCAGCCGGGTATACGTGATTAACCAATTTCACAGCAGGAGTTCACAATTTCAGCAACCCATTTAAAACATCACGAGGGGATTCAAGTGCACACACACGACCACCAACGGCCTCAATTTTCAGAAAACATAGACCAGTACAACAAAAGGGATGATCACAAGATAAAGCATAAACAACGATCACAACCCCTTCCCCTTTTTCCTTTAGAACTTCGTTTATTATCTTCATTAGGGTTTGGTTCAACCAATTCCATATGAACAAAAGTAACGCCCACCCCGCATGATACACAAAAGTGAGAGACGAGAGAAAATCCCTACTTGTTGATGGATGATCGACGTTTAGGCCGGGGGCGCGGAACTTTACGGATAACGACGCGGCGGTCCCGTGCACCAGAAGAGCCACGATCGAAGAAGGGGGGAAGCCACGGCCTAACCCTTAATTTATAAGAGCTGGGGACGGTTGAGATGAAAACACAAAACCACGGAAGACGAGGGAGTCGTGAGTTGACCACGTGGCTTGACTCATCATTAATGGCGCTGGGTGGTTTTAACTGACCCATGAATTAATGAAGCATTTAATTAAGACCTTTGCGCGCGTTTCGGATTTCCAAGATATTTTTAGCAAGGAAGAATAGGGTTTAAAACCCTATTTGTGAAAAAGGAACATTACTGGAACAACTTGGCAGGGCCGGTCTGACCGATCGGTGTCACCGATTGGTGTCACCGATCGGTCTCACCGATCGGTCTCACCGATCGGTCTCACCGATCGGTCTCACCGATCGGTCTCGCCGATCGGTCTCACCGATCGGTCTCGCCGATCGGTCTCACCGATCGGTACCCCGCAAGGAAACCGGATTTTTGGCAAAGGAAGGGACCAAGGGGGTCTGGGGTCTTCACATAAGTCATCACAAAATACTTCTAACTTGTTTTTTGATATATTTATTATGCTCTAAATATTATATAAACCTATTACTAGATGAAATATATATTAAATATCTACACCTATTATCCAGAAATTTAACTTCTAAATTTGTATGTATATATATTAAATAATAACATTAATAAAATTTAATTAAAACTAATATAATTTTCACTTGAATACCAACCATTACAGTACTGATCACTAATGTTATTTTCAATTTTACAAAATTACATATATATATATATATATAGTTTTTTTTCATTCTACTACTTTCCAAAATATAATTAAATATATTTTCTACTTTATTACTTGAAAGAATAATTATTCATACTAAATATAATTTCAATTTATTGATTAAAATTATTATTGGTAATAAATAAAAGTAATAAAATTTAAGCTTACATAAAAACCATCAAAATATTATAAAATTATGTTATTTTCAATTTAATAAAATTACATATATATATATATATAAATTTAAAAATCAATTTTAAAATATTTAATTAATTATATTTCATACTTTATTACTTAAAATAATAATTATTTACACTTAATATAACTAAACATTATTATTTATAGAAAATTATTTTTTATACCATTAACAAAGAGAAATTTTTATATATTTTTTAATAAATTTAAATATTATACTTAAAATAACTACTACATTTTTAATAGATTATATAACTAGTGTATATAATATTATAATTTAAATTAATATTACTTCAAAAATAACATATTTTATATACATATAAAAATGTTAAACATTCCATTTAAATTAAAAATATATACATTTTTAAAAAAAAATTATTTCCCTAAATATAAGTTACATTTTAGACATACCATATTTAAACATCCTAAACATTCAATATGAATTCGTACAACAAAAAATAACACATTAAAAAATTAAATCATACAAAAGAAATACATTCAAGTATGAATTAATACATATTAAATAAATAAATCATACACATACAAAATATTCTACATATCACCAATTTAATAAATAAACCATATATATAATATAAATAAACATAATTAACTAATTCAAATTTTAAATATAAATTTTACATTCTTAAAAAAAGAAAATATTTCTTGAGAAAGAAATTATTGAGGGCTTTGTAATAAATTCCGGAATAGAAGAAGGAGATTTGAAGGGGGTCCACCTTTTATAAAACATGATAGGGAGATGTGTCAACCCCATTCGTGAATCCCTAATCCACTTCGCAAAGGATGGGTGAAAGGGGTTCATGCATCTTTTGGCACACTTAAGATGCGTGAACCCCATTCACACATCTCGAGTCCCCTTTTTAAAAATATTGGGGACCCTGACCCATTTAAACAAGAAAATCAAAAACCCAATAAAAATTCCCCCAAATGGACTTGGTGGAGATAGCATCGCATTTAAATGATACAAATATACCACAAAAATAAAAGGGTAACCCCATTAAAATCACTTTTTATTTGAATTAAAAAATGATAAAATTAAGAAAAATATCTAATATGTATGATAAATAAAATAGAGAAAAAGTAAAATTGAATCTTAATTAACATTAAAAAATTTCATAAATAGATTTTGGGGTCATGTATAAGTTTATAATTTGATATGGAATATTATTTAACATGTAAACGTCATAATTCTAATAATAATGATGATTATGGCTCTTCATTTCTCAATAAAAGAATCTTACTTGTGTGGGGCTATTTGAAACAAACTATATTTCTATATCAATAAGTCAGTATGACAGATTCTAATAATTTATACTAATTTATAATAATCAATAAATTTTTTATTATTTTATTATTATTTATATTTTTAATATTTTTTCATAATTTTAAGTAACATTTACTATTTTATATTAATTTTATTAATTTATACTAATTTATAATAATTAATTAATATTCCTAATTTAATTTATTTTTATTTTTATTAAATTATTTAAATATTTATTATTGGTTCCTAATTGTTCCCCTCGCTCTTCATGGGAACTATCATGACCCCCTTCCCCCATAGATATTGCAATGAAGGGAGATAGATAATGACTCTCGAGACTTACCTCTAGTAGACCCCAGGTTGATGACTAGCACTGAGGGTATATAAAAATATCACAAATAAGAGACATTACCCTCTACAATAATAGTATCGGGAGATATGATGAATCAACCACTGACAACTTCATGAAAAAATATAAAGAAATCCAAAATAATCCCACAATGCATTTATAAGTGAAACATATACAGATAAAATATTTCAAAGTAAATACTCAAAAGTAAATCTAAAGAACCAACACAACAATAGTCCAGGAGTTTGAGGTAACAATAGTTCTCCTATAAACATGAAAATTAGTTTATATATGTTGGGTGAGAATACAAGTATACTCAATAGTAAAACCAACGTTTCTTGTGTACATGTAAAGAGAGAATACTAATGCACCTATGAGAAAATAATAGAACCAACCAAAACCTAAACAAGTCAAATAATAAATTTCATCCCTTCCAAAGCTTGTTCAGCAAATAAAGCAAGACAAGTATAATTGTATAGTATGAACCATGTTAATAAAGGGTACCTCGTACCACTTTATCACTGAGATGTCACTCTCACACCCAAATGTCGTACGTCATGACGAATACATCTATTCCGTATAACATTGCATCTTGATTCCCCACATGTAACATCCCAGCCCAGTTTACCATCGAACCGGTATCCGGAAAGGTTGGTCACATAGCCTCAAGTGCGCCTCCCCATATGCCATATTCTACTTACTAGCAGTGAGGTTCCCAAGAGGTGATAATGGGGAGACTATACCTCCTTGTCAAAGCTGTAAAATGGAATTATAAAAGAATAAACAACAAGAAATAGTGGAGGCACTATATAAACAAATAACAGAGTAGAGAAGGAGTAACATGTTCATTTAAATAAAAGTGGTCAATGTTGGTTTATACAGTAGATTAATGCATGACTTGGTATTAATACATTTTTGAAAGCATTAAATACTAAAACATGTTTTTCAATACAATACAAAAATAAGAAAATATATTAAATCCCCATAGGAAATCTCCTTGAGCATCCCGAGATCCATCTTGGTCTTTTTCTCCTAAATATAGGTATAAGAAACACAACAATAAACCTAGGTCCTACAAATACAATGTCTACTCAGGCACCAAGGGTACCAGAGTAGGATGCAAGATGAAATCTTAGAAGGCTGGCATCCATGGTGTTAAGCGCAATCTAGATACATATAAACTAAACAGCGTGCAGCTATGGAAAATTTTATAAATAGAACTGCATAAATAAACAACACCTGTCTAGGTTTTTAAGGGACACCTGGTGGATATACCAGCTTCATCTCATTGCTGATATATGATTCTGATCGAGAACTATATATATATAATACATATATATAGTATAAATATATGTAGCATCATCCTATATGGACCAAGTTCATATCGATACCAAATGGTCATATACCCGGGATGCTATTTCTGGATGGATTGGAACGTAATGCACAGACGTCCATTATTAGGGGAAGCTCTCACAATCTACCCCTACTCTAAATTCCAAGAGCTCTCATGGTCTCACAGAAATCAATATGGAACCCCACATGGTCTTCCTACCAAAGGCTCTCGTGGTCCTTTGGAAATCTGCTTTGGATGGATCGGGACGTAACTCACAGGCATCCATCACCAAGGGTAGTTCTTACAGTCTAACACTAGGCTCAACTCTACCATCTCTCATGGTCTCTAGATGATCTTCATGGATACTCACATAGTATTTATCCCCAATGGATCTCACGGTCTCTTGGCTTCCCTGCCTATATAAGGCATAATCATTCACAACATATAATGAATGAGGAATTAAACTCTCATGCATTTCATTATCCCATTCCATATATAATTATTTTCATAATTATAATATAATTTATAAGGCATCACCTATTATTAATCTCACATCTCCATACCATATTTATATCTATACACAAGAAAATTTCTTTTAAAATCAACACGTAAGGCATAACCTCTTTCAGGTTTCAAAATTAACTCACTTTATCCCATTTAATACAGTAAGGAAACTATTTTATTAGATGAGTCATCACCCTCCAGGTCTACACACTCAAATTTCCCAACATAGAAAATTTGTTTACATGATACAAGTCTCAAGATAAACATCGACCAAATAATTTCATCCATTTAATACAAGGCATGAAAATCATTATGGCTAACCATTTATTCAAAGTATTCCATTTGGTGTGAGTCATCCCACTCAAGGTCATCTCATCCAATTTTCCTAAACATGTAAAATTGGTTTAAGGTTCATGTGTTGTGATCATTCCACTTAAAGGGTGGCACTAACTCATTTAAAAAATCATATACATACCCAATTTCCCTAATCAAAACATATTGCGTGTTAAGTCACGACAACTTCCATTCCAAGGTTTATAAGTCCAAACACACATGGGGTGTCTTGGGTTAAATAAAATGCTAAGGAGGAAAAGGATATTTCATTCGAAAGTCTAGTTGTTAGCAAAATCATTCATGCCATGGAATAACAGACTATGTACCAAAAAAGGGAAACTCATTTCTTAACTCAAAATGGACAAGTCTCAATGTTTTATTTATCAAACATAATATCAAGGTATAACGAGGGAACTAATGAAAGTATAGCAAGAATTTATATAAATTATAATCACTACATTATAATCTTGAAGTAAACACACCTCCATTGGAGGGGTTTTATTACCGAGTCATGACATTCTTATCACACAATGAATTTTTCATATTTAAAATTTCATTGGATTTATCAAATGAATCAGTTAATCTAATAATAATTCATTAATTAAATACTAAGGGAAGTGCAATAATAAATTCATTAACACATTACATAAAATAAAAGGGCATGGAAAGGGACCTTATCTCGGGGTGGAACCAAATCGAACATTCGTCTCTTGGTGATTTGTAATTAAACGTTTTTGCTCCCCCATTGAGCATATGCACCTTCACATACATATAAGGACACCTAGCCCTTATTCACACACCCCCATGGCCATTAACATGTTCAAGGGGATCCTTACATATATGCTTATATGCATATACCCATCTCCACTCACCTACATATGTATTTTCATATATATACATGGGCACACCTATCCCCATACATCTATATTCAATGCCATGGATGAATATACACATAATAGGGGAACCTATATATATATATATATACCAACCTATGCACACACAAGCGAGTCACCTTAGACCCAGTGGCTCAAAACCACACGAAATAGTCAAATGAACTACACAAAACATACTAAGAATATTAAAACAATTAAATACCCAAATTTAGAGGGTGAGAAACGAAGCGACGTAAAGAAAAACTCACCTCAGATGGAAGTGGTGAACTGAATCAAAGTGAACCGCTTTGCCTTTGGTGACAGTTGGTGAAACATGAACCCAAATGTCTTGAGATACCTTTAGCGAAAACCTAGAATAAAAAATAAAACCAAAATTTAGATTACCCAAAAGACTTAGGGTTCTTCCAAACCCTGTGGGGAGATGGAGAGGAAAAAATAAAGATAGGAATAGGGATAATGGGCTTACCGTGTAGGATTTTATGAAGGATCAAAAGAAAAATGGATGGATCGATGGTCGGAGATGGAGTCATGGAAGGGGATTTCACACGACCCATGGGAGAAAGGAGGGGTATATGTTTCGTGATTTGGGGAATAAGGGAGATAAGGTTATGTTTTATTTTAATTTAATTTAAAATAATTATAATTTTAAAACTGTTCTCGGTGCATGGTTTGGGCTCCATGGTTTTAGAAACCGTGTGCCAACCGTGCACCCCCTTCTAGACAACCCCAAGAACCCCATAAGAGTTATTTGAATAGTTTGTAAAACCATTCATAGCCCATGTATACACCTTTACCCACCTACAACCAGCTGCATGGTTTAGGTCGCACTATTTAACAGACCGTGTGCTACCCGTGCGCCCTCTTCAGGTCCCTAAAAACATTCCCTTCCCAGTCTGGTGCCCCCAAAACTCCTTGAGATACCCAGGAAGGTTCTCGGGCCTTCACCCAAGTCTAAAAACATCACTTTTAAGGGTCTCAACTCTAATAATTCAATTCCAATCCTCAGTTTTAAAATTACCCATTTACTAATTGAAAAAATTGAAATTTCTTCTGAATTTTCATTTGGTCCAAAATGAGGATCGTTACAACCTTCTCACATTAGAACTTCTCATCCTCGAGAATCCTTCGAGAACAATGTAAATATTAAACAGTCTATAAGGGTTTTGAACGTTACATAATAACCCTTAAAACCTTACAAAAAATCCTATGGGAATTATAACTTTTCTTCTTGTGTGATTTATAAAACTGTTAAAGCGACGGATCACCATCGACCTCCAAGCCCAGGTTGAGATGGTTGTTTATAAAAAGCACCAGCCAACACCAACCACACTCATATCCAGCTGAAGACATGCCCAAAAAATTTCCTTCACTGATCATAACCATTTAAATAGGAGAGGAAAGAGTAAATCCACTATGGCTGACTAATTATAAGACACCCGGCTTAGACGGTCAGCATTTCAAAAATTGAACAGTGATGCCCTTACCCAAGGCTTCATGTGTTTACAACGAACAGGCTCACCAAAGTCCCTCCCCGACTTCTATTGAAATACTGAGTTCAAACCATAAAGGAAACCATGTATCAAGTGTGAAATACCAAAAGAGAACCACCCAACAAACTCAACAGCATTTAAAGATTTAATGTGGCTTAAGACCAATGCACACTTAGTGCATCTAAGATGATGTCAAGATAGGGGACAAGCTCGTCACTTAAAAAAGTACATTAATGGTACTTTTAATAGATTATAGTTAATTATGTCTGACTACTATAATGAAGAATGTTTGAACCACAACTATATGACTTCAAAGAAAGAACTCAGCTTCACCTGCTAATGTGTCATCATCAGATCACTAGACTTTATCACATGACGAATTCCCTAATCATTCAACTTACCACTGAATCTCATCCCAAATCAATTGTGTTTATTAAGGGGTTTTAATACACAACCATACATAATAACTTTTTGTGTTGGAGAAAGCATTAACATGTTTTTAAACATTCCTCCCTAAGGAATTCGAGCAAAACTGACCATTTCCCATTTGCCCTCATTGGTTTTTCTCCTTCTACATTGAAGGTCGCATTTAACAGATTCAACATGACACCCCACACCATAGGAGTATCCTAGTCCCAAAAAGGAAATAAAACTAGCTTCTCCTAAGCAGGATAGATTGGAAGCAGTATAAATGAACATGTTTATTCTTTCTAGCCATGATCACCACATGAAGTATACAGGAAAGCCCAATCATGAACGGCACCAAACGACAAAAAACACTCACCGCCAGCAAGTTAAAGAATCTCTAAGGGTGCCACTAACCGTGGCTAGCCTCTTATGAAGAACAAATATCGACCCAAGCATTTGGACATTCCCAAAAAAATCACAAGCTTGAGAGCCTAACATTTAAGCCATTTCTAAATAGGAGAAAGCCTACAGGGAACACCTATGGTTCCTTTCCAAGGAAACTCAAAGAGGAGATCAAAAATAACCATATATGAGGGTTTAAAATAGAGGACACGGCTACCGGTTCTATTATTAAGACCTTTATACTTAATCACATTTAATCATTAGTCATTTAATGATTTAACCAAAAAAATAGGTACCTTTTTCAAAACAAAAACTCAAGGTACATGATTTGAAACTAATGACCCAAGGGAAAATAGGCAAGTTTCCCAAAAATCCATTTTTAAACATTTAATTCTCATTGACATCCTGTCATAAATTAGGAAATTTATCATGTAAATTTTTTTTAATTGATACAACGACCTACAAGGGTACAATTGAGCCAACCTAGGTTTTTCTAGAAAACAACCCAATAGTAGTTGCTCAATTTAAAGATTTAACCTCTCAAATGGGTCATCCTATAACTTATAGGTCCCAACTAACCTACATGGGTCTAGTTTCACTTTTTAATGGATAACCATTTAATTTCAAATCAACACTCAAAAACATTCACATTTATAAACATCTCATGTTACCTCATGCCATTACATTTAATATGGGTTTCAATTTCCCAATTCATGACGTGCTTGTACACTTCATGGATTTAAAATTGGATACCATTAATCAAAAAAATTAAATTTTAGAATTTATCATGATCAAAAACAATTTCCAAACATATGGGTTGCCACCTACAAACATATAAAGTGCCCATACACATTACAATTTAGAATTTGGCTCCATTTAGTCAAAAATAAATTTACATTAGCATTTAACCTATCAACCATTAAATTTTAACAACAACATTAAAATGTATGCATATATTATGATCAATATGGTTTGAATACATGGGTTACCATTTCTCGGTTATAAGGCACCCATACATCTTATAATTGAAAACTGGTTCTCGATCATTCACAACCCATATATTTCCATCCCATGTAACTATTTAATTATTAAATCAAAATGACACGTTGTCATAATAAGTAAAACAACAGCATGAAATATTATTAAACAATTTATGCTAAATAAAAAATAGTAAGGAATAATAATCAAGGCACACTATCATATCAACAAGAAAACTAAAATGAAACTACGTGGAATAGAACTATGCATGACATGTAAATTTCCTATGTTCCTAATATGATGCATGTAATGCAGCTTTATTTCCATTTCATTCCAAGTGTAAAATTCCATAAAATCCATAAATCATAAGCAGTGAAAATTACTCCAATCACTCTAGGTGAAATCATATAAAATATAACAGCAAAATATATAAATAGTAATCCCAACCCTAGACACTTAGTCATTTCCCATACGAGGGGTGATTGGTCCCAATCATGGCTATTAACCAAGTGGTGATGCATTTCTAATCTCTTATCTATAAACCCAAAAGAGTAATAAAAAAGAAGTGAAACAAACTCTGATAACGCTTTCTAATGTCTCGACTTGGCTTACCATCGAACCAGTAGCAAGACAGGTGGGTCTCATGGCCTCAAGTTCATCTCCCCATATGCTAGAGGATACTGACTTGCAGTGAGGGTATCAAGAGGTGATAGTAGGGAGACTATACCCTATTTTCATAGTTTCACAATGATATTATCAAAGAATAAACCATAAGAAACACCAGAGGAAATATATAAATAAATAACAGAGTAGTGGAAGAATAATATAGTCAATTTAATAAAAGTGGCCAATATCAGTTTATAAAATAGATAAATGAATGAAATGGTATTGATATATATTTTAAAGTATTAAATATTACAGCATTATTTTCAATAAAATTCAAAAATATGAAAAGAAGAAAAGATACACGTGCAATATCCTTGAACATCTTGAGATTCAGCTTAGTCCTTTGCTCCTAACTCCAGGTACAAGTGACACAACAATCAACCTAGGTCCCAAAAATATAAGGTCGACTCAGGTATCAAGGGTACCTGAGTAGAGAATGATATCAAATCTCAGTAGACCGACACCCACGGTGTTAATACCAATCTAAAGGAATATAAATTAGACAGTGCGCATGTATAATAAATTTTATAAATATAACTACATAAATAAACAACACCTATCCAGGTTTCTAATGGACACCTGATGGCTATACCAGCTTCAATTTGTTTTCAAGACACGAGTCTGATCAAGAAATATATATATATATATATATAGCATCCTCCTATATGGACCAAGTGTGTACTGATGCCAAATGGTTATATACCTGGGATGCTATTTCAGGATGGTCTGGAATGTAATGCACAAACATCCATTATCAGGGGAAGATCTCATGATCTAACCCCTTGTCCAAACTTCAAGAGATCTTGCAGTCTCAAGGGAATCAATATGGAAGCTTTCACAGTCTTCCTATTAAAGTTTCTCTCGGTCCTTTGGAAATTAGCATTGGATAGATCGATATGTAATGAATAGGAATCCATCACCAAGGGTAGCACTCACGGTCTAACTCGTAGCTCAAATCCATAAGCTATCAAGGTCTTTGGATGATCAACATGGAAACTCACATTGTCTTTCTTCCCAAGGGATCTCATTGTCCCTTGGCTTCCCTGCCTATATAAGGCGTAATCAATCACAATATATAATGCATGAGGCATTAACCTCTCATGAATCTCATTATCCCATTACATATATAATTATTTTCATAATTATAGTATTCTTTATAAGGTAGTACCTCTTATTTATCTCACATAGCCATACCATATTAATATCTATAAACAAGGAAATTTCTTTAAAAACAAACACATAAGGAATACACTCTTACATGTTGGAAAATTAACACACTTTATCCCTTTTAAACCATTCATGGAAAACATTTCATTAGATAGGACATCATCTACTAAGTCAATGCACTCAAATTTCCTAAAATGGAAAATTGGTTTAAATGATACAGGTGTCATGATAAACATTGAACAAGCCATTTAAACCATTTAATACAAGATAAAAAAATAATTATGGAAAACCCATTTATTAAAATTATTCCATTTGGTGTGAGTTATCCCACTCAAGTTCATCTCATCCAATTTTCCTAAACATGGAAATTGGTTTATGGGTCAAGTGTTGAGGTCTTTCCATTTAATGGGTTGAACTAACTCATTTAATCAATCCTATACAATCCCAATTACCCTAATCAAAACATATCACGTGTTAACTCACAAAAACGTCCATTCCAAGGTTCATAAGTCCAAACAATCATGGGGTGTCTTGGGTTGAATACACTACTAAGGAGGCAAAGTCAATTTCATTCAAAAGTCTAGCTGTTAGATAAATCCTTCACGTCAAGGCATTATAGGCTATGTACCAAAAAATGTTAAAATCATTTCATAACTCAAAAAAGGAAAAATCTCAAGGTTCTATTTATTAAACATAACATCAAGGTATAACCGTAGATCTAAGGAAAGTAGAGCAGGAATGTATAAAAAGTTTACTCACTACATTTTTAGCTTGAGGGCAGTTCACCTCCATTGGAGGGGTTTTATTACAAAATAATGACGTTTTTCTCACACAATCAATATTTCATATTTAACATTTCATTGGCTTTATCAAAGAAAGAATTTAATCTAATCATATTGCATTAGTTAAATGATAAGGGAAGTGTAACAATAAATTTATTAACACAATACATAAAATAAAAGGGAATGGAAAGGGACCCTTATTAGGGTTGGAACCAAACCAAACATTCTGCTCTTGGTTCTTTCTAACTAGAATTTATTGCTCCCCCACTGAGCATATTCACCTTCACATACATATAGGGCACCTATCCCCTATTCACACACTTTCATGGCCATGAAATTTTGCAAGGTGATCCTTACATATATGCTTATATGCATATACACATCTCCAATCACCTACATATGCATTTTCATATATATACATAGGCACACCTAGACTCATACATGTATATTCAATTCCATGGATGAATATAAACATAACGGGGGAACCTATATATATATATATACTTACCTATTCACATGCAAGTGAGTCACATTAGACCCGACAGCTCGAAAACACACGAAACAGTCCAACGCACTACCTAAAAAATACTATGAACCTTAAAAATACTAAATACCTTAATTTAGAGGGTTAGAAACCAAGTGGAAAGAAGAAAAAATCACCTTGGATGGTGGTGGTGAACTGAATCAAAGAGAACTACTTCGCCTTTGGAAAAGGTTACTGAAACACTAACCAAATGGTCCTAAGAGACCATTCGCAGAACCCGAGAACAAAATAAAACGGAAAAATCTGAATACCTCAAAGAATTAGGGTTTAGAAAAACCCTGAGGGGAAACAGGGAGGCTAAAACGAATTTGGGAATAGGGAGGATATGGGAGGATAAGGCTTATCGTGAAAGATCATGCGAAGGATCAGAAGACAACCGGACGGATCGATGGTCGGTGGGAGAGCCATGGAAGGGGGTGTCACACAACCCATGAGAGAGAGGAGGGGTAGTTACATCATGATTTGGGGTAGAAGGGATATTGGGTTATTTTTTTATTTTATATTAATTTAATGTAAAATAATTCTAATTTTAAAACTTGTCTCGATGCATGGTTTGGGCCGCATGGTTTGATAAATTGTGCACTAATTGTGCACCCCCTTATGGAACACCTAGGAAACCCCACATGGGTTGGATGCATGGTTTCTAAAACCATGTGAAACCCATTTGTATGCCTCTTTCCACCTACAATCAGCCACAAGGGTTAGGCCACACGATATAACAGACCATGTGCCACTTGTGTGCCCTCTGCACGTCCCTAAATACCTATCGTTCCCAGTCCGACACCCCCAAAACTCATCGAGATATCCAAGAAGGTTATTGGGCCTTCAAAAATGTCCAAAAACATCACTTTTAAGGGTCTCAAATCTCATAATTCAATTCTAATTCATAGTTTTAAAAACAACCCTTTCAGTAATGGAAAATGTTCAAATTCCTTCTGAGTTTTCGTTCGGTCCAAAACACAGATCATTACACCATAACATGACTATCAAACCACATCTCACCCAAAGGTACTTGACCCATCACATCACATATTTCTCTAAGACACATAGGACATCACATCACAGCCATAGACCGAGTAGTATGGTATCATGAACATGAAGTACATCAACCTGGTGCCAAACTCTAATTATGCATGACTCTTACCATAAACCATCTCATCACATATTGTCTCCCCACAACACAGCCATCACACCACATCTCGACTGAAGACACCTGAGTCATCACCCCGTGCACTATCTAACCTCCAACCATCACAAACTATTCATATCTAATCACCTAAAAGAGAGAGCAGTAAAGATCGGGTATCCTTCAATCTATCCTCATCCACACACAATCCCAACCTATGGGTTCACAACCAGAGCACCAACCAACTCCCATTGTTACCCACTTCCGATGACACCTCTAAATTTATAACATCACACAAGTCACAATCCACATCTCACACTGCCAACAAATTTTCATTATTTTACCCATTCATTTTATTCATAAACCATTTTCACATTTCTCATTTTAATTCATCATTTGTTAACCATTTAGGCTCAAGTAATTTAAACCATTATTAACCAATTCCATTGGTACTCAGAAAACTGGCCTAACACAACCCATCTGTCTCACACCAACCATATATCAACCACACATCGCCACCCCTATAGTATAGTCACACATCAAGCACATCAACCCCACACTTCCCCACAACAAGGTCACACAGCAAGCATATCATCTCCACATCATCCCGCGGCATGGTCACACAACAAAAACATCATCCCTGCACTGCCCCCTGCAATGCTCACACAATAAGCACATGAACCCCACACCACCCCATAACATATTCATCCAAAAATCACATAACATAACATTTTTCAGATTTAGAAAAAGGTGTTTTTTATTACTTTCCACTTCTATATATAGGGACTTCTCACACATACCATAATCTAGGTGAAACCATTTTACTAGCCAAATATAATTGGTTAACTGCTTTCCATTTTTAGGGTGATTCCAAACAATCACAAAAATTAAGACTTCCAAAAATAATCAACTACAACACAAACAAAGCCCCCAACTACCACTATTTTCAGTGAAGCATTTTTCTTGTACAATCACAATATCAACAATAATATCAAAGTCATAAAAATAAGTGATTCAATTCCCCTTCCTCTATCAATTTCAATTAACTGGTTCTTTATCTTTATTTAACCAGTTCAAATCATTTTCCCAAATATTAATAAAAGAAACCCCATCCCACAAGATATATATTAATGTGAAATGAGGGATTCCCTACCTAAAATAGATATTTCTTATCTCACTGTGCACTACAGGGAAAAGAAGAAATGCCTAGAAACCACAACTGTATGAAAAACCCATAAATCAACCTACACCGCATGAGGAGTTATAAAAAACAAACCTGAAACTCTCCCCACACCCAAACCATGCCACCACACTAAATCCCCATAAGATGAACGGAAATAAAACTATGATTAAGAGAGGAGAGCATACCTCGATCTCCAAAACTCAACCACTTGAACCAGTAGATTAACATAGGAGAGTACGGGCTGGAAGGTCTCCCGAATGCACCTAGGGTTCCTTTAAAAACGTGAGGTAGAAAGTGGTTGAATGGGTAGAAAAATCTGCCAAATGAAAGATATAAAAATATGGAACATGCCCATTTCAAGGCATCATTTCTATTTAAGATGTGAATTCCATGGGGTCCCATGGATTACAAGATTTGAATCTAGTACAAGGTGTGAAACACTCTTATTTTCGGTTTCCACCAAATTTTAAGTCATCTCAGTTCGAATTAATTACACATTGTGAATTCACCTTTCATGATGTGAATTTGTTTCATGGATTCCTCTCCCACCGCACAAAAGCTGTGAAACCAGCTAACTACACATACTGCGAACTGCTAAATCATGATGTGAATCTGGTTTATGTCATGAACTACCTATTGTAGCACTCCTATATCTCTAGCCTCTACCTGATAACTCCCAAATCCTCCCTAAAACACTGCCAACCACCAAAATCGACAAAGTAATGGGCTAGTAAGTCATGGGTCATACATGCACTGGCCATGGCTCGAGTTTCACCAAACTCAGACACTATGTTTATTATACATAGTACGATTCAAAGTCATTACCTAAATGAGGAAGGTGGGACGCAACCAACTGTGTGGTGTGACTGATTAACCTGTAACCTATACTCCTTTTCCCCCACCTTTGTTGGTGGGGTGGTAAGGGTTTGGTTGAGAGGGATGGATTGCAGGGTCAAGTCCCCAAACCTGAATGTTTATTGTTATTTCTTTATTTATATTGTGTTCTGTGGTGATAGATGTAATCAACCTTATATATAATAATGAATGATTATTTATTTTTAATTCATTATTATTTATATTAAATTTTTTATTTTTTATTTTTTTTCACTGATTTCAACATTCATTTATATTTTTAGATTAATTTTAACAATCTATACTAATTTATATTAATTAATGACTATTCATTTTTATTTATTATTATTTATATTACATTATTTATATAAACATTTCTTTTTCGTAATTGTAAGTAAAATTTATTATTTTAGAATATTTTTAATAATTCATACTATTTTATAATAATTAATGACTATTCCTTTTTTATTTATTATTATTTATATTAAATTATTTATATTTATATTACTTTTTCCTAATTGTAACTAATTGTTACTATCATTGATTTTTAAAATTAATTTTAGGTATTTTATAATAACTAATGACTATTCATTTTTATTTATTATTATTTATATTAAATTATTTATATTTTTTATTAATATTTACTAATTGTAACTAAAATTTATTATTTTAAATTAATTTTAAAATTTATACTAATTTATAATAATTAATATTTATTCATTATTTATTTATTTTTATTTATATTTTTATTACTTTTTCCTAATTATAAATAACATTTATCATTTTAGATTATTTTTTATTACTAAACTCCATTTTAGTAATCCATTATCTATACTATTTGATGTGTCTCCTTATCCACATGTCACCATTTCCATGATTCATTTATTTGTGTCACTGTATGGATAATCCCCCTCTCATTATTTCATTCTCTATATCTGCGAATCCTTCACTTCTTCCTGCTTCCTCCCTACACTTCTAGGTTCATCCACAAAATTTTTTTTGCTCCATTCCCTACTTACAAGTTCATTGAATCTGAATTCCCCTCTATCTCCGCCTCCACCTCTATCACAATCACCTCCTATAAATTGGTTTTCCTCGGCCTTCTCATGCTGCATCCCCACCTCGCCTCTCCGCACTATCCTCACCTCCCCATGTCTCATCCCTACCTCACCTCCTCCTGTTATAAATTCTTATAAAAATCACTGTCAAAGGATTGAATTTCTTATTTTATATGTTTTCCTTATTTTTATAAACCCTAAATTCCCATTATCTGGTTCTTTTATTATTTTAAAAGTTTTCTTATTTTACCTTAACAAAATATTCTTCATTGGAGGCATCGACTTTCTTAATGATTCTCTATAATTGTTTTCCTTCTTGATATCTCATCTATCTGTGATGTTTCATCCAAATTATGATTTCATTTTCCCCTCCATCCATTTGGAATTTTTTACTTCACATTGGGATTTATCTGTTTCAAGTCTATTTTTTACAAAATTTTACTTCATATATCATCAATCACATTCAAATCCATTTAGCATTTTAGGATTTACCAATTCATATCAGTGAGGAATAATTTCATGAAGCCCAAACTGGCATCCCTATTTTAGGTCATCACTTCCATAAAACCAATGCCCACACCCCAACTTCAGGTTACCCATGTTCGAATTATTATGGGGCATCTAGTATGATTCAGATTGTCCAATTATTTATGGAAAAAAATTTCTTTTTTAATTCACATCAGTCTTTTTCTCTTTTTTCATTCACTCTCCAAATCACCTCCTTGACTAAATATAAAATTTTCTAGGATGGGAAGTGCCTGAAACATTCATTCCTCTTTAACTAAATATCAAATTTTCTACTTTCTTTTTTTTTGTTCTATTTTTTATCACTTTGTAAATTCAATTTTTTATTTATGAATTTAATAATCTAATTGTATCTTCCCCTTAATCACCATGATTATTGTAAACTGGGACAAATATAATGTTCTAATTTCATATGTCTCTGGTAGGTACATGCATTCTTATTTTATTAATGTATGTTATTTTTTATAATATTTATTTCAATAGTTGTTAGAAGTTTTATTCATCTACTACAATGGCACAACATACATGATCTTTCATCCCAAGTACACTGTATTTTGTAGTTACAATTGAATTAAGTGTTCGGTGTTTTGAAAGTACTACTGTATATTTTCATACACATGTATAGGATCAATACAACTTTTCTTTCAATGATATATCATTTTCATCTACTATACAGTCATTTTTTATGATTCAAATTTGTTAATTTATTAAATATATTCACAATAAAAATAACATTCTAAATCATTCATTGCATTTTTTCATTATTAATTCATAATTAGCAATAAATTTCTATGTTTTGTGTTTTTCATTATGCAATACCATTTCTATTTATTGATTTATAATCCTATATTCAAATTATATAGCCATGTGCAACAATAATTATTAATTAAATCAAATAAATATATTATATATAAATTTATTGTTTGATCCTCCATAATATATTACATATAAATAGATTATTTCTTCTAAGTTGTGTGTCTTTATAATAACTTATGAAAAGTATTTAACCATCACATGGAAGGCACCATTTAATGTTATATTTGAAGTTTCCTTTTTTTATTTAAATTATAGAACACAATAATCTTTATAATGAAATGTTAAATATTTTGTTGAGAGCTGACTGATTTTTATATATTTTAACAAGTTATTTCATTATTATTTTAGAAAATAATATCATTTTAATGGGTAATATTTTATAGAATAAATTGCATATTCCCATGTAATTGTGTTATTTTTTCTTTATATTCACATAGTTCAACGTATAATCTTGTTTGATTACAAATTTCATTTTGGTTCTTCTAATAATTGGTGGTGAAACTGTTGTCAGGGGAATCATTCATCTTATAGAGGGTACATGATATTTTAGACATTTGTTTATTAATCCCATGATAAATTTATATTTAATCATGTATTTTACATAGGAGGATTCTTTGAAATACCCTTCCCATCTCAAGCCATGTTTTAAATCACACCAATGATGGAGAATCTCTAATTATATTCTAGGTTATCCCTCTTATACATGACCTATACTCATTTTAGTGATTTCATGATTTATCATGAATATTGAATTCTACTTTACTATATGTGGATTAAATTAGTTATTATTATATTAAACTAAATTTCAGATAATATATGTGGCCTATAGTTAATTATCTATGGTGAGTATGTTGGGGATGCATTTTAGGTTATCTTTAACAATACCTTATATTTATTTTATTCATCCAATGTATATAGAAAGTACTATAATCTTTTTGACCATGAATCATGAAACATCTCTTTTTATTTTTCTGGTAAAATCAACTTATTTTTTGGGGGATGGTTATTTGAATCTTATATAAGTCCTTTTATAAAACTACCCTCTAATCATTTTGTGAATTGTTTTTGTTCTTATTATATATTCTTAAGACACTACGTTTTAGTTTTCTGATATTATGAAGCTATAAATATTGGATATAGGATTCCAAATACCATAATTACTATTTTTTTAGGCTATCTTTGTTCCCATAGTTATATTTTTCTTTTCATACATATATACAATGAGGTTTTTAATAAATTTATTCGAAATGGATATTTTATTAAAGTATCATGTGTGGTTGGATTCTATATTTTCATCAAATTTACTTTATTCGATAATTATTTTATGCAAACTATTAGGTTGAGAATATCAGTGTGTAGTTACTTGGTGCATCTTTTAAGTGCATGGAATTAATGAACAATTTGTTATATATTAAAGTTTGTTTTCTAATTTCCATCCAACATTGTTATGCTATGTACTTACTCACAATCGAGATCCATTTAATTTATGTGTCAATACTATCTAGATGTAACCGATAATTTATTTTTCGTTCCATCACATGTGATTTCTCTAGGGGATCATCTTAGTTTAATTTTTAAAAGTTTAGTTTTTCCAATTTTATTGCTTATCACTGAATGAAATCACATTTTTTTAATATGTTTTTTCTGTATATGTTTTATATATTTGGGAAAGTGATTTTTTAACCATTTTTTTGGTGCTAAATTTTCTTTGAATTTCCTTTCCACTACTTCACATTTACTATCACTAATTATACTTAAATCCATAGAATTTGGTTCTATGGTTGAACAATTCAGCTGATATAATTGTTATATATCTTTTTCCTTTTTGAAATATTATTTTCCTTATTTAAATTATTTCTTATCTTTAGGAACATTCAATGTAATTAAGGTTCATAAGTTTTTCTTTGCACTTTTGGATGAAAATATTACATGTGACCTACCTTATTATGTCTATCATGATGATTCCAAACCAATTCATTATCCTAATCCTGGTCCCTATGAAATCTAAATATCTATATTAGTGGCCAATGGAGTTTGGTCTTTTGATAGAACACTATAGGTTTGGTTGATTTCATGAATATCATCTCATATATTTTTCTAGGCTACATGATATTCACATTTGTTTTGATAAAAATTAAAATATTGTATCCTAGGGAGGGCCATGAAAAAAATCAAAATTAGTCTGATGGTATCTTTTAGTTCTTACTAGGGAAAACTCTCCCTCACTTCAACGATTATCACCTTTTTGTCACATAATTTAATTCTTCTTTAGGTATGCTAATAAAATGAATTATTATTTTCATCATACCTCTATGACCATGATTGTTGTTCATGCTTATTATAAATTAATTTTGAATATGGTTTAGAAGGTATAAATAAAATAAATCTCTATCGTGTAGGAAAATGATGAGCTTGGGTTTTTAATGAAGTAAAATACCAAAATATTCTAAACCAGTGTTAATCACTATGGAAATTTCATAATGCATTTGAAACATTCAATGATTATGTTACCAAAATACATTCAAGGTTCTCTTATTAATAGAAAATCACTAACAAATTATAGCTTTTAAGAATTCTAAAAAATAAATCAAAGTACATTAACAATATGTATTTTCTATATTTCATTCAATAACATTCAATTTATATTGAAAAGCTTTGAATAATTATTTACACCTTTTGGATAAATCATTATTTCTCACTTTTTCCCCTTTGTTTCCATATTGTATGATTTTATGGATGAAATGTTTTTTATTAAGGGACTTCTTCAATATACCATAATTGTCAATTTATTTCATGATACACAAATATGTTCTCTACTACATTAGTTACCTTTATATTACATAAAATTCATGATTTATAATTTAATATTATTCTAAATTGAATAATTGTTAAAAATATATCATCACTATATTTACATATTTCTTTGTATAAAATTACCACATCCATTACTTGACATTACAAAAAAATAGATTCATCTTTATTCATGGTTTTTTCCTAATTAACTATATAAATTAAATAAAAATACATTTCTTAACATGAAATTCACATATATATTTAGTTCATAAATTTTTTATTTCAAAGGCATGTGATTAAAAAAGTAATTTTACAATAGTTGCAACATTTCATAAATTTTAATATTAAATAAAACTATAAAAAAACTAACAGCTTTCAAATTTATTTGATAGCACATATATAATTAACTCAAATAGTATTAAATTTCATATTAATAATAGTTATATAAACTTATTTTTATATATAATATTTGGTGATTCTTTAGCATAAAAATCTCATTCTGTATTGTACCGACTCTCTGAAACTGTTTGATTGGTATGTCTATTACAAATCAATTTACTATAATAAATTACCTTTTACTTTTAAAGGTGTCATTGATTTGAGAGATGGAAATTCTATATGCAATGATAATATAAACTTGACTAAATTATAATTCATTTCACCCATTCCAATAATGTATTTTTCCCCTAGACGGAAAGGCCCTTTTTTATTTAATCCAAACATGAAACTTTTGTTTCATTTTTATTCTTAATATTTCTTTTCAATGTTGTATATGTCCATATTTAAAATTCATAATTAGTGAATTTATTTAGTAGTTATTGTGTCCTATGCATACACCGCAATATGCACACTATAAATTCACGTAGTGCATACACTAAAATTTGAAATATTCATCAATATGCATACATTTCAATGATTAAAATTCTTCAATATATAATATGCCCAGGTTATAATGGCATTATATATTCCTACACTGAATATATGTACACATTAATACATGTTATGCACAAAATTTGTGATTTAGTCTTCAACAATATATTAAATATAGAGGCATGCACTGCAACATATATGCATACAAATTAATATGTTTTATGCAGATATTAACCAACTGATTTTTCTTCCTTATTTATCCCATAAAGTCACATATTTTTCATTAAATACATTTTTGTTTTCTCTATTTTTTTATAGAAAATAAATCTTACATATGTTTTATATTCTAATATTTCATAATATATATATATATATATATTTATAAATATCTGGAGTAATATTAATGCTTGAATAAATGAAAATTATTGGTTAATGACTTTTGAATTTTTAAAGAAAGTGTTTTCAATTAAAAGGTACTCATGTCATCATTCCGCTCCCTTTTTAGATTAGTATTTTATCCACTTATTTTCAACCACTATTTTACTATAGTAATCATTATATGGTCAACTGATATTTATTTTAAAATCACATGTATTGATAATGTGTGTGTGTGTGTGTTATACATAGAAGTTCTCTATATATTTTGACATGCACACAGATGTTCTACATTCTGATATATATACATATATGTATAGAAATTATGAATATATTTTGAATATATATTCTAATATATATATATATATATTATGGTTTTTTATAATGCATTATTTTAGTAGTGGGTGCCCGAGACCCTACTTAACAGTACTTTTAGATTAGAATTTAATGTATACAATGAGATATTCATGATGTGCACATACCATTATAGAGTATACATTTTTTCATTCACTATTTTATAGTAATTTCTGTAGATTAATTGTCATATCAAATGGTTATATCTGATCCTAGGTTATAATGAGAACCTAGAGATACTATGACATTGATCTTAAATATATGTCTTATTGTCTAGATACATTATAGTGACTAGAAACAGTTGATGTTTGACTCTCAGGTGATGGGGGATCATAAGGTTTGAGACTTCTTCACCTGATGTTCTCACTTGGTTATTTATGGTAGGTGAGATCATGAGGATAGGACCACTAATAGGAAAACCATATGTTACAAGTTTCATTGATTGTTTCTATCCACATACATGTGTTTTGGTCTCTAAAGTTGATATCATTACTAGTGTGTGTCATTTGATAACGCACTTTAATGAAAGGAAAAACCATGATAATGAAATCGTGGTGAGGTATCATGTGTTGCGTGAATCATTTGTGGTATGACATTGGTTGAATGGTAAAGATATAATTCATCGCTTCTAAGTTGAGGAAGTAATATATCTCGGGTCTGGTTGATTAGGATGATAGTACCTTCATAAATCCTTGTCCAATGTAGTTGAAGGTATGTCTATCCAGTTAAATAAACAAAGAATAAATTAAGAAATAATGATAACATATGTGTTTGTTCTGCTTTATTAGATATCAAAAGAAAATGAGATTATATTACACAGTGCGTGTTTGTAAGTTGGTTATTGTTGTTATGACTATTCCTAAACACTTTAGGATCCCTGATGGGTTGCTAGACTTCGCTTATGGTATGTGAATATTATTCACTGATATCGAGATAAAGACCTATAGGGTCGCATGTAATAGCACATTCAAGAATATGGAATATTCAGGTTAATAGGAATATAGAAAATGATGGGGCCCACCATAGGGTATGAGAGTTGTCTAAGTTATTGATCACCGATAAATAAATAAATAAATTATTATTTGATTATATAATAATTGGGTTGAATCTATTTACTAAAAGTATTCAAGTGGTATTTGGTGAATACAAGAAAATATTATATGAACAAATATTATTTTAATATTCTAGATTCATTTAATATTACTGAGAATTATGAGTTTTGTTAAATGACTCAGTTTTATCACATAATATATTAATATATATTAAAGCTATGTGATAAAATATAAATGACAATTATGACATTGTTTAGTTCCTTGTAGTTTTTTATTTTTTACTTATTTTGTGGACATTAAATATACGGGGGTCGGGGAACACTTTTTGGGTATTTGAGCATCGACTATATATAAGAGAGAGGCCCTCATACAATGATAATTCATTGTGAGTTCTTGAGAGCCTCTATCTCCTCTCCCACTTTCTAGAGAAAGAATATCTTGATCCAAGTGATCAGATTGAGCTCATTTTCTTGCCTCGATAGAACGTCGATGTGGTGATCATCGGAATGTCGAAGACATCATCATATCACCGTTCTACCACCCAAAATTTGACAATTGATTCACTTGTGGATTTTTAAAGCATGTGTGGATGATCTAGAGAGATTCTGATTTGAATCCTTTGAGATACGGTCACCAGCGACCAACGAAAGATGAACATGCTTCAATTTGAATGAGGTACAAGTTTAGTTTTATTTTATGTGCACTATTTAATTAATGTGAGATCTTGATACCGTACCAGGGCTCAAATCATCATAGACAACAATTTCCTTTGTTTCGAGTGATAAAAATTTTAAATCCCTAGGCCATCGGCTTTTACTACGCACCCTAATATCTTTAATTGATATCAGAGTGATTATGAAGATTTTATGAGCCAAAAAGATTATTTTTCTTTAAATTAAGTAGAGGGTTTTAATTCGGTCACAATGGATCTGAACAAAATTCATTCTGAGGTCGGATAGCCAAGTTACAACCAGCCAAAAAATTTATGGATCAACATAGGTTGTTTAGTAGTTATTAAAATTTGAATAACATATATTTTATATGTGTTATTTTTATCTGACTAAGCATGCAGTGATGATTCTGGTGACCTCCCATACTCTGGGAAATATCTGACCGAATTTTGGTCATCGGTACTATTTATTCCGAAGGGTATAATTCCACAGGATTGAGGAATTATTTTTTTAATACAAAAGTTTTCTAAGGGAAATTACTTAGGCTTTTGAAATTTGTGTAAAAAAAATGTGTTGCGAGGTGTAAAAATTAATACATACAAACCATATTTTAAGAATGAAATAATAGAGTGGAGACCCATAAAAATTCAGTTGGGTGCGGGTGTCCTAGTCAAAAAGACATTTAAATTAAAAAAAATAGAGGGTCCACCCTATCAGCTTCCTCCCCAACCGAGCCACCCTTCCCCTTCTCATCTGAACACCGTCGGCCACCACTCTACATGTTCCCCCTCGATGAGGATACCTTCCCAAGCACCGGTGCATCACACCACCGCCATTCCGTAGCCTACAACACCTTTCCTGTATATCATAAAACCAAGACCACCACTAAGACAATGTATCAAGAAATCCACGATGCCTCCTTCGTCAGACTGCTCAACAGAACCCGCCACCCTGGCCGCTATCTGCCACACTTCGTTGCCCAAAGTGGAGCCCTGCCCGTGGTTCCCTACTGTCCTTCGAGCATAGCCGATGAGAACCTGTAGGCTACCTCTTCTCTATTGGCCAGACCCACGTGTGGCTGAGCCCCAGCGCCATCACTAGATCTCGCTCCCTCCGGTCTCCATGCTCTAGATCTAGGCTCTTCATGCTCCACTGGGGTTATCTCATTCCCCTAGCCTACCAAATCAGCACCTCGCTTTCTGACACGCACCGCGACTAAACCACCCCTACATGGTTGGTTCTCCCAACCGTGATTTAGTCGACTACACACTCTCTTGAATCCTGCACCAAAACCGGATTCTGACCGACCGGACTCCAACATTAGATGATCCAACAAAAACCCTACCCACCCATAGTCTGGGCTTCTGGTAGGTATTTTTAACCTAGAAAGAGCCTACACTAGCTTGGGTGGAGCTCCCCGACCCGAAACGGGTCGGGGCGGGTCTGTTTGGCTTGGAACACCCCTGCATCGGGTCTTCCTAGCCTAGAACGGGTATGCACAGGGTCGAACTGACTCACATTGGCCTCGCATGGGGATTCCGGGTTCAGGTTAATTGTATTTAATCAAAATTAATTTATTTAAGACATTTAATTTTATAATTAAATTAAATTACTTAATTATTTTTTGTTTAAATTTTTAATATTTTAATATTTTAGAATAAGTAATTTATTTTTTGGTCTAAAAGTAAATTACTTAATTTATTTAATTTTTTAATATAAAATTAAATTAATTATTGGACTAAAGTAAAATAAATTATTTTAATTTAACATAATTCATTTAATTTATTAAAATCCCTTGTACTAACCATATTTCATTTAATTTTATTTCACTTTAAATTAATTATGTTGCCTAGTCTTCACAATTGACCAACCTGTGTATGTCTATTTTATTTATTTATTTAATTAACTATTTAATTGTGTGGGATAATTGTAATTAAATAAGATGTTCTACGGAAGGTAATTTTTTCTCATTTAATATGTTTAAGGGTCTGTGTGCCCAGAAAAAAGTTAGCTATCGATATTTTTCATTCCCAGACCCCCTTGTTTGCGTATGAGTACACTTATACATATTTGATGATGAAACTTTAATACATCAACCTCGTCAAGATGAGGTGGTACTCCAGACGAGAAGAGAGTACACTGGAATGGAGGCATGCTACAATACAAGTCAAGACGCAACTTAGATATGAAATCCCCTAGGTCACGATTGATCCGTTTTTTTAATGGATTAATCACATTTAGATTCTCAAGACCAGTCATGTAGAATAATTTTTTTATGCATTGTTTTTTATTTTATGTAAGTACATGTTTACTGTGAGATCACATAAAATAATAAACTAGTATAATTCATAAGTATGTGGCATATGTTTTTTCTATTAATGCATGTTATGTTGTGAGTGAGAAAACATAGATTGAACATATTTAATAGAAATTGATTACATTTGTCAATAAATAAAAAAACCATAAAATATATATTATGTTGTAATTTCTTCTATCATTTGAATTTAAACACAACCAGGTGTTCGAGATGCTTAGTCAGTCATAGTTGAGGATGCCTCATACTATTAGGGAGTTCTTATGAGAGTGATGGGTTGACTTAACTAAAGTTGGCAGAAAAAGAGTAGTCATAACTAGCTTATTGTAACTTCAGATGACTGAATTAAGTAAATCTTATTTATGATTTTATAAGCTGGTACTTCACTCAGGAGATCAAGGAGTTATGAGTAAATACAGCTGATCGGTCAAACTCCTACCTTGAACTCTTTGAGTAGTGGTGTAGTCATAGCTTGTAGGCTATGAGGGGAGGTTCAATGATCCTTTCCACTAGAATACTCAAGCGATAAAGTATTTTGATTCTAGTACAAATATATCTTAGAGTAAAATACAATAGTGGGAGACGTTTAATGATTTCATCAATTAATCAACAATGTCTAAATGGTAATCAATGTGAAACTACAAATCTGTTACATTTAATTTTTGTAGAAAATGAAAAGTAATAACAAAATAAAATTGTGATAAACATGGATAAAGAAAAATTTCTAAATTGGAACGAGATTCCAAAAGTATTACAGGCACTTGCCCAAAATATTACGACATCGGAAATTCATGTTGTGGGTGACCTCAATACCTGTTAAGTCACCTCAGGAAGTGAGGGTGTAAAAATTCATACAAGAGACTTCTTTTTGATGCATATGATGGTTATTTCATAATTTTATTATCAACATCCGATGTGAATTTTGGATACAAAAAACGGGACATCAATGATTTTATATGTTGTCTCTTCTCGAGAATCTTGTAAGGAGAAAGTGAAGTGTGGATATAAAAAGTGATTATTACAGTAGATTTGTGTAAATTGAAAGATGGATCATGATCTTTCAATGGATCCCTTTCTCATATCATTTTCACCCAATTACTCATATTTCATTTAAGATCACAAAATGAAAAGTATGGAGAAAACTTTTTGTTAGCTTCTAGGTAAGGTTCACCAGGAAATAATAACTTATAGAATGTTTTAGTTCATATGGTGAACAAGTTGAAAGATAATGTGAAAAGGCCAATGGAAAGAGCGATGCCAAAGGAATCTTCACAATGTTATTCAAAGATAATAGTTATTAAATAGAATGTTATTTTATTTTTATATCATTAAATAAATCTATGAAATCTTAAATGCAATGAACTAAATAATAGAAACAAGTAGTCTCTTCTTCTTCAGGTATATTCATCAATTGTGAGTGACATTTTTGTTATAATTTTGGGAATTAAATACAATATTCAAAACACATATATGTATTTAAATACTGTAACCAAGTAAGTATAAAAACATTAATGGAATTAAGTCATGTTCTCCAAGCGTCCGATAAAGGGTGGTGCCTAAGTCATCTGTGAGAAGTACATGACTTCTATATTCCCAAGTGAATGATTCTAGAAAAACATTTATTGAGTATAACCAAAATATTTATCTCACATGTCCTGTGTACATAAGAATGCATTATTTCAGTTTAGGAATGAATTTTGTTTGTTTTCGTTTTTACTTAACTAATAGTTTAGTAATGCATGAATCATATGAAATATATGATGAATATGAAATATAAGACCTATATACCAAGTTTTGGAAAGATAATTCTTTATCGAGTAAAACTAAAAATGGATGTCAAGGATATTCCCAATATGGTATTTAGACTCAATGGATCTAAACATCTTAGGTGTTATTGATGTATATACTTATTTGGTTTTGGACAAAAAAACTTTTAAAAATGAAGGTAAGTCACAAAGCTTTCAAAATAAGTTCAACAAGAGACTGTGAACTATTCCAAGGGTAAGCTAGTGGTAAATATAACTCATTAGATTCATTTGAAATTTTTATTAAGGAATATGAAAGTTAAGTATGGTATACACATGGTAAGAATATATAAGATGCATTGGGATGATATGTCAAAGAATATCTTGACCAAGCATTCATCGATCATTGCAATGTAGCATTGAGTATTCCTAAACGCAAATTACTTTATTCACATTAATGATATGATGATAATAATGAGGATCAATGATGAGTCTTACATGTTAACATTATTCAATATAGTGTACCATGGGGTAATTTCTAAATGCAAAATTCCTTATACACATCAGATACATGATTCAGTAAAAGGAGCATCAATGTTAAAACTCATGCATTGTAGATACTTCCATTATGTTCAAGACATGCATCATAGATAATGACTTTATCCCATAACAACATGCCACCTATAATGAAAAATTGATATCATATGAGTGATAGTATGATGGAAATCCATTATGTCATAATAATAACTATTTAGATGCAAAGATTTTGTTAGGATATAAACAAACTTGCATCAAGAAAAACACTATGTACATCTAAAGTAATTATCCTAAAATTTTATTTGGATATTATATAAATCCCAATGATATAAAAGTTATAGTCAAGTGATATACTGAATTTCTATAAATGGGTTCATATATCTACTTGATATAGTGGGAGAAAGATTGACTTGGGTTTAGTCAATGTTAGAGATGAAAAAATAGTTAACATGGTAATGAGTTCCACTAGAGATGTAGAAAAGTAATGTTCCAGAGACACATACTACATAGGAAGGTTAAAACCATGGTGATGGTTTTATGTTCACTATAGATTGTGATACATTACTCTATGAGAATAATAGTTCCTATAAGTACGTAGTATATGGATATTAGCTAATATTGAAAAGATCAATTAAAATTCAATAATGCATTCCATGTATCAAAGTAAAAAGGGTCTTATTATTTTGAATATTGTGGTGGGTATTCAATTGAGATGATACATGGGTGGTAAAATCATGGTACAAATAAGTCTTTATTGGTAATACTAAGTCATTATGCTTAAATCTATCATAATTTTACTTATCGTGGAAAATCTATATGATAATTTTTATTGAGCATTGGATGTCAAGACCATTAATCTTGGAAGGTGTATGTTCAACATAACCAGAAAGGGATGGTGACACCATATAATGCCAATAAGGGTGAAAGCTACTCAAATCCAGTTTAAGATTAAATTAAGAAACAAGATTATAGAATATTCATTTGAAATGAATTGTTTCCATGTGTCTAAAAAAGGTTAGTGGGAGAATCATTATTTACCTAAGTAAATTATGTTTGATAACATATGGAAAAAAATTATTGGTCTTATAGTCAGTAATAAATAGAATAAAATAAATACTCCAAATATTGTCTTAAAGTATCAAACTATTTTTATGGGAATGGGATCTACTGAGGTAGATATAATGGTTTCTTAAACCTAGTCAATAGTACATATACTAACATGGTATTGAATAAATACAAGTTTCAATAATTCAAGGGAGAATTTTTACAAGAATATCATGACACAAATCTCTCTAAGAAGTCATGCATTGGAATAAGAGGATATTAATGTGGTGATTTGAACTCCATACACTTATGCGATGGATCAATCATGTATGCCATGATATGTAATAGATTTGATATTTCCAAAATATAATTAATGTCTGGAAAATATCATTTATAACTAGGATAACTACAAGGTATGCAGTCCAAACTATCCAATTATAATTGGGAGAAAGTACAATGAATATATACCTAGTATGTGGAGAAGAATGTATACTAGCTTTGAGGGTGGGAACTTGTCTTCACTTGATCAATGTGATCTAATATCATAATCAGGATAATAAAATTTGAAATACAAACTCATTTAGATAGTGGAATCCATATTTATAATTAATGAGTACATTAAATCTTCTAAGGTTACTAAGAAGTAGTGTATTAAACACAATTAAATGTTCTAGTTCTTGTAATCTCACCTAGTATGTAATTTTTTATCATGGTGATAATTCTTTTACTTGTAATAGCCCATAGGCCAAGTTTATACAGTGGATAACAAGTAATATACTCAGGATTTACATCTTAAGGAGTTCCACTCGTGGATATGAGGTCACACATAGCAGAATATCCACACAGAAGAGACTTGGAATACCCAACAACTAAAGTTCTAACTCAATAGAAACATGATCTTAATCACATGAGAGCTAACAAGAATGGTTTTCCAGTTGGATCTAGTAAAAGTGGAAGTGTTTTAATAGTGGGTTCTCCAGACCCAACTAAATAGTACTTTTCGTTTATAATTTCATGTATATAGTGAGATATGCATGGTATATACTTATCATTATAGTGTATACATTTCTATGTTCACTATTTAATGGTAATTTCCATAGATGAATTTTCATATCAAAAGGTTATAGAAGATTCCAAGCTATAATGAGAATGTCGGGATACTATGACTTTAATCTTAAATATATGTCATGTGGTCTAGATACATCATATTAACTATGCACAATTAATGTTGGATTATCAGGTGCTTGGGGATCATAAGAATTGATACTTTTTCTCATGAATTTCACACTTAGTGATCTCTGGTAGGTGAGATTATGAGGACATACCTACTAATAGAAACACCACATGTTTCCAGTTTCATTGGTTCTTCCTATCTATGGATATGTGTATTGGTCTATATACTTGAGATCATTACTAGTGTGTGTCATTTGTTCATGTAGTTTGATGTAAGGAAAAAACATTGATAATGAAATAATAGCGAGGTAGCTAGTGTTGGGTGTTTCATTGGTGTTATGAAATTGGTTGGATGGTCAAGATATATTTTTTCACTTATGAGTTAAGAAAGTAATATATATCAGGATTGGTTTACCAAGATGGTAATACCTTCATAAATTCAAGTCAAATGTTTTTGAAGGTATGTCCATCTGGTTAGATCAATAAAAAATAAAGTAATAAAGGATAATGACACAAGTGTGAATTCTGGGTCATGAGATATCAAAAGGAAAAGATATTATATTACACAATGTGTGTTTGTACGATGGTTTTCATTTCGATTACTATTCCTTATCTCTTTAGGGGCCATGATGGGTTACTAGACTCTGCTCTTGGCCTATGAATATTATTCACTTCTATCGATATAAGGTCCTAGAGGGTCACCCACAATAGTGAATTTAAGAATATACCTTACTCAAGTGAATAGGTATATAGGACATGGTGGGCCCCATCATGGGCTCTGAGAGTTGTCTAAGTTATCGATCACTAATGAATAAATAAATTCATTATTATTCTATTACAGAATAATTGAGTTCAATTTATTGATTAAAAGTATTCATGAGGTATTTAGTTAATACAATAAAATATTATATGAAAAATATATTATTTTAATATTTCACGTTTGTTTAATATTAGCAGGAATTACGAGTTGAGCTAAATAAATCAGTTTTTTCATATAATATATTTAATATATATTAAAAGTATGTGATAATATATAAATAATATTTATAATGTAGTTTAGTTTTTCATAATTATTTATTTATTGCTTATTTAGTGAATTTAAATATTACAGGGGTTGAGGAACCCTTTCTGGGTATTTAAGCATCCACAATATATAAGAGGAGAGAGGTTCTCACACAATGACTATTCACTGGGAGTTATTCAAAGCCTCTCTCTCCTATCCTACTTTCTATAGAGAGAATATCTCAATCCAAGTGATCAGATCAGACTCATCTCCTTTCATAAATGGAAACTCGATGCAGCGATTGTCCGAACATTGAAGGCATTGTTGGATCTCCGTGTTAGCACCCATAATTCATTGATCAAAGCTCTGGTTGATTTTTGAAGTGTGTGTAGATGATCTAGAGGGATTCTACTTTGTATCCTTCAAGAAATAGTCACTAATGAGGAATGAAATATGAATGCACTTGAATTTGAACGAGGTACACTCTCAGTTTTATTTTCCATGATCCTTTTAATTCACGCGAGATCCTCAGACTATACCGGGGCTAGGTTCACCAGAGACAAAAAGTTCATTCATTTCAAGTGATAAAAAATTTAAATCCCTGACCCACCATATTCTGTTGCATTCCCTAATACCTTCATGTATATATTTACTCTTAGTATCATATTAATTTAAAATTAATTTCTAGTTTATTCCCTTAAACATTCATATTATTATTCCTTTTCAAATACAGAGTTAGTTATTTTGTTTGGGTTTCTACTCATGAAAATGCATATGGGGTACTAGAAAACTTTCCTAATTTTCTATATGTTTCAATTATATATTGGAAACAAATCTACAAAGACATCATTCACCATGTGTTTCTCTTTGTACAAGTACCTTCAAGGCATTATAGTATAGTTTGTTTAAACGTTTTTTTAACCAACATGTGTATATTATTTACAAAACAAAGATAAAATTATTTCTTATATATTATTTAACATGTATAGTTTGATTATTGAAATTTCTGTATTATATTTTAATTTCCTTTATTTAAGTTGGTTTAAAATATTTTTTAAACCAAATGCACATTTTAATTCCCTTTATTTAATGTTGGTTTAAAATATTTTTTTAACCAATGTACATTTTTAAACCGTGTGTTTATGTTTGATCATAGCACATATACCCCTATTAAATATATTCGGAAGATTTTCATTATTGAATTTATCAATCAAAGATTGGATTGCATATTGAATTCTACTATGAAAACTTTCATAGAACATATACCCCTATGAGAATCCAATCACATTCGAAAGAAATCACAGTTGGTTATAGGGGTAGATATTGTTATCTTGTTGTCACGTGTTCTACTCACACAAGAATTCATAGTTGTTTACCAGTCAATCAAAGTGGAATTTGTCATAGCACATATACCCCTATGATCATTCTATAATATTAAATATATATTGTATATTGGATTCCATTTTTATAATATACTTGTCTATTGTTAAGTGGATATACCCTGAATTGATACTTGTTCAACATAACTTATTATGTATAATTTAGAAAATTGTATGTAGATTCATTTTAGTTTGAATTTTAGTACTTTCAAATGAAATATGACATTAAATTGTGCAACTAATTGATGAATCAGATATGAATTAGGAACATAAAACTATGAAAACTTTATCTCTTTTTTGTCTATCAACATTGTATGATGTTTTACTTCACATATTATTTGGAGAGACATTTAGAAAATAAATTTTATTAAGAAATATTTGATTCAAGTGATGAAGTACTCACTAAATTTAATAGAGAAGGTTTATCTTTAGAGGATCTTAAAAAGAAGTTCAATGAACATCAGTTCAAGATGAAAATAAAGACTGAATAAACTGACCAAAATTCAATCACTTTGTTCATATGTTTATATGTAATTCGGTTTTGTTTTTTGTATCAACTATTATTCACTCTTATGTTTCTTTCTCTTCCTACAATGCATCTATCTAAATGTTTTAACAAATCCGTATTGTGAGTGTGTGTATGTGAATTTGTAATTAAATGATTATGTAGTGAAAATTCATGGGTTGGGTACTAGTTTATTATAAATTATTATCCATTATAATTTTATAATTTTTAAATTACTAATTTTAATAAAATTATCATTAATTAACAAAAATAATAATTTAACAATTAACTATTAAAATAATTTATAATTATACTAATGTATTATTTTTTATGTTAATATTTATAATATATTGAACAATTAACATCATACTAATTAGAGAAAAATAATTAGTAACACTATATTAAAAGATAATTAAATCCTAATGAATTAAATTAACCAAAAAATTATAAATTTAAAAATCAAATGCATACATTAGATTAAAAATTATTAAAAAAATGTTAGAAAAATATCTTCATACTAATGTTTGGATTATAAATATTAGATCTATAATTTAAAAAAAATATTTCCCAAAAAATATAGGGATTTGAGAAATAAATATAAATAATGAAAATTTTAGAATTGGTGGGAGGGAAGGGTGAATGGATATTTATAACTTACTTTTTATGATGGATTAGTCCATAAAAAAAGTCTATCATTTGAACTATTTTCAATGAATATTTTTGATGGATTTAAATCCATTAGAAAAATCAAATCATCATAACTACCTTTCCCATTTATCTAAAAATTATTTGCAATGAGTTCCATCTCCCACAAATAATCCTCCAACAAAGTATCAGTGACGAAATATACAATCTATCACCAATGGTATTGCAAGAAGTAACTACTTTCGACAGAAACTATAATCCTTTAAAAATTGGTATTTTACAAAATTTATTTATGATGAAATGTATACTCACATCATAAATAGTTCGTTTGTGCCAAGTCCATTTGTGATGGAAACATACTTCCTATCACAAAAAAGTATCTCCCACCATAGATGGTGCATTAATTCCAAAACTATGAGTGACATACTTTTGGTTTGTCGCAAGTACCCATCACTATTTTTTTTGGATGGACTCAAATTTACGTCACAAAAAATACCAGAGAAATCATTTGTGACAGACTATAAGTCCATCTCAAATTCTCCATCTTGCAAAAAATAATTTTCTATAGTGTGGGTACTATGCTTGGGGGTAGGTAAACATCTTATTGTGAACATTCCCAGGTTAATTAATTTATAACACTCTTAGTTTACAAGATAAGGAGTAGGGTTTATTTTGGAGGATAAAAAAGAAAATTTGGAGTGATTTCTCATGTGGAATCATATTCTATGGTATAGTACTTGTTTTTAACCATAGTGGTTGAGACTACAACATGGTTGGGCCACTATGATGTAGAAACTAGTTTTAATGGTTCTAGTTATTTTGTCATAGTTGAGGTTTTGAGCATTGACTATGGAATGGAGGCTAGAAGATGGAATTCATGAAATTCTTCCAATATCAGGGTCAATATGTCCTGGAACGGTGGTTTCATTGTAGTGTCCTTATAAGGGCTTAAAGGCTGTGATGTGGGGATGAACATTCCATTGTAGTCATATCCCCTAGTTTATAGGATCTCATCATTAACTACATCATGGATTCTAGATGTGCTTTTAACCAAGCACCACTGCGGTGTTTCCAACTACCTTACATCATAATCCTTTCCATTTTGGGACTCATTACAATGTAGCCATGTGTGTTGCGTCATGATGCCTATTTAATTAGATTGCTTATAAATTGTTAGGGACCCTTTAACTTATCCTTCCCTTATATTTTCTTCTCAAACTTTGAGAAACTCTAATGATTATTCAAGAGATCTTCTAACCTCCACGCTCTTTGATTCATTCATGAAATTAGAGAATCAACTCTTGATGATTCAAGGGGAGTTTCCCTCCTATTATACTTGGTTTTACTAACTTCTCTTAGGGTGAAACACATATCTAATCCTATGTCACAATATCCTTCTAAGATATTGATCTAGAATCTATTTTGTGATGAATTGAGATTGGTTCTAAGGATCCTTGGTTTGTAGGCTTGATCTTGTTGATGTGTGAGCATGATTTAGTAACCAACTCTTTTAAGATATTGACGTTTACATATTCATGCTTGATATAGGAAGTTACTTACCATATAGAGCCCTTTTATATGATTATTATCATGATATTTTGGTTTTTTCTGTTATTGAGACCCATGCTTAAGTTTGATCGCATTTTTGCCTGTGTATCCCGTGAGACCCATGTTTCATGTTGATCACTTATGTGTGAATGTGTATCCCATGGAACCCATGTTTGATGTTGATCACATGTGTGTGTGTGTGGATATTGATACACATTCCAAATTGTTATGTTGTTCATGTATGTATTATTCCTAGTTGTGTATGGATGTATTTCTTTTGATGGTTTTTATTCTCACAGCAAGTGACAGTTGGACTATGACAACCCATATCTTTAATACACTTTATTTCATGATTTATTACATAAAGGTACACATTATAAAATCCCATAAGATCATGAATCCTATTTTATTTGGGAAATTATGAACATATCATAACAAATTTCAATATAAATACAATGAAAATATTGAAAACTTCCTTAACAAGATCCTAAAATTCCACTTTTCTTCTAAAACTACATGGGATAGCCCGGGGATATACATAAGAACGGGGTGAGATATAAATCACAGTAAGGGAATAATAAAAGTATAATATGAGGTAAATCCACACATGTTATCCAAGATTCATATCAAGGTTACATAGGATGGGTGAGAATCAAAATCTTGAACAATGAGGAATGGAATATCATGATAGAATAAAGCAACATAGGAATGTGGAAACAACATAAAACATGACAGCATAAATATAAGTCAAGGATATCCACCAATAAAACATAACATAGTGTGATTAGGATAAACTACCATTCACCAAACAAGGAATATAATGTGATAAAAACATTACCCAATTCATTGGAGGGATATGTCATTTTGAGCCCACCCGTCACTTTTATATCATGTACAAGCATAAGTGCACCACAAAGATCATACAAAATAAGGATATATTTCATCAATTTTAACCCCGTGATTAAGTATTTAGAGTTAAATACATGCAAATAAAAAATAAATTAAGGATATTTACAACTATGTGAATACCCTAGAGTAAATATGGTGATGGGTATTCATTACACAAATGTTTGGCATGGAAAATAACTGGATACTTTCGGTAGCATAACGGGTGTGCATAAAGGTTTATAGAATGGGTGAATTAGAGAGAAAGGGGTCTATAATTACTTTGGAATCCTAAGGAATAAAAACATATCCCAACTTAAACAATTTGAAATAAAAATTCATGACATAAAGAGGGTGCTTAAATAAAGAGGATAAGGAGAGGATCCCTTACCCAGAGAGGACACTTCTAAATGATTGAGAGGATATTATTAAGAGCTCGGGGGAACCGTGGGATGACTATAGAGAGGGAAAGTAATTTTAATTTCTTAGTCAAATGGTTTTGAGAGAATAGTAATGGTGTCACACCCCAAACTCAGATACTTATTTATTTTATCCTTTTCTTCATCATGAATATTTTCGGTTAAGGTTAGGGATCATAACCAGTAATTTTTTTCAATTTTGTATGTTTTAGGGGGTTTTGGCCCCAGCATGGGAATCACACATTTAGTAGAAAATGTGAATCCCAACCCAGGTAACCGTGTGGCAGGTTCTGGAATGGGACAGAAGTTACCGCACAGTTTGAGTATGAAAAGTCAAACTGTGTGGGTTGGTTATGCGGTCGATCTCCTCTTGGATAGAATCTATAGCATGGTTGGGGCACAGTTTATTAAACCATGTAGCCAAACCGTGTGAGATGCCCAAAAATTTTAAAATATAAAATTCCTAATCTACCCTCCTACCCTTTTAACCCTATTTTGGCCCCCTTCTTCTGGGTCGAATTTTGTGTACCAAGGGGTCATGAAACACCTCCTCCATTGGCTTCTTATCCTCTATGGTTCCATCATCAAAGATCTAATGTATGTTTTTAGGGTTTATGGTTAATTTTCCTCCCCTTTCTCTCTTTCCATCTCTATTTCTTACTTTCCCATGGGTGGGATCTCATTTGTTTTAACCTTAATGGTTTGGGTTTGTTTGTGGGTAGTGGATTGTTTGAATATAGGGTGTGTGAATAATCTATAGGGCCCTAATATCCCATCTACTAGAGTTTCATCATGTTCCCACACCATTAAGGTAGCTATTTCAATTTTTTTCCTTTCCGATGCAAACTATTGGTGCTTGTGTTTCTTCAATTAATTTTTAAACATTATTTGCATATTTATAATAATCATGGATAGTTTATTGTGGTGTTTTCATATTGATAGAATTTATTAAAAATAGGTTTTGGGGTGATCCTTGTTTATGCCTATGTGTTTACACACCAAATGTGGTTGATAAAATGTTAATTGAACCTTTAAGTATAGAATGGAATGTTTTGGGTGGTTCTTTATCTTAGGAATGTTTGACTAAATTTATTTTATTATGGTTGGGGATTTTCATGTGGAATGTGGTGACTTTTATATTTTGTATTAAATGTTGTTTGGAAAGGTCTCTTGGTCTTTTAAAAGAAAAATGCTTTTTTACACCATTGGAAATTATATAAAATTGATGGGTTTTGTTTGAAATGAATCTAAGGGTTATAAAAATATTTTAGGTGTTTTATGGACACATGGAGGGTTCCATTGGATGTTGGAACATACGTGGGTGAATGAAGTGCACACATGAATGTCTATTCAGATGAAGATGACAATAAGAATACTTCTTCACTTTAAAGTTTCCCATTTTTCCTCCTCCTTTCCATAAAACAGTTCCCTAATTTCTAAATGGTAAGTTTTGTTTCAAATAAATTGGAAATGTAACTTCAAATGTGTTACATAATGATTGGTCATTTGTCCTTGACAAATATTTTGGTGAATGTTGGAACTTAAATGAAAATTTGATATTTGTATATCTAAAAGCTATGTTTTGCATTGACTTTGGAAAATGATATGGAATCTTCATTGTAAAAGAATTTTTGATCTTGAAGTGTAAGGCTTGGTTGGAACTTTGTAATGTTGGGAAATAAATTTGGTTTTTCAAATGTGACCACGCAGTTGGAAACATAAATTATTTTAAAAAATGGTTTGAATGTTTATATGATATGATGGCCTGGTTGGAAACTTTGACTATGTGATATATATTTATATATATAGTGGGCACCTCTATATGATCTATTTATCTTTATGGGTCATCGTATAGTGGTGTTTGTGTTTGGGGTAGGAAAGTGTAGTGGTAGCAGGAAATATGAGTCATTCATGTGAGGTACTCCTACATACAAAGTGTACTTTTACCATGGGTTCCTCAGTATCTTTTAGAGGGTTGAGTGATGGTTTTTGATCAACACTAATTTGATGGGTTGGTGCACCTTGGATGTTTTAAAGTTCAGGTGGGTTGTGCCACTAGTGAGGATAAGTTAGGGCATCTGGTTGGTTATTGACTTTGGAGTTCCACTATACATCGACAGGTGGTTCCGAACCAAGTACACCCAAAGATTTCTCTAGGGATGTTTAGGAAATCCCATGTTTACTTTCTATATTTTCTTTCTTGTATATTTCTGAACTTAGTTTCTATTTATAATATAAGTTTATTTTATTTACAGCTTTTTATCTCTTTATTTGAGTTTCAATTTTAAAGTGGTAATCTATTCTTTTCAAAACAGAAATGTGGTGTGTGTTGTTTTAAAATGGAAAGTCAGTGTATCTTGCTAAAATAATAAAAATATATTTTTATAATTATATTTCAAACTAGTGTTAATGGATTGTTTTTCGGAAAGGAAACACATGGATTCTTTGGTGGTTTCCTACTGAGATGTTTAACTTACACCCTCCTTATACCAATTTGTGTTGGTAGACATGATCTATTTTACATGTTCTTTTGGATTAGGTTTTTTAGTTCGAGCTTGCTCTTGAAGTGTGCTAGTTATTGGATAGTGGTGACCTTGATGTCACATGGATATCATGTTGGTGTGTTTGGCCTCCTTTATTTTCATTATTTATCTTTCCATTCATTCATCTATTGTATCTTAATTAATTGTTATATTTATTCATGAGATCATTTTTATTTTCTCATGTGTTCAGTTTTATTTATTTGATCCTGGTTTATTTGGGTTGAAATCATCACCTTTTTGGTTGTATTTGATTCCCGAAACTAGTGGTCAGCTCGTGGGGAACAGGAATGCCATTTGGGACATGCTGAAACTGGGTAATGTGTCTGGTTGGATGGAATCTGAGGAGGCCCTTGTTATTTGGGGTGTCAAATAGGTTGGAGGCTAGTAATTTTTGGGCTCAAGAGGTAGGTTATGAGTCGGTGCCAGATTACCACCACTCATGATGAAACCAAAGATACCATGGGTGGTTCAGGAATTGAGTCCTTGTCTTATCTTGGTTTGTTTTGGATTGATTAATGAAAATATAGGAAGTTCAGTGTTACTTCGTGATCTCACATGGTGTAGTATTCCATGTGGAGTCTGAGTACACATTTAAATCTCATCCTAGTTGTTGATTCTTACTTGGGGCATAACCCAGTACCATGTCTCTAAGTTAGGCACAAACATTAGTTCCTCATTTTAGTGGTTTGGTGTAAGTTTTTCTTCATCTTGGTTTAGGTTGGTTCAAGTGGACTTTTGAAAATGAAATTGGTTTTGAAATATAAATTCTTTCTTTCAAATGGATTTAAATTGGTAAAATGGGTTTTAATGGAAATTTTCATGATTTGAAAAATTGATGGATATCTGGGTTTTCAGAGGAAATGGTTTCATTTACCCCTTGTTATTACTTATGAATGTTTTCCATGTGAGGGTAAGTGTGTGGAATGTTAATTTTGGCATGTACGGATGGAAATCGGTGAACATGTGTGAGATAGTTCATGGGATTTCATGGGTGGGTAATGTAAATTAGAGGCTTGGCCTTGTTTTTATAAAGTGAATTTGAAAGAGGAAAATGGTTTGAAAAATGGGTTTTCTATAAAATAATGTGGGTTTGTTTGTGAAATGTGGCCATGGAAGAAGGTGGTATTGAAATTTAAATTGAAATGGTGGATTTGGAAAGAAATATTTTTGGTCAGTTTTGTATTTTTATTTTGGCTTCTTATCCAATTGTTTTTTGATCAAGGTGTTGCTTTTGATTGTGCTTTGGTTTGATGTCAGTTTTGTTTTGTGTTTTCCATGTTGTTAAAAAATTCCACCTAAAAAGGTTTGAAAAATTTATAAGGATTCATGACTAGTTTTTTATTCTTTTTGAATTATTCTAGTCCTTCATGGTGATCGAGGTCTATTAGAGGAAGTGTAGTGGCTTGATGAGGTAAATCGTGTCTTTCGATTATTGGGAACTCCAGAGGCTATTAGGGTTTGTCCTATTCTGGGGTTGTTTGATGGTCCAACTTCAGATGAATGGGAGTTTTTTTCCTAGCCATTATTACAAGTTAGGATGACGTGGGAAGTGTTTAAGTCTATTTTCATTTGATGGTTCATACTTGAGGAGGTGAATATGGAGAAAAGGGAAGAGATCATGATCATTCAACATGGTTAGTGGACGGTGAAGACCTACATTGACCATTTTAAGGAGCTCGTTACCTTTTCTCTGGAGGTGGTGTTGTATGATCTATTGAAGGCTTCTCTTTTTCTTGAGGGTCTTCATCCAGAGATCAAGGAGAAAGTCCTCTCTTATGAGGGCCTTCATTTTGAGATGTTATAGATGAATATTTCTTAGTTGAGTTAGTTTCCAGAGCATAGGTAGTTGGTAATCAAATATCCCTTATTATTTGTAAAGGTTCCCCATCTGTAGAGCAGTTCATATTGGAGGAACCAATATATAATTATTTTTCTTAATTGGTTATAAATTCCAGTTCATTAGATTATCCAATTATATGCCACCAGTGTGGTATGTTTAGGCATTTGAAGCCTTTATATCACATCCCTCCAAATACATGTCATCATTGTTGATGCTTGGGTTGTTTGGAGAATCTTTATAGGAAATGTTTCCTAAAGAATACATTGTGATCAGTTGATATCAGTGCCTGACTATGTTTCAAGAGATGCTTCAATCACCAGGGCTCCAGCCATAGGCCTCAAAGTGAAGATCGAGCACAATCAGGAGGTATTGGGGTTGTGTGAAACCTTGGCCCAAGTTTTGTTCCCTATGCTAGCATAGAGATATTCAAGGTTTCCTATTTTTTTCCTAATGTTGTAAGTTCATCTCCTATTATGATAGTGTGATGAACTTGTTCCATTTTAATCTAAGTGGTTTTGTTCATCTGAGTGTGTATTTTAGAATAACTAATTTTCTAAAACTATGTTTGGACCTTTTGTGGGTTGAGTTTAGTTTCAGTGGTGTTCGTTTATATATGTGGGTGCTTGAGTTTTGTGTAAGTAATGTATTGTGTTTTCAATTTTTTATTGAGTCCTTTTCATGGGTTTTCTCTAGTGTTTAGGGATTTGGTTGGTGTGGGAAACGTTTCTGGTTCTAGTGGTGGTGTTTTATCGCTTGTGCTAAGGAAGATAGCCAGGTTCATTTTGGGAGTTCCCAAGTTCCTATTTTTGTTATGGGTGTTGTTTGATTAGTATGGAAGATGAGTTAGTTTTTGGGGGTCTGGGCTTGTTGGGTTGCCTGTAGCGGGTTTTTCGTTTAAGCCTTAGTGGTGTTGTTCGGTTTTGATGTTTCCATGTTAGTTGAGTTCTTATGGGGGGGAGAACTCCCCTTGTGTTCTCCCATCATTCTTATGATATGGTTTCTTCTGGATCAATCAGGTATGACTTGTTAAATTAATAGACATCCAATGTTCTTGGTCTCTCTCGGTTTTGATCGGGATTGTAATTGAATTTTGGTCATCGTTTGGCTTGGTGAATTTTTGGGGGTAGAAAGTGTCTATGGTGGGAAGCATTTTCCAAACATAACCTCTAATAATTCATTATTTTATCCTTTTCTGGGTCCTTGATCTTTCTGGTTGAGGTTAGGGTTGATACCCAGTAGAAAATTTTCAATTTTGGAAGTTTGAGTGGTTTTTTGGCCTGTGCACGAGAAACACATGGTTAGTAGAAACCATGTGACCCAAACTAGGTAACTATGCAGTAGGTCCTAGAATGGGACTGAAGCTACCATGCTATTTGATCACAATAAGTCAAACCATGTGTGTTGGTTGTGTGGTCAATCTCCTCTTAGACAGAAGCTACTTCACAATTGGCACACCATTTATTAACCCATGCATCCAAATCATGCGAATTGCCTATAAATTTTAAAACATAATATTCCTAATCTACCCTCCCACCCTTTTAACCCTATTTTGACCCCCACCTTATTGTTCAAATTTGGCACACCAATGGGTCCCTAAACCAATCCTCCATTATCTCATTCTACTCCATGGTTCCATCCTCAAATCTCTAATTTATGTTTTTTAGGTTTTTTTGTCAATTTTACTCCCCTTTAAATCTTTTCCTCTCTATATATTACTTTACCTTGGGTGGGATATCATTTTTTTGAACCCTAATGGTTAGGGTTTGTGTGTGGGTTGTGTTTTCTTTTAATCTGGGGTGCATGGATCATCAATGGGGCACAAATCTCCCTTCTTCGTGAGTTTCGTTACATTCGCACACCATTGAGGTAGGTGTTTCCATGTTTTTCCTTTTCAATGAAAACAATTAGTGCTTTATTGTCTTCAATTAATTTTTAATCATTATTATAATCTTTATAATACTTATGTATAGTTCATTGTCCAGTTTTTTTTGTTGGTAGAATTTATCAAAAATTGGTTTTGAAGTGATCCTTGTTTATTCTTATGTGTTTTCACACAAAATGTTGTTGATAAAAAGTAAATTGAATCTTTAAGTGTAGAATGGAATTTTTTGGGTGGTGATTCCCCTTATGATGTTTTATTAAATTGATTGGATTGTGATTGGGGATTGTCATGTATAATGTAGTGACTTTTATAGTATGGATTAAATGTTGTTTGTAAATCTCTCTTAGTCTATTTAAAGAAAAATGCTTGTTTACACCTTCGTAAATTAAATAAAATTGATGGGTTTGGTTTGAAAGGTAAGTAATGGTTTTAAAAATATTTTGGGTGTTTCATGGAAATGTAGAGGATTACATTGGATGTTCATGCAAATAAAGAGGGAACATAGAATACTTATTCCCTTAAAAGTTTCCCATTTTCCTTTCTCCTCCTTTCCTCAAAATGGTTCCATGATTTCCAAATGGTAAGTGTTGTTTCAAACAAATTACAAATGTAACTTCAAATGTTTTCCTTAATTATTGTTTTATTGGCCTTGAAATATACTTTGGTGAATGTTGGAACTTAAAGGCCCATTTGGCATCTGTATAGCTAAAAGCTATATTTTGTGTTGACTTCGTAAAATGATGTGGAAGTAGCATAGTAAATTCATTTTTGATCTATAAGTGTAAGGCCAGGTTGGAACTTTTTAATGTTGGGAAAGGAATGTGGTTTGAAAAATGTGACTTCTTGGATAGAAACTTAATGTGTTTTATGAAATGGTTTGAATTTTTATATGATATGATAGGCCAGTTGGCACCTTGGGAAATGTGATATATATGTATATATATAGTGGGAACCTCTATAAGAATGATTTACCTTTATGGGTTATTGTATAGTGGTGTCTGTTTTTAGGTAGGCAAGTGTGGTGATGGTAGGTAAGATGAGTCACATGTGCGAGGGCCTCCAAATTACATAGTTTACTTTTACCATGGTTTCCTAGGAATCATTTAGTGGGTAGAGTGATGGTTGTTGATCAAACCCGATTAAATGGGTTGGGACCCCTTGGATGTTTTAAAGGCCAGGTGGGTTGTGCCACTGGTGAGTCTAGGTTAGGGCATCCAGTTGGTCATTGACTATAGAGTTTCACCATAAATTGGCAGGTGATTCCGAATCGAGTATATCCAAATATTTATCTAGGGATGTTTAGGAAATCCCATGGTTACTTTCTATATTTTCTTTATTGTATTTTTCTGCACTTACATTCAATTTATACTATTAGTTTATTTTTTTTACAACTTGTTATCTCTTTTTTTGAGTTTTGATTTTAAAGTGGTAAACACTTCTTTTGAAAATAGAAATGTGGTGTGTGTTGTTTTAAAAAAGAAAGGAAGTATATCTATATAAAATAAAAATATATATTTATAAATATATTTCTAACTAGTGTTAATGGATTGTTTTTAGGAAAGTAAATGCATGGATTCTTTGGTGGTTTCCTACTGGGATATTTAGCTCACACTCTACTTGTACCATTCAATGTTGGTAGACCTAATCTATTTTTCATGTTCTTCTTTTTGTTCAGATTTTCTAGATCAAGATAGCTATTGGAGTGGGCTAGTTGGTGTATGGTGGTGAGATTAAGGTCATATGGAGATCGTGTTGGTTTGTTCAGTCTCTCTTATTTTCATTCTTTATCTTTCTTTTCATTCAACTATTGTAAATGGATCAATTTTTATATTTATTCATGTCATTTGCTTCCATTTTCAATTTTGTTTATTTGATACTAGTTTATTTGGGATGAAATAATTCCCTTTTTGGTTTTATTTGATGCCAAAAACTTGTTTCCAGCCTTTGGGGATCAGGAACGCCCTTCGATCCATGCTGCAAACTAGGTTAGGTGTCAGGTTGGATGGCATCCCGACCTGGTTCATGAAAAAATGGTATCAAAGGATGCCCTTGTCATTTGGGGTGTCAGGTAGGATGAAGTCTAGGATTTTCAAGGATCAAGAGGTAGGCTATGGGTCATTTCCTCATCATAACCACTCATGATGAAACCTCAGTTACCAGGGGAGGTTCGCGAATTGATTCCTTGTCTTGTCTTGGTTTGTTTTTCATTGAGGAATGACAAAAGAGGAAGATCAGTGTTATTTCATGATCTCACATGGAGTAGTGACCCATGTGGAGTTTTATTACTTGGTTAAAGATCCTCTTAGTTGTTGATTATTACTTGGGGCACGTCCCACTACCATGTCTCCAAGTTATAAATAGACACTAGTTCCCCATTCCAGTGTTTTGGTGTAAGTTGTTCTTTGTCTTAGTTTCGGTTGGTGCAAGTGTTCTTTTGAAAATTAAATTGTTTTTGAAATGAAAATGATTTATTTCCAATGGATTTAAATATGAAAAATGGGGTTTAAAGGAAATTTTCTTGGTTTGAAAATTTGGTGGATGTTTGGGTTTGAAAATGAAATGGTGTGGGTGCCCCCTTGGTATTCCTTATGAAAGTTTGAACATGTGAGGGTAATTGTCTGGAAACTATGTGTTGGCACATATGGATGGAAAGTGGTGAACATGTGTGAGACAGTTCATCGGATTCCATGGGTGGGTAATTGAAATTAGAGGCTTGGCCTTGTTTTTCTAAAGTTAATTTTAAAGAATAAAATGGTTTCAAAATTTGGTTTTATTTAAAAGAATGTGGGGTTTTTTTTGAAAAGTGGCCCTTGAAGAAGGTGTTATTTAAATTTAAATGAAAATGGTGGATTTTTAAAGGAATGAATTTTTCTATGTTTGTATTTGATTGGATTCTGAGCAAGTTGTTTTTTGGATTAACGTATTTTTTTATTGGTCTTTGGTTTGATGTTTGTTTTGGTTTGTTTTTTTTTGTGTTGTTTAGAAATTTCCACCCATAACGGTTTCCAAAATTTCTAAGTATTCAAGCCCAATTTTTTATTCGTCTCTATTTTTTCTATTCCTTCATGGTGATCGAGGTCCGTTAGAGGCAGTGGAGTGGCTAGAAGAGGTAGAGTACGTCTTCAGGTTGTTGGGAACTCCGAAGTCTATCAAGGTTTCTGCTATTCTAGGGTAGTTTGAGGGTCCAACTTCATACAAATGGGAGTTATTCTCCCCACCATCATTGAAATTTGGGATTATGTGGGAAGTGTTTAAGTCTATTTGTGTCTGATGGTTAATACCCGAGGAGGTGAATCCCATGAAAAGGGAAGATCCCATGATCATTCAACAAGGCCAGTGGATAGTGAAGGCCTACATTGACCATTTCAAGTAGCAGTTTTCCTTTTCTCTAGAGGTGGAATCACAAGATCTGTTGGAGGCTTCTATTTTTCTTGGGGGTCTTCATCCCTAGTTTAAGGAACATTTCCTCTCTTCTAAATAAATTAATTTTGAGAATTTTTTGGATGAATCTTTCTTAGCTGAGTTAGTTTTCAAAGAATAGGAAGTTGGTAATCTAGTATTCCATTTCTTTTATAAAGGTTCCCCATATGGTGATGATTTAATTCTATAAGAACGTGTATCTATGGAGTATTCATTATTGGTTCTATCTTACAGCTCATCAGACCATTTGATTATGTGCCACCAATGTTCTAGGTTCAGGCATTCAAATTCGTCATGTCACATCCCTCCAAACACATGCCACTGTTGTGGATGCTTGGGTCTTCTAAAACGTTTTTTAGGAAACATTTCCTGAAGAAGACATTTTGATTGGAAGATTTCAGTGCCTGACTGTGAGGCCGGAGATTATTAAATCACCAGGGCTCTATCCACATGCCTTATAGTGAATCTCATGCACAGTCATAAGGTACTAGGGGTGTGTGAAATATTGACCTGGGTTTTTTCCTTATGTTGGGATGTATATATTCAAAGTTTCATAGTTTTTGTTTTCCATGTATTGTATGTTCATATCATGTTTTTATAGTGTGATGAACTTGTTCTATTGCAATCTAAGTGGTTGTGTTCATCTGAGTGTGGATTTTAGAATCAATCATTTTCTTAAATGGTGTTTGGACCTTGTTTGGGTCAGGTTTGGTTTTGGTGGTGTTAATTTAGAGATGTGGGTGCTTGAGTTTTGTGGAATTAATGGATGGTGTTTTCAATCTTTTATTTACTCCTTTTCATGGGTTTTCCCTAGTGTTGAGGGATTCGGTTGGTGTGGGGAAATTTTTTGGTTCTAGTGGTGGTGTTGTATCGCTTGTGCTAAGGAAGTTTGTCTGGTTTGAGTTGAGAGTTACCTATTTCCCAGTTGTGGTATGGGTGTTGTTTTATTAGTATGAAATTTGAGTTATTTTTTGGGGTCCCATCCTGTCAGGTCTCCCGTATAAGGTTTATCGTTTAATCCATAGTGGTGTTGTTGGGTTTTGAAGTTTCCATGTTAGTTTAGTTCTTAGGGAAAGTAGAACCCCCCACATGTTCTCCCCTTATTCTTATGTTTTGGTTTATTCTTCATCGGGAAGGTGTGACTTTTGAAGTGAATATACACCCCGAGGTTATTGGTATCTCTCGATTTGGATCAGGCATGAACTCAAATTTTGGTCATCCTTTGACTTGGTGACTTTATGGAAGAAGAAAGTGTCTTTGGTGGGGAGGATTGTCACAACCTAACCTTAGACACCTCTTTATTTTATCCTCTTATTGGTCTTGTATCTTTGTAGTTGAGTTTTGGGTTGAGACCCGATCAAAAAAATTTAATTTTGGAAGTTTGAGTGTTTTTTTGGCCTGTATACGGGAAGCGCACGATTAGTAAAAATTGTGCGGCCCAACCCAGGTAACAGTGCAGAAGGTATTGGAATGGGATAGAATCTGCTTCATGGTTTGATCATAGTAATCCAAACCACGAAGGTTGTCTAGTCGATCGATCTCCTCTTGGACAGAAGCTACCGCACAGTTGATGCACGGTTTATTAAACTGTGTGGCCACACCATGTAAGCTTCCCAAAAATTTTAAAACTTACAATTCCTAATCTTCCCTCCTAACAATTTAACCATATTTTGTCCTTATCTTCCTAGGTCGATTTTGATGAACCAAAGGGTCCTGAAACCCATCCTCCCTTGGCTCCTTCTCCTCTACGGTTCCATCTTGAAATATCTAGGGTATGTTTTGGGGTTTTTAGTCAATTT